>JAUDJH010000014.1:12688596-15377193 GCA_036320925.1 Automeris io | reverse complement strand
ACCCAATTTTTCGTACCATTTTATTTGTTTTTGCAAGCTTTTTTTGCTAAATAGCACCGGATTATATCCGAGACGGACTATATTTGTTTTTTTGTATTTTGTGTTTTGCTTCTCGAGGGCTCAGCATTTACTTAGGCAAGCTTTGATGATATTAAAAATTTTTTGAGAATATCTGTGCAGGCAAAATCGTATATTGGTTTAAACGAACAAAATATTGAATTTGTCAAATATTAAATTTATTAAATATTAATTTTTTTCTATCTGCTTTCTTTTTGAACAGTCATAAATTATATAGAAACATAGAGGGTTGTGGGAAGGGAATTTTTGTATAGAATTCTGAGCCTAACTCACAAACGGCCGTCAAATCAAAATTGTAACCGACAGTCTGCCTTTGTTTTTCATACTATTAGCAATTAGAAATTAGTATTCAGATTAAAACAGTGTTTTCGAAGTGCTTTTGACCTGATTTGCTTGATCATTGAGATCTTAGAACAGCATTGCTTTGCATATAGCTTGTAGAAAATTGTTGGAGACCACGAATTGTGAGTTTTTTAAAAAAAAAAACTAGATCCTCTTGCTTTTTGGCTTTTGTGATTGTTATAAGGTGTGTCGTACTTATATATGTTAACGCTATAAATATTGCATAGCGAATACTGAGAGTGCTCGTTCTTCCTGCCGGGAGGCCTGCGTAGTGTCGTGTTGAACGTCTTCCTTCCTTCCATAGGGAAGGTTTTGAGAAACAACTGTGCAAATTAATAGCTGTCCCTGCTCGCCCCAAGTGCCAATAAGGTCAGATAGTATATAGTTTTTCTCTTTTTTAATTGTTATAGAAATTGCCCATCCCTTTTGACCCTTATTTCTTGTCCCGGTTAAATATTTTGTGGAGGAGGAGGATTATATTAGGGGTCCCGCACGGGCGCGTCCAAAATTAAAGATCTGGACCCCTTTTTTAGGCCAAATTAACACATAAATTGAACATATTAATAAAATTTTACAAGGCGCTTGTTCATAAAAATTTTAAAAAATTCTGAAAATTACATTGTTCGACCTATAGCTACTTTTTCACCTGCAGCACGAGGGCCGCGTCCCCGGGGATCTGCCTGGACACCTAAAACCCGAAATTCTTAAAACGAAAGGGCCGGAAGTGGCAGTTTAGCGGGCGGACGAAAGTACCGTTTTTGAGGAACATATTTGATCTTATATAATAAATCTTGGCACTATCGGAGAGAGCTCGTCGTCCCGAATCAGCCGAGGGGTTGCAATCTCGAATCAGAGAATAATGGAACCCACAGGACTCGACACCAACTCGGTGAAACATAATCATCACCATCATCATCTTTTTGTATTGAGACCTGGTCATCTTTCGGCTTCAGCGGGTGCGCCCTTACGAGACGCGTCTTTTGACGTATCGTGCTCCTCTCTCCGATAAGTACTTCTCGAGATAATCACGAAAAACTGAAAAAACGAGCTAACCTAACCTAACCTAACCTAACCTAACCTAACCTAAACCTAACCTAACGTAACCTAAACCTAACCTAACCTAACCCTCTTTTGTGGAGGAGGAGGATTATAATAGGGGTCCCGCCTGGGCACTTAAAACCCGAGATTCATAAAACGGAAGGGCCGGATGTGGCAGTTTATTGGCCAACCGAAAGTACTTAATCTAAGGAACATATTTGTTTTTATATAGTAAATTTTGGCACCATCGGAGAGAGCTCATCGTCGCGAATCAGCCGAGGGGTCGCAACCCCGAAGACATACGTACTTTTCGGGATATTCACGAAAAACTGAAAAAACCTCTATTTTTAATGAATTTAAGGTCGAAATTTGTATACGCAACCGGAATCTAACCCAATTTTTCGTACCATTTTATTTGTTTTTGCAAGCTTTTTTTGCTAAATAGCACCGGATTATATCCGAGACGGACTATATTTGTTTTTTTGTATTTTGTGTTTTGCTTCTCGAGGGCTCAGCATTTACTTAGGCAAGCTTTGATGATATTAAAAATTTTTTGAGAATATCTGTGCAGGCAAAATCGTATATTGGTTTAAACGAACAAAATATTGAATTTGTCAAATATTAAATTTATTAAATATTAATTTTTTTCTATCTGCTTTCTTTTTGAACAGTCATAAATTATATAGAAACATAGAGGGTTGTGGGAAGGGAATTTTTGTATAGAATTCTGAGCCTAACTCACAAACGGCCGTCAAATCAAAATTGTAACCGACAGTCTGCCTTTGTTTTTCATACTATTAGCAATTAGAAATTAGTATTCAGATTAAAACAGTGTTTTCGAAGTGCTTTTGACCTGATTTGCTTGATCATTGAGATCTTAGAACAGCATTGCTTTGCATATAGCTTGTAGAAAATTGTTGGAGACCACGAATTGTGAGTTTTTTAAAAAAAAAAACTAGATCCTCTTGCTTTTTGGCTTTTGTGATTGTTATAAGGTGTGTCGTACTTATATATGTTAACGCTATAAATATTGCATAGCGAATACTGAGAGTGCTCGTTCTTCCTGCCGGGAGGCCTGCGTAGTGTCGTGTTGAACGTCTTCCTTCCTTCCATAGGGAAGGTTTTGAGAAACAACTGTGCAAATTAATAGCTGTCCCTGCTCGCCCCAAGTGCCAATAAGGTCAGATAGTATATAGTTTTTCTCTTTTTTAATTGTTATAGAAATTGCCCATCCCTTTTGACCCTTATTTCTTGTCCCGGTTAAATATTTTGTGGAGGAGGAGGATTATATTAGGGGTCCCGCACGGGCGCGTCCAAAATTAAAGATCTGGACCCCTTTTTTAGGCCAAATTAACACATAAATTGAACATATTAATAAAATTTTACAAGGCGCTTGTTCATAAAAATTTTAAAAAATTCTGAAAATTACATTGTTCGACCTATAGCTACTTTTTCACCTGCAGCACGAGGGCCGCGTCCCCGGGGATCTGCCTGGACACCTAAAACCCGAAATTCTTAAAACGAAAGGGCCGGAAGTGGCAGTTTAGCGGGCGGACGAAAGTACCGTTTTTGAGGAACATATTTGATCTTATATAATAAATCTTGGCACTATCGGAGAGAGCTCGTCGTCCCGAATCAGCCGAGGGGTTGCAATCTCGAATCAGAGAATACTGGAACCCACAGGACTCGACACCAACTCGGTGAAACATAATCATCACCATCATCATCTTTTTGTATTGAGACCTGGTCATCTTTCGGCTTCAGCGGGTGCGCCCTTACGAGACGCGTCTTTTGACGTATCGTGCTCCTCTCTCCGATAAGTACTTCTCGAGATAATCACGAAAAACTGAAAAAACGAGCTAACCTAACCTAACCTAACCTAACCTAACCTAACCTAAACCTAACCTAACCTAACCTAAACCTAACCTAACCTAACCCTCTTTTGTGGAGGAGGAGGATTATAATAGGGGTCCCGCCTGGGCACTTAAAACCCGAGATTCATAAAACGGAAGGGCCGGATGTGGCAGTTTATTGGCCAACCGAAAGTACTTAATCTAAGGAACATATTTGTTTTTATATAGTAAATTTTGGCACCATCGGAGAGAGCTCATCGTCGCGAATCAGCCGAGGGGTCGCAACCCCGAAGACATACGTACTTTTCGGGATATTCACGAAAAACTGAAAAAACCTCTATTTTTAATGAATTTAAGGTCGAAATTTGTATACGCAACCGGAATCTAACCCAATTTTTCGTACCATTTTATTTGTTTTTGCAAGCTTTTTTTTGCTAAATAGCACCGGATTATATCCGAGACGGACTATATTTGTTTTTTTGTATTTTGTGTTTTGCTTCTCGAGGGCTCAGCATTTACTTAGGCAAGCTTTGATGATATTAAAAATTTTTTGAGAATATCTGTGCAGGCAAAATCGTATATTGGTTTAAACGAACAAAATATTGAATTTGTCAAATATTAAATTTATTAAATATTAATTTTTTTCTATCTGCTTTCTTTTTGAACAGTCATAAATTATATAGAAACATAGAGGGTTGTGGGAAGGGAATTTTTGTATAGAATTCTGAGCCTAACTCACAAACGGCCGTCAAATCAAAATTGTAACCGACAGTCTGCCTTTGTTTTTCATACTATTAGCAATTAGAAATTAGTATTCAGATTAAAACAGTGTTTTCGAAGTGCTTTTGACCTGATTTGCTTGATCATTGAGATCTTAGAACAGCATTGCTTTGCATATAGCTTGTAGAAAATTGTTGGAGACCACGAATTGTGAGTTTTTTAAAAAAAAAAACTAGATCCTCTTGCTTTTTGGCTTTTGTGATTGTTATAAGGTGTGTCGTACTTATATATGTTAACGCTATAAATATTGCATAGCGAATACTGAGAGTGCTCGTTCTTCCTGCCGGGAGGCCTGCGTAGTGTCGTGTTGAACGTCTTCCTTCCTTCCATAGGGAAGGTTTTGAGAAACAACTGTGCAAATTAATAGCTGTCCCTGCTCGCCCCAAGTGCCAATAAGGTCAGATAGTATATAGTTTTTCTCTTTTTTAATTGTTATAGAAATTGCCCATCCCTTTTGACCCTTATTTCTTGTCCCGGTTAAATATTTTGTGGAGGAGGAGGATTATATTAGGGGTCCCGCACGGGCGCGTCCAAAATTAAAGATCTGGACCCCTTTTTTAGGCCAAATTAACACATAAATTGAACATATTAATAAAATTTTACAAGGCGCTTGTTCATAAAAATTTTAAAAAATTCTGAAAATTACATTGTTCGACCTATAGCTACTTTTTCACCTGCAGCACGAGGGCCGCGTCCCCGGGGATCTGCCTGGACACCTAAAACCCGAAATTCTTAAAACGAAAGGGCCGGAAGTGGCAGTTTAGCGGGCGGACGAAAGTACCGTTTTTGAGGAACATATTTGATCTTATATAATAAATCTTGGCACTATCGGAGAGAGCTCGTCGTCCCGAATCAGCCGAGGGGTTGCAATCTCGAATCAGAGAATACTGGAACCCACAGGACTCGACACCAACTCGGTGAAACATAATCATCACCATCATCATCTTTTTGTATTGAGACCTGGTCATCTTTCGGCTTCAGCGGGTGCGCCCTTACGAGACGCGTCTTTTGACGTATCGTGCTCCTCTCTCCGATAAGTACTTCTCGAGATAATCACGAAAAACTGAAAAAACGAGCTAACCTAACCTAACCTAACCTAACCTAACCTAACCTAAACCTAACCTAACCTAACCTAAACCTAACCTAACCTAACCCTCTTTTGTGGAGGAGGAGGATTATAATAGGGGTCCCGCCTGGGCACTTAAAACCCGAGATTCATAAAACGGAAGGGCCGGATGTGGCAGTTTATTGGCCAACCGAAAGTACTTAATCTAAGGAACATATTTGTTTTTATATAGTAAATTTTGGCACCATCGGAGAGAGCTCATCGTCGCGAATCAGCCGAGGGGTCGCAACCCCGAAGACATACGTACTTTTCGGGATATTCACGAAAAACTGAAAAAACCTCTATTTTTAATGAATTTAAGGTCGAAATTTGTATACGCAACCGGAATCTAACCCAATTTTTCGTACCATTTTATTTGTTTTTGCAAGCTTTTTTTGCTAAATAGCACCGGATTATATCCGAGACGGACTATATTTGTTTTTTTGTATTTTGTGTTTTGCTTCTCGAGGGCTCAGCATTTACTTAGGCAAGCTTTGATGATATTAAAAATTTTTTGAGAATATCTGTGCAGGCAAAATCGTATATTGGTTTAAACGAACAAAATATTGAATTTGTCAAATATTAAATTTATTAAATATTAATTTTTTTCTATCTGCTTTCTTTTTGAACAGTCATAAATTATATAGAAACATAGAGGGTTGTGGGAAGGGAATTTTTGTATAGAATTCTGAGCCTAACTCACAAACGGCCGTCAAATCAAAATTGTAACCGACAGTCTGCCTTTGTTTTTCATACTATTAGCAATTAGAAATTAGTATTCAGATTAAAACAGTGTTTTCGAAGTGCTTTTGACCTGATTTGCTTGATCATTGAGATCTTAGAACAGCATTGCTTTGCATATAGCTTGTAGAAAATTGTTGGAGACCACGAATTGTGAGTTTTTTAAAAAAAAAAACTAGATCCTCTTGCTTTTTGGCTTTTGTGATTGTTATAAGGTGTGTCGTACTTATATATGTTAACGCTATAAATATTGCATAGCGAATACTGAGAGTGCTCGTTCTTCCTGCCGGGAGGCCTGCGTAGTGTCGTGTTGAACGTCTTCCTTCCTTCCATAGGGAAGGTTTTGAGAAACAACTGTGCAAATTAATAGCTGTCCCTGCTCGCCCCAAGTGCCAATAAGGTCAGATAGTATATAGTTTTTCTCTTTTTTAATTGTTATAGAAATTGCCCATCCCTTTTGACCCTTATTTCTTGTCCCGGTTAAATATTTTGTGGAGGAGGAGGATTATATTAGGGGTCCCGCACGGGCGCGTCCAAAATTAAAGATCTGGACCCCTTTTTTAGGCCAAATTAACACATAAATTGAACATATTAATAAAATTTTACAAGGCGCTTGTTCATAAAAATTTTAAAAAATTCTGAAAATTACATTGTTCGACCTATAGCTACTTTTTCACCTGCAGCACGAGGGCCGCGTCCCCGGGGATCTGCCTGGACACCTAAAAGCCGAAATTCTTAAAACGAAAGGGCCGGAAGTGGCAGTTTAGCGGGCGGACGAAAGTACCGTTTTTGAGGAACATATTTGATCTTATATAATAAATCTTGGCACTATCGGAGAGAGCTCGTCGTCCCGAATCAGCCGAGGGGTTGCAATCTCGAATCAGAGAATACTGGAACCCACAGGACTCGACACCAACTCGGTGAAACATAATCATCACCATCATCATCTTTTTGTATTGAGACCTGGTCATCTTTCGGCTTCAGCGGGTGCGCCCTTACGAGACGCGTCTTTTGACGTATCGTGCTCCTCTCTCCGATAAGTACTTCTCGAGATAATCACGAAAAACTGAAAAAACGAGCTAACCTAACCTAACCTAACCTAACCTAACCTAACCTAAACCTAACCTAACCTAACCTAAACCTAACCTAACCTAACCCTCTTTTGTGGAGGAGGAGGATTATAATAGGGGTCCCGCCTGGGCACTTAAAACCCGAGATTCATAAAACGGAAGGGCCGGATGTGGCAGTTTATTGGCCAACCGAAAGTACTTAATCTAAGGAACATATTTGTTTTTATATAGTAAATTTTGGCACCATCGGAGAGAGCTCATCGTCGCGAATCAGCCGAGGGGTCGCAACCCCGAAGACATACGTACTTTTCGGGATATTCACGAAAAACTGAAAAAACCTCTATTTTTAATGAATTTAAGGTCGAAATTTGTATACGCAACCGGAATCTAACCCAATTTTTCGTACCATTTTATTTGTTTTTGCAAGCTTTTTTTGCTAAATAGCACCGGATTATATCCGAGACGGACTATATTTGTTTTTTTGTATTTTGTGTTTTGCTTCTCGAGGGCTCAGCATTTACTTAGGCAAGCTTTGATGATATTAAAAATTTTTTGAGAATATCTGTGCAGGCAAAATCGTATATTGGTTTAAACGAACAAAATATTGAATTTGTCAAATATTAAATTTATTAAATATTAATTTTTTTCTATCTGCTTTCTTTTTGTACAGTCATAAATTATATAGAAACATAGAGGGTTGTGGGAAGGGAATTTTTGTATAGAATTCTGAGCCTAACTCACAAACGGCCGTCAAATCAAAATTGTAACCGACAGTCTGCCTTTGTTTTTCATACTATTAGCAATTAGAAATTAGTATTCAGATTAAAACAGTGTTTTCGAAGTGCTTTTGACCTGATTTGCTTGATCATTGAGATCTTAGAACAGCATTGCTTTGCATATAGCTTGTAGAAAATTGTTGGAGACCACGAATTGTGAGTTTTTTAAAAAAAAAAACTAGATCCTCTTGCTTTTTGGCTTTTGTGATTGTTATAAGGTGTGTCGTACTTATATATGTTAACGCTATAAATATTGCATAGCGAATACTGAGAGTGCTCGTTCTTCCTGCCGGGAGGCCTGCGTAGTGTCGTGTTGAACGTCTTCCTTCCTTCCATAGGGAAGGTTTTGAGAAACAACTGTGCAAATTAATAGCTGTCCCTGCTCGCCCCAAGTGCCAATAAGGTCAGATAGTATATAGTTTTTCTCTTTTTTAATTGTTATAGAAATTGCCCATCCCTTTTGACCCTTATTTCTTGTCCCGGTTAAATATTTTGTGGAGGAGGAGGATTATATTAGGGGTCCCGCACGGGCGCGTCCAAAATTAAAGATCTGGACCCCTTTTTTAGGCCAAATTAACACATAAATTGAACATATTAATAAAATTTTACAAGGCGCTTGTTCATAAAAATTTTAAAAAATTCTGAAAATTACATTGTTCGACCTATAGCTACTTTTTCACCTGCAGCACGAGGGCCGCGTCCCCGGGGATCTGCCTGGACACCTAAAACCCGAAATTCTTAAAACGAAAGGGCCGGAAGTGGCAGTTTAGCGGGCGGACGAAAGTACCGTTTTTGAGGAACATATTTGATCTTATATAATAAATCTTGGCACTATCGGAGAGAGCTCGTCGTCCCGAATCAGCCGAGGGGTTGCAATCTCGAATCAGAGAATACTGGAACCCACAGGACTCGACACCAACTCGGTGAAACATAATCATCACCATCATCATCTTTTTGTATTGAGACCTGGTCATCTTTCGGCTTCAGCGGGTGCGCCCTTACGAGACGCGTCTTTTGACGTATCGTGCTCCTCTCTCCGATAAGTACTTCTCGAGATAATCACGAAAAACTGAAAAAACGAGCTAACCTAACCTAACCTAACCTAACCTAACCTAACCTAAACCTAACCTAACGTAACCTAAACCTAACCTAACCTAACCCTCTTTTGTGGAGGAGGAGGATTATAATAGGGGTCCCGCCTGGGCACTTAAAACCCGAGATTCATAAAACGGAAGGGCCGGATGTGGCAGTTTATTGGCCAACCGAAAGTACTTAATCTAAGGAACATATTTGTTTTTATATAGTAAATTTTGGCACCATCGGAGAGAGCTCATCGTCGCGAATCAGCCGAGGGGTCGCAACCCCGAAGACATACGTACTTTTCGGGATATTCACGAAAAACTGAAAAAACCTCTATTTTTAATGAATTTAAGGTCGAAATTTGTATACGCAACCGGAATCTAACCCAATTTTTCGTACCATTTTATTTGTTTTTGCAAGCTTTTTTTGCTAAATAGCACCGGATTATATCCGAGACGGACTATATTTGTTTTTTTGTATTTTGTGTTTTGCTTCTCGAGGGCTCAGCATTTACTTAGGCAAGCTTTGATGATATTAAAAATTTTTTGAGAATATCTGTGCAGGCAAAATCGTATATTGGTTTAAACGAACAAAATATTGAATTTGTCAAATATTAAATTTATTAAATATTAATTTTTTTCTATCTGCTTTCTTTTTGAACAGTCATAAATTATATAGAAACATAGAGGGTTGTGGGAAGGGAATTTTTGTATAGAATTCTGAGCCTAACTCACAAACGGCCGTCAAATCAAAATTGTAACCGACAGTCTGCCTTTGTTTTTCATACTATTAGCAATTAGAAATTAGTATTCAGATTAAAACAGTGTTTTCGAAGTGCTTTTGACCTGATTTGCTTGATCATTGAGATCTTAGAACAGCATTGCTTTGCATATAGCTTGTAGAAAATTGTTGGAGACCACGAATTGTGAGTTTTTTAAAAAAAAAAACTAGATCCTCTTGCTTTTTGGCTTTTGTGATTGTTATAAGGTGTGTCGTACTTATATATGTTAACGCTATAAATATTGCATAGCGAATACTGAGAGTGCTCGTTCTTCCTGCCGGGAGGCCTGCGTAGTGTCGTGTTGAACGTCTTCCTTCCTTCCATAGGGAAGGTTTTGAGAAACAACTGTGCAAATTAATAGCTGTCCCTGCTCGCCCCAAGTGCCAATAAGGTCAGATAGTATATAGTTTTTCTCTTTTTTAATTGTTATAGAAATTGCCCATCCCTTTTGACCCTTATTTCTTGTCCCGGTTAAATATTTTGTGGAGGAGGAGGATTATATTAGGGGTCCCGCACGGGCGCGTCCAAAATTAAAGATCTGGACCCCTTTTTTAGGCCAAATTAACACATAAATTGAACATATTAATAAAATTTTACAAGGCGCTTGTTCATAAAAATTTTAAAAAATTCTGAAAATTACATTGTTCGACCTATAGCTACTTTTTCACCTGCAGCACGAGGGCCGCGTCCCCGGGGATCTGCCTGGACACCTAAAACCCGAAATTCTTAAAACGAAAGGGCCGGAAGTGGCAGTTTAGCGGGCGGACGAAAGTACCGTTTTTGAGGAACATATTTGATCTTATATAATAAATCTTGGCACTATCGGAGAGAGCTCGTCGTCCCGAATCAGCCGAGGGGTTGCAATCTCGAATCAGAGAATAATGGAACCCACAGGACTCGACACCAACTCGGTGAAACATAATCATCACCATCATCATCTTTTTGTATTGAGACCTGGTCATCTTTCGGCTTCAGCGGGTGCGCCCTTACGAGACGCGTCTTTTGACGTATCGTGCTCCTCTCTCCGATAAGTACTTCTCGAGATAATCACGAAAAACTGAAAAAACGAGCTAACCTAACCTAACCTAACCTAACCTAACCTAACCTAAACCTAACCTAACGTAACCTAAACCTAACCTAACCTAACCCTCTTTTGTGGAGGAGGAGGATTATAATAGGGGTCCCGCCTGGGCACTTAAAACCCGAGATTCATAAAACGGAAGGGCCGGATGTGGCAGTTTATTGGCCAACCGAAAGTACTTAATCTAAGGAACATATTTGTTTTTATATAGTAAATTTTGGCACCATCGGAGAGAGCTCATCGTCGCGAATCAGCCGAGGGGTCGCAACCCCGAAGACATACGTACTTTTCGGGATATTCACGAAAAACTGAAAAAACCTCTATTTTTAATGAATTTAAGGTCGAAATTTGTATACGCAACCGGAATCTAACCCAATTTTTCGTACCATTTTATTTGTTTTTGCAAGCTTTTTTTGCTAAATAGCACCGGATTATATCCGAGACGGACTATATTTGTTTTTTTGTATTTTGTGTTTTGCTTCTCGAGGGCTCAGCATTTACTTAGGCAAGCTTTGATGATATTAAAAATTTTTTGAGAATATCTGTGCAGGCAAAATCGTATATTGGTTTAAACGAACAAAATATTGAATTTGTCAAATATTAAATTTATTAAATATTAATTTTTTTCTATCTGCTTTCTTTTTGAACAGTCATAAATTATATAGAAACATAGAGGGTTGTGGGAAGGGAATTTTTGTATAGAATTCTGAGCCTAACTCACAAACGGCCGTCAAATCAAAATTGTAACCGACAGTCTGCCTTTGTTTTTCATACTATTAGCAATTAGAAATTAGTATTCAGATTAAAACAGTGTTTTCGAAGTGCTTTTGACCTGATTTGCTTGATCATTGAGATCTTAGAACAGCATTGCTTTGCATATAGCTTGTAGAAAATTGTTGGAGACCACGAATTGTGAGTTTTTTAAAAAAAAAAACTAGATCCTCTTGCTTTTTGGCTTTTGTGATTGTTATAAGGTGTGTCGTACTTATATATGTTAACGCTATAAATATTGCATAGCGAATACTGAGAGTGCTCGTTCTTCCTGCCGGGAGGCCTGCGTAGTGTCGTGTTGAACGTCTTCCTTCCTTCCATAGGGAAGGTTTTGAGAAACAACTGTGCAAATTAATAGCTGTCCCTGCTCGCCCCAAGTGCCAATAAGGTCAGATAGTATATAGTTTTTCTCTTTTTTAATTGTTATAGAAATTGCCCATCCCTTTTGACCCTTATTTCTTGTCCCGGTTAAATATTTTGTGGAGGAGGAGGATTATATTAGGGGTCCCGCACGGGCGCGTCCAAAATTAAAGATCTGGACCCCTTTTTTAGGCCAAATTAACACATAAATTGAACATATTAATAAAATTTTACAAGGCGCTTGTTCATAAAAATTTTAAAAAATTCTGAAAATTACATTGTTCGACCTATAGCTACTTTTTCACCTGCAGCACGAGGGCCGCGTCCCCGGGGATCTGCCTGGACACCTAAAACCCGAAATTCTTAAAACGAAAGGGCCGGAAGTGGCAGTTTAGCGGGCGGACGAAAGTACCGTTTTTGAGGAACATATTTGATCTTATATAATAAATCTTGGCACTATCGGAGAGAGCTCGTCGTCCCGAATCAGCCGAGGGGTTGCAATCTCGAATCAGAGAATACTGGAACCCACAGGACTCGACACCAACTCGGTGAAACATAATCATCACCATCATCATCTTTTTGTATTGAGACCTGGTCATCTTTCGGCTTCAGCGGGTGCGCCCTTACGAGACGCGTCTTTTGACGTATCGTGCTCCTCTCTCCGATAAGTACTTCTCGAGATAATCACGAAAAACTGAAAAAACGAGCTAACCTAACCTAACCTAACCTAACCTAACCTAACCTAAACCTAACCTAACCTAACCTAAACCTAACCTAACCTAACCCTCTTTTGTGGAGGAGGAGGATTATAATAGGGGTCCCGCCTGGGCACTTAAAACCCGAGATTCATAAAACGGAAGGGCCGGATGTGGCAGTTTATTGGCCAACCGAAAGTACTTAATCTAAGGAACATATTTGTTTTTATATAGTAAATTTTGGCACCATCGGAGAGAGCTCATCGTCGCGAATCAGCCGAGGGGTCGCAACCCCGAAGACATACGTACTTTTCGGGATATTCACGAAAAACTGAAAAAACCTCTATTTTTAATGAATTTAAGGTCGAAATTTGTATACGCAACCGGAATCTAACCCAATTTTTCGTACCATTTTATTTGTTTTTGCAAGCTTTTTTTGCTAAATAGCACCGGATTATATCCGAGACGGACTATATTTGTTTTTTTGTATTTTGTGTTTTGCTTCTCGAGGGCTCAGCATTTACTTAGGCAAGCTTTGATGATATTAAAAAATTTTTGAGAATATCTGTGCAGGCAAAATCGTATATTGGTTTAAACGAACAAAATATTGAATTTGTCAAATATTAAATTTATTAAATATTAATTTTTTTCTATCTGCTTTCTTTTTGAACAGTCATAAATTATATAGAAACATAGAGGGTTGTGGGAAGGGAATTTTTGTATAGAATTCTGAGCCTAACTCACAAACGGCCGTCAAATCAAAATTGTAACCGACAGTCTGCCTTTGTTTTTCATACTATTAGCAATTAGAAATTAGTATTCAGATTAAAACAGTGTTTTCGAAGTGCTTTTGACCTGATTTGCTTGATCATTGAGATCTTAGAACAGCATTGCTTTGCATATAGCTTGTAGAAAATTGTTGGAGACCACGAATTGTGAGTTTTTAAAAAAAAAAAACTAGATCCTCTTGCTTTTTGGCTTTTGTGATTGTTATAAGGTGTGTCGTACTTATATATGTTAACGCTATAAATATTGCATAGCGAATACTGAGAGTGCTCGTTCTTCCTGCCGGGAGGCCTGCGTAGTGTCGTGTTGAACGTCTTCCTTCCTTCCATAGGGAAGGTTTTGAGAAACAACTGTGCAAATTAATAGCTGTCCCTGCTCGCCCCAAGTGCCAATAAGGTCAGATAGTATATAGTTTTTCTCTTTTTTAATTGTTATAGAAATTGCCCATCCCTTTTGACCCTTATTTCTTGTCCCGGTTAAATATTTTGTGGAGGAGGAGGATTATATTAGGGGTCCCGCACGGGCGCGTCCAAAATTAAAGATCTGGACCCCTTTTTTAGGCCAAATTAACACATAAATTGAACATATTAATAAAATTTTACAAGGCGCTTGTTCATAAAAATTTTAAAAAATTCTGAAAATTACATTGTTCGACCTATAGCTACTTTTTCACCTGCAGCACGAGGGCCGCGTCCCCGGGGATCTGCCTGGACACCTAAAACCCGAAATTCTTAAAACGAAAGGGCCGGAAGTGGCAGTTTAGCGGGCGGACGAAAGTACCGTTTTTGAGGAACATATTTGATCTTATATAATAAATCTTGGCACTATCGGAGAGAGCTCGTCGTCCCGAATCAGCCGAGGGGTTGCAATCTCGAATCAGAGAATACTGGAACCCACAGGACTCGACACCAACTCGGTGAAACATAATCATCACCATCATCATCTTTTTGTATTGAGACCTGGTCATCTTTCGGCTTCAGCGGGTGCGCCCTTACGAGACGCGTCTTTTGACGTATCGTGCTCCTCTCTCCGATAAGTACTTCTCGAGATAATCACGAAAAACTGAAAAAACGAGCTAACCTAACCTAACCTAACCTAACCTAACCTAACCTAAACCTAACCTAACGTAACCTAAACCTAACCTAACCTAACCCTCTTTTGTGGAGGAGGAGGATTATAATAGGGGTCCCGCCTGGGCACTTAAAACCCGAGATTCATAAAACGGAAGGGCCGGATGTGGCAGTTTATTGGCCAACCGAAAGTACTTAATCTAAGGAACATATTTGTTTTTATATAGTAAATTTTGGCACCATCGGAGAGAGCTCATCGTCGCGAATCAGCCGAGGGGTCGCAACCCCGAAGACATACGTACTTTTCGGGATATTCACGAAAAACTGAAAAAACCTCTATTTTTAATGAATTTAAGGTCGAAATTTGTATACGCAACCGGAATCTAACCCAATTTTTCGTACCATTTTATTTGTTTTTGCAAGCTTTTTTTGCTAAATAGCACCGGATTATATCCGAGACGGACTATATTTGTTTTTTTGTATTTTGTGTTTTGCTTCTCGAGGGCTCAGCATTTACTTAGGCAAGCTTTGATGATATTAAAAATTTTTTGAGAATATCTGTGCAGGCAAAATCGTATATTGGTTTAAACGAACAAAATATTGAATTTGTCAAATATTAAATTTATTAAATATTAATTTTTTTCTATCTGCTTTCTTTTTGAACAGTCATAAATTATATAGAAACATAGAGGGTTGTGGGAAGGGAATTTTGTATAGAATTCTGAGCCTAACTCACAAACGGCCGTCAAATCAAAATTGTAACCGACAGTCTGCCTTTGTTTTTCATACTATTAGCAATTAGAAATTAGTATTCAGATTAAAACAGTGTTTTCGAAGTGCTTTTGACCTGATTTGCTTGATCATTGAGATCTTAGAACAGCATTGCTTTGCATATAGCTTGTAGAAAATTGTTGGAGACCACGAATTGTGAGTTTTTTAAAAAAAAAAAACTAGATCCTCTTGCTTTTTGGCTTTTGTGATTGTTATAAGGTGTGTCGTACTTATATATGTTAACGCTATAAATATTGCATAGCGAATACTGAGAGTGCTCGTTCTTCCTGCCGGGAGGCCTGCGTAGTGTCGTGTTGAACGTCTTCCTTCCTTCCATAGGGAAGGTTTTGAGAAACAACTGTGCAAATTAATAGCTGTCCCTGCTCGCCCCAAGTGCCAATAAGGTCAGATAGTATATAGTTTTTCTCTTTTTTAATTGTTATAGAAATTGCCCATCCCTTTTGACCCTTATTTCTTGTCCCGGTTAAATATTTTGTGGAGGAGGAGGATTATATTAGGGGTCCCGCACGGGCGCGTCCAAAATTAAAGATCTGGACCCCTTTTTTAGGCCAAATTAACACATAAATTGAACATATTAATAAAATTTTACAAGGCGCTTGTTCATAAAAATTTTAAAAAATTCTGAAAATTACATTGTTCGACCTATAGCTACTTTTTCACCTGCAGCACGAGGGCCGCGTCCCCGGGGATCTGCCTGGACACCTAAAAGCCGAAATTCTTAAAACGAAAGGGCCGGAAGTGGCAGTTTAGCGGGCGGACGAAAGTACCGTTTTTGAGGAACATATTTGATCTTATATAATAAATCTTGGCACTATCGGAGAGAGCTCGTCGTCCCGAATCAGCCGAGGGGTTGCAATCTCGAATCAGAGAATACTGGAACCCACAGGACTCGACACCAACTCGGTGAAACATAATCATCACCATCATCATCTTTTTGTATTGAGACCTGGTCATCTTTCGGCTTCAGCGGGTGCGCCCTTACGAGACGCGTCTTTTGACGTATCGTGCTCCTCTCTCCGATAAGTACTTCTCGAGATAATCACGAAAAACTGAAAAAACGAGCTAACCTAACCTAACCTAACCTAACCTAACCTAACCTAAACCTAACCTAACCTAACCTAAACCTAACCTAACCTAACCCTCTTTTGTGGAGGAGGAGGATTATAATAGGGGTCCCGCCTGGGCACTTAAAACCCGAGATTCATAAAACGGAAGGGCCGGATGTGGCAGTTTATTGGCCAACCGAAAGTACTTAATCTAAGGAACATATTTGTTTTTATATAGTAAATTTTGGCACCATCGGAGAGAGCTCATCGTCGCGAATCAGCCGAGGGGTCGCAACCCCGAAGACATACGTACTTTTCGGGATATTCACGAAAAACTGAAAAAACCTCTATTTTTAATGAATTTAAGGTCGAAATTTGTATACGCAACCGGAATCTAACCCAATTTTTCGTACCATTTTATTTGTTTTTGCAAGCTTTTTTTGCTAAATAGCACCGGATTATATCCGAGACGGACTATATTTGTTTTTTTGTATTTTGTGTTTTGCTTCTCGAGGGCTCAGCATTTACTTAGGCAAGCTTTGATGATATTAAAAATTTTTTGAGAATATCTGTGCAGGCAAAATCGTATATTGGTTTAAACGAACAAAATATTGAATTTGTCAAATATTAAATTTATTAAATATTAATTTTTTTCTATCTGCTTTCTTTTTGTACAGTCATAAATTATATAGAAACATAGAGGGTTGTGGGAAGGGAATTTTTGTATAGAATTCTGAGCCTAACTCACAAACGGCCGTCAAATCAAAATTGTAACCGACAGTCTGCCTTTGTTTTTCATACTATTAGCAATTAGAAATTAGTATTCAGATTAAAACAGTGTTTTCGAAGTGCTTTTGACCTGATTTGCTTGATCATTGAGATCTTAGAACAGCATTGCTTTGCATATAGCTTGTAGAAAATTGTTGGAGACCACGAATTGTGAGTTTTTTAAAAAAAAAAACTAGATCCTCTTGCTTTTTGGCTTTTGTGATTGTTATAAGGTGTGTCGTACTTATATATGTTAACGCTATAAATATTGCATAGCGAATACTGAGAGTGCTCGTTCTTCCTGCCGGGAGGCCTGCGTAGTGTCGTGTTGAACGTCTTCCTTCCTTCCATAGGGAAGGTTTTGAGAAACAACTGTGCAAATTAATAGCTGTCCCTGCTCGCCCCAAGTGCCAATAAGGTCAGATAGTATATAGTTTTTCTCTTTTTTAATTGTTATAGAAATTGCCCATCCCTTTTGACCCTTATTTCTTGTCCCGGTTAAATATTTTGTGGAGGAGGAGGATTATATTAGGGGTCCCGCACGGGCGCGTCCAAAATTAAAGATCTGGACCCCTTTTTTAGGCCAAATTAACACATAAATTGAACATATTAATAAAATTTTACAAGGCGCTTGTTCATAAAAATTTTAAAAAATTCTGAAAATTACATTGTTCGACCTATAGCTACTTTTTCACCTGCAGCACGAGGGCCACGTCCCCGGGGATCTGCCTGGACACCTAAAACCCGAAATTCTTAAAACGAAAGGGCCGGAAGTGGCAGTTTAGCGGGCGGACGAAAGTACCGTTTTTGAGGAACATATTTGATCTTATATAATAAATCTTGGCACTATCGGAGAGAGCTCGTCGTCCCGAATCAGCCGAGGGGTTGCAATCTCGAATCAGAGAATACTGGAACCCACAGGACTCGACACCAACTCGGTGAAACATAATCATCACCATCATCATCTTTTTGTATTGAGACCTGGTCATCTTTCGGCTTCAGCGGGTGCGCCCTTACGAGACGCGTCTTTTGACGTATCGTGCTCCTCTCTCCGATAAGTACTTCTCGAGATAATCACGAAAAACTGAAAAAACGAGCTAACCTAACCTTTTTTTTTTTTTTTTTTTTTTGTTAACCCGGTGGAAATCCCTACGGACCTTCAGGGGAGCGGTGAGGGCCGCTCCCCCGGTGTGTCGGACCTGCCCCGACTAAAACCACCGGGGTGTTCCTTCTCTCGTCTGCCGGATGCTAAGGGCAAAGCCGAGCCATCTTCCTCGGCATCCGGCGACGTCCGGCCTTGTGCAGGCCTCACCTACTAGGCGGGGGGACGGTTAAATAGTCGCCGCCCCCCGCATGCACCTAACACATTTCGGGGAGAGTGGTAAGCCACCCCCCCCTCACCTCCTTGATATTGTCATCAGAGCGGTGTGCGGGAACACATCGCACACCGCTCACGCCAGGATTTGGGCGACGCACTCCCTCAAAGCGCGCCGCCCGGCGTATATCCGTGTCACGGAGGAAGGCTGTTGGCGTAGGCCCTCCTCCGGCGTCCAGTCCGAGCTGGGCGGCGGATTGGGTTGTCGGGGGTGGATATTGCCTCCCGATCCCGCTCCGCCGCCTCCTTCACCTGCATTGTTGTCTCCGTGAAGGAGAGGACCGCCTGCCATGCCCTGTCACTACCGACCATCGCGCGAGCGAGTGCCGGCAGTGACAGGTCGCCACCCACCACCCTGACGAGTGCGGCCCTCTCCGTAGCCCAGGCTGGGCATTCTTCTATGACGTGTTGTGCGGACTCATCGAGGCAATCCGCACAATGGTGGCACCTCGGTGTGGGCTCGCTACCAGTTGTGCGGCACAGGTATCCACCAAAGCTGCCATGCCCAGTGAACACCTGCACCATCCGGTAGGAGACCACACCGTGGCGCCGCCCTAACCATTCCTTGAGTATCGGACGAATTGCCTCGATCGTCCGCAGGCCGTAATTTGAATGCTCCAGCCTGAGCCGCCATGTCTCTATTGAGTCGGCGTCCAGCAGACGCCTCTTTCCCTTGACTTCGGTCGGGGCCGGTCGCTGGCCCCGGGCCCTTTGCTCCTCGCGCCATGTATAGAGTGACGCGAGTGCTCGGGCATCCAGGTCCCAGGGAACCGACCCCGCCAACAGGCAGGCCGCGTCGCACGACACCGTAGCGTACCCCCGGACCGACGCTATCGCCAGAGCCCTTTGGGGGCGGCGCAACAGCCGTATGTTGTGGCTGTTGAGAGCGTCGGCCCAAACCGGGGCACCGTACAGTGCCATGGATCGGACCGCGTTCACGTAGAGGCGTCTGCAGGACACCCCAGGTCCACCGATGTTGGGCATCAGCCGCTTAAGAGCAGCGGCTGCACCTACCACTTTCGGCAACAACCGGTCAAAGTGTGCGCCGAATTTCCATCTGCCGTCGAGGACGAGACCGAGATACTTCATCGTGCCCCCGACGGCTATTCGCACTCCGCCTATAGTGATATGGGCGTCTGGAGGTGGTGCGGACCGGGGCCCGTGAAAACAGAGGACCTCGGTCTTTTGAAGTGCCACCTCCAGGCCCAAAGCGCGAATTCGGCGCACAACATGGGCCGTACCGGCCGTTGCCAGCATCGAGGCCAGGCGGTAATTCCTGGCGCGGGCAGTGACCAACGTGTCGTCTGCGTAGCAGACTAATGCAACCCCTGGGAGGTTCTGCCCGCGCAGGACCCAGTCGTACCCGATGTTCCACAAGAGGGGCCCTAAGACAGACCCCTGTGGAACACCGCGAGACATCTCCCAATCCGCCCAGCCCCGCTGCGTTGGGTAGGTGACCCAGCGGTCCCTCAGGTAGGCGTCGATGACCCTGCGCAGGTACTGCGGTATGTTGTGGTACCGCAGTGCCTCCTTGATGCAGCTCCAGGGCATGGTGTTGAAGGCGTTGGCGATGTCAAGGGACACCGCCAACATCACCCCACCACTGGAGACTGCAGCCTGCGCAGACGCCTTAACCTTCAGGACCGCATCAACGGTGGACCTTCCTCGGCGGAACCCAAATTGGTTCTCCGCCAGGTCTGGACCCTCGCCCTCAAGATGTGCGACTATGCGGCCGACCACCACCCTCTCGAAGACCTTCGCCACTTCGTCGATCAAGACGATAGGTCTGTAGGCGGAGGGGGAGTCGGCCGGACGTCCCGCCTTGGCGAGGAGAACTAGCCTGCCCGTCTTCCACCGCCTGGGTATCGCGGCTTGCGACAGGCAGGCGTTAAAGAGTCTCCTCAACCACTCTTCCATGGCATCGAAGGCGAGGACCCAGACCTTGGCGTGTACGCCGTCCAAGCCCGGAGCCGTAGATTTACCCTTTATGCGCTCAAAGACAGAGCTTAGCTCCTCCCTGGTGACCAGTGGCACCTCAGGGTCATCGGCAACGACGGCCCAGGGAGGCACCATTGGCGGGGGCTGATGATCTGCCCCCTGTGGGAACAGGGAGGACACTATCTGGCCGACCAGTTGCGGCTGGAGTGTCTGTGTCAGCGGGGGAGACCACGGGCGGAGTTTGTTCCGCACCATGCGGTATGGTGTCCCCCACGGATCCCTATCGAGCATCTCCAGCAGCTCCTGGCGGGCTCTGTCCTTGGCCCTCGCGATCTCTATTTGGAGGGAGGCACATTTTTCCCTGTATGTGGCGTACAGGGAGTCCTCCCTCGCTAGATCGCGTATCCTTCTTCTACGGCTCCGGGTGTAAGTCCGTTTCGCCGCCACACACTCCTTTCTGAGCTGGGCTATCTCTTCCGACCACCAGAACACCCTCCTCCGGCGTCGGTTGGGACCGCTCTTCGCGCGCAGCATGGAGGCGTCGCAGGCGACCGTCATGGCTCTCCGGAGCCGGTCCGCCTCTTCCTCCACTCTCACTTCGCCGTCCGGCTCCGGGATCCAGGCCTGGACGGTCGCCGCCTCCTTCAGGAGCTCCGCATCCAGGGTGGGCAGACGCCACCTTGGAGGGTCCCTGCGCGCGTCCCTGGGGCCCGTGTTGGGCTGGGCCCCCCGACGCGGATTCAGCTCGTAACAGATGTAGCGGTGGTCGGAGAGAGTCTCCTCCTCCGTTACGACCCGCCATTTTTGAATGCGGCGTGCCATGGCGGGGCAGGCCAGTGTTATGTCAACAATAGACCCACCCCGCGCACGCACGCATGTGTTTTCGTTCCCTATGTTGACGACGGACAAGCCGACCCCAAGTATCCACTCTTCCATTGCCTCGCCTCGAGTGTCCGTCGCCGGACATCCCCAAGCCATGGACTTGGCATTGAAGTCACCGGCGACGATCAGAGGGCGAGGAAGAGTCCTCACCACCAGGGCTCCGAGCTGGGCTAGGAACCCCTCGAACTCGGCGAATGGCTTGTTGGGGGAGAAGTAAACGGAGATGACAGTTAACTCCCCCAGTGTGGCCGCGACGTAACCCGTACCCCTCGTGACATTGCCAAGGGGAGGGATACCCGCGGCTGGCCTGATGACAATGGCCGCCGAGTTCGTGACATCCCCCACCCAGCCGGAGCCGTCTGGGGGAACATAATATGGCTCAGAGACCACACCCAAATGGATCCCCCACTGGGCCAGGGTCTGGGAGAGAAGGTCCTGAGCCCTGGCACAGTGGTTGATATTCCCCTGAAGGAATTTTATTCGGGTGTGATCCATTAAGTGGCCGTGGATTCTGGGATCGGCTCGCTCGTCGTCCTATTGACGTCAGAAACGCCCTCGGACATCGGAGCATCGCGCATTTGCTCCGAGTCAGGGGGAGCAACTGGCGTCTTCGTCTTCTTAATTCGGAGGGGCTTGGTGGCCACCGCACAGGCCTTCCCCCCCACTACATGTTTAGCCGGTTTGCCGGCTGCCCCGCACACAGCGCAGTGTGGAGTTGTCGCCTTGCACTCGCGAGCTAGGTGACCGAGCTGGCCGCAGCGGTAGCACTGCCGGCTCCTGTCCACCTCGGCCTTGCAGGTGCACTGCACGTGTCCCGGCTCTAGGCATCGGAAACAGCGCAGGACACGGGACTGCAGGAGTGTCACCCGGGCCGAGACGAATCCAACGAGGATTCGGCCGCTGTCCACCATCTTTTGCGCGGCGGTCACCGGGCACTTTACTAGGACCGAGCCGAGTCCTGTACGATCCTGGCGGATATTACCCACCCTGACCGTGTCGGCTCGGCATTCGGCCACCCTGGCAACCGCCACGGCCACCTCCTCCTGGGTTACGGAGTCGTCTAGCCCGGAGACCCTGAAGTCGGCCATCTTTGTTGGCTGCGATATGACCACTTCCTGAGGGAGGACCTGACGCAGCTTTTCCGCCAGCTGAGTGGCCGCATCAGCGTTGGCAGTCGCGGGGATCTGCAGGATGCGCGCTCCCGTGACTGCCACCTTCACCCTAAAGCCCTCGCTGATGCCAAGCTCGTTGAGGTCGAGCCGGTTCTTGGCCTCGGTGAGGACGTTCCCATATGTGAGGCCCTTCTCCTCCGCTGCAGGCGGCAACCTCACTATTACCGCCGCCGTGCGCGGTACTTTCAGCCGAGGCTTCGGCTGTTCCGCCCGCCTGGGAGCCCTCTGTGGGGGAGGGAGGGGAGGAGCCGAACGGGTAGGCGCTTGCTCTGCCCGGCGAGCCTTGCGCCTAGTCGTTTTGCTCACGACCTCCTTCCAGCTCGGCTCCTGCGAAGGTCCCGACTCAGGAGGGAGCTGTGGCTGCTCGACCTCCTGCTCTGGTGGGGCGGGAACCTTCGTTTTCTTGCCTTTGCCCTTCCCCTTAGATGATACGGGGTTGGGCGCGGGCTCCTGCTGCTGGACGACTTGCGTCGACTCCTCCTTACTCTTCTTGCTCTTCTTTTTCTTTTTTCCCTTCTTCTGTCCCTCAGTATCCTGCTGTGCCTCTTTCGGTTTCCCGTCGAAGGCCAGAGGGGGACGGTGGTTTTTCGGAGGGAGGAGTCGACCGTCGACCTGCAGTCCCTCAATTCTGGCGTCTTGTCTGAAGGCCAGCCTTTGGAAGAGGGATTCCTCAACCTCTTCCAAGGATCTGGCCTGCGTCCTATCAGGGGCCTTTGAGGAGGACGGGATGTCCAACCCCAAAGTGTTGCGGCCACGCACCTCCGCGCGCAGCGCCGCCACGTCGTCCTGGAGATCGCGTATCTTGTCTTTTAGACGCTGGTTCTCCAGGCGCAACTTTCGATTGTCTTCACTGGCTGTGGCGCGGAGTGCGGTCTCCAGGACCTCAGCTACTCCTCGTGTCGCCTCCTTCACCTCGTGAATAACGCTGCCCTTGACATTTTTTGACTTTACAAGGGCATGCGTTATCACCGACAGGTGCATCTCCATGGCTTCACGGCAGCCGTAGGAGGTTGTGTCTTCCTCTAGCGTGGATGTGGCTGAGAGCTGAGACACTCGCGGACGGGCACTCCGCGACGTCTCGGCTAGCTCTTTACGCTCCTGGAGCAGCCTGTCCTCCTTCTCCAGGGCGAGCAGCTCCTTTTTAGCGGCCCGAAGGCCGACGTGCTCGCCAGTAGTCGGGGGACGACCTCTGCCCCGTTTGGCAGTCGCCACCGCCTTTCGTGAAGCGTCCTCGTCGGAGTCGGACGAGCGAGCGCTTCTATATCGCCTCTTCCGATCTGACGCTGTCGAGGTGACTGACATGAGGCTCTGGCCGGAGTCAGAGTCCTCGAGTCTGGTACACACCACTAACGGAACCCTTGCGGGTGCATTCTCGGAGTCCATGTTCAAAGCTTTTGTCGTCGGAGCGGTAGGGGGGATATCCCTACCGCGGAGTACAATTTTGCCCCCCCCAGAGAACGCGGGGCAGCCCGGGTCGGACGAGTCCAACCCGGGGAGGGATTCTCCTGCCGCGGAGCGGCCGGTACCCTCCTGGGGTAATAACTTCTTTAATTGTACTTCCATGATAGTTTTTTTGCGTTCATCATATTTTCATTCGTCCGCAGGTAGTGAAGAAAGAAGAAAAGGGGGTAAAAGGGGACATAAGGGGGGAAGAAGAAGAAATAGATAATAGAAGAAGAAGTGGGAAGATAGAAAAGAAATCATACGTCGCCTACCATAACCTAACAGAAAAACCCTATCGAAGAAACCTAACATACTATACCAGGAGTTGAGGAAGACGGGAGTAAGTGGGGATGGGGTAGGAGTGGGAGAAATAACTGGGGAAGGATAAGAGAGACGAGACGGGAAAACAAGGTAAAGGGGGAGATGGGAGAAGGAATTGTTGGTCCTCTTCGCCAATAGCCAGCAATGCCTAAAGAAAAACATTGCTGCCTATTGTTGCCCAGGGTGCACCACGAGGAGGTGAGACCAACTTCGCACCCCGAGCTAACCTAACCTAACCTAACCTAACCTAACCTAACCTAAACCTAACCTAACCTAACCTAAACCTAACCTAACCTAACCCTCTTTTGTGGAGGAGGAGGATTATAATAGGGGTCCCGCCTGGGCACTTAAAACCCGAGATTCATAAAACGGAAGGGCCGGATGTGGCAGTTTATTGGCCAACCGAAAGTACTTAATCTAAGGAACATATTTGTTTTTATATAGTAAATTTTGGCACCATCGGAGAGAGCTCATCGTCGCGAATCAGCCGAGGGGTCGCAACCCCGAAGACATACGTACTTTTCGGGATATTCACGAAAAACTGAAAAAACCTCTATTTTTAATGAATTTAAGGTCGAAATTTGTATACGCAACCGGAATCTAACCCAATTTTTCGTACCATTTTATTTGTTTTTGCAAGCTTTTTTTGCTAAATAGCACCGGATTATATCCGAGACGGACTATATTTGTTTTTTTGTATTTTGTGTTTTGCTTCTCGAGGGCTCAGCATTTACTTAGGCAAGCTTTGATGATATTCAAAATTTTTTGAGAATATCTGTGCAGGCAAAATCGTATATTGGTTTAAACGAACAAAATATTGAATTTGTCAAATATTAAATTTATTAAATATTAATTTTTTTCTATCTGCTTTCTTTTTGAACAGTCATAAATTATATAGAAACATAGAGGGTTGTGGGAAGGGAATTTTTGTATAGAATTCTGAGCCTAACTCACAAACGGCCGTCAAATCAAAATTGTAACCGACAGTCTGCCTTTGTTTTTCATACTATTAGCAATTAGAAATTAGTATTCAGATTAAAACAGTGTTTTCGAAGTGCTTTTGACCTGATTTGCTTGATCATTGAGATCTTAGAACAGCATTGCTTTGCATATAGCTTGTAGAAAATTGTTGGAGACCACGAATTGTGAGTTTTTTAAAAAAAAAAACTAGATCCTCTTGCTTTTTGGCTTTTGTGATTGTTATAAGGTGTGTCGTACTTATATATGTTAACGCTATAAATATTGCATAGCGAATACTGAGAGTGCTCGTTCTTCCTGCCGGGAGGCCTGCGTAGTGTCGTGTTGAACGTCTTCCTTCCTTCCATAGGGAAGGTTTTGAGAAACAACTGTGCAAATTAATAGCTGTCCCTGCTCGCCCCAAGTGCCAATAAGGTCAGATAGTATATAGTTTTTCTCTTTTTTAATTGTTATAGAAATTGCCCATCCCTTTTGACCCTTATTTCTTGTCCCGGTTAAATATTTTGTGGAGGAGGAGGATTATATTAGGGGTCCCGCACGGGCGCGTCCAAAATTAAAGATCTGGACCCCTTTTTTAGGCCAAATTAACACATAAATTGAACATATTAATAAAATTTTACAAGGCGCTTGTTCATAAAAATTTTAAAAAATTCTGAAAATTACATTGTTCGACCTATAGCTACTTTTTCACCTGCAGCACGAGGGCCGCGTCCCCGGGGATCTGCCTGGACACCTAAAACCCGAAATTCTTAAAACGAAAGGGCCGGAAGTGGCAGTTTAGCGGGCGGACGAAAGTACCGTTTTTGAGGAACATATTTGATCTTATATAATAAATCTTGGCACTATCGGAGAGAGCTCGTCGTCCCGAATCAGCCGAGGGGTTGCAATCTCGAATCAGAGAATACTGGAACCCACAGGACTCGACACCAACTCGGTGAAACATAATCATCACCATCATCATCTTTTTGTATTGAGACCTGGTCATCTTTCGGCTTCAGCGGGTGCGCCCTTACGAGACGCGTCTTTTGACGTATCGTGCTCCTCTCTCCGATAAGTACTTCTCGAGATAATCACGAAAAACTGAAAAAACGAGCTAACCTAACCTAACCTAACCTAACCTAACCTAACCTAAACCTAACCTAACCTAACCTAAACCTAACCTAACCTAACCCTCTTTTGTGGAGGAGGAGGATTATAATAGGGGTCCCGCCTGGGCACTTAAAACCCGAGATTCATAAAACGGAAGGGCCGGATGTGGCAGTTTATTGGCCAACCGAAAGTACTTAATCTAAGGAACATATTTGTTTTTATATAGTAAATTTTGGCACCATCGGAGAGAGCTCATCGTCGCGAATCAGCCGAGGGGTCGCAACCCCGAAGACATACGTACTTTTCGGGATATTCACGAAAAACTGAAAAAACCTCTATTTTTAATGAATTTAAGGTCGAAATTTGTATACGCAACCGGAATCTAACCCAATTTTTCGTACCATTTTATTTGTTTTTGCAAGCTTTTTTTGCTAAATAGCACCGGATTATATCCGAGACGGACTATATTTGTTTTTTTGTATTTTGTGTTTTGCTTCTCGAGGGCTCAGCATTTACTTAGGCAAGCTTTGATGATATTAAAAATTTTTTGAGAATATCTGTGCAGGCAAAATCGTATATTGGTTTAAACGAACAAAATATTGAATTTGTCAAATATTAAATTTATTAAATATTAATTTTTTTCTATCTGCTTTCTTTTTGAACAGTCATAAATTATATAGAAACATAGAGGGTTGTGGGAAGGGAATTTTTGTATAGAATTCTGAGCCTAACTCACAAACGGCCGTCAAATCAAAATTGTAACCGACAGTCTGCCTTTGTTTTTCATACTATTAGCAATTAGAAATTAGTATTCAGATTAAAACAGTGTTTTCGAAGTGCTTTTGACCTGATTTGCTTGATCATTGAGATCTTAGAACAGCATTGCTTTGCATATAGCTTGTAGAAAATTGTTGGAGACCACGAATTGTGAGTTTTTTAAAAAAAAAAACTAGATCCTCTTGCTTTTTGGCTTTTGTGATTGTTATAAAGGTGTGTCGTACTTATATATGTTAACGCTATAAATATTGCATAGCGAATACTGAGAGTGCTCGTTCTTCCTGCCGGGAGGCCTGCGTAGTGTCGTGTTGAACGTCTTCCTTCCTTCCATAGGGAAGGTTTTGAGAAACAACTGTGCAAATTAATAGCTGTCCCTGCTCGCCCCAAGTGCCAATAAGGTCAGATAGTATATAGTTTTTCTCTTTTTTAATTGTTATAGAAATTGCCCATCCCTTTTGACCCTTATTTCTTGTCCCGGTTAAATATTTTGTGGAGGAGGAGGATTATATTAGGGGTCCCGCACGGGCGCGTCCAAAATTAAAGATCTGGACCCCTTTTTTAGGCCAAATTAACACATAAATTGAACATATTAATAAAATTTTACAAGGCGCTTGTTCATAAAAATTTTAAAAAATTCTGAAAATTACATTGTTCGACCTATAGCTACTTTTTCACCTGCAGCACGAGGGCCGCGTCCCCGGGGATCTGCCTGGACACCTAAAACCCGAAATTCTTAAAACGAAAGGGCCGGAAGTGGCAGTTTAGCGGGCGGACGAAAGTACCGTTTTTGAGGAACATATTTGATCTTATATAATAAATCTTGGCACTATCGGAGAGAGCTCGTCGTCCCGAATCAGCCGAGGGGTTGCAATCTCGAATCAGAGAATACTGGAACCCACAGGACTCGACACCAACTCGGTGAAACATAATCATCACCATCATCATCTTTTTGTATTGAGACCTGGTCATCTTTCGGCTTCAGCGGGTGCGCCCTTACGAGACGCGTCTTTTGACGTATCGTGCTCCTCTCTCCGATAAGTACTTCTCGAGATAATCACGAAAAACTGAAAAAACGAGCTAACCTAACCTAACCTAACCTAACCTAACCTAACCTAAACCTAACCTAACCTAACCTAAACCTAACCTAACCTAACCCTCTTTTGTGGAGGAGGAGGATTATAATAGGGGTCCCGCCTGGGCACTTAAAACCCGAGATTCATAAAACGGAAGGGCCGGATGTGGCAGTTTATTGGCCAACCGAAAGTACTTAATCTAAGGAACATATTTGTTTTTATATAGTAAATTTTGGCACCATCGGAGAGAGCTCATCGTCGCGAATCAGCCGAGGGGTCGCAACCCCGAAGACATACGTACTTTTCGGGATATTCACGAAAAACTGAAAAAACCTCTATTTTTAATGAATTTAAGGTCGAAATTTGTATACGCAACCGGAATCTAACCCAATTTTTCGTACCATTTTATTTGTTTTTGCAAGCTTTTTTTTGCTAAATAGCACCGGATTATATCCGAGACGGACTATATTTGTTTTTTTGTATTTTGTGTTTTGCTTCTCGAGGGCTCAGCATTTACTTAGGCAAGCTTTGATGATATTAAAAATTTTTTGAGAATATCTGTGCAGGCAAAATCGTATATTGGTTTAAACGAACAAAATATTGAATTTGTCAAATATTAAATTTATTAAATATTAATTTTTTTCTATCTGCTTTCTTTTTGAACAGTCATAAATTATATAGAAACATAGAGGGTTGTGGGAAGGGAATTTTTGTATAGAATTCTGAGCCTAACTCACAAACGGCCGTCAAATCAAAATTGTAACCGACAGTCTGCCTTTGTTTTTCATACTATTAGCAATTAGAAATTAGTATTCAGATTAAAACAGTGTTTTCGAAGTGCTTTTGACCTGATTTGCTTGATCATTGAGATCTTAGAACAGCATTGCTTTGCATATAGCTTGTAGAAAATTGTTGGAGACCACGAATTGTGAGTTTTTTAAAAAAAAAAACTAGATCCTCTTGCTTTTTGGCTTTTGTGATTGTTATAAGGTGTGTCGTACTTATATATGTTAACGCTATAAATATTGCATAGCGAATACTGAGAGTGCTCGTTCTTCCTGCCGGGAGGCCTGCGTAGTGTCGTGTTGAACGTCTTCCTTCCTTCCATAGGGAAGGTTTTGAGAAACAACTGTGCAAATTAATAGCTGTCCCTGCTCGCCCCAAGTGCCAATAAGGTCAGATAGTATATAGTTTTTCTCTTTTTTAATTGTTATAGAAATTGCCCATCCCTTTTGACCCTTATTTCTTGTCCCGGTTAAATATTTTGTGGAGGAGGAGGATTATATTAGGGGTCCCGCACGGGCGCGTCCAAAATTAAAGATCTGGACCCCTTTTTTAGGCCAAATTAACACATAAATTGAACATATTAATAAAATTTTACAAGGCGCTTGTTCATAAAAATTTTAAAAAATTCTGAAAATTACATTGTTCGACCTATAGCTACTTTTTCACCTGCAGCACGAGGGCCGCGTCCCCGGGGATCTGCCTGGACACCTAAAACCCGAAATTCTTAAAACGAAAGGGCCGGAAGTGGCAGTTTAGCGGGCGGACGAAAGTACCGTTTTTGAGGAACATATTTGATCTTATATAATAAATCTTGGCACTATCGGAGAGAGCTCGTCGTCCCGAATCAGCCGAGGGGTTGCAATCTCGAATCAGAGAATACTGGAACCCACAGGACTCGACACCAACTCGGTGAAACATAATCATCACCATCATCATCTTTTTGTATTGAGACCTGGTCATCTTTCGGCTTCAGCGGGTGCGCCCTTACGAGACGCGTCTTTTGACGTATCGTGCTCCTCTCTCCGATAAGTACTTCTCGAGATAATCACGAAAAACTGAAAAAACGAGCTAACCTAACCTAACCTAACCTAACCTAACCTAACCTAAACCTAACCTAACCTAACCTAAACCTAACCTAACCTAACCCTCTTTTGTGGAGGAGGAGGATTATAATAGGGGTCCCGCCTGGGCACTTAAAACCCGAGATTCATAAAACGGAAGGGCCGGATGTGGCAGTTTATTGGCCAACCGAAAGTACTTAATCTAAGGAACATATTTGTTTTTATATAGTAAATTTTGGCACCATCGGAGAGAGCTCATCGTCGCGAATCAGCCGAGGGGTCGCAACCCCGAAGACATACGTACTTTTCGGGATATTCACGAAAAACTGAAAAAACCTCTATTTTTAATGAATTTAAGGTCGAAATTTGTATACGCAACCGGAATCTAACCCAATTTTTCGTACCATTTTATTTGTTTTTGCAAGCTTTTTTTGCTAAATAGCACCGGATTATATCCGAGACGGACTATATTTGTTTTTTTGTATTTTGTGTTTTGCTTCTCGAGGGCTCAGCATTTACTTAGGCAAGCTTTGATGATATTAAAAATTTTTTGAGAATATCTGTGCAGGCAAAATCGTATATTGGTTTAAACGAACAAAATATTGAATTTGTCAAATATTAAATTTATTAAATATTAATTTTTTTCTATCTGCTTTCTTTTTGAACAGTCATAAATTATATAGAAACATAGAGGGTTGTGGGAAGGGAATTTTTGTATAGAATTCTGAGCCTAACTCACAAACGGCCGTCAAATCAAAATTGTAACCGACAGTCTGCCTTTGTTTTTCATACTATTAGCAATTAGAAATTAGTATTCAGATTAAAACAGTGTTTTCGAAGTGCTTTTGACCTGATTTGCTTGATCATTGAGATCTTAGAACAGCATTGCTTTGCATATAGCTTGTAGAAAATTGTTGGAGACCACGAATTGTGAGTTTTTTAAAAAAAAAAACTAGATCCTCTTACTTTTTGGCTTTTGTGATTGTTATAAGGTGTGTCGTACTTATATATGTTAACGCTATAAATATTGCATAGCGAATACTGAGAGTGCTCGTTCTTCCTGCCGGGAGGCCTGCGTAGTGTCGTGTTGAACGTCTTCCTTCCTTCCATAGGGAAGGTTTTGAGAAACAACTGTGCAAATTAATAGCTGTCCCTGCTCGCCCCAAGTGCCAATAAGGTCAGATAGTATATAGTTTTTCTCTTTTTTAATTGTTATAGAAATTGCCCATCCCTTTTGACCCTTATTTCTTGTCCCGGTTAAATATTTTGTGGAGGAGGAGGATTATATTAGGGGTCCCGCACGGGCGCGTCCAAAATTAAAGATCTGGACCCCTTTTTTAGGCCAAATTAACACATAAATTGAACATATTAATAAAATTTTACAAGGCGCTTGTTCATAAAAATTTTAAAAAATTCTGAAAATTACATTGTTCGACCTATAGCTACTTTTTCACCTGCAGCACGAGGGCCGCGTCCCCGGGGATCTGCCTGGACACCTAAAACCCGAAATTCTTAAAACGAAAGGGCCGGAAGTGGCAGTTTAGCGGGCGGACGAAAGTACCGTTTTTGAGGAACATATTTGATCTTATATAATAAATCTTGGCACTATCGGAGAGAGCTCGTCGTCCCGAATCAGCCGAGGGGTTGCAATCTCGAATCAGAGAATACTGGAACCCACAGGACTCGACACCAACTCGGTGAAACATAATCATCACCATCATCATCTTTTTGTATTGAGACCTGGTCATCTTTCGGCTTCAGCGGGTGCGCCCTTACGAGACGCGTCTTTTGACGTATCGTGCTTCTCTCTCCGATAAGTACTTCTCGAGATAATCACGAAAAACTGAAAAAACGAGCTAACCTAACCTAACCTAACCTAAACCTAACCTAACGTAACCTAAACCTAACCTAACCTAACCCTCTTTTGTGGAGGAGGAGGATTATAATAGGGGTCCCGCCTGGGCACTTAAAACCCGAGATTCATAAAACGGAAGGGCCGGATGTGGCAGTTTATTGGCCAACCGAAAGTACTTAATCTAAGGAACATATTTGTTTTTATATAGTAAATTTTGGCACCATCGGAGAGAGCTCATCGTCGCGAATCAGCCGAGGGGTCGCAACCCCGAAGACATACGTACTTTTCGGGATATTCACGAAAAACTGAAAAAACCTCTATTTTTAATGAATTTAAGGTCGAAATTTGTATACGCAACCGGAATCTAACCCAATTTTTCGTACCATTTTATTTGTTTTTGCAAGCTTTTTTTGCTAAATAGCACCGGATTATATCCGAGACGGACTATATTTGTTTTTTTGTATTTTGTGTTTTGCTTCTCGAGGGCTCAGCATTTACTTAGGCAAGCTTTGATGATATTAAAAATTTTTTGAGAATATCTGTGCAGGCAAAATCGTATATTGGTTTAAACGAACAAAATATTGAATTTGTCAAATATTAAATTTATTAAATATTAATTTTTTTCTATCTGCTTTCTTTTTGAACAGTCATAAATTATATAGAAACATAGAGGGTTGTGGGAAGGGAATTTTTGTATAGAATTCTGAGCCTAACTCACAAACGGCCGTCAAATCAAAATTGTAACCGACAGTCTGCCTTTGTTTTTCATACTATTAGCAATTAGAAATTAGTATTCAGATTAAAACAGTGTTTTCGAAGTGCTTTTGACCTGATTTGCTTGATCATTGAGATCTTAGAACAGCATTGCTTTGCATATAGCTTGTAGAAAATTGTTGGAGACCACGAATTGTGAGTTTTTTAAAAAAAAAAACTAGATCCTCTTGCTTTTTGGCTTTTGTGATTGTTATAAGGTGTGTCGTACTTATATATGTTAACGCTATAAATATTGCATAGCGAATACTGAGAGTGCTCGTTCTTCCTGCCGGGAGGCCTGCGTAGTGTCGTGTTGAACGTCTTCCTTCCTTCCATAGGGAAGGTTTTGAGAAACAACTGTGCAAATTAATAGCTGTCCCTGCTCGCCCCAAGTGCCAATAAGGTCAGATAGTATATAGTTTTTCTCTTTTTTAATTGTTATAGAAATTGCCCATCCCTTTTGACCCTTATTTCTTGTCCCGGTTAAATATTTTGTGGAGGAGGAGGATTATATTAGGGGTCCCGCACGGGCGCGTCCAAAATTAAAGATCTGGACCCCTTTTTTAGGCCAAATTAACACATAAATTGAACATATTAATAAAATTTTACAAGGCGCTTGTTCATAAAAATTTTAAAAAATTCTGAAAATTACATTGTTCGACCTATAGCTACTTTTTCACCTGCAGCACGAGGGCCGCGTCCCCGGGGATCTGCCTGGACACCTAAAACCCGAAATTCTTAAAACGAAAGGGCCGGAAGTGGCAGTTTAGCGGGCGGACGAAAGTACCGTTTTTGAGGAACATATTTGATCTTATATAATAAATCTTGGCACTATCGGAGAGAGCTCGTCGTCCCGAATCAGCCGAGGGGTTGCAATCTCGAATCAGAGAATACTGGAACCCACAGGACTCGACACCAACTCGGTGAAACATAATCATCACCATCATCATCTTTTTGTATTGAGACCTGGTCATCTTTCGGCTTCAGCGGGTGCGCCCTTACGAGACGCGTCTTTTGACGTATCGTGCTCCTCTCTCCGATAAGTACTTCTCGAGATAATCACGAAAAACTGAAAAAACGAGCTAACCTAACCTAACCTAACCTAACCTAACCTAACCTAAACCTAACCTAACCTAACCTAAACCTAACCTAACCTAACCCTCTTTTGTGGAGGAGGAGGATTATAATAGGGGTCCCGCCTGGGCACTTAAAACCCGAGATTCATAAAACGGAAGGGCCGGATGTGGCAGTTTATTGGCCAACCGAAAGTACTTAATCTAAGGAACATATTTGTTTTTATATAGTAAATTTTGGCACCATCGGAGAGAGCTCATCGTCGCGAATCAGCCGAGGGGTCGCAACCCCGAAGACATACGTACTTTTCGGGATATTCACGAAAAACTGAAAAAACCTCTATTTTTAATGAATTTAAGGTCGAAATTTGTATACGCAACCGGAATCTAACCCAATTTTTCGTACCATTTTATTTGTTTTTGCAAGCTTTTTTTTGCTAAATAGCACCGGATTATATCCGAGACGGACTATATTTGTTTTTTTGTATTTTGTGTTTTGCTTCTCGAGGGCTCAGCATTTACTTAGGCAAGCTTTGATGATATTAAAAATTTTTTGAGAATATCTGTGCAGGCAAAATCGTATATTGGTTTAAACGAACAAAATATTGAATTTGTCAAATATTAAATTTATTAAATATTAATTTTTTTCTATCTGCTTTCTTTTTGAACAGTCATAAATTATATAGAAACATAGAGGGTTGTGGGAAGGGAATTTTTGTATAGAATTCTGAGCCTAACTCACAAACGGCCGTCAAATCAAAATTGTAACCGACAGTCTGCCTTTGTTTTTCATACTATTAGCAATTAGAAATTAGTATTCAGATTAAAACAGTGTTTTCGAAGTGCTTTTGACCTGATTTGCTTGATCATTGAGATCTTAGAACAGCATTGCTTTGCATATAGCTTGTAGAAAATTGTTGGAGACCACGAATTGTGAGTTTTTTAAAAAAAAAAACTAGATCCTCTTGCTTTTTGGCTTTTGTGATTGTTATAAGGTGTGTCGTACTTATATATGTTAACGCTATAAATATTGCATAGCGAATACTGAGAGTGCTCGTTCTTCCTGCCGGGAGGCCTGCGTAGTGTCGTGTTGAACGTCTTCCTTCCTTCCATAGGGAAGGTTTTGAGAAACAACTGTGCAAATTAATAGCTGTCCCTGCTCGCCCCAAGTGCCAATAAGGTCAGATAGTATATAGTTTTTCTCTTTTTTAATTGTTATAGAAATTGCCCATCCCTTTTGACCCTTATTTCTTGTCCCGGTTAAATATTTTGTGGAGGAGGAGGATTATATTAGGGGTCCCGCACGGGCGCGTCCAAAATTAAAGATCTGGACCCCTTTTTTAGGCCAAATTAACACATAAATTGAACATATTAATAAAATTTTACAAGGCGCTTGTTCATAAAAATTTTAAAAAATTCTGAAAATTACATTGTTCGACCTATAGCTACTTTTTCACCTGCAGCACGAGGGCCGCGTCCCCGGGGATCTGCCTGGACACCTAAAACCCGAAATTCTTAAAACGAAAGGGCCGGAAGTGGCAGTTTAGCGGGCGGACGAAAGTACCGTTTTTGAGGAACATATTTGATCTTATATAATAAATCTTGGCACTATCGGAGAGAGCTCGTCGTCCCGAATCAGCCGAGGGGTTGCAATCTCGAATCAGAGAATACTGGAACCCACAGGACTCGACACCAACTCGGTGAAACATAATCATCACCATCATCATCTTTTTGTATTGAGACCTGGTCATCTTTCGGCTTCAGCGGGTGCGCCCTTACGAGACGCGTCTTTTGACGTATCGTGCTCCTCTCTCCGATAAGTACTTCTCGAGATAATCACGAAAAACTGAAAAAACGAGCTAACCTAACCTAACCTAACCTAACCTAACCTAACCTAAACCTAACCTAACCTAACCTAAACCTAACCTAACCTAACCCTCTTTTGTGGAGGAGGAGGATTATAATAGGGGTCCCGCCTGGGCACTTAAAACCCGAGATTCATAAAACGGAAGGGCCGGATGTGGCAGTTTATTGGCCAACCGAAAGTACTTAATCTAAGGAACATATTTGTTTTTATATAGTAAATTTTGGCACCATCGGAGAGAGCTCATCGTCGCGAATCAGCCGAGGGGTCGCAACCCCGAAGACATACGTACTTTTCGGGATATTCACGAAAAACTGAAAAAACCTCTATTTTTAATGAATTTAAGGTCGAAATTTGTATACGCAACCGGAATCTAACCCAATTTTTCGTACCATTTTATTTGTTTTTGCAAGCTTTTTTTTGCTAAATAGCACCGGATTATATCCGAGACGGACTATATTTGTTTTTTTGTATTTTGTGTTTTGCTTCTCGAGGGCTCAGCATTTACTTAGGCAAGCTTTGATGATATTAAAAATTTTTTGAGAATATCTGTGCAGGCAAAATCGTATATTGGTTTAAACGAACAAAATATTGAATTTGTCAAATATTAAATTTATTAAATATTAATTTTTTTCTATCTGCTTTCTTTTTGAACAGTCATAAATTATATAGAAACATAGAGGGTTGTGGGAAGGGAATTTTTGTATAGAATTCTGAGCCTAACTCACAAACGGCCGTCAAATCAAAATTGTAACCGACAGTCTGCCTTTGTTTTTCATACTATTAGCAATTAGAAATTAGTATTCAGATTAAAACAGTGTTTTCGAAGTGCTTTTGACCTGATTTGCTTGATCATTGAGATCTTAGAACAGCATTGCTTTGCATATAGCTTGTAGAAAATTGTTGGAGACCACGAATTGTGAGTTTTTTAAAAAAAAAAACTAGATCCTCTTGCTTTTTGGCTTTTGTGATTGTTATAAGGTGTGTCGTACTTATATATGTTAACGCTATAAATATTGCATAGCGAATACTGAGAGTGCTCGTTCTTCCTGCCGGGAGGCCTGCGTAGTGTCGTGTTGAACGTCTTCCTTCCTTCCATAGGGAAGGTTTTGAGAAACAACTGTGCAAATTAATAGCTGTCCCTGCTCGCCCCAAGTGCCAATAAGGTCAGATAGTATATAGTTTTTCTCTTTTTTAATTGTTATAGAAATTGCCCATCCCTTTTGACCCTTATTTCTTGTCCCGGTTAAATATTTTGTGGAGGAGGAGGATTATATTAGGGGTCCCGCACGGGCGCGTCCAAAATTAAAGATCTGGACCCCTTTTTTAGGCCAAATTAACACATAAATTGAACATATTAATAAAATTTTACAAGGCGCTTGTTCATAAAAATTTTAAAAAATTCTGAAAATTACATTGTTCGACCTATAGCTACTTTTTCACCTGCAGCACGAGGGCCGCGTCCCCGGGGATCTGCCTGGACACCTAAAACCCGAAATTCTTAAAACGAAAGGGCCGGAAGTGGCAGTTTAGCGGGCGGACGAAAGTACCGTTTTTGAGGAACATATTTGATCTTATATAATAAATCTTGGCACTATCGGAGAGAGCTCGTCGTCCCGAATCAGCCGAGGGGTTGCAATCTCGAATCAGAGAATACTGGAACCCACAGGACTCGACACCAACTCGGTGAAACATAATCATCACCATCATCATCTTTTTGTATTGAGACCTGGTCATCTTTCGGCTTCAGCGGGTGCGCCCTTACGAGACGCGTCTTTTGACGTATCGTGCTCCTCTCTCCGATAAGTACTTCTCGAGATAATCACGAAAAACTGAAAAAACGAGCTAACCTAACCTAACCTAACCTAACCTAACCTAACCTAAACCTAACCTAACCTAACCTAAACCTAACCTAACCTAACCCTCTTTTGTGGAGGAGGAGGATTATAATAGGGGTCCCGCCTGGGCACTTAAAACCCGAGATTCATAAAACGGAAGGGCCGGATGTGGCAGTTTATTGGCCAACCGAAAGTACTTAATCTAAGGAACATATTTGTTTTTATATAGTAAATTTTGGCACCATCGGAGAGAGCTCATCGTCGCGAATCAGCCGAGGGGTCGCAACCCCGAAGACATACGTACTTTTCGGGATATTCACGAAAAACTGAAAAAACCTCTATTTTTAATGAATTTAAGGTCGAAATTTGTATACGCAACCGGAATCTAACCCAATTTTTCGTACCATTTTATTTGTTTTTGCAAGCTTTTTTTTGCTAAATAGCACCGGATTATATCCGAGACGGACTATATTTGTTTTTTTGTATTTTGTGTTTTGCTTCTCGAGGGCTCAGCATTTACTTAGGCAAGCTTTGATGATATTAAAAATTTTTTGAGAATATCTGTGCAGGCAAAATCGTATATTGGTTTAAACGAACAAAATATTGAATTTGTCAAATATTAAATTTATTAAATATTAATTTTTTTCTATCTGCTTTCTTTTTGAACAGTCATAAATTATATAGAAACATAGAGGGTTGTGGGAAGGGAATTTTTGTATAGAATTCTGAGCCTAACTCACAAACGGCCGTCAAATCAAAATTGTAACCGACAGTCTGCCTTTGTTTTTCATACTATTAGCAATTAGAAATTAGTATTCAGATTAAAACAGTGTTTTCGAAGTGCTTTTGACCTGATTTGCTTGATCATTGAGATCTTAGAACAGCATTGCTTTGCATATAGCTTGTAGAAAATTGTTGGAGACCACGAATTGTGAGTTTTTTAAAAAAAAAAACTAGATCCTCTTGCTTTTTGGCTTTTGTGATTGTTATAAGGTGTGTCGTACTTATATATGTTAACGCTATAAATATTGCATAGCGAATACTGAGAGTGCTCGTTCTTCCTGCCGGGAGGCCTGCGTAGTGTCGTGTTGAACGTCTTCCTTCCTTCCATAGGGAAGGTTTTGAGAAACAACTGTGCAAATTAATAGCTGTCCCTGCTCGCCCCAAGTGCCAATAAGGTCAGATAGTATATAGTTTTTCTCTTTTTTAATTGTTATAGAAATTGCCCATCCCTTTTGACCCTTATTTCTTGTCCCGGTTAAATATTTTGTGGAGGAGGAGGATTATATTAGGGGTCCCGCACGGGCGCGTCCAAAATTAAAGATCTGGACCCCTTTTTTAGGCCAAATTAACACATAAATTGAACATATTAATAAAATTTTACAAGGCGCTTGTTCATAAAAATTTTAAAAAATTCTGAAAATTACATTGTTCGACCTATAGCTACTTTTTCACCTGCAGCACGAGGGCCGCGTCCCCGGGGATCTGCCTGGACACCTAAAACCCGAAATTCTTAAAACGAAAGGGCCGGAAGTGGCAGTTTAGCGGGCGGACGAAAGTACCGTTTTTGAGGAACATATTTGATCTTATATAATAAATCTTGGCACTATCGGAGAGAGCTCGTCGTCCCGAATCAGCCGAGGGGTTGCAATCTCGAATCAGAGAATACTGGAACCCACAGGACTCGACACCAACTCGGTGAAACATAATCATCACCATCATCATCTTTTTGTATTGAGACCTGGTCATCTTTCGGCTTCAGCGGGTGCGCCCTTACGAGACGCGTCTTTTGACGTATCGTGCTCCTCTCTCCGATAAGTACTTCTCGAGATAATCACGAAAAACTGAAAAAACGAGCTAACCTAACCTAACCTAACCTAACCTAACCTAAACCTAACCTAACCTAACCTAAACCTAACCTAACCTAACCCTCTTTTGTGGAGGAGGAGGATTATAATAGGGGTCCCGCCTGGGCACTTAAAACCCGAGATTCATAAAACGGAAGGGCCGGATGTGGCAGTTTATTGGCCAACCGAAAGTACTTAATCTAAGGAACATATTTGTTTTTATATAGTAAATTTTGGCACCATCGGAGAGAGCTCATCGTCGCGAATCAGCCGAGGGGTCGCAACCCCGAAGACATACGTACTTTTCGGGATATTCACGAAAAACTGAAAAAACCTCTATTTTTAATGAATTTAAGGTCGAAATTTGTATACGCAACCGGAATCTAACCCAATTTTTCGTACCATTTTATTTGTTTTTGCAAGCTTTTTTTTGCTAAATAGCACCGGATTATATCCGAGACGGACTATATTTGTTTTTTTGTATTTTGTGTTTTGCTTCTCGAGGGCTCAGCATTTACTTAGGCAAGCTTTGATGATATTAAAATTTTTTTGAGAATATCTGTGCAGGCAAAATCGTATATTGGTTTAAACGAACAAAATATTGAATTTGTCAAATATTAAATTTATTAAATATTAATTTTTTTCTATCTGCTTTCTTTTTGAACAGTCATAAATTATATAGAAACATAGAGGGTTGTGGGAAGGGAATTTTTGTATAGAATTCTGAGCCTAACTCACAAACGGCCGTCAAATCAAAATTGTAACCGACAGTCTGCCTTTGTTTTTCATACTATTAGCAATTAGAAATTAGTATTCAGATTAAAACAGTGTTTTCGAAGTGCTTTTGACCTGATTTGCTTGATCATTGAGATCTTAGAACAGCATTGCTTTGCATATAGCTTGTAGAAAATTGTTGGAGACCACGAATTGTGAGTTTTTAAAAAAAAAAAACTAGATCCTCTTGCTTTTTGGCTTTTGTGATTGTTATAAGGTGTGTCGTACTTATATATGTTAACGCTATAAATATTGCATAGCGAATACTGAGAGTGCTCGTTCTTCCTGCCGGGAGGCCTGCGTAGTGTCGTGTTGAACGTCTTCCTTCCTTCCATAGGGAAGGTTTTGAGAAACAACTGTGCAAATTAATAGCTGTCCCTGCTCGCCCCAAGTGCCAATAAGGTCAGATAGTATATAGTTTTTCTCTTTTTTAATTGTTATAGAAATTGCCCATCCCTTTTGACCCTTATTTCTTGTCCCGGTTAAATATTTTGTGGAGGAGGAGGATTATATTAGGGGTCCCGCACGGGCGCGTCCAAAATTAAAGATCTGGACCCCTTTTTTAGGCCAAATTAACACATAAATTGAACATATTAATAAAATTTTACAAGGCGCTTGTTCATAAAAATTTTAAAAAATTCTGAAAATTACATTGTTCGACCTATAGCTACTTTTTCACCTGCAGCACGAGGGCCGCGTCCCCGGGGATCTGCCTGGACACCTAAAACCCGAAATTCTTAAAACGAAAGGGCCGGAAGTGGCAGTTTAGCGGGCGGACGAAAGTACCGTTTTTGAGGAACATATTTGATCTTATATAATAAATCTTGGCACTATCGGAGAGAGCTCGTCGTCCCGAATCAGCCGAGGGGTTGCAATCTCGAATCAGAGAATACTGGAACCCACAGGACTCGACACCAACTCGGTGAAACATAATCATCACCATCATCATCTTTTTGTATTGAGACCTGGTCATCTTTCGGCTTCAGCGGGTGCGCCCTTACGAGACGCGTCTTTTGACGTATCGTGCTCCTCTCTCCGATAAGTACTTCTCGAGATAATCACGAAAAACTGAAAAAACGAGCTAACCTAACCTAACCTAACCTAACCTAACCTAACCTAAACCTAACCTAACCTAACCTAAACCTAACCTAACCTAACCCTCTTTTGTGGAGGAGGAGGATTATAATAGGGGTCCCGCCTGGGCACTTAAAACCCGAGATTCATAAAACGGAAGGGCCGGATGTGGCAGTTTATTGGCCAACCGAAAGTACTTAATCTAAGGAACATATTTGTTTTTATATAGTAAATTTTGGCACCATCGGAGAGAGCTCATCGTCGCGAATCAGCCGAGGGGTCGCAACCCCGAAGACATACGTACTTTTCGGGATATTCACGAAAAACTGAAAAAACCTCTATTTTTAATGAATTTAAGGTCGAAATTTGTATACGCAACCGGAATCTAACCCAATTTTTCGTACCATTTTATTTGTTTTTGCAAGCTTTTTTTTGCTAAATAGCACCGGATTATATCCGAGACGGACTATATTTGTTTTTTTGTATTTTGTGTTTTGCTTCTCGAGGGCTCAGCATTTACTTAGGCAAGCTTTGATGATATTAAAAATTTTTTGAGAATATCTGTGCAGGCAAAATCGTATATTGGTTTAAACGAACAAAATATTGAATTTGTCAAATATTAAATTTATTAAATATTAATTTTTTTCTATCTGCTTTCTTTTTGAACAGTCATAAATTATATAGAAACATAGAGGGTTGTGGGAAGGGAATTTTTGTATAGAATTCTGAGCCTAACTCACAAACGGCCGTCAAATCAAAATTGTAACCGACAGTCTGCCTTTGTTTTTCATACTATTAGCAATTAGAAATTAGTATTCAGATTAAAACAGTGTTTTCGAAGTGCTTTTGACCTGATTTGCTTGATCATTGAGATCTTAGAACAGCATTGCTTTGCATATAGCTTGTAGAAAATTGTTGGAGACCACGAATTGTGAGTTTTTTTAAAAAAAAAACTAGATCCTCTTGCTTTTTGGCTTTTGTGATTGTTATAAGGTGTGTCGTACTTATATATGTTAACGCTATAAATATTGCATAGCGAATACTGAGAGTGCTCGTTCTTCCTGCCGGGAGGCCTGCGTAGTGTCGTGTTGAACGTCTTCCTTCCTTCCATAGGGAAGGTTTTGAGAAACAACTGTGCAAATTAATAGCTGTCCCTGCTCGCCCCAAGTGCCAATAAGGTCAGATAGTATATAGTTTTTCTCTTTTTTAATTGTTATAGAAATTGCCCATCCCTTTTGACCCTTATTTCTTGTCCCGGTTAAATATTTTGTGGAGGAGGAGGATTATATTAGGGGTCCCGCACGGGCGCGTCCAAAATTAAAGATCTGGACCCCTTTTTTAGGCCAAATTAACACATAAATTGAACATATTAATAAAATTTTACAAGGCGCTTGTTCATAAAAATTTTAAAAAATTCTGAAAATTACATTGTTCGACCTATAGCTACTTTTTCACCTGCAGCACGAGGGCCGCGTCCCCGGGGATCTGCCTGGACACCTAAAACCCGAAATTCTTAAAACGAAAGGGCCGGAAGTGGCAGTTTAGCGGGCGGACGAAAGTACCGTTTTTGAGGAACATATTTGATCTTATATAATAAATCTTGGCACTATCGGAGAGAGCTCGTCGTCCCGAATCAGCCGAGGGGTTGCAATCTCGAATCAGAGAATACTGGAACCCACAGGACTCGACACCAACTCGGTGAAACATAATCATCACCATCATCATCTTTTTGTATTGAGACCTAGTCATCTTTCGGCTTCAGCGGGTGCGCCCTTACGAGACGCGTCTTTTGACGTATCGTGCTCCTCTCTCCGATAAGTACTTCTCGAGATAATCACGAAAAACTGAAAAAACGAGCTAACCTAACCTAACCTAACCTAACCTAACCTAACCTAAACCTAACCTAACCTAACCTAAACCTAACCTAACCTAACCCTCTTTTGTGGAGGAGGAGGATTATAATAGGGGTCCCGCCTGGGCACTTAAAACCCGAGATTCATAAAACGGAAGGGCCGGATGTGGCAGTTTATTGGCCAACCGAAAGTACTTAATCTAAGGAACATATTTGTTTTTATATAGTAAATTTTGGCACCATCGGATAGAGCTCATCGTCGCGAATCAGCCGAGGGGTCGCAACCCCGAAGACATACGTACTTTTCGGGATATTCACGAAAAACTGAAAAAACCTCTATTTTTAATGAATTTAAGGTCGAAATTTGTATACGCAACCGGAATCTAACCCAATTTTTCGTACCATTTTATTTGTTTTTGCAAGCTTTTTTTTGCTAAATAGCACCGGATTATATCCGAGACGGACTATATTTGTTTTTTTGTATTTTGTGTTTTGCTTCTCGAGGGCTCAGCATTTACTTAGGCAAGCTTTGATGATATTAAAAATTTTTTGAGAATATCTGTGCAGGCAAAATCGTATATTGGTTTAAACGAACAAAATATTGAATTTGTCAAATATTAAATTTATTAAATATTAATTTTTTTCTATCTGCTTTCTTTTTGAACAGTCATAAATTATATAGAAACATAGAGGGTTGTGGGAAGGGAATTTTTGTATAGAATTCTGAGCCTAACTCACAAACGGCCGTCAAATCAAAATTGTAACCGACAGTCTGCCTTTGTTTTTCATACTATTAGCAATTAGAAATTAGTATTCAGATTAAAACAGTGTTTTCGAAGTGCTTTTGACCTGATTTGCTTGATCATTGAGATCTTAGAACAGCATTGCTTTGCATATAGCTTGTAGAAAATTGTTGGAGACCACGAATTGTGAGTTTTTTAAAAAAAAAAACTAGATCCTCTTGCTTTTTGGCTTTTGTGATTGTTATAAGGTGTGTCGTACTTATATATGTTAACGCTATAAATATTGCATAGCGAATACTGAGAGTGCTCGTTCTTCCTGCCGGGAGGCCTGCGTAGTGTCGTGTTGAACGTCTTCCTTCCTTCCATAGGGAAGGTTTTGAGAAACAACTGTGCAAATTAATAGCTGTCCCTGCTCGCCCCAAGTGCCAATAAGGTCAGATAGTATATAGTTTTTCTCTTTTTTAATTGTTATAGAAATTGCCCATCCCTTTTGACCCTTATTTCTTGTCCCGGTTAAATATTTTGTGGAGGAGGAGGATTATATTAGGGGTCCCGCACGGGCGCGTCCAAAATTAAAGATCTGGACCCCTTTTTTAGGCCAAATTAACACATAAATTGAACATATTAATAAAATTTTACAAGGCGCTTGTTCATAAAAATTTTAAAAAATTCTGAAAATTACATTGTTCGACCTATAGCTACTTTTTCACCTGCAGCACGAGGGCCGCGTCCCCGGGGATCTGCCTGGACACCTAAAACCCGAAATTCTTAAAACGAAAGGGCCGGAAGTGGCAGTTTAGCGGGCGGACGAAAGTACCGTTTTTGAGGAACATATTTGATCTTATATAATAAATCTTGGCACTATCGGAGAGAGCTCGTCGTCCCGAATCAGCCGAGGGGTTGCAATCTCGAATCAGAGAATACTGGAACCCACAGGACTCGACACCAACTCGGTGAAACATAATCATCACCATCATCATCTTTTTGTATTGAGACCTGGTCATCTTTCGGCTTCAGCGGGTGCGCCCTTACGAGACGCGTCTTTTGACGTATCGTGCTCCTCTCTCCGATAAGTACTTCTCGAGATAATCACGAAAAACTGAAAAAACGAGCTAACCTAACCTAACCTAACCTAACCTAACCTAACCTAAACCTAACCTAACCTAACCTAAACCTAACCTAACCTAACCCTCTTTTGTGGAGGAGGAGGATTATAATAGGGGTCCCGCCTGGGCACTTAAAACCCGAGATTCATAAAACGGAAGGGCCGGATGTGGCAGTTTATTGGCCAACCGAAAGTACTTAATCTAAGGAACATATTTGTTTTTATATAGTAAATTTTGGCACCATCGGAGAGAGCTCATCGTCGCGAATCAGCCGAGGGGTCGCAACCCCGAAGACATACGTACTTTTCGGGATATTCACGAAAAACTGAAAAAACCTCTATTTTTAATGAATTTAAGGTCGAAATTTGTATACGCAACCGGAATCTAACCCAATTTTTCGTACCATTTTATTTGTTTTTGCAAGCTTTTTTTTGCTAAATAGCACCGGATTATATCCGAGACGGACTATATTTGTTTTTTTGTATTTTGTGTTTTGCTTCTCGAGGGCTCAGCATTTACTTAGGCAAGCTTTGATGATATTAAAAATTTTTTGAGAATATCTGTGCAGGCAAAATCGTATATTGGTTTAAACGAACAAAATATTGAATTTGTCAAATATTAAATTTATTAAATATTAATTTTTTTCTATCTGCTTTCTTTTTGAACAGTCATAAATTATATAGAAACATAGAGGGTTGTGGGAAGGGAATTTTTGTATAGAATTCTGAGCCTAACTCACAAACGGCCGTCAAATCAAAATTGTAACCGACAGTCTGCCTTTGTTTTTCATACTATTAGCAATTAGAAATTAGTATTCAGATTAAAACAGTGTTTTCGAAGTGCTTTTGACCTGATTTGCTTGATCATTGAGATCTTAGAACAGCATTGCTTTGCATATAGCTTGTAGAAAATTGTTGGAGACCACGAATTGTGAGTTTTTTAAAAAAAAAAACTAGATCCTCTTGCTTTTTGGCTTTTGTGATTGTTATAAGGTGTGTCGTACTTATATATGTTAACGCTATAAATATTGCATAGCGAATACTGAGAGTGCTCGTTCTTCCTGCCGGGAGGCCTGCGTAGTGTCGTGTTGAACGTCTTCCTTCCTTCCATAGGGAAGGTTTTGAGAAACAACTGTGCAAATTAATAGCTGTCCCTGCTCGCCCCAAGTGCCAATAAGGTCAGATAGTATATAGTTTTTCTCTTTTTTAATTGTTATAGAAATTGCCCATCCCTTTTGACCCTTATTTCTTGTCCCGGTTAAATATTTTGTGGAGGAGGAGGATTATATTAGGGGTCCCGCACGGGCGCGTCCAAAATTAAAGATCTGGACCCCTTTTTTAGGCCAAATTAACACATAAATTGAACATATTAATAAAATTTTACAAGGCGCTTGTTCATAAAAATTTTAAAAAATTCTGAAAATTACATTGTTCGACCTATAGCTACTTTTTCACCTGCAGCACGAGGGCCGCGTCCCCGGGGATCTGCCTGGACACCTAAAACCCGAAATTCTTAAAACGAAAGGGCCGGAAGTGGCAGTTTAGCGGGCGGACGAAAGTACCGTTTTTGAGGAACATATTTGATCTTATATAATAAATCTTGGCACTATCGGAGAGAGCTCGTCGTCCCGAATCAGCCGAGGGGTTGCAATCTCGAATCAGAGAATACTGGAACCCACAGGACTCGACACCAACTCGGTGAAACATAATCATCACCATCATCATCTTTTTGTATTGAGACCTGGTCATCTTTCGGCTTCAGCGGGTGCGCCCTTACGAGACGCGTCTTTTGACGTATCGTGCTCCTCTCTCCGATAAGTACTTCTCGAGATAATCACGAAAAACTGAAAAAACGAGCTAACCTAACCTAACCTAACCTAACCTAACCTAACCTAAACCTAACCTAACCTAACCTAAACCTAACCTAACCTAACCCTCTTTTGTGGAGGAGGAGGATTATAATAGGGGTCCCGCCTGGGCACTTAAAACCCGAGATTCATAAAACGGAAGGGCCGGATGTGGCAGTTTATTGGCCAACCGAAAGTACTTAATCTAAGGAACATATTTGTTTTTATATAGTAAATTTTGGCACCATCGGAGAGAGCTCATCGTCGCGAATCAGCCGAGGGGTCGCAACCCCGAAGACATACGTACTTTTCGGGATATTCACGAAAAACTGAAAAAACCTCTATTTTTAATGAATTTAAGGTCGAAATTTGTATACGCAACCGGAATCTAACCCAATTTTTCGTACCATTTTATTTGTTTTTGCAAGCTTTTTTTTGCTAAATAGCACCGGATTATATCCGAGACGGACTATATTTGTTTTTTTGTATTTTGTGTTTTGCTTCTCGAGGGCTCAGCATTTACTTAGGCAAGCTTTGATGATATTAAAAATTTTTTGAGAATATCTGTGCAGGCAAAATCGTATATTGGTTTAAACGAACAAAATATTGAATTTGTCAAATATTAAATTTATTAAATATTAATTTTTTTCTATCTGCTTTCTTTTTGAACAGTCATAAATTATATAGAAACATAGAGGGTTGTGGGAAGGGAATTTTTGTATAGAATTCTGAGCCTAACTCACAAACGGCCGTCAAATCAAAATTGTAACCGACAGTCTGCCTTTGTTTTTCATACTATTAGCAATTAGAAATTAGTATTCAGATTAAAACAGTGTTTTCGAAGTGCTTTTGACCTGATTTGCTTGATCATTGAGATCTTAGAACAGCATTGCTTTGCATATAGCTTGTAGAAAATTGTTGGAGACCACGAATTGTGAGTTTTTAAAAAAAAAAAACTAGATCCTCTTGCTTTTTGGCTTTTGTGATTGTTATAAGGTGTGTCGTACTTATATATGTTAACGCTATAAATATTGCATAGCGAATACTGAGAGTGCTCGTTCTTCCTGCCGGGAGGCCTGCGTAGTGTCGTGTTGAACGTCTTCCTTCCTTCCATAGGGAAGGTTTTGAGAAACAACTGTGCAAATTAATAGCTGTCCCTGCTCGCCCCAAGTGCCAATAAGGTCAGATAGTATATAGTTTTTCTCTTTTTTAATTGTTATAGAAATTGCCCATCCCTTTTGACCCTTATTTCTTGTCCCGGTTAAATATTTTGTGGAGGAGGAGGATTATATTAGGGGTCCCGCACGGGCGCGTCCAAAATTAAAGATCTGGACCCCTTTTTTAGGCCAAATTAACACATAAATTGAACATATTAATAAAATTTTACAAGGCGCTTGTTCATAAAAATTTTAAAAAATTCTGAAAATTACATTGTTCGACCTATAGCTACTTTTTCACCTGCAGCACGAGGGCCGCGTCCCCGGGGATCTGCCTGGACACCTAAAACCCGAAATTCTTAAAACGAAAGGGCCGGAAGTGGCAGTTTAGCGGGCGGACGAAAGTACCGTTTTTGAGGAACATATTTGATCTTATATAATAAATCTTGGCACTATCGGAGAGAGCTCGTCGTCCCGAATCAGCCGAGGGGTTGCAATCTCGAATCAGAGAATACTGGAACCCACAGGACTCGACACCAACTCGGTGAAACATAATCATCACCATCATCATCTTTTTGTATTGAGACCTGGTCATCTTTCGGCTTCAGCGGGTGCGCCCTTACGAGACGCGTCTTTTGACGTATCGTGCTTCTCTCTCCGATAAGTACTTCTCGAGATAATCACGAAAAACTGAAAAAACGAGCCCGCCCACCCGCTCATTATCTTGGTTTAGGGATATAGACTTCGATTTTAGGTGAAAAACTTTTGTTCTGGAATCACTCTTGGGGACCCCTAGGGAACCGAGCGAGCACTTTCGGCACGTTCTGCGTGCGTCTCGGGCACTGAGTCGCGATTGTGGGGCGTTCGAGAGGCAAAGTTATGTCTTGGTTGCGATAAGCTTATGTGTTTTATCATAGATTATAAGTAGCAAGTTTGGTCCTAGGAATCTGTTTTAAAAACATTAGAATAGATTAGAGGTCAATAATAAAAAAGTGACCTGTGTATTTGTGTGTATAATAAATGTTTACTGTCTGTTGGAACTTTAGAATGTTGGAAACGCTGAGGGTTTTCGCTTGTGTACTGTCTTGAACTGTAAACGAGTAGCTAAATAGTGTTAAGATTTATTGATGTAAGGGTTTAGGCATACAGTTAGTACCGCAATAGGAATTATTAGGGAAAAAATTACTAGTCTATAAGTAGGTAATGTGGTTGTAAATTGTTACGTAAGAGTTAATGTGTGAGTATTATAATTAAGTAAGTGTACGTACCCGAGCTGTGTCTCCTTCCTGTCTTCTCCTTGTGTTGCTCGTTATCCTCTTCTTCCTCTGCTGCTACTCCTTCCTGTCCTCTACTTCCTCCCGCTGTCAATACCTGTAATCAAAAAACCCAACGTTAAAAATGCCAAAAACCAATAAGCCGAAATGTACGGATGCCACGCAGGCGGTGGCTGCTCGGACGAGGGGGAAAAGAGAGGCAGAGGCGAAGGTCCCCCCTCCGGTTTCTACACCGGATGCTGGGGGACCGAAACCGGCGATCTCGACTCCTGAGTCGCGGCAAGCGGCTCTGACGGCGACTCCTGTCAACATGGAATATGCAGTCTTCAAGGCCGGCCAACTGGTTGTTGAGTGCAAGAGGGCCATGGACGGGGCTGGGGAAATGAACCGTGACTCTAAGGCAGTGATGTTGGTGGGCATTTATGATATGTACGAGAACGTCGTGGCTCTCACCGAATCCAGATCACGAGAGAGGGCGGAACGGGAGGCGGAGAGGGCCAAGGCGACTCAAGAGTTAAATCGATTGGAGCAAGCCCATGCAGCCGAGATTACGGAGCTGCACAAAAAGCTTGAAATGACCCAGGAGCTAGTGGAGTCCATCAAAAATATAAACAAAGTGGTTGTTGGTGTTCGCGATTGGCTCGGATCTGAACTGTCCGAACCAATCGAGAACATCAGACACATTAAAAAAAAGGTGTTATGTTTATGCTATAATTAAAACACAATTCGCGTATTATAAGAAATCACTAGCTTTAATATTCACAATTATTATTGACATATATTTGGTTCTCTTTTGCATGCAACTGTCTTGAAGTTGGTTACAGATCCATCCGCCGCTGTCTTCGTACGATTGCTATCGGATACGCGTACAGTTGTAATATTTTGTATGTTCGGATAGTGTAACACTCTCCCACGTTAATAATTTAAGCGCTGAGGGGCTCTTCGTGCCCTAGTGCTCCGTCGTAAGATACGTTCTGGTTGTGGTATCTCCTGTGGTTGTATGTCAGCAAGTAACTGCTGAGTTTGATCTTTCTGCTGAATCTGATCTTTCTCCAGTGTTGTATTTTGTTGTTCAGTCAATTCATTTGTAGTTTCTGGCGTTGATATTTCAGCAACTGACTGCTTTCGCTTAGTTGAAATTTTGTTTGTAATGGACTAGGTTTATTATACAATGTCTCTTTAGAAATTGTATTCGGAATGTTGTAGTTAGTATGACACATATAGTTGCTGTTTCATACTGAGCATTTAATAATTTGATCAACATGTCTTTTATACAGCTTTCCGTCTACCTCCACATCGTAATTTAGTTTACCTGTTCTATTTACTATAATTCCAAATTTCCATTTGTTGTATCCATCATAATTCCTAATTTGTACTCTTTCTCCAGTTTTAAATTCTTTTTTTGATATACTTTCATTTTCTTCACTTTTCATTTTTATTCTATCTCTTTTTACTAAATCTATCTTAGTTCTGTACAGTCTTTTAAACATCATTTCTGCTGGTGATAATCATGTGGTGCTGTGTGGTGTTTTCCTGTACATCATCAAAAATTTCAATAATTTTTCTTGTAAAGTACCTTCTTCATACATCATTGTCTTTAATTTATATTTAAATGTCTGTACATATCTTTCTGCTTGTCCATTTGTTGAAGGATGAAATGGTGCTGTAAATCTTGATTGTATACCATTTTCTTTAAAAAATCTTTGCATTTCTTCTGAACGAAATTGCGGACCATTATCGGACACTATTGTAATAGGTAATCCAAATGTTGTAAATAGTTTCTTTAATATTCCAATAGTTGCTGTTGCTGTAATTGTTGATGTAGGAATTACTTCCAACCATTTAGTGTATGCGTCAACGACTATCAAGAAGTAATTATTCATGAAGGGTCCGGCATAGTCTATATGAATCCTGCTCCAAGGTTCCTTCGGGTATTCCCAACTATGTACTGGAATCTTGGCTGGGTTTTTCTTTATTAAGCAACATGATTTACATTCCCTTACCATTCTTTCAATATCTGCGTCAATATTTTTCCACCACACATAGCTCCTTGCTTGCTTGCTTTCATTCTTACAATACCTGTATGAGCTGAGTGTAATTCTTGTAATATCATATTCTGTAATTGTTTGGGTATTACTATTCTTATCCCGTAGAAAATGCAATTGTCTTGTAGAGAAAATTCATGTTGTCTTCCAAAATCGTCTTTACCTGATTGTATTTCTCTGTATAGTTGTTGTAATTCTGGATCTTTAGCTGCCGCCTCTTTTATTGTTTCTAATGTAACAGGCATAATTGTAATTTGATTTAAGTAAAACATGTCGTCATTTGTTAAAATTTCCTTAGTTTCCATTTTATGCTGTAATCTTGAACAATAGTCTGCGTTTGCATGTTCTGTAGTTTTTCTTAGTTTTATTTCAAAGTTGAATCCTGCTAAAAAGTTGGCATAATGAACAAGTCGTATTGCTGTTGTTGCTGGTATAGCTTTTTCTGGATGTAATATTCTAGCAAGTGGTTGATTATCAATAACCAGTATGACCTTCCTACCGTAACAGAATTGAAAAAAATTCTTAAGACCCCATATTAATGCTGCAGCTTCCTTGTCCAGTTAGCTGTAATTTTTTTCTGCTTTGGTTAATGATTTTGAAGCAAAAGCTATGGGTCGTTCTGATTTATCTGGCATTATGTGTGACAACACTGCTCCAAACCCTGTTGGTGAAGCATCTGTAGCAAGTGTAATGGGTAAGTTTACATGAAATGGGATTAAAACTTTATCACCACATATTTCGTCTTTTAATTCTTTAAAAACCTTATCACATTCTGTAGACCATATAAATTTTGTATTTTTCTGTAAAAGTTTATATAATGGGTTTAGTTTTGAAGCTAAATTAGGTATGAATTGTTGATAGTAATTTATCATTCCAAGAAATGTTCGTAATGATGAAATGTCTGATGGAGGTACACTGTTACTAATATCCCTGATTTTATCTTTGGTAGGGTGTAAGCCACTTTCATTTATTGTATATCCCAAGTAATCAATAGATTTTTGGAAAAATTGACATTTTTTTTTTATTTAAAATGTAATTCGCTATCCCTTAGTACTTGGAACACTGCTTTAATTCTCTCTTTTAATTGTATGTATGTCTTCCCTTGTATGGCAATGTCATCAAAGAAACATGCTGTTCCAGGCAACCCTTGTAACATTTCATCCATATACCTTTGCCACAAATTTGGTGCCACTTTTACTCCAAACATCAACCGGTTTACTTGGTACGTACCCTTGCATGTGCTTATTGCCTGCATTTCTGAAGTAGCCTTATCAGTTTTCATATGTAGATAAGCTTGATTTATGTCTAATGTGCAGAAGTATTTTCCCCCACTTAGTTTAGCAAATATCTCCTCTACTCTGGGAATTGGGTAATTGTCATTATGTAATTTTTTATTTAATGTAGCTCTATAGTCTGCACATAAACGTAGCTTTCCGTTAGGTTTTACTACAGGCACTACTGGAGTACCCCATTTTGAATAAGTGATTTTTCTAATATTCCTGCTTGTTCTAATCGATCTATTTCTTTTTCTACCTGATCTTTCAAGGCAAAAGGTACCGGTCTTGGTTTCAAAAATACAGGTGTAGCATTATCCTTTAATTGGAATGAAGCTGTATAATTTTTATTTCTCCTATTTCATCTGTAAATAAATCTTTATACTCTTTTAATAAATTTTCTAGAATTTGTTTGAATTGTATTTCTGTAAAATTTTCTTCTGTATTTATTTTATGTATTTCAAATTGTAAATTTAATTTTCTTAACCATTCCCTTCCTACGACTGGGTCTACTTCTTTGTCAATAGTGAATAATCTTCCAAGTATTTCTTTCTTTTCATATGTTATTTTTATTTCGCATGTTCCTATTGGTTGTATTATTTCTCCGGTGTATGTTCTCAACTTCACTTTTGTATTTTGTAGTTTCAGATTATTAAAATGATCCTTGTAATATTCTAATGAGCACGTTGTTACTGCTGCTCCTGTATCCAGTTCCCACGTGTGCATTTTATTATTTAATTTTAATGTTATATTGAATTTATCGTTCTGTAAACATTTATTTTGTACATGTAATTTGTGTATTTCATAAACCTCTTTATCCTCAATTTCTTCTGAAGATAAACTATGATCAAATTCTATCTGCTTTTGTTCTCTAAAACATACACTTTGTATGTGGCCTCTTTTATTACACTTTTTACACATTAATTTATCTATTAGTTTGCATTGGTAGGCCTTATGGTTTTCTTTTCCACATCGAAAACAAAATATTTTCTTTTCTTCTGGTATGGTATTTTCAGTATTGTATTTATTTTTCCTGTATAATTTTTCACTGTATGTATTTTTCTTTATTGTAATTTTAGTTATGTTTGAATTCTCTTGTACCATTTCCTTGCTATCACATTTTGAAGCCTCAATTGCTAATGTAATTTTAACAATATCATCAAATGTTGTATTTGAAGACTCTTGTAACAATCTTTCTTTGATTTCAGAATTGTGTAAGCCACGTGACTTAACGTATAAATTGTACTCTCAGGTGTGTCTCAAATGTGGTTTCTTTGCAGTGATTTCAAATAAAGTTACATTTTCCTCCAATCTCTTTCAAACCCGCCACATAGTTTGCAATTGATTCATGTTCATGCTGAGATCTTAAGCAAAACTTATGCTGTTGTGCTACTTCTCCTGGTTCCGGTGCAATATGATTTTTTAATATCTTTATTAATGACTCATATGTACCTGATTCCGGTGTATCCGGTGCAGTGATGTTTTTCAAGATCTGATAATACTTTGGGCCTATACAATTTAAAAATATCTGTAACTTTGTATCAGCTTCCGTAACGCCTTTTAAAATAATATAATTGTTTAGTCTTTGTAAATAACTATCGAATGTTTCATTTATTTCGTCGTAAGGGATGAGATTAATGCCCGTAATTGTACTTGTAGAACGTAATCCCTGATTAAACAATGCTTGCTGTAAACTAGCCTGCTGTTCTTGTAGGCCGCTCATCATTTCCATCATTTTTGTCAAAACTTGAGATAATTGGTGTTCCATTGTATTTCATATTGCTGTACACAGACCGACTGCGCCACTTGTTATGTTTATGCTATAATTGAAACACAATTCGCGTATTATAAGAAATCACTAGCTTTAATATTCACAATTATTATTGACATATATTTGGTTCTCTTTTGCATGCAACTGTCTTGAAGTTGGTTACAGATCCATCCGCCGCTGTCTTCGTACGATTGCTATCGGATACGCGTACAGTTGTAATGTTTTGTATGATCGGATAGTGTAACAGAAGGTCCAGGAAATGAGAGGGGAAATTTTGAGGGGGTTGAAGAAGACAGGTGCAGGGGGGATCTGGGGGCGCTGTAGGGGGCGGTTTCGGTAATGTCCTCGCGGTCCGAGGAGGTTGCTGCTACGCTGAAGGCGATCAGTATGGAGGTGGCGAATCTCTCCGGAATCAAGGGGGAAATCGCGCACCTGAAAGCTGAGGCTGCTTTGGCGACAGCGGCTGCTCGGGCGGCGGCGGATCGGGTGGGGGAGGTGGGACGGCATCGCTAGAAGGGCAGTGAATTACGTGTGTTAGATTGCCTAGAACAAAGGAATTGCAAAGGGCGTTTTTAAAGGAACTTAATTTATGGTACAAATAAGCAAATAGATAATAGTGTAAAATTGGGGGGGGGGTTCTAGGACTTGGTCGGGGGTTGATCTTTGGGTGAACCAATAAAAGATTTAAATTCATGAATTGTTAACTAAATGGGTAACTAAATGTTAACTAAATGGAGCCGAGAAACAGTAATAAAATAGACAGAGTTAGAGTAAGGAAAAGTAAATTGAGGAGCAGACAGTAGTGAAATAGGGGTATTAGATGGTGTATAAAATAACAAACTAAAAGGGCAGTGGTTAATAAAGATGTAAACGTATAGATTAAAGAACAATGGGACAAGAAATTGAGACAGTAGTACTTAAAAAATAAATAGAGGGTGAGGGTAAACGGACAATAGGTGGAATAAGGAATAGGTATTTATGTGCATCAAAAATGCAAAAATTTGAGTAAATAGGAAATAATAGGTATAGAAATAAGAATAAATAGTATTGGTAGAGTAAGGGTAACAGATAAGAAATTTATAGCTAGGAAAGGTATAAGAGAGAGGTCAGGGCGGCGATAGACGGCGCGAAGACAGTGACGATGAAGTACCTCGAGGACGCGCGGGACAAGGTGCTGATGGGCCGGAGCGCCGCTCCCGGCTGCCGGACGAGGAGGCCAACACCATCACCGCCTACCACGAGGGGGGGCACGCTATCGTCGCCTACTACACCAAGGTGACTATCATTCGACAATGTTTGCATATTTAGCGAGACTGAAAGAAATAATATTAACGCCATTTAAGATTTCATCTAAAGTATCTCTGCTCACCCTGAAAGGGGCATAGCGTGACGATATATTAGGTCCTTACATATGAAATTGGCGTTTTGTATGGGAGGAACAAAAAGTCGAATATTTTTTAATATAATATATTTAATTAATCAAAGTATGAACCATTATTTTCTATGCACTTTTGCCATTTCATAGGTAGTTCATTGATCCCTTTACTAAAAAAACCAGTCGGACGGGAATCAATAAAATCTTTGAAGGCGATTTGGACTGCCCCATCGGAGTTGAATTTTTTCCCTTGCAAGAAGTTATCCAAATTTCGAAAAATATGGTAATCTGTTGGAGCAAGGTCCGGGGAGTACGGAGGATGTCTTAGACTTTCCAATTGAAGCTCTTCTAATTTAGTAGCCGTCTGTTGCGCAGTGTGTGGTCTAGCGTTGTCGTGAAGCAGCAGTGGCGTGGAGCGATTGACCAGCCTAGGTTGTTTAGCCGCTAGCTTTTCGATCATGGTTTGCAATTGCTGACAATAGACATCAGCCGTAATAGTCTGGCCAGATTTGAGAAAACTGTAATGAACAATACCGGCACTAGTCCACCAAACGCTTACAAGTAACTTTTTTGGGGTTAATTTTCGCTTGGGGCAGGATTTGGCTGGCTGGCCAGGATCCAACCATTGCGCTGAGCGCTTCCGATTATCGTAAAGAACCCATTTTTCGTCACAGGTAATGATTCGGTTTAAAATACCTTTATTATTGTGCCGGTTTAGTAATGTAACGCAGCAGTCGACGCGCGTTTGCCGGTTTGCTTCAGTCAATTCGTGAGGTACCCACCTTTCAAGCTTTTTAATCTTCCCAATTTGCTTCAAGTGAATTAAAACAGTTTTATCACTAACATCGCAGCCTGCAGCTAACTCGGACGTGGTTTGGGATGGATCCGCTTCCACAATAGCCTTCAACTCTTCATTATCAACTTGAGTCTCAGGCCGTCCACGGGGCTTGTTCTGCAGGTCGAAATTTCCAGAACGAAAACGTTGGAACCAAAAACGAACTGTGTTTTCTTTTGCAACACGACCGCCATACACATCATTCACCCTTCGAGTTGTTTCCGCAGCACTAGTGCCACGGCGGAACTCGTACTCGTAAATAATGCGATATTTTAAGTTTTCCATTTTGTAAAATGAGTGACGCAAACAGAAAAAAACAAATGAATGACGATCATCGAAGCACAAATACATGAGTCTATAGCTGTACAAATTTGAATTTAGGATTCCTTACCAAAGAGGAGAAATTTGTGACTAGTACGAAAAACGCCAATTTCATATGTAAGGACCTAATATTATATTAAAAAATATTCGACTTTTTGTTCCTCCCATACAAAACGCCAATTTCATATGTAAGGACCTAATATAAAAGTTATTGTATGGCGTGTAGTAACCAGATAAGTTACAGAGTTTTTAGGAGTATAATAAACTTTTTAATACATATTACTTGGATATGGAAATGATAAGTCACCAATTTTTGTGTCGGAACATCTTTCACCTTATTTTAAAAAGCTGCATGCAGATACTAGAAGGCTCGCTCGAGAAAAGGGAGTCAAATATGTCTGGATAAGAAATGGCCGCATATTTAGTCGTAGGAATGATAACTGTCCGGCTATTATGATAAAATCTCATGATTGCTTAGCTAAATTCTAGTACTGCTTAGACTTGGCTCAGACCGTATTTTATGTATTCAAAATTCTTGATTTATTACCAGAACGTTCGTGGTATGCGAACTAAATTGAAGGATATAAGATTGGCTTCGTTAAAGAATAGTTATGATATAATAGTATGCACAGAAACATGGCTGGACGAATCTATAAACGACAATGAACTTTTTAACAATAACTACGTAATTTATCGTAGGGACAGAGAGACCTCCTATCTGAGTGGTAAGACGGGTGGAGGAGTCCTGATAGCTGTTTCTAAAAAGATCCAGTCTAAACGGCTAACTCAATATGAGAGTAGTTGTGTAGATTTATGGATTTCACTAAGAGTAAAAGCCAATGGAGCAATAAAACATCTCTTAATGTGTTCTGTCTACCTGCCTCCTCCTATTACGCTTACTAATTTAGATACTTTTTTAAAAAATGCATGTGATGTTCTGGACGCCAATCCAATGGAAACTATAATAATAGGTGATTTTAATTTAAGTTTTGTTAAATGGGAAAGAATAATTAATTCTACTCAATTAAAACCATCACAATTTGAAAATTCAATAGGTTATACTTTTGTAGATTTTATGTCTAGAAATAATTTAAATCAATTTAATTATGTTCTAAATTAAAACCATAAAATTTTGGATTTGATATTAGGTAACTTGGTTTCTATGGATGATATAGAAACTTCCGATTGTATAAGTAGACTGTATGCCCATCATCCGGCACTTGAAATTTATTTTGATTTTGTGAGCTTGTGTTTTCTTCAGAGGAGAACATTTGCAACATTCAGTTTCAAAAACGCTGACTATGATCAAATTAATTTAGAACTAAGTCGAATAAACTGGGAAATGGAGCTTTGCGGTGATGATGTCAATGTTATGACTCAAAGATTTTATGACATTCTAAACAACATAATAGAGAATAATGTACCGAAATTAAAACAACGTAATCGTAAATATCCTTGTTGGTTTACACGGTCATTGATATTACTAATTTCAGAAAAAGATAAAATTAGATCTAAATACATACGATACAAAAATCCTAGAGACCTGATAGAAATTAAACTTTTAAACAAACGTATAAAGAAAATTATGAATTGTTGTTATAATAGCTACGTCGGATTCATTGAAAAATCTCTGTGTAATTCACCAAAAAAATTTTGGTCTTTTGTAAAAGAACGTGGCAAAGGGTCTTCAGATATACCTTCAGAGATGAGATTGGATAATACAATAGTTAACACTGGTCAGTCAATTAGTGATTTATTTGCTACACATTTTTGTTCTGTTTATTCTGGTGTAGGCGGCAGAGTTGGGCCAATTGCACTGGATGATACTTTTCCGCAATATTCTTTTACTGCTATAAAAGTCACCGAAAACGTAATATCAAGGACTCTTAAGAGAGTTGATGTTGCTAAGGGTGCTGGTCCCGATGGAATTCCACCACTATTTATTAAAAAAACGTCCCGCTTTCTGACTCTACCTCTAAAACATATTTTTGTGAAATCTTTGCAGACGTCCATTTTCCCTTCGCTGTGGAAAGAAACCAACGTTGTTCCAATTCATAAAAAGGGTGATAGGAATTCAATTAAAAATTATAGACCCGTTTCAATTCTAAATGTGTTCTCCAAAATCTTTGAATGCATAGTACTCTCACCGTTGTCGGCATACTTGAAAAATATTATAGATTACAATCAACATGGTTTTAGCAAAAATAAGTCCACTGTCACTAATCTCGCTGTCTATGTTAATGATATATCTGAAGCGTTGGACTCTGGGTTACAAGTTGATGCAGTGTACACGGATTTTAGTAGCGCTTTTGACAAGGTAGATCATAATATACTGATCGCTAAAATGAAACACTATGGGATTCATGGCCCAATTTTATTGTGGTTTCAGTCATATTTAAAACATCGGGTTCAAAGAGTAGTGGTGCACGGTTATATATCTAGTCCTTTTTCTGCGACATCAGGTGTTCCTCAAGGCTCCCATTTGGGGCCGATACTTTTCTTAATATTTATTAATGATATTACTAAGAGTATACAAAACAGTAATTGTCTTCTTTTTGCCGATGATGTTAAATTGTATAAAATAATTAAGAGCTTAGATGATGCAGACCTACTTCAGAAAGATTTAAAATTTCTTCAAGACTGGTGCACTGAAAACAGGATGAACCTGAATGCTAGTAAATGTTTACATATTAAATTCACAAAAAAGAAGAAGAATGTGATCGAATCAAACTATTTAATAGGTACAGAAATTTTAAAAACTGATCTGGTTACTAAAGATCTGGGGATCTTAATCGATAGCAAATTAAAATTTAAAGAGCATTTAAACCACATAATTACTAAAGCCTGGAAAATGTGTGGGTTTGTTAAGCGCATGTGTATTGATTTTCGTGATATCAAATCGTTAATTTATCTTTACAGATCCTTAGTTCGCAGCATTTTGGAGTATGGAACTTGTATCTGGAATCCTTATTACAAAAACTGTATAAATCGTTTGGAACGCATACAGCGTAATTTTACAAAATTTCTTGCTCGTAAAGACAAAAACTGCCCCTACCGTGCTGATTACGCTGCTCGGCTTAAACACTATAAACTGACATCACTTGAAAATAGAAGGAAGTTGTTCGATCTCGTGTTTCTATATAAAGTCGTAAATGGTATCATTTTTGTTCCGGACCTGATCAACAATATAAATTTGCTTGTTCCCAGAGTATTACCTCGTTTCCCTATTAGGAGAACATTCGACAAAAGGTTGCTCAAAACTAATATATGTTCACCTTTTGATCGAATGAAAGAGACATATAACAAAGTTAGTGACATTGACATCTTTCACTGCTCCCTGTCAGGATTTCGGTCGGCTTTGATTGCATTGTTCTCATCTGAGTCCGCTTGAGTGTAACGGGATAAACTTATGTTTTTTTTTTTAATTCTGTTTATAATTGTGCTGTATATTTAGATATACCTGTAATGATATAACACGCGGCCTTAGGACTTGTATATATGTTTTTTTTTAATGTTTTCGTGTATATATCGATGGTATATTAAATAAATAAATAAATTACAATCGACAGAACTGATGTGCTGTGGACATGAAGAGGACCATAGATGCCAAAGTTATTGTGGATATAAAGAGGCCACAGTAAACCTCAACAATACAAGTGAGCAATATATGTAAATACAATTAATAATGATTTTGTGTTAGAGATAGTGCAGTATTCATTATTTTATAATGATTGTGTTGATGCTAGTTTACTTATATGGATTAATTTAGTCATAATGTGGAGGTCAGCGCCCCCACCAGTTCCAAATTCCGTTTATGCATCGGTAGACGTGGTAACCACGATTTATAAGATACAGGAATAGAACTGAATTCCGCTATTGCATCTTCCAAAATCCTTCTCAACTGCTGTTTATCCTGGTTACATACAGTACTGTTTAAACCCAATCAGACGAAATTTCCACAATCGGTACATCTTCAGTAAGTTGGTTGCGTTGGTCTGGAATAACTTAGACAATATGTACAGTAGAGCGCAGCCGTTCAAGCTCTACATTATCCAACAATTTATTTCGTTGAATGACTCGTACCTGATCCGATAATCGTTGGGCAATGCAACCGGAGTCTTGCCAGCCGTGACAGCCGGCAGGGCAGTACTCGTTCTCGGCGAATTAGAAGTAGCTACCGTCTGGTACAGCTTTAGTGATACGACTTCCAGCAAGTTGGTAGTGAAAGAATAGAAGTAGCTATCCTCTTGTTCATCAGTGACGATGTGACAGTGATGCGACTTCCAGCAAGTTGGTAGTGAAAGGATAGAAGTAGCTATCCTCTTGTTCATCAGTGACGATGTGACAGTGATGCGACTTCCAGCAAGTTGGTAGTGAAAGGATAGAAGTAGCTATCCTCTTGTTCATCAGTGACGATGTGACAGTGATGCGACTTCCAGCAAGTTGGTAGTGAAAGGATAGAAGTAGCTATCCTCTTGTTCATCAGTGACGATGTGACAGTGATGCGACTTCCAGCAAGTTGGTAGTGAAAGGATAGAAGTAGCTATCCTCTTGTTCATCAGTGACGATGTGACAGTGATGCGACTTCCAGCAAGTTGGTAGTGAAAGGATAGAAGTAGCTATCCTCTTGTTCATCAGTGACGATGTGACAGTGATACGACATCCAGCAAGTTGGTAGTGAAAGGATAGAAGTAGCTATCCTCTTGTTCATCAGTGATGATATAACAGTGATGTGATTTCGAGCAGGTTGATAGTGAAAGAATAGAAGTAGCTATCCTCTTGTTCATCAGTGACGATGTGACAGTGATACGACTTCCAGCAAGTTGGTAGTGAAAGGATAGAAGTAGCTATCCTCTTGTTCATCAGTGATGATATAACAGTGATGTGATTTCGAGCAGGTTGATAGTGAAAGAATAGAAGTAGCTATCCTCTTGTTCATCAGTGACGATGTGACAGTGATACGACTTCCAGCAAGTTGGTAGTGAAAGGATAGAAGTAGCTATCCTCTTGTTCATCAGTGACGATGTGACAGTGATGCGACTTCCAGCAAGTTGGTAGTGAAAGGATAGAAGTAGCTATCCTCTTGTTCATCAGTGACGATGTGACAGTGATGCGACTTCCAGCAAGTTGGTAGTGAAAGGATAGAAGTAGCTATCCTCTTGTTCATCAGTGACGATGTGACAGTGATGCGACTTCCAGCAAGTTGGTAGTGAAAGGATAGAAGTAGCTATCCTCTTGTTCATCAGTGACGATGTGACAGTGATACGACATCCAGCAAGTTGGTAGTGAAAGGATAGAAGTAGCTATCCTCTTGTTCATCAGTGATGATATAACAGTGATGTGATTTCGAGCAGGTTGATAGTGAAAGAATAGAAGTAGCTATCCTCTTGTTCATCAGTGACGATGTGACAGTGATACGACTTCCAGCAAGTTGGTAGTGAAAGGATAGAAGTAGCTATCCTCTTGTTCATCAGTGACGATGTGACAGTGATACGACTTCCAGCAAGTTGGTAGTGAAAGGATAGACGTAGCTATCCTCTTGTTCATCAGTGACGATGTGACAGTGATACGACTTCCAGCAAGTTGGTAGTGAAAGGATAGAAGTAGCTATCCTCTTGTTCATCAGTGACGATGTGACAGTGATACGACTTCCAGCAAGTTGGTAGTGAAAGGATAGAAGTAGCTATCCTCTTGTTCATCAGTGACGATGTGACAGTGATACGACTTCCAGCAAGTTGGTAGTGAAAGGATAGAAGTAGCTATCCTCTTGTTCATCAGTGACGATGTGACAGTGATACGACTTCCAGCAAGTTGGTAGTGAAAGGATAGAAGTAGCTATCCTCTTGTTCATCAGTGATGATGTGACAGTGATACGACTTCCAGCAAGTTGGTAGTGAAAGAATAGAAGTAGCTATCCTTTTGTTCACCAGTGATGATATAACAGTGATGTGATTTCGAGCAGGTTGATAGTGAAAGAATAGAAGTAGCTATACTCTTGTTCATCAGTAATGATATAACAGTGATGTGACTCGCAGTCAAGTTAGTTGCCTCCCCTGCGACGCTCCATAGTAGGCCTGTATGACATTTTCATTTAATGTTTTTTTTATCCATCTCATGCGGAGCACTACTCCACCGGTGACGGGGGCCATAGACGGGACCTAGCGTCCCGCCCAGTCGACCGATGTAGGTGGTCGTCCTCTGCGCCGCGCAGGTCTCAGCGGCAGCGCAGGCTCGTCGCGCAGGCTCGACGCGCAGGCTCGACGCGCAGGCTCGTCGCGCAGGTTCGACGCTTCACCGCTGGGCGACAACGGCGGAGTCGCTGTCACCGACATCCACGATGCGGAGCTCGACGAGCTCTCAAGAGGTGTTAAGCGTGCGTTTCGTCTTCTGGCTGTACGCTTCACGCTTTGACTTATTTTTTCTTTTCTTACATTCTTTTTCACGAGACGTGAAAAGTGTCTGGAAAGGCCGACTGTTAGCATTTTTAAGTGTTAAATATTTAGTTCGCTTTAAATTAAGGTAAAATTGTATTTGAATACATTACGTGTCAATTAAGTCATGGTTGTTAATAATTCACTCACTGGCAACATTTACGTTTCCGGTAAAGCCGGTTTAATGACGGTGGAGCCCCCTCCACCTTATATCCCCATATAAAGACACGCAACGGCATTCGAACGGCATTCGCATTCGGACGCTAGCTCTTGAGCAGAGAGGACGGATTGTAAAGGCAATAAACAAGTGATGTAATATATAAGCGTCCATGACCACAAAGTCATCGTCGGTTGCCGGCACCCCGGTATCTTCTTCGAGCGGCCTTCTGCCACTCTTCGTCTGGGGTCTCCTTCTTGGACATGACGTCCGCACAGGAGACCACGGCTTTCCAGTTGTCATACCCTGCGAACATGGCCGACACCACTTACGGTCCGTGCCCGTGAACCGCACCTTATCCAACTGCACGCGCCACATTCTCAGACTCGGTTGAACGCTGTTCATTCCCCTTCCGGCTGTATGCCAGAGGGCAGAAAGCGTGGCAAGTACGTCGCCGCCTCACTTGAGATGGTTCTGCAGCCGCGTGCGAGCCGTATGCCCACTGACCGCTGCAGGCAATACAACACAACACGTCTGAAGCCGGTGCGAGCCGTATGCCCACTGACCGCTGCAGGCAATACAACACAACACGTCTGAAGCCGGTGTGAGCCGCTACGGGCGGTTGCGCTGTCTCGGGCCACGGCGAACCTGTGGGTTGGATCGCAGCGCGCTGCAATCTGACTCTCATGTGGTTGAACTAACATCGCATTAACATCAGGTACATGATTTCGACATTTCGGCGGTAAAGCTAATTTCCTGTCGGAAAACGCTGGCGGGTACATACTCGTAGATACTGGCGCTGCGGCCTCCGCACGTCCCACGTGTCCGGGCGTCAACAGAGTGTCCGAAAACCGTTACGTCAGGTCTACAGCGAATTCGCGTAATTAATTTTAATATTATATTATGATAGTGAATATTATATTGCTTTCATAGAAAAGAAAGTTGGCATGAATATAGAATACATTTTAATATAAATGGTTCCTTTTTTTTTTTGTTTAACTTTAAGGAATTTAGTCAAGACTTATTTATCGTCAGGGCATGCAGTGCTTCCATGCATCTATGGAATGAACGTTACTGCATACTAGGTAGGTTATTTATAATATTGGTTTCAGCAAATTCGAAGAATGCCTCCGCGGCAATGGAGACACAGCGGGAGAACAACTCCGCTGTGCCGCGGGAAGCATCGGTTCCACAGAACCTCATCGCTGGGTCCTCCTAAGGAGCACCGGGCGGCTTGCCAGAGCCGGCTGCCTAGACAATAGTCCGGTGGCGTCGTGGGTGATCCCACGCACCACTCGGCGGTGGGAACACGACCATTAGCCTCGCCTACATTCTGTGGCGAGCCTGTGATGGGGGCGGGGACGGGGCGGGGGAGGGGGGACGCGTATCAGCGATGCCCTAGCTCGGCGCACCCCTGCGTTGGATCATTACCCACTCCCCCCCCCACTCCCCCGGACGTATTCGTCATGTTCTCTCATAACTCTATCTTTTTATTTTCATCGACATGGATTATTATTCCCTTTAGTCCAAAGGCATATCATTAGCAAACGTTAAAACAGAGTCGATACGTAATCGGAATCATTTGAGAAAATAATAAACGAGTATGTTTTTAAAGTCCTTTATTACTTAGTCGACAGAGCGCGTCCCCCGCGCCCGTCCCCCGCGCGCGTCCGCAGGGCTGCGCTATGGTACATACAACATTGTTATACAATTACAAATGCTCATTCTCTGCCTGCGATTAGTTCTGCGTAAAACTTTATATTGAAATAAATAGTAATTTCAAGAGCAGAAAATATTTTGTAAAAAATAATAAAAAAAAATGAATAAAATAACAAGATTGATATAAATTGAAATAATGAATTAAATTTCTCGAAATACATGAAGATATAAATAGTCAAAATAAAGTAACGCAACAGTGACACCAGTCGTACTGTATGTATTATTAAAGTCTTAATTAATTAATTTGGTGATTCTTCAATATAACTCTGGTTTAGTGTAAGTACTCGCAGTCGCGCCGCGGGTGGAACCGTGCCGGGCCGCGCCGGGCCGCGCCAGGCGTCGCGGTGGCTGCCGGGGGCCGGTGACGAGTCGCTTCATTCGATTGACTGACTGATGGCCAAGTCTCTCGATGGCATTTTGGGATTTCCTTGAACTTGCATCGAAACAACCGAACAGTATGTAAAAGAATCAATTGACAGATAGATTTAATTGTTAATGCGATTATAAATTAGATCAATTGCGATTCTCTCGTTCATAGAAACCTACAGCAGTCGGCCGGCGCCGCCAGACGGAGCACTGGCCGCGGGCTCCTCGCTCTCGTTCGGCATTGGACTCGTTCCCGCTTCACGCTGGGCTACCGGGTGCTCCGGCGCTGGGGCGCGCTCGCCGGCAACGTCCGCGGCGCCGGTGTCTCCGCTGGCCACGCCCGTGGAGCCTTCCACGATGTCCGCGACGAAGCGCTCCGCATTGTCCCTAGCGGTGGACCGTCCGGAGATACCGCGCTCGGCGATGGCCGCGGTGGCGACTTCCACGCCCTCGGCGAGCGCCTCCTCGGGGGCGTCCTCGGTGTCGGCGGGCTCAGTGTCGCGTGCTCGACGACACCCTCAGTGGAAAGCCCAGGGGAGGCTTCAGTGGGAGTGTCCCTGTCGATGTTCGCGGTTGAGAGCACGGTGGGGAGGCCACTGATGGCATTAATGCGAGAGGCTCCGTCGATGTCCACGACAGGCTCCGCAGCAGCAGCGGTGGCGGCGTCGCCACGAGAGTCCTCGACGATATTCTCAGTGGACACCGCAGCGTCGACTTCAGCGGTAGGGTCCCGGCCAACGCCCGCGCTGGAGAACTCCGCAGCGCCGGCGGAGGCGGTGCCGCTGTCGTCGTCGGAATCGATCTCGAGCACGGGAAGGGTCTTCTTGTTGAGGCGGCTGACGAGCAGCGCGATGGTGGCGCGCTTGTTGACATTCATTTGTACGGCGCGCACGTTGTGCCCGGCGGGCGCGGCGACTGCGGGCAGCTTGACGGTCAGCAAGCCGAACAGATGCACCAGCTCCTGCGGACACGCAGGGGTACAGTACAGACAGAGCGGCAGGGCGCGCGCTGCCCAACACAGCGCCGGCAGGCGGGTCTGTCCGCCTGTGCGCGAGCGATGTCGCCCGCGCGAATGGATGCTCTCACACTCTTCAGTGCGAGTGGCGGGAAGGCGGAGGGTAATTTTAGAAATAAACAAATATAGTGATCTCTGTCATTATGACGATTAGATGTTGGGACCTGCGAGCGGCTTAGACGTGGTGCGGGGGGGGGGGGGTCGGGAGAGGGCTATGGCGCTTATTTTTTATTTATTAAAATGTTTTCAGAACATTTTTTTTTAATTAAATCTTTAAATAACCTTGGTTATTTACCAATGCGGTTTCTAAACAATTTGACAGCGCGACGCGCCAGAGTAAAACATAACGTGATTTAAATGCAGCGTCGCCTACGCGTGTGCGCGTGTGCGCGTGCGCGGCAACCGGCAGGCACGGTTGCACCGGAGCGCACTCTATTGCAGTGGGCCAGAGCCCCTCCCGATGCCCCGGTGAGGATAATGTTCGATGTGGGAACTCCTCCTGCCGAGCCTCGCGGACGGGCAGCGCGCGGCAGGCCCGAGTGCGGCCCGAGTGCGGCCCGAGTGCGGCCCGAGTGCGGCCCGAGTGCGGCGCGGGCGCGAGCCTCATTCGATCGGTGCTATACTAATGTCTGCTCTCTTTTAACGATAAAAATGTGATCAGGCCAAAGACAGGGCAGTCGGGACGCGGGTACCTGCGCGTGCCGCAGCGGCTGGTCGCACATCTTCTTGTAGCGCTTGTCGCTCACGTTGAGGCAGTCGGGCGGGCAGCCGGCGCAGGAACACGAGCCTCGCGGCGCGGCCCAGCGGCTCCAGCGTGTAGTACTCGGGCCGGCGCAGGTTGTGCTCGTGACGACCACGTAGCGGCCGGCGAGCGCCCACAGCGCGCAGCCCGCCTCGCAGCACAGCGTGCGCGGCGCCGTCGGCTCGCGGCCCGCTATGTAGTCCGTGGCCAGCGCGAGGCCGCCGGCGGGCCGCAGCGCGCGCTCCAGCTCGGGTTCGCCGCACTGTTCCCGCACCACCCTCGCCAATGTCTGTGCGCCCCGGCACCCGTGCCCGGGTTACACGCGGCGGCATGTTTAGATCTCTTATGGGAATATAATCAAGCGATTGAATAATAACAATGAATGCAATTTGTATGAGCCGGGAGAAGCGGCCGCGCGCGCCCCGCTCGCCGGCAACTGGACCTGCGCCGGCCGGCCTGGCTCGCTCCGTTGCGCATCACGCGGAGAGAGGGCGAGAGGGCGAGAGGGCGAGGGGGCGAGAGGACCGCGGTGCCGGGCGGGGGGTCCCACTCGCCACGTTGCGGTCAAAATCATGATACTTGTATTTATTTTTTTCATTTGATAAATAATACACCGCCACACTATATCTCTTTTGGTGTGAGCAGAGATGCTTCAGGGGCTGTATCCACTTTGCACTTACGTGTCGTGTCCAACGTGACCAGCCGCCTGTCATCGTTCCCAGTATACTGACAGATGACATTTCCAGCGGGGTCACGCGGGCTGCCCTTTGGCTTTCCCCTGCTCCGGCGCGACGCCGCCGCGCAATCAATCTGGGAAGCCCTAGAGGTACACATCGGGATTCGAACGTACGACCCTTTGGCTTTTCGCGCCCTTATCGTCCCTATACCCACTAGGCCATCGCAGACCCTAACTTATGTTCAGATCAAGATATGTTGGACGAAGGCATTGACCGCCGGCCTCGTCTCAGCCTTCCCCCAGGTGCGGTTCATGTGTTGCGTTTGGCCGGGACTCGTATGAGCTTTAGGTGTTTGTAGCACTCGCACGGCGTGCGGCGCCGCGCTGGCCGCTGGCCGCTGTGGACCACTCCATACTCACAAAACTCAAGAGCAGACTTTGAAGAGATCGCAATGTAAGATACAGAGTTGGAAAGGAATGGGAAGCGTAGTCCAGCGTTAACGACACGGGCACTCACTGTGCGCCGGCGGGAGTGCGGGCTGGCGGGCGGCAGCGGCTGCACCGGCTGCAGCGGCCGGCGCGGTGCGCGGCAGGGTCGGCGTCGGCTCCTGCGACATTTGCTTTTCTCAGAGACAGCACCGCAGCATCGCAGCGCCGGCGCAGAGAAAACACCACAAGACCGGTAAGTTACTGATGCTGTGGAACAAGAGAGACCCCAAGGCCGGGGAACAGCTCGAGCCCGTCCGGGACGAGCCGCGTTTGCGTGGCGCACTGTGACGCGAACGCGCCGAGCCGATGCGTGTGCTAATATTCACGCACTCGGGTGTTAATTTAATTATTAGCCCAGTCCAGTTGCGGTGCGGCAATCCTGTTGTGGCACTAGTACGCAATATAGATAGTTATGAACATGAAAGCGATGATATAGCACAACCCGTTACTGGCGAGTGGGATAACACAACCGGCAACAGCGCTCCACGAGCTGCATACGTGGCTCGTCGGGCTGCAGCACGAGGAGAGCGCCGAGTGCCAATCAAGTATATAACAGTATTGCCGCGGCAGGGTCGCGCAACGCGGCGGCGGCCGGCGTGCTCCGCGGGGAGTCCGCTTCCAGCCGGCGTGCGCGAGGGCCGGGACGGCGACAGCGCGCCCCGCCGGCCGCCACCGCGCTCACTCTGCCGAGGCAGCGTCAGCCCGGTCTGCGGCCCGGCGGGTGCAGCGCGGCGCGGCGCGGGATCGCTCCTTGCGTTTGGGAGACTCGAACACGTGTCCTGGTGGTATGCGATGGCAGGGGGGTCCGCAACATCAGCGGCGAGGTCGTCGGGGGCGGGCGGGTCTCCGCCACCATCGGGGCCGACGGCGAAGCAGGTGCCGATGCTGAGCGCGGCGCCGGGGCGCGGGACGTGCGGCAAGAGCACCACCAGCTTCCGGAAAACGTGTTTCTTTTTGTCGTATTTGTTATGTTGGCCCGGTTTGGCCTTCCCCCCCGGACCCGTCCCGGGTGGTAGCGAGGATGGCGTCCATCGGGGGGTCTGGAGACGGCGCAGGCGGGGCAGGGGGCACGGCCGGTGCGGGCGGCGCGGCCGGTGCGGGCGACGGTGTTGCTGCCGCAGAGGTGGCAGTACTTCGCGAAGACGTTCCGCTGCCGGGTCCACTCCTCGTAGTCGCGGCTATTGTCAAGTTCCACTCAAGACGCAGGCGCAGGTGCGTCTGCATGTGCGGGCCGGGGGGCGGGGGCCGCTCGATGTCCTCCTCCACGGAACCTGTATTTATTAACGCTGTAACGCATCGGCTGAGTTAAATTGCAATTAATATGGATTCGAATGGGGCGCATTCCTTCTGATTTTGTTCGACACGATCAGATTCAACGCCTCCTGTCGGCAATGGGGACTTCTTCGGACCTAGAAACCCTAAGGTTGGCGTCACCAGTGAAATCTGATCAAGTGTTGCGGGGGAAGAGTTCATAGGCAAGGTTGACGCGGCGCACACGTCACCCGAATGTCCAAACATTTAATTTATCGAAAAATTCTTTAAAATCCATAAATTATAAACGCAAATGAGAAATTAAAACATCCTTCTATTTGTCTCGTATTACCCCCACCACCGCCAGAGTATCCATGAGGATTTCCCCTGGGGTTACCAAAAAAAAAAAACAATTGTTGAACAATCAAGATAGATGTTCAAATATAAGTGTTAAAAAACACCAATAAATTATGTAACATATGTTAAAATTAATTAAAATACTTTTTTTTTTTATAAACTTTGTGATTATCCTACCCTTGTTATATTAGGTCCTTACATATGAAATTGGCGTTTTGTATGGGAGGAACAAAAAGTCGAATATTTTTAAATATAATATATTTAATTAATCAAAGTATGAACCATTATTTTCTATGCACTTTTGCCATCTCATAGGTAGTTCATTGATCCCTTTACTAAAAAAACCAGTCGGACGGGAATCAATAACATCTTTGAAGGCGATTTGGACTGCCCCAACGGAGTTGAATTTTTTCCCTTGCAAGAAGTTATCCAAATTTCGAAAAAAATGGTAATCTGTTGGAGCAAGGTCCGGGGAGTACGGAGGATGTCTTAGACTTTCCAATTGAAACTCTTCTAATTTAGTAGCCGTCTGTTGCGCAGTGTGTGGTCTAGCGTTGTCGTGAAGCAGCAGTGGCGTGGAGCGATTGACCAGCCTAGGTTGTTTAGCCGCTAGCTTTTCCATCATGGTTTGCAATTGCTGACAATAGACATCAGCCGTAATAGTCTGGCCAGATTTGAGAAAACTGTAATGAACAATACCGGCACTAGTCCACCAAACGCTTACAAGTAACTTTTTTGGGGTTAATTTTCGCTTGGGGCAGGATTTGGCTGGCTGGCCAGGATCCAACCATTGCGCTGAGCGCTTCCGATTATCGTAAAGAACCCATTTTTCATCACAGGTAATGATTCGGTTTAAAATACCTTCATTATTGTGCCGGTTTAGTAATGTAACGCAGCAGTCGACGCGCGTTTGCCGATTTGCTTCAGTCAATTCGTGAGGTACCCACCTTTCAAGCTTTTTAATCTTCCCAATTTGCTTCAAGTGAATTAAAACAGTTTTATCACTAACATCGCAGCCTGCAGCTAACTCGGACGTGGTTTGCGATGGATCCGCTTCCACAATAGCCTTCAACTCTTCATTATCAACTTGAGTCTCAGGCCGTCCACGGGGCTTGTTCTGCAGGTCGAAATTTCCAGAACGAAAACGTTGGAACCAAAAACGAACTGTGTTTTCTTTTGCAACACGACCGCCATACACATCATTCACCCTTCGAGTTGTTTCCGCAGCACTAGTGCCACGGCGGAACTCGTACTCGTAAATAATGCGATATTTTAAGTTTTCCATTTTGTAAAATGAGTGACGCAAACAGAAAAAAACAGAAGAAAAAAACAAATGAATGACGATCATCGAAGCACAAATACATGAGTCTATAGCTGTACAAATTTGAATTTGAAATTCCTTACCAAAGAGGAGAAATTTGTGATTAAAGTGGCCAGTACGAAAAACGCCAATTTCATATGTAAGGACCTAATATATATTCATATCATTGATTATTAATAAAATAAACAAAAAATAAAATTAAATAAAAAAAAAATAGGAACATCTCTCTATTAATGACCGTTTGAATAGTTTTATTTCATTACAAAATAGTCCTGATCGCAGTTAGGTCGAAACGAGTCACGTTGACGGTCTCTGCACTGGCCGCGGCCCCTTGCTCCACTCGTCCTTGAGAGCAGTGTGTACATGCAGGCTGATTTGTTTGAAGTTGCCAACGTGTGTGTGCGACTTTGCCGAATGAAGTTGTGTTTCTCAAGTTCGCTTTTTTTTTTTCGTTTTAATCTCTAATCCACTTCATTTCTAGCAATTGTTTTTGGTGCCTGAATGTGTGTTGTGGTGTGATGTGGTGTGGTGTGGTGTGGTGTGGTGTCCACGCGTGGCGGCGCGTGGGGCGGCGGCGGCGGAGGAACTGATGATTACCGATGAATGATGTACAGCGAGGCACGGCGGGGTCACATGAGTAAGCAAACAGCGTATACAGTTTTTTTTTTTTTTTAATATAACAAGACGTAGAGATTCCATTGAAATCAGCCATCGGAGTCAGCGTCAGCGGCGCGCAGCGTGCGGCACGCGTGGTCGTTGAGCCGACCCAGCGACAGCGTGCGGCCCGCGCCCGGCACCACCGTCGCCCGCCATCGCCGCACGGTAAGCGAGCCGCCGCCGCCGCCGCCGCCACCGCCGCCGCCGCCGTCAGCACCGCCCAGCGCGCTCCACACAGACACGTTCCGCCTGCAGAGCGCACACGCGTGAGCCGGTCGGGCGAGCGCTGCGACCGAGCACCGGCCCCGCCGCGCGGCACTCACGCAAGCTCGTGCCGGTCCGCGGAGACGCGCACGCAGACCGCGACGTTCTCGTAGAAGTCGACATCGGTGACGACGCGCATCCGCGGCTCCGTCTCCAGCAGCGCTCGTGCCGCCAGCTCGCCCCACGAGGTGCGCACGTGCGCCTCGGCCAGCGCCGCCGCCGACGCCGCCAGGTCCAGCTGAGCGCGTGCTGTGCGCCACCAAACCGACACCTGCGCCTGCGCGTCCAGTGCCAGCGCTGTCGCCGCACGCCAGCTGTGCGCTACCAGCGCGCCCGCCACCAGCGCCGACGCGCCTCCCAACTCCCGCGCCGCCAGCACCGCGCGCAGTACTGGCGTCGCCGTGCTGCCGGCGCCGGCCCACACGTGCCCGAGCAGTTCCGCCTGGCTCGAGAACAATGTGACACCACGCATGCGCACGCCGCCCGCGCTCAGCGCCAGCCCGCCCCCCGCACCCTCCTCCTGCTCCTGCTGCTCCTCCGCTTCGCCGCCCTCGGTCGCGCCCGCACCGCCCGCCAGCGCGCTGAGCCCGCGCGTCCACACCTCCACCGCGAGCAGATCGGCTGTGGCATTGTCCGGGCCGCACAGCTCAAGCCGCACCAGCCCGCGCCGCAGCATGCCGCGCTCAGCCAGCTGCACCGAGTCCAGCGTCGCCACCCAGTCGGCCGCCGCCCAGCCCGTTTCGCGCTTCAGCACCGTCGAGGTGCCCGAGATCGCGCGCGCATCCCATCCGCGCAGCGCCGGCTCTAGGTGAGCCAGGAACTGTCGCACGGCGTCATGAGAACGCGCCAGGGCTTCGAGCCGCTGCCAAAACAGTCGGCGCAGCTCGTGCGGCCCGCGCTCGTGCAGCTCCCGCGCCACCACCACGAGGCGCGCCGGGCGACGCGCGCTCCGTACCGCCAGCAGGTCTAACGCTGCAGCGCGCACCTCCAGCGGCGCGGCGCGGTGCAGTGCGAGCTGCGTCAGTCGCTGCAGCCGATCGAGGTCTAACGCCGAGGCCGGGGCGAGCGCGAGCGCCTGCAGCGCCGCCAGCCGGGCGCCGGCGGGGTCCGCGCGCTCCGCGTGCGCCAGCAGCAGGTCCACGGTGTCGGCGCGGCGCATGTTGCCAAGCGCCAGAAGCCGCACGCGCCGGCACTCATGCTCGGCGCACTTGTGTAGCGCGCGCGCCAGGGCCTCGCGCACGGCGTCGGCGGTGGTAGCGGAGGCGGCGGCGGAGGCGGCGGCGGCGGCGGCGGCCAGCTGCGCGCTCTCGGCCACGTGAGGGTGCCGGGCAACGTCGGCGAGGCGCAGCAGTTTGATTATGGCGTCTGGGGCGGGCGCGGCGGCGAGAGCGAAACCCTCTAGGTAAAATAGCGCGTGCGGCAGCACCGGGTCCTCGGCGCGCAACTGCAGCACGTCCTCGGCGGCGGCGAGCGCCGACACGGATCCGCACGCGCCCAGCATCCGGCTCAGTCCAGGCCTGTATGGGCATCGACACGTCTCCGTTCACTTGATGCCATCGCTGCATCACGCGGCCCGGAGCAGCGCAGTCGATGTGCGAGTCAGTCAGTGTATACCCACAACAGCGGGTGCACGCGTTCAGCGCGCAACAGCCGCGAGAGCGCCGGCGCAGTCGCCGCTCGCAGCACCGGCAGCAGCAGCAGCGCCGACAACGCGGCGGGCCGCTCGGCCAGCGCCGCCGCCTCGGCCAGCACCGCCGCCTGCAGCGCCTGCGTGCACACACAACGCTGACGCGGTCCGGCCGCACCGTGCGCGCTCCCACCCTGGGCCTGATTGTATCGCTCGGGGCTGATGTCGCATTCGATGGAACTTTCCATGATGTCCAGTGTCGACTCGTTGCCAGCCCGGAACTTGCTGTCTTGCAAATTTACCTTTTCACAGGCTTCGGTCTAACTAATACGGCCTGCACGCAGGTGCCTTGGCGGCAAACTCATAGCAATCGTTTATACCTAACAATTGGTCACCGTGAAAGGTTGGCTATTGCGCTATCGTTAAAAGATTTCGCACTTTAGTAATTGTTGACAAAGGACGCGATTAGCTCGGCGTTTCCGGGGCGTAGTACGCCCAAACACATTAAAATAAAAGTACAATAGACTCGTTTCGCGTACCGACAATGCGTACCGTACTGCTGCGGCTACCTCGGTCCGTTGCTGTTCTGATCCGAATCAGAGAGCATGGCAGGCGCCGCGTGCACCGTGTGAGCTGCCACGCAGACTAAGATGATCAATATGTCTAGACAATGCCCCTCCGGGCAGGCCCCTCCGGGCGAGGCCCCTCCGGGCGAGGCCCGCCGACACTTTTGCCATGACGTGTACGCGTCAGAAGCTAGTGCAGTGCGCGGGCAGGCATAAGCCATTGGATCCGCTGTATCTCAAAAATGGCAATTCTTAAGACGAAATGTGTAATTACAATTGTTATATAAAATGAAATGGAATATAACTTTATTCAAACGGGCCCACTTCTAAGCACTTTTGAATCGTCAAAACAAAAGTAAAGCGGATCTACCGAGAAGAGCCGGCAAGGAACTCTGGTAGTCGCTCTTTTTAACATAATGAGGTACAATGACAAGTATACAATATACAAGGTATTGAATGGCCCGCGAGAACGATTGCATATATTAAGAGCACGCACTTTTATCATTCAAACAGTCATTGATGAAATGATATCCCTTTTTTAAGCAATTTAGTTTTAATAGTATTTTATAATTTCAATAGTGATAACTCCGAGATGTCTTTAGGTATTGTATTGTATAGGCGATTACCGAGCCCCGTGTAAGGAACCATGAACCTTTTTAAGCCGGTAATTGGGTAACACTAATTCGTGTTTATTTCTAGTATTAACATTATGAATATAACTACTCGCCAAAAATAGATGCAGCTTTTGTCGTATGTGTACAATACAGACGTAACTATATTGCGATAGAACTATTAAAGCACCGAAGTCATGAAGACGTTGTCTAAGCGCGACTCTAGTCCGTTAACTACACGAACGCTATAGCACGCACACTATAGCACGCACACTATAGCACGAACACTATAGAACGAACAAAATAAAAATCGATTTCAAATCAGCAGCATTGCCCTTAGTGATGCAAGTTCCCGGGAACATTCCCAAAAAAAGACATATTCATAGAAATATACGTTTATTTCAAAAAGTTTCTTTTCAAAATAAAATAATCGCCCCTGGGTCGGTTGTAAGCACGGTTTACCTATGATATCAAATCGAGGTTTTTTTTTTCAGTTTATTTTCTTACTTAAAATTTAAATATAAAAAAATACCTTTGTTATTCCATTCTCGATGAAGTCGTAACAATTTTAAAATAATCCCGAGAAAGTGTGTCAGAGAGACAATGAATTGGTTCTACAAAGGTTCTCTTTTCCTTTTCAAATACCGGCTTGTAAAAAGGAATGCAGTGGTCATGTGTAATTATATTTTCGTACCTACATATACATTATATAAAAAGATACAGAAAATATGACTATAGCAGAAAGTGAATATAGCTCTGGTAAAGAATCACTAAACGTCAGTCAAACATTTAAAGAACTACCCGAAACACCGCCATTAGGAGATTGTCACCGACAATGGATCCAAAAGCTTCTACGCCTAATTATTCTATTTAAGAAAATATAGAGCTCGAGACAACATTTCTTTTGAACTCTGGTTATAAGAAGCGTTGGATGTATATATGCATTCAATTCATTGGACGTGTCTATAAAGCGACATCTACGCTGTTAATAATCATCTTAGTATACAAATTTTTGTACAGCTCCTTCGGAACTTATTTTTACGGGTTCGGATCGGCTGCAGTGCGTAGACGCCCTTATAAATTTATGTATGAAATATATATATGTATATATATATTTATATATATACATACATACATATATTATATCGACCCGCCGTTTGTTGACCCTTGCAAGGCGCCGAGGACACATCATTACTGACTTGCACTATCCACTTTGTCCGTAGTGCAGCTGTATAATTATTTAGTAATAATAATTGTACAGGCACGCTGTGTCCCATCCGGCGCGAGCAGACACATTAGCGGCTGTATTCACTTTGCGCTTATGTCGAGCCCAACGCGACCGCCAGTGACCGACAGTGACCGACAGTGACCGACAGTGACCAGCGGCGCGCAGCTGCTCGCCGTCCCCGCAGCACTGGTACACGTGACATTTATATTAGATGCCACGCGGGTTCCCTCACGATGTCTTCCCTCATCCATCAGCCTGTGGAATATTTAAATGTTACATAATAAATTATATATTGTATCGTATCAACGCATGTAGCCACAGACAGATACGTACAGCATTCGAGTGATAAGAGAACAAATACAATGAAGAACAAGCGAGGAACAGATAAGCGGGCTGAGAGCGAGACCGGCGATAGCGCGCGCCCTGTGCCCCTTGCCCCCGCGGCCCCGCGGCCCCGGCCCCGGCCCCGGCCCGCACGTCACCTCGTAGTCGAGCGGCGCAGCCGGCGCGCCGTCGCCGCCGCCGTCCGCGCCCGCCGCCAGCGCCAGCGCCAGCCCGGCCGGGTGCAGCGAGTGCGGCAGCGCGCGCACGGCCTCCTCCACACGCACGGCGGTCTCGGCCGCCGGCGCCGGGCGCGCCTCGAGCAGGCGCAGAGCGAGCCAGCTGCGCGCCTTGACGCCAAGCTGCTGGTGCCCGAGCGCCAGCACGTCCTCAGCGTGCGCGTCGCTGAGCGCGGCCCCGCTGAGGGTGTGCCGCGTGACGCGGCGCGCCAGCACGCTGGGCCCGTCCGTGTGGCACGCCACCTGCGCGCACGGACAGGGGGGACTCACCGTGTTGCTGTGCAGCTGTGCGCCAAACCAGCTCTGTGTTTTGCCGTGGGCGTTGGCAGCAGTATCAACGTGGAATCTCTTCAAGTGATCATCTATGCAGTAGACTAACACACCTCAGCAGCCATGTATACTATAGCCATATCACGGTCGGCAGCGCCGGGGCACTCCGGGCACCGCACTCATATAAGTTGCAAAGGTCGCTTCCCATCAGGCAACCATTAACAAGTTACACACAACTAAGTATGAGAGACAAGTGACACTGATGGGGTAATCTCTTTTGGTGTGCTTTGCTCAGACTGGGAACATATGTTGCACACTCACTTTAGTCTTCCTGAACACGTGCTCTGACAATGTCTCGTACTGCACTCGGCAGTTCCCGGACACATCTGTTTCATTGAATTCCCCGTCTGCGGACTGGAACTGGAAATGTTGACACATTGTAGTGTACGTGAACACAACATTGCAGTCAGGTGTGGCAATCGGGTGAACGTGTCCTCACCTGGAACATGCTGATGAGAGATCTCTTATAGTTTTGTATATCCAGTGATTCTTTAGGGTCCAAGTAAGCCGTGTGAATGACTCCATCCTTCCAGTGTGCATAGAATGTTGATTCTCCATGTGCATCCAAGACAGAGCTGCGCGGCAGAAACTCTGCATTGACATGCTTGCCTTTTAAGTACAGCTGAAGCTGGCTGAGCTGGAGCGGGACAGGTGACGGATTATTTAATACGTTCAAAACATAAGTAAATGTCACATGGAACCCGTTATACCACTTGGAATAATAAATTGAATAAATTTCAACATGTGTCGGTATTTATAAATATTTTTTCTGACAATTATAAAATGTTGCAATTAAAACATGTCTAAACAACTACAGTAAAAACCGGCACTGGACCTCCAAGCACTGTGCCCACTGCTGGCTGCTGGCTCTTGGCATTTGCTAAATCTTAACACATATGTAATGACACACGAGAAATAAATCATTGAAGTATATTTAGGAAATAATTACTAGTGTTACAGTCGAGGGGAAGACTGTTCTCTACTTCAGCAATGGCAGCAACAGCACTCGGACTGTACTGTACTCGTATTGAGGAGAATCACTTTAGGCGGATGTAGCTGCTGGCAGCGACAGACGGCAACGACTCACGTCGAAACGCAGCAGCAGCTCGTTGCCGGCAGAGTCAGTGCCGGCGGTGGCGGCGGTGGCGGCGGCCGGCGACACAGCGAGGCGCGCCTTCAGCTTGTAGCCGACCTCTCGGTCCCGGCGCTGCACGTCGTTCAGCAGCACGGTGCTCTCGCAGGAGTACCGCGTCACGGTCCGGGACAGCGCTCCGCCGCCGGGCGCCGCCTCCGGCGCTCCGGCGCACAGCACGAACAGCGCAAGCACCAGCACCAACATGCTCATCGCGGTATCACTCACACGCGCACGCCGCACGTCAGCCCGCTGTCACCGGTGACAGCTGAGTGGGGGGCTCCGGCTGCGCTCGCGCACCCGCCGACGCTCCGACGCCATTGCCATGTTACAACTGTCAATGAAATTTAGCTGCATCGGAACAAAAGTGCACAAATCCAATTTTAAGAAAATTTTAATCTGTATTTTTTTTTCTGCGTCAGTCGGTCCTATCTTTACAAATATTATTATATCTCTATTTGTATATCAATGTGTCCTTTATTATACAGAGTTTAAATCAGTGAACTGCCTCTCTTTGGGAAGTTGCTACTATTAATAAAAAATAAATCAAGAAAATAAGCTGGCTAAAGATAGTATTTAGTTTTTCCCCTTAATTTAATGTTTAATCTTTTTTATTATTTTTTATTTTTCTGAAATCAAAATAAATATATGTTTTATTCAATTACTTAAATGCAACTCGGATGAATTTATTAAGCGGTCGGACATACAGCATTGTGAACAAGAGTCAGCAGTCCGATACCTTTATGGTAAATCTAAAAGTGTGTAGGTTCCCCCGCTGCCCGGTTTATTCAAACACATAAGATACAATCGGAAGACTATACCAGGATCAGATCCACTGTGGATATTTGACAGCTTTGAAAGTCAGCCTGTATAATGTACGGCTGGGCACTTTTAATAATATAAATAAACGTTATCTCTTTAGCTCCAATTTAACCATCATAGGTGTTTGATCAATTGTCGAATGTACGGCATCCTGATATATAAACTACACACAACAATTAACGTAGCAAAATAAGAATACAATTTTTTTCCCGATTTTTGACGGATGTATCTCAGTTGAAAGCATAGATGGGCAAAATGAAATCAGATTAATATACATAAATGATTCCGATTATAGTTTATATTTTTTACCATTAATATGACTGGATTTTGCTCATCTATTTTTTAAACATTACAGAATCCCAGATTGCATAAACATTTATGATTTCATAATGTTTTAAATGGATTTAATCATGATTACAGAGCAAGAAAATTAAAATTACAACTATATTTTGTAATCGTTAATCCATTAATCAGATTACATATTGCCCGTCTCTGGTGGAAAGTGGTCATATTGTAAATGTAAAAAATAATTTTAAAGCTTCAAGACTTTAGGTCTACGATTTTTTGGATTCACGGTTGTTGCACTATCTAAAGGAATGAACCGGAAAAAAGATTCCAAAATTATAGTCTTCTTTTTTTTTGTTCTATGGACATGGAATTTTTTTTTTGTTAACTACATTGAATCGATATCTTGTTTATTCATCTTTACTTTCCTTTTTTTAGATACTTGCTACACCCAGTTATTGCGCGCTTTTGTCTTTACTTATCAATATCACAATGATTTGACTAAACTAAGCACCAGAATTATTTTGTTCGCAATTTAGTTGGTTTTGTAACGGTGCTCCCCAATAACTGATGCTGACACACGCCGCGCGCCGTCCACTGAGACTATCTAGGGCTTGTTCACGGCGCTGAACATCTTCGCCAGTGCATACATGGACATATCCGGCTAGGACTAAAAAATCTCTTAACTCTTACTGCAGTCGATTTGTTTAGCTATGAAATGCTCTTTTCGGCGAGCGTGTCCCCGCCGTCCTATGATGTGGGGTCCTTTAGACAAAGCGTGAAGAGATATTTGTTAAGGCTGGCATGATCGCTGAGGCTATCGATAGGATTTTTGTACTGTTGATAGTCATTGTCGTTTTGGAACTGAACTAGGCATACCATCAGGCGAGCAGTGCGCACACAGGCACACTGAGCCTTGTAACCTTGTAAATATTGTCATCAAGCTTGACAATATTGTCGTTAATGCCAAAAGTTGTAGTATTCATAGAGCGATGCCAAAAACTTAATCACTTTTAACCCACCTCAGTGGACGCCAATTTGATGGATATCTGTGAGTTTGGCAGAGTGTAAACGTCATTTAAGAACAGTTTGATTTTCATGCATGTTACATTTGACCTTTTGTATTCAAAAATATATTTGTAAATTAATCGATTCTGATAGACGAAGATTAAGAAGTAAAATTTACAATTGTAAACAACTGTTGTTAAATATTAAACTATTCAAGTAGAGTAAATTTTGTCCAATTTTGTCATATTTAAGTATTACTAAAATACATAAACTATATATTTCAAATAATTTAACATTATAACAATTTTAGAACAGTTGATTTCAAAGAGGTTAAATTTTGAAAAATACATCTAGACTTTTATCATGATTGATGAACATAATTAAATGTCGTACATACGCGACGTAAAGGAGCCCGCGTGCCAAGATCGCGGTCGATATTTGTTGTGACAAACGGTACATATGTAAGAGAAAAGCTCTTAAGCCTGAGCGTGGTGCTTTCGACGGAATACTTTAAAACAAATTATAGGCTATCGACCATTGTATTAATAATTTTGTACATTATTCCATGAATAGAGCGTCTGGCTTGGTATTGTACTACGGGCCCGTGACAGTTACGGATGATCGCGCTGGTTGAAGTGTCGTGTTTAACAGCGCTGTGAACAGGCCTCTTACGTCTCCGCCTGTTATTGCAATGCAGCCGAGCGAGTGTAGAGTGGCGCGGTGTGGGTAGCGCTACAGTATAAATATTATAAACAGTAGAGAAACTACGTACAGACGCTCGAAACGGCACACTAAGTGGCTGTCGCGGTGCCGTCAGTAGCGAGTGTCGCGGCAGGACGATTGATTGCTCACGTGTAAGTTTATCTCTGCGATATTTTTAAAAATGCCACGAGTTTGAACTCGGCTTCTTCAAAACCGGAGCTATCGTATTATAAAATTTCTGTTGATTTTGAAAGGTAATAATGATTTAATGTTATTATTATGATCGTTATCGAATTATGAGTCCGTGGATCGATCATAATGAATCTGTGAAATTACAGTGTAACCTCCATGTAACGTCAGTCGATTTAACGACAAACTCCCTAAAGCGTAGATATCACTCGGCTTTGGTTGGTTTAGCTTGTTTCCCATACAATGATACACTCTGTATAGCATTACACCCACTCTCAATAACGATATAGATTTAATAATATAAAGTACTTTTTAAATTGTCAAAATTAGTAAAAACTGCGCAGCTGTGTACGTTCCTTTGTCGCTTTATTATCCTAGCCCGTAATTAACTCGACTGTCGTCATTACACATACTGAACTTTCTAAGAAATTCGTTCTTTTTTTTACAAATTAGGATTGCTTGCACGTGTTGACTGTTGTTAGTAGGAGCCATGGATTATCTATACGTTATCATATTCCTAGTTACTGGTGCAGCAAATGACGTCAGAAAAAAATAACAAAGTATACTCAATAGCGATCAAATTAGAATTGTTTCTTTATGTAATTACTAACACTAGTCTGAAATAAACTTTTATAACACAGATTTTTCTTCTCTTAATTTAACGACAACTCTCTATAACGTCAAAATATGCAGTCCCTTGAGGGTCGTTATATAGAGTTTGCACTGTATTTGTATATCAAAAATGACGGCGGCTTTGAGTGTATTTAAAGCTGAAAGTGGTAAAAGATATTAAATTATAAATTTAAAACACCCTCGACACATAATAGTATAAAAAAAATTATGTGGCGGCAGCTGTTTTGTTATGGATGTCGTTTTCGTAGTTTTCTGCGGTGTTAAAGGCGATAGCGCTGTCAAAATGTAAAGCCAAGATGGCAGATGCAATAATATCTTTGTTTTTTTCGTCACAGGTGTCATATTCATGGTTTCCGAGGGTGTTGAATCCGAAAGTGCTGTCAAAATTTAAATAAAATAGCACAGTATTTTATCAAGAATTGTTGTTTACCTTCCTTCTGAGATATAAAAATGGCCACCAGCTTGAACTTTTTGTTGATTAAAGTGATTTCTACACACACCTCCTCTGATGAAAAGGACAAAGATAATATTTTGTTAATTTTCTCAGACGTTTCCAATGGCTCCTCTTGATATCTCGAGAAGATTCGATGAACAAACCACCAGAAGGAGACCGTACTGTTCGTGAAGAACAGTTTAATGATATGGATATTGTAACGGGGACGCATCACAAAAAAAAGGTGAAAAAACGTTAACAGAAGCTCCGAAGTTGGTTGAAATTTGTACACAGAAGAATATGTAATAGTCTCAGCGAGTGACAGTAGTCAAACTTCCAGATCGCTTCCATTGGACACGCCACAGAAAAGAAAATTAAAATCCGTTTTTTAGAATGTAGAAAGAATAATAATATTAAACTGTTTTCCGTGTTTTAAACTATCGGCTTTTGCTGGGATTAACCGACGCCTATTCAAAGATGATTACCTGTTTAATTTGTATTTGTAAGCTAGTTATTTCAGTTCGATCGCTACAGAACAAAATGTTTTAATAATAAAGACAAAACATTAAAGTAACAACCCTATTGCTTCAATGGAGCGTATTGCAAGTAGGCTCAGTTTGCATACTGTCTGGCATATGTTTACTGTGGCAGCGTGACGGGCGACGGCACGGGCGAGCGGCGGCCGGCGGAACCGACACACTGTGCATGCGGGGCAGGCGGCGCGAGTGTTCACAGTACACTAGCGGACGCGCCTGGCTTCGTCCATGTGCCACTTGCACTTTACATTCGCTCGCTTTTTCTTCCCCCGGCAGGTGAAATACAAACAATCCGACCTTGGTGTTGCATCACATCATGACCTGATGCCGAAATGTCATGATTTTAGCTTGAGAAGTGTCGGCTCTGCAATGAGTCGTCAGCCGGGCTCAGGGCAAGTGCTTTCATGTACTAATCTACATTTGGATACTTATATGGAGGTGAAGCGGGCGAGCGGCAGCGGCAGCACCCGGCCAGCGACGCGGAGCGCCCGCCGCCTGCTGACTCGCGCGTCCCCGCGCGGGGCACGCGCCCGGTTTCAGAGACGCTTTTAAACTCTAATGAAACATTAATTGCGTAAATCGTTCGTTCGTTTTTAAAAACGTTTTCAAATTTTAAGAGTACTGCTAGACTATGTACTCGTTCATATTGTTATTGTTTTTGGTGGCTTCGGGGAAACGCAACGTCTGTGGTGTTGGCGTCGCATTACGGAGCGGCTGCAGAAGTCGCCGGCGGCGCGCCGGGGTGCTCCGGGGTGCTCCGGGGTGCGCCGCACCTGTACGCGCGTGCAATGTGTGTTTCTCACTCGTGAACAAATAATATTCCCACGGCGGTGCAGTTTGCTAGCACCGCGCCTCGAACGCAGGGCCGTCAGCGCCGCGGGCAGGCTCCCCAGAGACTGCGCCATCCGCCCAACAAGGTAGTCACGTAAATAAAGTTTATTTATTCGTATAACATAATGTACATATGGGTGTGTGTGTGTGTATGTGTATGAACATGTGTGTGTGTGTGTGTGTGTGTGTGTGTGTGTGTGTGTGTGTGCGTGTGTGCGTGTGTGTGTGTGTGTGTGTGTGCGTGTGTGTGTGTGCGCCGCGCGACACGTGCGAGTGCTCAGGTAACTAGTGGCTCTTTGTATAACTCTTTGGGTCCGCGCGAGACGGGACGAGACGGGACGGGCCGGGGCCGGGCCGGGTCGGGCCGCCGCAGCGTCAATCACGAGTACAGCGTCATCAGGATCATCTGGGAACAACGCGAGTGTCCGTGAGCGGTGCGCGGGCCCGGCGCGGCGCGCGGCGAGCCGTCAGCTCACCTCCTCCAGCGACAGCGGGTTCGACTTGAGCTTCGCGCCGAGACTCCGGTACCGCTCTGTGGACAAACGGACCCGGTCAGAGCGGCCTTCGCTATAGTGTCGTCAGTGCGGGGCTGAGCGGCGGCGCCGAGCGTACCGTGCGCGAGCAGCAGCCGCGCCACCGCCACCGAGAACGCGTTCACGTCCAAGCGGACGCCGCGCGCGTACCGCGTCACCAGGCACTCCAGCACCTTGTTCGACACGGTGACGCCGACCGCGCGCAGCAGCGCCCGCGCCCTGTACGAGCTGACGGAGCGGCCCCGGCACGGAGCGTGCGCCCGGTACGCGCACCGCCACGTCGCCGCCAGCGCCAGCAGTGCGCGCGCCTCCTCTGCGCAGACCGCGCCGCGGGCACCCGGGTCTCGCAGCGGCAGCAACGCGTGGCACACCTCTAGCGGAGGGGCACCTGGCATGCGCCGCAGCCGCGCCGCGTCCACTTCGTATCCGGCGCCGGCGCCGCCCGCGCCCGCACAGCCGCACACGGCCGCCGGCAGTGCGTCGGGAGCGAGCGCGTTGTCCTCGTTCACCTCCCTGCGGACGCACGCACACACACACGAACACACACACCGGTTGTGTGGGTTCGCGGGGGGCCGGCTCCCGCGGGGGCGGGGGCAGGGCCTGCACTGACCAGACGTGCGCGGGCTCGTCGGTGTAGATGCGCAGCAGGAAGGAGGCCTGCGTGTGTGCGCGGCGTGTGTGCGGCACCACCAGGTACTCGCCCGCCGGCAGCGTGAAGAACGTGACCACCTCCCGCGCCCTGCTCTCGTGCGTCACGTCCAGTGCGCGCAGGCCCGAGCCCGCCAGCGCCGGCGCCGGCGTGTCGGCTGCGCCGGCCTGCACCGCGTACACCGCGAACCCGACCGCGTGTGCGGCGCGGCGCTCGCCCGGCGCGTACTGCTGTGTCAGCGAGACCAGCGCGTGGCAGGGCTCCGGCACGCGCATGCGGAACCGCGGGTTGACGCCGGCGAGAGCGCCGCCAGGCGGCCCGCCCGCGTTGTATCCGAGCCGCCAGCGCCGGCGCGCCAGCACCGCCCGCCACGGCCGCCGCGACCGCAGCGCCGGCTCGCGCACCCACTCGTCCGGCCCGACGTGCACCAGCACCAGTGTGTCGAACGCCTCGCACATCTCGCCCAGCGACATCCTGCGGGCGCGGCGACGCCGTCGTCAGTGGCTCGCGGTGCGCGGTGCGCGGTGCGCGTCGCCGGCGAGTGCGCTACCGACCAGAAGTCCCCGGGCGTGTCCGCGCGGCGAGCGAGCAGGTCGCGGTCGGCGGGCGGCAGCGAGGACCATCCGGCGCCGCCGGGCACCCAGGCGCCGCCGGGCATGCGGAGCCGGTGCGCGCGCTCGCCCGTGCGCGCGCGCACCAGCAGCGTGTCGTCGCCGCGCACGCACGCCAGCCCGGTGAGGCAGCAGGTGCGACCCGGGCGGTCCGGCTGCCCCGGCGCCGGCACCGCGACCAGCAGCGTGGAGCGCGGCACGGCGGAGCGCAGCACCTGCGCGGTGAGGGTGCGCGGCGTCGTGGCCAACTCGAAGCTCTGCACGACGCCGCCGGTGAGGTCCTGCAGCGCCCGCGACACGGAGCCGGCCCGCAGCGCTCCGTACGACCCGTACAGCCTGCGACCGGGCCGGGACTGTCAGCCCCGCGGCGCGCGCTGCTCCCCCGCCGAGCGCCGCGCCGCGGTCACCGTACTTGGCGTACGCCTTCTCGAGCAGCGGCAGCGTGTAGTCGTGCGGGAGGCCGGGCCCGGGGGCGGGCGCGGGGCGCGCGGCGAGCGGGCGGCGGCCACGGGTCGGCAAGCGGTCGTCCACGGTGACGTCGCGCCACACGCCAAATACCCAGAAGCGGAACCTGCGTCGCCAGCGATGAGACCGTGTCAGTGCCGAGCGCAGTGCGCGGCGGCGGCGGCGGCGGCGGCACGCGCACCTGAATGCGCCGGTGTAGTCGCGGCGGAAGCTCTGCGGCGGCTCGGCGGCCGCGCGGGCGAGCAGGCCGGGCGCGGGGGCCAGCGCGAGCGCTTCGACGGCAACGTGCAGGTTTTCGTCGGCGAACGCGCTCTTCCCACCGGCACCGCTCGACGGCGGCGGCAGCAGCAACACGGGCCGCGCGCTCAGCTCCTGCGGGGTGCGGTGCACCGGTGTACACGTGGAGCCGCGTCGTCGCGTCGAGCTGGACGAGCTGGTTCGAATTGTTGAGGTGTGTAGAGCAGACGTTGGTACTGACATGCGGGCGCAGCCAGACCACGTCGGCGCCGAACTCCTTGCAGCCGCGCCGGGCCCGGGGCCGCGCCGGGAACTCGGGGTCCACGAAGAGGGCGCCGACACCGGCACCGGCCCGGGACCGCTCCGACCCGCTCCGGTACCTGAGGGGCGCGGCGCACGGGCGCATTACGATTTGCGACTTCGTTATACATTGCACAGGACGCAGCGCTCGTCCCGCACGCCGCGGACCGCACGCACGGACGCACTGGTCTCGGCTACCTTCTCACGACTCGTGCCGTATCGATAGACCTTGCCTTGTGCCCTGTGTACACCGGGAGCCGGGAGCCGGGAGCCGAGCGTCTGCCGGGGCGGCGCACTCGGCCGCGACCTCCCGCCGTTTATTATTATAATTAAGCGCGATTTTCATTTATAAACGTGACGTGAAATGGACGTGCTCGCGAATCACACACTCGCGCGCATCAGTGATTAAGTAAAGCGCGTCCGAGCCATGCCAGTGTGTGTGCTGCGGCGGCGGCGCGGGCTCCGCATCGCTGTGTTCAGCTCACATACAAACCGAAGCAGCGACGGCTCGAGTGCAGCGCGCACACGCTCACCCACCTGGAAAGCGTCGAGCGTTCCGGTTCCTCTGCACCGGCACCGGCGGCAGCAGCAGCGGCACCTGTCGGCAACACACGACAATGTCAGAGGCAGCGGGCGTTGAGCACAGCTCGCAATGCGCCGCAGGGCACGGGAGCACACTCACCGGCCGCGGCCCGCGCCGGCGCGTGCCCGTTGCTCTTGCCGTGCGACGCCGCCAGTGCGCCCGCTGCGGGCGGCGGGGGCGCGCTCTTGCGCATGAACTTCCTCATGGCGGCGACATGGCCCGCGCGCTGCCTCTGTAGACGGACTCGATGTGACTGTTACGAGCGCCGACACGCGCACAGCTGTGCAGTGTACGCGCTGGCGTCGGCTGACTACGCTGTGCAGTGTGCAGTGTGCGCTGCTTCCTGTTTCTGAATGATGTTTTAATTATTATTCATGTATGTGTTGACTGGCCGACGAGCGGCGATTGGTCGCTCCGGTCCGGACGTCCGGCCTGTCATCGAATGCGGAGAAGAGGTCCCCGTTACTGGCTCATAGGTCCCAGCGGGCCCGCGTCTCGCTTTCCTCGCGCCAGCGGTATCATGCTGCTCTTCACAGGAAGAATTAGGTAGATGGTTTACTAGCAAAGCTACAAAATAGATTTGTCTATTGCAGCTTACGTAATGTTCCTCTACAGCCGATTGAGCGCTTGATGGTTACTTTAAAGTGAGAAAAAATAAGTACACAAAAATGTGAAATTAAGCTAAGACGCGATGTCATCCCAGGCTTTGTTACGTCCCATAAACCTTTCTTTTATTTCATTTCTTCAATTACTCGACCGGTATTTATTTCACGATTGTCCACGACTGTATTTGTCGATACATACCTTCAGCGCGACACGAAAACGCTCAATGAGTGTGGAGGCGCGTCAGCGCCTGTCCGTCAGCGGCGCCGACACGCGGCGCGTACAGCTCAGCGCTGAAGGCCGTCAGTGCTGAACGGTCAGCACGACTCAAAAACGCTACATACAACTACATACAAATTGATCCATCAGCGCCGACCGTCAGCGTGACAGGAAAACCAGCCGAAAACCAGCCTTTTTTTTTTTTTGTTACCCGGGGGAAATCCTCATAGGATCGTCAGGGGAGTGGTGAGGGCCACTCCCCCGGTATGCCGGACTTTTACCGACTAAAACCCCCGGGGTGTTCCACCTTCCGCCTACCGGCATCGAGGGCACGACTGGGGTCTCATCCTCAATGACCGGCTGGGCGTGCGGCCGTGAGTAGGCCTCTACTCGTTTAGGGAGGGGTCGTGTATAGAGCTACCCCTCTCTTGCCTCTGTGTTGTAGAGCGGCACGCGGGAACACATCGCGCGCCGCTCGCACCCTTGTTGGACGACACGCTCCCTCAAGCGTGCCGCCCGGTGTCGCCGCTAGAGTCGGACGTTCCTGAGAAACGCCGCTCTGCGGCGCCCTGTTCTTATAGGCCGGCGGGCAGGTGGGGACTGCGCTGCCAAAGATGTTGTAGCCAGCGCCTCCCGGACCCGCTCCGCCGCCTCCTTCCTGGCTAGCACGTCCTCGGCGAACCGCAGGACCGCCCGCCATGCATCTTCGCTGCCGACCATTAGAGAAACCAATGTCGGCAGCGAAAGGTCTCCACCCACCACTCTCTCCAGCTCGGCCCGCTCCGAAGCCCAGGCTGGGCATATCTGGAGCAGCCGAAAACCAGCCTAACAAAGCATGGGATGACATCGTCGTCTTAGCTTAATATATTTAATTTTTTTTTTCTTACAATAAATAATTACATAATATTTTTGTGTACTTATTTTTTCTTACTTTAAAGTAACCATCAAGCGCTCAATCAGCTGTATAAGAACATTAAGTAAGCTGCAATAGAGCAATCTATTTTGTAGCTTAACTAGTAATTCGTCAAAACTTCTTGATGACATACGGAAATAACTGAAAAACTTTTTGTCTTCGTCTTTCAACTGGCCGTATAATATTTAGGATTCCCCTGCGAAGATTCTCTGCTCGATCAATGGATGAACATGTATTTCTTTTTTGCAGACGTTTTCTTTGCGAATGTACTTCACGGTCATCAGCGCGATACGAAAACGATACGAGCTGACCCATCAGCGCTGACAGGAAAACCAGCTTAAAGAATGGTTTATACAACTTGAAAAATATATATTTTTGGATTTTCAAGTGCACTGGAAATAACCGATTGTCATTACTTTTGGATCACCCCTTGCGAGCTGAGCATGCTGCGGAGCAAGCGCGCGCCACGGGGCGCCCAGTGCCCGGCCCTTGCGGCCGTCGCCGTCCCCGGACTACGCTGAACTTTCCATCAGATGCCGTGTAGTTACTTTATCGACAAAATATTAAAAAAATGCCTCAAATGTCGAGCAGTGTCGCAGCGCGCGGCGCTCCCCGGCCCGGCCGCGTCCCTCACACTTTTACCTCGATTTATAAACATTATGTTAACTGTACCTGTCACGTCGTGTGTCGCTTTGCGCTGCGTGCTGCGGTGCGTGCTGCGTGCTGCGCGCTGTGCTCAGAACGAGATATTCGTGTTAGAAGCTTCAAAGGCCGAGTACTTTAGTTTGTTTCTCAGTTGCAGGACAATTTTTACACAGTTTGTGCTCAACAAGAGTGAAAATGCAAATATCATTTGTCGCGTAAGAAACGATATATTCACGAAAAACGATTTTTGACCTTGCGCAACTGAAGACGTGCTAAGGACGTCCGTGACACTTTTTAGTTACCTTCTAAAACAAACACCAAAGACTAAAATCACTAGACGCTGTGTCGGACGCCTCCGGGTGGGGAGGATGTCCATCACTTATTTATCACGCGAACAGCTAAGAAATGGAGTTTGGTCCCGGCGGCCGCACGTCCGCGGCGGCGCGTTCTGATCTGCGAGTCTTTAAGAGAAGACTGAACAGACATTTGTTGGGCGGACGCGATGCGCCATCGGACTCGTCTCCACCTTCCACCGGGTGCGATTGAGGCCAAGCGTCCGTCTAATAAATAAAATTAATATTAAAAAAATACTTCTATTTTCCAGCCAATTTTTAATGAAGACGTCGTCCCACTTGTTTAGATATTATATTATTGACACATGGGCACAGGCGGCAACGTCAGCATTCTGCAGCGCGGTGAATACATTGAACTGAACACCACCGCCTCGCTGTAGGGCCGGCGAAGGAAACGTAACGTAATATAGAAGAGCGCCGCAGCGCGCCGGGGCCGACGCAGCCGGCTAACAGTACGGCAGGCCGCGCTCGCCGCCGCCCCGGCCCCCCGCCGCCCCCCCGGCCGCCCTGCGCTGCGCTGCACGTACCGTACCGTACCGTTGCCGTCGCAGCCGGCGGGGCGCGAACGCTCATCGCATATTGTATTGTTATTTGCTTGCCTTTCGCTTCAGGCCGTATCTGTGTCACCGGTTTTGTATCACACCGCGCTGGACCTTGCACTCATTTGTTTAATTTCGTTCGTCGGTATGAAGCTCGAATAGTTTTCTCCGGGTGAAAACCAATAGCAGGGAAGGCTTCGCGGCACAGCGCGACGCGGTGCGATGCGCTGGAGGGGGGGCGCGACGCGTGCGCACGGGCCGGCGGCAGAGCGCAGACTACAGGTTGTTACAAAACCATGCATTGCCGCTTGGCGACGCGGCGGCCGGCGCCTCGCCGATATATTTCGCAACGGAAACGTATCGAGCCTCGCGAGTTCGCGACGCGTCCGGCGCCGCCAGCAATGCACGCACAGGTCACGCGTGTTCCGGCGCGGCGGCGCGCGGCTCTGCCGGCTCAGTGCAGTGGGCGACACGACGGGGCGCCGCGGCCGCGCTGAGGACGTGCGACACCCAGTGACATTGCGATTGATTTGGCTAACTTCTTTATTAACTTATCTATTGTTTTTATTATCTCGATTACAATTACATTGATGTCAGAGTGCAGCGTGTCCCTGCGCATATCGGCCCAGTGCTCCTCCAGCGGGCGCTGCGCAGCGGCTGCTGGACAAGCCGTCACTCGATCAGTGAGGGCGCCACTGCGAGCGCGTGAACTATTGTATCGACATGAGCTACGAAATGTAACGTCGAGACACTAGAAGTACCTCAACAGGCCTTACGCGAGGATTCACTTATTTTTATTTAGGGGTTTGACGTTTCGTCGCGGTAACACAGGCCGCGGTCACGGGCGGGCCGGCGCGGCGCAGTGCTCATCGGAGGACGGGTGGGATAGTCCTCTGCCCTGCCCTCTTTCGTTCTTGATAGTTTGGAGAGTCGCGCCGCACGGCAGCCGCGCTCGACCGCCGCCCGCCACCCGCCCCGGTCCCGGCCAATGCGCCCGATACCTGGAGGGGACTTCTGCCTTGCGCAGCACAATCCAGTGACCGGCACGTTATGTCGTTTGCTCACATTTTGCACTTGTCTACTAGCGGTATAGTTTCTTTTATCCTGACCCGGCAAAGTGACTACAGCACGCCTGATGATATGCGTGGCGCAGTTCAAAAACGAGGACTATCTACAGTAAAGAGGAACCTATCGAATGACAGTGATGATGCCGGTTTGCACAGACACCTCCCCGCGCTACGTTCGAAGGAGCCCACTTGACAGGAGGGCGGGGCCGCGCCCGCCGGAGTACCATTTCAAAGATCGCTGATTGAGTCAGGCAAAGCGAACAGAGAACGCCTCGCTCCCCGGCGGCGCGCGGCCCCGCCTGCCGCCCGCGCTCGTGCTTGTCGCATGGGAGGGAGAGCGTCAACAGCTCCACACGTCAACAGATCACTCGCCGTGCTGCAGGTGGCAGAGAAAGAACAGCGAGGCGACGTCCCTGAGCAACCGGGACGGCCCGAGGTGCTCAGTAACGCCTGCGCCTGCCCCGGCGCCCGCCGCTGCCGCGCGTCCGGGCCGTCGCGCACGGCCCCGCGCAATACGTTGTGTTTTGTAACAGTCTTTATTACAAAATATAATATTATTTGTTTGTTCCTGTTATCGAGCCGTCTTGTCTGTTTCTGTTTTCGTTGCGCCGGTGGCGCGATGTTTTTTGAAGCATCCCCTCGGTGAGGTGGGCGGGGGGGGCAGTGAAGCTGATCACGCGCTTGCGGCGTGAACACGTTGGGACGCTGTTGTTCCGTCGTCGGGTGTTAGAGCGAATGTCGCGGGCTCCCTGCCGCACCGGCGCGGCGAGGCCGGGCCCCGGCGGCCGGCGCTCCCGGGCGACGCGGCGCTCTCCATCAACGCCGTGTCCGTGCCGTGGACGATCCACAGGGAGCGAGTAACTCAGAGGTAGGCAAAGACAACGACACTGTATAGTATTGTAATTGTTATGATGTGTTTATTAAATAGATATTATACATTAAAAGATATTTGTCCTTCACTTTACACAATGAGATACAGCACTTAAGAACTATTCTTGGCTGGGAAATAAAACTTCGTGTTGAGCTTTGTTTGTCAAGCAAATTGAATCCGAGCAGACTGGCAGCGCGCGTCGGGCGTCAGGCGTCGGGCGGCTCTGCTGCAGCCCCTCACAGGTGTGGAGAGAGCAGTGTCGCTCCGGGGCGCAGCTTGCTGGCGGGTCGGGCGACGCCGCTCGCGCTCCGTCTCGCTCTGACGCGTGAGGCGCGACGCGCGGTGCCGTCCTTGTCAGTCTGGGGTTGCCCGCCCCGCACGTCCCGCACGCGCCGCCCGCCCCTCGCGCTCCGGTGTCGACCGCGTTAACGTTCAATTAAAGTCGTCATTATTGCTGTTCAGGCACAACGCGTCAGGCAGCGCCTCACGCAGGCCGTTCATATGTATTTCTTAAGCATGGTATTCCTATTCCCACAGTGACAGTTGGGGCGAAGCTCTGGCCGCCTTCTGACGGGTTGCGAGGCCATTTTAATCATCTTTAGACATCGTTTCGATAATATACAAGTATACCAAAATAATACAATTATTTTGAGGCCGACCGAGTGCGCGATAGAAACACGAGTAGCTGCGTGAGGGGGCGGGGGCGGGGGCGCAGGCGCACGACACTCCCAGATGGTGACGTCATTCGCGGCAACAGGGCCGGGGCCGGGGCCGGGGCCGGGGCCGGGGCCGGGGCCGGGCGGCGGCGGGTCGCGCTGCAGTGCGCCGCAGCGACTCTCTCAGAACTCCTGCACGTCCCGCAGCGGGCGGGCGGCGGCCGCTGCACCGTGTGTGTTTGCTGAGTCGCCGGGCAGCAGCGGGAGGAGCACGGCCGCCCGCGCCCGACGCAGGGCACGCGGTCACGCGTTCAGTCCGCTGCGTGGTCATCTTCGTTGCTTTATTTTAAACACAAGTAATTGTTTCTATTCCACCCTTTGCTCGGCCACTGCGTCGCGCGTTCACTGCGCCGCCGCGCCACCGGGCCCGGGGGGCGGCGACCGGGACCGGGACGGGGACGGGGACAGGGACGGTGAGGGCGAGGGCGAGGGCGAGGGGGAGGGGGAGCGCGATGGTCCAGGGTGCGTCACTTGCGGTGGCGCCGCAGGCATCATATGGTATGAGCAGGACGGCACCGGAAGCGGCGCGGGCGGCGTTGGTGCCGGCGGCCGGTGGCAGCGCTGCACGAGTAGCATGCAGGGCGCGCGCGCGGGCAGGTCGCGCGCCTGCGTGCGCCGGCAGGGCCGCCACCACCACTGCCCCGTCGCTGCCGCCGTCGCCGCGTTCTCGTACGTGGGATCCGGAGTCCGCAGCGGCCTCCAGTGCGGCGCCGGCGCGGGATCCGGCGCGGGGCCCGGCTGCGGGCCCGCGGCGCGGCATCACGCGGGCCGCTCGACGACCGCGACGCCGGCGTAGGAGCGGCCGACGGCCATGGGCGCCGGCAAAAGCGACCACGAGTCCGCGGCCGGGTCGAACACCTCGACGGTTTGCAGGTTGGCGGCGCCGTCGTCCCCGCCGACGACGTAGAGGCGGGCGGCGTGATGCGCGACGGCCGCGTTGCGCCGCGCGGACAGCATCGGCGGCGCCGGCGTCCAGCCGAGATCCGGACGGTAGCGCTCGACGGAGCGGCGCACGGCGGGTCCGTCGTGTCCGCCCACCGCGTAGAGCGCTCCCTCGGCGACGGCGACGCCGCAGCCGGAGCGGCGCGCGGACATGTCCTGCACGCGCTCCCAGGCGTCGGCGGCGGGGTCGTAGCGCTCGACGGTGTGCAGGCACTGGCGCGAGACGCCGTCGTAGCCGCCCACGGCGTACACGCGCCCCTCGAGCGCGGCCACGCCCACGGAGGAGCGGCGCGCGGCCATGCCGGCGACGGGCCGCCACACGCCCTCGCGCACGTCCAGCGCCTCGGCGGAGCTGAGCCCGGAGGCGCCGTCGAACCCGCCCACCGCGTAGATCACGTTGCCGACGACGGCGACGCCGAGCGTGGAGCGGCGCGCGCCCAGCGCCGGGCCCGCGCTCCACGAGTCCGTCGCGGTGTCGTACACGTCCACGGTGCGGACGCGCAGCGTGCCTGCGCACAGCACACACGACACGGCTCGTGCGGTTCGTCGTCCCGACGCCGCACCGTGTACATTGTGACACGTTATTTATAAACGACTAAAAACGCTGCCATTAAAAATTTAAAAACCAATTTTCAATATTGTGTAAACTCGACTGTCCAACACAGGGACTCGTTTGCTGCGGCGCGCCGTCGGTCCGACTGACGGCACTCGGCGATGTAGACGAACTGGGCAAAAAGATTCTATGCATTTGCTATGACAAATCACGAAAAAAATCCAAAGTGCCATTTTATTCGATGACTTCCTACCATCCTGCCGGCAGGGATATGATCCCGCTGCAGTAGAAATGTTGGGACCAGTGATGGAACGCGACAAGTGCTTTACAGGAGTACTCCTGTCCTTATGTTAGCCTGACACTGCCAAAAGAATTCTGGAGTTTTTTTTTTAAACTGGCTCGATATAGTGACTACAGAGTACCTGATGGTAAGTACAGTGTAGTCCAAAAACAAAAGCGACTATCAAAGGATGAAAATCCACTGATAGTCTACATCGTCATGTCGGCCTACATATACCACAACTGAAGGTCTCTAGGTATATGAGCTACTGGATATGCACAAGCTGATCCCGAAACGCGACAAGCCGAAACTGATCACTATGACGGGCTTAACGCCCATGTACTGTGGTCGCGATCCAGACGGGCACCGACGCCCTCCCACCTCGCTGCTGCTCATTTAGCACCACCCAGGAGTCACGTGTAGGGTAGCTAGGGTAAAGCCTACGGACGCGAGCAGCTTCGACTCCCAAAAAGCGAAACAGGTGAAAATTTGAAATTGCCAGTTCAGGGCTGTACGGCGGAGGCATTGACACCTCCCAGGCAAGCTCTTTTAATCTTGCCGAGTGGTTAAAGACGTGCGCGGTCTAGCGTCATCATGATGAAAGACCCCACCCTCTCTGTTGATCAGCCCCGGCCGCTCTCTCTCAACTTCTTGCTTTAATCTCATCAGGAGGGGGCAGCACGGATCCGAACCGATGGGCGTGGCGGGCGCGCGGCGGCCAGAGCTCGCTACTGACCGACTCTAAAAGTGACCTCAAATCATAATCCAGTGGACTAAGATTAGGACCAGATGACGGGCACTCTGCGGCTCCGGTGAAGGCCAGAACGTTCGTTTCTAACCGAGATTAACTTTTATTATTTCTAATTGTTGAGGGGCCGGCCTGCCTTCTCGAGAATCTTATCTCGATACACTTGTGCCGATGTTTTGGTGCCTTTGTCACAAAAATATGGCTCAGCCACTCGTTCATGGCTGACACCATGACCCGCTAGAGCATCCCCGAGTCGGCCAGCGCCCGCGCCGCACCAGAGTCCACTGGTTGGGAAGCTTCTTGAGAGCTTTCAGCATAAATACGGTCATTTTGTTTGTTGAAATATTGCTCAGTTGCGCCCGTAAGCAAAATGTTTGTGTGGGCCCTTGCGCACCGCTTTAGCCGTTGTTTTGATTCTTTTTTAAATGATCAAACATTTTACTACTTTATTGCAAGAGCAGGCCACGAGAACTGGTTATTTCAATTATTATTATTTATAGAGGAACGCTCGGCCTCAATCACACCTGGTGGAAGGTGAAGTTGAGATCAATGATCAAACGCGTCCGCCCAGCAAATGGCTATTCACTCTTCTCTTAAAGACTCCCGGGTCATAAGATCGCGGAAATATGGCCGCTGGCAGCGTACACGCACGCACACGCACGCACTACAGTAACACGCTATCAGTTCACAGAGCGCGTCGGCTCCAAACAATCTCAACATTGCATTAGCGTAGCGCCTCCGCACTGGCTCCTACCACGAGTATCAGCGGCGGGCGCGCAGAGAGAGTACAGAGCGAGCATCTACGAACCGTTGAATCCTCCGATGGCGTAGACCTTCCCGTGCAGCACGGCGAGCCCGGCGCGGCAGCGGCGCGTCAGCAGTTCCGCGCAGGGGCGCCACCGGCCGCCCTCCAGTAGGTACTCCTCGACGTCGCGGATCGCCTTGGGCGCCTGTCCGCCCACCACGAGCAGCACGCGGGGCGCAGGCGGCGGGCGGCGCGGACGTGCGCGCGCGTTGCTGGCGGCGGCGGCCGCGCGGCGCTCCGGGCGCATCAGATGGTACGACAGCGCCTCTATCAGCAGGTCCTTAACGCGCACGCCGGCGCCGGCCAGCGGCTCCGCGGCCGCGCGCGCCACCAGCGCCTCCTGCGGCACTAGCGGCAGCCGCACGCGCTCCAGCAAGTCCGGCAGGTGCGCGCGCCGCGCCTCCGGCTCGTGCCGCAGCCAGCGTACCACCGCGTCTAGCACCGTCTCTTCACCGGGCACCGCGATGCGGTCGCTCTCCAGCAGGCGCCCGAGCGCGTCCGGTGCCAGCGCGAGGAACTCCTCAGTCTCCAGCACCGCCGCGAACTGCGCCTCCAGGTAGCGCGTCGCGGCCGCCGCCAGCTCCCCGCACGCGTGCAGCTCGGCGAAAGCGCGGATGCCGAGAGCGTTCTCGGCGCACAGCGCGCGCGCCAGGAACGCGCAGCACGCGGCCCGCACGCCGCCCGCCTGCACCAGCGACGCGGCCGACAGCAGGCTCTGCGGCACGAGGGCGCGCGGCGCGTTACGCGCTGTCACCACCCCCCAGCACCCCACCAACCCCCGCGCGCGGCCCCCGCCCGCGTGCCCGCACCCACCTGCACGTTGTCCTCGGTGATGAGCAGCGAGTCCGGATTGTAAATGTAGTCGACGATGGCCTCGAGCGCCGCCGGGTCCACGTTCCGTATGGTGACCTGGGGCCGCGTGCGCTCGTCGAACTGCGTGAACATGGCGCGGAAGTAGGGCGTAGCGGCCGCGAGCACAGCGCGGTGCGCGCAGACGGGCTCCCCGGGGCTGTCGGCGCCCTCGCGCTGCCCGCGCAGCTGCACATCGCAGAGCGTAGCGTCGCGGCGCAGACGGGCGAGCGCCTCGAGCAGTCGCGCGGCGTGCTGGTCGCCGGCGGTCGCGTCGCACTCGCGCCCGGTGCCCGGCCGCTGCGAGGACTCGTCTAGCGAGGACTGCGACGCGCACCGCACCATAGCGCTGCGGGCAACTTGTCATATTGCAGTTGCTGGACGCTCGCTGCATCCGATATTCATCAAGGGAACTCTCAATCGAGTTGAGATGTTCTTATACGCACTGTCTCCAACCCTAATCCATCAAAATACAGATTCCAGAAAAAAGGAAATAAGTAACTGATCATCTGTGCCGAACATGGGGCTTGCGGTATTATAAGGTTCTAACGAAACAGAAAAATGCATTTTCAGAACCTTGTTTGTAACACTTCACTATTAGCACCTTTAAAGAAAAACTGTTACTAAACATGAAATTTTACAGAGGAGAAAATTAAAAAAAAACCTTCAAAATATGAATTGGATTCACATACACAGGGTTTTGTATAAATTTGTTCCACACAAACATGTTCCTAAGAGAAATTGTCTTCACACACAGATACACAGATGACAGAGTGTTGTAAAAGTATTCCTTTTTTTCTCTTTTTGAGCTATGGAACCCTAAAAATATACAGTATTAATAATACAGTCCAAAACCTTGCAATATCTCCAAGCTGTATGTTGGAATATTTTAAAGAAAGTAATTTCAATTGCTACATATTTAAGATGTATTTAAAATAAAACCTAATTTCATGACAGTGTTTGTTAAGTTACAGATCCACGTTTAAGATGATACTTGTAAAATATTAAAAACCAATAACATAAAGATATTTCTAAAACCATTAAAGCTTGGAGAACTAAGCACAGTATGCTCTGTTGCAATTGTACTTATCTATGAACACAACATATCCATAGAGAGTAAAAAGTAAAAATCAAACTTATATCCTTATTACTAAGGAATGGCTCCTAAACACTCATTGTACGTAGTAGTTGTGTTTCCAACCTCCACTGAGGACAACCCCAGTCGCCCGTCACCCGTCACCCGTCACCCGTGCCAGACAATCTCTGTTCTTATTGCATATTGCATTGCATTCCTCCATATTTATACACTTAAACAGAAAGAACACTTTACAAAGATCTTTTTATTTGTAGGTCATGCTTAGAATAAAAAAGTATGTTTTATTATTAGATGCAGGAAAATCCACACGGTCCAACTGAAATGCCATAGGTTGAATGAAATTTAAAAAGTGCACTGCTATGCAAAAGTTGGCTGCACAGCAAATATGTAAACTCAGAGAAACCTCCATATTTTGTCTTTAAATAATTGTAAAACTAAATTAAAAATACCTTCATCCAACTCAAAAATGATAATTTTTAAACAGGAAGTAAGACAAAATGACAAGCATATGAGAAAAAAGTGGTACCTGTATCGTGTGCGGTCGCCCTCTACATCTCCTTCAGCTGCACTGTTGTCTGGGCCAGACCTGTTGCAGTATCACCAACACAGTGACCATTGTGTTATTGTACAATGTATTGTTTTGTTCTGCCACTTTTATTAACAATATTATTAAGTTAGATATAGCGAAAGGCTTCTCTAATAAGTGGAGTTGTGCTCCTCATGTCATTACAAAATTTTTGTGTGTTCAAAGGCAACCAAAAACTCATGTGTGCTGGTGAGCATTGTCCCCTATACTATGTTTATGCATAAGCAAAACATATTGCACTAGTTCTGTTTAAATATTACTTTCTTTTTATAATTAGAGTATTACAAAATCTGGAGGTAACACTCGCCACTCTGCTCCTACCGTCTTAGTTATATTTGAAGAGAGCCTTCTCCTAAATTTTAACCCATGAATCAAAAGTAAATAAACTCACATGGCGCGCTCCTGATCTCCTTCCGCGTTGCCTTCCATCTTTCCGGGGTGACTCCTCCGGCTGTCCTACTACTTGAACGCTCGACACCACATCACTGTTAACTATTCTTTGTTCGCGTATGTAACTGCGTCGATGCTTTATGAATCTGAGCAGAGCGAAGAAAAATAAACAACAGGTAATATTTAATAGTTTACTAACTTCTGTAACAATAGATCATGAATGTTATAAAAAAAAATAGTAACTTATAAGCTAAGCCAAAGCTTAAAAGCGAAACAAACTTAGTTTTCAGTGTATATATGAATCAAAAACAAATAAAAATGGACACAAAACTAATCCAAAAATATACCATTTCAAAATCTCTAAAAATAGAAAGCCTGGTTTTAAATAATTAAGTTAAAATACTTAAAAATTGCAAATTTATTTTAAACTAATAATTAATAGATATCTTTAACTGTTCCATGTATTGTATTCTGTTTATAACTGTTAACTGCAGTGTCAATTGTCATGTTTTTTTTATTCCTCCTCTTTGTGGGGAAGGCAAAGGCTTTTACGCTATACAACCTTGTCCAGGATTTCTTCAACCCTTATTAATTTTCCCATCACGTCTTCCCGCCAGGCTTTAATATCTCTGATGTAGTTTCAATTTCATATCCATCTTCATTTTTTCCTTGTAGAATCATTTCTAAACGTTGGCACTCAATATAAACGGCGAAGATCACTGCAGATTCGCGGAAAATCTTAGCGGCCCAAGGGATACGTCACTCTGCTAGCGTCTCGGCAAAAAAATATTGATTCTCCATCGCACACTGTCGGTCGAACACTTCACTGCTGCCCAAGCCCACAAGCTCAGACAACAATTGAACACCCAGCTGATCGTCACAACAAGAAAACAACAATTATTCAATGAGAGTGCAGAAGAGATGGACCCACGCCGGCTTGAAGTTTTGCCGCCAAGTCAACTGTCATGTATCAATTAGGCATATTCAGGTGTTAGATAATTTCATCAATGGCTAAAATAGCGCTGCTTATGGAGGTTTATTCCATCATCAAATTTATTAATAACGTCACACCATTCCTGGAGCTTCAACAATGTCGAAAATAACGTTACTTTTAGCCATTTTTAATCCACCTATATTGATGGGAATTTAAGGACGATTATTTCTTTTTTTGTTGAAACTTTTCTGGTATATACATATAAATGTATCCTTTTTGTGTATCTTTTAATGTTTATTTATCGCTGTATGTTGCCCTAAAAATATAAGAAATAGATAAAATATAATCAATCAGTTTAATAAAATTTAAATATCATTAGCATGAGTACAGTTTGATTTTCGTGCATTTTAAGGATATATTTTTTCTAATTTAGTCAAAGATAAATTATAAGAATTAACTTATACTGAAAACAAGAAAATAAAACCAACAAAAATCACAATTAAAAAAATAACTGTCATAAATGTCAATTTCGACATATTTACATTATTACCGGAACAGGTTGTAAATAAATAATTAAAAGTGGCGTGTCAAAAGTTTTTTTTAACAGCACCTTGAACGCACTCATTGTCCACGCTCCTAAATGTCAATTGTTTTTTTTTATATTATGCTTTGGATACAAGGCCCTTTCAGCCCGACGTAAGTATTCTTTTTTTCCAATATATTTTAGGGGCTTTTATTCTACTGAATATATCAGCCTTATTGTTCCATAACCTATGTAAGTTTACTTAGTATGCAGTAATCCCTGATAGATGTCACAATTTAACGCTCTAATGACTCTAAGCTGGGCGCATTCTACCCATCAGAAATATTACCAATTTCCAGCAGCGTTTTCTTTTTGCCATCCGGATATCTTGTCGCAGTCCAGACCCAGTACCACCCCCAAAAAACAAGATCAATACGTTTAGAAGACCATAACAACGATAAATTATATCTTGTTGAATATAGGTGACAATTTTGACAGTTCACGCACATGAAGTTTCGTATTTTTTTCCGGTAAAATATACTTCCGCTAATATCATACGTAATGGATGGGTACCGCCCACGTAGTGAAGTTCTACTCATAACGAATAACTACAGACTATCGAAAATCGATTTGGAATAAAATAAATCGATTGGCGTTTAGGTTAAATTATATTATTTATTGTAAATATATAAGTTATTTGCAATTATCTATCACATTTATTTGTAAAAAAATTGTATAATTAATATATCTAATGTTCACTTTTTAAAATTATTGTGACCAATGATACTTATCATCGTGGTGTAGAGTTTTAAAAATTCATAAATGGAAATGAATCATCATTAATTTACAGGAGGTATTATTATAGGTAATATCAATTGTCTATTTAATTATGTTAATAACAAAACTGTCCCTGCAGGCGCATGCTAGCAATATACTCCAGTCCGTAGTCAACTGGAGTCGAACGGAAGCTTAAGTTCGACGAGCGAGTGACCACAAGAAGAGTCTAGCTACCTCTCTGGGAGGAAGTGTGGGTGTTCGAACTGACCATCGATCAGAAGCTGACTTTCGAGGCATAAGTCATGGTTGTCTGTAAAGAGGCAGCAGGTCTTTATAAAGGCAGTAGACCTTTGTAAAGACCTGGCATGCGTAGCAAGAGTTAGCTGAGGATTAAACCGCAGGTTATCAGGCCGATATACGTCGCGGTGGTGGAACTCATTGTGCTAAACGCTGTCAATATGTAGGGTCTCGCTCCAACAAAAATACCTATGTAAACGAAGTCGCCGCGCCGAGTTGCAGTGTGGAATTTTCCTTACGGTGTCGGAAGCCGATTAGATCTCAAAGAAGTCTCGGTTGCCACCGACACATGAATAGGCACTCACAGGCCACGGGGATTTCGCATCGCACCTCCACCGTTTCAAATTGCGGGGTAGCTCAGCGTGCGGACGGTCCCAGCCGTCGCTGATACACTCCACCAGTTGTTGGGGGACTGTCTCAGATTTGCCTCGTCCAGGTGTGAACTGTAGATTAGGACAGGGGAAAAAAGGGTGTGGACACCTCCTTCGCGCTACTGCGAGAACGAGACCACCGCGAAGCCTTCCTCGAGTTCGCGGACGATGTCTCACAAGCAGACGGGCTGCGACGACTTGCAAGCAGACGGGCTGAGTCGAGGGGCAAGGGAGCGGAGAGCGCGAGGAGAAAGAAAGAAGCTTTCATGAAATGACATAGTTATAAGAAGTATAAATAGTAAATGAAATTGTTATTAAATAGAGTGTGTAATACAAGGTGTCTCAAAAGAAAGTTCACATTTAAATCTTTTTTTTAAAGAAAAGTCTTAGCTTAATGAAAAAATGTTTATTTTATATTGAAGTACACTGTTTGGGAATTTATTTTTTAAAAATAACATCGTCCAAATGTAAACCGATGCGCTCTCGGCATTCATTTAGTCGGGCACTAAAATTGCCTATGACAGCTCGGTAGGTAGCCTCCGTGATGGCTGCCATTTCATGACGGATATTTTCTTTTAATTGTGCCAGGGAAGTCGGTTTATTAGCGTAAACTTTTGATTTGACATAACCCCACAGGAAAAAATCCATAGGCGTTAAATCGGGACTCCGTGGAGGCCAATTTATGTCACCTCGCCTGGAGATTAATTTGTTCGGGAAAATTTCTCGAACTCGAGGCAGAGATCTGTTGGACGTGTGTGAAGTTGCTCCATCCTGCTGGAACTATGTTCTTTGGTTGTAACCAGGAAAGTTTTGCAGTTGGGGTACGAAAAACTCGTCTAACATCTCCACATAACGCTCTGAATTCACTGTGAGTGTGCGTCCCCTTCCATCTTCAAAAAAGTAAGGGCCGATAATTCCTCGCGCCGACATCGCTGCCAATACGGTGACTTTGGGTGAATGTAGCGGTTTCTGATGTTTTTGTTTTGGGTTGGTTGCACTCCAGTAACGACAATTTTGCTTGTTTACATGCCCATTCAGGTGAAAATGGGCTTCATCGGAAAACAAGATGTTGGTGAACGTTGGAAAGCGCTCAATCATCTGATTTACAAAGGCAAGCCTCTGACCAGCATCTTGAGGCTTTAGTTCTTGCACTAACTGAATTTTGTACGTGTGCAGCTTTAAATCTTTGTGTAAAATGCGGCATAATGAAGATCTGTGCACATTTAAAGCAACAGCACGCTTCCGAATCGAGAGGTTTGGATCATCTCGAATAGACTGAGTAACACTGTCCACGTTTTCGGCTGTTCTTGATGTTCTTGGCCGCCCAGATTTTGGTTTCTCCAGAGTTGACCCAGTCTCTTCAAACTTCTCAACCCATTTTGCAATGAGTCGAGTGCTAGGCGCATCATTTAAGTGACGAATATGTCGAATACTGCAGAATTTTCTACGCGCTACAGTCGCCGAATTACCGTTTTTGTAAAACTCACGTACGCACAACGCACGGTCCGCACCAGAGAAACGCTCCATAGCGACTAAATTCCCAAGAGCCAGACTACCGACTGACATAACCCCCGCACCCCTCAGAATAGTTGCTTTCGCGTAATAAGATAAGCAAATGTGAACTTACTTTTGAGACACCTTGTATGTTAAAGAGAACAAAGGAGCCAGAGACGTGAAATAAGCCCTGGACAGAAAATTTCTTCTAAAATATTATATTTTAAAGGTATTCAGTATACAAAAACGTGGTGCTTTTAGATTATAAAATTTTACTTAGTTGTCACGATCACTTTATACGATTGTAAAATGTAATTTTTTATCACTTGGCCCCACTAGGTAGATCATCGCTACGTTTCAAAAACTCTTCTTTTTATTTTTAAGAGGTTTTAATATGCGGAGTGTCCCAGAAACAATGGATACTCCTGGAGTGCTTAACAGTACAGTTATCTAGCGATGGAAATAAACATGGCGCCCGAATTATGAAGTTTGTTTTTTAAATGCCTTTTTATTTGCCTTACTGTACTCACAGGTGTACCACGGCCGCAATTTAATGAAATTTGTTGCGTTTTTGGTGTTATCTTATTCCTTACAGACATTATTATTATAAATGCAGTAAATAGATGTATATATGTGTATTTAATCTATAATTTGGTTAGGGCTTTAATCACACATGTGATTACGCCAGCCCTGTTTAACTAGAGAAGTTCACAAAAAAAAACAAAATAACATAAATATTAACAGTACATACACTAAATGATTGTGCAAAACTTTCAAGAGCAACATGAACAGGGACCCAGCCGCATCGCAAGCGCAACTCGCGGGCGGGCGCGCGCGTGCTGCATCGGACGCGCCCATGCCGACAGCGTTTATACCACGCTTACTCATCATGTCCGCTCTCGTAGTCTCGCTCCGGTCGCACTCGACCGCAAGATAAAAAAACCTCCTCTAGGCAGTAAATATTATGACAACCTACTGTACTTTTATGTGAAAAAAATATTAACTTCAATGTTTTAAATGAAATTTGATAAAACAATCATTATGACAAAGTTTGAGAACCTTTTGTGAAAATAAAAATGTATGAAAACTTAATTGGCCAACTATTAAAAAAATGCGCAGTTAATGCAGTTTACAAAATGGTATAATACATTAGTTTATCTAAATACAGTTCCCTGTGAGTTTCAATCGGTGATATAACCCTGTAAAAGTAAATAAATAAATAAATAACGACGACACCTGGCTACTTCATTGGACTCTTACACCCTTATTAATAAAAATCTGTTATTCTTCTCTTACTCCAAAGTTACACCGAGAGTAGTTAATTCTAGATTATTTATGGGATAGCGTCGTGTTAATAACGGTATTAATAAACACAAAGTAACTTCGGAGTAACAATACAATTCTTACACTGAGATTAAGGTACATGTGTTATGATAACCCACTGATATTAAAACTAAAAAAAATGAACAAAATGACCTGGTCGAATGAAAAGACACTGACAGTTAGGTAAATTTTGAAATTTGACACTTTTATTTGACAATCACAACTATCCCAAGCGAACATATGTTCGCTATACATACATATACCATTACATGTGTAATGGATCGTCTAAAAAACTAAAAAAAAAACCTCGAAATCACTTTCCTGTTCTGCAAAGGTAAATTAATATGAGTGTAAAAGTTACAAACTCTCTTGTGATTACTTATTATTTATTAGTTATACAATTTCACATTCATTTCTTCAATTCCTTCTATCATTCTCAAATCAGACATTAGTAAGTACTCGAAAGAACACCAAGCAAATATGAAAATACATATATTTAGGTTATGTTTAGTATATTTATCTAAATGGAAATTGGAAATACAACACAAATCTATGCTTACACTCTGAATGAATAATTTTACATATGTATATGCAACTGATGATCCATTAGTATTTAAAAGTTTTTATAAATGTAAAAAACGTTTCTGAAAATAAGCATATGTCTTGTAAAAGTGAAAAGTTTTGCCAGTATTGAAATCCTTTATATATAATTAGTTTTGCAATGCGTTCATATAATGTATTTAGACGAGGCGTGCCGGCGGGTGGCGCGGCGCGGCGCGGCGTGGCGCCACTGGGCGCGCGGTGCTGCGGCTGCGGCTGCGGCTGCGGCTGCGGCTGCGGCTGCACTCGTCTCCGGCACTGTTGTATTCGCGTTGCTTTCACTCCCGGGTAACGCTATCCACGCCCCGGCGCGACGCGGCCGTCGTTTCGAATATTCATAATCGTTTCCGGCTCGGTAGCTTGGCGACGTCTCCAAATTAAATCTAGTAGATATTGTACCGTGGTAGTCTGAAATAGTCATAATATCACGCTATATTCCTCTCGAGGTGAGCAGAGAAAGTTACATCAGTGGCTGTATTCACTTTCAGAGTGTATGCTTCATGCCCAACATGACCAGTAGCGCAGCCGATTGCCGTTCTCAATGCATTTTCATATGGCTTTTACAGTATATTAGATGGCACGCGGGTTATTCGATATATCATGTGTAACAAGTTCGCATGGCGTGCACGCTACATGTTATTATTTAGGGTCATAGGTTCGTTGTCACCGCTCCCGCGCTGCGCCGGCGTGCGGCGGGCTCCGACTAGCGTCCCAGCGCTGACCATAATGTGCAGGTTACGTCGGATATTTGTATTATTCTCATCCTGTATGATGGCAAGGCGGGTGCCAGCGGCCGCGGTGGCCCCGTTCGTCACATGCTCCAGGGATCATTATGCACGGAGCGGATGTCTGTATCCTTTTTTTTTAAATGAACGTCGTACAGGGCCGCGGCGTCGGTCGGTCGGTCGGTGTACCGCGTCCGCTCGGCGAGGGGAGGAATCAGTTAATAATAGTGCGACCGGTGCGATACGGTACGGCGCCCCGGCCGGCAGCGGCGGCGGCGGCGTGCGGGCCGGAGCGGGCGCGGGCGGTGCGCGGAGCGGAGAGGGTCGCCGCCGCTCGCGGCCAGTCAGTGCGCCGCGTTCGTGCACCGTCGTCGTCGCGTGTTGTCCGCAAAGCGCACAGCGCACACCGCACCATGGAGCAACTTATATTGGCCGTGCGCAAGTACCCATGCCTGTGGAACACGACCGCCATCGAGTACCGCGACCAGGAGCTGAAGGACGCCGCCTGGGCCGAGGTCATGAAGGAGACCGACCTCTCCTCCGGTGAGCGTCTCCTGCCTACACAGCGCCGCCGCGTCCCGACCGAGTGACCGCCCGCCCGCCCGCCCCCGCGCACCGCACGCCGCACTGGCACGCCTGCTGCGACGCACACACGCACGCGCACGCACACAGCAACAGACACGTCAGTGTACAACTGTCGTGTCCGATGCATTCAACAGAATAATATTATTTTTTGTGATCAACGCTTTACTCGTACTCACTGATAAACCAATTCGAAATGCAATAGGTTAGTGCAAAGAGTGACGCTGCGCTGCACGGTGGCGCAAACGGGTCAATACCATATCAAAATTTAATCGCTTTTTATCTAGTGACAATATGAAATTTCAAACGAAAATAGATGTGTAATTACACTTTTAAAATTTATTTAAGTAGTTTATCACATCATTTAATAAAATATACAAAACAGAGGAATAATAATATGAATATTAATTTTAAAAACTTTACAAGCAATAATAACTAACACAATGTTTAAATTATAAAATAAATAGCATTTGCTAAATATATTGAGTAAATTTATAAAATGAAACGAAATAATTTTGATAATTTTAATAAAAACATATCACGTGAGATGTCGAGTTAAAAAAAAATAATTACAATATGAAATATTACATGGACAATAATTACTAACAATAAAAGCATCAAGTGAATACCATTAAATAGATAGTTGTATGAATTAAAATTACATCTATAACATGAAGAAATACCAGAGACTCATCGAGCGGTGTTTCCGTCATTACATTTCCAACTTCATTGACAGTTACTACAACAAACCTAAAGTCTTCTCTAAATTTCTGTTCTCTTTGTTTTTCGTCACACTGCGCAAACCTATTCTTGAAATCTAAATTAAATGAAATATGTAATATAAATTCCTTGAATTGAATCCAGTAATGGAGTGTATGTAGACAGGCCGAGTCAAGAGGCATCACTCGCGCCGCTGTCGCGCTTTAATGAAGGCAGTCAATAGCCATGATAATAAATATTATCGTGAATATCGAAATGCCGGACATACGTGAATTTATTTTTAAAAACTCAGATTTTTTATAGTAATCCAATGTAATGGTCTTTAGATGAAAGAAAAAAAAATCTAGAATACAATCTTTAAGCCTCTATTTTAGCCTTTTAATAATAGTTCAAAAATGTGTTTTTATTATATTTTAATATTTGATTTATATTTCATACGTTGCCAATTTATTAAAATACATAGCGAATACGCTCACTCGGCTGCACAGCTCACGGGTTCATCGCAATTCCTGTTTAATAATAATACTTGCATTGTGAACCAAACAGAATATAATATAATTTCGAATAAAATCACTATTGAAAAATTAGACAGTTTCTTTGGTACATTACACATTGTTTAAAAAATACATCCGATTGCAACGAGTCCCTGAGGTCGTGCAACGAGAACGCTTAATTCGTTATGGCAACAGGCCCGGGGGGAAGGGCCCCACGCAAATACCAATTTAAAGTATTAGAATAAACGAGACGAATTCATAACGAACACCAATGTGTTCGTTATGAATGATGACAGCTTCGTTTGTTCTCGGCGCCCGTCCCGAATAGTTCCGCAGAGCGCGGTGGCGGCGAGGGCGCGAGGGCGCGAGGGCGCGAGGCGGGGCCGCCGCATTAACGAGCGTTGTATTGTCATTCGCAGTGAAGGAAGTGAAGCTGAAGTGGAAGAAGCTGCGCGACAGCTACCGCGACGCGCTCAAGCGGCAGAGCGAGATGCTGGCCAAGGAGCCCGGCGGCGCCGCCAAGAAGAACTACCCGTGGAAGTACATGGGCCTGATGCAGTTCCTGCAGCCCTACATGAGCAACCGCAAGAAGCAGCCGGAGTCGCCGCCGCCGCAGGCCTCCGCGGGCGCGCACAACGGCGACCCGCGCACCGACACCGACACCGAGTCCGAGCCGGAGCCGGACCAGCACCAGCACCAGCACCAGCACCAGCAGCTGCAGCCCGGGAAGCGCAAGGGCGCCGACAGGCTCGCGCTGATCGACCGCAAGCTCGACTACCTGTGCGGGCAGCAGCGACACCCGCCGCCCGCCGACACCAGGAGGCACCCGCACCCGCACCCGCTGCCGCCGGACCCGCTCGACGTCTTCTTCAACAGCATGTGCCAGTCCACAAAGCGGTTGCCCTTTCCGACGCAGATCAAAATCAAGAAGACGCTCTTCAGCGCCGTCATCGAGGCCGAGGAGCGACTGGCCGGCGACCGGCAGACCTACACGGCGCTGTGGGCGCGCCCGCAGCACAGCGGCTCCAGCTCCGACCCTGAAGACGAGGACCGTAAGCCGCCCTGCTGACCGGCACCGGCGCCGCCCTCGCTGACTTATACATATAGTAAAAACCACTTGTCCCGTTTCTAACTGACATAACACATGACCATTGTACAGCTCACACCGCTGGAGCTACAAACTTGACATTCGCACATTGACTTTTTTATATATTATAGGCATCCACTAGGGGGTGGAATTTTTAATAAACCTCCTCGAAAGGGTAAAAATATTATAAGAATAAATTTGTCAATTTTGAAGTAAGCACTATGAAAACTGGTATTTAGGTTTTTTGATTGAAACAAAAGATATAGATTTCGACGTGTTTGGAGAATCAACTCTGTGATACGTTTGAGATTCTGCTCATTCATCTTGCCAGCTTCTTATACTTGCCGAACCGAGGGACCGAGGCACAAGTCGCATACATTGTGACCACAATATGTATGCACATTGAATGAAATAGGCACTTATTGCACTGGCCGGTGCCGGTGGACCCCAGCAGACTTTATTTACTAATAAACAGTATTACAACATATTTAATAAGGAAACATAATGTTAAATGAAGTAATTAAGCAATTCTTTAAAGTTCTATAACATAGCACGTGACTATTGACTAGTAATCATGACTAATCATTTTAAAAAAATGGCGCAGAACGCTGTCTGCTCGTCCTCGGCGGGCAATAGCATTTGCTTGTTAAAGTTTATTTCACTTTGCTCACCGGTAAAGGAAATCATCCCGCATGGCATCTAATATACAAGCCGTGAGTACTGGTGTTGTGAGAACGCAATCAGCTGCGCTGCTGGTCACGTTGGGTAAGACATATAAACACAAAGTGGATACAGTCATTGTTGTATATCTGCTCACTCCGAAAGGGATATAGGGTGACGATATAGTATTAATTTTATAATTTACATATAAGTAAACAATACATATGTAAGTGTAATGAGTGTACGTGTGTTAGGTTATGTGAGTTATTTTATTTTACTTTACATTATAGGGTGCCCAACATGGGTAACATTAGACAAGAAAACAAAAGGATCATGGTACCAAAATAGAACATATAAATGACCCCACAATTATAGGGCACCACAGCATGCACAGTGATTAATATATAAAGCTAGTTTACATTAAAGAATAATAATAAAATTCCAAAAAAAAAAAACATATAACACAAAAGGATAATATTGTAGAATGTATAAGTAACAACTTTAAACGAAACTTTGACTGATTCCAAGATAATTTATTTTTTGATTTGTTATTTTTTTGAGTTAACATATGTTAATGTTTTTGGCCCAAAAAAATACTCAACGGGTTCGTGTGCTGGGGGAGCGTGTGCTGCTGCCGAGTATTTTAGAGCAGGAGTGTAGAGGGTGCACTGGCTGGGTGACGTATGGCTGACACTCGTCAAAGCGCCGACGTGACAATTATCCCGTGGCGTCGTGTCAGACATGTTCCTCTGACGTTGTTATTTGTTTCACTGTAATAACATCATGTAAAATATAATAGATACACGCTCATAAAATGACATGTTCCTTACGTTCTATATATGTATGTATATTTTTCTAAAATGAAAATTTCAGTTATTTATTAAACCGGCAACGGCATTATGTGTTAAAACATTAATCCCAACCACAGAAAGACGAAGATATCATTCTAATGTTATATGTATAAAAAATATGATAATAAACCTTTTTATTATGAATTGTTGATTGTATTATTAACTAGCTGTCCAGGCAGACCATGTTCTGCCCTATTTCTCTAAAACAAAGATACATTGTTTTTTTTATGTTAATAGCTGCTCCGTCAGATCTCATTCTGTCAAAAGTTATTGGCCTGTCGCAGTCTAATAGAAATAAAATTGCATTGAAAAACGTAAGTTATATCTAAGGTTATATTTAGGTTAGGTTAGGTTATATTTTTATTATAATGCCTTATGGGACACGTTATTTTTTGTTTGATTACTTGGCGTATAAATTATAATTTTCATGAATGACATGCAACCTCTAATCAACTTGAAGGCATACCAAAGACAATCCTAGCGCACCTTTGTTTTGTTTTGATTGACATCATAATCGTCGGGTGAAAGGCTATTTGGTTTAAGTGACATTTTTTGATGACACGAGTATAGTAATATATGTATGTATATATTTTTGGAATCAGCGTTTTGTACCGATTCCAAATAATGGAATTTTGAATTTTTCTATTTGGTTATTATATATATAATAACCAAATAGCCTTTCACCCGACGATATGTTTGACAGCTGGGAACAGAGTGGTTTGTATGGGAAGAGAAAATTGTTGGATTTACTATTTTGCTCGTATTTTTTAGTTTTTTTCACTCCATAGGAACTTTACCCAGACTTCATCAAACACAACAAGAAAGAAATCAGCCAAATCGATTCAGCTGTTCTCGAGTTATGCGCTTAGCAACACATTTTGCGATTCATTTTTATATATATAGATCTAAGATCACTAGATGTAGCACTAACCGCGCGGGACTGTTCCAATGAATTGAATTGAGTGCGACATATGCTTGTTATGAACAACAGTTGTCACTCAAAAAGTTGCCGTGTTGAGCTCTTTATTTTTTTTTTATCATGGCGTGGTTTGTTGTCTAATTGTGTAGAAATTTTTGGAGAAATTTCAGAAGCAATAGAAAAATGTCCTTTTACACATAAGCAGTAAAATACATATGTATGTGTGCATTTCTTTGAAAAAACATAATTGAAGTTATCAATTATATAGTGTGACCCTTAGATTATAGTGTGACCCAAGTAGAAATATTTTTTTCAAAAGTTTTTTTTTGACAGACCACGTGTGGGTCGTGTCATGCTGTCATGTTATTTTTGTTTAGTATTGTTTGACATTTCATTATGCAAAGACTTATGCGTGAACAACGTTTACAAATCGTTCAACTTTATTACGAAAATTCACGTTCTGTGAAGAATGTGTTTCGTAAACGTCGCTCAACTTGTGGTCAACACAATCGGCCCACTGAGCGTACTATTCGCAACACCATCATCCATTTTGAGACATTCATTATTGGATAATATTCGACCGAATAGACTACGTTCAGCACGCAGTGAAGTAAATAGAGCGGCCGTAGCGGAGAGTGTACACGCAGACCGCGGAGAGTCGATTCGGCGCCGTTCGTAGTAACTGATAACCGACTATTTGATGCCTGAAATTGAAGCTCGCGAACTCGGCGACATTTGGTTTCAACAAGACGGTGCCACTTTCCACACATCGCATCAATCAATGGATTTATTGGAAAACACTTCGGTGAGCAAAAATTTCACGTTTTGGGCCGGTCGATTGGCCACTAAGATCGAGTGATATCACACCGTTAGACTTTTTCCTGTGGGGATATGTAAAGTCTAAAGTTTATGTGGATAATCCCGCTTGGATTTAGGCCTTGGAGCAAAACATCACGCGTGTCATTCGCCAGTTACCACTCGAAATGCTCGAGCAAGTCATTGAGAATTGAACTCAACGGATGGACCATCTGAGACGTAGCCGCGGCCAATATTTGAAAGACAATCTTCAATAAATAAATACCAAAGAATGTTCTTTCAAATGATAATAAACATTTCTCCTTTAAATTTGAAATTTTCTGTGTTTTTGAAATGACACTTCTATAGAATTGATGTGATTTCAAACCGGATGCAACGCAAAAACGACAGGTAAGAGACACAAACACAAAAATTAGTGAGACAGAGCGAGAGAGCAAATGTCAGTGTGTGCGTATTACAACTTTTTAGTAAGAAGCCATCTTGGTATGTTATTATTTAATAGTGCCGTAACAGTTAACAATAAATTTTATAAGATGCCGAAATGTGTCGTCAATATCGACGCAAAAAAAAAGAAATTAAAATTACAAATAAACTAGGAAAAAGTTCAACAAAACGTAGTCGCGAGTTTCGTGCGCGTAAAAAACAATTATTGAACAATCAAAATAGATGTTTAAATATAAGTGTTAATAAACACCAATAAATTATATAACATAAGTTAAATAAAATATAAAATATCTTTTAAAATTAATCAAAATACTTTCATTTTTAAACAAATAAACTTTGTATTTATCCTACCCTTGTTATATATATTCATCTCATTCTTTTGTCGATTAACTGAAGTTTCACTTCTATCATGTGTGTGAATCGCACACATACATTTTTTTTTAAGGTAGAGTACCTCGAAATAAATCATGCATTATTAGAGATGTCAATTATTGCCAGAACAAATAATCTAATGCATTATTTAAATACAACGGGTAACACTGTTTATAAAAATCAAAAAAAGTTGTTGTCAATAATTCGTTGATCTCGCTATCAAAGACACAATTCCATTAAAAACAATTAATTAATAATCACTGTCTATTCATTTCAAAGAAACGCGTTCATAACATCACTCATTGGCAATCTGTCAACTCAACGAATAATATAACCAATTGTCAAAACAATGACACATGAATTATTGTAGACAGTTGTAAAAATTTTAAGCAAATAACGATACTACAAACTATTATTAAATGATTAATTACAATTTTGAACTTTTAACTGCAAGGAATAAAGTTTAATTTTATTTGATATGTTGTCTGCACAACGGATTCATCATTATCAGCTGGAAACAATTGATATGAGATTTACAATTTTGGTATTTTAGCTAAAAGAAATAAAGTTTAATTTTGTTTAGTATGTTGTTAGAATAACGTAGTTTCAGATTATGGCTTGTGCCAATATTATATGAGAATTAGAATTTTGGGCTTTAGTCTATATAAAATAAAGTTTAATTTTATTTGATATGTTGTCAACACAACGGATTCATCATTATCAGTTGGAAATAATTGATATGAGATTTACAATTTTGGTCTTTATTAGTTTTGCAATAACGTTTCATTTTGTTAAACGATTACAATAATGAAAGAATGTTATTATTTTGCTAAAATATAATTTCAAAAACGTACGATTAAGACAGTTCGTTGCAGAAAGTCATTCACGCTGTTGCTATTCAGCGTATTTTTAATCTTATTTGTTTAAGTTCTATTAAATAATAGTATAGTATTTATAATGCCAAAAATAAGGTCGACAACAACTCATATATGAAATTATTTTGGAAAATGTGATATAAAAAAGCACCTTGTATTTTTTGTAAAACTACTTTATCTTACAAAAGTCCGATCACTAAATTAAAATTACATTTAAGTAAAATATACATAGGGATGTACGAAAAGTATAGTCAGTCGAAGTCATCAAATCTTGGTAACTTTATTGGAACTTTGAAGTACTTATGCAGTAGACACTTGACCGTATAAACATTTTGAAAAATTACGTACTAATAACAAAAATAGAGTGTAATTAGTACGAGAGCGTAGTAGTTCGTAGTTGAAATGTATGTTTTCTTGCGAATGTAAGTACAAGATTTGAAATAATATAAATAAACATAATATTGATTTCGTCAGAAATACTTGATGATTAGGGTTTGAACTTAGATTTTTGATTTCACAAAATATGTGTATACGAAAAAAGGTTTTGTTGTTCAGTACTCGCAGGTACAAGGAAACATTAGCTGCGGACACTCTATAAAGTGGACCACCATATTACCTTCCTCTGTATACAACCAAACGAATATTTTTTTGTACATTTTATTTTACATATGGCTGTATCCACTAAATACAACATATTCATAATTTGCTTTTTGTGATACAGACTTCATTTGAATTTTTTTGACAGTTGAAACTTTTTAATTGCCATGAAGTTTTAATTATATTTACATAATTATGTATTTAAATAAATGATATAATTATTGTTATTACAATAGATACATATTTCAAATTATAAATAGATTTTTTAATATTGGTACTCTGGAGAAAATGCAATCGTACAAGTGCTATGAATGTATAATAGGTAGAGATGTTGTAAAATAACATGTTATGTAAACAACAGATTTAATTTATTTTGTGGTAGATCGAATTTATCAGCTACCAAATTAAAATCACCGTTGAGATTGACTCAAATCACTAATCTCTATTTATATATAGATGACATACTATTAATTCTAACTTAATACCAACATAATATTCGTTGATCTTATATTATTACTAGAGATGTAAATTATGGCTAGAACAAATAATTTAATGCATAATTTAAATTCAACAAGTAAGCCAGTCCAAGCTCCAAAATCAGCATAAACAAAAGCAGTAGAAGAAGTAGATATGGGCGTTAAAGAAGCATTAATTCCTCGGCAAGCCTGTATTCTACAATGGTGTCGAGAACATCAATATATATACACATATCTATATTCGCTCTTTATAAAGCATGGAAATATTATGCTTGTATCAGTGCCATGCAAGAGGGAATTTTCTAAAGCAGGTTATATTATAACAGACAGACGTAGTAGATTAATCTCATCAGAAGTACCTCAGATTATGTTTTTATATGGACTTTGTCTATATAAACACCAGAGACAAATCATATTTCCATGAATAATCTGTAATACTGTCTGTACATACTAATCGGAGTAAACCGAGGCCTTAGGGTACTATAATATTTTAATGGCATAGAATTAAAGTTTTCAAACACATATTATTATCTCATATTAATATTTTAGATTTCATAGTTAATATCTACATTACAAAAATCATCTATTAACACGTAATATACTAACGACAGCGACGTAGGCTACGACGTATAGGTTGATAGATAAAACATTCGTTCTTTTATACACAAATATTTAGTTATTAGTAATTGAAACTTGTTATTTTGTAATATTTGTTGTTGTTGGTGGCCTGATAGCGTAGTTTGTAGTGACTCTACCAGTGATGTTAAAGATTCTGGGTTCAAGTCCCGGTACCGGTAACCTTTTTTGTGATGAGCAGATTAGTTTGTCGTGGATCATGGATGTGTATTTATATATAAATCTGTGTATATTTATCTATTACAAATATATGTGTGGGGCAAAAGTAAGTTTAGGCTACGTAAATTTTTTGATGTAATTATTTTTTGTTTTCTGTTTGTGTTTATTGAACATCCACTTTATAATATAGTAACAGTATTTTATGGAGTTTTTATACGTAGGATTAGATATACGAAAATATAATTTCTTAGGATTTTCATAATATGTTTGTTAAGCTCTGTGTAAGATTTTATTTACAAAGTCTCAGGATCCTCTGCGCGAGACAAATTCTGTGTTTGCTGGAATAAACGAAAATATTCCCTTTTTCCAATACACCAAACTCATTTTATTGCTACACAAAATGAGACCTACTTTATAAAAAAAATGAATGCTAAAAAAACAATATAATAAATAACAGTTTTTAAAAACCGTTATTTGAAAATAACATAACAGCATAATTCATTATTAAAAAACAGCTGTTATTGCCATCTCTATGCATTATACAATCATTTTTAACTGCTAATCTTGCCAGTTTTTCACACTTTAAAACTCCCCAATTTTGGGAATAAGTTCCCAAAATAAAATAAATAAAGATAAGATAAGTCTAACCTATGTTTTAATATAAAAAATATTTATTTTTACTGTCTTTTGCTGGCATCAAATACGAAATACCTTTTATCAGTCATCACGTTGATGAAAAATATACCTATTATTGCCTAAACTTTTTGGTAGGCGCTAATTGCTATTAGCCCGGTCAAAATACAAGGTTATGATAATCGTATAAAGTTGAAAACTGATTATATTAAGTTTTTTCTTAAAATCCAATTGATTAAATAGCCATAATTGCTTTATTTCTTGAAATAATACATAAAATAATTACATGGTTGTTCGGAATAACACTATACCTACATCGCGACATCTATATAATATATAATCCTTGGGTAATCCTTGTAATCCTTAGCCGTGGTGGCTGCCGGCAGAATAGAATAGCACCCCCCTCTTCTTGCTGAGGTGTCGTAAAAGGCGACTAAGGTATCTCTGTAGCACCGCAATTCAACCAGGTGTTCAGAGAAGGAAAACTCGACCAAACCTGCATCCTGCTCCCTCCCGATCGTACTGGTTCTCCATTCCATCGGGCCCGAGGGAGCTCGGACGAGAGAGTGCTTTTCTGGATGCGCGTTCAGTTATGCACTTAAATATCTCCTGCGCAATTGACTGTTTCCGAAAACTGGGCCTTGATTTTCTTAATCGGCGTTGAAACAGTCGCCGTGGCCGAATCCGGCTAGGACATCATCATAATCCTTGGGTGGTGCCTGGAAAATAGTTGTACCCCGAGATGGGCAAAATATAATCTGATTAACGATTACAAAATTAGGTCGTAATTATAATCTTATTGCTCTTTAATCATGATTAAATCCCTTGAAAACATTAAGGACTCATAAATATTTATGCAATTGAGGATTCCGTAGTGTTTAAAATATAGATGAGCAAAATACAGTCATATGAATGATAAAAAAAACAAAATATAATCGTAATCGTTTTTCATTAATATGATTACATTTTGTCCATCTATAGGTACAACCATAGAGGGAACCGAATACGATTGCATTTTTGCAATAACGTTGCATTGCAGTTGTGTATCTGTGGCGCAATAGCAAACGCCGCGAAGCGACTGCTATTTTTAGTAATCTGTGGAGTGCGCCGCGCCGGCCGAGCCGCTTCGTCGTTATACCTCATATCGCGTTCTCCCGCCATTAAAAACGTTATTGTTATAGTTTTGTGTGTTTATTAAATTATAAAGGTGAGTTCTGTTTATATCTATGTAGTCGTTTATCTTTTTCCTTAGTTGATACTTATTTGTTGGCAATAAACTATTAACCACAATACATTGCACAAAATCAGGTGCAACATACATTGACTTTTAGGTTATGTGACAATGAAACAATTTGGGTTCGTGTATAGCGGTATTTTATGATTAATAAAAACTCTTTGGCAATAGAACATGCAATTTAGATAACATATTTTCTTTTGTATTGATAGTTAGAATGTTTGATTTATTATGATGACGTCACGGCGTCAGACAGTGTTGTGGCGTCTAAAAGATTCCCGGGGCTTACTGTAAATACAACTGTCCCGCGTCGTGCATCATCACACTGCGATTTGTTTGTTTCTAATAAATGTATTCAATCATTCAATTGTAGCGTATTATGGGTTCTTACACTAACAATAATAATTGAATTTTCAAAATCTGTCGATCTGGCTATATTTTGAGACGCTGGTGGGTCTTAACACTTGTCTTGACTTCCTGATTGCGTTACAACCGGTTTTCACTAATTCCTTGGCATCTTTCTCGGGGTTATTGTTTCAATAGCTTGATAGCTCGTAATAACCCACGGTTCTGGTGTCGAATCCCCGAAGCGGTGATTTTTTTTCTATAGTAAACAAATTTGTTGCCATGGTTCGTACCCGAGTGCGGGTGCTAATAATGTGCACGAAGCTATTGTGCCACTAGGTCCCAGTGTGTGGTAATCATTATTATAGCAGCGTGATTTGAGATTTGCATATACATATACAGCTAGTACAGGCGTGTATTATACAAATATAATTTATATTATTTAAATATAATCTAAGTATTTAAAATACAAAATATTTATATTACATAAAATACAAAAATATTTTGTTCGAATATAAAAAATAATAACAATATATCGTCATGCTATATTTCTATCGGGGTGAGCAGAGATACGATAGCGGTTGCATCGATTCGATCAATAATTTGAATTTGACATCAGCCTTTGAACTCAAATTACTATTTTAATAATTTGTTCATTGAAGAAAAACCAATACTTTATTATTTTGGCAATAAAACACGTTTCAGGTCCCGGAGAACTGATAACTACTATTTAAATATGGTTGGAAGAGCTAGTGCAATCCAAGCGTACAGGCGCGTCTTAAGGCGTGGCCTGTAAATAATTTGTCGCCAATGGAGGGACAACGTTGCTCGAAGAAGTCTATAATGATATTTAAATGATTGTCGTTTTGTTTTTCAGAAGACAATGTCAGACAAGCCGAAGCGACCGATGTCCGCGTACTTGCTGTGGCTGAACAGCGCGAGAGACAAGATTAAAAGTGAAAATCCCGGACTGAAAGTTACCGAGATAGCTAAAAAGGCGGGCGAGATATGGCGCGGGATGGGCGACAAGAGCGAGTGGGAGGCGAAAGCCGCCAAGGCCAAGGAACAGTACACGGCGGATTTGGAGTCGTACAACGCGAACGGAGGCGGAGATGAAGTCAAGAAGAAGAAGACGCAGAAGCGCGGCAAGAAGGCGGCCAAGGCGGCGCCGGCGCGGACCAAGAAGGCCAAGCACGACTCGGAGGAGGAGGAGGACGACGAGGGCGACGGCGCCGACGACAGCGAGTGATCCCCCTCTCGCGCCGCACTATAGTGATAATACTAATGTTATAAGTTATTCCGATTCGTAAAAACTGTCTCCCACATTGTCACTGAACCGATTGCGGAGCGCCTGCGAGACGCGGCCGCATTGTCGCGTTTTAGTAGCACCGAATGGTTTGTTTGATCGCAACGTAGGGACCCCGGGGGCCCCACGTCTGCACATGTGTTTCTGGTAATCAATTTTAATACCTCAACTAGTTTTGAAATGGATTTTTACAAATTAGTTTTAAACTCGACGTATTTAGTTGTACTTAATGATAACTTTGTATAAAAATATTTACCTTGTGCATTTACTTTGGTCTTTAATAATTGTAAGTAAAACTTTGCCAAGTATATGTATAATAAAAAAGACTATTTCATAAAACTCTACTTTGGTTTCACTGCTCATTCGGATAATTTTCCATAGTGGCGTGTAAGAAGGAACTCTTAATATTTCATACTGTAAACACAGATGTGTATCTAAAACAATGTATTAAACGTGAGTATTTCGTAAGATGCGTTGATGTATGTATATATATGTATTACAGCCATTTACAATTTATCCTATGCGCATTGTTCATGAAAGCACAACGATTCGGGATAGCAGTTGTATCATGCACGAGTTCGTAGTTCTAACTTCTAATAGCAATGACACACATGTATGTTTCAACCTAAAAATATTACGATGTTATGAATTCTATGCTATAACTTATGAACTGTCAATTTGCTAACTACAAACTCAGGATAACGGCGAATCGTTTTAAAGCTATTATAGGTCCAGTACTTGGAGCAATGATTTGTGAACGTTACGTTCAGCAGAATTATTATTTGGCGACTGATAAAGACATATTTATGAGACAGTGCTGCCCCACGCTGAGCGCCTGTGCGTGGCGTGTTCGACACAAGCCCATGTTCTGTCGAGTATGCAATACACATTCTGCTCGTCTGCTGTACTAGTTATAATTACATGTTTCCGATGAATAATCCCGCGCCACAGCACACAACACAACAACCAATATATTATGAAAGCAATGTTCTTGCAACTAAGGGAAACGATACGTTAACGCGATGAACGCACAGCTCAACATGCATACTGTCAAATTATCTAAGCCATTGTCGCTGTAATGACTATAGAATTTACGTTATGTTTCTGATCAGCTCTTGGAAATAAATAATGATACTTAACATCCAAGAATCTCTTGCCCGTGGGAGCCCAGTACTGGACGCTGAACCTGAACCTGGTTTTTCTCTAAATCTAATTGCAATTTTGTGTTGCTCCAATTAGTTTTATCAATGTAATAAATTTCTTTATGTAATTTCTTACACTACACTTTGAATTGCATTGCAAAAATATCTAGAACCGCCTTTCTCCGCCTAGAACAGGCGGAACGATAAGAGCTACCTAATGAGATAAAGACTACACAGTCTCCCGTGACGTCCAGGAGCGCGTCATTGACGAAATGATAAATTAACGAACGCATATAGTAGATCAGCAGCTCTGTCACACCTGCACAATATTATCCAGATGGGAAATTATTAGAAAGCTCCTGTATGCACCACTTGGCAGGGAGATTACTTTCGTGCGGTGTTGATTTTTTTTTTTTTTTTTTTTACACTGGCTCGACATAGTGACTACAGAGTACCTGATGGTAAGTACAGTGTAGTCCAAAAACGAACGCGACTATCAAAGGATGAAAATCCATTGATAGTCTACATCGTCATGTCGGCCCACATATACCACGATTGAAGGTCTCTAGGTATATGAGCTACTGGATATACACAAGCTGATCCCGAAACGCGACAAGCCGAAACTGGTCACTATGACGGGCTTTACACCCACGTACTGTGGTCGCGATCCAGACGGGCCCCGACGCCCTACCACCTCGCCGCTGCCCGTTTAGCACCACCCAGGAGTCACGTGTAGGGTAACTAGGGTAAAGCCTACGGACGCGAGCAGCTTCGACTCCCAAAACAACAGTAAAGGCTCATCGGAATCGTTAATTAAAATACACGTATCTGCATACGTTTGTGCCTGCTAACCTCAGGAACGGCTTAACCGATTTGGATGCGGCTTTCACATTGTATAGTGGAAAATTTAGAGAGAATTTTATTTTAATTACAAATTCACATATAAAAACTGAATTTTAAAACACGGCGATTAATTCTTGAAAAATGTGGTAGAAATTAATTGTTTAGGTGATTTGGCTGAAATATATATAGCAATATACCTTTTTATAAAATTGTAACTGAATTATGTCTTTACATGGAAAAGATATCAGAAAAAGCTTGAAATAATTATTATTACAATAAAAGTACCAAGTATTCATACTCGCGGGCATAGCTTGTAATAATTATGTCTTTGCTTCTGATATCACAATTACAGATACGATCGCAGTGTTACTGTAGTTATTGTAATTATTGCATTCAATAAATGATTCCAGTATTAATAAATAATTATTAATACTAGTATGGTAATATGCACCATTTCGTGTAAACGTACGTGAGTCCTATTACTCACTTAAATTGTATAAAAAAAATCTCGAAAATATATATTGCAAAAATACTGCGAGAATAGCAACCCAAGCGCGGTCGAGGGATCGATAGTCCGCCCAGTGCCGGCGACTGAGGAGACGGTCGCACAATGTTTATATCTCTGTCGCGCTCAACGAGCGGCCGCCGCGCCTGCTGAGTCCGTGCGCGCCGCGGCTGCAGCGGGACGCCTCGCCTCGGCGCTGTCCGATGTCGCTGCCGCCGGTGGGCCGGTCGGACGACAGACGGCTGATCGTGCTCGTCAAGCAGCGTCCGGCGCTGTACGCGCGCTGCACCCTGCCCGTCGCTAGCTACTATCGGCAAGTGAAGCTGCTCTGGAAGGAGGTCGCGGAGGAGATGGGCGCCGGCGGTATGCATGCTCTCAAAAAGCAGAATAACCTCTCGCTAACTACTAACTGTAACTCCTTGTACTGCCATCTAACTGAAGCTGGCAACAATTCATGTTATTTCTCTTTCGCGCCGTAGAGCGGGCTGCGAAACAGGTGGTAATTTTTTTTGTGGAAACTGCTGGCTTATGATTTTATTTTTATATATTATTATAAGACTTGTAATTGTAACTCAAATTATGTTTAATAAATAAAGTATTATACATGGTAGATACACGTAAATACGCATTTATTGTAGTAACAACCCCGACAGTACGTTTAACATGGCACCATATAACGAATAATTACTCTATCCAGTCAACAGATAGCGCCATCTGTTAGAATCGGTTGGAGCTAACTGAAAATTGTGACTGCCAAATAATAATAAAATAGTTTGCCATAAAATAATATTACGACTATAAATAGAATTGAAAACTATCCTATCTTTTAAGTTAGATCAAACTGCACGTGGTGTGTAATTTTTATTAAAATCGGTTTAGTAGTTTTAGGAGTCCAGCGCGGACAAACAACGTGTCACGTAATGTATACAAGGTTAGTCGGAAAGGGTATATCAAGCCAAGGCTGTTGGTACAGGTATCGTATATACTTATAAAGGAATATAGTAATTTTCCTGAAAGTTGTAATTTATTTTTACATACTCAAAATAAATTGTCATTTATTCTTAAACTTTGACAACCATAGCGGCAAGATCACGCGCGCTAGGGATGTCGAAAACGAAAAAAAAAAGTTTTATTGATGTATCAATATTTATAAAAAATATCAGTATCGGAGTCGATATATCAAACAAAAAATATCGAATTATCGATTAAAACTCAATAAACACGAACGTATTTTACCAGTATTCCTTTGTATTAGACAAAATTATAAAAATATCAAGAACTTAAAGACTCTCTTCTAACTTTAAGAACGATTTAAGATATCAAATAAAAATAAATAAATAAATGGCGGCAAATAATATGCCTTTGAGTTCTTGATATTTTTTTAAATTTTATCTAATAAAAAGGAATACTGGTAAAATACTTTCGTGTTTATTGAGATTTAATCGAAATTTTTCTTGGATATATCGACTCCGATATTGATATTTTAATAAATATCGATATAACGATATTTTTTTCATTTTCGACATCCCTAATTTATTATTACCTAAAACTTCACCAACCAATAGAAAGATCAGCAAGATTTCATAGGTCGAGGACATTTCATAGGTCGGTGAGACAACAGACTGGTCATTTTTCCTCTTTGGTGTTAACACTTGTTTTTGATAATAAATTTTGGAATTTAAGTATTTAATATAAAAATTGTTCATTTAAAACGTATCCAAGACGCCAAAAAATTTAGTACATCAAAATTTCGATGATACAGGGAAGTTCATTCTGGGAATTCTGGTTCAGGGAATTCATTTGAAGTAAGAAAAGAACAATCTTTGCGATAAATCGAAGATAATGTCGCAATATAATCATATTAGGTGTAGTAAAAAGAAATCCATTATTCTTGCAATACATAGCTTTAGTAATCGATATCTCGCGTTGTATAAGTGCGATCGATTTGCGCTAAATGGCGTTACAAATATATGATTTCGTACTAAAATAAACTTTTCAGACAATTCTGTGACTGCTTGATTCGATATTGTTTTGGCGTGCCAAAGATGGACACCAACAAAAAGAAAATACGCCATATTTTACAGTTTTTCTTCGATAAAGGTGAAAACGCATGCCAGGCGATGTGAATAATGTTTATGGTCCTGATGCTGTATCAGCCAATCACGAGCAATTTTGGTTTCGTCGATTCCGTTCCGGTAATTTCGATGTCAAAGTTGCACCACGTTCTGAAAGACCAATTGTCGAAAATGTCGATAAAATAATGGAAATCGTCAAGTCCGACCATCATCCAAGTACTATTTCGATAGGTCAGGAGCTGGACATTGCACAAAAAATCGTTTGGAACCACTTGAATAAGGCTAGATATAAAAAGAAGCTGTATGGATGCAACACTAATTATCGCAAAAAAAAAACTTCACGGACCGAATTTCCCTCTATGAATTGCTGCTAAATCGCAACAAAATCGACGCATTTCTTAAGCGGTTGATGACTGGTAATGAAAAGTGGATACTTACGACAATGTCAAGCGCAAAAGGGTCGTGGTCGAACCACGGTAAGCCGGCGCAAACGGTGGCCAAGCCAGGATTGACGATCAGGAAGGTGTTGCTGTGTGTTTGGTGGAATTGGCAGAGAATAATCTATTATGAGCTACTTTGCTATGGCCAAACTCTAAATTCGGACATGTACTGTCAACAATTGAACCGTCTGAAGAAAGCAATACGCCCAGCAGCGGCCAGCAGCGGCCAATAGGAACAGAATTATGTTTCATCAGAACAACGCCAGACAGCACACTTCTATACTGACTAGCCAGAAGCTCCGCGAGTTTGGCTGGGGGGTTCTTATGCATCTACCTTATAGTCCGGACCTGGCTCCAAGTGATTACCACCTGTTCTTGTCAATAACGAATGATTTTGCTGGTGAAAAATTCGTCCCAAGAGAAGCTTGCAAAAATCTCCTGTCCCAGATTTTTGCCAATAAGAAATAGGATTTCTATGAGAGAGGCATAATAAAATTAGTTTCAAAATGACAATAAGTTATTGAACAGAACGGTGCATATTTGACTTAAATCGGATTCTTTTAACTATACTAGATAAAGCTTTGAATATCATGGAAAAATAATGGATTTCTTTTTACTACACTTTATATTCGAGTTGCATTGTTTGTATTCCTGCACGTCACTCGTTTATGCGGGTTTGGGCCCCGTGAGAAACACAAACGAATCGGGCTCGCCGAGGAACATTTTAAATGACGGAAGTGTTAAATGCACAAGTGTGGCGTATTCCCGAGGAAACTGTCGTTGCCACAATGTTAGGGGCGACCCTCGCGCTGAAACAATACAATACAATGCGTGCGCGCGTCGTGTGTGCAGTGGCCGAGGTGCGGCGCAAGTGGTCCCACGTGCGCAACTCGTATTCGCGCCAGCTGCGCAACGAGCTGCAGCGCGCCTGCACCGGCACGGGGCGCGCCGTGTCGCGCTGGCACCTCGCCGACGAGCTCGAGTTCCTCAGGCCGCACATGGCCACCGACAGGTACGCAGCGCGCCTGCACCGGCACGGGGCGCGCCGTGTCGCGCTGGCACCTCGCCGACGAGCTCGAGTTCCTCAGGCCGCACATGGCCACCGACAGGTACGCAGCGCGCCTGCACCGGCACGGGGCGCGCCGTGTCGCGCTGGCACCTCGCCGACGAGCTCGAGTTCCTCAGGCCGCACATGGCCACCGACAGGTACGCAGCGCGCCTGCACCGGCACGGGGCGCGCCGTGTCGCGCTGGCACCTCGCCGACGAGCTCGAGTTCCTCAGGCCGCACATGGCCACCGACAGGTACGCAGCGCGCCTGCACCGGCACGCGCCGCGCCGTGTCGCGCTGGCACCTCGCCGACGAGCTCGAGTTCCTCAGGCCGCACATGGCCACCGACAGGTACGCAGCGCGCCTGCACCGGCACGGGGCGCGCCGTGTCGCGCTGGCACCTCGCCGACGAGCTCGAGTTCCTCAGGCCGCACATGGCCACCGACAGGTACGCAGCGCGCCTGCACCGGCACGGGGCGCGCCGTGTCGCGCTGGCACCTCGCCGACGAGCTCGAGTTCCTCAGGCCGCACATAGCCACCGACAGGTACGCAGCGCGCCTGCACCGGCACGGGGCGCGCCGTGTCGCGCTGGCACCTCGCCGACGAGCTCGAGTTCCTCAGGCCGCACATGGCCACCGACAGGTACGCAGCGCGCCTGCACCGGCACGGGGCGCGCCGTGTCGCGCTGGCACCTCGCCGACGAGCTCGAGTTCCTCAGGCTGCACATGGCCACCGACAGGTACGCAGCGCGCAGCACGCAGCACGCGCAGCACGCAGCACGCGCGCGGCGGACGCTGTGCCGTCAACGGCGACGCGGTAACAGAACATGTTACTATAGTCTGCCTAGTCTAAGCGCTCATCCGAACTATATTCAACATTTTACATGGCAATTCTAAGTCAATATGGCGGTTGGATTGACGTTCAAGATACGAACGCGAGCGGATGTGTTCTCCGTTTTGTTCATGGGAGAGTTACGGGTTTGTCGCTATTTGAGCCTTCTGGACGTGTTGTTCTAGCTATCTGAGTCGGTGTTGGGTCAGGACAGCGATGCGATGTGCGGCTGGCAAACTGCTGCGAGGCACCGGTGATCGGTCTGATGGCGCGCGGTGGAACGTGCGTCGCTTGCCACAGACGATAATTAGAGACTACTAAATATTGAACATTACTGACGATGGCCGCAAGAAGGCTTCTCCGCCGTGATACTTAGTGTTAATACAAACAATATGGCGGCTCAGTGAGTGAGTGCGCCGGTTGCGATTGTTGTATTATTAACGAATTTACTTCGCGCAAGAGTCAACTTGAGATCCGAATGCGCGCTTTATTAAGTTCGTAAAAAAAATATATTCTACGTGTATAGTTGTAGTGTATAATTAATTATACTATATAACTGAAAAGATTATTATTATTATTATTATTTTATCTAAGACCAACACAATCAACCAAAAAAAAATCGACAAATTATTATTTTTTGCAGGCAGTACCCAGCGTTGCGAACGAAGTCTCAGGTAAACTCTTGCGGGTTAGTTGGGCCAAAAGGCGCAACGCCAGAACGTCAAAGCAGTAAAAGTGTAGACGCCCCCAAACGCAAGCGTCATCTGGCGCACGGCACTTTTGTCATTACTTTTCTCGCTTTAAACTTACAAACGTCGCATCGAATCTTTTCCCCGTCACAATCGCTTCTAATAATTTGAAATTCATTATCACACATCACAACTCCTCACCTACACCATACTCCACATCATACACATACAAAATACATACACAGTGAGTGATTTGTGAAGTGCCCGACTATCGCTGCCAAGAGATTCCAGAAATAATCAAAATGTAATTATTGATTTAGAAAAAAAAAATTAGAATATTTATTAAAAATTTGTATTTAGAGAAAATTGCTTCACTCACGGGTAAATATTGTTTTTTTTTTTTTTATTAGGTCTAGATTTACTGGCCAGGGTTGGGATAAATTATAACGGGGGGCGCATATCTTTATCTCGGGATTCCGGCTCAGGCAGCGGTCGAGCGCACACGTGTCCCTGTACACGCCGTGCCTCTCCCCGCCTCTCTCCGTGCGATCACATCTGTTCGCCAGACGCGCGCTCTCGAGCGCGACGCCGGCAACACGTGTCTCCGCGTGCGACGTTGCACATTGTTCACGTTTAGGTGCCTTTTTCAAGGCTTCCTAAACGTAGGAGTTTCTATAACGTGCGGACCGTCAAACGCCGTCTCGCGCCGAGGTGTCTTTATCAAGACATCCGAGGCGCAAAAGTTTCGTTAACCTTGACAGTCAAACGCTTTTGAAAAACCACGCTTTTTAGTGGTTAGGCCGGGGAAACCTAGCGGTGTTACACGAACCGGCCTAGAGCGTGCCCCGGGCGCTCGCGTTTGCCCTTTTGGCAACCGCGCTCACCGGACGGGGTCGGACCAGTTGGCATTGGGAGCGACCCCCTAGTCAACCCCGACTATCGCCCTCCATACCCTCCTATCCCGATTTCCTGCCGCCACCCGGTTTGGCTTGGGTCTGCTAGCGCGGACCCCTGTCTCTGCGTGGCACGATAGGCACACAACCCTTGCTAGGGACGCTAGGATACACACCCCTCGGGCTCTAAACGGGTCTGGGGGACCGCCCACTTCTTGTTAGAATTATCTCATATGATTAGGAAAAATTCTTACTAGAAAAATGGAAGCCCCCGATACAGTAAAGGTGCTCATCGAGCACATCTGTAAGTTGCCTGTGGAACAACTGCAGCAACTCACAGCTACCTTAATCCAAATGCAAGCGGCCTCCAACGTGCATTACGTGCTGGAGTCACCCGCCTCCCCTGACGAGGAGCCCCTCGCTCCCCGCCCCCCCACTCATGCCGCGCCGACAGGCCGCGAGCCCCGCGTCCCGCGCGACGCGTCATCCACCCGCGACCGATCGCCCGTTCGTTCGTCCCTTTCTGACGCCGATGGTCCCTCTCGCTCTCGCGACCCCTCGCCCGCGATGTCTATCGCGAACGAAAACACAGACGAATCGGATTCCTCCGATTCATCCGACGCTCCCGCGCCCGCCGACGACGGATTCACCCCCGTCCTAGGCAAACGCAAGAAAACCCGCGTTGACGGCCCGTCCAAGGCCGCCAAACGCACACCCGACGATTCGGCGCGCGCTCCAGCCGCCAATATTCCCAAGCCCAAAAAGGCCAAGCCGCCCGCTTTCCGCCCCGGGCCACCTCCCCCGGTAATCATCCGGGAGAAAGGCGCCTGGGCGCAAATTTCCGCTGCGCTTAAAGATAAGCGCATAAATTATACACGGGCCACCGCGACCATGGATGGCATCCGGGTGGTCGTTCCCACTCCGGACGACCATAAAAAACTGACCCATTACCTCCGCGAAAAGAAAATAGGTTATCATACCTATTCTCTCCCAGACGAGAAACGACTCCGCGTAGTCGTAAAGGGACTCCCGAAAGAGCTCAGCACTGAGCTCATAAAGGAGGACCTTCTATCTCAGGCCCTGCCGGTGGAAGAAGTCCACCGGATGCACAGGGCGTCCACCAAAACACCATTCGATATGGTGCTTGTGATCCTGCCTCTGACTCCAGAGGCCAAACAGATATTTAACGTTAAGTCCGTCTGTCTTCTCAGCGGCATTAAGGTTGAGCCTCCATACAAAAACGGAATGCCCGGACAGTGCCATAACTGTCAATTATACGGGCATTCGGCACTTAGATGCTTCGCGCGCCCTAGGTGTGTGAAGTGCCTGGGAGACCATGGCACTTCACAGTGCGAGCGCACCAGGGAGGCACCCACGCCTCCGAGCTGCGTCCTGTGCGGTCGTGAGGGGCATCCCGCGAACTATCGCGGATGCCCACGCGCCCCGCAGCCGCGGAGCGGGACTTGGGGGCCTCGCAGGGCGCCCGCACCGCGCTCTCAGCCCGCGGCCATCAGACCACCTCCGGCGTCAGACTTCCCGCCGCTTCCCGCCAGGCACGGAGCAGCTCTCCCGCCTAGCGCCCCCGCTGAGCCCACCGGCACCGCTGCCGCCCCGGCTCAGCAGCCATCTCGCACCGGCATCGCCGGCTCCCAGGCCGCTAGGCCCCCCTCCGTTCCCACAAACACGGGAGTGCGTCCCCCCGCGGCCGCTCCTCCCGTGCCGGCTCGCACCCAGAACCCCTGGGTGCGTCACAGAGCACCGGCAGCACAGGCGCCCTCAGCGCCCACCCTATTCTCCGCAGACCTCGACGAGGCCTGTGATTTCGCCTGCGCAATTGACGTCGACGAAATCACGGAACTCGCACGGGAGCTCCGCGAAACCGACCCAGCTCACAGGATTGCCTTAGTAGTGAAGCACGCAGACCTACTAAGGAATCTGAAAAAATACAGTCAATCTAAATCCAAATAGATGACTGTCCGTCTCTCTTCAATCTCCTTTTGTTGATCCAATGCTCTTCACTACGAGTAGGATCAAACCGCACGCGTTGAACCTCGCATGGTTTAACGCTTACGGCCTCCGCAGACAGAAGGATCTCGTCGGTGATTTCCTTCGCACCCATCAGATCGACGTCATGCTAGTGCAAGAGACTCTCCTCAAGCCGAGTGATAGAGGGCCCCGTCTGGCCAACTATCACCTGGTTAGGAATGACAGGACCCACGCTCGCGGCGGGGGCACTGCCATATACTATAGGAGGGCTCTGCACTGCATGCCGATCGACCCGCCTCCCCTCGAAAATCTCGAGGCCTCGGTCTGTAGGCTCGGCATGAGCGGTCATCCGTCAATTTATATTGCTTCGGTCTATTTGTCACCGAACAAAGTACTTCTCCGAAGTGACCTCTACGCACTTCTGGACTTAGGTCCCGCAGTCATCATCGCAGGCGACCTCAACTGCAAACATATGCAGTGGGGCTGTCATTACTCTACTAGTAATGGCAAACGCCTACGTCTCCACAGTAACGTCTACCCTTTCGACGTACTGTCTCCGATGAGTCCAACTCACTTCCCCAACATTATTAACCACAGGCCCGACATCCTGGACATTGCGCTGCTAAAGAGCATAACCTTGCGGTTGCGCTCTATAGTCACGCTCAGTGAACTGGACTCGGATCACAGACCTGTTCTAATGCAGCTCGGCTCCTCTGAGCCGGAGGCAATCCCTACTAAATTGGTGACGGACTGGAAGAAGCTAGGAGCGATCCTAACCTCGGATGGTCCGAAACCACTCCTCGACCCGATCCCCGACTTCTTCTCCTCAACAGAGGATACAGATGCGGCAATCGACGCCGTCACCGGCCACCTTCAAGGCGCTGTTGCCGAAGCCACCAGGGAGGCCCCAGCGGAAAACTTTTTCCGCTGGAGGCTCCCTGATGACGTGAGGAGGCTGATGACGGCGAAGAATGCCGCGACCAGAGCATATGATAGGTATCCCACTGCGGAAAACCGCACGAGGCTGCGTTCCTTACAGAGGGAGGTAAGGAAACGAATCGCCGACATGCGAGGAAACCAGTGGGATAATTATTTGTCCCAACTCTCGCCCTCCCACCAGGCTTACTGGAATCTGGCGAGATCACTCAAATTAGATAATGACCGCTGCATGCCTCCTCTGCTAGGGCCGGACAATTCTGTCTCCTTCGACGATGTCGAAAAGGCCGAATGTCTGGCGGACAGTTTAGAGCGCCAATGCTCTCCCAGCCTGCTCCCGGCGGACTCAGACCACGTAGCCAGAGTGGACTCTGTAGTCCAACGTCTGGCTGCGCTTCCTCCCACTGCAGATCTGGCGATCGTCACAGTTGACGAAGTCAACGAGATCATCAGACACCTCCCGATCAAGAAAGCTCCCGGTCTTGACGGTATCTCGAACAGAGTCCTCAAGATGCTGCCGGAGCAAATCATTTGCCTCCTCGTCGTCATCTTCAATGCGGCGATCAAAAACTGCATCTTTCCAAACGCGTGGAAAGAGGCAGGTGTGATAGGAATCCCCAAGCCGGGGAAACCCAAAAACATCCCTACTAGCTACAGGCCCATCAGTCTCATCAAGACGATGGGGAAACTGTATGAGCGGTTGCTTCTCAACCGTCTCCAGGATCACGTCCAGTCCAATAAGATTTTGATTAACGAACAGTTTGGCTTCCGTGCCAAACACTCGAGTGTCAATCAGGTGCACCGCCTCACGGAGCACATCCTTGATAATTTCATTCGAAATTATGACCATACCCCGACAGGGGCGCTCTTCTTCGACGTGGCGAAAGCCTTCGACAAAGTCTGGCACAATGGCTTGCTGTACAAGCTACACACACTCAAAGTGCCAGACAGGCTCGTGCTCATCTTGCGAGACTATTTGTCGAACAGGCATTTCCAATACCGCGTCGAAGGAGTGTACTCAAATCCGAGACCGATCCGAGCAGGAGTCCCGCAAGGGTCTATACTTGCTCCCATTTTGTATAGTTTATATACAAATGACATCCCCAGATTGCCGAACATACATTTCGCGCTCTATGCGGATGATACCGCTCTTTTCTGTTCCCAAAGGGATAAGGAAACCCTCCACAAAAATCTACAAAACGCAGCCACCGTTCTCGGCGAGTGGTTCCGCAAATGGCGGATAGAGGTGAATGCCGAGAAGAGTGTAGCAATACTCTTTTCTCGGAGTAACCGATACCCCACCCCCGATACAGACATTAAGCTATTTGACCGAACGATCCCTTGGGCCGATGAGGTCAAATACTTAGGTGTCACCCTCGATAGGAAGCTTACCTTCAGCTCCCACGTCAGGACTGTGCGCAATCGCGCCGTCTTTATCCTCAGTAGGCTACACCCCATGGTGTGCAAAAAGAGTAAATTGTCACTTAGGCATAAGCTGACAATTTACAAGACAGTAGTTAGGCCAGTGATGACTTACGCTAGCGTAGTCTTCGCCCACGCCTCCAAGTCCACCATCGCCCGATTGCAAAGAGTGCAAAACAAATTCCTCCGCACTATAGTAGGAGCCCCACATTATTTGAGAAATGTCGATCTCCACGACGACCTCAAACTCGAGACGATCGCCAGTTTCATGCGCACAGCATCTCGTCGCTACTTCGATAGGTTACCACACCATCCCAATGAGCTTCTTCGCAACGTATGCGAATACCCACCGACTCGCGGCTCCGGGTGGGGTACACGCCGCCCGCGTTCTGTCCTGTTGGATCCGGATGATCCAATTACCGCGGCTTTGATAACCGCAGATCCAAAAAACAGTGAGGTACACTCATGCACCAGATACTTACCACGACACCGGCGCCGCCGGCGGCGCCGACGACGACAAGTAAGGTTAGTCCCGTCAACTGTCGTCTAAATGACGCAGTTACACTCCGACGCAGCCTTGAGTTTCTTTCGGCGTTTCTTCTCAAGGTAGTCGCTTCCGAAACGCTAGTAGATCACCGTTAGGTTTCGTATTTTTGGCTGGCGGTCCAAGTCGAGGCTCGTACCCACAGGGGTGCCCTTGCATTGCCACCCAACCCATAAATTGCTGGCTGAGCACCCTCAGTGCTCGCCCACCTGCCCGGTTAGTTTGCGAAGACCTTTCCCGGTCGACAAAACGCGTCAATTCGAAAAAAAAAAAAAAAAAAAAAATCTTTATCTCTTTCTTACGTGTAATTTTATCATAGTGCCGTCTCGGTTTTGAGCCCTGTTATTTCATTGAATATGTTGAATGCAGAGCGCGCTGTACCTGTACATGTGGCTCAAAACCAGACGCGACAATTGGCACCCGTTACGATGATGTCGGCTTTCATAATTTTCATGTTTCATTTTGATAACGCTGTATCACGAGATGATAGACTAAGGGTCGCAGTTAAGAAGCCATTCTGTCCCTTATTTTAGGCTTGTTACTATAGCCACTACGGTACATCTCTTTTTGTAAATATTCGCGTTTGAAAGGGTGTGGCTATCGCTCTACGCAATGAAGATAAGTAGGTTGTTAATGTTTCACTCCGACGCAGCCTTGAGTTTCTTTCGGCGTTTCTTCTCAAGGTAGTCGCTTCCGAAACGCTGGTAGATCACCGTTAGGTTCGTTTTTCAACTGGCCAGCCAACCATGTCGAGGTCCGTACCCACAGAGATGCCCTTGCGTAGCCGCCCAACCCATAAGTGTCGCTGGCTGAGCGCCCTCTGCGTTCGCCCACCAAGCCCGGTTTTGTTGTGAAGGTCTTTCCCAGGACACCAACGTAGGACACGCCGAAAAAAAAAAGTTGGTAATTTAGGCAGCTGGGAACACATTTGTTGTAACATTCAAATAGGATTTTTTTTTTGAATAAATTTTCGTTATCTTACCGGAGCGCGCATCAGAGCCTCGTATAGAACAAACAGCGGCGCCGTGAACGGAGGCGTGCGGAGCTCCCAAGGAAGGACATGACAGCGTCTAGGTTGGACTGTTTCGACGTAAATGCCATTCGTATTAAAATAAACAAATTGTACACCGGCAGCGAACTGGCTCCCAGTGCTGCTGAGTAACATCGCAAATATTTTGTAAAAGCAAATGCGTTTTGTGCTCGTGTTGTCACATTATTTGCATTTAGCTAGTGCATGTGATCTCATTGTGAATGTAAAATGCAATGGAACCGTTGATAGCCCATGCACAAATAAATAAATAAATAATTATATCCATTTGAAACAGTTTAAAATAATAAGACGTAAGTTTGACCCCGTCGGAAATACCAATCGACGCGTGAAATGCCCACTGTCCCCGGCCGGTGAGGATTTGACGGTTTCGCTGTTTTTCCTCAATATTTAAAAGTAGCATAATAAAAGACAGTATTTTTGTTCCCAATTGTGATGAAAATCGTCGTACAACACGCGTGTCTTTTGGTGTTTACATACTTGATTTTCTTACGACTCGCGCCTTGTGGCCCGCTCGTTAATTCGTTTCGTCGGTAATGAGCAGACGTTGCGCCTCGTTGTATCCTCACATATTATCGCGACGGGGATCCACAAAGGGCTAAGTGAGGTGTATAATGTAGACAGAATGTAATTTCGTCGCAGGCGGTCCTCGGCTGCCGCTCCCGAGTGCTCGTGGCCGCGGGCGGCGCTCGCCGTCAAGGCGGAGCCGGACACGGAGCCCCGGACGTACGCCGACGACAGCTCGAACTCCTGCACCTTCGAGTCTGAGGAGAACGCTGCTTACTTCCAGTTCTTCAGGGGCATATTCCACGACTACCGGGAACTGGGCCCGAGGAAGCAGCGGCAGTTCCGGCGCCAGTGCTTGCACTTGCTGCACCGGCTGCTGGACCAGAGCGACGGCGACGGCGACGGCGACGGCGACCCGCCGGACCCGCCGGACCCGGAGCCCGTCCCGGTCCGCGCGCTGCCGAAGGTCGAGAGCGGCGCCTCGTTGTGACTTGTCTGCTGCGGGCACATGGACTCTCCGCTGATAATGTTCTCATCATCTGCAGTATCCTATAAGAATTATCATTTTAAATTGTTATATTATTTATTGACGGTTATTGTATTATAATATAAAACGAGAGAACCTAAATAATGAGACAATGTGCAAATATCAGTGACGAGTGACCTCGATCTAATTGTTTTATTTATTTATCAAAGGCAATGAAACACCGGAGTAAACAATATTTAATGTTCCTACTTAAAAGTAGAACAGGCGGGATACGTTTAAAGCCATGATTGTTTGGATAGAACGGAAGATGTCGCTTACGAATGTATAACCGATACGAACCATTAGTCATGGCGGAAATCTACGATAATGAGGACATACTCATTATCTTGCATTGTGTTATATTCTTGTGATAACAATAAATATACAACTTGATATCTCCGTGCCTGTCTCATGCTAAGAAAACCAAGTCAAATAGACTTTTTTTTAAATATTTTAATAGCCTTGCTAACGAAATATAAATATAAATATAATTTGGTCAAACGGATGGTTTTTCCATATTCACTTGAGCAAATTAAACCAGAGTAGGGCAAAATGTCATCTAATGATTAACGATTACAAGATGTGATCGTATTTTTAATTTTGTTGCTCTGTAATAATTAATTATTAAATCTTTTCAAAACATTAAGGAGTAATAAATGTATATGCAATAGAGGATTCCGTAGTTTTTAAAACATAGATGAGCGAAATGCAGTCATATTAATGATGAAAAATGTAATCGTAATCGTTTTTCATTAATCTGATTACATTTTGTCCATCTATGGATAAAATCATGCATTAAGTTTAAAAGATAGTCCAAATAAGCGCCATCTCTCGTTCACTGCGAGAACTGCTTGCGGCCGCGACGGTCCCTCGCTTGCTTCGCTACAACGCCCTTTATGTTCACTTGAACACACGGAAGCAGCTGCTCGCAGCGTTTCCGATTTTTTATAATTGGTGAAATTAAATATTTATCAATTGAGATACTAAAACAAACTAGAATCAAAATAAAACATTATAATAAGTGTTTTACAAACAAATCCGACCGTCATGTAACCAAACAGTCATGTGTCCAAAATGTCTGTCCGTCTTAAAATTCAATGGCCGCATATGAACATTTTTTTAAATTATTTTGAAGTTAGGAGATACGGAAAGATAAAATATTATCAATAGGGAGGAACTAGGTAGGGTAGATGAAGTGTGGGATGTGTGGGTGGGGTGTGTGGGATCACTACACACGCCTGGATCTGGGCGCGCGGGAGTGTGTGTCCTGTGGGAGAGGGCCTGTACTGCAGTAACATACGCCACAAATCATAATATTGAAAATGAACAAATATTTGGCTGCTTCAGGTGCAGCGTATTAACCCAGGAGCACCGCGAGACACACAGAGGTACTGCAATAACATACGGCACAAATCAAATACGATGCTATGTAAAGAAGAAAATAAATATTAAATGAGGTTTCAAAACACTTATTATTATCTAAGGAAATAGAAAAAAAATCCTCCATCCTGGTGCGTCATGGAACCTAAGCTAAAAACTTAACTAAGCGCTTTCTAAATCGAAATCTTATAAGGAAAGGTAATATTTTTATAGATACCAGCTCAACAAAGTGAGTATAGCGCACCTGATGGAATGTGTACTGTAGTCCGAGAACGGCAGCGATCGTCAAGGGAAGTGAATGCATTTAAAGTTGCCATGCCGGCCTGCATATAGGAGCCACGGTTGTAGCTCTGCAGGTATATGAGTCACTGTGAGGGTCTTTGCTTTGCTTGTGTACTGCGGTCACGAGTTACGACCCAGTTCAGGCAATCGTCCCATCGCCTCGCACCGCAAGGTAGATGTAGTGTATTGCAGCAAACGGTAAAAGGCTAATAGTGAAAGGGCTCGTCTCTCGTCGCACGTTCATAAAGCAAAATGGAACAATTCCAAAAATCAGCATATCCGTGCGGAATTATGTAACGCATAAAACATTAATAAATTGTGACATTTTTAGCCGGCGCGTGTGCGTTGGCTCGCTCTCAGCTGTCACTTGTCAGCCGTGTGTCGCGCGCGCGACGGGAGGTAAGGACGGACGCCCATGGCGGCACACGATACGTGCCCGTCACGTCCATTTGTTGAGCTTTGGCTTTGTTGAGACTTTTCTCAAAAGTTATAAATTATGTTATTAGATTAATGTAATAGTATGTCACCGATTTTGTCAACTTTTAAACTATTAAGTTACTAACTATTAAGCTTCCTTTGTTAATTTTATTCGTGGATTGATCTTCCTCAACAATTTTTGGATTTTTGTTAAACGTTACTACACTATTATGTATACCTACTTATATTGATCTGGAAGGGTCTTTACAGCATCATTGGGCGAGAGGGTCGACCACTTTAGGTTCTTAGCCAGCAAGTTATGGGTTGGAGGTCATCGCAAGGGCATCCCTGTAAGCACGAAACTCGACTTGTACGGCCATCCAGAGAAAATAAACTAACTGGGATCCATTTATTATCCATTTATCCGCCTTTTGGAAGCGACTGCCTTGAGACGAAACACCGAAAGAAACTGAAGGCTGCGTCGGAGTGAGACTGTGGCCTCGGAGCGTAGACGCACCGATTAGCAACAGTTTACTGAACTATTCTTCGGCGACGCGGGTGCCGTGAATTGAATGTACCTCACTATAATTCTGAGTGGTGACTATTAAGGCCGCTGTAAAAAATTTCATCATATGGTAGAAGTCCATATTATGGGACACTGTCCCTATTTATGGTACACAATGTGAATATAATCATTTATAAAAAGAATACCAAATTATACTTTTAAAAAATATAATAAACACATAATTTTATCATTTTTGAATGAAATTAACAAGTCTAATTGTTAATTATTACTTGTATGTTTTGAAAAAAAATTATAAAAGCATGAGGTTTGTTGTTGGTATTCAAAACCGTGGCTTAAAAGAGTTGAACGATAACTACTGTACAGTTTTTTACTTGGATGAAATTATATATTTTATTATATTTATATATATAATGTAAGTGTAATCTAAAAGCTTATAAATTATAGATATTGTATGTTATTTGCATTTATGTTAATTTATAGCAATATTATTTTATTTTTGAGTGTCTCACAATACCGACACTTGTTAACGTAGACGTACCGGTATATGGAACACTTTACACCGCGTATCACTCAATACGGACATCAAGTCTTATGATTGTCCCAATTAATGAGACAGTGTACTGTTATGCGTTTTTAATTAAAATATCAATAATTTTTAGTATTTAAAAAGTAAAATGATTAAATATAACAAATTATTTATCAGCATAACTTCAAATAGTTATTTCTGAGAGTATTTTCAATTTAATTACGTTAATTTCAAAACTTAACCTAAAATCAAAACATTAATTTTGCAAGTTTTTTTTTCTTAATTTTTTATTTGATATTATTGAAATATTTAAAATATGTTTTTTTATACTTTTATTAATTAGTGAAATTTTTTTTTTTTACTCTGGCTCGACATAGTGACTACAGAGTACCTGATGGTAAGTAAGTACAGTGTAATCCAAAAACGAAAGCGACTATCAAAGGATGAAAATCCATTGATAGTCTCCAACGTCATGTCGGCCCATATATACCACGACTGAAGGTCTCTAGGTATATGAGCTACTGGATATACACAAGCTGATCCCGAAACGCGACAAGCCGAAACTGGTCACTATGACGGGCTTTACACCCATGTAATGTGGTCGCGATCCAGGCGGGCACCGAAGCCCTACCACCTCGCTGCTGCTCGTTTAGCACCACCCAGGAGTCACCTGTAGGGAAACTAGGGTAAAGCCTACGGACGCGAGCAGCTTCGACTCCCCCCATCGACATATCTCTCGATATTTTAGGTTACGTGTCAACAGTGAACAACAAAAAACAAATTATTGAAAATCGGAGTAATGGGGACAACAGCCGTCTCAATCAGCAAAAAAGAAAGTGTTGTGTTCAAAAGTGCTTGATAAAAGACTTAAATATGACCCAATAGATGTAGAAAATGCTTTAAAAGCAATAAAAGATACCGGGTCATCATTACGGAGAGTAGCTGTTGCCTTCGAAGTATCTGTGGCTACTCTAGGCAGAAAAAAGTATTGGGCTAGATGAGATAAAAAAAAATCTAAACCAGAAACAGTCTTATCGTCTCAGGAAGAAGATGATATTGTCAAATGGGTGCTAGACAGGGCTGCAATAGGAGCACCTGTAACAAAAACTGAGTTATTGGATTGTGTTCAAAAATATGTCCAAAAATTAGCTGTAAAAACTCCGTTTACAGAGTCGTCCTAGTCGCCACTGGTATGAAGGGTTTAGAAAACGTCATTCAGAATTAGCTATAAGGAAACCCCAACATTTGAGTGTTACAAGAGCAGCTGTCACTTGTGTAGAATTGCAAGAGTGGTTTAAAAAGTCTGGAGCATATTTTGAAAGTAAAAATGTATGTAATATTTCTCCTACAATTTTTTTTAACTGTGATGAAAGATGTTTACTCCTCTGTCCTGAAGCAGAGAGCGTGTTGGCATAAAAAGGATCACCATTCCACCGCGAAACCACTAGACATCTTGTGGGATAACATCCGTATGTGGTGGATGTTCCTTATATCAGCACGAAAAGATTCGCTTCTACATTCATCATGCGAACGGCTAAAGAATGGAATACGCTTCCAGAGGCAGTATTTTCGCGATGTTATGACCTGGGAGTCTTTAAGAGAAGAGTGAATAGGCAATTGCTGGGCGAACACGTTTCATCGTCGGACTCATCTTCACCTTCCACCAGGTGTGATTGAGGTCAAGCGTTCGCCTATAAGTTATAAAAAAAAAGTTACAAGAAGAAAAGAAAAAACTGATGGGCAAAGTAAAAGAACTGCAGAAGAAAATTAAAGAATAAAAGTGAATTAAATATTTTTATAATTTTCATTTATTTCTCATTTAATTTAGTAAAGACTAATTATTTGTTATTTCAGATTCAAGTTTATTATCTATTTTATAAGTATTGTGATTTAAAATTAATAAATAGTTATTTTAAAATGAGTCTTATTGATTTCTAAACTGTCTCAAAAATAGGGACATACATCATGAGACATTGGGGCCATCTACTTTTTAAGTGTCTCATAAATAGGGACATAGAGGTTCCTCTCATAAAAGGCTATTAATTTTATTTTTACAAATTAACATTCAATAAAAACTAGCTATATTAATTAAATAATCATAAGACAATTGTATGATACGATTTAAATAGTATTTTTGACTTAAACAGATTATATAATAGCGGTAATGTACGACCAACCTGAAAATGTGTCCCATAATACGGACTTTTACCATATAATATAAAAATGAATCGTTAAAAGTGTATAAGCGCGAAACTCGAGAAAGGCTGAACCGATTTGGCTGATTTCTTTTTTGTTGCGTTTATTGAAGTCTGTGGAAGGTTATTACGGAGAGAAAATTAAAAAAATTGTCTGAAAACGTCTAAAAACAACACTTTTCTATATTCTCATACAAAAAATTCGTAATAATGTTTAAAGGCAATTTGAACTTTAACACTATACCATAAAGTTTAAATGTTAGTGGACGGGTTCTGGGAAGGCAAAACAATTGAGTGATGTATAAATATTAATGTCAATATTAGTCAATTTTTATACATATAGCATTAAGGCCAGGTTCCTTCAAACAATTTTCAAAAAAATCTGACGGGGAAGCTATTAATATTAAAAAAAGCAATGTGACTTTGTTTTAGAGAAATAGGGCAGAACAAGGTCTGCCGGGACAGCTAATATATATATAATGTTAACGATCAAAGCGTTCCATTCATTCACTTTTAGTTGTTTTCCGTTCGTGTGTACTGCGGTAGGGTAGATACTTGAAAAATGACAGGGTTTGAAACAAACCTTGAACCTCTAATTCACTCAAATCCCACTCTCCGGCTGTAGGCGCTGCGCTTACCGACAGATGTGCTCATCCTGCTGAACGTATGTAGAAAGAGAATGTCTTAGGGCATAAGGAAGGTGGAGGCGGGCGCCAGCAGACAGAGCGGCGTCGGCGAAGCCGGTGCTGGCAAGCGGCCACCGCGCGGGCTCGCTCTCGCCCATCTACATCGTTACTATAAATAAGCGTGTCCTTATAACACGGAGCGGGCTCTCACAGAACGGAATCGCATATCTATAGACAGGCTGTCTCCTACAGACAAATAACATTCCATACACGATGACGCTTGTAGATAAGTGAAAAATACACAATGACATTGAAATAATAATACCATATCGTTACGCTTTATTTCTCACGGGGTGAGCAGAGATACATGTGTAGTAGTAGTAAGCAGTTAGCGCCTGTATATTGTGCCCAGAGTGACCAGCAGTGAGTCAGCGCAGCTGCCTGCCGTCCTCACAGCGCTAGCGCACGTGCCATGTCTATTACATGCTGCGCGGGCTTCCTCGCGATGGTTATGGTGTCCTTCGCCGGTGAGCATGTGGCGCCAAAACCCGAACATAACCTGGAATAACTCAAATGTACTCGTCGAGATTCGAACCTGCGACCATTCGCGTTGTCGCACTTGGTAACCGGTCGCTTAACCACTAGGCCACCGCGCAGCATTCACAGCACTGAGGGCAGCTTTCGAATATCACACTGACTCGCTGCACCCGCCCGCACACACACACACACACACATTTACAGTTGTATACAAGCGTCATCGACGAATGGATGATAGTCAATGTGGAGGCGGAGGCCTGGACAGCTGAGTCGGCCTTCCTGCCTTTAAAGCAGGATGTCCTGGGTGTGAGTAAACTTTTTGTGCGGAACCGATTGTACTGTCGGTGTTCCTGGATGTGACCCGGAGCACACGCAGCCGGGCGCGGCGGCCCGGACTCACTAGTTGGACCAGGCCAATGTCTCCATAAATATTTTTCTTATTTTTTATTTAATATTACCTGACCATGCGATCTTCGTCCCGCATTACCGTCAATGAATGTTGTATTAACTTTTAATTAAACCTAATCTTTCTCTCTCTCTCTCTCTGTGCCCTGTGCCCTGGCAGCGTGTTCGATTGAGGGTCCTAACGTTTTTATTAGACATATTCCCTTTCCTACAATTATCGCCACGTTTCAAACTATTCACACGAAACCTTAACAAATTATAGGTACACTAGTTCCGCACGTTGGCAGTCGCGTTCCTTCTTGGACTGCACTACACTTACCATCAGGTGCCATGTAATCATTTTACTGAATGTATTGTGTCTATTGATTGCGGCGAGCGCTCCTCGCCGGCTGTGGGCGGCTGGCCGGCTGCGCCCTGGGCCCCGGCCTCCGGCCCCCGGCCCCCGGCCCCTGGCCCCTGTCCTTCTCCAACTCTAAGCTCTTCGCCCTAATTACAACCGCGCACTCTGATGCTGAGCGAGAGCGATTAAATTAAAGTTGAAATTTGCATAATTGTACCTCGCGCCTCCCCCGCTCCGCCACAGCGCCATTGTTATCCGAGAGCTAGACATTATCAACTTTACATTAATAGTAACTAAATATCTTTAGAGGAATAACATTAAAATTGAATGCTTCGAAAATGGCGACCAGCTCCGCCATGAGTCACTGCTGGTCACGTTGGGAATATAAAAGTAAAGATAATGTCGCAATTAATTTATTTCTATTTTCTACCCATTCAGGGAATATAACGTGATAGCACAGAGAGGTTTTCACGAGACAGTTTCATGGTAAAAGCTTACTTTTTCCCTAAATAATCTGTTGTCCGAAGGACGCGACACAAGGATTTCGAGACAGAAAGAATACTATGCACTAGCGACAGCATAACGATATGGCAGAGGGAGTGCATATCTTGGAAGTTTAATTTTCGTCACAAGTATTGAGTTATATACTAAATTGTTCATTTTTTGTACAACTAGAGACATAAAAAAGGTTTGAAATAACAGTTAATTTAACAGCGCTAAATGACACATATTAAACTGATTGGAACTAAGATAGCAATATGAAAAAAAAAACACGAGTGCGAAAGAGATGAAAACTTTGACGAGTGAAAAAATGATTACTAGGGCGATGATGATGATGTGAAGTGAGACGGCGAGAGAATAGCAGGTGTGTACCTATCTTCATTGCTCGGCTGGGAGTCCATCTTGTTTTATTGCGCAGGTTTATCAAGCGCAACTAGTACACTATTATGTTCCTATGTTATGTACAGGATTATATATGTATAATTTAATTCGAAGTTTGGGCTAAATAAAATATTATTTTGCGGGCATTGAAGCTTCGGAATATACCTCACTACAAAATGTTGCCAGGTACCTGCTACATTGATATCTCAGCTATTTGCAAATTCGGATTTTATACATCATTTAGATGTTTGGCACTCAGACAAGAATTATTTGGACGGAACATAATTATTTGACAAGTTGATTATATGTACTATGATTAATGAGTGTCTTAAAAAATAGTACTAACGGCTGTGTTGGCACCGGCCGCTGCTGGAGCTGTGCCGGTTCTGTTTGTCGACAAACTCTAATATTTAACTACATAACCTAAAATATATGAACGTATCGTGTCATACGCGGTCACAATTATTTATCTGTTTATATATCTTATTCAACTGGATCACGTCTGCACTAGTATTCTTATATTTTGGCTTGATAATGTGACCGCACCGCCTCCAATGGGAAACTCTGTACAGTCTAAAACGGCAGCGATTGTCAAGAGACGGTAACCCATTGTCAGCCGCCGCAACCCCGTGGACACACGTGTATGTACCTCGACAGAAAGTCTGTAGGTACATGAACATCTGGACGTGCAGAAGCGTATACCGAAACCGACAGACTGAATTATGATGGGTTAAATGGCCATGCTAAGTCTAGTATACGGATAATGAGAATTATGCTTTTTGAAATTAGCTCCTATACGTGAGTACCTACGTCCAGTTATTGTGAACGTCTGTAAAATTTGAAACCTTCTGTTGAGGTATGCTTTGGGAACCGCGACGATGGCGATTACCAGTGGATACTCATCTCGTGACGAGCGCCATGTTTGTCGGGCTGTACTGAATTAACATCAGCTGTAGCACTTTAAAAATGCAAAAATATACTTAATGTAGCTACAAAGACTTCAGGAAATAATATTGGTTCACGAGTCTGTTTAAACGAAATACACTTTATAGTAGAATTGTCATTGAATGTTGCCGCCTGCACGCCGCCTGCAAGCCTCCTGCACGCCGCCTGCACGCCACCAGCACGCCTCCTGCACGCCGCCTGCACGCCTCCTGCACGCCGCCTGCACGCGCTGTCCAATGTGAAACTGTGACGAAAACAATACTGTTATAGGACTTATTTTTGAAAAGTTAAATAAAATAATGTGCTTTTTATTTGATTATTTATTAAAACACATCAATACAAAATACATTATATTATGAACGACTTGCAGATATGCGCACCAACTGGAGACGCACGCAACATTTGTCAACCGAAACAATCCTCAACATAAAAATAGTACCACAAAAGCAAATATCACGTAGTTCTTGCAATAAACAAAGCCAGAGAAAGTGAACGTGTTCAGATATTTTGTCACGGATGCGGTGATGGCGGCTATGTCGGGCTGCGGGACTACTGCAAGTGGGAACTACATTTCTCCTTCATTAGGAGCGCGCCGCGTCCGATGTAACATGATGAAAAACTCCAAGAATAGAGCTTCAGCCTGCGCCGGGTTCATTTATGAAGGGAAAGTCATTTGGCCCCCATGTTGGACGCGCGTGCCGCTCCCTCAGCCTTTTCTGTTCGAGACACTGTTTTATTGCGAATGGATTCTAAAATTTTATGAATAGCCTAGTCCAGGCCTTCCCAAACTGCGTCGCGACGCCCCGGGACGTCGCGGTATGATTCCAGGGGCGTTGTGAGGCGGTCTAAATAGGTTGGCGGTCTGTATCGACTGATCGATCGTTTGCGACATGATGCTGGTGCTGGACAATTTTCTCAAAGGTGCAGTCATTAAGAGCAAGTACAGATTAAAATAAATTTAGAGACCGAGATGAGAGTGACAACGTCGAAATTTGAACCTCGTTTTGAGAAGCTGTGCTCAGCAAAGCAAGCACATCCTTCTCATTAATACCAAATGAAAAGAGATAAAAAGGGCGTGCTTGCTATTTATCCTTTTTATTTGCTTTCAGTTTCGTTTTTATATTTTTTCTTTATTTTCTAATAAAAAAATTAAATGCTATATGAAGTATTTCTGACAAATTGCTATTAGGCTAGAACTACAACTAGCAGGTAAATGTGTGGCAAGAAGGCCAGGGCGTCGCGAAAATATGGCAACTTACCAAGAGCGTCACAGTTAAATAAGTTTGAGACGCTTTGGCCTACTCATTTTACACGAATAAAGTGGAATAATTTTAATACGAAATAAATTGAATATGAGTACGAGCTTTATTTTCATGTAAAAGTTTACTCAAAAGTCTCATAAGATATAGTCTCATAAGATTATCAAGAGTATTTCGTCTCTTAAGTAATAATTGATATTTACATTTTAAAAAAAGTTGTAGAGCACAACGTTATTAGCGAGTTGTGGCGGATACTTCCTCAGGATCAGCCGTTACACTCTTGTGATACAAGAATTCATATCAAACTTAATCTATAAGATTAACCTGAAGGTGGAGGAACTAGTTACCTATTCCCTATAAAGATAGAATATATTTTTTAGTCCATGTGTTGAATCTCATCGGGGTTTCTATGCTATTTAAAGTGGAAGTAGCCGAGCGCCTGCCGCGTGCCGCATGACGTCTGCCGCCTGCCGCCTGCCGCCTGCCGCCGGGCGAAGCGTTGTCTGTGCTGCCTCGGCACGGCGGCCACAGCGCGGCTGATGGTAAGCGCGGCGCTGTCCGCATCGGTCATGCCGGCCTGCACGAATATCTCTGCACGCTACGTTTAAAAGACCCAATGTAATAAGACTGCAGACACGCTCGCTGGAAGAGCATTCCACAGGCCAACGACTCGGCAATGGTATAACCCTAATCTGTAAATTGCCTCGCCTGGAAAACTGTGCCATCGCCTGCATTCGTGCGCACGCATCGCGCACAATATGAATATACGAGCTCATTGCGACCAATGCAGTGCCGTATCAACACGACAGGGAATTTTACATAGTTCAAACACAATTTTAGTGCAGTGCACGCGCTTGCATTAAATAATATTAATATAGCTATTTCAGGCTGACCGATGATTAGCGGACGAGGGACAGCTGCCGTCTACCCTCGCAGCTGTCGAGCGAGGGTATGGCTGCGGCGCGGCGCCACACACTGCGCAGTGGTATGCACGACACACGCGGCGAGCGGGCGCGGGTCATACCGTCGTGCGCGGGCGCGGGTCACACCGTCGTGCGCGGGCCGGGTCGAAGATTCGCCAGCTCTACTGCCGTGCACGAGGCCGGTTCAACAAACACGCGGACCGCTCGAGTTGCGCGGCTCCGATTAGTTGATTAAAACGCCGTTTACCGGTTACAAATATCTTCATTTGTTGATAAGCTTCAGGGTTTTTAGTAAAGAAGGTTTTTATTCCGTTTGTCGGATTGTAAAATGGACAGCCTGAAGGAGCGACGAATTGCTGTGAAATGTAGAGTAAAACTAGGGCAATCTGCGACTGGAACGTTTGATATGCCAAACGCGGCTCACAGCGATGACGCGTACTGCGTGTTTGTAGTGGCGTGAACGTTTCAAGAGTGGCCGACAGTCGCTGTGTATTGACAACTTGCACGTTGTCAAGATCAACAGCCAGGTGCGCTTAAACCAACATCTGACCATCGGGGAGCTTGGGAAAGAGTGTGGAATATCAATTGGCTCTTATCACGAGATTTTGACCGGTAAATTGAAAATGCACCGCGTCGCGGCGAAATTTGTGCTACGGCTGAAGACCGACGATTTAATAAACACTCGATAATTGTTCTCCCTCTACCACCCTACTCACCTGATCTTACTCATTGTGTCCTTTTCTTATTTTCAAAACAAAAAAAAAAAACAATACCTAGCAAATATTTGACACAATATTGGTGTTTGAGGCAAATACCACGAACGAGCTGAAAGCCATTATGAAGTGTACCAGGACTGTTCCAACAAGTGGAAGCTCCGTCAGGACCAGTGTGTGCGTCGGAGAGGAGAGCGCCTCGCAGGAGACCCAGACATGTAACAAAACTTCCAATTGAGATATTACGTTTTCTCTTATGGCCCCGGTCCGCGTATTTTTTGAACACACCTCGTATTTATATGGAGGATTACACGTTGAAAGAGTGCGCGGGTCGGCTGCGGAGCGGGTGCGCAGTCTGCAGTGTTCCATATAGATACAAACACTTAGAACCGTCGAGCTCCCGATTGGATCCAGGGCCGCTCGCCGTGTGTCTTGCGCTTTAGTCGTTTGAGTCCTTAAGAACTTTCTTATAATATATGTATATACGAGTGCGGAATGAAATGCGTATAACACCGAATACGTAAGACAATTAAATAAAAAAATTAACGTCCATAGTTCATTTTGAAGACAAGCACCATTTTTGAAACTTTTTCCTCCTGTATCTTTCTTATTACTCAAAAATCCGACGCGTCAATTATGTTAACGTTTAAAATTGAAAACTAGACACTTGAAGCTACAACCTTCTACTGTCAAATATTCTGTGCGAGCATTTTTCCCTCAAAATAACAGCCTGTTGAAAATCACCTAAAGATTGGGGACTTTTTTAATACCCTTTAATTAACACGTCTAGTGTATATTCTGAAAGTGCCGCGGCGCGTCAGTCCGCTCGAGGCCATGAGGCCATGACCTGTGTAAGCCGATCGAAACGTCGATTCACCATTAAAAATAAGTTTATTCGCGTCCCGAAAAACGTCGCGTTTTAAGTCCCGTTAAAGTATTTATAAGCATATTACAATGACATATACTACAATAATTTAGACCTGACGCTGCAGCTTCATCTGGATGCTTAAGGATGCTCGACCCTTCAGCATCTCACACGGGAGCCTGAGCTCACCGGGATGCTCTCAATGAGTACATTACAAACAGATGCATTACGATTGACTCGGGGTATTTTTAAATTAATTGTGTGTCTGAATGATATCGGATTGTGTAATATGCCGTAGGCCAGTGCCAAGTTGTCTGTCCATGCAAAGAGCTGGCGCGGGGGGGGGGGGGGTGCCGGCTGCGGCGCGTCATTCGCGGCTCATTAGCCCCGTTCCTGGAAGCTGTGCCCCGCTGGTGCTGCGTGTCGGTTGGCAGCGTCCGCGCCGCGCTAGCGTCACGGACGCGTCACGGGCCCGCCATGTCAGTGCGCAGCGCCGGTATCGTGCAATGTAAGCAACATTACCAGGCGAATTGATTTTCGGGGAGTGTTTGAGGAATTTTCTGACTTCCAAGGGATATCCTGATGATTGTCAGATATTCTGAGGCTTGTGAGATAGCCCGAAGATTGGGGGATATGCTAATGCTGGAATGATGCCTCAATATTTTTGGTTGTTACATTTTCTGGGAAACATACAGTAATTTATCTCTATATATATTTTTTTTATAATATAAATCGTTAAATGTGTATAAGCGCGAAACTCGAGAACGGCTGAACTGATTTGGCTGATTTCTTTTTTGTTGTTTGTTGAAGTCTGTGGAAGGTTATTACGGAGAGAAAAATTTAAAAAATTGTGTGAAAAAGTCAAAAAACAACACTTTTCTATATTCTCATACAAAAAATTCGAAATAATATTTAAAAGTCAATTTGAACTTTAACACCACACCGTAAAGTTTAAATGTCAGTGGACGGGTTCCGGGAAGGCAAAACAATTGAGTGACGTATAAATATTAATGTCAATATTTGTCAATTTTTATACATATAACATTAAGGCCAGGTTCCTTCAAACAATTTTCAAAAAATCGGATTTTCTTTTTACATAAATTGCTAGAAAATACTCTTAGAAATGATATAGAATTAGTTCTGATAGAATAGTGATTCCTGCCGTTCGCGCACCCTGGGTGCCAACAGTTGCCCTGGGTGCATATAATATAATATAATCAATTATATTAGAAAAGATATTTACAACAAATTTATGAAGAATTACCTGAGGAAAAATTGCTCGAGAGATGTTTAGGGGCATTAGCCATTCGTTTCCAAGAAAGGATGACAATCACCAACAAATCGGACGAGTTTGAGCAGCTGTTTCCAGAGCCGCCATAATAAAAAAAATAAAATAAATGTTTTTAAGTAGTTTAATATATGTACTTTTATCTGTAAAATGTTTAATAGTGAAATATTTTTTTAACAATAAATATAATTCTTTAAAAAAAATACACATTTTTTGGAGAAACCTGGCCTTAAAGGAGAAGACGTTTTGATACCCCGCATCCCAATGATTCCGACTGACGTACCATTCGAGTTTAAACGAGTACAGTTTCCAGTACGGCTTGCTTTCGCTATGATTATAAATAAATTCCAGGGGCAGTCATTAAATGTTTGTGGTATAAAATTAAGAAAACCCATGTTCCTCGCATGGTCAATTGTATGTCGCCTGTTCCCGTGTCGGAAACCATCTGCTCTGCTACTTCACGCGCCAGGTAATCAAACAAAAAACTTCGTGCACCATAAAGTATTACAATAAAAATGAAACTTAATTGGGAATAAGTAAGAATAAAATGAAATTTAATCAGTAGGTATTATAATAAGAAATCTGAAATTGTAATTTTCATTGTGATTTTTAGTGACTATTAAAAAGAATTTCAAGTGTTTTATAATATTTTTTTTTACATAATGTAATTGTTGACTAATCAACTTTCTTTTTTTATCTTACTAGCTGAACCGGTGTCCCGAATAGCAGAATAAGTATTAAAAAAATTAAAGAATCTATTGTTAGGCGGTACGAAGTTCGCCGGGTCAGCTAGTAAATGATAAAAATACACAACATACATATATGAGCCCGTAAAGTTTGCACTAAAATAATACAAAAGAAAACTGTTTTTAGCCTTTAGGGCTACGAAGCAATAAGAGAAAACTAACTAATTACATTAAGAAAAAAATACAGCAAAGTACAAATGAAACTGACATGTGCGGGATGCGGGGAGGGACGTGCTGGTGCTTGGAGGTGCCCCGAAGTTTGAATGATGTTACAGAGGTGTCCTCTTGTAGCTAGGGTTCCTTCAGTGTTGCCATGAAACTGAAACCACGACATCGTGAGCACGGCGCATCGTTTCGATACATGTTACCTCACCCGGCAACACGGACTGTACGGTGCCCGTCTCTAATGTAGGCTTTCCCTGGAAACAGCCGATGTCAAATGATTTTGTAATGGTTATGGGCCTCGTGGGCTTACGGACACATGGGGAACATGTTGCTTAATGATTATCTGAGCTTTTTGTACTGCATTACTGTTCCAAGTATTGCTCGAGTCCGCGCCCGGAACTGAATTGATTATTGAAATGCATTTGGCAGCGCGGTGCCGGTGCCGATGCCGGTGCCGGTGCCGGTGCCGGTGCCGACCTCTCGGGTGATCATTAGATTCCATTCGTGTTTGCGTCAGGCGCTGGGGCCGCGCCGCGGCGGCTGTCAGGCGACTGTCACGTCAGTGCGTTTATGGTGCAGGCGGACGCTTGACCTCCATCACACCTGGTGGAAAGTTAAGATGAGTCCACTGATAGACCGCGTCCGCCCAACAAATGCCTATTCGCTCTTCTCTTAGAGGCTCCCGAGTCATGAGGACATGAGAATATGCCCGCTGGACCATGGTGCACTCCTTAGCTATTCGCGTGATGAACGTGGAGGGGAATCTCTTCTTGTGGACATAATGAACGCCCTCCGGCACGCAGGGCCGGCACCCGGCGCCGTGTCTAGCGGTGTTCTGATGACATTGAGATGGCGGGGCGCCGGCCGGGGTCTGCGTCGGCGCGAGGCGCCCCGTACTCGTGTTAGCATCACATTCTAGGATCAGTTTGTGTGGACACGTCCAGTTGTTCATACATCTGGAGACCTGTGTGTGTGTCCAACGCTGCCGTTGTTGGACAGTGTTTTCCATCGAGTGCTGTGCGCAAACAAAGCACGGCCTCGGCGCTGCCGCCGCTGCTGCTGCAGCGGAGGGTTCCACGTGCACATGGCTCTACCGTTTATATATATATATATATATATATATATATATATATATATATATATATACAGGGTTATAGGTAACTAACGCACGGCCTCTTAAGGGTGGCTTTGATTTATCAAGACTGACAACTTTTGTTGTACGACTTTTGCCAAAACCTAATACATCGTTAGATTTTATTTTTTTTAGTTTTAGTGTGAATATCTAGTCATCGTTAGCTCTATATTCCAACTTTCATTCGATCTGGCGTAGGTATCCAATCAGCTGGTGCTATGCAGTCGTGCGCAAAGTTACGTTCCTACGCAGCGTTAAGGATCGTGTAGCAGAAAGTTTATTAACCCTATACCTTGTTTATTTTACAAAGTCGCTTATAACAATTATTTGAACGTAAATTTCCATATTTAGTTAAATAGTGAAAATAAATGTTTATTGATTGACGTACTAATACACTATTAAAACAAACTAGAATCAAAATAAAACATTAAATAATTGTTTCACAAACAAAACCAACCTATTATTTGTCTGCCATAGGGAACATCGTAAAATAAACAAGGTAAAGGCCTCTACGTAAATTAATGTTTCAAAGGTTGTACAATCTGTACATATTTATACACTGAATCCACAATCCCTTCATACTTATCCAGGCTTAGGACTGGCTACACTAAAAAATAAAAAAGTAAATAGAAAAACACGAACATTGATACGTAATCAAGCAATTCATCGCACCAAAAGAGGCGCGCGGTCTGTTTGAAGATAGATAATTGCAAACTATTTTTTAATGTAGGCGTATTTAAAAAGTGGAATCACTCTATTTACAATAATTAAACTATTTACAAAAATACTCACAAATCTATTTACTCGGTGTCAACACATTCGGAAATAGTCTCGCGGACTCACGGCAAGCTTCAGACAGATTGTCACCGCACCGAGCATAAACACGCACCATTTCGGTATATTCAATGTTAGTGTATCGATTTGACATTGTGATTTATGAAACGAACGCGTCACTGGGACAACTAACACGTCGGCGCACACGCAAGCAAATTTGCGACTGACATGACCCGTGTTACACAGTAGTCAAGCACATGTCGCCACGCCCGCTCACCGCGCCGCAGACCCCTTTCTTCGTTAGTAGCGACACAAGACGCCGCGCACTACGTAAGTCTGTCTTCGGTCGCCTTTGTCGGAGTGGCGCGATCGTCGCCTTACGAAGAGTTAAAAAGTTCAGAACTGCAAATCTGATTTTTATTTTTTTTGTATGGGAAAAAAAGTAATTGAATTAGAAAAAGTCGTACAACAAAAGTTGTCTGTCTTGATAAATCAAAGCCACCCTTAAGAGGCTGTGCGTTAGTTACCTATAACCCTGTATATAGATTAGTTCATTAATATTACGAAACTGGTTTGAAATTATTTTCGTTAGCAACGATTTATGTCATCCATAGCCGCTAAGGCCGCGGTTCCATCACATGAGCGGGAGCGTGTCCTACATCGCTTATAATTTGTCCATACAATTTGGATAAAGAAACCACACACACTCTCTCTCTCTCACACACACACACACCTAAAGTGTGGTCCATAGACGAAGCAAATGGGTTTTATTTTTCACTCTTATATTCATCGAGTCAGTGAGGTATGGAATGGTCGCCGGGCGAACGTGTTTCCACTGTAGTACGGCACTTATCCGTGCCATCGCTGCGACTGCCGATGGGGTTTCCTTTGCTGTGGGTACTCGTAGCTTTTTTGGATTGCACTATGCTTATTATCAAAAGGTGTAATGTGGTCACTTTTTTTGGTAACCCTACTGGGGGGACATCCCTCGGATTTCAGCGTACGGTGAGGGCCGCCCCCCGGGGTGTTTCTCCTACCTGTCGGCTGGGGCTGTGGGCAATGCCGAACAAGCTTCCCAATCACCCAGCGACGTCTGGCCTTCTGCAGGCCATATCCCTACGTTTCGTGGAGGTGGTGTAGAGTGCTACATTGAAAATTTTTATTCCGTTTAGTAACTTTGACTCAGATGATTACAATTTCCACACACACACACACACGCACATGGAAGGAACTAGTGTAAGTAATGTGTCGGGCAAGGGTCATGGGAGCACTCCAATGCAGCCTCGCGGCGTCTCTCCTCAAGACGGTTGCTTGCCCGGCTGGCCGCACCAGTCGTGGTCGTGCTCGCGGGGGTGCCCTCGCGTTGCCACCCGATCCAGAAACTCGCTGGCTGAGCTGCTTCAGTGTTTTTCTTCGAAGCTCGGTTTAGTTGTGATGGTTTGTCCCGGCCAGCAGGCTGATAAGAAAGCGGAAACAGATCGTTGGAGAAGCATTTCGACCGCTGCCGGCGGCACAGTGTCCACGTTCTAATTTTGATGATAAAACTCCGTCATAATTCATAACAGAATTGCAGGCACCGGTCCGCTGTCGCCGCTGGAGCGCGATAAATTAATTTTTATAATAATTTACATCTCAGTTGTCCGCCGCGCTCGCCCCGCCTGCGCACAGCCCTGCGCGCTGTCGCCGCCTGCGACCTTCGCAATCACACAAAATTATAAATGAATAACTTTTTATATTATTATTTAGATTATTTAACCTTTAACCGCGTACGTACTACTGTACAAATGTAATGAGGTTGCAACTACCGGGACGCTTTTTAATAAACCCTTCACCATTAGTCTGCTAAGTCACGATCCGCTGGCGAGCACGAGCCGCCTCCCGGGGCACAAGGGCCTTATATGTTTGTTATCTGCGATATTAACTTATATAGGAGTAGCATAGGTTATATGTTATTTCAGTAATAACAAGAAAAGCAATATTTATTTTAGTTAGTGACGCAAGTTTCTCCGTCCGCGCCTCGGCTGCGGCTCCACTCTGCTGCGAACTTAACATTGGGTGTGTCCACGGTGCTGTTTGAAACGGCACTTTTGTCATCGTTACTTTCAATTAACTGCAGCTGTTCACGGAGTGCTACTACTGAATATATCGAAATTGCTAGTTTGCTCTCCACGAACAGTTCGTCGATTAATGTCAGTTTTTTTATTTAAACTGAGGATATTTTTGTTTATTCATGATATACGATCAGGATCAGTGAATTCATAAAATATATGTTGAACCAAATTTGGTAAAGTAAATGCATTTATGTGTGAGAATCAAATTATTTTCACATTAAAAATCTGTCAAGCAGACACCGCATTCGAATTCTATTTCATTATATCTATCGGGGCGGATTCCAAGAGGTGTAATTTTGACATTGTTGAAGTTCTACATATATTTTCACGTTTAACATTATTCGCAAAATTGTCAAATTTGATAACGCCGTAACCGGTGGTATTTTTGCCACTGGCAAAAGTATTTGGCACCATGAACATGTCAACGATGTCGAGTGCGCCAACGCGCAGCGACTGCCGCCAGCGACTGTCGCGGAGCGGCGCGATTGTCGCCGGCCGCTTGTCCGCTCCGTTCGTCCGCTCCGCTCGTCCGCTCCCCTCGTCCGCTTCGCTCGTCCGCTCCCCTCGTCCGCTCCCCTCGTCCGCTTGGTTCGTCCGCTCCACTCCCCTCGTCCGCTCCGCTCGTCCGCTCCGCTCGTCCGCTCCCCTCGTCCGCTTCGCTCGTCCGCTCCCCTCGTCCGCTTGGTTCATCCGCTCCACTCCCCTCGTCCGCTCCGCTCGTCCGCTCCGCTCCGCTCGTCCGTTCCGCTCGTCCGCTCGCTCCGCGTCGCCCGCGTACCCATCACATGCGAGTACGCGGACCTAGTTCGGTTCTTCTGTGCGGCTATTTTATATTATTTCATTCAGTTTTGGGACTTATCGGTCCGGTAACAATGTCTTCATTTGTTGTTATGTTTATCGGTTACTAATTAAACGGTTCACACGCTGACCTGAGGCAGCCGTGGCTACAAATTCTGTTATTTAATTGCTCCTTTGTAAATTTTATAATGAATACAAGCTACGATTTAAAAGCTCGTACAATCATAGATGGGCAAAATGTAATCAGATTAATGAAAATGATTAACGATTACATTTTACGTTTTTTACCATTAGTATGACTGCATTTTGCTCATTTATGTTTTAAACACTACAAAATCCCAGATTGTATACACATTTATGATTTCTAATGAATTAAATGTATTTAATCATGATTACAGAGCAAGAAAATTAATATTACGAATACATTTTGTAATCGTTGATCATTAATCAGATTACATTTTGCCCATCTCTGCCGGTACAGCACATGGTCTAATTAAGAAATAGGTAATGAATGAGTGAAACCTAAGGGTTTGTGTTCTTTTCGCGCTAGGCAAGTACATAGCTAGGTCTAGCTGGGCATAGTGAAATAAAGTTTCCAGATTAACTACAGAGCACATGCTCACCGGTGAAGAAAAACATCGTGAGGAAGCCCGCATGGCATTTAATAAAGTCATGTGCGCTCGTGCTATAACAACGGCGGTCAGTTGCGCAACTGGTCGCGTTGGGCACGACATACAAGCGCTAAGTGCAAACGGCCGCTAATGTATTCTGCTCACCCCGAAAGGGATACATCGTAACGATATATTATTGTTAAATACTTATTCAGAGAAAATTAATTGTTTCTGTGCTGCTTTAAAGTTAAACTTTATAATTAGAAATACGATTGGCAACGTTCGTCCGGCCGTTACATGTCCAGCTCGTCCGGTTCTCTAGCACCGAGCCGAGCGTCGTACGACCAATTGTTTAGCTCCTGAAGCGGCCGACGTCTCGGGGCATCTTCTGTGTGCAAATAAATACAGCGTTCAAACAATATAAACACTTAAACGCGTGGGGTTAACGTGCACATTGGCCCGCAGCCGAGCGGCAACAATGTGTACGGACATTTGCGTAATGCGACAATGTGTTTGTTGTCAAATTGTATTATTTGCGTCCCGCAAGCGTTCCCTCCGCACGTCAGAGCGAGCAGTGATTATACAATATATTGCAACACAGGATACAATGAAGCATTGCGAGGAGCCGCGTCCCGCCTCTCTTTCAAGTGAAAGTCCGAAATGGCTTCACACAACAGAGAGCCAAAGCTATCCACACGGCTACATGGCGCTCCGCATTGGCGAGCCCGTGCCGCAGCGCCCGCAGCGGACGTGGGCGGGCACCGGGGTGGGTCCAATTTGGAAATATTACAATTTAAATGACGACACTCTTCAAAAGTTATGCATGATTTGTAAATGAAGGATATATCATTTTTAAAATCTGGTATACATCTTCGAAGCTTCTGTTTGTTCGATTTGGTACAAACTGCTAATTGTCAGTAGGTTAAAAATGTATTAAAAAAAAGGATAAAAAACCTATCATTCATAACAACTTTTCAACAAAAACCAACGCAATATACACGATTAGTTGGAAAGGGTATATCAAGCCAAGGCTGTTGGTACAGGTATCGTATATACTTAAAAAGGAATATTGTTAGGATCAGAAGTTATTTTACTCAAAAAAATAAATAAATGTCAGGATCAAAAGCCATTTTACTAAAAATAAACAAATAACAAATATACGCGGTGACTTAAACTTAATACGATTTAACATTTACTGAGATAACCAAAACAACGACTATCAGAGATTCGACACAATAATACAATCCTCACGTAAACTAACAAGAGCTCCGCTCCGCACAGAGCCTCAAACAAGAATACCCCGGCCGACGAGTCTACATCGGCTTATAAACGGTTCCTATATTGGGTGTATAGAAACGGTTTATTTTGTTCCTATTTTTCAATCTATCTAATAATATAGTAATTTTCCTGAAAGTTGTAATTTATTTTTACATACTCAAAATAAATTATGTCTTTTATTCTTAAACTTTGACAACCATAGCGGCAAGGTCACGCGCGCTAGGAATGTCGAAACGAAAAAATATCGTTATATCGATGTATCGATATTTATTAAAATATCAATATCGGCGTCGATATATCAATGAAAAAATGTCGATATATCGATTAAATCTTAATAAACACGAAAGTATTTTACCAGTATTCCTTTTTATTAGACGAAATTACAAAAATATCAAGAACTAAAAGGTTATCTTCTTGCTTTAAGACCTATTTAGATATTAAACAAAAATAAATCAGACAAACCAGTATTTGTCCGGCAGTGAAAGTAGATAAACTCTGCTTTTTACATGCTACGCTGTCAGCCGGCTTCTATTGTTAGACCGCCAGATTTACGGCAGAAGATACTCTCTCTGAAGGTACAGAGGAAGCCGTAGGTATCAAGTATTTAAGTGCTAAATTTGAAAGAACTGGGGTAAAATGTCTTGTTTCAATCCAAAATTTTATAGGGTTTTCTTCACGGGATAGATTTGGAGCATCGAGGAACTGTTTCAACTCGTTCGGCATTCCGTTGCTTCGAGAGGCCACATTGGCAGTTAGCTGCATTGTTGCTGGCTACAGCAACTAGAAGCTTTTCGAGGCGAGACCACAGTGACTTTAATTCTGATGTTAAAGAAAATAAAAAAAGTAAACAATTCATGAGGTAATAAGGTACTGACAATGACAATACTCGCAAAATGGCGGCAAATAATATACATGCATCAAATTCAGATGTCAATGCACACAACGTAACAAAATAATACTCAGCAGTCTTAGACAACAACGTTCTTTTTTTCGTTCGTTCCTATCTTCTACAGTTTCAGATTTACGCGACTTCAGAGCCATAAGAATTTAAAAAATATCGTTTTCGATACAATTTTCGATACTGGATATTTTCTATGGATATATCATTTCAAAATATATCGCCCAAAAATATCGATATTATGAATTGAAAATATCGAAATATCATCTGACATCTGAATTTGTTGCATGTGTAATATTTGCCGCCATTTATTTAATTATTATTTATTTTTGTTTGATATCTTAAATAAGTCTTAAAGTTAGAAGATAGCCTTTAAGTAATTGATATTTTTGTAAATTTTATCTAATAAAAAGGAATACTGGTAAAATACTTTCGTGTTTATTGAGATTTAATCGATATTTTTCCTTGGATATATCGACTCCAATATTGATATTTTAAAAAATATCGATATAACGATATTTTTTTTTCATTTTCGACATCCCTAATTTATTATTACCTAAAACTTCACCAACCAATAGAAAGATCCGTAAGATTTTATAGGTCAAGGATGGTGGGTCGTTGACACACGAAGAAACATGATTTCTAGGGCTGCCTCTTTATACTTATAGTATGTAAATCTATAGGTACCAGTATCTGATTAGTCACTCATTTTTGCGAAAAGTTATAGTACACAAGATGTTTGTTTTAATGGCCCCCTTGCTAGGTTTTCCGCTTCATATACCCTTTCCGACTAACCGTGTATATACATAGATATGAAACAGTGCCGGCGCTATGTCTGGACACGAGCACGCGACGCTCGGCTTGTGTTAGTTGTTCCACAGCACTTCTAAGTTGAATCCTAATTCATGTTTATTAATACACAAAGTGCCGATGCAACCGATTACTTGAAAAATGAATAGCTTTTTTATTTATTGTTCATGATTTAATAAAATATTAAACCGATTACAATAAGTGTTCGATGACGGCGAAGTGAGACGACATGTCCTTTACGAAGCGCCCAGTGCAAACGGATTCAGACGCGCGTCACAAGCGGTCGAATTATGTTTATTCTGTTAAAATCAATAATTAGGAGATAAACAAAAGAAATAACTTAAACTTACAACTAGATATATTGTCGTTTTAAGCCGGAAAACGAACAAATTTGAAAACGCTTCGTTTCGTTTTGTTATTTCTATAGTCTCATATAAAGTTATTAGACCAAACGGTACGGCCTCGGCACTTGTTAAATGGACAAATCTAAAGAATAATTGAAAGTATAATAAAACGCAAGAATTCGTAACATTATCAGATAACACATAAACATTGACATTGCCGCTTACCGCTACTGCAAGCAATCTGTGGAAAGATCCCTGCAAATGTTTATCGAAGGATGTCCATGAGTTTGTGGACAAAGCACGCAGGGTATACATTAAAAGTGTATAAAAAATAATAAAAACTCTAGCGCTTGACAAATCAAATTAAATAAATTTTAAATCAAGTAAAATATGTAGGGCGTGAAAAACTAGGTAACGTTTGTTAAAAGGTTTTATTTAACAAGTGGTATATATAGATCTCAAGAATATTTCATTCTTTAAAAAAATATGTCACCCGATGACGGACCACAAGACGCAAATTTTGATGGCGGTGTTGCCGCACACCTTCCGAAACAATTAAACCTGACGGTATCTCGCGCGCAGTGCGGCCGGACCAGCTTCACGTGTGATTATACCCTCGACAGACAATATGACTCGCAACATCCGCAATCTTCATCATCAAGTGCAGCTCAACAATGCATTTGACAATGCGGGGGCGGCGGGGTGTCTGCCCCTAGGGCCGCCCCGCCGCCCCCGCCCCGCGGTCGCTACGTGCACTGGCGCCGTGCAGCGTGCAGGGCGACCCCCGCCCGCGCCCGCGCCCGCTATCGACCCGCTGCGCCGACCTTGGCAGTGAGCGCGCGGGCCGGCGGGCCGGCGGGGCGGCGGAAGGGTGCACAGTTATCGCCGCGAGCGCTAAACACCGGCACCGCTATAATTGTGTTGGCTGATCGCTTGCAGTTGCGCACTGAATAATGCTAATCTTCGTTGCGCGGCTCGCGCGGCGCTCGCCCGGCGGCCAACGCGCCCGATCGGATTAACTGTCTGAACCCTTACCTTTGATTTATTACTGCAGCAACCTTTTTTAGGCTTTTAATCAAAACTCAAAAATATAAACATAACATCACTTTTGTTTGGTCTTACCCCTTGCCTCAGGTACATCAAATCTTGTGGAAATTGTCTGAACTGAGATGCAAAGCTCGTAATGGAGACTCGCTTCCCCTGCCGCGCTCCGAGCCCTGTCCGTGTGTGTCCCGTAGTCCACACGCATGGCATACACAGGCGTGCTTGCAGTGCCCGGTGCCCTCCATTACGGGGAATGTAGACACTATCTCCGGCCATTATAAAACACCTCAAATAATAAAGTGTCCAGAGCCTGATGCCTTTAAAAAAATTAACTTTTAGGTTACGCAATCGAAAGACACGTCCGTTTATGTCACATACTTATACCCATTATTTCCGCAAGGGAATCAAAACCTGCAGGGCCCCTACTTCCCGTGGACCTGGAATCAGGACATTGGGCAACAGACAAGCTCTTATATATTAGCACAAGTGCTGGGAAACATTTTGGAACTGTTCGTTGTAAGTCGCTTTACAAGAAAGCGTTTAATGTACGTACCGGTGTAACAGGAATTTTTTGTTGCACCAATACTTTTAGCGCCATCTAACGATGCAACCACGAAACCACGTCTATCTTAGTCGATATTTTTAAATGGCTGAACGATAGCCGTATCTTTGCCTTTTGAGATATGACGTCGTCAATGAAAGTATCCGTTGGATGATTATTGACACTTTGGAAAAGATAGAGTTCGAGCCGTAGCTGTTCCAATCTCGGCCAACGCTAAATTAATTTTTAGATAATAATTTGGGTCCCGCTGGTTCTCAAATCATATTAAATATGCCCACCATTGTGGCAAGTATATAAAATTAGTAAAATTAGTGTTTTATGACCTGATTGATTTCATGTCATGAAATCATCTTTGTCTAGACCTGAATGTGGGTATTTTCATGTTCCAGGGTTTCAGTTTGTCCCTAAGAAATTAGGATGTACGTTTTAACTGCGGTTTGTCGCTAAGGCAGCCCTTCGACGTGTGAAGCTGTAGAGTTTGATGGGGACACTAAGTGCGCTTTTCAACCCCCTGCAGCCTAGGAAGTTTTCTTCAGGACCACTGGATCGCTTCAGGGACGATTCCATGGGGTCCAATTGAAGGTATCGCCGTGTCGCATCAGCGGGCGGTGTTATATATATAATGATCGGATATTAAGTTCATAATGTTTTAATATTAAAATCAATAAATTAGCATACCCTCGGGTTTTTTTGTGTTAAAACAAAGAAACATGCTTTAATGTGGAAGTTTGCCTCTCAATAGATTTTAAGTTTACTACCTATAATCAATAGGTTAAGTTGTGTAACGATAAAATAAATAAGTTTCCCTTTATCCGACTTATAATTTGTGTGTGCCCTTGGGTTTACCTTCGTTTGAGTGATTGGTTGGCTGGCGCTCTGAATAAATGTTGTCAACCACTGCACCTCGCGGCAAGGCCTGAAACCAGCCCTGATATGATAGATGTCTGTTCTCATGCTCGCATCAGACTGAGATTCGAACGCAGGTCCAGGTCGTGAGTTTCTTGTAGGAAAACATTGTGAGACTCACGCCCTACACATTATGTAGATCAATCCATATACGTATGGATTTGATGCTACACCGGGACCGGCGCCACTCTGCCTGTCTCTCCAGAGGGCTGCCAGTGGCCGCATGTAGGATACGATCGGAATATATTCCTTTAAATAGTTATTATTTTCTTATAAAACAGGAGTTCTCTCCGCTTTGTGAGCGCTGCAAGGCGATTGATGGCATATGTCATCTCCTTTGGGAATGTATTCGCTATGAAAAGTTGAGGAGAAGGCTTGTTTCCCAGGACTAGCGAAGAGTCGGAGGGATTAGCACCGCGTCGGGAGAACCGGCGCCGGGTAACGCAAAATGATTACACAGCTTTATGCAATTGTTACTTCGTCACAAGTGATTTTTATCAACAGAATATACATTACCGTATGTATATAATATTTTAAAAAAATGTACGGAACCCGGGGCGCGCGGATCCCACTCACACTCACTGTTCCATACTGGTTCGACAAAGCAACAACGCTGCACACGGCGCGGTGCAGTGCAGTGCGCTCGGCTGCAGCCCGAGGGCAGCGGCTGTCGCCAGGGAGCCGGAGTCTATCGACTGTCCCACGACCGGTGGTCTGCAGACGTCACGTGTGAGGGTAAGCAGGGACCGCTGAACGTTCGTCCGGGCGACAGCAAGAGTGCGGCGCGAGGCGCGGCCCATAGCGCAACACTCAGCAACTCTCGGGGCACAATACGAACCGAACGCACTGATGCTACCTACGCACTGTATCCGAACAAATTTCGGCAAAACCCGTCGCAAACGTAGCCCACGCAAGGCATGCCTCACCTGCACCATGATCCGATCAGAACATTGACGAAACCGCTTCGCCTTTATCTTTGGCTGCGTGCAGTTTCTCTGCACGTAGCGGCCACCCGCCGACCTGCATTGTACGCGTCCCTTCCCATGGGTTCCACAAATAGCCTGTAAAAGAGGAGGAAGGTCATTGCCCTTTTTCTTTGTACTTTTGACATAAGTCCTCCACCGCCACCAGTCCATCAAGTCTCGGCCGGCCTCGGCTCTTACTCCTACTCACATTCATATCGTATACCTTGTTGACATCATTTTGTCATAATAATTGTTTACGCCAATCATTATTCATTTAAAAATCTACCCTCTTCACATTTCTACTCTCACCCTGTGACCTTTTCCACCGCACGCGGCCGTGACTTTAGCACGGTTATATTGTTAGTTGATGTTGGATACGTCCTTCCTGACGGTCGCCGCAAGAGCCGCAAGCACCGCCGCGAGGACACCTCATTGTCACGGATCTCCTATTGCTCGTCCGCTCCGCGCACACGGCACGGTGTCCATAATTGCAGTTCGTCCGCACACTGTGCTGTCGCGCCGCGACCAGGAAGGAGAAGGGTAAAGCTGATGCTCCAGAGCCGCGAGGGTCCTGCGGTCAGCGGGTGTCCTTCCTTCTTCTTCCCATTTTTAAATACCGCAATATAATCCATTTATTCCGTATCTTCTGTAAGCGCCACAAATAATAATAAATTTAAGTACCTACATTAAATTATTTTTCTTTGTTCCTGAATAGCGAGGTTTTCTAGATCTGTACTTTGAAATCGAAGGCGTTGCGTAAAGCGATATCTGAATTTGTTTTTTTTTAATCTGTATTTTTACGGATTATATCCGGATGCAGTGTATTATCGGCTTTAGAATCGAGTCTCGAGCGCGATAGCTGTCGCCGGGCGGGGCTCGATCGATGCCACCTGCCGCGGGGGGCATCACAGGGCGCCGGGGGGGGGGGGGGGCGTCAATGTGAGAGGAAGGTGATTTATATTTAATTTTTGGTACATCAAGCGAAGTTTTCGCGGCTATTTCGAGCTCCTCCATTTTGGTAAAGTTTCAGTTAAATTTCGATGAATGTTTATTTACACGCGAAGTGAGTTGACTCGGTCGTGTTAATGTTATGTACTGGCAGTGATAGAACTCCAACCATAGCGTTACTTGACGACTGCACCGGCGCGGACGCCCCGCCCCGCCCCACCCCGGCCCGCTCCTACTGCACCGGGGGTGAAGTTGCGGGGGCGGCGTAGAGGCGCCTGCCACACAGTCTTCCACTGGTTGCGCAATGGACAGTGTCTCCAGGAGCTACATACATTCTTTATTTCTCCTTGCCTCAATACATGATAAACCCACGAGACGCTGCGCCGTGTCAGATGCCATCCGTATTTGGTGGACGTTCTTTACATCTGCACCAAAAAATTTGCTTCTACATTCATCATACGAACAGCCAACAAGTAGAATGTGCTTCCAGCGAGCATTTTTTTTACCATATTGTTACTTAGGAGCCTTGAAGAGAAGAGTGAAAACGTATTTGTTGAGCGGACGCGGCCCATCGTCGGACTCGTCACCTTCCATCTTCTGCCCCTAAGTCATTTTAAAGAACAAACAACAGCTTTTGGACGTAATCCCTTTAATACAATCTTAGCGCCCTCTAACAATTGCAGATGGACTGTCTTCTTGTTATACAAGTACATGGATGTAACATTTCTTCTAATCTTTAATGGAAATGAAACGTTTAATAGTTTTAAATAATTAGTTTTCACAGATCATAAAATTTTAATGGCGACAGAAAATGCGGCTCTCACACAATATTGTGTTCGTCGTCGTTTGCATTTTCTTAATTGCTTGTAAGTGTATTTTAATTTTGTTTTACTGGCAATAGTCATATATTGTTATCATTAGCCAGTTCCGTCCCGCAGCAAGGCAAAGGCGTCCCTTCCCATTTCCAGTATATCAGTGCAATCCAGGGGCCGGGGCTCAGGCATGTGACCCAGCGCGCTTGTCTAATTATTAGATCCTAAGTCAATATATTTATTAAATCTCCAAGCATACAAGGTAATGCTTTTTATGCTTTTATGAGTTGCACGCTACTGCTCGACTCCTCGGCCGCCTTGTGCACCCTCCCATCCTACTCTATTCTCAATATTTTATTCTTTTGTATCCCTAACTTAACCAATAATCATTTCCCAACAGTAAATTGAGTCTCCTCTTTTAAGCCTGTGTTCGTTTCAACATCTCTTTGCAATGATATCTCATGCTCAATATTAAAAACGAAGCCTCGCTTCGCTCTGTCGATTGGTAAGGATTAATATCAATCTGAATACTTCCAGACATTAACTTAACCTTGAGCACAAAGCGTCAAAAATCAGCACGAATAAGAATTGCCGCCAGCGAGAGACGAACTGATTTTTTTATATCCCGTAATGAACTCGAGTTTTCGGGAGAAGATGCCACTCTCGCCGCTGAGCTGCATCGGAGGATGGCCGGCAGACCCCTCCAGCTAGACGCTCAAGGTTACGTGGGATCGAACAGCAGCCTCCCGGACGAGATATTCCTCGAAGACGGTTCCCTCGGAAACCGATCTCTCCGTCGGGGCTACGATGACATTGGCCACCACCCGCACGACCCACAAAACTATACGGTTAATTTCAAGATATTGGACATGATGCGGCAAGCGGTATACTCCACGCAAACGCGTCTCGAGGAGTTGGACAGCACTATCAACAAGTACAGAATACAGTTGGAGTTCCGCGTGGGGTTTATGTTCAAGAAGCTGGACGAGTGGATGCACGATATGTATGTGCTGTGGTCGATAGTGTCCAAGTATCGCCAGTTCCGCCAGGACCCGCGCCTCCGGCGGTTCCGCACGTACAAACAGCTGCTGTATTACGCGACGATGCTGCGCCGGGACATCGACATCACCTACCTCGTCGAGGAGATTATCCGGCTTCAGATCAAGATCGAAGCCAAGAAAAAGAACCGCTCTCGTTAAATAACATAATCCTCACTTTCTTACTAATATTATAAATGTGAAAAGGCTGTGTATGCATGAACCGTTCGTACTTTAATACAGCTGAACCGATTTTGATGAACTTTAGCACAGAAATAGATTAGACCTTGGAGTTGGATATAGGCTACTTTACGTTGCGAAAAAAGTTTAAAATGGTAAAAACAAAGAATCCCGTTTACTACATATACGAATATGGGTTTTTTATATTTGCTTCTTTGTAAAGTGAGGAGAGGAGCGGGGGTGGAGGGAGGGTAAGGTAGTTGGAGTTGGCGAGTAGGTTTAACGACGAGTTAACAAGGTATTAATAGGCTGTGAGCCGATACACAGTCCCCCGCGTCATCTATACAGTAATACATCAATAAATTATCTCGCGGTATTGCTTTGGTGTGACCAGAGACACATTAGTGTCAAAGTTCGATTCGCGCCGAAGCCCAAAGTTTGGAAATCCTAAGTTCAAAAATGTTCAACTTCAAATTCCCCAGGCCAATATTAAACAATTGACTTTTATAATTTTACTCGTATCGTTATCGTGGACTAGCTGACTCAGCAAGCTTTGTACCGGGTAATTTTCGATTAAAATTTTGTTAACATTTGGTTAAATCTATCCTCGTATATGTGGGCCAACATAATGAATAGATTTTCGTCCTTTGATAGTCGCCTCCGTTTGTGGACTACACTGCACTTACCATTAGGTGCACTGTTGAATCTATTGACTTATAGTTTTTTGTTTATTCGAGAGATGGCGCTGGCAGAGTATTGAATCACGCTATCATTTTGTAACACATGATTCTATACTCTGCCACAATATTAAATAAATTATGAGTAGCGACATAGCAACTATTTGTTTTATTCAATCACATTCCGAGTCTACAGTGGTGATATCTATATAGCTTTTGTTCATGCACTATATTCACTTTGTCGAGCCAGTGTAAAACAAAATAAAAATAAAACATATTTGTAATGAGTACGACATATTTAATTAAATTCACATATTAGAATACATAAACGCACTTAAATAAATACAATGATAAGGATTATAAAGCACATAACTAATGTTATTGCGACATGTGGTGCACGCCGCGAATGGAAAGTGAACATTAAAATGAAACATTTTTTATCTAGAATGTTATAATTACACTTTGTAGCCCGGAAAATATTCATATTGTTACTTTAATATAAAATAACAATTATAAATACTATTACAATTAGCAAGGAAGCTAATTAATAACATTTTAAACTACTTTATTTGCAAAGAGCACTTTTAGAATACAACAATTTGTACCTTCGTACAATAAATAAAAATATAATAATTATATCCTTTAGCAAATCATATAGGAATAGTAATGAATAAATGAGTATTGATCATTTAATTGTGTGGACACCGGAGCGCGTCCGGCGCGCGATTGTGTGGACACTGCAGCGCGTGCGGTGCGCGATTGTGTGGACACTGCAGCGCGTGCGGCGCGCGATTGTGTGGACACTGCAGCGCGTGTAGCGCGCAATTTATTGGAAATAGATTGTCTTTTTTACATAATTTTAAGTACACAGATATCGCTTCATTTTTCCTTTGTACTTTAGCCTAGTTCGGGACAGGCAAACCTACGGAATGCTTTATTTTTATTCATTATTTTATGTGTGTGATTATCCCTAAATATGTTGACTATAATTTACTGTGTTTTAAAAGAAAATATTAAGATAAATACATTTTTACATGTATGTAATTAGAATCGAATGCTGACTATCTTCCTCGCCTGTAAAATCACTTTGTAAATATTTCAAAATGGAACTTCCTCCTGTATGAAGTTTGTTAAAAATTACAATATTTCTAAATAATTGAGTTGTGTGTACAACATGTGTGTGTTGTGTGCACAGACACGGAGTTGTCTCGATCCGCGCACAAACAGAGTAATATGTCAACAATGATGTAAACGAACGTTTGTATGAATGCCTTCTCACTAGTGGCGGGCGATTGCGGTCGGAGGCGCGGGGTGGGGTCCGGCCGGCCCGCGCGGTGTGCCCGAGCCTTAGGAATATTTTATTCCCGGCGAGATATTTATGGCCTCCATACATAATGCAAGAACATGAGCCTAAATAAATGCCTTCAAGTGCCTCTACACTCACTCCATATTTAGAGATTAAAAATAATAATCCAATTAAATCTACCTATATATATATCGACGCTGGAAAGCATAAACGCTGTAATCCTTGAATGTTCCAAAATATATTTCTTTACAGTTACACCATTGGAATCAGATTACAACTCTTTGTCGAATGCGAATGAGCTGGCTCTCGTTGCTCTTGAACGCAATACAACTCTATATAGTATAAAATGTACATATTTTTTTAATATTACAGACTTGAAATTGGTGGAACCCAGGTATGAAGCTACTTATAATTGTCGTGGTCGTTTTTAGACCCATTTTGTCTCTAAATATCCATCATAAACACAGTTTATCGCATCCAGTTGGTACACATGTTAAATTGTAGTAATTATCGTGTAATTTGATAACAAATATTAAACAATTGCAAAAGCATATAACATTATATAGAAATTATTTGCCATAAAAGCTAAGAATTTTCTCAGTAAACAAGAGTTAGCAAAAAAGAAATAAGCTATAATTGTCTTATACTTAGGATGGATGTTATCGCAAACATACTTAATCTCTTAAATGTTACCTAAAATACAGCTTACAGTTCCGCGTCATTCTATGACCAAGCTGTATGGAAAAAAGTCTTTTTTTTTTTAATAGCTCTTTTGTAAATTTCGTCTTCGGTTTCGTTTACTTTGTATATGTAACTGTGTCAAGTATTACGGGCAAGTTCCGAAAAGTTTTGATATTGCTTTTATTTGTTAAAATTTAAATTGATGTAAAAATAAGAGAACTTTCTACTAAGAGATTTTTTAATAATATTTGCTCGTTTTTTTTATAATTTACTATTGTAAGTTTTCTATCCCTTAGTTTAATTTTTGTTTCATATTCTTGTGGACATTTTCCTCGCTTGCATGTCCCATTTATGTGCTATTATTACCATAATTATAAAAAAAGAGAGTACGAGAACAGGATTGTGCAATAGCGTTACAAGGGGGAGGCACTATCAACAAAAAGTGTTTTTAACTTCTTATAAATCTTTTATTCAACCTTAAATGATAATTGTAACATTTTATTGATATTTGAGCTTTTTTGATTTGTTACAGCACACACTTATGTTAAAATTGAAAAAGTCACCTATTTACAACATTTTTAAAGAAAAAGGATGTTAGTAACAAAAATTAGGCTTTAAAAAAAAACACGATACAAATATAACGTTCCATAGTTTGTTTTCACCATTCCGCTGCGGCAGGCGGCAGGCGGCAGACGGCAGGCGGCAGACGGCTGACGGCAGGCCTGGCCGCCGAGTGTTTGCAGGATACGGAGCTGAAAGTGTGCACATCGCACGCATGCGCAGCCGCACGCCGCGGACGAGGCAAAGTATTGCCTCAAAATGATTTTAATGTTTTCAAAAGATCAATAATACGGGGAATAAACTCCCGTTGTGCACGGGCGGCGCTTGGCCGCTGGCGTCCACCGATGGTAGCGAAAGCGTTAAATGTTAATCTGATATCACAACACTTTCATGATTAAAAAAAAATCCATTTATTGTATTCCAGGTCAAATGTTGGCCGGGGAACTTTAGCAATTCAGATATCCTTCGTATAGGCTAGCGCAAACTGCATCACATGCATCGAAATGATACACTTCTAATTGTAATAGTTTTAGAGTTATGAAAATTTTAGAAAAATTTAAAAGTGTTTTAGCTTTGGTGTAAAAATGAATATTTCCAGGTCAGAGCGTCCGCGCTCCGCAGCGGCGCCACACGAGCGCGTGCCCCGAGTCGCCGCAGCCCGTAGGGCAAAAGCTTATGAAGCTATAGGAACATTATTTTATTAACATTATTAGGCGCCCACTATAGACGGGTTTTTTTTTCTTTCAATTCCGACTCGACGGAATGAGTACACAGCCCCCGGCGGAGAGTGCCGTGCCCCGAGGACGGCGCGGGCGGCGCGGGCGGCGCGGGCGGCGCGGAGACATGGTCGGGCCGGCGCGCTCGCGACTGTACCGAGACCGAGGGCCTCTAGGTGTATTAACAGCTGGAGGGGCACGGGCTGAAGCGAGTAATTATGACGGGTTTTGCACTTGTTCGGGCAATCGCCCTACCACCTCAGTAAATGATGTTGGAAATAGATGTATACTCAGTCAAAACTTTTGATATCCTCGTTCTTGGATTGGCCGAGTTCAAGGTCACACTCTTCCTCCACCTTAAGAAGCACGTCGAGCACCTGCTTCTTGACGAGGCCCTGGTACTTGCGCGGCAGTCGCTTGGTGCTCTGGCAAACGCTCGCGAAGAATAAGTCGATGGAGTCCTGGTCTGCGCCGGCGCTGGACCCAGGGTCCCACACCTCGGCTTCAGGCTCTGACGCCGTCTCTGCGTCATCTATCTTTATGTCTTCTCGGATTTGGTGTCTTTGGTTCCTGGAAACAAGAAAACAATCATAATTATATATCATCACGCCATATCCCTTTCGGGGTAAACAGAGATACATTAGTGGCCCCATACACTGTGCGCTCATATGTCGCGCACAACGTGACCAGTAGAGTAGCGCAGCTGATCGCCGTACTCACAGCGCTGGTACACATGACGGTCCATTCAGATGGCATGCGGGTTTCCTTCACCGGTGAGCGTGTGCTGCCTGAATACGATCGAGAGCTGTGAACGTTAAACTCAGAGGCAGGCGCCGGGACCCGTGCCTGCGAGCATTTTTTTTTTTCGGCGTGTGCTACGTTGGTTGCCTGGGAAAGACCTTCACAACAAAACCGGGCTTGGTGGGCGAACGCAGAGGGCGCTCAGCCAGCGACATTTATGGGTTGGGCGGCTACGCAAGGGCACCTCTGTGGGTACGGACATCGACTTGGGCGGCCGGCCAGTTGAAAAACGAACCTAACGGTGATCTACCAGCGTTTCGGAAGCGACTACCTTGAGAAGAAACGCCGAAAGAAACTCAAGGCTGCGTCAAAGTGAAACTGCGTTATTTAAACAACAGTTGACGGACCTATCCTTAATCGTCGTCGTCGGCGCCGGCGGCGACGCCGGTGTCTCGGAATGTAACGTGTGCTCGTGTGTACCTCGTTGTTGATCGAATCGGCGGTGGCAAGGGCCGCGGTAATTGAATCGACGGGATCCAATAGGACATGACGCGGGCGGCGTAGTTTGCGCGCGATGCCGCTTTTCGATGTGTAATCGCAGGCACTGCGGACTAAAGGATTAGGGTGATGCTGCGCCTTTCGAAATATCGACGAGATGCATTTTGCATGAAACTGGCAAGCGTTTCCAGCTTAAGGTCGTCGTGGAGATCTATGTTGCGCATGTACAGCGGGGCACCCACTGCTTTACGCAAGAATTTATTTTGGATGACCTGAAGGGAATCCAGAGAAGCGGACTGGCTCTGGGCGAATACTACGCTAGCGTAGGTCATCACCGGTCTTATTATGGTTTTGTAAAGAGTCAACTTATTTCTAAGCGACAGTTTACTACGTTTGCACAGCATAGCGTGCAAACGACCGAGAATGAAGGCGGCGCGGTCGCGCACAACCTTCACATGTGGTCCGAAGGTCAAGTGACGGTCGAGAGAGACTCCTAAGTACTTGACTTCATCGACCCAAGGGATAGTCTTGTCGTGGAGGAGGATGTTTCGCTTAGGCAAATCGCGTTTTGCCCGAGAGAAAAGTGTTGCTACGCTTTTCTCGGGGTTGGCATCCATTCGGCATTTGCGAAACCGGTCTCCTAAGTCTCGCACTACTTGTTGCAGGCGTAGACGTATGATATCTCGACGGAAATTTGAGACGTAGAGTGCGGTGTCATCCGCATAGAGAGCTAGCTCTACGTCCGGGTGTTTCGGGATGTCATTGGTGTACAGACTGTATAAGAGCGGGGTGAGAATTGAACCCTACGGAACCTCCGCTCGAATCGGACGCGGACTGGAGAGATCGCCCTCGACGCGATACTGAAAGTGTCGATTCGACAGATAGTCTCGCAGGATGAGCACGAGCCTATCTGGCACTTCATAAGTATGTAGCTTGTATATCAAGCCGTTGTGCCAGACTCTATCGAAGGCTTTCGCCACGTCGAGGAAAATAGCTCCTGTGTAGGCTCCTTTCCTAGAAAGAGAGAATTGCTTAAGGACGTGCTCCGTGATGCGGTGTACTTGGTTCACACACGAGTGTTTGGCGCGAAAACCAAACTGCTCGTCTATGAGAATCTTATTTGTCGTGACAAAATCTTGAAGACGGTTGAGAAGCAATCGCTCGTACAGCTTACCCATCGTCTTGATGAGACTGATGGGTCTGTAGCTGGAAGGAAGGTTGCTAGGTTTCCCTGGTTTAGGGATCCCAACGACGCATGCGTCTTTCCATGCGTTCGGAAAGACGCAGTTTTTGATTGCCGCATTGAAAATGACGACGAGAAGTATAATTAACTGTTCGGGCAGTGACCTTAGGACACGGTTTGAAATACCGTCCAGGCCGGGAGCTTTTTTGATCGGGAGATATTTAATTATATCTGTGACTTCCTCAGCTGTAACGGGCGCCAGGTCGGCGGACGGAGGGAGTGCAGCCTATACGTGTGACTTCAGCGTCTACACTAGCTATGAAATCGGGGTTCTCTACGTGAGTGCTGGGAGAACATTGACTTTCTAAGCTATTTACTAGACATTCTGCCTTTTCGATGTCATCGAAAGCGACAGAGTTGTCTGGCCCTACTAGAGGTGGCATAGAGCGGTCGTTGTCGGTCTTGAGAGATCTCGCCAGACCCCAGTGTGTGAGAGTTGAGTGGCGAATGGGAGGGCGAGATCTCGGACAGGTGGACATCCCATTGATTATTACGGAGTTCGGATATGCAATTCTTTCCAGCCCCCTGTAAATAACGCAACCTCGCTCTGTGTTCTTCAGTGGGATACCGGGCCTGCGAGCATGCACGTCGGCGCGCACGGGAACCTGTCCACTGTCAACTGGGCCGCACTGGGTTGTCACAGCCGCACACCGCAGGGCGTGCGTAATTATAACTTATTTCTGGTGACCCAGGATAAAATTCTGCATAGGATCATTGAGCCCCCGGTGTGCCGAGCTCGTACAGGCTAAAACCTCCTGAGTGTGCCTCAAATGGCTGTTAGCCGAGCCAGGGGATACATATACTTCCAATGTCCCGGCGAGCATGTACATTCCATCCTAATCTAACTTATTCATATGAGAAGGCTCCTGATGTTGGCGACTGCGCAGCGCTGCCAAGCTCGGGATGTGTCAGAGTGCGCGCGGGCGCAGTGGGCGGCGCGGGGCGGGCGGTACCTGCGCATGGTCATGTAGGGCAGCACGAAGGCCATGCGGCTCTGGTACTGCCACTTCTTGCAGGGCGCGCCGGACTTGGTGGTGTCTCCGCGCTTGCTGCGCTTCAGTGCCTGACGCATCGAGTCCCGTAGGATCTTCCACTCCCTCTTCAGGACCTCGCCTGAGTCGAAAACACATCATTATCAACATCATCCAACAGTACACCACTGTGATGCCGGTCCACACAGGTGTACCGACAGGCGACTGATGGCCTCCGGGTATATGAAGGGCTGGACGTGCACAAGCTGACCCCGCACCGCGCCAGGCCGCAGCGAGCCCCTGTGCCGGCCTCTGCTCTTGTTTATTGTGCTCGTGACACAGTTCGCAACCCTCTCCAAACAGGAGTCGGTCGGCGATCGTCTATTTGAGTCACGGTGAATCGCTCCGGCCTGTCGCATTATGGAATCGGCTCGTTTGCGGTCACTTATAGATACGTCAAGTCTCGGCTCAGTATAAGAAACGTAGGTCTTTCTTAACGAGCGCCATCTACTCAATTAATGCATCGTTTGAAAAAATGTCATACAGTTTGACTTTTAAAAATATCAACGAATTCGAGAAGTGTCTCAGCAATGTCCACTCGGGCCTCGACCCTGTTTTCTTAAGACGCTAAATGCTAACGCTATATAGATTGTCCCCGCTGTAGACTCGGGATGTGATTTAATAAAACAAATAGTTGCTATGTCACTACTCAACATTTTTATTTCGAATTTACGCGTGTTTGTTGACTGGGAAAGGTCTTCACAACTTCACCGGGCGGGGACTCAACATTTATTAATATTTCGGTAGAATATATGTGATGGTGTGTAACCAAACGGTATCGCGTGTTAATTCACTACACGCGGCATCTCTTGAACAATCAACCAAAATAAAATATACATTCTCAATTCAACACTAAGCCGAAAAACTGTTTTTTTTGTATTTTTTGACTTAATGAATTTTGAATCAACTTTAAAAAAAAACTTTTTTCTGTATATTCTTACATAACTTATAAATGCCAAAAACTAAACATAAAATAATAATATATCGTCACGCTATATCCTTTTTGGGGTGAGCAGAGACATATGTAAAGGAAATATACTTCCTTCAAGGATTTAAATGTTGCAACACTTCGCGCGGCTGTATCTATGTAAAAAAGTACAAGGTGTCTCAAAAGTAAGTTCACATTTGCTTATCTTATTACGCGAAAGCAACTATTCTGAGGGGCGCGGGGGGTATGTCAGTCGGTAGTCTGGCTCTTGGGAATTTAGTCGCTATGGAGCGTTTCTCTGGTGCGGACCGTGCGTTGTGCGTACGTGAGTTTTACAAAAACGGTAATTCGGCGACTGTAGCGCGTAGAAAATTCTGCAGTATTCGACATATTCGTCACTTAAATGATGCGCCTAGCACTCGACTCATTGCAAAATGGGTTGAGAAGTTTGAAAAGACTGGGTCAACTCAGGAGAAACCAAAATCTGGGCGGCCAAGAACATCAAGAACAGCCGAAAACGTGGACAGTGTTACTCAGTCTATTCGAGATGATCCAAACTTCTCGATTCGGAAGTGTGCTGTTGCTTTAAATGTGCACAGATCTTCATTATGCCGCATTTTACACAAAGATTTAAAGCTGCACCCGTACAAAATTCAGTTAGTGCAAGAACTGAAGCCTCAAGATGCTGGTCAGAGGCTTGCCTTTGTAAATCAGATGATTGAGCGCATTCCAACGTTCACCAACATCTTGTTTTCCGGTGAAGCCCATTTTCACCTGAATGGGCATGTAAACTAGCAAAATTGTCGTTACTGGAGTGCAACCAACCCAAAACAAAAACATCAGAAACCGCTACATTCACCCAAAGTCACCGTATGGGCAGCGATGTCGGCGCGAGGAATTATCGGCCCTTACTTTTTTGAAGATGGAAGGGGATGCACACTCACAGTGAATTCAGAGCGTTATGTGGAGATGTTAGACGAGTTTTTCGTACCCCAACTGCAAAACTTTCCTGGTTACAACCAAAGAACATGGTTCCAGCAGGATGGAGGAATTTCACACACGTCCAACAGATCTCTGCCTCGAGTTCGAGAAATTTTTCCGAACAAATTAATCTCCAGGCGAGGTGACATAAATTGGCCTCCACGGAGTCCCGATTTAACGCCTATGGATTTTTTCCTGTGGGGTTATGTCAAATCAAAAGTTTACGCTAATAAACCGACTTCCCTGGCACAATTAAAAGAAAATATCCGTCATGAAATGGCAGCCATCACGGAGACTACCTGCCGAGCTGTCATAGGCAATTTTAGTGCCCGACTAAATGAATGCCGAGAGCGCAACGGTTTACATTTGGACGATGTTATTTTTAAAAAATAAATTCCCAAACAGTGTACTTCAATATAAAATAAACATTTTTTCAATAAAGCTAAGACTTTTCTTTTAAAAAAAGATTTAAATGTGTACTTTCTTTTGAGACACCTTGTATATGCCTGTAGAATTTGCTATAAACGGTTGACATTGGATTGACAACTGTGACAGTCTCGGCCGCGGCGTGTTTTGAATTTAAATAAAGCGTTGTTATTAATGTATGATAAAAGTCATAAAAAAATAAACATAACTGTCGTTTCTTTGATTTTACTGGTATAGAGATATAATAATTATATATAAATTGTGAAAAACGTAAGTAATTGTATATTAAATAAAATCTTTGATTTTACAGAGCAACAACAGTTTGTTTTTTTTTTATAAAACTTTGAAGATCGTTAAGTACCTTATGTACATTATGGGTGTATCCACTTTTGCGCTTATATGTCGTATCCAACGTGACCAGTAGCGCAGCTAATCTCCGATTTTACAGCACTGGTACACATAACATTTCTATTAGATGCCATGCCGGCTTCCTCACGATGTTTTCCAGTTGCGCATGGATACCGGCTCCTTGTCCCCTAAGCCACCAGACACAAACTATAGAAATTGCTAATAAAAAACTTAATTAATGCGGGAAGTATTATAAATCTCAAAAATTCTCTCTGGCTCTGTTATTATAAAACATATCACATTTTAAATATTGTGGGCCAAAAGCCTGCTGATGTGCTCATTAATATATTGATGCCGTGAGCAGTGATCGCCCGAAGCTCCATTTCTGCTCGAAGCCCAATCGGCCCAACCATCGTCTTTGCTTGCAGCCAAATCTTTAAAAACTTTCTTAGATTTAGCTCAATTAAAAAGTAAATTAAATATGTAGGTATATTGATTTTCAAAACTCTTCAATTTAAGATTTTTGGTGATAGTATAAAAATAATCTCTCGAGATGATTGAAATTACTTTGGTCCATGATTATGAAACAATGCACGCATTTGTAACACACTGTTCGTTGAATTTTGGCCCTTACTATTATTACTATTTCGGGACCGATATGTAATGTGTCATTTGTGATTTTTTTTTTCTTTTTTCTATTTTTTTTCTTTCTTAGTAGAAACCTTCGTCTTAGGCTAAAATTTTAATTCATTTGGCCAGAGCTGTAGTTTCGGTCAAACAGCACATTGATAAGAGAGCTTAGGCACGTGACTCACTGTTAGCTCCTAATCGCTCGGATATCTCGAGCCAGCAGCGGTCCCGAACGTCGATGTCCCGGTGGTTCTCATGCTTGGTATCGTACAGCACTGGGTACTTCTTCACCTCGTCGATCAGCTTCTCCCTGTACTGCCTCGAGCTGGTCGACATCGCGAGTCGCGACGCACGGCCTCCCCAAGCGAGGTCGAAGCTATACTAAGCGAGACGAAGCGATGCGCGACGTTGCCGCTCCGCTGTCAAGCTAGAAGCCGGTCGCGCATCGCGCTCGGTGTACTGCCTGGCTAAGCATAGATGTTTTATAAATTACAGACGCGGAATTAGGCATGGGAATATTTGTAGTTCTTGATTAGGTAGATAAAGTAATTTTTTAAAATATATTTATTTATAACGAAAAATAAAAATTTTGGATTTTCAATATAAACAAATATTCTAAATGATTATTAATCGGCTTACAGCTTTGAAATGTGAGAATTGACATTCTTCCATTATTTTTTCGCCAGGACTATATCTTGGTGGTTGGGAGAAGCCTTCACAACTACACCGAGCAAAGAGGGTGAGCACTTAAGGTGTAATGTATGTATTTGAAAATATTTCATCAAGATCGGTAGGAGCGTGGCAACATTACTGGTGTTGCAGTCGACTGTATTTTGCATTAAGAGATCTGTCAGCATATTTGCCAACTTTTGATACAAAAAAAGTAGTAATCGCTTGCATTTTATATTTATGGGGCGAAATAAATACTTTTTTTTTTTTTATTCTGACTCGACACAGTGACTGCACCTTACGTGAAGGTAAGCGTGGTGCAGTCCAAAAAACACCAACGACAATCGACAGGTAAGAAAAACCCATCAGTAATCATAGCGATCATGCCGGCCTACACAAATATCTGTTTTCGGTATGCTCAAAAAGGATCCAATATCATAGGATGGTGGGAATACGGTCGCCAGAAGACAGCTCCACAGCCCAACGACACGGTTGCAGTAAGAGTTTAACTAACGTTTCTGCCTAACGTCCGTTCTGCGACGAGTAGTGATTGCGAGCGCGGCGCTGCCAGCTGGGTGCGGCGAGGTGCGGCGCGCGTCGCGACGTTGCCAGCTCGTACAGCTCAACGTGTTTATTCAACAAAAGGATTGAATTATTTCATCAACGCTGCATTTGGACTGCTTCGACGTGACGTCACATGAGACAAGCAATACAGGCCTTGTGCCACACCAGGATTGCATTCGTGTTCAGTATTCAGGCACCCGGAAGCCTGCCGATGGCATAAATAACCCGCACTCTCGACAAATGAAAAAATTAATGATTATTTATTCAAATCAAAAACACACAATCAGTGACATCAGAAACAATTTTAACTTTTATATGGGGTACTTATTGCAGACATATACATCGTTTAAAGTACCTACTAAGGAGTAATTATAGTTCCCGGTGACATTAAGTTCTGCTCAGAGTGTAGAGAGGAACTCAGATTATTAATACGTCTATTAGTTATCGTAGCGACAAGAGGTAGAAAACGACATCTGTGGTGACTATATGCGCGACGTTTCCATATTGGGTTAGGGTGAAAGAATAAAATCCGGAAATTTTCCTTTCTAAATATCAATTAAATACACAGCGGATGTGGTGGCTCAGCGAATAAGGAACCGGCATCGATACATGGTGACGACAATGGCCTTAGGTTCGAATCCCAGAACGAACATATGGGTTTTTCCAGAAACGGTTTTAGGCACGGCGTCTAATAGAAATGTCACGTGCACTAGTGCTGTGAGAGCGGTGATCAGCTGCGCCACTGGACGCGTTGGGCGCGACATATAAGCGCAAAGTGGTCGGTATTTTGCCCGTCCTGAGCCAAAATACAAGGCGAAGGGAAAGCGAATCAATAGCTATTTATCTAAAATTACGTAAACGTAACTTTGTCTACTTACCAATGAATCGTGCGCCACACGCGCTACGGTGTCCACACTTCTTACGGATCAATTCTTATTTGTTAATAATTTTTTCATAATGGTTCGTTAGGGAATATAGTTTTTTTACATTTTTATTAGTTGCAAGCAGGTAGGTATTATTGTGTCTCGAGTATAATAAAAATTCAAAATAATTTCGTAACAAATCGTTCAATTCTGGCACTTTCAAGAAATCTTCCGCTCCGGCTCAAAAGTTGGTTTAGCCCAGAGGCTGCTAAACCTTTTTTACCGTAGATCCCTTTCAAAGTTTTACTGGTTTTCGTGAACCCCTGCTGCTACATTTTACAAATTTATTTTACAAAAGAATCATACAAAAGAGTATAGTGCAGCGCAATGTCGCGAGAGTGACGGCACGTGCCGCGCTGCCGGTTGCAGTCGTGTTGTGACTTGTACCGAATGTTACGTTTACTGTAATTCATGCGTTTCTCATGGTTGTCACGAGATGGCGTTGCTTGTACCAAAATGTACTGCGCTCTATATTTACATGTATATGTATGGTTAGTTGAACAAAGGTTTTACCTGACAGCATTGTAAAATGGGACGTTTCTGCATTAAATACGTTTTCAATAGATATTATATTTGTAGTTTTAAATTATTATTAATCGGCGGTAGTGTTTAAAATGAAGATTTTGATGTTCATTAGTTTCCTGCACGTTCACAGAATATTAACGCGACGAAGTAACTACATTGCACTTAATGAAAAGTGCAGTCTAGTCTAAAAAAGGCAGCGACAGTCTCCGTCGCGGCCCAACACAAGCGCGACAGGGCTGTGCGAGCCGCTGCGACGCCTTGTGCGCTATGGACGCTACAGCGCCGAGCCGCGACCCAGTTCAGGCAACGGGCCCGCCGTCTACAATATTTGGCGTTTGCTAATTCTCAATCTCGATTCGGGAGCCCGCCTGCTCCGACGACAATGGGCTTTCCAGCATGTGTGCTCTGTCCAGCGCCACGCCGGCTCGCTGATGCGGGGCAGCCTTGTTGCCAACTGTGGTTCCTTATCATAGAATATGAAACAATACAATACTATATTTGTATTTGACGGTCGACAGCCCTGCCAACATCGTGCCAGATAAATTATAGCATCTTAAAAAAGGTTGGTTGAATGTACACAGGCCGTAAATAATAAAACATGAAGTGAAATAGATAAGTTATGTCAGAATGTTTACATGGTTCGATGTATCATGTAGGCGAGTCCGTTTAGTGCCTAGTGTTTACGGAGCAGTCTAGGTGACCTGGCCGAGGGCGCGCTGACATTGCGCGGACAAACTTTACGACACATTCGTACTTGGTGCGGCGTGCTGACCAAAATTTTACTATTTTGTAGGGACTAACAATATCTTCAGCTTCGGCTAACATGGGCCGAAGTTTTGGCCGAAGCAAGCGCTAATCTATATACAGGTATTCTAAAAGTAGTAGTCCAAAGCCAGAGGACGAATAGAGGGACGGCATCTCTAGAACTAGCTAGCTTTTCAGTCTAACACTCAAAATTTGAGAATATTGAAACGAAAACACAAAGATTTGTTCTATATCAGGGAGGTCACAGGTTTCCAATCGCGCGCCGCGCCGGGCAGGGCCGCGCATGTTGTTATGCGTTACCAGTTGAACTTCAACAATTTTTTAGAATGATTTGTAACAGGTCACAGCTTTTGCAATGCATTGATTATTTAATGCCGAAACTATATACAGTCATTCATTTATATCATTGTATTGTTCACTTTACTGTCGAGCTCTTAGAGTTTCCAAACTTTAAGTTTCGGCCGAAGGTTATGGTTATGGCCGAATCGGCTTCGGGCGGAAATCGTCCCTTGGACAGACACCACAATTGTATTAGCCACTCCAATAATGCTTTTGTCCTATATAAATACATACACACATATATGGACTAATATGACATTCTGGCAGAGCCATGACGGTTCATTGAAGATATTTTTGGACAGCTGATGGAAATTAGCTCTCTAACATAATTTAATGAAAGTAGAGGCACGTGTGGCTTTGCTTTAGCAGAAATAATATATTCCTATTTCCGTTATATGAAATAATTCGTGTCGGCTACCGTCCGGATTTGTTAGAAGTTCCTTACATCCGTACGAAGAGATTCGCTTCTGCATTGATCATGCGAACAGCCGAGGAGTGGGACATGCTTCCGATGAGAATATTTCGACAATCCGATAACTTGGGAACCTTTAGCAGGAGAGTGTACTCGTATAGGCATCGGTTGTGCGGACGCGGTCCGTCATCGGACTCATGTTCCGTTCCGTTCCAGGAGCCTCTCAATAAAATGTACCGTTTCGATTGGTCCCTTGTGTCCTCTTGCTTACAGCTTCTTGCTGTAAATATATTCTCAAGTATTCTACAGTGTCTCACTATTCAGAATTATCCTGAGAAATTTGAAAACCAAATATGATATTAAGTAAAGCTAGGTTTACAACAATCGTACAAACAATGTACTGCAATAAAACTGTACGCCGCGCTGCCCGCCCGTCTCGGTGGACAGGTTGCTCGCACACATGCGCCCTTATAACCCAACACCAGCTTATAAGCTAACAACACACACACATATGTATATATATATATTACACGCTTTTAAAGAATTAAATTAAAAATGTATTAATTTATGTATGTGCATATGGTATATACATATATATATATGACGTCGCAGTGATGGACAAGATAATAGCGAGTTCTGGAACTGTACAAAGTATCTGGCGATGTCGATCTCGAGGCATGTGCGATGTAAACAAGGATAATGATTGTTGTGAGCAGCTTCGCTGAAGCGCGGCCCATAAATCAGTCGTCGGGCGGTGAGCTGCGCCGCGGCCGGAGCGTTCCCAGGGCCCGCGCTCGCAACACGTGCGAGGCCACAGGCCACAGCGCCTTCGCATATGCGCTGCCTGACACACCGGCACAGTTCCTGCCAACACGTTATACAGTTAATCAATATTGGCACTTTAGGTTTTTGATTTGTCTGGTGATACTCCAATGCTCTCCTTTTTTGGTAACGGCCCCGTTTGACAAGGCTCCTGCTTGCTAACGAACCCCGGCATGTCCTCTGTCCACTGGATATCGTCTGGAGTTTGAGGCGGCAGGGCGATGCCCAGCGGGGCCGCAACCACTACTGGTGCACAAGCTCAAAGACCGTCGCGCTCGCTTTTACATGTCGCATTGCAGTATCAGTTTGTGTATATCCAGTTGTCCATAGGCCTGGAGAGCTTCCGTCGCGGTTAGAGGCGTCATGTGAGCCGACACGGCGCCGTCCCCGGGCCACGCAACGGCACGAGCCGCCCTTCCGCTCCAGCGTATCCCGGAGCAACAGGAACATCAGCACAGTCCTGGCGCTCAGCGACGGAGCTGGGTGTACTTGCAGTCTCTGTCAGCGATTCTTGTTTTGCAGTAAACCAATGGTTAGTAGAACTGTAGAACATTCACATTTTCTTGAAATATATAAAAGTATAAAGAGCAATGTCCTTGTTTACCAGTTGTAGGCCTAGGGCAAAGGTGACTTCGACAGTAAAGTAAACAGTTTACACTGTCGGGCTGATTCTGGAACGTGATATTCCAAGAGGTGAGTGAGACTGTTCTCTTACCACTGAGGAGGCGTTGGGAGTTCCTCACGACGACTACGCTATAAAGAGAAAGATACAAACGATACAATTGTACAAATGAAAATTGATACAGCAGGTTCATATATCAAAAATTGCACTATTCCGTGGGATATTATTACATCAATGACTGTTTAAATGATGAAAATTAGTGGTTTTAATGTATAAACATTTTCGCACAGGACACCTATTACTTTGTATATTATATATTTGTATACCGCCTTATGTTGTGCAGAGCAACTACCAAATGTTCTTGGCAGCCCTTCTCGGCAGATTTTACTCTCTCAACTGGTACTTGATAAATTTTCCTTTATTTTGATGATTCAAAAGTGCTTACAGGGAGGCCTTTTTCAATATAGCTAAATATATTTCATTTGATGTCATCAATAAAAGATTAATACAATAATTGTATTGTAACAAATTGTTGAGAAGGCATCGGTTTTGTTACAATGGACTGTACTGGTTTAGATGTCAGTTGCCCTAACGCTTGAAAATGAATTCCAAAACAAGGCCTGTAAACTTCAAATAAACAATATGAATATACAATTAAATTAATAAGCTGCAAATAACAAAACAAAACGAAATGAAAACCTCAAGCCGTCAATGTGCGAGCGCGCACCGCACGCAGCCCGGCGTCACACGTGCAACATTTCGCGATCACTGAACTTGTGACCTAAAAAAACATGCGTGCACGCACAACTTCGTTTGTTTGTCGTCCAGCTCACTCTTGGCGGGCTCTGCTATCTGCCGTCCCTTTCCAAACGAGAATATTCTCCAGTTTGTGTGCTTATGGCTCAGAAACTGTTTTATAATGGAACCCAGTGCCCACATCACCGAGCTCATAATTCGACTCGAGCATCTCTGATCACCACATTTATATTATTCCGTTGAATTTAAATCCGATTTCGTAATTGTGTCTCATTAGTTAGAACTTTGAATAAGTTTATTTGTTGCCTAACCGCTGAGACTACTGACAACGGATGATGCTGCATCGGTTCCTGCTCCGCGGTATGCTCTGCAGAGCGCTGCTCCTGCGTGTGGTTCTTCTGCTTCGGTAACTCGAGTTAGGAAACAGTGGGCGGCTTCTGTGTGACGATTGTAACGCTATTCTGATTTCTGATCAATTCTCGACTCATTATGTCCGATGTTATCTCGGTGATGGCTCTGATTGTGTTGCGAGCAAAGCTGTCGCTCTATGTGGGCAGGTGCACCAGCGCCGCATACATCGAACTGTGCAGTGCCGGTTGCAATGCTCAGCACTCGTGCCCGCGGGTGACTAGGGTGAGTGTCCAAGGCGCGGCCGATGTGATTACATTTACGCAATCAGCACTTGTCATGTTTCTGTGGGTTGTCATATTTATTCATAGCTATTCTATAAATAACCAATAGAAAAACTGCTGAGGAAAACAGATCTATAACTGATTATTTTCAAAATAATTCCATAGTCACAAAGTCACGAACCGTGACAAGGTATAATGAGCCAAGGCATGTCTCTGTTAGATCTACCCACAGCTGTACGTACGAATAGGATCTGCTTTGGAAACATTGTGTTGGAAAAAATAATTCTGAGCCCGATAGAGGCAGTCACGAGCGCGGCTCACGGCTGACGTGATGCTTTGGACGTGTGCCTATAAAAAGGTTCAAAATATTAATAACAGAAGGAATCTAACCTTATGTCATGCACTTAGAGCTTAAATTGCTTTACGACCTGCCTGCATATGTTGCGGTTGCTATAAACAGCTTTACCTGCGAAATCGGTTCCGAGAGGCGTTAGGTATAAATATAGATTTATTTTTGCTTTCATCAAAGATTATATCGACGCTAGTGACGGGCTACGGGCGTGCTCACGCTAGGGACGTAGCGAACATCGATTCTTAAATTTTCGCGAAATGCGGTTACCTATTCAGTTTTCAAAAAAGTTGAAGGAAAAAGGTTTTGTATCCTGTTATTTTGGACGTTTAATATTATTTCTATTATTATACTCGTAATAGGCGTAGGTAATGGCTGCCTACATCATACAAAGGTCCCGGTGCCCAAATATTATGATTCTAGCTTCAAATATGTCAGTCAGAAGAAGTCTTTTTACATATTTATATATAAAAGTAAATAAAAGGCATACTTTTAAGACATTTTACAAGATTAAGAAAAATAAAATAAGATTTATAAAATGAGAATACTATAAAAAATTAGATTGTTCATATGTGGAAACATTATTTTCTGTTGAGAGGTTTTTAAGTGTTTAATATACTTCAAATTATGAATAAAAGCAATAGAGCTTGCAACTCGGTGTCCGGCAGGGATTAGGGACGCAGTGCCGCCTGCGGGAGCGCGCTCGTCGCGCTCTCCCGGCCTGCTCCTAAGGCAACTAATCCTACAGAAAAATGCGTAAGATATATCTTATAGACAATAGGGTGACAAATAATCGTATAGTAACCTGTATTGACCGCCGAGCAACAGGAGCAATAGGACGAAAGATATTCACGCAAACTGATTTTTATGACATTTTGACATTCGACTTTAATTTTACTTTTTTATGCGGCACAATATTCATATCGATTTTTTTAAATAATTAATCATAAAAATTCAGTAATAAAGGTGTATAATGGTGTTTTTGGTGTGACAGGGCGATTGGTCGAACTGGTTCGTAACCGCAGTGGCTAAGTGTAAAGGGCAGCAGCGCTCCGGGATCAGCTCGTGTGTATCCAGCTGTTGCTGTGCCTGGGAACGCGCCGGCGCGGTGCGCGCAGGCCCGGGGCCGACACGGCGACGGCGACTGCCAACGGACCCCCATCTGCGCTGGCTGCCCGTCCAGTGTAGCGTCGTCACTCCATCGCCTGTGGAATGACTAGACTAATCGTATTTCATTTAAGGTAGCTCAGCAACGGAGCGCCGCCAACGCTGACTCTGGAATGCGATTGAATCACAAAGGCATTTTTCTAATGAAATAACAAGTTATTTATATATTTTTGTTTTATCTACTTTTCACATAAAATAATTGCAAAAATTTAGCGAATGCGAATGTCCGTGACATCCCTAGTTCCGGCCCCGGCAGAGGGCCGAGGGCAGCGGGCCGAGGGCCGAGTGGCGAATGCCGCTCGCAGGCGCAGCAGCGGCAGAACTGCGCTGATTATTTTCATATTCAAAAGCAAGTGAATTTTTACAGATCGTATACCAGAATACTGTGCTGTTTCTTCAATATTGCCCATCATCGACAAAACTCGCTAAAATGTAACGTTAACACTCTAATAGAAAATACAAAGATGTACTGTTTTGATTTCTTCCAAGAAGTACATATTTGCTGGAATGTCCACCGCTGTCACCGGGCGCCACCAACTAGGGCCGTGCGAATTGATAACACATCGACAACTCCATCGCACCGACCGTAACGCGCCTGTATCACATACACACATACATACATCCATATGTACATTGCTCATCTTTCTATACAAAGATTATGTACCATTTTCTCTTTTTAACTAATAACCAAATTGGCTGAAGTATAGAAACAATGGAAAGTATACATGTACCTATGTAGTTACTTAGATACATCGTCCAAAGACTGTAAAACAAAGAAACTGAGAACATTTTATGGGTAAGTTGTTGCCATTGTTATTAGATTACTTGTGAATTCTGCTATACAAGCAACACGTCCGCTTCTCGATGGCCCGCAGGCGCGCAGGGCAACTGGCAAGTCGTTGCAACATTTTCTGCAATCATTACGAATAATTACTAATTACCCCATTAAAACTGTTCGAGACGTTTGAAGGACAAAGGCGAGCACCAGGTGTTCCCTCTCTTTCTCACATAAGCTATTTACCGTGCGTGAATGAGACAAGCAAAAGCTATGACGCACCACTGTTGCTAATAGCCCTCTCCTTGTTTAACTTGCTGGGAAATTATATATCTATCCTGTACGGAGGTGTTGCTAGACAGTCTGTCGCCACAACGGCGCGGCGAAGTCACGAGGCTTCGCCGATTGGCGTTTGGAAAAAACTCCAAGTCTAAAATATCATTTGATTATTTTTAAAATAAATGTTGTATGACTTTATGAAAGGCCACGGTTTTTTTAAATCCGAACACAAGACGAGCGGCGGGTTGGGGACTGGGGTGCGGTAGAGCGTGAGTCTATGAACTGTGACTCGTGTACATGTATGTATGTGATTGTATGTCGGTTTATTGCATCCGAGCTTCTAAACGGGTGACTCGATCTCAAATTGGAACGGAATTGTCTTAAGATATCAATAATTTTATACATTTACTGAATACAAACGAAAAATAAACAATTATCATAAAACAAATTATTTGTGTTATGTTTTATAAAAACAATATACCAGCCTAAGATAATACCAGCAAAATACACCTTCAAGAATACTGCACATGTGTCCCTCTGTCTCAATATCAAATGTGGGATAAAATTCAACAGGTCTTAGCAATTGCTTTTAGCAGTAGGCATTTGCTGCTGCACACACGGCAAATAGTATACAGCCTTCTTATACTGCGGCCCATCGATGAGTTCACTTTGTCCATGACGAAGCCATTGTGCAGCCGTGGGGGGCGGCCGCCTCCTGTAACGTGTTAAAGTGGAATTATATAAACAAGGTTATCACGAAATGATTGCTGTTGCACGTGCGCTTGCCGACCCATGATCTACGGTCAAAATCGAATGAGAAACGAATGAAACTCCTTAGCCGAACTTAGTAAAATCACAGTCTCGAAACGCTAATGCAAGAGGAAATAATCTGATTTAATTTAAATCGGCTTTACTGACTGTCTATTTGACATTTTCACTGCAAGCGGCCGTCAGCCAGCGCGCCGGCAGCGGCGGCCGAAACCAATTTCTTGGAAGTTTCCCATTTTTTGCGACAATATTGTTTCCCAAGCCGGTTTACTTTTTGCGTTAGCTAACCGCTGACATCTACATTTGTTAACTATTGTTATGTAAAGACGCGGCCGCGGTCGCGAGCTGCACTTGTTGCTTGGTTACGGCACCTGATTCTGAGGGTTCCGGGTTCGATTTCACAACTATATCTATCTATCTATATGTGTATATTAGATGACTTATCTTACCTGACATATTCGCTTCGCTACTACATTAATTATGCGAACAATTAAAGAGTTTAATGTGTTTCCAGCGATCGTATTTCCACGTGCTGATGACCCGGGAGCCTCTAAGAGAAGAGTGATCGGCCACCTGCCGGAGTCCTGCCCGCCTCTCGCCAGGTGTGAGCGGGGCGAAGCGTCCGCCCGTTGATTATCAAAATATACATACATATATACATCGCGCAGCCTAAAGTACAAAACATTTCCAGCAAGTGGTGTGCCGTGCGCCCTCTTCCATACACCCGAATAATATGAATGGTTAACATTAAAAACGTAAGACGACCTGCCCGCTCGCTGCGATAATATCGACGGATTATGTTCAATTAGTAAGAAACACTCGGAATAAATAAGAAATATATGAGCAGGCGGCCGCTGCGCTGTGAACGTTTCAAAGATATTTCTTGCAGGTATCTACAAACAGAAAGCATTACCGGGAAAAAACTTTAAATGAACACGTTGCTCGCCTCGCACTGAGGGCGCGCGTTACTTTGCCAATATCAACTGAATACAAAATAACATTAGGAACACGTTCACACCGCACGGTTATTGTAATACCTTGGGATTTACTTCCTTTACCCAAGTTGGACTTGCGGCAATTTATTAATATACAAGAAAAATGTACATACCTCTGTGAGGGCGCCCTCTCATGTAAGGAAATGAAAGGAGTGCACTCAAGTTGCGTTGGCAAGTAGCGCCGTTTAATATCTGGTTCGCGAGGATCCCTTTTCAATTCTTTTTTAAAACAAACAAATTCTGGTGCTTGACAAAGCGCACAGCGCTGACCATGTTTTTAGTAACCCGGGGGAATCCTGCACGGGAGCACCAGGACCCCGGTGCGTCAGACTCCTACTGCGTAAACGCCTCCGGGCTGCTAGCCGGGCCGGGGACCCATATTCGTTTAATGGGGCGTTTAGCATATCGTAAGCTGAGCATAGCATACGATGATAGCTGAGCCAGTTAGCCACACGGCTATTTATTTATAAAGAACTCATTTCTCATTCATCCATAACGAGATATGTATATGCATATCCATAAACAGCAAGGAGGGCTAAAGGATGATCTAAAAAAATTATTTCGATAACTGCAATTATCACGTCTTCATTTCAAATAAACTTTATATTATGTACGTAAATAACTTTAATCTGGAAACAGGCTAGCCGCTAGTTTGTCGGAAAGTAAATAGTATTTATAATAGGGCGTTGCCTCAGCATATTGGATGCGCATTGATTGCCACCGGAGCCGCCGTGTGCAAGCCGGGAAAGCTGTTTACGACCACGGACTCTATTTGTACAGCTGAGGAGCTGAACGATATTTATATAATGGTCTCAGAGCCGTCTCGTTAAGAGTGAAGCGGCGCTGCGCGACCAGCTCACCTCCGCGCCTGAAGCACCACGAGCCAGTGGTCATGTTCCACTGGCTCGGGCGAGAGCGAGTGCGGCCATTGTATGTACAACATCGTTTACTCGTTGTTACCATTACAACGGGTGCAACCTGAGTCGCTTAGGGCGGGCGGCCGGGCGGTTGGGCGGTAATTGCTATCAAATTTTTGTCCAATTAATTTTAACGATGGATCTCTTTCATGAGCTTTATGAATACATTGTGATATGTTCCGGACGTGATGTCACTGTTCCAAAGACTAGTCACATAGACCTGTAGCGAAAGCAAACGGAGTCCCAGTGTGTCCATTGTGAAACAGTTCATTCAAAAACTGCTTAACATGTCGGTTTCAGATCACAACAAAAGGGATTTTCATGTCATGGTGATGTTTTTATCTAATTTTTACTACAGATTTTAGATATATTGATTACTAGCCGTGCCCCCGACTCCGTCCGCGCCGGAGTGCCACTTTTGTTACGATAATTATTATTTGAAGCTGCAACGCGCAGTACAGATGTCATCAACTGTTTCTTATGTACATGATTACAGATCAAACTAAGCATAGAACTCAGCAGGAGTAGTGACGTTACGCAATCCTCGACAATACTTGTCGTTAGTGCTTTCTTACAGTTTTATAAAAAACTAGCTGTCCCGGCAGACCTTGTTCTGCCCTATTTCTCTAAAACAAAGTCACATTGTTTTTCTTAATGTTAATAGCTATTGGCCTGTCGCCTGTTTTTTGAAAATTGTATGAAGGAACCTAGCCTTAATGCTATATGTATAAAAATTGACAAATATTGACATTAATATTTATACGTCACTCAATAATTGTTTTGCCTTCCCGGAACCCGTCCACTAACATTTAAACTTTATGCTATGGTGTTAAAGTTCAAATTGACTTATAACAAATCTTTTGTATGAGAATATAGTAAAGTGTTGTTTTTAGACTTTTTCAGAGAATTTTTTAAAATCTTCTCTCTGTTGTAACCTTTCCCAGACTTCAACAAACACAACAAAAAAGAAATCAGTCAAATCGGTTCAGCCGTTCTCGAGTTTCGCGGTTATCAAGACACTATAGCTGATCCGGCAAACGTTGTTTTGCTATGTAAGGTTTTGTAATATCTTCTAAGATGTTCATTGAAATTAAGTGATGTCAAAGACAATTTTGTTCACAATTAAATACTCTTAATCAACAACACATTTATTTGGATAAAGATTAATATTATTACGTTGATACAACTCTTAACAAATAATGCATTAATTTCGACCAAATTTGTTTACCATAAAAACGGTTCTAGTGACTTAATCTTATAAGATAGACATATACTATCCCGGACATTTTTTTAGATCATTTCAAGAGGAATAATTCTTTCATACATATATTTTTGGTATCTTGAACCGTTTTTGCAGCGCACGCAATGGAACCCGTCAAGGATGAATAATTTTGCCCGTTTTTTTTCACATTTTCCATTATTTCTTCGCTCCTAATAATTGCATCGTGATGTTATATAGCCTAAAGCCTTCCTCGATAAATGGTCTATTCCACTCAAAAAGAATTTTTCAATTCGAACCAGTAGTTCCTGAGATTAGCGCGTTCAAACAAACAAACAAACAAACAAACAAACAAACAAACTCTTCAGCTTTATAATATTAGTATAGATGTATAGAATATCGATAGATGATTTGAAACCTTCGGCTCTGGCTTTGGCCGAAGGTTGCGGCAAAAGATCAGATTCGGTTAGACGTCGACCCCTAATTAAAAATAATACATACAACAATCACAAGCAGATCAATTGGTCCCAATTTGTCGCTTGCTAGAAAACCTAGGCTTTACATAAAATATCTGTCAATTTGAAAGTTTAATCGAATGCAGTTTCTATTTGCTCGAAGGTGGCTGGAGACAAATCAAAAGTTTTCTGTTTGACATTAGTTATTGTGTAAATTGTATAATAAAATTGTGTTTCCATTTATTTACGACTCTAGTCATATCTGACCGCATGTCGGTCGAACAGTTGTTGCTGCTAGAATTAGCTTATGTTAAATTACTCGCAAAATACTCAGGCTCGTATTCCTTGAAATGCATTAAAAAAGGCGGACAGTTCATGTACTGCTAGTCAAGGAATTTAGTTATTAAGTGAACTCATGATTAGATTGAATGTGAATTTTTGAGGAAAACTTAGAGGTTCTATGATATATAAACGCTATTTGCCTAAAATTATAATTATCTGTTTTTATAGAGGATTACATTAACGCGTGTGTGAGGTGGTTTGAGGTGTAATTACGTTAGTTAGAGTTTCAGCATAAGTGCCAGTAGAATGTCTCAAGGAAATGCTGTTTGCTGCAAAATGATCTCGAATGGTATAGGAATGAGAGCCGGCGGCAGGCAGCAGCGCGAGGCCGCCGCGCCCCGCAACCGGCCGGTGACAGCTGAGGACCCGCTCGCTGCCCGCGCCGCGCCGCGTTGTTGTATCACACGACCGCAAGGGGCGTCTATTGCGAGGCTGTATGTAATTGTAATATTAGTTGTTGTATTAAAATGAGCGAAAATCGAAGCTATCAAAGCAAACTGCGCTCATTTTGAACTAGTACTTAACAATATATTAGAATTCCAATCGCTAACAGCACTTTTCAACTACAAAATATAATATTGTAAGTATCTGGCCGAACGAAGGCTTCAGGTTGGCTACTTCTGGCCAAAAAAGCTTATCCTTTAAAACTATGAAATAGGCCGGAACTGTGACTGAGCCCCTGTCCGGCGTCAAGCTGGGACCGGCCCGTGTGCTCGTTGCCGCTACTCCCCACGAGTGCCGGTCATTGCAAGCCGGGGCACAATTCTGCGTAGGACCAGCAGAGCCGCCGTGAGCCCTCACGCAATCCCGGTGTGTCACACCACACTCCTACGGGCTAAATTCCAGTCAATTCCTTTAGACAGGACAAAAAGATCGTAAGTATTAGAATGTTGAAGTTACAAAATTCTTTACTCAGTAAATCTAAATAGGACCATTTCTCACTAGCATACAACCCGTCGAAAATCGGGTTAAATTAGGATTTTTATTTGCTCCCTTAATTGTTGTGCGTAGTTTGGTTCATAGAATTTCGTTTCTAAAGTAGAGCAATGCTGGCGCTCAGACTATCCCTCAGTCTTTATAAAAACAAAATTATGGAGGTTAAGTTAAAAATTCCACAAATGACAATGAAGATACAACATTGATCGAAAAAAGACGCGTAACGTAAATTATAGTCGCTTTTCGATTGAGCATTGCTTTTTATTATCGTTCTTACAAAACAATGTTTTTTACGTTTCCAACAGTTGAAGGTGTAGAGCAGGTGTCATCAGCTCCGACACGCGATTGGAATACATTCTGTGCTGTTTTTCAAGCAGCTATTATTAAAGAACTGTTGTTATCGATTTCTGGGAATGTAATGTGTATTTTATTGGCATAACCCAGCTCATGTTTACTTGGTGTGTTTGCGCGGCACTGAAGTGATAAGAGGACCGGCCTTGGCGTCGCTCGTTAAATATAAAACTGCCACAAAACCTTATAAACTCGGCTGAGTTTATACATAATAATAAGGGCACCATTAACTAAATGTTCCACGTTTCCATTCAGGATCTGCTAATAACGGAATTCACCCTTGGCACAGTTTTATTTGTACATCCCACCTCAAGTCTAATTACACGAGATTGTACCGAACTAATGCTGACTGCAAACCTTCGGAGCGATTCCCTCCTGCGAACTGTCGCCGCGACACTGGCCGAGCGCCTCAGGAAAAGTAACGAAAGATAAACGACAAAAGGAGTACGGAGAACAGTCACCCGCCTCGTGCCGTGCAGGCGTCCAGAGCGATGCCGGAGAGGCTTTGCATCTTGGACATTAACAATTATATAGCTACATTGTAAGTACTTGCCTGTTTAAATCCACAAAGGAAATATTTCACTCTTCGATAGTGAACTTATTATATATTAAAGTAAAAAGCTAAACATTAACATTTTTTATAAAATAATAATGTACAAAGTAACTTGTAATTACCATAGTCAAAGTAGTTGTTAATGTCTCAGTTGATTACTGGCCACTGCTTACATTAATAGACGCCCATTCGAAAATTATAATCCGTTAATAAATTAATTTCCTAATGGCAGTTCTCCCAAAGAGTGTTTTTAAGGTTGACAGCCTTAATGTCACTTATCCCGATTGTTTACGCCGGTTCCATTCTACGTATTGTATAAAGCCCGTGCCAGGTCCTGTATGGAATGCTGTTTGCTTATCTGGCACGGTTCCGCACAGTATCTGTGGTACACTCTGAGTATATTGGAACAGGAAGCCGTTTGCATCTTGAAACGCTGCAGTTGCGGAGAGCCATTGCCTCGCTGAGTAGTCTCTGCCGTCTATATCACGGCGAATGTTCTGAAGAGTTGTTCAACCTTGTTCTACCCTTTTCCTTCCATAATAGAAGCACGCGCGCGGGTTTACGGAGTCACGGGGATACGGTAACTCATATCCAGGCTACGACTAAGATATTCTCTTACTTTTGTTAGGTCGTCCGACTTATGATACTGGGTCTGTTAAACGAAGCGTGAAGAAATGTTTGTTCAAGCAGACATGATCACTGCGGCTACCAGTGGGTGTGTTTCTGCCATTGACAGTTGCAATTGTCTATTGAAGTAGACCCTGAGCACCGTGGCGAGTCCGGTCTCAGTGTGAGCAATGCACAAGCGGCTCACTGGCGCGCGGCGGTTCGCCGAGCGAGAGGAATGTCAACCGATACCTGCCCTGTATTCAAGGTGAAGGATTTGATAACGTTGCTTATGTAAGTGACACGGCGAGTTTACGTAACGCTGGCCTTGGACTGGAGTCTAGGTCAGGCTGCGGAACAAGGACTTTGGTAAATAAACCATTTCAGTTACCTTATGCGATAGATGTGCTTTAACTGCTTTGTTTACTCGAACTGTTTGTTATACTAGATTGAATAGCTATTCATATTCTTATAATAGTTCTTCAACCGTAGCTTAGCTATCGGCGAGCTCATGTACTTCCTACACGTCATTAAAGTTTCAATTCACATCTTCTGGTAAATGGGTGGGTTATCTTAAATTGTTCGTTTCCGCTTTGAAACGTATTCGTATTATGATTTAGATTTTTAGATGAATTGCTGCCAATGGAAATCGTTGAATTTCAACATTGTCCAATATGAGTAGAATGAAATGTTTATGTCTTGAGAATAGACATCTAATGGTCCTAATAAATACAATAAAAAAGTATGAGGAACATCTGCCTGGCTTTTAAAGTGTCCGTGTTAAACCGTATCAAGCTATTACTGATTTGTAAAGATACTGCTCAGTTTGAACTTTCATATCATTGCTACAGTCTCTTTTCTAAGATAAAGTTTCGAGTTATTTAAAGACTCGTAAGAGTCAGGAGTAAACTAAAAATAATTATGAAGTAATTAGAAACAGCCGCGGAAATAATAAGCGCGTCAGCGAGAGCGGCCGCGGCGCTGATCGCGGCTGACAATGGAGCAAGCACAATGGCTAATTTGGTATTCTGAACACAACGGACATTATTTAGGTTCGGCTTCATTATCAAACCGTTCCTGCGAGGATTACGTAATACCTATTGTGGTTACGCTCAGATTTTTTTCTATAATATACACTTTTTGTCATCGTATCCTTTACATTCTTTTGCCAATTCGACGTTATTGACTTCATTTCTATTTTTGTTATTGGCATATTTAGGAACTGCTGTTAGGAATGAGTGTAAGTCATCAAAGGTGATTTCTTCAGTACGAATCATAGATTAAACTCTTACTAGAAAAGGTTTTTACGTGCAAAGTACCACACGTCTAGGTAGCCGCCCGGTTTAGTCGTGAAGGCCTGCCCTGGTCATCAGCACTCGTCATACAAAAAAAAAACTACGTTTAATAATACCAAAAAATGAGACATTGGAAAGTTTGCATCGAAAAAACCATTTGCATTTTTTAAAGTAACCTGATGGCGTGGGAAAACAAACAAAGACAAAGTGGATACAATATTCATTGATTGTATGTATCCTGCAATTGTACTTTCTTTTTGCCATTGAGAAAATATTACTTCAGGCGATTTTAAAATTGATTCTAATTTTGAGCTGAGATTTCGTCTTCTGGCGGATCAACCCGCGCTTTGACAATCGACTATATATTTACACTTCGTCGTGTGTCTAGTCAAGTTGAATTCAAGGCTACAGCAATACTTCGCTGATCTGAAGAAAGATTTAGCGTTCCAGAGCGACTTCTTATTGACGAATGGAAGGTATTGGAAATGAATAAACTAAGCGTTGAACTTTAGAAGCAACCCTTATTCAGCTTTCGATTGTGCTGATTCGTGATGCTATTTATGAAAAAACTAATTATTTACAAAGTAGTGACCGCAGAGATCCCGTTGACTTCAGTTTGAAAATATTTTTCTCATAGATATGGGGTCAGAAATATGATTTTTAGTGCAGCAATAGTGTACGGTAGTCACATTGGCTGTCTGTTCAGTTCAGACGAGGCGCTTCGGCACAACACTGGCTCACAATCACCAGACTTAGTGGTCGCATCTCGCCTCGAGTCGCTTGCTCTGCTCTAGGCGTCATCTTAATTTTTAAAAACAACAATTAGTATTTGCGTCCTGTACAATTAAAATAAATGATTCTATATTGTAGATATTGCGTAGGCGACAACGCAGTTCCAGATCTGCAGCGACTGCCAAGAAAAAAACATGCAAATGAAAGTACAGTGAAAGACGCTCGTGATATGAAATTAATGAAATAATACATAGTCAATATTAATGATGAATGATAAAAGGATGACATAATAGATATATAATATGTATATGAGAGGAAGTAAGAGCCGAAGCTGACCGCAGTGTGGGTACTAATCATTGATTCAATAATAAAGAGAGCTCTGTTGGAGGGCAGTGTCAAGAGAACGCGGAGTCGGCGAGAGTGCAAGAATGCATTACTGAGTGTTAAGGAAGCGGAAGAGGCTTACAAGAGTAGAGGGCAGTCCCTCTGCCTACCTGAATAAGGATTCGCCATGATGATAGACACGTAGACATTAATAAAACGAAATACTTTTTTGGTTTATTAGGCGTACTGAAGAAAAGAAATTAGCACAGAAATACTTGACTCTTACTTTGTAAACTACAAAAATGTTTAGTGACTTCATTTGAACGAAGACCGCTATGTAATTAAAAACGGTCACATTGAGCAGCTTACCCGAATAGCTATTGCGTTATATACTCCTTCCTTGAAGTCCTTGAAGACACCACATCAAGACAAACAAGGCAACAACGCGACGCGCGCGTCAATAAAAAAAGCTTAAGTATTCAAGACAAGTGATTCTATTGTTACATTGAAAGGCTGTACCTATCGCATTCGCCATCTCCAGCGGCGAGATAACCATCTCCGAGCACATTGTGTTAGAAATGATTTGAGGCATTGAAACGCGTTGCTATGCGACCCCGCAGGTCGCGGGCTGCCACGCGGGCCGGGGCGCGTCGTCTCGCTTCGATACCAGCGCTCTCTTTACGAAGCTTTACAGATCATTATGCCCACTTTATCTTCGTCGTGCCATCATTTGCTGGGTGATCTCTAGTCTTTAGCCGTGTATATTAGAAAGAAAGAGATGAATTGATCGCGTTTCACAAGATCACATTAATCCACAGCTGAGTACATTCCTTCTGTTCCTTATATCATTATCACTCTGCATTATCAGATCTTCAACTGTCTGCCAATCTCTAGACTTGTCTTGATCGAGCACACCTCATACCATAGTTCTACCTTATAAAAACGTTTTGCCTACCTCTATTCTAACTTTGTTATCAGCTGCCTTCCAACCGTTATTCATATTCTCAACTCTGTGATGGGCACATTATCGACGACGTTGGAGATACTCACAGTCGACTGTAACCTTTTATAAATATTGGCTTCAGAGGGTCGTGCTTCGACGGCTGGCGTGACTGTGGCCATTAGATGGGATACTAGCAGGGTCGGGGCATTGGAACACCTCGTGGCGCTTGGAAACCATGTCGAAAAGAAACTGGGAATCGAATCATGTACATGGCACTGAACAAAGGTCTCGGATGGCGATTCCGCTAGACAGTAGGCACGCGTGCAATTGCGAACGCCTCGGCTCGGCTCGGCTCGGCTTGGCTCGAGTCGCGAATGGCAACCCGTTAGGATTGAAGTCGCTCGAAGGCCGCAAGGAGACGCCAAGTGCGACAACAGCTATTGCTGCTTTATGCTCGATCGAGAACTAAATAGTTGCGCGAATAGTAATTAATGTAGACCATTTGCTTGTTTGCGGTCGCTAAGATATATTGATAGTCCTAAAATGTAATTGCCTCGACTGGTCAAAATACTTTACCGTATTGTTTGGAATGTAATTAGCAACCGATATGTATCGTTTAATTAACAATTTAATTATAAATCTTGGTAGAGGCCTGAAGAAGTCAGAATCTCACCGGGGCCGAAGAAGTTGGCGTGGCCGTGCCCTTGGCTCCGGCAGACAGGTAGTAGGAACACTCCGGAGGTTTAGTCAGTTGGAGTCTGACACATCGGGACGCTGCCCTCACAGCACCCTGACGGTCCATTGAGGATTTCCCCTTGACTATAAAAAAAAAAATATTATAAAGCATAGAAAATTAGAAACCAGAATATTTGTTCCTTGTGTTGGTAAATTGAACATTTTTTGAGATATTTTTTATTCTGACTCAACAAAGTGACTTCATAGCACCTGATAGAGAGCACAGCGTAGTCCGTACTCGGCCACTCATCGACCACCAAGGGGTGGGGGATGGGAATCAGCGATTGCTAATGCCGAGATTTATATACATAATTTGAGTTTCCATAAAAAATAAGATTGTCTAATACTAAATATATAATCCCTAAAAAAATGCCTAAAGGTCCCTAAAAAATACACACGACCATTATAGAACATACATATATCTATTCCGCTTATCTTGCGGTCGTGGTGTTTCCCTGCCTGTCTATGCATGTATACATACACCTCAGTATGATGAAGACGGATGCGCTCTTTTATTCTGACGCTAAATGCGCCGGTATTTCAATATTAATTAAATAATATAATTTGTAATATCTGAATAAAGGTTATGTAAAACCAAAGTAAACCTCAGTCTGACCAATTATCACATGGAATTTGTATTCATTTGTATTAAACCGGTATATTGATATTCAAATATATTTCATTTAAGACTTGGGAACATTTAAAACTTTTTACAGAACGTTTTATAAAACAAAGCACTAAGATTAAATTACATTAAAAAATAATAAAAAAAGATTATCAAAGCTGGAGTTGCATCATTACTCCATCCTTTGCTCGGAGAAATATATCTGAGCAACTTTTTTTATTCTTGCAAAAACTTACCGCGGTCTTTTACCCCCGTGGCCTGAGACACTGGACCTTAATATAATATTCGTAGAGTTTATAATGCACCAGCAGAGTAGTTTAGCATTGGTATTAATGTATTTGCCAAATAATAATAAGCGAGTGTAGGCCCGTACCATGACATAACTCAGCAAAAAACAAGTCAAGGTTTTTCTAAGTCATTACGGCGCAAAAAATCTGTATCCATGGCAACAGGGACGCCGCGAGCAGTGCGGCCCTGGCCGGCGAGCCCCGCTGCGCTCTGCTGAATGCTTACATTTTGTAAATTGCTCATTTTATTAATTTATATGTACAGAGTGACTTTACAGGCGAGGGAGATATTCTGCATTCGATTCTAATTACATGCCTGTACAAATGTAATAATACCTTGATATTGTTCTGAGGAAAGGAATGTTGAACCAATAACGTATTGAAATATTTGAAATATGGTTGCGCCGATATTCAAATTTTAAACATCTACCCTCTTTACATTTCTACCCTCACCCTGTGACCTTTTCCATCGCACGCGGCCGTGACTTTAGCACGGTTATATTGTTAGTTGATGTCGGATACGTCCTTCCTGACGGCCGCCAGCCAAGTACGCACAGCCGCTGAGCAGCGTGACGGCGACCGGTCCACTCGCCGCTCGGACATTCGTATATCATAGGAAGCCGGAAGGGAGCAGCTGCGCGGCCGCGATGTAGGTACTGCTCTGCGGACGGACTGACAAACTGGCGACCGTGGCAGCTGACAGCACCGCGCAGTCACGTACATCGGACGGCTTTCCACATAAACTAGAGATGAGGCATTCATATCAGATGAGGTGCGTGGATTAGCTATTGAAACAAGTATTGTATCAAGTAGTGTGTTCCTGCGCGCGAGATGGCGCTGCGTGTAGCGCGCGCCTGCCATAGCGAGGTCGCAGCCAGACGCCAGCGCAGGAGACAGCTCCTGGTGATTAGAAAATATCAACGTAATATTTTTATATATTTTAATATATTATACAACTAAATACAAATAATGATAATCTCTTTAGTTGACTCACATATGTATATTAAGTCGTAGTTCAGTAGATAGACAAAAGGAATGGTTCTAAAGTGTTTTTTATTTTACTTCATATATTTCCTACTTTCTGTTTTCTCTTTATTTTTTGGAGCCATTAACAACTTGTATAGAAACCAACTAACTAAAAAACAAAATATCAATACCGAATATTTTTTATCTAATCATTAAAAAATACATATCGGTAACAGGTCCAGTGTCCGTACTTACTTAATAAATATTAGGATCGGGTATTGAGAGTTTTTAAAAATATTAGTATTAGGAGGATTCGGTTCGAGCTTCACCTGATTCCATCGATCACTAAAATACTATGTATATGTACATATATGTGTACAAGGCGGCACACTGCGGCACTCCGGCACCGGGCAGCAACTGCCGGAGTTCGAAGAGTGGCTGTACAACTCATGGTTTATGTAATGTAGAGCAGCCGCATCTACAGACGAACAAAAACTTCATTAAAATATTGACGAGGAACAAATTAGCGGACGACAAAGGATACAATAACGGAGGCCTTCATTTTTATATAAAAAATGGACAAAAGAGAAACGACACTTGGTAACGGCACCGCCTCACTTCCTGGCGACCGCGAACACAATCAACCTCTATCGGCGAAACAGTGAGTGCGGAGCAGCGGCCGGGCGGACCCGCGGCTCCCTCCGGCCGCCTCTCGGCAACTTGTCAGGGCATTACCATAATCTCTACACGCCGTTTGTATACCAACATAAACTTTGGATCTAAAGTTTTAGAAAGAATTTCATTACATATATTGCATATATTCTATTTGCTGTGATTTCAACCTCAGGGATCATTTGAGGCCTGTCATCTCCGCGGCGTCGCGTAGGCTCGCTGACCTTAACACAGTGGGACGGCTCGTCACGCCGGATTAACTGTATCTATTCTATAAAGCCCAGGTCAGGCGTGCCCATGGAGTTCTGTTCGCATCTTTGGGTTTGTTCTGCTCGGTGCTCACTTAATGCCTTGGATAGGTTGTTGTTTTGTCTACTGTTGATAGTTTCAATAGTTTTATGGGCCACACCACGCTTGCCATCAGGCGCGGGCTGCTCAGTACGCCGAGTCAGGATGAAACAATCTTAAACAACACGCACACTTACAAAATGTATTGTCCCCCCCGCGCCCCGCGCCCCGGCCGGCCCTGCCACAACGCTAGCTGGAAACCTTAGGCCGCAGCTTTTCCGTTTCATTTGAAAGTTTACCGAATGTGCTTTTTTTGCCCGAAGCCTTTGGTCGGATACTATTGGAGACGTGCGGGGCGCGGGGTGCGGGGTGCGGGGTGACGGAACTGGCAGTAATATATTACCGCGGCAACAAACTGAATTCGTGCTGATTGATTTTATTAATTTTTAGGGTCCTGCATCTCAGGACAAGTATACGAAACGTTTCGATGTTTATGTAAATTTTTGAAAATTGTAAGGTTATGGCGATTGGTCGATAATTAGTAGGGTCGGCACGGCTTCCCTTTTGGGAACCGGCTGGACGTTCGCAAGCTTCCAGGACTCAGGGACAATACCGGTCTGCAGAGTGAGAGGAAGAGAGAGAAAGCAGGCATGTCAAAATAGTGGACAAGTCTGGAGCGCAGGGTGTGAGCACTCGTGCTGGAACACCGCCATGTCCACTTGCTGTGTTCACAAGCAGACTGCGCGACGCTCAGCGCATTGTTTATATATTGCTTTACGTTTCCCCGGAAATGAAAAACCTTGGACGCATACCTTCATTCAATATGTCAGTTCGGACAATCGTCAGAGGGGCGAGTGCTGACCTGGTGACTCGCCGCTGCCGGCGTTCGACCACGCGATGACCGTGTGTTCCCGAACAGCGCTCCAATGACATTGGCTCAGAGGCGAGTGGACTGAGCCGTTCAACATCACCCTCCCGCATAGCAGTAGATGAAGGCCAGACCGTGCTCTTGGCCGCGGCAGACCAGTAGGAGGCCCACTCCGGTGGTTTTAGTCGGTAAGAGTCCGACACAGCGCAGCTGCTGCCCTCACAGCGGCCCGGATGGTCCGTTAGGATTTTCAACGAGTAGCAAAGTTAGGACAAGTGTCTATATGCTTCTGTATAGAATATCCATTAATGTATCTATATATATCTATCATCACGCCGTATCCCAATTGAGGTAGGCAGGGAGAACGGAACGCCGCTAATCCCTTTACTTGCAAACCTATTTCGCTTCCTGAACATTCATTGGTCCCGTCACGCAGTCTCGCTGGTCCCGCGTACTGTTGACGTCGCCCCCCACCAGATCTCTGTTTATTTGTTCCGCGTAGGTAAGTCTCGCTCGGACTCGGCTCTTGTTTCCACATTCAGATTGTATATCTGTTTGTCATCCTTTCCCCGCGCGCCGCCTCCCCGCGCGCCCGCAATATCGAAGCATACTTTTGTGGATGCTGACGATGACAATAGCTTTCTTTCTACTTCTGGTTCTTAATTACATATATGCCATGCTTAGTATAGAACGCCGACAGCCTAGATTATTCCAATTTGCTAAAAAATCTTTCGGTGCTATAAAATATTGTTCTTTCGGCACTAGTACACATGACATTTCTATTAAAAGCCGTGCGGATTTGCTCGCTATGTTTTCTTTCATCAGGGAGCCTGTGATACCTATATCCGTATTTAAACTGAAGAATCCCAGAGATAAGAATATAACCATGAGCACGGAACCGGCAGTAAACGAGCTCCACTCACGCCAGCTTAGATTTTTTGGATGCGGTTTCCAGTTTAATATTATGAGATCATTTGAAGGGTTGTATTCGCTTCCGCAGGCTCAGGCCGACAGGTTCCAGGTCACAGTTCCTGGCGGAAGAAGATGTACAGTTTAGTGTTGTAGTTAGGGCTGCCATCTAAAATAAAAAAGTCGGACCTCGACGTTGCACGGTCGCAGGGTTGCCGGGCGCCGGACAATATATATTTCTAAATAGTCAAAAATATTCTGAAATCTGACTAATATTATAAATCCGAAGGTATGTGTATTTGTATGTTTCGTTGTAGTTCCAAAACGGCTGGATCAATTTTGATAATATTTGGGGTGGGTAGAATTATTTGTGGCTAATTAATGATCACATTGAGGTTATAGTGGCTGGTTGGCTTACTGAATAATGGTCTGGTTTCCATGCGAGGCAAAGTGAATGGTCATAGGTTCGAATCCTGGCACGTACCTCTGGGTTTTTCCAGATTACATATGGATATAGGCAGCACATGCTCACCGGTGAAGGCAATCATCGCGAGGAAGCCGCGTGGCAGCTGGTAGAACTGCTACGTGGAAGTGTCTTGAGACTGGCGGTCGGCTTGGTCACGTTGGGCTCGACATATAAGCGCAAAGTGGATACATCCAGAAATGTATCTCTGCTCACCCTGATGGCGAGCTAGAGAACTTCTTAGTCGAAGCCGGGACATGGGTTACCGTATAACCGTAATTTTTAGCGCGTGGATTTTTGGTTCGAGGTTCAATTTCATTTAATGGCCTTCAAGTATCTCGACAATGCTTTAGAAACAAGGATTAGGTACTCAGCTGTAAGTAAAACATTCATACAACTAATTCCCAATACAAAGTGTGTATGTATTACTTGTGAATATTCTGGAAATATTGTTCGCAATCAAACACTCACTGTATTGTCAAGCTTAGCTTTTAGTACCAGCCAATTTGTATAGGCCCCTTGCGCAATCGTGTGCATTTTGATCTGTATTTCGTTCAACAGAGAAATCAATTTACAACGGATGGAAACTGAACGGTATAAATTGATACGAAACAATATAAGATAATTTTGATTGGCGCGTTAATGTTGGCCGGTCGGGCTGCAGTTGATTGCAGCGTTTATGTCGTTTATTAGCTGCGCCTAAGGCTGGATTTACATCAGGCGAGCGAATGCTCATTCCATCCATCCGCACTCTATCAAAGTCTCGAGTATACTTGTCCATTGAACTATGGATTGGTCTCAAGAAAAGTGCTTATTTATGATAGAACCCTAACGAAATTCCAGACGTCTGTGGGATTCGACGTTAGGCTGGATTTACATCAAACGAACATAGAGCTAGAGCAAGAACAAGAGCATTCTTTCTCGCTCTTTTAGTGTAAACGAAATATCGCTCTTAGCGTTAACACCAAACAATCAACGAGCAAGAATGAGAATCAAGATCTAGAATTCAGGTGTTTAGCGGCCGAACGAATGCTCATTATGCATTCGTGTTAATTCTGTGGTTCTGTGACCATACCCTTTCTCAGCGATAAGATGGGAGAAGTGAGTCCATCTTTTTTTTACTTCTTCAGCATTGAATTCTAGTATATTTGCAATCTCTAGCCAATCAGTTTGTTTGCGATATGTATTTTTGTAGTGTTCAAACATCAGGTCCCACAGACATTTGGAATTTCGGTAGGCTTCTATCATAAATAGGCATTTTTCTTGAGACCAATACATAGTTCAATCGACGAGTATACTCAGATCGGTGATCGAGATCACTCGAACACAAGAACACTTTGAAGAGACCGCTCCGGCGGGCGAGCGCGTCCGAACACGCAAGAACGCTCTAAAAATCTGTTCCCACGCTCTAGTATTGTTTACATAAAGCGAACGAACATTCTTAGAATATTCTATAGAATCTTTGCGAGCGCAGGAAGAACAACGAAAAAACGCTCGATGTCTGTTTACAGTAACCGAATTTGATAGAGTGAGGATAGAATGAGCATTCGCTCGTTTGATGTAAATCCAGCCTTAGAACACTACAAAAATACAAATCGCAAACAAACTGATTGGCTGGAGATTGCAAATATACTAGAATTCAATGCTGAAGAAGTAAAAAAACAAGATGGACTCGCTTCTCTTGCAATTGTAACATCGCTGCCAGAGCCGGCCATGAAGACCACAGAACCACAGAATTGTCACGAATGCGCAACGAGCATTCGTTCGGCCGCGAACCATCCCGACTCTAGTTCTTGGCTCTTATTCTTGCTCGTTGATCGTTTGGTGTGAACGCTAAGAACGATATTTTGTTTACACTAAGAGATCAAGAAAGAATACTCTCGTTCTAGCTCTAGCGCTATGTTCGTCTGAGGGTCGATTTACATCATACTTAGTACTCATTATCGTTTTTGGACTGGACCGTACTTTCCATCTGATGCAATTTAGTCACATTGTCGAGTCAGTATTAATAAGAATAAAACAAAGAAATTCAAAACTGAAATCCTATTATAAAGGTTTTATCAGATCGAAGAGCGTTTTCCCAATGGCAGATATTTGGCAGCGGCGGCGGGCAGCAGCGGCGGCAGCGTGTCGGCCGTTGCGCCGCGTCGCAGTCCGTAAAGCGACTACGATTAGCGACAGTAAAGGAAACCTACCGATATGCACAAATATCTCTTTGCAGTTCGCTTAATGGACGCATAGGACGGTGGGAACACGCTCCCCGGAAGTCCATTTCAAAACTCCACGACTCAGCTGTGCAGCAACAAACAGTTAGAGAAGTCCTTGGTCCTAGCTGGGATATGCGTGAAACAAACAGCAGAAAGTGCTCGTATCGCTCGTATCGCTCTCCGCGCAACTGGAGCGGCTCAAGACGCTCAGCAGCGTCTGGATCATAACTGGTTTTTTTTCGAACAGGATATATGTTGACGGCCGGGACAGACCTTCACACGTAAGTCGGGCGAGGCCTCACAGCTGAACTATACATAAGTAATTTGTTCGCAAAGCCCATGTACTTGTGCGCCGCGCCGCGCGGGGGCTGTGGACGCAGCCCGCGTCGCCGCGGCCCGCAGCCCCCGCAACAGTGTTGCTCAGCTCTAGCCGCAAGCAGGCGACGAGTCAATATGTTATGCGCCATGACTAACATGGCTTCTAAGTCACCATCGCTATATTTTTGGAACCACGCCCGCAGTCCACTGTAAGCGATACCTTTTTTTTTGTTTTATTTACAGGCGGAGAGCGGAAGGCCAAGCCTTAATCACACCTGATTAAGGTGAAAAATGAGTTCAACGATAGCCTACGTCCATCTAACAAATGCCTATTCACTCTTAAACACTCCCAGGTCATAAAATCGTGGAACTATGCTTGCTGGAAGTATATTCCACTCCTTAGCTGTTCGCATAATTAATGTAGAAGCTAATATTTTCGTGAGGATATAAGGAACATCCACCACATAAGGATAGTATCCGACACGCTACGTTTCCAGAAGATATAATGTTACCCATTTACAGTAAGATAAAAAAGAACTGATTGATATAATACTTAAAATATGAGCCATCGACACCCGCAGTGCAAAGGTAAATCATACGAAGCTAATTATTTAGTGGAAAGCTATCTGTCAAGAGTTACTTACTTGGTGGGCTTTTTTTTACTCGATTGAGATCCTTATGGACCATCAAAACCGTCGTGAGGGCAGTGGCCCCGGTGCGTCGGACTCTTACCCGCTAAAACCACCAGGATGTTCCTTCTCCCGTCTGTCGCGTGCTGAAGGAAAAGCGGAACCAGCTTCTCCCACAATTCGGCGAAGTTTTTTTAAGGGCCTAGTTGATAAAGGACCGTTATCGGTGAACGATCATTTAGTTTGCATCCCCCCGCGTTTCTCTGGATTTGTCTCGATTAAGTGTAGATTTAGGCGCCACAGGCTCAACGGTAAAGGAAAACATCGCAATGAAATCCGGACGACATTTAATAGAAATGTCACATATAATAGTATTGTGACAACGGCGATCAGCTGCGCTACTGGTCACGTTTGGCACGACATGAGAACGCAAAGGGAATACAGCTATTTGTGTGTTCAGCCCGCCCTGAACCGGCACATATGGCACCGGCATGCACGTGCTCATACAGAAGTCCTTGTAATGTGACATAATGACATTATTTTACATTTTAAAATTATTAAACGAGCTTCAAATTTTTCACGCGTAAATATTCTAACAGTAAGATACATTTAATTTAAATTGATTCCTTTTAAATGAACTGTAAAACATTTATACTTACGTCAGTCAATTGGCATAAAGTCGCGCATCGCATATCTCGAAGTGTGCAGCAATCACATGCACGTGTCTACCAACCTTGTTTACGTAGCGATCTTGCACCGTGTTGCTATCCTCTTGAAACAGCACGCAACATCCAATTCACTTCGAATGTTATTTACAACCGTAACTGCTTAGCATAAGGTTCTGTATCGGCTGCGTATCGAAGGTAGTCAGGTCGTTGTGGGCCGGGAGAGGCGAGCCATCTATTTGCCCGAGGCACACCGATGTATGTAGTTTTTATAAAGTTATAAGTATGTATGTATGTACGTTGGTACACATGATGGAAGTCGTAATTGCTGTAATAAAACTCTTTAAGCGAGATGTGGTGCCTCGAGCGACAGCGCGCTCTTCGCCTCTCCTGCGGATTGTTTGTGTACTCAAACTCGTCACGAACTGAGGAAAACCATGATAAAGTACAAAATTAACAGCGGCTGTCGTGGTCTTATTTTATAACCCGGTAGAAATCCTCATAGAGCACCAGCTCCTCTGCCATCACCTCTTACTGACGTATACCACCGGAGTGCCCCTCCGCCCGTCCGCCGACTGCTGAAGGAAAGGCAAGGACAGCATCCTCGCGCAACTCGGCGACCGCGGCTGCGGTGGCCCAGTGGAAAACAAATGCCAAATGGGCTAGTTGCGAAAGGAATTGATCACCATTTCATGTGGCTCCCACTTGGTGCTCGTATCAAGGACCAATGCAGGAGGCGGTGCAACACGATTCGGCGCGTATCGTGAGGTAGTTTCCCATTCTGGGCTGGAGCTACCGGTGCTTTGCTTGTAAACCGCACAAGTGAAAATGTCATGTTATATTTATTTAATTTATTACATAAGCGCAAGCAACAGGCCTAAACAATAACATAGACAGCGGTACTTGAGGGAGTCCACTGGCCATGAATGAGGAAGGCAGGGTGTGAGTGTGCCCGCACGCTGCCTGTTTCCTGGAGGTGCTCAACTTCCCATGCATAACTGGAGGAAACCTGTGAAGGCCGTCCGCGTGCTAGTGCCGTGACAAATTGCGTAGTTCGCTTCTGCGGCCGGTTTTCCATGGCGCGGTTGGAAAGCCCAGGGATTTTCAGTCAGCAGGAGTGTAACACAACCCCGGCCGTCACCCTCGTGGCGACTGGGAAGTCCTATGAAGGATTTTCCCGTGGTAAAAAATAAAAAGACAGGCAGTAGACTTGAGGGAGTCTGCTGTCGGATACTGCACAGCCTGACAGAGGTCTGGAGGGGTGGGCTCCTTGCGCCCACTTCTCCCGGAGGAGAAGACTAAATAGGGTATTCGCCCCTGGGTTTACTGGAAGAATTAGGATTTCCAGACCCGGGTAGAACGATTTCAGGGATGCCCCGGACGTTTTTAGGCAGTAGGAGTGTGCCACGCCGGGGTCGCTGCCCTCACGGCGGCTCTGATGGTCCAGTGCGGGCTTTTCCCCCGGGTCACAAAGAAAGGCTCGCAGACATGCGAGAGGAGCGCGCGGCCACTTGTATTGCCGAATTGAATTTAGAATGGAGTCCAGGACAGTGCCCGCTGTTTGTTTGTTTGTTATGATATCATTTATAGAAAAGGAAGAGAGAAACGTTTATTAAGAAAAAAGGAACAGCATACACATTTAGATAAAAACAACTTTTAAAGTAAATATTGTGTTTAATGAACGTATTTACTGTAAAATTTAAATATTATGATGTATCGTGTTAACAATGTGTACGATGATAAGGATTTGATAATAAATGCAATATGAAGCGGCTCGAGGTGCCGGCGGGCGGGCGCGGGCGCGGCCGCGGGCGCGGGCGCGGGCGCGGGCCGGCCGCACGCAACAACGCCGGCTGTTTGTTTCCTTATACTTTTTTTTTATAATTTATAGACGAACGCTTGACCTCAATCACACCTGGTGGAAGGTCAAGATGAGTTTTATGATGAAACGCGATCGCCTAGCAAATGTCTATTCACTCCCCTCTTGAAGACTCCCAGGTCATAAGATCGCGGAAATATGGCCGCTGGAAGCATATTCCACTCCTTAGCCGTTCGCATGATAAATGTAGAAGCGAATCTTTTCGTGCGGATATAAGGAACATCCACCACATACGGATGGTATCCGACACGATGTCTAGTGGTTTTGTGGTGGAATCAAAGAATGTAGTTCCTGAGAACACTCTCCACCGTGCAACCGGTAAAAGACGGAGATGTCGATGCTCGATGCTGTGCATTCTAATTTTTGACAAAGAGTCGTCGCCAATAAGTCTGCGAGCTCTACGATCAATCGAGTCCAAAGCCGCCAGCTGATATTTAGCGGATCCGTCCCAAAGGTGACAACAGTACTCAACACCCGACCGCACCTGTGCCTGATACAGGTTAAGAAGTTGCGAAGGTCAGAAGAATCATCTGACCTTAAAAAGGACACCCAATTTTTTAGCAGCTGTTTTCGCTCTGAACTCTATCGACCGCCCAAAGTTCAAATCAGCCGACAGCTCCAAACCGAGGACCTCAAGACTATCAGTCACCGGCAAGGAAACACAGGAAGGTGGGGGTCAGGTGAAAAGGACTCCGTTTGGCGGAAAAAAGACACGCCTGTGTTTTAGTGGCATTAAAACTAACCAGATTCGCATTGCCCCAATCAGAGACAAATTTAAGAGCCAAATCTGTTCGCTTCACCATAGCCACTCTCTGCAGAGAGATCTCAACGGCATCCGCCCGCGGTCCAGATAAGTACCTATTAGTAACAGTGCTGTCATCCGCATACCCAAGGATACCGGGTTTAAGCAGATCGTTGATGTGCAGCAGAAACAATGTTGCTGAAAGTACTGATCCCTGGGGAACACCGGCATTAATTGCCAATTGGTCCGACGAACAGCCATCAACAACTACTCGTGTAGACCGTTTTCTCAGGAAATCACTGATCCAGACTCTGTGACACTCCGGCAGCCCATAAGACTGGAGCTTGCTTAGAAGGCTTGCGTGCCAGACCCTATCAAACGCCTTGGAGATGTCAAGAGAGACAGCGCGGGCCTCTCCATGCTTCTCGATGGCTTCATCTCAGTAATGGGTGTCACACACTAGGAGATCCCCAGTAGATCGGTTCTGACGAAATCCATATTGCCGATCACTGAGGATATCATTTTGCTCTAGGTATGCCAGCAATTGTCGCTTAATTATCCGCTCTATTACTTTCGAAAATAGCGAGGTGATGGCGATCGGTCTATAATTAGTAGGGTCGGCACGGCTACCCTTTTTGGGAACTGTATACAATGTACCATAATTGTGTTTGTTGTCATGCGCACGCGCAGGGCGGCCGGACCGCGACTCGCTAATTACATGAAATAAATAAGATTAACTCAAATGACACATTTATTACCTTTAAATAAAACTGTTTCCAGTGCTGTACAATATTATGTATTCTGTGCTATTATTATATAAACATGTGAGTCATTGAGTTCATATTTTATACTCCATATGTATAAAGCAACATTGCAGCTCAATTAAATAAGCACTAATATTTTAACTAAATGACTCAGAATTGATGATAATGCTGCCAAGTTGCATTAAGCTATAGGTCATCCGAATCATTCAATCGTCTGTGTTTTTTTTTAATGTTACTTACTGCTCTGTCTGAGATGTAATATACAGTAGTAGTTGTAGCTTAAGAACAACGGCAGCAAGGGAGCGGTATCCGCTGAGAGTCGCCGTCGCCACGTCGGCCCCGGCGGACGAACAAGTGGCTGTGTACAAGCCGACCCCGACACGCGGCAGGATGAAGTGAGACGACGATGGCCGAGCGACAGGTGGAGCTGTCACTGTCCGCATTGGACAACCGATTAGGCAAGGACCTAGCTATGTGGATGAGCTAAAGTCGGGCGTAGCCTGACGGAAGCATTAGCTATGTGCTCCAGTGCAGGCGAGTGCGGCGGCGCGGCGCGGCGTCGCCGGGTCTGCGGGCCGCGATGGCGCGCGGTGGCGGCGAAGGTCGCCCGGCACGCGGCACACGGCACACTAGTGTCCGACCGGAGGGTTTGGCTGCTTCCACTTACCTCAGTAAACATCCCATATTCAGGAAAACACTATTTGCCGAAATATTAGCTGAAGCTTTTAAAATTTCCAGCATGCGCCAAATTAAAAGTGATTGTTAAATATAGGCTAAACGCGAATAAATATAGAGTTCGTGTTGATCATATCACAACGAGTAGATTATAAAATAGCCTCACAGATAAAGGAGCCCGAAGCTGCGGCCGCAGTCTCCACGACGCAGGTGAGCGCTGGCTGGCGTTGCGCGCCGCGGGACGCTGAACAGTTCCGTACCTTCACACGCCACACGACCTGTGCATATGTATGCTTTGACCACTGCACTGCTACTACATAGAGAACATTTTATTTTGAATAAAATAAATTAGGAGTAAGACCAGTTAGTTGTATATAGAGAATCCTGACCGTGTCCAATGGCAACGCGGAGCCGATGTCGAGTAAGGTGCTCCTTCTGGTTATACATATACTGATAGTATCGCAGTTTGAATATCTTCGTTTGATCCTCGAATACAAGATTCTAGAGAAGAAAAGCTCTGGCCAATAGAGGAAGAAGCGGCTAGAATATATCAAAACTGAAATGGTAGAAGCATTTCTGTTTTGAAGCCAATCATCATAGGATTGAAGATGCAGACTTCCAAACTTCGTTGTGAAGTTGGCATCACTAATGTGGAGATTCCGCTGTGTACTACGCTGAAGCCAGCTGCACCTTGAATCTGCGAAAAGTAGACGGATTTTTAAATTAATTTTGGTAGAAATGAATGCCAAGCCTAAAGACTGATGGTCAGGCCCGGGTCAAAAGTTGCATAGTTACAAAAAGAAATTGAATGCAGTTAACATCCTAAAAGGTATACGTAGTTAGGAAACCTATATGTTAGTTTTGAACACGACAATTCAGATATATGTCGCGTCATATTGAGCACTTATGTATATGATAGTTTGTGCTATGTCTTGAGTATGATCACTAACTCACTTCACTTCACTTGATTTAAGGATGTTTTGAAGCGGCACTTAAAGCGCTGCAATATTGAGCCGTCGCAGTGGCGGGTGCATGCGGAGCGACGCTCGGAGTGGAGAAGTCTTGTGCAGCGCGTGGTGGCCGAATTCGAGACCAAACGTAGGCTTGAGTTGGATGAGAAGCGAGATCGCATCAAGGCCCGTCCACCTGTGCTCGCTTCCTATAATTACGTGGGTGGTGTTCTGACATGTCCATTATGAAACAGGACATTCCGCGCTAAGGTGGGCTACGCAAGGCATCAGCGAGCTCACCTTCGTCGATTGGGGCTGCCGCCCGCGCCTACCTGATACTATTTTGGAAACGTCGCCAAGGCCGAAATCGGTCAGGATTTCATCATCATCATGATCACTAGAAGCGTTGGGAAGGGTTGTTACTAAAATACATGATGTAGTTGATGATTGAAATCAAGTGTTTGATAATATAATATAAATAAATATTAAAATACAAGCAAAAGCTTGTCTATTTGAAAGGCGCTGTGTCATGCGGCGTCTCCAACAGTACTGCAACCGCCGGCAGTTGTTGGGCCGATGAACACAGTAATTGGCGCCGAGCTATTGTTCGATAAGACAGTAATGAACCGTGGAAATTGGTGTAATTCAGATGCTGTTCCTAGAAACAATCATTACGAGACTACATCAAACGAACGTCAGCACGGCCCCGCAGATTACGATTGATGATTGGATTCAACACGAGAAGCTTCTTCATAATTGCTTTCGAATTTATATAAACTATAAAAAATATATCGACTCTATTCATTACATTTGTAATAAATTGTATGGTCGAAAGTTTACCGTCGGATTTTTGCGAAACGGTTTACAGATGAACTGTGGCTTTATACGGATTATGTAGTGAGCGAGTGACCTCACCGCGTTTGATGGTAAGCACTCTGCACTTTAAGATCGATACCATCAAATTAGGAAGGAACTAATCATTGGTAGTCGTCATCATCATGCATACCTTTGGTATGTTACTTTAGCAGACCTTTAAATTCATAGACGAATTGGGAGTACATGAGCTGATCCCGAAATACGGAATGCTGGAATTAGAGGTCATGACGGACCTTGCATTCATGTGCTTGTGTTCCGGTGAGGCGTAGTTGTGGCATGCCGCCCAGCAAGACTTGTGCTTAATGCTTCTAAATATCACGTTGTTTCCTAGCGCAGGAAACAGAGACATTTTACGCGAAACTTTAACCGTACAAAAGCAAAACGTAAAAGAAAAGTAACAAAAAATATCTGAATCATTTCGCAGTAGCAGATATGAAGTAATGATCTATTTTAATCCGTCGCGGCGAACGCGCAAAAACTGACCCGGCGGGACCTTCGCGCGCACCTGCTCAACAACTAGGGAAAAAACTACAGAATATCTAGTCCACACGATGGCAACGGGTCGCTCTGAATCCAATATTAAATACATTGGACACTAATACTCTACTTGCAACATTCAATTATAAAAAATAGTATTCTTTAAAATATTAAAAGCGGTAAAGGAAAATAGTAAAAACTGACGGCATCCGACAATTAAAAGTTTCTGTATCGAGAGCCTTGACTTTTCAGTTCTTCCACGTGATCTGCCAGTTGTGCTGGTGACTCGGCTAGTGGCAAAATGTCTTTTCCTGTTTATGCTGTATCATTTCTATTTGTAATAATTATTTTACTAACAATAAGAAATAATTTATTGTCACGTTTTAAAAACCTGTATGAAGCTTAAGAATGGCACCACAAGAGGACCGCATGTCACCAGGGGACCTCGACGAGCAACAATACGAGGATATGTTTGAAGAGGTGCCCGCACTCAAGCTGTATCTATTTCCCAAGTACAAAAGATGTCGCACAATAATGGCTATCTGAATTGCTAATATAGCTAATGATCACCAGTCCATTGACAAGTTACGGAGCTTACTCCCGAAGCAGCAGTACGTTTCCATCAATTGTAAGAGTGTCAGAACCAAAGCAGTGTAGGACCTGACGGCCGTCGCTGTACCGACTGCAGCGGTCCAAACGGGACCACCTGCAGCGCTCATGCACTGGCTACATCTCTTACAGCAGCACCCGCCACGAGTCCTGGAACTGGGAGCACAGGACTCTGGCTAGTTTATTTAGCACTCAATTTTAAAGAAATCATTACAACTGGGCAGAAAAGATCGAGGATCACTGGTATGGAAACGTATTTTTTTACGAAAAAGGCTTGAAAAGGGGCCTCTATAGATCTTACAGTGGAGGATGCTACTCGTGCAATTCATGGGTGATGTGACAGTTTATGTTCAGAGACGATATAAGAGTTGGTGAGCCCACAGTGCGTATTATACGAATTTCGCTAGCCATCGGTACATGAGGCTAGATACTTTTTTGTAACGTCACAATAACGTAAGCATCATGAGTCCATATCTTTGTTAAGTAGACCCATTTCCCCTTCGCGTCAAGGCCGATACTGTCTGTCTCAGTCCTACTATTACGAATATCGCCAGCTATAGTTTTATTAAATTTAGTTATACCCAATGTAATTTCATTTGCTAATGTGATGCCATTTTTTATGAAAACGACACAAGTCCTTGATTTTTTGCTGGAAGATGAATATGCTAAAAAGATTTCTTGCGTGCCCTGCCCACGTCGCCATGGTGTTTCAACAGTTGCCAGTGATTGTGGCACAACTTTTTGTCCTCATGGATGACATCACTGCCAGAGTTGGCGCGCTTGCGAATAATTCAACCGCCGCAAAAACGCGTCGTAGCGATAGGTACTCACTACTTCGAACGCTGCTCGTGCGTTCATTCGGACGCGACCTGATCAAACTACAGTTTTTATTTTCGCTAATTGATGTGCTAATGATATGGCGAACAGTGGCCAGTCTTTTAGCTATGCTCAAATAACATCTGTCCGCAAATATAGATATAAAAAGTTTTTGCATGGGTTTTTTTTATTTAAACAAGAACTTGATGTTTTTCATGATACTAACCATTAAAAGTAATATACATTCGGTACATCCGTAATACGGCCATTAAGGCAGAGTTTATACATAAAAAATGGACGAAAACATTTTATTTAAAAATCATTTCAACTGTAATGGTGGGCTGAAGTTTGTTGCTACCTATGAGCGCGGATTCTGTTCCCACTGCACTCGCAGCCACTTCTATTGTTTTCTTATTTAAATCTCTCTACTGCCGTATTTAAATATCTATTACAGGCCTCAAACCAGACATGAAAATATTTTTATGTAATACGAAACCACTAACTCCTAATATCATCAGCCCATACACGTTCAGTGCTGGACACAGGCCTCTCTTCAGGTTCGCCTCTGAGCCCGATCTGTGGCTATCTTATCCAACAATTGGTGCCAAGAGGTGGCAAGTCGCCGCTCCACCTAGCCCGAGGGCGTCCTGCTCTACGCCTGCCGAGGCGCGGTCTCCACTCAAGAGCACGTCTACTATATATGTGAAACATAAATCAAGCTAGTTGGCCTTTCGACTGATACTGTAGTACTTTTTATCTAGTTGCAACATTTTTTGTTATTAGGTCCACAAGTTAGACAATACAAGACAGAATAGATAGTTACAGCAATAATGCAACCTGTAGGCCATAGAACAGTAAATACAGCTTGCGTAAATAACAAAATATATTAATTAGCTTTAGAATGTGTTAAGGTACATTTGTAGTGTAGGAGTGTTGAATTCAGTTTCCAGCTGTTCCAGCTGGTCGTCACCGTCGACGCGTCCCGGCGCGCAGCTGCTCGCTGTTCTCGTACCCATTGCACTTGACATTTATAAACCAGTACAGTACAGTACAGTACTTCACACCGAAGCGTACTCGTATCTTAATTAATAATGGACGTGAAGTTTCTCCCTGCTCGTTTCTAGCGAAAGTTTCCTTGACAATAATAGTGGTTGTCTTAAATATTGTATAAGCACCCGTTACACGTGTATTGTTGGAGATCATTTTAATTTGATATTTGCATAGAAGTGGAAACAATCGAGCTCGTTCGCGAGACATCCGCGCCCGGGATGAGAAGACAAATGGATTGTAATTATGAAACGCGACTCGAGGCCGGAGTTAACGAGCCGTCTTTCATAATGTGCCACTCGCGTCATCCGCTTGGCCTTGGTTCGTGTCAAGTTCAGCAGTTCATCGCTCGGCTCCTCGAGTTAGAGCTGACCTGCCGGCTGCTCGCGACCCCTCGCGACCCCTCGCGCTCACGCCTGTCGTCCACGATGAACGAGGCTTTTCAATTCCCTTTGTGTGTTTCTAAAGGTCGCATTTCACTGTAGATATTTCTTAATTCAAGAAATTTAAAATTTTAGATTAATTTCTGTATAGTTGAGTGATTCTAATAGGTATGTAGTCGCTCTGGTGCTTGTTTGTCCAAGCGACCATCTGGTGTGTCTGCTCAAGCTACAGCAACACGAGCTGCGTGCTGCCAGCGCCGCGCCTGGGCCGGTGGATTGGACGAATAAGCTCTAACGCGATGGTGAATTTATAATTCTGCTGAAACTTGTTAATGATTTTTCAACAGTCAGTACAGTATGTAATATAATGTTATTTCTTTTACGATATCTAGACAAACGGTTGATTTCAATCTCGCTTAGTGAAAAGGATAGATGAAGCAGAAGAGGGCGAGCTATTTCCTAACAAATGTTTTTAAATATTTTAATAGCTTAGAATTCAACATACCTTTCATAATTTTAACAAAGTTTAAGAAATTCTATATTTGTTTAGTGGAAGTCAGACTTTACGCGTATTAACGAATAATCCAGCTCCGTTTTTGGGGTCACGTTAAACTGGACTACGTAAAAGAATATTCGCTTAAACCAATTAGTTGTTCCGCGAAGCCATTTTAGGTTACATCACGACTCGGTTGTGATTGTTATGGAAATAGTCTATTCAGTCTCATGTAGTTTCGCGATAATCCTGACATTGTATCCGACGGCCACAGAATGACATGAAACTATGCACTGCACAAAGACAAAGCGAGCAGGATCGTATCGGGAGGAGCAGCACGTGTATTGCGTGACAAGAGCATGGTGGACGAAGCGATCTCTCTGCAAGTATGGAGGATATATCCATCAATGGCTTTTAGCGGTTTTTATTTACTCCCATGTTCGTTGGATTTTGAGTATTGAAGTGGTTAAAATGTGTTTTCGAAAACGTATGATTTTTTTAAATGAAATTGACACATTTTGGTCTTCTTTATATTGATTACTTAGTGAGAAGCGAAGACTGAGGACATAGAGAAACACAAGTTTTATAAGTTATTAAGCTTGTGGCTTTGAAATGCAGCAGATCACGTTTCACTTTTCTATCAACTATACTCTGGAGAGTGTGTGGCTGAACTGCACGATTTCCATCTCCAGCCATCAATCGAGTCTCCATTATTCTTGAATAGGCCCTGCATGCCATTCGTTTGCTGAATCGTTGCAGTTCTGTGGGAAAGTCTAAAAACACAAGCGAAATTATACGTAACAAAGTTGAGACAAAACCTCTACCGACAGTAACATGAGTCAGGTTACACTGTTAAATGATTTGGAATTCTAAAGATAGCGTTGTCACTCGCGATGGGGAGTTACAGTACCATCGCAAAGGGCAAAGTTCAAGAGATCCTGATGTAAAAGGAGCGCTGCGCCAGCGGCCACACTCCTAAAAATGAGCACACTTTACAGTTTTAAAAAGCTTCTTGAATTTCGTAAGCGGAGAACTCAATGGAATTACCGTAATGGCATCTTGTATTATTAAATACTTTAGTAATTAGTCGAGCCGTATAGTCTATTACGTGCTAATGGTTTGGTTAAATTTGGATATACATTATCACCATTGGGTGCCATCTTGGCAATGAAGTTTGGAGGTCAATAGAAAAAGCTTCTTGACAATCCTCGCTCAGCTCTTGAAAATATGAAAGCTGGCTTTTCAAAGGAATCTTGTCTTTGAGGATCAACATGAGAAACACAAACTGACTTCCTCGCTGCGCGCGATAGAGAGAAAGAAAAAGAATTTATTTGCTAAATGACATGAAATAACGTACAACGCAGAGGGACAGGTTAATCCAGATAGGAAACAGTAGAAGCAAATACTCTGCATCGTGATGCGCCGCGGGGAGTCAGCCTCAGCTCAGCGAATGCTGGGCGAGCGGACACGCACTAAGCAGGCGGCAGTTCTCATGACTGACGCTGATACTCACAGTTATAGAAACATTGCATATTTATAAGGTAAGACGTTATATACACGTTTAGAATGCCTTATCTGCTATCACGATGCCATTTAAAATGCTAATACGACTGAGTCATCTTTATGTTTTTCATGGAATATTCTGTGAATACATTACCTTTTGGAAAATTCGAGTATACATAAACATTTCCAAGGCTGCTTTGTCAAAAATATCGACATTCTTTGGAGTATTATTCATTTGTTGATTGTATTCTATTGTTACAGCGGTTAATTGTAATTTCTGGCTTTTGTCGCCTCCGCACTCGGTTACCTTATGAAGAAAACTACAAGTTTTCTTTTTTTTTTAAATTTTGTTTTGAAACACAGTGTGCGTTATCACTGACCGCAAACACCATCCGAATGTCTACATGTTTGTATCGATGTTGTGAATTTGTTAATAACAACCGTGAGCACACACACACAGCTCTGCACTGAACTAACTCCTAGAGGATCTAGTTTAAAGTACTCATTAAAGTTACTTCTGGGTACAACTAGTTGAAAGGACTCGCTGGCTGGAAAACAGATCGTCAATGATAGATTGATGATACCAAGTAAATAAGAAGTTAATGAACTTTGTAAAATTATATTAAATTAATTAAAATTCTTTCCCACTTACTTATTCCACGAAATACATTCATTCGTTACTGCATCATCTACACTTATCTACAAATGTCACAGGATTCTAAATACACAGACGATGTTTCTATTTCGGGCATATAGCTTAACCCATTAAGATGAAATCAATCAATAGATATGGAGCACGGTACCCAGGTCCTCACTCAAAGATTTTTCTTCATTGTCTTTTGTTTATTTTCATTTTTTTTTTATTTTTTACAAGCAGACGTTTGACTTTAATTACACCTGGTGGAAGCGTCAGCCCTACAAATGCGTTTTCCCTTGTCTATTCTAGGCTACCAAATCGTAAGAAGATGGAAATGTATACGCTAGGAGTGCCTTTCTCTCTTTCGCTGTTCGCATTTTGTATTTAGAAGCTATCCGCCATATACTGGTGGTACTCAATATGGCGTCTCATGATTTTGCGGTGAATTAGCAATGATAGATCCACAGGGTGCAAGCTCTTGAGGACATTCTCCAGAGTGCAACGGATAAAAGACTGTGAAGCAGGCAACTTTATATCGATTGTCGATAGCCTGAAATTTCGCCTCAACTAAGGAGAACCATCAATAAATCTGTGAGTCCTATGGTTGAGTGAGTCCATAGTGGGGAACTGGTATTCTGTGGAGTCGGCCCAAACGCGACAGCAGTGTTCCACACGCAATTCCACCTGCGCCAGAATTAGATGAAGAACTGTACAATATCGAGAGTTTATATCGAATAACTGTTTATAGCGTTCTTGTCTACCATTAAAATACTTGAAATGTGACATTTATTATTAATTTACAAGGACACACTGGGTATAAACCGATGGATGGTGGAAATAAGATTGCAAACCTCGATGAAAAAACACGCTTGCTCGACAAACGTTTGTAGGCGTTTCTTTTAAAGAATACTAAGTTATATATCGATGGAAAAAACTCCTGGAGATAGTTTCACTCCTCTGATATTCGCGTTGGATAATCAAAACTCGATTGAACCGTCTGATGAGGGAAATTCTCATAACACAGTGAATTAAGACATACATATATTGACAGCTACAGTATGCGATTCGTATTATGTATGCGGACGCCCGCGGATTCAGGACGAGGCGTTTCTTAAGTTTAAAAAAAACGTTTCTATACCGGCACCGTCCATTGTAGCATATTGCCATGACAATATAAAGTGCAGCGAGACAGGCTACCGCATTCACTGCTAAAACAAACTGGATTACACATTCATACAAACCAAAATAAAGTCGAATCGAGTTTTGGGAGTCGAAGCTGCTCGCGTCCGTAGGCTTTACCCTAGTTGCCCTACGCGTGGCTCCTGGGTGGTGCTAAACGAGCAGCAGCGAGGTGGTAGGGCGTCGGTGCCCGTCTGGATCGCGACCACGGTACATGTGTGTAAAGCCCGTCATAGTGACCAGTTTCGGCTTGTCGCGTTTCGGGATCAGCTTGTGTATATCCAGTGGCTCATATACCTAGAGACCTTCAGTCGCGGTATATGTGGGCCGACATGACGATGGAGACTATCAATGAATTTTCATCCTTTAAGAATCGCTTTCGTTTTTGGACTACACTGCACTTACCATCAGGTGCTCTGTAGTCACTATGTCGACTCAGTGTAAAAAAAAAGACTCTTATCTTCTTGATCATAAGGATGTGCACACTGAGGAAATTATAAATGATTTTTTGTAAAGTTATTTACTGTCTTGTGATGTGTGTGTAATATTGTGTATATATAAGCCTGAGATGAACCAGAATATAGTTTAATAAGGCTTGTATGTGAAATAAATAGTGATTGAATTAGCGGCAAGCGAGCACGTGCGGCAGGCCCGCAGTCTCTCGGCCGGTGGGTGACTCACGGCTCCATATAAACTAACGACTTGTTTTATGTACGTTATTAAAAAAGAGACATTATGATTTCTTACCGATGTTACGTTATCGTTTTCTTTTACTTGGAGTAAATCCTCATATGACCATCGTAGGCGCACTTGGAGAGGCGGCTGCCCAACTTCTACGCACACGACGCAACCCGAGGACTGTGGCTTCTGCAATCGATGCGGCGCACTCCTTCCGCGGCGCGTTCGTCGAGCACAAGCCCTGAAATACCCCCTTCCCCATCCCCCTCTCTAAAGAATACAGAAATCGCACTCATGCGATAAATATAAAGGCAACAAATGTTCTTAAATAGAACAATACGAAACTTCAACGGTCTGCCGCGAGATGCCGCGTCGTGGTCTTCTGAGTTCATTTAATGAGAAACACGACGGATGAAACTAAGCACGGATCAGTTGTTTTGGGCCCGGTGACAATCTCCACAGACCGTCAGAGCCGCTGTGACAGCATCCGCTCTGGTGTGGCACACTCCCACCCGCTACAGTCACGGGGGTTTTCCTCCTACTCATGTGCTGGAGCCAAGGGCATGGCCGCGCGAAGTTCCTCCACGCCCGGAGCATGGATGAGATTACGAGAACATAGAAAATATGTTGCGTCCCACAACGAAAATATCCACCTGTTTTATATACGATTATTTTTTAAATTCCTCTTGGCTAATGAAACCTGGTTCTCGCAAATCTCGCGACAACACGAGAGCCTGATGGGTTGATTCTATTCGAAGCTCCGCTCGTTAAACAGAGTTTAATCCGCTTGCGGTCGGTCTCATCCGGTTTGAGGCTATTTTAACCGCTAAATGCAAGTTCCCTAACTAGATTACGGATGGTAACTCTTTGGACCTTTATCTTTTATAAAATAGATAATGTATCTCTCTTAGTGCAGCGCTGTTGCACTTTATGATCAGCAAAGACCACATCGAACATCATGCGGCTATTTATCAAACAATTAAGAAATACTAAGCATTCATAGATATACATACACGTACCTAAATGGAAGCTAATATGTTCTTAAAAAGAACAACATAAAGTCGATAGCGAGTTAACGCGTCGTAATCTCCTGATTTGAATTATATTTAGCCGTTTCTGTGTCGTACCTACCACTGTCCGGAATGGCTGCACAGCTTAAGGAAAATATAATAAAACAAGGTGAGCGTACATGTCAAAACACATATTTTGTACTAGAGTACCCTTCTGTACATTTCTTAATTCTATGCTGTAAAAAGTCAGATATTGCGTTTCAATGATACATATACATACGGACTGGTGGAATGGTATCGATATAAATACCAGTAATTGTCAATCCATTTCATGCAAACATCCTTCAGACGATATACAATACGCTGGTCATATTCAATACTGTAGTCAGACCTTACACCACAGATATATCTATAATCAAAGGAAAGAAAGAAAAATCATATATCTGGCGCACAGTGCACCACACGGCACAGAAGGACAGGTTAATCAAGACAGAAAACAACAAAAGCAAACGCTAAAACAATTAATTCGTAGACAACACAGTTGGCGATGTATCCTGGACACGGACTAGAACGTAGGAAGAACATCAAGTGACGACGTAGAGTCGCCTGCCGCGCACTCGTTTCCCGGATGCGAGAGAGAGGAGAGTGGACACTCTTCGAGAGCTACATTCTCCAATTCCACCAGCCCCAGTTTATCATTTTATCAGTGGTTTTCCACTAGACACCGTGTCGGATACCATCCGTGTGTGGCGGACGTTCTTTATATTCGCACGAAGAGATTCGCTTCTACATTCATCATGCGAACAGCTCAGGAGTGGAATATGCTTCCAGCGAGCATGTCTCCATGATTTTATGACTTAAGAGCCATTGAGAGAAGAGTGAATAGGCATTTGTTGGGCGGACGTGATCCATAGATGGTCTCATTGTCATCTTCCACCAGGTGTGATTGAGTTCAAGCGTCGGCTTGTAAATCATAAAAAAAGCCTGTACAGTGACGATGCACCACAGAGAAGTCAGCTCAGCATATGCCAAGTGTCCGCCCAGCTGAGCCCCAAGCGCGGACACCCAACTAGTCAACGCGAGGAAGACAAAATCTAAAGGCTTTTCATAGCGGTATACCCGTGTGCAAGTAGGATAGCAAACCACTTTAGTGAAGTCACAAAGCAGTTGCTTCGAGATAAAATAAAGAGAAACAAGAAGACAACAAACCGGCAACCGTTACCGTTTATTTATTATACATATTGACGTAAAAACAAGATTATATCTTAAAACTGATGCACCGAACAAAATGTATGCTCTCTTCCGTAAAGGCGCGCACACAACTGTCTGAGATTGTATTTAATTTCTTTCGAATGCCTGCAATGAGTTTTACACACATCAGTCGAATTTAATTTATACCTGTTGCTAGTAACTGACATTTAGATTTTTGGACCTAATTTCGTCTTAGCTTAGACTTTACTTAAACATTGCAAAGTGTAAGTTACCGATTTCATCCATTTGGACTTGGCTCGGCGATTACCTAGGCTATGCTCAAGTATATATTCCGTTTTTTGTGGAAAACAAACTTATTGCCCGAGCGAAGTGAAACTAGCATTTGTAAATCTAAGCCAGAGCGTCTCATGACCACGTAAAGGGTCCCGAGGGAACTCTCCGCGTGCCGTTCCAATGGCTAATCCCAATCGCGATTGCGACCAGGCAATGGGAACGCGCCCTTGGCAAAAGTGAGGTAAACAACGGAGGCTCCGCGGCTATTAATTCAGCGGAAAGAGTTTTAAAATAAAATGAAAAGACAGAAAAAAGTTGTCGGGACCTGTTGTAACAACCGGACACCCCCCCTCTCCCGCCCCCGCCTCCACGGGCGCCGCACCGCCTCGCTCGGGCCGTGTGCACATATATATTGCATGCTTTTTGTTTCCAATACTCTAGCAATGAATATGTTTGTATTGTATACACCGAGGGAACAGGTCCGTGGACATAAAGAACGGCATCAAGGATAATCAAGGACATGAGCGGAGAGTCCCGGACGCTCGGTCACGGTCCAGCAGTGCAGTGGCTCGCAGCCCGGCTGGAACTGAGAAGTACTTTAACTGTTACTGTTGCCGAGTGCTACTGAATGATTTAAGAGTCTAAAAAAAAAGTTAATATTTTACAAGATACATACATACGTATATGTATAAATATGTACTAATTTCTTCCACTGTTAAAACTTGTTTTGCTACGCCGATAGAATGAACAAGCGCAAGCCTTAGTTGTATTTCCAGTCGACGGGATGCCCTTAGAAGATGACAGGCGGCAGCGCCTGACCAGCAAATGCCTATTCATTGTTTTTAAAGAAATACAAGATCGCAAAATATGTTAGTTATTTTACAGGCTTTCTTGTATGTTCAGTGGCAGACTCAGCGCGCTCCTTGCATCAGATATATATAATATATATAGTATAATATGTAGTAAAAAATATATACAACGCTATGCTAGACGAGTGCGCCGACGCACGGCGCCCGCAGCGCCGCCACGTTCTTATTCTACTTTACGATTATTAGTGGCTCTCGGATGGCTTACTGATGTAATAAACCACAAACACGAATGAATCAGATTTAATTTAATTAAAAACCCCCCTTGCATCTTCTCTGTTTCATAAATAAAAAATACGCGCGGGTTTGCGCAATTACGGCTAGAACTAAAATGTTAAAATATAAAATGTTAAACTAAAATGTGGAATGGTCTTCCGGGGAGAGCGTGTTCCCACTGTCCTATGACATTCGATCCTTTAAATGATGCGCGGCGAGGTATCCGGTCAGGCTCCAGCATCACAGCTGCGAATGTCGATTGTTATTCCCAACTGGTGATAGTTGTACTCAGTTTTATGACAGCACCGTGCTTACCATCAGGCGTGGTGTGGTCACTACACCGAGTCAGGATCAACAACAATAACACAAAAGATAATTGCGCTCGGCTGCGTAAACGAATGTGTAAACTGAAACAAAATTAAAATACACGACGTGTTCCGCAATAAAAATAAATTGTTCTTATACAGCCTCTGAAATAGTATTATAGTTGATTTTTTTTTATTTTGCAGCAGCAAAGCGATCGATTCTGGACGCATTTTAGCTTCCATCTCCATAAACCCTTTAAATTGGGACTATATCTTTCGTCTGTATATTAATCTGAACTGAATCGTGACCACAGTGCAGAAATGCAAAATACGTCATAGTGACTCGCTTTGACTTGTAGCGTTTCCAGATGAGCTAGTGTACGCCCTGTACCTATGAGATACCTAGAGATCTTCAGTCGTGCTATATGCATGTGGGCCGGCATGAAGACGGAGACTGTCACAGGGCTTTCGTCTTTTGATAGTCGCTGCCGTTGTCGCACTACGCTGCACTTACTGTCAGACGCACCGTAGTCACTTTAACGAGTCAAAGAAAAAAGTATTGTCCATGAAACTCATAGTTTATTTACGGGCTACCCTCCTAGCGCAACCAGAACATATTCAGCGGCGGTGCCTTCGACTGACGGGAAACAAATTGTGTAGCGATATTGTGCACTATATGAATTGTATATAGCGTTAACCCTTTTAAGACTCGTCTGGATAGAGGCAAAGTCTGTTTTATATTTTATATATTTCAGGAAACAGCAATATGTCGTGTAAACAATAAAAAAACACAAAAACAGAACCAAAACAAAAATCAGACTAAGGGGCACAAAACAATAAAAGAAAACTAACTATGAAAGAAAAACAAATACAACAAGGAAAAAACATTAAGCTAACATTTTTGAGAGGCGAGAGGACAATACTGCTATAAGAGACCCTGCTGGCTGTTTTCGAAAAAACTAAACAAACATAATTTTGTTTTAAACCAAAATGGCCACCGCAATGATACATAATCGCAATTGTTGTTGTGTAATCGATATAATGATTATTTACAATGACGATGACTGCCCGATGATAAACATTGTTTGCGTGTGATGTCCTTGCGACCCGTTATCTAGACAAATATTATTTGGAGTCCGCAAACGGGTAAACGATATGTTTTGCCAATATTTGTTTGCGTAATGCGGTATGGAGCGTTACATTGATTATTACACATTTTAATATGATTCCTCACTTCATTATTCAGTACAGAAATATATCTGGAGAAATATTGCCCAATGAATAGTTGAAGTTAATTGCAGGCCCCGGCCTGCCTAGATCCTAATCTAGCGGCGGCAGGCGAGCAAGTCAAACGGCGTGGAAAAGTCTCTCCGTAAATAACACAGGCTGAATTTGTTTTTTTATAATTCACAGGCGGACGCTAGACCTCAAACGCGCCGGGTGGAGCGTAAAGAGGAGTCCGACGCTGGACCGCGGTCACCCAACAAATGCCTATTCACTTTCCTCTTAAAAGCTGCCGAGACAAATATCGCGGAATATGCTCGCTGGTAGCATAATCCACTCCTGAGCTGTTCGCATGATGAAGGTAGACGCGAATCTCTGCGTGCGGGTATAAGGGACGTCCACCACATACGGATTGTATCCGACTCGGATTTTGTACAAGCCAGTGTTTTGACGTTTTATTTAAAAGTGAACTCAAAAGTTTCATAAGACATTGTTACCACGTTTTAGATTAGACAAGTTCAGAGGTCGTTTTTAGTAAATGTATCCCTTCTTGTGTGACAAAACGTTCTTTTTCATTGGATTCACCCATATAATTGAGAAACAAAGGTAAAAGTATTGAGGGTTTAGGAGAGAGAGCATGTCTTTAAGTCCCGTCTCGATGAATGATGTAGAAAGTAAGAAATATTTTGAGAGCATCTGTATTTCTAGCTTCAATATATATAACTTGAGCACCTCCAACGAGTGAATCCGGTAAGAACAAGATTGGACCATTTTATCCAACCGAAATAATACGTTTTTTTTATACCTTGTTTGGTATTGCGTCCACAGCGCGCCTGACGGTAAGCATGGCGCAGTCCAAAGAACGACAACAAGTATCAACAGTGAAGAGACACGAGCGGCCCCGGTCTCGGCGGGCGCCTGTCCACGCTGCAGTCGGAGGAGCCAACGTCATATTGTAGGCCGGCGGGAAGACCGTGCCACAGCTCAATCACTCGGCAAAAGTGAGAGTTAGGGTACTTCTTATTCCCACCCGTGACTCCAGAAGCCCAAGGAATTGTTCTTTTATGGATCGAGGATGATGGAGCAAGGTTAAACAACTCTTCAGAATACTCGCCGTGGTACTGAGCGTAGTAAACGTTCCATGAGGCAATATATCTGCGCAATTGAAGCGGTTCTAGATGTTTAATGAATAATTCGAGAAGAAAAGTTGACCTTGAAGAATATTTATAATTTCCCTGCCTCCTTATTACGAATCGACTCCTTCATTGATTAATCCTGACAGAGTCGAACAGGATATTTCTCTTTGAATTGAATAATAACTCTTAATTATATGTGCTATGTTCCACTACAGCACAATCTTCACAAAAACAACACTCATACAAGTCATACATAACCTATATCTCGACCGGTTTCAACCGGTATCCGTGATCCTAGTCTAACGGCGTACGAGAGAGCGAGACAAACGGTCCGGTCCGTCTACTCCTGAGGGATATTAAGCTTTTTGTTCCTGAACGCTGAGACTTGTGCAAAGTATTATGATGCTTTATTTCTCCAGGGGATGCGCAGAGGAGGTAGCGTTTTCATGCAACTTTTGATGCTAATTTCCGAAATGGAATACACAAAATATGTCTTTATTCTTTTGAATTGTACGTTATTAATAATAAGTTAATTTAGGCTTTAGTCAGGTTTTTGCTTTATGTTTATGAATAGGAGGCCGCGCCGTGACCCCCCCCGAGCCGTCCCGAGCCGCGCCGCCGGCTTGAGGCGACGATATATTTCTAAAAGAAGTTTTACTGCTGTACTGTACTGTGTATACTCCTACAAGTCCTTTTGAGCCTTTAGTTAGTATTTTTTAATATTCAGTTGTCAAAGCCGTCGACCGCCGCTGCGCGCGCTCTGCTGTGCCACGCCATCAGAAGAATTGCTGATGTCCCGCAGCTGTCCGGACCCAACGACAACCCAGAGACCGAGAGCAACGCGTCCAGGACTCAGGCGGCCCAACAACGACGAATTAACAACACTCCGGACGATGAAATGGAGAACACAACCGCTTGCGCTCTAAGCATGGACGTCCATTTTCAGGTATTGAATAAGGCTAGTGATACTAATTTAGAGATTTTTCGTTTAAATTTAAGCTTTTTTAAGGAGAGTTTGGGGGGATTTTTAGGAGTTTGAATTATTTACGGGCTTGAACTTTGTCCAGTACGGAGAAAAATTTAAGATTTTTTATAAAGTGTTTGGTATGTTATAATGATGACTACGTTTTGGTAATGACAAGTCATGTAAGTTATATTCAATTCAGTGAGGCATGTTTTCAGGGTAAACGAAATATTTCTCAGTGTTTGTTTTGTTTGTTAAAGATTCTTAATTTGATTACACAAATACAAAAAAAAAATTGACTCGTTTGTACAGCTCCAAAAAGTCGTTATGCACCAAAGGTGAACAATAAAACACATTGGAGATAATTAAATACAAGAGTCGGCTGCGAAGGATACGGTAACGTTGTGAACACGGCCCCGCGGGCGGGCGCGTTCTAACTTACCTAGTTTAAGTTTGGGAACTTACTTAGATGGCAACGGGCTTCCAGAGCTCGCGTCCGCCAGCCCCAGCCCTCTGCTCTGCGAACGGTTGCTCGGGAATACTACATGCTATTAAGGACTCCCGGGACTTTGCAAGTCTCTGTTTATAGCAACGTCATTTAGTTTTAATTTCGATCAAAAACCACATTCGGCAAAACTTTCGAATCAGTCAAAATTTTAATAAAAATGGAATGTTGAAATGGAATATGGATTCTCAGGCTCAGACAGCAGCGGGTAGAGGGACTCACCGGGGGGTTGTACTCAGTAAGCGTCAAGCACACTGCGCCTGATGGCTCCCATGTTACCATGTAAATAACTTGTTGCGATTGGAACGAAGTATGAAGCGGATACAAGGGCAATCGAATGCTGGGAAAGCTGCCTTCTGGACGTCAATCGGGAGACTAGAGGTAACTGTTCTTTGATGTCCTGTAAGGACGCCTCTCGAACCCTTCCGAGGGCTCCGGAAGGGCGCGGAAGGCTCGAGAAAGGCACAAAGGATTACCTCATGCCAGCGCCGCGCCGCCTCAGCCGGCGATACTTCTGCTTTTCCAAATGTTCTACATAAGGGCGTTGTTCATATGACTACTATTTTTATCAGCTATATTCTATACATAGACGTGAGGCAAAGTAACTTTATCTTCAATAATACTAGTTGACAGTCCAAAAATGTATGATATTAACGTATCTATGTATAAATTATCAATATATCTGTTTCGTGCGGGCTCTGTGATATACTATATTAAAGAGGGGTTCAAAGATATTTGCTTTAAGTACGTTTTTTGATGATATTGAGTAATAGTTTTTCACTAATTCCAGAAATATATATACGATAATATCAGTGGCCGCCATCTTCATTTCATGCAAGGCATGCAAGTTTTCTCAGGAGCCCGCTGATACACAGCGTTCATACGTTTAGATACACGAACGATGTTTACGATCAGAACATTTTGGTGCTCGCTGTGTGCAGATGAAGTATTGCATATATATATATATATATATATATATTATTTCTCAGTTAGAATATGGCATATATAATTAAAGTACATTGGAATACATAAAGGTACTTAAAAATGACGATAACAGGGATTCAAATTCAGAACGCATGTCATTGCCGCGCGCTTACAGTATATAGCAATATATACTCTAAGGAGACATGCAATGTACGGCAAACGGTATGTAAACACGAAATTTAAATACTTTTGTCTAGAATTAGTTATATGTAACTACTATTTATATCCATGAAATTATATTAATACTGTTATTTTAATGTAAAATAATCACTACAAATAGCAATAAAGTTGAATAAAAACAATTCTTTTTGTTTTTTCTTTTGTTCACAAAAAGCACTGCTTTTAATTGGGAAGAAATCTAATAATAATTCTCGGCGTGGCCGAAACTCCTACATGCATGGCGCGCGGCCCTGCAAAATGTATTTTGATTTCTGCTTTCCCTAAGCGGCGCTGTGTTCACGTAATAATTATATTATGTTGTACTTGTCTCTTCGAGACGGTAGATGGCGTTAAAATGGAATATACTATAATGATATTAATGTTTTCTTTTCTGTATTTAGCTTTTAGTCATTCAACCAAGACTTATTTATTGTAAGGTATGCATTGATATTATGTATATATGGGATGAACGCCGCTGACTAAAGCCCAATAATATTAATGGCATTGTAAATATCAGTGATCGCTGACAGTGGGCCAGGGCCCGCCGTGGCCTATATCGAAGTATAAAGGTTTTGTTAAATGATTTCTTTGTTACAAGGAGTTCATGTGGATTCCTCCATTATAATGTGCTCGTAACGTTAGATGTGAGCGCGTACTCGGTCACATGTGGCGCAGAGAACTTTTACCTTAGAACCTTTAAACGTACATCCGAATTGAATGTTACAAAATACATAATAATAATAATATTGCCTCTTCCCATAATAATATTTCCTTTAGTTCCGGCAGCAAGATATTGCTACTTTTGGTTGTAGTCGACATCAGTCTCTTACAGTCTGGCGGCCGGCCAGTCCTTCTATTTGTTGACCCTGGCTCGACAATGTGACTGCATTGCAACTTATGGAAAGTACATTTATCTTATTATAATAATGATAATATCTTCACGGTACATGCCACGGGGTGATCTCAGTGGCTGTACCCACTTGGCGCTTACACGTCGCGCTTGCGACCAACGTGTAATACATTAGTGTTAGACGCCACGGCACGCCACGGCACGGCACGCCACGGCACGGCACGCCACGGCACGCCACGCCACGCCACGCAACGCCACGTCCCTCAGGGTGTTCTGCTTGCCGGGATACCGACCAGGGTTGCTCGCGTCACCGTGCGTTGACAACATCTTTTAAAATAACAAGAGAATACAAGATCGTTCTTCAAGATTAGAGTGATTGTATTATAAAGGATCGATGTAGACCTGAAATGATAAAATAATATCCTAAAAACCTAAATTGTAATCTTATATTTGGTATGATTGCTTACAAAAAGAAGGCGTAAGTCAGTAGCAGTACAAAAAATCAGGGTTGTCGCCGATTGGAAACCATTTTTTATATCTTAAGAAGCTACCATTTCTATTTAAAGATCGACCATTTTATAATTATAATCAAGAATGATAGAATATGACGATAATGTTCAAAATATTAAATTACGTTAGTTTTTCCAGAACCTTTTTTTTATTTTTAAATTTTTAGGGAAACTATGCAGCCATATATAAACAATAAAAAATAATCGAAAAATATATATAAGCCGGCACTGTTGCAAAAAAAAAACAATAATCATACTGAAACACTAAAAAATAATAGAAAACTAACTAATTGTTTTAAAAATCAAATACAACAAAGAAAAGTAAACTTTTTTTGTACGACCTATAGCTAGGTTATAAACAATTCAACACAGAGGAAAGACTGTTGTTGAACACATTAATTTATATTTTATTTATGATAGACAAATATATCTGTAATAACTGAGTTTGTTTTGTCTCTGTCGTATTATTATCTATGTGGTTTATGGTGTTGTCTATAGTATGTTTTCTCTATTAAATTGACTGCCGAACTGTGTGCATCGTTTGATTTCTGTCTTGTGTTTTTCTCGCTATTTACGACTACTTTACAGCTGTTATAACAACATATTATAAAAAGACAAACGCCAGCACAGCAGTGATCACGGTAGTAATTTATAGTATGTTACAAAATAAAAACTGTATGTAGACTTATAAATTAAAGAAAAAAATTTCAAAGTAATTATTTTGATCTTGCTGATAAGCATGGGACCAATTATAACTGGGACTGTAATAGTTATTAGCTTTATCTCTTTCGCACGCGTATTATAATTACAATGCTGTCTTGGTCTCGGTACGTGTGTTCAGAGCTTTTTACGGTTTTCTTTCTCATCTCTACTTCGTGATATAACATTTTGTGCTATGTTTTTTATTGTTTTTATATGCCATTTAATAATCGTATATACGTTTATTAAGAATAAGTAGCTATAAAAGAGTTCCAACAACTCTATAAGCTGCTTCTTATAGTTTCGCGGAGACAAATGCTATTCGAAATATTTTTCGTTTTATTATATTTCATTATATATTCATTATTCAACAATATAGTCGTAATTGTTGACAATTTATTGTTAATAAAGACCACCTGCTTTTAATAAGTGGAAGACTGTTCGATGATATTTAAAATGATTGAATTGAATTTATAAAAAAAGCAATCCTTTAGAGCGAGACAAAAAACGATAATTTTGTAAGGCATAGTGGGCGAGTGGGCGAGTGGGCGAGTAGGCTTGTTTTCAAAGGAGATAAATTGTCTGTATTAGACGTTGCAGAAAAAAAATGAACTTGAAATTTAATAATTAAAATTAGTTTTTATGATGACCCTATAGCGAGAGGCAAGCCTCCGAACTCAACCGGTTCCACGAGTTTCTTGCTACAGTACTTTCAATTTTAAACAACATTTGTATTATTTTACAACAAGCAAGTTTATACCAAATGCCCTTGGAATACAATATATTATTCAAGAGCATTTTTGTAGAGTTATACTATTTCGTGCCACGTACCACAGTTGTGTCTCTCTCTTTCCAACTAATGATGATAAAATACTGTCTCGCTCAAACCAGCTGTCAAGCCAGTTTTCAAAGTTGTTACTTGAAAAGTGGATAAGCAACGTAATTCAATTCGTTTTATAGGTACAGGTTTGGTTGATTTCCATCTTTGTTTTATTGGTTTTCTCAAAATATAGATTAATAGATATTCCGGTGGCATGTACGGTTATCGTTATAAACTGTTAATAAATAATATTATTACTTCAGCAATGGTAACAAACGTGGCTGTGGGAAGCTATTCCATCGAGCGTGTTCCCGCCGTTCTATGATGTTGGCTTATTTAAACGAAACGTAATGAGGTATATGTGCAGGCCGGCATGATCACTGAGAATATCGATAGATTTTTTTTTTCTGTTAGTCGTAGCCGTTTGTTTGATATACCATGTTTATCATTAGGTGCGGTGTGGCCACTGCGCCGCCGCATTAGTATAAAAAAATAGATAAAATATATATATATATATCGTTCACTTTAAGGCACCCTTTTTTTTGGATTTTAAGCCCTTCGGCTTCAGCTGTGGCAATAGTCGATTGTCGACTACGTATCAGGTCCGATATCGATCTATAATGGGATACCTCATAAAAGCAATTTAACTGTCACAATCAGATGAATCAGTCTTAGTTTGACTCTTGCTCGAAACCTTTAAGGCTTTAGCTAAAATATCGGTCCATTTGAAAGTATTACCGAATGTTGTTTCTTGCCCGAAACGAAAGCTTTCTGGCGGCCTCTGTCAATACGGTAATCGGCGATGTTAACTGATCACACAGACCCAGTTGCTGCTGCAGGTCCGCACGCGACGCTCCAGCGATGTACATACATACATATGTTGTCTTCTAGTGCAGAGAGTCGGCGCGTTATCAGCCCCTCACACCCGGCTGTTATCTCTCAAGCATGTTTAACTTGTATGAAGAGTTTTGTTTGTCTAAGCTATTAATAGAAACAGTCCTCAACACTTCGGTGCCTCTAATACTTGTTATTCTATTTTCATTATTAATTTGGGGGTTAATTTGACTTGTATGCGCAGGCTGTTCCTTTACTCAGGAAATAAATTTGATAAAGTCTGCTGATCAGATGAAAGGGAGGTAGTGCGCAGTGTCCGGCGCGCCAGAGATTAGGGCGAGTTTTTTGAGGGGTGGGCTCTCTACACTCACCCTTCTTAGAAAGGTAGTCTCAACAAAGTTTTTCGCTCTCCGGACGTCTGGATGAATTTAGTTCCCAGGCCTGGGTGGAGCAAGAGGGATTTTTGGTTACCCGGGAGAAAATCCTACACAGGAACATCAGGGCCGCTGCGAGGGCAGTGACCCCCGGTGTGTCAGACTCCTACTGACTAAAACCCTCCGGGGTGTCCCTCTCATCACTCCACGCAGGCCTGGGAAACCAAATTCGTCCAGTCGAGACGAACTTCCCCGGGGGTTTTGAGTGAGTAGGAGTCGGACACACCGGGGTCGCTGCCCTCGCAGTCGTAGCGGCCCTGATGGTCCTGTGCGGGATTTCCCCCGGGTAACGAAAAGTGATTTCACTTTGGCAGTGGATTTTGAGTGCATGAGTCAATGAACAAACACAGCCCTGTTGACGACCACTAAAACACATGAAATCTGCTTAACTGAAGTGACGGAGGCCAGGCTCATGCCGCAGAGCCGGCGATCGCTGGAGCTGGCGGGAGCTTGCGTGGAGACTGCGAATCAGCTAGCGAACTGTGGAGCGACGACTTTTGAAGGATGAAAAGAGCCGAATATATGACCTACTAGCTGTCCCGGCAGACCTTGTTCTGCCCTATTTCTCTAAAACAAAGTCACATTGTTTTTTTAATGTTAATAGCTATTGGCCTGTCGGCTGTTTTTTGAAAATTGTTTGAAGGAACCTGGCCTTAATGCTATATGTATAAAAATTGACAAATATTGACATTAATATTTATACGTCACTCAATTGTTTTACTTCCCGGAACCCGTCCACTGACATTTAAACTTTATAATATGGTGTTAAAGTTCAAATTGATTTATAACGAATTTTTTGTATGAGAATACAGAAAAGTGTTATTTTTAGACAGTTGCAGGGAATTTTTTAAAATTTTCTCTCCGTAATAACCTTCCCCAGACTTCAAGAAACACAACAAAAACAAAATCAGCCAAATCGGTTCAGCCGTTTTCGAGTTTCGCGCTTATCAAGACATTTAGCGATTCATTTTTATATATAAGAAGATGTCCAGCGGTGGGTTAGAATAAGCTGATAATGACCTAGGCCATCTACATAGAGCCAAGATAACTTAAAAAAAGGATATTGGGATGTTTCTATTGAGCAAGCACACTGTCCTTTGGTTTTTCCATCCCTAAGGTAGTGGGCTAGGGGTCGAAACTTTATTTGAAAGACCGTATGAAATAAGCACTATGCAAAACGGTATCTAGTTTCTCGATTAGAAATAAAAAACACATGCTTTGATGTTATTGGAAAATCACTCTCCAAGGGATATACTCGTATAACAAAGGATTGCTACCGGGTAACACCGTCAATTTCAACGCAGCTTTGATTTTATTTCGGCTTCTTATCAAGGTAGTCGCATCCGAAACGCTGGTAGGATCACCCTCAGGTTCTATCGTCCCCGCAAGGAGGCCCTTGCGTTCTACCCAACCTATGGCTCGCTGGCTGCGCGCCTCACAGTGCTCGCCCTCTAACAAAAGGGTATATCTGGTTCATTGCATTAGTATATATCACAGTTGTGTGGGTCATTATTGCATAAACCGCAACAATAGACGCTCTGTCCACAAAAATAGGTCACAGATGTTTCTAGATTGCGCGTTATGTAACCGCACACGCGTCGTGTCACCGATAGCTGATAGCCGATAGCTGATAGCGCACATGTGCTGTAAATACTTTGCTCCTATCAAACAGTAGGGTAACATGTCTAGCAATTGAACACGCGGTTGTAGAACCACCCGGTGGTTGTAGACAGCCCAAAGCGCAATAGGTAAGAAGTGGTTTGTTGCCTATAAACTGGTGCAAGAGCAGAGTCATTATCACTCGGTGCGTGTGTGGTGCACGGCCCTTATCGACAGACCTTACGAATAGATTCGCTTCTACTATCATCATGTGATCGGCTAAGGAGTGGAATGTGCTTCCAGCGTGCATATTTCCACGTTCTTATGACTTGGGAACCTTTAAATCATTTTTAAGGTGGTGGTACACCGAACAGTCCCTTTTCTCTTCTTATTCGAAGTTTTTTTAATAATATACAGGTAGATGCTTGACCTCAATCACACCTGATATACGGTGAAGACGAGTCTAACGATGGGCCGGGTCCGCTTATCAAATGCCTATTCACTCTTTCCTTAAAGATTCCCAAGTCACAATATCGGGCAATATGCTCGCTGGAAGCATATTCCACTCCTTAGCTGTTCGTATGATGAATGTAGATGTGAAGCTCTTCGTGCGGATATAAGGGACATCCACCACATAGATATATTATTTTTATTATTATTGAACACTAAAACTTATATAATTTAATATCAGTAATAAAAAAACTAGTGAAGTATTCAGTTGATCCTCACCCGGCCATTGACGAGAGACGTTATCCTGTAACACGGATAACTTTAGTAAATATTCTAATGTACCACATTCATAGTCAGTAGCGACATCTGATATTTAGCAGTGTTTTATATTTAACTTAAATGCTATATTTATAACATTTACGTTTATAATATTTGTATTTGATATGATATCGCATTCGCATCTCTGCGACTTCTTTAATTTTGTGCTGACGATGAGATACAAATAAATATTATGACTTTATAACATTTTGGCATTTTTGTGTTTTAAATACAACAGAATACTGTACTGTGTGGTTTGGTGCTTTTATACGAGTGGACTTTAAATAGATATGCTGAATATATTTCTTAATGATGTTTAAATTTGTAGTTTGTTTTTTTTTTAATGTTAACTTTTACGGCAGACACAAGTCATTTTTTTATAATACATTTTGTTACCCTGACTCGGCCTAGCGCACGCAGCACGCCTCACGGTTAGCTCAAATAACGACTACAACTGGCAACAATGTAGAAAAACCCAACGGCAATCACAGAGACCTTGCCGGCCAGCACAAGTACTTCTTCATGCTTCGTTTAAATGACCCAATATCATAGGACGGCGGGAACACGCCAGCCGAAAGACCATTTTACAACTCAACGACTCGGCTGCAGTAAGAGTTTGAGAACTCCTTAGTCCTGGCCGGGGTGCGAGTCAACGTATGACCGAGAACCCGCAAGCCGGCGCGCGCGGCTCTCTTATGGAACTGAGAGGGCGGAACAAGGCAGATGGCTCTTCAGAACACTCGCCGCGATACAGACGGCAGCAGACGCTCAGTGAGGCGATGTCTCCGTGCAGCTGGAGCGGTTCAAGATGCTCAGTGCTCCGCTGCAGCCCGAGCAGGGCGCCGCGCCGTTGTGTGCATGCGAACAGTATGCCACGCGGGGCCTCACGCGATGTGCTCACCAGAGCCGGGTGGAAGCCCGCCGCACTCTGTTCAGGACACCAAGTGTACGTGACGCTGCGGGGGCTGTCATGATGGATGTGTCGCTTCACGCCGATATTCGCATTTTGTACTAGAGATTATCTATCAATTTATTTCTAGATTGTATGCTTTCGAGTTCGTAGACAGAGTGTTAGGTGAGTATGAGTCATGGTGGAGAATTAATAGTTCGGCAACATGTGGGAGCAATTATCGCGACTGCGTTAACTGGCGTTGACCGCAGCGCCCCGCCACCCGCCACCCGCCCCCCGCCGGTACAACTCGTTCGCATAGATACAGTAGGGCTGGCAACTTGAAAAAAAAAAGATTTCTAAAAATAATAATATATCATCACGCCATATCCCTTACGGGGTCAGCAGTGATACATTAATAGCTGTATCTACTTAGCGCTTATGTGCGGTGCCCGACGTGACCAGTGGCGCAGCTGGTCGCCGCTTTCACAGTACATACTCATGACATTTTCAGTAGATGCCGTGTCGATTTCCGCACGATGGTTTTGTCCACCAGTGAATAAAGAGATTTCTACCAAAGAAAAGCCCGGCGGGACGAGCGAAGCCGAAGGGAAATATGTAATGTTAGTTTCATTAGCAGTAGCGTGCATCCCATTGAAGCATAAAATATTATCTTGTTATACTTAAACATATAATATATATATATCGAATTAAAATCTGATTATTACCAGAATAGAATACTCAGAATACAAATAAGACTATATTTTAAGGTAATATATTTATGAAATGTCCAATTATAAGAAGATAATGCTTTTTGTGCTTTTATGCGATGCATGGCACTAATAATTATGTAATATTTATTTATTAAATCACAAAGTCGTTTTTAAACCAGCTCTAGTACAAGGTGCCTGAAGTGCACCCGATGGCATGTACAGTGCCGGCCAAACACAACAGCAATAGCCAAGGCACAGGCTCCGGCGCCAAGTCGGCTCATACCCGCCACGGGTTGACGGCCCCCGGGTGTACGAGCCACTGGACGCGCACGAGCTGACCCGACACGCGACAGGCTGAAGCGAGACACTGTGCTGGTCGTTACACTAGAGGACTGTGGCTGCGACCCAGTTCGGGCAAACGCCCTACCACATTCAAACTCAGACCTGAGCATAAACCTGAAATACAACTGTACTGTAACGTATATACCGCCAGCACTCGATACTACTTTTAAATGTCACGCTGGTTTCCTCACGATATTTCTCTTCACCGGTGAGCATGTGGTGCCTGAGTCCGTACGCAGCACACGCCAGGGTTCGCACCCGCAACCCGCAAGCAATCGCGTTGCCGCGCGCGGATGCCGCTCCGTTGTCCAGAGACAAAGATAACATTGCTTTTGTATTAAACCGGCGCGTGTCGGCAGCCCTAGAGGGCGGCGCTGCGGGAACGCTAATGCGCGTATTTACATCGCCATTACGCTAATGACTTGTTCAATTGTTATTTCATCTGATTGTTATTGCTTCACCTTGTTTTTGCCAATAACATTGATGCCGATTTTATCTTTTACTAATTTTTATACAATGCCAGACATTTACCCACTGGAAAATGTTTTTCTAAATGATAAAGAATACGACCTGACTCCCACTGCAGAGGTCACGTAAAAATGGTTCTATTCCGTAACATTAAAATGGTTTAACTTGTCAAATGTACTATTTCATTCAATTTAAGCTTTAAGCCGTTTTCACTCGGAGGTTTTGAAATCGTCTCTATACTTCGAGGTGTTTAGAAAGACTTTTAATCCACTTTTATTCAGGTATTGGGATAATATAGGGGAAGTGTGAGGTGTCATTAATATATGGTTATTTATTTGTATAGTAATAATAATGATGGGTCTTAGTCCTCTCTCTCTCTCTTTTGGGCCTTAGGCCTAGCTCTTCTGGGCACATAGCATAACATACAATACAGAAGAATAGGTAAATCAAGATTTTAAATAGCAAAAGCAAATGCCCTGGGCTGACCGGCGCTGACTTTCGCCTGATTCTCACTTACCACTCAACTACTACACACCAGGTTCTGAAATTGACAACTCAACCATTACACCAGCCGAGGCGTCATTGGAAATCGCCCACGAATTGTTTATAAAGTCAATATTTTTCTACATAATCACCACGACTGGGTGGGACGTGGCAGTTGCGAAAATTCGCTACAATCTGCAAGGTAGTTAAGATAAAAATATGTCCGCACGCTGAGACCGCGTGGCGCGCCGTGCCGGCCGCGTGCGCAGCGCTGTGTCGCCGGTAGCTGATGGAACAGTATCCAAACATTTGCATCTTTCTCATACATTTTTATACTGAGCAATAATGATGACATCCAGAACAATGTCTGCTTGGGCGATGTTTCCAAATCACATCATTAGGCGCGGGCTGGATACTCATTCGGCGAAGGTGAGCTCGCCGATGAATATATTCGCAAACAGTCAATCGCACAGGATATATTTGGTTCCTGAATGCTAGCGCATGCGCAAACGCACCCTCTCACCCAAGCTAATGGGACGGGGAACCGACACATGTAGAGAGAGGCAGGATGCGGTGTCTGCGTGCGTACTGATAACTGACCCCCGTCAGCATCCTAGGTTTTTCACAACGCCTTACTGCCTCACCATTATCGTCTGGCAGACTAGGCTGCCATTAGCACCACAGATGAATAATAAGTAGTGGAGACTTTTGCACTAAGCGGGGAATCACCGCAATAATTTGCACGATGAAACATCGTGCTATCCCCCTTAATCAGGTTTCGCCCATGAGCTGACACGTGGTTACCAGTGTGCGGCCGCTGCGCGCTACACAGCTACTGGACGCCACTGGCGAGAGTTCATGATAACCAACGAATTTTACTAATTTCTATCATCTCTAAATACAGGCTAGCTGACAGAAATAGAGATAGAGTTTTCGAGTTCATAGCCTTTACCAGAGCACTTAGACATGACAATTTTATAAGCTGACATGTTGGTTTCCTCACTATGTTTTCCTTCATCCGTAAACTTGTGGAGCCTGAATTCTCAATTGATTTAGAATATCCAGAGACACGAGCCGGGATTCAAACTTGCGACTATTCGTGTTGCCGCGTACTGACTGATACATCTCCTTTACACAATAGGCCACAATAGCCCATTTTTATACTAAAGTGTGAAACACACTGGCAATCCATCCGATAGCCTCAGCATGTTCGCCTCCACTGCTGCTCACTCCTCATCAAGCCACAAGGGCCTTATCTGTGTCTCTCGTGCCCAAGTTCTATCAAAAAGTTCATACCAAGTTCTATAAAAAAAACCATGAGAAGCTAGATATACTCGCCCTGATTACAAAACAGGAGAGATCGAGGGGAGCTCCTATGTTAAGCTCGCCCATAAAAGCTACTTCTAAAGGAATGAGAAAGCGTGGATTTATCAGACAGATTTGGAGACGTACAGTCCACGTGTATTCGAAGGTAATTGGCAAAACATGGGATCAAATCAAGAATGATGAATTGACACCCTCTGCCTTACACGCAGGAGAGAAAATAAATACGATTTGACATAATTAAAATAACAAATCTGATTGTTGACAATATCATACATTTTTTATATAAAATATACTTTCTTTTGAAATAATGAATTTAAAACCCTGTTTAATGTCATTCCAAAAAGAATACGTCAAATGAGATTAAAGATTTACACAATAACAAGACGTCTTTCATAAAATACGAATAAATTATACCCACAGCTCGTTGAAACTGCTTCATAAAATCTAGGTCAAAAGTCTGATACAATACTGTTGAGCAGTAAATAACGCCGACCAACTGAGGCTTCGGTGAATTGCGATGTTAGATTGATTTAAATCAGTCCCACGTGAAGCCCGCGTGGCGCGGCAGGCGCGCCAGCAATCATCAGCATGCGATAGGTATAGTATAACAAAAGTCAATGCGGTCTCCGAGTACAACATGCGTGTTAAGTTATTTATAAGAACACTTACAGTACACACATGTGGATACTAGACAAAGGTACACATACACGTGTGTTACTCGCGGATAGCTTATGTGCTCGTCACAGTGCAGTTGGCCGGCACTGAGACTCAAACCCAGGTCCTCCCGGGCCGCTACAAACTGCGCTATCAGGCCCTCAGGTACATCACTACATAGTGATTACGATGATACAATAATTGTGCTGATATTTTTTGAATTGAATTGGTGTGGTTTTATGTTTTTTATAATTACATTATTCTTTTTCTTTTCTTCTGTGCAAGTAGTCTAAACTTTTACATATAGTTGCATTTGTGTACGCTGTTCATGTCTTATATATGTACGTAGGGTTTAATGTACATTATGTAAGTGTGTAATGTACGATTATGTATTGACAAAGTTGGCCTACGGTTCACTACGCTACCTGTGCCCAAAGCGAGTTAGTCTGGACGTCGTCAAATCACACAGATCTCTAGTTGTGTATTGATGATGTTGTTTATTCTGTGGCCAGGTGCGACGCGTTTACTGATCGGTTTCTACACCAGCTAGATGGCGGATATGACGGACCCTTTGATCATTATTATGGTCCCTATGATGCGATCACAGCGCACATTCATACGTAAGGAAGACATTTAGGATTTGGCGCATCGCAAGCGACACCTTCGTCATCAGCCAGCAGCCGCGTGTTCACATAGAGCGCACGGCGACCCAGCGGCGACGGCCAAAATGTAAATTGCACCTTTGGACACGGTGGTCGGACACTTCAATGGTGTGGTGTCAGGAATCATGTTTCCATGACTGATGACTGATAACGTTGCTCTAAGTAAACACATGACAACAGTTGATAAGTCGAGATAATCAACTCACGTACAGATAACACGATCATAACAAATTGTTTATTTACATGGTTTATGTAATACACACACACACGCACACACACACGCAGGGACAAGTTGCACAAAGTGGCGGGCCGCCGCGTCTCGCACGGTGACGTATTGTCTTGCTAAGCTTTCCCGATCTTATCAGAAAACAAGATAAAAACATACAGTGAGAGCCGAGGCCGGCCGAGATTTATCTATAAATACTGTTATAATAATAATATATCGTCAAGCTATATCCATTACTGGGTGAGCGGAGATACATTGATGCCTGAGTACCCATTTTGCGCTTATATGTTGTGTGCAGAGATGGGCAAAACGTAATCTGATTAATAATTAACGATTACAAAACATAGTCGTAATTTTAATTTTGTTGCTCTGTAGTCATGATTAAATCCTTTCAAAACATTAAGCAGTCATAAATGTGTATGCGATTGAAGATTTCCTAGTGTTTAAAATATAGATGAGCAAAATGCAGTCTTATTAATGATGAAAAACGCAAAATGTAATCGTAATCATTTTTCATGATTCTGATTACATTTTGCCCATCTATAGTAGTGTGCTGCTGCGGCGGACGTGTCTGTCGCGCGACCAGTGGCGCAGCAGGTCGCCGGGGGCGCGGCGCGGCGCTCGCTCGTGACATTAGACGCCATGCGGGTTCCTTCATCATGTTTACCTTTATTTGGAGGTGACAGAAATTAGTTAAACTGGTTAGTTCCCATGAACTCCCACCAGTGGCGCCTAGATCCTGTGCATCGCGAAGCGGCCGCACCCTGGTGACCACGTCGGCCCGTGAGAGCAACCCGGTTGAAGGGGTTTCCGTTGCGGTGGCTCCCCGCCTATTGCCACAGCCTGCCCGCTAATTCTTCACCTGTCGTGCTATAACGGCAGCCTGGTCCACCCGGGCCGAGTCTGGCGAGGCAGCAAGGCATTGTGAAAAGCCTAGGAGAAGTAAACAATAGGAGAATTGCTGATTTATCGTTGTAGTGTCCTTGTAGGCGCATTTTTCTTGTTTTTGGTTTGGTATGAAGTTCTGACAGCGGCTGGGCGCCCGCTCGGCAGAGTGCTGCCAGGAATTGGTGAATTTCTGATGGGGTGGTGTGCGCGTCGCTTGGGCTCGTTGGTTTTCATGTCAGGAATTACTGAATACTAAAATACTAAAACGACGGATTCAAAAGGACGTATCCAGAGCCGTAAAACTTGATGTAAAAAAAAAGATCAATTTGAAAACAAAATAAACATGTCCGAAGTGAATTACCTTTGAAATGGAAAATTGATTTTTCAGCTCTCTCATAGCAAGCAGTCTGCCAGTACTTTATTGCCGTCTGAGTTCGCGGCGCGGTATAACTCACTTTAAATTCATATTAACTTGAATATATTACATGTTATAAGAAATTGCTTTGTGTAAATATTCCATATTATTTAAATATTTTAAATATCATTAGTAGCGAATAATAAATATATATTTCTAAATTATTTTTTGTCTGTGAAAAATGTCATTGTGTAGTAGTGCTGGGAGAACGGTGATTCATTCGCGTTGAGCACGATATATAAGCGCAACGTGGATACAGCTCTACTTATATATCTCTGCTCATCCCGTACGTGATATAGCGTGACGATATTCAAACATTCTTTGTTGAAATTACAAAATTAATTAATTATTTGCCGAGTCCATTGCAACGAGTCGAGACTAGCGCGCAGGAGCACGCCGCGCCGTGACGCCGTGACGCCGTGACGCCGTGACGCCGTGACGCCGTGACGCCGTGACACAGCGCGAGTATTGCTGCTGCGGGGACACTGGACTTGCGTGACAACAAGCTGACCTGGACCGCTACACATGTACCTAATTACGATTTTTATTGTCTGCAGAAGATCGTAAACCTCTCAAACACCTTTACAATTTAAAATTTTATTAAACGACCATATATGCACTCGTGCGGTTTTATGGGCCAAAAAGGTTTCCGCTGTAACCAAACTGATCTGATACGCTGTCACACGATTATCACGTTTATTGCTTTGTAATAATGAATATGATAACTCGGATACGGGCATAACTTGGTCAGCTGTCAGTTACAAAATTTGTCACTTTGCTTTTGAGCAGTTTTTTGCCTTTTATGAACGTATTTTATTTGATTTTATTAGAGTATTTAAGTTTTTATAGCTTTGTATAATACCTATTTATGGTTTGATGTAAAAATATTGAAGAAATAATATGGAAAACTGATCTGCTGTTTGTGGAAGCCGCAACGTATTGTTATCTTAAGGCACACTTGGGGCCGTAGCAGGCGACAGCCGCTGCCGGGCCGCCGCCGGGCCGCTGCCGGGTCGCCGCCGGGTCGCCGCCGGGTCGCCGCCGGGCCGGTGCCGGCGTCAGCGCGCCTTGACACAGCAGGAGCATGACAATGTGTTAGCTCGGAAAAAGTCTTCGCACACACTATATATGTACAAACTTAAAATAAATTCTCTTTGCCCGTCTACTTGTGTTTGGCTGCTTGTGCCTGGCTGCTTGTGTCTGGCTGCTTGCGTCTGGCTGCTTGTGTCTGGATGCTTGTGTTTGGCTGCTTGTGTCTGGCTGCTTGTGTCTGGCTGCTTGCGTCTGGCTGCTTGTGTTTGTCTGCTTGTGTCTGGATGCTTGTGTTTGGCTGCTTGTGTCTGGATGCTTGTGTCTGGCTGCTTGCGTCTGGCTGCTTGTGTTTGGCTGCTTGTGTCTGGATGCTTGTGTTTGGCTGCTTGTGTCTGCCTGCTTGTGTCTGGATGCTTGTATTAGGCTGCTTGTGTCTGGATGCTTGTGTTCGGCTGCTAAATTATATAGGTTACATTTTAAAAGAGAAACAAATGAGCAAAATGTTGTTTCCACACACTTTAGATTTGTTTTTCTATTTGTTTAAGCTAGAGGATATACTGCGCCTGGAAGCTCATTCCACAACTTCAGTGTGCGGCAAGAAGGCACTAGAGCGCCGCCCTGGTGCTGCTGCTGTTGAGCTGTTACAGTGCTAAGTGACAGTGCAAGGTTTGCCTCAATAATGGTGGGCAGTGCACTGGTGCAAACGATTTGCGATATTCCCGTGAACCTCCAGGGCGGCCGTGATGGCCCCGAGAAAAACCAACGAGGTGCTCCACACTTTACTAATTCGCCAGACCAGGGGGCGCATGTGTGCCGCGCGCTACTTGACAAAAAGGTCTTTAGGGCGGTCGTCTTGCGCCCCATCTCCCGAAGATGAAATTTGAGAAAGGCCGTGGAATCACCGAGTCGTAGGAAGCCTGGCGCACAGCTAGCACTGGGACAAAAGTTCAAAGTTTTGTCGCCGTTAGGAGTCTGCCACAGCGCAGCCGCCACCCTCACGGCTGAACGGCCTCACGGCAAAATGATAAAAAAATACGACGTAAATGAATATATCTTTTGATTGCGTTGACCTAGAGGTAGGATTGTTTTCAGGAGAACGAGAGATCTAGACATCGGGAATACTTCGTCACGCTATATTTAAATCGTACCGCACAGGTATGTATAGGTATTCAGCAAGGGGTATGTATATATTAGCGGCTGTGTCCACATTGCGCTTAGGTATACTATGTTGCGCCCAGCGAGACCAGTGGCGCGGTTGATCGCCCTTCTCACGGCACTAGTACGCATGACATTTTCATTAGACACTATGCGGGTTTCCTCATAATGTAGCCTGTAATTTGGAAAATCCAGAGGTATGTGCGGGGATTCGAACCCGCGAGGGGTCGCATCGCCGCGTGTGCGAACCGGTCTATTATCCGCTAGGCCACCGCATTCATTCATTCTGGACATTTGATTTTAATTTCCACTTGAAACCACGCGTTCCTGAGAAATAGAGATAGATAGAGAAGTGTGCGCTACGCTCTGTTTACAAGAAGCGGCTATGTGAGCAGGCCTGCGCCCCGACTGAGAGGTGCCGGTGATATAACCAATACGGGTCACCAGATTTTATTTCCCGGAATCCGCTCTGCCCTCAGCTGGCAGCTGTGACGCACTCCACTCGGATTACGCCGAAATGTGATGGTTTCGCTCGACGAACGCTTTATCTGAAGGTAACTGGAAAAAGATCGCGTGATACCGTGTTATCTCGGTTCTGCGAACGCGCTGCGGGTGTGCGGTTCAGCTGAAATGCGTTATTTGCTTTCCCCACTCTCCGGCTTACGGTCAAGATAATAAAGCTCACATACAATTTTAATAATAATATATCGCCATGATATATCCTTTTCGGGGTAAGCAAAGACGCATTGGAGAGGCATTTTAATTCGATCAAGTTGCTTCAGCACAGTTAATAGAAATGGCTTTATAGTCAAGGGACAGTACGGACTGCCAAGGGACCGGAGTCCATTGACAGCTGTCGGTATGATGCTGGCCGCAACTAAAGCGCTCTCGGCATGCGGACAGCTGAGGGTACACGAGCTGGTCCCGAAGAACGAGAGGTTGAAGCCAGAGTTTCTATAAAAATCCCTTTTCCTTATAGTCAAAAAATTTGTTTTCGCTGTGTGACTTAGGTCTTAGGTTCGAATCCCGGCTCATCTGTCTGTGTTTTTAGGTTAAGTACGGATTTAGGCACCACAGGCTCACCTGTGAATGAAAACATCCTGAGGAAACTCGCATTTCATCCAATAGAAATGTTAAAAATGCATTATAAAAGTGAGAACCCTTGCTATGAGAAAGCCGCAGGAGAATTCCGCGAACATGGCTCATCGCGCTGATGTATATTCCACAGTTTAATTGCCGTGAATGTGACAGTATCAACATCACGATAAGTGAAGGCAGATTGAGGCTAAATAATTTGAGTACGCGCGCGTCGCGAACAAATCTCGTGTGTTATCTTATCGTTGCCGTGTGTCTGGTTGGTCAGCAACCTCGCGCTATACATAATGATATAATCCAGCCGTTATCACCTCAGGTACACGGAGCAACCTGTTTACATGGACCGTGTTTGTTGTTTTTGAGGTACCTACACCGTACTAGATCATTCCTCACTTCGTTTCGTATTCCTCAAAGCACCTCAAAGATCTCTAAACTGTATTCTATAATTCCAGCGACTTCATTCCATCATAAAACCACTAGAGACGCCGTGTCGGATATCGTGCCTATGCGCTGGACGTTCCTTATATCCGCACGAAGGGATGCACTGCTGCATCCGTCACGTGAGCAGCGCAGGGGTGGAGTACGCTTCCAGTGAGCATATTTTCACGATCTTGTTAGACTTAGGAGCCCTTAAGAGAAGAATGTATAGGCGTTTGTTGTGTCGATGCGGTCCAGCGTCGGAAACATCTTCACCTGCCACCAGGTGAGATTGAGGTCAAACGTCCGCCTTTAAATCATTTAAAAAAATATTCTGTACCAATCTTTTGCAAACTCTTATAAGAGCTTCAGAAGAAAAAATGAATGTCTCATAAGAACACTTCGTTGCCAGACGGCTATAGGAGCACGTGGCGTGTGACAAGGGCGAGCACTTGGCACCCTCTCACTTAACTAAACTCCTCTGCCACAAATGTCTTCTTGGCGTCCCATAACCCAATGTAGCGGCCGTGGGTCGGGGGACGCTCTCTGCCCCTATGGGGCTTCTCCTTTTCATGTGCTGCCCTAAATTTAACGGGCATACCCACGTCCGACTTCGGATAATGAAGGACAGAAAGGAGGATCAACGGGGGGAAACGAAAAAGAGGATAGGTAAGGGTAGCATCCATCATGTCATACATCACTTGCAGTTGGGAGAAAAAGACTAACCAAGGATGGGACAAGGTAAGTGGGAGCGTGAGTATGCGAAGCAGTAACTGAGAAGGGTTGAGAGAAATGAGACAGCAACGAAGGAGCAGGAAAGGTGGGACAAAGGACAAGAACGAGCTACTGGTCCGGCCACTGGCTGCACCGGGCCCACTAGATTACCTAGATCATATAATTTCTCACTTGTTCCGAACTCCATTTTATTCAACATATTTAGGCCACAACGCAACCCTTACGCAACATGATAAGGCTGTACAATTCTATGTTGAGATCTGCTGATCTCGATATATTATATTTAATGATAATATTTTAAAATTAAAAAAGGATGTTATTCGAGTGGATTGTGGAATGGGTTAGTGTTTGTTTGTTTTTTCTTCTCCTCTGTTTTATGTTTTTTTTTTCTGTGCATATTAGATTAGTATATTTCGTTTTGTAACTGTGCCGGTCCGCGTGTTGCTCGTATTTTCATTTTCCTTCTGCGCAAGTAGAACACACAGTCTACACATTTCAACATAGTCGCGTTTGTAATGTATCCTGTTCATGTCTTATATATTTATGTTAATGCAGACTGTGTGCATGTTCTTATGAATAAATACACTTATAGCTGTGCATTTTTTACTAGATTATCTGCTCATATATGTATGTCATAATACCACGGTTATTTTTGGCTCGAAACATAAATTCAAAACATGTGAAACATATAAATGTATATTAAAACAACGGACATCCAAATATTTCCCCTTACGTCGACGGTATAAACACTTCAAACAAATCTGACACCCTGTTTGTTATGACCCGCACACTATCAGGCATATTTGACAGGAATGATTGACGTAAAGCGTGATTATTTAATGTTAAAATGTTTTAAATTCGTATTTTGATTTACGTCCCATAGTTTTGATGATACAATTCAGTTTATGAGAAAAACAATATTGGCTCGATTGATAACAGTCTGGATCCATTGCCCGTCGCTGACGTCATGCGGTTTTGTTCATAACGCGATGAAAAGAAGCCAGGCCACGTCGCACTCTTCTTGGAGAAACTACGCGAGTCGACACGCGTCTGACAAATGTTCCTTCAACAATGGATAGCGAAGGAATTGATACACGCCCCCTCAATTAATCAAATAAATAAAGGAGTTATGTGTAATTGGGAGTCGAAGCTGCTCGCGTCCGTAGGCTTTACCCTAGTTTCCCTACACGTGACTCCTGGGCGGTGCTAAACGAGCAGCGGCGAGATGGTAGGGCATCGGTGGCCGTCTGGGTCGCGACCACAGTGCATGGGTGTAAAGCCCGTCATAGTGATCAGTTTCGGCTTTTCGCGTTTCGGGATCAGCTTGTGTATATCCAGTAGCTCATATACCTAGAGACCTTCAGTCGTGGTATATGTGGGCCGACATGACGATGTAGACTATCAATGGATTTTCATCCTTTGATAGTCGCTTTCGTTTTTGGACTACACTGTACTTACCATCAGGTAATATGTAGTCACGATGCCGAGTTAGCGTAAAAAAAAATCTATATATGTAACTAACTACGGAAACATGCCGTAGAACAAAATGGGCTGTTTAAAAACGGTCACAATGAGTTCCCGCGGCCCGCCGCGTCTCGGGATCAGCCTGTGTGTGTCCGTGTGGTTCCTGTGCCGAGGGGTGGTCGCGCGTGCGGCCCGGCCCGGCGCGGCGACGGCGGCTGCCAGCAGGGTTCCGTCCCTTGGCCGACGACGGCTGTTCTTGGATTACACCGTGCTTCCATAATGTGCAATGTAGTCAGTTTGTCGTGCCGGTACCTATACAAAAAGCTTACGTGAGCTTTGACAAGTAGACGCGGCACGGCCAGCCACGCCCAGGTGTCATGGACAGTCAATATCTTTTTTTTTAACTAAGAGAAAAATCGTACAGGAGTACCGCCGTGAGGGCCGCGGTGCCCCGGTGTGCTGGACTCCTACTGACTAAAAAGTGACTCAACGACTCGTAAAAAGTAAGAGATAGAGAACTTCTCAGTCCTAGCCGGATGTGGATAAATATATAAGTACTCAAGCGAAGTCAGAGGCTACAAGTAGTTTTAATAAACACGTGTTGAGGTTTATTTTCCTTCATTAGTCACTTAAAAACTATTATTAAATGAATTTAGATTCTACCGTCTACACATAAGGTTAATTTTCATCTAAAGACTTTTTTTATTTTTAGACTCAGAGACAAGTGTCTGATATTAAGTGGAAGCATTAATTAAAATGAAATTAGACCTTTCTGGAGGTAGAACCGGTCTTTACAATAATAAATCTTAGTTGGAAGTGACAAAGTTCAATTTAGAACGAGTCACATTAATGGGAAATATAATTAACTATACAAATTGACAGGCGAAGCGATCCTTGAGTTTATTCCTTAGTTTAATATAATTTGCTATCTATCATTCCGCTGTATGCAATCTGTGGGTAGCAGAGAGAATAGAGATTCATTTCTTTTAAATTTTCCTTTCATTTACTATTTATTCAATTAAGGTTAGTTGAAAAATTATCAAAATCCCTAAAACAGGTATCTTTAAAACTACCAATATCATTGTATACGGGATTTCATAGTGTGAAGGCAGTTTTTAGGTTCTTCACAGTTCGTTGAGGCGTGTGCTGAACCGGTTAAGATATTTCCATTTCTTATATAATTTAATTCTTCTATTGCTTCATAAATTACTCGCGATTGGTATAGGGATAATCTATCACAGGTACTTACGGGACACGGATGTTTCCCTGAGTACCTGTGCAGGTTTGGACGAGAAGTAACGACCCAGTGCTACCACTGCTGTTCGGACCTGGATTCCGCCCAACATACGCTCGCACATTGCCCGGCGTGGGGCAGCGAGCGGCGGGTCCTGGTCCAAAGGATCGGACACGACCTCTCCCTGCCAGCAGTGGTGTCGGCCATGCTGGCAGGATATGACAACTGGAGGGCTGTGGTCTCCTTCTGTGAAGACGTCATGTCCCAGAAGGAGGCCGCAGAGCGAGAGCGGCAGAAGGCCGCTCGAAGAAGACACCGGGGTGCCGGCAACCGCCCCGGAACATCAGTACCAGCCGATCGGTCGATCCACGACCGGTTGGCTGATGCCTTTGGGGTCGCGGCCGCTCAGGGTGGGGGCCCTGAACGACTGGTTAGTGACCCTCGAGAAGTAGGCAGAGCATTGTGACGTGCTCTGCCTAAATACAATGAGCAGTGTCGGGGAAGATATCTTCCTCCGAGTTTGTGCCCAGCGGGCGCGGCGCGACGGGGCTGCGGCGAATTGAATACAGGTCCCGCGGTCCCCGTCAATGCGCAGAAGAAGTCACCTTGGGGTTTTTAGTCGGTACAAGTCCGACACACCTCGGTTTCGTGCAACTCCCCGTGCGACCGAGACGGTCCCATGAGGATTTTCCCCAAGTAAAAAAAAAAAAAAAAAAGGGATAATCTGTGTTCCTAATTCTATAGTGAAACATGTCAACCAGCCAACAGATGTCGCTTTGCTACAACCGAGCTCTCAGTGATGTTTACGCAGACGTCATTGTTCAAATGCTCTTAATTCAATTGCCTTTTTAATTTTTAAGCCGAATTCCTCGTTTTATTGAGATGTTTAGTTTGATTGTGTATGCAAGTGAAAAGTGCTCCGTACCCGTTGCAAGCCGGATGCAGAGGCGCTAAATCTTAGGAGCGGCAGACGCACGATCTGCCCTGCGTACCCACTGACTAACATATCTAAAAAATCGGGCCAACGTTTCTATAAAAATTGTCTGATAAATATTATCCTTTGTTGTCCGTTTTAAACGTTAACACAAAAGTCTCATAAGATATCGTCACCACTCCTTAAGTTATAAAGTCAGAGCTTTTTGTGAATATTTCGTATCGTATAGGATACATGATTTTTACAAAGTTGTAAATAATACAATCTCTGTAAATTGTGCCGAAAACAGTTTTGCATTGGAATAATTCATATGATTGAGAAGGTAAGTGTTATGGATTGAGGGAGGGGGTGGTTGGTGTACACGCCGTTAAAGTACTTCCATATTTATTTCCGCAAGCGTACCGCTAGATGGCGTTAATCGGCTGTTCCTCATGTGCAGTGGAATTCTATTTGTTCGGAGTGCTTTTTATCTCGGTTCATTGTACTTTTTCGAAGGCCTATGTGATTTGTGTTTTGTTTTTTCGTGCTTTGTTGTAACTTACCCCAATGAACATTCCTGGATCCAGGCTGAGAGACACCGCGACGGCAAAGGTAATCCGAATAACTGTATTTATTCGATAATAGTACTGCGTATTTTAGGGCCCAAATATTAATATTAGAGCGCATTAAAAAAGTCCATTTAAATTGGAAAAAAACAATGCAGCCCTCATTGACGTGAGCTGCTGGTTTGTCAAGCGTCAGTTTCCATCCCTCCTCGAACAAAGTAAAGTCTGGGATTCCATTCGTAACGGATTACTGAGATTAAAATAGGTTTAAATATAGTTTTAAGACAACCTTGATTGAATAAAAACAAGAGATTAAATTAAATTAATTCTTATCACTTATCATTTAATAACACGGTAATGTTGATTATTTTGTAGATGTATTGTTTTTTCCTTGTTTCAGATTAACACTTTAAGGAAAACGAAGTGACCTATTAACTGAAATTATACATACATTTATTTATACTAATTAATAATGATTAATTATGGGTTTCACCGCCTCCGACAAAAGATACTGCTACATTGAACCTCTTCTACCGTCGGCATCACGGCGAGTGTTCTGAAGAGTTGTTTAACCTTGTTCCACCCTCTCCCTTCCACAGTGGAACCGCGCGCGCGGGTTTGCGGAGTCACGGCTATGCGGCAACGCACATCCCGGCTGGGACTGAGAAGTCCTCTAATTGTTATTTTTGCCGAGTCGTTGAGCTGTGGAAAGGTCTTTCGGGGAGCGTGTTCCCATCGGCCTATGATATTGGGTCCTTTAAATTAATCGTGAAGAGATATATGCGCAGGCCGGTATGATCAGTGCAACTGTCGATGGGGGTTTTACTGTTGATAATCACAGTCATTTTTTTGGAGTGCGCCACGCCCTATAGTAGGCACGATGTGGTCTTATGCCGCCCTGGAGACAGGCCTGCGCTGCGTCCTCAGCTGCAGCAGGACCTTGCAGTGCTTGTGGGCCGCCCGCCACTCTCGGGTTTAGTGATAAAAATGCCCGGGAATTTTCCCAAAGTGCCCAGCACTTCCGCGAACATTTCGTAAATTCCCGGGAATATTCCCCATACAAGTTTTGGGCACTTTGGGAAAATTCCCGGGCATTTTCATCACTACTCGGGTTACGAAAGGATGCGTCACTGATACGGTCCGTGACGCGGACAGCACGCGGCGAGTTGCTATACCTGCGGGTTTCAGTCGGGGGCTATATACCTACGCGTATAACAATAGTCCAACACAACCCCTGACCTCCTCAAAGGCCAAGCACGAGCAGGCTAGAAAAGGAATATTTACTCGTTGCTGAAACCCGTCTACTACATAGATACGGGTGCAAGACCGCACGGCGTCTAACCTGTTTATGGTAGAAGGGGGAGAAGGGAAGCTAATGGTTGTTTCTCCGTAGTAAACTAAAAGTAAAGTATTCAAATACGGGCTTTTCATACTTTTCATTCGGGCTTGATATATTTGGAGAAGGAGGGGGAGAGGCAAAATAGGTTTAGTTAAAAGTTAACACGATGTTTATTAATTGTGTGGCGGTACGACATTCAGCGGATTATTTGTTAGGAAACCATTAGGGCTGACGACCCACCCGCTCCAGTGTGCAGCCGCATCAAGATGGTTATTGGTAAAAATTAACTCTATCACATGTTTAATGATGATGAATTGACGCGACTCGCGACGCCCTGTTCAAAGTCTCTCATTGGCCGGAGTGATTTATTGGTGTTTTCTTGAAGATCTCCCTCGTGATCTGGTGTGGTGACATAAATCCTCAAGTAATGGTTTTATGTGTAGCCTCCATGATTTAAAATAACGGTAGCAAAATATAGGATAAGCATGTAATAATGCATGCATATGTTATAAAATTAAACATTGTAGAGCAAGTAACAAAAGTTAATTTTAATCATTAAAGATGTAAACTTTTTTTGCTAACTGTACTTGCCATCACGTCCGCTATAGTCACTTTGTCGAGCCAGTGGAAGAAGGAAAACTCTATTCTCCAGTGAACGTAGGTACTTAAATACTCTTTTCACAGATAATTCGATAGAGGTCGCGCGCAAACCCTACTCATAGATAATTAATAAAACAAAACAACACGAAACCAAATAGAACCGGTTGATAAATTAACATAATATTAGTGTACCGTATCGTGACAACACAAATGTAAACACTATGACGAACGCGATAAGGTCTAGATTGATGTGTGGCTCGTTGGTACAAGATTACAAACTGATAGATGAACCTGTTTTTGAAGATAAACGGGAAAGGGTTATAGCGAATGTTCTTCTATTACAACTAATTATAGTCTGTGACTGTAATGTATTGTTAATAAATAACGTAAACAGTGTCATAAATAAATAAAATTACTAACAAAATAGATCGCGTGTGGGTCGGAGGGTATGAGAGCGGCGACTTTCGGTTCTCGATGTCCGTAGTAGGGCTTAGACCAGACTGGAGCTCTCCAGCCGGGCAGCAGCTCCGCCAGGCTCGTTGGCCGCCGCTCTTCTCCAGGCTGGACTCTTTGCTGTTCAACGTGTCGTCCCTGGAGCTGCCTTAGCTATTTTGTTTCCTTCCTCACATGACGTTAAGTTTCATTTAGTTCAATCTTTCATGTTATGTGTTTATTTTCAAAAACAACTCTATAATAGCTATGTTTATTAGTATCTATAGTTTTGTTTATTGTAATTTATAATACGATAACCTCCCTTTTTTATTCTATAATTTTATTACGGCTTTAATCACATATGTATGTGATTACGCCAGCCCTTTTATAATCCTGTTTAACTAAACAAAGTTTACTAAACTACATTTACCATAAATAATAGTAGTAAACTCGAAAGTCGTCGAAAGATTTATTTTTATAGTTTTTATTCGTCTGATATATTTGATAAAAGAAATATTTTTATTATAATTGAATAAAAACTATATCTAAAAATTTGACTTCATAAGAACCTCGGATTTTTAGAGCCAGTGTTACGGTGACTTCTATTTCGGCTAGATGAAGTTCTCCAACTTACTTTTGCCGGGTCATTGGATTGTGGAATAGTCTACCGGCGAGCAGGCTCCCTCCGTCCTGTGGTTACCTCTCGGTAGTTGTGGTCTGCTTTAGGATCACACTATGTGATGTCGCCACTGTGCCGGATGCCACCGTCAATCACTTCAAATATCTATGAATTACGTTTGAATAATCAGGTTCAGGTCCAATCGGGCTCATATTTAGTAGCTCAACGGAATGGTAGTGACCGGTGAGATTATATCTACAAATAACTAATCGTCAATCGATGGCCTGTAAACATCAGTCATCACATTAGATGTTAGGCCATACGTCAAGTAAATCATTGCTCATCACAGGGTGTCCTCTACGTAATGAAGCTTCGAGATGAATTAGACAAAACATGCTGAGCTTTTCAAAACAGGAGAGCCCGGTCCGGTCAACTGTGCGGTGACTCTGTTCAAACTGTCAACAAAACCTATTGTCTAACGTGAGCCTAATACTGTAGACGTTATAATAATATCGTAAACGTTAAAATGTCTTTTAAATGGCAGCGCGGCCCGTGTGCACCCTATCATTGTATGATTAGAGCAGGGCACGGGGGGAGGGGCAGAGGTGATTAGCCGCGCTGCAAACAGTTTACTAATGATAACGCGCTATCAGTTGCCACGGGCCCTATCTTTAATCTAAAGTGATATACTTCGGGCAAAAGGACGCGTTTTACCGCCCTTGCGGGGATAAGGGACGACCGACTTTGTTTTAATGTCATATCTTCACGCGAATTGCACTGTTGCTAGGCAGGCAAAAGCCGTGTAATTTGTTCATAAAATTTTCAAACGTTGGCAAGATTATATCGGATGCTTTTATTTCCTCTCGAGAAAGAGATTACAGTGAACCTGATGCAGAATATGGCGTGGTCGAAGAGCGGCAATAACCACCAAGGGATCAGAAGCCACGGCAGTCCCTGTGCAATGCCGATTCACATATGTATGCGTTGAACCTGTAGGACTTGAGGTCCACAAGCTGATCACTAAACATGACAGGCCGAAATAACTCACTGCGACGGTCTTTGCACACGTGTATTATAGTCCGGGCAACCGCCCCCCCCCACACAACCCCGGCAACGAGCAATATATGTATTTAATAAATATAAAAGCAAACCAGTTTATGAACATTAAAAATGTATTTCCTTCTTTGTCATAGTGTCGTAACAATATTTTTCATTTTTAACTGAATTTAAACTTTTCTTGGTAGAAAGATAAGCGTAACTCAAATCTAATATTTCAGATTGTGATATTTTTAGAAATGAAACGAAATGTAACTTTAATCTAATAGGCTTACTTCAAAATACTTTTGAATCGTCAAAAGGAAATCGATCAACCACCGATTCGGAAAGCAGAATCTACCGAAAAGAGCAGGAAAGAAACTCTTGTAGTTGCACACATCGTAATGAGGTACATATATACGAGTATGTAACACCAAGGAATTAACGTCTCGTGAGAAAAAAAATGCATATATTACGATCACGCACTCTATTATTAATTAAAAAAAAACCATCGATGGTTAGTTTGTATATGAGTAGCTGTCAATATCAGTAACTGTTTTTGATTACGTTTTATTGTTGTGCGCGGGAACATCAAAGCCGTTTATCTCAAAAGCACAGGCAGTCGGCTGCAGCGTGACAGTCGAATCAGAAACAGCATTACAACAAAAACCATTAGAAAACTTGTTCCAAACAATTATCACACATGAAAAGGAACATAAGGTTGCGTAAGAAAGTGGCTGATTGTGCATCTCTTTCTTTCCGTAGGTTTTAGAAGCGTTTGAGTGAGATGGCTCTACGCCTACATGTAATAACAACTTCGAGTATGCTGTGACCATGGTCTTTATAATGCCCTGGGATGACTCGTATCGCAGCTACAGCCGAGCTTAGTAATTTTTTTTTTCATGACAAAAATGCTGTATTTGTATAATAAACAGGATTCATACAAAATCAAATATACAGAAAAGTTTCCAAAAAATATTTTTATTCAAAATTATAGAGTTTAAGAGAATTTACGATGTTTAAAGCGTCATTTGTAAAGTCAAATTATGTTAATAATACCTTTATTTCACTCCCTTTATTTGGTAACTCAGGGGAAATCCATGACGGACCTTCAGAGGGCAGTGAGGGCCGCCCCCTGGTGTGTTCCTTCTCCCACCTGCCGGGTGGCAAGGGCAAAGCTGAGCCAACTTCCTCGGCACCCGGAGATGTCTAGCCTTCTGCAGGCCCCGCCTACTGGGCAGGGGGTGGGTTAAATAGTGGCCACCCCCCGCGTATACCTAACACATTTGGCGGGAGAGTGGTGTAAAGTGCCACCCTCCCCTCATCTCCTAGATTTGTCATTGGAGCGGTGTGCGGGAACACATCGCACACCGCTCACGCCTGGATCTGGGCGACGCGCTCCCTCATGCGCGTGATATGTCTAACAAACAATTTTGTGAAGTCGACAGTCTGAATTCTACATTTGGCTCCATTAAAAGAATGCTAAAAAAAAAATTCAGTTTAGATTTTTCCTTTTTTTCCTTTTTTTTTTTTTTTTACTAGCTGTGTCGGCGACTACGTTCGCGTGGAATAAGTACTTTCGGTATCATAACAATTTCAAATCATAACAATTATTTATTTCTATTTTTTTCTTAGCGTATTATATATGGGCTCGCGCTTGACCTCCATCCCACCCGATGGAAAGTGATGATGAGGCCAATAATGTAGCGTACTCACCAAACAAATACCGGTTTACTTGTCGTTTGGAAATTTCCATTTCATACAGTGTTGGAAAAACAAACGCAGGACGCGAATTTCATTCCAGTATATGTATGTATCAGAGAGGGGAAAATGTAATCTGATTAATGATAACAAAATGTAGTCGTAATTTTAATTTTCTTGCTCTGTAATCATGATTAAATCCATTTAAAACATTAAGAAATCATAAATGTGTATACAATCTGGGATTTTGTAGTGTTTAAAACATAAATGAACAAAATGCAGTCATATTAATGGTAAAAAACGTAAAATGTGATCGTAAACCTTTTTATTAATCTGATTACATTTTGCCCATCTATGACCGTAAACAGCTAATGATTATCGACAAAGCATGGGTACGTTACGATTACTGTTAATCATTTTCATTAATTTGATTACATTTTGCCCATCTATGGTATGTATATAGTAAATTATAGCAGATCCGTCGAACTTCGCACCGCCTGACAGTCAATGAATGTCGTGCTACAGCTTAGCTGAACTAAATTTATGATTTTATGAAAGTAATCATTGAATACAAAATAATTATTTTGATATAATTTATTTGGTTTACACAAAATAAATTTCTGAACGCACACATAAATATTTGACAATATGTAAATATATACGTCAACTCTATATTTATTTCCTAATTCTATTCTAAAATTTTAAATGTAAAATACGCCATTATACGAATATTGAGGATATATCTTGTCGATTCGAAACATTTATTTAAACACGTTCTTTAATTTGAGGGGGGAGTTCACCATATCGACGGGATAAGCACTAAATGTTTGACAATTTTGAAACCCATGAACATTTTGTATGGGAAAATATTTTTTTCATTTATTTATATTTTTCGTCAATTTCCCAATGTTTTTAATATATTATTCTTTCTTCTTTCATATATTATTATACTACTTCTGCTATTCGGGGCGGAGATAAATACAACAAATCAAAAACCATGAAAATCGGTCCAGTCATTTTCGAGTTATAAGTATTCGAATAAAGCAGACTTTTTTTATAGATATGCCGGAAAACCTCATTATGTTGAAAAGAGGCAACTACCGGAGTTTATTGCCGGCTCTTCTCGGTAGATTCTGCTTACTGAACCGGTGGTAGTTTTTTGTCGATTCAAAAGTGTTTGGAAGATGGCCTGTTTGAATAAAATTATATTTCATTTCATTTAAACCTACAGTAACCTGCCTCACCTACTAAACGATAATGATCAATAATTCTAAAACGCACCTTAACGTAAAAAAATGATACAAGAGCTTAACAAAGAGTTTATATAAGAATATAGTTAGAAAAAAGTCAAATGGGACCGGTTCGTGACGAGGTCGGACTGTCCTACAGCGACACAGAATGTACACAACTGGATGAGAATTGTTGTATAATATTATATTCAATTTAGTGCTGTAAATGGCACCGTCGCGGAGCACAGTGGAACACTTCTTTGAAACAGTACATAGTTTTAAATATAATTTCTTATTTTTTTTATGTGAAAGGAAGGCTAATAGTCGATCAGCCTTCTTGATGGTAAGTAGTGACTGCCGCTCAAGGGCAATAAGAAGTGTCATCGTTGTATTGACAAGCTAAAAAAGCGTTTTTCACTCTTTTTTAAAGAGCTTTATGTGATAATACAGTTAAAATAATATTCCTGGAAGACCATTTTACAAGTTTGAAGTGTGCGACAAGGATGAAAATGTCTTAATTATGTTTCTTAGTAACGTACTCGAAGAGAATAGCGTCTTTGTTTATTTATTTATGGAATACATTGGAATAATAAATTATTGTTAAAAGAAAAATACTTTATACGACTTTTAAATTCATCTATAAAAAGTTAAAAATACCTATCCATTATAAATAGGAAGGTCGAAGTTAAAATAAAATCGAAAAATTAAAAATATAACAATAGTACTTATCCAGTATTCGTGTAATCTAAACAAGCACGCACAAAAAATACAATCCCAGTGGCCTCGATCCTTGTGTTTTCATCATTTTTATGGACAAAAACGAGCTGTTACAAAATTGTTTAGTTCGGTAACGGCTGTAGGCGTACATATTTTTTTATTCATTTTGTTCATAAAAAACTAATTCGTATGGAAAAATTAAACAGTTGATCGCTGGATATAAAATCTGATTAACATTTACACTTTAAGATAACATAAAATCGTGAGTAATTAACGCAGACTTTTTATTTGGTTATGAACAAGCAATGTACGCAAAAAAAATCGTTATAATTAAATAACCATAGTTTATTAAGTCCTTAAATAAATAACTTACGAATATCGTAAAGTTGTAATTCAGACAGTTTATTGTAGAATATTACAAAATCAATATTATTAAATATTGTGATATGTATTATATATTGTGATATGTATTATATATGATAATAAACGTTTTTGTGATGCCAACATTCTGTTTTGCACATTTGGTTTCTTTAGACGAACGGTGAGATAAATATTCAGTCTAAATTACCTTTGCTGTATTTTTTTTTATATATAATTAGTTAGATCGTTTTCTTTTCTTTTTTTTTTTGTTTTGTCCCCTTATCTTGTTTTTTGTTGTGTATTTTTTTGTGGAAACTGCTGGCTTATGTGACTTTTTTGTGTATTTTTTATTGTTTATATATTACTGCATATTTCCATGAAAATGTGAAATATAATAAAATTACGGATTCAGTCTGCCTTGATCCAGGAGCGGGCTGCACTCAAATGTGAAGGATTTTCAAACACACTTTCACCCCCATTTCACTCTCTTAGAAGCAAAATATTAAAAAAAAAAAAGTTTGTAGTTGGTTTCTACGTTAGAAAGAGAACAAAGTGTAGAAATTTTATGTTTCTACCTTTAATTATTTAGACTTTACTATAATATACATGTCAGGGCAATTATTTTTAAATGTATAGAGTATTACTCAATAATATCACTAGGTCTCGAGAGTCTCGACATAGAATTATACAGACTTATCCGTATAAAGGTACAATGTGGCCTCAATTCGACGTGTAGTTTGCAGTTCGGAACAAGTTACATTTAGGTGCCCTGGGTGATCCATAATAAAATGCTAGGAGCTTATTAACAAGTTTGAAGGGAAACACTAAATCAAGCATGCGTTTTCGATCGACTAAATTACTCATGTAAAATATTGTAACCGATCGCAACAACTTAATGTTGTACAAGACAACGAGAAAAAGTAAGGTGCCAAATAAATCGCTGTTGTATAATTCATAATAAGGATTTTAGCCTGCGCACAATATTCCAAGCCGCTGTGTACAAGTGCATTGTATAATAGTTCTGTTGTAGACGGTGACTTGAAACCTCTAAAGCGGAGTAATATGAAGTATCAATACTTAAATCCTTTACAGACAATGCTGTCGATAAGATTATTAAAACGCAATTTGACAACAAGGTCTTCCAGATCGTGAATATGAGAAACATTTTCCAGTGCGATAGTTTAATGATGAAAAGAAATAAATATTGATAAGACGCTACTCCTACAACTCCAATCATTCATGGTGAGAATACAGCTTCATATTAATTCAAGAGGAAATATAGACAAGAGCCTACGGCAGAAGGCGCCGCGCGCTCGTAAAATTCGGTAAAATGATAAGACAATACAGATCGCAAATTCACATACAGATGCTATGACACGGGCTTACTTTGCGCGTTCATGAATTTCATCATTCTCTCCATCCCCCTCTGCCGTATACCTACATCCTTGTCGCACTCAATTTCCATTATAACGAAGATACATTGAGCGTAAGATTGCGTATCCAAAAGTTCGTGCAGCCAGAAAATCCTTGCTAAGGGAAATTTAACTTAAAGGTGTAGCAAATAAGACTCGTACGGGTTGAATTAACTTGACGTATAAGATTGTAGGGTAGTAAGGAAGTGCTTCCCTTCAGAAAGCAACCTCCCTATCTTAGTGGTGCTGTCATTTGAAGTCTCAAGTTGCGTCATTACCATAGATTGGGAACATTTCTTGTTCAGATAGACAGATTGCTAAAGAGGCTTATAGATAAATTCTTTTACTACTTTTCCTTTGAACGATAACTCTGTATTAGTTTATTAGGAGTCCAGATTTATATTTAGTCAGGGTTCAGTTGTTACTAAAATCATTTATAGTTCGGATTCCGAGTACTACAGATTCATACAATAGCATTCGTCGGAATCTTTATCTGGTCAACCTACATCTGGAAATTGAATTCGACTCTTAAAAATCCTTAAAACTTTATTTTATTCACAGAATACAGTGTCATCGACGCATGTGCATAAGCATGCGTCGATGGTTCGAGCACGTGGAGAAGATGAATAATGAAAAGATGACAAAAACAATATATGTACATACAATATGAATGTGAGTAGAAGTAAGGGCCGAGGCCGGCCGAGACCTACCTGCGCAGACCGAATTGAGAGAGGTCTGTTGCAGGGTAAGGTGTATGAAGGGACTCATGAATGTTAGAGGGAAGCGAAAGAGATTTGCAAGAATAGAGAGAAGCGGCGTTCCAGTCTCTCTGCCTGCCCCGATAGGGATTCGGCGTGATGATACACACATAATACGTACATACATAACAATCACATATTTACAGTTCCTATTAAGGCATCCACAGCATCAATAGAATGATCTGTTTTATATGAGTACAAATTTTGATCGACCCGGTGTAAATTCTCATTCGCCGTCAGGGCCCCTGCGAGGGCAGAGCACCCGATGTGTTGGACTATTGCCGACTACAATCACCGGGGTGTTCCACCTCAGAACTTTACAGCTCTTCAGAACACCTAAATACCTGTTTAACAAAAATTACGTAAAATGAATTCACTGATATGAATTACTTACCAAACAATCGCGCGCAGCACGCGCTGTGCTGTATGAACTTTTATGGATGAATTGTCATTTGTTCAGCAATGTTTCTCTATGAGTTATATGAGAGGGAATATAGTTGTTGACATTCCATTGTAAGAAGGTACAACAGAACTCTGTATCCGGAAATATCTCCGTAATCTGTAGAACACTCCGTATGGTAATAGTACTACACTGTAACTTGTAAGTATAGAGTTATTACGGGAATTGCGTTGGCTGGTTGAGACAGTGTTGTAGAGCTTGCACAGAGAGGGCGACGACAGCAGGTGGGTGGCGTGACATTCATTGACATTTGGAGTGGCTCTGCCCTTGAGGGAGTTCTGCGTACCGGGGGACCGCCTCAGGAAGTGTACAAACATTACGACGATTGAAAATGCATACTCATTGCCTGTATTACAATACTTGTTTTAATGTTTTGCTTTATTGTGTACAAACGCTTTTGGGATGTCAACATTTTCTTTTGTACATTTGGCTCCTTTAGAAGAATGCTTTTTCTTTGTTGTATTTGTTTTTCTTTAAAACATTATTATTCGTTTTTAAGTAGACATATTACCGCACTAAGCTCTACCATCTAGTTCATCTAGTAGCATCTAGAAGTTCTACCATCTGTATCACGGCGAGTGTTCTGAAGAGTTATTTCATCTTGTTCCAGCCTCTGCCTTCCGTAACAGGGCCACGCGCGCAGGTTTATGGTGTCCCGGCTGTACGGTAACTGGCATCCCGGCTAGGACTCAGGTGTTCTTTAAGTTTTACTTACACACAGTCGTTGTGTTCCCACCAGCCTATTATATTGCCTCTATTAAATGAAACGTGAAGAGAAATCTGTGCAGGCCGGCACGATGTGTAGCGATAATTGATTGTTTTTCCGTACTGTTGATAATTGTAGTTATTTTTATTTTTTTGACAATCTTTCCACTTGTCTACTGAGGTCATGACCCAGTTCGGGCAGTCGCTCTACCGTCTCAATGTATAGACTGAGATTTATATGTTGGTTAAAAAATCACCAGTATGTCACTATTTGCTAATGCATTACTGTTACTCTCTATATAATGGTTTTGTGTATACTGTGTACCGTAATGCGAAATCATAATTCTTACGCAACATTAATCCAGAACGGAATCGAACCTGCAGCCCATGCCAATTAACTTAATCACACGCAAATCGCTCCTCCGCCTTCCCCGCGCACCCCCACCGCCCCACCCGCCAGCGCTCTGTAATTTTCTTTTATAATAACATCTGAATCATTTCCCAATGTCGCTTCCGATCGATTCTCTATCCTTCATTTCGTTACAAGCAATGTTTCACCATAAACCTTAGGCTATAAAGTCTTTTTTCATATAACTGTCAATTCTCAAACTTAGTATGAAAAACATCAAGCAAATATACATCTTAGCACCACAGAATAAAGCGTAAATTGACAAAACTGAGTCAACAGAGAGTTAATCCGGTAGTAATTATGAGGGGTGTATTTATTAATTGTCGGCGATTGTTCGCCGATTGATATTATGATGACCTGTGCAAATGGTGGAGTTTGTAGCCGACGTTTGGATCGGCATAGTGGCTACATTGCACCTGAAGGAGATACGGCGCAGTCGACGGCATCGACCGCCAAGGGACGACAATCTGTTGACAGCCGCCACCGCCATGGCGGACAACTGGATCTACACGGGCTGATCCCGAAACGAGGCAGTCCCGAGCGAGTCATGTGACGGTCTCCACACCTGTGTATTGTGGTCAGTACCCGGTTCGGGCAATCGCCCTACCGCCTCACAAAGCTTTATCTTTGTGAAGAGGCATGACTTGCAGCATTCTATATACATATACATAGATGTGGTAAAATATGAATGAAAACAATGTACAGTCTTATTATATAGATGAGGGAGATACTTTGGGATATATAAAAATAGTGATATCTTAATATTACTTTCAAAACAAAGACAGTTATAGTCAACTTATTTAGTGGCAATTCCGCACATTACTATATGAATAACTATTCATGATTAAGTAGCTACTTGCCTGTCCTGAGCCAGGGCACAGTGCGAATGGCAAACGAGTCGATGCCTGTTTACCTAAAATTACGTAAAATGAACTTTATCCATTTACCAATCAACAGTGCGCCGCGCGCGCTACGGTGTCTATACTTTTTACGGATCAATTCCCATTTGTTATTTTTTTATAACTTCTTAGAGAATACAGTTATTTACAATGTTGTTAGTTGCATGAAGTGTAATCTATCAGTGCGGCCAGCCTGCCCGACGGTGCCGGCGCGGCGGCAAGGCTGTGTGGCAAGCCTAGGGCACTGATAGAACTCTCTTCCAACCTCGACTGAGTCGGTGTTAGCTGGGTGAGCGCGCTCCATCGTCGGCCTTACCAGCATTGTCCAGCAGGTGAGACTGAGGTCAAGCGCAAGCTAGTCTGTAATTTAAAAAAAACCTTAACATGTGCCGACATGATATTTCAGAAGCTTACATATATGAATTTCATACATTAGCACTTTGTATTAACGTTATGTAACGTTTCTATAACGAATGTTTGTTTACCGCATCTACGGCCTCATTACGTTACAGTGATTAGAAACACTGAACTCTCTCCTCTCATATCATAAACGTGGGTGGAAGCGTGTTGATGGCCGAGGCCGACCGAGACCCACCAGCACAGACCAAATGACGAGTTCTGATGGAGGGTAGCGTCATAAGGACGCGGTATCGGCGACCATGAGAATGTTAAGGAAGTGAAAGAGAAGTGGCGTTATATTCCTACTGCCTGCCCCAATAGGGATTCCACGTGACGATAGATAGATGTTATGTGCCACATGCCCTTGTATAATTTTATGAGGTACTTTCACCATCCTAATATCAGATGCAATATCCTCGAGCCGCCCCCGGGACACCCCCGGGACACCCCCGGGACACCCCCGGGACACCCCGTAGCGCCGAGCGGCGTCAGCTGATTTTTAGAACGGCGTGCGATAAAATCGTTTTAAGTATAGGCAGGTGGTTATTCTATACGGCCTTACTTGGCAAAATATTTTTAGATGTATCTTATTATTTGTCATCACACCAAATCCATATTGAGGTAAGCAGGAGGATATTAAACGCTATTATTCCCTATTTTTGTAACCTTTCCTCGCTTTCTTAACAATCATAAATCTCTTAATGCACTCTTAACGAATCTGCGTACACTCGAGCTTACACAGGCTGGCATGATTACTGAGGCTATGGTTAGATATTTTTTTACCGTTGATAAACGTAATCCTTTTTTGGACTGCACTATGCTTACCATTAGACGTGTTATGCTGAGTACGCCGAGTCGTGATAAAAAAGGCTTTATAAGCAGGCCGCCCTGACGCCTACTCCTGACGACCCGACTGTCCACGAACAGTCTCCCGATCCTTGAATTTTCTGATCGGATTTTGGGCTGCGCTGAGCCGTTTTACTATAAAAGTATATTTTCTATTTAAATGTGTACTATAATTGTGTTGTGTTCACGTTGTTTTTTATCAAGACGAGGCAATAAAAACAAATTGTTTCCAAATAGACATAATTTATTTAAAAGTTTTGAAACCCCGATGCCGCGTGGCGTCTCGCGGCCGCGCACCTACTCCCACATTGATTTACGATAAATATTCATGGAAACACAATCTCTCGCTGAACGCGTCGTGCTTTATGGTAATTACATACAATGGATGAAAGATCTACAGCGCTGCGGTGTAGCCGCCACGCCGCGCCGCTAGGACGCTCCTCGAAGCGCCGAGTCCTGTCGGATGAAACACTCGTATATTTTTACGAATACTACAAAGTCCCCTGCCGCGTCTATCTGTCTGTTCGCGATAACCTCAAAAACCACTGTACGGGTTTTTATGAGATTTTTACTACTAGAAAGAGTGATTTAAGAAGAAGGTTCAGGTGTATAATTTGTTAAGATTGGCATGAACTGGTTGAAATATGACGATAAATGTCAAACTGTAAGAAAAAGTCAAGCCGTCTTGGAGGTTTCATCGAAAATGTTGCCTAATCCTTTTGAAATAAGGAAGGCCGAGGGAAAAAGGGAGCCGCTACTGCGGCTGCAACAGAGCCACCGAGGCCCCATACTCCATCTAAGGAAGTCCTCGCAGGTAGTGCCAGGTAGTGCGTCTGAGGGGATGGCTACCTTGGCTAAGCCCGAATGGTGTGTGCGTGCTCCCGCTCATCGTTTGGCGTTTGGCGTAGGTGACTACTTTTCCCTCCCACCCCTCCCATATCTTGGCGTTGCCCTCAGGGCGTATCGTGCGTCGGGCCGCGGATGTTGTTCTTTCGTAGCCCGGCGCACATTGCGATTGAAGGAACACTCCGGTAGTTTTAGTCAGTAGGAGTCTGGCACACCGGGGTGGCCGCCCTTACGACTGCCCTGACAGTCCTAGATGGAAAAAAGGGGAAGAGGACAGAGAAAGCGAATGGGAGGGGAGGAAGGAAAGGGTCTTAAGTTTGACTAAAAGTTGACACGGCATTTAATGATTATAACTAGGTTCGAAGTTAGTCAAGTCAGCTGAATAATCAGTGAATGATTTAATGTATGAGTGTGACAGAGTAAAGTGACTTTTTTTTTCGAATTTACGCATTTTGTTGACCGGGAAAGGTCTTCACAAATTAACCGGGCAGGGGTAAAGTGACATGTTATTATTACTAAGCGGTTTCGACCCACAGCTGGACAAAGGCCCCCTTCCCTTTTCTACAACTATAGAGGTAGATCCACGGGAAGGGATTTGAACACGCAGCCCAGCAGCACACACTGTCCAATGCACATTGGCGGGTGCGCGCCGTGTGCAGAGAACGTGCATGCTGTCTGTATTCCTTGGTCAGCTCTTACAAAACTTCGGTATCATGAAAAGGGAGGAGCTGTTCTCTTCTGCCGCTAAACCCTGCGTCTAATGTGGAAAAATAACATCTTTAATATGCATATAAAATAATATATTTTATACTTTTTCGATATATAAAGAATAGGTAAAACCACGTAACGAAACCTATAACTACCCAATCAATTACGCGCAAACTGTTTTGATAAAAGAATAATACATAATTCAATGGCTGAGCTGCAATAATCTGTAATAAACGAGCGGCGAGTCCACGTCCCCCTCCCCCCACGCAATGGGACCGGGGAATACAAAAAAACTTAACGGCAAGCAGGAGGCGCGGCTGCGTCGGGTTCCGTGCATATTACTAACGTGTTTAATCTATCTATGAAGCAATCCAAATCCCTATTGGGGAACAGAGCGAATGGAAAGCCACTTCAATTCTTGTCAACCTTTTTCGCCACCGTAACATTCATTAACCCCTCACGCACTCTGGCAGATTCCGCGTACTTTTAACACTACTCTACATCAGAACTGTCTTTATTTGGTCTGTGTAACACACTAGAAGATGGCCAATAACTTGACAGCGGATTTCTTTTTTTATGATGATTTTTTTGCATTCCGTCCTCGTGTGTAATATCGTTCGTTTCGATTAATCTTCCCAGTGAAAGGCTGTATGCCAGAGCGATTCAGGCTTTTCTCTGACAGGACAAATGCTGTTGGCCGGAATAGGCCTTTGCAACTTTACCGCGCCAGAGGAGTGAGCACTTGATGTGCTCAGTCAGCGAGTTATAGGTTAGATGGCAACGCAAAGCACCCCTCAAGATTGCGGAGTCAGTGGCGGATTGATTACACGACCCGTAGTCCCTGTCAGTGCGCAGAAGTAGCCATCTTGAGGTTTTACGATGGTACAAATCCGGCACTCTTCAGTCGCCATCCTCACATGCTGTTGGGAGGATGACGACCTTTCTCGAGCAAAAGAAGACATTAACAGGCGCAAATTTGCGCTTTCAAATTAAATCTAGTTCAAAGTTATATAAAACGCTATTTAGCGATAAATCGCACCTGTTGTCTCGCCCAGAAATATTATCCAGTATTAACAACTGTTGAATTTAAAGGTCAAAATGAATCACTTCAATTAAATAGCGTTTTACAGAAACTTAATATAAGCTGCATTTAATTTGTTCGCGCCGGCCGCTCTGAATGTAAGATCCTACATAATAAATTGTGCATGTACAGTTCACTTGCGGTAGAAGTAAAACTATATACTATATTCTATCTCATACCCTCGCAGGTTAAAACCTAAATATAAATATGTGTTTGTCTCTTTCTAGTATCGCTTGTTCGATTCATCGAGTTTCAAATCCTACTTACTAACAACGCTAAAGAAGTTTCACTTCAAATCATTATAAATAATTGTATTTATTATTTTAATAAAAACCATAAAAGGTTTTTCGCGTCGAGGATTAGTATTAACGGAACCCCGTCACAGTCGGTGCTGCGCACTAGATTAAACTGATATTGAATTCGTTTAGGGACCAGCAGAATATAAAAAAACAAGTACACACTATTGTACCAATTAGTATATAATCTATTGTAATCTAATTTGTTAATAGACTACGTTAGCCTGCGCCTTTGTTTCTAAATTCGTTCTATAAATACACTTTAAATATGTAGACAGTTATGGGCCTCTTTTCATTAAAAAAATATGTCTTCATAACATTGTACACTGTGAAACAAGATATTAATTTTTTAGAATATTTAGATATTATACAAGGTGTCTCAAAAGAAAGTTCACATTTAAATCTTTTTTTAAAAGAAAAGTCTTAGCTTTATTGAAAAAATGTTTATCTTATATTAAAGTACACTGTTTGGGTATTTATTTTTTAAAAATAACATCGTCCAAATTTAAACCGTTGCGCTCTCGGCATTCATTAAGTCGGGCACTAAAATTGCCTATGACAGCTCGGCAGGTAGTCTCCGTGATGGCTGCCATTTCATGACGGATATTTTTTTTTAATTGTGCCAGGGAAGTCGGTTTATTAGCGTAAACTTTTGATTTGACATAACCCCACAGGAAAAAATCCATAGGCGTTAAATCGGGACTCCGTGGAGGCCAATTTATGTCACCTCGCCTGGAGATTAATTTGTTCGGAAAAATTTCTCGAACTCGAGGCAGAGATCTGTTGGACGTGTGTGAAGTTGCTCCATCCTGCTGGAACCATGTTCTTTGGTTGTAACCAGGAAAGCTTTGCAGTTGGGGTACGAAAAACTCGTCTAACATCTCCACATAACGCTCTGAATTCACTGTGAGTGTGCGTCCCCTACCATCTTCAAAAAAGTAAGGGCCGATAATTCCTCGCGCCGACATCGCTGCCCATACGGTGACTTTGGGTGAATGTAGCGGTTTCTGATGTTTTTGTTTTGGGTTGGTTGCACTCCAGTAACGACAATTTTGCTTGTTTACATGCCCATTCAGGTGAAAATGGGCTCCATCGGAAAACAAGATGTTGGTGAACGTTAGAAAGCGCTCAATCATCTGATTTACAAAGGCAAGCCTCTGACCAGCATCTTGAGGCTTCAGTTCTTGCACTAACTGAATTTTGTACGGGTGCAGCTTTAAATCTTTGTGTAAAATGCGGCATAATGAAGATCTGTGCACATTAGTTATATAACACAATAGTTGCTTTCGCGTAATAAGATAAGCAAATGTGAACTTACTTTTGAGACACCTTGTATATCATATTGAAGCTTGTTTTCCTAAAGTCTTTTGCGAGTCACGTCCAGGCCACGCGCTTCTTAGTACCCCGTCTCGGCACAGTGGCGCCGCCACGCACGACGCTGCAAGCACGGCGCACTCCATAAAACGACAACGATTATCAACAGTGAAGAAAATCCTATCGGTAGTCGCAGCGATCATGCCGGCCTGCACGAATATCTCTTCACGCCACGTTTAAAGGACACAATATCATAGGACGGTGGGAACACGGTCCCCGAAAGACCTTTCCACAGCCCAACGACACGGCAAAAGTAGGAATTTGAGAACTTCTCAGTCCCAGCCGGGATGTGAGTTGCCGTATAGCAGTGACTCCGTAAACCCGCGCTCGTGGCTCTACTATGGAAGGGAGAGGGTGGAACAAAGCTTAATAACTCTTCAGAACACTCGCCGTGATACAGGTGATACAAAACGGTTCCTTACTTTCTCCTTATCTTTTTTAAGAAATATTCCTATAATTTGTAGATCGATCTGATGGAATAAAATATTCAAAAAATTACGAAGAATATTTTTAATTTCCAAAAAAAATAGCAATTTTTAAACTTTATGCATTTGACAGATAACGCGTCGCAAATGTCATGTGTCAACATCAGCATCGGTCAGCGAGATATGTTGATCAATAAATAATTTTTAATGAAGTCGGTGGTGACGATAAATTTTTGCAAATTTTTTTTTTTTACACTGGCTCGACATAGTGACTGCAGAGTACCTGATGGTAAGTACAGTGTAGTCCAAAAACGAAAGCGGCTATTAAATGATGAAAATCCATTGATAGTCTACATCGTCATGTCGGCCCACATATACCACGACTGAAGGTCTCTAGGTATATGAGCCACTGGATATACACAATATGATCCCGAAACGCGACAAGCCGAAACTGGTCACTATTACGGGCTTTACACACATGTACCGTGGTCGCGATCCAGACGGGCACCGACGCCCTACCACCTCGCCGCTGCTCGTTTAGCACCACCCAGGAGTCACGTGTAGGGAAGCTAGGGTAAAGCCTACGGACGCGAGCAGCTTCGACTCCCATTTTATAGGCGACTCGGCAAGCCGAACGCCGTTGTGCACACAACAATTTAATTAGAAGGGCAATTGTTGAACAACTCCAAACATTGTTCCATCAGCAGTACGAATCGTTTGCATTATTAAATACTGGATTAGATCGCAGGCCGCCAGCGCTGATAAAACATCTGTAGGATAGTGCAAGTCTTTTTAATGCAGCAACAACTGTTGAAGTCGCTACAGTCGATTTAAATGAAACATCAGAAAACCGAGATATTTACATCAGTGGAACGATCAACTGCAGCGCGCGTCGGAAACACATCGATGCGTTTACATATGCTATCATACTTTGGCATGCCGATGATGGATATCATTTTTAAATTGAGGTGTAAAATCCAGTTACAATTAAATAATCAATCTACTTTTACTACAATATTCACAAAGCTATTTTATCTTATTCACACAGACTGATCGTTCGGGACAATGAGGCAATCTCATGGTAAAACTTCGGCGTCTACATATTGCACCGATATGCTGCGGATATCTACATCAAAGTTTATCAAAACAACACGTTGTATAAGGTATTTCCTTAAATAGAAATGGATCATTATTTTGACAATTTATGGGAGTTTTAAGGCTTTGTTTATTAAATACAGATACCAAATCAACAATTGCTTGTTCCGTTGTAAATGCTTCACGCTAAAAGTACTGTATGGAGTTTCATTAAATTTCATATAGAGATACTAGATATTATTCTAGACTGTGTTTTATCTTGAAAGCTTTCCTCTATTCTTATTTTAAAAACTGTAAAAAGCACTAACGACATCTATTGTTAAATATTGTAAGTCTACTTGACTTCTGTATTTAGTTGTTAATTTTTTTTAAGAAACAATCGTTGGCTTTTATGTCATGCACGCTACAGACTACAGCTTGAAATAATTATTATCATTATTACCAAAAGTACTGCTGCCAGGCGAACGAAGTCGCGGGCAAATAATTATGTTCAAAAAAATAAAATAATATTATATTATCACTCTATACTCTTTTCGGAGTGGGCAGAGATACATTAGTGCGTGCGTATCCACATCGTGCGTATATGCGTGCCCAACGCGGCCAGCAGAGCAGCTGCTCGCCGTTCATTTATGTTGATGTTAAAAGCCTATGTTGGCATAGGTACATTGGCAATGTGTATAAATGATTAGAATGACCTCAAAACTTATCATTAGGTTGCTATAATCAAAGCAACCGCCGAAACTTGGGCCGTTCACCAATACCAAAGGAAGTGAGGAACAATTGTGAGTTGCGAAAGTGGAACAGGGAAGCCCCTGAGCACGAAACTTAAGCGCCGTAAAACGAAATGTCTGCAAGGAACAGGGAACGGTAAGTGGCGCCGGGCGGAGCGCCCCGCGAGCTCCGCCGCGCCTCACCCGCCGCCCTACGCTCGCGCGGAGACGCCGTTAGGGTCGGCAGATTGGATAAATATTAGATTTTATTTCAATTTGTCCCATTAAAAATGTAGTTTATTTCTATTATGGTGTTAAATTGTCTGTTAAATTCGTTTTAAAAGCCATACATATTTGCCGAATGATGATGTCCTAGCCGGATTCGGCCACGGCGACTGTTTCAACACCGATTAAGAAAATCGAGATCCAGTTTACGGAAACAGTCAATTGCGCAGGAGATATTTAAGTGCACAACTGGACGCGCAGCCAGAAAAGCACTCTCTCGTCCGAGCTCCCTCAGGCCCGATGGAATGGAGAACCAGTACGATCGGGAAGGAGCGGGATGCAGGTTTGGTCGAGCTTTCCTTCTCTGAACACCTGGTTGAATTGCGGTGTTAAAGAGATACCTTAGTCGCCTTTTACGACACCTCAGCAAGAAGAGGGGGGCGCTATTCTATTCTGCCGGCAGCCACCACGGCTTGCCGAATAACACTTTATCAAATCTTAGTATTTATAATAACAATAATATATCGTCACACTACATCCCTTCCGGGGCGAGCAGGGATACATCACTGGCTGCATCCACTTTGCACCTATGTATATGTCGAGGTCAACATGACGCAGCGGATCGCCCTTCTCACAGCGCTAGTACCTACACATGACATTTCTATGAGACGCCGCGCGGACGGGCTTACTCGCGATGTTATCCTTCGCCGGTGAGCACGTGAAGCCGAAATCCAAACGTAATATGGAAAAGCCAGAGGTGTGCGCCGGGATTCGAACCTATGAGCATTCGCTTTGCCGCGCGCGGAGACCGGCCCGTTATAAACAAGGCCGCCGCCGCAGCCGCGCGCGTACTTTTTCCAGATTACATACGGATTCAGGCAGCACATGCTCACCGGTGAAGGAAAATATCGTGATGAAACCCGCGTGACATCTAATAGTAACGTCATGTGTACCAGTGCTGTGAGAACGGCGAGCAGCCGCGCAACTGGCCGCGTTGAGTAGGACCAGAGATGGGCAAAATGTAATCTGATTAATGGTGAAAGATTACAAAATGTAGACGTAATTTTAATTTTCTTGCTCTTTAATAATGTTTAAATCCATTTAAAACATTAAGAAATCATAATTGTGTATATAATCTTGAATTTTGTAGTGTTTAAAACGTAAATGAGCAAAATGAAGTCAATAATGGTAAAAAACGTAAAATGTAATCGTTAATTATTTTCATTAATCTGATTACATTTTGCCCATCTATGAGTAGGACACACTAGCGCAAAGCGGATGCAGTCTTTTTTTGGTGTCTCGGGGGAGAATTTTGCATAGGAACATCAAGGCCGCTGTTAGGGCAGCAACCCCGGTGTGTCAGACTCCTAAAAAACTTCGGGATGTCCCTCTAATTGCTCCACACGGGCTAGGGAAACCCCGTTTATTTAGATGCCCGGTGAGCGAAAATCCTTGTTGAAACTACGTCTTTGGGAGGGGTGCGTGTAAAGAGCCCACCCCTCCGAGACCTGTCTCCCAAGCGGCGCGCCGGACACTGCGCACCGCCTCCCACTCATCCGGGCAGCAGGCTCCCGCAAGTGTACTGCCCGGATGTGGATACAGTCACGAATGTACCTCTGCTCATCTCGAGTGTGATATAGCGTGAAGATACATTACTATAATAAAGGAAAAATTACCTTGAATTTGGGAAAACTCTATATGCGTAACACAATTTAGAATTTTCTTTGTAAATCCATATTCATATTCGAAATTCCGCATTTCTAGGAACCCCTCTAAATACATTTATTTATGTTATGCTGAGTTACTTCGTTACGGCACAACTTCAGATATAATATCGAGTCGTATTTCATAATTACGAATGAATCACGGTCCAAACAAAGGAAGGAAGGAAAACAGACACCAGTTCCGATTTTATATTGTTTAATTGTTTTATTTATTAATTTAACTTATCGTTAAAAGTAGCCTAGCCTTCTGGTCCCAAGGTCTCGGTTGGCACCCAAATATTGAGGCTTTTTGTGTTCCTAGCTTTTTTCAAATGGATTAAAACTGTTTTGTGGTCAATTTCCAGTTTTCAGCTATATCGTAAGCACTGATATGCCGATTTTGCTTCACTTTTTCATAAATTGCGTCCGCTATATCCGCAACAGAGCGACCACAGCGAGGCGCATCTTTGACATCAAAACTCCCGGATTGAAAAAGTTTAAACCTACTTTGGGCTACACATACTGACACTACATTTGGTCCATAAACGTCACAATTTTTTTTCACGGCTTGCATTTTATTTTTTTATTTTTTGTAATAAATATTTAAAATGTATCGAACGTCTTCATTACATTTACTCAAATTGACAGAATAAAAAACAACTGAAATATAGCTGGAAACAAAATTTTACTAATTTGTTTCTTTTTTAAATTTAACCATTTTAATGTCATCACAACCAGCCAGATACAAATAGTACTGCCAATGACATTTTATTACATGCTTATCTATAATATAAAAATGAATCGTTAAATGTGTATAAGCGCGAACGGCGAAACTCGAGATCGGCTGAACTGATTTGGCTGATTTCTTTTTTGTTGTGTTTGTTGAAGTCAGAGGAAGGATATTACGGAGAGAAAAATTAAAAAAATTGTCTGAAAAAGTCTAAGAACACCACTTTTCTATATTCTCATACAAAAAATTCGTAATAATATTTAAAAGTCAATTTGAACTTTAACACCATAGCATAAAGTTTAAATGTTAGTGGACGGGTTCCGGGAAGGCAAAACGATTATTGAGTGACGTATAAATATTAATGTCAATATTTGTCTATTTTTATACATATAGCATTAAGGCCAGGTTCCTTCATCCAATTTAAAAAAAAATCTGACGGGGAAGCTATTAACATTAAAAAAAACAATGTGACTTTGTTTTAGAGAAATAGGGCAGAACAAGGTCTGCCGGGACAGCTAGTATATAATATATTTACTTGACGAGATAAAACTTTTCCTTGACCGAATATATTGCTACGACTGAATTATGGTGAAACTTGAACCCTAGGTTTTCAGGCTTCTAGGTACCAACCTCACAATTATAATTTTAAAACGCATAGATTGTCCGAAAGTGCTCTTTTGAATGAACTAACTGTTATCTGATGCCATATTTTCCGAATTGATTACATATAATTGTATATAAAATCTTCCTTCTAGCAATAATTATTATGTAATTGCGGCTTCGGAAGTAAAACATTAAAAGAACAGTTTTATATTCCATTTGCAAATGAACAACAAATGTTCACATCTATAATTCCGGAACTAAAGGATTAATATCGCAATGTATTTCCCTCTAGTCACATTTATTCTTGAAGTTTATGTGAATTTACAGTGTATTTTACTTAATATGCTCAGGTTATTACAGCTCAGTGTAGTTTTATGACCTAGATGACCTGGGCTAGGTACAGTCAGGAACAGAATGAAGTCATGATCCATAAACAGCCTGTGCGCTTGTTTATTGATATCATTTTCTTAGCAAGATAAATGAAAAGATGTTCTAATAATAATTTTACATTAAAATTTGTATGAAATTCTAAAAGTCACTAGATCTTAAATATTGTAACTGGTAGTTAAAAATAAATTTAAAAAAAAAATATACATATATTGCTAGTATTATGTTTTGTTTTGTACTGACAATTGAAAAAAGTGTTAGTAATTATGCTGAAGACGTTGCCTTTGACCGCTGCAGTTTTAATAGCAGATAAACACGAGTACGAGAGTACGAGAATACGAGGTCAGTGTGTATACCTGTAGCCTACTATCTTTCAACTTCTTTCTTTTCGTACTGTGTCATGCTTTGGAATCGTATGTGGTGAGTGGTAAGGTTGAGAGCCACTGTGTTCCGGCGTGCGCGGGGGGATTGCGCGGGCGCGCGCGACGCGAGCGCTTCACCGCCCGCGCACCCGACTCAATAGTCTCGATATCTCATTCGACGCACCTCCACGCACCACTCGCTCCTTATTTACAGTTTTCGCTCGCATTGTTATTTTTGTGTTTGTTATTTATATTATTGTGTCGTGAACTTTATTTCTACTTGAACTATCATACTTGTGCTTCATTATTCCTTCTGGACTTTGTACTGTGTTTATTAAACGTGTATCTACTTGCTGTCTGGACTTCTTCATTCTAACATCTCATCTTAAGGCTGGATTTACATCAAACGAGCGAATACTCATTCTATCCCCACTCTATCAAATTCGGTTACTGTAAACAGACATCGAGCGTTTTTTCATTGTTCTTCCTGCGCTCGCAAAGATTCTATAGAATATTCTAAGAATGCTCGTTCGCTTTATGTAAACAATACTAGAGCGTGGGAACAGATTTTTAGAGCGTTCTTGCGTGTTCGGACGCGCTCGCCCGCCGGAGCGGTCTCTTCAAAGTGTTCTTGTGTTCGAGCGATCTCGATCACTGATCTGAGTATACTCGTCGATTGAACTATGTATTGGTCTCAAGAAAAATGTCTATTTATGATAGAAGCCTACCGACATTCCAAATGTCTGTGGGATCCGATGTTTGAACACTACAAAAATACATATCGTAAACAAACTGATTAGCTGGAGATTGCAAATATACTAGAATTCAATGCTGAAGAAGTAAAAAAAGATGGACTCACTTCTCGCATCTTATCGCTGAGAAAGGGTATGGTCACAGAACCACAGAATTAACACGAATGCGCAATGAGCATTCGTTCGGCCGCTAAACACCTGAATTCTAGTTCTTGATTCTCATTCTTGCTCGTTGATCGTTTGGTGTGAACGCTAAGAGCGATATTTCGTTTACACTAAAAGAGCGAGAAAGAATGCTCTTGTTCTTGCTCTAGCTCTATGTTCGTTTGATGTAAATCCAGCCTTACACGCTATCCTGCGCTTTAGCCTACGGTAGGTCTACTTTCTTCTTTCTGCATACCTACCACGCTAAATACCTTTTAACTTGTAACTGATAAACATAAAAAAAAAATAAAAAAAAAAGAAAACAAAAAAATAAGATATTTACATCTTATTATTTAGATAGAGTGCTAAAAAATAAATCATAGTTAGAAGTATCTTAGAGTTAGAAATAACATGAAATCGAATATTGACAATGAGTCTTTACAGTCTAAAATAATTTATCGACGTATACTGTGTACAAATGGCGGCCAATGAACACTGCTGAGGCGTGATAAATGTTTTATTGTTTCGAACATTACGCAAAGCGGCTATTTACTAAGATTTTTTGCCACTGTCAAATTAAATGGCGTGGTAATAAACTACCGAGTCACTTTTAAACGAAGGCAAAGAAAAGTATAGCGTACAGCCAAATTAAAATAAAGCTTTTTCATTAGGATTTTACAATAACTTGCTCTCCCATTATGATTTCGTATTTGTAGAATAAATAAATGTAATCTTTCATAGCTTTGCGAAGTATTCTACCGAGAAGAGTCGGCAAGAAACTCTGGTAGTTGCTCTTTTTAAAACCAGATATATAGAAAATACGCAGAGGAATAAATGCCTTTTATTAAATTGTACATTGTATAACCACGTATTCTCATCAATAGTAGTCGTTGATGAAATTGTATTTCTTGACATTGCATTTGTACTATTATTCTTGAAATTTTTTTTTGTAAATGTTTCATGCATTGTTCGACCCAAGGTTCGGCTTTAGTTTTGAGCATCTTTGACAAATCTTCGGCATCGGGCAGTTTGGACGTGTGTTTTAGCCGAAGTCAAAGGTTTTTAGAAAGCGCTATAATGAAAAAATTCTGAATGCACAGCTTGTTTCGAAATTTTATTATTTTTGACAAATTGGCAGTTAATTTTAATCATCTCTAAAAGCTGTTTTTGTACAGAAAACATAAAGTTTTAATTGAAAATCACCTGTCCCGTTCGGGATCAGTTGGTGTATATCCAGTTGCTCATACACCTGTGGTGGCGGCGGTGGCGGCGGCGGCGGCGGCGGCGACTGTTAATGGATTACCGTCCCTTGACGGTCATTGCCGTTCCTGGACTACACTGTACCTTCCATTAGGAACAATGTAGTCACTGAGTCGACTCAGTATAAAAATAATAATAATAATTTGTAGTAAATTGTGAACTAAATTACCTAGAATTTTATCCGAATAATCGGCTTCGGGCAAACATCCAGTATCGGTACGACATTCGTTTCTTGTTAAAATGTAACACAAGTTAAATAAAATAACGATGAATAAACAAAATACATTTTCTCAGTCGCTTATTGAATGTTCTTTGAATTTCTTTGTTCTCTTTGTTCAATATTCAACTTATTCACAGCATATCTTTATATAGTGGCCGCGGTGGCCCAGTGGCTAAGAGACCGGTATCCGTGTGAGGCAACGCGAACGGTCGTAGGTTCGAATTTAACCACATATCTCTGGGGTGTTCCCAGATTATGTTCTGATTTAGAACTCATATGCTCACTGGTGAAGGAAAATATCGCGAGAAAACCCACATGCCGTCTCAAAGAAATAACATAAATACTAGTGCTCTGAGAACAGCGATCTGCTGCGCTACTGGACACGTTGGCCACGATATACCAGCGCAATGTGGATACAAGTATTTTATTCTTACACTGACTCGACTTTCAACTCCACACAAAACAACAGTGACTAACAAAGGAAAAAAATCCGTCGTGATGTCGGCCCACATATACCACGACTGAAGATATCCAGGTTTAAGAGTTACTGTACGTACATAAACTAATTCCGAAACGCTACAGGCAGAAGCGAGTCTTTACACTTGTGTACTGTGCTCACGAGCCAGATCGGAGAATCGCTCCACCACTTCAAATGCATTCACATGTATCTCTGCTCACTTCGACAGGGACACAGCGTAACGATATAATTATTTATTATAAAATATACCTTTAGGAATAAATGAGGTTATCCGACAGAGAGCCAAAGCAAAACAAAGAGCAAAGAGAGACATGGCTCTCCGTATTGGCAAGCTGGAGCGGCAGCGGGCAGGCTACATGTACCGAAGAACCGATGGTCGTCGGAGCAGTAGTTTCTTCAGTGGAGACCGCGAATCCACAGGCGTAGCGTGGGATGCCTCCCAGAAAGGTGGAGCGACGACCTGCGGCAGGTGGCCGGATAAGATTGCATGAGAAGAGCTGAAGACCGGGCTCCGTGGCGCTTGTTGGGAGAGACCTATGCCAGCAGTGGACCAGGGCGGGCCGGTGTTGATATATTCATATATGTATATCTCTATAGAATACCGAAATTCCTTATTAAAATTATGTTCAGGTAAAATCTTTTGTTCATTATTCTGCAACGTTGTATGTAATTTTAAGTGAACACGTAATAACAGTCATAAAGAAATGAATCACACGCAATAGCCTCCTTTACAACCAATATATGTATGTTACATACACATGTACATATATAAAATGACTTGCTGACTGAAATATCGTAAAGAATAAACTATTGCAGCTAGAAACATTAAATTTGGAGGTTAGATTCTTTCTATAAGGTAGGCATCCAACAAGGCCAGATTTCATTGTATCCCACCTTTAAAAGGCTGAAATAGGGGTTGGAAGTTAATTTGAAACACCTGGGTGAATTTTACGAGTGTACATTGCATCCGGACGAAGCAGGCTAAATCCGCTAGTTGTAAATAAATTTGTTGCTATGTAGGAATAATTTAAGTAGTTCTTGGACTCTTACTAGTAAGTTTTATTACATTCTGCTTACTATCTAAAGCCTGACGCGTTATGATAAGCGGGTACCTTCAAAACTGGCCCCGTTACGTATAGTTTGTAGGTAATAAGTGTGAACTTTTTCGCGTAAGCTACCGATCAATAACAACGTATCGACAACTGAATTTAGATCATATTGTGCTGGTATAAGGTGTATTTTTGTATGGACAGGATGTCGCTTTCAAACGCCTGTTGCCAACCGCCGAGCGGGACGCTCTGGGCAGAGATCGTCAACCTTTTAATAGAGCAACCTTGCTGAGAACTTTCACCTTTCAGTAACTTCTTAGCCCTGGATATTTTAATATGTATTTATACATAATGGCTGTCCGCTTGAATTGACTTATTCTTGAACGAGAATGAAAATTATTTTATGATGTATGAATGAAACATAACTTTCATAAACGCGCTTATTTAAAAGCACTCATAATCTTTTACCGGTTGCACAATGGAAAATGTTCTCGAGGGTTACATTCTCTAATTCCACCAGCTCCATTTCATCATAAACCGACTAGACATTCATATGTTCTGGACGTTCATGAAAAAAAATCGCTTCTACATTCGTCATGCGAATAGCTAAGGAGTGGAATATGTTTCCAGGTACTGTATTTTTACGTTCTTATGACATGGGAGCCTTTAAGAGATGAGTAAATAGGCGTTCGTTCGGCGGACGCGGTCCATTGTCGGATCCATCTTCACCTACCACCAGATATGATGGCGGTCAAGCGGTCCATCTATAAATCATAAAAGAAAGTGCAATACAGTTTAATAACAGAAATACTCGATATGAATCGATATCATTGACTGAAAACTATCGATGGATACCCGTTCCTTAAAAATCGCTGTCGTTCTTAGATTACAGTTAGCTTTTCATCAGATGTGATGTAATTACTTTGTCAAGTCGTCTCTAGCTATACTATATATAGATAGAGGCGTTTCATTTTCTTTGCTTACTCATTCCATTTCTTATTCACGTAGACCCGCTGCCGAAGTTATGTCTCTGTCCAGGATACTTCGCCTCCAGAAACATCAATCTGTCATTAGCAAGTCGTCGATTCTTCTCATCTCTGGGCATTTCGCAGGCTAATGGTAAGATTTATATCTGCTACTTCGACTTTGTTTAAACTTTATTTAAACATTACTATGGCTGTGGTGGCCTATGGGGATAAGAGACCGATACTCATGCGCGGCGACGTGAGTTGTTGTAAGTTTGTATCTCGGTAGGCGCATCTGGGATTTTGCAAATTAAGTACTGATTTAGGTACCACGTGCTCACCAGTGGAAGAAACCCGCTTTGCGTTTAACTGAAATGCCATGTGTAAATGCCCTGAGAAAGGCGATCAGCTGCGCTACTAGTCACGTCGGGCACGACATATAAACACAAAGTTAATACTGCCATTATTTTCGCTCACCCTGGAAGGGTGTAACATGACGAAATATTAATATTATTAGGAATTAATATCAAAGAACATATAAGCTAATCACCGATTTTGTCTCTTTTCACTTGACTTCTCAAATATTTAGGTTATACTTAAGTTCATATTTCGTTTGTATTCAAAGAGGAAATTATTTTCAGAGTAAAATCTAAGCGAAGTCAAAGTAGCCTCTATAAATCGCAGCCTAAACTTGCCAAGACTTACAGACTTATCGCATTAGTATTAATCATTTCTAATATCTTTTATCACTAGCTTGAAAGAAAAAAATATGAGCCAAACGTAATAGCTAGGAGATTGCTTTACAACTTTATTACTCTATAGACTGTAGAGCTTTATATAAAGTAATAAGTATACGGTACCAATTTACATGATCCTATTGCGTAACTGAGAAAATATGAAATATCCCTGCGATACGAAAAGTAGAACAAGGGCTTAGCGAAACAAAATCCTTTTTGTATCTCTAAAATGAGCTTTATCGATCCCCTTTGACTGATATAAAATTTAGATGGATTTAAGTCTTATTTCAACAATATTTAACGTCATAAATCTCAAAACAGTTTTATAACTGAGTACTAAAAGTTCTAAACTCAACGAATATTTTAGTCAAAAGGGCGAATAAACATAACAGTTATAACATTTTAAAAATATATAATAAAACATGTTGGTAGCTTCTGAACGCTGCCATAAATGCACTCGCTAGCGCAACGGGGCTATTACTCACTGCAGCACTGAATAGTCTTAAGCGACTTTAACTATAATTTTTTAAAATATACCTTATATCTGAAATAATAGAGACGACGGATGTACACTTTTCTTTGTGAAGGTCGCACCCGCTTACTCCATTTTGATCTTGGAGAGTGATTTAACCGCTGCTGCTATTGTGTGCGTGTATGACCGTGTAGATGAGAGGTTTCCTGCGCCTGTGTGGGTCGGTACATTCGTTCGGTCACGTAGGCTCGCTTGCTGAGGATCGTTTGCGGGTTTTGAGGACTTTTGCTACGGAGTGATCACTTTCTTTGTTTCGAAATATCCTTTTTTATACATTTATAACTTATTTTAAAGCTTTACACCTTCTTTAATAATGTAAATAGTATCAATTTAGTCTTATTTTAAAGATCTTTTTAACAAAATTTAAATATTAACGTAAATAATTGAACTAAGATTAAGTATGAATAAAAGTATCGCATGCTTACCGGTGAAGCAAACCTGCATGTATTTACACATGACATTTCATTCATTCATATTCCACTCCTTGCCTGTTCGCATGATGAATGTAGAAGCGAACCTTTTCGGATAAAAGAAACGTATACCACATACGGATTGTATCGCGGCGTCTAGTAGTTTTATTATGGAATGGGGCTGGTGAAATGAGATAATGTAGCTCCTGAGAACACTCTGCAGTGTGCATCTGGTAAAAGACTGCGAGGCAGGCGACATTACGTCGATGCTCGATGTTCTGTATTTTAGTCTCGGTGGAAGACTCATAATCAACCAACCAGCCAGATGATATGCAGGCAGGTCCGTCCCAAAGTTTTAAATATATTTAGTAATGTCCGTGTTGCCCTGCAGTGTATGCACATAGCAACAGATCGCGTCAGCTGAGCCGGGGAGAGCCGACCGGTGCCGGAGAAGGCCGAACTGAGCCGATTGATTGGCCGATACGCCGTGAAAGTCACTGTTTGTAAACCTGTTATATTGGAGATGAACAAGTATTTATCGGCACCGGCGGAACGACAGTAGCTGGAGCGACGGCGTGTGACAGTCATTGCTATCCTCATTTTATTAGGCCGTGTTAGAAGACTAATGGCCGCGGTGGCTTAGTGTATGATGATGTCCTAGCCGGTTTCGGCCACGGCGACTGTTTCAACACCGATAAAGAAATTCGAGGTCCAGTTTTCGGAAACAGCCAATTGCGCAGGAGATATTTAAGTGCATAACTGGACGCGCAGCCAGAAAAGCATTCTCTCGTCCGAGCTCCCTCAGGTCCGATGGAAAGGAGAACCAGTACGATCGGGAGGGAGCAGGATGCAGGTTTGGTCGAGTTTTCCTTCTCTGCACACCTGGTAGAATTGCGGTGTTCAAGAGATACCTTAGTCGCCTTTTACGACATCTCAGCAAGAAGAGGGAGGTGCTATTCTATTCTGCCGGCAGCCACCACGGCTTAGTGTATAATAGTCCGGTCGCAGGTTCAAATCCCGATACGTCCGTCTGGTTTTTTTAGATTAATACGGATATAGGCCCCACATGCTCACCGGTGACAGAAAATATAGTGAATTAACCGGCGTCCGGCATGGCATCTAATAGAAATGTCATGTGTACCCACTAGCTATGAGAACGGCGATCAGCTGCGCCACTGCTCACGCTGCTGGGGCATAGCGCGTGATGATATAATGTTACAAAACTCAGTTTACAGTTAGATACATAATAGGAAGTTGAGTATAGCTCAACCTCTGAACGTACGACTACGGGCACAGCTGTTGTTTGATGATCGGGTCAAACGTTAATATTACGGGTTTAGCCGTGAATCGTACGTGAACGGGTTAAGTATTCGCAAAGACGGATTCAAGTTGAAGGAACCAGAAATTATTATAATTTGACATTTTTGAGCAAAGTTTACGCAAATTGTATGTAACGTGTGTAGATCTTAGCCTAAGTGTGATATGTACAGACACGAAAACCTTTAAAATACAAAATAAAATCTAGCTTCCGGTATAGCAAACGCACTTTAAACATTAAAATGATTTTAAGCGCTATAAGGAATGATTAATGTCTTTGTTAAAAGAGTGTTTCTACAACTGAATATGAATATTATATGCCATATTCCAAGTATATATTGTTTCTACTGTAAATGGACGCACGAAATGATTACAGAGATCAATTATTTTGTAAGTTTCATATGATGTTACATTCCATCGTCACTCGAATCTGTCTAAAGGGCATTCTGCTGTTCTGGTAGATATAGTATATAGTGTTTTGTGTGCTGAATGAATATACAAAAACGATGACTTAAGTTAAAGATTAACCTCGTTTCGTAAACTGGTGTAGCGTCAAGGTAAAATGAAGACAGTACCAACAACATTGTCGTGTGTATAAGTGTAATAAGTCCGCTGAATAATAACAAAAAATACATATTTATGTATGCATGTTGTTCGGAATTGTACACGAGTTTCTTAATAGGAATCGTGAATATATCAAACTGTTCTGCTTCGCATCGATACGTTCCTCTGGGTTATTAAGGATTAAGTCCGGCTCTGGGCATCACGTGTTCCCCGGTGGGGGAAGACATCGAGGGAGCCGCGCGGCATCTAACAGAATTGCCATGTGTACTAGTGCCGTGAGAACGGCGATCGGCTGCGCTGCTGGTCACGTTGGATACAGCCACAAATGTATCTCTGCTCATCACGATAGAGATATAGATGAGATTATTTGTTCTAACTATAAGTTTTTTTTTTTCAGAGATTCGGGTAAATTTTGAAAATACCAGATTGTGTATATTTTGTCAGAATATTGCTTGGGAATATTTAAAAAGAAGAGTGAGATTTGTTCAGCAAACACGGTCCATGAGCGCCCTCATCTTGACTTAACAGATGGCATTTTTTTTAAAATGATTCACCCAAAAAACTTTCTCAATTAAAAAAATATATATATGAATAGTTGTCCCGGTGAACTTCATACCACCTAACAGGCAATGTATGTCATGTTAACTTTTAATTAAATCCACCCCTCTCTCCCACTTCCTATCCGCTCCCCATTCTCCTCCATCTCACTTTCTATCTTTCTTAACTGACAGTTTACATTATACCAAACAATCAAATATAAGAAACTCATATTGTTGTTGATAACATAAAAAAATAATTATAATAATCATCGTGTTTCGCGATCAGGTCGTGTTCGAGTACATCCAGTTACTCATACACACACAGAGGCCTGGGAGACCTTCCCTGCCGGGGCATGTGTGGGCCGCGGCCGGGGCAACGGACAGCGAAGGTTTACCCCGTGGAGGGTGCGTTACTTGGACTACACTCTACTTTGAAACAGGTACCAAGTCGTTACTTTGTCGAGTCAGTGTAAAAAAACCTCATTACAGGAATACCTGTTATGTCGCAAGAGTGACTCGTCCAGCGTCCTGCGTCCTGCGTCCTGCGGGTTGTAAGGAGCAAGCATTGTGTCCCCGCCTTCATTTTTCCCCGCAGCGTTGTCTCAACGCTTGGCTGGGTTTTTCGGTCGGGAGATTTATGTGTCGTCGTAATTTACTCGTGTATCTTCACGGCTTACGATTCGTGGGGTGAGGAGAGTAATTTATCGTAGCTCACTATCGTTTCAATGTTATATAAAGATTCAGAACTCGTTTAATCATTTTAATTGTTGACCAAAATTTTTAAGGAGCATCATGTGAATAAATAATTTGTATTCACGGTGCACTCGCAGTTTGATGGATCCCGTATCGAAAGATGTTGGAAAAATAGACGCAGGCAGCAAGAGAAGGATGGGAACTACTTTCTGTTCTGGCTCTAGACAGTGACCACACCACGACTTATGGTAAGCAAGGCGCAGTCCAAAAAACGACAACAACTATCAACAGTTAAGAAAACTCATCGGTAGTCGCAGCAATCATGCCGTCCTGCACAAATATCTTTTCACGCTACACTCAAAGGACTATATATCATAGGACGGTGGAAACATGCTCGCCGGAATGCCATTTCACAGCTCAACATCTCGGCTGCAGTAAGAGTTAGAGAACTTTCTACTCCTAGCCGGGATGTGAGTTATCGTAAACCCGCGCGCTTAGTTCCACTATAGAAGGGCGAGGGTGGAACAGGGTTGAATAACTTGTCAAAACACTCGCCCTGATACATACGGTAGAAAACGCTCACTGCTAGAACCTCTAGAGCAAGTCCCTTGTGTACTGCCTCTAGTATAAATCTTCACGCTTCAACGGACACGGGTAGACAGACATCCTTTGTTGAAGCACTTCACACTGCCGTCCCCCGCTTTGATTTTCCACGACAGCAATTTTCCGGAAATGTCTTGATATTTTCGGAAGTTCCCGTCAGAGCGACGTATTCGTTCGGTTATTTCTTTACGCTATATGTATATGTAAATAAAGTGTCTTTAGAGAAATTAATTGAGGTGGGATTTTAATTACGTGGGTTTCAAGCGGTCTGCGTGAGGGACAGAGAGCAGATGGAAGCAATTACCCTCAGTGACGTCCACATCCGGACCTAACCGGACCTCCACGTCACTTCTGTCTTTGATGTGTCTTACCGTGTTTCAAAATCAGTTCGAGTACGTCCAGTATTGTTTGTGTGTGGGATCATTTGATCGCGGTGTGCAGGCCGGCATGATGAAAATGAGTTATCGAACCAACGAAATGTTCTAGCAATTAATTGCTTAACAGTAATTTATCTCCGGCATTGTAATGAATAAACCGGTCCAGTAAGATTTCGATTCCAGCATCGAGGGTTCCGTACAAATCTGTAATTAATTACGTTTATAATTTTATTGCAAAAAAATATTTTTTGTAATTGTACTACTTTACAATTTTCGGATTTTTTCCTTTACTAATGTTACAGTACATACTATCTTGCATGCGTGACTCTTGGTCAATGGGAAGTAACCTATATATATATAGGCAAACAGCAGCACACAGCTGAAACCGCAGAACTATACGGGGCAAATCTCCCTTACCTGCGTAAATATATCCATGTTATAAATCCTGTCATGAATGCCCTTCAAAAAAGAGTTTCTAAAAAAACGACATCAAATCATCCATCCAGTCACGACTTCGAACAAAGAGCCCAGTACTTTTCCGGCGAAGCCCTTGCGAGTGACAGAGACAGAGCGCTCCGGTCTCTTTCTTATGATGGGGATAAATTATGACGTAATCATAGCTTTGAGACCCCTGCAAGTGATTGCAATCACCCCGTGCACTCTATATCCTAGTCCATAAAACCTATAATCGACTACAGTTGCAACTGAAAGATGAGTGGTGATTTTTGGGGCTATAATACTCGAAGAGCTCGCAAATATTGTTTGTTAATATGATTTAAATCAATTCATTAATTATTATGAAGAAAAAGGTATGCCTTGACTAGTGGAAATCTTCATGAAATGTTAGGGCCGCTGTGAGGGGCACCGGTGTGTCGAAACTCTTACTGAATAAAACTACCGGGATATTCCTTCGATTAATCTGCCGCGGCCAAGGCTATGGATGTGTCTGCTCCTCAGTATCTGGCTACATCGATCCTTCTGCAGATTTCTCTCCTGTACCCTTGATCGGGGTGATGTTAAAAGCCACACCTCGTTCAGCTCCTTTGCCTTGGAGCGGTGTGCGGGAACACATCATACTCCCGTACTCGCGTATGAAATAAACACATTTTTTTTTTACTTTAATTTGATAGACACATATAGGGAAATAGATTTCCTATAAAAAAACTGCACATAAATTGATGTATAAACAAAAATACAATTATTGCAACTATATTAAATATATGTAGTTAGTAGAGACATCAAAGCAAGCGAATGTTTTTACATACACAAACCACTCGTTTCATTTATATCAATGCCAAAGCAATAATTAATCAACTCATAAAAATTTAATGAACTCCTTTTTTATATAAACTCATTAACATCTGCCTACATCTGTACATGCTCGGCCTATGTCATTTCTTGTAAATATTGTAAACATTAATTTAATTAAAACATTTGATTAAGAAGATATTTTTCTTTAACATTTTTTTAAATCTTTTATGAAATTTTTTCTATGTATCTGTATATTAATAATAATGTATATGTTATGCGTGTGTTCATGTTTGTATATACATATCACTATCTATAACACTTTGAAATAATCTCTAGAGCTGTGTATTTATACTCTGTTTTTCTCTTCTTCGCTGTTTTCTGACAGCTGACACAATAACTCGTGTCAGCTGAAATAAAAATCAATGCTGGGTGGCTCAGCTGGTCACTTGGCATTTGCTTGGCTGACTTCCCTTTGGTGCATCACAGGACAGGGCATTTGGTTTGTTGTTTTCTGTCTTCATTAACCTATCCTTCTGTTCTGTGTGGATGTTATGTGCCAAATAAATGCTTTTTCTTTCAGTAGTTTAAACCGAGCGATGATATGTCAGTCAGGACAAGTCTGATTTCAAAAATATAGACTAATAACTTTGAAAAAAAATGACACAGATGTATTATATTATAATTAAAAGTATATATTACAATGTGTAATTGTATTGTAAGTAATTATAATATTAAAGGACATGTATTGTGCCGAGCGTAGTAAGCCTTGTAATTTTTGCCATTTATGACTCACATAGATCCTTCAGTTATAAACTCGATGTGCCTTATTCAGTAGTCAGTCAAATGTAGTCAGTCTTGTTTACAAAACGAGACTTTTTGTAGAGTCTGCGTGCACAGCAACTTTGTTGCTGAGAGCAGGTGCGTAGTAACAGTTGCCGCTAACGGTCCTTACCCATTATCCCGATAGCGTTTATAAGACTGCTCGCCCAATACGCCCGCTGCGGGTGGCGATGAATGCGGTTAGCACACTCAGCGTCAAAGTTACTTCAGCTGGTCGCTGGTGGTGCTCTACTCGCGGAGTTCTCGGAACAAGATATAGGTACATCTACTGGAAAACCTTTCGGCTCTCGGTCGGCTATGAGCTCTCCTAGGTTTTAAGCATCATTATATAGTCGTACCATAGCCGCTTTAGGGTGAGCAGAGATGAATTTCATTTCTAAGACGATGTATTCGTGTGAGCATTATTGATTACAATTTTACAAATAACAAGTCGTTGGTGATGTTGATTCCGCCGAAGCGGGCGCAGCGCGACAATATATTAACACCTGAAACCTACTCCAGCTCATCGTCGATTAAGCGCCGGATAAAATTACATATGTCAGTAGACTTAAATTGTAAATTGTAGTGGGAAAGGTGCGGGAGTAAGGCACCAGCAGAGACCAACTGAAGTATCTTTCAAGTGCATTTAACGTCTGACTATGCTAATCGAATTCGTCATCATCCAAAGGGGATGTATAGAAGTGGCTTACCCATACACGCATCCCGTGCCACATCCGGATCAGAAGATATTCATCTTTTGTTTTAACTGGGCAAAATACTGTTTCCCCTAGAAGGACCTTCACCGGGTAAGAGTAGTACCTATCTATCTGGGTTCATGGGAGTTTCTGAGTCGTCGAAGTCTATATTAAAAACGAGAAAGGCTGGTAAACTGGTCAGTGGTAGTTTTGTGTTCATTAATAATGACTCTTAGAATTAGTAAGCATAAAGGAACTAAGCGAATGGTCAAAAGTTCGAATCCCGGGACGCACTTCTTGGTTTTTCAAGATGAAGCACAAATTTAGGCACCACGACCTTAACCTTCTATTGCTATCCTAAGCTATTCGCTTTTGCTACAGGCTAAATTCACTACTTTGAATGCATATCTTTGGTAGGATTCCTTTTTCCCCGAAGTAGACTATAAATTAATCCAGCTAGACAGGTCATCTCTATCGAAACGAAATAATAGTAGGAAGAAGATAATATGGTATTGAATACAGACTGGGCTTCGAATACTAATGCAACGGAAGAAGAACATGATATGTATCAGCTGGAGAAGGACAGGGTTGTGTTCCCGAGTTTTTTGTATTCCTATGAATACAGAATTGCTCTATAGAAGGTTATGAAATATGAACTATATCTAGCGATTTGACGCGTAGTGATCTATTGTTCTTTTGTTTAGTTTTATTTTTTAAATGTTCGCCGTCAGTTAGGCTGACAGTCCAGCTGAATGGCTACCGTCGGCCACGGACAACTGCAATGCAAGGAGCGTTGTTATCGAGTTGCAGACCGAGAAGTCGTTCACTGCCCTCTCGAAGAATCTCATGTCATAACTATGGAGTAAGCCAAGGCAAAGTGCGCGACTGGAATGTTCTAAGAACCATTGCGTGGTCACTTGTCGCGGTTCGCGAGGCTTTAGAGTGCGCGGGTGCGCCGACGAGCGTCGGCGAACAGTGCGCTTTTAAAATGAGACTCGAGGTATCAGAAGGGACTCTTCTGCAGAGCACTGGTATAAAAGGTAGATCACACATAGAGACGTGCCGTCCCTGCCATTTTAACGTAATTAAGCCATTTCTATTTTATACAATATTGCGGCAAAATTTCATGCATATGTACTGTTTGAAAAAAAACTTTTGGCCCTTCGACTATTGCATACATCACGTAGGTAACCCTTCAGTAGTGTAGAAAAAGATAAGGTTTATTTAGCATCTCTGACCGGTCCCTGCACACGTGGGCTGAATATACTATTAACATTTATTGCTAGAGTTTGACCAAAATTCGGTTAAAGTCACCTTCGGCCGAAAGAAACACATTCGGTAAAAAAATCTTTTTGGCTGAAGTTTTGGGTAAAGTCAAATTTTCATTGTGATTATTGTATTATTTTTAATAAGCATTCAATTATAAATCGATTCTAGCCGAAGCCGGACACGATTAATTGACGAAATTCTAAAATTTATTTAAAAATATTTTTGTTATGCTAATACTCGTAATTGTTTCAATTTGCAATATGTAATGGGTATAGATGTTATAAATGCCACCGATTGTTTCTTATGTAAATTATTGCAACAATAATAAATAACACTGTACAATAATACAGTACTCAATTAGTACTTATGGCTTACAATACTCGATAATAGATGTCGTTAAAGATTTCTTAAAGTTTTCGAAAATAAAAGTAGAAGATACTTACTCGGGATAAACAGTAGCCGTATAAGTTATAAGGGCAAACAGTTTCTGACACTAGCGGGCAAAAAACACAGATACACATTATAATAATCATTGTTTTCATTCTATGGAATTAAGAAAGGCCTATGATAATAGTTTTTCTGCTTATGTAAAACTGAATAATACAATTAATTTTAAAACTTTTTAAACTTATAAATTATTAATATGACGTCACAACTTTTAACAAGGTGGCTGAACCCTTCCTTTTGTCCCGTCTTTGAGCTGTGAGATGGTCTTCCGGCGAGCGTATGCCCACCATCCTATTATAAGGGGTCTTTAAACGGAGCATGAAGAGTTTATTTGCGCAGGCCGGCATGATCGTTGTGACTACCGATAATTTTTTCTTTACTGTTGATGATAGGTATATGATGATAGGTAGATGATAGGTATAGATGATAGGTATAGATGATAGGTAGGTAGGGGAATGCAAAGAAGCCGAGACCGAAGTTTTGGTCGGACACTATTTTTTGGGACCAGTTCGAGATACTAAGCAGACAGAATTATGTTCGGTAGAGAGCCCAATCTCTCCAAATCAAGTGGGCGTTATACAATTCGATGAGATTTGGATTCTCTTTCTACTTTTTAAAAACATTTGTGCCTTGTGGGTGTACAATTTGGATATAAGAATTATATACACCAAAATTAAAAAAAAAATGTTCTTAAATAGAACACCTTCAAATATAATCGATCAGTTTCGAGTTGACGCGTTGTTATCAAATATTATTTACGTTAAGCCGTTCCTGTGCCGTCCTCGTTACATGGCAATGTGCTGCAGAGACAAAGGAAAGGCTGGACAGGACACGATGATCGCGAATGAACTTACGAAAACACAGAACACAATATTATATCATCACGCTATATCTCTTACGGGCTGCGCAGTGATACACTAGTGGCTGTATCCACTTGGCGCGCCCCACGGGATCTGCAGCGCAGCTGTTCACCGTTCTCGAAGCATCAGTACACGAGGTTTCTATTATATGCCATGAGGGCTTACTCATAATGTTTTTCTTCACCGGTGAGCCTGTGGTGCTTAAATCCGTAAGCAAACCTTCGACCATTTGCGTTGCTCCGTATGGATACCGGTCCGCTATCCGCTAGGCCAACATGCCCACAAAAAATATGTATGTTGCTTCATTTACATGTTGTAGTAGACACTTACCGTTAGGCAATCTGTCGGTTTGTCTGCCACATTTTAATGTAAATAATACACTTTAATACTTTTTTTTTACTTTAATGTTAATTAGCGACATGAATGAGAGAAAATATTGGACGTAATCATAAGTTATATTTCTTTGGTGGTTTTTATCACAAATCATGGAATGGTTGTTTTTAACCAGAAGCTCAGAAAAAATATAGCCTCAAAACAAAATATCGTGTTTCAAGAGCTTTTGTGGCAAACACTTTGTCCTGTTTTTGTTGGCAGCTCCCGAAAAGTCTTCGAGATTCTCAACAGCTGCTGCTTCATCGAGAAATACGAAAATACGTTTCAATATTGACTACTAATACCTAGAATTATTCTTTCAAATTATAATCGAGGCACTGGACAGTACCGATTTCTCGCTGCGGCAAATTTGATGATAAAATAGAATTAGGATATATAAAGAAATCACATACAAACATATCCCAATCAGAACAGCAGGAGATTGCAATGATCTGGCACTGCACAGTGACCACACCACGCCTGAGGGTAAGGGTGGTGCGGTCCGCAAACGATGACGACTATCGATAATAAAAAATACCAATCCATACTCGCAGCGATCATGCTGTCCTGCATAAATATCTCTTCACGCTTCGTTTAAATATCGGATCCAATATCTTAGGATGATGAGAACACGCTCGCGGGAAGACCGTTCCACAACTTAATTACTCCGCAAAATTAAGAGTTGGAGAACTTCTAAGTCCAAGCCGGTTCCTTGCGAGTTCCTGACTCCCGTCCAGCCGCGACTCCGCAAACCCGCGCGCATTGTTCCACTATGGAAGCGAGAGGGTGGAACAAGGTTAAACAACTCTTCAGAACACTCGCCGTGATGCAGACGGTAGAAAACGCTCAATGAGGCAGCATCTGTCAGCAGTTCAATTAAATCAAGCAGTTGCTTTGTTGTACTTACGTATGTACATATGTCGAGAAATGCTTTAGAGTTAAAGAAAAAAAAAGACGTTGGAACAAAATGAGCTTGAATATATATATGCTCAGAATAAAATAAAATATGTTGGTTCCCTTTTATCTAATCGTTTTGTACCAAATTACTCATCCATGCATTCATGGTCTCATGGCTTGATATAAATATGTATCGATTTATCTAAAAGAACATTTGGATAGATTATTTCTTACAACTAGCAATGGTTTTGTATACCTTTGTGTGTTAGTAATAAATACTTGGAGTAAGCAATAACATATCGTTACGCTATCGGCGTGAGCAGAGATACACGAGTGGCCATGGGGCGCACTTTGCGCTTATATGCCGAGCGCAACACGACAACGCACGGGCGGAGATACCTCTAGACTTTCCCTGATTAAGGACGGGCTTAAGCAGCACTGACCACATGCTCTGCGATGAAGGAAAACATCGTGAGGAAACCCGCGCGGCGTCTCATAGACATGCCATGTGCACTAGTGCTGTGAGAACGGCGATCAGCCGCGCCGCTGGACGCGTTGGGCGCGACGTATAGTTGCAAATCGGAAACAGCCACTAATGTATACCTGCGCGCCCCCTAAGGATTATAGCGTGACGATATGCTATTATTAATATAGCAATCATAATCAAATTAATAAGTTTTATTAAAACCTAAGATTTTATTTAAAATTTCGGCCCATTTTAAAGTTTTGCCGAATGTTGTTTCTTTAGCTGATGTGGCGGTAGGGGGCGGTCGTCCCGAACTGCGTCCTGGCCGCAGCACCCGAGCGCAGAGACCGTCACAGTGGCTCGCTGTGACCGGTCGCGTTTAGGGATCAGCTTGTGTGTGTCCTGCAGTCGCGGAGGACGCAGGCCGGCATGACGATGGCGACTCAATAAATGTTCGTCGTCCTTTCGTTTTTAGACTGCACTGTATTTACCGTCAGGTGTGCTGCAATAACTAAGTCGAGCCAGTGTTAGCAAAGAGTGCTCTTACGGATTCAATGATATTTAAAAACATTTTATAATAAAGAGTTTTTTCTGACACTGACCGTAAAAGAGTCACCTTTAATAATTTCTATACTGGAAATTGTACATACAATGTCATGTAGAATGTTCACATAATAATATTTATTGTAAGAGTAAACTGGCAATTATTTCCCAAATAGATATCCCACAGTACGGCTTAGCCCAGCAGTGGGTGTAATCCCATACTTATTCCCCTTTGTACAGTCTCCACACAGCTCGTCTAGTTTCAATACGGCCCCCACTGAACATCGTTTTTTATCATTTATTTGAACATAGATGTAACCTGCATGCGTGTTGACGCATTACCAAACTTATAACTATTTGATTTTAAGCCTTAACTGTGAGGAATAACAAACACATTCAAATGACACTATAAGTCAAGTGCAGGAAACAGTTTTTGCAAGTTTGAACTTTATGACTGAGCATTACAGTGCATTGCAATGAGATGTTGCTATTGAAGAATACACTATAAAAGGGTGAAATAAATTTCAACTTTATCATAAAGGAATACGAGTGCTTTTCATTTCAAAATGCTAGGTAAAGAGTTTTATTCAGTGAAGGCCAGGGGACCGGTTGCTATGCCCGATTTTGGTACTTTCCACTTGGGGCCGAGCGCTCTGACCTAGATGCATCGGTCTAATTAGATAATAATAAATAATATCTACAAATATAGAATGAGATAAACATATCTCTATCGATCGTGTAAAAATACAGATTAGATTGATTTCAGGATGTTAGTAGGCTAAATGCATTGTTAAAAATAACCTAGTTCTTGATTATCTACTCGTTTCCCTTAAGGTATGTTTTGGATTCTGGCAGTCGCTAGCTAAGTGTTCCGCTCTGAATGCATTTGTATGCTGGTTGATAAGTCGTTACGAACATGCACTGGCGGCCTTGCACGGTAACCTTGGTTTTCTGAGGTTGGGCTACCTAGGAAATATGTTATAATAGCTCATACAATTTGATCTGGACACGTTCCTCTTGATAAATTTGGATATCTTATGAAAAAAGTTGGTAGTCCAAACTGTATCCGCTGTGGCCCAAGAGAGGATATCTAACATTTGTGTCCAGAATAAAAAAGAAAGAGAAAGCTTCAGGAGCACCCTGAACATCAATCTTTTGGACTTAGGCACTTTTCAAAGTTATTTAGTAATACTAGTATTGGAGAAGCTCGCAAAATTTATAAATTTATTTACAATAGTGTAGTGGAACCTTAAGGTATCTTAAATATTAATTCTATTTATTAACAGTTAGTGTGCCGTTTATATTTATTGAGTGGCATGATAGGGTTGGCATGGCTGCACGCGGCAGTCAAAAGTCTTTTAAACAAAATTAAAAAAAAAATGCACTGGCGGATAAATAATCGAGCAGATGATTACTTGACGCCAGCAGGGCGGACTCGCCTGTGGAGATAGCCCAGGCCCAGCGGCTTTCTCGATAATAGTGGCCGTCGGTTTGCTGAAAGCGGAGCACGTCAGCCGCGGCGGGGCAGACGGGATGTCGGCCTGTCGACGCCGCGCTGTACGCGACTGCCGGCGCAGCGCTCCACCGCACTCCGCGAACTTGCTCTTGAAACATGTATGCCCTCGCACTCCCTAGAGCTATAAACACTTATGCAATGTTTCCTAGTACACTAATTCGGTAACAGACGTGCGGTTAAAAGTGCAATAAGATATTTTCTGTTTCCGGAAGCTCTTTTGTTGTATCGAGTTTTTTCTTTAACTCTAATACTTATTAACATAAATACGACACAGGAACGGCTTAATGTAAAAACCAGGAGATCACGACGCGTCAACTGGAGAAAGATCGTTGACATATCATGTTATATTATTTAAAAACATATTTACATTTTTTTACATTGCTTCGACAAAGTAACTACGATGCGTCTGATGGTAAGTCCAGTCTAGTCCGAAAACGAAAGCGACTATCAAAGGACGAGAATGTATTGAGTTTCCGTCATCATTTCGGACCACATATACTACTAAGGAACAGATTTTAGATTATATTATTCCTTTTAAGCCAATCTGTTCAATCAAAAGTGTTTTTTTAGTCTGTTAAAAGCTTTGGCTGAAGGTTGTTGCAGTAGCTAGTCAATCGCTTTTGTCTTGAACTAAATATCGACCTATAATGGGATATTTATTAAAAGTATTTTAACAATCACAGCCAGATCAGTTAGTCTTAGTTTGAAACTAGCTAGAAACGTTAAGCTTGAGCTAAAATTTGCCTAATTTGAAAGTGTTACCGAATGTGGTTTTGTCGACCGAAGCGTTCGGCGCGAATCGTTTTATCTAATACACAATCGCGTTTCTGATGAGCATATTTTTTATCTAATCACAACATATTATGCTAATATATTTGTACATTTCCATTGCGCCTTTCAAGGCTGTTTGCTGCTCTTTATCGTCGATAGCAAATATCTTGCAAAAATTCCCGGTGATCATAAAAACAAAAACAAATTAATAACAAAATTGAATGAAATTTAAACTGGGAAAGGATAGCGATGAAACTCGCATTGTATGTTTTCTTTTATAAAAATAATAGCAAATCTTAATATTTCAGTTAGCCAGTTTAGATAATAAACGTACCAACTTGTAGTTATTAATAAATATAAAGAGAATAACGCTGAATAACAAAATGAAAAATGTTTATTTATAGAGAATGCGAACAAAACTGAAGCCTGGTTCGCTGACAAAAGCCCGGAGCGAGCCCTGGGGTCGAGGCGGCCGCTTAATTTAACGACAAAAGGGAAAAACGACAATAGCACAGCTTTAATTTTATGTACAAGATACAATAAACATTTCCTGTATAATATAGCGGCCTTCTTTCTCTCCGGAACGTGTCGCTTGCGATGCGCGACGGCCTAGGTATTTTACGTATAGAGAGATTGAGCTGTGATCTTATCCTTAGGGATCACATAGGGACTGCCACCTCAGCGACATCACGTAGACTTGGTTTGTCTCGCCTGACCAACTGAACCTACTGTGTTAGGCTCAGGTCAGACCCGACATGGAGTACTGTTCGCATCCCGGGGACTGTCTTGCCCAGTACTTACTCGACGCTCTGGATAGGTTGCAGCGGAGGGCTGTCCGAATTTCAGTGATCCAGACATTACTGAGCAGTTTGAACCGCTCCAGTTGCTCATTGAGCGTTTTAGATCGTTGACAAAAGCTATTTAACCCTGTTCCACCCTTTCCCTTCCACAGTATAACCACGCGCGTGGGTTTACGGAGTCGCAGCTATACGGGAACTCACATTTCGGCTAAGGCTAAGAAGTTCTCTCTTACTTTTGCCCAGTTGTTGGGCTGTGGAATGTTGTTCCGGCGAGCGTGTTCCCACCGTCCTAAAATATGGGGTCTTTTAAGCGAAGTATGAAGAGATGTTGAGGGAGTCGAAGCTGCTCGCGTCCGTAGGTTTTACCCTAGTTTCCCTATACGTGACTCCTGGGTGTCGCTAAACGAGCAGCAGCGAGGTGGTAGGGCGTCGGTGGCCGTCTGGATCGCGACCACAGCACATGGGTGTAAAGCCCGTCATAGTGACCAGTTTCGGCTTGTCGCGTTTCGTGATCAGCTTGTGTATATCCAGTAGCTCATATACCTAGAGACCTTCAGTCGTGGTATATGTGGGCCGACATGACGATGTAGACTATCAATGGATTTTCATTCTATGATAGTCGCTTTCGTTTTTGGACTACACTGTACTTACAATCAGGTACTCTGTAGTCACTATGTCGAGCAAGGGTAAAAAAAAATATATATATTTGTGCAGGTCGGCATGATCGCTGCGTCTACCGATGGGTTTTTTCTTACCTGTCGATAGTCGTTGGTGTTTTTTGTACTGCACCATGCTTATCATCAGGTATGGTGCGGTCGCTGTGTCGAGGCGGAATAAAATAATTAAAAATAAAAAAAGCTGATTCCGAAATACGGCAGGCCGAAATGAGTCACTATGCCGGCAATTACACTTGTGTATTGTGGTCACGATCCACATACCACATCTACCAGCGTTTGCCTTCAAGTCATAAAAACACCCACTCTGACCCAGTTCCAGCCCGATAGCTATCGAAAGTCTACACAAATATACCTTCGAGAGCTCCTACAAAAACAATTCCCTAAAACGCCCCAAAACACTTCGAGGAGATCGTTTCGCGAGTCTTGTTTTTGTCGTTATCAAAAACGATAAGTGGACAGGCGACGCCGAGGCGCCACGCTGCAGTCTCTGTAAAAAACAGTGTTGCCAACTCGAAACAAGGAAACTCCTCTAAAATGGCTACATAGGTGCGAAAAACATTATCCTCTGTATTTACGGGAAAATAAACAATTATGACAACGCATTTATGACAATATACTAAAGGTACACTTAAATTAGTTAAGTTTTCACAAAATACTGATAAATTAATTTTTTACGGTATGGTATAGTACTCGTATGGTGAAACGCAACCTGCTTTATGGTAACTACGCGCAATGGATGTAACATCTACAGCTCTGCAGTTTGACCACCGCTGGATCACTCCTCGACTTATTTCGTAAATATTGAGCCTTATCTAATAAAATTTATTTTTAGTATTATACAAAGTACCTCGCTGCGTTTGTTTGTCTGTTCGCGATAAACTCAAAAGCTATTGAACGGATTTTAATGTGATTTTCACTACTAGAAAGAGTGATTCTTAAGGAAGATTCAAATGTATAATATGTTAAAAATTTGTATAAATTGGTTGAAATATGACGATAATTGTCCAAATGTAGGAAAAAGTCAAGCCGTCTGAGAGCTTTCATCGAAAACGCTGGCCAATCCTTTTGTGATAGGGAGGGCAGAGGGGAAGAAGGCAAAGGAGGGGAACGGGTTAAGGGGCTTGGGTGCGGCTTAAGGTGAACACGACATCCCTTGACTGTAAGGCGGCACGAAGTTTCTCTGATCACCTAGTTAAGAATAATAAATGAATGATTTTAATGTATGATACAGTAAAGTAGCACCGTATTATTTTTAAGCAGTTTCGTCCCACTGCAGGACAAAAGCCTCCACTCCCTTTTTCAGTATATTTGTGGAATCCACGGGAAGGGGCTGGGAAATTTAACACAGCCCGCTTGTCCAGTGCGGGTTGCAAACTACAATGATTTGTAGCGCGCTGACGCGTCGCGATCTCTTGATTTAATTGTCATTATGCAGCTTCTGTGTCGCAATTATGTCAAGAAATGCTCCGACGTTAAAGAGAAATCATTATAGAAGAAAATGAGCATAACTGAGATGATCATACTTCCAATGTATTTCTTAATTTCACGGTATTACCTGGTGGACGTTCCTTACATCTACACGAAAAGATTCGCTTCTACATTCATCATGCGAACAGCTAAGCAGTGGAATATGCTTCCAGCGGCCATATTCCCACGTTGCTATGAGAAGAGCGAATAGGCATTTGTTAAACGTACGCGGTATATCATCGGGTCGTCCTCTTTCCACCAGGTGTTACTGAAATCAAATATCTACCTGCAAATTCCAATGTGTATATTAAAAACACCTACATTTACTGGAAAAACCCCTCAAGCTAGCAACAATAGTAAAAACAACGAGTGCCAGGAAGGATATTGGTAATTGTATGGATACGGTTGACATTTTCCATTTGCCGCAGCAGAGGGCAAGTTGACGCAATCATTTAGCATTTAAGCCGGAAACAGCGCAACACATGCAGCGGTCTTGCTGTTAAACCTGTTATTTTCATTTACACTGGCTCGACAAAGTGATAGCGCATTTAATTGAAAGTACAGTGCAATCCAAGATAAGCAACAAGCGCCAGTTTCTAGCCGTATAGGTTCGGCACACCTCTGCGACTGCGACGCCCCCTGTGCGTCCGGGACAGCCCTATGAGGATTTGCCTCAAGAAGTAAAAAGGCACTGTAGGATTGTTGCCCGGCAACCCGGCGCACGTGGACCTGCTAGGACGGGTTACATTATTATTAGTCTTCAAAAGTATTATAATATTAATTAAAGAAATCTGAAAGTGAGGCATGAAAGAGATTCCCTTTTTAAACGCGGTGATATAATATGACGTAATTTATCGAATTGAATGAATAAAAATCCTTATCTCAGAAATTTATATCGTCCGTAAAACCAGGTAATTGGGCTCCCCTTGCGAATACGTCGTCACGCACAAGGGCTGTCAAAACAGAATTAAAAAAACAAGCACAAACATAATTAATCTAATCCCAAACTGAGCATTCATCTTTAGGCTTAGATAAATGCTACTTTGACTTTGCTTAGACTCGCTCGGGAAACAAGTTTGTTGTATCCAATTGTCAGGTGCTTGATTAATTAATAAAAACACATTCACTGTTATCATCATTATTCTGGTAACAACCGATATCTTTAAAAAATTACATTCACAGACGAACATTGAGTATAGCCTGAGTATTCACAGAGCCAAGTCCGTGTTAAGGAAATCGGTAAATTAACAGCGTAATGTTTTATCAATGATTTACAGGCAGACGCTTGCCTTCCACAATTTACTTCCTGACCAGTTTCATTTTATCCTGACTTGGCTTAGTGACCAGATCACGCCTGACGGTAAGCATGGTGCAGTCCATAAAGCGACAATGACTATCAATAGTAAAGAAACACCTATCGTATCGATTATCGTAGTCATAATGTCGGCCTGCGCAAATATCTCTTTACTTTTCGTTTGTTTCCATATCATAGGACGTTGGGGATACACTCGCCAGAAGAGCATTCTTTAGTTTAACGATTCAGCAAAAAAAAAGAGAAATTCTTAATACTTTTTAGTATGGGGTTAATGTTATTGGCAGCCCTAGCGAATGGTCGTGACATTCGACCGAATATATCGCCATGGGGCTTTTATGTCACACGATTTTAATACAGCGAAATTGGCATCGGATTTACCTACCCAGATATACAGAACAAATTATGACGTTTTTACGATTGTGAAATAAAATTCCTTTGTTTGGTAACAATGTATCATCACGCTTCATCCCTCTATAGACAGTAGTAAAGATTCTTCAATTTCTAATCGAATTCCACAGGAGTCAGATACCTAAAATGAAAAATTAATCAAAGCTCTCCGGGAAGACATATAAAAACTGTAACAAAATATGATTAAAAAATAATACATTAAGAAAAAGATAAGAGAGTTTATTAAATGATGTAGAGATGCGATCTCTTCATTCCATATGCGGAGTAACGATTGCGGATCGTGGTGAATATGAAGAGATACACAGAATAGTTGGTTTGAAAGATAAGGGAGCGAGAGAGGTTTTGCAAGAATAAAGAAAAATGACGCCCATTCTCTCTGTCTACCCCAATAGGGATTTGGCGTGACAATACATTGTAATGTAACAGGCTTAGAGACAATATTAAAGCTTAATCAATTATTAAATTAAAATTGTTGATTTGTCTAATAGAATATGCCATGTTAATACAGATATTCCAGTTAGAGAGTTCAAATAGGAACAAATATGATTGTATTTCGAGTTAAAGCGTAAAGTTATAAAAATCATTCGAACATACTTTCCTTTAAGAAACATTTCCTCGAACAAAAGTAACACAACACAAAAGAAATAATACTTATACTTTCAAAAGAACTCATAATGGGGCATAATTATGTTGAGGAACTCTTAGCAACTTCCATAATACTTGTTATTTGTTTCACCAAATATAATTAGACGGTAAAGAAAGTTTCTACGGAATAATACATAGCGACTACGTCCGAAATTGGATACCTGTACTGTACGCCCTTTATGTGTACAGTGTAACAAACAATTTTACAAATTCGTGGACAGTCCTAGTAAACCATTATTTTCTGAATACTAATTTAGTATTAGATCTGATTGAATGTCTTTCTCATGCTAATGATTAGTGAAATGGTGGTAAACACACTGGAAATGATTTTATTATTGTATCGTATAGAACTATGTACGTGTATCACATATTCTCGAATATCATTTTGAAATAAATGTCAGGTCACGACACTTTAGTGGACATTGCTATGGCGAGCGCCAGAGTGATCAGACGTGTTGTGAGCGCTGATTGTATCCCATTGAGGTCAATTATCCGCCCGCAAATAACAAAAAACAGTGATTTCAGATGTCTAGAGTGGATTGTACAACTGTGATTACCTCAGTCAAAGACATACGTTATTGTAACAGTGAATTAATGAAATAGCTATAAATCAATTGGAGGATACATTTTAAAGAATAAACGTAATTTTATATTCACTTTTACTTTTACTAACTCGTAGTACAATTAAGTTTTAGGTAATGATCTTTGGTTGGAAGGATTTTTGTGGCTAACCATATCACGACAATGGTACATAGACTGAAAATTTCTTATAGTAATTTATTTAGGAAAATTTACATAACTCTTTATGACAATCGTTTTTCCGGATATCGTTCCTTCCCTGTGGGGATTACATTATGCCCTTAATGGAACTGTTTGTGCGACATACACAAGACGCGGTATCATTAATAACGATGTCTTTACGTATTAAACCCTTGACATTAGAGCAGCTATTTGGCGCCGTGACACATTAGTATTCCAGTCATTTGCGACGATCCCTGAAATGTAATTCGAAGCTGGGTTGTTTGCGTCCGCTGTTGGCGTGCGTTGCGGGATACGTCCTGAATTATCTTCAAACATTAATTCGGCGTGCACACCCTGGCATTTGTAATAATAGGGCACGCACAATGCCCTGACTTGGGCAATAAAATACGCAACTTAAACGCGGGACCGTGAGGCCGAAATTAACATGCGGTGCAAGGTACAAGCAAATAGCTAATGCGATTAGTTTCTGGGTGTCAAATTATCGGCAACGACAGAGCATGGAAGCGGCCTTCTGTTAGTGCGAAGATGTAATGAGGGTGAAAAAGTTAACGGAAAAGGACAGGGAGGCAATCGCTTAACCCGAAAATCCCATCTGCCAACCACGTAGAATGTGACGAAGGAGAAGAGTCTTCGCCAAAGGTCTCTTCCATATGAACTGACACCTTGGGCGGCGCACTTGAGGGAGTGCGCCGTCTGACATATCCCGGCAAGAGTGGTGTGTGATTTGTTGTGTAATCTCTAATGTAATAACATCAAATTAGAGGCGAGTGAAGGCCTTTTACACATTTTCCAGACACCAACGTCGCCACGAGACGATGAAGATGGCGTGGCCGTACCCTTGACCCCAGCAGATGAGTAGGAAGAACATCCCGGTGGTTTTAGTCGGTAAGATTCCGACATCACAGCGGCCCTAACGGTCCATGAGAATTATCCACCAGGTAAAGAAAAGGTGTTAAATTACAATAACATTTAGACTAGCTCAAGCATAAAAAGTGGATCTAGATTTGCCAGAGGATTAGTAGGCACTTCAATCACATGCCCAAACATTTCTGAGGGTGTCTTAAAGAAACTTGGCTGCGAATGAACTTAGTGGAATTTAAGGATATTAGTAACGAAAGGGGTGAATCCGAAAGAGATGTGTAAGGTCAGTCAAGCTGAATGTAAATTGTAGACGTCCCGGGTTCCAAACAGGGATATGGGAGATGTTAACAAGTATTCAGTGACGTGCATAGAGTATTTGCGCAGGGTAGGCAGAATTCGCGTAATTAATTTGAATATTATATTATTATAGTAAATATCAGTAGCGTTCATTCCATAGATGCATGCAAGCACTGCATGCCCTGACGATAAATAAGTCTTGACTAAAGTTCTTTAAGTTAAACAAAAAAAGGAACCATTTATATTAAAATCTATTCTATATTCTCGCCATCTATCTTTTCTATGAAAGCAATATAATATTTACTATCGTAATATAATATTCAAATTAATTATGCCGATTCTGCGTACCCTGTCCAAATACCCTATGCACGTCACTGGTAAATATTATATGGCGTTCATAGGAAAGTTAATTAGCGTGAAAATAAAATAGACATTAATATGTTTCCTTTTTTGTTATCTTTAAGCAATTTATTGCAGATTTATTTATCGTAAGGGCATGCAATGCTTTTATGCATCTATGGAATGACCGCTACTGCAAGTATTATATTATAGTAAATGATATTAGCTAACAACAATATACATTAAGGAGAACCGAACACACTCCCACAACAATGCACAGACGCATTAGGACAACTTGACGTTATTACTAAACGTTTTTTATCCATTCACTTAATTATAGGTTTGTCATATTTTTATAATGTTATTTTCACTGTAAGCTATAATATAATTTCTCTTCTTTTTAAATATTACTTTTTTTTAGTCTAATACAATTTTGTTCAATAGCATTTTGTGAAACCTTAATTGGTTTAAGTGTATTATTTTAAATGTCTCTCATCACTGACTGTTTTCCAGTAAATAAATGAGGAATCTAAGGCAATGATTAGTTAATAATATACAAAACCATATTATCATTACATAGTAACGATTGATCGTGCTGAGTAAAGCCGCTGGTTTTCTTTCCGGTCAACAAGGAACTCACTAGTTACTGGAAAGAACGTCTTTTGATGTCTCCTTCCAACTTAACGAAGTTCAGTAAGAGACACAAGTGTAGTAAGGACAGTTGACAATAGTCTATAAGGAAACTTTCGGGAACAGTTCTCTTCAACTTGGACCATACAAGAAAAACTTTCCTCACGTCACGACTTCACACAAAAAACACACGAGCACACAAAGTTTTCACCGCATAAGTTCCTCACAAAGGAGTTAATGGCACCTCCAGGCATTATTTACGTATTGTTCGCTTCGGGGTCACGTGCGGCTCCTTTGCAGGGTTCCTATTGGATGTTTCCACATTACTATCGATTTGATTTAATAGAACCTTTCAGGAGCACGATTATTTTGGTAACAAAATTAAAGTAAATCAATCTAGAAAAAAATTGGCTTTATCAAATAGTTTCATATATATTCTACCCACGTTACAGTAACTTGACGTATCTATCACACCAAATCCCTATTGGGGTAGGGAGAGAGAATGGAACGCCACTTCTTTCTATTGCTGCGAACTCTTTCGCTTCCTTAACGCTCATTATTCCCTTCGTGTACTTTTAAGTTACCGTCCATTAGAACTGTCCTTATTTGGTCTGTGTAGGTATGTCTCAGTCAGTTTCGGCTCTTTCTTCCAATCACATTCAAATTGTATATCCTTTTTGTAATCCTTTCATCGTTTATCCTCTCCACGTGCCCGTACCGACGAAGCACGCTTTTGTGCATGCTATCGATGACCCTATCTTTCAAAGCAGCCATCCTGCGTATCCCTTAGTTCATATGACACTCAAATGATGTCCGTAGTTAATAAGCTCAAATTAGAGCTCTCTACACTCGTTATATTTCTCAAACGAGGCGGTTATTATTAACGGTAATATCATAAAAGTGACCTCACACTTCGTTCCTGCCTCATTTAAATACAAAAAAACTATACAATTTAGACAAATTACAACATCTACATAAAAGAAATATTTTGATAATGTGAAAATTTTGTGTTGACAAAGTTTAATTTGCTGTAAAAAAACAATCTATTAGAATAATGCACTTTAATACATTAGTTTACAGTTGTATATCTTAAAATAAGGTTTTTGTAAGAAGTCAGCTATTGTGGTATTCCCGGGGTATAAGTAGTAATTTGTTTTTGACGCATGGTCTGCTAATCTTGGCCAAGATCTATGCTTTTAAAAACATGGATATAGTTTCTCTTTTTTATTTTAATGCAGGAAACTAAGATAGTAAAGGTTTTTGTATAAAATTCCAGCTTATAAAATTGTGTATAACTGGAAAAGACATACTTAGCGCTGCCACTTCGTGAATGTCATTGAAATATGTTCTTCTAGTATGCATTATTCTTGTTCTTTTCATTTTTGTAAAGTTATCATTTCATGCGTTTTCGATTCCATTCGTTGCTATACTAATTATTTAATTGGTATCTTTTATAATGATTTAGGCATTATCTCTTACAGAATTCGATTTACTTATATTAATACAAGAGTACATTGCGCTTGATTGTCTTAACCAACGTGCCTATTAGTACAGCTTATTGGTATTCTCTGTGTTGACATCGCGGTGTTTTTCTTCATTAAAAATGTCCAGTACTGTTTTTTTTCTATCTGAATAAAAGCCATGCGATTTGCACCCACTTGTGATGCGGCTAGATCCCTGTTCATGTTGCTGTTGAAAATTTTAGCAGAATAATTTAGTGTAGTGTTTTTATTTATGTTATCTTTATTTTAGTGAATGTTTTCTAGCTAAACAGGGCTGGCGTAATCACATGTGATTAAAGCCCTAACCAAATTATAGATAAAAAAAAACTTATTTTGTTTAGCTCTTTCCTGTTACGAAGTTGTTTAGAAATAACATGTCTCCATACAAAAGCTACCCTCCTTCGCTCCTGTCCATCAGCCTAATTCCATTGATCTCCGATCCTCTGGCACGTTTGCTTACAAGATACGCTGGGGTAAACATGTTTACGACCCTGTTTGCGTAAATGTACACCCAATTTATTCATTTATTTGATGTGATCAAGGTCTTTTATTTACAAAATCTCATCCGGAGATTGGGCAAGTTGATTGGCTATTGATAAAATTTGTTTATATCGTTTTGTTTTCGTATTAAGTCATTTGTGCTTCCGTCAACGGATACCTTCAGACATTACCAGTGCTGTTGTTCCAAATCTCTCAAAACATTACATTCAGGTTTAAATACGTGGCTTTTTTCTAAATTGAAGCAATCCTCTATCTGTGGAGTTGACTATTTGTTAGAAGGTAGACCATTGTTTATAGCCATGGAGAGTTAGATTTTTCTTTTTATGTAAGCTCTTTGGGACTGCACAAATTGTGTTTGATGTTACTAGTTATGATTTGCTAATTTACTAGTATACTTACCAAATACATGATCAACTGTAGACACTGAAGAGGATGCCTGTGTAACGTGAGTGTGGCCGAATATTTTGAATATAAGAAATGGAATCGCCTTCATATATCATATTATGTCGAGCAACGATTATACGTAGAAGCGCGAGCAAACGTTTGACGTGGCAGCTGAAAGTGATGTGGTGTCTTTTAGTATTTCCACAAATATAATTGTAAATAAAGAGTCGCACAAAGCCGGTCGATGTAATCCGCAGAGTGGTCGCGGCTCTAAGCTGGTCGTGACGAAAACGTTGAAAAACCTTTTTCTTTGTTATGTGACGTGTAAATAGACGATTCCCTTTTATATTTCTGTTTGTTCACGCGTCACACTGGAGTACTGGTAGATATACTTAAATGTATGATTGAACCTTTATAAATTATTAAGGTGAATACTAAATATAGATTTGATTTCAAAGATTACAATAAGATAGAAGATTCGTGTGAGTATATGCTTTCTGGAAACAAAGGAATAAAGGAAAAAGAACATGATGAAAATATTACAAATAAAATGAAATATTAGTTTGATATGTTTGTGTCCGCTGTCATGGTTCCTAACTTGACCCTCTTCTAGATTCCTTTACACATTCAATAATATAGGAAAGTTCATCTAACTAATAACTAAAAAGGAACAAACATTGCCAAACGAGGAACCAAAAAAGGAACCAAAGTAATTTTTTTGAGTTCAGCGGTATCCAGATCTTCCAATATCACGGCGGGGCTGTGGAGCAATTGATTTCAGGGCCCACAGTCCCGTCTTAGTGCGGATGAGGTCAACTTGGGGTTTTAGTCGGTAAAAGTCCGGCACACCCCGGTTACCATCTCTCATGTGTAGCCGGGACGGTCCAATGAGGATTTTCCCAAAGTAAGATCTTCCAATATATGTATAAATTAGAATAAGACATCCGATCATTGACTGTTTTAGAATGAAACATTTGTAGAATAGTATAAAAAGGTTTCTATTTCAGCTTCTTTAGACTTTTATGTAATTTAGTACATTCAGAATGCAGGAAGTATGCCTATGATATCCTAATTTGGCGTAACAAGATCTTGTTATACTAATAGCGGTGTGTATTACTAATTACGTGGGTGACATGCAACGCAGGGAGACAATGCGTCTACAGCATTACAACCGGTTATGGGGAACGCCTTTGTGTACACATAACCTGTCTGATAAATAGAAGGTAAAATTCCATCCTCGACGATGCACTGGCATTTAGACTTAGTTCCGTTTTTTTATAGCGTTCCGTTTATTTAAATTAAATTCACTACAGTACGTAGTAGCTGTGGGCAGGACAGAGCTTGTGGAGCGGATGGCCGATGGGGCAAGACATAGCTCATAGAGCGGACGGCCCATAGGCCAAGACATGTAAATGGTTTCTCACTCTTACTGATTATAAATAAATTAATGGGTTGTATGCATAGATCAGCCGCAGCGGAACACCGGCTCAATGAGGGAGCCAATCACTGGAAAACTTGTAATCGGTTTGATGAGCTGGGTCATCTGCGTGGGACCTAATGATTAGAAAACTAGAAGCTCGGTTTATGTCGCCTTGTAAACACGCTGATACTGTGAGTGCCGTGTGCCGGGACTGTTCAGATTATCAAGAATGGAAGAGGGTAGAGGAAGTCACTTCCTGTCCCCGACGATAACTTCACGGCACGTCAGTTTGCTTGTGATCACGACTAGTGATGAAAATGCCCGGGAATTTTCCCAAAGTACCCAAAACTTGTATGGGGAATATTGCCGGGAATTTACGAAATGTTCGCGGAAGTGCTGGGCACTTTGGGAAAATTCCCGGGCATTTTCATCACTAATCACGACCTGTGTAACTAGATCGAAATGTCGAGCCATAATTAAAAGTGACTTAATTCGCGCATAAGACCTGTTATTGTATTGAAAAATGATTATGTTTAGAGAATACTTGATCTAACTTTCAAATTTAACTACTAAAGCATTAATAATACTATAATACTGGCGTAAATTAGATAAACAAGATATTTCATGATTATAAGCCGCTCATACTGGATACAGTGGATACATCCAGCGAACTAGTATCGTGTTGTTCACTCCGAAAGGACATAGATAGCGCGATATTATTAATTATTGCTACAATATTAATGACTATAATTATGTTGCAAGGATTTCTAATAATACCTAATTAAGAATGACTATAAAAGGTTTATATCACACGAGAGTCCTCATTGTTTAGATGCATTTATAGCAGATAACCTCTAATATGGTCGATGGGCATATTATGCACCAATGCACTATAATTTCCGCTGTCTGCACTCGTGGTACACGCACTATAATGGAATACAAAACGACAATAGATTGCGAGCACGAGTAGCCAGCAAACAATGGATGGAAAGTGATCACGTTGTAATATGAGTGAACAGTATAGCATCTTTCACTTAGGCCGACTTGCACTAGCAAATTAAGTCTAGTTTAGACTTACATAAAATGCTATTTAGCGCTGAACTATAGTTATGCTTTTGCACTGAATAAAAACCCAGTTGTAACAACTCTTAAACTCAAATCATCATGAAGATGGAATTAATGTACTTCGATTAATTAGCGTCTATATAATCTTAAACTAGACTTAATTTATTAGTGCAAGCCGCCCTTAATCTTTCTTCACACAATAAATGGGCGTCAACTGACAATCAGTGTTGCGTTGCACAGACGGTCCCTTAATATTTGCTGAGCTGGCTTCCCTTTAGCACATCACAGCACAGGGTATTCGCTTTATTTGTTTTCTGTCTTCATTAACCTATCCTTCTGTGTTGTATATTATGTTGTGTGCCAAATAAACACTCTTTCTTTCTTTCTTTTTTCTGTCTCTTAAATCAGCCACAAGGCCATCAGACTCATATTTTGTGGGTATTCCTCACACCTGCCCTTAAAACGTTTTCTTCGTCATTCAAAATGATAATAGCGACAGAGTGAGAAAATAACAATTACGGACACACATCGACATAGCCCTAAACTAAGTTTGTACTTGTAATATGAGTACTAGGTAAATACATATGTACATACGCAACCGTGACTCGGCACAGATTAATCCGCTCATTACATAAAGGAGTGCCGGATCCCGGGACTGCAACCCGAGACATTCAGCGTCGCAGGCAGAGTCACTTAAATGTGCACCGTTAGGTGTTCCATGTTCGATGTGTTAATTTTTCCATATTTTATATTTCACGGGGTTTTTCATGGCGACTGCACCAGTGTATGTCAGATAAACGTGGTTAATCGTCGATTTGGTTTTTTGTTTCTAATATTTAAATAGCATCTTGACGTCCGCGCAATCGGTTCCCCTGAGCGTCGGCTGTCAATCGGCGCTGGCTGGCGCGTGCAGCGTCGCTCAGCACACGCTGAGCCGAGTGCTCTTTGAGATGGGTAGCAGCACACAGGGTACATGATGTGATGTTATGTATTCTTTCATTGTTGTTTTTATATAAATATGTTTGTTGTGTGTTGTTTCCTTTGCCTCAATAAACTTTTTCTTTCTTTCTTTTTCTTTATTTCGTCTTCATATTCCACCAGGTATGATTGAAGATAATGGTATGCGTTTGATCACAAAATCATTAGTGGTTGCATCTATTTTGCGTTTATATGTCGTGCCCAACGTGACCAGTAGCGCAGTTGATCGCTGTTCTCACCGCACCAGTACACGTGCCATTTCTATTGGATGCCGTGCGGTCTTTGCGATGGTTTTCTTCACTGGTGAGCAGCAAATCTGGAAAAACACAGCTATTAGTGCCGGGATTCGAACTTAAGAGCATTCACATCGGCGCATATGGATACCGGTTTCTTATTCACTAGGCCATCACACGCCACGCAATAAACTTAGTTTGTTAAGCACTGCACGGTTGGATTGTCACATTCCATTAGTTCTGAATACCACATTCCTCACAAATGTTACTTTTTTTGTATTTAAACCTTTTTGATACCACATTATTATGCTTCTGGGAACAGTTAGGTTATTTTATTTTAATTAATGAAATCCATTTAGATAATTTAGTAATATAACGGATATTGGATATATCGCTGTTTCTTTAAAGACGTCAAGTTTTGTTTTTATTTGTGTTCGCGGTGGCTTAGCGGATAATGAACAGGTTACCTGGCGCTGCAGTGCGAATGGTCCTAGTTTGGAATCCCGGAACTATTGCTGGTTTTTTTTTCAGATTTGCGTTTAGGCACCACATTCCACCAGTGATGGAAAACATCGTGAGGAAACCTTCATGGTCTAATAGGATTGTCATGTGAATAGGTGCTGTGAGAACGGCGATCAGATGTGCTACTAGTCACGTCGTGCATGATATATAAGCGCAAAATGGACGCAATCACTAATATTTTTTGTGATAAAACGCACACCTTTAACTTCAATCATATCTGGTGGAATATGAAGACGAAATCAATGATTAACCGCGTTTGCCTGACACGCACTGGTTCACTCGCCATGGGAAACCTCGTGAAATATAAAAATATGAACACATCAAACATGGAACACCTGATTGTGAAGATTTTAGTGACTCTAAGTGAAATTTAAGCGCAAAGTGGATACAACTACTAATATATCTCTGCTCACCCTGTATGGGATATATCGTGACGATATATTATTATTATTATCTCTTTATTACAATATTTTTACATATAAAAATATCACATACATTTTAAAATCTAAAAATATGTAGCCCTATGAAAGTGAGGCGCAAGGCCCAAGCCGCTGATAATTAGGAGTCCAGATTGAGAAACCTCCTCACAATGCGTGGCGTATCAAGTAATACCGCCTTCTGTATTCGGCTCTTGATCTAACAACCAAGGGAGAGCCTCTTGAGATGTCATCGAGGCTCTTTGCTACCAGCTCCTTAGTCAATACAACTATCGGGACAATGATCGTTGAAACCACATCCCACATGCTGGTAATCTCATGTGCTAGGTAATTATTATTGTTTTTATCATTATTAAATTATTTACATTAATTGATAAATATCTTGTTGACATTGTAAATGACTAGATTGTTTTCCTCCCAATTACGAATATTAATTTACTGGTTCAATATAATTCCCAAAGTTTTTCTGCACTGATGTAGATGATAAAACTACTATTACATTTAGAATTCCTTATCACATTTACTTAAAACAACATCCTAATGTCGCGTTATTGTAAATAAAAAAACAGGTATTTATGCAGGATTTCAGCGAAAAACAGATAGCAGAGACTTGATTAGCAATTTTAATTAAAACCACAGATTGTAAATATTTGTGTGCACGTTTCATTATATGGCACCATATTCCAACTGCTTGTATTAAATATAGTCTGTTACTATCTGTATAACCTCATTTCACATTTACCTTTCCATAACATGCCGATTTTAGGAGCCATAGTTTTGCTACAACTTCCATCCTGTGGCTCTTCTGTGTGAGGCTATGGAATGTTGTAGCCTACTTCTTGAATATCTGTTTTTTATTTAAAGTAAACTTTTGAGCCCTTAAAAGACTATTGATGGATCCTCTAACCGTGCTCCTGATAGGATATCTGGAACGTCCACTACAAAGGGATGGTATCCTACACGTTGTCTTGTGATTTCATGATGATATGGAACTGGCGAAATTAGAGGATGCATAGCTCCTGAGAACACTCTCCATTGTGCAATCGGTAAAAAATTGCGAGGCAGGCGACTGTACGTCGATGTTCGATTTTTTGCATTTTAGTTTTGATCGTATTCCTTTAGTTATACTAGTAGTTGCCAACAGTATACCTACTGTTATCATCTAAATCCATAAATTAGTTAACTAAGGACCTCCAGTTCTCACTTAAGGTTGGTGTAGTTGTAAAGGCATATTTCGGTAAACAAAAATCGATCTTGCCGAATAAAAAGTTTCACTATTGTTTCTTCACAGCTTGGCGTCAAGAAGCTATCGTCATTAGCATAAACTGTTGGCTGGCAACAAAGACACGCAGACGGACAAAAGAGGAATGGATTATTAGCCAATTCTGCGTGTGTGCCCGATAGCAGCTTGCTTGGCCGTTGACCTGCCTCAGAGTTAAGGTGAGACCGCATTGTACGGTGCGACAACGCAGCGGTTTTCCAGAACATTTGCCGTGCAATTTGGAGTTGCGGAGTGGGCTCTTGGGTACAGTTTCTCTCGCACCGATGACATGGGATCTTCAGGAGAGCAATGAACAATGCCCGTTTTGCGCGGTAATGCTTCTAAGGTGTGCCCACTACTGCTTGCGTTGCAGTTGTCCATCAGTAGCGGTGAACGCTTACCATTGGGTTGGCCATCAGGTAAGCCTGATTGCCGACAAAGTTAAATTTAAACTCCTACGTAGCCTTGAGTTTCCTTCTTCCTTTCTTCTTAAGACAGTCGCGTTCAAAACGCTACTTCCTACGGAAAGGCTTAATTTGCCATTAAAATCTGTAAATTCAGAGGATCTGTAACATCAGGTCCGAAGAAACTACAAAGACCTTACCTGATAGTGTTTGTTAGGCATGAAATGGAGGCTGTGATGCTCTGTGTGGATATGGAACCGGTATCTGTGCGGCAACATTAACGGTCGTAGTTGCGACTCCCGGTACTTACCACACGGTTTTGCAGATTAATCAGGAATTTAGCATTTAGACATTGTCACCGCTGAAAGAAAATATCGCGAGTAAACCGCGTGGCATTTATTTAAAAGTATCCAATAGCCATTAATGTACCTCCGCTCAGCTCGAAAGGGATATAGCGTGACGATATATGATTATAATTTGAAGTCAAGGACCATGGAAGGGCAGCTATTACAAAATAATATAAGTTAATATTAAAAATAATCTTGTCTGTGGTTTCTATTCCTAATTTTATAGCGGCATATATAATGTAATGGATTACTGACCACTTCCGTTTATCTTTGGTTACGTTTTGTCGTTCCGTTGTCGCACCGTGCGATCTTACCCTAAGAAGGATAGATGGGTTCTCTTATCATCAAACCCTTTGCACGATTGTGAAGACTGACTTTCTTATCGTGTTTTATACAGTTTGAACAAGATTTGAATTCATTCTTGGTTGCTGTTACTTCAATTTAAAATACTCGTAATAATAAAATGTTTCGTCTTTGATATAAATTAAATTGAACAGTTTTTAAATAAAGATTAATTAGACAAGATAAAAAAATTAGTACTATTTCAAATGGAAATTTATATTTTATATTCGCAACACAATGATTCGTTTTGGCCTGCTATTTATTATGATTTATTTTATTGGTGCTCGGCGCTGTGACTGCATTGCAACTGATGGGAAGTTTAGCCTAGGCCTAGAACGACTGCTACCTCAAAGGAAGGAAAATCCGTTGCAAGCGCATGTCGGCCCACGTGTACCGCGGCAGAAGATATTGCTCTAGGCATATGAACGACTGGCTACACGCAGGCAGATCCTGAATCGCGTCAGACCGAAGTTAGTCAATTTGACGGTTTTTACACTTGCTTCCTATGGTCACAACCCGGTTCAGGCAATCGCCCCAACTCATTTCATGAATAATTTAATTTTATAAGTGACGTTTAGTAATTATTTTAGCAGACAGAGTCGCACGTAACGATAGGTTTAGAGGTTGCTGTAAACAACGCATGAGGCACACCTCCGCGCGCAGCCAACCACAGTTTTACCTCGTTCGAGATAAAAACCTGTTTTAGCCCCCGACAGTGCTGCCATATGTACGCATTTAACCGTATTTTTGCGGATTTTTTTTGTAATATTATTTACACACTTAGAGCTTACTCTGTTCGTGTTTTTTGAAGGTAAACTAGTCCCGTGTATGTACTATTGATGCATTTATCTATTTATCCCTATAATGTTTATAAATAAAATGTATTTTATAACTGAAAACATAAAATAGACATTAAAAAATTTCCAACATTAAAAATGTTTATTCGGAGTTGTCTTAAGGAATAATTTTTGGCTATTCAAATGATACATATATATAAAGAGAGAATTTTTATTTATATAAAATATATGCTATCAATAATTTACACGAGGTAGGCGATTAAGGATTTTTAAAGAGGTAAAGCAATTTCCCGAACTGTGACTCGCTTTGGCCTCAGTTCCGGGATCAGCTTGTCGTACACTATAAGTGACTCAGTGACCTAGAGACCTGCAGTCGTGGTGTAAGTGGGCCGACATGACGACGGAGACTGTCGTTAGATTGTCGTCTATTGATACTCGCCTTCGTTTTTTGACTCCACTGTACTTACCATCAGGTGCACTGTAGTCACTTTGTCAATGAAATAAAATTTATTTTACGGATATTGAACGGATTTTAGGGGTTCACGGTCGGATAGTGTGCGAGTAACGTTGGCAACGGAATCAAGTTGCGTCAGCCGATCGAGTCTCGCGAGTTGCCTATTTCATCAGCTCACGGAAGTGGCTGTTATTTTATGGAAAAATATAAACCCATTAACCTAGTAAATACGTCAGTCTCATAAATAAAATTTGTTTCGATTTTATTGTGTTTTGCATTGACCGACACCGATAAAAGTTTCGGCATAGATTAACACGACTAACGAAACGACTTTTAGACATATCGTGAATATACACGACGAAATAACATACGAGTATATTATTACTGATATTCTCTCGTTATGAAACAAGTCGTGGACGCGGTGTCCTAGCGGATAATGGACCGGTCTCCGCGCGCGGCGACGCGAATGCTCGTAGGCTCGAATCCCGGCGCGTACCTCTGGGTTTTCCAGATTACGCACAGATTTAGGCGTCATATGCTCACCGGTGAATAAAACATCGTGAAGAAATCCGCATGGCATATAATAGAAATGTAATGTGTAAGTGTCCTGAGGGCGGTGATTAGCTGCGCCACTGGCCACGTCGGGCAAGATACATAAGCGTAAAGTGGATACAGCCACTAATGTATATCTGCTCACCTCGTAAGAGATATAGCGTGACTATATATTACTATTAAAACAAATTAGACAGTTTACTCAATTACCTATATAACTAACAATTTCTATTAGTCATAATATTTTTCATGTATGTTTTTTTTTACACTGGCTCGACATAGTGACTACATAGTACCTGATGGTAAGTACAGTGTAGTCCAAAAACAAAAGCGACTATCAAAGGATGAAAATCCATTGATAGTCCACATCGTCATGTCGGCCCACATATACCGCGACTGAAGGTCTCCAGTTATATGAGCCACTGGATATACACAAGCTGATCCCGAAACGCGACAAGCCGAAACTAGTCACTATGAGGGGCTTTACACCCATGTACTGTGGTCGCGATCCAGACGGGCACCGACGCCCTACCACCTCGCTGCTGCTCGTTTAGCACCACCCAGGAGTCACGTGTAGGGAAACTAGGGTAAAGCCTACGGAAGCGAGCAGCTTCGACTCCCAAATCTATCTGTCTGTATGTATCTACATGCTATGTAGGATAGAATACTATTATAGTTTTAAGAGAACAGATAAAGTCAGGAAACTAAAGTCATCGACATGGCCTGCTAGATGCTGCGAGATGTTTACAGTTGGCCGATTTATCGTTGTCGGTTAGTTAAAAAGCGATCAAATAACAAATCAAATTAAATTTATTCAATTACGGTTAGAAAGCATTGATGGATGTAAATATACTGATTGAAAATATCTATTACCGATGTATCTATAAAAAAACACTAAATATTAAACAGTCAATTCGTTTCATACTCCTAGGCTTCACGTGATGTCGTTATATTAGAAACCAGTATACAGTTTGAATTCTTCGCAAATTGATCACACTAGGGAGGTCAAGTGAAATGGCTATTACTTGGAAACGGACGTAGGATATAAAATAAAAAGAGACTAAAGAAATGCTAAAATATGTTCTTAAATAGAACAACATGTCGGTGTGTCGGACTCCTACTGACTAAAAGCCGCCGGGGTGTCCTTTCAACCGCTCTACCCGGGCCTGGCAAACATAATTCTTCCAGTCGCCCGGGCAGCAGTCGCAAACAGCCTGTTTAGGCTTTATCTCTGGGAGGGATGCGTGCAGAGAGGCCCTCCCCTCCAAACCTTTCTCACGGTCGGCATGCCGCGTCCTTCTCATCGGGGCAGAAGACTCGCTCCAGTCTACTGTCCGGCTATTGTCACCGGTGGGGGTCGCGCTCATTTTGGGTGAAGGTATCTCTCCGGCAACAATGTCTTGGCTTTTCTCTCCCTCTCAGTGGCCTCTTTCTGTCTTATGGTTACATTGTAGAAGAATGTCACATCACTCCAAGCCTCTTAAGTGCGGATCATAGCTTTCATCATTTATGGTCTACACTGTACTTACCATCAGGCGTGGTGTAGCCAAACAGACAGCCGCGGGTTTTATTTGGCGGGGCATTTTGATTCATAATTTGCACGAAAAGATTCGCTTCTACATTTATCATGCGAACGGCTAGGGAGTGGAATATGCTTCCAGCGGCCATATTTCCGCGATCTTATGACCTGGGAGTCTTCAAGAGGGGAGTGAATAGGCATTTGCTAGGCGATCGCGTTTCATCATCGAACTCATCCTCACCTTCCACCGGGTGTGATTAAGGTCAAGCGTTCGCATATAAATTATAAAAAAAAGAATATGGAGTGATTTCAATAATTTTAACATTTCAAAGTTTACTTGTGTTTAGACTGAAGATTGATTTTCACTTGTGAAATTGAAACGGCGCCGCAGCGGCTCCGGCTGCAAATAGTTGTTTGTCTTTCGTCATTCAACCATGAAAAACAGGCAGCCAAGTGACTCCATAATCATTCTTTATCACACATGTGTTTTTATAACATTAATATTCATTACACGTTTCATCATTATATTCATGATTATTCATAACATATTATACTTTTTTTAAACTAAAGCAACGAATGTTTTTAAATATAATTGAAGCTTGTGGCTTAGAGTGTAACGGAGCCGTTTTCATGCGCGACAACGGGAATCATCGCGGATTCAAATCCCGGCGCGAAGGGGTTTCGGCACCACATGCTCAGCGGTAAAGGGAAACGCGAAGGTCCCTACACATGCCATCTAATAGAAATTTCATGTGTACCAGTGTAGTGTGAACGGCGACCGGCTGCGGCACTGGTCACGTTGTGCACGAAGTCTAACCGCAAAGTGGGTACAGCCACTAATGTATCTTTGTTGACCCCTTGAGGGATATAGCCTGAAGATATATTATTAATTTAAACTAGTCGGCAAACAGACCGACGACTCGCCTGATGGTAAATGGTACCCGCAGCCCATTGATGACTGCAGCACAAGAAGCATTGTTAATGAGTAGCTCATCAAGAAAGACGTTATTCACTGTTCTCTCGAAGAACACCATAGCTATGAGGCAAAACTGTGCCAGGCTGCCCGTGTTCTAGCTCCAAACTACGCAATAAGAGTGTTTTAGAGAATCCCTGATGAATAAATCAGCTATATTTCTGTTGTTGAATAAAATATTCCACTCTGATCTCTTCCTTGCTTTCTCGAATATCTCTCCTTCGCTCAGGCTCGGATCTCAGTGAGAAGGAAAGCCGAGCAAAGGTCCTGGTCGCCAGAATGTAAAGCCGGCAGACGAGCGCATCGCCCGGCAATCCCACAGGTTAAATAATCTAAAAACCAACTTTTCCATAAGAAATTGTCTAGAAAATACAAGCCTTAGTTCTGACGTTACAAAAGTTAATTCAACTCTTATATGATATCGTTAACACGGCTTAAGTTATGCAAGGTTTGTGTTCGTTTTTCCTGAATAAATCGCTTTTTTTGCTTTAGAGTTGTAGAGGGGCAGGTTGGAGGGGGGGGGGGTGCGACAGACCTATGTATTTAAGCAAACATATTTTGTAAACATAACGCTGCTCTACAAATGCATATACAAGAAAGAAACGAAGAACCCTCAAATACCTTACAACGTTTACTTGTATTATTGACAAAAAGTATGTGAATTTAGAGAAACAAGCATTACCGAGGAAGAAGGAAGAAACAGAGGAAGTAAAATAAAAATATATTGAAATTCAAATGGCAAATTAAGCAACCAGTTTTAGGGCAGATAATAATGACTATTATAAAGAAATATAACTTCGGCTTCATGAATAATGAAATTTCATTAACGAATATTAAAACTAAAATTGATTTGAAACAAGCAATTTTAGGTACAACAATAGCTGGCTGAATTCTCAGAACGTTACAACGGATGGAGTGCAATGTTTCATAAACAGACAAACACGAGAATAAACATTACATCGATCAGGGAAATATCATAAACAACATCGTTTTCAATAATTAACATGTTTGTGGTTGAATACAACAGAATTATGTCACAAAAGTAAGCATAAACCCAGATACATATTTTAGGATTGCGAAACAGGAAAATAAAGTAAGCAACAGCATAATAAATTTCAATTCGTGGTGAGTTTGGGCGAATGTTTTCACCTATGCTTGATGTTACAGAATGGAGAAGGTTTCTTTCCACCAGACGGCAAACATTGGTTGAAAAAGAAGATTATTAATTTCAAGTATCCATCAAAATTAGGGATTTGGTGAATGGAAATACATTGCGTGAACTAAAGGTGTGGGTAAGGAATTTATTAAATTTTTACAGCGTAAGAATATTCAAATAAAATTAACGGAATCTTTAAATCAATTGTCTAAAAGAAAGAATTAGTAATAACAGAACTAAATTTGAGGTCTGAAAGATAAATTGTTGGAAAAAGTTGAGCTAAAAGGACAATAATCACCCGGTCGTAGGAGGAAGGTTATTGCGCAATCACTTCTGCGCGTCCTCTTGTTATAACAATAAGCTGGACAGTGGTACTTGAGGGAGTCCACTGCCCATGCGTAGCGGTGATCTGTGCGTACTCTCGTACATCGTCTATCTTTTAAGGGAGAGAAAATGGGATTACTGCCTCCTTTTCCGGCATTCTGAGGAGGGCCCCAGCGCACCAGTTCGTGGCAGAGTGTAACATTGCGTTCACGCTCGGAGGCTACGCGGTATTTTGTTTGGTAGGAGTCCTACACACCGAGGTTGCCACCCTCACGACGGCCTTGATGGACCTGACGTTATAAACTCATACCTAATACATCACGTGATGAAGAGTAACTATTATTATATTACAAGGTTCTAGAAAATTCCATAATGAAATAAAAGCCAATTTATTTTAGCACATACGCTCCAATCTCGAAACAAGGTTGTTTTGATTAAAAAGGTCGAACTGAACATCTCCGAGTGAGATTAATTCGGTCAATACTGACGGGAACAGCGCCACTGATGATAAACAGACCTGCCTATGAAATTAGGAATGTAGTCCACTCGAGTTTTGAGATGTAATGTCTATCTGACACGTTCAAGAATATTACGATGCCGTAATATGCTGATAATCATAATAAATCTTAGCCAGTAAACACTTTAGATATACTAGCTACTACCGAAGCAGAGCGGGCGATGGATATAGTAACTGAAGAACTTCAATCTCGTATGAGAGAGTAGAATCAAATGAAAGAACTAGTCCAAGGAAATAATAAATTAGTTGTAACAGTATTATAATTTAATAACGCCCAAATTCAGAAATGCTATTTAAACTTTAAGACGCTTTTAAACACTAATAAATCGTAACGCATGAACTGATGAAGATTAATTGATTTTAGACATCTAAAATTAACCTTTTCTTTAGACAATCCAATCTAATTTATAACTGAGTTACAGCTTTTCTTTCTCTTAGATATGATAGAAGAACTAGCAAAATTCGGAGCGGTGTTGAAGCAATATGGTCCTGAGAAATTTTGTGACATCCCCAAATACCTCGTTCGACCGACCTTAAGGAACCTATATAAAGGAAAATTTGTAGACCATTGGAATATAATCCCAGGGTTCATTCAAACATTCGAAAGAGTTAAGGTTTTTGACCCGCGTACAGCCGCTGAGCACTAGAGATTGCAGATTTTGCAAGCACCTCCTGTGTAAATGTGACTTACTCATATTCAAACGTAACCGTATCCTGGACCGCCATGTGCTACACCCAGAAGAGGTTTAAGACATGTCCGCCAGTAAAGTACTATTGTTCTTCATATCTATCTATCTTGTATTGTTCTTTATTTGTAGGTTATCTAGCGGTTTTAACGAACTGGAAATTGCTATCGATGTTTTCGCTGACAGTCTGCCGGTCTTTAAAAGAAAAATCATCGGGTGGTTGAGGGACACGCAGTAGTTGTTGATATGATTTTTCATTTGCCTATGTTTTCACTTTCATTGTTTTATTATTGTTTGTTAATGTGTTTATTTTATAAGTAGTATTGTTTGTATTTTTCATGCACGATGTCGTGGCCTTAAACGGCGCAACACATTGATGTGCATTTTTTTTATTGTCTTGTAGTGTGTTGGCCACTGGCCGCCCTTAAAATGTAAATATAAATAAATAAATAAAATATCTATAGGACTGGACTGAGAGCTTTAAGTGTACGGTGGCGATCACAATAGATCTTTAAGGTCGCACTGATACAGGCTGAATAAGACTGCATAGCCCCGCATCGCATAATAATAATATTAGATATGAGTGTTGCTGTATTGATTCTCATTAGATGTCTACTTACCGTTCCTGATGTAATCTTATCAATGTATTCCTATCAGTCTAAATATGTGTATTATAGTGCCATAATGTGTCATTTATAGGCGTTCATAAAGACAATATTGTTTGCACCATCTACTGACAGAATATCTTAGAAGGAATTGTGTTTGACAGTCCAAATATTTATTTTTAATGTTGAAATCTTCAGGTTTGTCTACCAATAATTATTATTGCCGCAGACTCTATCAGCTACATTATCAATAATAGCTATAGAGTGTGCAATTTGTTGATTATGTCTTTATTAACATCATCATTCATACACACACAAATATTTATGATATTTTGAAATTATTTTCTGGAGCTATGTATACATATATACTCTATTGATCCCTTCCTCGCTGTTTTGCTGCGCGTTGACGCAATAAATGGGAGTCAGTTGAAAATCAGCGCTGGGTGGATCAACCGGTCACTTATATTTGCTGAGCTGAATTTCCTTTGTTTTCTGTCTTCATTAACCTATCCTTATGTGTTGTATGTTATGTTGTGTGCCAAATATATGCTTTTTTCTTTCTTCCTTCTTTCTTTCTTACATCCATTCTTTATGCTTTGCTAGAGCTAGCTAATGAATCTTCGAGTTTAATTATGTTGACGATCCATCCATTAGGTACGGATTTAGACCCCACATGCTCATCGGTAAAGGGAAACATTGTGAGGACATCCGAATGGCATATGATACGATTGTGATGTTTAAAGGCCTGAGAACGGCAATCGGTTGCGCTTCTGATCGCGTTGGGCACAGCATATAAGCATAAAGTGAATACAGCCCCTTTTGTACCTCTGCTAACCCCGGAAGGCATATAGCGTGACGATAAATTATTATTTTCAATCAATCTCGCATTAGAGATGCCAATTTTATATCTTGATTGTGATCAGACTATTATAATGCAGAAGTTTTTTTTCGTAATGTATGTGTTAACCAAATAAAAAGGCTATGTAAAGCTCATTATACCGAGGCAAATGTAACCAAAGTTGAAATGAAATATGGAAGCAGTAGAGACAGTACGGCGAGCGGCTACTTACCGCTAATTTTAGTATCAACAACATCTGTGTTTGCTTTGCCGATGGCCTCACACGGTCGTATGAGCTGCACGGGACCTATTTTCAAACGATCGATATTATATCTACCTGAGAAAACAGCGAGGATTAACGAAAGGAGGTGGCTGGCAAAAACTATTAAAAGATCAATTCTGCCGTTAAATATTGAAAACCAACTCTAAAATTCCAAATTAAAATTTGATTAATTACTATTAACCAGTTTCATCCCACTGCAGGGAAAAGGCCTTCCGTCCCTTTTTTCCCAACGTTGGTAGAATCCATAGGAAAGGGTTTGAATATTTAATCCATTACCGGAGAAGGGAATGAGCTATGTTGGGGGGTCACTCTAAAGGATGATCAGAAATTAGATTATCCGACAGACGTCCAAAGCTATGGGCATAGCTCCACGGATGTGTGAGCTACAATGGCTGTAAATACTTATGCCCAAAACCCAATGGCCGCTGGAGCAAGAAAGTTCTTGAGCAAGGACCATGAATAGGCAAAAGTTGTGCGGGATACTTGCGTGGCGGGGTGACGTTTATTAAGAGAGGCCGATGCTTAGCAATGGATTAGCAGAGTTAAAAAACGCGCAACTATAACGTATTTAAAACTTTCTTGTAATAATTCGTCGCTAATTAGCAATACATTGTAGCGTTTATTGCGTGTCTAACAAAGAAATTATGAGCTAAATATTTAAATATTCTAGTTGGGTTGTTTATTGACTGTTGCAAACATGTATATAGCTGATTTGTTTGATAATACTGCATTATTTACAACATGAATGCGTTTTACTTTGTCGAACAAAATACTGATTTATAAATGCTGATTTCTTTAGTGTCAAGATTGTAGCAGCTATTAATAAAAGTAGGTCGATTTTGTTTTCGTAATCTGATGGAAGGATCAATGCTTAATCATAGGATTATAGAAATTGTTTTCTCCAGATATTTATTTTAATCCTTTAAGCCTATAATAATTAAAACTTTCCATCGTTTCAAGAAAATTTTCCATTGCTGCTTGATTAGTTACTAGTATATTTAATTATTTATATTTTGATTAAATACTTGAAATGTGTTTTAATTGACTCTATCATTTGTTTAACATGTAACAACTTCTAAATCTCGTTACCTCTTCGAAAATACTTCAGTAAGAAATCTATTTAGAATATCATAATTCTCAAGAGTCACAAGCCATTTTATCTGTTCCTAGAATTAATTGCTGATAAAATATTGCTTAAAATGAAATTAAAAATGAAAATAATGTATTTAATTAATGAAATTTAGCTAGTAATAACATTAATTAGTATCAGTATTAAATATATTTTATTTGTACATAGAACAAGACCATCATTTAATATAAATCAAATCCTAACGTTGCTTTACACTATAAAGTTTTTTTGGTAAATATTTGGTTCTTGGAAGTTTGGAATAGCATTAGATATCATCCCACCGATTCCTTATAGGAACAAGCAGAAAGAATGGAAACTTCTTCTCTGTAAACATTTTTCACTATTACCAAAAAGCAATGTAATATTTATAGTGGCATTATTATTTGAAGGATCCGGAATCAGACCCGTAGCTAGCACGCTGTGCCTGGGTGGTAAATGGCATGATTTTATGAACTACACTTTATTTTTCATATTCACGACTTGCATCATAGTGGGCTAGGCAAAAATATTCAAAGTTGTTGTGGAATATGTTGTTAGATTTAATATAATGCCAGAATGTTCACATTTGCTGTGACGCTAAACTGTGGAACAGTCAACTTGCGAGAGTTTCTCTCAAAGGTGTGATGAGATATTCGTATAGGCTGGCATGATCGCGTGATGATTATGATATAACACTGTGTATGATTGTCCCTGCGTCAATGAATACGAGGGTGTAATTCAACATTATAACAGATATAAGTCGCACCAACTGTAACAAATTACATCTGCGTCCAAGTAAATCATAGTTTTGATTTTTCGTTTTTTTTTTAATAATTTATAGTCGATCGCTTGACCTCAATCACACCTGGTGGAAGGTGAAGATGTGTTCGATGATGAAACGCGATCGCCTAGCAAATGCCTATTCACTCTTCTCTTAAAGACTCCCAGGTCATAAGATCGCTAATTAATTAATTAATTAATTAAGATCGGTAATTTATTCGCTGTTGGCAACATCCTTTATCTTTCGTATCGAAGACTATATAATTAAAATGGAGTGGTTCAACCAGTACAATAGCACCTTTATAGTGCTATCAAACACCTCAATTAAATCCCCATAAGAGCAGGTAACATTGCTGAAAGGGTGTAAGAGTATGACATGGTTCGCCTGGTAAGTAGGACCCGCACCCGCACATATTTCCACACTCAAAGTAAACCCGTTACTTTTGCCAGTCTAGCTAAAGCTCCTGGGACAAAGGAGCGTAGTTAGGCAGCGAGGGCAGATGAATACATCAGAATTTAGCAAATGCCTTAAGGATTTCTGCTAAGCCTTTTAATTCCTTCAATCAGATCTTCTGCTTTTTAGGCTACTATCGGAAGCTCCATGGTTAAAATGAAATAAGGATGTCTGCTGTCAATTTCTTTTTTTAAGTTTTTCTGCATCTATGGTAACTCTTCAAGGGACAATAGACGAGGGACCACGGTTAAAGGAATCAGCTTATTTAACCCTAAAAGTATAACCTACGTCTGGTTTTTGTCATCTAGGTATCTGATGAGGTCCTCTAAGAGAAAATAATTATTTTTTCTGGTAAATTTCCCCATTATATTCCATGCATCACTGAAATAATTTTATTATATTTGCTATACTCTTTTTGACTGGTCTATATTGTTTTTTACTTTATTTTGGCGAAAAAAACGTACTTTTTAAACTTATATTAATGAATGTAGAGCGCATAGCAGCAGCTAGTCTACATGTAGGTGACGCTCGGTAGTTCTAGAAAGTTCTCAAACACGGCTGCAGCCATGCACAAAAAGCTAATAAAAAACATCCCGCAAACAATAGCGCGCGTGTGACACTGCGGCGAACTGGCACACAATGCGTGCTCGCAGCGCCGGTCATGCCAACCTTCAACAAAAATTACCTTTACAAATATTTGATAATAATAAGTCAGTTGGAAATAAGCAGGTCACCTGGCTAGACGTACTGATACTCGATGGAGTAAGGGTCTCGCAAAATGGTAGCTGAAAGAGTACCAGAGATCTGTTGTAGACAATTCCTTCATTAACAATGACATTTATAAAGTCCTGGGTAGAACCAGGTCAGGACTGGCAGAAAAAAATCTTGTGGCATTATCGGGAGGGGGGTTTATATTGAACAGTAGGTGAGAATAAGCTGAAGATGATGATGACTCGCAGAAGACATTACCAACTTATGGAATGTGGATTCAAAGATTATTGTCCCGATAGCTGTGTCGACCAATGGGCTAACGGCAAACCGGATTATCCCTTCATGAGGATTTCAATGCGTTGTTGAACCAAGGGTTGGTTACAGAAAGCAGAGTTCCTTGCAAACGAAAGCATTGTGAGAACATCCTTACTGAGCTTTTAATTATACACGACCATTTTTGAGTGTATTTTAAACTGCAAAAAATAATTTTAATACTTATATAAAGTGTTTAATACTCAATAATAGTTAATGTTTTTGGTGAAGTCTCCATACCGCATGACGAGAACCTTGTAAAGCCAAAACCGAGGACGAGATTTGAGTCATGAGGTGGCTGACATGTGAGGTGGATTGTTGCTCATAGTGAAATTGTAGAAGCCAGTCGCGCTTGATACCACACGAATATATGCTTAAATATTTTAAAATATTTATTCCGTTGCCCCACACCCTGATTTTTCCGCATTTAAAGCACGAAGATGGTAGGGTAATACTCCTAAGTAGGTATCACAACGCACAAAGCCGTGGCTCGTGGCAACAGCCAGCAGCTCCCACTGCACCACATTCAATTACATTCTCACACTGCTCGAGGAGACCAAATAGTTCATAATAACTTAAAAGATTTTTAATAATATAAAATTGGCGATTATTGGTTTTGCACGCATCCATAGGTTCGCACTCGAAACAATACCTAGTAACACGAAATTACTTAGTTATTTAATGAGTGACGAAATTGTCCCATTTATAATGGAAACATACCTGCTGTACCAGAATATTTATGCCAAAAAATGCCTTGAATAAAAAAGGTGTGGTATAATTGTTACATCTCGTCTGGATAGTGTCAAATATGAAAGTGTAATGGGAACAGTACTGCTACATTAGAGCATGCCGCTGCCAATGCTCCATAAATATATACGATTTTGATATATTGATCTGGTGTTTAGATTCCTCAAATATATTTATTTTCAGTTTTATAACTGTCTCTAATGCGCGGACAGTGAGAGACAGGAATACTCCCAAAAAGTGATAGTACCATGATTCCACTTGATGGTAATATCGTAATTCAAGATATTGTCTCCTTTTTTTTTCCTTAAAAAAAGTAAAATCCTGCATAGGACCATCAGGGCCGCTGTGAAGGCAGCGACCCCGGTATGTCACTGACATACTGACATAATGACTAAAAACCTCCGGGGTGTCTCACTAATCACTCCACGCAAGCCTGGGAAAAGATATCGTCTCAAAAACTGTTTTAGTTTAACTTATATTGATAGATATAATAACAACAAATAATTTAGATGTAATAGGTTAAGTCAGATCACGTTTTTCTAAAAGATCTATATTTCAAACTTTTGAAAGAAAAAATTCAATATCTGTTTGATTCAGATATTTTGAATCAGAAAATAACTATATTCTGAGTTTTGGTAATGTAATTATAGTATTGTTATTGTGATTGTTATAGAAAGACTAGTGAACTAGCTGATGTTGTTTTCTTATGTCCGTAGCAACACAAAGAGTTTTCGCATGGCAACCCCGAGGCCGTTCCGCTCGGGCTGCCTCCGTTCAGCACTTTTTTAGGGTTATGCACTTCTTTTGATCATCATTTCTATATATAGCAATATGCAGTATAACTCCGTCGACCACCTTACACCCCTCGGATCGTAAGTTTTTTTATTACAGCCTATGTTTTGTTCTCATCAGTCCGAATTGATCAGGATAACTTCTACGACCTGCAAGCTCGTTCGTGACTTGATTTGTTGAAAGATTCACACTTGGATATTTTATAACATTGCCATGTTTTATTGGCAATCACTGACTAGTGTAATAAGGCGTTGTTCAGCGCAGTATAAGATCCGAACTCAACTATCGACAATCCTATAGATTGTGGATACCTCGAAAGTCGCCATAATCAACTAACCTAAAGAAGACTATAAAACAGAAAAATAATTAGACCGCAGGGGGTTTGTGTATTATCCTCAAAAAATAGTCAAAATGTTGGTACAAAAATTCTCACTTTGAAGGCACTTGAGGAACGATTCGAATTCTTGCATCACGAGCTGTACGTTACCTGACAGTACTGCGCAGTCATCTACATCGGAAGTCTTCGCATATGAATACACACAGAGCGGTACATCGCGACCTGCCAGGTGCTGCCAGGTGCTGCCAGGTCCGAATGACATCTTTAGGAAATCAACCTCATTGACTTAGAATTTTTACCTCATTTGGAAGAAATTGATGTAATCGTCGTAAAGGAAACTCGTGCCCTTAAATTATTCGCATGTCCAATGTTAACGACAAGATTATCACAAAGGTTCCCTTGTACGTCGTCAACATAAGTACGTATAGTGTTTTTTTTGTTTTAAGATAACGATGTAGGCATCCAGTCGAATATTTATTTATTTACTTATTTACTTTTACATTAGATCACACGAAATTCAGTAGACCAGATAGAAATATGATACGGAACTTATAGATCTCAATTCTAAAATGATTCAAGAATATATTTTAGTCCATTTTCATACAGTTCTGTTGTAAACAAGCGCTTTTTTACTTCAAAAATAGATACGCCGAGTAATTGTTAACAACTGTTAACTTTGCTAGAACAAGTTATTCTCGGTCGAGATAAAAACTAATTTCAATTCTGAAGGTTTCCTTTTAATTAACTGCTCGTGTTAGACCTACTAGATGCATTATATATTTTATGTTATTAGTATGACCTTGTATTTTAACGTTTATTGTTACTTTAAAACTAGTATTCAGGTTTCTATTTATGAGTTATAAATGTTAAAACGTATAATATGTATATTATTATGTTGTACAATTATTAAACTCTAATTCTATTTTAGAATATAATCATTTTTAGCCTTAAGTTTCACTCAGATGTAATCTTAGGTTTCTATCAGCGTTTCTTTTCATTGTAGTTGCTTCTGAAACGTTAAAAAATCATCCATGCTTCCCAGTGGCTGTCCAAGCAGACTTCCAAACCCAAATAGATGCTTTTGCGTTGCTACCGGAATCTATGAATTGACCGACTGAGCATCTAAAGCGCTCGACTGCCTTAACCGGTGAAGCTGTGAAGGTCCTCTCGGAACTGGAACTGGATATACAAATGGTACCTCTGGTGTCCCAAGTATGTCGATCAATCACAATAAGAATGATACCATAAAAGATAAAATAAATATAGATCTTTGTTCCAGAATTTCTAATGTCACAAGTAGTGTGTGTTTGAAATGACGAGGCTCAAGTGACCTTGAGTTTAACCTTGGTGAGGCCATAAATTGCGGTTTATGGATTCTAATCTTAAGATCTATGTTTACATTTATAGTTGATTCAACTCGGTGTTAAAAGGCCCATTTTCTTATATACATTGTAGAAGTTATATACCTGTATATTTCTACTGAGGATTTTAGACTACTATATATTCCAGTACTTACAAATCTTTGGAAAACCAAATACGAATCCAGTAACCTCAAATAAATTTGCGTTTTAATAGGTTTCTTGGTAATATGCTGGATGGCTCAGATGACAACACTAATGCCGTCATTTCGAGCTATAATAAAACAAACACGCTTGATTCAAAGCATGTGGTTAGCGTTTCATCCAATTTCTTACGTGCTGTTGACTGCTAGCTCTGCCCTGTCCACAATCTTAACATTTTCAACAAGGAATAACTACAGGAGGATTACCATAACCTGCTGTTTGTTGGTCAGTACAATCTACTATAGTAAGTACGGGACATTGAATTATTTATAGTTTATACGTTGTACCTATCGATAATCATTTCCGAGTTTTCACAAAGGACTTTTGAAAGTCGACACTGCGATATAAAATATAATCTAAATATCTGTTGCCATTAACTTGGCTGTCGTTGTGTTTTCTGTCTTTTAAACAGAGGAATGTTAAGGTTGTAAATGTTTCGGTATTGATTACTTATCAAAATATTTATTAGCATTGCGTAACTCAGTCTGTGAGAGAACATTCCTAAAGTGAAGGAGCCAAATAATTTAAATAGGTATTCATTTAATTTGACGAACAAATAGAAGCAAAATACAGGATGTTTGAATGTGTAAATTTGTTTTGAATTAGCATAAACGTAGGTAAACATACAAATATGATCGTATTTATATAGATGCGGTGCACATACATCGGTAATAACTCCGCGGACACTAATCCATTTAGCCAAAGACAATGTAAGGCGGCTTTACTCGTCTGCGAAATATTGCTATGGTTTCACTGCAACTGCACTTCCGACGTCTTTTTTGTTGGAATAATCCAAGAATTATGGAAACATAAATAAGCATTAGTTGAGCGGACATGGTCCATCATCGGTTACGTTTTCATATGCCACAGGTGTAATGGAGGTTCTATGTTAAAAATATAGTCTTTTATGACACCATTACGTATTTTGACAATATACCTTCCTTATATACTATATGTAGGAATATGAGTAGAACGGAACATATGATGCAAATGATAAGGAATAATGTAAGAGTGTGAAAGGGATCGAAAGTATAGGAGAGAGTAAGACAGATATGAATAGCGGAGAGAATAAGTTGATATGAATGTCGTGAAGAAATATTCAAATTCATGTAACTGTGGTGTCAAAAACTCTCGTAACATCATCACGTGTTCCACAGGACTTCCACTGAGTTCACAGTAACGTTATTTCCTTGATTATTTTCAAAGAAATATAGACCGATTATGCCCTTTGATGATATGGCAGCCCGTACTGTCGTTTTAGGTGAATAAAGAGGCTTTTGGTGTTTTAAACAAGGGTTTTCAGTGCTCCAATATCGATAATTGTGTTTATTTATGTGACCATTGATCAACGCACGCAACGACACGCCGGTCCTTAAGAACCTTCTTGTTGCACACTTTAAGGTATGGTGTGGGCTTTCAGGTGCAGTATTGTCTCTGGATTACGATATAGATTTCTTCAAAATAGGAGTGAAAAACGCTCTTTGAAGTCGGCACCACAGCGATGTTGCTTCTCGTATTGCAGTTGTCCATAGCTAAACTAATGTGTATGGTCTGTGTAATATTGCATGTGTGTATTTTGTGTGTGTGTTAATTTACATTCGACAATGGATGTGTTTATGTGCATGTGTATACGCATATGTATATGTGCGTATTATCATCTATGATATTTTGAATTAGTCTCTTGGGCTGTGTATCTGTATCATTCCTTATCTCGCTGTTCTCTGCGCGTTGACACAACAAATGGGTGTCGGCTGATCTTCAGCGATGGATGGCCCAGCTCATGAACTAGCATTTGCTGAGCTGACTTCCCTTTGCCGCATCACAAAGGGAGTCGAAGCTGCTCGCGTCCGTGGGCTTTACCCTAGTTTCCCTACACGTGACTCCTGGGTGGTGCTAAACGAGCAGCAGCGAGGTGGTAGGGCGTCGGTGCCCGTCTGGATCGCGACCACAGTACATGGGTGTAAAGCCCGTCATAGTGACCAGTTTCGGCTTGTCGCGTTTCGGGATCAGCTTGTGTGTATCCAGTAGCTCATATACCTAGATACCTTCAGTCGTGGTATTTGTGGGCCGACATGACGATGTAGACTATCAATGGATTTTCAGCCTTTGATAGTCGCATTCGTTTTTGGACTACACTGTACTTACCATCAGGTACTCTGTAGTCACTATGTCGAGCCAGTGTAAAAAAAAATCACAGCACAGGGTATTTGCTCTTTTTGTTTTCTATCTTGATTAACCTATTATTGTGTGTTGTATGTTACGTGCCAAATAAATACATTCTTTTTTTTCTCTCTTTTAGATAGCCTGTGTCTGAATGCTTGCAAACCATGTTGCTATTCCAGCGTAAACCAGTACATGTAGGTCAATTATAGATGAGAAAAGACAGAATGAAGTTAGCATACGTGATTCTAACATTGTGAATGAAAGGAATCCGTTCCTTTGAGTGAAACGAGATCTATTAAAAAAAGATTTTAATAAAGCTGAACAGCTGTTCAGCATATAAACATTAAAATAGGCAAGATAAAGCGACATCGCTGAGAAGACGGAATGTTCTCCAAAAATTCAAAAGATCGAGTTTAAAATGTCTTTCTATACAGACAGGAACAGAAAAAATGATTTACTGATGACAATACGGCTTCTAAAAACTTACACCGAGAATCACGAAGCAAAAAGAGATGAAAGAAATTTTCGTAAAACCGAGGCTGCTGTTTGTGCCTAATCGGAGAGCGTGAGCGTTTAAAAATCGTGACAAATCAAATAGTGCGCCTTGAGAGCAACCAGCAAGCGCTGGCAGCAACAGCAGCAACCACGGCTCGCGGTGCTAACGCCCAATGTAAATATTTTCCAGTATGGCAAGTTTGTTGGCGCTAGCGCGTGACCGCCCCGTAGCCCGCGCCTCAGCCCCCCCCGCCTGGTAACAGTTAACGATGTGCGCTGACTAATTTTCGCGTATAATTGTTATGTCGTAATGTTTGTAGCTCATAAATCATGCCTAGTTAGTAACATCCAGTCGCTACTTTCCATGACTCGCTGTTTTGAACATATACGGACGTAGCTCATTTACGATGTTTTGATGTTTTGTAATATTAAGTTGGTATCGACAAAAACCTCGACAAACAATTGAACTGATGCCTGACATAAAATTTTTATTCAAATGTTTGTTTTACAATCATATTATTAAAAGTGAAATTTCTTAACGATTATATTTGCACAGTTGGCCATCAGCTTAGCCCCACATTGTAGAGGCTCTTCAACTTGCAACAGCAAGGACGTTTTCTAGAACCTTCTTATAGCAAACTTTGAAATTATTGAATAATATTACAGGGGTAGTATTTCCTCTGAATTATCACATGGGGTTCTTAAAAATGAGTGAAAAGCACTGTTTTAGGCTGGCAGCGCTATTGCAACACTCGCAATGCAGTTTTCCATAGGCGACAGCGACTTTTTACCATCAGGCGGATTGTTCGTCTAATTGCCTTCCTTCATGATCACTTAACACCGTATCACGAGCAGCAAGAGGCCTATCCACATGTTGTATGCGTTTTGCGGTCCATAGTTAGGCCACACCTGGTTTAGTGTTTTGCTATTTTTGCAAAAACCAATAATATTGTAACGTTAAGGGCATTCTAGAAACCGTTATTATTATTTAGTGACAGTATAATATGATTAATGGGAAGTGTAGGCGTAATTCAAACTGCCTTACTGTGTATTTTTATTCCTATGCATCCTTTTACAAATTATATTGTACTCTTAGATTAGACAAATCATTTTTTTATACTAATTTGTTTTTAGGAGTCTATTTAATAAATACATATAATGAACCCGTTCCTCAGCCACCTATATAATATTATTCAGATGAAATATTATTTGAGAGCTATTATGTAGTTTAGTAAACATGTATCGGAAACGTTAATCAATATACACAGATTACATGTCTGTACGCGTTTGAGCTCACTCATCTCAGAAACGACTTAACCAATTTAGATACAGTTTTTACTAATGTATTATTGTAATTTAACATTTAGAGATAATTTTATTTCAATCGGTTCATAAATAGAAATGTTATGTCAAGTGCTGTAAGGTATATAAGAAATAAAGTACAGTCTATGGCATTTATACAACAGATTTCAGCTTCTCATAATAAAAGTACTAATTCCACACGATCAAAGTCGCTGACACAGCTTCATGAAGGTATATTTCTAAGGTAACTCTATAGATTGTTAATTTTTTTTTAATTTTAAATAAATTATAATCATAGATACGTCAATTATCTTGATTCTATTACAGTTTAACGATGATGGATTAAGGATTCAATTTATCTCGAATTGGCAAGAAGGGTCAACAGTAATAAGCGATGAAGCCCTTTAACTAACAACGAAGTTTGCATTTGGAAGGGTTCGATCCCTATCAAGAGCCAAATTTAACAGATAGGGAAGCGTTTGGTTTCCGACATTTGGCTGGGATCGATCATTCCCCGCACTTTTAGCATTAGCAAATTTTTTGTGATTCAACAGCAATAAACTGAGGTTTACTTGATTAAATCGTTGCAATTAATTATAAAATACCGACTTCTCCACCTCTTGCCGTGCAGTTTATTCATGGAATAAAATATCGTTCTGGGTTACGTGAAGCGATGTTTGATATCGCATGATCGCGGTGTTTATGCGTTTTGATCGATAGTTGTAGTTGCCTTTTAGATTTCGTTTCGCTTACCATTACATGCGGTATGGTTACTATACTGAGTTGTTTGTTACTAAGTTTTAAGCCGTGGTGGTTGCCGGCAGAATAGAATAGCACCTCCCTCTTCTTGCTGAGGTGTCGTAAAAGGCGACTAAGGTATCTCTTTAACCCCACAATTCTACCAGGTGTTCAGAGAAGGAAAACTCGACCAAACCTGCCTTCTCCCTCCCGATCGTACTGGTTCTCCTTTCCATCGGGCCCGAGGGAGCTCGGACGAGAGAGAGCTTTTCTGGCTGCGCGTCCAGTTATGCACTTAAATATCTCCTGCGCAATTGACTGTTTCCGAAAACTGGACCTCGATTTTCTTAATCCGTGTTGAAACAGTCGCTGCGGCCGAAACCGGCTAGGACATCATCATACTAATTAGCTTGTATTTTCCCAATTGTTTATATACTTTCAAAGACGTCAAGCGGGTATGCATCCATATGTGGTGCACGTTCCAACTCCTCGCATGAGGCGATTCCCCCCTCTTTTTTGGCACGAAACGCCAAGGAGTGGAATTCGCTTCCTGCGTCTGTTTTTCCAAAATCTTATGACATGGGAATCTACAAACATCGAGTTAATCAATATTTGCTGGGTAAGCCGCACTCCATCATCGGCTTCATAATCACTTTCCAACGGGTGAGATTGAGGTCAAGCGCAAGTCCATCTGTAATAAAAAAAAAACCTTCCGAAGACCTTCTGTCGTGGTATATTTGGGCCGGCATAGCGGCGAAGACCTCTATTGAATATAACCCATACTAGTAGTTGCCATACTTCATCGACCCAGGAAAAAAAAAATATTGGTATGAAATGTATTTTCAGTGATTTAGAAAAGCTATGCTCAAAACAGGGAATGGATGTTACTAAAAAAGATGAATACCAAATGAAATATAGCTTATTCAATTTGAATGTTTAGCACAGTATATATAAACGTGTTAATTAGGATGTCACATTTAAAGCTGTAAATCTTTATTCTTAAGGAGTGGTTTAAATCAAATTTGTTGACATAGATCAACAGCACAGATAAAGTTGTCGTTCATGTGTTTGTTATGGAGCACAACGTTATATTTGCGGCTGATTTTAGGTTTAACGAAGTCAGGTTGTTTGGAAACGAAGTGCTACCTCAGATTTGGTATATTATATAATTTGGTTAACAGAAACTAATACTTTCCTTGGGAACTAAGTTTGTTCTAAAAGTATTCTAACCATTGATGAACCCAATTTATTGTTACGAATAATTATGTAATAACTCTATTCAATGAAGTACTGCAACGACATGTGTTATGTATCCTATAAAATTATACCAATTATATTTATGTCTGGGACAGTTCTGCTCAGTAGCTACTTACTTGACGTCCCGGATAGGCTGCAGCGGAGGGCTGTCCGCATCGTTGATGGCTCAGCCTTGCCCTTGGCATTTGGAACGCGGGAGAAGGAACACCCCGGGGGTTTTAGTCGGTGCAAATCCGACACACCGGGGGGCAACCCTCATCACCCCCTGAGGTCCGTTAGGGATTTCCCCTGGGTTAAACAAAAAAAAGGGCTGTCCGCATCGTGAATGATCTAGATGTTTCTAAGGACCTTGAACCGCCCCAGTTGCACGGAGACATTGCCTCACTGAGCATTTTCTAGCGTCAGTATCATGGCGAGTGTTCTGAAGAGTTATTTATCCTTGTTCCACCGTCTGCCTGCTAGGACCACGCGCGCTGGTCTGTGGACTCACGACTATATAGTAACTTACATCTAGGCTGAGATTAAAAAGTTCTCTAACTCCAATCTTTTGTTGAAATTATAAAAAAAAAATTAGGGGTCCTTATAAATGCAGTGGAATCCAAAACAATGCTTGTTAAGATGTTTGCATGTGCGTTTGTACGCGCTAATATCCGAATCAGCTTAACCAATTTGGATGTGATTTTTATAGGGTAATGTGATAAGCTTTACTTATTATTTAGTTTTCGTCGTATTTCAATCGATTTATTTAATCTTTTATGATTTATTTGTTTTTAATTATATGAGTGCTTTTCTTTTTGTTACTGTTCCTGTCCGTGTGTTGCTCGTATTCTTTATCCCTGCTGTGCAAGTAGTCAATTCTATTGAATATATCTATTTATATTCTATATTTATTTTGGGAGTCGAAGCTGCTCGCGTCCGTAGGCTTTACCCTAGTTTCCCTACACGTGACTCCTGGGTGGTGCTAAACGAGCAGCAGCGAGGTGGTAGGGCGTCGGTGCCCGTCTGGATCGCGACCACAGTACACGGGTGTAAAGTCCGTCATAGTGACCAGTTTCGGTTTGTCGCGTTTCGGGATCAGCTTGTGTATATCCAGTAGCTCATATACCTATAGACCTTCAGTCGCGGTATATGTGGGCCGACATGACGATGTAGACTATCAATGGATTTTCATCCTTTGATAGTCGCTTTCGTTTTTGGACTACACTGTACTTACCATCAGGTACTCTGTAGTCACTATGTCGAGCCAGTGTAAAAAAAAAATATATAGCCGCATTTGCAATGTATCTTGTTCATGTCTAATATATTTATATGTGTTCAAATAAATAACTAAATATGTAACTAAAAAAGTAATGTCAATTCAAAAAACCACGATGAACACTATAAAAAAATATGTAATAAAATTACTGTTCAGTTGATTTGGACGGAAGTATGTACTTTAGTGCTTTGTTGTACTGTATTTGTAAATCGCACGTAAGTGCATACCGTGTGGGTCCGCTAGTTTGTTATAAAAACTTTAAACATTTATCCGTGACAGAAAATTATGAAACATTTCCACAAGAAGCATTTATCGCCATTATAAATGATTCATTCCGCTGGTTATTATTGTGTCTCGGACAAACATAAGTTATTTCCTTAATAGGCGAATTAAATACGAGTTACCTATGCGGTTCCACTGCAGCATACATATATATATTCTCTGCAGCGATAAATGAAAATACAATAGGTATTTGTTGGCTAATATACCATTAAATTACAAAATAATACATCCCAACTCAACTGTCTACCTACTGTTACATGAATTAAACTCACGTATTCAATATCTCATTTAATGGTTTTCATTAGCACCTACACTCTCAATCTTAATGCAACACTTTTTTATTTATTTTTTTTTTTTTTTACACTGGCTCGACATAGTGACTACAGAGTACCTGATGGTAAGTACAGTGTAGTCCAAAAACGAAAGCGACTATCAAAGGATGAAAATCCATTGATAGTCTACATCGTCATGTCGGCCCACATATACCACGACTGAAGGTTTCTAGGTATATGAGCTACTGGATATACACAAGCTGATTCCGAAACGCGACAAGCCGAAACTGGTCACTATGACGGGCTTTCCACCCATGTACTGTGGTCGCGATCCAGACGAGCACCGACGCCCTACCACCTCGCTGCTGCTCGTTTAGCACCACCCAGGAGTCACGTGTAGGGAAGCTAGGGTAAAGCCTACGGACGCAAGCAGCTTCGACTCCCAAACACACACCACTCACACTCTTCCATAACCTCCCGTACTTACGTTCACCTTTTGTCACTTGTCAGTTTCTTTTTTGTTTATTAACGTCAAAACTATCGACTCAAACCCCGCGCACTTCACCCGACGCCATCAGGAAAATCATCAATTCCCCGCAGCGCTTTGCTTTCCGGGCATCTTGTTGCTGTCCAGAGTCAATACCAACCCAAAAACAAGAACAATGCGTCAATTGACAATAACTGAATTGTCCCTAAGGAGACCCCGGCACTCCCCACGCGACCACGCCCGTGTCTCATCCAGGTTAACAAACTGCGAGGCTGTGAAAAACCGTCTGACCTTAAAGGACATCTAATTTTTAACTGCTCTTTAATTTCAATCGATGGCCCGATGTATAGATCAGCTGTTAGCTTCACACTGAGGAGCTCGAGACCATCAGTCACCGGTAGAAAGAAAAAGCTTTAATTTGGCCCACAACACAGGAGGATAGGTTAATCAAGATAGAAAACAACAAAAGCACCATGCGTTGTGATGATCCGGCAAAGGGAAGTCGGCTCAGTAAATGCTAAGTGACCAGCAGGCCACTCAGTACTGATTTTTTGTGTTGTGTGATTGAGATTAAGCGTAAATCTAATTGTAATGAAAAAAATAACATTTAATTTTTACGTATTTCAGAATGATTACTCACTGCCATTTGATTGTGTATGTATTATCGAAGAGAAAAAAGAATTGTGACATGATTCGCTTCAAGTTGCTTATAACGAGCAACATTGTAAGGAGGTCGAGTGAATCACAGGCCAGTGGTCACTGTCAGCATTATCATTACCATTCTATGTTAATTGGCATCGTACGATAATCTGGACACACCCCCTCGTGACGTGGACCCTGCTTACCATAATGTTATTCATGCTTCGAAGTAATTGCTATATCGCACCTGCAATGTCTTAAAAAGAGGTTTAAGGAAAAAATAAATAGCAATATTTTAAATTATGCTGATAATGATAAATTATATGTATAATTATATTTAATTAATAGGAAAAGAAACTATTATTATAATACATTTTAGGATGTTCATTTCACATGTGGTATTTATGTTATTACAGCAAATTAATAATTTTAAAAATCAGTTTAATGTGAGGGAATTGTTAGTTGAGAAAATTGTGAGCTACTCCCACTTGTCTTTTGAAACTTGCAAAGGTGCACCTGAAAATATCAGTATAAGAGTAGAAATTGTTAAATCAAGGTAAATAAACTATCTACGCTACCACTCTCTCCACTATTCTAACACTCTAGTTGTTTCTAGTCCGCTCTCGGTCACAAGCTTTTCTTCGATCTTCAGCTATTTGCTTTTATCGGCGAGCATCCTACAATACGTGTGCCAATTAGTGGTCTCCACTCTACTTGCTAACTTCAGCGATCGTCGGTTCCTCAGCATGTACTTAGCCCACTGCCAAATCAGCTTATTAATAAGAAGAGAAATTTAGTTAACCTAGGATCTCTGCATGGATGGGCAAAGTATAATCACATTCATTAATCTGATCACTGGGTTTAATTAAATTTTGCATTTTTATATGATTACATTTTTCTATGTTTTAAAAGCTAATGAATTTGTCAATTGCATACTTTATGACTTATTAATGTTCATAAGGTCTTTTTTAATCATGATCACAGATTAATTAAATTTTGATTATAATTGCATTTAGTGATCGTTATCCATTAATCTGATTACATTTTGCACATCTCTGGCTCTTTGTCGAATGACCTCATTTCTGATTTTCGAAAGTACTTCATCAGAAAGGTACATTTTTGGGAGTCCTTGTTTCTCAGTTTCATGGTTTAGACCTTTGATAGCCTTGCGCTTTACTTTCTGTTGCTCCGTTCAAGCAGTAGGGCCGACCCAGCGAGTTGACACACACTGCAAGAGTGTAAACACTAATACCCAGTACGATTTCAAAATCCTTTTGAAAGAGGCACATTGTTAACATGGTAATATGCGTTTGAAAATACTTTAAAAAATATTTATGCGCGATTTTTGTGCTAGTTTATTGTTCCAAGTATTTTTTATTACCAAATGTCATAAACCCGCACAAATTAAAGCTGTATCAACGATGGACATTTCCCAAATGCCTTTCTTGCTAATAAACGAGGTGATAGTAAAGGGAATTGCTCCACCCTCCGCGGTCGGCACAGCGGCATTCGCAATATGCACCGACTTGTCCCATAAATTACGGTTTACTGGATCCGGGGACAGCCGCGACGGCTGCCAGCGGGAATGAAATGTCGTGGAACAGAATCCTTACTTACGCTTTCGCATTGTGACAATTGATCTCAAAAAGGGATACAAATTCTTGGAGTTTTAGAAAGCATGGAATAAAGAAACAAATATAAAACATTTAGTTTAGCAATTAACATAACGCACTATACAGAAGGATAGGTTAATCAACATAGAAAACAACGGAATCTAACGCTCTATACTGTGATGCGCCAAAAGGAAGTCAGCTCAGCAAATGCTAAGCGACTAGCTAAGCCGCATAGCGTTGACGTGCAGCTGACACCCATTTGTTGTGTCAACGCGCAGAAATCCGAAGTAGGGAATGGTAGAGTATAGATACACAGCTCTATAGACTATTTCAGTGTCACAGATACATCCCATACTTGGAAAGCTTGGCGAGGTTATAGAACGATTGCTCTAAGTTGATGATGAGTACAGTGTACAATTGGCAAGTTTATGTGAGATACTTCCCCGGCCTGTCCCAGCTTGTCGAGATCTGTTGCTGTACGTCCAGTCGATGATATACCTGGAGACGTTCTGTCGTGGTATACGTTGGACCGACATAACAACCACTGTTAATAGATTACCTTCCTTTGATGGTCGCTGTAGCGCACTGCTTGACCCTCACACAGTGGTGTTTTCTGTTAGGTGCAGTACATATAGTCATGATATCGCGTCACTATAATGTACTTTCTGCTTTCGTAAGCTCATTCGTGGTCATCATGTCTTCTATTGTCTTTTCTTAAACTCTGCAGCGTTTCTTGACACTACTACGACCCAGAAACGGCATAACGTAATTAAGCTCAGGAGGTCACGACTCTGGACGGGATATTTGAGGGTGACCGCCGCCCGGATGAGGCGGAGGCGATGCGCAGTGTCCTGTGCACCACTTGACGGAGAAGTCTTGAGGGGTGGGCTGTTTACATCCACCGCCGTGTTAGAAAAAAATGAGATTACAACGCGTTAAACCGGTACTGATCGTTGAAATTTCATTTATTCCTATTTGACGACATATCTTAGGCTACCCTCTAGAAGTAGGCAGAGCATTGTGATGTGCTCTGCCTAAATACAATGAGCAGTGTCGGGGAAGATATCTTGCTCCGAGTTTGTGCCCAGCGGGCGCAGCGCGACGGGGCTGTGGCGAATTGATTACAGGTCCCACAGTCATGCGCAGAAGTAGTCACCTTGGGGTTTTTAATCGGTACAAGTCCGACACACCTCGGTCGCGCAACCCCCCTGTGCGGCCGAGAAGGTCCTATGAGGATTTTCCCCAAGAAAAAAAAGGCTACAATTTTCCGTGTTTATTTAGTTTCTTTGCATTTCCTAATGTTATGATTAGGACAAGCGTTTCTGAACCTTACTATACATAAAGGTTATTGTAAATTGATTATTCGCATTGTGAATGTGGCGCGCGTTTTATTGAAGATCCAGACGGAGATTATAACTTATCTAATTTTGATTGACCATACCGTCCACATTAAAGCTGCATTGCGCAATCAGTGATTCCGTTGTGATAAGCATCGATAATATTAGTGTTATGTATGAATGGATCTTAATTATCATCAAAACCTTCTGTTATCTGATACAGGTAATATTGAATAACTCAAAAAACCACTTAGTTCATTCAACAATCTTTGTGAAAATCCCATTCAACTGTAAAGGTAAAGTACATACAACATATATGTATATTGTTCCGAGGAAGGAAGACCTCGTGAGCAAACCCGCATGGCATCTAATAGAAACGTCATGTGTACTGGTGCTGTGAAACCGGTGACCAGCCGCGCTACTGGTCACGTTGAGTAGGACATACTAGCGCGAAGTGGTCACAATCACTAATGTACTCACCTCAAAAAGGATATAGCGCGACGATATGTTATTATTATAAAGTATATTTTGACAATAAGTGTATATATTTGTTATTGTAATTGTTCTGCTCGATATTGAGGCGTATAAACTAGTTTTCTGACAGTTATTTCATATTTAAGGTGGGTAATCCAGTTTCCATCGTCACATCCACACCTGAAGCAATAAAAACGTCGTAAAGAGTCAACATTCGGAAGAATACAAAGCAGACAAAGAATGACGAACAAAGGACGTCGCCATAATTTTAGCATACGCAACCTACATTGCGTAACGCAGTAAACTGGGCCCACCTATTCGGATATCTCATAAAAGTGAGTCGTAAAGTCGACGGCACAAATGCGGCTCATTGTTGCAGGGCGGAGATAGGCCCGGGTTCGAATCCACCCCCGGCGCGCGAATAATCTCACGGCCTGCGATAACTCGAAGCCATTCTATCTACGCTCTGACGTGGGGATGGGAATGCTGATTTACTTTATCGATATCTTTTTGCACGCTTCATTTGTGCTGAAGTGTTTATCAAATTTAGTTTCATATATTAACATTTTATTATTTATTATGAGCGACGCTTTTATATTACGAACTGCAAAATGAAATTCACTGCCAGCATCTATTCTCCAATATCAATAAAGGAGTCTACAAGCGACGAGAGGACCGGTATTTATTGTGCAAGTGCGCTCTATTGTCGGTCTCGTCATTGCTATCCTTCAGGTGTGATTGAGGTCAAGCGTAAACAATTTTATAGTGAAAATAATTGTTGGTACCTTTTCACCACTGTACCAATACTAAATACTTAGTTTTGTTATTAATACCTCATCTGCAAGATATTACGTCTTCAAATACATTTAAAACGTGAATGCAGAACCTAACAATGAGACAACCCGTATAGTCTAACGCTGAAGACCTTGAGAGCTAGGCAGTAGCAGGTTTCTAAGGTTTCTAACACAACCGAGCAATATCACAGCTGGCCGTAAATGTTGCCAATTCTGGACATAAAACGTTGCGCTAACACAACTTTAAAGTCTCCCTGAGACCCCCGAAAATACTTTATGTGTACCTAAATTTAATATTTTATTGCCTAGAATGTAAATCATAAAAGTGAATGCCTTTTGCGTTACTGTATTATATATAAATATTTAAAAAAAAATCTGATTATACAAAAAAAAAAACATCATGTTATAAAATAATGTAATGTTTGTCAAGTATGACGATTGAAAATTCACGAATCTTTAATCTAATTTTGTATAAAAAAATACTGATATTATATAAACCTTTTGATGTGAGTAAAGATATATTAATGGCCTTATCCTAATTGTGCTTTTATATTTGATGCGTCGCCCTCAAAGGGCGTTAGCTATCCGCTCAATTCGGGGGTACGCCACCATCTCGTACGAGGCATCATGTGTCCTGGCGGGGTCCTTACCATGGGATCTGGACGCTCGGGCTCTCGCTGCCCTTTTTTCATGGCGCGAGGAAAAACGAGCCCAGGGCCTGCGGTTGGCTCCTGCCGAAATCAAGGCTAAGAAAGCGCTCCTTCATCAGGATGCGATCACTGAGTGGGAGGCTCGGCTAGGGCAACCCAGTGCTGGTGTCAGGACCGTGGAAGGGATTCGCCCAGTCCTGAAGGAATGGCTGAATAGGTCATTTGGTGCTCTCTCTTACCGGTTGACGAAGGTGCTTTCTGGGCACGGTAGTTTTGGGAAATACCTGTGCAACATTCCAAGGAGAGAGCCCACTGAGGAGTGTCAAGACTGCGGCAATTGCCCCACGGACACTGCACAGCACAATTTAGAAGAATGCCCAGCCTGGGCTAACGAGCGCCGCGACCTTATTGTGGCCATCGGAAGTGACCTTTCGCTGCCGGCCGTCATCCAAGCTATGGTCGGCAGCGAGGACAAGTGGAAGGCCATGCTTCAATTTTCTGAGCGGGTCATGCAACAGAAGGAGGCTGCTGAACGGACCAGGGAGTCTACATCTATCCTGGCCATTCGGCGCCGGAGAACGGGTCGCCGACGGGGTGCGTTCGCGCGTTACTTTCTGCGCAACCCCCCGCCGTGACATTAAAGCGGGCAGTGGTACTTGAGGGAGTCCACTGCCCGTACATGAGGGTGGCAATGTGCGTGTACTTCCGCACACTGCCTATTCTGAGGAAAAGAGGGACAGGAATACTCTTCCCGTCCCCTACTGAGGAGGCCTAACAAGGCTCACTCTGCGCGCCGGTCGTGGAAGATTGCGAGTCCGCTCCCACGGCCGGTGTACTAGCGGATGAAGGAGTACCCAGGAGTTTTTAGTCGGAGAGTGTCCGACACACCGGGGAGACGGCCCTCACCAATTCCCTGAAGGTCCATAACGGATTTTCTCTTGGTTAAAAAAAAAAAAAAATGTGCTTTTATATTGTGCCCATTGCGGCCAGGAGCACAATATATAGCAAGAGAGTCTATCAATCCAAGTTACCCAAATTAGTTAACAGTTCGTATTGCGACATGCTGGATGTATGCCTTCACGCCCCTAAGCCTTTCATTAAAATAAAACAACATTATTTGTAATTATATCTTCATAAATATATTATAATATGATCAATTAAAGCTGATTATATTAATTTAATTGATTAAAATAGTCTATACTTGTAAAATTTTTTGCTCCGACTTCACTGGTTGCCCATAAGCCTTCAATATGGTTTCGCAGTCTTTGCTTATAATTCAGAACTAATATAAAAAAAAAAGATTAAAATTCTCAGGGTAACATGGACTGTTATCTATACTAATATTATAAAGCTGAAGAATTTGTTTGTTTGTTTGTTTGAATGCGCTAATCTCAGGAGCTACTAGTTTTTTTTTTTTGTTATCCCGGTGGAAATCCCTACGGACCGTCAGGGGAAGTGGTGAGGGCCACTTCCCCCGGTGTGTCGGACCTGCCCCGACTAAAACCACCGGGGTGCCAGCACTCCCCTCTCTTCGCCTTCGCCGAGCCTGGGAATCCGAATACTTCCGACTGCTCGGCGGGCGTTGGCCTTTGGGCAGGCCTCCTCTCGTGGAGGGGGATTTAAGCCCCTCGCCTCCTCTCTGTACTGGACGGGGACGCCCTCAACGTCACCCGCCCAGCCTGTGTCAGGAGGGGAGCTCGTCACGCTGGGAGTCCTGCGCGAACGACTCCCTTCTCCCGAGCCGCCTTGTTCTGCGGCGGCGCCGAGGGTTGCGGGGATTGGCGATGTGCCTCTCCCTTTCCGCCGCTTCTTTCACCCTCATGACGGCCTCGCAAAAGGCCGCCATTCCTCTCCACGCGGCCTCGCTGTTGGTGACCGCACGAATTACGGCCGGCAGCGATAGGTCGTTGCCGACATGTTGGGCAAGTTCGGCCCTCTCGTCAGCCCAGGCTGGGCATTCTTCTAAGGCATGTTGTGCCCTCTCTACGGGGCAGCCGTCGCAGTGGTTGCACATTTCCGTCGGCTCGCTCCCGGGTATCAGACTCAGGTATCTCCCGAAGCTGCCGTGCCCCGAGAGTACCTGAGTCATCCGGTACGTGAGCGAGCCATGTGCACGTGACAACCACTGCCTAGGAGCTACTAGTTCGAATTGAAAAATTCTTTTTGAGTTGAATAGACTATTTATCGAGGAAGGCTTTAGGCTATATAACATCACGATGCAATTATTAGGAGCGAAGAAATAATGGAAAATGTGAAAAAAACGGGGAAAATTATTCATCCTTGAGGGTTTCCATTGCGTGCGCTGCAAAAACGGTTCAAGATACCAAAAATATATGTAAGAAAGAATTATTCCTCTTGAAATGATCTAAAAAAAATGTCCGTGACAGTATATGTCTATCTTTTAAGATTAAGTCACTAGAACCATTTTTATGGTAAACAAATTTGACCGAAATTAATGCATTATTTGTTAAGAGTTGTATCAACGTAATAATATTAATCTTTGTCCAAATAAATGTGTTGCTGATTAAGAGTATTTCATTGTGAACAAAATTGTCTTTGACATCACTTAATTTCAATGCACATCTTTATCATATTACAAAACCTTATATAGCAAAACAACGTTTGCCGGATCAGCTAGTTTAAAATAAAAACACACCCTATATATCCCATTTTTCTCTTGCAAAACCCTCAAAGGTGGCGAATAAACTGACTGTTTGTTTGAGAAAGTGGTTACTTTCGCTTTCAACGCCGCGCTAAATTAACGGTATTGAAATGTACTGTGGTCGCGATTCAGTTAGACAAAGAGCCCCGACACCTCGCAGCTGCTCATTTGTCACCGCTCGTTACCATTGGCAAGTCTACAGTTTAGGGGTAAAACTCGTAAGTTGGCATCACTCGTGGCCGCAAACTGGGTCATCATGACTCATTGTCCGTTGAACTTGAACTGCCGCTCCAGATCTTAAAGAGTTTAGCCATTGGTTGCGCTATCGAGTTCTGGTCACCTACATTAAATCGGTTTCATATTTATTCCTTGACACTTCGCAACAAAGGGATACGTTTTAACTATTTGTTCTAATGTAAATATAATTACTTTATAAAAGTCGATCAGAACCTTTTACTTTCTTTTTGAAATGTAAAACATAAAACAACGACCTGTAATGAAGTTACGCAATTTTTTTTCCGCACGACAATTTGCTATTAGCTGAGAAAGGCCTTTGCAATTTTAAGCCAACTCAGTGCTCAGCTAGGATCGTATGGGTTGGGTGGTAACGCAGGACACCCCTGTGAGTTCGACGAGTCTCGGCTTGGGCGACCAGCCAAGAAGAGCAGTGATCGGTGACCTTGAAAAGAAACGCCGAAACAAACTTAACTTTCTTAATGTTATCTACATTATACTGTTTCGTAAATGTATCAAGAAATACCACAGAGTTAAAGAAAAACCATGATAGAACAAATGGAGCACTTGCCTGGTACATAATGAAGATGAGTCTGATGATCTACCACGTCCGCCCAACAAATGCCTATTCACCCTTCTCGTATAGGCCCTCTGTCATAAACATATTCCACTCTTTAGCTGTTCGCATGCTGAATACAGATGCGATTCTTTTCGTGCGGATACTTATACCCGCACACGGAATGTCCAGCACATACGGGCTTCATACACATATGTATGTATCACCTTTATTCACGCGTTCGGTCTGACCTTTTGTTTTTTAAGTTGGCTGTGATGTCCCAGTATGTAAGAGACCGGTGTCCATACGCGGACGTAGTTTCTTAACCCGGCACATGTGTCTGGTTATTTCAGAGTAAATACGGATTTAAACATCACGTGCTCACCGGTGAAGGAAACCATTGTGAGAGCATCTGTATGGCATCTAACAGAAATGTCATTTGTAATGCCATGTATACAGTGGATACAGCCACTAACATATCTCTGCTCACCCTGAGAGGGATATAGCTAGAAGGTATATTATTATTGTTATTATTATTTCTTAATTTTATTATTAAAGCCTATACAGTTTAAAACTGATATTAAGATATATTCTTGATTGACATTCGATGAATAACTGGTATCGACATTGTTTTAATCGACAAGCACCCCCGTCCCTATTTGCGTATTTGGCATAATCTAGCGTATCCCCTCCGCCTGTCCCCATATTGTTTTTAAGTTATGACAGTTTTGGACAATGGCACGGAAATCCACAGCCTCGTTACGACATCCGCGCCTTACGCAATTTATGCCTCGCTCTAAGTGAGAATGTATTGATTCTTCTCCCTGTATTCCTTTTAGAGGACTTTTGCCTATTCCTTTTAACCAATTTCAAAAAGGAGGTTCTACATATGTTCGTCTGTGTGTTTTTTCATATGTTCATCACTTACTATAACATTAATGGATCGATTTGAATAATTCTTGTCTTAGGCAATAGAGCATATTATAAAGCTGGTCTCATTTTACCAGGTTCGTCGCCACGTCACCCGTATCTGACGCTCTTCTTGTTGAAAGAGCATACAAAAAGGAAAATAATCACTAGATATTTGCAAATATTTTTAAAAGGCGATGGAGAAGAGTATTGGTGAAAGAAGAAGGGGAAGGGAAGGTGGGAGCAGAGGAAGAGTGAATTTTGTTAACTTGACATTCATGGCGGTACGTAATTTGTCGGATCTATAATAATAATATCGTCACGCTATATCGGTTACGGGGTGAGCAGTCGGTAGGTTAGGTTAGGAAAATTAGTGGCTGTATCCACTTTGCGCTTATATGTCGCACCCAACGTAATAAGTAACGCAGCTGATCGCCGTTCTCACAGCACTAGTATTCTGTTAGACGCCGTAGACATCTCTATTAGACGTCACCCGGGCTTCCTCACAATGATTTCCAATACCGGTGAGCCCGTGGTGCCCAAGTCCCTGCGTAATCTGCCGGGATTCGAACTACCGACCAATCACGTTGCTGCGTTTAGAACCCGGTCCCTTATCCGCTAGGCCAGCACAGCCACTATTCACTATTCGTCCCATTTTCTATATTTAATCAGTTAAAATCAACTGATATATAAGAAAATGAACAATCGCGAAAATGAAATAGAAAAAAAAACAGCATCAAACACAGCTCCAGTTTCCACCTACGTGATCAAAAGACAGTATACATTAAAAAAACATAATTCACAAATAGCATTATTATGTAAAATGGAATTGCCAATACAAAACGATGCTTTTCTCAAATATGTTGCCATAAATACCAAACAGTGTTCAATGCCCGAAATAGAATTTCATTAATTTGCTACCCTCCGCAAACCCTTACCCGAGGGTGGCTCTCATACCCTCGTTCACAAAGCCTCTCAAGCGAATGGAACACTTACCAGCTTTATAGACCCCGGGAACTCACCTTCCCTGTACAGGAAAGAGCTCTAATTATAATGGATAGTGTGTATAAAAATGATCTCTCGATGCCAGTATAAATAATGGCTGGGAAGCTCAAAATATATTGGATTTTTTTGTTAGCGTCCGAAAACCTCTGTTGTGAGATTTTATTTATATTCTATAAAGATTTTTATAAAAGTGTTACAAAATATTCTTTTTTAAACATAGTATTGACAAAAGACATTTTTAAATTCTTTTTATATACAGTGCAAACTCTATATAACGACCGTCAAGGGACTGTGCATATTTTGACGTTATAGAGAGTTGTCGTTAAATGGAGAGATGAAAAATCTGTATTAGAAAAAGTTTATTTCAGACTAGTGTTGGTAATTACATAAAAAACAATTCTTATTTGATCGCTATTGAGTATAATCTATTATTTTTGTCTGACGTCTTTTGCTGCACCAGTGATTTTGTTGTATTTTTTTTTATTATTTTATTCATATCTTGCGTTATTGAGACATCTTGGTGATGTTCGGTATGTGTAATGCCAACAGTCGAGTTTATTACGGGCTACGATAATAAAACGACAAAAGAACGTACACAGCTGCGCAGTTTTTACTAGTTTTGGCAACTTAATAAGTATTTATATTATTAAATTGCTGTCGTTATTGAGAGTGGGTGTAGTGTTATATAGAGTGTATCATTGTATGGAAAACAGGCTAAACCAACCAATGCCGCGTAATATCGACGTTTTAGGGAGTTTGTCGTTAAATCGAGTGACGTTATATGGAGTGTACATTGTATTTATAAATCGGTATCTAAGTCTTCTCAGAAAAACTTAAGTTTTTTCCACTGGTCCGACTAAGTGACTACTTTGCATCTGATGGTAAGTGCAATGTAGTCCAAAAACGACTGCATCTACGAATATCATACGATGAGAGTGCATTGAACGTCTCCGTCGTCCTGCCGGCCCACGCACACCACGACTGAAGGTCTCTGGGAGAAGGGCGTGAGGACGATCAGCGGCGCTAATGGCCACGTTTGGCATGACGTAAAAGCGGAAAGTGTATACAGCCACTAATGCATCTTTGTTTACCCCGAAAGGGTTATAGCGTGATGGTATGTTCTTATTATTAGTAGATATAATTTTCTTAAATTCCTTTGTCCATTTTATCCGTAACAGGACGGCCAGAGGCAGGTCAAAGATTGACATCAAATTTCCTGGAGCGAAAACGCATAAACCAACTTGATGCTACTAATTCATTTATATTGACAGAAAGAAATGCAAATGAAAAATAGCCGGTAACAACATTTTACTATTTTTTTTTAATTCTATTCTTTCCCTGTGGGGTTTACTAATTTATTTCTTTTTTTTGAATATGACTATTTTAATGCATAGATGGGCGTAATCATGATTACTTTTAATTAGATTAATAATCAGATTACAAGTAATCATGATTACTTTTAATCAAGATTATATACGTAATCATTAATCTTGATTACAGTAATCATTCAATTAATCATGATTATTTTTATTATTACTTTTGAGTTCTGGCTGAGAGAGAGACCGATTTAAATACTCGTTTATTTTATTTTCATGTTTCTTATTTCGAATTAGCTGACCTCGAACATCCGTTTCGTTGAGCGATTCATTATAAGGGTCCGTACAGTGTATTGTGTTTAGTATATTATATATGTTGTTATTATATATGTTAGTTTTTATGGTTTTGATTTTTCATTACAGAAGTTGGTGTTAAAATTACTGTCAGAAATGAGTGGAAGTTTATCTAAATTTTTGCCAACCCCCCTTCCCACTATCCGCTGAACGCCAGCCTTCACTCCGCACTATCCGATGGACGCCACCTCTACTCTCCGCTGGTAGTCACTCCCCACTCTCCGCTGGAAGTCACTTCCCCCCCACACTTTTCGCTGGACAAATCAAAGCCGCGCCAAAGCCATAGCAAAAATTGTCGTTACAACTTTTAGTCTTAATTTTTTCCGTCTAGCCTCCTTTCGCAACGCGCGATAAGAAACTTCGTTCCAATAAATATAGGCGAGCGCCGCTCTACTGTCGGCAGCACATTTTACGTGTCAAACAGTAAAGTAATCATGATTAATTGTAATCCGATTACAGATTAATAATCCTTAATCACCGAAAAATTATTACTTTTTTGATTTATTTCGTTAATCATTAATCATGATTAATGATTACAAAATGTGATCGTAATCATTAATCTGATTACATTTTGCCCATCTCTGTTTTAATGTCATCACAGCCAGCTAGATACGAATAGTACAGCCAATGAGATTATATTACAAGTTTATACATACTATATGCGAAAAGACTTTTTCCCCGACCTGATATATGTTTTGACATAAGTTTACTTCATAACTAGATACCTAAAGACACGGTTATAAATCTAACAAAAAACGTGAAACTAAATATCGACGGTTTTCGTGGGCTGTATGAGCACAAAGTCATTGCTTATGCGGTGTAAGCGCGTAGCGATAGACGTCCTTCTTACATCATTTTGAATGCAGCGAACCGAACATTCTTGAACGAAGTCGCACACAGAGCGATACCGAATGATCCGAACGGCCGAGCCCCCCGCAGTCAGCGCCTGAACCGCGAGCGAGCGAACGTGTTCCGTGTTCGTATTCGTGTGTGTCTTTACATTGTTCCGTGTTAATCAATATCTCTAACCTAAAAACCGTTGTGAGTGAGACAGAGCTATGTACGAAAACGATTGGACGAACGAGACGGTGATACATTTGATGCAAGAGTATGCCAAGCGACCGGGACTGTGGGATACGAACCATTCGCTGTATCGCATATACACGGCGAAGTATGAAGCTTGGTCGGAACTGGCGCAAATGTTTAACTGCGATATAGCGGATTTGCGCAAAAAGCTGAACTCTATATTCGCTTCGCACAGACGCGAGAAGGCGAAGATTCGTGGCGGCGGCCGCTCTACGTGGTTTCTCTATCCTTATATGTCATTTCTTCCGAGTCATTTAGAAAATAATCATGGACATAGTGTTTCTATGGTAGTCATAATTCTTTACATTATATAACCACTACATTTATATGTTTTTATACCACCAATAATACTAATAATAATATCATCACGCCATTTCTCTCATGTGAGCAGAAATACATCGGTGGTTGTATCAACAGCGCAGCTGATCATGGTTCTCACAACACTGGTACACATGACAATTTTATCAGATGTCATGCGGATTTCCTCACGATGTTTCACCGATGAGCAATAATGTAGAACGCTTCAGGATTTTACGTACCATCCTTGGGCAAGGGCCTTTCTAATCTTCTCTTTCTTCCAATTTTAGTATATATACTGCCGCAGCAAGTACCGCTATACCATACCACCATATTAATGTTAATTGTAAAAAAATAGTTTCTGAAGTACTAAATAATAGTTAAAATAAAAACGCTCGACCATTACTACATACAATGCACAGACTTCATACTATTTACAGAGCATTTATTTACAAAAACATATACATAGGTAAATAGCAACTGACAAGTTAACCTAAATGCTTCAAAGCTTGTGACAGTCTAAGAGTAACAGTAAAAATAATTTTAGTATTAATAAATATTTATTTTATATATTAGTGTAAAAATTAAGCAATTACGTCTGCACGGAAAGATTCTCTTTTACATTCATCATGCGACAGCTGAGGAGTAGAACATGCTTCCAGTGCGCGTATTTTCACGATCTTATGATCTGGGAGTTTAAAAGGGAAGAGTGAATAGGGATTTGTTAGGCAGACGCGGTTCATCATCAGACTCACCTTCACGTTCCACCAGGTATGGTTGGGGTAAAGCATCAGCCTGTAATTCATAAAAAAACATGTTCAGTCATTTAGGGAAGTTGTTTATTAAAGTTAATCTAATGATAGTTAACAGTTCTATTCAAATAAAAATGATAGAATTTGTTTGGATATATGTACATATATTATATTGTGGTAGATACTATTAATTTAAAACAAAGATTATGTATTTATAGAGCAACCAGTGGCCGATACGTTATATAAAAATGTCAACCGGTAAAGGCTGCCGCAGCATGCACTAAAAGTAAACAAAAAATAATAATAATAGAAGAAAACAAAATTTACATAAAAAGCCAAATCATTTATAAATAAAACATAAAAAGAAAGAAGGAACAGATTATGCGCATACCATAAATAATACTACAAGAATAACAACAAAACCACAGTTAAATCATAATAAAACACAATTATTATTAAGACACAAAATTTACATTTACGTGAACCTCAGTGCTTTCAATACCTTCCTTTTAAATTTCGGTAAGGTGTATTTTTACACTGGCTCGACATGTGACTACAGAGTACCTGATGGTAAGTACAGTGTAGTCCAAAAACAAAAACGACCATCAAAGAATGAAAATCCATTGACAGTCTCCGTCGTCATGTCGGCCCATATATACCACGACTGAAGGTTTCTAGGTATATGAGCTACTGGATATACACAAGCTGAAACTCATACACAAGTCTCCAAACATATCGAGAGACACACACATTGCTAAGCAAGTGCGAAAGTCTGTTTACCGGTGAATTAATCTCTATGATATATTCGTAAATACATGCATATATATCCATAACTCGTGGGCAACGAATCTGTTCGTTTGCAGAAAATTTGACGCCACCGGGGTTCGGATCAAGATCAGAGACGCGGTCGGGATCATTGCCAACTGTTAGCGTGCTGTCATTAGTACTAATAGCGACTAGGTAGCCTAGGTGAAGCTAAATCTAATAATAAATATTAAAAAACCTGCATTCGTTTCTACCTACAAGTTTTTTTACACTAGTAATGGTGGAATAGCTCAGTTTGAGTCGGTTAGACGCGTTCTTTTGTACCTGAAAGCGTAGGCAGAGAGGCCACATGTACTCTGCCCATGTAGCAACGTAGACCAGGGAGGTGGCGCGTGGTCTTCGCACATCCTTATCTGCGGAACACTCCGCCTTACCGCTAACATAGGCAGTGACGACTGCTACGACTGTTTCCTGGAGCTGGTTAATTCCACCTATTCTCCATAATTGGAGGAAGCGTGAGGAGAACGTCCGCGTGCCGGTTTTACACGGCGTGATACGAACACCCAGGAGTTTTTAGTCAGTAAGGTCTGATGCAAACCCGGCCGTAACCCGTCACGTTCATTGCGACCGGGAAGTATTACGATGGATTTTCCCCTTTTAAAAATACGTTCCTTTCTACTTAGGGATAGTAGAGGCTTTTTGTCGGAGTATATTGGTGCCAGAATGGCAACTGACATATAGTCCGAATATATTATCTGACAAAAATGCGTCAACCTTTCCATAAAAAAAATGTATTGAAAATTAGTACAATTCATTGTTTTGACGTTTAAAAAGCTTACTCGAAGTTCTCATAAGATACTGTTATTATGTCTTAAGTTGTACAAGGTCAAAGGACACACAATATTACATTTTAAAAATAAATTACAGAGCACAAGCTTCATTACAAACCGCACTGAAAATATTTAAATTCAATGGTACGAGATCGTCATCAAAATTTCTATGATATAAAATCTCAGTACAGTTTGAAACTGGTTGGCTGCCATCTGCCAAACCGCAACACCAATCGTGAACATTCGTGTATAAAACAAACTGACAACGCAGCCCATTCTCAGTGATAAGACGAATTTAGGTAATTGATTACTCGTGTAAGCACCGGCACTGTATCCGTCACTTCCTCAACCTGTGTTGCAGTTCGATACGATACGACCTTGTTTATAATGATATAGCTTGAACACCTATATTTTTGTATTTATATAGTAACTAGCTGATCCGGCAAACGTTGTTTTGCTATATAAGTTATTGTAATATCTTCTAAGATGTTCATTGAAATTAAGTGATGTCAAAGACAATTTTGTTCCCAATTAAATACTCTTAATCAACAAGACATTTATTTGGATAAAGATTAATATTATTACGTTGATACAACTCTTAACAAATAATTCATTCATTTCGACCAAATTTGATTACCATAAAAACGGTTCTAGTGAGTTAATCTTAAAAGATAGACATATACTGTCACGGACATTTTTTTAGATAATTTCAAGAGAAATAATTCTTTCATACATATATTTTTGGTATCTTGAACCCTTTTCGCAGCGCACGCAATGGAAGCCCTCAAGGATGAATCATTTTCCCCGTTTTTTTCACATTTTCCATTATTTCTTCGCTCCTAATAGTTGCATCGTGATGTTATATAGCCTAAACCCTTCCTCGATAAATGGTTTAGTCAATACAAAAACAATTTTTCAATTCGAACCAGTAGTTCCAGAGATTAGCGCGTTCAAACAAACAAACAAACTCTTCAGCTTTATAATATTAGTATAGATAATGGGTGATTTAATTATAGAAATGATCATCATAATTAACTCACTTTCATAACACTGGCTGTGCTGGATTAGTGGATAAGGGAGCGGTAATCCACGCGCGGTATCGTATGTTCGTATCCCGGCACATACATCTGGGTTTTTCCAGATTGAATACAGATTTAAGCTCACCGGTGAAGCAAAACTTCGTGAGGAAACCGCATGGCATCTAATAGAAATGGCATGTGTACTAGTGCTGTGACACGGGCGATCAGCTGCGCACTGGTCACGTTGAGCACATATGAGCACCAAGTGGACACAGCTGCTATTGTATCTCTGCTCACCTCGAAATGGATATACCATGACGGTATATTATTATTGTGATTAAAAAACAAGCAAATTGTCATGAGTTTCTCACCATTTCGTCATAGTCAACAAATTTATTTAAAGTATAGGATAGATATTAGCAATGACCTACATCACATTTGATGGAATGCTCAGTAAAGTACTACGGAAATCAAGTTTAGAAATCAACAATCTTCCGATGGTTACCGCAATCCTGCAGAATATCAAGATTAATTTAATGAGCATCTGTTAAAAAAAATATAAAAATATAAATCTAATAAATCAAAATAACCACTATTGTATCTTTACAGACTTCCAAGGATGATGATTATCAGCTTGAATCTCGAGATACTGAACAGTCATTTTCTGAAGATGAACGAATCGAGGAAGAAACTGTCATAATCAAGCAAGAACCCCTTGAAAAGAGACCCAAGGGACGATTCGTTCCCATGAATGTGAAGAGCAGGCCTGTGAAACGAAGGTTATTAAGAGAAGAGTCGGACACTACGACCAAACAACTCGACAGTAAACTTATAGAGACATTAAAATTGCTAAAACGATCAAATCTTTCAAAGAAGAAGGACGAATGTGACACCTTTGGGGAGTATATAGCAACTTCGTTAAGAAAACATGATGATAGGACACAGTCTATGATAAAGCAAGCCATAAACAACATACTGTTTGAGCAAGAAATGAAGAAATACAGCGGGGGTCAGTACACGGTGGTTCTCACTGGGATAGAAGAAAACCCTTTAATTTTAGATCAAGAGTCTGATAATAAACTTAGTTGCTAAAAACTGTTATTCTTGTCTATTGGTATTTTATATCCATAGGAACAATACAGAGAAGACATTCTATTGATATAAATATTAACTATTAATGCTAAAAGTTGACTTCTGGCTCATTTACAAACGTAGTATCTGTTACCTACAATAAAAAGCAACTTGGGAATTGCTGTCAGCTACCGATCGTAGAGGAGTAGCGGAAAAGATCCTGGATAGTAGGAGTCGATCTCGAGAGGTGACTAGCCGAGGCGTAGATATAAATATTTACTCGACTCGGCCGGGGTTCGCCCAGCTTCGATTTTAGACTTTCATTATCACATCTGACAAATTGTCAAACAAACTATCAACCTCTTAGGAAGGGAATATCAAAGATCCGCCCTTGGAGTATCCGATGATGTAGACTACGGACGGCAATAATACTTTCCATCTGGTGCGCTGTAGTCACTTGGTCGAGCCAGTATAATAAAACCCTGGAGCGTCCAACTAGAGCAATGCTTCTTGCCGCCTCTACTCGGTAGGTACTGTTTTTTGTACTGGTGGTCCTCAGGCTAGCAAAAATTTCAAGATAATTTATTATCAATTTTAGATGTACCATATTTTTTCTTACTGTATGGTGCACATGAAAACAATGTATGAGTACAAAACCATCGGGTTTCATACATCTTCCATGAATATTTAAAATCTCTAAATCATAAGACACGTCATAGAGAGAGAGATTCCATAACGTCTCGGTTGAACAAAAAGTAAATGATTTCATTGTATCTTGTAAAAATAATAACTTGAAATAAAAAACCCGACGTCATCATGCCTCATGCATCAAGTTGCAATTATTTTTTTTTCCTCAATGTTTTTTACTAAATGTATCACTTGACTACGTGATTCCAAACACGATCTTAAGCAACTTCTACTACTAAACCTGTTAATTACCCACAATAACTATATATTGCAATAACCATTACGTTTATTCTTCAACCGTTAATTTTTATACTTCAAAGTAAACACGCAATGCAACACGTAATGTATCCATTTATGCGAGGACCGTATGGCGTTGTTCGACCATTATCCGTCTAATATTTTCTAATTACTAACGATCTTGTAAATTACCGTACATGGCTTATCTTTATCGATCGCCGTGTAAATTGACTAATATATACGCAGTATTGTGAAGTGAATTGAGGTAATTTGTTAAAACGAGATTGGTTTTAAGTCGTCGAAGCGGTTCCTCGGTACGGGGTTGGCCGGATCACGCCACCGCGCGTCACAAGTTGTGCTTGTGTGTGTAAGATGCACTTGCATACAATTGGCATGGTTTGCTTCAACTTTTTCGTTAATAATGCCACAGTTTAAAAATCATACAGTAGTTCGAAGAAAGCATCTTGACACAGCAAACATGAGAAGTATCAGGGGCGAGGCGGAGCAAGGTCGAGCTCAAGCTCAAGCATACGACGGTTAAGTTAGTAGATTTGGACACAGCTTACAGGGCTAACGTAAATAGTTTAAGTATGATTATGTTTCTATTTTAATTTTTTATAATTTTTTTATTTTATTTTTATTTATATGTTTCTGGTTTTGATATCAAAATGAGGCGTAAGGTGTGTGGTGCTAAATGAATGATATGTGCCCTTATCTGTAATTTACCCTTATGGATGTTTCTGGAAATATATTTTCATTTTATTTATTTTTTTCTCTCAGAATTCATGGGAATTGTTAATTTATTAGCAGAGTGATTAATGTTTACTTTAAATAAATAATTAATAACAATTGTTACTTTGTGAAAATCGTGTGTCACGACAATCGTCTAGACTAAGGCGGTATTTTTTTATACTAGGTGTTGAATCTATAGAGTTATAGTTTTTTGTTTATTCGAGAGATGGCGCTGGCAGAGTATTGAATCACGCTATCGTTTTGTAACACATGATCCTATACTCTGCCACAATATTAAATAAATTATGAGTAGCGACAAAGCAACTATTTGTTTTATTCAATCACATCCCGAGTCTACAGTGGTGACATCTATATAGCTTTTGTTCACTAGGTCTACAAAATGACTACAGTGCACCTGATGGAAGGCACAGTTTATTTTAAGAAGGGCAACGACTGCCAGGGGCCTGAATTCCGTTGACAACAACCATCGCTATGTCGGCCCTAATATACGACGACGGAAGGTCTCCAGGTATATGAACAACTGGATTCCGAAACCCAATAGGCCGAAGCGAGTCACTATGACAGTCTTTTCATTTGTGTACTGTAATGACGACCTTATTCGTGCAATCGTCCTATCACCTCAAAGATCACAAGATCAAAGGCGTCGACCTACTGGTTGTTTTTCGACTGTGGTATTACTTTGTTATGATGGTTATAGGCAATTTACTTCACAGAATTTCTATTATTTATTGAGTGTTCTCGAAGATTGATTTATAGGGCAAACAGACGCCTCTATATACACATTGTTTGCTCTAGCAATTAATGATGAATCTTGCATTTTTTTAACATTTTCAGATGATTCTGAAAGCAATACCTTTAATTTAGCTTTATTTTTTATAGGAAGTGTGTACACCGCATCTGATAGTAAATGCAGTGGAGTTAAAGAACAGTAGTGCCATCCAAGGGCCGATAATTCATTGACAATTGCTAAAGCTACGTCAGCCCTTTGTGTGGGGTGACAAGGCCTCGCAAAATTTGTCATAATACTCGTTTCAACCTATTGCCTAACAGAATCTGCTCGAGAATGACCAGATCTCAACAGATTTAGAGACTTTCGATCGGAGTATATGAGCTAGGATGATAACGAAGACTGCTCAGTATGGACTTTTCAACTTTGGCAGTCGCCTTCGTCCTTAGGTTAAGATTTATAGACTGTTCTATAACTTGCTTAGAAAATAGCTCCGACATAAACAAAAAAAGAAGATGAGTATATCACGGTGAACGTTCTAAAGAGTTACTTAACCCAGTTCCACCTTCTGCCTTCCATAGCAGAACCACTCGTGCGGGCTTGCGGACTCACGAATATAACGGTAACTCATATCCCGGCTGGGACTAAAAAGTTCTCCAACTCTTACTTTTGCCGTGTCGTTGGGCTGTGGAGTGGTCTTTAGCGATCATATTTCCAGGGTACTAGATACTGAGCCTACGAATAATAAATACAAGTAATCTGCCAGAGTTCCTAGAATGTTTCTCTACACAAAGAGGTGAGGTTATCACAGGTCGCAATTAACAAATATATCGTCTGATGCAACAAATAGTTGGCGACTGTGAGAAATCTGACGCAACAACTACCCGGTCTTGTAGGAAGAAATGCCAACGGGGAAGTCAACACACCGACAGAGCAATTCAACATTAATTATTAGACGGTATTTGTACTAAGCATGCATATTTATGCGATAATAAGCCAGTGTTTATACGTCATTACGGATTTTTAATGTAACGATATAGCGAGTGGCGTATCGTTTTTGTGGTTATTATTTTTAGTCTGAAAACACGAGTTTACGGGACTAGCAAATGAAAAGAAAGCACATGAGGATATTCTGGCCGATTTCAGCCTTGGCGACGATTTCAAAGCACATCAAATAGGCGCGGTCTGCAACCCCATTCGGCGCAACAGTTAGCTCGCTGATGAAATATTCGTAAACAAAATAAATTTATTTATGTAGTTTTGGGGATCTTCAGATTAAATAAAAACCAAAATAAACCTTGAATACTTCTTTATTTCACTTTCTAAATTAATTTTTCGTCTTAACACTTTATCTTACGTCTTCAAATTACAGAGCACTCGCATCGAAAAAAAAACCGTTTATCCTCTCTCTCTCTTTCTATCTTTCTGTCTTTCACTCACATACGTTCCGATCTACGCATTTACTACTTCATACATAATAATATTTCACACAATAACATCCATCCTACACTCGGCCGTCCTGCACTCATATCTGCCCCCAGATATGCTCTACACTACCTTACAATTCTCTTCCATACAGTACCCATTCACATAACAATAATACTTATTCTACTTTACAATAACAAAACTTAAAGTACTTAAAACTAAAGAATATAAACTAAAAATACACAAAAAATAATCCTGATGATATTATATATGATAGATGAGGATAGGAGCAGTATTGTTGACACAAGTCACATACAAACACACAATTATCCTGTACTACATACTATCACTCATCCATACCTGGTCATCTCTTCACGCTATCAGCTGAGTTGGAAGTCTTTTTTGGCCCCTCTGTAATGTTATACAGCTTTCTAATATGAAATCTATGTCTTCTGTTTATTTTAGTAATCTGGTTGGGTCCTAGAAATTTTGAATTTACTTTTTCCCGAATAGGACTGGAATACTCAGACAAACTCTCATGTAATATTCCATTTTTTACCCCCTCGTCTACCTGTTCTTCTACGATATTTTCCTCTTTATATAAAATTCTGCGAGGTCGCTGTGCTGCTATCACGTCGTCTTTTACCATTATTCTCGTCTTATATGGTGCTTCTTTTGTCTGAACAGGCCTATACTCCCTAACCAGCTGCATAACTCCCGTCTTAATATTGCTGTCAGAGATATAACCTGTAATATCCAAATCAATTTCACAACTATTCACTCTTCCTAACCACTCATCCTCTTGTGTCAACAAAACCACTGCACCCCCATGTACTACCATTATAACATTGTGTAAAAACTCTTGACCTAATACCAATCTATAAGGCATTAAACCTTTAGGCACAATGTGAAAAACTACATTTTTATAACATGTTTTATCAATTTTTAACGTTACTGCAATTTTTCCGTACGATCTTACTTTACAAAGTCCAAGTCCAGTAAATATTGTTTTATCAAGGTCACACGGCACTTGAATTTCGTTCCACAAATCTTCTGATATTACGTTCACATCGCTTCCTGTATCCACTAGCGCATTTATTGTTTTATTATACAATTTAACTTTTTTCGTCGCTTTATTATGCCGATCGCTTTGTTTATTTACAACATGCATGACATTCGCGTCCTTCGTGCAATGACAGTGACAAATTTCATCATGGCCACCTGAAGCGCTGTCATTGGCTACCGTCACCGCTCCGAACATAGCCGAGTGCTTCTTCGTTTCTTTTTCGTGTTTTTTCGGCGACACCGGCCGTATTCAGCTGATTTGTCGGCACAGTCGTTCTTGATTTAACGGAAATTCCGTCTTTTGCGCTCTCATTGGTGCAATGTGGACTGATATGACCGAATTGGTTGCATTTAAAACACTTCATCCCGTTGCGACATAAGCTGGCTCGATGACCTTTTCTTCCACAATTATAGCACAAAATACCTTGTGAATCAGCAGATTCCTTGTTCCTGAATGCCTCCGCTTGTATTACAGATTGTTCGTCTTGCTGTTTTGCTGCTTTTGTTTTTATTGTCTCGTACATATTTAATTTTTCTTTTAACTGGGAAAATGTTGATGCGCCGTACAAAATTACCTTATTGGTTTCTATGTCCACAATCCCATCGATAATATATTGGATGGTGACATAATCCGGAAATTTCGCTCGTCTACCCATCTCTTTCATTACAAGCATGTATTGGTAATACGATTCGTCATTACATTTTTTACGCGCTGCCATTAGTTCGTGCATATCTTTACAGTTTATAGAATCAGGGAATTCCTTAAGCACAGCCGCCTTCAACTCCTCGTAGGTCCTGTGCACTTTTTCAGTTCTTAACCACAGCTCTGCAGTACCGGTTAAGGATCTACGGGCAATGATTAAACGTTGTTGAGCACTCCATCCGAAAATTTCGGCATTGTCGTCAATATCCTGTGCCCATTTCGTCGACGTATACGTGTGATCCTCTCCATTAAATTTCGTCATCTCCAATGTATTTAAAAATGCGTCAGCCTACTTTGCATTCGTCGTTATCGTCGTCGTCGTTTGGCTCGTGTTTCTGCTTGATCTTTGTTTTCTTTTTAGGACGAGCCCCCAAAATGTAGTTGTAAATGTAGTTTTGGGGATCTTCAGATTAAATAAAAACCAAAATAAACCTTGAATACTTCTTTATTTCACTTTCTAAATTAATTTTTCGTCTTAACACTTTATCTTACGTCTTCAAATTACAGAGCACTCGCATCGAAAAAAAAACCGTTTATCCTCTCTCTCTCTTTCTATCTTTCTGTCTTTCACTCACATACGTTCCGATCTACGCATTTACTACTTCATACATAATAATATTTCACACAATAACATCCATCCTACATTTATTTATTAACAATCATTGAACAGCACATACAAACACTTTACATACGGTACAGTTAACAAGCTGTGCCAATTACACAATGATAATATTTAAAAACTAACAAAGAAAAGGAAAATGAAATAAATATGATATGTATATGAATGCAGTGTGGCGTCTGTACCCTCCTATTGGCGTTTTAACTTTACCAAAGCTAAAACCGAGGCTATGAATTTGTTTATATTTAGGGAAAATGTGTCAATAATGCAAAAGTCCTTATTGTACGTATCGAGGCATCTGTGTATTACAGAGTTCTTTGCGTAATTGTGATGTATTTTCGGCAAGGCGAACAAGTTCGGCTGTCTAGTAGTTTTGGTGTTTATTTTAAAATTAATTCTCCTCAACAAATCTAGGCAGTCTATGTGATAATTTAAAATGTCATATAAAAATTTCAAATCACAAAGAGTTCTTCTGTCTTGAAGAGATAATAACCCATACTCATACAAATTTACGTTATACTCATTGTACTCCTTTTTAAATTTAAAACACAGATATTTTAGAAACTTTTTTTGAACGTGCTCTAGCTGACTTTTATATGTCCCATAATCCGGGGACCGAATTGGGGAGGCGCAATCGTATTATTAATGTAATTGGTAATTATAAATGGTGCGCTAGGTGTCGTTCTAAAAAGTAAAAACATTACGATACCAGAACCAGGGACTTAAATACCGGTATAAAAGCGGTAACGTTATAAGCCAAGAAGGGCGATAACGTTATATTTTAGAGTAACGTTACTCAGTATTTGGTTATTTTTTATGTTACTTTTCGTTAACGTTATCTTTTTCGTTCTGTTATTTTCTTTAGCGTTCCGATATCTCGATAACGTTATAACAAAAAGTAACGTTATTTATTTTCGTTATTGTTTGTCTCATTTGCTCAGTTAAATTCTCTTTTCTTTTTGTATGTATCGTACGCGACATTTTTTGGTTGCTATGCGCTGCACATTAAGTGAGTCGATTTACTTAAATCTTATCAAGACCAATTAAAGGTATGATTATGTATTTATTAAATCTTTATTATATGTATATATATATATATATATATATATATATATATATGTGTGTATATAATATAACATTATATATATATATATATCTTATATATAAAAATGAATCGCTAAATGTCTTGATAAGCGCGAAACTCGAGAACGGCTGAACCGATTTGGCTGATTTCTTTTTTGTTGTGTTTGTTGAAGTTTGGGGAAGGTTATTACGGAGAGAAAAATTAAAAAAATTGTCTGAAAAGTCTAAAAACACCACTTTTCTATATTCTCATACAAAAGATTTGTTATAAGTCAATTTGAACTTTAACACCATACCATAAAGTTTAAATGTTAGTGGACGGGTTCCGGGAAGGCAAAAAAATTATTGAGTGACGTATAAATATTAATGTCAATATTTGTCAATTTTTATACATATAACATTAAGGCCAGGTTGCTTCAAACAATTTTCAAAAAAATCTGACGGGGAAGCTATTAACATTAAAAAAAACAATGTGACTTTGTTTTAGAGAAATAGGGCAGAACAAGGTCTGCCGGGACAGCTAGTATATATATATATTATTGAGTATATTATATACATAATATTAAAATGTTATCTTATATTTTAATTATAAAAAATATATATATAAATAAATAAAATATATATATATATAAAAAAGGGGGAATTTACTAGACAATGCATGTACTGTTCGTCCAGTTATTCATATACCTAGATACCGTGGTTCCATTCGTGGTATACGTGAGCCGGCATAACGATGACGACTGTCAATGAATTCTCGTTCCTTGGCGGTCGTTACCGTTCTTGGACTGTCTATGTAGAAGATACGGCTTAATCACATTGTTGAGCCATTTGCCATTGTGTCAAACTGAGAACATGCTGTACTATTATTTTTTAATACAGATTGGAGCCAATACATAAACGTGATGTAAATTAAGTGGTAGACTGATTGCAACTTGAGCTCTTTTATGTAAACGAGAGGAGGGCAAAATGGAATTAATTCATTAGCTCAATTTTGAGATATATCAAAATTTAAAATTGGAATTACATAAATTGATTAAAATTGCGTAATTATCTATTGCATTCTATGTTTAAAAGAGTACATGGATTTAAAAACATCGTATCTCTTCTAGTCAAGGGTTTTTACATACTGTGCAAGAAAAACAGTAATTAATAAGGATATATAGTAATAATAAGTATTTAAAGATAGAATTAATTATCATTTCTATTGTGTTTAAAGAATGAAGCGAGTAAATTCTCGTGACTTCATGGATTCAAAAACTTTTAATAGCCCTTTGATGTTTGAAATAAGTTCTAAAATCTGCAAATCTATGGGAGACAAAAAAATTGTATATGCACAACAAAAACTTCTAAGAATGAATGGTGCGCATCTCACAACAGCAAGACAAAAGAAATAATCAATTTACACAGTTGTTACTAGAAGAACTGAACCATGTCAATCCCTGTATAAGAACAAGATACTACGTAAATTTTTTTAACTTTATGAAAAATGCGAAAAATCATCACAATTATGAAAATGAGGCGACGGACAAAGAAAAAGTATAAAATAATGTAGTTGCTAATTATTCTTAAAATGTTAACTAAGAAATTAATTGCATCTTAGTCGCATTGGTAATGCATCTTCTTCATATTTTATGTGTTAATGTAGATGATATTAGTATTCCTATAAAAAAACAAATCTTTTAACCAGGAAATTTTGGAGACTTGTTTACGCAATCTAAAAAATAAACTTTTTGAAGTGAAACTTCTATAGAATAGTTGTGATTTAAAACCGGATGCAACGGGAAAAGGACAGGTAAGAGATACAAATACAAAAATTAGTGAGCCAGAGCGAGAGAGTAAATATGTCGGTGTGTATGTGCGTATAACAGCTTTTTAGTAAGAAGCCAGCGTGGTGTTTTATTATTTAACAGTGTTTGTACTTTTATATCTTGTGCTAAATAATACATTTTATAAGATGCCGAAAACTAATGCCGAAATGTGTTGTGAATATCGACGCAAAAGAATGAAATTAAAAATACAAAAAAAAAACAGGAAAAGTTTAACAGAACGTAGTCGCAAGTTTCGCGCGAGTAAAAGACAATTAATGAACAATCAAGATAGATGTTCAAATATAAGAGTTAATAATCACCAATATATTATGAAACATATGTTAAATAAAATATCTTTTAAAATTAATCAAAATACTTTCATTTTTAAACAAATAAAGTTTGTAACTATCCTACCCTTGTTATATATATTCTTCTTATTCTTTTGTCGATTTACTGAAGTTTCACTTCTATCGTGTGTGATTGGCACACACCCCTTTTTTAAATCTATTATATAATCTTATTAGGGCTTTAATCACGTATGTCATTAGCCAGCCCCGTTAGTCAAAGTTAGAGTTGGCACATGTGTCCTCATATAACCTCAAATTTGATTATATATTGAAATACAGAATAGTACCTACTAAACATTTGTCAAATATACTATTTTTCCGCTCGACTTTTCTTGAAGAGTATTAACAATAATTGATGTAAATAATAAATCCACCACAAAAAGAAATAACTAATAAAAAAGTTAAATATAGACACTTTCAATATAAAACATACATATATATATATATATATATATATATACGTTACGAAAATTAATAAAAATGTTATTCGAGAGGATTGCAGAAAGGGTTCTTAACATCTACACTATTAATATAATAATACATACTTTTTATTATAATAATACATGTATATGTATTATTATAATATTTAGATATTATGTATATTTTCTACAATGTGCAGATAACATGATAAAGTAATTACTTCGTCCAGGTATTATTCATGATAGTTTTTTGGAATGGATGAAATAATAAACAAAATACCACAGCTTTAATACATCCTTATAACTTATAAGTATGTGTGGAAATCTACTTATATATATATATAACAAAGTCGGGTTTGTGTGAACACTTATAACTGGAGAAATGGACCGATTTTCATGGTATTTGAATTGTTGTATTGGTCTCTGTCTCGAGTAGAATAATAACTACTAAAAAGATTAGAAAATAGACGAAAAATAATACAATAGCGAAAAATATATTCCCGTAGGAAATGTTAATGAGTTTCGTAGCTGTCAAACATTTAATATACATCCCGTCGATACGGTAAGCTCTCGCCTCAAATTAAATAACGTATTTAAATGAAAGTTTCGAATCGACGAGATATATGCACAAATTCAGATATTGACATGTTTTGAATTTTAAGTGTAGAATAATGTCAGTACTGAAAAAGGATTTGCTTTAAATTTTTATGAGTGCGTTCAAGAACTTATTTTATGTAAACTAAGGAAAATATATGAAAATAATTATTTTGTATTCATTCGCTCTATAATCGGCCTCATCGTCACTTTCCATCGGGTGAGATTGGAGTCGAGCGCAAGCTTATCTCTAATAAAAAGAATCGATGGCATTTATATCGTTTACACAAAACTTTCAATTTGAAATAATTATTATCATAGAAACAGTATTTTTTCCACATAAACGAAGTCCCGGGTACAGCTAGTATATTATAAATTAGTTTAAAAGGTAGACAATATTCGGTATTTACTGGGTGAGCGCGCTCCATCTTCCACCTCATCTTCACTTTCCATCAAGTGACTTTGAGGCCAAGCGCTATCTGTAATAAATACTAAAAAATAACATTTTAAAATATTAAAATTCCACCATTAATTAAAAGACCACCATTAAAATTTTTCGTCGACTAAACATTTAGCACGCTTCTTTGTTTCATCTATATCAACATATCTGTACACTTTACTAACTTTTTCCCTCCCCGTATTGTAAAACAAGCCAAAAGTCGAAAATACGTCTCGTCAGCTTGCAATGCATGAGTCCTAAACATCGACACGTATTGAAAGTATTGAAACAGAAGCCGCCGCAACGTCGCTATATTTCTATCAATTATAGCGCAGAAATGGTGACACGTGTTTAAAAAGTATAAGAGTGGCAACGTCGCATTTATAACGTTATAATAACGTTAATTTTTTTGTTATAAATTTCGTTCTGTTACCTGAGTAACGTTACTGATAGCATTATGACGTCATTATGTTATTGCGGTAACGTTACAAAAATAACGTTATGTATCATTACTATAACGTTATTTTTAGTAACGTTACAAGTCCCTGACCAGAACCAGTAGCAGTGCAGCGGAGCGGTCTTGGTGCCCGCTTTCTTGAGTTGCAGTGAGGTCTGGTTTTGGCAGAAGAAGCACGAAGGGAGAATCAATGCAGTGGAGATGCGATCTCTTCGTTCTGTATGCGTAGTAACGCTTGCGGGTCGCGTTAGGAACGAGGAGATACGCAGAATGGTTGGTTTTAAAGGTAGTGTCATCGATAGCTTCGATGGATCGGGCGCATGGAGAGGATGAATAATGGAAGGATGACGAAAAAGATATGCAACACGAAAGTGAGTGGAGGGAAGAACTGAGTCGGACCGAGATTTTTCTAGCAGACCAAATAAAAAGAGTTCTGATGGAAGGTAATATCAAAAGTACGCGAAATTGACGAGAGTGCATGAAGGGACTAATGAATGTTAAGGAAGCGAAAGGGGTTTGCAAGAATAGAGAGAAGTGGCATTCAATTATCTCTGCCTACCCCAATATGAATTCGGCTTGATGATAGATAGATAAATAAAAATGTTTGTAATAGGGCATGGCATCAAAGCATGCTATTTTGCCAAGGTATACTCCTACATACTCTCATGATCTTCCATAAACTTATCTGTACTGTCTGCAGTCTCTTAGATGAGGATGAAGTTATTTCACAAGATGATAATATGAAGGAGTACCATTTCTACCAACGTTACCAATCCTTTGTATCTGTTATTAATCTAGAATCCAAAGCGAGTGAGTCTCGTTAAAATTCTCCGTAACATGATAGACATATTGTCGCCTTTACAACTAAATATATCACCTTACGCAACGCACAGACTGTTCATCACAACGGGCGTCGGCATCGACTTGGGCCATTTTGGACTCTGCCACAAAGACACTGGGTTTGTTTTCGCCTGCACCTCGCGGGTGATAAGCCGCGACCTCAACTTATCGTTTACGTCAATCGTATTTGTTTTTATGTCTCGAATATCAGCAGGATATGTAGTTGTGTAATCAGCTATGATACATTTAGCGATAATGCTTGCCGCTATTGTAAAAGGATTACTTTTTATAGGTTCCTAAAGAGCTTTAAAATTGTTAAGTCAAAATTGATATCCCCCTCAAACTCCTCTGTAATGATGCAATATAAAAATGTCATAACCATTTGGCCACGTACAATATCTTACCGCGGTTATTGTGGATATCTGACCGGTTTCCATGCCGGGCAAAGCGAATGGCTGTAGGCTGAGATCCCGGCATGTACCTCTGGGATTTTCCTGATCAAGGTCAGATTTAGGCACTCCAGTAAAAGAAATATCGTGAGGAAACCCACATGGCGTTTAATAGAACTGTCATGTGTACTAACTAGTGCTGTGAGAACGGCGATCAGCCGCGCCGCTGGTCACGTCCGTCACGAACTCTAAGCGCCAAGTGGATACAGCCACTAATGTATCTTCGTTCATTCCGAAAGAAATGTAACGTGATGATATATTATTATTTAAAGTGTATAACAATATTTTTACATTTTAAAATATATAAAAACACTTACACCTACGGCGGCGAGGCCTAAGGCCCAAGCCACCGGTAGTTAGGAGCTCAGAGCGAGGAACCTCCTGACTAGTGATGAAAATGGACGGGAATTTTCCCAAAGTGCCTAAAACTAGCTTGGGAACATTCCCGGGAATTTACGAAATGTTCGCGGAAGTGTTGGGCACTTTGGGAAAATTCCCGGGCATTTTCATCTCTACTCCTGACAATGCGCGCCGTATCGAGTAATACTGTCTTCTGTCTCTGGCACTTTATCCAACAACCAAGCAAGAGCCTATTAAGTGGATAATCATGACTCTGCGATCTGCCTCTTATTACATACAACTATCGGAACGCTAATCGTTAAATTTACATCCCATATGCTATACTCATATGCTGGATTACCTGTACTTGCATCTATCTACAATACACACATTCACTGTTCTCTCATATCTCATACCTTGAAGTTCGTTTTTAAACGAGTTAATTACATTAATAGGTCAAAGAAACTACGTCATGGGCGTTACCCCTCAAAATGAAGCTTCTATATTCTTATATATCTTCTAATTAAAATATATTTTTAAAATGAATATTATTAGTTATATGAAAACAAAAACGGAAATAGTGGCTAATTCGATTGTTTAACCATTGTCTAATAGTATCGAAAATGATGTAATTAACTTAATAAAAACAATATCCGATAATTATCTAGTTCATATCAATGATGAAAAATTACCAGTTGCAAAGTGGGTTTAAAAAATTGCTACAACTTTTACACGATGGAATCTTTTCATAGACATTTTAATCATGCTAGTGTAAAAGTTTCGTTAGATAAATTTAAGGGAATTCGATATTAAATAGATAAGGGAATACGGCAGATGGAGGCTCTGCCACAGTTTGATGAAAAGGTAAGGGCTTAGGAACTTTTCAGAGCGTGACTAAATAACTCTCCATTACTGGTGTTTCCACGGCTTACCGATAATTAATCTGGCTGATCCTTGAGAGCCAAGCTCCTGAAGGATATACTACAACCCAGATAGATAATCCACGACTCTCCAACTAATACCCCTGATAATATCTATCTTTGCACGACAATCAAATAATTACCTACCGTTTACAATTTACTACCTTATTTCAAAGGGATAGAGCATACAATTGACTAAAACTGATACGTATTTGTGGTACGTGACAGCATATCGACCTCAGAACGAAAATATCACACGAAAACACATGTTGTTTACAATAAGTAGTTTAACCTTATTCTTTTAATCATTCTGACACTAATAGTGGTCTACAAGGCGAGCTAGTCGCTGCTAGTCTCCGTAAGGACAATCTAACGTTCGAGGCAGAACAATATAAATAACAACTGAAAAAAATAAGACTTTATTGCCAACTCTAAGCAATGAGTGCAATGAGAGGTCATACACAAACGAGACATAACACGTTGAGGAATACCAAAACAAAACTCGTTATTTGCTAGAAGTTCGCGACGTGTTTTTGAAACAGACATAACTTGTTTATTAATGAACTGATTGAAATAAAGTTAACGCTTAATGTTAAATGAACCATTTTACAACATATTAACGAAAACCGCACTCAATTCAGATTAACCATTTCTGAGATTAGCTAGCACAACCGCATACAGATATGTGTATATTGATTAACGATTTCAATACATTTTTACTGGCTGTCTTTACATCGCGCAAGCGAAATTTTTCTGCAAGGCGGTATATATTACAATATAGAACCTTTCAAACAGTTTATCATCTAAATAATATTATATATATATCTGACAGATAGATTTATTATATGTATTGATGATATGATATTAACTTTGAAAACTATTTTCCTGTTTTCATATTCCATCGCAAAAATCCTTTGTTCCACCCTCTTCTTTTTATAGCAGAACCACGCGTGTGCAGGCTTACGGAGGCACAGCTATACGGTATCTCACATCCCGGCTAGCACCAAGAGGTTCCTTAGCTCTCACCGCAGCCGAGTCCTTGAGCTGTGGAATGGTCTTCCAACGAGCGTGTTCCCACCGTTCTATAATATTGGGTCCCTAAAACGAAGCGTAAAGAGATATTTGTGTCGGCCGACATAACCACAGCGACTATCGATTATTTCTCTTTACTATTGTACCGTGCGTGCCATAAGGCGTGTGTAGTCACAATGCGAAGTCAGGTTATAGTTCTAGGCGTATATTTGTGGATCTATATGTTTATATTTGTGGCATCATAGCTCCTAAACGGATGAATCGATTTTGCTTTAGTTTTTTTGTTTGAAAGATAATTTGATCAGGCGTATTCTTAGCTATGACTGGAGATTATCTGATCAGCTTCTTGAACTAATTCTCCACTGGGTGAACTAATTGTAAATCTACTGCTCCTAATATTACAATAACATAGTCACCTGGACCTGATGCTGCAGAATCATCTGGAGTCAGCAGGACGCTTAACTCTTCAGAAACTTACAGCAGAAGTATTGTGTTCGAGCTCATTGGAATGGTCGCATTGAATAGTTAATAAATAAGTAATTGCTTCGGAGATTGTTTTAAAGATTTTGATCTTGAGACATATAATTCTATTTCAGATAAGATCTTCAGCTGGCCACAATAGCCAGTTGCTATTAAGGGGATTAACGAAGGGAACCACAAGGAAAGCCAAAAGAACAATTACGTTGGGTTGGGCAGCATTTGGGAAATTACTTTAGGCCTTATCGTCTTCTGTTCCACAATACCTGAAAACTAAAGTTTTCAACGAATTCGTCCTACCAGTTATAACTTACAGAGCTGAGACGTGGGCGCTAACCGCTGGGCTAGTCCACCAATCTAATGTCACTCAGCGTGCGATGGAGCGGGCTATGTTGGGCATCTCTCTCAAGGATAAAGTACGAAATGAGGTTATCAGACAGTCAACAACCAAAGTTGTTGACATAACTCTTCGTATTAGGATCCTGGAGAGCTTCTTAAGCGGAGACCGTGAATCGGCAGACGTAGCTTGGGTCGTGTGACGGCAAGGTATAACGACGACCTGCGAAAAGCGTCCCAAAGAGGTTGCATGAGAGAAGCTGAAGACCGGTCTCAACGGCGCTTGTTAGGAGCTAGCTGACAGCTTGTCTAGCTGTTGACTGCGGTGGCCTGATGATGATGGTGACGATGATTATTAAGGGGACTGTCAATCCTTAGCTATTTTTTATTTACAATAATAAAATGTTGTCGACATCAGTCTCAAGCGTAGGTGTACCCAGACTGATCTGCATAAAAAGGGCCAAGGCTACGTGCTGGGACAAAAAAGGGCAGCCAAATAACATTTCTTGCTCGTTTGCAAGTGATTTTCCTTGGAGCAGTGATTTCCGTAGTCATTAAAGCGTTATTGTGAATGTTTTTGCGTACGTGCGACCCGCCACGCCCGGCTGTCGCGATGCTGGCTGGCTATCTCCGACGTCAACCGATTTATTTCAAGCGATGATCACGGGTGGGAACGACAGTGCATTTTTCAGATAATCTCCACTTTCGTAGGGATCATAGATAAACTCACAGCAATAAGTTGTTCATGTACTATCTCCTATTATTATATATATCTCCTATATTTTTTATTAACTTTAATAAGCGATTTATGATTTATTATGTGTACGGCGATCAGCTGCGCTACTGGTCACATTGGGCATGATATATAAGTGCAAAATGGATACGCTTTGAAGCGTGAACGCTTGCGGATCACGTTAAAAACGAAGAGATACGCAGAAAGGTTCGTTTGAAAGATAGAGTCATCGATAGCATGAACAAAAGCATGTTTCGAAGGTTCGGGCACGTGGAAAGAAGGAATAAGATAAACAATACGAATGTGAGCGGATGTAAGCGCCGAGGCCGACCGAGCCTTGCCTACACAGACCAAATAGAGTTCTGATGGAGTACTGTTAAAAGTATGCGCTATCGACGAGCGTGCATGAAGGGATTAATTAATTTTAAAGAAGCGAAAAATTTTTGCCATTCTCTGTGCATACACCAATAGGGAAAAGAATATACCGTGAAGATATATTGTTATTATTTTCGTATCACTTTTGGCAGATGTATGTGTTTCTTAATTCACCGCTCAGAGCATGCAAAGCTAATGAAAGGCCGTAAAGCCAGGTAGGAAATCGTACCATCCGGCGATTAACCCCACGTGCCGTCCTGCTCTTACGTCAAGAACAAACCTGTCCATCTCGCTCTAGCATCATGACGCTAGGCACGTAGGCACTTGGCACAGAAATACAAAATATTACCTAACTTTCTACTAGTTTTTTTGAAGCAATTACCAAGAGCGATCACTTTTAATGTTTTCTGCGAATTTCAAATAACAGTTCGGTTAACTATGCCAATCGCTGGGGAAGGTCGTACAGAACAATTTGAGGATAATTTTTTTAGAGCAAAAATATTACGCACATGTCTAAATTATTATACCGATATTAACTCAATCGGCAAACGTTGTTTTGCCATATAAGTTATTTCTAGGTAATTTCTAGTATCGACAAAAAATAACTAACTTATTGTAAGTGTGTAAGGATAAAATCGAAAAAAAAAATGTTTAGGGTGAACAATCCTTATCACTGAGGGATATGAAAAATAGATAGTAGCCGATTCTCAGACCTACAGAATATGCATATACAATTTGGTAAATATCGGTAAAGCCGTTTCGGAGGAGTAAGGTAACTAACATTGTGATACGAGAATTTTATGTGTATAGAGATAATATTTGAAGTGGTAAGGCGGCTGCTCGGCCACAGCAATCAAGTTAAAAGAGCATCATACCCACTGGCCTCAGCCCTTAGAATTTCAGGATCAATGAGTTTATTTCCAGTTGCTCATACGTAGAGACTCTCTGCCGTGGTATACGCGGGCTGACCTGGCGATCGCGTCTGAAGCGGATTGTCGTCCCCTTGCCAGCAACCGTCGTCCCGGGACTACACTGTTATTTCCATCAGGTTAATGCAGTCCCTTTGCCACGCCAAAGTAAAAGAACAAAGGCAATTACGCCCATTGATCTAACTCTAGACAAAACTTTCGCTTGTACTGTGGGTACTAGACAAAGATACATTCATATCCACAACCGTGACTCGCAACGAAGTAACTTTTTCATCACAGTGGAAGTTTTTTGTATACTAGCTTAACAAAGTGAGTACTCCGCACCTGATGGAAAGTAAACTGTAGTCCTAAAACGGCAACGAATGTCTAGAGACGAGAAACAATTGTCAGTGACCGCTGCCAAGCCGCCGCGACCTGTGCCACGGCTGAAGGACTCTGGCGCAGCTGATCGCCGTACTCACAGCACTAGTTACACGGGACATTTCTATTAGATGCCACGCGGGCTTCCGCACTATTTCTTGTGTCACTGGATGTACGTTCCGGAATTCGAACCTACACTCATCCGTGGGGCACGGAACCGGTCCCTCATCCACTATGCCACCACTGCCACTAAAAATTACATCATTATTGTAAAACCAATTCGTTTTTTATACAAACATGTTTTATAAAAGATAGACACTTATCCCTTTATTTATTTATAAGTACACTTACATAGACTACATTAACACAAAACTATATAAAACATGAAGAGGATACATTATAAATGCGACTATATTTATAAGTGTAGACTAAATGCACAGAAGAAAAGAAAAATAAAAATAAAAATACGAGTAACATAAAAAGATATAAACTACTATAATCAGAAAATTTTTATAACAGAAAAAAAAATCAATAATCTATGGAACAATCTTCTCAAATAACATCCTTTTTTTTTAATTTGCATATAGTTTCGTTAAATATGTCGAGATCTATTGATCTCGACATATAATTGTATAACTTTGTCATTGTCTTTCTCTTTCGGGGTGAACAGAGATACATTAGCGACTGTATCGGATTTGCGCTTACATGTCCTGCCCAACGTGACCAGTGGCGCGGCTGATCGCACTTCTCACAGCACTAGTACACGCGTCATTTCTATTAGATGCCATGCGGATAGAGCGTGCTATATCCCTCCGATATAGCGTGATGATATATATTTAATATTTATTTATATATGTAACACAAGGATGTACATATATAAAATTAAAAATGTTTATTGGAATGTGTATCACATTAAAATAATTAAGTTAGACCAAAACAACGATAAACACCATGTTTATTTACGATAATGCAACATTGTTACAAAAATATCTTTTTTTTATCCAAAATCATTATTCAACGTTGAATCAATTATAATTATCAATTTAAATACGAAATTGTGATTAAAAGAACCTTTGACGTTTGAAAGAAATGAAGAATAGTTTGAAAGACAAGATAAAATGATTGTATCTGTGAACTTTAGACTATTTCGTGAGAATTATGAAACAATAACCCATTGTCTTCAGCATCCATTAGTCAAATATACCTATCCACGTATTCTTTTAACTAAATATACGAATAGTGATTACACGACGAAAATTTTATTAAAATTTGTTACTGTCTTATACAGTATGTTTTGAAAATCATGTCTGATCCGAAAAGGGAATATAGCCAGCGGCGCCAAGTGAGGACAGTTCAGTCAACTGTCAGTACATAACCAGTGCGTTTACACGTTAGCGCAACTCCAACCCGACGCAGCCTGTCGGCGTTTCTCCTCGAGGTAGTCGCTTCCGAAACGCTGGTAGGGACACCCAACCCGACCCACAAGGGTGCCCTTGCGTTGTCTTGGCCTTTTTTTGCTTTCTCACTAAAAAGGTTAACCTAAATATAATAGTATACCATATGTCGGATAACATCTGCATGTGCTGGAAGTTACTTATATCCGCACGTAGAGATTCGCTTCTAAATTCATCACGCGAACAGCTAAGGAGTGGAGTATCCTGCCAGCCAGCATATTCCCATGATTTTATAAGTAAGGAGCCCTTAAGAAAAGAGTGCATAGGTATTTGTTGGGCGGACGCGGTACTTCTTCGGACTCATCTTCACCTTCCGCCAAGTGTGATCGAGGTCAAGCTTCCGCCCGTATATTATAAAATAATGAATCTAATATTGATACCAAGTAACGCTCCGACCTCGGACAGGGTTTTTATCACAACTGTATGTAACTTCAGTAACGTGCATAGAGTATTTGCGCAAAGTAGGCAGAATTCACGTAATTAATTTGAATATTTTATTATTATAGTAAATATTATATAGCGTTCATGGGAAAGATAAATGGCGTGAAAATAAAATAGATATTAATATAAATGTTTCCTTTTTTTGTTTAACTTTAAACAATTTATTGCTGATTTATTTATCGTAAGGGCATGCAATGCTTTTATGCGTCTATGGGATGACCGCTACTGTGTAACTTATAATGTGAAAAGTTATTGATATTATGTCGGTTTAGGCTTTTTCAAGTTTTATAATTTAATTGAATCCACATAAACATTTCATACTTCTTTTCATATTAATAATTTTAAATATAGTATCAGAAGGTAAACATTACTTTTTTAAAGAAGGCTTACACAAGAATTAAATTCATAAGAATAATGTACGTACTTTATCGACATTATTTATCGAAAACAAGGTGACATCGACGTAAAAAATATGTTTACAATACACAAAAGGCAGTACTGTCAAATATCTCCATGAATATACATATATTTACAATAATAATAAATAATATATCGTCACGTTATATAACCTTTCGTGGTGAGCAGGGATACATTAATAGCTGTATCCACTTTTGTGTGTAGCTGTATGTCGTGCCCAACGTGACCAGTGGCGCAGCTGATCCCCGTTCTAATATTGCTGGTACACATGATATCTATTAGATGGCATGCGAGTTTCCTCACGGTGTTTTCTTTCTCAGGTAAGCATATGGCGCCTAAATCCGTACGTAATCAAGTTAAACCCGGAGGTACGTGCCAGGATTCGAATCTATGTGCATTCGCGTCGCCCCGCGCGGGGACCCGTGCTCTATATCCACAGGCACACATCTCGTATATATGTATTTACATTGATAATGATGATGTCCTAGCCGGATTCGGCCACGGCGACTGTTTCAACACCGATTAAGAAAATCGAGGTCCAGTTTACGGAAACAGTCAATTGCGCAGGAGATATTTAAGTGCATAACTGGACGCGCTGCCAGAAAAGCACTCTCTCGTCCGAGCTCCCTCAGGCCCGATGGAATGGAGAACCAGTACTATTGGGAGGGAGCAGGATGCAGGTTTGGTCGAGTTTTCTTTCTCTGAACACCTGGTTGAATTGCGGTGTTCAAGAGATACCTTAGTCGCCTTTTACGACGCCTCAGCAAGAAGAGGGGGGTGCTATTCTTTTCTGCCGGCAGCCACCACGGCTAACATACAACAATACAAATGGTATTTACATTACCAATATATTCATTAATCGTCTTATTTTTCTTTTTCTTACGGCAATAGCCTGGATTTATATGAAGCTGGTGGGTATCTTAAAAAACAGCTCTTAATAAACAATAAAGAATAAGCGAATAAAGACTACAACAACTTCGGCCCAGGTCGGGCCCGGCATGGATTTCTCTTCGCATCTCTGAACAGGACCCAGTACTTACTCGACGCCATGGATAGGTTGCAGCTGAGGGTTGTTCGCATTGAGAATGATTCTGATTTGACTAAGTATTTTGAAGTGCTCCAGTTGCGCAGAGATATTGCCTCACTGAGCGCTTTCTGCTTTCTTTTTGCAGATTTGCAGAGTCACAGCTATAGGGTAACTCCTACCCCGGCTATAACCGTGAAGTTCTCTAACTCTTACTTTTGCCAAGTCGTTAACCGTCCTGTAATATTGGCTCCTTTAAACGAACAGTGAACAGATATCTGTGCAGGCCAGCATAATTGCTGCGACTATCGATTGTTTTTGTTTAATATTTTAGTTGTTTTTAGGTCTGCACTATGCTTACCATCACGCGTGATGTGCACAGGGTCGAGCTAGGATAACATGTTGTTAGTATAATGTGTATCATGAAATGTTTTGATGACTATATATTTTTTAATAAACTAAATAAAATACTTCATGCGATTAAAAAACAAAAACATTTAGAAATATAATATTCATTTATTCTCTCCGATAGGGCCTTTGTAAACTCTTAAATTTACTTGAGTAAACTGAGATCTCGTTAAGCCAAATTTAAATCACAACCACGGAATTAGGAAATATATATGGAAGGACAATTTAGTTTTGTAAATGCGCGAATCAACGCGAAGAAACATTTTTAATGTTTTGTATCCTTATTCATGCTCATTTTGTTCTATCGTATTTTTAATTTAACTCTGTAGCATATTTTGACACCAGTACGTCAACTCACGACAGATCGTTGAAATTTCCTATTGCTCTATTTCAGAACACTTTCACTACGTATATAGTTCCTTTATTGTTTCTAATCCTGTGAGCACAACCAGTTAAAATACGTTTGCCATTTTGTTTAATGGAATGCAATTTTTACAATTACTGGTTATTCTTCCGCGCGCCTCTCGTCTGATTGGCTGACATGGGCTTCGTGGTCTCCCAGCCCGGCCGCCGCGACCAGCTCGACTATCTTCGGCTGCAGCGAGAGGGCCTTCTGCGACGGCAGACTCCTCAGCAGAGAGGCTATGTACTTCCCAAAACTATCAAAATAATCCTCATTCTGAGACATCAAAACGTGAAGTTGCGTGGAAATATCCCTCAGGGTTTGCGTAAAGGTGTTTATATCCGTTTCATCTGTTTTAACGCGTTTCGGAGCTCGCGCGCTGGATACCTTGCGCTTCCTTGAAGGTACTGCGTCAATATCATCTACTTCGCTGCAAGTAGGTTCTCTTAAGCTCGTGTCTGGCATCAGGACATCCTCTGGATTCGTCATCTGTACCAATTCTTCAATCTCTTCTTCTTTTTTAATCTCCTCTTGATGTATCTGGAAATAATTACAAACAATTACAAAAAACAGGGCAATCCAAAAAAAGGAGACAGAAGGCTGGCCTAGTTAAAAAAATCCCTCGCACTTCTTAAAGGACGAAATATCATAGGCAGAAGGGAATACACTCACTAGCTTAAAGCTCAGTCCGCGTCCTGATTACAAGAGAAGTAAAAATTGCAAAATTTTAGATAGAGGATAGAAGTAATGGTAAAATTGTGGCTCAATAAATCAGCTCGCATGATTCTGTTGTGGAAGGGAGAAGGCGATACAAACAGTAGGAGATGCTAAACGAGCTTCTATTCCTGGAGACTTGCATCTGCTCTAAATTCTCAGCGACGACTATCATAATTAAGGTTTTTAATTTACAAAAAAAGAAAATTAAGCACACCCCTATCATGTTTCAGGATCAGCTCGTGTATTGCCGCCTCTTGTTCTCTTTCTTCAATATAGAAAGACGGCAATACTTCCCGTGCTGCATTCGGCTATAGAGAGTGCCTGACCACTTTTCATCTGCTGCACTCTCAACTTTTATTTTTTGGTACAAAAACGAGAAAATTCTTTACCAACACGGGGTGAGCCACGTTCCTCGTAGGCTGCAGATGCGGTCGCAAGAACGAGTCCATTTTGTGAAACCAGAACACTTTTGGTCTATACCCTTCGATGGGATCGTCTCCGTAGCCCGCGGTGACGCTGTTCGCGATCTTTTTCAACTCCTGGCAGTAGGAATTCCTCAAATTCTTGAACTTTATCATGACGTGCCGCGGTTGGAAGTGTTTTATGTGCAGTTTCTTAGCAATGCGCTCTGCTGCTCTAGCCCGCTTGTCTCTGTTCCTGTAGTCGTCCAGGCTGGTGTTCCACAGGCACTCTTCCTTGTGGTACAAGTCGATGAGCTGCAAGGTTTTGTCGTCGCTGATGCGCAGGATGGAGTTCTGAGTAACGTCGGCCATAGCGCGTGATGACGACCTCCGCGGCGGCGTGGGCACGCCTCACTGGCCGGAGCACGCGCTCCTCGCGTACGCTTGCCGTGGTTTTTGTGGCCGTTTTTTTCCTCTACGCGCCCGACTCGTTCGGCTGTGGCTGTAATGGATTTGCGTGCGTCGGGCGGAGCGTGCGTCTCGCCCGTCACTTCACGCTATGGCTTAGCGGTGTCGTCATGAAGGCTCGAAAATCCAACATTTTTTACCTAGTTCTACATTCTTGTTACTTCAGTTGTGCGTGTGAGACAATTAATAAATGTTTCTTTATTGTGATATGTCTTCACGCTGTATCCTTCGAGATGATCGTTGAGACATTAGTGGCTGGATACAAGCCCATGTAAAGTATTAGAGCATTCGATACACGATAACGACAAAGAAAACTGCAAAATGCATAAAATTAACACAAGGAAACGTCATGATATTTCAAAAGCTTTTGTCAATTTCATACATTTTTAACTTTCTAGGAGCGTTATTAGTTGTGTAGACTAGGGATGTAACGGAGGCAGTTTTATCGGAACCGAAGTCGGAGTCGGTTTTTTGAAATTTGATTTGTCGGAGCCGGAACCGGAGTCGAAGGCAATGTCAGTATCAAGAGACGGCAGTAGGAAGTAGTTTTAGTATGGGACATAAAAAATATTATTCAGTAAACCTTTTTAATTAGAAAGTAATGAATTTACACATGCACAGACAATGAAAATAAAAATTGTGTGTTTCTTATTAACATTTTCCCATTAAAAGTGAACAAATTAAATCAAATTTGCTCCAGGGTTGTTTTTGTGCTAATTTTTATTTAATTTAATTTAATGTAAATATAAATTAAAAAAGACCTTTTAGTAATAAATTTAAATGTACATTTAGTTTTGAATTTATTAACTTTGATAATATTTTTTTAATCCAAATTTTTAAAAATTTCTTCTACAAATTAAGTAGCATTGATTGTTTGATTGATTGATTGATATTATGTTTCAACAAGATTTAAAATGAAATCAAGTGAATGGACTACAACAGTGGTGGTGACTTCAGATTTATACCTCCGATTAAAAAGTTTCGGAACCGAAGGTGTAATATCAATCGGAAGTTCCGACTTATCGGAGTCGGAGTCGAAGCTCCGTAACATCCCTGGTGTAGACGCTCAGTAGCGCAGCTGATTGGCGTACAGATAAATTAACAAAACTTATATAATAATGCAGTAACTTTTTTAGCCAAATATGTCTACCTTAGGTGTTAATATATGTTTTACTTTGTTTCTGTAAATCGGCTTTTAAAAGTTGAACGGAGCGGATTATGCACTCAGGCTGAGATTTAGATAGACTCCACCTTTAAGTTAGCTTAGACTTTACTAAAACATTACAATTTATATTACTCAATGTATGGCAAAGGATTTAGTATGTCACCGATTTTGTCAACATGGACTTGACTCTGCGAATACTATGGCTATACTCAAGTCCCTGTTATATAATCAGTTTTTTGTGAAACCTAAATTATTTTTTTAAAAACATTCCTAGACAATGTCGACATAGCGTCTAAAAATCTCAGCCTCAAAGTTGTAAGAAAATAATAATAATATATCGTCACGCTACATCCATTGCGGCGTGAGCAGAGACACATCAGTAGCTGTATCCACTTCGCGGTTACATGTCGTGCCCAACGTGACCAGTGGCGCAGCGGATCGCCGTTCTCACAGCACTAGTACACAGGACAGTTCTGTCAGATGTCACGCGGGCTTCTTCACGGTGACAATTAATTTCATAACAATTAGAATGATGATCGATGATGCGTAAGTGATGATACGTGTCCGGAGTCATCGCCGCCGGCGAGTCTACGTGGCTGCGGGCCGGTACAGCGCTGATAACGAGTTTAATATTGCTGATAAGATAAGAACATTCCATGCTTTGCTTGTAACGGAGGCATGAAGCTGAGGTATCACAGAGACAAACAAAATATTATACAATACTGTCTGCCCATCTTACACTGACATTTGTAGACGCCATTTGCACTCTGCTCCGGCAACGAGCTCGCCTGTGACAGCAGCTGTATGTACAGACTGATTTCATAGATGAGGGGATATTTCAGGATACCATGATCTGTACGCGTAAACAGGAAATAACTGTATTCCTTAACTAATCATAAAGAAATATTGAAGAACAAATGGGAATTGATCCGTTATATGTTTAGATGCTGCAGTGCGTGCGGCGCATGATCGATTGGTAAATAGATAATGTTCTTTTTACGTAATTTCAGATAAACAGGTATTGACTCCTTTTCTTTTCGTACTTTATCCTGTCTTAGGACAGGCAAAATGTCTACTTAATAATTAACTGTTATTCATTCATTCCTGTGCATAATAGTCGCTAAATATATTATATTAACTATAATTTATTTCGTTTTAAAGGATGTATTAAGATATCACTATGTTTACATACCTGGCATTAGAATCGAACGCTGAACATCCCCCCTCAACATATCCCTCGTCTATAAAATCACTTTGTATAATAGGAACTTGAGTAAATCCTAAGAGCAAGCTTACAGAGCCAAATACGACTCGAGAAAATTAATAACTTGCTATAAATCTTTATATGTTTAATAAATTATACAATTTGTAATGGTTAAGTAAATGCTGAGCAAAGTAAAAGCCCCGTCTATAAACCTCGGGCTTAGAAATGACTGAGATTTATTCCGGTACCTATTTTGTAATTTTTTTTTAATTATTGGATTGGCAAAGATCCTGAATGACACATGATGGTCAAGAACGGCAGCGACCGCCGAGGGGCGAGAACGCGTTGAGAGCCGCCATCGCTATGCCGGTCAGCACATCACGGTACCTAGAGACCTGAAGCCGTGGTATGTGTGCTCGCTGTCGTTTGTGGACTACACTGTACTTACCATCAGGTGCATTGTAGTCACTATGTCGAGCCAGTATAAAAGAAAGGTTAAAAAAATGATTGAAGCAGTTGTATGGTAGAGTTATGCAATCTGAAGTCTTTGTTACGACTCGATTCTCAAATGAAAGTTGTATTTATTGTGTTGAGTGCACATTAAGTAATTAAATTCATGACTCAGACGTAACGTGACCGGCAGGGCTTATCGCTTTATGGGCCTGAGTCATCGAATCATCAGCCATTTCGCAAAGCATTAACATTTTACGAATCAACGTAACAATTCGTGTGATATCAATAAACCGTTCCATTTTCAGTGCTCCGTGGTGATGTGGCTGCGCTGTGGGTAACGGGCCGGTCTCTATGCGTGGCAACGTTACTGGTCGTCATTTCGTATCCCGGCGCTTACCTCTTGGTTTTACTAGAGTAAGTGCGGACTTGGATAGCACATACTCACCGGTAGTGCTGTGAGGACAGCAGTCAGCTGCACTACTGCCATATTGGGCACAGCATATAAGTGAAAAGTTGATACAGGCGCTCGGGGCCGGATTTGGAAATGTGGAGGCCCTGGGGCAACGAAGGAATGGAGGCCCATAATTATTCATAATATCCTAAAAAAATTTTTTTTCTTTTTAGGTTTTTTTTTTAAATTTATTGTCACCAAATACAATTATTTAAAAAACCATGTAATAATCAGTAAATTATTGCGTTAACGAATAGAACTTCGCTTTTTTCGACGAAAAGTTGTTGACGATTTCACTGGGATCTAACTCTTTGGGTAAATCACTTACAATACTAAGTAGGGCTAGCTTCGATTGCCGATTTTTTAGCTTTATTGTAGGGGCCTCTCTCCTGCGCAGGCCAAGGAGCAGCTACCCCGCCTACTCTCCTCTAAATCCGGCCTTGTAGGTGCTAATGTATATGAGGCGTCTAATTTCAAAAGCCGCTAAAACGAATTTTCGTACAAAATTACTTAATAGTTCTTATCAAAGCAAATATTATATATGAATTTTCTCTTTTTTGCTTTCTCACTCTAGAATAATAATTTAAATACCTTATAAGAATATGATTGTTAAGTCAAAGATTAATTATAAGTGTTTATAAATTTATGGAATTTGATATAAATATGTTAATAGTGGGTTTTGAAATTAGACTCCTCATATCTGCTCACTGACAAGAGATATATCGTGACGATGTTTCATTCATAGTCTATAACAGAAAATAAATACTTTTTTCCGAATATCTTACTGCTTACCTCAAAAGGTTTATAATACCGTGATATATGGTTTTAAAGTGTAGGGCAAGCGACACCATTCCTGCTGGGTTATCGGTTATGCCTCAGTCGTACGATGATAACGCGCGATAAGGGATTTGGGGCGCTCCATCGTGGCGGCGGCGGCGGCGGCGTTCATCAGTGATCATGAGCGTTATTCCTTAGCAGTCTCTATGATACACGACACATAATGCAAGCTCGTAGCGAATAATCCTACGTTGAAAAAGACTCTGGCGTTGCCAACTGATTTTTTGTTTTTTTTTTTTTTATCCTGATTTGGCATAGTGACCACAGCGCCACTGGTGGTAAGCAAGATTCAGTTAAAAAATGGATACGAATATCAACAGTAAAGAAAAAGCCATTGATAATCGCCGCGCTTAGCTGGCCTGCAGAAATATCTTCACGCATCGTTTAAAGGAGCCAACAGCACGGGATGGTGGGAACACGCTCGTCGCAAGCCTCCACAGCTCAATGACTTGGCAAAAGTAACAGAGAACTTCTCAGTCCCAGCCGGGGTGTGAGTTACCGAATGGCTGCGACTCCGTAGACCCGCGCGCGTGCTTCTGCTATGGAAGGGAGAGGGTGGAACAAGGTTTAATAATTCTAAAAACAGTTGGAAAATATATTAAATAATATATTGAATAAAAAAATATATAATCATAATATAATATATAATAAAAATATATAATAATAATATATTGAATAAATAAAATCGCATTTTTATTCTAAATACAGAATTAGAAGATATAAAAAAAATTCACAAGCGTCTAAAGTGTTGTTAATAAAATATCCTTAAATAGAACAATATACAATTTATCGATCTGCAGTGATTGGACTCGTTGTGGTATCCTGATTGGAATGAAATTATTGCCTATTATAAATACTTCAACGGGTTTTATGCGCGAATTAACTTACTTTTCATTATGACTCGACCCATAAGCGACCGATGTCCATGCACGACGACGTCAATGTTCATAATTTCGAATCGCGGCACATGCTGGAATTCTCCAGATTCTGTGAGAATTTAGGCATCACAGGCTGACCGGTTCAGGAAAAGATCGCGAAGAAACCCGCACGGCATCTAATAGAAATAATTTGTGTACTCGTGCTGTGAGAACGGCGATCAGCTGCGCTACTGGTCACGTTGGGCACGACATATAAGCGTAAAGTCAATACGACCACTATAATTTATTAAAATTATCTTTTAACTTGTCACAAAATGGCTAAGGCTCTCCACAGCCGAATTGTAAATCAGCGATCGTGGTTCAAAAGTACAAGCCAGGCGCAGACAAGCCGGAGCCTGCGGTCGCCGAGCCGGGGCACAGCGCGGCGTTGCGCAATCCCCGTCACGTACGCCGGCGCGTGCTGCTGAATAATGCTCAATCTCGCTGACATGACGTTGACGGTGCGCTGGCTCGCTGCACTCGATACTGTTGCTAAGGCGCCTAGGGCTGACAATTATAGTGATGATTTCCTAGCCGGATTCGGCCATGGCGACTGTTTCAACACCGATTAAGAAAATCGAGGTTCTTAAACAGTCAATTGCGCAGGAGATATTTAAGTGCAGAACTGGACGCGCAGCCAGAAAAGCACTCTCTCGTCCGAGCCCCCTCAGGCCCGATGGAATGGAGAACCAGTACGATCGGGAGGTAGCAGGATGCAGGTTTGGTCGAGTTGTCCTTCTCTGAATACCTGGTTGAATTGCGGTGTTCAAGAGATACCTTAGTCGCCTTTTACGACACCTCAGCAAGAAGAGAGGGGTGCTATTCTATTCTGCCGGCAGCCACCACGGCAGAACAATTATAGTACCTGGTTAGCAGCGACCTGGAGACTGCAGGAAGAGCTTGATCACCGGGGCTGGTGCACTGGCAGCGACTCTGACGCTCCTGTGCATCCACTTCTACGTAGCCCTGAGTTTCTTTTGGCGTTTTTTCTCAAGGTAGTTGCTTTTGAGATGCAGATAGGTCACGGATATGTTACTTTCCTGGCTGACCGCCCAAGCCAATCAATTAATATATTTATTGCACTCCACAATTCACATAGAATACGCATAATATTTTTTTTTGTTACAATTATGAACCCTATTGGGCTTGGCATTAATATGGATAGAAGTGGAAGAATTTTGTTATGGGAATATTTAAAAAAATCATATCCAAACATATATCAGTACATGTCACATTTTGTGTCTCATGATGATGATGAATGATATCCCAGCCAATTTGGCCTTGGCGTCGTTTCACATAAATCACATAAAGCAGGCGCGAGCTCCACTACTATTCGGCGAAGATGAAAATATTCGGAAACAGTCAATTATATTTGATGCGTGAATGCTAGCGCTTGCACAAACGCACCCTCTCGTCCAAGTTACTCTCCATCTAATCGAACGGGGACCTGACAGAAGTACAGTGAGGCAGGATGCCGTGTTTGTCTGTATAGCTAGCTAGGACATATAAATGTCCCCACAAAAACACACACCATATTTTTGATATCTTAAGTCGAGGTCCGTACCTACAGGAAAGCCCTCGCGTTGCCATCCAACCCATGACTCGCTGGCTGATCGTCTTAAGTACTTGCCCTTCTCGCCTGGCACCTCAGGTTCTCGCCCTCCTCGCCTGGTGATGTTGTCAAGGCCTTACCCGGCCAACATTTTTCCCTGGCTACAAAAAAAAAGTTTGAGGATTATATGTTCCGATTATTAAAAAAATCAAAACCACTACTCACTAAGAGTGAGTTTAATAGACGCTGCTATGGCTTTGATTAAACTTTGCTCAGAAAATAAGTTCGTCTTTGAGAAAAAATTGAATGTATAATAGGTGGGGCGGCAGGGCGATTGCCCGAACTGGCTCGTGATATCAGGATATTTTTGGTCTAGATTCGGCATAGTGGCCACCCTACGCCTGACGGTAAGCATGGTACAGACCAAAAAACGGCTACAACTAACAACAGTAAAGAAAATCAATCGATAGTCGCAGTGATCATGCCAGCCTGCACAGACATCTCTTCGTTGTTCGTTTAAAGGACCCAATATCATAGAACACGTTCGCAGGAGTAGCATTCCACAGCTTAACAACTCTGCAAAAGTTAGAGTTAGAGAAGTTTTTAGTGCCAGCCAATCTTAATCTCAAATAATTTGTCTTCAGTAAAGGAGTTGCCAACCCTATACACGAGCACGTGACGTCACACTCATATAGAAAATCAGTCGACTAATTCACTCGTCGATAACGAAATCTCCGCGCGACTCTTTTTCATTTAATATACTCTTCATATAATCGGAGCAACTTGTATTTTTCTTATTTAAAAAAAAAATGAGATGTATTTTTAACCCTAGTTAGTTTGGCTAATCCTTTTTTTGTAACGCAGGCGATAAATTTCTCTCGGAGAAGGACCTTTGCCAGAGACCCTTGTAATGTGTACCAAAAAAGGGGATAACCTTCCCTAGAACTGTCCGGACAGTGTTGAAGGCGGCGCTGGCTGGCTCCTACTGGTTATTTCCGCCCAGTCGCTACTGCTTTCCCGCTCGTTGCCAGCCGGACCTGGAGATCCGTATTCCTCCGAAGATCTGGAGAGCGGATAACCTCAGGCTCCACATCTACAATATGCTTTACAGATAGTAAAGTACCCATGGTGAGGAGGAGAGGGATGTTGGCAGTGGTTTAGAGGTTTAGTTAACACACATTTATTGACTGTTAGGCGCTACGAAGTTCGAGAGGGCAGTGGGTAAGGTACACTTACAATATCCCTATTTCTGCATCGAGGGTTATTAAACATGAGTTTTTGATGAATACCAAAGCAGAGGCAGTCGCGGGAGATCACTAGTAATGCAGTAACGGTAGACGGCAGACAGCTCGCGCTAGGCTACAGCCCTACTCGTATAACAACAGCGTTTTCCATTAAACAGAACCTCTCCGCAACTGCACCTGCGAACGGCAATAAATTCTCACATCTCTGCCGCTACTGTGTGCGCCGGGCGCTGTGGACGGGCGGTTTTTAAAACGCATTTGCTTTTCGTCTCAGAAATTATTGTTTTAATTTTAGGACTAATACAGACCTTGTAGCCTTGAACCCTTGTGTGGTGAATTTTGTAGTGATATTCTACTGATACTGTACTGATTGAGGATCGCAATGAATTCCTAGGGCACCATATATTTACGTACTACTCCATATAGGAGATCTTTTTTCGGTGGAACTGTTTTCTAGAATATTCCTTGAGCCATTGGCTTTCAGTATTGCCATGAGAAAGTACGTTAAATATGAAAGTAATATAGCTAATATTTAACAAACTCTATTTCTAGGGTTCCGTACCTCAAAATGGAATAAAGAAACCCTTACAGGACTGCTTCGTTGTCCGTCTGTATGTCTAAATCCTTTCTGCAGGAACACGTAAAGATATTTTTCTTTTATGAGTTGTTAAAGATCGCTGGTCTGCACTGGATCTCAACAATGGTATTATGTCCAATGTTCCTGGCGAGCCCGCTGCGGCGGAAGAGGCGACAGCTCTCGGGGTGACAAGGATTTATGTCCTCATATTGGATGAAGTCCTGTATTAAGGTTTCCTTTGAAATTCGTGGAATTGGTCTAATATTTTCTAGTTTCTTGATGTATATTTATCGAATATTCAAGAAAATATTGTATCAAAATGAAATATAATTTTATTTTAATAAGTATACTGTATGGTATGTACGCAAGAAAGTTGTACAGTATATTTTGAAAACCCTGTCCGACCCGAAATGGTCACGTTTGTGACACGATGACATTACAATGTATATTTTAAAATTATATCATTCATGAAAATTAAAATCTTATTGTCATATAAAATTTAATCATTTGACATGCGATCTGAGCTCGGATTACTTATAAAAATAAGTTTAAAGTGTAATGAATCGGTTTAATATATAAACCGTGCTTGGAATCAACCGAAATCATGACCCTTTTGATGTCATCACTTAACAGCATGTTCCTTTGCCTTCCCGCGTCCACGATTTACACAGGCTTTTGTTCTGTAACTACAATTGATAAATTATTTTTTAGGTACATAAGTGTAATACTTAAAACAATACATAAGTGTAAAGACCGTCATAGTGACTCGCTTCGGTCTGTCGCGTTTCGGGACCTACCAGTGTATGCGCAGGTGTTCACATATCTTGAGACCTTCCATCGTAATATATGTGGGCCGACACAGCAATGGCGCCTGTCAACGAATTTTAATCCTTTGATGGTCGTTACCGTTTTTAGACTAGAGTGTACTTGAGTCAGGAGCAATGTAGTGTATTTGTCGAGCCAGTATAAAAAAAGATAATCTAAATAGAATCTGTTGTCGAGACCGAGTGACAACGAGTTGGACAGGGTTTTTATAATATACTGTATATAAGTTTAATTTGCTTTTTGTGTGAACGAGTGCATAAACGGCTGGTTAGAACTTTTAAGCGGGGAAATGTAAAAATAGAACAAACTATTGCAAAACGAATGTTTTAAAAAATTGATGGAAATGCTGGAAAAAGAAAGAAATTATTGTTGTAATCTGTGTATTTAATTTAATAGATCATATTTGAAACTTAATAAAATTAATTTTGTTACTCTAATATGATTCCGCGTTTGCTTCCAGAGATTAGCAAAGTTTTGAGATCGTAATAATACAATTTAACTAAAGATTTGTACATTTTGGTTTAGCGAATTGGGAATTGAAAATTAGCATGCCCGGGGTATATTTGCTACGCCCGCCTCCGGCCAGTGTAATAATTTTGTCAATGGACCGGTTCATGTTGAGAACCGCTTTCTCTGTCAGGCCGCGCTGACAGCGGGTCACGGCGGGTCACCCAGACAATATGCAGATTCGCGATTTATAAATATATTATTTATTTATTTACGGCCGATATTTAATTATACTAATGGCTTAGAGATGGTTTAGAAATAAAATCTATATGTTTTATTCATTTATTCCGGCCCGTGCGATATCTTTGGCCGATTTTTGCATAGAATTAGGAAATGCGAAGATACCACACACGCGCCAAAATATAAGCCAAAATAATGAGAAATATATATATTTATCGCTGTGGTGGTCTACTGGATATGCGAAGAGACAGCGAGCGGCTCGAGTCCTGGCTAGTGATGAAAATGCCCGGGAATTTTCCCAAAATGCTCAAAACTTCCGAGAACATTTCGTAAATTCCCGGGAATATTCCCAAATAAGTTTTTGGGCACTTTGGGAAAATTCCCGGGCTTTTTCATTACTAGTCCTGGCTCACACATCAGAGTTAGTCTAGATTATGTACGCTGCGGCACTGCATGCTCACCGGTGAAGGAAACCCGCATGCCGTCTGAATGAACCGTCATGTGTACCAGCGCTCTGAGTACGGCGATCAGCTGCGCTACTCTACTGGTCACGTTGTGCGCGACATGTGAGCGCAAAATGAAGAGTCCTTTAATATATATCTGCTCACCTCAAAAGAGATATAGCGAGACGATTTATTATGATTATATAATATATATTTTTCCATTTTAAGTTTTAAATTTTTGTATAACATACCCGTATATTGCTACATGCGCAGTGCTTACAAGATGATAAAACGAGGTCCTGGTTAATTCGCGCATTTTTTTTTTTTACACTGTCTCGACATAGTGACTACAGAGTACCTGATGGTAAGTACAGTGTAGTCCAAAAACGAAAGCGACTATCAAAGGATGAAAATCCATTGATAGTCTCCATCGTCATGTCGGCCCACATATACCACGACTGAAGGTCTCTAGGTATATGAGCTACTGGATATGCACAAGCTGATCCCGAAACGCGACAAGCCGAAACTGGTCACTATGACGGGCTTTACACCCATGTACTGTGGTCGCGATCCAGACGGGCACCGACGCCCTACCACCTCGCAAAAGACCAATGAATATGCACATTGAAAATGTGAAATGCTGTCGAGCAGTACTTCACTGAAATGTCATTGAAACGATCCTATTAATTGAATGTACTATGGATTAACACGACGGAAACAGCCGGTTTCGAGAAGGCTGTGTTTTGCAAATCGCAGCCGAGCGGAGCGAGCAATTTGTTTTGATTTCCGAGTAATCGACTAATCGGCGGTTACTAGGCGAACTGCCCCACTGCTAATATAAAGAAATCACAGCAGTAAACCAGCCACGAAATATTCCTCAAATGCTGCTCCAACATTCCATAGACAACTTTTTCTCTTTTTCGGTAGAGCAATATGCTAATAGCCGGGAATAGGCTTGTCGAATAAATATCGATACATCGATATTTCAAATTCAATATATCGAAATTTTTTGGGCGATATATTTTGAAATGATATATCGATAGAAAATATCCAGTATCGAAAATTGTATCGAAAACGATATTTTTTTAATTCTTATGGCAGTGAAGTTGCTTAAATCTGAAACTGTAGAAGATAGGACCGAACGAAAAAATAAAGAACTATATTGTCTATGACCGTTGAGTATTATGTTTTGTTACGTTGCATGCATTGACATCTGAATTTGTTGCATATATATTATTTGCCGCCATTTTTTTAATTACTATTTATTTTTGTTTGATATCTTAAATAGGCCTTAAAGTGAGAAGATAGCCTTTTAGTTCTTGATATTTTTGTAATTTTGTCTAATAAAAAGGAATACTGGTAAAATACTTTCGTGCTTATTGAGATTTAATCGATTTATCGATATTTTTTCTTCGATGTATCGACGCCGATATTGATATTTGAATAAATATCGAAAAAACGATTTTTTTTTTCGTGTTCGAATTCCCTAGCCGGGAAAGACCTTCACACTCGTAACTATAAAACGATATTATACCAATCTACTTTTTACTAAAACAATGGCTTTAAATAATGTACGATAAATTCAGTGATTTTATTTATCCTCATTATGTTAAAATCGTTAAAAGCATCGTAAAAATTCCAACAAATAATTAACAATTTCCGCTAATTTCATATTTTTCCTAAAACTTACCATCGTGAGTAATGCTATAAATCAAATTGCAACTCGTGGCGGAGTTGCGTCACTTAAACCTTACCCTGCCTCAATGCGGTATTGTACGGTCATGTAATCGAAAATTCATGGAGGGAGAATCCAGTAGAGAAGACGCGAAACATAATTTCCGTTTTCTTATGTGCTATCGTGTTCAGTTTATGTCTTCTTTTTTTTAACTTTATAACATATCTACACATCAGTATGACAAAGAAGCGTCAGAATGTAATTAAAATAAACAAAACATAAGGGAAGCAGCATAAGCAGCAGTGCACAGAGCGCTCCCGGTGAACACTTTGTTGTAACATACGGCAGTGAGGCCTGGGTATGGCCGAAGAAGTACTGCACAGACAGTAGAATGCAGTGGAGATGCCATCTCTTCGTTCTACAGGCGGAGTAACGCTCGCGGGTCGCCTTAGGAACAAGGAGTTACGCGCAATGGCTGGTTTGGAAGATACGTATCATCGATAGTTTCAACCGCTCGGGCGCGCGGGGAGAATGAATGATGAAAGGATGACGGGAAAGATATACAATATGAGTGTGAGTGGAAGCATGAGCCGAGGCCGACCGAGACTTACCTACGCAGACCAAATGATAAGAGTTCTGATGAAGGACAGTGCCAATAGCACGCGGAATAGTCGAGACCGCACGCAGGGATTAATTAATGTTAAAGAAGCAAAAGAGGTTTTAAAAAATAGAAAGAAGTCGCGTTTCATTCTCGGATTCAGCTTGGTCATAGATTGTGATTAAAATAAAGATATCGTAACGCGGACACTACGGGTACAGCTCAAGATTGAAGTTTTAGGTTTTTCTATTTAGGAACACATTTTGGTTTAACTTTTCCCGCACAGATGTATGTCGTATCTTTATATTTTCTAATTCTGTGTACGGCGTAACGCGAGCCGCTACTGTACAGAATATTCTGACGCAAGTTTCCAATTATTGGCACATTATTAACGAATGTCATCACTCAGGACTTCCTGAATTCCGTTATAAATGACACATTTTCGAAGATTTCTTATAGACTTTTTATACCTATTTCACAAGACTTCAAGAGTGATTTATTTTATATCCATTTAAAGAAAGAAAAAAAAAGAATGTATAATGATTTTGCTTAGAATTATTATTTAATAATAATAATATAACGTCATGCCATATATCTTTCGGGGTGAGCAGAAATACATCAGTGGCTGTATCCAGTTTGCGCTTATATATCGTGCCTAACGTGACCAGTAACGCAACTCATCGCCGTTCTTAGTTCACTTTTTTTTTTAGTTCTCTTACCCTGGACGGTTCTATTAGATGTTATACGGATTTCCTCAAGATGTTTTCCTTCAGCGGTGAGCATGTGGTGCTGGATCCGTATGGAATCTAGAACAATCGACAAGTATCTACCGGGATTCGAACTTACAATCATTCGCTTTGCTGTGCATAGAAACCAGTTCATTGTCCGCTGCCGCCACGGCCGCGCAGCTTAAAGACATTTAAGCTAAAGAATAGTCCAAAACTGTATCGTGTTGTAAACATATTCTTCACTTCCTAATAATGTCTCTAAGGTTTTTGCCTAAAAATTACAATATATTGATCAATTTTTGGCTTGCATTGTAAAATAGTTTATTTCCCGGCAGTCAGTGTTAAGGATGACGAGTTGGGTGGTTTCGTCCCGATATTTCACCGTTCGTATATGAATTGCATCATATTTCAGCAGTAGTCATGTCCGAACTAGTGCGAGAATACATGAATATGAAGAAATACGTTAGTAAGAATTATTATTCATGAAGGCCCCCTCCGGTGAATCATCACATCGTACGATATTGTCCGTTACCACCACGTGAGTTTAACGCTGACTGTTGTTTTACCTCATCAACTTTTTAATTTATTTTTCTTTTTTTATATAATTTTTATAAAATCATTACATATAATTTAATATATCTGTTCCTCAGTCAAGTCTCGGTGGATAACAACTGATTGCCGGGAAAGGCATTTTCAGCTCAACCGGGCTTAGGGGGCGAGCACAGAAGTTGCTCAGCCAGCGAAATTTTTGGGTTGGGTGGCAACGCAAGGGCACCCCTGTGGGTACAAACCTCGACTTGGACCGCCAGCCAAATAAAGTACTAACCCTACGGGTGATCTATCAGCGTTTCGGAAGTGACTACCTTGAGAAGAAACGCCGAAAGAAACTCAAGACTGCGTCGGAGTAGAACTGCGCCTCGGTGCGAAAACGCACCGGTTGGCAGCAGTTGACTGAACTATCCGGATACGACGATTTGCAAGTATTTGTATATATGCGCGTGGCCATATCAATTTCACTTGCGCGATGTAGTTAGGTGTTAATGAATATACGCATACTCGTACGCGTTTGTGACCGCTAATCTTAGAAACAGCATAGCCGATTTGAATGCGGTTTTCACTAATGTATCGTGGGAAGCTCCCTTTAACATTTAGCATTAATTTTATTTCAATCGGTTCATAAATAAAAAGACAAGTCAGTATAAAAAAACAGGTCAATCATATTGGATTTTTTTTTTAATAAAATAACTTATCATGTCGTTTGACTAGTAGTTTAGTTAACGTTAATTTGAGTCTGTAACAATGACAATTGAAAGATTGTATGAACAAAACAAAATTAAAGAAGTGGAGAGTTTCGGAGATTTGCATTTTCCCTACATCAGTTGGGCTCACATCTATATAGTGAATTGTACAACACTTAACTGTACGTGCGCACACAGGCCGGAGCTACGTCTGTATAAAGCGGGTCGCGGGCCGCGGGTACTGTACTGCTGCCACGCGAACGAACTCGCGGGCACAGCTAGTACCTAATAGAAATGATAAACTATCATGTGTTCAATTCCATGTTAAAATGATTTAGTTTCGTCGAAAATAACACATCATGGAGGACCCGCTTCCTCGACTGATAGCTTATCACGTCGCCAAATACAACGTTACATTCGCCACGATTATTGCAAACGCGAAATAATTGCCGATCGGTCACGCGTGTTCTGATAAAACATTGTTTTTACTTCCGCGTTTAAAGATATCTCTCCTTAGCAACTGAATTATACCACCTATTATTATGGTGATTCCCTGATGAGATAGGCAGAGAGAATTGGACGCTACTTCTCCCTGTTTTTATAAATCGAATCGTAAGTGTAAAGGCCCTAGTCCAGTCCAACGCAGTTTTGAGTTTCTTTCGACGTTTCTTCTAAAGGTAGTCGCTTCAAATACGCCAGTGAAACACCGTTAGGTTCTTTCATTGGCTGGCCGTCCAAATTGACCCGGGTACCCGCAAGGATACCCATAAATCGCTGTCTGCGCACCTCGAGTGCTTCTCCTCTACGCCCGGTGTAGTTGCATAGGTATTTCCCGACCAACAGTGAATTGCGCTGCCCAAAAAAAACTATTGCAAAGCGTTATAGCCTATGAAATATACATGGACACACATGGACAGATATCATATATATATGTTATTACACACACACACACATACATAATCATAATTGACGACAAATTAATCTGATCATCACTGTGCTGTTTGCTGGTACCGGGACTCGAAGCCAAGGCCTCCAGCGTCACAACTAGGGTTATTACATACTGGGCTAACAGGCCATCAAGTGAAGGCCAAATATTCTTAAAATACTCTAGAAATCTTTAAAATACATGACTTGAAAACCCTTCAAATGTTTTATCGAAAAATATAACTTTTTACAATGCTTTTGCGTACTTTGAGTTAACTTTTTGCAACGAAACTGGAAACACTTATAGCGAAAATCAAAAAACCTTACAAAAAGCGTGTAATTCAAAAATTGCTTCATATAAAAATACATTTACTGTAGTGTGCCCATGCGTTCTAGTACATTGAGATTTGTCAAGTTTTGAGCTTTACTCTCGATTGTCGTGATGGACATTTTTTTTTATCCTGACTTAGCAAAGTGCCCACAGCACGCCTGATGTTGACAAGGTGCAGTCCAAAAAACGAGTACAACTATCAACCGCCGATCATGCCAGCCCGCGCAAATATGTCTTCACACTACGCTTAAAAGACCCCATATCATAGGACGGTGCGAACACGCTCGCCGGAAGACCTATCCACAGCCAAACAACTCGGCTGCAGTAAGAGTTAGAGAACTTCTTGGTCCTGCCCGGGATGGGAGTTACCGTATAGCCATATGGTAGTCACCTTGAGGTTTGTAACCAGTACAAATCTGTCACACCTCGGCCACGCCACTCCCGCATGCGACCGGGACGGCCCGATGGGGGTTTTTCTCAAGTAAAAAAGGGCCGGCATAACGATGGCGACTGTCAATGGAGTTATCTCTTTGCATGCAATGCCGCTTTCGGTTTACACTGTACTTTGTACAGAATGGGTTAACCAGAGAATGAGCAACTGTAAAGTTGTGCTTTCCATTTTCCGTGTCAAATACAAATGATGATGTCCTAGCCGGATTCGGCCACGGCGACTGTTTCAACGCTGATTAAGAAAATCAAGGCCCAGTTTTCGGAAACAGTCAATTGCGCAGGAGATATTTAAGTGCATAACTGGACGCGCAGCCAGAAAAGCACTCTCTCGTCCGAGCTCCCTCAGGCCCGATGGAATGGAGAACCAGTACAATCGGGAGGAAGCAGGATGCAGGTTTGATCGAGTTGTCCTTCTCTGAACACCTGGTTGAATTGCGGTGTTAAAGAGATACCTTTGTCGCCTTTTACGACACCTCAGCAAGAAGAGGGGCGTGCTATTCTATTCTGCCGGCAGCCACCGCGGCTAAATACAATTACCTCGATCGACACTTACAAAACTATGGTCACCCTATTTTACTGACAAAGTCTTGATATCTCTTTCTTGAACACTTTTATTGTCATTATTGAATCATCAGAGGTCCCAAGTCATTGTTATCAAAAGCGCGTCATGGTTTTATCAATTTAATTGTATAAAGATTATTTATTGGAACACGTGTTTTTAAAGTTTTTTGTTTAAACTATGGGTAATGTGGGTGAGCACAAATGAATTAACACACCACCAATAATAATTGTCACTTATTTTAATAGTCACGAACTTATTTACACGTTTGTACACAATAGTATATGAGACGGATTGATTATATATGTTAGAGGGTGGCGTCCGCATGAATGTCTCGGTAGCACTACTCCAGCGCGCCGAGCGACGCAATCGTTTGCGAGGCACCCCCGCGTCGCCCGGTCGGGTCTGAGACTATTGAATAGGCGTTGGTGCGACTGCATAATATTGTCGCTACAAAACTAACAATACGTTTTAGTTTGCATGTGTCATGACTCCTTCCTTTTGTTGGTAACATTGGGAAAAATCCTGCCCAGGGCCGTCACGACAGCCGTGATGGTGGGTGATACTCCTACTGGATAAAATCCCCTGAAGTGTCTCTAAGCTCGCTGCCAGCCAGGCTTGGTAATTCGTATTCTTTCAACAGCCGAGCGAGAGAATAGATTTTCTCAGATTCCGTTTCTGGGAGGGTGGGTGTAAATAGTTCACCTACTGCCCCAACATCATGTCTATCTTAAATCTGTATATCCCATCTCTCTTATGACATTGGATACTTTAAGTATAAAGAGACTTTTAAGCTGGCTTGCATGATGACAACAAGACGAATACTATCTAGTTTCTCGTTAGTTAAGATCGGTTTTTGGACTACACGTGGCTATGTTATGGAAAGAAGAGGACGGGAACAGGTTAAGTACTCCTCAGAACACTCGCTATGATACAGACGGTAGCAGACGCTCAGTGAGGCAATATCTCTGCGCAGTTGGAGCGGTTCAAGATGCTTAGAAGTATCTGGATCATTTACAAGGTGGACAGCCCGACGCTGCAACGTGTCCAGGGCATCAAGTAAATAATGAGGAGGAGTTACGATGGTGTGAAGGACCGTTTGACTTTAAAAAGGTCACCTAATTTTTAACGACTTAATCAAATGAAGCGAAATGATATAACAACGAAATAGATAGTTTATCGCTTAATTATATTTACATAAACGAGCAATAAAGTTGTCGACGTCTAGAACGTTCCACTAAATGATCTAACAGAGAACTCATTATAATGATACTGATTGCAATAAACGTACTAAATGATTATTTCTCGAGACTACGTGACTTGAGCCGTGTTTATATCATATACGAGTATTATAAACGTGCCGGGGTGAGCAGAAATCTACAGCAATGTTATACTTTTTTATTACTAGAAGAAAAATCCTACATCGGAGCCTTTTTTTGTTAACCCGGTGGAAATCTCTATAGACCGTCAGGGCAATGGTGTAGGGCCGCTACCCCGGCGTGTCTCCCGGTGTATTCTACCGACCCAAAAAACTCCTGGGCACACCTTCATCCGCATGGACGCCGTCGTTGGCGCGAACTCACAGTCTACCACCACTGGCGCGCAACAGGTCTTGGTGGGCCTCCTCAGTTACGGGAGACAGTGGGAGTGGCAGCTGCCCTTGTGTACGGGCAGTGGACTCTCTCAAGTACCACGGCGGCTGGGGCATTAAACCTTGTCCGACTCGGAATGGGCATATCGGTGTCACGATAACATTACCCAAAATTGTTTGAAAATTATCAACTGTTTTCTTGTTGAGGGATGAAAATAACTTCTATTGATTTAATCGATTCGATATTTGGTATTTTGAGACATTCATTATATTACAGTTTTATGGAAACTGTCAACTGCTGCTGCAGTGTCATCAGATTACGCAGCAATCGACTTAGAGCTTATCGAATTGTTTACCGAATTTTTCTACTTGAATTTTTTTTGGCTTTGTGAATACTCGGGCTATACTTAAGTTCCTATTGCATATTCAGTTTGTCGTTAAAGACGAACTTATTTCCTGAGCAAGCCCCAGTTGCCAGAACTTGATGTTATATTACAAAATAGCGAGCAAACAGTTCCCGGGCAGGGCCGCATTGTACGCTCAATCGATTTGACAATTGTTATATCTACCTAAACCATCGTTAATTTTTTTCTCTGGTACTTTTTACTATCTTTCTAAGGCTGCACCAAGTTTATAGACTATAAAAAGTCTATTATGTATTGATTTTAATTAACAATAGGCATTCTAGATTCACAGAGTATTCCTTGAGACGAGTAAAAAGGCATTTGACCTCCATTTCGCAATTTTTAAAACGTTTCTTATATGTGATATTTTTTTAAACACGTTTTTGCTTGAACCTCATACTATTGATGACTAGAACAAAGGATGACTTAGGAATATTACTTAATATTGCAGCTTTTCTTTTTGTTTGAAATAAAATACTACAATCTTGTACAAGTTTAGAAAATATTAGAGCACACGCACACATCGTTTTAGTTACTGTTTGACGAACGCGTCCTACGCACGTGGATTTCATATTTTCCTGAGAAAATAAAGCGCGGAGCAGCGCGAGTCCCTTCACAATATGAAAACTACACAATTCATGAAAATCAGTTTACATCATTTGTTTTTTCCTGACTCGGCATAGTGACCATATCGCGGCTGCTGAGCATGGTTCAGTCCAAAAAATGACTACAACTGTCAACATTCCACCGCCAAGCGAGTCCACAAAGGTAAGAGTTAGAGAATTTGTTAGTCCTATGATATTGAGTTCTTTACACGCAGCGTGTAGAGATATTAGTGCAGGCCGGCATGATCGCTGCGAATATCGATTGTTTTTCTTTATTATTGTCAGTCGTAGTCACTATTAGGATTGTAACATGGTCACCATCAGGCATGGTGTGGCCACTGCGCCGAGACAGGACGAATGTGATTGATGATGTCGTGTTGTATTATTTTCGCACAGCAGTAGGTTCGGTGTGGAGTGGCACAAGCGACTGTGTGTCATTAGCGGACCGCAATACAGCCGTTTGACAGTAACACTGTAAAATTACACACAAACAACACCGCCCACCGCTCGCCGCTCGCCGCCATCGCTGCGGTCCAAGTCACAAGCGGAATTTATTTTATTAATCCTACAAAAGACCAAACACGGAGCATGGACTCGCAATGTTTTATTATCCTCAACATTTTTCAATAATTAATTTTCTATTCAAAAATTTCTCATTTTTATTTTATTATTTACTATTATATAATTAAGGAAACATACAGCAACATAAAAATAATAAAATGTTACATAATAAAGTTATATAATGTAGCAACGTTATATCAAAAATCAAGGCCAAGAGAACAAAAGTCAAATCGAAACCTACTGCGAGCGCCGCGAGATGTGCTGCTCCAAAATCGCAGAGGCAAGAGAGGGGTCGCTCTTTACACCACCCTTCCTCAAGTGAGCGGAGGCCTTACCAAGGCCGCACGCCTAGCCGAGTATCGAGGATGAGGCTTCAGTCATGCCCTCAATCCTGGTAGGAGGAAGGTGGAACACTCCGGGGGTTTTAGTCGGTGCGAGTCTGACACACCAGGGGCGGCCCACAGTACCCCCTTAAAGTCCATAACGGATTTCCCCCGAATTAATATAAAAAGAAAAATAGAAACCAACAGAGTGCAAAGACCGACTGGTCATTTGCACCAGCCTGTCGCCTTCCCAGATCTATTTGTGTATATCCGGTTATTCATACACCTGGAGACCTTTCGTCGTGGTTCATGTGGGCTGGCATAGCGATGGCTAATGTCAACGGATTTTTGTCGCTTAGTGGTCATCGCCATTTTTGGACTACACTGTGCTTTCTATCAGGTGAAATGTAGTCAGTTTATCGTGCTCGTGTAAAAAGCATTTACTCTTATCGCGACCAAAGAATTTCCACTTCAAGAACGTAATAAACTCTTTTAATTTTTTTTATCCTGTCTCGGCATAGTGACCACACCAAGTCTGATGGTAAGCATGGTGAAGTCCAAAAAACGACAATGACTATCAACAGTAAAGAAAAATCCACCGATAGTCTCAACGATCATGCCGGCCAGCACAGGTATCTTTTCACGCTACGCTTAAAGGACCCTATATCATTGGACGGTGGGAACAAGCTCGCCGGAAGACAATTTCACAGCCCAACGACACGGCTACAGTAAGAGTTAGAGAACTTCGTACTCCTAGCCGGGATGTGAGTTACAGTAAACCCGCGCACGTGGTTTTGTTACGGAAGGACGGGGGTGGAACAAGATTAAACAACTCTTCAGAAAACTCGCCGTGATACAGACGGTAGAGAACGCTCAGTGAGGCAATATCTCTGCGCAACTGGAGAGGTTCAAGGTGCTTAGTAAGGTCTGGATTATTTACAATGTGGATAGACCTCCGCTGCAACCTATCCAGGGCGTCAAATTCATGTTAACCGCTCTCTGCTCCCGCTAAAGTTTGTAAATTGAGACATCGAATGAATAGAATTTGATTTTAGACGTAACTTACAATTTTCGTGGTATTATCAAAAGTTTTCGTTGGAAATCGATAACAAGAGGTTTGTGTGGGCGAACACGCTGTCATAATGTCGCTGCTCACCAAACTGGTTTTCATTATATTCATTTCAATTCAAGATATATTGAATCTTATGTCAATACGCATAAGATATAAAATATGTACTGAGTTTGAAAGATCTTTAGAAATTAGTTGGACCGAAAAAGTATGTTATTCTACCAAAGTCTTCAAGTCTTCTTTAAAGTAAAATTCATGACAAGGATTCGTGGATAGGGTATTAAGAAAGTAAATTGGATACGTACCTAATGTCGTAGGATCAAATCCCGGCACGTACCTCTAGATTTTTTGCAGAAGTGATATATAATAGAAATATAACAATAACACATCGTCACGCTATATCTATTTCGGGTTGAACAGAGATGCATTAGAGACTGCATCCACTTTGCGCTTATATGTCGTGACCAACGTGACCAGTAGCGCAGCTGAGCGTTGTTCTCACAGCACTAGTACAGGTAACATTCCTATTAGATGCTATGTAGGTTTCCTGGCTATGTTTTCTTCCACCAGTGGCCATGTGGGGCCTAAATCCGTACTTAATGTAAAAAAACACAGAGGCACGTGCCAGGATACGAACCTACTGTCCCTAATACGTACTTCGAGAGTGCCAAATTGGGAATTAACACTTTGACATAGAGGTTCGGGTCTGACAGAGTAAATTTACATATGTAACTTTAGACATAGCAACCAAGTTGCTAAACGCTGAACATCTAATTTAAAAAAAACACCACTGTAACTTGGACCTCCGATTTGCGACAGCCTCTAACGCTAGGAGGTCAGAAGGCCTGGTCGCAACCGGTTGTTGCTTGTAGACCGTTATTTACCGCTAAACGGTTTGCGCGTTCAATGCAACAAGCGCACCGCGCGGCTTTCGTCGCTGTAAAATGCTCTGTCAATATTTTTCTTGAACATTCCTCTCTATATTTAGGCACATACTTACAGAGCGACCTAAGTCGGCAAAAGCTCAAAATAGGTAAAATCGATTGGCAGGTAGCGATATACTGCTTTGAAGCTTTAGCAAGAAATTTTGCGTTAACACCATTGTATGGTAAACCAGCTTATTCTGAAGTATTCTAAAATCCGAAATATATATACATCATAACGATATATATCTTACAAGGTAAGCAGAAACACATTACTGGCTGTATCCACTTTGCGTTTGTATGTCGTAGCCAAAGTAATTGATAAACGGTACTGGGAATCAACAAGTTTGACCACTTTAACGTCGTTGCCTACTAGCATGATTATTTGCTTTTCTTTTATCCTATATTCACAAGTAACGCACACCCCAGAGTTACCATAGAAGATTTCATCATTTCATTAATTGTTATTCGGATTTTCTTTTGGTCTTCAACTATAAATGATCATCTCAATAAAATATAAAATCGATCCTGAGTTTTTATGCCTTCACGTGTGGGACAGGGTTTTCATAAAACACGGTATATAATTGTTGACAAATGAATGAAAAAACACAATATAAAAGTTACACCCTTTTACAACGCGAGATATGTTCAAATTATTTTTATATGTAAAACACATAACGCGCGCCCCCGTGACATAGTAATAAGCACGAATGTACATTGAGTAACTTACTCAAGCGTTAAAAAGTACATTGACTTAAACAAGAAAAAAAACATATTCATGTAGAAATATGGTTTTATAAATCTATTAGAAATGTCACATGTAAATGACCTGAGACCGGCGATCAGTCGCGCTACTGGTCGCATTGGGCACGGCATGTAAGCGCGAAGTGGTAGTGAGTGATAGACTGGTTGCCCGAACTGGCTCGTGACCACAGTACACAAGCGTAAATCGTCATAGTGACTCGCATCGGCCTGTCGCGTTTCGGGGTCAGCTTGAGTATATCTAGTTGTTCATATATCTGGAGACCTTCCGCCGTGGTATGTGGGCCGATATAGTGGTGGTGATTGTCAATGGGTTCTTGTCCCTTGGCAGTCACTGCTATTGTTGGACTGCTCTGTGCTTTCCAGCACGCGCAATGTACTCACTTTATCGAACCAGTACAAAAAAAAGTGTTTACAAACAGAAATGTGTCCCTGCTCACTCCGAAAAGCTATATATATATATATATATTGCTTGATGATATATTATTATTAGTATTTAAAACCCGTAAGCCGTGGTGGCTGCCGGTAGAATAGAATAGCACGCCCCTCTTCTTGCTGAGGTGTCGTAAAAGGCGACTAAGGTATCTCTTTAACACCGCAATTCAACCAGGTGTTCAGAGAAGGAAAACTCGACCAAACCTGGATCCCACTCCCTCCCGATCGTACTGGTTCTCCATTCCATCGGGCCCGAGGGAGCGCGGACGAGAGAGTGCTTTTCTGGCTGTGCGTCCAGCTATGCACTGAAATATCCCCTGCGCAATTGACTGTTTCAGAAAACTGGACCTCGAATTTCTTAACCGGTGTTGAAACAGTCGCCGTGGCCGAAACCGGCTAGGACATCATCATCATTAGTATTTAATTGTGTTACTCTGACTTGACGTGACTAGATCGCACCTGATGGAAAGTACAGCGTAGTCGAAGAACAAGGGACAAACCGAGTCGTGGTACATGACAATTTGGGCTGTCAATAGAATCTCGTACGTTGATTGTCGCTGTCGTTCTCAGACGATATTGTGCTTCCAATCAGATGCGCTGCAGTCACTTTATCACACCAGTATAAAAAAAACTTAATAATTAAGTTAAAAACCCAAATTTGAATAGTCTTACTTGAAAACCAAATGTAATTTCACTCAAAAACATCGAACAAAGGTTAAAAAATTCATGAATTATTACAAAGTTATTTCTATGAATGCATCTGCCCTTTAGTATAGGGGTCGGACGGGGTGACCTTGCGGGTACATGGCGCTCGCCTAGCAACCCATAGCGACGACTATAATAGCGCGATCGCACCGGGACTGCGAAGGGGAAAATACTTGTTAAGTAACACACTAAATTGATTGGAAAACTTAATATAAATTTATATATATTTGCATATGATTATCTATGACACATTTAAATTGTGTCTAGAGTTGATTATCTATACTCTATTGCGCACTTTCCCTCTGTTTTCTGCGCATAGACAATATATGGGTGTCAGCTGAAAAACACGCTGGATGGGTCAGTTAGTCACTTAGCATTTGCTGAGCTGACTTCCCTTTGTTGTAATCATCATAGCACAGGGTATTTGCCTTTGTTGTTTTATGTCCTCATTAACCTATCCTTCCTGTATGATACGCTTTCGACGATAGTAACATTGAAAATTTGCTTTTAATTATTTTTATCATACCGGTATACATTAAGGGTGACTTATTACAGCAAATACAATATAGTTTGGATTTGTATACAAAGCTATTTAATTAAAATAATAATATATCATCACGCTATATCGCTTTCGGTGTGGGTAGATATACATTAACAGCTGTGCTACGTGTACGCTGGTACGTAGTTCGCGATGTGATCAGTAGCGGAGCTTATCCCGGTTCTCTGAGCATTAGTATACCTTATATTTCTGTTAAACACCACACAAATTCCCTCACGAGGATTTTCTTCACCCATGAGGATATGGTGTTAACCCGTACGTAATTAGGAAATAGCCATACACAAGGCCACCATAGGCAAAGGGTTTAGTGCTTTTTATTAATACGAAATAGTAAAATTATCATCATCATCCTACCAGCCGTAGGGCGTCTTTCCCTAATATATTATACAACAACTGACCGAAAGCAGCTTGCATCTAGGTCGGTAAACTCTGCGCTTGCCGGTAGTAATTCTCCTCCTCCATGGCTTCTCTTCGAACTATATACCCCGCCCACTGCTTCTTTGTTAATTCGTTAGAGTACATAAATAATATTGTATATAGGCTTTTTTTGTGTTCCAGTGGATATCCTCGTGAAACGGCAGGACCGTAGTGCAGGCGCCGGCCCCAGGGTGTTCCTCTTACTCATCAGTCATGCCAAGAGTACGGCCACGCCAGCTTCTTTGGAAATGGTATAAAGCCCAGTGAGGTGCTAAATTAATTGATTAAATCTTTTTCATTTTGCAATCTTTGGCACGTGAGACCGTCGTTGCAAATTTATGAAAGCATTTTAGATTAAAACTTGGACATATATTTGAGACATATCAACATTGCATAACGTACAAATTAATGAACCCATTAAAAATCAATTCAGTTCTAAAATAATGCTTATAAATATTCAAATGTTATGTATTTGCTGAGAGCGGTTTTAAATTTAAATACTGATAACTAACAAGTTTTTACTTTATATCTTGAAGCGATAGACAGTCGTTTTCAGAGCAGGTGGGCATTCTTGCGTAGAAGTCAATTTCGAGCGGCCAGGGAAGTTACGAACTATGTGCAATGCGAGTCATTGACATGAAATGAATTATGACTGTATTCAAATAGACCTACTTCTAAGCACTTTTGAATCGTCAAAAAAATCTACCATCGGTTCGGAAAGCATAATCTACTGAAAAGAGCTGACAAGAAATTGTGGCAGTTGCTCTTTTCAACATAATGAGGCATAAATATATAATATGCAAAAGAATTAATGTCACGTGAGGAAAATTGCATAAATTAAGACCAAACACTTTTAATATTCAAACAGCCATTGATGGAATAATATACATTTTTAGCAATTTAGTATCTATTAATAGTTTTTTTTTTAGATTTAAACGGTTATAGCTCAAAGATAACTTTAGGTATTGCATTGTATAGTCGCATACCGAGCCCCATGTGAGAATCATGAACTTTTTTAAGCCGGTAATTAGTTAACACTAATTTGCGTTTATTTCTAGTACTAGCATCATGATTATCACCACTCGCCAAAAATAAATGAGTTCGTTAAGAGAAATTCTAGTCTTTAAATTATAAATCGCTCGAACTGCACTCTTTTTTAAATTGAAAATAGTTTTCGAGAGAGCAGCATTACCCCACAGTAAAATACCGTAGGACCTAACGCTACATACTGTATATAGAAAACTCGGACCGTGTTCAGATATTGAACTTCGCACAGCCATTGATCCGAATCTATGAAAATTTGAGTCCAGAGATTCACTACAATCATCGCAAAGCGTTACGTCAACACGGCAGGAAATTCTACATAGTTCAGTCTCGGTTTGGATGCAGTATACAATTCATAAAATAATACTATAGCTATTTCGATTCGATAAATTCGGATCCTAATTGAAGAAAAACGGATAAAATTTGTAGTGCGTAAAATATTATATAAATAGCTGCACGGCTTTTTGGAACGCATTTTCAAGGCTTGTTCGTATGAGGCCGGGGTTTTAGCCGGCACAAGTCTGCCACACCTCGGACGCGCTGCCCCTGCCGGACGGAGCAGACTGACGCGCCGCGGAGCCTTCATCGGGGCCCGGGGGGAGTTACTTCCTCTACTCTATTTTATCTAAATAGTCACGACAAACAACACTTACAGTATCAGCAAGCTTACAAGGCGACATAAAAAGAGGTCCTAATTTCTTAATCACTGGGTTCCACGCAGAGATGGGCAAAATGTAATCTGATTAAAGATTAACGATTACAAAATGTAGTCGTAATTTTAATTTTGTTGCTCTGTAATCATGATTAAATCCATTTAAAACGTTAAGAAATCATAAATGTGTATGCAATCTGGGATTCTGTAGTGTTTAAAACATAAATGAGCAAAATGCAATCATATTAATGATAAAAAACGTAAAATGTAATCGTAATCATATTTATTAATCTGATTACGTTTTGCCCATCTATGGTTCCACGCCGATGATAACTTAGACCCATCATCCCAATTAAAAGTTTTATGCTTTTTTTTTAGTTTTAAAATTTTAATCTCGATCGCCTCTGGAATCAGTCTTCGATAATAGAAACGTTCTCTGGATAGGCTCAATCCAGTTATTGGGTTCATCATTGAGCATTCACCCGATTTTAATTACATTACACCGTTTTTGTGACGTTCTCGTGTCTGGAAATGTCAGAGCTTCCACCCTGAGCAGCCTCGACCCTAACGGCATCAACCGGTAGTGGATTGACTGGCCGGCTGGAACTGACGCGCTGGAGCGACTGCCGGCTCCCTGACGTCTTCTTCTCTGATTATCCATGCATGAATAGTGTTCTTCTTTAATATTAATGCAGACGAAGTCACAGACAAATACTAGTATACTCTATAAAATCACAAATTCTTTTGGTAAATGCCATGAATTAATGGATTAAGTATGTACATATTTTATGGATATTTATCTCACTGAGTTTACACTCGCATAAGTAAGTTTAATAGCATTCCTTTAACTCGCCCAGTGTGAACTGTATGTTATTTAAACATAAAACGTTCATCGGCACGTCACTCAAATACGAGTGACGCTTTTCTTTTTGAAGTTAATAGGATTTTAGTTGGATTTTTAAAAGGAGTTTACTAAAATAATAACTTTTAATATGTAAATATAGGAAATGGAACATTAAAATTCGAAAATTATACATATTATACAAAAGCTTATATTAATGTATATTGGATAACATGGCGCGACATCCCCGGTAACAATAGCCGGGCAGTAGACTTGAGGGAGTCTGCTATAAGGATGGGAGGGAGGCGGTGCGCAGTGTCCTGGCGTGCCGACTGTGAGAAAAGTTTGGAGTTATCCCTCTCTGAAAGGAAGCCTGAATAGGCTATTCGCTCCCCGGGCAACTGGATAAATCTGGTTATTCAGGTTCGAGTGGAGTAGTCGGATGGACACCCGGGAGTTTTTAGTCCGCAGGAGTCTGACACACTGAGGTTGTTGCCCTCACAGCGACCCTGATAGACCTAAGTAGGAATTGCCCCTGGGATTGGGGTTAGGTGTTACCAAAAAAATATATAGGATATTATATTACTTTGTTCTATGACGCATAATTTTCGTTAAAACTCTTTCAACACATTTCAGGGGACGAGCAAAATTCTTTGCGGTAAATCGAAGATAATAATAACACAATATAATCAAAATACATTATTTGTATAACGCTTGTCTTCGTTACGGCGTGCGAAGAGTTGGATTTGAGCTCCGCGAGCAACACAAATCGCGCTGGCCGACGAACGTGTTCATAGAAGATTAACTAATGTAAATGATTGCCGGGCGAAGAGTTACGCTTTCATTGAGAGCTTTTGAAGATATTATATAAACGAACAAGGTTTCTAATTAACTATGTTATAAATGACAATATATGTAATAAAAACATACTATATTATTCCCATGACTTCATTTGTAAAAAAGAGTAATAGAGGAGAGTAGCCAAATATGGAATACCATTTTATTTTTTAAGGATAATTTGCACAAACGTTATAAATAAAAAACTTTTAGTAGTAATAATTAACAATTATATATTTGCGCTTTATTTTGTAATAAGTTTTGGTCACATTGATTCCTTTCAGGCAAGATTTTTTGTTTAAACTAAATAATGATAATGGTACCTAAATATGGAATAGGTACCCCAAATATGGAATACTTTAAATACTATCAAAATTTAACCTTAACTTGTATGAGACTCTTTAGGAACTTTAGTATTACGTAGCAAGGAACATAAATCATTTGCAAAAATCACAAATCCAGGCGTCAGATTCTGGAACTGCGCAATCATTATGTGCCCAGGGCCCACAATAACTTGTCCTTATGGCGCTTAAGAAATAGCTTAAGCCATTTTTTTCCAGCCATTCCCGTGTCACCAAATGGATTTTCCAACTGATTACGTCTTGCCAACATGTACGACATTCTTCGAGCATCGTTTCTCATTAAGCCATGAAATTTGCTCTCCATCGTTAAAATGTAGTCTACTAAAAAATTTTCAAGAGTAATCCCTAAACCAGTTTTCCTCCCAAGTTTGGTAGCTGCGGCTTCTTCTGGGGGTAACTCGTTTTTCTGGCATAATCGAAACAAGGTAGATCTCGGTACATCAAAGTCTTTTGCAGTTCTCATATAAACCATATTTTACTCTCTTACTAATTTAATAGCTTCCGCCATATGCTCTGAATTCCATTATTTTTGTTTCATTTTGGAGTTGTTGCTAGTCATTCTGATAAAAATGAAAAATTTACTTACAATTTATAATTAATAAAATCATGAAGTCAGCTGCTATTCTTAAGAGAACCAAATATGGAATAGTCCATAATTGGATACTATGATCTGTCCATATTTGGATTTTCCGACAACTTCAAACTGACATTCATATTTTTATATTTAGGAAAGTAATACAATCAAATACCGCTAAAACCTACAATATAACATGTAAACTATCTCTAGAAGTTATGATAATAATACCGTGTGCACTTTTTGTACGAAAAATACGTATTTTTTACATACCTTAGAAAGTTATGCGGAAGCAACAAAACAAAACATTGCGACAATGACGAAAGGGCTCGCTCGATTGACATGTGATGACTTGAACGCGCGAATGGTAATAGAAAGAAGAAGATAAACACTGTTTATTGCGTGTGTGAGCTTCCGTTTGAAAGAATTGCCGGTATTCCATATTAGGGATACTATCCCATATTTGGTCACTTTCCTCTAGTAATAATTATTTAACAAAAAAACATATATTTTAATAATAAATCATGACGCTATGTCACTTTCAGGGTGAGCAGAGAAACATTAGCGACTGTATATGCTTTGAGCCTATATGTGGTGACCAACGTGACCAGTGGCGCATCTGACCGCCGTTGACACAGCCCTAGTACACATGAAATTTCTATAATATTAAATGCCATCCGGGTTTCCTCACGCTGTTTCCTTCACCGCTGAATATCTGATGCTAAAATTCATACTTAATTCGATTTAACCATGTTCCGCCCTCTCCCTTCCATAACAGAGCCGCGCGCGCGGGTTTGCGGTGTCACGGCTGTTGAATCTATAGAGTTATAGTTTTTTGTTTATTTGAGAGATGGCGCTGACAGAGTATTGAATCACGGTATGGTTTTGTAACACATGATTCTATACTCTGCCACAATCTATACTAATATTATAAAGCTGAAGAGTTTGTTTGTTTGTTTGTTTGAACGCACTAATCTCAGGAACTACTGGTTCGAATTGAAAAATTCTTATTGTGTTGAATAGACCATTTATCGAGGAAGGCTTTAGGTTATATAACATTACGAGGCAACTATTAGGAGCGAAGAAATAATGGAAAATGTGAAAAAAACGGGGAAAATTATTCATCCTTGCTTCCATTGCGTGCGCTGCGAAAACGGTTCAAGATACCAAAAATATATGTATGAAAGAATTATTTCTCTTAAAATGATTTAAAAAAATGTCTACGACAGTATATATCTATCTTTTAAGATTAACTCACTAGAACCGTTTTTATGGTAATCAAATTTGGTCGAAATTAATGCATTATTTGTTAAGAGTTGTATCAACGTAATAATACTAATCTTTATCCAAATAAATGTGTTGTTGATTAAGAGTATTTAATTGTGAACAAAATTGTCTATGACATCACTTAATTTCAATGAACATCTTAGAAGATATTACAATAACTTATATAGCAAAACAACGTTTGCCGGATCAACTAGTATTAAATAAATTATGAGTAGCGACATAGTAACTATTTGTTTTATTCAATCACATTCCGAGTTTACAGTGGTGACATCTATATAACTTTTGTTCACGGCTATACGGTTACTCACATACCGGCTAAGAGTAAGGAGTTCTCTAGCTCTTACTGCAGCCGATTCGTTGGCTGTGGAGCTGTCTTCCGGCGAGCGTGTTCCCACCGTCCTATGATATAGGGTCTTTGAAACGAAGCGTAAAGAAATCGTACAGACCGGCATAATTACTGCGACTAGCTTATAGGTTTTTTTATTGTAGATAGTAGTTGTTGATTTTGGACTGCATCATGCTTACCAGCAGGCGTGATGTGTGCACTGTACCGAGTACGAATAAAAAAAAACAGACGATAAACGTTTCATGTAAAAAGTTTGTAAAAGTCGATGTTAACTTTGAAAAATATTCAAAATACAGACAGATTTAATTCATTTATATTAGATACTAGCTGATCCGGCAAACGTTGTTTTGTTATATAAGGTTTTGTAATATCTTCTAAGATGTTCATTGAAATTAAGTGATGTCAAAGACAATTTTGTTCACAATTAAATACTCTTAATCAACAACACATTTATTTGGATAAAGATTAATATTATTACGTTGATACAACTCTTAACAAATAATGCATTAATTTCGACCAAATTTGTTTACCATAAAAACGGTTCTAGTGACTTAATCTTAAAATATAGACATATACTGTCGTGGACATTTTTTTAGATAATTTCAAGAGGAATAATTCTTTCTTACATATATTTTTGGTATCTTGAACCGTTTTTGCAGCGCACGCAATGGAAGCCCTCAAGGATGAATAATTGTCCCCGTTTTTTTCACATTTTCCATTATTTCTTCGCTCATAATTGCATCGTGATGTTATATAGCCTAAAGCCTTCCTCGACAAATGCTCTATTCAACTCAAAAAGAATTTTTCAATTCGAACCAGTAGTTCCTGAGATTAGCGCATTCAAACAAACAAACAAACTCTTCAGCTTTATAATATTAGTATAGATTATAGTAGAATGTGGATCAAAATGAATGTATTTCCTTATATATTTTTAAGTGTTTCTTTTTTTCTGTCGACTCTACTCCGTTAAAAGCATAGTCTGGGTTATTTTAAAACTTGTTTAGTCAATCAATATTCATTCACAGTTTCGAGGCCGCCATTTTATGATAAGAAATGATATAATTATATATTTTTAATGCTATTAACATGAAATACCTGACATCGGCGTTCAGCTGTGCTGCTGGTCACTTTGGGCATGATATAAGAACAAAGTAAATACAGTAACGAACGTATGTCTGCTTACCCCGAAAGAGATACGAGATGACATATACATTGTTATTTAGGGTAGGCAGGAGCTAAAAAATTAGATAATATAAAAAAAAATATAGGTCATATTGAAGCCCAATTATGTTCTTAAGAATAAATGAAATTCATCAAATCAATTGTGGTGGCAGGGGATAGCTCGAACTGGTGACCCACATACAGCACACGAGTGTAAAGGTCATCATAGTAATTCGTTTCGACCTGTCGCATTTCAGGATCAACTTGTGTATGTCCAGCAACTCATATATCTAGAGAACTCCGGTCTTGGTATATGTGGGCTGATACGACGGCGGAGACTCAATAGATCTTCGCCCTTTAATGGCCGCTTGCGTTTTTGGACTACACTGTACTTAACACCAGGCCCATTCCAATGTAGAGCCAGTGTAAGAAAAGGTTGTACGCCGTCTCTGTATCTCTTACTTATGTTAATAAATACAAGAGTTAAAGGAAAAACATTTTAGAGGGTAGGAGCAAAGTCAAACCAAACTAAATTAAAGTAAAACTACTCATTCGTACATGGGATGTCATTTGGCGCTTACGTCAAATAAACTTTAATGCAAAATTCCATATAAAAATTATCGAATTCGATACGCGGCGCAGAAATACTTTTGTTGAAATTAAAAAGATAACGTATTAATCGGTTGAAATAAGGTTGTGTTCTACATATATTATATTTTACCGTGAGGTACAAACTTAAGCGAGATATATACCCGCACTCCGAGTACCACAATATTATAGCTCTAGTCTGTAATTTAGATAGTTATAACTGTAAAAGCTATATAATACTTGCCTTGAGTTTCTTCCGGCGTTTCTTCTCAGGGTAGTAGCTTTCGAAACCCTAGTAGACCACCGTTAGGTTTCTTATTTTGGCTGGTGGGCCAAGTCGAGATGCGTACCCACAAGGATGCCCTTGCGTTGCCACCCAACCCATAAACATAAAAAAAGTGTATTTAAATTGACGAAATTATGGGCTGTATGTTCCTAGATATATTATAATTAATGCAATATATTATTATAAACTTTCATTGATCTACATACAAATGATTCAATTTTTTGCACCTTAACGACTATTAATTAGCCACTTCCGTTGACATTATTTCTATTAAGCATGCAACTTAAGGCTGTGTCATTGGTTTCACCCCTTTTTAATTTTTTTATTACTCATAGTAGAATTAATGTATGTCTACATTTTGAATCATTTTACATACATTTAATTTTATGTTTTACTTATTTACAACTTAAAACTCGTTTAGTATGGAAATATTTTTTAAGTTTAGTTGGCAGATGGATGTAAGACTTCACTCCTCAGGAGCTCTCTGTCAGGCGGCGCGCAGGATACATACTCACCGCCTCCGCCCCTTTATTGTACAATTACTAAAACTAGTAAACATCCAACTCATTCCGCGCGGATGTTTTAAATATTTTTTGAGCTGGTTCCTCATGGACTGTCAGAGTCTCCACGAGGGCAGCGGCTCCGGTCTGTTGGACTCTTACCGACTAAAACCCCCGGGGTGTTTCTCCTAATCGTCTACCGGGGGGCCAAGGGCACGGCCACGCCAACTTCCTCAGCTTCCAGCGACATCTGACTTCTGCAGGCCTCACCTATTATATGCAGGGGTATAAAAAGCCACCCCTCACTCGCCTCTAAAGTAATGTTATAAGAGCCAGTGTACGAGAATAAATCACATACCGTTCTCGGCTGGATGTGTTGGATGGCACACTCGCTAGGGCGCGCGGCCCTATGCGTCATGACTTATGGAAAAAGGTCTCTGGCAAAGTTCTTTATTTTATTCTACGTGAGTGGCGTATGAAGGATGTTTTATCCTAGCTACCTTAACGATAATGCGGGATATTATTTTTTAATAGCTTTCTTGCAAGGACGAATAATTTTAATTTCCACCGCGCGTGTCCGAACAGCTATAGTCAATAAAAAAAAATAAGCACCAATCCGGTATGTCGTATTGAATGACATCTGTCCCTAACCTCCCCCTATCAGCTGCGTAATTCCCGCGAAGTGGGCAGGCAAGGGTAGGTCTGGTGAATGCGACACGATTCATAAAAATAATACCAAGTTTGGAATTTTACCACACAATTTTGGGGCTTGGAAAATGAAAACGAGACTATTGAACATTTTTTTTTAGAAATAATATGATTATTTCACTGATATTGCTGTGTATTGCTTACTGACAATACGTTAAAGGCTCTGGAAATATCACGTCATGTAATGTCAATTTCATACAACACATTTCTACTAGGGTTGACGCCGATCGAATGTTAATTTGTCTAAGGCTGATATTCATCGACTCTATTTTTATATTTTTTATACTGGGTCAACAAAGTGATGACGGTGCATGTGATAGTAAGTATAGTATACTTCGAAAATAACGAAAGCGATCATTAAAAAATGAAAAACCATTGATAGTCTCCGTCATCATGTCGGCCCACATATACCGCGACGAAAGGTCTCTAGATATGTGAGTTACTGGATATACACAAGCTGATCCCGAAACACGACGGGCCAGAGCAAGTCACTATGAGGGGTCTTTACACTCGTGTACTGTGGTCATGACCCAGTTTGCGCAATCGCCCTACCACTACAAAACTGACTATATACCTATCTACTTTGTTTTGATATGTAATAGAAACTTGTGTATAGCCTAAGGCTGAGATATATAAACGTTTCTTTGGCTTTGCTTTGCCTTTACTGCAAATTCCAAACTATGTAATTTAATTTGTATACACTTTGCGCTCATATGCCATGGCCAACGTGACCAGTAGCGCAGCTGATAGCCGTCCTCACAGCACTAGCACACACGACATTTCTATCAGATGCCATGCGGGGTTCCTCACGATGTTTCCCTCACCGGTGGGCATGCGGGGCCTAAACCCGTACGTAACCTGGAATAACCCTGAAGTACGTACCCGAGGTCAAACCTACAATCATTGGCGATGCCGCGTATGGAAGCCGGTACTTCATTCACTAGACCACCACAGCCACAATTATTTAATTAATATCAGTGTAATGCTCATATGTATGGTAAGTCATCGGTTTTATCAACTTGCTTTTGGCTCTGTGAACACTAAGGCTATGCTTGCAATAGGTACTTGCCTATTATATGTGTATTCAGTTTTTTGTTAAAGTCATACTTATTTCCTGGGCTAAGTTTAAGCAAAGGTAATATAGTGTCTATAAATCTCACATAATGTATTCGCAGAGCCAAGTTCAAGTTGACGAAATCAGTGACTTGCCATGTAAATATTTTGAAATTAAATAAATAATATAGTTTGTAATGATCGAGTAAGCCAAGATTGAGTGTATAAGTGTCACCCTAAGCCATCTGGAGCTTAGGGAGATATTAATACGACTTTTTGGGGAAATTTGTGGCAAATATTGCAACATTGGTAGTAAATCGACAAAAGGGTGGCCAAGGGTTGATTGATTGACTGAATCGAGCTTTTGTTTGATAAGAATAATAAAAGAGTTTGTCGATTATCAAACGATTTTGTAAATGAAATATTATAATAGATTCTTATATTTAAAAGTTTTTTTAATTATTTTATAGTATTCATATATTGATTCGGTATATTGACCACACCACGCCTGATGGTAAGTATGGTGTAGTCCAAAAAACAACAACGACAATTAAGAGTAAAGAAAAACCCATCGGTAATCGTAGTGATCCTGCCGACCTGCACAAATATTGCTACAGTTAAAGGACCTCATCATAGGAGGCAGTAGCGTTCATTCCATAGATGCATGCAAGCATTGCATGCCCTTATGATGAATAAGTCTGAAATAAATTGCTTGAATTTAAACAAAAAAAAAATCATTTATATTCATGTCTATTCTATATTCACGCCGTCTATCTTTCCTATGAAAGCAATGTAATAGTTACTACTATAATATAATATACATATTAATTACCCGAATTGTGCCTTCCCTGTCCAAATACTCTATGCACGTCACTCATAGGAGGTTATCATAGGACAGTGGAAACACGCCCGCCGGGAGACCATTCACGTCGGACAGCCTGACGACTCCAAAGTTAAAGCTTGAGAACTCCTTAGTCCTGGCCGGGATATAAGTTACCGTATTGCCGTGACTCCGCAAGTTTCCCGCCCGGTTAAGTTGTGAAGACCTTTCCCGGTTAACAAACACGCGTAAATTCGAAAAAAAAACTCCGCTAGCCAGCGCGTGTGTTTCTGTTATACAAGGGAGGGGGTAGAACAAGGTTTAATAACTCAGGTGGTGGTTAAGTGATGTCAAGTTTCGTGACAGCATAGAAAATATAAAGCACTTAACGGTATATTGGAAAGATGCGAATAGTGAGTAAGCGTCTAGAGGCTCTTTACACGTTGGCCTAGTGAAAGATATACGAGGAGATTAATAACACTCGGTTTTTCCAGAATACGACCTGATTTGGACATTAAATGTTCACCGGGGAAGGAAAACATCGTGAGGAAGCCCGCATGGCGTCTAATAAATATATCATAGGTGTAATGAGAATGGCGATGAGTTTCTCTACTGGTCACGCTAGGCGCGACACAGCGCAAAGTGGATATAGCCACTAATGTATTTCTGCTCACTCCGAAACAAATATAGCGTAACACTTGAGGTGCTGCCGATTTCGAAGTAGGAAAAGAAGTTGTCAGGCCATCTATATGACTATAATCACAATATTGATGTGGCCTAGGCTGTGCCAACGCGTAAAACCAGCTTAAGTTCGACAGCGAAGCAGGTCGTACTTCACGCACGACTGCGCGGCAAAAACCGACTGTAGTGTGCTGTGACGTCACGGATCTGTTGCCATGCGACCTCGAGCCTCGGTCCACGTCACACCTGCACCAGCTGGCCTTTACTTAAAGGCTCTAGGGCTCAAGTATCATGCCCGTTTTCAGGTAGCCATATATACAGGAGGTAGTAATGCGTCCGTGTAGGACGGGATCGCGACTAAAGACTTTTTTATCCTGACTCAGTACATCGACCACACCACGGCTGATGGTATGCGTGATGCAGTCCAGGAACAACAACACACACACACACACACAGTAAAGAAAACACTAGCGGTAGTCGCGGCGACGGCGTCGGCCTACACTAATATATTTTTTTTTTTTCGGCATGTCCTACATTGGTGGCCTGGGAAAGACATTCACAACAAAACCGGGCTTGGTGGGCGAACGCAGAGGGCGCTCATCCAGCGAAATTTATGGGTTGGGCGGCTACGCAAGGGCACCCCTGTGGGTACGGACCTCGACTTGGGCGGCCGGCCAGTTGAAAAACGAACCTAACGGTGATCTGCCAGCGTTTCGGAAGCGACTACCTTGAGAAGAAACGCCGAAAGAAACTCAAGGCTGCGTCGGAGTGAAACTGCGTTATTTAAGCAACAATTGACGGACCTATCCTTAATCGTGGTCGTCGGCGCCGCCGGCGACGCCGGTGTCTCGGAATGTGACGAGTGCTTGTGTGTACCTCGTTGTTGATAGGATTGGCGGACTAATATCTCTTCACGCTTCGTTTAGAGGACCCCGTATCACGAACACGCTCGCCGGAAGACCATTCCACTGCTCAACGACACAGCTGCAGTACGAGTTAGAGAACTTCTTAGTCCTAGCCGGGATGTAAATTACCTTATAGCCACGACTCCATAAATCCATGCGTGTGGTTCTATTATGAAAGGGAGAGGGCGTAACAAGGTTACATAACCCTTCAGAACACTCGCCGTGATACAGACGGTAGGAAATTCTTAGTGAGGTAATCTCTCTGCGCAACTGGAGCAGTTCAAGATGCTTAGTCACGTCAGTCTCATAGTGACTCGCTTCCCCTTTATATTCTTTTTGTTATACTGGCTCGACAAAGTGACTATGACGGACTTGACTTGACTTGATGAGTATAGTGTAGTCCAAAACGACAACGACTATTGAAAGAAAATCTGTTGACAGTCACCATCGCTGTGATGACCCATATTTCCTCATCGTACCGAGGTGTCCTAAGCGCGTAGGAGCCGGTGAATGTACACCAGCATTCCACATTGGACGCAGATTGCCACTGCTTACAAGGAGTATAGTATAGCGCACACACGCCAGCCCGCATTGGACAAGTCTGCTGGGTCACATATCCAAACCCCCTTCCACGTGGATTTTACTAATGTACTGAAACAAGGAAGGCAGGCCTTTGCCCAGTAGTGGGAAACTGGCTAATAATAATATCTATAGCAAATGAACGATAATTTTTGAACGAACGTAGTATCGATCCTCGCACGGTAGCCTAGGATCCATTAGCGACTGCGGCAATTATTAATGACTTATTTACTTGCACAGCAGTGTTGCCAGAATAAAACTTTAATACCATTTTGTGTTACTTTTACTCTGGTTGCGTTACTGTCGCGAGTACAGTACATAAGTGTGAACACTGTCAAAACGACTAGCATCAGCCTGTCGGGAAAGGCTTTCGACATAAGTGTGTGTTAGGCACCTTCAGTCATGCTCAATACCAACCTTATGACCAATAGTGCAGCTGATCGTCATTCTCACAACACAAGTGACATTTCTATTAGATGCCATGCTAGTTTCCTCACATTTTCCTTCATCGTGAAGCATGTCCTCTTTAAATCCATAGTTTATCTGCAAAAACCTTAACGTACGCAAAGTGATCGCACCACGCCTGATACAAAACATGCTGTAACCCAAAAAACGACAACGACTATCACCAGTAAAGAAAAACCCACGACCATACACATTTCCATGTATGTATACTGGCTCTATATCCACTAGGACACCATAGTCTACTGAGCCTACAGCATTTATTTGATAAAAAAAAGTGCGTTACTTTTGTGGTCAAAATGTTATTTTTTGGCTGAGTCGTATAATTGTAAGCTAGCAGACGCTGGTAATACTGCCGCCCAGCCCCGAACAAACCGAACCGTTGTTTTGAACTCATAAATCACTCGAAATACTCGTAAATATTAGTAATTCTGAATCCACAGTAATGGGTTTTGGACGCTCGCAGGCGGGTGGCTTTCGAAACACTCCTCGATTATGAAATCCATAGGCATTTTCTAATCAAAACTTTTCTGAACACTCATATAAATGAATTGTTAATCATTCTCAAACTCAAAACTTGTTTAAACAGGCCCATTATAAACACGTTCCTAGTTTTATATCATCAATAACTTATTTGTAAGTCTACCAGAAGATTGACAACCAGCTGTACAGAGAAGAGCTGGCAAGAAATTCTCGTAATCATTGTTTTCAAAACATTTTTCCATAGATCAATCAATCAATTTATTCTACTCCACAATGTATACAGACCTTAGGTTTTTTTATACAATTATTGATCCTGTTACGCATGGCATCAATATAGGTAGAAGAGACTTCAATATTGTTAGGGACATACCACATTTTTTAATATATATATATATTCATTTATACTCACGCCTGTAATGTCATCTATAGTTTATTGTTTAGACAGTCAATTATGGTATAATAACTTTTTTCAATAAACGTCCGCTTCAATTTGTTAATTGATAACGCGTTGTATGTATCGTCTATAATATTTTTGAACAGTTTATTATATATCTTTATTGCCGTTGCGTAGGAACTCCCAGGATGCATAGTTTAGCTTAGCTTGGAGTATTGAGATATCGATTTCAAATAATAATATATTTATCTGGCTAACGTTCATTTTACGTAATTTTAAGTGAAGAAGTATTTACTCGTTTTCCCTTCGCACTTTATCCTGGCTTAAGACTAGCAAAATACTTACTTAATAATTAATTGCTATTCATTCACTTATATGTGAAATTGTCCCTAAATATGTTGATTATAATTTATTTTATTTTAAAGAAAATATTAATATATCATTATTTTTATATATTTGGAATTTGAATCGAATGCTGAATAAATTCCATGAATAATTCCCTTGTCTATAAAACCATCCTGTATAGGTACATTTATGAAAGCAATTTCTTTTTTTACAGAAAATCCTGAATAATACAGGAATAAAAATAAAAATAACCCTTCTGGAATGGGCTCTGATCCCATTATTACAAAATTATTGAAGTATCTCGATGGGGTGACGCGTTTTTATTTAACTTTAAACGCTTTGCCGAATCATTAACGACCCTCGACGAACAAAATAGCTTCTGTAACTCCTAAACGAGCACCCCGAATGTACATTTAGATGAAGGAATTTATTTACAATCCGGAAAGCAACGATTATTTCTTTAAATGCAATTTGACTGGGAAATAAAAATCGATGGAAGGGAACTTAATAATCCAGCCATTGTTTCTATATTAAATGGAGGGTTAAAGGGGATTGCGCGCTGGATCAGAGCACAGTCTGTGGAAATACGCTCGGAACTAGTCGTAGAAGTACTTGTATGACACTGAACGCACTAAATCTCTCGTCGGATTTCTATCTGTCCCCTGTTAATCTTTGATTCGAATCAGAATATTGAGTTCTACTTGGAGGAACGCCTGAGCACTGAACAGATTCCGAGAACCAAGGCGGATGGTGATGTAGTAATATGATTTTACCCGGCGTCCATATTAGATTTAAGAATGTAATGGAAAGCAGTTCGCAGCCCTGGGACGGTTCTGCTCAGTACTGGCCTGGATACGTTGCAGCGGAGGGCTGTGCTCATTGTGAATGTTCCAGACGTCATTAAATATTTTACACCGCTCCATTTGCGTAGAAATTGCCTCAACAAGCATTTTCTGCCGTCTATATCACAGCGAGTGTTCTGAAGAGTTATTTAACCTTGTTTCACCCACTCCCTTTGCATAGCAAAACCATACGCGCGAGTTTACAGATTCATAGCTAGAACTCACATCCCGGCTAAGACTAAGAAGTTCTCTAACTCTTCACTAACTAATTCTAACTCTTTTCTAACTCTTCTTCTTCTTGCCTAGTTGTTCAGCTGTGGAATGGTCTACCGGCGTGCGTGTTCCGCCTGTCCTGTAATATTGGGTCCTTTGAACGAAGCTTGAACAGATTTTTGTGCAGGCCGACATAATTGCTGCGACTATCGTAAGCTTTTTTTTTTACTATTATCCTTTTCGGGCTGCATATACTTACCATCAGACGTGATGTGGTCACTGTGACAAGTCAAGATGTTTGTCGAGTCAAATTTATTTATAAGTACACTTACACAGTCTACATTAACACATAAAACGATATAAGACATGAACAAGGTACATTACAAATGCGACTATATTTAAAAGTGTAGACTAGACTACATGCACAGAAGAAAGGAAAAAAAAAGAGTAACACACGGATAGGAACAGTAACAAAAAGAAATATACTAATCTAATTTGCAAAAATTATAAAAAACTACAAAAGCCAACAAACAATAATCTATTCCACAATCTTCTCGAACGACATCCTTTTTTGCGTTTCGTTAAATATGTCGAGATCATTGGATCTTGATCTTTTCGACATAGAATTGTATTCTGCACAGGGGTGCATTGTGACGCAAATTTGTGGAGTAATTCGGAATTCGGAACAAGTTAAAATTCTTGATAGTTCTGGGTAATCTAGTAGGAGCAGAAAATGCTATAGATGGAAAAATGCTAGGAGCTTCGAGAAAGTTGTTAACAATTGTGTAAAGAAAAACAAAATCAAACATGCGTCTTCGATCGACTAAGCTATTCATATGAAAATATTGTAACTGATCACAATAAGTTAATAAATGTTTACTAAGACCACAGGAAAAGGTAAGATGCCATAAAAAAAAAATGTATATACTTTCCAAGCGCTTTATATAAATATCATAAAAAAGGATTCCCGACTGTACTACTATATTCCAAGCCACTACGTACCACACTACATTATATAATAGTATTTTTGCGTACCAATAATCATTCTGGAGTTTCTCTCTCGTCTTTTAACAATTCCGAACGTAATGCGTACACGCCATAACAAAACATAGAATATGTTACATTCCCAGTAGATGATTTGATACTTAAAATTTGAGCTTAAAAAAAAACTTAATAAGTTACCAGTTTCAACTACATAGTGAATGGATTTATGTAAAAGTGTTTGCTACATAAAAATAATCCCTTTTCTCGTGTTTGCTAAGCATTCCATTTATCTGAATGTGTTCTATATTAAAGTATATTGACATTATCGCATGTTGTACAAATAATTAACCTACTAAACGTATATTCATGATAACAAGTTATATTAAATTTGATAATTTACAAGCACGTATATTGAATCAACTCTTACTTGCAAATTGTTCTATTCAATCGTAATAAACCAGCCTAGTTAACTTTAATTGAGGTGAAAGAAAGAAGGAACAAAATATTTGGCATATAATATGACATACAAGACAGAAAGATAATAAGTTAATGAAGAGAGAAAACCACAAAAGCAAATACCCTATGTTGTGATGCGCGAAAAGAGAGTCAGTCAGTGATAGGCCAATTGCCTGGATGGCGTCATGACCACAATACACAAGTGTAAAGACCGTCCCACATAGTGACTCGCTTCGCCTGTCACGTTGCGAAATTTGCGTATATCCAGTTGACATACCTAGAGACATTCCGGCGCGGTACGTGTGGGCCGACATACCGATGGCGACTTCAAACGGATTTCCGTCCCTTGGTGGTCGTTGCCATTCCTGGACTACACTGTACTTTCCATCGGGTGCGCCGTGCTCAATTTATCGAGTCAGTATAAAAAAAAGTATATAAATTATAATATTTGTCTCGACGTATGGAGACAAAGAGGACATCGCGTCTAATTTAACTCTGTCCAACTCAAATGAACACAACCTTTTTTAAACAGTCAGTGTAAACTGATTCTACTAAGTGACTACAACGCAACTAACGGAAAGTGCAGTGTGGTCTTCGAACGGCAGGGACGGCCGAAGGACACACTGATAACGCCTTTTTATGTCGGTCGAAAATAAGAGATATTGAATTATTTCATATGCGATCTATACTTGATTACTTAAAACAATAGTTTAGACTAGTGAAACGATTTATCACGTTTATCAACGGCGCTTGGAATCAACATGATCCACTGCCTCCCTCTGTTCACGAGCTGCGCGCGCTTCCAGGGTTACCATGTCAGTTTTCTCCATTTAATTATTTATTATTGTTTTTTTTCTCTTCAATTAAAATAGATAACCTAACTAGAATCTGATATCGATATCGTGTGATATGTTTGTGGGTTGGATAGAATTTTTAAGCATCCAGGCGGCACACTTTTTTTTTACACTAGCTCGACATAGTGACTACAGAGTACCTGTTGGTAAGTACAGTGTAGTCCAAAAACGAAAGCGACTATCAAAGGATGAAAATCCATTGATGGTCTACATCGTCATGTCGGCCCACATATACCACGACTGAAGGTCTCTAGGTATATGCGTTACCGGATATACACAAGCTGATCCCGAAACGCTACAAGCCGAAACTGGTCACTATGTCGGGCTTTACACCCATGTACTGTGGTCGCGATCCAGACGGGCACCGACGCCCTACCACCTCGCTGCTGCTCGTTTAGCACCACCCAGGAGTCACGTGTAGGGAAACTAGGGTAAAGCCTACGGACGCGAGCAGCTTCGACTCCCAAAAAAAGGCAAAAAAAAATCCTTAAAGCAATGCGTCGCTCAACATCCCGCCGTGACCTCGTGAGCGGTGTGCGATATGTTCCCGCACACCGCTCTTGTGACAATTCACAGGGGCGAGGAAGTTTCGCATCTTAACTACTCCCCGTATAATAGGCGGGGCCTACATAAGACCAGTCGTAGCCGGGTGCCAAGAAAGTTGCTTCAGCCGTACCCTTGTCCCCGGCAGATCGGAGAAGGAACACCCCGGGGGCTTTAGTCGGTTAGAATCCAACACACCGGAGCGCCGTCTTCACAGCGCTCTGACGATCCGTGAGGATTACCCCGGAGTTGACTAAAAAGGGTTTTTATAACATACTCCATAACGTAGGTTAATTGGAATACATGTCTAGCCTGACGTCAGTTTGGAATGATCATTAATGCGTTGTCTCTTAGTAAATGATCAGAAACCGGGTCTCAGACTAAATGTGTGTTTATCTTAATATATAAGTGTTATTATCGGCAGTTTATTATTATCTAAATTGCCAAATAGTGTGCCACGGGTAACATAATGACCTAAGATAACGACAAAATACAATAGATAACCTATATAACATCTGCTGTACAAGTCTGTCTGTACTAAAACTGAAGGATTGTTTTATAAATGAAAATGCACAACGTAAAAACAATCAATTTATTTCAAACCTAATTACAAAATAAAATGAAGTCTTTTTTCTAATTAAAATCATATAACAAATTACGGTGACTTTTCCGATTATAACTAGTGATGTGATGGCTTTTTTCCGATTACATCGGCAAACAGTATTCGAAAATTTTGTAAAACAATTTTATTGTTAAAAATAGAGTCGTAATTTGAAATAATTATGCTGATAGATACATCGTTTATTGAGTGAGGGTATATAGGCTATGCAAAATATCGCGTAACAATACAATGGCATGACACGTGTTACGGCGCCGGCATAAACAACTCCCTATTAAAATTACAGATATGTGCCTACTTAAACTTTGTACAAGTCGCTACGAGATAGGAATAATAATTGATTACATTTTCAATGTTTTTAAACTAAAGCTTTTGTTCATAGTTTTGTCTGGTTATTATTATTTTCCAGTTTCGTTCCGTTGCAGGCAAAGGCCTTCTTTCCCTTGTTCTACCATATCTTTGGAATCCCTGGCAAGGGGTTTGGACATGAACCCAGTGCACAATATCCAATGCGGGCTGGCAGGTGTGCGCTACATGCGGAGAAGGTGTCTGCAGCAGCAATCTACGTGTAATTCGACATCTCATACACCTTGGTCGCCTCTTACGATACCTCAGTGCCGGCTAAGCAAATGTGAAATTCAATTTCAGACCTAAATTATTTGATAATCAATCGGACCTTAAAAGCATCTACTGATTCATAATGATTTATTAATTAATTTGAGACTTAATCTTATCATAAAAAACAATATTCTTAACATATTACATTTATTTAGGACATAGTGACGTAAAAAAATTAATGATACAGTTCCGATAGATTATATGTTATAGCAGCAGCGTTCATTCCATAAATGCATGAAAGCATTGCATGCCCTTACGATAAATAAGCCTGTAATAAATTCCTTTAATTTAAACAAAAAAAGGACCCTTTATATTCATATCTATTTTATTTTCACGCCATCTTTCTTCAATATTTATTATCATTATAATATAATATTCAAATTCATTATGTGAATCTGCCTACCCTGTCTAAATACCCTATGCACGACACTGTGTTATAGCAGTACTTTCAGATTTATGTAAAGTTTTAGTTTGTGTGATAAATCTGTTAATGTAAAGTACTAAGAAGTTTTTAAACTACTCAGTTAGTTCTAAGTTCTTAAAGTTGACTTTCGCACTATTGACACATTTGCCCTAAACAGAAATAAATTCATAGCTTCAGTTTTAGCTTTATTAAAGTTAAAACGGCAATAGGAGGGTACAGACGCCACACTGCATTCATTTAACATAGCTTACACACATATATATAACAGCTTCCTATCACTCACCTTGCCATAACAAAGACACACACACAAAGACAAACATACACACGCAAAGACAAACATACACACATACATTTATTTCTTATTGTTGCGAGCTTACTGCTATTTTCTTTGAAGATTTTTTTTTTTAATATTATCATTGTGTAATTGGCAGAGCTTGTTAACTGTACCGTATGTAAATTGATTGTATGTGCTATTCAATGATTGTTAATAAATAATAAATAAACTCTTCTTACTACTTCTTCTTCGAGTCTTCCGAAGAGAGTTCCTTTCGTTCTGCGATACTGGGTTCTTTTAAGGAAGCGTGAAGAGATATTTGTGTAGGCCGGCACAATCGTGGCTACTGTCGGCAGGAGGTTGCCTCTCGAGAGCCGTGCTCGGTTTTTGGATTGCACTGCACTTACTATCAGGTATCAATCACTGTGCAGAGTCTTAATAATATGTAAAATGCATCCGTAAATTAAAAAACTTCAAAGTTAAAAGGAAACTAAAGATACAGAAGACTCTGCAACTGATAGTATAATTCAAACAAAGGCGTCATATATCTATGTAGACAAGTCACATATAGTTATATTTTTAAATGCACTTCAAGTATTGAGTCTCACTGTGCTAATTGTCCATTAGAGTCATATTTCTAGACAAATAAAGTAATGGAATTATGGACACGATAATGCAGTGTTTCATACCCTTGCCTATTATGACTACAGATCGTTTGTTTATCAATGCGCAAGTAGATAAATTACTTGATATGCTAATGCAACATAACACTGACCAAACAATACTAGCCATATGTAATATACCTACTGAATATGGCTGTGTAATTACGCGAATGGAAGCCAGCTTTGGTGCTACTAGCCTGCAAAACAAAACACGTACTCAATCCTCCAACCTTATTTACATATCTTTACATTTTTATTTAACCGTAGTTACATTTGGGCAAATGTTTGCTATTATTTATCTGAGTAATTCTGTCAAATTGTGCTAAGATCTAGCAAATGTGTATTTTACGGGATTCTGCACAATTTTCACCTTCTTCGGCTTGAGTTTCATTATTTCGATCAAAGACTTTAAAATGTAAAATTTACGTCTGGATTATTTTTTTGAAACTAAATCATGGTCGTAGGTTCAAATCTTACTTCTGTCGTTTACCAGATTACGTATGAATGTAGGCCCCACATGCTCATCGGTTAAGTAGAGCATCGTGAAGAAGCCCGCACGGCATCTGATAGAAATTCCATGCGTACTATGCGAGTTACGTTGCTCACGACTAGTGATGAAAATGCCCGGGAATTTTTCCAAAGTGCCCAAAACTTCTTTGGGAATATTCCCGGGAATTTGCGAAATGTTCTCGGAAGTTTTGGGCACTTTGGGAAAATTCCCGGGCATTTTCATCACTAGTCACGACATATCACAGCAAAGTGGATACAATTTAAAAAATATAATTTGTTATGTTTCAGTAAATGCTAAGCACAGCCAAAGTAACGTATATTAATCTCAACGTTAGGCTATACAGGAGTTTCTATTACACATCAAATCAAAGTAGAATCTATGAATCTCAGCCTAAGACAAAATACTTTCGATTAGCGACAACGCCAATAGAAATGTGCTAATGAACACAACCACTAATGTATCGCTGCCCCGGTAAGTGGGACGATATATAATCCGTGTATAAAAAACACTTAATTTTTATTTAAAACTCTATTGATCAAAGGATGAATTCTATTCTTAAAATGGATATTCTATTCAATATTCGTTCAGCTTGTATTGCTATTTATCTCAATTAAAATCAAATTGAAAACAATCATGTAAAATGTGTTCCTTATGGAAAAGTTCAAGGCTTTGCAGCCATTCGAGGTTTTCTTGATACCTACTATTAATCTACAGTTAGATTCAATACAATCCAATCAAAAAATAAAGCACGTGATTGAAGAATAAGTTAAAATGACTTGAGAGCACAAAGAGAACTTAATTTATTTACACATCAGGTAGCAGCAATCATTATCTTTGACATGTTAAAATAAGAGACGAATAATATTGTTAATACATTTATTAAAAACATCAGACAACAATATACAGTATGACCTCTTACATAAATCTTTCTTCCAGTGATATAATCATAAAATATACAAAAGTCTTACAAGCGATTTTATAGTTACGCAATACAAAAACGAAAATACATATATATTAGTGTAATAAATATTTACAACACAACACTTAGGAGTATATTGTATGTTTAAAAGATACAGCAGTATTTTCCTTAAATAAATCACAATACAAAATGAGAAGCTATTATAATCAGCTGACAATTAAATAAGGTCAAACTCGTAATTGTAACAAAGCAAACTAAATCAAATAAACTCAGCCATTCCAGAAAAGTCTCACAAAAAATACGGAACGTAAACGAACAAGTCCCGAGAACAGGTCAAAACATGTCCCGGTAGAGTTTGTTGCTAAGCGGACGGGACAATACCGTAACGAATACAATAAGAAAGGTGGGAATTAAGGGATGTAGAACTGTGCACAGGGGATCTTTAATAAAAGTCGTATCTTGGCCAGGTTTTATTTCCTTCTCAATCTATCAATTTCAGATCCATATGCTCTATCAGTTACAAATGGTATTTTTAGTATTTTATCATTTTCAAACAAGGTTTCTAGATATTTCTAAACACAATTTGAAACGCCATATGAGCTATGTATGTTATATGTAAGTTGGTAAAGACACTCACCAAACTCAAAACGTCTTTGTTTTAAAAGGCCTTTTTTTACTCGGGGAAAATCCTCATTGGACCGTCCCGGCTACACACGGGGGATGGTAACCGGGGTGTGCCGGACTTTTACCGACTAAAACCCCAAATTCACCTCATCCGCACTAAGACGGGACTGTGGGCCCTGAAATCAATTGCTCCACAGCCCCGCCGTTTGTTTTAAAAGACCTACGGATAAGCACCCTTAAATCTTTAAAAACTTAACCTACCACCGTTCTATGAAGCAGAATCTAACTAGAATCAAATCGGAAATCGAATGGAATTGGAAAAAAAATCTGCTAATAGGCCGTTTCAAATATCGCATGCACATACAAAATTTATTAAATACTTTGAAAGAAATTTAAAGTTATCTTTTTATCATTTAATTTACTCGTATATCAAGTACCCTGAGAATGGTTACAAGCTGCGTTACTGATCACATTAGACTGGATAAAAAAGTGCAAATTGGAAATGTGGCGAGATGATATTGTTTCTGTAATTTTTACGTCAAAACTTATCTTTTTAGGAAAGATAATGGCATTAACTGAAAGGAAAGGTTAAAGAAATAAATGCATTGAATGTTATCTAACATAAACAGCAATTTAAGTGATAATGCCAAGGTTTTTAAGACTTGAAACGAGAAACTTTAAAATATATAATATATGTGCATACAGTAATCAAACTCTGTTAGCACATTTAAACAAATTATGATACAATGTTGTTTGTCAGACGATAAATGTTTGAACAATTATATCATTAATAAAACAACGATACCAGTTTAAACGAACTCTTTCTTGTTTAAACAATTTATCACCACTTGTGCTTGCTTTGATAGCAAATTCAGTGCGGAAGCCACTGATAGCGTCTTCTAATCAAAATTTTGTTTCCTATTTAATCTCTTTTTACCTTAAATATGCTTTACTTTATTTAATCAGATGTTTTCTTATGACATAAATTTTAAATTTCTATTTCGCTGCACATAAAACATTTTCTTTTTGTATTTCGTTCTAGATTATTCCACAAGACAACATCAGAAGATTACAATTATCAAAATCAGCGATTACGCTGCACCAAACCGATTCAAAACACGTCCGCAAAAGTGTGTTTAATTTAAAACCCCAGCATAAATAGTTTAGACAGTCTTATCCATTATCCAAAATAGATTTCACCTCTGGGTATACTAACCGAACAAAACATGTTTCGTAATGGGCGTAATTTGAAAACAGTTGAAGCCGACGACCCGTGAACTTTATGTTCGATTTAACAAAAAAAAAAAATGTATGTAAGCGTTTCATAGGAATCACTGAAGTGACGAGTCGTGTGGACTGTGTGTCTGTTAGTTGGACACAGTGCTTTCCAATTAGTGCCGGTCGGGGCGATGAGTCACGTACGCCGGTTGGCTCAAGGCCGGTTAGCCGGCCGGCTTCATGGCTTTTTTATCATTTCTCTTTTCTTTCAATCGTTTTTGTTGGTTTGCGGTTTATGGCTGATTTGAAATTGATTACCGTGGACTACCTTTGTTGCTATACCATTTGATGTGCCGAAGTTTGCATCTCTAAAAAACTAATTTAACTAATCTATCTGATACTTTACTTTTATTTTCGTTTGGTATTAAATTGGTTTTCATATTTAGTCATGATTTAGTCTAATCACCATCGATGACATGAATTATTGTTTTATACAAATCGTTTTGCTCATCATTCCATGAAACGCCCAATAATTTTAATCTAGCAAGTCTATATTGATATGTTGACATTATGTTTTTATTACAATTACGCTTGCCATGAGTACATAAATTGAGTTCTTTGTACTTGGAACCATTGTTTTAGAGTATGCAAGGAATAGTTTCACCACCTCAATCTAACAATAGACTTGGTTACAAAGCCAATAAAACACTTAAGTAGTCATTCTGTTGCCAAGGAAGGAAACAAGGGTGTTTCTTGTTAAATAACGTGGGAAGCGTCACTTTTTGCATCAAATATCCGTTCAGCTGACGCAATATCACGCCGGGGTGACTGCGATTCGTACCGTTAACTATTATACTTTTTACTTGGTATCGATTTTTCTAGATCTTTCTATGATTTCTAATTACTTAACATGTTAATGGAAGGCGTAACTTTTGCATTTTTATAACTAGGTTACTGTGCACATATGCGATTTTATACTGAGCATTAGAAAGTTATTAAATTAATTGCAGTTTTTTTTAAAGGTATGAATTAAGATTATCTAAAAACTTTTGCTAGATTTTTTAAAAATTTTAACTGCAGATATAATTTTATTTACCGCCATCAATCACTTCTGCTTCATTTCTTTTTAGACATTGGTATTTTAAATCTTGTGAATTTTAATATGTAAAGATTCAATGAGAAAAATGTTGGGATGTTCTTGTGTAATTTTTGTGGAATCTACGTAACATATAGCATTGATTGATGGACGTAAGGTTAAGTTGAAGAGATGCCAAAAATACAATATCTTTGATTTTTTTAAGTCCAACTGTAACACATCTACTGTTCTAGTTTACTGCAGTTTTATTGCAGAGGTATTTTGAGTAGTTTGAAGATTCTCAGAAGTTCTCCAGAACGTTTATTTTTGTAAATACAAGATTTTTCTTATAAGAATCACATTAGTTGAGAACAGTTTTGAAATTTGTAAGTTTTAGAGCACAAAGCTTATATGATATTACTGTAAAATAAACAATCTTAGAGGCTGAGTACAGCGTTAGTTTGCCTTGTTACTTACCTACATAATTCTTAATAAAACTATGAACTATATCACAAAATCCGTAGACAAATATAAAGTGCCGCTTATCTGTTGAATTCTTATCTTTACGATACAGACGAGCGCTCGCTCGCCATAGTGCCGAGATAGCAACAATTTTTTTACAATCTACTTAGATATTATTACAACATAGATAAGACTCTTATTGTTTTAAAACAAAGGACTATGATATACAAAACACTTGCGCTCCACTAGAGAAAGTGAAAACTTGAGTTTTCCTAACCGAACACGAACAAAGGAAAGCCGGCCGGCTCGCGGCTGCTGCCAACACGGACCGGCGTGGAGACAACCTCTCGAGACCGCGGCCCGGCAACACTGGCGTGCGGGGCGCCCGTCGCCGCCTGCGGAGCGACTCTCCGCGCCCCTGCCGCGACCCTCTATATAAAAGGCGAGAGCTTCCCGTGATCGTCAGTCTGTCAGAAAGAGCGAACGGGTCGGGTGGGTCAAACAGCCACGGGCGAGTGACGAAGCCCTGAGGTTACGGATCAGATCTGATGCGATCGTGAGCTTTCAACGTTTCCATATTCCAGTCGATCTCTAATCATCAAACAGTCGGCGACGCAGACCGGCTCGAGTGCTTCGCAGTACAAGAGACTTGTGATATTTTCTAGTAGAAGTTCCGGTAGCGGAACTCTTTTTGTTATTTTCTATTCGGTTATAAAAGTGTACAATATAAGTAAAAATTTGGAGAAGATGGAGATCCTGCCGGTTGCGAACCAGTTTAACGTCGGATTCAGCAGTGAGAAAGGTGAGTTCGCTTTCTATTCACTTCTGTGAGGGAAGTCACTTTCTAACCGGCTGTTGCTAAGCGGCGCGCGCAGCCTCGCCTCCGCTAATGACAGATTACGAAAAACATACGTTTATGCTTCACTGACAGCGCCGCCGGCTGAGGCCTGCCAGCTGACACGTCAGCTGTTGCGGGTCGATGCGCCTTCTGCCCTGTGACCTCGCCAATCAGTGCACTTCTGAAAATTTTCACAGTAGTGATGCTCCGGTTCGAATAAAAAATAATCGATATTTACAATGTTTGAAATATAATGAATAACAAATTATAAGTTTTACCTACGTTCGATATTTAAATTTCTTTTTCAATTGTTGCAGCATGGAGTGGGCCAACATGGCGGGAGGCGCCGGTGCCTATGCCGACAGAAGCGGCGCTGGCACAGAGGCTCGAGAGGGAACTACGAGCGGCGAAAGGCGCCAGCGAACTGGCAACGGCAGAGGTCCTCGTACCAGCTGAGCTGCTGGCGAGAGCGGCGCGACAGACCCTGGCGCTTGCTGAGGGGGAACCGTGTGGATCTCGAGGAGCGGCGGTCATAGTGGACGTGGCGGGCAGAAGGCTCGCCGCATTCAAAATAGACCCCAACACGTTGACGACGCACGAGATACACCTGCATCTGGAACACGACGCGACCAACTGGACGAGTCTGTTGCCGCAATTCTTAAAGTAAGCATCGACTTGTCACGTCATTTATTTAACACAGTGATGAGCTTAAAGGAGATCCCGGACCTGACATTGATTGCAGACCGACTTGCACCTCTTGACGCTTGTTTCAAAAACCAAATATCATTGAAGAATGGAGATTTGCGTTACAGAATTATTTCTCATTTTAATTGATATTATTTACGTGAGTTGCTAACCAGATGATTTGTTTTACAGAAATTTGACGCGAGGCGGCACCATCATCATCAGTCCCCAGTTTACGATAGAAAAGAAAAAGTTGTTCAGAAGCCAGGCGGAGTGAATGAGCTTGTGATAGCACGCCGACGTGACTGCCCTCCTCGGTATCTACGTATCGTTATTTTAACAAATATCAATATTATTATATGTATATTAATTATTATATATTTTTAATAAGAGAAAAAAGCACAGCGTGATATGTAATGTATAGATGTAGAGTAAGCGCGGACAAGCGCAGAGTTGAGTGCGGACGCAAACGGCGACGCTGCCTGATATTCCTGACGTTATAACGCTTGACGCGGTCATGCGTACTGTCAGTCACGGTTTGCAGGATGAAAAATATTTTCATCGTTAACTCGCCGGCGCCGTGGGTGTGTCTGGCAGCATCGCCGGCTTGCGGACGTTTTAGATCGTCCACACTGAACTGACGAAGGCTAATTATAGTTTCATCGTTGGCGTTGGTGAGTCTGGTGTGGACGTGGCTTTAGGAGAGCGCGCGCTCGCTGAGCCGCCACGGCGGTCGATAGTGACGCGAAATGCACTTTGTTATCGATAAAGTGTCGATATTCGGTCCGGCTGGCCGCCGGCGGCCGGCGAGCGCTCGCGGCGACGCGCGGCGGCGAGCGTCGATCTCGTCTCCCCTACCCTGATTCTCCTGTACCCACCGTTGCGCGAGCAGCCCGCGTCGCCCGCGAGACCGCTGCGCCTGGACGGACGGCCCCGCGGCGGCCCCGGCGCGCCCTGATCTCAGTAGCCGCCGCGCGAGTGATACTAAATACCCTGATCGATTTAGTCTTAGATATTATTTGTTTCGAGTTCAATTCTATTCTGAAGTTGCGTAGAGTTGGTATATTTCACTGTATTTATTAGAGTCGGCCTGTCCGGTCGAGATATTGGTACGTTTTTCGTAATTATATTGTACTATAGTTCGTACATTTGTTTGTGATACTACTTTTGTAATGTATAAAATGTAATGAAATGAAAAAAATATATACTTTTTATGAATTATGAATGAGAGAACAGTTATGCAGTTAAGCAGTTATGAATTAGAGAGGTGTGTGTAGTGCTGTGTGGTCAAGAGGACGAGAGTCCTTGAGCGCTGCGGGAAGCCGCGGGGCTCTATATACTGCAAAGATCTCAGGATATTATAGTTATTAAAGTATTAAGTTATTTAAGTTAATACCTTATAAAGATTGTAAAGTTTTTCTAAGATTGTTTTATGGCGCGCGAAGACGCGTCCTGTAGTCCAGTGGGTGATAAGTGTTTTGTACTAACAGTACTCGTACATGTAATGTGATTGACGACATGTCTGTCATACAGTTGTCGAATGCATTTTCTTCATCCAGTGTAATTACTACATTAAATGTAAACCCATAGACTAACAGTTTTTAAACGAAATCAGAATGTTTGTAGGGTCCAGTGTTTAAAACGCACAATATCATAGACTAGAGATCACTTTCATCAATTGTAAAATATAAATGCCACAAAACATTTACTTTTAATATTGAAACGTTGACATATACGGAAATAACTAACAATAATGATAATACATATATCAATTGTTTATAATTGATATATATTTGATAGAAAGTAAAAACAAAATGTAGAAATTATTGATGAAAAGAATACATAGTTACAATAATGGAAATATATCGTTTTATTCCACCCCCCAGTCTCCCTCTCCCTGACTGCTAGCATCGCATTAATATCTTAGACATTATCATAAACAAACCAGGTTCTACTTCCTGAACACGCTTCCTTCAATACATTTCAACAAACAAAAACCAGTTTCTAATCTCCGTTTCAATCTAACACATTACCTAGGTACATATATGTATGTGTCTAATAAGTAATAGAAATAACACTGACAACAATATAATTATGACTCAAAAACACATTTTAAATAATAAAGATTTATATTACATACAAAAATATATATTAACTCCACAAAATGTTACAGCGACTGACTTTTTAATATACAAGCGAGAATATAAACACAATTGATATGAAAACTGAAGACACTTAAGAAAACAGAAGATCCTTGCATTTACATATAGGCAACCAATCCGATACAAGCGGAGAGGTAGCTATAAATTGTAATACAACCGGTTTGGAGCTAGTTCGAACTGGTTAAACACTGTTTGGAGTTAATACTGGTTCTCGAGTAGAGATTGGTGCAACCCCATCCTCGTTTATTTTGTATAATTAGTAGCCGACCCGACCAGTTGGTACAGTTTTCTAGGCACACCTTATAAAGACATATTACCCAATTATAGACTACATATTAACATGTACCTACTCAATGAGCATATAAGCTTTTACGATTTCATTTGGAATGATATAAAATTATACGAATGGAGTGATGCCCATTTTCGAAGATATCTCCCATGTTTAGCTTTCAAATCGAACCAAAACATATTTATTCCACATTGATTTTTCTTTAATTCAATACTATTGGGCTGGCATTTTTTTTTACACTGGCTCGGCATAGTGACTACAGAGTACCTGATGGTAAGTACAGTGTAGTCCCAAAACGAAAGCGACCATCAAAGGATGAAAATCCATTGATAGTCTACATCGTCATGTCGGCCCTCGTATACCACGACTGAAGGTCTCTAGGTATATGAGCTACTGGATATACATAAGCTGATCCCGAAACGCGACAACCCGAAACTGGTCACTATGACGGGCTTTACACCCATGTACTGTGGTCACAATCCAGACGGGCACCGGCGCCCTACCACCTCGCTGACATTTAGGCTCTACTTTGACTTTGCTTAAACTTTGCCGAACCGTTCAACTGTAGAATGGGCTCATTGCGAGCGTGTTCCTACCGTCCTATGATAAGGGGGTCCTTTAAACGAAGATTGAAGGGATATTTATGCAGGCCGGCATGATCGCTGCGACTACAATAGCTTTTTTAATGGTTGCTAGTCGTAGACGGTTTTGGAATGCACAATGCTTACCATCGTGGTCACTACGCCGAATCAGGATAATAAAAATTGTACAGCACCGGCATACCGTTTACTTCGATATTAATGTAATTTGTAATATTTCAGCTAAATCTAAGTAAATTCAAAGTCGCGTCAATAAGATTCAGGTTTAGATTTTGCTACCAACAGTTATTTTAATGACCGTTTCTGATATTTACTAATCTTATTTAAATGTATTATCATTGTAAAAGCTTTTATGCGTACAAGTGCTAATAATAACTTTACACTTTAAACTTAGGACAGTATAAAAAAGCGGAGTAGTTCCAAACAGAATTTTGTACATCCCACAAAAACCGACAGATTTTTATGGGCATGGAAATAAACCTGAGCTTCGATAAAACGAGAAGTCATTCGAGATATGTATACAATTCCATTTTACGGTAGGAGGCTATCATACAGATTCTGTACGGAAATTGAATCAGCCAGCATGGCAACAGCGTTCATTTATTATATCTGTCACTCGTTAACATGCAAAAACATTGCCTCGACGCAGGCAATAACGCAGAGAATTGCCTGCAACTGACAAATATTACTGATTTGTTTGCCAAGCACATATTGTTAAATGTTTTGATATAATTTTCTAATGTTACGTTCTAGAGTTAGGAACGATTATCTAAGTAAAGAACAAACCGTACACATGATTGAGCAATAGGAAACTATATAAAATATGATTTTAAAACGCGGGTGTTGTCGCCTAGTCGATGAGCGGCTGGTATCTCATGCTTGTACTTCTAGGTTTTCTACATTAAGTACGTACATGTACTCTCTGCTGAAAGAAAACATAGCGAGCAAATCCGCACGGCTTCTAATATATATGTCATGTGTACTAGTGCCGAGAGAATGGCGCTCATCTACGCTACTGGTCCGTTGGATAAGATATAAGCTAAAAATGCATATAAACCAATGTATTTTTGTCAATACCGAGAAGGATATAGCGTGGCGATATATTAAATTAAAACAAGTTTAAATTAGAACGTATTACAAAGGAAACGAATTGAGTGTACAGTAAAATTGAATTTCCATCACGAATAAGTGGTTTTGTGCAATATTTAATTTGATATTAGGACAAGGGTTATTTCGTTTTCCGACCGCAACAAGTCAGACATGATTGCGCCGCTCGTGACTCCAATACTGAGCGCTTATTGTCGTTAACTGAATAATCGATACTCGATTATGTTTCGAGGCTGTCCGTCACTATTGTTCTCTATTTGATACTTAGTAACAATTCAATTAACATAATATGATTGCTGTAGATATTTCAGTTATCTATACTAATAATATACACATCAACACCGTCAAGAGATATTTTGTATAAAGTTCTTAAACTCAAAAAATACTGGCCAGTATTAAAATCTTTTGATGAAAGAGTATTTTCTAAACCTTTTTGGACGATTCTAAACTTGAATTTGAATAAAAAAATAAAAACAAAAGATTTACGCGGCATAATGGTAGCGAAGTCCGAAAGTTTCATTTACCTACAGTAATATCGGGATACTTATTGTGTCAAATTTAAGTTTTATAAGAATTTATCGATTAATTTCGAGTTACACCTCGAAGTTATGGTGTGCATCATACAGCGGCGCCATTTAACGAGAGTAAGAGAGTGCGAAGGGCAGGAGGCATCCTCCAAGCTGCCGCAACTCAACGGAGTATTGCTGAGGAGATTGGAACAAGACAAATCGTGATATCTAGGTTATGGTCACGCGACCGTGCTACTGGTGAAGTGGCTGGAAGACATCCAGGCGGGAAGCGCATAACCACTCAACGACAAGAGCGATTTTTGCAAGTTGCCGCGAGAAGAGAACCAAATGTTACGGCCATGCAGTCGGTTCAGAGGCCCCAGTCAGAGTACCAGTTGCTTGTGAGTGACCAAACTGTGAGGAGAAGGCTGCATGCAAAACAATAACTTTTCCTTATTTTTCACATTTACCAGGAGAGTGCCACTTACCATAGATGGGCAATGTGATCAGATTAATAAAAATGATTAACGATTACATTTTGTGTTTTTTACCATTGATATGCCTGCAGTTTGCTCATTTATGTTTTAAACACTACAAAATTCCAGATTAAATGTTTTAAATGGATTTAATCATGCTTACTGAGCAAGAAAATTAAAAATATGACTACATTTTGTAATCGTTCATCATTAATCAGATTACATTTTGCCCATCTCTGCCACTTACCTATTTCAGTGCCTAAACGGACTCTTTGTTCTCTAATTACGCGGGAGTAATTCTTCCTTGAGCTGACAGAATCACTAAAAGGCGAATATAGCCAGGGTTATGAACTAATGTGCACAGATTACAAAACCCAAATCACTAAACATAGATGTATAAACGTACCAAAGATAAGAAAATGCAGTTTCGCAAACTTGACTTGTTGCTACGGCCGCAATCGGAGTGCATTTTACATAAACCCTACGACTGGCGCCATCTTGCGTCTTCACTGAGAATTTCATTCTGATACAACTTAACTCTCAAATGGAATACACTATTTGCTTTAAAATATATCCATTTATTAGGCAAAGCAGAACTTTAAGGGCTGTTTGCACCAACAAATTTAATCTAGTTTTAAATTTAGTTTTGTTTAAATACTTTATAAACAAGCAGTTTAATAAAAATAATGGAAACAAGCGAAACAATATAATTACATTGCTCGACCTCAGTGATGATTTAAGTTGAACAGCTGTTTCCGTGCAAGACAGTTTATCGTTAAATACAATTTTATATAAGTTTAAACTAGGATTACTTTGCTAGTCCAAGCCACAACAACAATTTTATTAAAATAAAATTAAGTACTTTTAAATTTGCAATAAAATTAATCTACGACGGTTTCGGAAAATTGAATCTAGAGAGAAGGAGTGACAAATCTCTGGTTAAAAAAATCGTTTTCGAGAATCTTCTCGCTCTATTTTTCCGGATTAAATAAGAATTTAAGTACCACACCCTCACCGGTGAAGGAAACATCGCGAGGAAACTCGCTCGGCATCTAATAGACATGTTATGTGTACTAGTGCTGTGAGAACGGCGATGAGCGGCGGGAAAACGGTGGTACTGATCACCTTGGGCAAGATATATAAGCGTGGTACTTAAATCCGTACGGAATCTGGAAAAACCCGGAGATACGTGCCGGGATCGCGTCGTCGTGCATGTAAACCGGGCCATATCCACTAGGCCAATACAGGCATTCATTATTATTTAAGGATTTACAGATAGATCTGTTATATGATTTATTGTGTGTTAAAAAAAAACATATATCATTGGTAAGTGATACATCTGCAGCGCTGCGTGGCTCAGCTGGTCACTAGGATTGCTGGGCTGACTTTCCTTTGGTGCATCATCACAGCTCAGGATATTTGATTTTGTTGTTTTCTATCTGGACCTGACTTATCCTTCTGTGTTGTATGGAATACGATACGACCACAAGGGCGTTACATGTTAATCTTTAAAACAATTTTAGTGAAGCCTATTCTTAGGTTTTTTTACAAATCAATAAAAGTTACAATTATTTTTAGACTTTATTCGTCGAGAATAAAGTTCAAATTGGTGCGGTGTTGTGTTAAGAAGTGTTTGTTGAGCAAATCAATATTACTACAAGTGTTGCTAAGGTCGGCTATTTACGTAAAATGTAAACGTAATTTTGATATGGAGTTTAACCTGAAATTAATGAGGTGCTCTTTCTAAGAAAAACACATTATCATCAGCTATGTTTGCCGCTTTCAATGTGTTTTTACGCGAAAAGTTTATGGGTAACGTGGTAACTTCACGCTATCATCTGTGTGATGTGGGCACAGACAGCAATGAGGACATTACTGCGACTATTTACAGAAACTATTTCGCGCAAGTCGTTGCGGTGCCTCCACGATAAGTGCAAAAGTCTGCTTACTTATTCTTCACCTGTCGTGCTAACGGCAGCCTGGACTACCTGAAGATCAGGGCGAGGTAGCAAGGCACTGCGAAAGGTCTAAGGCACTGACAGAACTCAGTTATCAGCACGCACGCAGACACCGCATCCTGCCTCACTCTAACTGTGTCGGCTCCCCCTCCCATTAAGTTTAGAGGAGTTTGATCGAAGAAGCGCCAGCATCCACGCACCTAATATATCCTGCGCAATGACACTTGGATATTTCCATCAGCGAGCTCATCTTCGCCGAATGGCGCTGCAGCCCGTGCTTACTTAATGTGATTTGATTTGTGATGTGATACTGTGTATCTGTACTCGATTGATCCCTTGCTGTTTTCTGCGCGTCGACGGAATAAATGGGTGTCAGCTGAAAATCAGCGCTGGGTGGCTCGGCTGGTCACTTAGCATTAGCTGAGCTGACTTCCCGTTGGCGTTTCATCACAACACAGGGTATTTGCTTTTGTTGTTTTCTGTTTTTGTAACCTATTCCGATGTGTTGTATGTTGTGTGCCAAATAAATGTTTTTATTATTATTATTTGGAAACGTCGTCAAGGCCGAAGTATGCCAGGATATCATCATCATCGTGAAGACTATTTACAGTACCAGAAAATGTAAATCGATTTATAAAGATATATAACAACACGTGCCCTTATTAATATTATCTTTGAACCTAGCAACCTCGGGTCGAGGCGGGGCAAGAACTACCGGCTGCCGCCTAGCACTTCCCTGCCTGCAGCTTTACTTTCGTTTCTCAGTTATAAAGATTAAACCAGTAAAAAATGTTTACAGCAAAATTTTTAGAGAATAAACGCTTAACAACTTTGTGATAATTAGTATTAGTTACCGTATAAGAAGTGAAATATTCAGGAAAAGCGATATTTGACCTTGCTTAACTTAACATAAGACGTGGTACCGATATCTTATAAGGCTTTTGAGTTTACTTTTAAGACGTCGAACCAGAGCCTTGGAGTTTACAGAATTTTTTTTATGGACGGGTAGATTCACTTTGTTAGATATATTATTCAGTTGGTACGCTGGGAGATGTGTCGCCCCTGGATTTTAGCTCCCAAGGCGTGGCTTCTGGCCTGCTGCAAGTGGGGGGGGGGGGCTATTTGGCCTTGATTCGTACTTATGACAATTATTTTTTTATATTGAGTGCTTCTTATACTTTTAAGCCCCCATTAAAGACAGATTTCTTTTTTAATCTCATTCTAACGGGGTTGGAATAGGTGTTGAAAATCAACCCGTTTTCAGTATAAATCGTACCTGGGTGAATAAGGGTCGAGGCCGCTACATTGTAATAAAACTGGTGATTTGGATGTACTACCAATGCAAAATTAACGATTAAAAAAAAACACGAATTAAAGCAAAGGCCTTCAAGCTAAAACAACGCTTATCAGTGACTACGCGTTATCAGCCCTCCTTGATAACAGCGCTGTCCCCGCTGCAGGCACGCTGCATCTGCCCGATAACAGCAGTTTCACCCTATGGAATCAAAACATTCATAGAAGGATAATCTAGTACAAAAGGCATATTAAAGAGCTGTGGTCTCGATCTGTGAGGATGCCCGGCACGTTAGTTCCAGCTGACTAGTCAATTCACGATCGGTTGATGCCTTTGGAGTTGTGGCTGCTCTGGATGAGGACTCTGAGCAACCAGTTAGTGACTCTCGAAGAGTCAGTAGAGCGTCGCTGCACGTTCCGCCGAAATGTACCATGTAGAATCGTGGGAGGCGGTGTCTCCCGCTGGAGATTGAGCTTGGTAGACGCGGCGCAATGGACCTGAGAAGAATAGATTACCAGCGTCCCAGTCCTCGTTATTGCGGAGAAGCAAGCACCGTAAGTAAACGTTCATCGGTTCTTCGACATGTATCCAGCCCACTGCCGCTTCAGGTTGCTAATCCGGAAAGCTATCTCGATAACTTTGGCCCCCCGTCGTCTAACCTCAGTTTAGATGGTATCCTTCCGAGAGATGCCCAACATAGCTCGTTCCAGCGCACGCTGAGCGACTTTAACTAGAAAGAAAGAAAGAAAAGGGGCATTCATTTGGCGCATAAGCTAACATATAAGACAGAAGGATAGGTTAATCAAACTAGAAAACAACAAAAGCAAATACCTTGTGCTGGGATGCGTTAAAGGAAAGTCAGCTCAGCAAATGCCGAGTGACCAGCTAAGCCACCTAGCGCTGATTTTCAGCTGATACTCATTTGTTGTGTCCAGTCATAGAAAACAGCGAGAAGGGGTGTATGAGAGTACAGATACATAGCTTTAGAGCAGAGTTCCCCAAACTTTTTTGTGTCGTAGACCCCTTGCCATGTTTTTCCGTGTTGGGTAGACCGCCTACTTACCTGATATTGATTTCCTGTAAATTTCTAACTGTAGTGAAGTTTAGTGTTAAAAACTTAAAGCTATTTGGTCCAAAGTGTGTTCCCGCGCCGTGTGACGTGTCAATTTCAAGCAGCCATTTCCCCCCCCGTCTTCCCCTTTACTCCCTGTCCTTCGTGCTTCTATGCCATGGCGCTAGAGATAGTCTGTGCGACTATTCACTGGCGCTATCACATATATAATAATTTTTTTACTTCATAGGTACTTTTATAAATAATGTATATGTTTTGATATTATAAGATAGTATGATGTAAGTAAATAGGTATTATCAGTGTATGTGTTGAGATCCACTATCGTGAACCCCCATTTTTTTTCGCTGACGTAGACCCCTTGCAGTTTGTCATAGACCCCTAGGGGTTGATATAGACCACTTTGGGAATCACTGGTCTAGAGAATTCGCCTGACCGCTACTGTTCACGTCTCGGATCCATATGTCGTAACCGGTAGGACACACTGATTGAAAACGTTAGTTTTGTTATGAAGTCGTTTAGTTTATTTCTTTAATTAACAATAACGAATAAGCAGAAGAAGGATTAGAAAAATAGATAGGGGTCCCATAGTTCTGTTAATCCATGAAGTGGAAATAATAACACGAGTTTAAAATGTAATTGTAATTGGAGCGATAGTCGTAAATTGGCAGCAATCAAACTTTGGTCGTTAAGAACAGAGCTTGCAAACTTTGGCTATTACCTCAAATTAGTTTGAACGAGCGACGAATGAAGATTATGTTTGTGTAAAATCTATATTTTTAGGTCATCTACGTATTATGTGACTGGAAAATAACTCATCTCCAACTTACTCACTTACGGACCAAGCAGCTTACTTAGTCCATTATTGACAAAAAAATTTGTAGAGTAAAATAAAAAGAATTCTCTAAATCTGAGCTCCTATAAATTAGCTAATTATTCGATGAATAAAGGAACATATTTTAAAGAAACGGGAATTTACTTATAGTTAAGTATTTAAAATAAGATTTTCAAACATTGTAAAATAATTTCTTTCATCTTCCTAATACAGGGTTCTTTTATTTCGGTACTTCAGGTTTTTTTATATCTTTTAGCTCAAGAAATGCTGTATGTAATGATGCTGTAGCGTCATTACAATATTACAATTAATTAATTAATTAGCAAGTTACAACCCTTCGTAAATATATAGCAGAAATGTGATGTTTGGTATGGTCTCAATGAAAATACATATAGATCATGGATCATTTCATCATCAACAAGAAGTTTAATCTTTTCAATAGCACATTTTAGTTTAGCAATAGTTACTGAGGAGTGCTAGCTTTTGCGTCAACGTTCTGTTCCTTTACAACAAATACTTTAATTACTTTTTAATGACCCCCCCCCCCCCCCCCGCCGCCTAACAGTTGAGACTAAACGATTTCCACGGCCTCAATGACATACTTATCGCGAGCTGTTATCTAAGCTAGTGTGTGTTTTTAATTATTCTGTATTTTTCCAAAATGTACAGCGCTCAGTGTGAACAAGTGTCGGGAACTGCTGAGAAAATATTTTTCACCAAGCTCTTATAATGACTATCTGTTTGATTTAGTCATCATTATTTCAGTAACAATAGTGTTTTTCTGGTGTGCAGGCATATATTTTAACAGCTGACTGCACTAAACTTTCCTTCAAGTTTACGAATACTCTTTAAGATTCTTCCAAAAACATTATTTCTTAAAACACCAAAAAAGGACTCTTTAATTCCACCATCCCCATTCCCTCATAAAACCACTAAACGCCGCGTTACATGCTGCCCTTATGAGGTGAACATTACCAATATTCACATTATAAGATCTGATATCTTAAAAGAACATGGAAGGACTATTTAATTGAAGAAACACACTCGCCAGAAGACCATTCCACAGCCCGATGACTTAGCAAAAGTAAGAGTTAGAGAATTTCTAGCCGGGATGTGAGTTACCACATAGTCGCGACTCCGGAAACCCACGCGCGTGGTTCTATTGTGGAAGGGAGGGGGTGGGACAAAGTTCAATAGCTCTTCAGAACACTCGCCGTTATTCCCTTTATATAAACTTTTGGAGTAGCAGCTCTGGAAAGCTGAAAATAAATATTTAATGCTTAAAATACATCAAACCTTTTCAACAGTGAAGGACAAAGCATGATGGAAACCATAACTATTACAATTATAGACCTCTTCAGTGTGTTTCGGCTGAAAATAAACGAATAAACACTGTAAAATTTAATGTTACACCCAATACAATACCTTCACTACTAAAAAGAAATGTAATTGAAGATCATCTTCTTATTCATCCATGGCTTCTTTTGTGAGGAATATCGCTGAATATGTGAAAGGAATGAGTCAATGGATGATAAAACGGTATGATAGTTTTAGGTGATAGAGGATTTTGACGGTAGTACGGAGGAGTTGAGTAAATCCAAACTACAGGCGGTCGGTTCAGTAAACAAGGCAATTAGGCCCAAGCTTCAATTGGCGAGGAAGCGTTTTCCAGCTGCAGTTCTGTGTTTCACTGTGCTAAGCATTCGTACCGTGAACGGAACTCCGTGCCGCGATGATTGGCTGCGTGTCTCCGGTGTTCGGAGATAGCGTTAGCAGATATTTTTGGGTCGTTTCTATGCGCGGCTCACGTACGATTTCGTTTCTTATTTGGAAACAAGTAACTAGTTTTGTTTTGCGATGGTTATATTTATACTATTTTAATATTTTTTAATCAACTTAACACAACTAAGTGGGGGCCTAGTTGGTAAGTAGCCGGTTTCCATGCGCGGCACCGCAAGTGATCGTAGGTTCGTATCCTGACACGTACTTCTGTTTGTACAGATTACGTACAGACTTAGGCACCACAAGCGTACCGGCGAAGGATAGCATCGATAGAAAACCTGGTTTAGCATCTAATAGAAATGTCGTGAATGCTACACGGAAAAAAAAGATTTCTTAAAACAAAGCAAATTTCCTTAAGGCAAAGCAAATTGCTTTAATCCAAGAAAATGGCACTCTCCCTATAGACGTAAAAAAATATTTTGTTGATATTAGATCGATATTTTCTTAATTATATTTTCTTAGAACGAGATATATATTTTCAACTCAAGAAAAAAACAATTCCCTTTGAAAATATACAATACGTTAATCCAAGAATCGTGACTGTCTTGATTATTCAGATTTACTTAATGTAATAATATATGTTCTTCATCTAAGAATAAAAAATCTTGTGTTGAGTTTACACAATTTTGAAATAAAAATTAATTATTAGTTTCAAAGAAATTTGTTATTAGGTTGAAAATAGGATGACTTTAGAACAAGATTTTTTATTCTTAAATTAAAATATCTGTGCTCGACGTGCTAATAAATTATTTTCTCAACTTTAGATAATTATTGTTTTGATTTGAGATTATAGGATCTCATTTTAAGTGAATATTGTTTTCCATAAAGTAATCGTCTTGTCTTGGTCTAATTATGTGATAATATTGTGTAGAAATGTATTCCATCTTCATTTAAATGTATTTCTGCGTACCGCAGCCAGTATGTAACGTTACAAATTTCTTGAACACTATGTTAACAACAATGCGCATTTAAGAGCAACATCCTGACACATTTATAATTGAACTAGCAGAAGATATACCCTCATTACAAGAATGAAACCACCAGTTTAAGTTTGCATTTATTTAAGAAATAACAAATCAATTATAAAATAAAAATTAACAATAAAGGCATCTTATAAACTATGTCTTATAATATATTCAAGAAACACTTTTTATCATTAATCACCTTTTACAAAATATAAATAAGTTTAAGGTCATCTTACTAACTAAACATTAAAAATCAACTTTTACAAATGTTTCTAAACTAAGTTTATAAATTTGAGAAACTACATTTGTGTTGAGTTTAGAATATGGTGTAAGCAACGTATTTAGAATATCACAAATATTTGAAGCTATCTCGATAATTATTTTTTTTATCAATTCAACAAATGTTGAATTAATATTCTAGGTAAATTAACTATATTATAAAGATGACACAAAAATACTTCTATAAAAGATTGCACAGTTTGTTCAAAATCATTTTTACTATTATTTACATTCTTTTTTTATCGTCTGGATTATAGTGACCACAGTCATTTTTAATTTTATTAGAATTTCATAATGATATAACACATGATGAAGTAGAAGTTTCTACTGGGCATTTATGTAGAAGATTAGTGTACGTCTTTTTTAAATAATGATTTGAATTATGACATAATGTCAAATGTTGTTTAAAACGATTTTTTTAATTATAAGTTCTGCCACAGTTTAGCAGGGGGCAAACATAATAGTCACTTATTTTGTGTGCAGTTTCTAAATGAAAAATAAAATACTTATAATTTGTAAATTTTGCAGAACAATATTTACAATTCAAATCAATATTAAAAATATTCATTTTGTAATTACGTATTAAGTGTACCCTATTAATATGTTGGGAATATATTCTCAAAATCTTAAACAGGAACAAACATTTATAGTTTCTAAACAAAACATTATGCATTTAATGATCCACAATGTCACTTATTATCATATGTTGTCTGTATCTTATAAACACACCTTTGAATAATTAGATACAAGTAGTCACCTGCTCTTGGATACCGTGCGTCAAGGACGTGATATGATTTCAACAAAATATCAAAGGCCTTCTTGATACTTTGGAATTTATATCTTACATTATCAATTAGAAGTAAGGGTGTTGAATATGATAACAAAATGCCTTGTAGTATAATATATGGTTGAACTGTCAATTGATTAGTGCAAGCTTTTCTTTTTTTTTCTGCAATTATTGCATCCATGTCAACTGCAGTCTGTAAATTAAAATAAATTCTAGACAACCATTCTTTATGGATTCTCACTTTTCTCACACACAAGTAATGTAGTGTAATAAAATTGCAACTTACTTTAGCTAGAATAAAAATGGAGTCTATTGATTGCTGAATTGTAAATCTAATATTCTTGCTAAGTCTGCCTGGTGGAGGTACCAAGCGACCTAATATTTCTTTTTGTGCTGCCAGTCTTACTAAAAAGAAATAAATAGTATAAATTAGACAGGATATATTTATATATACATTAACATAGGTTAATTGTTGCTATTTGTTTTCACATTAAATAAATCCAAGATAAATAGTCTAATTTAGCTAGTAAGTAATCTTGCTTACCAATGTATATTATCTTGTTGAACACTCCACACTTGATACATGTTAGTTATGGAGTGAACTATATGATATAATCTGTAATATTGTAAAACACACACTAAATTACTAAGGTTTCTTATTATTTTACTGTTTGCATTAAACTAATAACTAAAATTATTTGGAAGCAAAAAAAACGTACTTACTCCAGGGAGTGCTCATTAGCCAGTGTTGCCAGTGCTGGATGAGCAAACGTTACACGAGCCTGCTAAAAGTTTAACTTTATGATCACATAAATCAAGAATATTCTTTATAAATTTTTACTCTCAAACAAATGCTATTACATTATCCAAATATATATGTTTACTTACAGCTCCAAATAAGGTTAGATATTAATAAATGTCAAATAAAAAGTTAAATGATTTAAATTTCATTAATTAACTAGAAAACAATTTGATTCATAATAACTATAATTTATAAATAATCTATTAACTAAATGATGGCATGGTCAAAAGTTACGCCAAATGATACAAAAGTAATATTCTGGCCACCCGGCCAATTACAGGTTTCGACTTGCTCAAGCAATGTGAAGAATTAATAATAATCTAGTAAAAAAGTTCGTTTACTTGGATTAATCATACAATAATCTTAGTTTTTTGGTTTAGGTTTAAGAAAATATTTACTTGAAATCAATTCCAAAATACCGTTCAATTTGGTTTAAAGAAATATTTTCTTGATGTAGAAATATTAAAGTTCTTAAGTCAAGAAAACCATCGCATTCTATAAATGAGTAATTTTTTTCTTAAAAGAAATAAATATTCTCTGTGACGAAGAAATTTAAAAGCTCATAATAAAACAATATTATAGTCTAAACCGAAAGTAAATGTTTCTTAAAGTAAGCAGTTTTCTCTTGTTTTTAGTATAAATTCTGAGAAAAAACACGTCTTGAATTAAAATTTGCTGTATTTGAATGTAAAACATATTTTTTTAAGTTAAGTAATATTTTATTGGATTTACTAAATATTTCAAGAAACTTGGCTTTCTTGGTTTAACAATTCCTTTTTTTCTGTGTAGTGCTGTGAGAACGGCGATCAACTGCTCTAATTGTCACGTTGAAAACCAGTGGCGTGCATATTGTTTTCACACAAGGCAAGCAATCAGTAAGAAAACTTACTTCGACTCTTCTATTACTCTTTCTTTATTAGAGGACTGTGAAAACACGTTATATTTTACTAATTTCGATAAGCACGTATTCCCATCACAACCACTACGGTGAATTTATTTATTATTGATTGATTCATTCATGTTAGAATTAGATGCTCGTAGAGCGTAGGGTAAGCATTGCTTTAATGCTTGTATGAGATGAACGCCACTGTTGAACACAATATATAAACTCACAGTTGACACTGCCGCTAATATATCTCTGAAAAGGATATACCGTGACGATATATAATTTATTATATATCCCTTTCATAGTAGCACACATAATATTTCTTTTAAATGCCATGCGTGTTCATCGCGATGCTATCTTTCACCGGTGATTATGCGGTTTTTAAATCCGTACTAGATCTGCAAAAACCAAGATGTGTGTGCCGGGATTTGAACCTATGCCTTTCTCTTCAAGGCCACCACAGTCACATTTTTTATAATTAATATATAATTTATAAAAAAAAAATCTGTCTGTGTAATGTCATACCAGTATGTGTGAACTAAATTGAACATTTCAGTACATATGTCTTAAAAAAACATATGCAATTAAAAAGAAAACAAAATATGTAAATACGTTATGTATCTGCTTAACACTAAAGGAAGCGGCGTGAAGGCGAGGACGTATTAACATTATATTAAAACTTTCCTGCCTACATTCGAAGTTATAAATCGTGAGGATATTAAAACATTTTCATAACAAAAGGTATATGTAAAATGGCACAGTAAAGTCACATTAGCAAGAACAGCTTGTTCACTGGACGGACGTCATGCTTTCGAATATAATAATAATATTTACTGAAAGTTCATAACATTTGTAAATAATATAGCCGCTATAATAGAAGTACAGTGTGTTTAATACAGTACTGTAGGTTTAAAAAACTTTATTACTTTTTTAACTGTTCTTTTCGCTCAAAAATAAATTACACTAAGAAACAGATGCTAAAAAGATGTAATTGTTGTAAATTGTACTAACTCTATTTTATTACTTCATTGCACTGGTTCAGGTTGTTGACCAATTTACTAAGATGAAGTACCTACATGGGTTTGGTGGTGGGCAGGCTATCGGTACTGAGTTGTGCCACACCATACTTTCTTCGCTGCGATTGATTTAGTTTTTCTTTTTTCTTCGAAATGACGCGTGTTGATTAACCGTGAAAGGTCTTCACAACTAAACCGGGCGGGTGGTGCTCAGCCGGCAATTTATGGGTAGAGGGGCAATGCAAGAGCAACCCTGTGGGTACGAACCTCGACTTGGACCGTCAGCCAAAATATACGAAACCCAACGGAGATCTACCAGCGTTTCGGAAGCGACTACCTTGAGAAGAAACGCCGAATGAAACTCAGGGCTGCATCGGAGTGTTACTGCGTTGTTTAAACGACAGTAGACGGATCTAACCTTAATTGTCGATTTGTGGTAAGTATTGATTTAGTGTTTTAAATGCGCCGGTGCTAGGGATGCGTGCGGCGTATATTTGCTTAGGTCAATTATTAGTAAGGGGAACGGTTAGCAAGGATTAAAAAGACGTAACAATAAAAAAATACGAAAAAATTGACAATGGCAGTTCAACGTTAGTTTTGACAAAATAAAATGTACTGATCTTCAATTTTTTTCCTGTAATCTTATGTTTGTAGGTCGTACCTTGTCCTAAGCCTACAGACAACTAGTATAAATGACTTTTAATGGGTTAAAACAAAGGACAAACCAAGGGACAAGATGTCATTAGAAGCAAACACTACCTCAATGTGAAAATTCTACGTAGAAATAAGTAAAAAAATTGGATACTCTACTTTTTTTATCTAATATCATTAAATATAAGTATATATACTGGTTACAAAATTAAATAATGTCAATCACATACATTGACCCAGCCGCTGACAAAACGTGCGGTTATACTATGGGTTGTAGATAACAATATATTTACGTGTAAACAAACATACACGCGACAAAAAAAAAATCGTACGAAACTTGGTAACTTTTTCACATTTATATTTCTTCTAGATTCATTTGATCTTTTGATATTTTGTAATGAAATGAAATGAAAATGTATTTATTTCGCCACAAATCAACAAAAAACCAGAAATTTAAATGTAGCAATTCAAACAACACACAAAAACAAAAGAAAATACAAAACATATAAACATGGCGAAAATGGGACCTTCATCAGCCTAAAGCCACAGAGGAAGCCTGCAGCGCTGGTTTCCGTGAAGGGCCCCGGTCGTGTTACATCTTGTTAGAATTATCTATAAGCAATAAAAATACATATAGCTTAAATAATAAATACAAAATAAATACGAGTGATACTAAAATAAACTATTACATACAATACAATAAATAAATCGACTACCAAACGTAATAGTGATATAATAAAAATATATGAATACCTAAAAAAAGAGCAAAAGTATCTGGTAGTCTATCTATTTGATAATCTGGAAGAAAATCCTTTATAGGTTCATCAGGGTGGGGGTGGCGGTCCCGGCTGACTCTTACTAGCTACAAGCCACCGAAGTTTTCTTCTGCTCGCTGCAAGCCGGGCCTGCGGCTCTATAGTCCTCGTATGACATGACGAGCAAAACTTTTACTCTGGCGTCATCTCTGTGAGGGGTGGGTATAAAGAGCTCTCAGGTCCTCTCCACCAGGGGTAGCATAGACACATACGTATCTCAAGGAACCTTGTACAATGTGCACAACAATTTAGGTATTTTGCTGGTACGGCCTACGGCTATACGGTATCTTACATCCCGGCCAGGACAAAGAAGTTCTCTAACTCCTTCTTTTGCCGTGTCGTTAGGCTGTGGAATGGTCTTCGGGCGAGCGTGTTCCCTCCATCCTATGATATGGGATCTTTTAAACGTAGCGTGAAGAGATATTTGTGCAGGCTGGCATGATCGCTGCGACTACCGATGGGATTTTTGTTGCCTTTCGATAGTCGTTGGCGTTTTTTGGACTGCACCATGCTTACCATCAGGTATGGAGCAGTCACTGTGTCGAGTCGGTATAAAAAAAACGGCCTGAACAATCTGTTCTCTATCTACTGCATTAAGCCCGCGAACGGCAAACAAATAAATTAGTACCGCAGTAATAACGCCATTCTCATGTACCATTTCGTGTTAATCTTTACTGAAGTGAATTTTCGACTTTATTCTAACAGCAGTAAGATTTATCGTGATGTTTAATGTGGGTATTTGTAAATTTGTCATGACCGTAGATGTCCCTTTGTGCTATTTTTGGTGGAACACATTTAGCTGATATAATTTATGTGTGTATGTGTGTGTTTTGATCAAGGATTCATTTGACGGTAGCTTCATCTGATTGTATTCAGCTATTTTAATACCAAAAGGTTACAAACGGCCTGACGACGCGGCCGATGGATAGTGGCTCTTGTTAAACCCGACGCACAAAGACGAGTTTCATAAGTTAAGGCGTGATCTGAGTCAGTTTGCAGCATCGTATCACGTAAACGGATGGATCGATTTTGATTTAGTTTTGATTATTTGAAAGGTGTCGTAATTGAGAGTACTCTTTTTTATCCTGACTGATCATGCCGGCCTGCACAAATATCTCTTCACGCTACACTTAAAAGACCCAATATTATAAGCCGATGGAAACACGCTCGCCAGAAGACCATTCCACAGCTTAAGGACTCAGCAAAAGTACGAGTTAGAGAACCTGTTGTGACTCAGCGAACTTTAGTTTTCAAGCCTCTCCATCCATCCTGAGAATCCATATTTGTCCAAAGACCCAGCAAATAGCCTTTCTCAGGTCATCTCTATGAAGATGGCGCTAAAAGTCAACATCTCAGGACATTCATCAGGGCAGTGCACAGGACCCAAGCGCACCGCCCCCCCCCCTCATGCCGCCGCCTGACGTATGTCTAACTTGCCTAAAGTCACGTACGCTCGTAGCATTACTAAAAATAATCTCTCTCATTAGTCAATTTAGTAATATCCCAGAGCCAATTGAGACAATTCTAAACATTATGTCTCGAGATATGACGTTTATCGCTCGAGCTATTATGTAACCATATTATACTCACGACTTCACTCTACGGAGGTAGCAAATGTATTGCAATTAATACTAATATCAAAATACATAGATATATGTATTTGCACATCCAGAGAAATGTATACGATATAGCAGTAATACCAATACATTTGATGATACAATAATTATAGAAAGAAAGAATAGAAAAAAGAAGCATTTATTTGGTACAAATATAATATACAACACAGAAGGATAGGTTGATCAAGTGTAAAATTCCTTCGGAAATATATTAAAATGAATCCTGATAACCAATGCTACTTTTAGTTGACTCACTTTGATACTCTCTTTTAGACTTGTTCCTCGCTCAGGAGCTGGCAGACGATTCACTGTTCAACCTCGCGGAAGCTATGTATAAGGACAAAGAAATAGTGTGGCCATATTAATAGTTTGCTTTGACGTCAAGACAACGATTAGTGTTGCCATAACAACAATGAGCGTAACACAAGATAGAAAACAACAAAATCAAATACTCTGTACTGTGATGGGCCAAATAGCCAATGATAAGGGACCAGCTGAGCCCCCAGCACTAATTTTCACAGCACAGTACAATCCAAAAACCGAATACGACTATCGCGAGCCATCTGCCAATAGTTGAGAAAGAACCAAACTGCCAAAGAACACGCTTGCCGGAATACCATTCCACACTCTAACCCGATAAAGGTAACAGTTAGAGAACTACTTACTTCTAGCTTTTTTTTTGTTAACCTGGTGGACCGTCAGGGGTGTAATTTGGGCCACTCCCCGGTGTGCCGGAGTTGCACCAGCTAAAACCACCGGGGTGCCAGCACTGCCTACTCTTCGCCTTCGCCGGGTCTGGGATCCAGATACTTCCGTGGACCCGGCGAATAACTACTTACTTCTAGCTGACATAGGAGTTACCGTAAAATTAACCAATCCGCTATTCTATCATCATCGTTGATATGAATTTCAAACACAGGCACTCAGAAATCAAGATGAAGAAAATTTTGCTAATGTCTGAGGTAAATCGAAAGAAGTATACCTACTTAATGTAAAATTTATTAAGACAATACTACCCACAAAAAATTAGTTTGTTTTTAAATTAAAGGCGGAGTTTTTACTTCAATTACACCAACAAATACCTATTCCCTTATCTCTTAAAGGTTCTTAAGTCATAAGATTGTGGATACATTCCACCCCTTAGCTGTTCGCATGCAGAATTTTGAAGCGAATCTCTTCGTGTGGATATAAGGAACTGCCACCACATACGGATGGAACCCGACATGGCATCTAATGTATTAAGTACGGATTTAGTCACTACATGCTCACCGGTGAAGAAAATCATCGTGGAGAAACACGCACGGCATCTGATAAGAATTTCATGAGTACTAGTGCTGTGAGAATGGCAGCTGGCGCTACTAGTCACGTTGAGAACGATACAAAAGCGTAAATTGAATACAGCCAATAATGTATCTCTGCTCACCTCGAAAGAGATATAGCGTGACGTTAAACTATTATTATTTTGTTAATTTAAATCTTATTAAATTGGGTATACGTTGAATGAAGCGCGAGCCCGTGCGAGTTGCCTCGTGGAGACATTTAAAGCGGTGAAGCGATCCATACGAGCGCGCAAAATAAATCTTGGCAGGAGCCGGTGCACTCTGCGTATGTTATCTGTTATTTCAACACGCCAATCTGAACTATTCTATATACATATACGTATCTTTACAAATTAGGTAGCTCGCAGATAGTGAAACAGCTCGACTAGATTACTGTGTTTTTATTATTTACGGGTGAGCGGTTGCCTTCAATCACGCCTGGTGGAAGGTGAAGACGAGTCTGATGATGAACTAATGCCTATTCACTCTCGTCTTAAAGGCTCCCAAGTCAAAAGAACGCGGAAATATGTCGCTGGAAGTATATTCCACTCGTTAGCTTTTGCCGTGACTGAATTAGAAGCTAATGTGTTTCTTATTTTTCTTAATTATATAATGAGATATTAATTAATACAAATAGTATTTTTAAATAATAAAACTGTTTAAAATATTCTAAAATCCATAAGAATCCTATATTGCATACACTAAGTAATCACTTTTGCAAACATATTGATATCTAGCTGTGCCCGCGACTTCGTTCGCGTGGCAATAGTACCCGCCACGCTTTATACAGACGTAACTCCGACCCGGGTACGCACGTACAACCTTAGTTGAACCCTATTTTATATAATTCACATCGTAGATGTGAGCTCAGCTGATACTGGAAGAACACGTACCTCCGAAGCTGTCCATTTTTGTAATTATATTTTGTTCATATAACTTTCAATCCTCATTATATTACAGGCTAAACAGACTTTTTAAACGGTTATAACATTTATGAACAAATTGCAATAAACTTAACATTAAATGTTAAAGGCAGCTTTCCACAATACATTAGTGAAAACCGCATTTAAATCGGTCATGCCGTTTCTAAGGTTATCGGTCACAAACGCATGTAGATATGTGCATATTGAAATTTTTCTGGCCACCCACATATATACAAATTCTTTATAATCACCGTATCTACGGAATGTTGAAAAGGTGGATGAGAACAAATTGATTATATGTATTGATTTATTGGTCATTAAATTCTTGGTATTTTATTGGTCTTTATATTAATTAATAAAACATTTCTGCAATTCAGAATATTTAAATAATACGGTGATACACTTTTTCATGGCAAAAAAGTTATTTTGATGTTTTTTTTTTTTTTACCCTCGCCGTTATAATGATTTACAGGAAAGATAATATCAAATAATGTTTTTATTTAATTTACCGTTTAGCATTTACTGAAAAACTGGCAAACTTGGTCATTAAAATCCTATTTAGTCTTAACTCTTATAATAGACGAGGTAATACGATTAAATTAGATAGTACATAGAAAAAATGTCATTGCTATAGAGATATAGTTTTTATTAACACTAGTACAGCCGCTGGCAAAACGTCTGCATTGTTTTATTTGCCTATCGTCATGCTTGCAAAATTGTTAGTTTTTTTTTTGCGGAAATAATATATTTATACTAGCTGTCCGGACAGATCTTGTTCTGCCCTGTTTCAACGAAAACAAAGTTACATTTATTTTTTATGTTAATAGCTGCCCCGACAGATTTCGTTCTGTCAAAAGTTATTCGCCTGTCGCAGTCTATTAGAAATAAAATGACATTGAAAGACTTTATCAATATCTAATATAAAGATATTTTATTATAATGCCTTATGGTACACGATATTTTTTGTTTGATTACTTGGCGCGTAAATAAATAAATCTAAGACGTAACGCTGTGAATATAATTAAAATAAACTAATCGAGCTGTTTCAATATCTGTGACTTCCCTGATTTTGCTGACTGCATGCTTATGCAGCTGCTTAGCTGGCTAAGTTTTCCTGCAAGACGTTTAATGTGTGCAGCCACCCCACTGTAATTTTGAATCCAATGTCACTCCCAGAAACACTGTGGACACTCCTATATCAAAGTTTTATTTCGTCAAGTGTGTACCCAACGTTTTATGATATGGGGGTCCTTCAAACAAAGCTTGAAGAGATATTTGTGCAGGTTGGCATGATCGCTGCGATTATCGATACTTTTTTACTGTTGATAATCTTTGCCATTTTGGCATTGCACCATGCTTACCATCAGGCGTGGTGTGGTCACTGTGCAGAATCAGGATTAAAAAAAAAATTGGCCTAGTGGTACTCGTACCAGGTTCCAATCCCAGCATTTACATCTGGTTTTTAGTAGACTGTATGCGGATTTACGCACCCAATGAAACTCGCATAGCATCTAATAGAACTGTCATGTATCCTAGTGCTGTGAGAACGGCGATCAGTTGCGCTACTGGTTACGATGGTCGTGATATATAAGCGCAAAGTGTATGCAGCCACTAATGTATCTCTGCTCACTCCTAAAGGGATATAGCGTTTTATACTGGCTCGACGAAGTGAGTACACCGCACTTGATGGAAAATAAAGTTTTTTTTTTTTTACACTGGCTCGTCATAGTGACTACAGAGTACCTGATGGTAAGTACAGTGTAGTCCAAAAACGAAAGCGACTATCAAAGGATGAAAATCCATTGATAGTCTACATCGTCATGTCGGCCCTCGTATACCACGACTGAAGGTCTCTAGGTATATGAGCTACTGGATATACACAAGCTGATCCCGAAACGCGGCAAGCCGAAACTGGTCACTATGACGGGCTTTACACCCATGTACTGTGGTCGCGATCCAGACGGGCACCGACGCCCTACCACCTCGCTGCTGCTCGTTTAGCCCCACCCAGGAGCCACGTGTAGGGAAACTAGCGTAAAGCCTACGGACGCGAGCAGCTTCGACTCCCAAGTATAGTCCAAGAACGACAACGACCGCCAAGGGACGAAAATCTGTTGACAGTCACCATCGTTAAGTCGGGCCACATGTACCACGACTAAAGGTATATGAACAACGGGATATACACAAACTGATACCTTCCACTCCGACGCAGTCTTGAGTTTCTTTCGGCGGTTCTTCTCAATGTAGTCGCTTCCGAAACGCTGGTAGGTCACCTATAGATTATTTCCGTGTCTAGCCGCCCTAGTCGTGGCTCGTACCCACTGGAGTGCCTTTACGTTACCACCCAACCCATAAATTCAATGGCTGAGCACACTCAGTGCTCGCCATCTAAGCCCGGTGAAGTTGTAAATGCTATTCCGGCAACCAACGTATCATCTCGTCACAATCTGATACCGAAATGCGACAACGCAAAGCAAGCAGCTATGCATGTGTCTTGCGTACTGCGGTCACGATCCAGTTCAGGCAATCGCCCTACCACCTCAGCGTGACGATATGTAGGATGGATGCTATTGTGTGAAATATTATTATGTATGAAGTGGTAAATGCGTAGAATGGAACGTATTGAGTGAAAGGAAGGAAAGAGAGAAAGGATAAAACGGTTTTTTTTCGATGCGAGCGCTCTGTAATATTAATACGACAAAAAGTGTTAAGACATTAAATTATTTTTGAAAAAGTGCAATAAAGAAGTTCATAAAGTTTATTTGGTATTTATTTGGTTTGAAGATCCCCAAAACTACAGATATATTATTATTGTAATATTATTGAAAAGTAAATCGTTTAGCGCACGCCAGTACACGCTCGCGCAGCCAAAGGTTCGTTCACACGGGCCTTGACACCAATACGCTCAATGTAATTTTGTAAACGTCACTTCGATCACAGGCGGGCGTCTTCAACGCCACGTGCTTTACCCGCTCGTCTATATCGCCGCCAGTCAGTGCCTGACAAAAGGCTTGGGTTTTGACCCCAAAAAATATTTTTTTTTTAGCTCCAGCCGGTACAGTGACCACAGTACGCTTGTTGGTAATCATGATACTGTCCATTAACATCAAAGACTACCAAGAGTTAGGAAAAATCCGTGTTAGTTGCCTGCTGCACGCGATCATTCCAGCCTGCAAAACATCTCTTCGAAGACCCTGTGTCATAGAACAGTGGAAACACGCTTGCCGAAAGACCATTTCACAGCTCAATGACACAGGAGAAGAAAGAGTTAGAAAACTTCTTGAACCTAGCCGGGATGCGTGGTTCTACTATGGAAGGGAGAGGGATGGAGGAAACGAGGTTAAATAACTCTTCAGATCATCGTTTGTCAGTTAAATCATTTGATGTCTTTAAACTGATTTTTATGTGTACAGTGTAATGCAAGTATAGATATCACATGTAGAATAATTCAATTTTTTATTTGACAATAACTTTTTAATTTTTACGATTGATTTAATTGTCTGATGGATTTTAGTTATCGCGTCACCCATGTGCCTCTCTCGGGTCGGACAGGGTTTTCAAACCATACTGCATATCAAAGTAACTTTGCATTTAAAAGTTTTAAAAATAACTGTATTTTTCACATTTAGCCAATGTTGGACTGACTTTTAAGGAATATAAAATCTTATTGTGGTTGGTGGTGAATACCAGTGGCGTTCATCCGATACATGCATAAAAGCAATGCATACCTTACAAAAATAAGCATTGATTTTATTACCAAAAGTTAAATTAAAAAAAAAAAGGAAACATAAATATTATTATAACATATTCCATTATCACGCCATCTATTGTTCCGATAAGACAAGTATAACAGTTGCTAATACAAAATAATTATCACGCGTACGCAGCGCCGCTTACGAAAAGCAGAGTAAATTTTGCAGAGCCCAGCGCCATACAAGTAGGCGTATTGGCCACACCTACGACTCAACTATTTTGCTTTAAAATAACAATATTAATATAATTTCATGGATATAAATAGTATTTATGACTAATTTTAGATAAAAGTATTTAAATATGGTGTTTACATTCATTTGCCGTACATTGCGTGTGCGCTTAGAGTGTACATTGCTATATACCGTAAGCGTGCGGCAATAGCATGAATTCTGTACTTGAGTTACTATTATCATATTTTTTTAAAGTACGTCTATGTATTACAATGTGTTAATTTAATTAAATAAATCATAATTAAAAAGGAATAAAATGTTTTATTTTTTTATATGAAAAATTTATTATGTATTAATGTTATTGTATTGCGTATCTATGTTATTTAAAATAAGGCAAAATGTAAATAATTATGTTTAGTGATCGAACAGTTTGCATTTAATTTGTTGCTAAAGTAATATTCATATTTTGATTACAGAGAGTAACGAAATTTTGTGATTGTAGTGAAATAGTGTAGTGTATAAATATTTTGTATTAGCGAGTTCCCAGCCGAAATATATGCTTGCCTTCTTTAAAATGTTAATGCTCGCCACTGGTGAATATTCGTTGGCGACGCTTATTTCTATAATGTTCGGCACCGAGAGTTAATGGGGAGCCGACCTTCACTTTTGTGATGAAGTATTGACGTAGAAGGAGGCGGCGGAACGGATGAAGGAGTGAAGAGATATTTTTGCAGACGGGCATAACCGCTGCCATTACGGATGGGTATTTCTTAACTGTTGATAGTTCTTTTTTGGAGTACACCGTGCTTGCCATCAAGCGGGATGTGGTCACAGAGTTCAATCCGGAGAAAAATATATCCTGTCTCATTTTGAACAAAAATTTTTGTGTTTGAACAAAATCTATAAAAAATACTCGGCCCAAAAAAAAACAAAACATAGATTCTACCATAAAATAAATTCACGTAATTCAGATCTGCTTTCGAGAGGTTCCGGGTTCGACGCCCGAGTTGGAGCAGCGTCAACAGTTAACTCACGACGGTTTGGTAAATTGGATTTAATGTTAACGAACCTTCTTTCCTGTGCAGTGCAGGTTCGATGCCCGGTCTGTGTACAATTACTCTTCAAGTGCTATATACTGGTAAGTGTCGGGTTTGATGCTCGACAAAGAAATATTTATGTTTCGCGTGTAGTTGTTTTTGTATCCATCGGGAATTTTTTTTTTCGAGAAGTACCGTCATCCTGTTATTTTTTTGTATGTACCCTTGACGACGTGTGTACAGTGTGCTGTGTTTTTTCTTATCCTAACTCGGCGTAGTACGTACATCATGCCTGATGGTAAGCATGGTACGGTCTAAAAAGAACTACAACTTACAACAGTAAAGAAAAACAATAGATATTTGCAGTGCTCATGCTGACCTGCACAACTATATCTTCACGCTTCATTTAAAGGATCCCATATCATAGGACGGTGGGAACACGCTCGCCGGAAGACCATTTCACAGCCCAACGACTTGGCTGCAGTAAGAGCTAGAGAACTTTTTTTTACATTGGCTCGACAGAGTGAATACAGAGTACCTGATGGTAAGTACAGTGTAGTCCAAAAACGAAAGCGACTATCAAAGGATGAAAATCCATTGATAGTCAACATCGTCATGTCGGCCCTCGTATACCACGACTGAAGGTCTCTAGGTATATGAGTTACTGGATATACACAAGCTGATCCCGAAACGCGACAAGCCGAAACTGGTCACTATGACGGGCTTTACACCCATGCACTGTGGTCGCGATCCAGACGGGCACCGACGCCCTACCACCTCACTCCTTAGCTGTAGTCGTGATGTCGCAAACCCGCGCGCATGCTTCTGTTATTTCATGATCGGTTGCATAGTATACTTTACACCCACTGATGTACTGCTCACCTCGTAAGGGCTATAGCGCGACGATATATTATTATCATCACACCCTTCTCTTTTCCCTCCTTTAAGAGTGGGCTCGGTAGTGTGGGATATAATGGTAACACTACCTAACTATTGAGACCAAGGTGGTGCCGGGAGATGGCGATGGTCAGGAGTAAGGATCAGGAATACACAGGGTATTTGCTTTTGTTGTTTTCTATCCTCATTAACCTATATTTATGTGTTGTATGTTATGTTGTGTGCCAAATAAATGCTTTTTCTTTCTTTCTTACTTTCGTTCTATGCGTTTTATTCAATGCACTAATTATTCTTAATAATAAGTGCATTATTCACATAATTATGATTTCTATGGAAAATTTCCTTTTCCTTTTCCCATGTAATGATAATATACTTAATAATTTCCACTTAAAATAAAAATCCATAATAAACAAGATTCATTTTTCATGCACGTCTCAAATATTTGATTAGTGAAAATACACTTTATGGCGTTTGATAAAAGATTCAAAATTGTATATACTCACGGTATAGTTCATCAAAACATGTTTATATCGAGTGCTTACGCAACCTACTGTTTTTTTATATATCCTTGAATGTGATACCGTACTATCAGCAATGTTGTTTGGCTGCTATTAAAATATATGATTTATGAGTGCACAGATATATGTATTACTTTATTAAATATTTTACTATTATCTATTTAAAAGTCTGAGATACAATTTTTAATCGCGTAAATTGACCTGATTGATTTCTCGCAAGCGTAATGAAAGATATCGTATAGAATGTGAGTGCTTTCAAAATTACAAGACTCGGATTCACATTGTCTGTAATGATCAACTTAGCGTCCTTATTTTATAATCTGTTATTCTATTTGAGTAATGTTTGTACTCATTTTATCTTTAATTCGTCTTTAAGTCTCATTAAAGCGAGTAGCGCAAACCGCGTGCAAACGCGTGTGTATAAAAATGTAAATGTAAGAGTGTGTGTACACGATCGCACTGCTCTGGAGTCCTCGGTCACGTCGACATGCGTAGGGTTGTCAGTTTACATGTTGCATTTCGTAAAAATATTGTTATAGTTTGAATAAAGATAATAATGTCACGCTATATCCGTTGCGGGGTGAGTAGAGACATATTGATTGTTGTAACCCTTTGCGCTCATGATGATGATGATAACCTAGCCGATTTCAGCTTTGGCGATGTTTACAAATCATTTCAAGTAGGCGCGGGCTGTAACCGCATGCGGCGAGGATGAGCTTGCTGATGAAAATATTCGGAAACAGTCAATTGCCCTGGATATAACTGGTACGTGAATTCTAGCACTTGCACAAACGCACCCTCTCGCCCAAACCCCTTTTAATCTATTGGGACAGGGAACCAACACAACTAGAGAGAGTTATGAAGCAGTGTCTCTAAGTACTGATAACTGGATTTTATCAGCACCCTAGGCCTTTCACAATGCCTTGTTACCTCGCCAGGATCGTCGAGAAGATCAGACTGGCATTAGCACGACAGATGACAAATAAATAGGCAGGCTGTTACACTAAGCGGGGACCCACCGCAACGACTGCGTGATAAAACATTGTACGAGCCCCCTCAACCAAGTTACTCCCATGAACGGATATGGCTACCAGGCCGTTGTCGCTGTGTGTTTCACAGCCACTGGGAGCTACTCGTGAGAATTCATTAATTAACAAGAAATTAACTAGTTTACCTAATTTCTATCACATGTAAATAGAGGCTGGCTGACAGAAAAATACGCTGAGTTTTCATTACATCGCACTTTGGTCACTTTAGTACACGTGACATGTCTCTTAAATGCCATAGGGGTTTCCTCGTGATGTTTTCTTTCACTTGGTGCCAAAATTTGAACTTGATCTGGTAAAACTAACAACAAGTCGCGTCCTCGTGCATGGATATCGGTCCCTTATTCAGAGGGCCACAATAGTCGCACTATAAACGTGGTCTGTGACAGCCCTGGACGGTGACAGTCGAGTGTGTGTATGTTTCCGCGGCACGCTCGGCAAATAGAGACGCGCCTGTTTTCTTGTGCTCGAGCAAACACGTCTCTTGCATAACCGAACTATTGTACACAGAGCTACGAGCATGGAAAAACTGCGTTTTGTGTGCTTACATAACATTATCTGTATCCCTTTTGGGGGTAAACAGAAATACACAATGGCTGCATACATACTCTATATGTAATGGTTAGACACAATCTTTTTTTTTAAATTCTATCTCGGCATAGTTACTATATCACGCCCGTTGCTAAGCATCGTTCAGTCCAAAAAAAGATTGCATCCATTAACAATAATGAAAAACAATCGATAGTCCTACGAATCATACAGGCCTGCACTAATATCTCTTAATTCTTCGATTAAAAGGCCCCATATCATAAGACGGTGGGAACGTACCGTGGTTAATATGCCGAATCAGTATAAAAAATTGACTATGTTTTCGACGCATGTATTTGATTTCTTTATCCTAAATTCCAGATCTCTGCTTGTCCCGTTGGAAGAATAACATGATGATATTAAATCCGAGCTCTGAACGCGACGGCAGCCAATCAGTCTAGCGTGCTATTAAATATATTTACTAGTGCAATAACAACCCTGAGTCATATTACAATTATAAACGTAATATGATATCCAACATCGATAGAATATACTAGACGGAACCAGTGCCTACACAATATAATGTCTGCATTACTTTATTTCTATTATAGTTAAGTAAATATGTCTAGTAAGGGCATCGTTTAATCAGTATTCTATACATAAACAAAAACAAAATTATTATAAAAGCAAACTATAAACATTTTTATTTATTAAGCTGGTCAACAGTTGAAAAAACTTATCGATAGTTGCACTAATCGTGCTGGCTTGCCTTAATCTCTTCACGTTGCGTTGAAAGGAGCCAAATAACATAGAACGGTGGGAACACGCTCGACGGAAAACCATTCCACCGTTCGATGACTCGGTAAGAGTTGGAGAACTTCTTACTTCTAGTCAGGATATGAGTTACCGAATAACCGTGACTCTGCAAACCTGCGCGCTTAGTTCTTTTATCGAACGGAGAGGATAGAACAAGGTTAAAAAAGTCTTCAGAACTCTCGCCGTAACAGGGACGGTAGAATACGCTTAGTGAGGCAATATCTCTACGCAACTGGAGCGGTTCAAGATGTTTTGATGTTTTAATAGTTAACTCAGAAGTCTCATAAGTTATCGTAACCAAGTCTTAAATTATGCAAGGCCAAGATCGTTTTTCGTGATTGTTTTGCCCCATATGTGATAAATGATACATAGATGTATATGGAGGGCAACAGACATTAGTTATTGCCTCGAAAATTTTCAAGATCTGGCTTCTCTACTAGGGTCATGACACTGATCGAATGTTACATAATAATAATATACCGTCATGCTATATCCTCACGGGGTGGGCAGAGATGAATTAACGATTGTACACACTTTGCGCTTGTATCTCGTGCCTAGCCTGACCAGTGGCGCAGCTGATCGCCGTTCTCAGAGCACTAGTACACATGACGTTTCTATTAGATGAAACGATATTTTCCTTCACCAGTTAGGACGTGGTGCCTGGATCCATACGTACTCTGGATAAAACTAGAGGATTTCGGGATTCGATGTGCGATTATTTCATTGCCGGCACAGCCATCGGAAACTATCTAGGCCGCAGCCATTATCGAGGTCCTGAAAATCCGTCTGGCTCTTCAGCATGAGTAGCCAGCGCACTACCGATTCACCTTGCCGATTCGACCTTAGTCAATATATCTATACTAATATTATAAAGCTTAAGAGTTTGTTTGTTTGAACGCGCTAATCTCAGGAACTACTGGTTCGAATTGAAAAATTATTTTTGTCTTGAATAGACCATTTATCGAGGAAGGCTTTAGGCTATATAAAATCACGATGCAACTATTGGGAGCGAAGAAATAATGGAAAATGTGTAAAAAACGGGGAAAATTATTCATCCTTGAGTGCTTCCATTGCGTGTGCTGCGAAAACGGTTTAAGAAATAAAAAAGAAAATGAATATGAAAGAAAAAGAAAAATATAAAGAAAAAGAAAAGAAAGGTAAAGAATATGTGGTTCAAGATACCAAAAATATATGTATGAAAGAATTATTCCTCTTGAAATGATCTAAAAAATGTCCGCAACAGTATATGTCTATCTTTTAATATTAACTTACTAGAACCGTTTTTATGGTAATCAAATTGTTCGAAATTAATGCATTATTTGTTAAGAGTTGTATCAAAGTAATAATATTAATCTTTAATGTGTTGTTGATTAGGAGTATTTAATTGTGAATAAAATTGTCTTTGACTTCACTTAATTTCAATGGACATCTTAGAAGATATTACAATAACTTATATAGCAAAACAACGTTTGCCGGATCAGCTAGTAGATTATAATACTACAACAATACAATATATTATAGATTCCAATACGATTTATTCAGGAATATAAATAATTCCAGAATGGTTCCCAATGTCACGAGCAATTCAAAGTAAAATAGGTGTACATGCGAATGTTGACTTTTGGACGTTACTGTGTTTATTAATATTCCTTTAATATATTTTAGCATTAATTATACACTTCACTTGTATTAATTAATATGTAAATAATTACTCGAAATAATATAAACCTTTGTAAACTATACATTAGTAAGCGAATATATAAATGTATTATGAATTTATTTTTGTCCGTAATTTCGTATACATTACAAACTAGCTGCGGTTACCCTGCGTTGCCTGGCTTGATTGCCTAATTTAAGTCTCCAGGGGATTGATTTTCCAAAATGGCGCAATACGTATTTTTCTTTATGACAGGACTGATTTTCTGATATGTTGCTGGCAGGGAAGCCTTTCCCAATTACACTAGGCGAAAAGAGTAAACAGTTAAGGTGCTTAGCTAGCGATTTACGGGTAAGGTGGCAACGCAAGGGCACCCTGTGGGTACGGGTATCGACTTGGGCGGCTAGCAAGGGAAACAAACTAACTCGTCAGAACTCTCGCCATGATACAAACGGTAGAAAATGCTTAATGAGACAATATCCCTGAGCAGCCAACCGAAACGGTTCAAAATGTTTATTAACGTCTGGATCATTCCCAATGCAGTCAGCCTTCTGCTGCCACGTATCCAGGGCGTCAAGTACTGGGCAGAACCGTCCCAGAGATACGAACAGTATTCCATACAGGGCCTGGCCTGGCTCTTATACAATAGATCCTATAAGTAATTGTATAATGAATCTTATATAATCACCTGTATATAGCTACAAACCGGTTTTAGGCGGTTTTATTGCCAGTGGGCTCTAGTATCTACGGCCTCGTCCCACTGTGTGTTCAAAATACAGTCTTAAATACATATAATACTTTAAAATTACATTAAAATAAAACAATAAACATAATATAATGTAAACACTCGAGATAATGGAGAGGATTAAGGCTGACCTCCATTCCTATCAACCGCACAAAATGTAGTCCACAGTGCGAACGCATGGCAGTGGTTTCACTCGACAATACACTTGAGTTTAGATTAACACATAATACTTTGATTTTGCGTACTCCTTACTCAAAAATTATATTATTTAAATAGCATTTGATAATTCATTTGCGACTGTGGTGGCCTAGTGGACAACTGACCGGTTTCCATGCGCAATGAAGTTTATGCTCGTAGGTTCTAATCCTGGCACAACCCTTTGGGCTTTTCCAGGTCAGAAATGGATTTAGGCACCACACGTTTACCGGTGAAGGAAAATGTGAAGACTATCCCGTCCGATTTCGGCCTTGGAGACGTTTTCAAGTCACACAAAACTCAGGTAACTAACAGACATTAAAACCACTCGATTATTAAAGAATGTTTTAATGACTTCGGTATTTTAACAGTTCCAATAATTTATATATTTACGCTTGTATTGTACACATACGAAAGAATCTGCATCTATTTTTGGCGAGTAGTTATATTCATAATGTTAATACTAGAAGTAAACACAAATTAGTGTTACCCAATTACCGGCTTAAAAAGTTCATAGTTCTTACATGGGGCTCGGTATTCGCTTATACAATACAATACAATACCTAAAGACATCATGGAATTTTAGCGTGGTAGGTATGCAGGAAGTATATAGTAAACCTACCGTAGGCTAAAGCGCAGGATAGCGTGTAAAGATGAGATGATGAAGAAATGAAGAAGTCCAGACAGCAAGTAGATAGAAGTTTAATAAACACAGTACAAAGTCCAGTAGGAATAGTAAAGCACAAGTAAGATAGTCCAAGTAGAAGTAAAGTACAGAACACAACAATACGAATAGAAACACGAAAATCACAATAATGTCGAAACTATAATTAGCAAGCGAGAGGAACGTAGTGGCGCGTCAAATATGATAGCGAGACTGTTTGCCGGGTGCGCGGGCGGTTAAGCGCTCGCGTCGCTTACACATGTACAATCCCCCCGCGCGCCCCGGTATCCCGCGGCTCTCTAGCTCAGTGCCGTTTGCACCGCACGACACGATATTAAGAAATAAATATCAAGTGTGTTAGTATGAAATGTGTTGATAAAATTACTTAGATAAATAAGTGAAGATATAATAATGTTATTTAAAATAGTTGTTAGTTATAGGTTAGTATAGTAAAAAGAATAAGAAAATAGATAATGTTAAAGACAGAAATAAATAAATAGATAGTGAGTATGCCACAGAATTATCACTATTGAAATTTAAAAAAATATATTAAAATTAAATTCGTAAAAGGGGATATTATTCCATCAATGACTGTTTGAATAATAAAAGTGCTTAGTCTTAAAATATGCAATCTTTTTCGCGGTGCATTCAATATTTTGTGTATTATACCTGTTATTGTACCTTATTATGTTAAAAAGAGCAACTACCAGAGTTTCTTGCCGGTTCTTCTCGGTAGATTCTGTTTTCCATACTAGTGGTAGATTCACTTTACTTTTTTTTGATGATTCAAAAGTGCTTGGTGGTAGGCCTATTTAAATAAAGTTATATTTCATATCATTACAGCAAGTAAGCGCGGGCTGCAGCCCCATTCGGCACTTCGGCTCGCGGCGAATATTTGGTGCGTGAATGCTAGCGCTTGCATAAACGCATCCTCTCGTCCAAACCCCTCTTAACTTAATAAATCGGGAAACCGATACAATTAGAGAAAGGCAGGATGCAATGTCTGGATACTGATACCTGACCCGTATCAACATCCTAGGCTTTTCACAATGCTTTGATGCCACGCCAGAATCGTCTGGTAAACTAGACTGCCATTTCCGGCATAAATCCGATGATAACAAAATAAAGATAGTAATAATTGACATAGATAAAAGCAATTAACCACTTTACCCACTGCTCATATCTTTTACTATACCATTAACACTGTGTTACAACGACCACAGAACTACAATAGCTTATCTACCAGTTTTTTATGTCAAAGGAAATTCAATCTTATTGCCCAAAAATTACGGTCCTGTGATACAGAGAGCAGGTATAGGCACACAGTTCGCAAAAAATGATAATAGTAATAATGTAGGTTGTCTAGTCAGTTACTACCGGTTCATTCTGCTTGTAATCGAGTGAGGAACCATGATTTTTCGATACTGACTGTGGACAAATAGTGTTCGACAGAAGATTCTGCCGCAACTTCAGGTCTATCCCCCTCGTGACAAATTGTGTGGTCACTGAATGATATCTACTCGTTGCTTGTACATAGTCTTGGCATAAATATTGTTACAAAGAAAGACACTTTTTTATTGTCCGTAACATTTATTACTATGACAGTGTGTTAGTTTAATACGTTAATATAAAACCATTCAAAATATATAAAGCTTACTCGAAATGGTCTCCATTGGCTGCAGTACAGTCCTTTTAACGTTGAGGCCAGTTATCAATAGCAGCCCGCACTCTTTCTATGGCAAAATTCTTCCTTGGCAATCGTATGGATTGCCATTTTTTTGGTTTTTATTTTATATTTAGTTTAGAGAAAGATTTGGCTGACTAAATTGAAAGCTCAAATTGTATTCGGTTTTTTGTGCTTATTTGTGTTTTTTTTTGTTGATGGTTTTTTTTCTTTGTTTTTATTGTGTAACAAGATCCTTGTAACTTATATATATATATATGTATATGTAGAGCTGTGCCAGTGAAGTGGCTGTGTGGTCCTTAAGGCTCTGTCCGAATACCAGCGCTGCAGAGTCTATTGCTCTGTAGCACAAGCTGAGACAGGGTCCTTATTGGCGGCGGCGTAGATTTTCTTGTGTATTGTTTGTGATTTTTTAATTATTTTTATGCTTTTCTTTTCTGGTTTTTCATGTAATTTATTGTATCATGTCGTCACTTCTGTCTGGCTGCTGCTAATAAAACGTTTTCTTTCTTTCTTTCACTATGGACTCCACATTATCATCGCTTTTAGAGCAAGTTTTACTCCCTAAAACTGACCATAAATAATAATCCAGTAGATTAAGATCAGGACCAGATGACGGCTAGTCTTCGGCACTGATGAAGTCCGGTACGTTCGTTTCTAACTAAGATTGGGTAGAATGAACTTTACATGACTGAATAAAAAGTAGAATGCTTTACAATGTCCTTTACACGATATAATATTAACAATAGAAGGTAAAAAAGTGTAAGAGAGAGCACTAAGTATAGGTAAAAGTTAACACAAAATTATTTCACTGTTAAGAGGTAAGAAGTTCTCCGGGCCAGCTTGTTAAGCTCCATAATAATGTAATGGTAACGCTTTTAGATATCTTAATCCATATGAACAGCATAACATTGTCGCGCCGCGCACGAGAGCAAGGCCACGCGGATTAATGCGAAGATAACGCTCATTGTGTACATTCAACTTACAGATGGACTAATTAAACTAAATTTATGTCTACACCATTATCGAACGGGTCACGTAGCTGAAACTAAGCAAAATACAGATATTTAATTCAACCTAAACCTTTCCTTTTTTAACTTGGGGAAAATCCTCAAAGAACCGTCCTGCCCACACAGAGGGAACTGCAGCCGAGGTATGCCGGCCGGATTTATACTGGCTAAAAACGTCGAAAGTGACTACTTCTGTATATTGGCACAAAATGATGGATCCGTAATCTATGCTTCATAACTACGCATATTTTTTTTGTTAATCGTGGCAACATCCTGCATCATGGCCGGTGTAAGGATAGCGACCCCGGTTTGCCGGACTTCTGCTGACTGAAAGCTTCTGGGATGGCCCTCAAATCTCTGCCCTGGCCTGGGAATCCAGTTGCCCGGGGAAAGAACAGTAATAGTCTGTTTAGGCCACTATTTAGGAGATGTGGGTGTAAAGAGCCCACTTCTCTGGACCTCTCCATCACACCACCTCAAATCTATTGTAATGGAAGGATGTTGCGTTCATTGCAAGCAAACGCGTCCCTCCGGTGACGGCGTCTTGGTCGCTGAATGTCCTGAGTAGTTCGTTTATTCCTGCGCCTTTCAGCAGCCTTGTTCTGTTTCATGACTGCTTCGCAGAAGGATGTGATGCTTCTCCATGCACTCTCTCTGCCGATTATGGCTTTAAAAACCAATACACTAATTACTTTAAGACTCTCTAATTAAAGATCCTACAAACGCTGTCAGCGATTTCTACGCCTAAAATGTTACAATTAAAGGTGCTTTTAAAAGAGACCTATGTCCACCAGTGGGCTAAAGTGGGCTGATAATAATAATGTTTTTTTTTTTCATTCTTGTATATGTGATATATGATTGAGTGAAGGGTTATAAGAGGTGTCTTTACGGAAGCAGATGCGGAATAATTCTTGTAAAATTATTTGCTTGTACTCACTGGCTGCTCATAAGCCTGATAAGGCTCCGCAGTCTTTATATTATAAACTATTATTTTTTGTAATTTAGAACTAATAAATAAAAAAAATCTGTACTTCACATCTGCAGAAGTAATAATAAATGATTATAGTCAGTCAACAACCAAACTAGGATTACCTGTCACGTTATGTGAACTATACGTCAGGAACGAAGATATTCGTAGAATATTTGGTTTAAAACAGTGTCATCGATAGCATGTACACAAGTATGTTTCAATGATTCAGGCACGTGGAGAGGGTGAATAATGAAAGATGAGAAAGATTTATATAATAAGTGGAAATAAGACAGACAGACATCACAGATATCAGAGTTCTGTTGGAGGGTAATGTCAAAAGTACGCACAATCGGCAAAAGTGCATAAAGAAAGTAATAAATATTAAGGAAGCGAAAGAGGTTTGCAAGAATAGAGAGACATGGTGTTCTATTTTTTTCTGCCTCTCCTAATAGAGATACGGCTTGATGGTAGACAGATAGATAGATAGGTGTGAAGTATAACGTAAGGGAAAGCGAAGGCGGAAAATTACAAGAAAAAAATATAGATATTTTTATTCAAATAAAACGGCTGTCTCAATTGTTAACACAAAATTAAACATTTTCTCATTAAGCACATTTTTAGTTAGAAACGATTTCAAATAGCTTCCGTAGCATGGAAGCAAATTAATCGTGATATGTTTTTTAGACTTGCTATAGTTTTGAGGTTTAACGATCGCAAGAGCTGATGACAATTACAGACATGTTTTGTAGTACCCGCATGCCATTTTGTCACCTCACATTTAAGCAATATAAGCTCCGCATGAAAAATTGCGAAAGTGTACGCGGAGGTTTCATTTCATGCGGAATTTCGTCAATTGTGGATGCGGAAACGGGGTTCCGTTGCACCCTAATTGACAGTTCCTTGTATTTCACACCTTTTGTTAACACAGCATGTTCTGTGGATTATACAATAGACGATGCATAGTTCTACATATCTATTTGTTCTATATGATTCATTACAGCCAAGGTTATTTACCTACATTTATTAAGTATAACAAAAGAATGGACAATGAGCTGTATGTATTAAGCATTTATACTGCATATTTAGGTGTGTTTTGCATCATTAGTCACACTCTGTAATAATGATTCATTTTTAACCCCAATTTCGTGTATGACTTGCAGAACCGGAAAGAAAGTGAAATATGATTCGGTTACGAAATCATTTTGCATGCTGATAAATTCTGTGTTGTTTGATTGTTCGGTGGAGGAAAGTCTAGCATGGCCTCACGAATGCTCCGGGTCAAAGAGTGATAGATCGTGAGAGAGCATGATGACTTCTGTGAATTTACAAGGCAAAGAGAGAGAAAACATCTCGGCTTCATTTTCGGCGTTATTGATATCGCTGTGGAAGTCTTCGCATGCATCGTTCACTTGCGCTGACTGGACAGTAGCATTGAGGGAGTATGCTACTCAAGCAAAGAAGAACAGATGTGTAAGAGTCCTACGTATCGCTTGTTAGAGAGATTCTAATGAAAGTACCCTATACACCCTAAAATCCCCGGCGTGTCTACTACTCGATGTCAGTTAAGCATGGGAATCTGTATTCCTCCTATCAAACACCCTATCTCAGGTTCCATCTCTAAGATGCGTCGGTATAAAAAGAGCTCACTTATCAGGAACTTAATATGCACAGTTGCCAGCTTCATGGGGCAGCAAATTACCTGGCTATTATCCGGCTAGGGTCATGGAAGGAGGTTCTGCAGAATATCGCACGAAAACGCATCTCTCCAGGGCCTAGTTTGGTGACACCTCACACCGTGTTGAAAGTGTTTCTCCAGTTCGCGTTCAGCGGATTCTTATTTGCAGATTTCTCAAAAAAGGTAAACAAATTTAACCAGCCTCTCTTCTCGTTGACTGCGGTTTTGGCCACGGTCGAAAAGAAGAGGTCATTGCCTACTGTCTCTTACAAAATGAAGCGCTGCTCAGACCAGGCTAATTGAAATCGTTCATAACTCAACTTTTTTTTTATTATATATACTTCAATTTCATGTGATGGAAATTGATAGTGAGCACGAGAATGGAGTGCGCGCACCTAACAAATACGAATCCAGTCGAAGTTTAAAGATTTCCATGTCGTAATATGCTGGAAAAATAGACACAGGAGGCTAATTCTACTCCATAGCGCTATGCAGCAAAATAGAGATAGCGAATCGCCTCGTACGAATATTGGAAATGTCAACTATATAAGGATGCAAACCCGCTCAGTGTCGTGTCAATTTATGGTAAAAGGAGATAATGAAATCAAATTATACAAGTCAACCACTCACTCTCCAGAGTATAATAGAAAATTGAAAGGTATGCCATCCTACGTCGGTGTTCCAAACTGAGTAGTTGACACGACGTAAGTGCCCCATCAGCGATCAGTCCTCCGCCAAGAAACTTCGAAGAACAAAACCGAATTACTCTTACTCATTTCGAAAGCATTTATTTGCCAGCACTCGTAAGAGAGCAAATGTTAGCACAGTCGCGTACGCAGCATACCTTCGCGAGTTTAATGAATTCCCATTTATCCATGTTTGAACGCGCGTGGCCTTACTGCGAGCTGACTCGGCGTCGGGCGCTACACCTGAGTCAATGCAACATGCTACCCAAGCCTTCCGACATGCCTTTCTACTTGACTTGCTTTTGCTTGCTGCTTTTCTTGTCTTACAATGGTAAATTGATGAACCAGCTGTCGTTTTGTTTCCTGCTTAACATTTCTGCCTCTAAAAGGCTGTAGAGTTGTGTTAGTGTTATTAAAATACTGTACAGAAGACTTGAGGAAGATTGCTGCACGAATAAGGCGCAGTCTGACAGAGACCCATTAATGGGTGAGACCTTTGCACCTACGCTTTCAAGTGTTGGTATCTGAAGAAGGCTCTTCGCTTACCAGATCGTAAGAGGGATTCTGACTTTAAGGCTTGCAATTAGTAGCGACGTACCCCGGGATTTTTTTTAAAGTAGGAGGCAGATACAACAAAATCGTCTCCATAGAGCCCCTGACTGTCTTATTCAGGGCTTTCAACTGCATCTCAAAAAATGAGTGTTACTAAAGGTTTCTACTCAGCTAGTTGTAGTGGGTAAAGTGCCTTTTCTAAGGACGTCACAATACCTAGAACAACTGTACGGTAATACAGGTGTATATCCAGGATTTTAGTCTCACTCTTGACCTAGACAACCCAACCTGCAGGAATACAAAATCAATACGTGTAATTGTTTCAGCTGTGCAATAGATCCTTGACTTACGCCTAAAGTAAAGCTTCGGATTCTGACTATCGCGGACTAGCAGCCACTGCTGGGTCTCATTTGCTGACTCACAGTGTAAGAACCCAAAGGCCACCTTTACAGAAACTACTGTTTTCACTTTTAGGACGCGTTCGCTAGATACCAGTTAGCAGCTCTGGACATAATTGATCACAGAGCTCGTAGGGTTGTCGGCAATAACTTTTTGACTGAGACAAACCGCAGAACATCGAGTATCGACCTAAAGTCACCTGCCTCGCAGTCTTTTACCAGTTACACATTGGAGAGTGTTCTCAGGAGCTACATTCTTCACTTACACCAGTCCTGTTCCATCATGAAACCACTAGACGCCGTGTCGGATACATAGACATTTGTTGGGGAGACGTAGCCTATCGTTGGACTCATTTTCACCTTCCACCAGGTGTAATTGAGGTAAAGCATCTAAAAATCATAAAAAAAGTCATTCCGGATTTCAATTAGCCTTCCTTCAATAAGGGTTAACTCATCCGGTGTTAACAACCCTCACCAATAAGATTATATATGTCTTCGTTCATCTAGTTTAGCCCTACAAGCTGATATAACATAATCATTGAATGATAGTAACATCAGACTAAGCAACTTAAACTGATCCAGTTGCGCAGAGACATTGCCTTCCTGAGCGTTTTTCTTTACTGTTGATAGTATTCGTGTTTTGGGCTACCCCATGCTTACCATTAGATGTAATGTGGTCACTATGCCGAATGAAGTTAAAAAAATCTAACACAGAATTATGGAAGATTTTAAAAGTGTGAAACACGGAAATAAAGTTTTAATCATTTATAAAACATGACAATGGCGTTAATTGAACATTGTGTGCAAGTACAAGCACAATGTGCGAGACGCGAAATTATCACAAAAGCATATTTTGTTCAGCAAACAGTAACTCATATAGATAAATATTATTCTTTATCTTGTTCCTCGTATTGCCATTACATTTTAAGCTTCTTTTAATTCTTTTATATGATGTTGTTTTTCCAACAAGACAATACTTTGTGGTCCAGGAAAGACCTTCACAACTACACCGGGCGAAGAGAGCCAACTCTTAAGGTGCTCAGCCAGCGATTTATAGTTTGAGTGGCAACGCAAGGGCACCTCCTGTGGGTACGGACCTCGACTCGGGCGTTCAGCCAAGGTAAAAACCTAACGGTGATCTACTAGCGTTTCTGAAGCGACGACCTTGAGAAAAAAACGCCGGAAGAAACTAGCTTGTGTATGGATATCGGTTCTTTTAATAACGAAAATAATAGTTTGGTAATTTAGTTGGAATCTCAGTTTAACCGTCAGTAACTCAGCTTAACTAACCTAACCTAACTGGAATACATTCCACAAACCTACGGAACCTTTAAGAGGTAATCAGATAGCTAATCCTTACCACCTTTGAGAGCACCTCAATGACGCTTGTTAGGATAGAACAAAGCCAAGTATTGGAGGGATACTGATCCCCTGTCTCGGCTAGTAGGGAGTTCAGGGACGCCCCTGGAATTTTAACCAATAGGAGATTCACACAACGGAGCTACTGTTCCCATGGCGGGTTGGACGGCCCTATGGCGGTCTTCTGAAGACTCGTTGCGTGTAAATCTGCCTTTACGCAACCCGGCTACCCGTATCGCTTGCAGCACGGACCTGCAGTAAATCATTTCGCTATCAGACATGTGATAGCTCCAGCGCAGGTCGTACACCCGCCCTGCATCTATTTACACACATTATGATAAACTTCATTTTCAGTTCAAATAAGTATTTATCTTTATTTTATTTATTTATTTATTTATTTTTACACTGGCTCGACATAGTGACTACAGAGTGCATGATGGTAAGTACAGTGTAGTCCAAAAACGAAAGCGACTATCAAAGGATGAAAATCCATTGATAGTCTACGTCGTCATGTCGGCCCACATATACCGCGACTGAAGGTCTCTAGGTATATGAGCTACTGGGTATACACAAGCTGATCCCGAAACGCGACAAGCCGAAACTGGTCACAATGGCGGGCTTTACACCCATGAACTGTGGTCACGATCCAGACGGGCACCGACGCCCTACCACCTCGCAAAACCTTTATACCTACAATCGATGTCATCAGCATCATAGGCTGAAATTTCCACGTGATCACTATGGTTTTTTGATATTCAACCCCACGTTATGATTTTGTCGCAGGTCGATAAGAATCGCGAAAAGTAGTAACGACAAGCCCTTAACAGTCAGGAGAGAGCGTTCTGGGACGCACACCGGCCTGGTACGAATTATATACATAAAGGTGCTCGTCGGAACCTTGCTGCGGCGACCCGGCACCGGCTGCCACGATACGACACGCACTATAAGAGGTTAGAGATAGTCAGTGGTATGAGAATATCAAGTTTTTTTTTGTCAGTAATTTAATTTATTTTCGTCACACTGGCTCGTAACGAGTATATGATTACGTCGCTTTTAGGCTCTTACGTGTCCAAATTATGCACTAGAGCTGTAATTATATAAATAAGAATTAGGCGAAATTTGTGGAAAAATCCATCAATTTAGAAATAAGTTCTATGAAAACTGATATTTCGTTTTTTGGATAGAAATAATGAATAAGTATTTCGACGGTTTCGGAAAATTATCCCCAAGGGTTTAAGGACATGCGTATAAGAAATTAGCTTCTGTGCAGCTCAGCACAGAATAAAAAAGGTCTCCAAATAAAAAAATCATAATAAGTTACTAGCGAAGTAATTTAAAAGAAATTTAAACAAAATATATTCCTTTTCCCGCAGAGCGTAATATTTTCATACCAATCTACATTTACTTAGGCTAAAGATATTTTATAATATTTCGGCGGCAAATATTATTTCACGTGATATTTGTAAAAGCTTTAAATATATAAAAACGTAATACTTAAATAAGACTGTTTAAAAATGGGGAAATTCAGCTAGCAAATTAAACATAATAACAAGTTCGCATTTTCCGGCAAAACCTTTTTTTGGTCATCCGGGGAATATCCTGCTCAGTACCGTCAAGGTCGCTGTGAGGGCAGCGACTCTGGTGTCTCAGACTCTTACAGACTAAAATTCCCCGGGATGTAGTTCCAATCACTCCACCCTGACCTCGGAATCCAGATTATTCCGGACGCCCGGGGAGCAAACAATCAGTTTAGGCTGCGTCTCTGGTAGAGGTGAGTGTAGCCCATGCCTCCAAACCTATCTTTTCCCTTTCATTCTTTTTTTTGTATCCCGAGGAAAAAATGCTACATAGGACCATCAGGGACGCTGTGATGGCAGCGACCCCGGTGTGTCAGACTCCTACTGACTAAAAACCTCCGGAATGTCTCCCTGATTGCTCCACCCTGGCTTGGGAAGCCAAATTCGTCCAGACACCCAGGGAACAAAAGGCCGTGTTGAGGCTACTTCTCTAGGGGAGGGTCGGGAGTAAAAATCCACTCCTCCAAAACCTCTCTCTCAGACGGCGCGCTGGACACCGTGCACCGTCTCCCTCTCATCCGGGGAGCAGAATCCCTCAAGTCTGCTGCCCAGCTCCATCTCATTCTGCTAGAACCTGACGTCGACTGCTTGGACTTAAGATCTACGTAGCATTCTATAATTTAGCATAAAACGAACGGATAAAAATGAAACAACATTTTTTATGTTTTTCTAAAGTCATTCATGTTCTATAGTGCTCTCTCTCTAATTCGGCAGCATCTCCTGACACAAGTACGACATAGCAACTATATAATATGGGGCCGGCATGTGCCTCGGCACAAAAGTCCCTTAAATAAATAGAAAAAAATAACTACATAATGTAATCTAAATTAGAAAAATTCTGTCAAGTCGACACAGATCGTTGTAACTCCATATTGTCCTATTTAAGAACATTTTATTGGCTTTACTCTACCGCGTGTATATGATCATCGCAGAGATGGGCAAAATGTAATCTGATTAATGATCAACGATTACAAAATGTACTCGTAAATTTAATTTTCTTGCTCTGTAATCATGATTAAATCCATTTAAAACATTTAGAAATCATAAATGTGTATACAATCTGAGATTATGTAGTGTTTAAAACATAAATGAGCAAAATGCAGCCATATTAATGGTAAAAACGTAAAATGTAATCGTTAATCATTTTCATTAATCTGATTACATTTTGCCCATCTATGGATCATCGTCATGAAACGTTCACTACTGGATACGTTAGAGGCCTCCTCTACCGCTATCCAGAGCAACCTATTGAAAGTGGCTCTCATCTAGCCTTTTATTTTTATGGTAGTCGGGTGATTACCCGAACTGGGTCATGACCACAGTACACGAGTGTAAAGACTGTCATAGTGATTCGCTTTGGCCTGTCGCGTTTCAGGATCAGCTTGTGTATATCCAGTTACTCATATGCCCAGAGACCTTCAGCAGTAGTATATGTGGTCTGACATGACGGCGGACACTATCAATATATTTTCATCCTGTGATAGTTGCTTTCGTTTTTTGGACTACACTTTACTTACTGTGAAGTGTACTGTAGTCACTTTAACAAGCAAGTGTAAAAAAGCCTTGTTCTGCGATCATGGTTAGGCAGTCCCACGCTTTGGTTGCCAGTACGTGGTCTCCAGATGAGAACTTTCTTGGCTCATCGGCCATCTTCTCTATAAGCTGTGTCCTACTTTCAGCCACCTTAACTTGCCAATCCACTGGGCTGTCCCGGTGACTTCCATTAGTCTGCGAACGAGTGCAACCAATGTTCATTTTCAAGCGAAGATTAAAATTTTTTCTGTAAATAAAAATCAATACCATAGGATATAGATCAGGGCTTCTTAAACTATGGGTCGCGACCCCAAACGGGGTCTCGTAACAAAATTCTGGGGTCGCAAGAGATTTTAATGTCAAACATTTATATATACCATTTTATAACATCACTAGAGTTGGCGGAATACAGTGGACTTGCAGCGTCTAGGCACGCGCATTAAGACGGTCAGAATCCGCTTTTATTTTTGAAACTATAATAAATATAATTTTATAATTTTTTTTGCAATTTTTAATTTTAGATTTTTGTGTGTTTTAAAACGAATTCCAAAACTATATATTTTCATATGTATATTGTTACCTAATAAATAAATCATCAATAAATATTAATTTATTTTTCTTTTATATTTGTATGGGGTCGTCAAGAAACTCGCAATCATAAATGGAGTCGTGAATGACAAAAGTTTAAGAAGCCCTGCTTGTTATTATCTTCCAATGATATTGGGTCTTTTAAGCGAAGCGTTAAGAGATATTTGTGTAGGGCGGCATGATCGCTACAGCTCGCTCGATTGTTCTTTTTGCTGTTAGCAGCCATTGCCCTTTCTGGACTACACCATGCTTACCATCAGGCGTGGGGTCTGGTCACTATACCGAGTCAGGATAAGAAAAAAATACCTTGAAAATTGCAGTATTAATTCACAAAAATGTGTAACTAATATTACACAATCCGATCATTATTACAAACATTATTTTAATAGAATTTGATTTAATTTTCTATGGGCATGCTTTGCATTAGTCGCTATTAATCAACCTGTATTTGATACAAAACGAATCTTATCGCGTGCTGTTAGGTACTATAATCCCTTAATGAGTTGTGCGAAGTAAACAGCTTCTACCCTTGAGGCAGGTCGGCGACCCGATGCAATCTCTATCCAGTTAAAATTAATTCTGAAACGTAAACAGCAATTGTCGTAAATCTTATCGTGCTATACCTATGTACTAATTTGTTCTAGAATAGTCTTTCTCACTATGCAATAACTATGCACTATGCAATAACGCCTTCTTATGAGCCGAGAGGCGCGATTCCGATCCTGTCAGACCCTGCTCGGGACCGACTGCCAGAATTATGCCTTAATACTGTGTTATTGTAAAAATTATGTACTCGCAACAAAAATATTTTATTATGATAAATTCCCGTGGGGTATACCGCCAGAATAGAATAGTGCCTCCCTTTTCATCATACTGGGGTGTCGTAAGCGCCTAAAAGCTGACTAAGGTACATAGCCACATCCGCCAACCCGCGTTGGACAAGCGTGCTGGTTACATGTCCAAACCCCTCACATGGATTTAACTAATATAGTGGAAAAGGGGAAGGTAGGTCTCAGTCTTGTAGTGGGACAAACTGACTGAAAGTAGGATGATGTTACAAATCACAAATTTATGGTACAAATCTCTGACTTTTCCTGTACTTTTGATATAAGACCACATTTCTGATCTTTTAAATCTCTGAGAAGTACCCTATAGGTTTTAACTTCTTTACAAAAACAGCAATAACGACAAAGACCTGGGTATTTGGTATTGATTTCAACCGAATACATCCACACATTCATGAGAAAAAGGTACTTTTTGGACAAACAGATTGAACAACAAAGTCAGAAGAAGTCTGAAGTTTTTGGAAGTCGAAGCTGCTCACGTCCGTAGGCTTTACCCTAGTTTCCCTACACGTGACTCCTGGGTGGTGCTAAACGAGCAGCGGCGAGGTAGTAGGGGGTCGGTGCCCGTCTGGATCGCGACCACAGTACATGGGTGTAATGCCCGTCATCACCACCATCATCATCATGCCACCAGTTTCGGCTTGTCACGTTTCGGGATCAGCTTGTGTATATCCAGTAGCTCATATACCTAGAGACCTTCAGTCGTGGCATATGTGGGCCGACATGACGATGTAGACTATCAATAGATTTTCATCCTTTGATAGTCGCTTTCGTTTTTGGACTACACTGTACTTACCATCAGGTACTCTGTAGTCACTATGTCGAGCCAGTGCAAAAAAAAATAAACAACAAAATGAACCTACGAGTTGAACACTCGCCTCAGAACTGCCGCGCAAAGAGCATCGGAATTGATTTATCTCGGTTGATTGTACTTTTTCGGAGGTCTATGTAATTTTTGTTTTACTTGGTGGTTATCGGTGTAAATGAGCATCCCTTCCAATAGCTGTTCCCAAACCCACGTAGAGTCACCACGGTGGTTAAGGTAAGCAGAATAACTATATATTTACTTAAGTCGAAAATAAACAAGTGCAGATCTTACCAGCGTGCACGTGGCAGAACAAGCATTAATTTAGCACACAATATGATATACGAGCACAACACAGAATGGGTTAATGAATATAGAAAACCACAAAAGCGCATATCCTGTGCTGTGATGCGTCAGCTCAACATTTGCTAAGTGACCAGCTGAAACACCCAGCGCTGATTTCCAGCTGACACCGATTTATTGTGTCAACGCGCAGAAAACAGCGAAGAAAGAATCAATAATTTATGGATACACAGTTCTAGGGTGTTCGAGTATGAGGGATCTGATTTTCATTTTGAAATTGTATAAACAAAATGTTAGCATTGTTACGTAAACATCAGTTTGATACGAATACGAGTATGTTCTCATTGTCTATAATACTATTAGGTCATGTCGGTGCAACGACTCGGAGAACGCAAGTGAAGTTACGCTGGCAACTCTCCAACTATATTCATATACTCTTCCCTGTAATAGACCGTGTTTGTTGCACGCGTCTTCACAATTCCCACTATTAAGGGGCAGGTAGACTCTTCTATGCTTACTAAAATAAATTCAAGTGTCTGTGTACACATATTCCGTTTGCACGTCGAAACATTTGACCCGATTTTGAAAATTTTTAATATTATCGCCGAACTCAGCGACTGATTGCCGATGAAGCACTTACGTCACTAAAAATATGTTAAAGGTTTAGAAAATAGTCATTAAAATTATAGGAACGTTTCTGAAACTGGGCAACATAAAATTAAATCCATAAACCTTTAAAGATAAACGTTTAACAGCAGCAGTTACTGTCATTCCTACAATTAACTCCGAGCTATCTGAATAATTTATTGCGGTACACATAACTCCTGTCAAAACAGCATCATTATGTTAAGATATTCTTTATCGTGTTATTATCGAAAACAAAACAGTGTCGCTTCTGTTTGTATTCCGCCAAGGACTCATCAACATGGGGCGCCGTTTTTTAATGAAGTTTAGATGTCAATAAATAGATTTTTGTAACGATTTACAGGAGGACGCTGGATCTCAATCTCACCTGGTGGAAGATGAAGATGAGTTCGAAGATGGACCGTGTCCACCCTACAAATATGTATTCAACCTTCGCTTAAAGGCTCCTAAGTCTTAAGATTGTGGAAATATGCTCGCTGGTAATATATTATACTCCTTAGTTATTCGCATGATGAATGCAGAAGCGAAACACTTCAGGCGGTTATAAGTAATGTCCATCACATTCGGATGGTATCCGACGCGATCTTCAAAATTTCCATGATCTTATGATGATGTTCCCTTCAAAACGGGATACCTCAGTCTGATGCCGTTCAACCATATCTTTGGCGTTCTGAGCTTCTCCGGAAGTTTGCCTTCCGTGGTCTTCTGGGGAAATTTATATTGAATACCTTTATGTATATTTCCAGAGAAAATTGCTAAGAATGTCCAAAAAAGCTGCTTTTCACTTCATAATTTTTGACGTCATTTCTCTTTACCCAATACTGTATCTCTAGAAAAATGACCATTGAAATGTGTTGATATTTTAACATCAATCTAAAGATGGTTGTTGTCTTTACTTAATATATTTTAAATTTTACGATTTACAAAAGCTTTGTCATTCTATAGGTATAAAAAGTACTTTGGCGATTGAGTGTGTAAGTGAAAAATGAGTTTTTACTTTATATTGCTATTTAATATTTCCATGTAGATAGCAAGAAACATGTCATGTTATCACTGAATATTGGCCTTTAACAATATTACCACTATCACCCTGTACACATCAGCCGTAGGGCGTCCACTGCTGGGCACAGGTCTCCGTTAATGTTTTCCAGAACAACGGCTCGTAAACAGCTTGCACCCTATGTTTTCCTGGGATCTAAATTAGGTCGTTTATCGTCCTTGTATGTGGACGTCCACACTGCGCTTTCCAGTAAGTGGTTTTCACTTGAGAGCTTTCCTGTCCCTCAGTCATAGCTCTTTACGAGCTATATGTCCAGGTCACTACTACTTCAACTATACTATACCGGATGACTTTCATTGTATTTCTTAAAATGTTCCTAATTCGAGGAACTCTTCTAATACTGTAAATACATTTCTACGCTCTTAAATATTTAACTACAAATTGCTGTAAAGCCTTTCAAAGAGCTAAAGATTTTTCTTGTCACGATCAGGAACTCCGGGCGATATAAAATTAGAAGCAAAATTATTACTTCCTATGTTATATTTGGTTATATAACCCAGCTCGTTACTAGTTAGTAGCAAAGTAGGAAGGCGGTAGTGAGAAAAATAATGAAATAGAAGCAAGTCGAGGACTCGTAGATAATGCAGCCGGTGCATTCGCATAATAATCATGAACAGTACGATAACTATGTTATTGACCTGCCGCAACAGGCGTGAGCCAACGCACGTACGCGACTCATAAACAATTATGTGCAGACACTTCTAATGCGCCATGAAATTTACATGTTATGAAAATATTGCTTCTGTATTTTACAATCCAAAGTTCCAACTAATTCCCTTCCTCGAAATATATTATAGTCTTCACAAAGAGTACACATTTGTGAAGTCCAACGCGACCGTCGAGATTTCCTTGATCAATGGAAACTAAATTAAAGAAATATATTAACAAAATAGTAGATAAATAGGAGGAGAATGAGGCAACGAGCATTCCTAGTCTGGTATTTAACTATGATCTCGGACTGATTACATCGAATGTGTATCTTGGACCATTACCTACCTACGTCAGTAGAAAAGGGACAAAAAGGTAAGAAATGCAAGGACAGATGGACCTAATTTGAAAGTGGTGGCTGAAGGGGTAGTCTCTACCCAACGCCGATGATTTTATGTCTGCGTTTTCTATCCCTTTTTTTTGGTGTCTCGGGGGAAATTCCTTCATAGGACCATCAGGGCCGCTGTGAGGGCAGCAACCCCGGTGTGTCAGACTCCTACTGACTAAAAACCCCCGGGGTGTCCCTCTTATCGATCCACCCGAGCCTGGTAAACCGAATTCATCCAGACGCCCGGAGAGCGAAAAGCCTTGTCGAGGCTGCCTCTCTGGGAGGGTTAGGGGTAAAGAGCCCACCCTGCCAATGCCTATCTCACAGGCAGCGCGCCGGACACTGCACACCGCCACCCTCTCATCTCGTTTTTTATACCACGGTAAGCTCTCGACAACAATTTTTTTACCAATTCGTAAATAATTCATTAAAACTTTCAATATCATCCCGAAATATCACAGCTGAGGTGAAATAAATGACCACATTAAATATAGTTCTATGCAAAAATTAATGATGTATATTTACATTACAATTAAAGCGAGTAGGTATAGTAACAATATAACCTAAATACTTAAACAGGAAACTGACTAACATTACAACTAATTAATAGTATCGAGTAATTATATCACATCCTGCCCACGATCGTCGAAACCACTAACTTTATCTCGTTGATTAATAACTTTGTTTTCATGTTTAACGCTGATTGTTTGTAAATTGTTAAAGTAGTTGCTGTTATGTTTAACATTTCATTTACCACGCGCTGTATTATGATTATTATTGTCGTTAATTGCTACTATGTCATGAAGTTTTACATGACTAGCGATATTGTGGCAGATATATTCTATTGATCTGTTCACATATCTATCAATCCCCAATGCAAATAGAGGGTGCTTATAAGCTTAACGCGTGCTCAGGTATCGATCGACATAAATGTTCTCGAGGCGCGGCAGCTTAGGAAAATATTTGTGGCGTATTACTCGAAGTGACCCGACGGATGCCGTTACGAGAGGGCACAACACGCGCTACAGAAAAATTCAAATGGGTTGTAAACGTCTGGAATTGATGACAGTGATAGGCGCTGATCTGGCATTGCTGGCAGTGATTCATAGCGCTGTTGATAATGACAGAACCTGGCAGGCTGGACTCGCGTTTTGCAAGGCGATGATTGAAAAGAGATGAAAAGAAGAAGGATATGATAGATTGGAAAAATTAGAATCCTATGCCTTTAATGGCATCATCATGGTATGTTTGCGGCTATGCCGCAGCGTCACGTGTAAGCAGTAGGACACTTAACTCTTCACTAACTGACAGCAGAAGAATCATATTTTTTTTACACTGGCTCGACATAGTGACTACAGAGTACCTGATGGTAAGTACAGTGTAGTCCAAAAACGAAAGCGACTCTCAAAGGATGAAAATCCATTGATAGTCTACATCGTCATGTCGGCCCGCATATACCGCGACTGAAGGTCTCTAGGTATATGAGCTACTGTATATACACAAGCTAATCCCGAAACGCGACAAACCGAAACTGGTTACTATGACGGGCTTTACACCCATGTACTGTGGTCGCGATCTAGACGGGCACCGACACCCTACCACCTCGCCGCTGTTCGTTTATCACCGCCCAGGAGTCACGTGTAGGGAAACTAGGGTAAAGCCTACGGTCGCGAGCAGCTTCGACTCCCAAAATTCCCATATTCTAGTTTTTAGAATTGTTTTCCTGTTAGCAAACTCTGATCGGGGGAACACTTTCGTTTTAGTTAGTTAGTGGTGAAGTTAACCCCCACATGCTCATCGGTGAAGGAAAACATCCTGAGGAAACCCGCGCGGCATCTAATAGAAATGTCATGTGTACTAGTGCTGTGAGAACGGCGATCAGCGGCGCTACTGGTCACGTTGGGCACGACATATAAGCTCAAAGTGGATACGGCAACTAACGTATCTCTGCTCACCCCGAAAGGGTGGCGTGGTGATATATAATTATTGTTGTAAATTTTAGACGAGTAATTGTGCTTCCTCTCGTGTTACCAATTATAATTTCGCCTCGATTGAAAGTAATTCTCTTCAATCGTTTCCTTTTATTGTATCAGATTCACGTTTCAATGAATACAATTTCTTAACTTTGATTAATGAAACTTAATTAATGGCTTCTCCTTCTATTTAATTCTCCGATACATTAATAACTACAGAGTACAATTCCTATTGTGAGATATTTTCTGTAGCTTTTTTATTATCAAAATTACTTTTTATCAGCAGTTTTAGTCAAGTTGTAGGTATTTTGGAGTGTTTTGCTGAGAGCCGAATTCTACCTGGAAGACAAATCAGCTATCATAACAAACTTTGGCCGAAGGCCTAAAATTTCTAAGTTTAGATAAGAGAGCATGCATACAATATTATGGTGCCCACTTTATTGTACGGCAGCGAGGCCTGGGTGTGTTACAAAGAAGTAAAATTAATGCTGTGGAAATGTGATCTCTTTGTTCTATATGTGAAGTTACGCTTACGGATCGCGTTAGGAACGAGAAGATACACAGAATGGATGGTTTGAACGATAGTGTCAAACAAAAAATCATGCTTCGATGGATCCGGTACGTGGAGAGGATGAAAGGATAATGAGAAAGATATACAATATGAATATCAGTGAAAGTAAGAGCCTTACCTACACGTACTAATTAAAGAGAGTTCTGATGGAGGGTGATGTCAAAAGTAGGATGAATCGGCGACAGTGCATGAAGTTATCCCTTCAATGATTTAATGAATGGTAAGCAAGCGAAAGTGGTTTGTAAAAGATAGGAAGGTGTAGCGTTCCATTGTTTCTGCCCATCCCAATAGGTATTTGGTGTTGAATAAACATGAACAATAAGAAAAAGAACAATACTAAATCTAAGTTAAATTTCCACAATTCTTTCGAAAAACCCTTTCTTAAGTTTCGAAGTGATATCGTTAAATATAGTGAGATCAGTAAACCTCAACATATATTTAAACAGCCTCATAATTCTGCATAAGGGCGCATTGTGGCCTGAATATCTTGAGTAATTTGGGATCCGGTACAAGCTATATTTAGATGCCATGGGCAATGTAGTAGCCGCGGACAATGCTCTAGATGATAAAATACTAGGAGCTTCGAGAAGGTTGATAACAGGTTGTTTATTTCCTATCATTTTGAAGATCACTAATTTCATTTTCTGTTTGAGTAAGTTAATTGACAATTTTAATTACCAGGACGTTAGTAAAATTTACAATCTTATAGATAAATATTATTTTAATCTGTAACTTAGTATATGTCATTACATATTTTTTAATACATGAATTTATCGCGTCAGGTGATTGACCCCGTTCTATGATTTCGTTTACATATGTAATTAATTGTGTAATATTGTTGTCTCTTTCACACTCGGTTATGATTACTCTAGATATCAATAGTTTAATGTAAACAAGTTCTTCAAGGTTTTCCAGTAAGGGGTAGACTGTAAACGATAATCGGTAAATGAAAGTAATTCCAAGATTTTTTTCAGTAATAATTCTTTTGGCATTATACAATTTGGATTAAAAACACTTTTGATATGGATATTAATAGCTATATATACATAAGTTTAAAGACCGTCATAGTGACTCGCTTCGGCATGTCGCGTTTCGGGATCGGCTTGTGTACATTTAGTTGTTCATATACCTGGAGTAGTTCCGTCGTCTTATACGAGTATATAGGCCGATATAGCGACGACGACTTCCCTCGGCGAACGACGCCGTTCTTGGGCAACACTACATTTACCATCAGATGCGATGTAGCCACTTAGTCGAGCATTTATAAAAACTTAACTTTGTGTTTTTACATTATGCCCAATCCGTCCAGTAGTGACTGAAAACGACGTCGATAAATAGAAGTCGATTGATAGTCGCCGGTGTCATGCCGGCCTGCATGTACTACAATTGAAGGTCTCTAGGTATAAGATTACTGGACGTACTTAAGCTGACATGACATTCTCATGGCATTTCTGTTCAATAAAATGTCAGTTTTCTCACGATGTTTCTTTTCTCTGAAATGCTTTTGCTGGAGCATGTATATACATATGTTCACGCTGTATACACTCAAAGGGGCATCCAATTTTGTAATTAATATCAACAATTAAGGAATTAAAGAAAAAAGTCTTCTTATATAAAACTAGCTGTCCCGGCAGACCTTGTTCTGCCCTATTTCTCTAAAACAAAGTCACATAGTTTTTTTTTTAATGTTAATAGCTTCCCCGTCAGATTTTTTTGAAAATTGTTTGAAGGAACCTAGCCTTAATACTATATGTATAAAAATTGACAAATATTGACATTAATATTTATACGTCACTCAATAATTATTTTGCCTTCCCGGAACCCGTCCACTAACATTTAAACTTTATGGTATGGTGTTAAAGTTCAAATTGACTTATAACAAATCTTTTGTATGAGAATATAGAAAAGTTGTGTTTTTAGACTTTTTCAGACAATTTTTTTTATTTTTCTCTCCGTAATAACCCTCTCCAGACTTCAACAAACACAACAAAAAAGAAATCAGCCAAATCGGTTCAGCCGTTCTCGATTTTCGCGCTTATACACATTTAACGATTTATTTTTATATTATAGATATGCTTTTTCTTTGTTTTCTGAAGTCATATATAAATCGAGCATTTATTATACTATATTGTGTGTAAAGTTAAAACATAAGATAAAATTATAAATTAGTCGATAAATTGATGATTAATAAAAATAGATATATATGTCGGAGTGAGAGCGTCTAAATTGTTAATGATTGAAACGTCAGGTTTAGTGCCTGGATGGAATCAGAGATGGCGTTGCAATCGTAATCCACTATTCGATTTGGTACAAAATTGAATTATTAAATTGGCAACACTGAATTAAGGAGAGTTGGTTGGGATTAGTTATTTTCGAAGGCCTTTCATATTTGGATGGTCCAACGATCGGACGCATCTCAGAGATCTTCGCGTTTCCTTTCTACAATGAGTGATGAAGACAGCGCACGTAGCGCCCTGATAGGCTGTCCCCGTCATATATTTGATTTATTACACATATGTCACCTAATCTATATCTAAATATATATAACTTAAAGGTGACTGACTGACTGACTGACATAGTGATCTATCAACGCACAGCCCAAACCACTGGACGGATCGGGCTGAAATTTGGCATGCAGGTAGATGTTATGAACGTAGGCATCCGATAAGAAAGGATTTTGATCAATTCTACCCCCAGGGGGATAAAATGGGGGATGAAAATTTGTATGAAACTTAGTCAATTTTAAACCGGTCGGGCTGAGACTACTATGGCGCATATATAAGGCTACTATGACGCCTATATGCCTAATTAATAATAATAATACTTTTTAACGTGAGCGAAGCCGCGGGCAAAAGCTAGTGTTTACATAAAAGTTCACTATATCACATTACACAACTCAGCGCGAGCGGTGCACAGTGGTTCACATATCTCGAATTCAATGGACATTATTTATGAATTTTGTTATCAATCACTAAAATGAAAATCTAGTAAAACAATGTTTAGGATAGGTGATGTTATCCTGGCTGTTTTTGGCCCTGGTGACATTTCTCAATTTCATCAAGTAAGCGCAGCCTCCAGTTCCATTCAGTGAAGGTGAGCTCGCAGATGAATATATTCGGAAACAGTCAACTGCGCAGGAAATAATATTAACTTGGAGACCTCCAGTCCTGGTATACATACGTGGACCGACATGACGGCGGATATTCTTCTCTTTTAGTAGTTGCTGTTGTTTTTGGACTACACTGTACCGACCACAGATGTATTATAGCTACTTTGTGGCGACAGTGCAAAAAAAAAATGTTTTGATAATTTTTTTTGTCTATTTTATTTTATATTGATGTCAAATTCTCTTAGCTTAGCAATTAAGCAATTTCTACTGTCTGTATTAGTGATGCCACGAATAGTGAATTGGCCGAATACCGAATACCGAATATTCGGCACCGCTGTCGGCCGAAGCGCCGAATATTCGGCCGTCGAATATTCCTGGAAGTAGCGTGCTTAGTGAGAGGTTATTTTATGAGGCGGGTAACATTTACGATGCAAAGAGTAATCGTTTGCTACCAAAACATGATGAAATGCTTGTTTTTATCCATCACAACTTACCACTGATCAATTTTAATGACTAAAGTGTTAAAATATGGAAATAAATACATAATTTTGAGTAATATAACGTGTCTTTTTTACATGATTTGGTATTCGGTATTCGGCCGAATAGTACGTATTATTCGGCCGAATACCGAATAGCAAAAAAAGTGGCCGAATAGGCCGAATACCGAATAGTTGCCGAATATTCGTGGCATCTCTAGTCTGTATCACGGTGAGTATTCTAAGGAGTTATTTTACGCTGTTCCATCTTCTCCCTTCTTTAATAAAACCCACGCGCGCGTGTTTACGGAATCACAGCTATATATACAGTAACTCACACCCCGGTTAGAACTAAGAAGTTTTCTAACTCTTGTCGTTTCTCTTCTTTTGTCGTGTCATTGGGGCTGTGGAATGGTCTTCCGGCAAGCGTGTTCCCATCGTCCTATGATATGGGATCTTTTATGCATCCCGTGAAGAGATATTTGTGCAGGCTGGCATGATCGCTACCACTACCGATAGTGTTTTCTTAACTGTTGATAGTCGTCTTTTGGACTGCAACATGCCTACCGTCTTGCGTGGTGTGGTTCTTGTGCCCAGTCAGGATAAAAAAGAGTTATTGTATTTCGTGTTATATCTATTTCGTTCACTCAACACCGAGGTTTCTTTGTTTTTATACTGACTAGATAAAGTGACTATAGTGCACTTGATGGAAAGTGCAGTGTAGTCTAATAACAGCAACGACCGCCAAGGGACGAAAATCCGTTGGCAGTCATCATCGCTATGTCGGCCCACATATACCACGACGGAAGGGGTCTATGTATATGAACAACTGGATTTTATATCCATAAAACTGATTCCGAAATCTGACAGGCCGCAGTGAGTCACTATGACAGTCTTTGCACTTGTGTGCTGTAGTCACGACTCAGTTTGTGCAGTAGAACTACCACCTGAAATTGACTCATTCCAATTAAGACTGCAGGTCTATGCATTTTTATGTATAATTTATTATAATTTTCAACATGTTTTTCTTAGGATAAAATAATAATAAAAAAATCACATGTCCGTTGGATTTGTTTATGACCCTCAGTGCACCACGTCCTTAGACACTGATTATTTCGCAACAGCTCTATACTAGATTTTAGATATCTTTTTAATTACATAACCCCACAAACGACAGTTTTATAATATTATTATATACTATATTCAGTACAGGATCGTAGTTGGAAACTCAGCGTCTATATTTATCAACCAGCCACTATTTAGAGGTGACAGAAATTAGTTAAGCTCGTTGATTCCTATTAACTCTCAGCAGCGGCGCCTAGATCCTGTGCAGCACGCAGCGGCCGCACCCTGGCGACCACGTCGGCCCGTGAGAGCAACCCGGTTGAGGGGGTTTGCCCCATATTTTATCGCGCAAGTCGTTGCGGTGGCTCCCTGCAACAGCAACAGTCATCCTCGCCGGCGGCGCCGACGACGACGATTAAGGATAGGTCCGTCAACTGTTGTTTAAATAGCGCAGTTTCACTCCGACGCAGCCTTGAGTTTCTTTCGGTGTTTCTTCTCAAGGTAGTCGCTTCCGAAACGCTGGTAGATCACTGTTAGGTTCGATATTCAACTGGCCGGCCGCCCATGTCGAGGTCCGTACCCGCAGAGGTGCCCTTGCGTTGCCGCCCAACCCATAGATTTCGCTGGCTGAGCGTCCTCTGCGTTCGCCTACCAAGCCCGGTTTTGTTGTGAAGGTCTTTCCCAGGCCACCAACATAGGACACGCCGAAAAAAAAGAAAAACAGTCATCCTAGTTATTCCTCACCTGTCGTGCAAATGGCAACTTAGTCTTCTTGACGATTCTGACGAGGCAGCAAGGCCTAGGATGCTGAGAAGGGTCAGTAATCAGTACCCAAAGTCACTGCATCCTCACTCTCCCATTTCGTTAAGAGGGATTTGAGTGAATGGATGCGTTTATGCAAGCGCTGGCATTCACGCACAAAATATATCCTGTGCAATTTTTATCCGAATATTTACATCGGCGAGCTCATCTTCTCCGAATGGGGCCGCAGCTCGCGCCTACTTAAAATGATTTGGAACCGTCGTGAAATATATTTATTTACTTAATCATTTTAAGTTAATTCTAACTAGATTTATTGTTTCTACAGAAGACGAAATCACTAGTAGAGGCTGGTTTAAGAATGAAATAGCATATTTCTAAGTGAAATTCTTCAGAAACTCGGTAATAAAACATTTTGTAAGGTACCTGAGTAACCTTTGACTCGACAGCACAAAGGCGGCACGAAGTCGGCCTAACTGCGGCCTATTCAGAGGATATTTATTGCCTCGCTTCCCTTTCGACGAGAGGCCCTGAGTCAGGGCTACCAGAGTTCCGGTTTTTGGCAGAATATCGTGGTTTTGTATGTCACCTTATTTATTTTCACACGTTATTGTGTGTAGAATAGATTACAGCCGGAATACAAGTGAAGCATCAGAGTGGATACCTAGAGATGGTAGAAGAATCGAAGGGCTATATCCAGGGATGGGAATATCCAGAACTAGAGACCAATGGGACGTTATGGTCGTAGGTTCAAATCCCGATACGTTCCTCTCGATTTTTCCAAATTACGAATGGATTTCGGCACTACATGATTACCGATAAAGGAAAACATTGTGAGGAAACCCATCTGGCATCTAATAGAAATTTTATGTGTACTAGTGCTGTGAGTACAGCTTTTAACTTCACTGCTGGTCACGGACGCAACATATAAGCGCAAGGTGGATACAGCCACTGATGTATCTCTATTCACCCCGAGAGGGATGTAGCATGACGATATATTATTATTTATTTATTGTGCCGTGGTGGCTGCCGGCAGAATAGAATAGCACCCCCTCTTCTTGCTGAGGCGTCGTAAAAGGCGACTAAGGTATCTCTTTAACGCCGCAATTAAACTAGGTGTTCAGAGAAGGAAAACTCGACCAAACCTGCATCCCGCTCCCTCCCGATCGTACTGGTTCTCCATTCCATTGGGCCTGAGGGAGTTCGGACGAGAGAGTTCTTTTCTGGCAGCGCGTCCAGTTATGCACTGAAATATCTCCTGCCCAATTGACTGTTTCCGAAAACTGGACCTCGATTTTCTTAATCGAGGTTGAAACAGTCGCCGTGGCCGAATCCGGCTAGGAAACCATCATCATCATTTATTTATTACTAGGCAAGCATTTAAATCACTGATAAGTGCCAGTTTCCTGCGATTTAACATTTTTATTTAATTGTTTCTTTTTCTTATTCAGATAGTATCTATCCCTACGATTTTTAAATTAGTTCACTTTTAAAGCTGAGATTACGTCTACTGGGAGATCATGCCACGCTCTGACTGTCTTGTTGCTTAGAACGTGCTTGCGCGGTTTGTCGTTTGATCGACAAGTACATAGCTTAAGCTGATGGTCTCTGAGATGCGCGCTGATGCTGAGTTTGAACATTTGTATTTTATGACCTTCAAGGTCATAATGCCCCTTTAATATCTTGTTGGTTTCCACCAAATCACCGCGAGCTCTGCGGTCTTTGAGCGTTGTAATTTTCAATGTAGTTAACCGTTCCTCATAAACGGTCGCTATTATTATATATCATTAAAAAAAAGATTACAAATAACTTTAAAAAATCAGTTTTTTATACAAATCTGACAACCCCATTGCCGAGCTGTATTCCCAGCCTCATGCTACTCCGACTGGGTATACGATTTATATAAGTAAAATAGTAACTCCTTTAGAAAGAACTCTAATATTTAATCATGTTATATCACGATAGGGGTAAGCAAGTCGTGGTGATGATATTTCTGGCTCTGAAAAACTCTTGGGATGAATGAGAATTATGACGTACTCTGCCGAAGTACATTGGTGTTTGTTGGGTGTGCGCGCTCCATCATAGGCCTCATCATTACTTTCCATCAGATGAGACTAAGGCCAAGTCATGCCGGTATTTGTTTTTCGAATAATCATTAAATTTGTGATACGTTCTCAACAGAGCGAATATTAAAAGCATAATCACTAAACAGTTACAAGATTTTAAGAAGCAAATCCAGTTTTTATCATTAAAAAAATGTTGAAAGATCCCCTCTGCTTGTTTCTAAAGTAACACAGCTCGCTATTATTAATCCCAGTGAGCGTTATACCTTGATAAATCTACCAAAGCGTTTGGAAGCCATTAAGAGCGTCGGATCGGCTCTCTGGAAGCGATGCATCATCTCGCGCTATTCCGGCGTAAGCCGAGCCACGACGTGTTCGTTATTTATCGATCTACGGCTCCGGTTCTCAAACCAAACGCACCTCTTCTCACGGTGAAATCACCAAGCGCGTACCTTGAAACCTGATGACTTTAGTTCTTTGACGGATCACCTCATTTCTGATTCGATCCTTCAGACAAAGACCGAGCAAAGCACGTTCCGTAGCACGCTGAGTGACTTTGAATTTGTGGACTAATTGTACCGTGAGTGTCCACGTCTCAAAATGTATATCATTACAAGTAGGACACACTGGCTACAGCCACAAGTCTACAGACTTTCATCTTTAGAGCTCAGACAGACAGACTTCAGACAGACTCTGTGGAGCAATTGATTACAGGGCCCACAGTCCCGTCTTAGTGCAGATGAGGTCAACTTGGGGTTTTTAGTCGGTAAAAGTCCGGCACACCCCGGTTACCATCCTCCATGTGTAGCCGGGACGGTCCAATGAGGATTTTCGCCAAGTAAAAAAAAAAGACTTCAGACAGACTTTTTGTAAAAAAATGTATTTAAAAATTCAATGAATACATTTTATAGTTTGATCGATTTTAATTTTTCATTTTATACAACGGATCCCTAAATATGAATGTCCATATTTATCAAAAGAAAAAAAAAAACAAAAGCAGTTCAAATAGAAAATGTAAAAAACAGTTTTCCAGCATTCCGTTATTACAGGTGCACAGAATAGCATTTCTAATTAAAAATAAATGCAATATTTATTGAAACAATTTGTAAAAACAATGAACCTAGTTATTAATATTAGAAATAATAATCAGTATGCACAACTTTATTTATCGCCGTTCATAGGGCACTTACACATGACATTTCTATTAGGTACCATGAGAATTTCTTCACGACGCTTTACTTCACCGGTAAACATGCAATGCGGTAGATGCGCTACTGGAGACGACATACAAGCGTAAATACAGCCATTAATGTATGTCTGCTGACCCCGAAAGGGGCATAACGTAAGGATATATTATGATTATTATTGAAATGTATGCTGAAAAGTTCTCATTTCTATTTGATGCCATGCAGATACCCTCACATTGTTTTCCTTCACGCGGTGTGCATGTGGCGCCTAAATTATTACGTAGTCAAATCTTGAGAGCGACACTTTGGTTTTTTAAAAATACACAATTTATTATTTAAAGATTATAATGGCTGATTTTTAGGCAGTACAACTTAAAACGAAATTAACTTTAATTTGAGCCGATATAGAGGCTCCAATTCTAATGGCTGCTCCCGATACAATTCCGGGTGTACAGCCCGCGCTCTTACTTATAGGTTGGCTTTTGGTAAACAGGATCTTACTCAGCCCTGCTGAATAAGCCCTTGCCTCAGTCCAATATGCCTGGGCGAGGGGGATGCACAACTACGTAATCTGGAGAAACCTAGAGGTACGTACTGGGATTCGAATCTATGACCATTCGCGCTGCAGCGCATGGAAACTGGTCCCTTATACACAAGGCCACCACAGCCACATAAATTTTACCACCTGTAAAATAATATTAAAATATAAATTTACTATTGGGGGAGTTAATAAGCACTTTTAGAACCAGTGATCTGCATCTACCCTTGAGATGAAGTATGGGGTTTGGTCCATATAATCATACCTTAACATATATTATGCATGAAATACTAAGAATTTATAAAAAAAAAAAAACTTTAAATAACTAGATATAATAAAAAATTACGCAATTTATTTTTGACTAGCTGATCCGGCAAACGTTGTTTTGCTATATAAGGTTTTGTAATATCTTCTAAGATGTTCATTGAAATTAAGTGATGTCAAAGACAATTTTGTTCACAATTAAATACTCTTAATCAACAACACATTTATTTGGATAAAGATTAATATTATTACGTTGATACAACTCTTAACAAATAATGAATTAATTTCGACCAAATTTGTTTACCATAAAAACGGTTCTAGTGACTTAATCTTAAAAGATAGACATATACTGTCGTGGACATTTTTTTAGATCATTTCAAGAGGAATAATTCTTTCTTACATATATTTTTGGTATCTTGAACCGTTTTTGCAGCGCATGCAATGGAAGCCTTCAAGGATGAATAATTTTCCCCGTTTTTTACACATTTTTCTTTATTTCTTCGCTCCTAATAATTGCATCGTGATGTTATATAGCTTAAAGCCTTCCTCGATAAATGGTCTATTCAACTCAAAAAGAATTTTTCAATTAGAATCAGTAGTTCCTGAGATTAGCGCGTTCAAACAAACAAACAAACTCTTCAGCTTTATAATATTAGTATAGATTTCACATCACAATTTATGTTAACAAGTACTTCGCATTTAAAAAATTAACAGCAAATGTCAAACTTTATAGATCGTTGCACGCCTGATGGAAAGCATGGTGCAGTCCTAAAAACGACTACAACTATTCATAGTAAAGAAAAACCTTTCGATAGTCGCAGTGGTCATGCCGGCCTGCTCAAATATCTCTTCGCGCTTCGATTAAGGGACTAAATATCAAAAATGTTTTTTATTAATGAAATCAATATAATTTTTCTGGCTGAAAAGTTTAAAAAGATCTTTGATATATTCGACGTGTGTTCCTAAGAAGTCTGTGTACTCAGAGGGCTGTTAGAAGTCAAAATTAACCACAGATTAACCTAATTTTAAACAAAAATCTATTCATTTTTAAATATAAATCGAAACAATAGAGCACAAATAAAATCCATTTCTGTGTAGCGTCCAACAAAAGACGATGTAATTTACAAAATTAGCGTGTGGAGCGATTTGTCGGCCGATAAATTGAATTATTCGTGCCAGTTGTCGCTCACAAAGGGCTGCCCAGTGGAAAGTAGCCGGTCGAGTGTGTCTCCTCGAGGGGAACCGTTTTCATTATTACGACGACACGACACGAAAAATTAATAAGCAGGTATAGATTTATTTTTAATCCTTGTGTATGCGATTGAATAATATTTTTATGTATGTTCAACCCATAAATCCGTAACTTTTTAACCGATTTTGATAATTATTTTTTAGGGAATAGGGTATATATACCATATAGTTTTTCCGTTTCCGTCATGCGAAGACTCAACTTGATTATTCCTCTTTTGTACAATAGAATATACGCCAAGGTTACTTAAGGATTAGAATGGTCACGGTCTAATAGAAAACTTCCTTAATAGAGCAGATGTACCTTATCTGGGTTCATTGCAATTATATCCGAAGCCGGTTGAATTTTTCGTATAAAAATTATTTTATATTGATTAAAATTGTAATAGGTCTATATAATTATATTGAAATATCTTTATTATATATCATTGATTTTATATATTTTCAAGGAAACATACAGCGATATATTCACAAACTATACGAAAAGATTGCAAAGTTTTCACAAAAAAAGTCGTTCTTTTGTCGAGTCGTTGGGCTGTGAAATCGTCTTCCGACAACCGTGTTTCCATCATCTTATGCTATGGGGGTCTTTCAAACAAAGCGTGTAAAGATATTTGAGCAGGCCGGAATGATCGCTGTGACTATCGGTAGTTTTTTTTTTACTATTGACAGTGGTTGTTATATTTGGACTGAACTAATGGTTACTATCAGGCATGGTGTGGTCACTGCGACAGGATACATAACAATCTAAGGGGCACATAAGAATAAGTTAAAACTGTTTTATAAAAAATTCAATATAAAAAAAAACAACTACTACTCACTAACTAATTGTACTCGGTTTTTGGATTGCACTTTATTTCCAATCAGGTACGGTGCAGGCTCTGTTGCTAGTCAGAATTAAAAATATAACACTGAGCTGTAACTGGTCAATGGAAACGAACATAACTTCCTGATGTGTATCGCGGTAACAAACGAGCGCACTCGCGGGAGATAGAACTCGAGATAACAGCTTTGATACAGTATATTTTTTATTTTGTAGGTCACTGGTAACAAGGTGTGGCTAGATTCAAATTATGTTAGATAAAAACCTCTGTTTTGCATGTATATTTAAACATATTTTTATTGACATTTAATTAAATTTAAAAGTGATAAAACCGCAGCAAATTAGCGACATAAACAATAATGATTTATGACCATATGATTATAACGTCTTCACTATTATTTTTATGTAATACTAGCTGACCTGGCGAACTTCGTCTGCCGTGACAATGAATGTCGATACTTACAGTGAATGATAACTACGAACACAAATCATTGCACATAGAAAATATTTTAGAGCTACTATATATACCGTGGAACACAAAATTTGCGCCAATACACTTAATTTTTAACAGTGACTTACGAAAACATAATATAAATACAAACTATACGTCAGTAAGATTTAATGACAATGACAATAACAACTGTCAAATGAGTTGCGATCCATTTCACTCAACACATGTTTTCCAATAAATGATCGACTATATAATAACTTTTTTATTTATGGGCCGACGGTGTATGTTAAGGACAGCTTTCCATAATACATTAGTGAACTGCATTTAAAACTGTTAAGCCAATTCAGAGATCAGAGGGCACAAACGCGTACAGATTGATTAACGAGCCTCATAAATTGTGGCTAACAAAAACAGCGCAAGTGAAGTTTGTCTGTGCACTCGCAAATATACACAGAGTTGCAAATCATAGCATCTACGGAACGTCGGAGAGGTGACTGAATGGAGAGAATTTAAATAATAATAACATATCGTAACGCCATATCCCTTTCGCGGTAGGCAGGGATACATTAGTAGCTGTATCCGTTTTGCACGTATATGCCCCGTGCAGCTGACCGCTGATTTCCGAGCACTTACACACTTCTATTATATGCCAAGCGGGCTTCCTCACAATATTTTCCTTCACCGGTGAGCATGGAGTGCTTAAATCCGTATTTAATCTGGAAAACTTAGATTACTCGGCAAATATTAAGTTATTAATTCCAATATTACAATATCTATCCTTCGATTTAACAATAAAAACTAACTATTTAAATAGTTGTGTTAATTGAATCAAAATAAAAGATAGATTTTTTAATAATACTCCCCGTACAGGAAGCGATTAACAACAGGGCAGAGAGAGATGAATAGATTTGACCAAACTAAGAGCAAGTGAGATAGTATATACCTTTGTTTGCCAATTAGATTTATTATTCTTCGGTTTTTGTCTAACTGTTATATCATTTAGAATGCATATGATAATATATGTTAATGTCAATAATCGCGTATTATAATAACATGACACTAGATTTATATTTTATTAGTTAGTTTCAAAGAGGAATCGCTATTTTGGTTGGTCTTTAAAGTGTGGTGTCGTAAACTACGAAAGGATCAAACTGTCTCTCGTTACAATTTAGTTATTACTGAAAAGAGATTAAGCCTTTATTATCTTTTAACTAGTATAGAAGTTAAGTAGTATTGCGTACAGTATTATTCAATTTTAATATATCTATCACAACGCCGAATCCCTATTAGGGTAGGCAGAGAGAATGGAATACAACTTCTCTCTATTCTTGCAAAGCTACTTCCCTTCCGTGAAATTCATTCATCTCCTCACGCACTCTCGCCGATTTCGCGTACTTTTGATATTAACCAATATCAAAACTCTCTTTATTTAGTCTGTACAGGTAAGTCTTGGTTGGTCTAGGCTCTTACTTCGACACCATTCCAACATTCATCCTCTCCACGTGCCCAAACCATCGAAGTATACCGTTCTGGATACTATATCAGTGACGCTATTGTTACCGCGATCCGCAAGCGTTACTCCGCTATAGAACGAAGAGATCGCATCTCGACTGCGTTAATTCTACTTTCATGTTTCTTCTGCCATACCCAGGTCTCACTGCCTTAATGCCATACTATATATGCTATAAGAATGATTGTTTTTGTTTCCCGTAGTTAGAGGAACATACCGACAAAATGAATATACAGCGTGCTCCGTAAGTCAATGTTCAGAGCTCTATAGCTCACTGTAAATAGAATTCTCCAATTTCAGTGTATTTAGGAGATACTTAGAATTTTTTTTTAATATAGGGAATTGCTTTCAATTAAGACTTTTCTAAAAATGCAAAATTTTTAAGATGTAAATTGTTTATAACTATATTTTGAGATAAATTATGAATATTAGAAAATTAGTTTCATCCCAGAATTCACTATATTAGTAAAGATAAAAGCAAACATTTTGAGTAAATCACTCATTCTAAGAATTTGTTAAAGTTCGAAAGGCAATATCTTTAAAAACAATGTTCTTTATGTGTGTAAGGTACTTGCTGTGTCCTGTTACTCGAAACACTGCAGTAATTTATGTAGTTTCTAATATGGTACAACACTTTGTATTTTATTTGAGAGTTTCTTATTTTTTCAGTTGTTAACAGATAAGCAAATAAAGTAAAACAAAACATGCAAAGTCCAATATATGTACGTCGATCCGACGATTTAACGGACTGTGAAAGAAAGGATATCTGTCTAAGGTTAATTTTAAGTTAATAAATAAGATCTTAGAGCATAACAAGGCCTAAAAGTTTGTTAACAATGCATAGAATACAAGATACAATATGTTACTCAACCGACACGGAAGCGAATCGCTTTCGCCTGTGACATGGCCCGCCTTGTTGCTACGTCGCCAACATAATCGTATGCAACAATGATAATTTCAAAACATCGCATGACGTTTTGTATTTAACACTGTTGATGTTTGGCTTGATGCAAAAGCTGTGGCGATTTTATATCATTATGTGACTCTGTCACAAACTTATATTTCTTTCTTCACTTATGGAGTAGAAACATGATCTCTTAAGAAGACAGAATGGGCTCACAAAGATACCTTCAAAATGTGGTGCTAGAGGAAGATGCTTCAGATCCTTTGGTCGACTTTTCGTGGCAATAAGTTTAAACGATGCGAGTAGAAAGTTAAAATGAGGCCATCAAAAATATGCCTAGAATACTAAAAATTATTGGCTGTATAGCTAGAAAAAGCGATAGTAACCTAAAAAGATGTTCAAAGAGCCGAAGCCCTCTTCCATAACGGATTAACGCAAGGTGGCGCATTTAAGGGAGTCCGTTATCCAAATCCGTGCGCGAGTGGGAACCGGTGTATTTCCGCACACCGCTCTAAAACATGATATGAGCAAGAGGTGGATATTTACACAACTCCTCATAAACTACAAAGTAGAGTAGAGCCATTTATTTTTTTGCTTGGGGAAAATCCTCATAGGACCGTCTCAGCCGCACAGGGGGGTAGCGCGACCGAGGTGTGTCGGACTTGTACCGACTAAAAACCCCAAGGTGACTACTTCTGCAGCATTGGCTGGGATCGCAGGTCTTGTACAATAAAATGTAATAAAATACATTTATTTCGCCACAAAGTAAGTAAAACTAAAAATTTAAATAAATGTAACACAAACAACATACAGAAAAAGAAAACACAAAAACATATAAATATGGCGAAATGGGCCCTCCGTCAGCTTAATGCCACAGAGGAAGTCTGCAATCAATTCACCACAGAGAGTAGAGCCCTGAAACGCAGAATTCTCCGGGTACTAAGACATTTGGCAAGGCCGTAGCTTTGGGATCCGCAGACGGATCGGAGGAATACCTCGGTGGTTTTAATTGGTAAAAATCCGGGACACCAGGGCCGCCGACCTTACAGCAGCTCTGACAGTCCATGGGCATTTTTACCGGGTTACCAAATAAAAGGCACTGATGCCTACGACAGCTGATTGGACTATTCTCCATTGGTGCTGGAGAAGTAATGACTTCTTCCACCTATCTTATATTGCAAAGCGTTGATTTTAGAGGCATATCGTGCGCTGAGCGCGTTCTGGCTATTGCCATGTCCCGCATAAGGGTCTGTCCGCCGAGCTCACAGCAGCCGTGTCGGTCCTTGAGAATTTCCACCAGGTTACAAAAAGGGGTCGAAGCCCATTTACATGGATGAGTCCAATCCACGACGCTATTAACAAAAACCTTTACCTGGAGGCCTTACGAGACGAGTGAATAAATATTTGTTAGGCTGACGCGGTTCAACCTCCTCCTCTTATCTTCACCTTCCACCAGGTGTGATTAAGGCCAGGCGTCCGCTTGTAAATCATAAATAAATGTAAAAATTGAATATATATAGAAGAGTGCTTCCAAAAATTTTAATGACCTCTAATAAAGTTACTGATCGTGAATTTATAATACGTTTTTGCATTAGCATTAGGGTTATTACTGATGTATTTTTTTTTAAATCATCGAATGATGTAGCTAACACTCAACAATTCCAGTCAAAATAAACGCTATTTATTACCATTCACTTATTTCAGTACAATTTATTTTTATTACTGACAGGCTTACGCTTGGCCTCAATCTCACCTGATGGAAAGTGATGATGAGGTCGACGATGGAGTGCGCTGACCCGGCAAATACCGATTCACTCGACGTTTGCAGATTCCCATGTCATAAGAATTGGAAACACAGACGCAGGAAGTGAAAATGATTAAAAAGCGTCCGTTTAAGACTTGGACCGTAAACTAAAGCTCTCGGTTACGTTTACGTGATAAAGAATACTTAGCCGCAACAATCAGTACAATTTCGCATCAATTAAACTTGCAAATGACATCATGAATACAACTGGTTGTTGTTTTAATCGACACTAACTTTTAAATGCGACTTTCCTTGCTTTTAAAACCCTAATTCGATGTCTTTCTGAAGCATGGTAGTTTGTTCAATTTAATTATTTTGCTGATTAGATGTTTCGTTAGGATGATTGATGCTGCTCCGGGCGGCACACTTGAGGGAGTGCGTCGTCCAACAAGGCAACGAGCGGCGCGCGACGTGTTCTCGCGTGCCGCTCTACAACAAATGTGTATGAGAGGGGTGGCTCTTTACGCCACTCCTCCTCAAACGAGTAGAGGCCTACTTAAGGCTGCACGCCTTGCCGGTCATTGAGGATGAGACCCCGGTCGTGTCTTCGATGCCGGTAGGTGGAAGGTGGATCACCCCGGGGGTTTTAATCGGTGCAAGTCCGACACACCGGGGGGCGTCCCTCACCGCCCCCCGAAGTCCGTTAGGGATTTCACCCGAAATAAAAAAATAAAAAAAGGATGATTGTGACTGTGATGGCTTAGTGAATATCGGGCAGGTTTCCATGCGCGGTAACGCCTATGGTAGTAAGTTCGAACCCCGGTATGCACCTCTAGATTTTTCTAGATTACGTACATACTTCGGCACCTCATGCCCACCGGTGAAGGAAAAATATTGTGATAAAACTCGTATGGCATCTAATAGAACTGTCATGTGTACTAGTGCTGTGAGAACGGCGATCAGCTGCGCTACTGGTCACGTTGGGCACGGCATACGTATATAAGCGCATAGTGGATACATCCACGAATGTACCTTTGCTCACTCCGTAAGTGGTATAGCGTGATGATATTTATTGTATTTTTATTCTAATTTACTTTTAAGAATTAGGAAAAATATACAACATACTGCGTCAAATATGGAAAAACATTTTCATAAACAGAAAATTTTATTTTACTCTGGCTCGGCAAAGTAACTAAGCGCACCTTATGAAAAGTACAATATAGTCCAAGACCAGCAACGACCGCCAAGGGACGAGATTCCATTGATGGTCACCGTTGTTATGTCGGCCTACATATACCGCATCTAAATTAAATAAGCCGTTTCTGAGATTAGTGGGCACAAACGCATACAGACAGATATGTGAATATTAATTGACGACTTCGATAAAATTTTACTAATCCACATCGCGCAAGCAAATTTTTTCTGTAAGTTAGTATATACAATATATGTTCTAAAATCATATTTTATCTAGATATTTTTTTTTTATCGGCAACTTTTCGCCTTATTTATTTATTTACTTTTACAGGGTTGCCAGTGGCCCGGTACAATAACTAATTCACACAATACATACACAAAGTTACAATAAAAATGTACAGTTCCTATTAAGGCATCCACAACATACGTCAGAGTGGCCTGTTTAATTATACTGTATCATATTACATTATACTAAATCATACTATACTATATTATATTATATCACACTATATCATATTACATTATTATATCATATCATATTATATTATAGGTATAGGTGAATGAGGAACGGATTTATTATATGTATTGATTTAATCGTTGCCAACGTGAACGAAGTCGCGGGCTAAACTAGTAATGGCATAACCTTGTTACAAAGAGATGACGCAATACAGAACAGAATTGCCTCATATCTGTTATCTTTGTTTATAACAATTGCAAGACGATAAATCTAATAGTACAATTCGAATTATTTAACTATCGTGATAAATAGCCTATTCACGAGTATACCGACGGCCTATCAGCCTATCAGCCTATCAGCAGGTGCAGTTTCTAACTGCACTATGTGTGTGCGCAGTAGAGCGCAGGATAGCGAGATAGACTGAAGGTATCAAAAGTTTGTGTAACCGCCGGAGAGCGTCGCTGGTCTGGATTTCCACGTAGAGAATTAGGGAACAAAGAATTCGTTCAGGCACAGTGACAATGAAATATTCAAAAGGCACTTACCTGGAAACTGGATGATGAGGTCAGGCTACTGCAGCTCCGCATCGATCACCGTATACAATCAATTAGATGTTCCGCCGAATTGTCCAAAGCAACTGACTATTCCGTAGTGTGACCGAGTTCGCCGCTGATGATAAGTGTAGCGATACCGCCGTGCTACACATGTATCACCGTTAAGAACCGAGCGTGGAATGGGAATGTAATGGAATGTAGGGAGACGGAAGGACGGTCAAGTACCTTTTTTATACTCATGCCCTGCGCCTGAACACTATGACGGCCATATTAGTTTATCTCGAGTTATAAGATAAAATAGTCTCCTGGATAGGTTACAGCGGAGGTTTGTCCGCGTTGTCAATGATCCTGACCAGTGACGTGCAGAGGATATTTGGACAGGGTAGGCAGAATTCGCGTAATTCATTTGAATATTATATTATGATTATAAATATTATATTGCTTTCATAGGAAAAATAAATGGCGTGGATATATAATAGATATAAAAATAAATGGTTTCTTTTTTGTTTGACTTTAAGCAATTTATTCCAGATTAATTTATCGTCAGGGCATGCAAAGCTTTCATGCATCTATGTAATGAACGCTACTGATCCTGACGTTGCTAAGCATTTGGAACCGCTTCAATTGCGCGGAGATATTGCCTCGCTAAGCGTTTTCTACTAGCTGTGCCACCGCGAGTGTTCTGAAGAGTTTTTTATCTTCTTCCATATTCTTCCTTCCGTAGTAGAACCACGCGGGCAGATTTACGGAGTCACAGCTATATGGTAATCTTCTTTAACCCATATGCCGAGTCTTTGCGCTGAGGCGCGGTCTCCCGGCGACCGTGTACCCACCGTCCTATTATATGGGGTCCTTTAAGCGAAGCAGTGCAGGCCGGCATGACTGCTGCGACTACCGATTGGTTTTTCTTTACTGTTGATATTCAGTGTCGTTTTTTGGCATTGCACCACGCTTACCATCAGGCGTGGTGTAGCCACTGTGTCGAGTCATTATAAAGTGCATAATATAATGATTTTTAAAACTTTATAAGGTTTATGTGGTGTGTGTGTGTGTGTGTAAATAACATGGAGATTATTAGTATGACCTCACAACTTGTCAAAAGCTTCTGTCAGTCATTACCGTCAGTACAAAAACTGCATACATTAATGTCATAAAGGCTTACAACAATAAAAATAAGGGTGCTTACGCACTACACCATCATCCGACTTCAATCCGTCATCCGTTACACCACGCTTGGAGTCAGAATATTAACGGACCGGAATAGTTACAGTACTATTTGTATGAACGCTCGCGTAACGACTTGTATCACTCCGAAGCAGCACTGAGGGTCTTTCGGCGTTTCTTCTCAAGTTATCGCTTCCGAAACGCCAGTAGATCACCGTTAGGTTCATTTTTCTGGCCGGCCGCCCAAGTCGAGGTCCGCACCTTGCGTTGTCAACCTCAGCCTAATTGTTTCCGAGTTTAACGGCGCTGCTTGAAGCAATATCTGAACTCAGTCCGAATTTTCATGTATTCGTTTCGCGCGTCGTGCGTAACCACCCTAGTCCTAACCACACGTGAGGCTTAGAGCATGTAAGGCGAGAGGCCGCAACCTTGACGAGCAATAATATGTAATCATACAAAAACATAATTAAAATCATTAACGGTCTAATAAACAAGCCGTGAAGCCGCAGCTCTATGCCACAGCATCTATCATTTAAAAGCCAAGGATATTTCGGATTTACGATCGTTCGCGGAGCTTAATAAACACTACACACGACGAATTTTTTAAAGGATGAAGGTGCGCAAAAGGGAATACTTGTAAAAAAATAAAAATCTAAATATAATTTGATTCGAATAGGAATGTTTCCAAGAACTTTTGAATCGTCAAAGAAAAGAAATTTATTTTATGTATTTAATTTCAGCAATCTGGCAGGACGCACTAGATGGCGTTAATCGGCACTCCACAGACGCACTCGCCTTGCAACTGCCAGTCAATGCGCATTGGAATTTATTCTGAAGCTAGTATAATTTAAATGGCTGCTGCAATCTGCGTTTTTGTGCTTACGTAATTTGTGGTTATTTGGTGCTATCGTCGTAAATATACATTTTATGGACACGGAGCTGGTATCACTACCGGTGAACTTTTTATACTTTTTCTTTGGGCGCGCGGCAGTGCGCAGGGTTTGCTGTACAAGAGCTATTGTTACGAACAGCGAGCCCAGGGCGCCGGAGACGCATGAATAGAGGTGCGGGAGAGGAGCACGTCGGCCGAGGCGACAGCAGCGACAACGACGGCCGGGCAACGAAACTACAACGAAATCCGGCGTCGTCATTGGCGGATTAGATTTAAGAAACATGTAATATATAGTACTAGTTGTTAGGGTAGCCCGAGGGGATATATATAGCGACCAAACCTTTGTTAGGGGACGAAGATCGAAGACTCGAAGAATTCCCTCGGAGCTACCCTCAAGAATAAAGAAGCGAACTACGAACGAAGAAGCGTTTTATTGAAGCATCCCTGCTACTAGTGATCTTGTGTTGTCCATAGTGTACAGCTATTTATGTCCAAACTAAGAGACAACAAAGCAGCGAAGATGTGTGATGATGGAGTGTAATCACTTAATCGATTCAATCTAAATAATAATAATATTTCATCACGTAAAATCCCTTTCGGGATGAGCAGATAAATATCAGTGGCTGCATTCACTTTGCGCTTATAAATATGTCGTGCCCAATGTGACCAGTGGCGCAGCTGATCGCCATTCTCACAGCACCAATACACCTGACATTTCTATTAGACGTCTTGCGGGTTCTCTTACGATGTTTTCCTTCCGATGAGTATGTGGAGCCAAAACCCGCACTTAATCTGAAAAAGCCAGAGATACATGCCGGGGGTTGAACCTACGACCAGTTATGTTTCCGATAATGGCTCGGTCGACCCGTCTCATATATATTCTCAAATATATATGTCTCATATTAGGCTACCAAAGTCTCAGAAAAAAATAGAACAAATAAAAGGTAAAAATATCTACCTCCAGTACTGTAAGCAAGGAACAACGCGAAGTCTGTTTCTCTGACCTACATACATCAGATTCGTTTTAAGGCAACCGATAACATAACCAGGCTGTTTATAATCCAATGGTGACCCTCGAACGTGTTAATCGCTTCTGCTACGCGCCCTACGTCATACCGTGATGTTTTGAAAAACAAACTCTGTAGTACCGCTACACATTCTGTATATTCATTACAAATACTTTAGCGGGTCTCATGCGCGAAGAATCTTAGGCTGAGGTGTATGAAAGCGATTTTGACTTTGCTGTTGGTAAGACATTGAATCGGGAGTCGAATACAAAGCCCGAGCTTATGCCGATGGATAAGCTCAAGGCTTTAGCCATCAATAAAAATGAAGCCTCTACATCAGCGCGCATCAAAAACCCAATTTCCGCGCGAGAAAATACGCAACGAAAGCCCCGGCTAGGCGGAACGTACTAAGCCCGGAAATGAAGGATCTTCCTCGATAATTTTTCATTTTCCTCCCTTTGTACAAACGTAAAGAATGCAAATTTCGGTCAAAAGATAAGAAAGGGCCGGGTTTTTTTCCCTTTTGCTCGGCCTAAAGGGATAACTGCCCACTATGGTACAGTTGACGAGAAAATTGTTATTACAGAAAACTGACGTCAGCTGTATTTCACATTATTATCTCAAAAGAGTTAACCAGAGATTTTGACCTGTATAAAAAAATATTTTTACTGCCTAAAAAAACAATTTAAACGATTTTTTTGTATTTTTTTTATCCTGACGCGGCATAGTGTAGTAGTGTGTAAGCCTTCATTCTCTCCTAGGTTTAAACTTCTACATTTATCTTTTTAGTATCACTTTTTCGTTTCATCAAGTTGCAAATGAAAAGGTTCTAAAGAAATATCATACATATTTCGTCGTGGTATATCCTTTTGGGGGTGAGTCGAGATAAATTAGTCACTGTATCCACGTGTGCTTATAAGTCGCGCCCAACGTGACCAGTAGCGTAGTAGCTAATCGCCGTACTCATAGTACTAATGCCTGCCATTTGTGTTTGCTGACGATGTTTTCGGAGAAAAAAGTGGAATTTCAATAAAAGTCCTACGACTGTTCTCCGCGATGGTACAGACTGCTTCTCGAACCCGGACGGCCTGTAACTATCTCGTGTTTCAGCTTCAGTTGACACGTCCGCAACCTTTCCCTTGAATTATTACGTTATAAGTCCTTTAAGTAGGGTTTATTTTTTACCCAGAAAAAACATCGGTAATCCGTGTCTAAATATTGAGATTACTGTAATATTTACAACTCCATCGCTACTCCTGTGATATTTATATCTCATGGCTGTCTGGACGAAAGCACTTTTCACTTCATATACCTAGAGACCTTTAGTTGTGGTATATGTAGGCCGACATGGACAAAGACTGTCAATGGAATTTTGTCCTATGAGAATTGCTGTAATTTTTGGACTACACTGTATTTACCATCAGGTTTACTGTGGTCGCTTTCTCGAGCCGATGTAAAAAAACTACATTAGGAGTCCGAAGCACAGCTACATATTAAAACTGAAATATTTTACTGTAAAGGCGGTGTGGCGAAGCAAGCTAGTGAATATACTTAACCACTCGCGTGCATATAGGCCAAGTAAAAAGGGGCATCAGCGCTTGGGTATAAAACAATACCAAACTCACACTTTTCTAAATGAAATATTAATGAATTATCTTCTTCGTATTTTCGTATATTGTATATACCAGTCTGTTGCTATCAAAATTTACTAGAAGTTCATCTAAGACACTCTTCGTTGCTGGATTAAATAAAAAATTCAAAATAGTTCATTTCTTGTGACGTACCTTTTTTTTGGTAACCCAGGAGAAATCTTCATAGATCGTCAGGGGGCAGTGAGGGCCGCCCGCCGGTATGCCAAACTCCTACCTTCTGACGTACCCTTTTTTTTTTTGACCCGGTGGAAACCCATTATGGGCCGTCAGGGGGGCGGTGAGGGCCGCCCCCCCGGTGTGCCAGACTCTCACTGGCTAAAACCACCGGGTGTTCCTCTCCACGCGCACGGTACGCCGGGCTACGGGAACGTGGCAGTGGCCTCACCGCAGCCCGACGCGCGATAAGCCCAAAGGGCAACGTCACAGTCATAGGGGTGGTGGGATAGAAGAGTGATCACCACCCCCCTTCGCCAAGTGGTGCGTGGGAACACGCACGTCACCACTGGAGTATAGCCGAACAGCAGCCCCCTCAGGCAGTACTGCTTGGCACTCCTTGGGGAGCCTCCAAGATGGGCAGAGACTCCTCCCGCGACACGTTTTCGGCCGTGGTGGCGGCCTGGGCGTTGCCCTTTCTCCATTTGGCCCGTATAGGCCTTCGCGCGGTGGCGCCGCCGACTCTGTGGCCTGCAGCTAAACCTGCGGCCGCGCACACCGCGCAACGGGTCTTAGCCCGGCAGTCCATGGACTTGTGTCCTGGCTCTGCACACCGAAGCCACAGGTCAGAGCGGTCCACTTTGGCCTGGCAACACTGACCCACGTGCCCGGGCTCCAGGCACTTGTAGCACCGGAGCACGGGGGTCGGCACAATCTTGATCTGGGGTCTTACCCAGCCGATTTTCATCTTCGCATTAATAGCAGTTTTGGCGACTTCGGCTGGGCAAGTTACCCAGCAGGTGCCTACCTTCTGACGTACCCTGATGGAAGTTTTAAAAACCATGATAATATTTCCAAAAGACATCAGACGATTAGAATATTATTCGCGAACATTACGAAGTTATTATCATACAAAATTGAAGCATTTTACATGCGATCTATGCTCGGATTATTCACAAAAATCAATTTAACGACTAATGAAACGATTTATTTGATAAACAGTACTTGGGGTCAACGAGGGTCATAAATCACTAGCATGAACCTTTGCTTTCCTTTTTCCCTTTGTTCAAGATCTAAGCACACTCCTAGTATTGTCATGTAAATTTTCCCATTTAATTAATTTTATTTGTTTAGCTCTTTAACTAAAATTATAATCAATATAAAATTTAATATCGATACCGAGTAACGACTTCATTGGTTAGACAGGGTTTTTATAACATACTGTATAATACAATAAAAGCAATTTCGTCATCACGAGCTTAATATATTTAAAACAAAATAGTAGTGTGCAAAGAGCTTCGAAGTCTGCAAATAAGCTCTTGAATGGAAAGCGCGCGCTCGGCGGCATTCATCTGCGAAAACACTACGCAAACAACGTTGTTATTTGTGATTACTTATTAACCAATAACACGCGAGTGGATAAAGCTGTGTAGCTAAGGCAAGCGAGCAAAATCGAACTCAATCTATCAAAGTAGGGGAAAATACCTTTGTTTTTCTAACGTAAGAGTAAAGTTGCCGAACCGTTCGTAAATTATTGCCGATATAAAGGAAATCTATTTGCAGGGAGCCTTTGTGTTATACAGCGAACAGTTTCGTGAAATTGCTGTTGTTCTTCTCACTGTGTTTAATACATATTATTTTATGGATATTGTATTTTTGATATAAATCATCAAATACGACGCGTTAGAACAGCTCACCGACCGATCAAACAGTGAGGTACACACACACACTACTTTCACTCCACGACACCGGCGTCGCCGGCGGCGGCGAAGAAGGATAGTTCAGTCAACTGCTGCTAACCGGTGCGTTTACGCACCGAGGCGCAGTTCTACTCCGACGCAGCCTTGAGTTTCTTTCGGCGTTTCTTCTCAAGGTAGTCGCTTCCAAAACGCTGGTAGATCACCCGTAGGATTATCACTTTATTTGGCTGGCGGTCCAAGTCGAGGTTCGTACCCACAGGGGTGCCCTTGCATTGCCACCCAACCCAAAAATTTCGCTGGCTGAGCACCTTCTGTGCTCGCCCCCTAAGCCCGGTTGAACTGAAAATGCCTTTCCCGGCAATCAGTAGTTAGTCCGCTTCAAAAAAAAAAACGCGTTAGAACAGCTCTCGTAGGCGACGCGAGTTTTTTTTTTAGTCCACGGATCTTAAGCAGTTCGATGCAGTTCAAAACTAACGACAACTATCAATAAAGAAAAACAATCTGCATAAGTATCTCTTCGCGCTTCGTTTGAAAGTCATCATAAGGACGGTGGGAAAATCATTCCACAGCGCAACGTCTCGGCTGCAGTAAGAGTTAGAGAGCTTCCTACTCCTAGCCGGGATGTGGGTCCGTAAGGCTCACGTGGTTCTGATATGAAAAGGAGAGAGTGGAACAAGTTTAATTAACTCTCCAGAACTCTCGCCGTAGTACAGACGATGTAAAACGCTTAGTAAGGCAATATCAAAAATCAATTAAATCAGTAATCAGTATCAATTTCTTATGACAATGAAAGATTAACTTAAAATTAATATTGTAAAATTTTATGATTGCTGACTATTTATACATACGATTACTTTATGACCAACACTTTGTTTTTTTTTTAAATGGCTCGACAAAGTGACTCAAAACTCAACTCAAAAAAGTGACAAAGCACAGTAGTCCAACAATGGCACAGACCGCCAATGGACGAAAATTTGTTGACTCCACCGTTATGTCGACCTACGTAAACCACGACGGAAGGTCTGTAAATATATGAACAACTGGATATACACAAACTGATCCCGAAACGCGACAGGCTTAAGCGAGGCACTGTGACGGTCTTTACACTTGTGTACTGTTGACACGGCTCAGTTCGGGCAATCGCCCAATCTCTTAAGAAATATGTATATTATCCGGTCATATAAAGCATGGCGTTAAGCGAAACTGGGTATATTTATTGGAGACTATACAAAAAATCAAAACTCGGAAAATATTGTTTCTAATTATTAATTCCCTTATATTATCATCCAGCAATCAGCGCTGGATGACTCAGTTGGTCACTTAGTATTTGCTGAGCTGGCTTCCCTTTAGCAGATCACAGCACAGGGTATTCGCTTTAGTTGTTTTCTATCTCCATAAACCTATCCTCCTGTGTTGTATGTCATGTTGCGTGCCAAAGAAATGCTTATTCTTTTCTTTTTCTTTTCACTAAATTACGAAATGTAAAGAAACCGAATATATGTTAAAAGAAAGTATAAATATATTCATAAATAGAAAAACATTTCTGCGTTTCCCGGCCAACAGCATTTCATTTTGCCGTAAAAAAGCCTGGGGTTCTAATTCCTTTAACGAATAACTAAAAAACCTGTATCGACCTTTCTGTCCAGCTCTGTAAGCTTTATTTCAATAACACACACAGACAGTATTGCACAACTTTTATAAAGTAACAAACATAGTTTTGTAATAATAGAGCAGAGTTTTCGTTGATTTGTATCTCATTGAATCTCAGATCAAAAGTCTTGCGTGTAAACAAATAAATCACAGCGCGCGGTTTAAGATATTTCCATCGAATGGGAATATTAAATTGTGCTGAATATATTCAAATACATTTTTATTCTTTGGCATGTCGAAGAACACTATTTCAGAAATATCTATCCATTATATAAAAAGAAAGCAAAACGTTCATTTGGCACACAACATACCATTCAACTCAAAAGGATAGGTTAATCAAGATAGAAAACTACAAAAGCAAATGCCCTTTGCTGTCATTATGCGTCAAAGGGAAGTCAGCTCAGCAAATGCTAAATGACCAGCTGAGTCACCCAGCACTGATTTTCAGCTGATTACCGAGGCGTGGTCTCCACTCAAAAACACAACTACCCCAGCGGTTATTGTTTTTCGGCAAAGATGACCAGCCCACTTCCACTCCAGCCTCCTAATCCTCTGAGCTATATCGATAACTTAAGAACTCTAACGGATCATATCATTTCTGTTTCGATCCATCAGTGAAACACTGAGCCTGTTCAAAAACAATGATGCGGTAGAAAAAATATCTTTAAAATCCGCGATTGTCTTCCAATGTTCATTAATCACTCATTGTACTGTCACTCTGGTCTTAATTAAACTTAATTTACTTTAAGAAAATCCCTTTTAAGAGGTGAACAATTTTTAAAGACATAATTTAAAATATCCTGGTCTGCTCAATTGTAAAAAAATTTTTGTTACCTTTATTGTTATTATATTTTGACGAGTTCCCCGCTCATGAATGTTGCCATCCACTTAGATTCAGTACTCATCAATCTTTCTCTTGTTTTTAACCAAGAGTAATAATATTTCGAGATACATGACTCTCTTTTAGGCAATCTGGAGGATAATCTCGTATAAGCCCGTCATGACTACGGCCCCAGTGTGCCCGACCCATATCGGCTAAAAAATCCCCGGAGCGCCCTTCTAATCGCCGCAAGCCGGGCTTGGGGACCCATATTTCTTTTACGGTCCTGTGAATGAACAGTCTTATTCAGGCGCCACATCTAGAATGGGTGTAAAAGGGTCATTTCTTCAAGTCTTCTACATCAATCGGTGCTTGAAATACATGTACGACCTCTACCTCATCAACAAACTCCTTGAAGCCTACTGCCTTCTCGAAGATTACATACAAGTGTAACGCGCAATAAACACGTTACGTTCAATCCAAAAATACTCTAGCAAATAGAAATTGATTAAAGTTTTAGTCGGTGACTACTGAAAAAGTCATTGGTAGTCAGATTACACTGGAAGATCGTATTGTTCTATTGCACGCGCCGGCCTGGACGCCCTTCTGGCCGACACGGGATGGATATCAGCCAAAAATAATAATTAATATTGCTGTAATCAACGTCATCCGCTGGCTAAATGGCGCGTGTGAAGACCGACGTCGCACCACTGTATCTTGCAAACGAGTGGGCAAGTGGCTGTCTTGGAAACAAAGAAAAACGTTTATTTGGCACATAACATACCACACAGAGAAACAGGTTAAGCAAGATGAAAACAAAAGCAAATACCCTGTGTTATGATGAAGTTTTGAAAGTAAGTTAGCTCAGAATATGGTAGGTGACCAGCTAAACCACTCAGCGCTGATTTCCAGCTGACACCCATTTGCAACTTATTTCAGGACCAAAAATTCTCCTAGACTCAATTAGTACTTTCAAGGCACTATACTAGAAGACTGATAAACTTAAACTTTTCTTCACCAGTTAGTATGGTATGCGTAAGTTAAGGTCTTCATTTTGATTTCCATAATATTTTTTAAATCCATTGAGTGGGTTTGAATATATAACCGAGTGCGTTTGTTTGAAGTATATTAGCGAGTATGCACTGTGTGCAGAGAAGAGAAAAGATGCATGCAGCAGCAATCTACGTGCAACCCGGTATGCTGTATACCTTATTCGGCTCTTACGCTCTAACGATACCTCAGTAACATAAAGAGGGAGGCACTATTCAGTTCTGCCGGTAAGCCCCACAGCCAAAGAGGTTATAAATATATATAACACATAACACATACACAATACACATTACATATACATATTACATACATAATTGAGCCCGGGGTGTTTTACATTTTTAATTTAAAGGTTATGTATCTATTTCAATAATCTAATCTAATTTAATCCAATAAGTATCTAATTTTATAATTTAAATATATTAACTCAGTGAGATTTAGTTACTTTACAGGGAAAGTATTCGACTAGCCCTCTGGAATGATAGGTACTGCGTTGCGACTGCACGGAGTTTCGTCCGTAACGTTGCATTTAACTTGGCTTCTATAACACAAACATGTTTTTAATGTAATGGGACGAGATATGAAATTTATACTGACAGTCTTAATTACCGTTGTCCAAACGCTCCAATTGATATCACTCATTAATAACACGTGATATTTTGATGTTGGACAACCGCTAACGTTAGATTTCTAATGCTTATTTTACATCACACACTAAATATTACACGAATTGATACGATATCTTCAAAACCAAGGTGAAGAGCTTTTTTATTACAGATAGGCTTGCGCTTGACCTCAATCTCGCATGATATAAAGAAATTATGAGACATACCGATTCATTCGTCGTTTGAAGGTTCCCATGTCATAAGATGTTGGTAAAACAGACGCAGGTAGCCAATGCCACTCCTTGGCGGTTCGCTGCAAAAAGAAGTGGCGGATCGCCCCGTGCGAGCGGCTGGAACGTCAACCACATAAGGGTGCAAACCCGTAGGGCATCTAGTCAGCTTAAAAGGAGGAAGAGGGTGGAACTAAATTATACAACTCAGCTCCACACTCTCCAGGGTATAGTCGAGAGAAAGCTGAAAGGCAAGCCACTGTATACCGGTGTAACTCGTAGGTGTGTCGGTAGCTTACCTATTGGAATCAAATGCAATGTTCCGTGAAATTTGAAATGATGATGTTTGAATTTATATTACAAATAGATCTAGAAACCTTCCGTTGTGATAATGATATGAAAAACTTTATTCAATAGGCCGAGTCCAAAGCAATTTTGCATAGTAAAAAAAAAGAATCTAGCACCAGTTTGTAAAGCAGAATCTACCCAGAAGAGCCGGTGAGAAACCCTGGTAGTAGCTCTGTGGACAATAATGAGATAAAAATATATAATACACAAAGAAATGAACGTCCCGAGAGCAAAGTTGTACGCGTTAAGACCGCGCACTTTTGTCATTTAAACAGGCATTGATGGAATAATTACCCTTTTTAGCAATTTAGTTTCAATAGTTTTTTTTTTAGATTTAAATGGTGATGACTCTAAGATATCTTTAGGTGTTGCATTGTATAGTTGATTACCGAGCCCCGTGTGAGAACTATGAACTTTTTAAAGCCGGTAATTAGTTAACACTAATTTGTTATTGTTTCTAGTATTAGCACCATGAACATCACTACCCGTCAAAATAAATACAGATTTTGTCATGACATTTTGACATATAAAAATATGCGATGGAAAATACTTTGAACTCTTCTTTGAAACTCTATTCCTTAAATTATAAATAGCACGGACAGGCAGCCCTCTTTTGTAAAATGAAAATAGTTTGGTGTGTGAATGCCGGCATGACGGCAGTGGCTGTTATCGGATTATCGTGCTTTGGTAGTTGTCGCCGTTCTTGGAACATACTGTACTTATCATTAGCTGCACTGTAGTCACTTGCTTGAGCTAGGGAAAAAAAATTATCATCAAATTTTTCATTAATTGTGAGGAAAACTCTCATGACCTAATAAGCCTTTTATAAGAATAGGTGAAAGTTATTTGTGAAGAGTCGGTAGTGGCTTATCTCTGCCTATACTGATGGGGTTTGGCATAGTTATAGACAGGGAAGTCAATATGGGCTACAGCATCCATACAGTGGACCCCACTAAACAGTTAACGACATCGCAGCCCAGACGGAGATAGCGGGACGAGCTGGACATCTATCTAAATGTTTAATCCTAAAAGTATGGAAGTAGAAAAGCGTGAAAAAAAGAAAGGGAGCTATTTGCTTTACAGTGGGATGACTTAGGCTGAAATAAATAACATCGATTATTTGATTTTCCTAAAAAATCTTCAATTTTCTTATAAAACATTATATAATTAGGTTAAAACGCAAATTATTATAATAAATACAAAAAATAATATATCATTTCCTGTTAAAAAATTTAATGTCGCAGTAATAAATATAATTAAATTTCACATATACAATATGTTTTAAAGCCCCTGTCCAACCCGAAAGGAGCATATTGGTGATATGATAACATTAGCAAAATACATCAGAAATGTATTCTAATATGATTCGTGAACATTAAGGAGCTATTGTCATATGATCTTGAAGAAATTGAATTATTTTACACGCGATCTAAGCTCGGACTACTTACAAAAATCAGTTTTAAAGGCTAATGAAACGATTTCACTGATAAACGATTCTTAAACACTAGATTGCCTAGAGCAGTCGTCTTGACTGTTTTTAAAGTTTAGTTATATAAAATATATATATTTATAAGGATGCAATTTTTTTAAATATTATGACTGTTTATATATTATCTTATAGCATTTATTAATAGTTGTACTTAGCTCCCCCCTCTCTTTATTCCCTATATACGTATGTGCTATACCTATATTCAGTATTTGTAGTGTTAAGACAGTTTTGACGTCATTATCTACTAGCATGATCCTTTTTTTTTCTTTTAGTGATCCTGAGGAATAGCCTGCATAGAAGCATCAGGGCCGTCGTGAAAGCAGCGACCCCGGCATGTCGAGACTCTTACTGACTAAAAACCCCCGGGGTCTAGTTCCAACCACTCCACCAGATCAAGATTCTTCCAGACGCCCGGGGAACAGCCTGTATAAGCTTCATCTCGGGGAGGAGTGGGTGTAAAGAGCCCACTTCTCTAAACCTTTTCCACGGGCGGGGCGCCGGACACTGCACGCCGCCTCCCTCTCATCCAGGCAGCAGACTCTCACAAATTTACTGCCCGGCTGTGTTAGCATGTTCCTTTGCTTTCCTTTGTTCATAAGCTACGTACACTCATATTGTGGCCATATCAGTTTTCTCCGTCTAATTAATTTTTATTTTATTCTAAATATAGTTCAATGTCGAAACCGAGTAACGCTTTCACGAGTCGGACAGGGTTTTTATAACATACTATATAAGAAATCATAATTTAAAACAAACTATTGATATATTATAGATATACTTGTTCAAATTAATTCACTTTCAAATTATTAAATGGCTGGTAATTTCAAATGAAAATTACATCTATAAAATATTAGCGGATTTTTTTAATAAAATAATCAATGAAGGCAATTCATTTCTGCTCCACTGGAATCTGAGATACATTTGTTGTTTGTACAATTCGCTGTCGAGATGGGACGCGATGCATTTGTATTGTCTGGTAAAAATGACATGACATAACGCGTTGTTCATTTTGACAGATCATTATTATCTTTGGACATCTCTTTAGACATAGCAACCAATGTTTACACAGAAACCCGTTTCATAGAACATTTTTTTAATCCTACCTCAACGCAATGTCCACACCTCACCTGATTGAAAGCATTGTGCAGTCCAAAAAACAATGAATATCAACAGTAAAGAAAAACCCATCGGTACTCGCAGCGATCGTGCCGGCCTGCACAAATATCTTTTCGCGATGCGCTCAAAGGACCCCATATAATAATCCGCCCAACAAATGACTATTCACTGTTATCTTATAAACTTCCAAATCATAAGATCGTAGAAATATAATCACTAGAAGCATATTCCCTTCCTTAGCTGATCGCATGATGTATGTAGAAGCGAATATTTTCATGGTGGTACAAGGAACCCATCATATACGAATGGTATCCGACTCGGTGTTTAGTGGTTTGTTTAGGAAATGGTGCTGGTGGAATCAGAGAATGTAGCTTCGAAGAACACTGTCCACTCCACAACCGGTAAATGCCTGCGAGACAGGCGTCTTTGCGTCGATGCTCGATGTTCTGCATTTTAATCTCCGTCAAAGAGTCATCCATATAGTTGAGAGACAAAGTACCAGTAGTCCTCGAAAAATTACAAGATCCAGTGTTGAACTGGATAAAGTTGACACAGAATCAAGGATCTTGGAAAAACATAAAGGGGGTCTATCTATACCCAGCAGTGGCCAGAACCGGACTGCTAATGATGATGATCCCAGAGAAAGGAAAAGATTAATAAGAAATATTTGAAGTAATATTTATCTCCTGATATCTCATGCAAAGCGACTTGGCGGCAATCCAAACAGCGGCAATGCATGGCTTGCGCGATCTCTATATATAAATTGTGCCGAAAACACAGAGATTTATAATCGCCAAATGCTTAATTACCGAGAGAAGCACGTTTACAAGTGAAACTTCTTTGAGTCAATAGTAAAGTTTAAAAATTTAAAAGCAAAATTACGATACTTCATTAATGGCTGCGGTGACCTGTGTGGAATGAAGACTGTTATCTATGCGCGGTTCGAATCCCTGCACGTAGCTCTGGGTTTTTCCAGATTAAGTACAGATGTAGGACACCACATACTCACAAAAAACCCGCGTGGCTCTAATAAAATTGACATGTATACTAGTGCTGTGAGTACGGCGATATCTTCTGCGCTACTGGTCACGTTGAGTACGACATTTAAGCGCAAAGTGGATACAGCCAGTAACGTATCTCTGCTTAACCTGTAAGGGATATAGCATGACGATTTATTATTATTCTTATAACTGCATTTCGTCACATTTTACTTTTGTTTTTCTTTTTTGCCTCAGTCTCACGCGTCTGTTCCTCTCCTTGCCGACCTAGCCCAGCTGCTTTTGTCTGCTTGAATTTACCTGATTAAATCACAGAAAATTAGTTCAAATGTCATCAATAGCTTGCACGAAAGCACGCTTCGAATATTCGAGCACGTGGAGAAGATGAATGATAATAGGGTGACGATAAAGATATATAACACGAATGTGAGTGAAAGTATGAGCCGAGACCGATCGAGACTTACCCACACTGACCAAATAAAGAGATTTCTGATGGAGGGTAATTAAAAGTACGTGGAATTGGCAAAATGAACGATTAATGAATACTTTAATGGAGCGATAGAATTTTAAAAGTATAGAGAGAAGTCGTGTTATATTCTCTCTATCTACCCTAATAGGGATGCGGCATGATGATAGGATTAGTACTAAATTTCGATCACATTTGTTCTCAGCGGCCTAAGTCCCCAGCACTCGTTTAGCATTTCAAATGCACCCGATCACGCACTGTCACGGTCATAAATTTAAATTCAACAAACAAATTACACATTCGTTGTAGATTAATACAGGTTTTTCTTTTGATTTTCCATTTTCCTCAACTTTATTCGCATCGACATGATTGCATATACATTGTTTCTCTAGAAAGGTATTTTAATCGAATTCGTGTTTTTCCACAGTTGTTTACCTACCGTGGACATCTAAAGATTTTTTTATTATGGAGACACGTTCTATGGAACCTTCAGGGCCGCTGTGAGGGCAATTACCCCAAAGTGCCGGACTCCTACCGACTAAAAAACTCCTAGGTACACCTTCATCCGTTTGGCTGCCGACCAAGGGCACGAACTCGAGTTTTGCCACGATCAGCGCTCGATTGTCCCTCTCCTTCTTCCCCTCACCATCTTCTCTTTTTATCATAACTGGGCACAGTGACCACATCACGCCTGATAGTAAGCATGATGCAATCCAAAAATGTCTCAGTATAAACAGTAAGTGAAAACCTATCGATAGTCGCATCGGTCATGCCGGCCTGCACAAATATCTCTTAACGCTACGTTTAAAGAGCCCGATATCATAGGACGGTGGGAACACGCTCGCCGGAAGACCATTCCACAGCCCAACTACTCGGCTGCAGCAGGAGTTAGAAAACGTCTTAGTCCTAGCCGGGATGTGAGTTACTGTAAAGCCGTGACTCTGAAAACCAGTGCGCGTGGTTCTTTTATGAAAGGAGAAGGGTAGACCGTTTGTACAGTGGGCAGCGCTCTGAAGAATAATTCAATAATACGCGACCACTCGCGTTATTACGCATCGTTACCTGTCTCTTATCCTCTAGACCACCATTATATTGTAGAAATACTAAAAAAAAAACCGTTTCATTTAAGTTTCGTGCTATTAATCAAAATAATTCCACTCAAATAAATATACTTTGTGAGGAAACACAATTACTTTCAATTTACTTGAATATTACTTAATTGCTAAAGCAATTACTAATTATGTGCTGTTTGTAAAATATATTCTAACATTCAAACTTGTTATTCATGAACAAATCTCATTCATAATTCATTAAACATGATCGTAATCATTTCGGCTTCAGAGAAAATTATCTTTCACATTCTACTGGCGACCGTTCGTTTTCCGTCACATTTCTGACGCAAGAAAACTACATTAAGTCGTTCACGCACTGGAACCGATCCGAGTACGTACAAATATGATCCGATGTAGCCATAGAATTATTTGTATGTTAAATTACGCACTGCATCCGTCATCTGTTATTGTTTGATATAGATCAGAATATTGACCGAACAAAGAAGCCAAAGAAGGAACTATTTGTTCTCTTTATAAATGCTAAATCCCAATAAAAGAAAAAGCATTTATTTTTCACACAATATATCGTACAACAAAGAAGGATAGGTTATTCAAATTAGAAAACGACTTGCTGGTCAGTAGACTTGAGGAAGTCTGCTGCCCGGATGAGGGAGAGGCGGCGTGTAGTGTCCGGTGGCCCACCCGTGAGAAAGGTTTGGAGGAGTGGGCTCTTTACACTCACACCTCCCAGAGATGAACTGTAAACAGGCTGTTTGTTCCCCGGTCATGTGGCAGAATCTGGATCCCTAGGCCAAGGTGGAGTGATTTGAAGGACCGAGGGGTTACCTCAGGGGGTGTGTCAGTAGGAATCTGACACACCGGTTCACTACCCTCAGAGCGATCTTGATGGTTTTATGCAAGATTTAACCCGAGTCACCAAAAAAAGAAAGTTAAAAAACAACAAAAGCAAATATGCTGTGCTGTGAGGATGCGTTAAAAGAAAGTTAGCTCAGAAAATACTAGGTGACCAGCTGATCCATCCAGCGTTGATTGACACTCATTTGTTTTGTGTGTTGACGCACTGTTTATATATATACAACTTGATTTATAGGATCTGTCGTATCTTGCGGAACCTAAGAACATCGTCAAGCTTTGTGATCTTTTTTTTTTATTCGGCGGGACGATATATTGTAGACCGAGGCAACGGTCGCTACAATTTCACCGGGCTTTAGAGGGCGAGCACTTATGGTGCTTCAGCCAGCAATTTATGGGTTGGGCGGCTACGCAAGGGCACCCCTGTGGGTACGGACCTCGACTTGGGCTGCCAGCCATTAAATACGAAACCTAACGGTGATCTACTAGCGTTTCGGAAGCGACTACGTTGAAAAGAAACGCCGAAAGAAACTCAAGGTTGCGTCGGAGTGTAACTGCGTTGTTTAAACGACAGTTGGCGGACCTATCCTTAATTGTCGGCGTCGGCGCCGCCGCTTTGTGATCTCTTTTAACTCTTTCGTAAAGCGTCCGAGTTTTCTAGATCCGTATTTTGACGGATTCGGAACATAGTGCGTAAGCGGCCTTAATATAGAAATAGGATGAAAACAAATTGATCTAATTATAATAAGGGCACGCGTGAAGCTTCTTGCGTCACTCTGCTTGCTAGCTATGAAATAATAAATAGATAAATTAAAAAACATACCACCCGATGTCTTAGAGATATTGTTGCCAAATTGAAAATGGCGTGATGCTCTACGTTTGATGGCCTCACTGGGTATTTATGTCTTCGTTCAGGTTTGTCAAACTGAATTTATGAAGATGCTTTCCCCCGAGACCGTGCCGGCACTGTTGCAACGTGATGGCGGTGCGGGGGGGTGGGGGTGATTACAGGGCCCACAGTCCGCGTCAAATTGTAGAAGTAGTCATCTTTGGATTTTTAGCCGGGTCCTCCCTCCTTTACAGCCGAGACGGTCCTATGAGAATATTACACAATCAAAAAAATAAGGGGATGACTTCTGAGGTAGTAAGGCGATTGCGCGAATTGGGTCGTGAGCCGTGACAGAATATAAGTGTAAAAACCGTCACAGTGACTCACTTCGACCTGTCGTTATATGTATCGTCACGCTATATTCCTTTTGACTTGAGCAGATACATCAGTTGCTGTGTCCACTTCACGCCTATACGTTGTGCCCAACGTGACCAGTAGCGTAGCTGATCACCGTTCTCACAGCACTTACTAGCACATGAAATTTTATTAGATGGAATGCGGGTTTCCTCACGATCTTCTCTTTCACCGGGGAGCATGTTTACCGCGCACTGAAATCGGTTTCTTATCCACTAGACCATCACAGCCCCTAATTCTGTTGGATTCAACTATCTGTGTTACCGAAGCATCAAATACGGGGACATGCATAATGAAATATAGAGTCGAACGCAGAGCCTCCTTGAAAGCAGTTGAACACATTTTTACTACAATGTATGTATGTTTTCAGTTTGCGCGAATGAATAGCCATGATTCTATTTCCAGCGACTGTAAAAATACACTTTGTTGATCAAATTGATTTTATATCGTTTGTGATGCAACTTGGACTGTTTATTGATATCTACTGTACTGTAGGAGTACGTTCAGGTGTTTAATGTTGACACTGAGTATTCTTTGTCGTGACTATTTAAGTTATCCAGATTAATAGAGGGTAGGGAAAGTAACTTCCAACCCCGACAAAGACTCCGCGGGGCGTTAGTCTTTATTTATACTAGCACGACTGTTCCGTATTCGAATTTATGTGCGGGTAATTTTCGACAGCTCTGGCAACACCGAACGGGTTGTCAATTGAGTTTTGCTCTCGCTCAAACCGATCCGCCGAGTAACGACATAGAACATAAAAATATACATAAAATTCAACAAATTATCCGATTCCAAAGTGTATAAGTGTGCTTGGAAGATCCTCAAAGACACCAGTATCCTGGAGGAGAAGCAGGGGCCCCTGAGGAGTTGGCGAACTGGTGGTCGCGGTAAGTGACACTCTTTAGGCAGCCCGTGCCACTTGCGGAGCTATCGAAGTACCGTACAACAACAAAGACTATACATTGCACCTCATGGAAACTATAAAGTAGTCCAAAAACAGCAAAAGCTGCTGAGGGACGAGAACTCGTTGCCAGTCGCCGTCGCTTAATCGGTCCACATAATCTACGATGAAGTGTTTCTAGGTATGAACAACAGCGCGCTGGTCCCTTTGGAAGTCCTCGGTGCACCTGGGGACAAGTGCACACGTGACCCAGTGGTTTTAGTCGGTAGGAGTCCGGCATACCGGGCGGCGGCCTTCACTGCCTCCTGATGACCCATGATGAATTTCCCCTAGGCTACCAAAAAAAAGCTATGAACAACTGGATATATCTAAACTGATCCCGAAACACGTCGAAGCAAGTCACTATGATGGTCTTTACACTAGTGTACTGTGGTCACCTGTGACGTACATAGAGTATTTGGACAGGGTAGGCAGAATTTGCGTAGTTAATTTGTATATTATATTATAATAGTAAATATTATATTGATTTCATAGGAAAGATAGACGGCGTGAGTATAGATAGATATGAATATAAATGGTTCCTTTTTTTGTTTAACTTTATTCAATTTATTCCAGACTTATTAATCATAAGGACATGCAATGCTTGCATGCATCTATGGAATGAACGCCACTGGTGGTCACCACCCAGTTCAGACTGTTTATTGATACTCACTCTGTAAGAATATGCCTAAGGTGGTTAATATTGATACTGTGAGTGTTGTTTGCCGTGACTATTTAAATTATCAAGAAGAAAAGAGGCTAGGGGAAGAGAATTGCCCATGCACGTCGAAAACTCCGAGGTGCATCAGTCTGCTCCTGACCATAATAAGTGCAAACGACGAGACATAATTAAAAGTAAGCTAAATATATATTTTTTTATATGTATCGCCGTGCGCGCCGAAGTAAATAGTAATAAACAGTGTCGTTCGGCCCATATATGCATAAAAGCGACGCTTTTTTTTAATATAATTTATAGACGAACGCTTGATCTCAATCACACCTGGTGGAATGTGAAGATGAGTTCGATGATGAAACGCGATCTCCTAGCAAATGCCTATTCACTCTTCTCTTAAAGACTCCCAGGTCATAAGATCGCGGAAATATGGCCGCTGGAAGCATATTCAACTCCTTAGCCGTTCGCATGATAAATGTAGAAGCGAATCTTTTCGTGCGAATATAAGGAACATCCACCACATACGGATGGTAGCCGACACGATGTCTAGTGGTTTTGTGGTAGCATGAGGCTGGTGGAATCAAAGAATGAAGTTCCTGAGAACACTCTCCACCGTGCAACCGGTAAAAGACCGAGAGGCAGGCAACTCTACGTCGATGCTCAATGCTATGCATTCTAATTTTTGTCAAAGAGCTTACATTACAATAAATAAGTCTTGGTTAAATTACTAAAATTAAATCACAAGAAATTAAAAATTAATATCATTCTAACATATTCTATTTTAACGCCATCTATCGTGCCGATAAGACAAGTTTAACATTTATGCTATTATAAAATAATAATTACGCGAACGCAGCGCCGCTTTCGGAAAACAGAGTAAATTTTGTAAAGTCTCGCGCCATATTAAACGGAATTTTTGGCCACGCCCACTACTCTCAGAATTTTTCGCAGTTAAAAGCAGTGCTTTTTGTAAACTTTTAAATGTTGTTTATTAAATTTCATTACAATTTGTAATTATTATTTTATATTAAAGAAAAAAACAATACTAATCTCATTTCCTGGTTATAAATTGTAATTATAACAAATTCTAGATAAAAGTATTTAATTTAGCGTTCAGTTATACCATTTGCAGTACATTGCTTGCGTTAATGACATTAATTATTTACTTGAGTCTCTATTATGGTATTTTTTATAGTACATTTATGTATTTTAATGTCTAAATAGAAATAAAACGATATTTATTTAATAATCTATTAGTTACACGTAGTCGATTTCATTTATTTTCACTTATATGGTACTTTTGCTCTTTTTTTTAGGTATATATATTTTTACTATAGTATCTATCACTAATACATTTGGTAGTTAATTTATTTATTGTATGTAATAGTTTATTTTAGTATTACTCGTATTTATTTTGTATATATTATTTAAGCCATATGTATTTTTATTGCTTATAGATATTTCTAGCAATATGTAACACGACCGGGGCCCTTCACGGAAACCAGAGCTGCAGACTTCTTCTGCGGCTTTAGGCTGATGAAGGTCCCATTTTCGCCATGTTTATATGTTTTGTATTTTCTTTTGTTTTTGTGTGTTGTTTGTATTGCTGCATTTAAATTTCTGTTTTTTATTGATTTGTGGCGAAATAAATACTTTTTCATTTATTTCATTTTAAATTACATTAAATATTCCAAATTAATTAAAAAAGTGTTAGATGTAGGTATTGATAGATATCGTATTTGTAAGATGACACTTGTGCTCGGCGCGCGGTGCGCGGGCAGTTATAAAATAAACGTGCTTGTGACAGTATCTACTCTTTTATTTACGCGAATAACAAAAAGAAATGTTTCATTTTTATGTGAAAAAATGTATTTGTTCCTGTGACATACTGATTATGTGTAAATGTTATAACATTATGTGCTCATTTGAAATATGAAAATAAACGTAAATAGCTATTATAAGTGAACAAACAATTTACATTTAATTTATTACTAATATATTATGATTCCACGTTTACTTACAGAGAGTACCAACATTTTGTGATAATAATGATTTAATGTATCTAAAAATATAAAAAAATTGTATCAGCGGCCTTATTACCGAAATTTTGTAAGCCCGGTGGTAAAATATAACGCTCACCGCTGATCATAGGTTCGAATCCCGGTACGTCTATCTTGGCTTTTCCAGATTGTGTGGGCTTAGGCGCCACATGCTCACCGGTGAAGGAAAAAATTGTGAGAAAACCCGCATGGCATCTAATAGAAATGTCATGTGTACTAGTGCTGTGAGAACGGCGATCAGCCGCGCCGCTGGTCGCGTTGGGCACGACATATAAGCGCAAAGATCATCGTTCTCCCAGCACTGGTACACATCAAATTTCTATTAGATACAATGAAGGTTTCCTCACGATGTTTTCCCTCAACGTGTGGCATGTGGTGTCTAAATTCGTACGTAATCTGAAAAACCCCAGAGGTACCTACCGGGATTCGAACCTACGACTATTCGCGTTGCCGCGCATGAAAACCGATCCCTTATCCACTAGGCCACAACAGACACTGGTTAAATAGTATAATTAGTATTTTTTGAGTAAAGGCTGGGCAAAATCGGAGTTTCGTCTATAAATCTCTGTGTAAAAACGTGTACGCGTTGAATCCACGCTTACGTTATACCCCAACAAAAGTAAAAAATTCTGACAGGTGAGTGATATGTTCACGGCTGTAGGTGACGTCACGAGCAGAGATCGTTGCCCCGGAGTAGTGTTTGTGATGCGATGCCGCCGTGTGTTGCCATCACTTATTCAATCAGTAGCGGGCTACATTATGCATGAGTCGCGATGATCCCCGACCAGTTTGTATTTACATGACACACTGTATATTTACATTTAGCGCGAAAAATAGATAATACTCTGAAAACAATACTCCAGAGGCCTTCATGCCGTAGGAGACAAATGCTTTATTATTATTCGTTTCTACATCCACCATGCGAGCTGCTAAGGAGTGGAATGTGCTTCCAGTGACCATATTGGGACTTGGGAGACTCTAACCCTTTCCCTCCTTACGGTATTTAGAAGTACCTCCACATTTTTCGTCTAATAACAAAACATTTTAACATTGTAATAACACAAAGTCCCTGACGATATTTGCAAGTCTAGGTCTTGGAAATAATACTTCTAGATACAATAAAAATCTTAAGATAATCTAAGCGGTTCCTTTTACCTACCTTATTATGATAATAAAGTTGAAAAGCGGAAATTCGTCAAAAATTACTAACTCGGGTGGAAAGGGTTAAGAGAAGAGTGAATAAACAGGCATTTGTATGGCGGAAGGGGTTCATCGTCGGACTTATCTTCGCCTTCCACCAGGTGTGATTAAAATTAAAAAAATATCTAGTTTTTTACAATTACAAAGAAAAATAACTAATTGAAATCTGTGTAGCTGCGTCTCAGGCTCATGCGCGGCGCACATAAGGGAGTGCGTCGCCTGATATATCCACATATCCATATATATATATATATATATATCCAGGCACCGCTTCAGGACAATGAGATGAGCGAAGATTTGGTTTTTACATCACCCCGCGCAAATGCAACTGGCCTGTGAAAGTCTCTACGTCACCGGGTACTGAGGGGGCTGGCAATGTCGTTTCCTTCCCCGCGGCAGACGAAAAGGTGGAACACCTCGGTAGTTTTAGTGGGTAAGAGTTTGATATACTGAGGAGCCGCCCTCGTGGCGCCTTAAAAGTCCATAAAGATTGGAACCGGGTTCCAAAAAATAGCTCATTGGCAGCCAATGAATTTAGAGCAATCAATTTTAAAAAAATATATATTTTTAATTAATATAATAATACTAATGTATCGTCACGCTGTATCCTTTTCAGGATGTGCAGAGTTGTGTTAGTGGCTGTATCTACCGGGCAGTAGACTTGAGGGAGTTTGCTGCCCGGATGAGAGGGCGGCGGTGCGCAGTGTCTAGCGCGCCGCCTATGAAACAGGAATTGGAGGCGTAGGCTCTACATATATACTCACCCCTCCCAGAGAGGAAGCCTGAATAAGGCTGTTCGCTCCCCGGGCGACTGGACGAATTTGGTTTCCCAGGCCTGGGTGGAGTGATTAGAGGGACACCCCGGGGGTTTTTAGTCAGTAGGAGTCTGACACACCGGGGTCGCTGCCCTCACAGTGACCCTGATGGTCCGATGTAGGATTTTACTCCGGGTTACCGAAAAAAAAGTGACTGTATCTACTTTAGGTTTATATGTCTCGCTCAACGTGACAATTAGAGCAGCTAATCACCGTTCTCGCGGCACTAGTTTACATGACATTAGATTCTATTAGATGCCATGTGGGTTCCCGCACAGTCTTTTCCTTCACCGGTGAGCCTGTGGTGCCGAAGCCCTTACTTAAACTGAAACCCAGGAATACGATGTACGAAGCCACGTCTACTCATATTGCCGCGCGAGGATACCGATATCTCGTCCATCGAAATTTTACCCCAAATACAAATCACCGTAAAGTTTTGACTGAGGCTGTGTGTATTTATATAGTTTAAGAATTAATGACATTTCTGTTGACTCTGTTAAGTTACAGCATAGTATTACCATAGCGCGAAGGCCGTGCCAAGCGGAGCAAATGAAAACAACGCGATAGGTACAAATTGGTCTTGAATGACAATAGAAACAGACCAAGCGTGCATGATATCTGTATAGTTTTGAATAAAACTTCAGTCGTGAAGAAAATATATTTTGTCAGCAACTTCAAGGTCCCGGGCTACGTTCCTGCTTTAATAAACTAAATAAATCTTCCGTATTCCGTTTGCGTCATTTCTATGAATTTCTAGATATTATTGGTTATATAGCAAGATGTCTTGTGTACTAGAGTCATGATAATATTCCGTATAGAATGTCCAGTAATGTTATAAATAAATATGTGAACGGACCCATATCGCAGCGCCATCTGCCGCGTTACTTTGATTACCGTACCTTTTTTTACTCTAATTGCAAGAATGATGCAATTAAAAATACGCCTATGACTGTCAACAGTAAAGAAAAAGCAATCCATAGTTGTAGTGATCATGCCGACCTGCAAAATATCTATTCACGTTTCGTTTAAAAGACCCAATATCGTAGGAAGTTGGAATACGCTCGCCGGAACACCATTCCACAGCTCAACGACTGGGCAAACGTAAGAGTTAGAGAACTTCTTAGTTCTGACAGGATATGAGGCTACCGTATAACTTTTTATGGGAGTCAAAGCTGCTCGCGTCCGTAGGTTTTACCCCAGTTTCCCTACACGTGACTCCTGGGTGGTGCTAAACGAGCAGCGGCGAGGTGGTAGGGCGTCGGTGCCCGTCTGGATCGCGACCACAGCACACGGGTGTAAAGCCCGTCATAGTGACCAGTTTCGCCTTGTCGCGTTTCGGGATCAGCTTGTGTATATCCAGTAGTTTATATACCTAGAGACCTTCAGTCACAAGTTATGGAAGGGAGAGGATGGAACAGGGTTAAATAACTCTCGCCGTGATACAGACCGCTTTTAAAAATAGCGAAACCACATCGCGTAGCTCTTGCGTCACAAACAGTAAAACCCTTTTTATAATAACTTTGGAAGCGGTACGGCGATTGCCCGAACCGGGTCATGAGCAGAGTACACAAGCGTAGAGACATTCATAGTGACCAGTTTCGGCCTGTCGCGTTTCGGGATCAGCTTGTGTATATCCAGTTGTTCAGATACCTAGAGACCTTCAGTCGTGGTATATGTGGGCCGACATAGCGAATACCATTGTCATCGGATTTCCATCCCTTAACGGTTGTTGCTGTTCTTGGCCTGCACTGTACTTCCCATCCGGTGCGATGTGCTCACTTTATCGTGACAGTATAAAAATGAAACTCAACGAATTGTCTTTTCGATTTATACGAAAAAATATGATAAAATAAGTCCTATACGAGCACTTTATTTAATGTTTTATATATCTTTACGCCTAAAAAGACAATAAAAAAAATTAAAATAGCTACTTTCGTAAAGATCAATGATCCGTGGCCCTCACAGACAACATACAGAAGGCAGCCCGAGTTAGAAAAACGTGAATATATAGTCAGATTATACAAATTTGATTCGTTATCTAGCAAACGGATTAGTTCAAGATAAATATAAATGAAGTCTTTTGAATTTGTGATGTGTCACGCGCCAGCCTGGGCCTGCTGGCACGTGTCTCGCCTTGACTGTGTGGCCGTCAGGCCTGGCGCAGTAGCGTGCAGTTTTAAAAGTGAAAAAAACTGTGCCGACGCTAGACAAACTATTGGAATGGCGTTTTATGTAACTATATTACATTACAAGTGAGTTAGCTAGGGTAACGTAGAGCAACAGAAAATATAAACTATAAATATATTTAAAATGTATACTTGTTCTCTAAATGAAAATGAAAATTATGACCGGTGGTCTTGGGTGTGGTTGTAGAAAGACACGGATTTTGGCGTTTTACAGTTTATTTGCACTTTACGGCACAACGAACTGCAACGCACACGCACGTACTCTCGCCTTGCTTCTCGGTAGTCGACTGCTCGCAAGCATCCCGTGCGCGCGCGCATCCTCTTACCCCGCACGTCCCTTAGGGCGACAATTACGTATCGGGCGGCGTCTACATGTTATAACATGTTAATTCAAAAAAGGATCACAACAACATGAGAATGATATTTGTGCAGGCCTGCAGGATCGCAGCGGCTACCGATGGGTTTCTCTTTACCCATGAGTTTATAGTTGTTTTCATTTTTTTGGACTACGCCATGCTTACGAATAGACGAGGCGTGACGATGTGCTCAGTCAGGATTTGAAAAAGTGTAAGATCTAAATAACAGTTGTATTCAATAAATGTAAACCTTACTCTAAATAAAAGGAATATTTTATATGAATCTGAGTTCTATTGAATGAATAAATTAATAACAAATACGATACAGACATTATTTGTAAACTGAATATTTTTACACAAATGAAATTCTTTTACAATAATAGTAATATATCATCAATCTATATCCTTTTCACGGTGAGCAGAGATACATTAAAAGTTATATCCACTATGATCTTATATGTCGCGCCCAACGTGACCAGCAGCGCAGCGGATCGCCGTTCTCACAGCACTAGTACCCATGACATTTTGGGAGTCGAAGCTGCTCGCGTCCGTAGGCTTTACCCTAATTTCGCTACACGTGACTCCTGGGTGGTGCTAAACGAGCAGCGGCGATGTGGTAGGGCGCCGGTGCCCGTCTGGATCGCGACCACAGTGCATGGGTGTAAAGCCCGTCATAGTGACTGGTTTCGGCTTGTCGCGTTTCGGGACCAGCTTGTGTATATCCAGTAGCTCATATACCTAGAGACCTTCAGTCGTGGTATACGAGGGCCGACATGACGATGTAGACTATCAATGGATTTTCATCCTTTGAGAGTCGCTTTCGTTTTTGGACTACACTGTACTTACCATCAAGTGCTTTGTAGTCACTATGTCGAGCCAGTGTAAAAAAAAATTGTATTACATGCCATGCGGATTTCCTTGCGATGATCGCGTTCATCGGTGAGCATTTGGTACCTAAATCCATACTCATTCTTGGAAAACCCAAATATACGTGCCGGGACTCGAACTTACCCACTTAAACTATTATTTTTACCTATAATCTTGATATTTCATATAACTATATAAACCTTACAATGACACTAGTGCTTATTCGATACAATTTAGACTTTCATCTCGATAAATTAATCGCGTGTGTGGTGTCCTACTGCATAATGGGCCGGTTTTCACCCAAGGCACCACAAATTGTCCTAATTTCAAATCCCCGTAATTACCTTCATATTTTTCCAGATCACATACTCACCAGTGAAGGAAAAACTTTGTGAGGAACCTCGCATGGTATCTAATAAAAAAGTCACGTGTACTAGTGCTGTGTGAACGGTGATCACCCGAGCTACTGGTCACGTTGGGTATAACGTAGAGTATAACAACGAATTGAGCACGCCACTAATGTATAAAACTAACAAACTTTTGACGCTTCAGTGGGCCTAGACAAAGATACAATCGATCAGCAATAACGCTAGCACAAAGCACAAAATGTAATTATCACGTTATACTTTTTTCATACATTTTGAAATTTTCTACTCGTATCGTATATAATCGAATCTTACTTTGTCTACGCTCTCAGCTCACCCCTCAACATAGAAACAAGCGTAAATATAGTGGGGTACTGATAGTAGGCTATAAACTCCATACGGGTCTTTATGCACGCTCGAGAGCCCCAGACAAGTACCCACTTGAAGGGGTAACACGTTACACAAGCTGGGGAACACACGTGCAACTGTGACACTAAATAGGGTTGCTCTCACAAACCACTAGAGTCTGTTGAAACCCCAGATTCGGGCACCTTCGGCCTGGAACCGAAGCTACTTGGGAGTCGAAGCTACTCGCGTCCGTAGGCTTTACCCTAGTTTCCCTACACGTGACTCCTGGGCGGTGCTAAACGAGCAGCAGCGAAGTGGTAGGGCGTCGGTGCCCGTCTGGATCGCGACCACAGTGCATGGGTGTAATGCCCGTCATAGTGACCAGTTTCAGCTTGTCACGTTTCGGGTTCAGCTTGTGTATTTCCAATAGCTCATATACCTAGAGACCTTCAGTCGTGGTATATGTGGGCCGACATGACGATGTAGACCATCAATGGATTTTCATCCTTTGATAGTCCCTTTCGTTTTTAGACTACATTTTACTTACCATCAGGTACTCTCTTGTCACTATGTCGAGCCAGTGTAAAAAAAAAACATCTTCAGCAAACATTTCGACAGCCATCAAAATAGTTCAAAAGTTTGCACGAAGCCAAAGGTTTCTAGCAAGAGCGGAAATTGAACGAAATGTTACGAATGCCTTATTTTTCTTTGATTTACAGACGTAGGATTGTCTTAAATTACACCTGGAGGAAGGGAAGACAAGTCTGAAGATAGACCGCGTCCGCTCAGCAACGCCTATTAGAAAGAAAACAAACGGTTTTTTGTTTGGCACATAGCATAACACACAACACAGGAGGATAGGTTAATCAAGACAGAAATCAACAAAAGCAAATGCCCTGTGCTGTAATCAGCCAAAGGGAAGTCAGCTCAGCAAATGCTAAGTGACCAACTGAGCCACCCAGCGCTGATTTTCAGCTAACACCTGTTTGTTGTGTCAACGCGCAGAAAACAACGAGGAATGAAACAATGTAGTATAGATACACAGCTCTAGAGACCGTTTCAAGGTGAACAAAGCGAAAAAGTTTCTTGTATGTATTTGGTATTTTAATCTTGTTACCAATAAGCCCCTATTAGGTCGAATAGAGTAATCAAAACACACTGTATTACCGCAAAGTAGAAACAGCCACTAATCTGTCTGCTCACCCCGAAAGAGATATAGCGTGACAATATATTAATAATAAGTTTTAGTCATTGTTTAAAAAATTACTAAACTGTACACTAAGCACAAATTTTCGATGTTGTTTATCTGTTTATATTTGTTAAATCAGCATAAACTGTTGAATTTTTATGATTGTTGTTGTGTTCTTTGGAAAAATTATAATATTAATGTAGTCCCTGGTGTGTTTATTAATGAACATTGTACACTGGTACAGTTTCATTCCACGTCAGCGGTTTTTTTTATTGTGACTTAGTACAATGACTGCAACGTAACTGACGAAAGTAGATTGCAATCGAAAAATCGAGGAAAACCATTCAAAAACAACCCTTCAAGAACCCAATGTCCAGGGGTCCAATGCCCAGTGGCATGATCCGACCTGACAACTTTAAGAGCTAGAGGACTTCTTAGTTGTAGCTGAGAGAGAAGCTACCATAAAACTGCGGCTCCACAATCTAGCGCGCTTGGTTCTGTTATGAAAGGAAGAGGGTGGAGTGAGGTTAAATCTGTTGGACGGTTTTGGCCAGTGCTTCCTCGACGACCTGAACAGTTTCAAGTAGAGGGCTGTCCGCATTGTGAATGGTTCACACGTTACTAAGCATCTGGAACAGTTCCAGGTGCGCAGAGATATTGCCTCACTGAGCATTTTCTACCGTCGGTATCACGGCAAGTGTTATGAAGAGCTATTTAACCTTGTTCCACCATAGAACTGATAACCGGAATTCATTGACAATAGCCGTTATTACACTGGCCCGCATGTACCACGGCAGAAGATCTCTAGGTTTACGAGCAACTGAACGCACACAAGCTGATCCCAAAACGTGACAGGATGAAGAATTTGATTTTTATTTTAAAAAATACCAACAACGAAACTTTTAATTTTTTCATTGCCCTCGTCATGTCTACCTCTTTAATGTACTCCATAAGGCGCACAGCGTGAACATATTATAAAATTATAAAACGATTTGAGGGTAGAGTGCGTAAAAAAAACGTTCGGTAAGTCAGTCTAGCTTGAAGCTTGGCGCAACAGCAAACAAAGCGTGGTTCAATTGAAAAGAGACGACGTATATGCATATTAAAAAAAATGTATATATATATATACCTATACTAGCTGTCCCGGCAGACCTTGTTCTGCCCTATTTCTCTAAAACAAAGTCACATTGTTTTTTTTTGAATGTTAATAGCTTCCCTGTCGGCTCTTTTTTGAAAATTGTTTGAAGGAACCTGGCCTTAATGCTATATGTATAAAAATTGACAAATATTGACATTAATATTTATACGTCACTCAATAATTGTTTTGCCTTCCCGGAACCCGTCCACTAACATTTAAACTTTATGCTATGGTGTTAAAGTTCAAATTGACTTATAACAAATATTTTGTATGAGAATATAGAAAAGTGTTGTTTTTAGACTTTTCCAGATATTTTTTTTAATTTTTCTCTCCGTAATAACATTCTCCAGACTTCAACAAACACAACAAAATAGAAATCAGCCAAATCGGTTCAGCCGTTCTCGAGTTTCGCTCTTTCAACACATTTAGCGATTCATTTTTATATATAAGACTAGATGTCCCGGCAGACCTTGTTCTGCCCTATTTCTCTAAAACAAAGTCACATAGTTTTTTTTAATGTTAATAGCTTCCCCGTCAGATCTCATTCTGCCAAAACCTATTGGCCTGTTGGCTGTTTTTTGAAAATTGTTTGAAGGAACCTGGCCTTAATGCTATATGTATAAAAATTGACAAATATTGACATTAATATTTATACGTCACTCAATTGTTTTGCCTTCCCGGAACCCGTCCACTAACATTTAAACTTTATGGCATGGTGTTAAAGTTCAAATTGACTTTTAAATATTATTACGAATTTTTTGTATGAGAATATAGAAAAGTGTTGTTTTTAGACTTTTTCAGACAATTTTTTTTAATTTTTCCGTAATAACCTTCCCCAGACTTCAATAAACACAACAAAAAAGAAATCAGCCAAATCGGTTCAGCCGTTCTCGAGTTTCGCGCCTATCAACACATTTAAGGATTCATTTTTATATTATAGAGAATATATCGTCACGCTATATCTCTTTTGAAGTACACAAAGCACGTCAAGCAAAGATATATCAGTGCCTGTACCTACTTCGCGCTTATAGGTCGTGCCCAACGTGACCAGCGGCGCAGCAGATCCCAGTTCTCACGGCACTAGCACACATGACAATTTTATTCGATACCATGGGAGCTGCCTCACTTTTTCCTTCACCGGTGTGCATGTGGTGTCTAAATTCGTACTTTATAAGGAGAACCAGTATGGTGCGTGCTGGGATTCAAACCTATGAGCATTCGCGTCGTCGCACATGGATATCGATCCCTTATGCACTAGGCCAGCACAGCTAGCTTATATGTACATTGTCTATATTGTATCTCTTTTTCGTGAGTTGACTTCTTGTCTTCTTTTTTTGTTGTGTTAGTCTATAATTCAAAGATAGTATAATAGAAAAAACAAAATTGGTATAACCAAACCGGCTCCAACTGCGCACAGGTATTCCCTCAGTGAGCGTTTTCTACGATCTGTATCACGGCGAGTGTTCTCAAGAGTTATTTAACCCTGGTCTACCCTCTCCCTTTCATAGTAGAACCACAAACGCGGGATTACGGAGTCACGGCTATACGGTAATTCACATCCTGGCTAAGACTAAGACGATTTCTAACTCTTACTGCAGCCAAGTCGTTGAGCTGTAGAAAGGTCTTCCGTCGAGCGTGTTCCCACCGTCCTATGATATGGGGTCCTTTAAACAAAGCGGGAAGAGATAATTGTGCAGGATGATCGCTGCGACTATCGTTGTCGTTTTTGCACTGCACGATGCTTACCGTCAGGCGTGATGTGGTCACTATCCTGAAACAGGGTAAGAAATATCGCTATGCCTACTGCCATAGGACATGCGTTAATGTAACACTCCATTACACCATGCATTGTTTGCAGGAGACCTCCTTAATTTGGATAGTTGAACCTCTTATCTGTCATTATCGAAGTAAATCATGTAAGTAGTTACCGTGGTAGGGCGATTGCCTGAACTGGGTCGTGACCACAGTACACAAGTATAAAGACCATCGTAGTGACTCACTTCGGCCTGTCGCATTTCGGGGTCTGTTTGTTCATATATCTAGAGACCTTCTGCCGTGGTATATGTTGGCCGACACATCGATTGCACCTGTCAACGAGTTTTTGTCCCTTGGTGGCCGTTGCAGTTCTTGGCCTAAACTGCGCTTTCCATCAGGAGCTAAGTAGATACTTTGTTGAGTCAGTATAAAAAAATCATACGAAACTTTTTAACATTTACAAATAATTTAGTATGATCTTCCTTCACGCGCCGCATTGCTCAATGCTAAAGTTCGATGTCATTAGTCATATGAAGGTACGGCAATCCTTGCTATGCTCTGCATCGGGGAGAGGATCATGTAACCTCTTATTCTGAGTTGAGTATTTGATCAGCCCATCTAAATGCCCTTCGAACCCTTCCCTAGGTCCGTCAATCTTACCAGTAATCATGAGCTGTTCGAGTTTAATGCCGTCTTCCTAGTTATATGACCAAAAAAATCAGTACCTCATTTTAATTTTTAATTGACACCGTGTAGACTCATTGGTACGAAAACCACGCGAGGTATCTAGAGCATTTTCATCCATCACCACATCTTAAAGGCATCGACGAGCTCTGTCGGCATTCTTAAGAGTCCAGGTTTCTACTACATAGGTGGAGATAGAGAAGACAAGAGTGTTTACATAATAGTATAATACAATAATAATAAAACGTCACGCTCTATTCCTTTCGGGGTGAGCAGAGATACATTAGGGGCTTTATCTACTTTGCGGTTATATGTCGTGCCGAGCGTGACCGGTAGCGCAGCTGATTGCCGTTCTCAGGGCACTTACACATGACATTTGTATTACATGCCATGCGGGTTTGCTCGTGCTGTTTTCCTTCACCGATGATCATGCGGTGCCTGAATCCATACTAAATCTGGAAAACTCAAAGCTACGCTCCGAGATACGAACCTGTGACCACTCGAGTTGCCACCCAACCCATAACTCGCTGGCTGATCACATTAAGTGCTCGCCCCTCTCACCCGATGACCTTCAGAAGGCCTTTCCCGGCCAACAGGGTAATGTCCTGCTGAAAAAAGGCGACTTTTAGCGGATTTCTGGTCCTTGGATAGTCGATACCGTTCTTGGGTTATACTATACTTTCCATCACATGTGCTGTAGTCGCTTTATCAAACCAGTGTAATTGTTTATAGCAAAAAACTGCTCATTAAAATTCAACAAGCTTCGGAATATATTTTCTAGGCTTAGAAAACCTAGGTCTGTCCTAGATATCGCATGCATCCGCAATTTAAAATCTTAGTCCATGTACGAGCATGTTTTTACTTCAACAGTACCATGTAACCTAGAAAAAGTATATTATTCATAGAATTGTACCACTTTTGTAATACTAATTGTTCTTTTGCATCTATCTTAGTACATCGCTGGTTTTCCCGATGAGATATAGAAGTTTCCTCACTAAGCAAGCAATGTATATGAAACATTGTAAAGTATAGAGTTACAAACTCCGGTGTGTGTAAGAGCCAGTATTATAGACCTTTCTGCCTTCACTTCAGTTGCTAGGCAAGCCGTTTACTTGTGTGCGTGAGTGCAGTGCCCCGAGCGATAGTGTAGTGCAACGTGACATCGAATGTCGATATGGACATTATTTTTTATAATGGCGTACTGCAAGCGTTAAAGGAAATTAAACCGGGCAGTAATGTAAGATTTATAAATTAAAGCTATTGAATTTACATAATTATAAATATTTTTATTAGAAAACTAATGAAAATCGCGTTACCGCTGTAATGTTTAACGTCCAATGAGTAAATAGGCACAAATAAAATGTAACTAATACTGTATTTTGATTAATGTTGAATGCAGTATGTTATAAAAACCCTATCCGATCCGTCAAGGCATTACATGTTATCGATATTAGATACTCCTTTCTAGTTAAAGAGCAAAAAACATCAGAATAAAATGGAGAACACTGATATGAAAAAATTGAGAACGTGCGTTGCTCGTTAACAAAGAAAAAAGGTAAGCAAAGTATACTAGCAGGTACTGACGTCCAAATGGGCATGATCCCTCTTGACCCCAAGCACGGTTGATCAAATAAGTCTTTCAACTCGTTTTTAAACTAATTTTGTAAGTATTTCGAGCATAGTTCACATGTAAATAATTCAATTTTATATGGCCGTAACTTTTATTGTTTCCGAATAATATAATTTTCTGATGTACTTTGATAATGTTATTGTGTCACCAATATGCCTCTTTCAGTTCGGACAGGGTTTTCAAAACATACTGTATACGCGCTCTGTTCTTGGAGTGTATTACAATTCATCAGCTCGTGTAACATATCCAAAATAAAAGCTGAGTTTTCTTATGTCCAAATAATGTAATTTTTCGGTTCGTTTCTTAGTCGGAACATACATGTATTTATTTAACTAAGAAAAGTTTCTCCAGTTCTGAGTGTTTTTGTACGAGGAATTTGTAATTGTTAATACGAGTATATTTACAACATTGCAATAATCTTAGAAATGGCCTTCCTTTCCATTTTCCACTACATTTGTGTAATCCATGGGCAGGAGTTTGGACACGTAACCTATAATGCTTGTCCAGTACGGGTTGCGGGTGTGCGTTATGTGCAGAAAAGGTACATGCAGCAGCAATCTGCGTGCAATTCGGCATGCTATATACCTTAGTCGGCTCTTACAACACCACAGTGTGGTAAAGAGTGAGGCACCATTCTACTGGTAAGCCCCCACGGCTAACATGATAACAGTAAAACAAAATAAGCACTCTAATAGTGCCCTTATAAAGAAACTCGATCAGTTTCAAAGTTACACAATTCAACCTTTTCTTACGGTAACTTACGATACAATCACTACACTACGATAGCTCATATCTCATTATGTAGTTTCGACAAAAAAATTCGCAACATTTCCCAACACTATGATTATCTTTCGAGCGGCACGCTCACACGCGTCGAATGCATTCGGTTATTGCTAAAACTATTATGTATTCGTTAAACAGTTTTTGTAAAATTTGTCTTATTGACAAAGCTATAAAGTTCGTATTACATTATTAAATTTGGACGTACTTATGTTTTGTTTGAATGTGTGGGCCATTTATGTCAACGAACTCTATCTAGACAACCTACCCCAATGCGAAAACTATAGGTACATCCGTCAGAATAAAAGATTGCAATACTGTTCTATTTTTCGGCCATATTGTTTTGTGGTACTTTCACAAACTGATGACGTGTGCATGATTTGCGCAACACTTCTATGGGTGAAGCATAAGGCGGAATTGCCCTAAAGCGGCCTGCAGACATGAAAAAAGAACTGTTAAATTAAATTTGTAAGTCTATAGCACCCTTAAACCTGGTAACTGACTTAGACCTCCCCTTAATGTGGTCCAGAGCGACCGGTCGATTATACAATACACAGAAGCAGAATGTACAAAAACTCCTACTATACTAGGTATATTAATAATAAATCGGCAAGCTATGTCCTTTACGTGGTGAGCAGAGGTACATTAGTATAGCTTTTTTTTTACACTGGCTCGACATAGTGACTGCAGAGTACCTGATGGTAAGCCCAACGTGACCAGTGGCGCAGCTGATCAACATTTTCACAACACTAGTACACATGACATTTATATTTGATGCCACGCAAGAATCCTTCACCGGTAAGCATGTGGGGCCTAAATCCGTACGTAATCTGGGAATAGCCAGAGGTACGCGCCGGGATTCGAACCCACGACCATTCGCGTTGTCGTGAAACTGGCCAATTACCCACTAGGCCACAATAACCACTACATACTATAAATATTTTAATAATTACATTTTCTTAAAATATAATAATATATCATTCCGCTTTATCCATACCTGAGTGAGCAGAAATACTTTTTTTTATTCTGACTCGACACAGTGACTGCACCATACCTGATGGTAAGCATGGTGAAGTCCAAAAAACGCTAACAACTATCGATAGGCAAGAAAAACCCATCGGTAGTCACGGTGATCATGCCGGCCTGCACAAATATCTCTTCACATGAGTGGCTGAATTCACTTTGCGCTTATATGTCGTACCCAACGTGACCAGTAGCGCTCGCGATCGTCGTTCTCGCCATTTTCAAAATATGTAATATAAAGTTTTTCCTTCCATAAAAATAGCAATCGAAATAAAGAAAATGGCAATCGGCTACGCCACTGGTCACGTTAGGCATGTCTAAAAGCGCAAAGTGGATACAGCCGGTAATGTATCTCTGCTCACCCAGTAAGTTGTAACGTGACGATTATATTATTATTATATTACTAAAAATAGAAATTAATTTGATCAATACGGTAGTGCCATTTATTGACATTCGATATACTATAGTGAAATAAATACCAGAGGCATACATTCTATGGCAGTCTATACATTTTCTTTTTTGTAACTCTATAAGAAAGCACTCACGACATCTATTGTCGAGTATTCTAAGTTATTAGCACTAATTAAATTCTATATTTTATTGTTGTAATTTATATAAAAACAGTTGATGAAATTTATATCATTTATACTACATATTTCAGTCTGAAATAATTATTATCATAACAAAAGTACTAGTGCCAGGCGAACGAAGTCGCGGGCAAAGCTGCTTCAACAATAAACATACAATAAACTTTCGCATTCATAATACTATTATGATTAATATGGCTTTTAACCCTTTTGTACATTTACAAAGTATTTATAGACTGGTGTAATGAATGAGCTGACAATTTTCTGTACAATATATTGATATTTGCAACTTTGTAGGCAACATAAATTACAGTTAAGAAACACGAACTCTAGCCTTTCATACAGCACGATGGAGTCGAGCATCTAGTTGCAAAGGATGTGACACTCGTTTTGCAATATATGTTTTCCTATCTACTCCTTGTTACTTTTGATGATTTTACCGCAGATTCGTACTTTTAATTTATAAACTAGTATGACCGGTGGTCGTGGGTGAGTTGATAAAAAGGCACGGATTTTGGCGTTATAGTGTTTATTGCACTTTATGACACACAGAACTGCGACGCACACGCACGTAGTCTAGCTTTGGGTCCCGGTAGTCGACTGCTTTAGCAAGAGTATCCCTTGCGCGCGCACATCCCTTACCCCGTGCGTCCCGTAACACCCTAACGACCATTAGAGCGTTTAACACAAGCATGTATCGGGCGGCGTCTTCATGCTATATTATTCATAACTTAATCAGTTAATTAATTTAAACTTTTTTTTTAAACCAGGCGCATAATCCGTCCGTCCATAGGACCGTCAGAGCCGCAATGAGGGCGACAACCTCAGTGTGTCAAGCTTCTACTGACTAAAGCCCCCGGGATGTCCTTCCAATCACTTCACCCAGGCCTGGGAATCTAGATTCTTCCAGACAACCTGGGAGCAAACAGTTAGTTTAGACTTCATCTTTGGAAGGGTTGAGTGTAAAAAGTACACCCCTCCAAACCTATCTCATAGGTGGCAGGCCGGATTTTGCACGCCGCCTTCCTCTCATCCAGGCAGCAGACTCCCTCAGGCAACCTAACCTATTGCCCTACACCAGCGACAAATGAAAACATCAAAAGATGGTACATGGCCTTTTACACGACATATTATTTCCAGATCTTATACATATTTTGATATATAAAATAATCAATGGAATCAATTGCGGAGAGGTGAGCTGGGCCAAACGAGGCCAAGCGTGGTCCCATGAGGACCACTTAAAACTAGAAGTGGTGAGGCTGTTCCGCTATGTTCAAACCGGTGTGGTTGCTAGGCGAACATATGTATGTTCCCCCATTCGGTACACTCGTAAACGTAAGTTTAAACATTTTCTAATGTTCGATAAACTTTTTATTGATTTATTTTTTAGGTGTATGTAAGCCTAGTTTATGAGGCTATAATCATAGAAGGAGGAAATAAATCTTAATGCCGTGGCTGTGACCATCAATTATTGTTTTGACATGAGACACAAATGACGTCTCCCAGACGTCTCCGTATGTCCAGGGGTACAGAGCCATAGATTGGCAAAATGTAATCAAATTAATAAAAATAATTAACGATTACATTTTATGTTTTTTACCATTAATACGACTGCATTCTGCTCATTTATGTTTTAAACACTACAAAATCCCAGATTGTATACACATTTATGATTTCTAATGTTTTAAATGCATTTAATCATGATTACAGAGCGATAAAATTAAAATTACGACTACATTTTGTAATCGTTCATCATTAATCAGATTACATTTTGCCCATCTCTGTAAAGAGCATGTATAATAGAGGCAAAGCAGAAGCAATCTATATAGAAAACCTAGATATAATTAAAGAACTACATATATCTAGTGAAATGATATTACTTTTGCAAGCGCCTGTACCCAATGGAGTGTTAGAAAGCGAATGTGGCGCCAGGCGGGGCGCTACCTCACAATATAATTACACAGATCGAAGCCACTACTAATATTTGAAAGTTGTTTGTCTGTCCGTGTACTCGTTCGGACGTTAACATTAAGCCACATCCGCCACGGGACAGGCAGGAAAGGGAATGACGCCGCTTTTCATTTCAAACCTGTATTTTTATGTTTATAGTTAATAAATAAATGTTTACTGGTTGAAACGCAGAGATAATGAAAACTCTGTATCTTGATTATATTTATTTATAAATCCAATAGCTTCATATAAACGTACAACAAAAAATAGAAAGTAATTAAAAAAATACAAGGAGGAACAGGAAGAACACAATTCTTTTAATTATGGCTGGACATTTCCACCTGGTGACACAGGCTATGGTCACGAGCAGACTGACGCACCGCGGAGTTTTCATAAGATGCGGGAAATTGTTTTTTCTACCCTCTTGTGTTCTTGATAATTTGAACAGTCCCGACAGACAACACTCACAGTATCAGCATGTTTACAAGGCGACAGAAAACGAGGTTTTCTAATCACTGAGTTCCACGCTGATGATAACTTAGACCTATCATCCTGATTAAATTTTATGCTCCTTAATCTCGAACCAGTCTTCAGAGACGATCTCTGAAGAGGATTTTTAGTTTATGCATATAATCGTGGAGCCTTGATTAAAATTAAGTTAAATCGCGTATAAGACCTGTTAAAGTATTTATAATTTTTTTTATTTATAGAATGATCTAGTTTTAATTACATCTTTTGAAACAGAAAAAAATATCGTTACACTATATCTCTTTCGGGGTGAGCAGATACATAAGTGGCTGTATCCACTTTGCGCTTATATGTCGTGCCCAACGTGACCAGTGGCGCAGCTGATCGCCGTTCTCACAGCACTAGCACGCATATCATTTCTATTAGATACCGTGCGGGTTTTCACGCTATGTTTTCTTTCATCAGTGAGATGTGGTGCCCAAACCCTTACTTTACTCGGTAAAAATCAGACCGGGATTCGAATTCACAACCATTCACGCTGCCGCATGTGGATACCAGTCCCTTATCGACTAGGCCACCACAACTTTTTACGTTATTGTGGAAAACGATTGAAACTTTGTTTTTGAACATACTTTCACCAAGTAGTCAGCCTACCCCACAATAGCAAAGCAGGCGTGAATATACAAGTAACAGTAAAATAAATAAAAAGCAACTCTCTGAAGGGCTGTGTTAACATTTCCGCATAACAGCGACATAGAACGGGTTCTCTTACAAAATTGGTTAACTGTAAAAAATATAAACATTTAGACTTATTCACGCAGTTAAAAGGTCTTTGTTCTATTTTTTTATCCAAACACGGCATAGTGTTCACAGCCCGCCTGATAGTAAGCATGATGCGGTCCAAAAAAGACGCGGACTATCAACAGTCAAAAAAAATTATCGGTAGTCGCAGCGAAAATGTCGGACTGCTCAAATATATCTTCACGCTTCATTTAAAGGCCCCCATATCATAGGATGGTGGAAAGACGCTCCCTGCAATACCATTCTACAACCCAAAGACTCAGCTGCAGTGAAGAGTTAGAGAATCCCTTACTCCTAGCCGGGATACGAGGTACCGTATAGCCGTGACTGTGCAAACAGTGGATACAGCCTCTAATGTATCTCTGCTCCCCTCATAAGAGCTCACCGTGAGGATTTAAAATAACATTAATATAATAATTATGTTAATAATACTTTTATTATCAGCACCTGTGATATCTATAACAAACATTTTTGTGATGTCGACATCCTGTCTTTCATATTTGGCACCTTTGGAAGAATGAGGTGGTAGGGCGATCGCCCGAACTGGGCTGTGACCACAGTACACAAGTGTAAAGATCGCCATAGTGTATTGCTTCGTCTGGTCGTGTTGCGAGATCAGCTTGTGTATATCCAGCTATTCTTATACCTAGAGACAGTCCATCGTGGTATGTGAGCCCACATGACAACGGAGAACGATAGATTTTCGTTCTTTGATAGTCTCTTTCGTTGGACTACTCTGTATTTACCATCAGGTGCACTGTAGTCACTTTGTCAAGACAGTGTGAAAAAAAAATCGGAAAGAAACTCTGGTAGTTGTTTTTTTTAACATTTAATTACTTTTGTAAAAGTTGTGTCTTCAAGTTATAATTTTTACACGAATGGTGCCATATTTATTCTCTAATTTTATTTAAAAAAAAAGAACAAATTCTATTAAAGTATGACTATTAATTACGGGTATAAACTGAGCTTATTTCTGTCCAATTAAAAAAATTAAATGATCTGGTCGTAATAAATTAGAAAAAAATGCATTCGCGCAACCTCGGCTCCGCTCGGTACCTCTCGGCCTCGCTCGGGACGGGTCATCGATCCGACCTAGATCGCAACCTATGAACCATTATTAACTAAATGTACAGTATGGTAACTTAAACAGCATAATAAAGGACAGTGGGAACACGCTCGCTGTAAGACCATTTTACAGCCAAATGACACGGCAAAAGTAAGAGTTGGAGAACTTCTTAGTCCTAACTGGGATATGAGTTACTGTACAGCTATGACTCCGTAAACCCGCACCCGTGTTTCTATTATAGAAGGGAGAAGATGGAACAAGGTTAAATAGCTCTTCAGGACACTCGACGTGATACAGACTGTAGAAAATGCTTATTGAGGCAATACCTCTGCGAAAACTGGAATGGTTCAAGATACTTAGTAATATCTGGATCATTCGAAATGCGGATAGCCCTCCACTGCAAGAAACATTCCAGAGATGTGAACTATATTCCGTGCAGGGCCTGACCTGGGTTAAGGCCCAGCTAATCCTTACACAATAGGATCTCATTGACACATAAAGACCGTACTCATTCCGCTGTCTTGTAAACCTCTTGGAAAGTAACGTCCGTACTGTTCTCTCCATCCTTGGTTAGTAGAATGGCGCTGGTGTAGAGAACCTTGTTGCTAAGCGTGTTTTATGGCTTTATTTCTTCTTTTCGGGAGATCGTGGCGTGAGCGGCACAGTTTGTTAGTAATTAAATAGTATTATTGTATACGAGCACAGACCATTGCGGCGCAGACGTCGGATACAACATAAATCATTTAGAGGACATAAACGTAGTAATAGAAATAGAAAACAAAAGGATAGGTTAATCAAGACAGAAGACAGCAGAAGCACATGCCCTATGCCCTAAGGCGCCATAGAGAAGTCAAGTCAGCAAATGCTAGGTGATCAGCTGAGCCACCAAGCGCTGATTTTCCGTGAACACACATTTCTATTTTAAAAAACAAGTTTTTTATATAGGAATATAGCAAACCCGGTGAACTTCGTTTCGTTTTGGTATTTAGTTAGCGTTTGAAAGAACGTGCGCATAATAAATGTCACATGAAATTAACTGAGCAGAGTACAATGAGTAGCTGTCAAACAATGTATAACGCATCGGCGCCATCTACTTAAAATACTGGCGAACTGCTCCACCACCATGCAAAACCATATTGGTTTGTAGTACATGCTATGTATCAGAGATGGCGCTGTATGTGAAAAATGATTTTCCTCGTTTTCTGTTGAAATTTTTCCTGAATTTTGTTTGCTATAAACCTCACGGAGCCCGAGACCTTTCCAACGAATGCAAAACCGTGGAAATCGGTTCGTGCGTTCTGGAGTTATAGCGTCAGGAAGGAAAACTGGACTTATTTTTATATAATAGATATATCTCAAAAGGATGGGATTTTCTTTTCATTTCCTTTTTTTTTATCTCTTATGCACAGGTGCGGTCGGTAGTGGAATACTATTTCACCTTCACCTTTGTAGACGGGACCGCTGAACTCCCGTTGGTGGTTTCGGACTCGATTGTTTGTAGAGCTCGTGGACTTCTTGGTAACTCTTTGACTAAGTCTAGAATACAAAACATCGAGCATCGACGTATAATCGTCTACCCCGCAGTCTTCTACCAGACCCACAATGGAGAGTGTTTTTAGGAGGTACATAATCCAATTCCACCAGAGCCATTTCACCTTAAAACCACTAGACGCCATGTCAGATACCATCCGTATGTGGTGCACGTTGCTTATATCTGCACGAAGAGATGTGCTACATCATTTGTTCTACATTGTTCCGCTAACTTGCGACCAGCTAAGAATTGGAATATGCTTCCAGCTAGCCTTTAAGGGAAGAGTGAAGAGGCATAGTTGTGTGAACGCGGTCCATCATCAAACTCATCTTTATCTTCCATCAGGTGTGATTGAGGTCTAGCGTCCGCTTGTATATCATAAAAAAAAAATCTGTTATATAATATAATACTTAATTATTTCAACCGAAATCGTATATGCATGAATATTTAAAAAATATTGATTTGGAAAATGTAAGAATTAACTGAGTTAGTTATCGTTCCCTAAAAAACAACTTCGTACCCAACCAGTACAGGTTTCAAAATCTGTAATTAAAAGTTAACGTCATCATGCTGGCCCATATATATAATATGGGTGTTATTGTGTGAAATATTAGTATGTATGAAGTAGTAAATGCGTAGAATGGAACGTTTGTGAATGAAAAGAAGGTAGGATAGAATGAGAGAGAGAAAAACGTAGAAAAAAGTGTTAAGACGTGAAAAGTAAAATAAATGAGTTTTTGAAGTTTGTTTCGTGTTTAGTTGGTCTAAAGATTCCCAATACTACAGAAATATTTCAGGATATAGTCATTTCTACCTTCTGGCAATTAATAACAATGTAAATAACTATATTCCTTAAGAAATCATAAAGAAAAATCGATGAACAAATGAGAATTGATCCGCTTTAAGTGTGGTCAATGTTGTGCGTGAGGCGAACGATTGAATGGTAAGTACATTAGATCCTTTCGCGTAATTTTAGGTAAACAGGCAATGACTCGTTTTCTCCACGCATTTTATCCTGTCTTTGGGCAGGCAAATGCCAACTTAATAATTAATTGTTATTCAATTATTCATGTGTGTAATTGCCTTTTAATATGTCTGTAACTTAGTTTATAACTAGCTGATCCGGCAAACGTTGTTTTGCTATATAAGGTTTTGTAATATCTTCTAAGATGTTCATTGAAATTAAGTGATGTCACAGACAATTTTGTTCACAATTAAATACTCTTAATCAACAACACATTTATTTGGATAAAGATTAATATTATTACGTTGATACAACTCTTAACAAATAATGCATTAATTTCGACCAAATTTGTTTACCATAAAAACGGTTCTAGTGACTTAATCTTAAAAGATAGACATATACTGTCGGGGACATTTTTTTAGATCATTTCAAGGGGAATAATTTGTTCTTACATATATTTTTGGTATCTTGAACCGTTTTTGCACCGCACGCAATGGAAGCCCTCAAGGATGAATAATTGTCCCCATTTTTTTCACATTTTCCATTATTTCTTCGCTCCTAATAATTGCATCGTGATGTCTTATAGCCTAAAGCCTTCCTCGATAAATGGTCTATTCAACTCAAAAAGAATTTTTCAATTCGAACTAGTAGTTCCTTAGATTACCGCGTTCAAACAAACAAACAAACAAACAAACTCTTCAGCTTTATAATATTAGTATAGATAAAGGAAATATTAAGGTATATCTATTTTACATATTTGGAATTAGAATCGAATTTAAATATCCTCCCTGAATATCTCCCTCTACTATAAAATCACGCTGTTTGCCACGACAGAGGTTTCCGCCCTATCACCTCAAAACATTTCGATAGAATCATCGCCTTTTTTGTTATAAGATACCGGCGGTCTATTTTGTACATCTATGTACACGAGGTACGTCTTGATGGCACGTAATTCGGGAGAGCACTGCTTGAACAAATACAGATGCGTACAAAGATCTTTGAAATACAATTTCAAAAGTGATTCAATTGTTTTCTCTAATATTAATGTATCCTGTTACCATTTCATCATTGCCATCTGTTTTTTTTTTTATTTTGTACTCACGGTAACCGCACTGTAGCATCTGACAAACCAGTACATGTAAACCTTGTTCTAAGCATATGGATAGGCAATGCAAATGTGTGCTATATTGGCTTAACCCTTAACTTGGCAGAATGTTCTTTCTTTCAATATCATAATAATATTCATACCGTTTAACCCTTATGTTCCAAGGATGTCTAATAGAAACTAACCGTGCGTTCAAAAACTGAGAAATTACCTAAATATTCATATAAAAATATTAAGTTTGGGCTAAAAACTTATGGCAATAGGTTTTGTAAATTCCGATGTATCTCCACAGATACACTATCAAGTAAAGGGTTAATAATTTAGAAACTGCAATATTAATAATATAAAGTTACGCTATATCCCGTTCATTGTGAGCAGAGATACATAAGTGGCTATATCCACTTTGCGCCTATACACCTTGCCCAACGTGACCAGTGGCGCCGCTGATCAGCGTTCTCACAGCACTAGTACACAGGACATTTCTGTTACATGCTATGCGGGTTTCCTCACGATTTTGTGCGTGCATGTGGTTTCTTTATATTTCCTAATTCTATAAATAATCATAAGTCGGCAGCAATAGCACTCGACTAAACATAGAATGGCCATTAGCAGACATTGTATAACGTTATGTCATTTCTAGTACCACATGCGTCTATATTTGCAATATCTAAGCGGACTTCTAAGCTTTTTTACGATTTACAAGCAAACAGTTAACCTCTTATATATGTTGTTATATGGTTTCTCACGCCACATCAAATGTTCGTATTATATAAAGCCCAGGCCAGACCCTAAATGGAATACTATTCGTATCTCTGGGTTGGTTCTGCTCAGTACTTACTTGAAGCCCGGGATAGGTTGCAGTGGATGACTCTCCGCATTGTGAATGATCTTGAACTGCTCCAGTTGCATTGCTTCTTTAAGCGTTTTCTACCGCCACTATTGCCAGTGGTATGAAGAGCAATTTAACCTTGTTCCAGCCTCTCCCTTCCATAAAAGAATACGCGCACAGGTTTACGGTGTCACTGCTATACAATAATTCATATCCCAGCTAGGACTAAGAAGTTCTCTGACTTTTACTGCAGCCAAGTCATTGAGCTGCGGAGCGGTCTTCCGGCGAGCGTGTTCCCACCATCCTATGATACGATGTCCTTTAAACGAAGCGTAAAGAGATACTTGTGCCGGCTGGCATGATCCCTGTGACAACTGACAGGTTTTTCTTGCCATACTTGAGATACTGCATGATAGTAATAAGAGTGTTTCTAGTTTGAGGGGGTAGAGCGCGAGCGAGTGCCCCAACTGGGTCGTGACAGTACACAAGCTTAAAAACCGTCATAGGAGTGGCTTCGGCTTGTCGCATTTCTGGTTCAGCTAGGGTAAATCAGTTGTACATATATCTATAGTCCAGGGATGTTACGGAGCTTCGACTCCGACTCCGATAAGTCGGAACTTCCGATTGTTATTACACCTTCGGTTCCGACTTCGGTTCCGAAACTTTTTAATCGGAGGTATTCATCGGAGTTCACCACCACTAGTCAGTAGTCAATTTATTTGATTTAATTTTATATGTAATCAAACAATCAGTGCTACTTAATTTAAAGATCTCATTTTTAAAAAATTAGATTAAAAAATATGATTAAAATGATTAAATTTAGAATTAAATGTACATTTTAATTTATTACTAAAAGTTTTTTTTTTATTTTACATTAAATTAAATTAAATAGAAATTAACACAAAAACAACACTGGAGCAAATTTGATTTAATTTGTGCATGCTTAATAGAAAAATGTTAATAAGAAACATAGCAATTTTTATTTTCATTGTCTGTGTATGTGTAAATTTATCACTTTCTAATTAAAAAGGTTCACTGAATAATGTTTTTATTCGTTCCTTAATAACACTATTTTATTCTGCCGTTACTTGTGACTGACATTGCCTCCGACTCCGATTCCGACTTCGGTTCCGACTCCGATAAATCAAATTTAAAAACTCCGACTTCGGTTCCGATAAAACTGCCTCCATTACATCCCTACTATAGACCTTCCTTCTCTCCTACTCGGAAGCATCCTCGAGTTTCTTTCGGCATTTCTTCTCAAGATATCCGATCCCGAAACGGTAGTATATCACCGCTCGATTCATTTTTCTGATTGGCCCCCAAGTCAAGGACCGTATCCACAGAGATGTCCTTGTATTGCCAACCAACCCATTAATCGCTGGCTGAGCATCCTAAGTATTCGGCCTCTTTGGCCGGTGTAGTTGTGAAAGTATTTCTCGACCATAGATGTATTTTTCTGTAAAAAAAAGAACCTTGCGTCGTGTAATATATCGACTGAAATAACAATGGCGACTGCGAACGGATTATTGCCCTCTGGCGGTCGTTGTCATTCTCGGGCTACAATATATGTTTCATCAGATCATTGGCAATGTAGTCACTATGGCGTGACTGTGTAGAGAATCTCATCCTTACCGTTGTTACTTCTAAGCCAACACTATTGTATGGCATCATTCTGACGATTCTCTAAGTTGTGCTAAATGATTCAGAGCGTCTATGCAATGCTAATAGCCGCGCCGTGGAGAAGCACCGCCGCCCACGGCTCGACCAACGCAAATAGATGAAAGTCGACGACCCCCTTTATTTTTATTGCAAACTACACGTACTCACGTCTTGGGCTGCGGTCCGCTTGACAGCGCAGGATACTACTGCATTTATTTTATTTATTAAAGCGCAAAATACTGTGGATAAACACGACATACAATATATGTTGTTTTTTTATTACAGGCAGGCGTGCGCTTGATTTCAATCTCACCAGCCAATGATGAAGCCGTTGATGGAGCGCACCCACTCAATAAATACCGATCCACTCATCGTTAAAATTTTTTTTTATTTTTTTTTTATTTTTTTTTACATTGGCTCGACATAGTGACTACAGAATACCTGATAGTAAGTACAGTGTAGACCAAAAACGAAAGCGACTATCAAAGGATGAAAATCCATTGATAGTCTACATCGTCATGTCGGCCCACATATACCACAACTGAAGGTCTTTAGGTATATGAGCTACTGGATATACACAAACTGATCCCGAAACGCGACAAGTCGAAACTTGTCACTATGACGGGCTTTACACCGCTGTACTGTGGTCGCGATCCAGACGGGCACCGACGCCCTACCACCTCGCTGCTGCTCGTTTAGCACCACCCAGGAGTCACGTGTAGGGAAACTAGGGTAAAGCCTACGGACGCGAGCAGCTTCGACTCCCGAAATTTCCATGTCATAAGGTGTTGAAATAACAGACGCACGAAGCAAATTCCACTCCTTGACGGTTCGCAGTATAAAAGAGGAGGCGAACTGCCTCGTGCGAGTAGCTAGAATGTACCAACTAGCATGGCGCGCAGTCATATTATCGTAAAAGATGGAGAGGGGAAGTAAATTGTACAAGTGAGCCGCAAACTCGCCTTTGTACAGTCTATAGGAAATCCAAAGGCAGATCACTCTACGTCGGTATCATAAACTGTATGCATACGGCACGTAAGAGCCTCATCGGCAATCAGTCGCCGAAAGATTGGGTCCAAGGTCTTCAAATGATCTTTAGTGAAGCTGTCCCAGAGGTGGCAGCAATACTCCACGTACGACCACAGTTGTGCTAGATACAGGTTAAGAAATTGGATCGACGTGAAATGCCGCCTGACCTTGAATATAATCTCCAATTGCCGAGCATCAAACAACCAAAGTTCAGAGACCTATACTGTCTTCCAAATATATGAGCACAAGAGAATACACATATACAAAATATGTAACTACAGCAATAAGCTATAAAATATAAAAATAATAATTTAAAAATAAAAAACATCGAGTTAATTATGTTTCTCCGTACCGTCTCGCCTATCTTCGATTTAAAACACGCCACATCTGATTACAACAAAAATCGCCGACAGTTCGACCGCACCTTCACAATTCCGCACGATTTTACCATTACGCGGCCGAAAAGCAAAGTGCTCGTGTAAATTAGAACACATTTATACAGCAATATAGAGAACAAGTCTGAAACAAACTCCCATTAACAATTAGGGAATATAAATCAAGCTTTATTTTAACATTTCTCATGCAATTTCTTTTGTCTCTTTGTAAAGACGCACTTACTAAATGAGAAAACGAAATTTTACATTTAAATATATTGATTATATATCACATGAAACCATCAAAATAGAATCACTCCAAAATTAACCTAATGTTATTTCCCATTTTCGTTCCACTCCAGGGCAAAGATCTTCTTTCCCTTTTTCCAATATATTTGTGGAATCCCTGATGGAGTTTGGACATGTAACCCAGCAGACAATGTCCAACGCGGGCTGGCGGGTGCGCGCTGCGTGCAGAGAAGGTGCCGGCACAAGCAATCTGCGCGCAACCCGGCAGTTTGTACACCTTAGTTGGCTCCTACGCTTATTCGACAACTCAGTATGATGAAATGGGTGACACTGTTCTGAAGTTCGGATTCCTCCGCAAACCTACCAAGTGAACAGCTTCTTCTAGGCTCCATTTCTGGGAGGGATTTGTGTATATTTCCCACCCCCTCTAAGCCTCTATACAGGATGGTGCGTAGTAGACATCATTCCCGTCTCATCCGGGCAGAGAACACCTCAAATTTACTTCCCGGTTAATATAAGGGAGGGATGCTGCGCAGTTCGTCGGAGAACGCATCACCGGAGGAATTTTTTGGGAGTCGAAGTCGCTCGCGTCCGTTGGCTTTACCCTAGTTTCCCTACACGTGACTCCTGGGCGGTGCTAAACGAGCAGCAGCGAGGTGGGAGGGCGCCGGTGCCCGTCTGGATCGCGACCACAGTGCATGGGTGTAAAACCCGTCATAGTGACCAGTTTCGGCTTGTCGCGTTTCGGGATCAGCTTGTGTATATCCAGTAGCTCATATACCTAGAGACCTTCAGTCGTGGTATATGTGGGCCGACATGACGATGTAGACATTCAATGGATTTTCATCCTTTGATAGTCGCTTTCGTTTTTGGACTACACTGTACTTACCATCAGGTACTCTGTAGTCACTATGTCGTGCCAGTGTAAAAAAAAAAATTTTTTTTTTGGTAACCCAGTGGAAATCCTCATGGATCGTCAGGGGGTAGTGAGGGCCGCCCCCCGGCATGCCGGACTCCTACTGACTAAAACCCCTGGGGTGCTCCTTAAGTCTCGTGTGCACCAGCCCCCGGGTGCACCGGGGAATGATCAAATCCATTACGACCCTCCGCAACCTCTTAAAGAGATGTTCCAGGGAATCACGATTTATACTTTGGAAAACAACTTTTTATCCTAACTAATGAGATAAAAATTATAATGCTACATTAGAATCAATAAAAAAAAAAATATTATAAAATTTTTAAATTTTGCCTTGACATATTTTTGAATGTGAAGAAGTTGTGTATTTTACAAACCCTTTTGGAAAGATATGAGTAAAAATCTAATAACGTGATGTGAGATATTTAATTAATGTCTAAATATACGGTAAGTCACTGATTTCGCTGAACTTGGACTTGGCTCTACGAATAATTAAGCTATACTTAAGTTCTTATTTTATATTCAGTTTTTTATCAAAGACGAATTTATTTCCTGAGTAAATCGTAAGTGAATGTCAAAGTAATATATATAAATCTAAGCGTATTCTAAAACTGATAAGATTTTCTCATAATTTAAAAACAACATTGCCAACAAAGCTGTCTGGTATTGAGAAATAATAAATCAGAACAAACCTTGTCATGGAGTTGACATTTTGAAGAATATTCTAAGATTTTTATATAAATAATAATTTTTTAGAGCGATGACTAAAACAGACGCACCGTGGGATAAGATAGATTGCAAAAAAAAAATGTCGTGAATCAGGAAGTGTATGTAATATGTTACAAACACACGCAGTTGGCCTTGCTTCGATGCTTTTATCGAATCTGCCAATTTTTTTGTTGCAAAGTCATCGCGGGTTATCATGTAACTAACAGAATTTAATGCGCAATTGCGTAATATAAGCCTAAAGCAATTATAATAATTTTCTTAAGTCAACAGGAAATGAAATCGTCAAGAAAATTAATCTATCATCGGTTCGGAAAGCAGAATCTACCGAGAAATACCGACAGGAAACTCTATTAGTTGCTCTGCACAACATAATGAGATACAAATATATGATGATAACCTGGTTTCAAAATTACACCTAGCAGACGCGTTCTGCAGGTCCAATCAGTGATGGTAAGCTCGCTGATGAAAATATTTAGAAGCAGTCAATTGCGCAGGATATATTTGATGCGTGAATGCTAGCGCTTGCACAGACGCACCCTCTCGTCTATAACCCTCTTGATTTAGGGGGAACCGATACAACTAGAGAGAGGCAGGATCTAGTGTTTGGGTACTGATAACTGACTCCTCTCAGCACCCTAGGCCTTTCACAAGGCCTTGTTGCCTCTCCAAAATCGTGATAAGTCAGAAAAAAAAATTACACAATAGAAACATTTCTAAATTATAGTAACTGAAAGTAAGAATTCATAAAATATTAATTTTATAGCGATATAAACACAGAAAAACATTTGAAAAGCGCTACTAAATTATTTATCTTATTGCATATTAAAGTGAAAAATGAAGACAGTGGTCGATAGCAGCTGAATTTTGTACAGGCAAATAAATAATAATTTTTATCAGATCGCAGGAAGTCGTCGCGAGTTCCCTTCCGCTTGCGACCGCAACTTCATCGTAAATTATATCAAAATTACTGGGATCGAGGTAATTAAACCTCACAGTGACTTACTTCGCATTTACTTTTAACATACTTTGCATTGCAGCATATGGAGATCTACCCGTGTATAACGCATTTTACACCAGTCATATCAAGCATGCATCCCATTGAGCATTTTCTTCAGGCCCAAATCTATAAAATAAAAATAAAAACAAATAATGCGGCACGCGGCCCTTATGAAAGTTGTTTTTGAAAACTCACGTGCGGTTACAAGTTCTTACACGCATTTCTATCGATAAATTCATATTATAAATATAATTTTATTAAAGATAACACATTTTAATCTATCACGTTTTATAGTCACTTTAATTGGACTTATGTGCGAATTAACTTACTTTTAATTATTTTAGATTAATAGTAGATTTTAGCCAGTTACAAAAAATTTCGAGATCCGGGGCTGTTTTCTTAAACAGTCGCGCCACTTCGCTATGGTGTGCCCCATGGTACATTTGGTGATCGCGATCTCTACTCAAAACCCGTCTACTTCAGTAACCATCAGTTCTACTGCATATATGGCCTGCTCGTGGCCACTTCAGCTTGCTAATACGAAGAACTATGACGACAACTTTGGCTCCCTGTCGGATAATATCATTTCGGATTGTATCCTTCAGAGAGATGGCCCAACATAGCTCGCTCCATGACACACTGAACGACCTTAAATTGGTGAAATAATCCAACTGTTAATGTCCACCTTTCAACTCCGCGCGTCATAATGGGTAAGACGCAATGATACATTTTGCACTTTTCGGTTTTGTACACATTAAACATACATTAACGAGTTATATGCGCGAATAAACTTACTTTTAATAACAGCTCAATGCATTGGTTGAGAAATTTAGTTGTAAGACATTTCAAAACCGGTGGAATATTAATTTTATTTGACGATTTAAAAATGTTTATAACAAAATAAACATATATTTTATTTCGAAATGTCAAACTACCACATATACTCCATTTTTAATTGTGATAAATGTACGTGACTAGAACCCGGAAAATATGTTTGCATTTGTAAAATGAACGATCATATATCTCCGATGCAGTCCAATGGAGTTCGTATAAAAAACTAAATTTTCGTAGCTCCGAAGCAGTCCGCCCACGCGTCCTATTTCTGAACTGCAACCAAGAGCATCGCCTCATTTCCCGGTTATTTAAAAGCATGCGGAAAAATTATAAATAAGAAAATTCAGTGAAAACATATAAAGTGCTCAGCACTAGAGTTGTAGAGCTGAGATCGTCAAACGATATTCGTTTTGTTCTCGAATGTTAATGTAATTTATACGAAGAGCTTAGGGTTGTCATGTTTTATTTGTTTCGTATATTTTTTGTACTAAATGCCAAGTGTAAACGTTATTATTAATGTATTTTTACTCACACCGAAAGTAAAATAATTTTTTTTTTTATATTTGCTCGATAAAGTGATTATGTCAGTCAGATCATGTCAGTCCACATGTACCACAACTGAAGGTTTCTAAGTATATGTGTGTCTGGACGCACACAAGTTGATCTCGAAACGCAATAAGCCGAAGCGAGTCGTCGGTCTTTGCACTTGTGTACTGTGGTCACGACCCAGTTCAGGCTTCCTGGATTTTTTTTTATACTGGCTCTACATAGTGACTACATAGTACCTGATGGTAAGTACAGTGTAGTCCAAAAACGAAAGCGACTATCAAAGGATAAAAATCCATTGATAGTCTACATCGTCATGTCGGCCCACATATACCACGACTGAAGGTCTCAAGGTATATGAGCTACTTGATATACACAAGCTGATCCCGAAACGCGACAAGCCGAAACTGGTCACTATGGCGGGCTTTACACCCATGCACTGTGGTCGCGATCCAGACGGGCACCGACGCCCTACCACCTCGCTGCTGCTCGTTTAGCACCACCCAGGAGTTACGTGTAGGGAAACTAGGGTAAAGCCTACGGACGCGAGCAGCTTCGACTCCCAAAAATAAAAATATTAATAAAATAGAAATATTAGCCAACGAGTCAAATTAATATTATTATAAATGACAGCTGTTGATCTTAATATAAATAAGCTTTGCATGTGGAAGTTGTCCCTGCCTTTCCCTCAGCACTTGGCAGATGGCGGGAGGAGAAGCGCCCCGGTGGCATTGGTCAGTAACAGTACGATACACCGAGGTAATAGCACTCACCGCTGCCCTCACGGTCATTAAGGATTTCCACCAGGTCAGAAAAAAAAGATGAACAAGTTTTACTTTAGTACTTAGAAAAATAATAAAAGGAACCCTTATATCTTATAACCCTGTCTGTTTGTCAAGGCTCTTTCTCTCAGCTCTGACCTGTGCCTTCGGTGTGCAGAGCTAGGACTCAAGCCCGTGGACTGCCGGGCTAAGGCCCGTTGCCCCGACGGCCCATAACGGGTTTCCACCAGGTCAACAAAAAAAAGTCTCTTTCTCTCAGAAAAACGTAGATCAGTTAAATTGAAATTAATATCAAATCCACAGGTCTGCAGTCCTTGACAGCTCTTAAATGCTTCCAAGGCAAAACACTCAAAACTTTAATTTACATCACAAAGTTTACATTCCTGCAAGGCATTGAAAACCTATGTTTCTTTGACCTAGGATTAGGAAATTTGGCAAGAAGTAATGTTTTAACAAATATAAAGTAAAAACCAAAAACTACAAAATTGTTACTACGTCATATGTTTTACGATTATGAATAAATATAATAACTAAAAAAGAAAATAGAAAATATTTTTTTGTTTATGAAACCCTGCTTCGATTCTCTGTCCGATTATTATTGCTGGCGTGAAGTGCGAGCGCAATCAGTTGGTTTGTTATTTTTGCGTCAGTGTGATGCGGAGGCGGTTGCCCGGCTCGACACATAGTTCTTCAGCATTTGATATCTGAGCAATGAATTCTCTAAAAGTATTACTTCGTGTGCTGCCATGCCATGAGAAACGTAAAGACCACTGGCCGATTGCGGAGGTTGTAGTTCTGCGGTGGAGCGATTCCCACGCACGTAAGACAAAATCGCCGCGTCGCAACGCCTTGCTTTGAATTCGCGTGTCACCGCATCGAAACGCAGCCTAATAACAATATTAAAGTTTTTTTAGACTGTGTCAACCCTAACAAAGATTTATAGAGTTGATGCGTTCGTTGAAAATGAAAATGCAAGAACGTTGCGTTATATTTTTCAACTCGTAGATATAAATTAAAAGAAATCTCCTCTATCTCTAGTTCACTTTTTTATTACTGATAATAAATTTTAATTTTGTTTATGCAACCTGTATCTATTGAACACTTGATGATTTCATGATGTCTCTTTTCTAGATAAGTATTTTGAGAAGTATTTTCCGTATTTATAATAATATCGTCACGCTATGTCCTTCTCGGGGTGAGTAGAGATTAGATTGACATTAGAGGCTGTATCCACATTGAGCTTATATCGTGTCCAACATGACCATTAGCACAGTTGATCACCGTTCTCAAGGCATTTGTAGCATATGCATGGACATTTCTATTAAATTTCATGCGGGATTCCGTTTTTTAAGTTATTCAGGTTTTTCTTTTTCCATTGTGTCTTTTCTTCAACTCTGCAGCATTTGCAGCAGCATAATGTATTTAGAATAAGGAGAGTACGACGCGTCAATTCGCTGTTAATCTTTTAAATTTCGTGTTCTCCTATTTAAGAACATTTATAGAGCTTAGTCACGCCAAAAGGCGCAACTCCAGAACATCAAAAAAATTAATAATGTAAACGCACCGAATCCCCAACGCCACCTGGCGAACATTCATTTCACTTACTTTCTTAACGTTCTCGCATTTTTTAAACCAAACATGGCATCGCATTCTTTTTAAAACTTAATAACATCGCAACGCATCCTTTCATTATAATCGCATCGAATAATCCTTTCAAACTCGCAACACAACACAACTTCTCAAAAACCATACTCCACATATTCGCATACAAACATACATAGTGAGTGGTTGTAAAGTGCCTGGAATACCGCTGCTCGGTAAGTACTTGATTTGTCTCAAATTATCGCAATTAACTTTATTATAAATCATCCCGCCTACGAGGGTGCATTTTGTGCAACGGCATAATTCCAAGACTTATCCCGGCCCGCGTAGAGCTATTTTATATGCGCGAGTGATATTCAGGGAGAATATTTAGCATTCTTTTATTTACACTGGCTCGACATAGCTACTACAGTGCACCTGACGGTAATTAAAATGTAGTCTAGAAACGAAAGTGACTATCAAAGGTCGAAAATCCATTGATTGTTTCCGTCGTCATGTCGGCCCACATATACCGCGACTGAAAGTCTCTAGGTTACTGTGAAGAGTTACTGAGTATACACAAGCTGATCCCGAAACGCGACAGGCCAAAGCGAGTCACTGTGACGGCTCTTGCACTAGTGTACAGTGGTCATGACCCAGTTTCATTCTGATTCAAATATGTAAAAATTGTGATATTTTAATATTTCCTTTAAAACAAAGCAAGTGATAGTCAACATATATAGGGACAATTTCACATATGAGTGAATGAATAACAATTAATTATTAAGTAGGTATTATGTCTGTCCTAAGCCAGGATAAAGTGCGAAGGGAAAATAAGTCAATACCTGTTTAGCTAAAATTACGTAAAAGGAATTTTATCAATATGAGCCACGCGCGCTGCGGTGTCCACGCTTCATATAGATCAATTTTTATTTATATTAGGTCCTTACATATGAAATTGGCGTTTTGTATGGGAGGAACAAAAAGTCGAATATTTTTTAATATAATATATTTAATTAATCAAAGTATGAACCATTATTTTCTATGCAATTTTGCCATCTCATAGGTAGTTCAATGATCCCTTTACTAAAAAAAACAGTCGGACGGGAATCAATAAAATCTTTGAAGGCGATTTGGACTGCCCCATCGGAGTTGAATTTTTTCCCTTGCAAGAAGTTATCCAAATTTCGAAAAAAATGGTAATCTGTTGGAGCAAGGCCCGGGGAGTACGGAGGATGTCTTAGACTTTCCAATTGAAGCTCTTCTAATTTAGTAGCCGTCTGTTGCGCAGTGTGTGGTCTAGCGTTGTCGTGAAGCAGCAGTGGCGTGGAGCGATTGACCAGCCTAGGTTGTTTAGCCGCTAGCTTTTCCATCATGGTTTGCAATTGCTGACAATAGACATCAGCCGTAATAGTCTGGCCAGATTTGAGAAAACTGTAATGAACAATACCGGCACTAGTCCACCAAACGCTTACAAGTAACTTCTTTGGGGTTAATTTTCGCTTGGGGCAGGATTTGGCTGGCTGGCCAGGATCCAACCATTGCGCTGAGCGCTTCCAATTATCGTAAAGAACCCATTTTTCATCACAGGTAATGATTCGGTTTAAAATACCTTCATTATTGTGCCGGTTTAGTAATGTAACGCAGCAGTCGACGCGCGTTTGCCGGTTTGCTTCAGTCAATTCGTGAGGTACCCACCTTTCAAGCTTTTTAATCTTCCCAATTTGCTTCAAGTGAATTAAAACAGTTTTATCACTAACATCACAGCCTGCAGCTAACTCGGACGTGGTTTGCGATGGATCCGCTTCCACAATAGCCTTCAACTCTTCATTATCAACTTGAGTCTCAGGCTGTCCACGGGGCTTGTTCTGCAGGTCGAAATTTCCAGAACGAAAACGTTGGAACCAAATACGAACTGTGTTTTCTTTTGCAACACGACCGCCATACACATCATTCACCCTTCGAGTTGTTTCCGCAGCACTAGTGCCACGGCGGAACTCGTACTCGTAAATAATGCGATATTTTAAGTTTTCCATTTTGTAAAATGAGTGACGCAAACAGAAAATAACAGAAGAAAAAAACAAATGAATGATGATCATCGAAGCACAAATACATGAGTCTATAGCTGTACAAATTTGAATTTGGAATTCCTTACCAAAGAGGAGAAATTTGTGATTAAAGTGACCAGTACGAAAAACGCCAATTTCATATGTAAGGACCTAATATATAAATTATTCTTTACTAGCTGATCCGGCAAACGTTGTTTTGCTATATAAGTTATTGTAATATCTTCTATGATGTTCATTGAAATTAAGTGTTGTCAAAGACAATTTTGTTCATAATTAAATACTCTTAATCAACAACCCATTTATTTAGATAAAGATTGATATTATTACGTTGATACAACTCTTAACAAATAATGCATTAATTTCGACCAAATTCGATTACCATAAAAACGGTTCTAGTAAGTTAATCTTAAAAGATAAACATATACTGTCGCGGATATTTTTTTAGATCATTTCAAGAGGAATAATTCTTTCATACATATATTTTTGGTATCTTGAACCGTTTTCGCAGCGCACGCAATGGAAGCACTCAAGGATGAATAATTTTCCCCGTTTTTTTCACATTTTCCATTATTTCTTCGCTCCTAATAGTTGCATCGTGATGTTATACAGCCTAAAGCCTTCCTCGATAAATAGTCTATTTAACACAAAAAGAGTTTTTCAATTCGAACCAGTAGTTCCTGAGATTAGCGCGTTCAAACAAACAAACAAACAAACAAACTCTTCAGCTTTATAATATTATTAGTATTAGTATATTAGTATATTAGTATAGATGATTTATCGGCAAATATGGCTATTTAGATTTTCTCAAATTTCTCCCTCGTCTATAAAATCACCCTGCTTTCTTGATTTGGTTACTGGTTATATTTGTGCATGAAATTCGTGTTTTTAATTCAAGTAAATAAAATTGTGGGCCAATGTTCGAATGAAATTTAAACATCGGAATAGTTGGAAATATAAAGAAAACCTTGATAGCATTGGAAAACATGTTTTGCACGAATTACGTTTTCTCTTACATAAATTAGTGCGTGAACTGTCGTCAATACGACAGTCATAAACATCACTGAGGGCCGTCCGACGAGTCACAGCACTACTCTAGCATCGCAAGGATCTTCCCTATTCGTCAGAGCATTGCGATGGGCATTCTTGTTTCAATAAGTTACATAAGCAGCCACGTATTCAGGAGAAATGTGTCCACAACCCACATTTAGTGTATATGAATGTCTATTTAAAGTTAATTGTAATTAAAACTGGGAGAAATTGTGAAATCATTGGTAATTTAAGAGTGATAAATGAAAATCACACAGGCCTAGATAGCAGCGTTTTGTCTCATAGCAACTAATCATATTACATATTATTAAAATATAGAATGTTTACATATATTTTCTAAAGTGAAATGAGGTGAATGGTATAGTAATATATTCTTCAACGAAATCGATACTTTCTTAATTTTTTTTAAATGGTGCGCTGGATAATTATGAAATTCTATATATTATTATCATATTCACCTAAAACCCTCACTGAGGCTCGAATAGAACTAAGGATTGACAAAAAAAATTTAAAAAATATAAAATACCTCACAGCGCAAATTTTCTTTTTTAGCGGCGAGCCCGACTGGCGCTTGGTAATGGATATTAATCTACCGTGCATTGCCGCGAGCTTTAACATCACGCGACTTTTCGAGTACCAATGTCAAAGTACTCTTCTTTTGGTATCACCCGACTTTCTGGTGCTAATCAGAACTATCGGTCATTGCCTAGCAACCAAGTAAGTCTTTTAATATACTAAGAGACTTCAAATACTTTTCCTTCTTTTTAATTTGAACATTTACAATGTAAACCAAGAGATGAAAAGTGAAGACAGATTTTATTCGTACAAGAAAAGTACCCAATGTGTAAAGACCGTCACAGAGACTCGCTTCGAGCTGATGCGTTTCGGGATCAATTTGTCTATATCCATTTGTTCATATACCTAGAGACATCCCGTCGTAGTATATGTGAGCAGTTTAACAGCGGATTTTCGTCCCTTGCCGTTCGTTGTCTTTCTTGGACTACACTCCACTTTCCATCAGTTGCAATATGATCACTTTGTCGAGCCAGTATTAAAAAGTGTCTCAACTTAAGTAATAAAAATTAATTTATTTCTAAATACGTCCCCATTATTGAACGCAAAGTCTTCAAAAACAAAACGTCAGAATTACTACGGAATTACTATAGAGGAAGGATAAACTGAGCTCTTCAGTTAATTCGTCAGTACTATTACTCATTTTCAGTCATGACCTCAACTAAATTTACTTACAAACAACTGATACTGTGGTTGGATTTTTCAAGGCAAATAAAGACTTATAAGGTAATCGATATTATTGGTGTACAATTCAATAAGCAATTTGAAAACTACCTCATGGGACCGTGCACATGAGTGTCGGCATGGGCACAAAGATCCCAATATACAAATTGCATGTTTCTGGCTTCAGTAGCTTAGGCCCTACGATAATTCTTCAGTCAGGACAAATGTTTTTATACATCAATATACATATAATAAGCCCATCCGTCAGCTACCTATGTAACAATATCATATTTAAAGAAAAAATAATTTAATAGCTTCTATGTATAACACCTTACAGAAGAATTTTGATTGCTCGATGTAGGTTAGTAAAAATTTATCGAAATCGTTAATCACATATCTGTACGCGTTTGTGACCGCTAATCTCAGAAATGGCTAAACTGATTTGAATGCATTTTCAGTAATGTATTATGGAAAGGTTAATTTGATATTTAATGATAATTTTATTCCAATCGGTTTATAAGTAAAAAGGTTATGTAATTTTAAAAAACACGTTGATTATTTATAGGAAGAAATGGTATAAAATAGTTGTCAGGTTTTTTTTTTTTTTTGATAACCCGAGGGACGTTGATCAGGTAATTTAACTGAAATATAATATTTTTAATACAATTCTAATTATCGTCGTTGTTATTGACTGAAAATACAATATCAGAAAAAGCTTGAAACAATCATTCTCATAACAAAAGTACTACACGCGACCGAAGTCAGGCATAGCTAGTTATGAATAAAAATTGATCACAGCCTTAAAATAAATGAGAAGCAATTTTCGCTATATTAATGTATATTATAATTATCGAATAAAACGTGCGCGTCCGTACGTTCGGTTCCAAGTGGGCCGCCGGCTGCGGCAGTGAGATGATTACTCGAGTGATAATTTCATGTGCGTGGGCGCGATCGCCCGACCTATATCGATGCGCCTCTGGAATGAATCAACGCATAGATTAAACCTGCGCAGATGTGACATTCATTTAGAGGCGAGTGGGGGGCGGCCTTTTATATCTCTGTCTGCTTCGGAAGACGAGTAGAAGGAACTCTCTAATGGATTCAGCTGATAAGAGTACGAAACATGTTTGACTTTACATTTTATTTTTCTCGCTAAGTACGGGAATTAGTTGCGCTAATGGTTACATTAGGCACGATATATAAAATAGATGATGCAGCCATTAATGCAGGGTTGCTAAAATGGTCTCCAGAAGTATTGGTCAATATTAGTCGATTCACAATTTTTGTTTAATAACTTGAGTGAATTTACAGTTGTAATTATTATTTATCATTATCCAGTTTCGTTCCACTGAAGGGTAAGGGCTTCTCGTCCCTTTTACAGTATATTTATGGAATTCATGGGAAGGGGTTTGGACAAGTAAGTTCTTTTGAGGGTGTGCAGAGAAGGAGCATGCAGCAGCAATCTGTGTGCAATTAGACATGCTGTATACCTTAGTCTGTTCTTACTCTCTTACTATACCTCAGTATGATGAAGAAGGGGTTACAGTTAAGCAAGAATAAATCCCTTACTACATTTTTATATCAGATCATCGTTATATAAAGTCAACAAAAATTCATTTTTAGATATGTATTCTATTGACTGTTTTTTTTTACCTATTTACACTATAATCAAATATCACACGTAATAACGGCATCTAACCACCTACATATATAGAATCGCTTACTTATACGCTACAATTTTAAGGTAGATCCCCAGCAGTTGAAGTCCGCGATGAACAACAAAAGCTTTGTTTGCTGTTACCTAGTGTTAACTCCAAAAGCGATATAGCATGATGATGACATTTTTTATTAGTAGATAATTTTAAAGATTTCTGATGGTCTAAAAATAAGCCTTTTTTATATGAGCTAATATAAAGACCTGACTACAGTACACTTGATAGCACAAACAGTGTAGTTCAAGAACGGGGGCCGCAGTCAAGAGACGCTACTCCATTAACGGTCGCCGTTGCCATGCCTGCCCGCAAATACCAATATATTCAGTATTTTCTTTCAGTTTCAACCTATTTCAGTTTTTTCAAAAGAATTGTTTTATCCCATCAATAAGAACATATCGTCACGCTATATAATCACTACCTTTCGGGGTTAGTAGAGATACATTAGTGGCTGCATCCCTTTGCTCCTATATATCGTACCCAACGTGACGAGTAGCGCTGCTGATAACCGTTCTCAGGGCACTTACAACAACTTACAGATATTTTCCCATCAATATACGTAATATAAAAAAAGATCACACAGATTTAAATATACTATTTTTAATATAATTTATGCTTGTGGAACACAAAACATATTTCAAGATCACGATGTGAAGTAACTCGGCGAGTTAGATTCAAATTAAAATTAATTTTATAAAAACATAGTTGCTCAAACCTGCACAACTTTAAATAATATATCTGTTATTTACGATTATTGTCATAATTTACAGCCGGGGAAACGATTACATGAATAATTTCTATGTTAATGTAATCATATTTAATTGGCTGTGTTTGCCTGGTCGATAACAGACCGGTTTCCATGCGCGGCAGCGCGAATGTTTGTAGGTTCGAATCCTGGCACGTGTTTCTAGGTTTTTGTCCATATTACGTATGGATTATGGCACCACATGCTCACCGGTGAAGGAAAACAGCGTGAAGAAACCTGCATAGCATCTAATAGAAATGCCATGTAAGAGAAGGACGATTAGCTCCACTGTTGGTCACGTTGGGCTCGATATATAAGTGCAAAGTGGATACAACTATTAATGTTTCTCTGCACACCCCGTAAGGGATATTAGCATTACGTTATATTATTATTTAACTGAGTTCGGTTGCCGTCATCTGTGAAATTATGTTAAGTTGTATAGCTATTTATATTATTTGCTTAACAAGTTAACTTATCATAAATTTGAAGTTTTTAAACCAAGTTACAACATATCCATTACCACATATTAAATATGTTTTAGTCTTTCGTAATAAATATACATACATCTTATAGGAAATCTGTTGACCTGATGAATTTTGTACGGCCTAATTGTCATGTCAACTTTGACTAAACCAACTCCCTTTTACCATACCTACCCCTTCTTAGCTCCTCCCATTATATCCTCCCCCTATCCTTCCATCGTCCCGTACCTCGTTATTGGTTATATTCATTCCCTAATATAAACATTAATCATTAGCCGGAGTAAATTGCATTTATTAATAATTTGACGATGTAATATTTTTTAGGCACAATTCTTCCGAAATTTATTTGTCTCCTCTGTCGTATACAATCTCACACAGTACCATAACGAAAGTGGGTATACGAGTACACAGTTGTAACAATAAATATACGAATAATTCACAAAACTAAATTACTGTCTAAGAATTCTCGACCTACATTTTTAATACGATAGTACGTATTTGTGTACGTTATATTTATAGAAAACGATCTCGATGGGGCTAGGTGATGCGTTTCAGACTTGCGTACATCTAATCGTAAGGAATTTTTGATAATTTCATCAAGGTAACACCTCTTCGGCGTAAGCAGATGCATCTTAGTGATGACTATAATAATAATGTAATATATCAGTCGTGGGGCTATGCTGAGCATCTCTCTGAACCGGCCAGTAGACTTGAGGGAGTCTGCTGCTTGGATAAGAGGGAGGCGGCGTATTATGACCGGTGCACCGACCGTGGGAAAGGTTTGGAAGGGCGAGCTCTTTGCTCCCACCCTACCCAGAGATGAAGCTTAAACATGATGTTTACTCCTTGGGCGGCTGGAAGAATCTGAATCCCCAGACCCGGGTGAAGTGATTTCCGGACACCCCTAGGGTTTTTAGTCAGTGGGTTTCTGACACACCGGGTTGCTACCCTCACAGCGGATGCTCCTATGTAGGAATTTCCACCGGGTTACAATATATATATATATATGTATATGTTTTCAAGCAAGACAATAAGTACAGTTTAACGCTAAGCAGCGTTTTATACAAGTTAAAACTAGGTTTAATTCGTTAGTGCAAGCCGCCCTTACAATATTAAAATTTTCACTACGTTTACCGTTAAACGAACAATTATTATCGTAACAAAATCTGTTTTTAAATGTAAGCCAACAGTATATTTTTATTTTTTAATAGACAATTAATTTCGTCACCAAGGCCATAGCGTGACGATATATCACTGTAATCTAGACATCGATAGCGGCTGAGGGCAGTTTAGGGTGTTCACGCACTAAATCCATCCGAGTTTTTCAAGAATATGTAAAGGTTTGTGGAGTCACGGCTGTATGGCGACTCACATCCCGGCTAGGGCTAAGAAGTTCTCTCTCACCGCAGTCGTTGAGCAGTGAATGGTCTTCCCGCGAGCGTGTTCCCACCGTACACTGCATAAATATATCTTCACGTTTCGTTGTAAGGGTCTATATCAAAAGGATGGCAGGAACACGCTCGCCGGAAGACCATTCCACAGCTCAACCTGGCAGAAGTAAGAGTTATAGAACTGTTTCGTCTGAGCCGCGATTTGAGTTACCAAAAACGGCGCGCGAGGTTCTGTTATTGAAGAAAGATGGTAGGATAAGAAATGAAATACATATATGGTGTTTCGCCTCAAACAACATTTAAAAAAGAAGAAAATATAAAAGACAAAGCCATATAAATATAGTGAAATGGCCTTCATCTACTTACCATAATACTACAGAGGAATTCTGCGGCGTTGGATTTCGTCAAGGGTCCCAGCTGTGTTACATCTTATCAAGTTAATTTTAAAAATAAAACAATTAAATACTATAGCTTGTAGACGCCGCCCGATACGCGTTTGTAGTAAGCGCCCTAGGGGACGTTAGGGTGTTATGGGACGCGCGGGGTGGGGGATGCGCGCGCGCAAGGGATGCTCTAGCGAATTTTAGCGACTACCGAGACGCAAGGCGAGAGTGCGTGCGTGTGCGTCGCAGTTCGGTGTGCCGTAATGTGCAAATAAACAGTAAAACGCCGAAATCCGTGTCTTTCTACAACCACACCCACGACCACCGGTCATAATAGAATATAAAAAAATTAAAACAATATATCAATTAGGTTAATTATTTAACTCTTACTAACTTTTCAGAACACTCGCCGTGATACAGACGGTAGAAATAATAAAATAAAATATCTCAGTACGCATTCATGTATTCGCACGCATTCGCACCGGACATAGTGCGTAACTACCCTGACAAAGGCTTTATCAGGGAAAAGAAAAATGAAATTGTATTTTATTATCGCGAAGGTCCCGGGGAGGAGCGTTTGTTCACGTCTGTCGTGATTAAATCCAAAGGGCGCGCAGCGCGGGCCTTGCTTTGCATATTTCACTAATTAAAGACACGGAAAATACTTTCCTTCATTTCGAGGAGTCGAGTTCTTTCTTATACCGTCCTCCACTCAATGCTACGCTGACTGAAGTAAGCAGTTTTGAAATGAAACTTCATTATACTCTTGATTAAATTTTTTATAAAATTAGATTATTTTGGTAGTAGGGCGAATGCCCGAACTAGGCCATGACCACAGTACACAAATGTAAAGACCGTTATAGCCACTCGCTTTGGCCTGTCGCGTTTCGGGATCAGCTTGTGTATATCCAGTAGCTCATATACCTAGAGACCTGCAGTCGTGGTATATGTGGGCCGACATGACGACGGAGACTGTCAATGGGTATTCATCCTTTGATAGTCACTTTTGTTTTGAACTACACTGTACTTACCATCAGGTACTCTGTAGTCACTATGTCAAGCCAAAAATTACAAAATCACAAATACACGAAAATCTATGGATACATTAACGGTTTTTTTTTTTGTAAGCCGGAGGAAATCCTCATGGATCGTCAGGGGACAGTAAGGGCCGCCCTCCGGTATGCCGGACTCCTACATTAACAGGTCTATTCGTGAATTAACTAGTTTTAATTTAATATTAATTTATTTTATTATTTAATGAAATAAAATTTCAACGATCTTTGCCGAATTGTAATAAAAAAACTACAGAATTAAAAAAAAATGATAAAACAAGATGATCTTGCGAAAACAGAATCTGTGTTTTGTTTCACATAACCTGCCACTTTTGTACTAGATTATCTTTTCATGAATATTTTCATTCCATGGGTAAAATATACATCCTGCAAAATACATAGCATGATTTTTTTTTTCATATCTCTATGGGTGATGTTATGATTAACAGTAAAATCTATATCACATTATAGACGACCGGATCGTCGCTGTGGCTGTGAACAAATAGACGGGCTCAGTCGGCGATGAGAGGAACTGGCGCGTGAAAAGCAAAGGTGGAAGATAGAAGAAGAGATAATATTAATAGATAGATATGATAGAAAGATAAAGAGAAATATATATACAAGAACAAAGATGTGAATAGAGTACGATAAGTATAAAAAAGACTGACGCTAGGTATTAAAAAAATCTATAGCTTTGCGACAGTAATGGTCTACAGGATTAAGACAAAGCTTGAGTGTTGACGTTTTAATGCCGATGAAGGCTGAAATCAAATTTGCATAAGTGCTTTGAGAGGGTATTTTTAAAAGCCCCTTGTTTACGACAGCTCCCGGGGCACCGAAATGGAAAAACTCCCAGTCCTGTATATGTAATACCCGGCTTTGATTACGCGCTGGAACGAGCCTTTGTGATCTTAGTATTTTAAAATAATCCCGCTGGGCGTCCCCGGGGCTCTACGGTTGGTCCGGTTGGGCTGTTTAGTTCGTTCTCTGAGGAAATATAAAGGAACCACATACTCAGGTCAATATAACTTCATGAAATTTCAACAATCTGTAGTGAGTTGACGCTTCAAGGAACACCACAGAGTAAAATAACGACCACGATAAAACAGGGTGAGTTTAAATAAGCTGATTAAAACAGAACATATAATATGTTGTTACACTTTGGTCTGCGAGTTTTGTAATTATTCTTTTACTTGGGGAAAATCCTCATAAGACTGTCTCAGCCGCATGGGAAGGAGAAATTGGCCCTCTACCGCTCCCGCTTTTCAGCCTCTTTTTGGCATATGACATCCTCACAGGAAACAACGGCTGTCCAGTATTCGTACCCTGCCAGCACGGTTGACACTACTGCCGGCAGGGTACTGTCCAATTCTTCTAACCAAGCCCAGCCGCTGGCTGTCTCAAGTCACACAATACACGAGCGTATGATGGCTGCAATCCAGATCCAAACAATAATGGCAGCACTGGGTCGTTGCTTTTCGTCCAAGTCGGCGCAGGTACTCAGGGAAACATCCCTGGTCTGTAAGCACTTGTGTCTGGCGGTAGGTGATGTGATCTCTACTATTCAGCCAGGCTTCAAGGTTCGGCAGGATGGTGTCGACTACGCGCTGGCGCTTGTATTGCTTCTCATCGAGCTGCACCCGATTGTCAGGGCTGTTCGGGGATGTCGGCTCCTTATCCACTAGATCAGCGGTTCCCAACCTTTTTTCATTAGAGTACCCCTCTACTTGATTGTTTACTTAATGGGTACCCCTAACACACACACAACACATATATATATGTACACACACATAAGAAATAATTTAGTAATTTCAGATATACAAATATATTTACTTTAAAAAAATACAGCTGAAGAAATATAAACATTCAAACATATTTAATATTATATGATGTTAAATAATGTAATATACGAGAAAAAATTATAAAAAAAAAAATAATCCTAGAAAGCATATTTTATAATACTTTCTTTTTTTTACACTGGCTCGACATAGTGACTACAGAGTACCTGATAGTAAGTACAGTGTAGTCCAAAAACGAAAGCGACTATCAAAGGATGAAAATCCATTGATAGTTTACAACGTCATGTCGGCCCACATATACCACGATTGAAGGTCTCTAGGTATATGAGCTTCTGGATATACACAAGCTGATCCCGGAATGCGACAAGCCGAAACTGGTCACTATGACGGGCTTTACACTAGAGATGCCACGAATATTCGGCAACTATTCGGTATTCGGCCTATTCGGCCACTTTTTTTGCTATTCGGTATTCGGCCGAATAGTACGTACTATTCGGCCGAATACCGAATACCAAATCATGTACAAAAGGCACGTTATATTACTCAAAATTATCTATTTATTTCCAAATTACAACACTTTAGTAATTAAAATTGATCAGTGGTAAGTTTTGATGGATGAAAATAAGCTTTTCAGCATTTTTTGGTAGCAAACGATTACGCTTTTCATCGTAAATGTTACTAACCTCAGAAAATAACCTCTCACTAAACACGCTCTTCCAGGAGAAGAAAGATAAACTTTAGCAAATTTCGAAATCTTTGGGTATTGTTTTTCGTTTGTATTGGGTATTGTATTGTCTTTGCTGGCCGCGCCAACGCAACGAGGAAAACAGGTTGCAACTTGCTTTAATCCAGCTAACGCGCCCCCGACAAGCATGTATTCCATGCCGAATATTCGGCGCTTCGGCCGACAGCGTTGCCGAATATTCGGTATTCGGTATTCGGCCAATTCACTATTCGTGGCATCACTACTTTACACCCATGCACTGTGGTCGCGATCCAGACGGGCACCGACGCCCTACCACCTCGCCGCTGCTCGTTTAGCACCACCCAGGAGTCACGTGTAGGGAAACTAGGGTAAAGCCTACGGACGCGAGCAGCTTCGACTCCCAACCATAACCTTTTTACCGCCATAATATTTTTTTTTTTTGAGTATCCCTAAGAAAACTTTAGCGTACCCCAGGTTGGGAACCGCTGCACAAGATAATCACAGCTACCTGTAACTTTGCATATAAAAGGAGTAATTGCTTAATTAATATGGAAAGATTTCGTATTTATACTTGAAAGTATAGCCAGTAGACCAAAATATAATAAACGTAAAGGGCAAACAATATAGGAAGCGGAAGCCCTAAGCCCTAGCAATTGGTCGGAGGCCTCGCTTCTCTGATCAAACACAATGAGGAACGTTCGACGAGATTGCTTCAATAAATGCTACAAAGCGTTAATTTTATGCCTTTTTTGTATGATCGACACTAGACGCGACCTTTGTCCTCCCTTGTTTTAAGCTAAATTCTATCTAATTTTTTTTTTATATTACTACAAGCTAATTATATAAATTACATTGGTTATTATCGCTTTCTAACCGTAGAACACAGCTTGATCTCCTGTTTTTACATAACCCCTTTAGCACGTTCGTCGTCACGTCAAGTTGGTGAGGTGGTGGAGCATTTGCACGAATTGGGTCGTAACCACAGTGCACAAGTGTAAAGACTATATATCTTTATACAAATATGACCAACTGGATATACACAAATGAAACACGAAACGCGACCAGTCACTAGTTAGTCTCTATGACGGTCTTTACCCTTGTGTACTGTGCGCATGACCCAGTTCGGGCAATCGCCCTACCAAATTAAGTACCTATTTGGGTATCACATGCTCGCCGATGAAGGAAAACATCGTAAGAAAACCCACATGGTATCTAATAGGCATGTCATGAGTACTAGCAATGACGTGCATAGGGTCCTTGGACAGGGTAGGCAGAACTCGCATTATTATTTTGAATATTATGGTAATAAATATTTTATTCCTCTCATAGGAAAGATAGACGGCATGAATATAGAATAGATATGAATATAAATGGTCCCTTTTTTGTTTAACTTTAAGCAATTTTTCCAAACTTATTTATCGTAAGGGCATGCAATGCTTTCATGCATATATGGAATGAACGCTACTGAGTACTGGTGCTGTGAGAACGGTGAAACGGCCACTAAAGTATCTCTGCTCACGCCGAAAGGGATATAGCATGGCGACATATTGTTATTACAATTTTAGTTTCCCTTGAAAATCGAGTTAAATCCAGTTCCCATCGTGGTAAAGGTCGTAAAAGCCTGTTTTACATCGCAACTCAATAAAGTAGCGCGTTCGACAGACAAACAAACACACAGACGCAAGTTTCTCGTTGATTGCATTCTGTTTGTACGGTACGAGGTCGAATCGCACGTACCGTCTTATTTCGGACAAAGAATATAATACAATAAAAGAAACGACATCCCTTTAGCCCTTTCACTTTTTTTTAGTCTCTGACCGAGGCTTCTTCTATCCCTCTATCCGGGTCTGGGAAACCAAACCTTTCCAGTCGCCGGAGGTATTTAGTTTCCATTTCTGGGAGGTGTGGGGGTGAAAAGCTCGCCCCTCTAAACTTTTTTCTCGACATCTGGGTTATGGCTAAGCTGATTAATTGGTCAAGACCGAAGGCTTTGAAATCCTAAAAAATATCCGTAATTTTTTTTATACTGGCTTGACCAAGCAACTACATTGCACCTGGTGGAAAATATAGTATGCTCCAAGAGCAGCAACGAACGCTATGAAACGAAAATCTGTTGACAATCGCTATCTCTGTCTACCCACACCCGGGATGAAAGACCCCTAGATATATGAACAACTGGATATTCCCAAACTGATGCCGAAACGCGTCAGCCCAAAGCGAGTTACTATAACGACTTTTACACTTGTATGATGCGGTCACAACCCAGTTCGGGCAATCGCCCTATGACCTCAAAATATTGACTAAAAGTAAATTGTATTATATTATTTCTATAAATTGTATATATATTACAATTGTTCATATATGTATATAAACGACGTTTAGAAATTATTACATATATCTCACAACTTGAGAAAAGTCTTATCAAATATTTTTAATCCTACGTTGGCAAACAAGCTGACAACCTATCTGATGGTAAGTGACTATCATTGCCCATGGACAATTCTAACACAAGGAGCACTGTTATTGCATTGCCAGCAGTTAAACCGCTGTCTAATTAATATTCAAGTCACGCGCACCTCGTTTCTCTGAATGAATGGTATAGGTAGGCGGCAATATTTTGATGTTCAATCATCATTGAAAATTTATTTGATAGTTAGCTCATTCGAAAGAGCATCTCGAGACAATCAATGCTTTATAAACTCATAACTGTGCGATACCAATAAATCTACAAATCTAGGGTTTAAGATTGACACACGGTCCTTCGTAGCAATATGATCGTTACTGTGCCTTGTCTGAAATATTATTATTCTTTGATTATGGTGTAGTTAACATTAAATTCAACGCGTTTCCATACACCAAACACACGGTATGTACAAACTCATAGCCTTGGGTTCGTTTAGTGCCTAATTATTCGGATCAATATTGGCTTTTGGTCGAATCTGTCACTAATAATTATCTGTAAATATTTTGTAAATGTTTTTGGGCGCCATGGAGTTATTTAGCCTTGGACCACGCCAGTAGAGTGTGTTCAAGTTATTAACTTTTATTTTACGTACCTAAAAACGTGATCAGTAGCGCCGCTAATCGCCATTCTACGGGCATTTACACGCGACATTTCTATTAGTTAGCATGCAGGTTTCATTATGTTTCCTTTTTTGTATAACTTATAGGCGAACGATTGACCTCAATCACACCTGGTGGAAGGTGAAGATACCCGATGATGAACCGCGTCCGCCTAACAAATGCCTATTCACTCTTCTTTTAAAGACTCCCAGGTCATAAGATCGCGGAAATATGGCTGCTGGTAGCATATTCCACTCCTTAGCTGTTCGCATGATGAATGTAGAAGCGAATCTTCTCGTGCGGATATATTAGGTCCTTACATATGAAATTGGCGTTTTGTATGGGAGGAACAAAAAGTCGAATATTTTTTAATATAATATATTTAATTAATCAAAGTATGAACCATTATTTTCTATGCACTTTTGCCATCTCATAGGTAGTTCATTGATCCCTTTACTAAAAAAACCAGTCGGACGGGAATCAATAAAATCTTTGAAGGCGATTTGGACTGCCCCATCGGAGTTGAATTTTTTCCCTTGCAAGAAGTTATCCAAATTTCGAAAAAAATGGTAATCTGTTGGAGCAAGTTCCGGGGAGTACGGAGGATGTCTTAGACTTTCCAATTGAAGCTCTTCTAATTTAGTAGCCGTCTGTTGCGCAGTGTGTGGTCTAGCGTTGTCGTGAAGCAACAGTGGCGTGGAGCGATTGACCAGCCTAGGTTGTTTAGCCGCTAGCTTTTCCATCATGGTTTGCAATTGCTGACAATAGACATCAGCCGTAATAGTCTGGCCAGATTTGAGAAAACTGTAATGAACAATACCGGCACTAGTCCACCAAACGCTTACAAGTAACTTTTTTGGGGTTAATTTTCGCTTGGGGCAGGATTTGGCTGGCTGGCCAGGATCCAACCATTGCGCTGAGCGCTTCCGATTATCGTAAAGAACCCATTTTTCATCACAGGTAATGATTCGGTTTAAAATACCTTCATTATTGTGTCGGTTTAGTAATGTAACGCAGCAGTCGACGCGCGTTTGCCGGTTTGCTTCAGTCAATTCGTGAGGTACCCATCTTTCAAGCTTTTTAATCTTCCCAATTTGCTTCAAGTGAATTAAAACAGTTTTATCACTAACATCGCAGCCTGTAGCTAACTCGGACGTGGTTTGCGATGGATCCGCTTCCACAATAGCCTTCAACTCTTCATTATCAACTTGAGTCTCAGGTCGTCCACGGGGCTTGTTCTGCAGGTCGAAATTTCCAGAACGAAAACGTTGGAACCAAAAACGAACTGTGTTTTCTTTTGCAACACGACCGCCATACACATCATTCACCCTTCGAGTTGTTTCCGCAGCACTAGTGCCACGGCGGAACTCGTACTCGTAAATAATGCGATATTTTAAGTTTTCCATTTTGTAAAATGAGTGACGCAAACAGAAAAAAACAGAAGAAAAAAACAAATGAATGACGATCATCGAAGCACAAATACATGAGTCTATAGCTGTACAAATTTGAATTTGGAATTCCTTACCAAAGAGGAGAAATTTGTGATTAAAGTGGCCAGTACGAAAAACGCCAATTTCATATGTAAGGACCTAATATTATATATTTTCTTTTACCGGTGACCTTGTGGTGCTTAAATACGGACTTAATGTGAAAAAATCCAGAGGTACGTGTTGTACGAATCAATTACCAGTGGCATTGCTGCGCAGGGATACTGGTCTCTTATCCTCTAGGCGACCCCAGCAACAATTCTCTCTCTCTTAATACTTTTTATAACAGTTTATTGTATATCATAGGGCATGGATCATTTTGACCATACCTAGAATATAATATTAATACCTAGAATATAATGTTGACCTCAGTAGAGTTTAAGCTATTGAACTCAGATTTTTTTTATCTTGAGTTCTTTTCATGACGTGAACACTCACGGGCATTTTGATATTCCACCCTTAAGGGTGATGAAGTAGGTGTTCAAAGTTTTAGAAGAGTGCCCAGCCTGGGCCTAAGAACGTCAGGTCCTCAAAGACCAAAGTTGTGATGACCTCTCACTGCCGACGGTGGTGAATGCTATGGTCGGCTGTGAAGAGGTCTAGAGCTCAGTCATGTTCGTTTGCGAAGTAGTTATGCAATAGAAGGAAACCGCACAAGGGAACAGAGTAAAATTTACAAACCTGGACATTCGGCGGCCAAGCCACCGTCGCCAGAGGGACATATATGCGCGCAACCAGCGCGACATCCCTGTATGATACTAGCCGGGCAATAGACTTGAGGGAGTTTGCTGCCCTGCTGAGAGGGAGTTGGTGCCTATTGTCCGGTGCGCAGCCTCTAAGAAAGGTTTGGAGAGGTGAGCTCTTTATATCGACCTCTTCCAGGGAGAAAAACTGAATAGACTATTCGCTCCCCAGACAACTAGACGAATTTGGTTTCTACAACACGGATAGAGTAATTGGAAGGTCAAACCAGTTTTTAGTCAGCAGGAGTTTGACATACTGGGGTCACTGCCCTCACAGCGGCCCTAATGGGGTCCTGTTCAAAATATTCTTACGGGTCACAAAAAAAAGATGTAAGTTTATTTGAAAATCTTCCGAGTAAGCACTAAGAAATCTGGTATTTAGTTTTTCGTTTTAGTTTTTTTTTTAATTACTATTTTCGTAAATCAGCTTATTCTACCTACCACCAGAAAAGAGCTTTACCACCGATCTTTGTGTGTTGATAGAAGATAGATATAGTTGACAAAAATCACAACATCTCTAGACTCGAATACTGGTCCAAATAGATTACAATGAAGAATTTCTTGATAGACATGAAAATAAATTGCATTAGCTGGCAACCGTTCAAGATGACCAGCAACCTCGGCCCATTTCTTCTGGTTGTCATGTATAAATAAACCAGGAAACAGATGAACCAGATTATTGAGGTCTCTTGCGCGGCAACAAGATTCCCACAATCGAGAAAAGTGACAAAATTATAATTCATAATAGATCATCACGCTATATACCTTTCGAGTTGAGTAGAGATACATTACTCGCTTCTTTTTCGGCTCCTTCACCGACAACTTCACCAGACGAGAGGGATGAGCACTTAAGGTGCACGAGGTGCCAGCGAGTTATAGGTTGGGGGGTGGCAATCGAATGTAATCGATGCACAAAAGCATGCTTCGACAGTACGGACACGTGGAAAGGATGGATGTTGAAAGGATGACGAAAAAGATAAACATACAATATGAATGTGAGTGGAAGTAAGGGCCGAGGCCGACCGAGACTCACCTGCACATAAAGACCAAATAAAGACAGTTCTTATGAAGGGTGATACCACAAGTGCGCCAAAAAGTTTTACATAAATAGAGAAAAGTGGCGTTCCATTGCCTCTGCCTACCCTAATGGCGATTCAGTGTGATGATAGATATATAGAGATTTAAGACATTCATATATTGCAATAAGAAAGTATGAAACAAAGAACTTTAAAATTACTTTTACGGTCTTCGGAGGACTGTAAAGGTGCTTCACACAAGACGGCGTTTATCGTGCGTTCCATACTGTCGTTTAGTCTATAATGTAGATATTTAAGTTTTTTAATATAAAAATACTTTGATCCCTCAATATAGTATATCTTCTCTTGGTTTATTAGATATTAAGAATTTAGGCAAAAAACATATTACAAGACACTCGACATATTGTTTGTGCTATACAGACAGATATTGCTTACAATATAATAATTGAATATTATATTCGCAGAAATAAATAATAATACATAATAATGTATATAATATTAATAATATATTAATGTAACTATCATGTGTACTAGTGCTGTGAGAACGGCGATCAGCTGTGCCACTGGTCACTTTGAGACGCGTACAAGCACAACATGGATACAGCCACTAAGACATCTCTGCACACCTCGATATGGGCACAGCGCGACGATATATTATTATTATTAATATAATACTTAATTTACCAACGCAAAGACAAAGCGGTTGAAATCGTTGTAAATAGAAAAAATAATTTAACACAACGCGCGGTTTTACGTTTGACATGTAAATGCAGATAAACAAAGTGATATATCTCGGCGCAGGACATTCGCAAAGTCGTAAACTGCGGTCCGCGATGACAATCAACACACCTTAACAATGAGTTCGCGTCATAATGTCTTGAATAATTATTTTCCGCATTGTTGAAACTCAAAAACACTGCTTTCTCATCACTGTCTTGCGTTTACAATAATCTTTTTAAGTAGGCTCTGCCCGTGACTTCGTCTACGTTATCGAGGATTTTTCTTTTTTTTTTACTCGACATAATGACTACAGAGTACCTGATGGTAAGTACAGTGTAGTCCAAAAACGAAAGCGACTATCAAAGGATGAAAATCCATTGATAGGTCTACATCGTCATGTCGGCCCGCATATACCACGACTGAAAGTCTCTAGGTATATGAACTACTGGATATACACAAGCTGATCCCGAAACGCGACAAGCGGAAACTGAAAACCGAGGATATAAAACAGAGGGTCTAGAGAAAGTTCCATTCATCATTGATAAAAAAATCTATTGCCTTGCTATACGTTTTCTACCGTCTGTATTACGGCGAATGTTCTGAAGAGTTATTTGAGTTTGTTCCGCCCTCTCCCTTCCACAGTAGACCACGCGCACGGGATTACGGGATCACAACTATATCGTGACTCACATCCCGGCTAGGACTAAGAAGTTCCCTATCTTTTACTATTGTAGAGTCGCTGAGCTATGGAAAGGTCTTCCAACGAGCGTGTTCCCACCGTCCTATGATATGGGTGTACTTTAAGCGTAGCGTGAAGAGATATTTGTGCAGGACGGCATGATCGCTGCAACTACCGATGGGGTCCTTTTCACTGTTGATAGGCACACCATTTCAAATAAGGTAAGAGTTGGAGAACTTCTTAGTTCTAGCTGAAGTAGCAGTCACCGTGAAACTATGGCTCTATTAACACAGCGCGCGTGGTTCCGTTGTGAAAGGAAGAAGATGGAATGAGGGTGGTAAACTTTTGAGGCAGTATAAGAAGACTAAATATTATAACATTCGCAATAACTGGTCTGCGGGTAAAGTCGTTAAGAGGAACGTCATGCAGTTAATTAATAATAATACTGTGATAAGGTTAGTACAAACAAACGTAATTAACTGAGTTATAACGATTCGCCGAGTATCGCAGGCCAGAGGTCGCAGAGTCGATTCTCCGCCGCGACCAGTTATAAACTGATAACTTACATTGTGAATAAGAACGTAACTTTGACAAATTTTTCTTGAAGTTTTAGGGCGATTGCCCGAACTGTGTCATGACCACAGTACACTCATGTTAAGATCATCATAGACGTCGCGTTTCGGGATCACCTAGTGCTCGCAAAGTTGGGGTCGTGGCTGCTCAGGGTGGGGGCCCTGAGCAACTGGTTTAGCGGCCCTCGAGAAGTTGGCAGGGCATTGTGGCGTGCTCTGCCGAAATACAACGAGCAGTATTGGGGAGGGTATCATCTTCCCCCGAGTTTGTGCCTATCGGGCGCGGCGCGACGGGGCTGTGGCGAATTGATTACAGGTAACACAGTCCCCGTCAATGCGCAGAAGTAGTCACCTTGTGGTTTTTAGTCGGTACAAGTCCGACACACCTCGGTCGCGCAACCCCCCTGTGCGGCTGAGACGGTCCTATGAGGATTTTCCGCAACTAAAAAAAAAAGTGCTCGCAAAGTTGTACAAATACCTAGAGACCTTCAGTCATAGTATATGTGGTATGACATGACGATGAAAACTGTCAATTAATTTTCGTCTATTCCACAATATTTTTACGGTGACTTCTATTTCAGCTAGAACTAATAAGCTCTCTAATTCTTAGATTTATGGGGTCATTGCATTGTGGAGTGATTTCCCGGCGAGCTTATTCCCTTCGTCCTATGATATTCGTGTAGGCCGGCATGATCGCTGCAACTACTAAAAGGTAGCTCTCTCGATGATCATACTCGGTTTGTGGTTTGCATAATTCTTCCATCAGGTACGGTACAGTCATTGTGTGTAGACAGTTTAAAAGAAAAAAAAAATTAATAGGCAAGAACAAGGGAGAATAGTTTTTATTAGCGAAATATATAGTCATCAAGTATTTAGCTTTCAGTAAACATATAATTACAGAGTTGTGATCCCAGAGCCAGGCGCTATCTCGCGCTGACCCGGGCGCGCTTGCGCCGGGCCCCGGGGGTTATCGACAGTCTCCACATATTCGTAAACTACATTATTATTAAACTCAGTTTTGACGTAATTTATTTTACAATATTGTTAACACAAAGGAAACTATAAAAAGAGAGATAGAGATGATAACCCAAAGCAGCCCTGAGTTTCTTTCGGCGTTTCTTCTCAAGGTAGACGCTTCCGAAACGCTAGTAGGTCTCCGTTAGGTTCTTTTCCTGACTGTACTCCTAAGTCGAGATCCGTACCCACAGAAGTGCCCTTGCTTTGCCACCTAACCCATAGCTTGCACTTCCCTCTCGCCTGGTAAAGTTGTAAAGGCCCGTTTAGGCCGACAGCGCTTCTTCCTGCCGACAAAGGTAACAATGACTGATTTCTATATTTAATAATATTGTAAGCTTGTCTAATAAATATCGATATTTTCAATTCAATATATCGATATTTTTGGGCGATATATTTTGTAATGATATATCAATATAAAATATCCAGGATCGAAAATTGTATCGAACACGATATTTTTTTAATTCTTATGGCAGTGAAGTCACTGAAATCTGAAACTGTAGAGGTAAGGACCAAACGAAAAAAAAAAGAACTAAATTGTCTATGAATGTTGAGTATTATGTTTTGTTACTTTGCATGCATTGACATTTGAATTTGTTGCATGTATATTATATGCTGCCATTTATTTATGTATTATTTATTTTTGTTTGATATCTTATATAAGTCTTAAAGTTAGAAGATAGCCTTTTAGTTCTTGATATTTTTGTAATTTTGTCTAATAAAATGGCATACTGGTAAAATACTTTCGTGTTTATTGAGATTTAATCGATATATCGATATTTTTCTTTCGATATATCAACTCCGATATTGTTATTTTAATAAATATCGATATAACGATATTTTTTTTCGTTTTTGACATCCCTATAATATTGTAGTGCTATTCCTGTTATCAATCAATACATTTAAAAAACTTCTATCGTCTTCGTTCTTTCTTAAATTTCATACACACCTATATAACACGGTATGTGTTACATGAAAAATTTCGCTTGCGCAATGTAAGCTAGTAAAAATGTATAAAAATCGTTAATAATATATCTGTGTATTTGTGCTCGCTAATCTCATAAGCGGCTTAACCAGATTAGACCGGTTTTCACTAGTATAGCATGTAAAGCCGCCTTTATCATTGTGTTAATTTTATTTCAATCGTTTTATAAATAAAAAAATAGACTCAATTAAAAAAAACACGTCGATCATTTATTTTTATAAAATGGTTAAAATAATTGTTCTGGTGATTTGTCTGTAAAACATTTAATATTATATTTTTAATAAAATTGTAATTGATCGCTGTTGATTGTTGTTGAATTCATATAATACACATCCTATAGCATTAGTATCATTTAGACAAAGTTTTTAGCTTGAAATAATTATCATCATAACAAAAGTACCACTTGCACGCGAATGGGGCCGCGGGCACCACATGAATATACACTTTATTGCTAAAAGCTCAACACTATAATTGATATTTTAAAAACGACGAACGCTAGCGCCATCTCTTGTAAAATCTCCACAACAGACAATGATAATGTCATTGCGCTGACAACATACATTCGTTGAGAACGAACAGTATGACAGATGTCATGTTGCTGTAAACGTGATCTTGCGCTTGACAGTGAAATCAAGGAATTATTGACAGCTCCTTTTTTAGTTTTTTACCAGCTATGTTATCTATTGAGTAGAAATAATACATTAAAATGTCTCTTGTTCCAATAATGTCCAATACTATAAAGAAATAAACAGTGTTACTTATATTTTAGCATCTATCAAAGTCAAGCTCGATTTTTGGATTGCACTGTATTCTATCAGAAGCAGCATAGTTTCTGTGACGAGTTTTTTTTTTACACGGGCTCGACGAAGTAAATACAGTGCACCTGATGGTAAGTGCAGTGGCATCCAACAACGGCAGCCACCATCAAAGGATGAAAATCCATTGACAGCCTCCGTCGTCATGTCGGCGCGCTTATACTACGACTGAAGGCCTCTAGGTATAACTTACTAGATGTACACAATTTCGATCTCGAAACGCGATAAGCCAAAATGAGTCACTATGACGGTCTTTACACTAGTAAACTGTGGTCACGACCCAGCTCAAGCAATCGCCATACTGCCTAAAAAAATTACTAAACATCTATATCTTTTCTATATGATAAAAAAAAACTTTAGCCTATGTAAGCATGGTCGGTCGGCCTCGGATTTGACTAAAATCAACCCGTACAAAGCAATTTGATTATACACGGAATAATTCAATAGTATCGGCTTCGCATCGACCGTTAATTTAATTGGTTTGGTGAACGACAATGCCTTGTTTACGTTTGAACGGGCCTTGAGCGGATTCGAACCCGCGCCCGCGTTGCGCAATGCTCCTGCTTGGCTAAACCTTGTTGCTACGCATCAAAGAGTAATCATACCAGAGGTGGCGGTACTACGGTGCTTATGTAATACCTATCTTGTACTTCCTCTGTGGCAAGAACACAATTTGTGCATTTGCTAGTCTGAAATAGAAATATTAAAACAGAAAACAAATAAACAGAAATGCTACTCCTTCGTCCTGCTGCAGAGTAAAGGCTTCCTTCCTTTTTCCAGTATATTTGATGAATTTATAGTAAGAGGTTTGAATAACCAACCCAGCACGCTTGCAATACAGCATGCTGTATGCCTTAGTCGGCTGTTACGACAACTCAGTATAATAAAGAGAGACCACTATTCTATTCTGCCAGTAAACCACACAGAACTGGTACTCTTACTGGAACAATGTTCACAACAATATTTTAAAGAATCATATTCACCCTTGATACATCTCTAAAATTAGTCATTGAAAATAAAAAAATAGGTCTATTTCGGTTTGATTTGTGTACAGATTTCCCTTTACTGGGTCATGAGCGGGGAGATTGAATTGAAACCACTAGATACAGGTCACCACTGGTTTAATTAATTGAACATATATAGCACGTTTAACCAATACTTGATATCTCTTTTGTTTCTCTGTCTTTCCGTCCCTTGGCACCTTTGCCTTATATGCAGCTGCTGTGAACGAAACTATAACGCGATGCAACTTTGCACAACGCCATCTACCGAGCCGACATGCATCACGCCATAGTCTGCTCACAGCAGCTGACTCATGTTCTTTTACTCGAACAATTTGGGTGATTTAAGGTCTTTGTATCTGCTAATTAGATTAAAAAGGAGTATAAAGATTAGCGACATTCTCGCCTAAATGATGAAATGTGATTTAATCTAATGCGAGCTATATTCTATTATGGTAGTTGCAATTGAGTTGAGCACCAATCTACTATCTATTAAAATAATATGCTATTGCAACGGCTTTTGATTCTGATTGTTCATCAATTTTTCTTTGTTATTTGTTAAATCATATTATTATTTACATTTCTATTTGTAACCAAAAGATACATATTGTATTCTTAATTATCTCTGTCTATAAAACAACCCTGTATATGTTAAAGTATGTACACTTTGTCTAGCACACATAATACAATCGCAAGCATACTTTAAGACTGTTTCAATGTGTATTATTTTCTTTATATATTATTGTAATTAATTCCATGGCTGTATCATAGAATTAAATGAGATATTTCCTTCCAGAGACATTTGTCCCGTCTGCATTAGCGCTAGTCTATGCCCGAGTCAACAACCTCCGCGCGAGGTCTCTAATACATAACAAACAACAGCTGAGAGCTGCACCCACACAGCGTTCTGTGTACCACTACAGTACTTACAATTGTACACACACAAAGGCTGCCATTTAAAAGTACACAGTTTATCTCACATCGCTGCTTATTCAAATCCAAGGGAATTAAAACTTTTTGTTGTTCTGTTGGCCGAGTGGGCAAGGGACCGGTATCCGGTATTTTTTGGGAGTCGAAGCTGCTCGCGTCCGTAGGCTTTACCCTAGTTTCCCTACACGTGACTCCTGGGTGGTGCTAAACGAGCAGCGGCGAGGTGGTAGGGCGTCGGTGCCCGTCTGGATCGCGACCACAGTACATGGGTGTAAAGACCGTCATAGTGACCAGTTTCGGCTTGTCGCGTTTCGGGATCAGCTTGTGTATATCCAGTAGCTCATATACCTAGAGACCTTCAGTCGTGGTATATGTGGGCCGACATGGCGATGTAGACTATCAATGGATTTTCATCCTTTGATAGTCGCTTTCGTTTTTGGACTACACTGTACTTACCATCAGGTACTCTGTAGTCACTATGTCGAGCCAGTGTAAAAAAAAAAATCCATGCTTAGCGACGCGTACGGCCGTAAGTTCGAACCCAGACACGTAACTCTGGGCTGTTCCAGTTTAAGTACGAATTTACACGACACACGCTCGCCGGTGAAACATCGTGAGGAAACTAGCATGACATTTAATCTTGGCCTAGTGGATACGGTTCCCTAGGCCAAACAGCCACTATTATCTTATATTTGTATTAACTTCATACCTCAGCACTTTTTGAGATAACAGTTTTTTTTTATAACTTATAGGCGAACGCTTGACCTCAATCACACCTGGTGGAAGGTGAAGATGAGCCCGATGATGAACCGCGTCCGCCTAACAAATGCCTATTCACTCTTCTTTTAAAGGCTCCCAAGTCATAAGATCGCGGAAATATGGCCGCTGGAAGCATATTCCACTCCTTAGCTGTTCGCATGATGAATGTAGAAGCGACTCTTCTCGTGCGGATATAAGGAACATCCACCACATACGGATGGTATCCGACACGATGCCTAGTGTTTTTGGGGGGGGGGGGGGGTAGATCTAGACAGGTAGACAACGATATGATTCTATTATGGTTATTTTTGTCCCTTTATGCGCAAAGACCTAAAAAATATAATTTATCATCACGCTCAATCCCTATTGGGGTATTCAGAGAGAATGGAACGCCACTTCTCTCTATTCTTGCAAACCTCTTTCGCTTTCTTAACTTTCATTAATCTCTTTGTGCATTCTCACAGATTCTGCGAACTTTTGACATTACACTCCATCAGAATTATTTTTATGTGTCAGTGTAGGTAAGTCTGGGTCGGCCTCGGCCCTTACTTCCATTAATATAATACTAATAGATATAAACCGGTTAAAAGTTACCACAAAACTAAACTCTCATTGAAACATACTTATCACCTCATCCGAGGAGAGGCCCAGAAATAAAAAATGTTCAAACGGCTGCATGTCAATAAACCTGTGCCGCGCTAAATATAAATAAATCATGTAATTAACGTCAGCGGCTCCAGAAATAATGTCTCCCGGTGCCCGCGGCCGGCTTGCACACCGTCGCGTAGCACACAGCCAGTGTTCCGGATGAACACCATAAGCGATGAAATCTGTAAGTATTTTTTATCGTCGTAATGCGGTGTTGTGTAGGCGGCCATTATCGCCGCGACTATCGGCAGATAGTTGTCTCTCTATAGTCGTTCTCGGTTTTTAGATTGCACTGTACGAGTACTTTCCTTCAGTTGCGGTATACCCAATTTGTCGAATCTATATAAAACAATCAATAAATTAAAAATTTATAAACCCAGCCATCATTTTTCTTTTATTATTTTTTTAATTAAGAGAATATTTTCATGGACCTTCAGGGTCGTCGTGACGGCAGCTGTACCTGTGTATCGGACTCTTACCGACTATAACTCCTGGGTACTCCTTCTGCCACGTAGCCACCGGTGCATGGGATCTCGTGCTCTACCATGAAGCCTATGTAAAAAACACAATCCCTACTTCATTATTATTATTTCTGTCTGTAACCTAGTTATTGATATAATTCCAATAAGCTTAAAAAAGGCTTTAATTAAAAGCTTTAAGCTTTTATTTAAGTTTTTTTTGGGAGTCGAAGCTGCTCGTTTCCGTAGGCTTTACCCTAGTTTCCCTACACGTGACTCCTGGGTGGTGCTAAGCGAGCAGCAGCGAGGTGGTAGGGCGCCGGTGCCCGTCTGGATCGCGACCACAGTGCATGGGTGTAAAGCCCGTCATAGTGACCAGTTTCGGCTTGTCGCGTTTCGCGATCAGCTTGTGTATATCCAGTAGCTCATATACCTAGAGACCTTCAGTCGTGGTACATGTGGGCCGACATGACGATGTAGACTATCAATGGATTTTCATCCTTTGATAGTCGCTTTCGTTTTTGGACTACACTGTACTTACCATCAGGTACTCTGTAGTAACTATGTCGAGCCAAGTAAAAAAAAAAATCAAAATCAGTCCATCCGCTTTGGAGTTACGAGGTACAAATACACAGAGCCACAGATACACGCGGAAAACTTACAACATTCCTCTTTTTGCGTCGAGGATTAAATAATAATAGCTTTATTTCAGACTTATTATATTCTCCCACTTCCCTACCAGCGAGAGGAAACCCTTTGGGCGTACCCTGTGCTTAGAGATGCATCCCAGCGGTTTTAGACGGTGAGAGTCTGACACACCGGGGGGCGGCCCTAAGCCTTATATTTCACATTTATTTACAGCACAAAATAAAAACACAAACGGTAAATTAAAATAATAAATTCTTAGTGACACCTTCCAGATTGCTCAGTTCAAGCAGTGGCAAAGTGTTACTGTCCCAACTCCGTAAACAGGACATACTTAGTCCGCACTAGATCAGGCTTGACTAACGGGATGGTTAACTCCGAGACGCTTGGAGCTTTTACTATGTAAGTTCAGTCTTAGCTTAGCTTTTTTTTACACTGGCTCGACTTAGTGACTACAGAGTACCTGATGGTAAGTACAGTGTAGTCCAAAAACGAAAGCGACTATCAAAGGATGAAAATCCATTCATAGTCTCCATCGTCATGTCGGCCCATATATACCACGACTGAAGGTCTCTAGGTATATGAGCTACTGGATATACACAAGCTGATCCCGAAACGCGACAAGCCGAAACTGGTCACTATGACGGCAGCTTCCATCGTATCTAACTTTAAAAAAAATGTCTTTAAAAAGTTAGACTGTCGTCTCCATGCTTTGACTTCTTACAAACTGTTAATTCACAATATAAATACCAGGTTGGATGAGCCTCTTCTCTCAAAACTACATAAAACGTCCATCTATTTTATTTCATAAAACGATCAGGATACCATCAGACTGTTTCTCGACTGCCGTACCATCCAAGCAGATCATCGACGCATGATTGCATGCAAATCATGCAACCTTACTTCGGCAAACAGGTCCTAGGAAGATCCAGCACCACTTTGGACTTTAAAACAGGATTCGCTTAACATTAACGCTTGGTCTGGAAATGTGGGTCATCTGGTCCGAGTGAAATCAATTTCTGTTTATACCTGCTAAATGGAAGAGCAGCGCGCGTGTAATTCAAAATGAATGTTTTGAACAGTACAATGATTTTTTTTAATTTTCTGAGTATATTAAAGGGGTGAAAATACGGCAGGACGCGAAGGAACCCCGTTTACAAAGGGAAGGTGCGGAAAAAATGTTTACAAAGGATATTGTTAAAATAACCCTTTTGAGAGTTTGGTGTAAATTATTCCATTCATTTTGTGACACGAAAATAAACACGGTACCGCGTGGTTTTGGGAAAGTGCCTAACGCAGGACTCTCAACGCGCTCCCGGCTCTGAACTCTCCAGTACGTGTTTGAACTTCTGAGAAAACGTAATGAATTCCAAGCAGCCGTCAATAATCTCGAAAAAGAAAACTGTTTCAACTTTAATACTTTATTTGTATTCACCGGGAATGGTTTAGCGGCGACAAAACTTTTTCCGAGATTGGTATCTTTTTGTATTAGATATTTACACTAGAAGATCTTCACAACTAGACCGGGAGAGAGAGAGCGAGCACTCAGGGTGCTCAGTCAGCGATTAATGGGTTGGCTTAGACTTGGGTGGCCAGTGAGGGAAAGAAATCTAAAGACTAATCACTAGCGATTCGGAAGCGATTACCTTGAGAAGAAATGCTGAAAGAAACTCGAGGCTGAAAGAGTGGAATTGTAACGGTGTCGTGGAAAGTATCTAGTGCGTAAGTGTACTTAGCTGTTTTTAAGACCGGCGGTTATTGTATACGCGGTAGAGCTGAGATATATTAGTGGTTATATGTATACAATCGTGGAGGAATTAAAAAATACATAGAATGAGAATAAAAGTGAACATTTTTTTTTTGGTAGCCCAGGGGAACTCCTGATGGATTGTCAGGGGGTGGTGAGGGCCGCCCCCCGGTATGCCGGACTCATACCGACTAAAACCCCTGGGGTGCTCCTTCAGTCGCGTCTGCACCAGTCCCCGGATGCACCGAAGACTTCCAAAGGAACTGGTGCGCGATCGGCCTGTGGGCTATTCCACAATTGGGAGGGTCTTAATTTCCTCAACCACCGTCTAATGATGCGTGGAAGCACGCACGCTACCACTGGAGCTCTCGTGACAGGCAACGGCCCCCTCAGGCTCGTTGCCTGACGCTCCCTTCAAGTCGAATTTACATAGCAGCGACGGAGATGCCGCTGCTGGGAGGCCTCCTTCTCAACAGGCTCCACACGCACCAACGGCATGTCGTCGGTGGTGGCGTGAGCTGTTCTCTGTTTGCCGAGGGACCTGAATAAAAGTCAACATAGTGAATCTAAATATATATAACGCAACGGTGACTGACTGACTGACTGACAGTGATCTATCAAAGCACAGCCCAAACTACTGGACGGATCGGACTGAAATTTGGCATGCAGGTAGATGTTATGACGTAGGCATCCGCTAAGAAAGGATTTTGATAAATTCTTCCCCCGAGGAGATAAAATAGGGGATGAACGTTTGTCTTAGATTTTCGACTGATTGAACTGAAATTAAAGATTGGAGCTACTATGATGAAGACTCATACAAGAATTCAAGCTTGAAATAATCATTATCATAGCAAAAGTACTTCTTCTACGCGAACAAAGTCGCGGGCACAGCTAGTATATTATATGTTGTCGTAGGGTCATTCATGCTCATTTGGTTCTATCGTGTTTTTTCCTTAACTCTGTAGCATTCCTTGACGCAGCACCGTCCTAATCTCCAAGTGACACCTGGACAGTCCAACAACAAACAATGGACCTTCTCAGCGACATCCGGGTCGCATGCGCACGCAAGCGGGATTCGAGTCGGTATAAGTTCGTACCTAAACCTCATGCCTGTGAATGTCTGTACGACGTTATTGATTGACCAATCCAAATTGCTCCCTGGCGAAGTGAACTCGGTTTGTTGGTGCTGTATAAAGGCAAGACCATATCGACAACATTATACAATAGGTTTAGGCGACGTAGAGCGAGGCTGCAGGCGTGTGCAAGCCGCAGTGCTGTCGCTATGGAGCCGCTTTCACATCCATAGTTCGTTGATATTCGTAGCGCGTGGGCCCACACCGCGGCACATTGTCGGATTAAACATTATCTGGACACTCGCGTACAAAATTGCCTTTAATAATAATAATAAACAATTTATTTTAAGCTATAACTTTCTACCACAGTCTTTTCTTTATCTACTAATTGATAATTACGTACGCACTACTTGTTCCAGATTTTTTTTATCCTGACTGTATATGATGACGATATCCTAGCGGTTTCGGCCACGGCGACTGTTTCAACACCGATTAAGAAAGTCGAGGTCCAGTTTACGGAAACAGTCAATTGCGCAGGAGATATTTAAGTGCATAACTGGACACGCAGCCAGAAAAGCACTCTCTCGTCCGAGCTCCCTCAGGCCCGATGGAAAGGAGAACCAGTACGATCGGGAGGGAGCAGGATGCAGGTTTGGTCGAGTTTTCCCTTCTCTAAACACCTGGTTGAATTGCGGTGTTCAAGAGATACCTTAGTCGCCTTTTACGACACCTTAGCAAGAAGAGGGAGGTGCTATTCTATTCTGCCGGCAGCCACCACGGCTTAACCTACGGATTAGTCTGACTGTATATAGTGACCACACCAAGCCTAATGGTCAGCATGGTGCAGTCCAATAAACGACAACGACTATCAACAGTAAAGAAATGCCCATAGATAGTCGTAGCGATCATGCTGGCCTGCACTAATATCTTTTCACGCTATGCTGAAAGGACGCTAAATCATAGATCGGTGGGAACAGGTTCGCCAGGAGACCATTCCACAACCCAACGTCACAGCAAAAGTAAGAGTTGAAGAACTTCTTAGTCTTAGCCGGGATGTGAGTTACCGAAAAACTGTGACTCCTTAAACCCGCGCGCGTGGTTTTATTACAAAGGGGAAAAGGTGGAACATGTTTAAATAACTATTCAGAACACTCGCCGTGATAAAGACGGAGGAAAACGCTTAGTGAGGCAATATCTCTGCGCAAGTAAAGCCGTTTAAAATGCTTAGTCACGTCAGGATCATTCACAATGCGGATAGCTCTCTACCGCAACCTGTCGTTAGGAAAACACTGAAATACCATAAAACACTATTTCCCTGAATATTTCATTGAATTTCCTGACACGTAACAACAGCATGAGGGGTTGCCACCACGGGTCCATTAACTCCGTGTTGCCAACAATATCGTCAAGCTACAACCCTTTCGGTGTGAGCACAGATAGATTAGCGGCTGTATCCACTAAACATTGTTTTTTTGTCGATTGTCTTGGAATATTATACGGTACTATATAAATACTGGTTGGAGAATGGAACTAGCATCGACAAGATTATCCAAAATTTTAAATAGAATAATTAAGTCGTGAATTTCGGGACGTTTTTGCAATGGCTGCAAATTAAAAAATTGTCGTCGTTCAAACTACCTCTTCGTCTATTATTAATAAAAAATAATCGTAATAATTTTCGTTACCGCCAGTACAGACTTGAAAACAATAAAAGCGAATGAAAGTCGGAGAGTCTACATAATCATTTCATACTTATTTTTGGTTTCTCAGCGAAAATGCGTAAACACGATATAACCGATTCGACGCTTCGTTCTCTTTGAAACAGGTTTATGCAAATGTAGTATTCGCTTCAATTTTCTATCTTGATATAAATACCGCTGACGTAACTCAACATCAGGCGTTTTATAGACTTCCAATTATTTTTAAATGGCTAACAACAGCAGATAAATATAGCATGTCACTCGGAGTTCATAGGTTAAGTGCGGGAGGGAAGACTAAAGAAGATTTCCATTGTACTGAAAAAAGAACAAGCATTTATTTGACACACAAAATATCTTTTTTTTTATTCTGACTCGACACAGTGACTGCACCATACCTGATGGTAAGCATTGTGCAGCCAAAAAAACGCTAACGACTATCGATAGGTAAGAAAAACCCAACGGTAGTCGCAGCGATCATGCCGGCCTGCACAAATATCTCTTCACGTTACGCTTAAAGGATCCCATATCATAGGATGGAGGGAACACGCTCGCTGGAAGACCAACAACATACAACTCTGATAGGTTAATGAAGATAGAAAACAACAAAAGCAAATATCCTGTGCTGTGATGCACCAAAGGGAAATCAGCTCAGCAAATGCTAAGTGACCAGCTGACGGCCATTTGTTGTGTCAACGCGCAGACAACATCAAGGAAGAGAATAGAGTATACATATCCAGTACTAGATACTATTTCAAAGCGAGATAGATCATGGTATGTACATACATACACATATATAGGTATATTGTACACACATACCCGGCCAGGGTACAGCCCCTTCTAGGCTCCACTCATTCATCATTCTCGTTTTATCCGGGCTGACTCCCTCAAATCTACAGTCCACAAAACCTCACAGACCGGCAACAATGCAGCGGTTCTCTAGAACCTTCTTGTTGGGCACTTTGGAGATGTGGAATACGCTACCGAGTATATTTTCCCCAGAGCTATAAGATAGGGTTCTTCGGAGGAGCAGTGATCCTTATCCTTGATCGGCACCGCAAAAGCACTCCTTTTTTTTTACACTGGCTCGACATAGTGACTACAGAGTACCTGATGATAAGTACAGTGTAGTCCAAAAACGAAAGCGACTATCAAAGGATGAAAATTCAATGATAGTCTACATCGTCATGTCGGCCCACATATACCACGACTGAAGGTCTCTAGGTATATGAGCTACTGGATACACACAAGCTGATCCCGAAACGCGACAAGCCGAAACTGGTCACTATGACGGGCTTTATACTCATGTAATATGGTCGCGATCCGGACGGGCACCGACGCCCTACCACCTCGCTGCTGCTCCTTACGTTACAGTTTTCTATAGCCAGAAGTAATCAGTCACCATTGGGCCTCCGCCATAATATGCATCGTCACGCTATATTCCTCTCGGGGTGAGCAAAGTTACATAAGTGGCTGTTTCCACTTCGCACTTATATGTCGTGCCCAACGTGACCAGTGGCGCAGCTGATTGCCGTTCTCACAGCACTAGTACACATGACATTTCTATTAGATGTCACGCGGGATTTCTCCTAATATTTTCCTTAACTGGTGATCTTTTTTTTAGTTATTAATATTTATAGGCTAACTCCTGACCTTAACACACCTAAACCTGATCATGAAAATATGCTCGCTCCAAACATATTCCACTCCTCAGCTGTACGCATAATGAGTGTAGAAGCGAATCTCTTCGTGCTGATATAAGACACGTGCAGCAAGCACATACGGATGCTAACCGACACGTCGTCTAGTGGTTTTATGTTAAATACGTTGTGTTTAAATCCGTATTTAATCAATAAAACTCATATGTACATGCCAGGGTTTGAATCTACGACATTCGCGTCGCTTTATATGTATAGCCAACTCTAATCCACTAGGCCGCCACAGTTATAATCTATTATCTATTTGTAAACCAAAATTTGAAAGAATTTCCAAAAGCGAACTAAAGATAGTTACCAAATGATTAGCAGGCTGGCCGCTAAACTCAGCACAAGTATCTCGGATTCGTGTGGAGAAACTGGTAATAATATTAATGCACGCATGTATACCACATTCGCAACAGAGCTGCGTCACCTCCTCGAGAAAAACAAAGCAGTTAGCATATATAATAACAGTTTTTATTGTTATTTTTAGCCAGCAGAACCGGTTCGTGTGTTTACCATGCTCTCGGATAGAATCGGTGCGGCTTTCCGTTTATAATTCCTATAGAAATATGTTTTTAATTACAGTTTTTTGGTCATCAACCTTGGTTTTATTTATGCGGACATTTTATTTTTAATGGACTGCTTGAGAAAAGGTTGCACAAAAATATTGTGTAAAAACATTCAGGAAAATGTTAAAAGCTTACTTGAAAAATACAAAGAATAACATAGCTTCGCGCCGTGTCCCTTTCAGGGTGAATAGCGATACATCAATGGCTACATCCACTTCACGCTTGGGCCTGCCACCTCGGAATAATATGGACAATATTTTTATAAGTGTGACTACTAAACCCTTTTGCTGGGTCTTCTCTGTAAACATTATTTTCTCAACCATCGATAGATTTATTTTTCCTAGTATTCTAGAAGTGATTGTAATAGATTGTTTGAAATCACTTTGAGTTATGGAACTAGGTCTTTATATTTGCTTTGTAAATACAAAGAAAATAAAGAAAGTGCAAAAAACATCGTGAGGCATCCTCCATGGCGCTTAATAGAAATGTCTAGTGTGCTAGTGCTGTGGAAACAGCGCTCAGCTGCGCTTTTTTCTTTTTTTTTTTTCGGCATGACCTACATTGGTGGCCTGGGAAAGACCTTCACAACAAAACCGGGCTTGGTGGGCGAACGCAGAGGGCGCTCAGCCAGCGAAATTTATGGATTGGGCGGCTACGCAAGGGCACCTCGACTTGGGCGGCCGGCCAATTGAAAAACGAACCTAACGGTGATCTACCACCGTTTCGGAAGCGACTACCTTGAGAAGAAACGCCGAATGAAACTCAAGGCTGCGTCGGAGTGAAACTGCGTTATTTAAACAACAGTTGACGAACTCTCAGCTGCGCTACTGGTCACGTTGTGCATGGAATTTAAGCGCAAAGTGGATACAACCACTAATGTATCTCTACTCGCCCCGAAAGGTATATAGCGTAGTATTATTATTATAAACTTCAATGGTGATAACTCTAAGATATCTTAAGATATTGTATTAAAAACGTTTATTATGATAAAATTGAAAGATAGCCGCTTTGAAGCGAATTTACAGTTGCGAGACCCAAAAAATGTCGCGCAGGCAGAGCGTGTAGATGCAAATGGCGGGCCCTGTTGCATAAAGCAGGCAGGTGTTAGACTGCATGGATACGACCTATTATTTCATATATCCACAGGGCATTTTTGCACAGTAGTGTTATTTGTTAATCGCATATATATTATGAATCAATGTAATCTTACATATTGTAACGAGCGCGGGGAGCGATCGATTTATTAATCGAGGAGGGTGTACAGTATCAGGAAGCAGCCACTGAAAAATCAAATTCAAGATGTCAAATGATCGCAGGTACTAGAAATCCACTCGTGAAAAGTCCAATTGTAGAGACTTCTCGTAGTCCAGTGGCAAAAGCTAGTCGACATGTTCGCTCGTAGAAACATTCTTCAATCGCAGAACTCGGATGTTCGCAAAAGTCGTATTCCGATCACTTGGATCATGTCAGACCTTTATTGTATTAAAGCTCAAACAACTTTGTTGTATGCTGTCGTTTTTTTTTTATCAAAGTAGTTCATGACGGAGAAATATAGAGAGAACCAAACATTTTACTTTTTTTAATTCGAACGTTATGACCTGAAGTGTATCCAAAGACCTTCACCAGTACGGCACCATATGAACATTAAAACAACTTTATGATATACCCAATAGCTTAAAAAAACATCCAAATCAATACATAAGTATTGGAGCTCTGGTCACCCAAAAAAATAGATTTTTTTTTACACTGGCTCGACATAGTGACTACAGTGTACCTGATGGTAAGTACAGTGTAGTCCAAAAACGAAAGCGGCTATCAACGGATGAAAATCCATTGATAGTCTACATCGTCATGTCGGCCCACATATACCACGACTGAAGGTCTCTAGGTATATGAGCTACTGGATATGCACAAGCTGATCCCGAAACACGACAAGCCGAAACTGGTCACTATGACGGGCTTTACACCCATGCACTGTGGTCGCGATCCAGACGGGCACCGGCGCCCTACCACCTCGCCGCTGCCCGTTTAGCACCACCCAGGAGTCACGTGTAGGGAAACTAGGGTAAAGCCTACGGACGCGAGCGGCTTCGACTCCCAAAACATGTTCGCTCGTAGAAACATTCTCCGGTCGCAGTACTCGGATGTTCGCAAAAGTCGTATTGCGATCACTTGGATCATGTCAAACCTTTATTGTATTAAAGCTCAAACAACTTTGTTGTATGCTGTTGATTTTTTTTATCAAAGTAGTTCATGACGGAGAAATATAGAGAAAACCATACATTTTACTTTTTTTAATTCAAACGTTATGACCTTAACTGTATATCCGAAGACCTTCACCAGTACGGCACCATATGAACATTAAAACAACTTTATGATATACCCAATAGCTTAAAAAAATAATCCAAATCGATCCATAAGTATTGGAGCTGTGGTCACCCAAAAAAATTCATGAAACTCCTCTAATTTTTTTTCTTTTCGCTGCAAACCGAGCCTAACTCGGTGTGCGAAAACTTATGCACTTGTCCACTCTGACAGGGTCAGCGTTTAGGGACATACCAGATCCCTCGGGCAGTAGATTTATGCAAGTGTACTCCCCTGTTATATTGCCGGCCAGTTTGCTAAGGCTTTTTTTTGCTTGGGAAAATCCTCATAGGGACTTCCCGACCGCACAAGGGAGTGGTAGCTTTTTTTTCGTCAGTACAATCCACTGTTTGACGTGAAAGGCCTTTACAATATTACCAGGTTAAAAGGGCCAGCAAATTTATGGGTTGGGTGATAACGCAAAGGTACCCCTGTGGGTACGGACCTCGACTTGGACGGCCAGCCAAGGAAAGAAACCCAAAGACTATCTACGAGTACTAGCGTTTGATAGCGATGAGACCAGCACGTGTGTGTATTTCACTGTTAATCTGTCGGTGTTCCGTCGACTTCTCGGGGATCGGTAACCGGTCGCACAAGGGTCCTACCCTGAGCGGCCACAATCCCAAAGGCATCAGCCAACCGGTCGTGAATCAACCGATCGGCTTGGAGTTTGCTATTCCCAACATTAACCAACTTTAACATTCTCGTACTTTTTAGCTCTATGCCTTGACATGTTAATCTTAACCCACTGTTAAGCAATTTGACTGCGTTCGCCCAGCTACAGCGGTGGGACATCCTCTGCATAACAATGTTCGATTTGTTTACTCTATGCTTAAGGACTGCGCGCACGCACTGTGACGCCCGCGCCAGCCAATCAGCGGCCGTTTGTATCTCCATAACTAACTCATTATAGACCAGAAGCCTGATTGCGAGTTTTTACGAAATGTTGAAAACTCAATCCTCAAAAAAATTATTTAAATGTATATTGAAATTGATTGGAATACTACACCTTTCTCTAAGTCTTTTGCCAAGTCGTTGAGCTGTGGAATGGTCTTCTAGAGAGCGTGTTTCCAGCGTCCTATAATATTGGATTCTTTAATGAAAACTTGAAGAGGTATTTATACAGCCTTTTTTTTACATAGGCTCGACATAATGACTTCGGAGTACCTGATGGTAAGTAGAGTGTAGTCCAAAAACGAAAGCGACTATCAAACGATGAAAATCCATTGATAGTCTACATCGTCATGTCTGCCCACATATACCACGACTGAAGGTCTTTAGGTATATGAGCTACTGGATATGTACAAGCTGATCCCGAAACGCGACAAGCCGAAACTAGTCACTATGACGGGCTTTACACCCATGCACTGTGGTCGCTAGTATAATCGCTGTGTAGGCTAGTATAATCGCGACGAGGAACATCAGTTACCTTTCAATAGGTTCTGATTTTTATATTTTATTTATTTTCTATGCAGATGGAGTGACTTTTTTGTAATTTACAGGCGGACGATTAACCTCAACGTGTTCACTATTTTCTTAAAGCCACCAGAACGATAAAATATGGTCGCTGAAAGCATATTTCATCCCTTAGTTGTTCCCATGATAATTGTAGAAGTGACTCTTTTTGTGCGGATATAAGGAACGTCCACTACATATGGAAGGTATCCGACACGGCGTCCTGTGGTTTTATGATGAACTGAGGCTGGTGGAATCAGGGAATGTAGCTCTTGAAAACTCTCTCCATTGCGCAACTATACTAAGTAAAAATAATTAAAAGAACATATAATGGTGGTAGAGCAATTGCTCGAACTAGGTTGTGTCCAAACTACACAAATGTAAAGACTGTCATAGTGACTCGCTTCGACCTGTCGCTTTCCGAGATCAGTTTGTATATATCCAGTTGTTCGTATACCTAAAGACATTCCGTCGTGGTTTATGTTGGCCGGCATAGCGACAGAGACTATCGATGGGATTTTTCTTCCTTACTAGTTGGTGCTGCGTGGTCGCTTTGTCGAGCCAGTATTAACATTTTTTTTTTTAAAGATGTAGTAAATTGTTTAGTCGTCGACTCCCGGTCCGCGTCCCGATACAATATTATGGTCGAGGCGCGCGTATCGAATACAGAGAGGCAGTACCTTCTCGCGAGGAGTGAGTAAAATAATTTATAATCAAAATTAACATACAACCGAGGTCTTCTGGTGCAAGTTTATTGAACAACTATGTAGATGTACGCGCCGCAAGGCTCTGTTATTGTACCTAGGTACTCTCAATGTCCGTATTATTGAGAATCTTCAGATATAATAAGCACTATCTTGTTTACATTGTAAACATAAAAATCGCTACATCTATCCCTCTATGTTTACACGACTATACGGTAACTCATTTTTTTTTACACTGTCTCGACATAGCGACTGCAGAGTACCTGATGGTAAGTACAGTGTAGTTCAAAAACGAAAGCGACTATCAAAGGATGAAAATCCATTGATAGTCTACATCGTCATGTCGGCCCACATATACCTCGACTGAAGGTCTCTAAGTATATGAGCTACTGGATATACACAAGCTGAACCCGAAACGCGACAAGCCGAAACTGGTCGCTATGACGGGCTTTACACCCATGTACTGTGATCGCGATCCAGACGGGCATCGACGCCCTACCACCTCGCTGCTGCTCGTTTAGCACCACCCAGGAGTCACGTGTAGGGTAACTAGGGTAAAGCCTACGGACGCGAGCAAAAAATATCCCGGTTAGGACTAACAAGTTCTCCAACTCTTACTTTTGTTGAATCGTTGAGCTGTGGAATGGTGTTCTGGCGAGCCTGTTCACGTCATCTTTTGATATTTGGTCCATTAAACGAAGCGTGAAAATAAATCTTTGCAGGCCGACATGATCACTGCGACTGTCGATTGCTTTTCTTTACTGTTGATAGTTGCATTCTTTTTTTGGACTGTACTAAACTTATCATCAGGAGTGGTATAGTCACTATGCCGAGTCAGGATAAAAAAATACATTTGACTAACGATACGAAATGGATTATGACTTTATTGAAATAGGCGCACCTCCAAGCAATTCTAAACCGTCAAAACAAAATTAATCTACTTAAAAACATACCATCTATAACCACTGGTCCGGAAAGCAGAATCTACCGAGAAGAGCCGGCAAGAAGCTTTGGTAGTTGTTCTGTATTCGCGCCAAAAGGCGCAACCACAGATCGGAAAAAAAACAATAAAGTGTAAACGCACCCAAACGCAAACGCCATCTGGCGTATATCATTTTTGTTATACATAACTGTTCTCGCTTTAAATCACAAACGTCGCATCGCATTTTTTCTCCTTCACAATCGCACTTTATTATTTCAAACTCGTCAATATACATCACAACTCCTCACCTACACCATACTCCAAATCTTACACACACCAAATACATACAACATGACTGGTTTGTGAAGTGCCTGACCAACGCTGCCAATTGGACTTTAACTGTCTCAAATTGTCGCAAACTCTTTATTAGCTGATTAACTAGCTGTTCCGGCAAACGTTGTTTTGCTATATAAGGTTTTGTAATATCTTCTAAGATGTTCATTGAAATTAAGTGATGTGAAAGACAATTTTGTTCACAATTAAATACTCTTAATCAACAATACATTTATTTGAATAAAGATTAATATTATTACTATTACTTAAAATTTTATTACTATAAAAACGGTTCTAGTGACTTAATCTTAAAAGATAGACATATACTGTCGCGTACATTTTTTTAGATCATTTCAAGAGGAATAATTCTTTCATACATATATTTTTCTTATCTTGAACCGTTTTCGCAGCGCACGCAATGGAAGCTTTCAAGGATGAATAATTTTCCCCGTTTTTTTCACATTTTCCATTATTTCTTCGCTCCTAATAGTTGCATCGTGATGTTATATAGCCTGAAGCCTTCCTCGATAAATGGTCTATTCAACACAAAAATAATTTTTCAATTCGAACCAGTAGTTCCTGAGATTAGCGCGTTCAAACAAACAAAGAAACTCTTCAGCTTTATAATATTAGTATAGATTATCCCGCCTACGGGGGTGCCTTTGTGCAACGGCATAAGTTTTTTTTTTACTTGCGGAAAATCCTCATAGAACCGTCTCGGCCGCACTTGGGGATTGCGCGGCCGTGGTGTGTCGGACTTGTACCGACTATAAACCCCAAGGTGACTTCTTCTGCGCATTGGCGGGTACTGCGGAACCTGTAATCAATTCGCCACAGCCCCGTCGCGCCGCGCCCGCTGGCCACAAACTCGGAGGCAGATATCTTCCCCGACACTGCTCATTGTATTTAGGCAGAGCACCTCACAATGCTCTGCCTACTTCTCGAGGGTCGCTAACCAATCGTTCAGGGCCCCCACCCTGAGCGGCCGCGACCCCAAAGGCAACAGCCAACCGGTCGTGGACCGACCGCTCGGCTGGGACTGATGTGCCGGGGCGGTTGCCGGTACCCCGGTGTCTTCTTCGAGAATGGCATAAATATATAACTTAACCCGGCCCGCGTACTCTGCACAACAACAATGAGGTACAAAAATACATACATGAAAACCTCGCACTTTTATTATTTAAACACTCATTGATAGAATAATATCCCTGTTTTAGATATCGTTATATCACGGATCAGAAAGTAGTTCAATTCCTTTCAAAACTTGTTTTTGTATTATACATAGCGTGCCCAACCTATCCGGGTCGTGCCAGTAGCGCAGCTAACCTGCCGTTCCGTCCCGGGGGAAATTCAACCCTTTCACAATATTTGGTTTAATTAAATTTCATTTTTTTTATGGAAAAATATAATAAAAGCGTCCATTTTTTACATAAAATTACGAGATTAACTACCTAAGTTATAATTAACCTTAATTTTTAATAACTGACTATTATTTCCCTGCACGTGGGTTGCTATGAAATACGAACTATCGTAGTTGTGAATTTTGATATACCTCTTGGGCTTTATCTTCAATAAACTAGTCATAATAATAAAGGTGTGTTAATTTTCCATATTTTAGGTGATTTTCAAAAAACCAAATAAAGAAAGAAACGTTTATTAAGAAAGAAAGAAACAACACACAATATACGTACTGAGATAAAACAATAAAAAGAATATATAACATCATATATCCTATGCGCTGTCACCAGTCTAAAAGAGCAGTCGAATCAGCGTATGCTGGTCTGCTAGAAGCACCATCCAGCGCTGATTGTTAGCGGACGCGTGATGGAACTGATAGCACGGATGCTGCGGTGCTAATATCAGAGCCGTTCAATGTAATAAAAAAAATCAATAAATACATTAAATATTTTAAAAGCTGTATACCCAATATGAAGACAACAAAAATATAATGACATAAATAGGGTAGATGATTTATACCAGTAGTACTTGTCTCAGCCTTTCGCGTTTGATCGGCTCGTGTATATCCAATTCCTTAAACACTCTTTTTTTGGTGGCCCGGGTCAAAATACTGCATAGGAGCATCAGAGCCGTTGTGAAGGCAAAGACCCCGGAATGTCTCACTTCTACTGACTAAAAACTCCCTAGATTTCCCTCTAATCACTCCACCCAAGCCAGGAAAACCAAATTCAACCAGACGCCCGGGAAGCGAAAACCCTTATTCATGCTACCTCTCTAGGAGGGGTGGAAGTAAAAACCCCACCCTTCAAACACCACTCTCTCAGTTGGCGCGCCGGACACTGCGCCCCGCCTAGCTCTCATGCGGGCAACGGATTCTATCAAGTCTACTGCCCGGCTATTATCACCGGGGGATGCCGCGCTCGCTCCGGCGACGGCGCCTTGGCCGCCGTATAGCCAGACAAGATGTTCACTCTCTGACCCTTCCTGAGAGCTCCTTTTTCTACTTCATCACAATTTCGCAGAAGGATGCCTATTCGCTGGCGACCATGGCTTTTGCCGCTGTCGGCAGTGAGAGGGCGTCACTGATGAGGTCCTGAAGGCCCTCCGTTTAAGTATTATTACGAATATTTTGTATGAGAATATAGAAAAGTGTTATTTTTAGACTTTTTCAGACATTATTTTAAATTTTTCTCTCCGTAATAACCTTCCCCAGACTTCAACAAACACAAGAAAAAAGAAATCAGCCAAATCGGCTCAGCCGTTCTCGAGTTTCGCGCTTATACACATTTAACGATTCATGTTTATATTATAGATTTTTTCATTAGTTAAAAGTTAAAACTACGCTAATAAATTATAAACATTTTAACAAATATTTCGAAACCTATAAAACGGTACCTCAACTATGAGGCATTAATATTAATAACCGATAATAAAATTAATTCAAAACTTATAATAAATATTTCATACAACTAGAAACGTATGTCGATCTGATTGTTGTGTAAAAATGACCACTAAATTCCAAAATAATATTCAATACGTTAACATGATGAGGGTAAGCTTTGGAACAGTATGTACGACACTGACGCATGCACCGGCCGTAACTGAGCGTTCATGGCGCTTGCTCATCCCGCTCGTTGCATCCTCGCGTGAATGAATCGCGTAATGAAATATAACTTTATTTAAATAGACCTACTTCCAAGTACTTTTGAATCGTCAAAAAAAAGTGAATCTACCACCATTTTGGAAAGCAAAATCTACCGAGAAGAGCCGGCAAGAAACTCTAATAGTTGCTCTTTTTAACATAATGAGGTACACTGACATGTATAATATACAAAGGATTGAATGACCGCAAGGGCATATTATTCTACATCCCAAAAATGCCTTCGAAAATATTGAAGAAAACCCGTCGTAGCGAGCTAGTTGCGTGCGCAAGCCGCAGCGGGCTGACTCTGGCGCCTTCACCGCAGACCAAACAACTAATTAACATACAAACGACCATTATATATATAAACATACGCCGGCCACGTCCGAGCTTGGATGAAGGTCCGACTTCGAAATCAAACGACTATATTTACATATAGTATAACTTTTATGTTAAGCTCATTCTGGTCGAGTGGCCTGCCTTTCGGTTTTCTATAGACTATACTCTGGAAAGTGCGGCTGAGTTGTGATATTTAATTCCCTTCTCCCTCTTTTACCATAAATTGACTGCGCACCGTGCGGGTTTTTTTTTATTATTTTACTCTGGCTCGACATAGTGACTACAGAGTACCTGATGGAAAGTACAGTGTAGCCCAAAAACGAAAGCGACTATCAAAGGATGAAAATCCATTGATAGTCTACATCGTAATGTCGGCACACATATACCGCGACTGAAGGTCTCTAGGTATATGAGCTATTGGATATACACAAGCTGATCCCGAAACGCGACAAGCCGAAGCTGGTCACTACGACGGGCTTTACACCCATGTACCGTGGTCGCGATCCAGACGGGCACCGACGCCCTACCACCTCGCCGCTGCTCGTTTAGCACCACCCAGGAGTCACGTGTAGGGAAACTAGAGTAAAGCCTACGGACGCGAGCAGCTTCGACTCCCAAACCCCTTATGCACCCTTATGTGGTTGACATTCCAGCTGCTCGCACGAGGCTATTTGCCTTCCCTTTTTTGCGCAGGCTTTCACCACTAAAGAGATAAATTCGATTTCTGCGTCTCTTTTTCCACCATCTTACGACATGGGAATCATCAAAAGACGAGTGAATCGGTATTTGTTGGGTGAGCGCGCTCCATCGTCAGCCTCATCATCACTTTCCATCGGGTGAAATTGAGGTCAATCCAAGAGCTTTCAATGAACTGTCAATATATTTATATCAAACCTTAGAAATTATTTAAAAACCGCTTTTAAAAAGCAAAAAGATATTGAAGCTGTGGTAGCTAAGAGGATTAGATACCGGATACCATGCGCGGCACGCAACTGGTCTTAGGTTGGAATCCCGGCACATGTACCTGGTTTTTTTCAGATTAAGTATGGATTTTGACCCACATGCTCAGCGGTAAGGGGAAACATCGTGAGGAAGCCCGCATGGCTTCTAATGGTGTTTATTTCGACAGTAGGTTAACTTTTATTCCTCGCATTGAATATATCGTAACAAAAGCATCTAAAATGGTGGGCTTTGTGATTAGAAACTGCAAACTTTTTAAAAATCAGAGTACCAAAATCTCCGTATTCAATGCGTATGTGAGAAGTTTGCTCGAGTACTGTAGTGCTGTCTGGACTAGTGATGCCACGAATAGTGAATTGGCCGAATACCGAATACCGAATATTCGGCAACGCTGTCGGCCGAAGCGCCGAATATTCGGCGTGGAATACATGCTTGTCGGGGGCGCGTTAGCTGGATTAAGGCAAGTTGCAACCTGTTTTCCTAGTTGCGTTGGCGCGGCCAGCAAAGACAATACAATACCCAATACAAACGAAAAACAATACCCAAACCTTTTGAAATCTGCTAAAGTTTATCTTTCTTCTCCTGGAAGTAGCGTGTTTAGTGAGAGGTTGTTTTCTGAGGATAGTAACATTTACGATGAAAAGCGTAATCGTTTGCTACCAAAAAATGCTGAAAAGCTTATTTTCATCTATCACAACTTACCACTGATCAATTTTAATTACTAAAGTGTTGTAATTTGGAAATAAATACATAATTTTGAGTAATATAACGTGTCTTTTTTACATGATTTGGTATTCGGTATTCGGCCGAATAGTGTGTATTATTCGGCCGAATACCGAATAGCAAAAAAAGTGGCCGAATAGGCCGAATACCGAATAGTTGCCGAATATTCGTGGCATCTCTAGTCTAGACCCCTCACTATACTACCCACAAACTCCTCATCGAAAGAATACAGAAGCGATTCGTCAGACATCTAGCATACTCAGTTGGGCGTAGCAAGTTCAAATTTAATTACCGGGATAACTTGAGGTACTTTGGAATGGATTCGTTGGCTGCACAAATGAAATTGTCAGATATGGCCAACCTTTATAAAATTATTCGACGCGCAACAGACTGCCCAGTTTTGCTCCAGCAATTCCATTTTAGGGCCCCCTGCGTTACCCCAGGCACCGTGTAAACTTGCTCGTCCCACCCTATGCTCGGACATCCCTGGGCTATAATTCGTCAATTTGTAGGTTATCTTTGTTGACAGTCTGCAGGTATTTAAAAGGAAAATCATCGGGTGGTTGAGTGATACGGAGTAGTTGTTCGTGTGATTTTTCTTTTCTTTTAATTTTTGTTGTGATTTTTCTTTTGCCTATGGTTTCACTTTGACTGATTTATTCTTATTTGTTAATGTGTTTGTTTTATAAGTTGTATCCAGAGATGGGCAAAAAGTAATCAGATTAACGATTAACGATTACAAAATGATGTCGTAACTTTAATTTTCTTGCTTTGTAATCATGTTTAAATCCATTTAAAACATTAAGAAATCATAAATGTGTATGCAATCTGGGATTCTGTAGTCTTTAAAACACAGATGAGCAAGATGCAGTCATATTAATGGTAAAAAACGTAAAATGTAATCGTTAATCATTTTTATTAATCTGATTACATTTTACCATCTATGGTTGTATCGTTTATGTTTTTAAGGCAAGATGTGGTGGCCTTAAATGGCGCAACACGTAAATGTACATTTTTGCGATTTTTTTTTTATTATTTTGTAATGTCCTGGCCACTGGCCGCCCTTAATTATGTAACAATAAAATAAAATAAATAAGAATGCCATGTGTACTAGTGCTGTGAAAACGATAATCAGCTGCAGTACCGGTAACGATGCGCACTGCATATATGATATAACCGCAAAGTGTATACAATCTATACTAATATTATAAAGCTGAAGAGTTTGTTTGTTTGTTTGTTTGAACGCGCTAATCTCAGGAACTACTGGTTCGAATTTAAAAATTATTTTTGCGTTGTATAGACTATTTATCGAGGAAGGCTTTAGGCTATATAACATCACGATGCAACTATTAGGAGCGAAGAAATAATGGAAAATGTGAAAAAAACGGGGAAAATTATTCATCCTTGAAGGCTTCCATTGCGTGCGCTGCGAAAACGGTTCAAGATACCAAAAATATATGTATGAAAGAATTATTCCTCTTAAAATGATCTAAAAAAATATACACGACAGTATATGTCTATCTTTGAAGATTAACTCACTAGAGCCGTTTTTATGGTAATCGAATTTGGTCAAAATTAATGCATTATTTGTTAAGAGTTGTATCAACGTAATAATATTAATATTTATCCAAATAAATGTGTTGTTGATTAAGAGTATTTAATTGTGAACAAAATTGTCTTTGACATCCCTTAATTTCAATGAACATCTTAGAAGATATTACAATAACTTATATAGCAAAACAACGTTTGCCGAATCATTATTAAATATAGAACTTATTTAGTTCCACGTACATCCAATTTGATTATTATTTTCGTAATACTTTAACTATTTCTCCCCTGTATAGCTGATCAGCAATCATCTCACGAACCCTTACTACGCGATAACCCAGCAAGTAATAGCCATAACCTAATTCTCCGATACCCCAAAAGACCGTAAAAATTATACAAACGACTGAGCATAGAATTTTACGACCTACCTTATCACTTCATTACATGAGATGAAGTGTGTACGGATAAATGATAGTAAATAGTAGGGTTAATCGACGTTTCGGTTTCGGGCACTTTCGGGCAATATTTGTTCCAAGTTTTAGCCGAAACAGAAGGTTTATAGCAAACGAAATATATGCGAAAAAATGTAAGATGACGCGTTAATCGCAGTCCGCGCGATGACTGACACGGTTTATCATCGGACTCATGTTCCACCAAGTGTGATTGTGGTCAAGCGTTCAAATATTCAACGAGGAATAATAATGAATGTAAATAAGATTAATGGATGTATTAGGTTCAGATGATTGATAATAATAATAATTTTATTGGATCAAAAATTTTACATTATATAATTTAATTTACGTTGACGCCTGCACTAGTCGTGAGACTGTATCGCAGACGTCAGCGCCCACCATTACAGAGAATACAAATGATTACAAAAATATATAAAAATATACAGACGTGTTGTGTATAGGTGTGTTATGTGTAGAAAAGGGTGAGTAAAGAGTGTTGTGTGTATGTGCAGATTATATATAAGCATTTAAAAGATTTTCAGTTTGTAAATAATCGAGCTGCAACAAGTAATCCTTGACTTTGATTTTAAGTTCATAAAGGGAAAGGGGATAGATATTGAGAATTACATTTAGTTTGTTGTAAAATCGAGCGCTTAAAATTTTGAAGTGTCTAGAGGCGACCGAGGTGCGGTGAAATTCAGTTTTACAGACAGTAAGCCCTAGACGTTTATTTAGAATGCCTAAATCCAATGATTGAGTGTCATGCCTAAAAACAATAGTTTGGAGCACAAAGAGCTGTCTCACAGTCATGATTTTAGTCTCATTATACAGTAGTGTTGTTGGGTATAAGAACGGTTTTTTAAACATGACTTTAAGAACAGCTCTCTGCGCTCGTTCCAGTTGGATTAGATGACTAGTACAGGCACCACCCCAAGCTGTGATGCAATACGAGATAATTGACTGCGCGAGTGCAAAATAGACCATTCTTACAACATCATTAATGTTAGATTAAGATAAATAATGCATTAGAGTTAAAATTAGTAGTATTAGAATTAAGTAGATATACTTCGAAGAAAGAAAAAGTGTAATTAGAGATAAGAAGAAAGTAAATAATAAGCAAACATTGTAAATTGGTAATATTTGTTAGATAGCAAGGAAAAATGTAAAATAGCGATTTAACTTGGCAGAATGTTCTTTCCTTTCAATATCAAAATAATATTCATACCGTTTAACCCTTATGTTCCAAGGATGTCTAATAGAATCTAACCGTGCGTTCAAAAACTGAGAAATTACCTAAATATTCATATAAAAATATTAAGTTTGCGCTAAAAACTTGTGGCAGTAGGTTTTGTAAATTCTGATGTATCTCCATAGACACACTATCAAGAAAAGGGTTAAGGACGTTGCAATGTAATAGCAACTGGTGAAAATAGAATTAAATTAAAAAAAAACAATATTCAACAAGGTCAAAATATTTTTTTTTTTTTATTCTGACTCGACACAGTGACTGCACCATACCTGATGGTAAGCATGGTGCAGCCAAAAAAACGCCAACGACTATCGATAGGCAAGAAAAACCCAACGGTAGTCGCAGCGATCATGCCGACCTGCACAAATATCTCTTCACGTTACACTTAAAGGATCCCATATCATAGGATGGTGGGAACACGCTCGCTGGAAGACCATTCCACAGCCCAACGACACGGCAAAAGAAGGAGTTAGAGAACTTCTTAGTCCTAGCTGGGATATGAGAAACCGTAAAGCTGTGACTCCGCAAACCCGCGCGCGTGGTTCTATTCAGGAAAGGAGAGGGTGGAACAAGGTTAAACAACTCTTCAGAACACTCGCCATGATACAGACGGTAGAAAACGCTCAGTGAGGCAATATCTCTGCGCAACTGGAGCGGTTCAAGATGCTTAGTCACGTCAGGATCATTCACAATGCGGACAGCCATCCGCTGCAACCTATCCAGGGCGTCAAGTAAGTACTGAGCAGAACCGTCCCAAAGATGCGAACAATATTCCATTTAATCTTCACACACAAAATTACCAGCATGTAAGAGATGTGATAATATCACGATGTAAAAAATTATAATACACTGTGACATTATAGCCATTTCAGAATCGAAAAACTTCAATTCTATAAATGGCATAAAATTTCAATGCTCATAAAAATAATATATTCACCCTTTACCATTTTTTTTGGAAAACTTCAGGGCTTCTGTGAGGGCTATCGTCCAGGTTTGTTAGATTCTTACTGACTAATACCACCGGGATGTTCCTCGGATCCGTCTGCTGGAGACATGAGTACGGCTGTGCCTGATTCGTCGAGCGTTCTTCAGACGCTTCTCTTCTACCTTTACGAGGGAAGGGAATAAAGACCACCTCCTCTTCCACGTCATTTAGCACAGAGCAATGCGTGGGACCGTACCAAGCACTGCTCACGTCTGAAATCATAGTTTCAGTCCGTATAGTGGCATATATTTAATTAACTATTTTGTTATTGATTTTTTTAATTTAAGTATTCACAACTATAGATACAAATAACTTATCTATGATTTATTAAATTTAAGTATTAGATAATATAGATACACAAAACTTGTCTATTGTACCTTTATTTTAATGTATTTGCGTTAACTACGCTTTAGAATTACGTTTCTAATTGCGTTCCTTTGTCAACAATTTCTAAATCAACTCGGAACGATATCATAATTTCCAAAATTACTATTAATGTATTTTTGTGGCACGTATTTTTTTTTATTCTATTTATTTAAGGGACTTTTACGTGTGTACGTATGTCAGCCCCATCGTACCCTAATACAGAAATACCTAACATATTACATATGGTGCCAATGATCTGAAAAAGCCAGACGCCTCATCAGATAATAGTTCTGTTAAGATTTTGTTAAACATCCCGATGTCAAGTCTGTTCAGACCAAATTTGTGGCACGTATTTAATATGTAAATATTTCACAAAAACGCTTATTTTGCAGAAAACTTATGTAAGAATAGAATAATGGCTCGAATTCGTGCCAAGGTTACAGCTGTATGTAAAATGAACGGAGAGGTTTTGTTGGGCGCAAAGACTCTGCGAGATATACCTACACAATGATATTTCATGTCGTTTACATCGCCGCGGGGAAATAATCATTATAGTTTTTTCTTTATCCTGACTATGCATAGTGACTACACCGCATCTGATGGTAAGCACGGTGCAGTCAAAAAAAAAACAACAATTATCAATAGTAAAGAAAAACCCATCAGTAGTCGCAGCGATTATCCAGCACAAATATATCTTCAATGGTTAAAGGACCCACCGATTTAGGAAGGTGGGAACACGCTCACCGGAAGAGCATTCCACTGCCCAACGACTCGGCAAAACTAAAAGATAGAGAATTAAATTGTCAAGGGTGACAATTTCAGAAAGTACATCCTCAAGGACGGTTCGGTCGACATATGTCGGGCATGCCACCGTCCTGGAGAATCTTCGAAGCATGTGGTTTCTGGTTGTTCGTTTCTTGGTAGACGAGTTCTAGCACAGGCATAATCAAGTAGCCAAGATTATACTTCAGCAATTTGCTCTTTCATACATAGGGCGGTTTGCATTAACAAATTAAATCAATTTAGAGTTATATAAAATGCTATTTAGCGCTGATCTGTACTTATTATCTTGCACTAAATCAAAATCTAGCTATAACAACTCTTAAGCTGAAATCATCATTAAGATGGAATCAAACCAATTCAATTAATAAGCGTTTTACACAAGCTTAAACTAGATTAATTCGTTAGTGCAAGCCGCCGTTAGTGTATTGAGCCACCATAATACTAGTGCGTACTCGTATCTCACCCACTTCTCGAGAATCGTGCAATGCCAATAGACCAAACATTGTGGTACTCAGAGATGGGCAAAATGAAATATGATTAATGATTAACGATTACGAGTACAAAATGTAGTCGTAATTTTAATTTTCTTGCTCAGTAATCATGATTAAATCCATTTAAAACGTTAAGAAATTATAAATGTGTATACAATATGGGATTCTGTAGTGTTTAGAACATAGATGAGCAAAATGCAGTCATATTAATGGTAAGTAACGTAAAATGTAATCGTAATCATTTTTACATTTTCTGATTACATTTTGCCCAGCTATGGTGGTAATAGATCGATCGACATGCAAGGCTATACTCACTAGTCGGTGTGTAATAATTATAATATAAAATACCATCACGCTATATCCCTTTCGAGGTGAGCAGTGGCCAGTAGCGCAGCTGATCGCGATTATCACACTACTAGTACACAAGACAGTATCATTAGATACCATGCGGCTTTCCTCACAATCTTTTCTTTCAGCGGAGAGCAATGGGACCCACATCAGTACTTAATTTGGAAAAATTCAAAAACACGAGCTGGGATTCCAATCCACGACCGTTCGCGTCGCCGTGTATGGATACCGGTCCCTTATCCACAAGGGCTCCACAGCCACACATATTCGATAAGTATATTTATTTTAATATATGGTAGTATTACACTAAAAACATTGTATTATAAATATATTGAATAAATATATAATACAATGGTAAATGATTTTTTCATTTCCTACTGTAACAGTCTATAGTATTATATTTAGCCATGGAATTAGAAATATATGGAAGGGTAACCTAGTACAAAACCTGCGCTTAAAGCTAAAGCAACATATTTCTATTTGGTCATCTTTTCATTTAACTCTTTAGCATTTCTTGAAATAAATACGATACAGAAAGAGCTCAATGTAATTCAACTCACAAGAACATGACGCGACAACTCGCTCCAAATGGTTATTTGATAATGTTCTATTTAAGAACTTTTTAGCGAGATTATGCAGTTTTATGATTTTTATTTTCAAGGAAACATACAGCGATATATAAACTATAAAAACACACAAAATAAAATACATAAGCTAGAAAAGTTTTCAAAAAATCCAAACATAAATCGAGCTAAGAGGCAGAAAGCAAAAAAAAAGAACTAAGTAATATGTAAAGAAGAACAAGTATAACAAAATTTAAACTGTCGAGCCGAGACCGACCGAAATTTCCCTTTTTTTTACACTGGCTTGACATAGTGACTACAGAGTACCTGATGGTAAGTACAGTGTAGTCCAAAAACGAAAGCGACTCTCAAAGGATGAAAATCCATTGATAGTCTCCATCGTCATGTCGGCCCACATATACCACGACTGAAGGTCTCTAGGTATATGAGCTACTGGATATACGCAAGCTGATCCCGAAACGCGACAAGCTGAAACTGGTCACTATGACGGGCTTCACACCCATGCACTGTGGTCGCGATCCAGACGGGCACCGACGCCCTACCACCTCGCTGCTGCTCGTTTAGCACCACCCGGGAGTCACGTGTAGGGAAGCTAGGGTAAAGCCTAAGGACGTGAGCAACTTCGACTCCCAACCTACATACGGTAGACCAAATAAAAAGAGTTCCAATGGAAGGAAATGTCAAAAAACGCAGAATGAGCGCGAGTGCATGAAGGCACTTATGAATGTTAAGGAAGTGGTTTGCAACCATAGAGAGAAATAGCGTTCTCTGCCTACCCCAATAGAGGCTTAACATAATTATAGATACATTTTTTCTCACTATTCTTCTTTATATCAAAATTCTATAATTCAAGTAAAGCAATGCCAGATCGCTAGTGTATCATTAGCATAAAAATATAGTAAGCAATCATAATTAATTGTCCTTAATAGTACGAAAAATTCAAGGCTTTCCTAGTTTTAGCAGTCTATAAGGATATCCATACAATAACCGGTTTGCCATTAAGTGGGTGCCTCCACGCCTATGCTAGACGAATAATATTTACAATATTTTCGCATTCATTAAATCGTTCTTTAATAAATAACAAACATTTACGACGAATTGCACCCACTAATCAAATCTAGCTTACATTTTGTATAAAACGCTATTAAATCGAAGCGGCTTAATTCCATCCATGACTATTTAAATTTGACGTGTGTGAAAGATTTTCAATCAATATTTCACTATTTAAGATGAGTAATATACGATAAAAACTCCGCCTTTAATGATTGCCTACATCATAAAGAAAAACAATGTACAAAAATTCATGTTTCTAGCTTCAGAAAGTTTGATTCTACTATGATATGACATGCTGGACTAGTATTTTTATTATATAGAGGACGATTGAGTGGTTTCTTTGATAACTCATGGGAAACTCCCTGTGTCAGATCGGATGCGGTGACCCTGTTCAGCCACACTCCTACTGACTACAAACTCCTCGGGCGCCCTCTACTCCCAGCAAGCTATGCCTGGGAACCATATTTCTCCCGTAACGAAAAGCGAACAAAATGCCTTCTCTGAGGACTAACTTTGTCAGAGTGCGTGTAAAGGGGTACACCCATCAGGACCTCTCTATCTACCGGTGCGCAGGGCAAAAATACACCGCTTTTACTTCATTCGGGCAGGAGACTCTATTATTTCAACTGCTCAGTCTTAGATAATTTTCGGGATCATCTTGCATTAGTCCTCATGAAGCTTTTTCTTCTTACACATTCAACTACAAATTTTAGATGTTTGTATTTCTTTAAAGTAAAGCTCTTCGTCCATTACACCGTACCATGCTGTTAACGCGCACGCCGCGTCCCGCAACCCCCGCCGCCTACCTCAGCAGCGGTCGTGCGTCGCCGGCGCGCACACAATCGCTATATAACTTGACATCCGAACGCTTTGCTAACAAACTATATTTTAAATCGAGTAAAACAATAATTTACAATACGGTTTATTCATTTAAAAACTGGCAAATTTTCCGCGAGAACACATACAATAACCGTGTTATGATGATGATGATGATGTCCTAGCCGGATTCGGCCACGGCGACTGTTTCAACACCGATTAAGAAAATCGAGGTCCAGTTTACGGAAACAGTCAATTGCGCAGGAGATATTTAAGTGCATAGCTGGACGCGCAGCCAGAAAAGCACTCTCTCGTCTGAGCTCCCTCAGGCCCCATGGAATGGAGAACCAGTACGATCGGGAGGGAGCGGAATGCAGGTTTGGTCGAGTTTTCCTTCTCTGAACACCTGGTTGAATTGCAGTGTTAAAGAAATACCTTAGTCGCCTTTTACGACGCCTCAGCAAGAAGAGGGGGGTGCTATTCTATTCTGCCGGTAGCCACCACGGCACCGTGGCAACCGTGTTATGACCGTATTAAAAACGGCACAAAATGATGCGCTTTACCTCATCCACTACAACGTAGCAACCGCGTGTCTTACCCGTTTATAATGAATTTGGTGACCATAGTATCCACGTACCATCCGCATACATTCCCCTAGGTCACCTAGGCGCCTATACATGACAGTTTGGAAACGTCGTACGCCGTGTCAGGTGCAAACACTCCGTGCAGGGAATGCTACGGTCTTGGCCGGAGACGGAATGATCTAATGTGCTTAATGTCTTGTATTTCTATATAAAGCTTTTATTACTTAATACGGTTGTAGTACGGTCATAGTATGATAAGATATAGTGAGACAAATAGCTCAAGTAGTCATACTGTAGCATATTTCAATCCACAAAATATTCATCTTCAATGAATTAAAGAAATGCTTTATTTAAATTAACTTATTATTTAATAAATGTATTAGGGGCATTACCACACCCAGTGTTTTTTATCGTTTGAATTATGGCAAGTGATCTGAAGAGTTTAACCTCAAAAGAAAGACAGAGAGAGTTTAAGAGTTTGGGAGTCGAAGTTGCACGCGTCCGTAGGCTTTACCTTAGTTTCCCTACACGTGACTCCTGGGTGGTGCTAAACGAGCAGCAGCGAGGTGGTAGGGCGTCGGTGCCCGTCTGGATCGCGACCACAGTACATGGGTGTAAAGCCCGCCATAGTGACCAGTTTCGACTTGTCGCGTTTCGGGATCACCTTGCGTATATTCAGTAGCTCATATACCTAGAGACCTTCAGTCGTGGTATATGTGGGCCGACATGGCGATGTAGACTATCAATGGATTTTCATCCTTTGATAGTCGCTTTCCTTTTGGACTACATTGTACTTACCATCAGGTACTCTGTAGTCACTATGTCAAGCCAGTGTAAAAAAAAAACCTCATTCCACGCTCTCCCTTTCATAACAGAACCGCGCTTGCTGGATTGCTGTGCCACAGTCTTACGGTGACTTCTATTTCAGTTAGAACTAAGAAGTTCTCTAACTCTTGCCTTTGTCGGGTCGTTAGATTGTGGAACGGTCTTCTGGCGAGCTTGTTCTCTTCGTTCTTTGATATTGAGTTGTTTAAGTGAAGCAGGATCGCGGCAACTATCGGCAGTCGGTTGACTCTCGATAATTGTACTCGATTTTTGGATTGCACGATACTTTTTATCAGTTTTTTTTTTTACCTTTAGCTTATAGTCACTGTGCCGAGTGAGAAATAAAAAAGCAAATAAAGTTGTCGACATAACCCATGTCACATTTTAATAGATTTTAGTATTGTAAAATCAACATTTTACCAAGCAAACATAATAACACAATAATCATAACGGGTTCTACCAGTTGTTGCATTAACGGAAACTAAATTGTTATTTATGTATAAAAAAAAACATTTACTGCTGTTCAAAGTGGCTATAGATCAAGATCATATAATTAAAAAACATATATATGTAGAAATTATGTTTTGTATATTCGGCTCCTTTAGAAGAATGGTGAGAAAAAAGTAACTTTAAATTTTTTTTGTATAATTAGTTAGTTTTCTCTTATTATTTTGTGTCACCAAGCTTGATTTTTGTTTTGTATTTTTTCTTATGGGAATTTACTGGCATGTGCATCTTTTTTTTTATTCTTCATACATTGCTGCACGTTTCTCTGAAAATACAATATATAAAAAAAAGAATGATATTCACGAAAACAGAAAAAATGTTACTTCATATTTAGTCGCACATTTTGTACTAATATATCCTTTAATATTTTTCTTAATTCCTTGATGTAAATATGCAGCGAATATATTTACTTTGAAGGTATGTAAACAAACTTCTTCGTACACGTGTCGGATATAAATACGCACAAAAGGTGTGAGGTTCACGTTTGGAGAGATATTCCAGCATTTATTACAAATTATGATGATTCGACACAAGTTTTACTGTTTGTACCTCAGTGCAATACATGAGCGGCGGGCGTTTTATGCCTGGACGGTAAATCATTAACACAAATTAATGTAATTAAAATAGGCTTATTACAAACGTTTATTGATCGTTACTTCTTCGGACTTCGGATAAACATGGATAAGACCAAAATTATATATTTTTTTTTACACTGGCTCGACATAGTAACTACAGAGTACCTGATGGTAAGTACAGTGTAGTCTAAATACGAAAGCGACTATCAAAGGATGAAAATCCATTGATAGTCTACATCATCATGTCGGCCCACATATACCACGACTGAAGGTCTCTAGGTATATGAGCTACTGGATATACACAAGCTGATCCCGAAATGCGACAAGCCGAAACTGGTCACTATGACGGGCTTTACACCCATGTACTATGGTCGCGATCCAGACGTGCACCGACGCCCTACCACCTCGCTGCTGCTCGTTTAGCACCACCCAGGAGTCACGTGTAGGGAAACTAGGGTAAAGCCTACGGACGCGAGCAGCTTCGACTCCCAAAAAACATATATATATATATATAACAGATTGCGTTATCCTGACTCCTGTTATCCTGTTAAAACTTTATTTATGCAAGTAATGTTTATTGTTAGTAAAAAAAATTTAGAGGCTCTTTAAAACCTTGAAATTTTGTAAATTGTAATTTTTGACTCTTCCGACTAAAAAAGTTGCCGACTCCTGGTGTAGAACCTCTGCACACGCCATCAGTCCGTCACTCACACCGCAGCGTGTCATCGACAGGCGACGCGACCCATTTACCGACGCGTGATAAGCGAGCACGCTTGCAGAACTCCGCCGTAATGGGATCTCTCCGAGTACTGCACGCGTGAGTTCAAACGTTTAATCTTTCATGTCGTGTGTAGCATTAATATATTAAGTAATTGAAACGCGATATTCGATATTTTATTTCTCCACGTGTTAGTGTTTATGCATTCTAGATATAAATCAGACTCACTGGGGCATAAATCGCTTCTTAAATTGTAATATATTATAATTATTATTTTTATTACTCCTGAATGGTATCTAATAAAAACGGGAACGGCGATCAGCTGCGCTACTGGTCACATTGGGCGCGACGCAAAGTGGATACAGCCCAAAGTATCTCTGCTCACCAAGAAAGTGCTTCAGCGTGACTATATATGTTTCTATTATTATATTATCAATACAAACATACAAATCGCCATTGTAGATTCAACTCTTAGGTCTGTAATTCTATCTTAACTTGGCTGAACAAAACAAATCTACTTTTAATCAACTTACTAAGCGTTTTTTTACCCTCTATATCACAATTAGTGTTCTGAAGAGTTATTTAACCTTGTTCCATCCTCTGCCTTCCATAATAGAACCACGCGCGCGGATTTACGGTGTCACAGCTATACGGTATCTTACATCCCGGCTAGGACTAAGAAGTTCTCTAACTCTTACTTTTGCCGTGTCATTAGGTTCTGGAATAGTCTTCTAGCGAGCGTGTTCCCTCAGGTCTATGATATTGGATCCTGTAAAGTCAACGTGAAGAGATATTTGTGCAAGGCATGCGACTATCGATTGTTTTTCTATACTGTTGATATAGTTGTAGTTGTTTTTTGGACTGCACCATACTTACCATGACTAGCCCGAGTCAGGATTAAAAAAAAGAAAAAGACCGCTACAACAATTTGATAAAAACACAAAAAAGCAATAAAAAATATATTTTCTCCCTAATTAAACCATAATTACGAAAGCAATATATTCCAGTCTTAAGTCACTCACCGATTCCAGGCAATAAAATCGTCGGTGCCCTTTCAAAAGTAATTTAAAATTAAACAAGACCCCATTTAAATGCAGCATTTCACTCTAATAAACATAGCGTTTTAGACGCAGTGGCTATAAAGGGTGTTTCGCTCGATCGTTAAACTAAAAGTTTCGCCGCACGATTTGAATACGGTGTAAATGTGTCGCCCCACGAGCGGGCGCGAGCGATGTTCGCCGCGATTTAATATGTTAATAATTTATATTGAAATATATATTTGCCCTGTGTATCCTTTATAGGGTCTATATCCGTGCCATTTATCTATGTTACAAAGCAATAAGATACATACAGCGTCATTTTATAAACGAGGAATATATTTCAGAATACAATAATATCTACCATCTTGCAACTAATAGAGATGTAAATAAATATATCGCTTATTAAATTATAATGAATTTTTTTTTATTTATATATTTATTTGCTAAGAGACATAAAAATAAGAGAAAACTAAGTAACTAAATATATAAAGTACAAGTACAATAACAAATACATAAAAAAAAATGAACTTTAATTTTTTCTCAGCATTCTTCTAAAGGAGCCGTACAAGACTCATAATTACTGGTCTGATATAAAAGGCCTAATTATAAATAATATAGTGCTAAATTAATACAGTTTTGAATTCACGACTACCGTTTGATATGAAGGCGCATACAATCCAGTCTCCTTCACAAAACCGATATTCGTTTGCCCTCTGCGCTAACGTGCCTAACTTTTAACTCCATTTATGTTTCATATTTTCTAATACTATTTTTAAATTTAGTCATATTGCATATACACACACATTTTACAATAACATTTCTTAATGTTGAGTTTTACAGCTCTGGTTAAAAGTCCTTTTAACCTTGTTTGACGTCAAAATTATGACCGCCAACCTCTACCTTAACCTATCCAGTCGCTATCCAGACCCCTAACAATAGTCCTGATAATAAGAAGTAGAAAGACGTCTAGAAAACCATAACCACGACAGATCACCAATCCAAGACCGCTAAATATCAATGGGCTATTCTAGACTCGTTTGGTCGTAGGCTGGTTGGCACTGACTGTTGACTGTCACTAAAATACGTAATATTGAGTATCCACGTGATGTCGCCTGCCTCGCAATCTTTTACCTGTTGCACAATGAAGAGTGTTCTCAGGAGTTTCACTCTCTAATTCCACTAGACCCATTTCTTCATAAAACCACTAGACCCCTACCAAGAAAGTACAAGCAGAACCGTCCCAGAGATGTGATCAGTATTACATGCAGGCCTAACCTTTTTTTCTTTTTTGTGACCTGATGCAAATTGTCCGCGTGCGGCCTCGTCAATCAGATGAAGATTTAGTCCAAGTAAAAAAAGGTTCGAGGCTATTGGGGGTTAGGATAAATCCGCCACGGTGTGCAACGGAAAGCTCATCGCAAAAAAACTAAAAAGTTTAAGGGATTGACTCGTGAAGGATTTGAACCTCCGCCCTCCGATGGTCAAGATTAAATTTATATCGGTGCTCTAACCTACTGAGCTAACGAGTCTTGTTCTTGAAAATTGGCAATGCATTATGTATTATGACGTCATTGCTCAATTGTTAGCACGGTCAATACAATATCGCGGGTAGCTGGTGGTGAATTTACAGTCTTGGCCTCCACTGCGCTTAGATTATAACCGCCCCTTTCTTATTTTGATAACCTGGTGGAAATCCTCATGGATCGCTAGAGGTTTATTATATGAGGAAAAATAATTAAAATCTATTCGACACGACGTAAAAACATCCGTTCTTACACAAACAAGAAAAAACGATTAACCCTTCCAATGATATTTTTGTAACATTAAAACTTAACCCAAAAATAACGAGTGTAGTCTCAACAAACTTTGTAGTCTCCACTAGAGGCAATAAAAGTTTATTAGTCGTAAAAAATTCTATCACTGCCCTGTCGGTGTTTACGAGGCCGTGTGTGGCCGGCCGGGTGCCGACCGAGTGCCGACCGAGTGCTGACCGGGTGACACTCAACTCTTTGACATTGCTATTGCGAGATACGCACAAAACTGTATTAGCGTTCATAGGTTCTTTATGCTGGCTCGACAAAGTGACTTTTCCACACCTGATAGTAAGAGCATAGAAAAAAAGTCCATAGAATTAGAAAACACAATAAAACTGCACACACGCGTCTGGTGCGGTCAGGCGGGACGGGTCCGCTAAATACCAGTTGGCAGTTCTAGACCCGATTGATCGTAGAGCTCGTAGAAATTGTTGGCGATGACTCTTCGATATAACAGAACATCGAGTATCGCCGTAGAGTCGCTTGCCTTGCAGTGTTTTACCGGTTGCCCATTAGAGAGTGTTCTTTAATTCCACTCGACCCATTTTATCATGAACTATTAGACACCAAGTCGGATACCATCCGTACGTGGTGGCCATAGGCCATACCTTATATCCGCACGACGAGATTCGCTTCTATATTCGTCATGCGAACAGATAGGTGGAATATGCTTCCAGCGAGCATATTCCCATGATCTTTTGTTGAGCGGGCGTGGTCCATCTTCAGACTTATCTTCACTTTCCACCAGGTGTGCTTGAAGACATGCGTCCGTCTGTAAATAATAAAAGAAATCTATGATGATGATGATGTCCAAGCCGGTTTCGGCCACGGCGACTGTTTCAACACCGATTAAGAAATTTGAGGTCTAGTTTTCGGAAACAATCAATTGCGCAGGAGATATTTAAGTGCATAACTAGACGCGCAGCCAGAAAAGCAATCTCTCGTCCGAGCTCCCTCAGGCCCGATGGAAAGGAGAACCAGTACGATCGGGAGGGAACAGGATGCAGGTTCGGTCGAGTTTTCCTTCTCTGAACACCTGGTAGAATTGTGGTGTGGTGTGGTGTGGTGTGGTGTGGTGTGGTGTGGTGTGGTGTCGCCTTTTACGACACCTCAGCAAGAGAGGGAGGTGCTATTCTATTCTGCCGGCAGCCACCACGGCTTAAAAGAAATCTATAAACTATCACAAACTAACAAATAACAAACTATATTTTTCCCAAGCCCAATCTCTACCAATGTTGTAAATTCGAAAATGTGTATTTTTGTATGTGCCGTGTTCACGTCAAAGCGGCATAACTAATTTATATGAATTTTAGCACAGAAATAGATTAGACATTGGATACGGCAATAAGGTACTTTTCGTTGCGAAAATAAAACTTAGAGAAGTCGAAATAAGGCATGCAAATTACTACGGAGAAAAATTATGGATCAACTATAAGGAAGCACTGGCGACATCTATTATCGAGTATTGTAAATCAATGGAACTATGTGAGTTCTATGTTTAATTTTTGTTGTAATAATTTATAAAAAAAAATAACAATCGACAGCATTTACATATCGTCTATACTATATATTTCTGCTTAAAATAGTTATTATTAATACAAAAGTGTGTGTCCGATCTGAATCTATGAGAGAGGCGTTTTTCTTTCTTTTTTTTTTCGGCAAGTCCTACGTTTATGGCCTGGGAAAGACCTTCACAACAAAACCGGGCTTGGTAGGCGAACGCAGAGGGCGCTCAGCCAGCGAAATTTATGGGTTGGGTGGCTACGCAAGGGCACCCCTGTGGGTACGGACATCGACTTGGGCGGCCGGCCAGTTGAAAAACGAACCTGACGGTGATCTACCAGCGTTTCGGAAGCTACTGCCTTGAGAAGAAACGCCGAAAGAAACTCAAGGCTGCGTCGGAGTGAGAGGCGTTTGTCTTTATTCTGAACTGACCAGACATAGGGATATTTAACAAAGTTTTAAAAGAACTATTTAATGAGGCGTCAGCTCTGTTCAGATCAATGGCACCACATGTATTTTTATATAAAGGCACGATGGAGCTAACATACGCAGACATGTAAAAATTCCCTAAATGAATAGAAAAAAAAACAAACGTGCTACTTTTAGGCGAATGAAGGCACGGGCACAGCTAGTGATTAAATAAACGAGACGGCGTACTCCAGTCACACAATTTCGCGACCAAATGTCCAAGGCCGTCAGTTATCGGCACATTGTACATGTTTTGCAATTAATCTATTATTGGTCTGAAAAGGAAGTATTGTGTAATCGCCGCGAATGTGGGCTACCTATCTTAATTATAATATGTTATTGAGGAAAACAATTTTGTTATTCAAAAGCTATACAATCTAATTGCACCGTAATGGTGCCATGAAAAGCCTAGTTGTGCGGGGAAGAGTATATTGAGTCAGGGCTTACTCGGGCCGGGATAAGTTGATGGACTTATGCCGTTGCACAAATGCACCCTTGTAGGCTGGATGATTTTATAAAATAAAGATTTGCGATAATTTGAGACAATTAGAAAAGTACTTACCAGTCGGAAGCGGTAAGGCACTTCACAAATCATTCACTGTATGTATTTGAGTGCATATGAATTGGAGTCTGGTGTTTGTGAGGATTTGCAATGTGTATAGCGAGTTTGAAAATAATTATTAGATGCGATTGTGATACAAAAGAATGCGATGCGATGTTTGTGTTTCAAAAGCGAGAACTGTTAACAAGAGAGTGAATGATGTACGCCAGATGGCGTTTGCGATTATGTGCGTTTACATTTTATTAATTTGAATGTTCTGGGGTGGCGACTTTCGGCGTGGCTAGGGCTCGTGGAAAATCTCCGCTACGTCAGACTGACAAGCACCTCGATCAATGAAAACTTCCGCCAAGTAGTCCAGGATAAATGGAAAACCGCCTCCAAACGTTATTCCTGACTACTAATGCCCTATCAAGAGCATACGATTAAGAAGAAAGTAACTAATTAAATAATTGTAATATATGTAGGGTAGAAATAAGTCACTCGTAACAGAAATAGTTTCATAAGTGTGTCTCTCTGTGAATACATGCTATCAAGTACGCTCGACTTTCACTGTGCTCCCGTAATTCAGTGGTTTCTGGGCATTTACCTCAATAATAAATTGCAATTGGTTATTCCGTGAAACTTACCGACAGAATAATGCCTCCCTCTTCATCATACTAAGGTGTTATAAGAATATAAGAGCCTGCAGATTGCTTCTGCTGGCACCTTCTCTACACACAGCGCACAGCCGCAACTCGCATTGGACATTGTATGCTGGGTTACATGTCCAAATCCCTTCAAAAATTGTAACTTCCTTCCTGGATGAACACAACCTGCTATCAAAACGCACTATGCCGAAGCAAATCACCATGTCGGTCTGAAAAAATAATTTAACTCATCTTTTATTTATGTCTTGAGATGATAGGGCGATTGCCCGAACTGATTCCTACTACAGCACACAAGTCTTAAGTCCGTTATAGTGACTCTCTTCGGCCTGTCGCGTTTCAGGATTACTGCGTCTATATCCAATTGTTCATACCTAGAGGCAATCCTTCGTTGTTGATGTGTGCCGACATAGCGATGGCTGCTGTCACTCCGAGGCAACCTTGAGTTTCCATCGGCGTTTCTTTTCAAGACAGTCGCTGCCGAAACGCTAGTCGACCACTTTGAAGTTCATTTTCTGGCTGGCCGCCCTAGTCGAGGTCCGTACCCACAGGGGTGCCCTTGCGTTACCACCCAACTCATAAATCTCTGGCTGGGCACTTTAAGAGTTGGCTCTCTTTGCCTGGTGTAGTTGTAAAGGTCTCTCCTGGCCATCAACGTAATATCCTGCCGAAAAAAAAGCTACTATCAACATATTTTCGTCGCTGTCGTACTTTCCGTTAAGAGCAATATAGTCACTTTTTCAAATCAGTATTAAAAAAGTCAACATGCGCAGTAAATAGAATAAGTTTGAGAACCTCTGCTGTGTGTGAGGGCACGAACAGAACCTAGTTAACAATATGAATGTTGTCATTACAGTTAATATATTTGAAAATGTAAGAATGCAACTTAATTTGTAGCCATGACCGAAATTAAATTTACTTATAGAACCATTGTATTCATATGGAACAATTACATCAATAATTATAATTTCTACTTACAATAAATTATAAATAACTTCATTACTACATGCAACAATTTTAATAAAGAAATATGTTATAAAGGCAAGACCATGCGATAAATTAAATTTGAAAAGAATTGAATCTACCGAGAAGAGCCGGTAAGAATCTCTAGTAGTTGCTCTTTTTAAATGATGAGGAACAAACATATAATACATAAAAGAAAGAACGTCCTGACAGAAATATAGATGGGTATACTATTATGCATTGGCTATCATTCCATAGATGCATGAAAGCATTGCATGCCCTGACGATAAATAAGTCTTGCATAAATTTCTGAAATTGAAACAAAAAGAAACCATTTATATTTATATCTATTTTATATTCACGCCATCTACCTTTCCTATGAAAGCAATATAATATTTATTATCATAATATAATATTCAAGTGAATTACACGAATTCTGCCTACCCTGTCCAAATATCCTATGCACGTCATTGCTATTATGTCATGTGTAAGTGCCGTGAGAACGGCGATCGCCTGCACTTCTGGTCACCCCGGGCACGTAATATAAACGCAAAAGGGATACAGTCACTAATGCACCTCTGCTCACCCCTTAAGGAATATAGCGTGACGATATATTATTATTATTTAATCAATTCGCATCTACATTCAAAATGTGAACAGCGAAGGAGTGGAATACGCTCTCTATTTATCCATGTTCTTACAATTTGCGACCTTTAAAAGAAGAGTAAATAGGCATTTGTTGGGCGGACGTCGTTAATCAGAGGCCTCAACTCCGCCTAACTCTAGACGATTGAGGTCAAGCGTTTAAATATAATAAACTATGAAAAATAAGCTACAATCTAACATACTGCATACACGTGTCGCCCGTAACAAAACAACACTAACACATACAAATTAAAATTTTAAATTAAACATTTAATGATTATATTTCTTTGTCGTTTATCCATGCACTGAAAATTCTGAACTTTAAATCGTAATTCCTGGGCTTTAAAGCATAAATTTGGTTGCAGAAAACCAAGTAAACAATTCGCGAAATGAGGACACTTCCGCGTTGTGTTTAGCATCAAATAGGTTTGGCATTACTAGGGCTGTCAATTAAAGATATCAGGGAAAGTATAAAATGTCTTATAATCTCAATTAAAGAGTAAAGAGAAAAAAAGAGAGATTAAAGAGTATTAATATTAGTTGAAGTAACAAATTAAGATTATAACACATTTATACTTTCCCTTTTTGGACTCATTACGAATACTTTAACGGGGCTTATGCGCAAACCTACTTACTTCTAATTATGTCTCGATGTTTCAACCTGGTTACACAGGTCATGGTTACGAGCAGACTGACGCGCCTCATAAAAACCTTTACCACCACTGGGTCACCACTGGTCAAACCTAACTATGACAAATTGTACACCGGCATGTATTTACAATAAAAATATTTAGCTTGTGACTTGTGACAGCCCTCCCTTAATCACTTACAATGCTATATCACTTTACCAAAACCATATAACGTATTAATGCTCCTCTGTTATACCTACTGTTGTTTTGATAGTAGTTTTTGCTTAATTGGCATTAATTGTATGTATATATAACCAGGTATAAGCCGTGGTGGCTGCCGGCAGAATAGAATAGCACCCCCCTCTTCTTGCTGAGGTGTCGTAAGAGGCGACTAAGGTATCTCTTTAACACCGCAATTCAACCAGGTGTTCAGAGAAGGAAAACTCGACCAAACCTGCATCCCGCTCCCTCCCGATCGTACTGGTTCTCCTTTCCATCAGGCCTGAGGGAGTTCGGACGAGAGAGTGCTTTTCTGGCAGCGCGTCCAGTTATGCACTTAAATATCCCCTGCGCAATTGGCTGTTTCCGAAAACTGGACCTCGAATTTCTTGACCGGTGTTGAAACAGTCGCCGTGGCCGAAACCGGCCAGAACATCATCATCATATAACCAGGTTTAAAGTCGGATTTACCAGTACAATAGACTATTATCTCCCTTTTCATCATACTGAATTGTCGAATAAGCGTACGAGCCAACTAAGGTGTACAAACTGCCGGCTTGCGCGCAGATTGCTTGTGCCGGCACCTTCTCTGCACAGAGCGCGCACCCGCCAGCCTGCATTGGACATTGTCTGCTGGGTAACATGTCCAAACTCCATCAGGGATTCCACAAATATACCACAAATAGTGAAGGGAGGCTTTTGCATTGCATTGGCACAAAACTAGCTAATAATAATAACCAGGTAAGATTTTACTGTGTTATTTTAAACGCAATAGAGTCCTATCGAAAGCCTCGGTTAAGCATTTCGGCCAAAAAAAACACTTTCGGTAAAACTTAAATAGATTGACTTTTTAGCTAAAGCATAATGCTGGAGTTTATAGATGCTTCTTTCTTTGACTTGGCTTAGATTGTATTCTTGTCTTCTCTTGTCTTTCTCTTGTATATTCTTTTGGGAGTTGAAGCTGCTCGCGTCCCTAGGCTTTACCCTAATTTCCCTACACGTGACTTCTGGGTGGTGCTAAACGAGCATTAGCGAGGTGGTAGGGCGTCGGTGCCCGTCTGGATCGCAACCACAGTGCATGGGTGTAAAGTGCGTCACAGTGACCAGTTTCCACTTGTCGCGTTTCGGGATCAGCTTATGTATATCCAATAGCTCATATACCTAGAGACCTTTAGTCGCGGTACATGTGGGCCGACATGCCGATGTAGACTATCATAGATTAGAAATAGATTTTCATCCTTTGAGAGTCGCTTTCGTTTTTGGACTACACTGTACTTACCATCAGGTACTCTGCTGTCAATTGGTCGAGCCAGTGTAAAAAAAAAATCTCGACTTTGACTAAAACGAAATTTTATAGACCTGTCTTAAGAATGGGCTGCGCGTTATGCTAAGCAAAGTCTCAAGTCGGCGAAATCGGTAACGCTACCAACAAAAGAAGATCCCGTTGTTTCGGTTCTGTTTTATTTGATGACGATGATTTATTTATTTATACTTTTATATCTATTTATACTTTATTTATTTAATTTCCTAATAAATCTTGGAATACAGATATATTTTTTTATAAAGTTTTCAAATGTATATGATTTTATAATTAATTTTAACTAAAATATTTTTAGGGATTTCTTCTCCAGAGCTGTTAGCCCTAGATAGTTCGTCTTGTGTTTTGTTAATTATGCGTTAAAAATGCGTTTCGTTTAAACGTGTGAAAAATTTGTAAAATTATATTGTGTTGTGCATAAAACAATCAGATCAAAATATAAAACAACCGAAAATGAACTGCAGTGAGTTGATACGAAAAAAAGTTTAGCCCCATATATTCAATGTTTTCATATCCTCATTCGTGCTCATTTCGTTTTTTATGCTTTTCCTTTAACTCTTTAGCATTTCTTGATACAATTACGACACAAAAACGGCGTAATATAATAATCAGGAGGAATCATAATAATTACAACGCGTAAACTCTCTCCAGATCACTGAAATTTTTAATTTCACTTTTGACTTGTTAATATGGTTTCTTTACGTTTCCTACCGCTGTGTTTATGGCAACAGTTTGTATTGAGATGGTGTTTTTCTTGCTAAAACTTGTTATTGATCTTGTTAAAATTGTTCTATAAATTAATTTAAGCAACAAAAATATTTCGTAACAATGATTCCGAGTACAATGTGCAACCGGTTAAAAGCCCAATTATTTTTTTATAATAAGTCACGTTGTTAATTTAGCTGTAACAATTGTAAACCTTATTTACTTATCTAATTAAAACGTAATTTATAAATTAATTAAACATTCTATTTGTTGACAACATAATTGACATTTGCATTGCAGGTTATTTAAATGTCCCAAGTCTCTAAATCGGAAACAATTTGCCTCTAAACGATATGTCAAAAATATAATTATCTATCTATCATCGCACCGAATCCCTATTGGGATAGGCAAAGAGAAATGTCACTTCTCTTAATTCTTGCAAGCCTCTTTCGCTTCCCTAACATTCATTAATCCATCCCTGCATTCTCACCGATTATACGTACTTTTGACATTACCCATCATCCCAACTCTCTTTATTTGGCCTTTGTAGGTCAGCCTGGGTCTGCTTCGGCTCTTACTTCTACTCACTTTCTTCTTGTATACCGTTTTCGTCAACTTTTTATCATTCATTTCCACGTGCCCGAACCATCGGAGTATGCTTTTATGCATGCTATCGAAGGTATTATCTTTCAAAGCAATCATTCTGCGTATCACCGAGTGTTCCTCCGCATATAGAACGGGATGGGAAGAGGAACTGACATCTCGTCGAGCCATGATATAAAAGTAAATCTATTCGCGTATAGGACCCGCTAAAGTATTTATGATGAAATGAAATGTATTTTTATGAGTACAAAATGCGATAGTTTAAAATATGTTTAGGTAGTTTGTGCTGCAGCATTGAAAAAATGGCATCATAAAGTTAGACCGAATTGGCTACATAGATGGGCAAATTGTAATCAGACTAATAAAAATGATTAACGATTACATTTTACGTTTTTTACCATTAATATGACTGCATTTTGCTCATTTATGTTTTAAACAATATAAATTCCCAGATTGTATACACATTTATGATTTCTTAATGTTTTAAATGGATTTAATCAGGATTACAGAGCGAGAAAATTAAAATTACGACTACATTTTGTAATCATTCATCATTAATCAGATTACATTTTGCCCATCTCTGATTGGCTAGTAACAAAAATATTGTCAAACTAGTTAAATCCACCTCAAGAAGCCTAAGAGACTATTAAAATGTTAATTTATTTAACAACACACTGGCAATTCTACATCAAATATTAACTCGTAATAAACCATTATTTACATTACAAAAGATAATTAATGTATCTGACCTTTAACTCATGTATAGGTCTAAAACACCGGTTCCCAAAGCAGTGGTAAATTTCCCCTGAGGCTTTCGAAGTGGCTAGTAGTTTCAAATACTAATAGGGGGTTAAGATGATCAAAGGGGGCACTGTGGGATGTTAAAGTCGTATATTAACATGTAGACTATGCTACCGTCTCTATCGAGGATCCTGGCGGGGCAGCAAAATATTGTGAAATGCCTGGGTTACTTACAGGGGTCAGTTCTCAGTTCCCAGATACTGCATCCTGTCTCTCTCTGGTACTGTCGGTACACCGTCCTATTACATTAAGAGGAGTTTGTACGAGAGGTTGCGTTTGTAAAAGCTCTAACATTCCCGTACCATATACATCCTGCGCAATTGACTCACCTTCGCCGAATGAAGCTCCATCCCTTATTTAGTGTGATTTAGAAACGTCACCACGACAAAAATCCGCCGAGATTTTTTCATCATCATTTATAACAGCTATGACATCAGAAGAATGAGGCACACTTTCGGATATTTAAAAAACGAGGAATTGTTATTTTAGCATGTGATTATTATTAATAATAATCGTTTCATTCCACTGCCGAAGGCCTTCCGTCCTGGTATTACTGTGATATTCATGAGAAAGTGTTTGAACATGGAACCCAGCACACAATGTCCGGTGCGGGCTGGCGGGTGTGCAGAGAAGGTGCATACAACAGAAATCCTCGTGCAATTTGGCAAGCTGTACACCTCAGAGGGAGGCGTTACTCTATTCTGCCAATAAAGCCTACGACTCACGCTGTTATATTATTCCTATTTTTTATTATAAAAAATCTACATAATGGAGAAATGTACGAATTAATTCATTTTTTAAAATAATTCGAATTTTTCTGTGCAGTAGAAGAATTATGTTTACGAACTTTATTGTAATGTTGAATATCTAATTTATATAATTCACTATATTAAATGTTTATAGAAAATCTATGTCTTTAGTCATTGATCGAGTTTTAATTACAGACGAGGTTAGTATTAATTAGTATGAATTATGCTTTTGCGGAGATCAGCCCCGAGGCTTGCATCGCTATCAAAAGACCCATAAAGTTACCATAAGGCAAAAAGAAGAGGATGTCCACACCTGAGGTCCCAGACTGGTCGCTCCCTAATGCGGCGTTTGCCAGACACCAGCTGACGGAACCTGAGCAGTAAGAGACGTGCAAATCATCCGTCCCCCATGACCTCGGCCTGGGGTTTCCTGCGCGTAGCTCCAGTAGCGGTGTGCGTGCTTCCACGCAACACTAGGCGGAGGCGAGTTGTTTTCCCGTCTTCTCTATACTCTAAGGAGGAGCTCTAACGGTCGGATCCTGCGGCAGGCTTGCAGATGTTCCTTTTTCTATTCCCAGAGCTTTAGCACCTAGGGGATTTTAGTCAGTAGGAGTCTAACACACCGAGATGCTGCCCTCCATGAAAGACTTCCGAACCCGGAGGGGTTACTAAAATAAAGATGGTTTGCATAACGGGTGCTGAGAAAGACAACTTTGGGAACCTGTGGCCGAAAAGGTGTAAGATTGGATTCGAATCTTCGCACGAAGTAAATCTTTGTTATGTTTGTGTAACCTTCTTATTGTAATTAAATATTGCGATATACCTTGATATCGGGAAAACAAGATAAACATGTCGAAAACAACAAATAATTTTACCAGAATGATGAAATTTTCGATAATCATATCTTTATTTCTGAAGTTTCTTTTTTAATTCGTAAAACAATTTACTGTTTAGAGTTTCGTATCACAAAAGGAAAAACTCTTTATAGCGTCACTTTGCTGTGTGACCGTCAAATTCTAATAGGACTTTAGGAGCAATAGGACGCAAGTTATTCACGAAAGACTATTTTATGTGACTTTAACATTTCATAACATTTTTAGCCTACAAGTTATAGTAATATTTTTTTTTATATTATTATTAAAAAACCGTAATAAAACTGTATACTAAAATTTTGGAATTTTTATATTTCATATACGCGTAAATTGAATACGGCCTTTTTAATGTATGTATGTTTTTGGATTGCACCATTTTCATCATCAGCCGTCGGATGTAGACACAGTGACGTACCAGGATAAAAAATATGGTACCTTCCTAATATAAATCTAATATTATCGAAGTTTTTCTTTTCTGGCTCGACATAGTGACTCCATTGCACCTGATTTCTCCTATGATATGGGATCCTTTAAGCGTAACGTGAAGAGATATTTGTGCAGGCCGGCATGATCGCTGCGACTACCGATGGGTTTTTTCTTTCTTACCTTTCGATAGTCGTTGGCGTTTTATTGGACTGCACAATGCTTACCATCAGGTTTGGTGCAGTCACTGTGCCGAGTCAGTGTAAAAAAAATTGAAAGTAGAGTGTAATCCAAGAACGGCAATGACCACCAAAGAGGAGAATCCGTCGACAGTCACCATCGGTAAGGTAAAGGTTGCTAGGCATATAGACAACTGGGCATATACGAACAGATCCCGGACCGCGACGGGACGAAGCCAGCCTAGTGGCTACAACGCAGTAGCGTTCATTCCATAAATGCATGAAAGCATTGCATGCCCTGACGATAAATAAGTCTAGAATAAATTGCTTAAAGTTAAACAAAAAAGGAACCATTTATATTCATATTCGGTCTATACTCACGCCATCTGTCTTTCCTATGAAATCAATATAATATTTACTATTATAATATAATATTCAAATTCGTTACGTGAATTCTGCCTACCCTGTCCAAAAAAAATGATGTCCTAGCCGGGTTCGGCCACGGCGACTGTTTCAACACCGGTTAAGAAATTCGAGGTCCAGTTTTCGGAAACAGTCAATTGCGCAGGAGATATTTAAGCGCATAACTGGACGCGCTGCCAGAAAAACCACTCTCTCGTCCGAGCTCCCTCAGGCCCGATGGAATGGAGAACCAGTACGATCGGGAGGGAGCGGGATGCAGGTTTGGTCGAGTTTTCCTTCTCTGAACACCTGGTTGAATTGCAGTGTTAAAGAGATACCTTAGTCGCCTTTTACGACACCTCAGCAAGAAGAGGGGGTGCTATTCTATTCTGCCGGCAGCCACCACGGCTTCCTGTCCAAATATCCTATGCACGTCACTGCTACAACGTATTTACACTTGTGTAGTATGGTCATGAGCTAGCTAGTTCGAGCCCTACCACCTCAAAAAAACAACAGCTGCTTTTTAATGCTAACGAATAATATACCATATATTGCTGAAGTATTTTGATAATGTTATCGTGCCACAATACACCACTATCGAGTCAGACAGGGTTTTTAAAACATGCTGTATGACCCGGTAAGGTTTTTATATAATAAAATGGTTTTTGAATTATTCAAATCTGTAGTGACCGTCAAAAGATTGCTACCGTTGTTCACCGTTAAGTAAAAGCTTTTTATTCATATTTTTACAACGACTCTTAAGGTGCTTTAGAATTTATTAAGGAACTGATTTAGGGCCGTGATGAATGTCTTCAGAAGACAACATTGTTAAACATTCATAAATTAAAATACTTATAAATTGCCTCCCGGCAACTCGCAGCGGACTTGTCGTAGCTTCGAATAAAGTCTCTCTAGGCCTTGTAGCGTACTAAAAGCTATACGATGCGGAATATATATTTACTAAGTATAGTCCATTCAATGGACTATTGGCGATCTGCCTCCAGGCTATCAGACTGCAAGCGATCGAGTCTGTAGAAGCGGTTAGATAGATCCCGCCAGTATGAAATGAAACACATCTTTATACAAATAGGCACTTTTATATCGTCAAAACAAATATTACTACCGGTTCGGAAAGCAGAATCTACCGAGAAAAGCCGGCGAGGCACTCTGGTAGCTGCTCTGCACAACATAATGAGGCACGAATATATAATAAATACACTAGCTGATCCGGCAAACGTTGTTTTGCTTTATAAGGTTTTGTAATATCTTCTAAGATGTTCATTGAAATTAAGTGAAGTCAAAGACAATTTTGTTCACAATTAAATACTCTTAATCATCAACACATTTATTTGGATAAAGATTAATATTATTACGTTGATACAACACTTAACAAATAATGCATTAATTTCGACCAAATTTGTTTACCATAAAAACGGTTCTAGTGACTTAATCTTAAAAGATAGACATATAATGTCGCGGACATTTTTTTAGATCATTTCAAGAGGAATAATTCTTTCTTACATATATTTTTGGTATCTTGAACCGTTATTGCAGCGCACGCAATGGAAGCCCTCAAGGATGAATAATTTTCCCCGTTTTTTTTCACATTTTCCATTATTTCTTCGCTCCTAATAATTGCATTGTGATGTTATAAAGCCTAAAGCCTTCCTCGATAAATGGTCTATTCAACTCAAAAAGAATTTTTCAATTCGAACCAGTAGTTCCTGAGATTAGCGCGTTCAAACAAACAAACAAACAAACAAACTCTTCAGCTTTATAATATTAGTATAGATAAAGGAATGTATCTCGTGAATAGATTCAGTCGCTAGGATGAGGATAACCACTGGTTTACCAAAAAGAAAAAACAAAAAAAGATCACAAGTGTAGTGTAAGTTACTGCTCTAAAACAATTATTAAAAAAAAAAACATATGAATTTAATAATACATCTTTATCGGTACATTATAGTTACTCTAAATTTGAGTCCTGAGACCTTTCGCCACTAGTACAGGGTTATTTCGATAATAATAAATAATAAGGGACACTGGCTGATCTATGAATAAACTTATGTATGAATGATGGAGTCATTAATAAAAATTGTGAATCAACCGAGATTAGAAATTGCAATCCAGCAGCATTTTCAGTGCAACCGGATTTTTGCTAGATTGGCCAATCCAGCTAGAACCAGCGCGAATCCCGCAAAATATGGAATCGAAATAAATATATGATTTTATGGATTTATTTAATCGTTTTATTACAAACTATTAAAATAAAAACCTTTAGTAATTTGGTGATAACTTATCAATTTTAGTTTGGTTTCTTAATTCATTGTTATTTGAGATCAGAATAATTTCACGTTTCGTAATCCATTGGGAACCACTTTCTTGTGCGCACATTTGGCACGTGATTACTGTTAATGCGATTAAATGGCAACGTCGCCAACTAGCCGGTTTTAAAAAGGGGGCTATAAAAGGCCTATAAAGTACCTAATTTCCAATTTGAGACGTTTTGCGGATCCGCATCGTTGGATTCAGCAGGTCAAATATAACGCTAGGTCCAGCTAGATTGCTGGATCCAGCAATTTAAACCCCTACTTGAGATCGATTAAAAATCTCTCGCGATCAACCGGCTCTGCTTTCCTGTTATAACCTATATATATATAATAACTCAAGAGATATGAATAGCTTCTTGTATTCAAAGGAGGAGAGCCTTAAAATAAGCTCTTAACTTTCCGAGTTTGTATACAAAACTTCCCACTCGGGCTGATCATCTTATGAATTAATTAGCGTTGAAATTTCATCACCGGCCGCACTGCCGGGTCCACTAGACCGGACCGGTTCGCTCCGACTTCTCTAATGGAGGGCCCTTTTGTTTTGTTACTGAGGTAATTGAGATTTGTTTACTCAAAATGCTACCTCGGAGCTTGGTTCAAAAATATCTTATGTTAATTATACTCGTAATCGCTACTTTGAATTTGCTTACATTTTACTCCAATATTAAAAATTATATTATTTAATTAATGGTAAAGTATACTGGGGTAATAAAACGCCGGTGCTGACGAACAATCAAAGAGAGTGTAAAATATTAGCACGTAGTCACAGAAACTGATCCTGATTTCCAATGTACCTCAACGTCGTATTCATTCGATCACTCGGAGATATGGCTTCCAAACAGAAACTGTCCTGCGATCGAATCCGGCCTGTATTTATATCTGGGCGTCACCCTTTCGGCATTATCGAGAGAAATCTATAGAGGGCGGCATCTTTGATGTTCAATTGTAATTGGTGATTTGTTTGACAGTTAGTCCATTCGAAAGAGCACCTCTAGACAATCTATGCATTTCAAAATCGTAACCGTATGATATCTAAAAAGCCTACCCTAGTTTCGTCGTAGCAATACGATAGGTTACCGATTTCGTCAACTTGGATTTAGCTCTGTCAATACTTAGGCTACACTCAAGTTCTTATTATATATTCAGTTTTTTGTTTTACTAGCTTTCTGAGCAAAATCTTCGGTCAGACAATGTTGTACTTAAAACGACTCACATTTATATTTAATTCAATTTTTTTACTCCTCTCAACAACAAAGTCAGAGTGGCTCAGTATTTATGAAATAATATATTTTTAAAGTGCCCGATCAGAAATTCCTTTGGACTGTATTCATGTGTTTGCGTAAAGCAGACTTCAGATATAAATTGTTGAGGCGTAATAAAGTGCATCAAAACGAGACGTATCCAACAAACATATAAAGTATTCAAAAAAATACGTAAACACTGTTCATCTTAATTTTTCATAATAACATCTTTTAAATATATGTAGAGACTTCGTTTCTCATATCTTCTTGGGGCGACAAGAATTTGATTGAGTTCAATGCCAAGAAAACACAGGTGTGTATAATTTCCAGTAAAAAAACCTTTCTCTCTCTTTCTTTCTCTCCAGAATGTGTCGCTTGCGATGCACAACAGCCTAAGTATCTATATCAGTGACGTGCATAGGGTATTTGAACAAGGTAGGCAGTCGTCCCATAATTCATTTGAATATTATATTATTACAGTAAATATTATATAGGTGTCATACGAAAGAAACCTGGAGTAAAAATAAAATACGTATGAATGTATGTAGGTAGGTATTTTTTCCTGTTTAAGTAATTTATTCCGGACTTATTTATTGTAAGGGCATGCAATGCTTTCATGCATCTATGGAATGAACGCTACTGATCTATATAAATATTCTCCTTAATCTCAACCTTAGGGATCATCGACGCAACATCGCGAAGATTTGTTGTCCCAAACAGAGTGCGATGATTGTTAACGCCGGATCAACAGTTCCTATTGTATAAGGCCCAGGTCAGAGCCTGCATGGAATTTTGTTCCCATCTTTGAGATGTTTCTGCTTAGTACTTACTTGAGGCCCCGGATAGGTTGCAGCGGAGGGCTGTCTGCATCATAAATGATTCTGATTGGACTAACCATCTAGAACCGCTCCAGTTGCGCAGAGATATTACCTCACTAAGCGTTTGCTAGCCTTTGTACAACGGTGAGTGTTCTGAAGAGCTATTTAACCTTGTTCCACCCTCTCTTTTCCATAGTAGAACCACGCGCGCGTGTTTACGGAGTCACAGCTATACGGTATCTCATATCCTGGCTAGGATAAGAAGTTCTCTTACTCTTAATTTTGCTGTGTCATTGGGCTGTTGACAGCCGTTGTTGTTTTTTTGGACTGCACCACGCTTACCATCAGGAGTGAGGTGGACACTATGCCAAGTCGAAACAAAAAAAAACAATAATATAACATATAAATGTGACAAGCACTTAAAATAATACGGAAGATATGTTAAATGTTCGACACATAATCTATAGAGTCCGACCGCAACTGGTTTTCCGGCCGAAACCGAAACCGAAACCGAATATTCGGCCGTGGCTTCAGTTTCGGCCGAAACCGAAACCGAAACCGAAACTCGCGTGGTCAAGTATAAAAGTCAACGTGGTCAAGTAAAAAAATGAAAAAAAAACTTACATGTAATCAGTTCCATCAAAACATAACCTCTAAAGAATGTTTACGTCGGGTGATAACGCACTGACTAAGTTGTGTTGCTATAGAGCAATGCGAATTAGATCCGTCAACTGTCGTCTAAACGACGCAGTTACACTCCGACGCAGCCTTGAGTTTCTTTCGGCGTTTCTTCTCAAGGTAGTCGCTTCCGAAACGCTAGTAGATCACCGTAAGGTTTCGTATTTTTGGCTGGCGGTCCAAGTCGAGGTTCGTACCCACAGGGGTGCCCTTGCATTGCCACCCAACCCATAAATTGCCGGCTGAGCACCCTCAGTGTTCACCCACCCCCCCGGTTAAGTTGTGAAGACCTTTCCCGGTCAACAAACATGCGTTAATTCGAAAAAAAAGCAATGCGAACGGCGCACGAATCCCGAACAGGGCCGCCAGCGTCCGCCAAAGCGTTGCCGCAAGAAACGAAATTAGGCAAGCATGTACGACAACAACCGAAATCAGTTTCGGTTTCGGCAAAAGTTTCAAACCGAAACTGCCGCCGAAACTTGATTTTTGGCCGAAACTCGGCCGGAACCGAAACCGAAACCGAACTTTCGGACACTAATAATATAATCTATTCTATGCGAGAAAAATTGAATATGCATTTGTGAACTTTATTCTTAGGTCGAAACAATATATCACTGCTTAAAGCTTGTGTTAGTAGGAAATATAATTATAAGAATAAATTAGAAGCACTATTGAATGTTGATGATATTTAGCTTGCCATCAGGTGGGCCGTTTGCCTGTTTACGGTAAAATACGAGCCAGTGTGTGTGTGTGCCCACACGCTGCCCATTTGAGAGGGAGTGAGGAGGTTTTCACCTCATACCGCTTTTTTTTGTAATCCAGGGGAAATCCTTAACGGACCTTCAGGGGGTAGTGAGGGGTGTTCCTGCTCCTGCCTGTCGAATACTAAGGGCAAGGCTGAGCCATCTTCCTCGGCTACCGGCGACGTCTAGCCTTCTGCAGGCCCCGCCTTCTTGGCAGGGGGTGGCTAAATAGTCGCCACCCCCCGCGTACACCCAACACATTTGGCGGGGAGAGTGCTGTAGAAGGCTCTTTCACGATCCTATCGAATAACGTCCCTTTTTTTTTTGTTTTAAAATATCATTATTTTTTGCAAAAGAAGGCTGTTCGTGCTATTTATTATTTAAAGACTAGAGTTTCGCTTAGAGAACGTTTTAATGACTTCGGTATTTTAACGGTTCCATCGCAATACACCCTGCCCTGCCTGCCTGGCCTGCTGCCTGCTGCTGCTGTATTGTATTCGCCTGTATTGTACACATACGACAAAATCTGCATCTATTTTTGGCGAGTAGTTAATCCTAGAAATAAACACGAATTAATGTTACCTAATTACCGGCTTAAAAAAGTTCATAGTTCTTGCATGGGGCTCGGTATTCGCTTATACAATACAATACTTAAAGACATCTTGGAGTTATCACTATTGAAATTTAAAAAAAAACTATTAAAACTAAATTGCTAACAAAAAGGTATATTATTCCAACAATGACTGAATGATAAAGTGTGTGGTCTTAATATATGCAATCGTTCTCGCGGGGCATTCAATCTTTCGTATATTATACCTGTTATTGTACCTCATTATGTTAAAAGGAGCAACTACCAGAGTTTCTTGCCGGCTCTTCTCGGTAGATTCTGCTTTCTGAAGCGGGGGTAAATACACTTTACTTTTTTTGACGGTTTTAAAATGCTTGGAAGAAGTAGGCTTATTTAATTAAAGTTATATTTCATTGCATTAAATATAACGAGATTAGCAGAACATGGCAATCCTCTGTAAGCATTATTATTATAGTAACATTTTAACAGTACTGTATTACATTGCCGTGTTACATAACACTTTTCGAAGACCATATACAATGCTAGAATATTTTATAGATACACTAATGAAGTCATAAACAAAACACTAAAGTGTAAACACTGTATGACTACTCGATGTGCACAATATATGAAGTAAACAGTACAAGTAACGAAAATCGGCCGAAGTTTAGAAATTTCAGAGCAAAACTGACTCTTGTAGCAGTTTTGCTGGATCATACATTCACATTTGACGGCAGTTTGACTGACTGCTTTGTATTTTATATGGAACGTATTCGCACAGAAGACTCGCCGACTAAAACTTATGGACTTGACAGATCAAAATTCACACAAGCGTAACAATTTTTCCTTCATATCCATAAAATAAATTGTCATTGTGTGAATTATTGGGATGGCAACAACAGTATGTAACAATAAACAACATTGTGTTATTAATATAACGAAGAAGCATGAGGATATTCATTGAAAGAAACAAACGTTTATGAAAATAAATAGGAACGCATTTAGATAAAATAATGAAAAAAACATAATACCAAATAATGTATATCTACATATATGGAGACGCTAATGGAACTGATTCAGCGGAGGCCCAGTGTTAATATTATATTGCATACCGAGCCAGGATGAGTAAGCTCAATAGTATCCAAATCATGTTCCAAAAATATAGTCTAAGACACTATTGACTTATTTATACGCAATACACGCCTATCTGGATATTGCTCTTTATTAAAATCCGAATCATAATATGGTTAAATGATGTTGCGGTTGCAAACAAATAAATAAATGGAGGTACACAAACTGACCCCGAAACGCGTTAGACTGATTCGAATCACTATGATGGTCTTTGCACTTGTTTAGTGTCTTTGTACTTGTGTATTGAATTTTGTCTCGTGCAGACGCAATAAAATATTCTATTTCCGATGTCTGTTGGTTTCTAATTAATGAATTGGATTTTGAACGGTAACTAAGGGATGTGTAAATATTTTAAAATAAAAGTAGATGAAGGTCATGAAATATTATTCCGTTTGCGTAATTAAGAACAATATAATGATATTTGTAGCCATACAAAAATTAACCAGATTACGCTATTCAATAATAATACAAAATATGATATAATGCGTAAAACAAAAAAAAACTAGTAACAGTGAATTATTCCAATAAATTCCGTGTACCCAGAAGCACACTTTCAATAACGCACTGCAGCTGCTTCCTTCGTCATACCGGTTTTGAAGTGTCGTACTGAATTTCTCATACTGATTGTACTCACGTTACATAAATAGCAGTGCTCTATGCGCATACGCTCGCCTGTTTGAGTCATAACAATTATTGTTATATCTTTATACCATAAATTACCAGAATGATTAAAAACATAAATGTCGTAAGCAACAAGTTTTATTTAATTGTTATGGTGGAAATAGAATTTAATTTAATCAAATCACTCGTATGTTACCTTTCTTCCTGTAGCTGATAGACTGGATGTTGAATCTGGAATATAATGATACTGAGGAACTGTTACAGAAATCATTACATCTAAACATGATTAAAAATTGTATTGGTGAATGTAGAATGTGCTTGTTTCTGCTGCCTTATCTAAAGTTGTTGATAATTTTTCGTTTTATTTTGTATTGTAGATATTTTTCTGTATGTTTTTTAAAAATACGATGTTAATGCGATGTACGTATGTTTATGAAACAGTGATATCTCTTGGTAACTGCTGTTAACTTTAGTGAATGCTTAAGACTTTTTTCTGTTTCTGGTCTATAAATATTAATTAAAAGATAAGATTGGAGCTAAGTAACGGAAATAGACTGCACTTGACAGATTATTTGACATGACTAATTCTGACACAGTTAGTTCCAGAGAGTGCGCCGCCCAATAACCAGATTTGAGTGATGTTGGATGTTTTCCCGCACACAGCTATGATGAAAGCTCCTAGAGACAAGGGAGGGGATGGCACTTTACATCATCCCCACTCCTAACAATTTAGGCGTGGCCTGAAAAGGGCCGGTCGCCGCCGGGAGCCGAGAAAGTTGGCAAGGCCGTACCCTTGGCTCCGGCAGACGGGAGAAGAAACACCATTATAGATTTAGTTAGGAAAGATCTGCACAACGGGACAGCAATGAGCCCTCATTGCTGCGCTGACGATCCATTAGGATTTCCACCAGGGTATCAAAAAAAAGCGACAAGCAGTGGTTTTTGCGCCACCTCGAAAATTTTCAAGGTCCGAGGGTGTACTATGAATGGTATTCGTATAACTCTAGTTTCGTTCCAGGTCGCTGTGTCGTGTATAAATATCTATACATAAAAATTATGAAAACGTAATTATACACAACAAAGTTGCAAGCTTTTGTAATGCGCAGTACAACACAATTGTTTTACTCCACGTGGACGGTGTACTTGTGTACTCGTGTATTGTGTATGTTTGTAGTACACTAACCAGTACATATGTATTGTGTACAAGGCCACACGTGCTCGAGCGCAATTAATGATTATATTATGCAATTTGATAACCAGAACTCGTAATCTGTAACACAATAACTTGTTTTTCGCTTTTGTTGAGCTTTGTGTATTGTGGGAATATATTTTTTAATCTATTATTAGTGAGGTCAATCTAGAAATAAACTATGTACGTACGATTTATAAAAAAACGTGTTCTGACTAGAGATGAAAATTGACGAATGTTTCTGAAACTTCCAGGTAAATTTCTATTATAGTCGGCAATATTGCTCAACATTGCCTGAAAGTTGCTATAATTGCCAAATCTCATCATTTTTGTTTATCAGCATTGTCTTTGTTAGTGCTTCATGAGGTTATTATAAAAGTGAAATTTATAATTACTACGCAAAAACCTGAATAATATATTAATTACATTGTAGTTGTAGTCGTCTAACGGACAATGGACCGGTTTCGATGCGGGGCAACGCGAATGCTCATAGATTCAAATCCCGACACGAACCTCTGGATTATTTCATATTACGTCCAGATTTAGACATCACATGCTCACCTGTGAAGAAAAACATCGTACACAAACAATATAAGCAGACGAACAGCCCATCTGATGGCAAGCTAAATATCGTCTATAAATGCTTTAAACTTATTCTCAATACAACACTACCTAAAGCTTGTATTGATCTTTAAGCAGTGATATATTGTTTCGACTTAAGAATAAAGTTCACAAATGCATATTCAATTTTTCTCGCATAGAATAGATTAGGAGTGTCGAACATCTTAACATATTTTCCGTATTACTTTAACTGCTTGTCACATTTTTTTGTTCTGACTTAGCGTAGTCACGACATCACGTCTGATGGTAAGCGCGGTGTAGTCTAAAACACAACAATGACTATCAAACCTAAAGATAAACCTATCGATACTCGCAGTGATCATGTCGGTCTGCAGATGAATCTATTCACGCTTCGTTTGGAAGACTCCCATATTATAAGACGATGGGAATATATTCGCCGATAGACCACTCTACAGCTTAACAACTCAGCCGCAGTAAGAGTTAGAGAACTGTCTTATTCCTAGTCGGGTTGTGAGATACCGTATAGCTGTGACACCGTAAACCCACACGTGGGATCTGTTATGGAAGGGAGAGGGTGTAACAAGGTTAAAGAACTCTGATACAAGCGCTAAAAAACGATTAGTGAAACAATACCTTTACGCAACTAGACTCGTTCAAGATGCGTAGTCACGTCTGGATCATTCACGATGCGGGCAGATCTCAGCTGCAAACTATCCAGAGCGTCATATTTGCTACATAAATTTAAAGTATTCAATGTATTGATTAAACCTTATTATTATATTGAATAGCTCTTTTATTAGCACCGCAGCGTCCACGCTTTCAGTTGCATTGAGCGTTGGCTGACAGTCAGCGCTGGATAGCGCGTACCAGCGTCACCCAGCAGGCCAGCACACGCTGAGCCGAGCGCTCTTTGAGATCAGTGACAGCAGACAGGATATATGATGTAAGATTATGTATTATTCATTGTTTTATATTAGGTCCTTACATATGAAATTGGCGTTTTGTATGGGAGGAACAAAAAGTCGAATATTTTTTAATATAATATATTTAATTAATCAAAGTATGAACCATTATTTTCTATGCACTTTTGCCATCTCATAGGTAGTTCATTGATCCCTTTACTAAAAAAACCAGTCGGACGGGAATCAATAAAATCTTTGAAGGCGTGTTGGACTGCCCCATCGGAGTTGAATTTTTTCCCTTGCAAGAAGTTATCCAAATTTCGAAAAAAATGGTAATCTGTTGGAGCAAGGTCCGGGGAGTACGGAGGATGTCTTAGACTTTCCAATTGAAGCTCTTCTAATTTAGTAGCCGTCTGTTGCGCAGTGTGTGGTCTAGCGTTGTCGATAAGCAGCAGTGGCGTGGAGCGATTGACCAGCCTAGGTTGTTTAGCCGCTACCTTTTCCATCATGGTTTTCAATTGCTGACAATAGACATCAGCCGTAATAGTCTGGCCAGATTTGAGAAAACTGTAATGAACAATACCGGCACTAGTCCACCAAACGCTTACAAGTAACTTTTTTGGGGTTAATTTTCGCTTGGGGCAAGATTTGGCTGGCTGACCAGGATCCAACCATTGCGCTGAGCGCTTCCGATTATCGTAAAGAACCCATTTTTCATTACAGGTAATGATTCGGTTTAAAATATCTTCATTATTGTGCCGGTTTAGTAATGTAACGCAGCAGTCGACGCGCGTTTGCCGGTTTGCTTCAGTCAATTCGTGAGGTACCCACCTTTCAAGCTTTTTAATCTTCCCAATTTGCTTCAAGTGAATTAAAACAGTTTTATCACTAACATCGCAGCCTGCAGCTAACTCGGACGTGGTTTGCGATGGATCCGCTTCCACAATAGCCTTCAACTCTTCATTATCAACTTGAGTCTCAGGCCGTCCACGGGGCTTGTTCTGCAGGTCGAAATTTCCAGAACGAAAACGTTGGAACCAAAAACGAACTGTGTTTTCTTTTGCAACACGACCGCCATACACATCATTCACCCTTCGAGTTGTTTCCGCAGCACTAGTGCCACGGCGGAACTCGTACTCGTAAATAATGCGATATTTTAAGTTTTCTATTTTGTAAAATGAGTGACGCAAACAGAAAAAAACAGAAGAAAAAAACAAATGAATGACGATCATCGAAGCACAAATACATGAGTCTATAGCTGTACAAATTTGAATTTGGAATTCCTTACCAAAGAGGAGAAATTTGTGATTAAAGTGACCAGTACGAAAAACGCCAATTTCATATGTAAGGACCTAATATAAATGTGTGTGTTGTTCCTTTTTTTCAATAAACGTTTCTTCCTTTCTTTTTTTATTAATGTATTTTTCTTTTATTACATAATCATCTGCAGGAATTGAAGTCATCGCTTCTCAGCTATCGTAGATTTTATATAAAGGATTATATGACGGGTCTATCTTCGTGATGTAAACATGTCGTTGCGTGGGCGGGCGTGTCATCTAAAAATTATGACCGTGACACGTGGCGTCGCCGCCCAAGGCACAGCGCGTACAGTCACGCACTAAAATGCGTTCTAAACACATTATTTCAAATTTCAATATATCAAAAATGCTCACATGCTGACAGACAATCTAATTATAAATACTATAGCAGGTCCTATACCCCAAGGAACTTAGTTTTAATTATAGCTCGACGTTTTGACCTGGATACTCAGATCATGGTCACGGGCAAGTCTAAAGTGTCATGTAGTTTTTTTCTTGATAATTTGAATAGTCAAGACACAAACACTCACAATATCAATATGTTTTCAAGACGTAATAAAACGAGGTCTCACTTTTCTAATCACAAGTTTCCTCGCTGGTGATAACTTGTTTTTTTATCTGGACTCGTCATAGTGATCGCACGCCCGGTGGTAAGCATGATGTAGTCCAAAAAAATGACTACAAGTATAAACAATAAATAATAACCTATCTGTAGTCGCTATGATTATGCCGACCTGCAGAAATATCTATTCACGCTACCCTTAAAGGATCCCATATTATAGGACGGTGGGAATTCCGTCTCCAGAAAGCCGTTCTTCAGCTCTACGAAATGGCAAAAATACCAGTTTGAGAACTTCTTTCGAGGTGATAGATAATAATTTGATTTATTTTAACAAGCTTTCATAGCTGAACATGACTATACTCCGAGTTGGTCGGATGCAACTATGAAAAATCTTTTTATGGCGCTAGAAAATAAATAAACTGTGACATGGTTTAATGTAGCGATAACATCAAATAGAATTTATTAATATCTTCACACCGTATCCGTTCGAGGTTTACAGTTTTCGTAAATCATTTCTTGCGGTTCGATAAATACATGAAGCTCAGTTTATGTAACAGTGATATCTCAATAAAGAGATATTGAATATATGAATACAGCCACTCAACAAAAAAATATAGCACCTGCTCAGTATTTTGAGACTATTGATTTAATAACAATTCTATCTTTAATTCGACATTTAATTTAACTATGATTTTCAACCGTTCTCGGTCACTATTTCAACTGCCCTAGACATGGGGATGGTTGAAATAAATTGGATATTATATTGTACAATTTGGTATACTATTAAAAATATCACACCGGGAGTAAAAATGACAATTTCCATGTGTAGTTAGAAAATTGCTCTTTAATTTAACACATCGTAGTTATCTCATGGATTATTACTAACAATACTACAAACGATAAAAGTCAAATAGTTTCAACCACGCCCGGTCTTCCATACATAAATGCTTCATAAAATATGATATTGTTCATACTGCAATCCAAACTGACAATAATAGTTTTAATATCAGCTGTCAGAACGTGAAATGATCTCCCAAAATACGTAATCTCAACTCTGAATGTGAAACTTTAAAAATCGTTTGGACAAATACTATCTCAATCACAAAAATAAATAATTTAAATAAAAGTGAAATAGCAGAATACAGGCACTTATTAGTTGTTTCAACTGCTTGCCTGATAATAAATAAATATTCTTAGCTTGACTTTATTAAGCGTCAATACACCAGAAATTAATCTCAGCAGAACCCACAGTCCTCGACAAGCTGTAGAAATGGTCACGTTGGGATTTTTAGCCTGTACATGTGCGGCACACCTCGGCCAATAACTCCTGCGCGACTTAAAAGGGCATATGAAGATTTTCCCCAAGTAAAATAAAATCAAAATATGTCATAAACATAAATGCAAAGTATTATTACGACTCTCTTCAACAATTACATTAAAATAAGTATTAAAAAATGTTTAATGATAACTTTTTTCTTATGCTACCTCCCTAGGGTTACGAAATTCTGTCCAAGGCCTTGTTATGCTATACTGTAATTGTATTCAATTACATTATAAAATAATATGGCTAATGACTGATAATTACCTTCAAGAGACCAAAACAAAATAGCTGTCATCATTATATTACAAAAAGCAATTGAGCAAAGTTTCTGTATTATGATCCTAAGTCCACAAGCCCCCATTCTCCTCTCCAAGTGTAGTTAAGCATTTACTTAACAACAAAAATAATCAAGTTGAAAGGTATAAAGTTTGAACGCAGAGCCTTCAAAGTTCCCCCGGGAGTAGCGCTAGTTCCGGAAAAAACGGAGAAAAGCGAATTGAAAATTTATGAGATAACGACGAAATTTTTTTACTTCGTTACGTAATTTATGATTTTGTTTGTGTTTTTAACAATGGCCAGAGAATAATACCAGCTGAAAAGAAAAGTGTCGTAAAAAGAATATTAAATTTTTGACCGGGGATATATTTAAAAAGGCTCTAACTTTTGCTATATGTTTCTGTCGCGGCCTAGTGGATGAGGGACCCTAATCTATATATGGCAAAGTGAATAATCGCAGGTTCGAATCATGGCATGTACCTATGAATTTCTCTAGATAAGTACTCACTAAGGCACCACAGCCTCACCGATGAGAGCAAACATCGTGAGGAAACCCGCATTGCATCGAATAGTAATGTCGTGTGAACCAGTGCTGTGAGGACAGCGATCAGCTGCACTACTGGTCAGGCTGGGCACGACATATAAGCGACACGTAGGAATAGCCACTGAGAGTTTTTTTTTACACTGGCTCGACATAGTGACTACAGAGTACCTGATGGTAAGTAAAATGTAGTCCAAAAACGAAAGCGACTATCAAAGAATGAAAATCCATTGATAGTCAACATCGTCATGTCGGCCCACATATACCACGACTGAAGGTCTCTAGGTATATGAGCTATTGGATATATACAAGTTGATCCCAAAACGCGACAAACCGAAACTGGTTATTATGACGGGCTTTACACCCATGTACTGTGGTCGCGATCCAGACAAGCACCGACGCCCTACCACCTCGCTGCTGCTCGTTTAGCACCACCCAGGAGTCACGTGTAGGGAAACTAGGGTTAAGCCTACGGACGCGAGCAGCTGCGACTCCTAAATCGCATCGGTATCGCTTTTCACCCCGAAAGGGACACAGCGTGACGCTAAATAATAATTATTTCTATCTTTAAACTAGTACCATGTCTGATTGCACTTTCACAGACGCATTCTCATGATGGACTGGCAGAAAATGTTTTTAGCATTAAGTTTTTAGCATTTAGTCGTCACGCTATATCTCTTCGGGGTGATCAGAGGTAAAAAAGTGGATCTATCCATTTTCCACTAGCATGTCGTGTCAACTGATTGCCGTTCGCACAGCACTAGTACACACGACATTTCTTTTAGATGCCGTGCGGAATTGCTCACGACGTTTTCATTCATCAGTAAGCATGTGATGTCTAAATTCAAAGGTAATCAGAAAAAACCCAGAGCTACGTACGGGGATATGAACTTATGACCGTCCGCATTGCCGGGCATGGAAACCGGCCCACCGTCTGCTGAGGCACCACATTCACAACTGTATAATATATGTATAAAAATTGTTAAATAAATTATTAAACGGGCAAGTCCAATATATAATCTTGCTATTTTTTATTATATTTACCTACTAAAATTATTAATATGTTATTTCCTGTGTTATTGGGAATACTGGACGTAATGAGTTTTATATTAAAAATTTAATATTTTTATACATCCGTGCGTATTATCTTAGCGAAATCAAACTATTTTGTTTATTAATAATCTATTATATAGAAATAAGTCCGGTTTTCCTTCCTGGTGCTATAAATCCAGAACGCACGAACCGATTTCCACGGTTTTGCATTCGTTGGAAAGGTCTCGGACTCCGTGAGGTTTATAGCAAATATAATTCAGGAAAATTTCAACAGAAAAGCAGGAAAACGGGGAAAATCCATTTTTACATACAGCGCCATCTCTGATACATAGCATATACTACAAACCAATATGGCTTTGCATGGTGGTGGAGCAGATCGCACCAGTATTTTAAGTAGATGGCGCCGATGCGTTATACATTGTTTGACAGCTACTCATTGTACTCTGCTCAGTTAATTTCATGTGACTTTTATTATGCGCACGTTCTTTCAAACGGTAACTAAAAACCAAAACGAAGCCATCTGGTGGAGATACGAAGTTCGCCGGGTTTGCTAGTACTACATATATCTATAATATAAAAATGAATCTCTAAATGTGTTGATAAGCGCGAAACTCGAGAACGGTTGAACCGATTTGGCTGATTTCTTTTTTGTTGTGTTTGTTGAAGTCTGGGGAAGGTTATTGCGGAGAGAAAAATTTAAAAAAATGTCTGAAAAAGTCTAAAAACAACACTTTTCTATATTCTCATACAAAAAATTCGTAATAATATTTAAAAGTAAATTTGAACTTTAACACCATACCATAAAGTTTAAATGTTAGTGGACGGGTTCTGGGAAGGCAAAACAATTGAGTGACTTATAAATATTAATGTCAATATTTGTCAATTTTTATACATATAGCATTAAGGCCAGGTTCCTTCAAACGATTTTCAAAAAACAGCCGACGGGCCAATAAGTTTTGTTTTAGAGAAATAGGGCAGAACAGCCGGGACAGCTAGTTACATATATATATTATATTTCCATATTGGAATACTAAACTACAGGTGTGCTATTTTTTCATCACACTTGCTTGTAATGAGAATATTATTATACCGCTTGCATACTCATAATCCAAGATATTAAACACGCGTGTTCTATATACATTACCGCACCAGTATTTAATGTGATGTTAAAGAAATATTCTTAATTTAACCGAGTAATATTATTGTAAATTAACACAAAGTGATTTTATATGTCGAAATCTACATTTACACTATTATATTTATTTAGCAGTATTCATTTTCTTTATTAAATGAATAGATTGACATTCAATTTTATCAAATTAATCATAATTCAGATAAGTTATGTTTTTACGGATGGTACGAAAGGATGACGAATAATATAGACATTATGAATGTGAGTGGAAATAAGAGGCGAGACCGAACGAGACTTATCCACACAGACCAAATAAAGACAGTTCTTTTTTTTTACACCGGCTCGACATAGTGACTACAGAGTACCTGGTGGTAAGTACAGTGTAGTCCAAAAACGAAAGCGACTATCAAAGGATGAAAATCCATTGATAGTCTCCGTCGTCATGTCGGCCCGCATATACCACGACTGAAGGTCTCTAGGTATATGAGCTACTGGATATGCACAAGCTGATCCCGAAACGCGACAAGCCGAAACTGGTCACTATGACGGGCTTTACACCCATGCAATGTGGTCGCGATCCAGACGGGTACCGGCGCCCTACCAGCTCGCCGCTGCTCGTTTAGCACCACCCAGGAGTCACGTGTAGGGAAACTAGGGTAAAGCCTACGGAGGCGTGCAGCTTCGACTTCCAAACTCGACTTCTTCTGATGGAGGGTACTGTCAAAAGTACGTCGAATTGGCGAGACTGCATAAAGGATGTTAAATAGAAGTGTTATGTGACTTAATTAATACATTTTATTTGTTCGATGATAATTTAATGAAAAATGCTTTCACAAAGAATCCGTGCTATGATTTTGAAAGAGTTAAAGGCCAAAGCAAAAATGTAGAATAAGGTAATAGAAAAAAGCATAATAATAATATATATCAAAGAGAAATAAATGTTAGCCCTTTGAGGTCCAGAGTCTACAGGTATTGGACATCTGTTACTTTACTGGCAGGTCCACTGTCCACTGTCCACGGTCTACTGTCCACAGCTTATGGACACTAAAATATTCACCAAAATAGCTAGGAAAGTAGGAAAGTAGGTAGTAGAAAAATAGGAGCAAAGTAGCCTGGTACAACATTTTTATAAAAAGTGCTATGACCGCAAAGGGTTAAAGTAATAGAAAGATGAGGCGTTCCATTCTTTCTGGCTATCCCCATAAGGATTCGGCGTGATGATAGATATCTGTATACAAAAACACTTTCCTTTTTTAAAATATCGATTGTATCTGCCATTTTACCAAACAATGCGAGTTTGTATTTATTTAAAAATGCCACGTTTAAGTTAATCATTATATTTTTTTGTCTCTGATATTGTTTTAATTTTACGGGGTCAAACGTTAATGTTTTTAGCCGACAAAATTGGTTAAAATAGATTGAAATACGCCTACCAGCTGGAGGCGAATTGAAGATTCATCCGGAATGTTATCCAAACTTCCTCATCGAGCAATAATAGCTTTGAGGGTAAATTGGTATCCTAAAATAACAAAGTTAGGAACCCTTCCGAACTTTCATACGAGGAACACTGAGACTAGTGAAATAGTTGCAAATGACGCCATATCCACACAATTGGAAGATGGTTATGGCATCCTTGACACAGTCATGTAATATTTAAAAATAATAATAATATCGCATATTTGCGATGTAGATTCAATGATTATTGTCCCGATGGTCGTATAAACTAATAACCTGATCGCGAACAGCCTCGATTATCATCTCAAGACGCTCTCGCTTGGTTAATGGATCACGGGCCGGATACAGAAGGCAATATTATAAGGTAGTAGTAATTTTTCTGGATGGCCGCCAAGTCGAGGTACGTACCTTGCATTGCCTACCAACCCATAAGTCTCTAGCTGAGCATCTTAACTGTTCGCCCTCTTTGCCCGGTGTAGTTGTGAAGGTCAATCCCGGCCATCAGTGTATTCTACTGTACAAAAAAAAAATACTTTTTTTGCGTATTTAGTCCCTGATTGTTCTGGCATTATTTTTCACCAATCAAGTTTTAGCAATCAAAGGATGGTGCCTTGTCAACTTTCACTCCGACGCAGCCTTGAGTTTCTTTCGGCGTTTCTTCTCAAGGTAGTCGCTTCCGAAACGCTGGTAGATTACCGTTAGGTTCGTTTTTCAACTGGCCGGCCGCCCAAGTCGAGGTCCGTACCCACAGGGGTGCCCTTGCGTAGCCGCTCAACCCATAAATTTCGCTGGCTGAGCGCCCTCTGCGTTCGCCCACCAAGCCCGGTTTTGTTGTGAAGGTCTTTCCCAGGCCACCAACGTAGGACACGCCGAAAAAAAAAAAAAAAAAAGCCTTGTCAAGGAGTACTTTTTGAGTCGCGTATTACGCGTCGGTGTGAGCAGACGCCAGCCAAGCAAAGTTCGTTTGCACAGTGTTATTATTCACGAACCCTTCCGCGAGATACTCGCACAACAAACAAGGATTACTCAGGATGCGGTAACATGTTTATATAGATTCATATTAGTGTGTGCTCAGTAGTGTCCGGCCGCAGTCTTTGGATTCGGGTTCGGTCAAAAAACACATTCGGTAAAATATTCAAATGTGCCGAAATTCCAGCTAAAACTTAAGGCTTCTAGCAAATGTCAATCCAAGACTTTCTTATCCTGAGTCGGCACAGCGATCACCCCAGACGGTAAGCATGATTCAGTCCAAAAAACAACAACGACTACCAACAGTTAAGAAAAACCCATCGGAAGTCACAGCAATCATGCCGGCCTGCACAAATATATGTTCACACTACGCTTAACCCTTAACTTGGCAGAATGTTCTTCCTTTCAATATCAAAATAATATTCATACCGTTTAACCCTTATGTTCCAAGGATCTCTAATAGAAACTAACCGTGCGTTCAAAAACTGAGAAATTACCTAAATATTCATATAAAAATATTAAGTTTGCGCTAAAAACTTATGGCAGTGACGTGCATAGGATATTTGGACAAGGTAGGCAGAATTCGTGTAATTAATTTGAATAATAGATTATCACAGTAAATACTATATTGCTTTCACAGGAAAGATAGATGGCGTGAATATAGAATAAATATAAATATAAATGGTTCCTTTTTTGTTTAACTTTAAGCAATTTATTCCAGACTTATCTATCGTCGGGGCATGCAATGCTTTCATGCATCTATAGAATGAACGCTACTGACTTATGGCAATAGGTTTTGTAAATTCTGATGTAACTCCACAGATACACTATCAAGAAAAGGGTCAAAGAACTCCATATATATGACGGTGGGAACACGCTCGCCAGTAGACAATTCCACGTTAGAGAACTTCTTAGTCCTAGCCGGGATGTGAAGTACCGTATAGCTGTGACTTCGAAACGCGCGCGCGTGTTTCATACAAAAGTTTGTCTACTTATTTTTCATCTGCCGTGCTAATGGCAGCCTAGTCTACTCGACAATGCTGGCCAGGCAGCAAGGCATTGTGAAAGGCCTAGGGCACTGGTAGAGGTCAGTTGTCAGAACCCAGACACTACATTGTACTTCTCTCTAATTGTGTCGGTTCCCTGTTTGATTAGGTTAAGAGGGACGAGAGGGTACATTTGTAATTACAAACCCAAGCTTACGCGCACCAAATATATCCTGCGCAATTGACCATTTCCGAATATTTTCACCAGCGAGGTCATCTTTGTCCAATGGGGCTGAGGCCGGCGCCTATTTAGTGTGATTTGGAAGCGTCGCAAAAGCCGAAATTGGCCAAGATATCATCATAATCAATTGCAGCTGTGCTACTGGGCAAGTTGGGCACCACATACAAATGCAAAGTGGGTACAGATACTAATCCTGGCTCTCCCCGAAAGCATTACAGCGTAACGATATAAACTTATTATATGATGTTGGAAAACCGGACCCAAGTTTGATAAAGTGTATCTAGATAATAATTTGTGAGAGATAGGAACTGGCTTTCAGAAGTGGAGCTACTGGGCAAACTGCCTTTCTAATCAGTACGCCAGCGCCGGCGCCACGGCGGCGACCACGAAAGTTACTGCCCTATAGCGTAAATCATAATTTAACTAAAAGATACCATAGCGTGTAAAGTTAACAGTGATAAAACTACAAAAACACCTCGCATTGAGAGTTGGTATAGCTTAGTGACTACACCATATCTAATGAAATTACTGTGTCGTCTATGAATGGCAGCGACTACCAGGGGACAAGAAGCCATTGCCAGTTGTCGTCGCCATGTTGTATCTCATATACCACGACAATAGGTCTATAAGTGTATGAACAGCTTGAAATATTCTTATGTTTCTCTCCAAAACTGCTAAACGCGCCGTAAGGTGGCAGATCCTCTGTGTCCGGTTAGTTCGCTTCCACGGGATCTTTGTGCAAAGTCGCTCGCTTCTTTTGGTTTATCGATCTACTCGTAAGCAACCATCAGAATTACTAAAATCTATAATTTTCGCTATACAAATTTCTTCATCAAATTATTATCTACCACGATCTATGGAATGCAGATGGAGCTCCCAGCTGCTCATTATTTCTCGCTATATTACATGGGTTTTTAGAGAAAGTTTCCGGTATGCTGCGCCCATATGCTGGAACAAACACTGCCTCCAATTAGGTTGGCATTAAATTCACATACCTTTAAAAAGAATATTAAGGGCTTCCTCTTGAAATACCGGTCTCTTAACCAATAAGCTACTAGAACCACATTTTTCAAAATTCTTCTTTTAATTACCATCTGCCATGACAAATTTAGACAGCGGGACAATATCCGACAGTACGTATTATATTACTGTATCATTTAATTGTAGTGACTACAACAGAACAGTACAACCCAAGAGAGTAGAACTTTATTATCGTAATACTTACATAGTGTATAAGCCCCATTCTTCCTACTCTCATGAAATCCTCTTGAAGACCATAGGTTCTCCGTTTCCTAACTAGTTATACTAAACTCATTTTACACTTTGCTTTTGTACTAAAAAAAGTAAAAAAGCCCAGTAAATAAGTTGTGATAGTATTAAAAGCTAGTTAATTGGCGCAAAAGACCTGTTATCATTATTATCATCAGCCCACTCTGTTCCACAACTGGACGTAGGTATTTGCTTATAAACGCTATTTGCGAAACGAGATATTTGCGAAAAACGTGCAAAGAAATAGATGTTTGAGACCTTTGACCTTAAATTTTAATAGTCGCGTACACCCTACCATATGATGATGATGTCCTAGCCGGGTTCGGCCACGGCGACTGTTTCAACACCGATTAAAAAAATCGAGGTCCAGTTTTCGGAAACAGTCAATTGCGCAGGAGGTATTTAAGTGCATAACTGGACGTGCTGCTAGAAAAGCACTCTCTCGTCCGAGCTCCCTCGGGCCCGATGGAATGGAGAACCAGTACGATCGAGAGGGAGCGGGATGCAGGTTTGGTCGAGTTTTCCTTCTCTGAACACCTGGTTGAATTGCGGTGTTAAAGGGATACCTTAGTCGCCTTTTACGACACCGCGGCAAGAAGAGGGGGGTGCTATTCTATTCTGCCGGCAGCCACCGCAGCTACCACCCTACCCTACCCTATACCCTACCATATATAAGTTTTAAGACAACTTTTAAGGTGTCAAAAGAGAAGTTTATACTAGTTTATATCTGGGTATCTCAAATTCTAAGGTGAAATTACTGAGACGACTGGACTGTTACTCGCTGCTATATCGTTACACTGTGGCACCCGCGTACCACGTAACCTACGTTTCGTCATAGGTGAAAGGGAGATGGGTTGGCTTTTTAGTCACATAATTTACAATCGAGTCTCCGAGGTGACGTTTAGTTTATAAATATTCAAATTGAATATATTTCATGCACACTTTTAAATTTCATCATGTTTTTAAATGCTATAACGGGATTTTATGTAATTTGCTTATACCAGTTTTTCAGGTATTATAAAACTAGCGGCTATTGTGATACGAAAGCTACATATTCTGTCGTCCGCCTTAACAACTGTTATTAAATATTCAAAGCGTTTTAATCTTACAAAACTTGCATCCAATGGCGTGCATTGTGTATTTCGACAAAATAGGCTGACTTAGTGTAATTAATTTGAATATTATATGATTATACAATATTAAACATTATACTGTACTTACCGGGAAGATAGATGGCGTGATAATAGAATACGAACGAACATCAATGATTACTCCTTTTAAAAGACTAAATGGCATTTAATTTTAAGCAATTTATTCAAGACTTATTTATTGTTAAGGCATGCAGTGCTTTCATGCATCTATGGAATGAACGCTACTGCTTGCATCGTATATTGGAACATATAACATAAACACTAAATGAGCAATTATATGTATTTATTTTTACCTGTTCCAGCTTTTTCTTTCCATAGCAGATCCACGCGCGCGGGTTTGCAGAGTCACGGCTATACGGTAACTCACATCCCGGCCAGGACTAAGAAGTTCTCTAACTCTTACTGCAGCCGAATCATTGGGCTGGCCGCCGGAATGGTCTTCCGGCGAGCGTGTTTCCACCGTCTTATGATTCGGGGTCCTTTGAACGAAGCGTGAAGAGATCACTGCTTTCTCACCTTTGTTGTTTATCTTTTACTGTGGCTGGTTGCAGACATTTTCTGGACTGCTCCGTGCTTACCATCAGGCGTGTTGTGGCCATTATTATTAAGAATAATATATATTGTTAAGAAAAAAAATAAAACGTAAACGGCTGTCGACAATGACAACAATCTATATGTATATACATATATAAAACAAAGTCGGGTCTGTTCGAACACATATAACTCGGTAGTCCAATTTTCATGGTTTTTGACTTGTTGTATTAGTCTCCGTCCCGAATAGTAGAATGACTATTAAAAACATTGGGATGTTGACAAAAAAATAAATAAAAGAAAAAATATTTTCCCGTACAAAATGTGCATGGCTTTCTTTGCTGTCAAATATTTATTTTTCACCCCTTCGGTACAGTGAACTCTCCCCTCAAATTAAAGAACGTATTTAATTAAAGGTTTCGAATCGACATTATATGTATATCCACAATATTCGAATAATGGCATATTTTAGATTTAAAAAATGTAGAATAATGTTAGTAATGAGAAAATTTTTACATATATATTGATTGTCAAATATTTATGAGTGCGTTACGAAATTTGTTTTGTGTAAACTAATTTTGGCACCACATGCTCATCGATGAAAGAAAACATCGTAATGAATCCCGCATGGCATCTAATAGAAACGTCATCTGTAAGTGCTTTGAGAAAGGCTTATCATTTGCACTACTGGTCACGTTGGGCACGACATACAAACGCAAATTGGATGCAGCCTCTAATGTTTCTCTACTTACCACATAAAGAATATAGTGTGATGATATATTTTATTAAACAGTTATAAAATCAGTGCATTAACAAATGTTTCTTATTTATCTAAAACTTAATAAAAATATCATTTAACGCCTGAACATTTTTCAATAGCAATTAATTACACTAGAATAATTTTAATTTTAATGCAGCAACATGAATTATAAGACTTTGTATACCACCTTTGTATATTTATATATTTGACATTCAACTCTAATTCCAAATATTGGAGTCGAAGCTGCTCGCGTCCGTAGGCTTTACCCTAGTTTCCCTACACGTGACTCCTGGGTGGTGCTAAACGAGCAGCAGCGAGGTGGTAGGGCGTTGGTGCCCGTCTGGATCGCGACCACAATACAGCGGTGTAAAGTCCGTCATAGTGACCAGTTTCAGCTTGTCGCGTTTCGGGATCAGCTTGTGTATATCCTAGCTCATATACCTAGAGACCTTCAGTCGTGGTATATGTGGGCCGACATGACGATGCAGACTATCAATGGATTTTCATCCTTTGAGAGTCGCTTTCGTTTTTGCACTACACTGTACTTACCATCAGGTACTCTGCTGTCAATTTGTCGAGCCAGCGAAAAAAAAAAATGTAAAAATAGTTATATCTTAATATTTCCTTTAAAACAAAGTGAATTATAGTTAACATATTTAGGGACAATTACACACTCGAATGAATGAATAACAATAGTATTATAGTAATTTATATACTGCCAATACATTATGTCAGAATTTAATAAAATCAGTTAGTCATAAACAAACGGTGATACAATTGGATCTCGTGGTAGTGGTTGTCATACAAACACTAGAGACAACAAATTATTATTTTTTTCTTTAAGTTTAACGTTACAAATTTGACTTTAACTAACTCGCTAATGCAAACAAAGTTGCAGGCGGAGTCTAGTATATGTATATCACATTAAATCTGCTACTAAGATTAGCTAAGGTAACTACTTTGATATAATTTCCTCAATTTTTATATAATAATAATATACCGTAACGCTATATACCTATCGGGTTGATCAGAGATACATATATAAGTGGTTGTATTCAATTTGCGCTTATATGTCGAGCCCAACATGACCAGTAGCGCAGCTGATCGCCCTTCTCACAGCACTAGTACATACGTATGTCATTTCTATTAGACGCCAAGCGAGTTTTGTCACGATAACTTTCTTCAACAAATTTTGATATAGTTTTCTTGATATTACTATGATCCAGAAATATGTATTAAAACATGTATAAGTCCCAGCAGGTGTTCAGTTTGTTCGTGTCTGAACAGGTAAGGTTAGAACAAAAACGCACGATTAACATCGTAAATAGTTTTATTATGACGTTTTATGTGTTTTTCGACCTTGAACTAGTAACAAATGAATAAAATGCTAGTGCTTTGTGAATTATTCATATTTATTCTTAATCTACTTTGCTAGAATTACAGCACCTGAATAACATAGTAAGTTAATAATAATAATCATACATGTGAATCTCCTAAAAGCAGAAAATAAGAAATTATTTAGACCTCGCACACGAGATTTGCCAGCATGTGGGATGTAGATTCTACGATTATTGTCCCGATAGTCGTATCGACTGATGGGCTGATCATAAAAAGCCTTGATTACCATCTCATGAGGCTTTCGCTTGGTTGTTAGAGCCGGATACAGAAGGCAGTATTACTTGACACGGCGCGCATCGTTAGAACGTTTCTCAATCTGAGCTCCCAGCTACCGGTGGCTTGGGTCTCAGGCCTCGCTTTTTATTTTAAAATGTAAGCAATGTATATATTTATTTATTATGTTGTAATATATTTATCCGCTTTTTGGGCGGTTCTGGTGCTCACTTTATTGTACGGCAGTGTGGCACGGGTATGTCAGAAGAAGCGTGAAAGTAGAATACAGTAGAAATGCGGTCTCTTCGTTCTATACGCGAAGTGACGCTTGAAGATCGCGTTAGGAACGATGTGATACGCAGAATGGTAGGTTTGGAAAATAGTATCATCGATAGTATGCCTAAAAGTATGTTCCGATGGTTCGGGCACGTGAAGAGGACGTATCACGAAAGGAGACAAAAAAATATATTCAAAATGAATGTGAGTGCAAGCAAAAGCAGACATCGACAGAGACTTTCCCACATAGACCAAATAAAGAGAGTTCTAATGGAGGGTAATGTCAAAAGTTCGTGGAATCGGCGAGAGCGTCATACCTTTAGCCAGCCCGCGTGTTTCTACTATGGAAGGGAGAGGGTGAAGCAAGGTTAAATAACTCGTCGAAACACTCTCCGTGATATAGACGGAAGAAAACGCTTAGTGAAGAAATATTTAAAATTCAGTTGTATCATAACTGAATAGAATAGTTAGTTTCTAATAGAAATGTCATGTGTAAGTGCCCTGAGAACGGCGATTAGCTACGCCACTGGACACGTTGGGCACGACAGATAAGTGTAAACTAGATATAGCCATTAATGTATCCCTTTTTTGTTAACCCGGTGGAAATTCCATCGGACTGTCAGGGGAGTGGTGAGGGCCACCCCCCGGTGTGTCGGACTTGCGCCGACTAAAACCATCGGGATGCTAGCACTGCCTACTCTTCGCCTTTGAAGGACCTGGGAATCCAGATAATTCCGAGAAATTAATGTATCGCTGCTCACCCCGAAAGGGATAATACGTGACGATATACTATTATTATTATAGTTCTTTCGTTCAGTATTAAGACATCACGTATACGATTCAATTAAAAGTATATAAATTATTAACAGCGGAGGGACAAAAGCAAGATATACAATATCTGTGACCCTCCCGAGTCCCTCTCGGATCCCTCTCACAGCTCCATTCATAAAAATGAATTCGCCCGTAATAACACTCTTAAACGAGCCGCCATCTTTAATTATAACTTAGGGCATTCTTGTTGATTCTTGAAATTTATTACAGATCTTTTTAATAAAAGAATTCTTTTGATACACATGGCTTTATGAAAGCGTGGGTACAGATGAGATTTTCACAATATTATTTCACTTTTATTTTCCATTTTCATGAAGACATACACACATATATAAATAAAAAAGATGTATAAAAAATATACATAAGTCAACAAAGCTTCCACAAATAATACAAAATAAAAATCAAACCAAGGAATATAAATCAATAAAATAAAACTAACTGTTCCGTATTCTAATAAATGTGCGGACAACTTCGACTGCTCTGGCAACACCGTACGGGTTGTCAATTGAGTTTTGCTCTCGCTCGAACCGATCCGCCGAGTAACGACATAAAACATACAAATATTCCTAAATACAACAAAATATCCGATTCCAAAGTGTATAAGTGTGCTTGGAAGATCCTCAAAGACACCAGTTTCCTGGAGGAGAAGCAGGGGCCCCTGAAGAGTTGGCGAACTGGTGATCGCGGTAAGTGAAATTCTTTAGGCAGCCCGTGCCACTTGCGGAGCTATCGAAGTACCGTACATAATTTTGTTCCTCCGAGCCGGATCTTTCACAATTTTGTTCCTCCGAGGCCGGATCTTTCATAATTTTGTTCCTACGATACGAATCTTTCGAAATTAGCACATATTTCGTGCTAATTACTACAATCCAGAACATTCATAACGTATTCAAAATTTAATTCCATAACGTGCAAGGTATTTCAAAATTATAATCCGTCCAAATCTACTACTACAAAAAAGAAACGACTTGTTGTACTACCGGCGGTCATCTTTATTCGGTCGGTTATAAATGTAATACTGCACTAGCTATAACCCGTCCAGTTTCACTACGTGAAAGAAGGCACCTGGCTAACCTACAAAGTGTAGTCACCTTCATTCGGTCGGCTTATACATTTAATTATTTTCATTTATCCTACAAAAGTTCGAATGTTCTAATTTAATTTCATTACAACTACTTACAAATCCTAACAACAATTTACAACAAAACTACAAACAAATACATACATTTTGGAATCAATCTTAATCAAACTACATCCGTAAAACTACATTATTATCCTACAAACGTTATACCTACATATCTATATCTACGATATATTATTTAACTACTTTGTGTTGCTTGGAACCTTTTCATTACGACTACCCAGATCTACCTTCAACTAACAATAAATTCTACTTTTCTATTAATAACGTGATAGAAACTTATACTTTTTTATTCAACTGCCAAATATCAACTTATTTGATTTAAAATGACAGAAATCAAACAATTAACTTTCGAACGTGATGTCATTTATAGTGATTTAGAAGGAATGTTACAGTTTCTACAGGACGAGTGCATGGATACCGATCAATTTATGTGTCGTGCACAAAACTTAACACATTTAAAAAATAATTTTACGCGTGTTCAGTCCAAACTAGAAAAAATATATTTTAAAGATGATTCTTTTAATTCAGAACTGGAACTTGAACATAGAAATAAATTTAAAGATCTATACTACAAAGCCAAATTGTCCGCTGATAAGTTGAAACTACAACAAAAATTAAAATTTCAACAATCTACTCCTACTAGTAATCAAACGGTAAATTCATCACAAAACTGTTGCAACATGCGTCCGAGAATTAATCTGCCACCTCTTCCACTACTTCAGTCTCACGGCCACACAACTAAGTGTGAACAAAAGGAATTTAATACTGGCGCGATACTAAAAGACTCTTCCGCGACGTCGCTAACAGGATTCGAACGCAGTACCTTCGCCTGCGCGAGCACCGTCAATCCGTCCGCTAAACCTAGCGCGCCTGCTTCAGCTCGCCCCGGCCGTTCGTATCCACCGCGCCGTTCGATGCCCGCGCTCAGTGCTACTATAGCGCATAGTTCACCGGCCACACAACAATCACGCTACCTTAACAAAGTTGCTAATCAACGCGTACTTTTGTGTCCTTACTGTAAATCTAATGCACATTCGTTAAATAAATGTTCAGAATTTCTTAACTTGCCTATTTTACAACGTAAAGACTTTATTTCTATTAAAAATATTTGTCCAAATTGTTTAATTCATGGACATACGGTGCTGCAGTGTTATTCACGTTTAAGCTGTGAGATATGTCAACAAAAACATCATACATCTCTACACAGTAATACAGAAACGTCGGCAAATTCGGGTAACAAACAACAAGCCACTTCGAACATCACAGTGTCAGCAGCAGTGAGCTGCGCCTCAGCCGCACGCGCTTATGGTGACCACGGACAACTATGCGACACAGAATACTCCGTACTACTCGCGACCGCACCTTACGACATCCGTCTCCGCGGCAACACTTCTATGACGGCTCACACCGTTCGAGCGCGTATCGACCCCGGTTCTCAAACTTCTCAATTCACGGAGGCTTGTGCTCAGCGGTTGGGACAGAAAAGTCATAGCGCCCGGTCAAATATTTCTATTATAGGTGTAAGAGAGGGAGAAGCCGTACAACCCCACGGTGTCATTTCTTGTGATGTCACACCTCATGACCCACTAAAGCCATCTATTGGTATAAACACCTTAGTAATATCTAGAATTACCAATAGCACGCCACAGGTTCAAAATACAACTTTAGCACCCATTTGCAACCTACCACTAGCCGATCCGGAATTCTCTTCCGCGCGTCCGGTCGAGCTGTTATTTGGAGCAGACTACAGCGATGTGATTCTTCTCGATGACAACATTAGAGGTAATCGCGGTGCTCCAGTTGCAATAAATACAATATTTGGGTATGTTTTTTCGAATAAAATATCAAATAAATCTTCTACAACACATAACTTTTGTATAACCTCTTTGCAAACGAACGCCAATATTCCACAATCTGCAATTAATGTTCCAGCAACTACAATACTTTCGCCCGATGAGGCCTTGTGTGAATCGATCTTCGTCAACACTCACACAAGAGACTCCTCCGGCAGATATTCTGTTTCATTACCGTTCAAACCTAACGTACCACCGCTCGGCGAATCGCGAGATACCGCATTACTTAGTCTCAAAATACTACAAATACGTTTTTTCCGCAACTCTTGCTTACAACAAGATTACAATCGGTGCTTACAAGAATACATAGATCTTGGGCACATACAACTTATTCCACCTTCTTCAGAGACCTTACCTGTTTCTGAAAGGTACTATCTTCCTCATCGCTACGTGGTGAAAACACAGAGTGCAACTACGAAAACTCGAGTTGTATTCGATGATTCCTGTCCCACTACTAACGGACGATCATCAAACTACAATCTTCTGACAGGTCCTAAACAACAAGAGGATATTGTCATGGTCCTTCAAAAAAATAATTTACAAAAACTAAAACATTTCATCGATGATGCCGGTGTCGTCAGGGTCGGCGACCGCATCTATAATTCAAAACTACAGTACAAAGCAAAACATCAATTACTCTTGCTTAAGTCAAACGTTTTAACTGAATCTTACCTATGTAATTTCGTATGCATGTCCACCAAGGCAATACACCTTAAGTTGGTTCCACACTTAACCACACAAACTTTCATTACAGCTCTTCGCCGCTTCACGGCAAGACGCGGTGCTTGTTCTGACATTTATTCGGATAACGGACGCAATTTTAAAGGGTGTAATTCGCACTTAAGAGACATGTACGCTTTCTCAAAAAACAATAAATCTGATATAGAACGACATTCCGTCAATTTAAAATTTTATTGGCTTTATCAACCTGTCTACGCTAGTCACCGCGGCGGTATATGGGAGGCCGGAGTGAAAAGTATTAAGCAACATGTATTCCGCGTAGAAGGTGCTCAAATCATATCTTACGACGAATTTAACACCTTACTATGTCAGATCGACGCATTCCTTAACTTCCGACTGTTGTGTATGCTTAGCAAGGATCAATCAAATCCTTTGCCTGCAACTTCAGCGCACTTATCAGTGGGCGGTCCATTCACCTCGTTGCCTGAGTATGACTGGTCCAACTCGCAAACCAACATCTTGCTGAGATGGGAAATGCTTCAACAAATGTTACAACATCATTGCATACGATGGAGTCGCGAATACCTCCAACAACTCCAGCAGCTAGGTAAATGGTACCACGACAAAACAACCGCGATTACCGAGGGTGCTATAGTATTGGTACAGAATGATGCATTGCCACCGATGCAGTGGCAACTAGCTCGTGTACACCAGGTACATCCTAGCCACAACGGCGTTGTCCGCCCTGTAACACTGCGCGTGGGCAATTCCTACACCAAACGGTCTGTCGTTAAGGTATTTCCACTTCCTATCGACAATTAAACAATATGTCCACCTTCACTACGTGTTGGTATAACTTTAGTTTTAAGTTCACATAATCATTATTATTTATTTTTTATTTACTTTTATACACATATATTATACTACATATAACATAACTACTACTACTATATAACTACTACTACTATACTATACTATATAACTTTCCACTCGCACTATACGTAGGTGAAGCATTTACAAACCACATATTTTCCGAAGCATGAGTACTATCTCTGCTTCAATCTTCTCCAAGTTAGGACATCGTCGTAACTTATTTATTCAGACTAGGATATTCGTCCTGGTCTCATTAAAATCCTACGTATTTTAAGGTCGGCGGCATGTTCCGTATTCTAATAAATGTGCGGACAACTTCGACTGCTCTGGCAACACCGTACGGGTTGTCAATTGAGTTTTGCTCTCGCTCGAACCGATCCGCCGAGTAACGACATAAAACATACAAATATTCCTAAATACAACAAAATATCCGATTCCAAAGTGTATAAGTGTGCTTGGAAGATCCTCAAAGACACCAGTTTCCTGGAGGAGAAGCAGGGGCCCCTGAAGAGTTGGCGAACTGGTGATCGCGGTAAGTGAAATTCTTTAGGCAGCCCGTGCCACTTGCGGAGCTATCGAAGTACCGTACACTAACTATATATTAGATATATAAGTGCCCTGAGAACGGCGATCAGCCGCGTTTCTTGGTCACGTTGGGCACGAATAAAAGCGCAAACTAGATACAGACATTAATGTATTTCTGCTCACACCAAAACAGGCATAGCGTGACGATATATTATTATGATTTTTATTGAAATAAAAGTATTTTTTGTAAAAAAGAACTTGTGCCGGTGCGTTTATGTAAAGCTTGCTATAGTCAGATTCTAAGTGTCAAAGGCACTATTTCCATAATTTAAACTGAATTTCGTCAATATTTAAATCTTTGCGTAAGTTAAAAGTCATTTACTAATTAAGGCATATATGTTTGATCGTACAGTAGCTGCTTCCTTTTTAAATACTTTACTTTTCACTGCACTCGGCTAATACATCTATTTTCAGGAGAAACTAACAAAGAACTGTAGTCCTATAGGATCGTCGAACTAAAAGAAAAGAGAGTGTAAACAGGAATATCCATCAACATCATTGTAAATGGACGTGAAATGTCCGACTCTGATCATCAGCAGCATCCTTGTGTCCATGTCTGAGACGAGAACGACAATAAACAAAGCGCGCTGCGGGTTATAATAAATAAAAACATTTCAAACAACTCCCTCCCAGCTCAGTTTTTCTTGGAACTATAACCGGTGGATAGTTCTTTCAATATTAATGTTTTGTGAAAGGGCGATTGCCCGAACTGGATCCTGACTTGAATTTTTTTTTCTTTTATAATATTTTTTGTATTTTCATATATAAGATATCCTTTACTAGTACAAGATAAATAAATAAAAAAAGATAAAGATTAGAGTAGATAAATATTATGGATGTAATTTTATTTATAACAAAACAAAATAAACCATGTTACACGTATTTTTAATATACATAGATGTAAATTGTTTGTCGATAGATTTGTGTTAAATTTCACGTGGCGATGCGACACTGCCGGTCTAACCAACCATTTATAACCTTATCTGCCCTTCAAATAACTATCCAGCCGCAACGCATCCACGTCGCATGTCACGCCGGCCGGATCGATTTGTGTGGAGCCCCCCAACCTTTGATGTCCAACTGATGTGTTATTCATTGTATTTCTATGAAACATTAGTCCTGTTTAATCCCGCCCGCCGTTTATGTATTTATTTTCCCGTATATTTTCACTTTAGATGCAGATGGGATGCAGTAAAAGCAGTCAAAATCGGTTTATTTTGTTATTTATTTCTGTAAAGGTACATCTCATGTTTATGGAATCGTGTAAACGTTTTTAAAAACCCTACATACTTATGATAAATAATTATACGTATAAGATAGTCAATTCAGGGAGACGGCAGTCTAACTTTTAAAAACATTATTTCAAATTTACAATTGTTTGAGGCTAAACAAAGACTGATCTTACAGAGAGGTAGCCTCAACAAGGCTTCTTGTTCCCTGGGAATCTGGATGAATTTGGCTTACCAGGCCCAGGTAGAGCAATCAGAGGGACACCCCGGGGGTTTTTAGTCAGTAGGAATCTGACACACCGGGGTCGCTGCCCTCACAGCATCACTGTTTGTGCTATGCAGGATATCCTTTTTTTTTTTACACTGGCTCGACAATGACTACAGAGTACCTGACGGTAAGTACAGTGTAGTCCAAAAACGAAAGCGACTATCAAAGGATGAAAATCCATTGATAGTCTACATCGTCATGTCGGCCCACATATACCACGACTGCAGGTCACTAGGTATATGAGCTACTGGATATACACAAGCTGATCCCGAAACGCGACAAGCCGAAACTGGTCACTTTGACGGGTTTTACACCCATGCACTGTGGTCGCGATCCAGACGGGCACCGGCGCCCTACCACCTCGCTGCTGCTCGTTTAGCACCACCCAGGAGTCACGTGTAGGGAAACTAGGGTAAAGCCTACGGACGCGAGCAGCTTGGACTCCCAAAAATTTAATTTTTTTTTTATTCCCTCGGGATATAAAAAAAAGACATCTTACAAAATAGAAGCTTCCAACATCTCGGAGAGTTACCGTCCCGGCTATCTCGCCCTAGGTCCTACCTATTGTGGACTAAGTACGTCCTGGTTACTGTGTTGGGACAGACACACTGCGCCACTGCTTGAAGGGAGCAAGCTGGAAGGTGTAATTAATTGAAAGAACTTATTGTTGATATTCACATAATTTTAAGGACCCCATATTATAGTATGGTGGGAAGACGCTCTCCGGAAGACTGTTTGTGTGAAAGAGGTTTGCAAAAATAGAAGAAACGTTCCATTCTCTCTGCCTACCCTAATAAGGATTCGGCCCGATGATACCTAGATAAGTATCGTATTTGAGCCCATTGGAATGTTTTCTATGAATATTTTTATATTATATACATAACTGAGCTGGGTAAATTTTTTAATTCACATATAATGAACTGTATTAAACGGATTTTTCTTAAGTGTGACGATCTTTATCTCACTGTCTAATAGTAATGAATCAGATAATATGCGCAAAATAAACACAACAAATAAAAATATATATTTATTAAAGAAAAGATATAAATTCAATTAATTTGTTTTGTTTCAACACCAAATAAGATAATTTCCGCAAATATCACGATTCTGATCAACTATATAAATTAAAAATTGAAGTAACACAAAACAAGACGGAGCAATATAATTTTATTTTCGTTTAACTCCTTCCCCGGGAGGAGTGTCCATCTTTTCTGATGAAATCTCGTATTGAGTGTCCAATCTGTAAACAAAAATAATTTCTTAATTTTTTCGTAAAATATCCTACATAGTAAATATAGCAAAATATCGATAAAACCCCGTCCAAGAAAGGGAGTAACCATCATAGAGTAATATTAATGGCTTTGTCAAACTGGTCTAAATGTGCCACCAGAGAATGCCTCTAGTTCTGAGATAAAGGATGACCCTGAAACGCGACAGGCTGTAGGGAGTCGCTATGACGAACTATGCACTCTTGTACCGTGGCTACGAGTGAAGACACGGCAAATGACCTCATGTAGTTACGGCTTTATACCCTTAGCCTAAGATTTATAGTCGATACTTTGTCTTTGCTTAGACTTTGCTAAAACATTACAAAGTATATTATTTAATTCATATCAAATTATACGGTTAGTTACCGATTTCGTCAAAGTGGATTTGGATCTACGAATAATTAAGTTATATTCACGTGGGTCCCCTAGTAAATAAGAGGGCGGTAACCATACGTAGCAACTCGTGTAGTCATAGATTCGTATCCCGGCACATGCACCTGGGTTTTTCCAGATTATGTACGGATTACGCACCACATACTCACCAGAAAAGGAAAACATCGCGAGGAAATCCGCATGGCATTTAATGGAAATGTCATGTGTAAGTGTTCTTAGAACGGCGTTCAGCTGCGCTACTGGTCACATTGGGCACGACATACAAGCGGAAAATGGATACAGCCACTAATATGTCTCTGCTCATCCTGAAATTGATATTGCGTGACAATACATAACCTCCTGCAGCCCAACTTAAAAGTAGGTACAAAGAAAGAAAGCCCAATGTCCTAATATCAGAATATAACGAATGTCGTCCCTAACGCCCAGACCAAAACCTTTTCGGATCTCTGTAATTATTACGAATTAAGTTTTGATATTTTGGGGGTACTTTGCTAGATAAAAAAAAAACATTAATATTGTGTTCTTTATTTTGGAGGTTGGGTCATAAAACTGATAAGGATGTACAATGGTGGCATGTAATTCAATTCAAACATTTTATAGGACCGTAAATATTATGTTCTAGTATTAGTATGGTGGATCTTGGTCCTTAAGTAGCTATGATTTTGCTGGGCGTTTAGCACTAAATGATTTTGTCCTAGAACTATCACATTGAACCTCAGGAGGATAATCATTATTCATTAGCTAACTAAAGTCAAAATAGCGTCTATAAATTTATGCCAAAACCATTTCCGGTCCGGTGGGCAGTCAATTTGGTTTTCACCTCTTAACATAAGAAATCTCCTGTAGAGGGTATTGATCCCTAACATCACCCCTCATAAACCATTACATTATATGATCTTTAAACACATCTAAATCATACAGAATCATATCGCATAGATACGCCGACCTAATGTCTCGTCGACCGCGTCCACGAGCGTCCGCAGCACATTAAAGCATCAGAGCGCGTGCTTACAGAGCCGTTGACACCGCTACAAAAAGCCTTGGGCTCTATTTAAATTGCTAAATCCGCATTAGCTTCTCATTATTCAGATATGGCGTTGCTTATTGCGGAAACCATGAAATTTTATTTAGAAGGAACAACTTCATACTGATCTACAAACCTCCTGCCTCTGATGGAAAACACTGCGCAATCCAATAACCGAGTACAACTATCGCGAGATAATTACCTACAGATAATCACCACTATCATACCGGCCTACGCCAATATCTCTTCACGCTTCGCTTAAAAGATAATCCACCCGACAATGGTAAAAGTTCGAGGAATTCCCAATTCTAACCAGAATATAAGTCATTATAAAGTTGTTTTTTTATTTATTTTACAGGCAAACGCTTGACCTCATTCACACTTCGCGGAAGGTGAGGATTAGTTCGACGATGGAGCGCGTCCCCTAAACAAATAACTATTCAGCCTTCTCTTAAAGGCTCCCACGTCATAAAAACACGAAAAAATGGTTGCTAGAAGCATATTTAACTTCTTAGCTGTTTGCATGATGAATGTAGAAGGGATGAAGTGGTTCCGCATCCAAGCACGCTTGGTTCTATTATGAAAGGGAAAGGGTGGAATGTGGTTATACTGCTCCTCGGAACTCTCACTATGATCCAAACAATAAAAGACACTAAGTGAGACAATGTCTTGCGTAGCTGACGCGCCTCAAGATGTTTTGAAACGTCCAGATCGTTCACAATTCGGACAGAAAACTATTCACGCAGTCAAGGAGGTACTATGCGGAATTTTCCCAATATGCCCCTTTCGGGTCGGGCAGGGTTTTCAAATTAACCTGGTCTCTTCATCTTAAAGAGTTCTACGCTTTATAGTTTAAAGTATAGTATAAAGATTAGAAATCATGGGGACCGTAGCCGCTATAGTCCCGGCTGCGACCCGGTGGTTGACCGGTTAAATCCGAAGGTGACTTGCAGATGCTGCTGCGACAACCATCCGTCGGCATAATGTGCCCGCTGCTGACCTCCCACCGTCCTTATTGACTATTTATAAGCAGAGCATCCATCACTCAGAACAGAGGGGGAAATCGTAACATTCGATCAGCCATGGTGACGAAATCCTGGCCGATTTTTGTGCGAACAAAAGACGACTGGTAAAAATAAAAAAATGAACGGCTGATTCAGAACATCAATAGAAACCAGGGATTTGAACTTGAGAGATGTGTTTCGAGTATTGACTGTAGGCGCCGAAGGCAAAGTAGAATATTAAAAATCTAAATATATATAACTCAAAGGTGACTGACTGACTAACTGACTGGCAAAGTGATCTATCAACGCAGAGCCCAAACCACTGGATGGATCGGGCTAAAATTTGGCATGCAGGTAGGTGAAGTCTGCTTTGCCATGACAATAAACAAGTTTCAGGGGTAAACTCTCAAATTTGCGGGTATTGGCTTGAGAGAACATTGCTTCTCTCGGGGACAGTTTTAGGTTGCTTGCTCACGAGTAAGTTCACCCAATAGCTTGATAGTTTTAGCGCCTAATGACGGATTAGTTAAGAATATTGTGTATAAAGAAGTTTTGTAGGCCCTAATTTTTTACACACGCTAAACAAAAGTGAAGCCGCAAAAACTATACCTAATTAATAATAATACGTCTTAACGCGGGCAAAAGCTAGTAAGATAATATATATCTTGAAATAAACGGTCAAATTTAAACAATAGTTTTGTGCAAGACTAGCTGCTCCCGCGACTTCACTCACGTGGAAGTGGTACTTTTGTTATGATAATAATTATTTTAAGCAGAAATCTAATCCGGGACTGGCGTTCCATCACCATCACGACTAGAGGGAGTCAAGTTCTTAAAAATTGCCAAAAAAGTGTTCGCAAGTTTATGTACAAAAGCAAAGATAAACTACTCTGAAGAAAGAAAGAAAAAACATTTATTTGACACATAACATAGAACACAGAAGGACAGGTTAATCAAGATAGAGATCGATTAAGATGAGATCCCTAGAGCCACCCAACGCGGATTTTCAGCGGACACATATTTCTTGTATCAACGCGCAGAAAACAATGCGAAGAGGAATAATAGAGTAAAATGACACAACTCTAGGGACTATTGCAAAGTGTCGTAGATCATGATATGTACATACATACACATGAACACACACATACGCCTACACATCTATTATATAAAAATAAGTCCGGTTTTCCTTCCTGACGCTATAACTCCAGAACGCACGAACCGATTTCCACGGTTTTGCATTCGTTGGAAAGGCCTCGGGCTCCGTGAGGTTTATAGCAAAATTCAGGAAAAATTTCAACAGAAAAGCAGGAAAACGGGGAAAATCATTTTTCACATACAGCGCTATCTCTGATACATAGCATGTACTACAAACTTATATGATTTTGCATGGTGGTGGAGCAGATCGCACCAGTATTTTAAGTAGATGGCGCCGATGCGTTATACATTGTTTGACAGCTACTCATTGTACTCTGCTCAGTTAATTTCATGTGACATTTATTGTGCGCACGTTCTATCAAACGCTAACTAAAAACCAAAACGAAGCCATCTGGTGGCGATACGAAGTTCGCTGGGTTTGCTAGTTATATATAAGTTTTTTGGAAGTAATTATGTCGTTCTGAACTGATGTCGCATTAGATGGAGCTTTTATGAAATTCAATGTGGTCTTATTGCTAGCACGGAACGTCCTGTCTTGCAGAGATTCACTTTACACAGGCTTGGGTCTAACTGAGCCGGTCTGCACGCAGATGTAGTGGCGACAAGCTACATAGCAATTGTTTACATATAACAATCGGTCACTGTGAAATATTGACTATTGCATTATTGCTAAAAAGGGTTTGACTTTAGACATTGTTAACAAAAAAAAGCAATTAGCAAGGCATTTAATATAAAGCGTAGTAAGCGCAAACACATTATAATAAAGGTACAAAGATACATTTTGTGTTGCTATAGTATACGAGTATTAACAGTGTTCCGTATTTGAATTTATGTGCGGGTAACTTACGACAGCTCTGGCAACACCGTACGGGTTGTCAATTGAGTTTTGCTCTCGCTCGAACCGATCCGCCGAGTAACGACATAAAATATACAAATATTCATTAAACTCAACAATAATCCGATTCCAAAGTGTACAAGTGTGCTTGGAAGATCCTCAAAGACACCAGTATCCTGGAGGAGAAGCAGGAACCCCTGAGGAGTTGGCGAACTGGTGGTCGCAGTAAGTGAGACTCTTTAGGCAGCCTGTGCCACTTGCGGAGCTATCCAAGTACCGTACAAACGGGTATAACAAAGATGGTGTGCAAAGGTGCGCTGAGTGACTTTTTAAAAACTAAAAACCTTATGCAAACAGTAGGAGTAGCAGAGAGAGTATACAGAGCAGTTCTGGTGCTCACTTTGATGCACGGCTGCCAGACCTAAGCCTGTCAGAACTAGCATGAAAGCATAATTAATGCAGTGGATCTCTTCGTTCTATATGCGAAGTAACGATTGGTTTGAAAGAAAGCGTCATCGATAATATGCACAAAAACTTGCTTGATGGCTCAGGCAAGTTGAAGGACGACACAAAAGATATATAATATTAACGTGAGTGGAAGCAATAGCCGAGGCCGACCGAGATTTACCTACGCAAGGCAAATAAAGAGAGTTCTCATGGAGGGTAATGTCAAAGGTACGCGGAATCGACGAGAGTGCATGCAGAGATTAATGAATATTATGGAAGCAAAAAAGTTTTCAAGAATAGAAAGAAGTGACTTTTAAGTCTCTCTGCCCACCCCAATAGCGATTCGACGTGATGTTAAATAGATGAAACAAAGGTCTAAATAAACTAAAATCACTTTAGGCAACATATTACGTTATAAAGGAGGCATTTCCACGCGCATATTTGGCACCAAATACTTTTGTATTATCTGTCGTTGATAAAATAAAGATATAATATCAATAAATTATCAAAGTTTACAATTCATAGCTGACTGTGGATACAAATAGATAAATTGCGCAATTTAAATACAATCCTCGGTAGTATAGTGGTCAGTATCCCCGCCTGTCACGCGGGAGACCGGGGTTCGATTCCCCGCCGGGGAGTATTTTTCCTGTTTTTTATCATATATTCATTAAATATACAATTTTTATTTCTTATATCGCGCAGTTATGTAGATATATTAGGAGCGGACATACTTTAAAACTACTTGACAAAGACTAGGAAAACTTCTGGTTCCTCCAGCGCAATTTCTCTAGCGCGCTTTGGAGTTTTAGAACGGACTGCCGGGGAGAGTTCCTCACGATAACGACATGGGATTTTTCAAGAGGACAGTGATGCGGTTCTTATTCGGCAACACAGCTGTAACGCTCTTTGCATTGCATATTTCTATAAGCGGCGGTATCCATTTACCCTCAGGTAAGCCGTAAGCCTGTTTGTCAACTTAAGTTTAAAAAAGAACTGGAAAAATATTTATATATTCATGCGTCTATCGCGTAATTTTATTAATTATTATGTAGAGTTCTCCAATGATAATCCTTTTGATACTTATAATAAAATATTGTCATTCTATACCCCTTTCGAGGTGATCAGAGATACATTAGTGATTACATCCCCTTTTGCTTAGATGCCGTACCAAATGTGACCAATAGCGCAGCGGTTCTCACAACACTAGTACCAGTAGTAGTAGTAGTAGCAGTAGTAGTAGCTCATATGATTTCTATTAGACGCTATACGAGTTTCCTAGCAATGTTTTACTTCACCGATGGGCATGTGGTGCCTAGGCAAACTTAATACAGAAAATCCTGAGGTGCGATCCCTAATGCTCCATTATTTTCTCCTATACCCACTTTCTTCGATTATTTAACTGTCAAATCGATCATCTCACTTCTCAAATATTACCGTCTCTACCCTAACTCACCCAACCTCGTCGATTCGGAATCAAAACCGAACCAAGGGTCAACACAGTTCGCTCAACTACCGTCTCCCTTCGGTTTCGAGTTTAAGCGATTTCACTTAATATTCTGTACCCTAAGGTCCCCGTACATAATGCTCCTCGACCAGACGCATGGAGATCAAAAACTTATAAACTTATAAATACATTCATAATCACATATCAACATATACCATACATAAAGAACAGATGTCCCCGAAACCATTAACATCGCTGCCGACTCCTAAATGTATTGTAATCAGCGTTAAATTATACAGGCCGAGAATCGAACCCGGTGGTCGCGTACGGCCGGACAATCACCTATGGCATTGACTTATCCGAAGGTACTTTCTGGAAATATTAAAATGCCATTACATTAAAAACTTTCCTTGAGCTCACAAAATATACTTTGCCGTCAGTTAGTAAAGAGTTGAGAATCCTCTTGTTTCCAGTTATCCTGCATCAAGTCATTTTTTTGGTAAACGGAGGAAACCTCATGGACCGTCATGGACTGTTACCGACTAAAACCCCCAGGGTGTTCCTTCTCCCGACTGCCCGGACCAAGGGTACGGCTGGGTCAGCTTCCTTAGCACCTGACGGCAGCAGCATTAGGCTATATATAACGTCGTTTTTCTTAAGAAATCAATTTCAAACGCTCGAGTCAATGTGAATTGGAATTAATTTTATTATCAACATCAACAGACGTTGCAAGGTGCAGTAAAAATATTTTTGAATACTTTGCAATCACACTGTTTGTGTAAAATAATACTAAATACAAAAATATTAGAAGATATTATTTTGATTCTTAGTATTTTAAATAATTTAGCTATTTGTATAATAAAACCAAATATTTTCAAAGACTAATTCTAACGTTTAAAGTTTGCCAATGATATACCCCTAATTGCAGAATCATTGCCGAAGTTGTCAGGAACGCTGGACAAATAGCTTTTTCTTCAGTGCGGATAGGACTTCGGACGAACATGGATAAGACCAAAATATTGTATAACGGCCGCATTCCCCTAGTTTCCCTACACGTGACTCCTGGGTGGTGCTAAACGAGCAGCAGCGAGATGGTAGGGCGTCGGTGCCCGTCTGGATCGCGACCACAGTACATGGGTGTAAAGCCCGTCATAGTGACCAGTTTCGGCTTGTCGCGTTTCGGGATCAGCTTATGTATATCCAGTAACTCATATACCTAGAGACCTTCAGTCGTGGTTTATGTGGGCCGACATGACGACGTAGACTATCAGTGGATTTTCATCCTTTGATAGTCGCTTTCGTTTTTGGACTACACTGTGCTTACCATCAGGTACTCTGTAGTCACTATGTCGAGCCAGTGTAAAAAAGTATATACAGTTTCGAAAGGGAAGCCAAAAGAAGAATTAAGTTACATTGAGCAGCATTTGGGAAATTACGTCAGGTCTTTTCGTCTTCTATTACACAATGCCTGAAAACTAAAGTTTTCAACCAATGAGTCCTATCAGTTATGACGTACGGAGCCGAGACGCTGACTCTAACGATTGGGCTTAAGGTTGCTCCAGTTTAAGGTTGCTCAGAGAGCGATGGAACGAGCTATATATGCTGGGCACTTCTCTGAAAGATAAAGTCCGATATGAGGTTATCCGACAGAAAACCAAAGTTGTTGACATAGATCTCCGCATTGAAAAGCTGAAGTGGCAGTGGGGAGGCCATATATTCCGAAGAGCTGACGATCGTTGGAGCAGGTGGGTTTTTTAATTGAGACCGTGTATTGCCAGGCGTAGCGTGAGACAACCCTCTGAAGACGGCCGGAAAAGATTGAACGAGCCGAGCAGAAGACCGTGCTCAAAGTCGCTTGCTACGAGAGGCCTGTATGCAGCTGTGGACGAGGATGAGTCGATGATGATGATGATGATGACGATTTTCAAAGATCTCTTGACACCTTATTTCAAAATGTTTCTCTACAGTATCATTGTCATTTGATATTTAAATAGCTGTGTCCGCGACTTCTTCCGCGTGGAATAGTTATTTTGGGCATTTTAGTTAGTTATTTATTTTGAAATTGTAATATCTTCTAAGATGTTCATTGAAATTAAGTGATGTCAATGACAATTTTGTTCACAATTAAATACTCTTAATCAACAACACATTTATTTGGATAAAGATTAATGTTATTACGTTGATACAAATCTTAACAAATAATGCATCAATTTCGACCAAATTTGATTACCATAAAAACGGTTCTAGTGAGTTAATCTTAAAAGATAGACATATACTGTCATTTTTTTAGATCATTTCAAGAGGAATAATTCTTTCATACATAATTTTTGGTATCTTGAGCCTTTTTCGCAGTGCACGCAATGGAAGCCCTCAAGGATGAATAATTTTCCCCATTTTTTTCACATTTTCATTTATTTCTTCGCTCCTAATAGTTGCATCGTGATGTTATATAGCCTAAAGTCTTCCTCGATAAATGGTCTATTCAACACAAAAATAATTTTTCGATTCGAACCAGTAGTTCCTGAGATTAGCGCGTTCAAACAAACAAACAAACAAACTCTTCAGCTTTATAATATTAGTATAGATATGCAATTGTATAAAACGTATGTTGGCTTTTTTATTACTGCCCAACTTAACAATGGATTTCAATATTCAAAAAAATCCCTGCCTGTACTATTAGCTATAGAATATAAAAAACAGTGCCATCTTCACACCTATGATTATAGGAAAAGTACTGTGAAACTTTTAGAGGAATAATAATGTCCCTCTTTCGGAGGGGCGATAAAACTGTGACCTCTGATACAAAACGCAGGACAAAGGACCCATTGCCGTGTGTACAGGGGGATAGTTTTGAATGAGCGAGTTCAGGGCAGTACGGCGACCCCGGCACACCTGAGCTGATCGCCACGTCACAGGGTTGGCCAAACACGAAAATTAAATACCAACTTCTTTTTCGACCGACAAATGACTGCAGATCTTTAATATTTGATATTAATTTCACTTTGATTCCTCCATGCGTTCCTGAAAAGGGGTATTGACCCCTGGACGTTGGAAAATGGACGCTAGATATGAATCAGAGATGCTAGAATGATATCACGCACCACTTGGCTTGAGAAACTTAACATTACGCAGACTGGAGTTTTATTATCTGTGGTCGTAGACCTCAGCACTACGGAAAAGATAAAAAAGAGCCAGTTAATCATCAACACATTCTAAACTTTCACGTTTTACATTCGTTATAAATATTTTAACGAGCCTTATGCACGAATTAACTTACTTTAAACTACGTGTCGACGTTTCAACCCGGTTACACAGGTCATGGTCACGAGAAACTGACGCGCCGCGGAGTCTTCATCGGAGGTGGGGTGTTACTACCCCTACCCTCTTTTGTTCTTGATTTTTTTTTCCACTGGCTCGACATAGTGACTACAGAGTACCTGATGGTAAGTACAGAGTAGAACAGTAAGTAGAGTGTTCCTCCTACGACCCGGCAAAAGAATAGCCTATAAGGCTCCATCTTTTGGAGAGGTGAGTTTTAATAGCCCACCCCTCAAGATCCCTCTATCTGGAGGTGCGCAGGACACTTTCAAGTCTACAGGTTGATCAATGTCACTGAGGGACATCTCTTTCATTGCACACAAAGACGTACCCGCTGGAGTGGTATCTGAGCCGACAAATCTCGAGAGGTTGTTTTTGTTTACTCTGGCTCGACATAGTGACTACAGAGTACCTGATGGTAAGTACAGTGTAGTCCAAAAACGAAAGCGACTATCAAAGGATGAAAATCAATTGATAGTCTACATCGTCATGTCGGCCCACATATGATGATGATGTCCTAGCCGGTTTCGGCCACGGCGACTGTTTCAACACCGGTTAAGAAATTCGAGGTCCAGTTTTCGGAAACAGTCGATTGCGCAGGAGATATTTAAGTGCATAACTGGACGCGCAGCCAGAAAAGCACTCCCTCGTCCGAGCTCCCTCAGGCCCGATGGAAAGGAGAACCAGTACGATCGGGAGGGAGCAGGATGCAGGTTTGGTCGAGTTTTCCCTTCTCTAAACACCTGGTTGAATTGCGGTGTTCAAGAGATACCTTAGTCGCCTTTTACGACACCTGAGCAAGAAGAGGGGGGTGCTATTCTATTCTGCCGGCAGCCACCACGGCTTGTCGGCCCGCATATACCACGACTGAAGGTCCCTAGGTATATGAGCTACTGGATATGCACAAGCTGATCCCGAAACGCGACAAGCCGGAACTGGTCACTATGACGGGCTGTACACCCACGTACTGTGGTCACGATCCAGACGGGCACCGGCGCCCTACCACCTACCACAATTTGAATAGTCATGGCACACAATACTCAGAGTACCAGCATGATTAAAAGGCGACATAAAACGAGATCCTCGTTTTCTAATCACTGGGTTCCACGCCAATAAAAACCTAAACCCATCATCCTGATTAAAAGCTTTATGCTTGTTAATCGAAGTCACTTCTCGAACCAGTCTTGGCCACCAGAAACGATCTCTGGAGAGGATTTTTGGCTTATGAAGCTGAATCCAGTGATTGGGTCACTCATTGCGCAAATGTTCTGCTACAGCACACGTAAGTTAAATCGCACATAAGACCCGTTTAACTATTATATTTATAATTAATCATCAGTTTAACACACTGATTGAGTGACAACCCTACGCATGACCAACATAGTCCGCCATCAATAAGCTCCGGCACATAAAACAAGCGCATTGATGAGACAAGAGACCTTTTTTTATCACAGTTCACCCTACAAAACACTATTGAATTCAAGACGATTCAAACATTATAATGATCGTTGCCCATTATACTGAGATCTTTACGCTCTTCTGTATACGATAAATAAATCGCGGTCAATGAACCTGGATTATATTTATATGGGATGTTTTATTTTAAGTGGCAAATAAGCTTAAAGATAACCAGATGGAAAGTAACTATTGGCAACAGAAACGTTACCATTGTGCTTACGGCCTTAACAATAACATACATAGGGTATTTGGCAGATTCACATAATGAATTTTAATATTATATAGTGATAATAAATATTATAGTACTATAATAGGAAAGATAGATGACGTGAAAATAGAATAGATATGAATATTAAAGGCTACTTTTTTTCTTTAAATTAAAGGAATTTATTGCAGACTTATTTATCGTAAGGGCAAGCAATGTTTTCATGCATTTATGGAATGGACGCTACTAGGCCTTAATAAACAAGATAAAGGAGTAACAATCATGTAATAATTTTATGTTATTATTACAGCAGCCATAAATAATTATTTCAATTAATATGTCCGTAATATATCCATGCGGCTTACGGGTAGATTAGAATAGTGCCGCCCTCTTCATCATACTGAGATTTAATATAATTGGCGAGCGTTAATTACGAGTATGTCTTCACAGTGAAGGTATATTCTGTACTCCGGGCAGAAGACTTATGAGAGTCCGCTGCTTGGATAAAAGGGTGGTGTCGTTCAGTGTCCGGTACACCATTTGAGAGAGATTTCGAAGGGTAGGCTCTCTACACCCATATTTCCCAGGTATGAAGCCTAAGTAAGCTATTTGCTACCCAAGCAACTGGAAGAATTTGGTTTCCCAGGACGGCGTAGAGTTATTTGAAGGACACTCCGGATTTTTTTTTGTCTATTGGAGTCTGACACACCGGGGTCGCTGCCATCACAGCGTACCTGATGGTCCTGTGCAGGTTTCCCGCCCTGGTTACCAAACAAAGAGTTATACTCTGTACTAGCGGACTCAACCTGCATAATCAAAGACGGTATTTGCACTCAGAACTGGTGGATTTTCAAACAAACTTTCAACACCTTTTGCACCTTCTTTCTCTGGGTTGATATATATAAAAAACATATTTCTAGACTCAGCAGTTTGGGCTCTACGATGATATGAAAGTCAGGACAATATATAGATAGATAGGTACTGAAATTATTGCTCATTCTGCCAACTTTTAGAACATCCTGTTGGTTTAACTATTGCTCTGAGCATTTTGCACGTGCGCCTATAGAAAAATATTCCCACCGGCCGCGACCACACTAGCTCTTTCAATTACATGCCCTTATCAACACAATTTTGTCCATTCGTAACAAAGACTGCCATTTAATTTTAAAATTGTGTTAAATTAACAATAATACATATATCGTCACGCTATAGCCCTTACGGAATGAGCAGAGACACATTAGTGACTGTATCCACGCTGCTCGTGGTGAAGACCCAGAGCGACCTATCGGCTATCGACTCTTTAGGTATTGGCATAGCATTGTGACGTGCTTTGCTGAAATACGCCGAGTAGTGTCGGAGGAAGCAGCGTTTCTCCCATGATTTGTGACAGGCGCGGCGTACCACCGACTACACAACCAACAGTACTCGTCTACGCGTAGAGGTCATTACCTTGAGGTATCCTTATAGGTCCCCCCCCCTCGGGTCCGGCCGGGAAGGTCCTATGTGGATTTTCCTCAAGTAAAAACACTATTAACAAATCGGTTTGGTTATTCGAAGATAAGCGACTTACAGATCAGACTAAAAACCTTCCCAAGCCAACCTATACTGTATACATACTTAGAAAGGAAAAACTGTTATCAGATTAATGAAAAACGGTTACGCTTACATTTTGCATCATTAATATAATTACATTTTGCCATCGATATTTTAAGGACTAATTAATCCTTAATTGCATACAAATTTATGACTCATTAGAGTTTAGAAGAATTTTAATAATAATTACAGATTAACGAAATTAAAATAACGATTACATTTTGTAATCATTCATCATCAATCTGATTACATTTTTACCGACCATGTACACATAAAATTCTGCGGGCCATTTATACTGTTCGCCATGTAAAAGAATCTTTAGCACTTTTGTGCTAAGTTTTCTTCGGTTTGCCTGTTATCTTCGCGTCCATGACCGTAAAAACAAAATTTAGCAAAAATAGTGTTTTCTTACACCTTACATAAGTTTTTGCGAAGGTATGCCATTGACGGAAAAAGTCAGGAAAGCCTTTATCATCACGGTTAGGCTAATTACACCTAAATAAGTCTCTTCGAAGCACCTTAAATTCCTCAGCCGGCAGTCCGATATGATGCTGAACCTCGATCTGGAGTCACCGATGTCCAGCGGTGGTAGAATGCCTCTTGATCTTCCTTGCATACTGTAAAATAGAAACCTAATACATATATTAGAATAGATGCGCCGCTGCACATTCATTTGTTTTGTTCTCTTCACTAGATGGCGCTAGTTGCTTAGTTATGTAATAATATATACAGGTAATAAACAAAATTGAACAAATCACAAACCTTGGTCTACTGAAGACCTTGCTTTTCTCATATGGCCGTTTCTTGTGCCGGACGACTGTCGAGTCTCCAGCTCCGCGCAGAGATCCGTCCACCGGAGTCGTTGTTTTCAACGCGGCGAATGATGATTCCTGTAACCAATAGCTCTAGCGATCAGGTCGTGGGTACATTGTGCTGTAGTTGTCGATAGGCGATAGTAATCGTTGACTGTTTAGTTGCCTATTCGCCTGATTGCCTTCCTTTCACATAAAATAATTATATACGCGCCTCTACACAACCCCTGGCTGGCAGTCCAATTCGAGGTTCGTAATGAAATATAACTTTATTCAAATAGGCCTACTTCCAGTCTTCTTTTTTTGACTATTAAATCGTCAAAAAAAAGCAAGTTGAATCTACCACCGGTTCGGAAAACAGAATCTACCGAGAAGAGCCAACAAGAAACTCTGGTAGTTGCTCCTTTTAACATAATGAGGTACAATGACAGGTATAATGTACAAAGGATTGAATGCCCAGCGAGAACGATTGTATATATTAAGACCACGCAGTTTTATCATTTAAACAGTGATTGTTGGAATAATATCCCTTTTTTACCAATTTTAATAGTTTTTTTTTTAATTTCAATAGTGATAACTCCAAGATGTCTTTAGGTATTGTATTGTATAAGGGAATACCGAGCCCCATGTAGGAACCATCCACAGTATCCACAGGGACACCCTTGCGTCACCACACAACCCATAACTCGCTGCCTTAACACCTTAAGGCTCGCCCGTCTCGACCGGTGAAGTTGTAAAGGACTTTCCCGTCCTACAGCAAATACTCCTGCCGATAAAAAAATCTTATATTGAATCTTTTAGGGTTATCAAGTCTTCGTTTTCAACCGAAAGTTGTGGTGGTAGTTAGACTGTGGTGATTGCGACAATCGGCTTTGAATTTGAAATATTTTTTCACTGTCCTCTTTGGGATCTACTTTTACCTTCGGCGACAAATCCTCGCTGCTGTAGTCTGTAACCTTCTGCAAAACCTCGCTCTCGTTGCCAAGGTGTTCTGATGTCGACTCACTCCCCACAGTGTCCTACAATAGCAAACAACACTTATCTCTGTGGCCTTCATTATCGATTTATTGCTCAGGGACAGGCCCTGGTCTAGGGACGGAAGCCGGAGCCCACGGCCCTGACGCCAATTTCTAGAAGCGACAGATGAACACATCATCCAGCGTACCCTCTGAATAATAATTCTAAAAAAGTGTGCCAACATTTCCGTAAAATATTGGCTGAAAATGTGCACAAGCTTTTGTTTTGACGTTTTAAAAGTTAACTCAAAAGTCTCATAAGATATCGTTACAATGTTTTAAATTAAGCAAGGTCAAAGGCTGTTTTTTAAGAATATTTCAGTTTCGATTGTTCTTGTAAATATTTTTTCATTAGATGAATTCATATAATTGAGTAACAAATGTAAAAGTCCTGTCGAAAGGAGAGGGTGACAGTAGTTTTTGCCCCGCCTATAAAATTTTAAGATCGAAGGCTGCTCAGTGATCTAGGATCCCTCCTAGAATCCTAAAAGCACACAGAAATGTACTTTTTATTTTTATTATAATTAGTACTGTCAACTAGTGACCTGTGACCCACTTGTGGGTAAAATACAAAAATATTTGCCCCGGGTGAATGCCTACGTAATAAAAGGAACCTAAATCATTCCCAATAAGAGGAAAAACAAAATTAAAAAATGTCATCAAAGTAATTAGATTTTTGAAGTGGAACTGGGCAGGACATGTGTGTAGAATGCTAAACAGCAGATGGACTAAGAAAGTATCAGAGTGAATACCTAGAGACGGAACCAGAAGCAGAGGAAGGCCAAAAAAAAGATGGGCAGACATATTTGTACAAAAAGCAGGATCGTTATGGATGAGAATAGCCAGAAATAGAGACCAATGGAACGTAATGGGGGAGGCTTACGCCGCGGAGGCGAATACAGCGGAACATTAACAAAAAAATATAAATATATAAGTACTAATAGAAGAATAATATAGAAGATGTATAAAAAAGAGTAGTAGAAATAAAGGCTTATTTTATTTATTTATTTAAATCACGCCCACCATCAGATCACAAGTGAACAGGAAAGTTATTTAACCTTGCTCCGCCCTCTCCCTTATATAACATCCCCCACGCGCGCGGGTTTATGGAGTCACAACTATATGGTAACTCACATCAAGGCTAGGAATAAGAAGCTCTCTAACTCTCATTGGAGCCGAGTTATTGAACTACTGAATGGTATTCCGCCGAGCGTGTTCGATATTGGCTCCTTTAAACGAACCGTGAAGAGATGTTTGTGTATGCCGGCATGATTACTGCGACTATAGAATTTTTTACTGTTTATAATCGTTGTCATTTTTAACCTACACCATGCTTACCATCAGGAGCGGTATGATCCCTGTGACGAGTCAAGTTAACAAAAATCTTAACCTCGGCGCAGCAAATCCTATTGCGCAAGTATTACATAATTTTACAAAAAGATTCTCACATAGCTGATGGTTTTCTCTAATTGTTCCACGTCTCTCAACTCATCTGGTAAGTTCACCTTACCAGGAAACCTAGAACAAACACCTGACTTCTGAAATTCTGCTTTGAAAGTAGCCTCTGCAAAGATTGACAAAAGATAGGATAGTGGCGGTACAATTTTCAAAGGACTTTTCAAAGTTTTACAGTATGTGTTGCCAAATAAACACACGTTAGGTTAGTATAACAGTGACTTTTATTATCCTGCCGCGTGCGGAAACTGCAGCACAATGAAGGTTGTACATGCGTGACTTAGAAGGATCTTCTAATACGCATATCACTAACCATGAATACTACCTACCCACACACATACAGTTGCCACATCCGCAACCATACACGATATTGCTCAATTTGGAAATGTTATTCATTTATCATGTATTATATTATAGTGTATTTAATTAACCCTAGAAATATTCCCACTCCGACGTAGCCTTGAGTTACATTCTGCGTTCCTTCTCAAAATATTCTCTTCCGAAGTGCTAGTACATCACCATTAATTTCTTTCTCTGGCTGGTAGTCCAAATCAAAATTAGTATCTATAATTCGTGGAAAAATAGCTATTATCTATCCTTCTGCGACGTACATCTAAAAAGGTTTGCGCTATGGTTGCTATATAGGTTATTAATTTCGATCCTTAGTATATCTCACAACCCTGACAATCATATTTTTACCAGAATTCCGAGGGTATCGCTTCCACCACAGGAACATCAACAGAGGAATAGCTAGGCCACTTCTGCAGCTGTTCCTCAGGCGTATCTTCCAGCACTTTCAATTCATGGCGGCACCACGTATCCTTAGGAGATGGATCTGGAAGCTCGTCCGGTATCCACGACTCGACACGCTTGGGGATGAAGCAAGGGGGATATGCACTGGGATCTTCGCCAGGATCATGGCGGTAGAAATGCCTGCAAAGTTAAAGCAAGATATCCTTGGACATCATAAACTTAATATCTTGCTTAATGTAAAATAAAAACTCTGTTAAAGAGACCAGCTTCTGTGATATAAGGCAGGGGTGCTCAAATGAGGTAAAACCTTCAGGAGCAGACGTCTCTGGGACGGAGGAAGTTGGCGTTGCCGTATCTTTAACTCCATCAGATGAGTAGGAGAAACACCCTGGTGATTTGAATCAGTAAGAATCTGACAAATCGGGACTGCTACACTTACGGTGGCCTTGACAGTCCATAATGAATTCTGCCGCGGCAAAAAAAAAATGCTCAGATGGTCAATCGAGAGAGATTTTTCATTATTACTCGAGAAATATTTACCGATATCAGTCGAATCACAATTTTTGTTTGACGGCTATACTATTTCCATTTAAGTTGATTCACAATGAAGCCAGAGGGTCCCTAATTACTTTTTAAATATCGGAATAACCCTCAGATAGCGGCGAAAGGTGGCACTAACTATAATGTCGTTAATGATATAGACATATTATTGGATACAGGATGACCGGTAATGCGATACATTCCTTGATAGACGTTGTTGTACAGCTTATTTGGTGTCATTTAAGTCGTGTGTTATTAGGGTTGCAAATCAACCTCTTAGCATTTTGTTATGACATTTGTACTTTTTTGAATAGCCAATGAATCAAGGAACAAAATTATGTAATTTGTATGAAACATTCCATACATATTTTCTTGGAAATTCTTCGTTTATTTACCTCAAACATATTTTTTTTTTGCAAAATGATACTTGGTTTTTTAGCTTTTACTTATGTGATGACGATTCCTTCTTACAAAATTTAATTTAAAATGAGATTATTATTATTTAGCTATACGAATACAGCATAAACAATAACATTATTTTGTATTCGTCATTACAAGGGCACATTTTAACATAAAAAATTGAGTTTAAAAAAAAAAAAACTTGAATATCTCAGAAATTAACAAGTTTCGGACATGGTGTCATATGACTTAAATGACTCCAAATAAGCTGTACTACAACGTCTATCAAGGAATGTATCGCATTACCGTTCACCCTGTATATTTTTTTACTTACTTTTTTAGAGCTACACTACACTTGTGACCTACAAAGCGTAGGTAATAAGTCCCAGCGACCTGCACGACAATCTTGTACCACACATACTTGCGGTATCTGACATCCTACGCCTAGAGAGTCGATCGGTGTACTCAGCAGCCATGGAAAGCAGTCCATATTAATCTAGTTCGACATAAGCATCTCCTATTAAGTGCCACTGACCCCAGTCAAAAGCATGTCAATGGGTATACTTACTTCTATGTAAAACACTGTTTTATTTCATACAAAAGCTAAGAGTTTTAATAGGACGCGAAGCCAACATTAACGAACAGAGAATTGACTAAAGCCTGTGTTATTTTTTTTTTACACTGGCTCGACATAGTGACTACAGAGTTCCTGATGGTAAGTACAGTGTAGTCCAAAAACAAAAGCAACTATCAAAGGCTGAAAGTCCATTGATAGTCTCAATCGTCATGTCGGCCCACATATACCACGACTGAAGGTCTCTAGGTATATGAGCTACTGGATATACACAAGCTGATCCCGAAACGCGACAAGCCGAAACTGGTCACTATGATGGCTTTTACACCCATGTACTGTGGTCGCGATCCAGACGGGCACCGACGCCCTACCACCTCCCTGCTGCTCGTTTAGCACCACCCAGGAGTCACGTGTAGGGAAACTAGGGTAAAGCCTACGGACGCGAGCAACTTTGTCTCCCAAAACATTTGATTGACCATAGAAGTATAGTGGAAAACTGCAGAACATAAACTTTTCTTGTGACATACTATCTTTTTTTTTAATATAATGTTGTGTGATGGGAAAAGATCCTAGCAGACCAGAGATTTAGCATGGTCACACTCGGGCGTACAATCACAATGCGAAGGTGCAGGCCGCGCCGCGAGTACCGCAGCCCTAGATACGCTTTAGTATCGATATCACTTTCGAAACGACACAAATAATTTCTCATTCGCTATTATTGTCGTTGTTGTTATTTCTGGCTTAAGTTTTCTATTTTCATGTTGTGTACTTCCTAACATTATTGTCTCTAAGTAGAAACTTAGACTGTCATACTTGTCCTCCCTTATTTCTGCTGTGCTTCATTAAGCGCTTTTCGCGATATCCTGTGCTATAGATTTAAGGTAGGATAATTTCACCATCATACTTACCTCGCTTTTGACATTACTGGTTCAGGCCAAGTAGACGCCTGAACAAAATGTGATAGCAAATGCGTGCATCGATCATTGATGCTATTATAAACTGAAATATCCACCTAAATTTGTTCATTATAAAATCTGTCATCAGACAATAAGTACAAGCAATCATAACCACAATTATCAAGAGAGCCTGCATACTTCCAAATATATTTACACCACCATCAAGTGTTCTATCTATAATATTATTTTAACTTGCGAAATGGTTTGTGACAACAAAACACAAGTACAAAGAATGCCATTTTGGTCTTGCTTCGACCTATGACGTTTCGGGATCCATTTGTGTACCTCCTGACCCCCTGTTGGCTCATATACCGTCAGTCTTGGTGTATGAGGGTCGGCTTGCGGACGGTGACTGTCAATGGATTCTCGTCCCTTGGCAGTCGTCTCCGATCTTGGACTACACTGTACTTTCCAAGATGTACGCTATAGTCACTTTGTCGAGGTAGTATATGAGCAAATAATGGGTTAATATCAAGATTCGTCACAAGTCTTATCTTACCTTCTTAATGGCCTTTCCATTGCAATATATCTTATGCAATTTTGCCAATATCAGCGGTTTGATTTTTGACCACGATATTCGAGGAAGGTTGACCGGTATTGACTAGCTATTCAAATTATGGTTGTGGGTACTCGATTTCTACAAGATGATCACAGCGCTAGGGGAAAGATAGAGCGCGATAGGTAGATCATGGTCACTTTTGTCGTTTGGAGTAAAACAGGCGGATGATGTACACGCTACAAACTCTGCGCTCCCTTCTGCATTCACAATAAGCTGGGCAGTGGTACTGGAAAGAGTCTACAGCGGCGTGCACACACCGCATCCCGTCAAGGAAACAAAAGACGGGAGCATTCCCCCCCCCCTGTCTCCCGTATTAGACAAATATTTATTTAGTTTACTTATGTTATTTAAATCACCAATCAATGAGTTTGAGCCACGCCTGCTCCGCAATATGCGCTGTGAACAGCGTGGTCTGCCGCTCCATATAGTGCTCGTAACCAATCTCCAACGCTTCCTCCAAGATTTCCTCCCTTATATCAAAAACTATCAGTTCGTTCTCTTCTTTTTGTAGTATCTCCGCCCTGAAATTTATATATTCTTCAGAGAATTTGAGTGCTATCAGCTTAAACCCTTGCATGACGTGCGAAAGCCCACTGATCTAAATAATTATTTTTTTAATGATTTACAGACGGACGCTGGACCTCAATCAAAACTGGTAGAAAGTGAAGATGAATCCAACGATGACCCGCGTGCGCCCAACAAATGCCTAATCACTCTTCTCTTAAAGGCTCCCAAGCATATTCCACTTCTATTCTAGAATGTGGTAAATAATATTGCAGAGGTAAGAAATAAGATCCTTATATTCTAACATTAATGAAGTATTGGCGGTTTGAGACTGCAGAACTTTTTATATATTGTATTCAACGGTATAATGACTATACTGAACTTTTTTATACTCAAAGTGGCTACTCTTGCCTATTAACAAATGTAAAACCACTTGGTGATAAATTTGATCTACATACAAAAAGGGAAATCAAAATCTGTCGATATTTTCCACAATTATGTCAACCTATTGCCATAAAATATGGTTTAACTAGCTTAATACAGAATTAACGTATTCTGAAATTGGAGTTAGAGCTGAGAGTTGGAGCTTAGGGAGACGCTATTCAAGGGATTAATCCATAGACTCATAACTCGATAAAGGTGAAAATGAGAGAATGTGTGAAATATTCAACCCTCAACAGTTACCATGTCCGTTCCGACACATCTTTAGGCAAAGCTAGTAAAGTTCTTTGATCATCAGAGACTTGCAACTTTCGTCCGCGACGTGATATTCTATATTTACTCAGTTGCGAAGCTGTAGTTATGGACGCCATTTCTAGGGGGACATAAATATAAAGACAATACTATAACTGCATTTGTCAAATGATAGACATAAACACGGTCTTAAGTATTTTCAACAAAAGAGGATTAATTACTGGCAAGTAAAAACTAATTTCCAATTTAAAGTACACGACGAGTTCCAGTAGTTGCAACACTATATGTAAATAGCATTCGATGCAGGTCGCACGGTCGCGAGATTAACACACCGCGTCGCGCTATACCCACTGCCCGTGATGGCCGCTCAGTCGCCTCGCTGTACATCGCGATCTGGCATCTGCTGTTAGGTCACTACTGATAAAATCCGATAGCTACCTTTTGCGTGATAACTGAATTGATTTTTCAGTCATAGTTTTAAGCATAAATGTCAAAATGTAATCAGATGAATGATTACAAAATGTAACCGTAATTTAAATTTCTATAATCTGTAATCATAATTAATAGTGTCCGACCGAAACTGGTTTTCCGGCCGAAACCGAAACCGAAACCGAAATTTCGGCCGTGGCTTCAGTTTCGGCCGAAACCGAAACCGAAACTCACGTGGTCAAGTATAAAAGTCAACGTGGTCAAGTAAAAAAATGAAACAAAAACTTACATGTAATCAGTACCATCAAAGCATAACTTCTAAAGAATGTTTACGTCGGGTGATAACGCACTGACTAAGTTGTGTTGCTATAGAGCAATGCGAATTAGATGCGTCAACTGTCGTCTAAACGACGCAGTTACACTCCGACGCAGCCTTGAGTTTCTTTCGGCGTTTCTTCTCAAGGTAGTCGCTTCCGAAACGCTAGTAGATCACCGTTAAGTTTCGTATTTCTGGCTGGCGGTCCAAGTCGAGGTTCGTACCCACAGGGGTGCCCTTGCATTACCACCCAACCCATAAATTGCCGGCTGAGCACCCTCAGTGTTCGCCCACCCGCCCGGTTAAGTTGTGAAGACCTTTCCCGGTCAACAAACACGCGTAAATTCGAAAAAAAAAGCAATGCGAACGGCGCACGAATCCCGAACAGGGCCGCCAGCGTCCGTCAAAGCGTTGCCGCGAGAAACGAAGCTAGGCAAGCATGTACGACAACTACCGAAATCAGTTTCGGTTTCGGCAAAAGTTTCGGCCAATTTTGGCCGAAACCGAAACTGCCGCCGAAACTTGATTTTTGGCCGAAACTCGGCCGAAACCGAAACCGAAACCGAACTTTCGGTCGGACACTAATAATTAATCCCTTCTAAACATGAACGAGTCATAAATTTTAATGTCATTAACTATTTATTAGTGTTTAAAACATAGATTAGCAAAATGTAGTCACATTAATTATTAATAATTACAAAATGTAATCATAATCAAGCGTAATTATTAATCTGATTACATTTTTCCTACCTATGGTATTTAAGTCCAACTACGCTTTACATTCTTGTAACTGTATTATATCCAGTTTGTAGGATTGAATCTTCATATCAGAAGATCCAGAGACACCTTAATTCGTGGAAATTGAACCTGAAACTAGCGGTAACTATATAATTTTTATATATCAGTAGGTTTTATTAATTTTGTCAGTACTTTCATTGTTCTATCGTTATCGTAATTTTATCTTTTCAAGCATTATTGCCGCGTATTATCACCACGGCAATCACATACAATCACCTACGATTTTTTTGGTAATGGAGTAAAATAAAATTATTTTATTATATGGCGTTTTACAATTGTAATAGAAAACAAAAAGTGGCCAGAAAGAAAATTTAAACCATAAACACAAGTACGAGCGGTTGACTTGATTTGACAGCCGTTTGAAAAAGGACAAAAATCGAACGTAAATCTAATAATTATTTTTTCTCTTGGAAATATTTAAAGTGTGCAACAATGTACATTCAGAAATATTAAGGAAGTGCTGACAAGTGTTGAACTCTAAATAATGAGTGTGTTAGTCTATCGTAAATTCGTATAAGTTTATTATATAAGGATGTATACATTAAAAGGCATTTTTCCTGAACCAAGTAAGTCTCATCATAATCAGCCTACTTTAGTCCAGTGCTGGACATATACTTCTCCCAATAAATACCATTGAGCCAGGTCTTTGGCTCTCTTTAAGCGAGTGTACTCATTTAATAAAAAAAAACTTTTTATACTGAGTAATTTGTTTATTATTGGGAAATACATGAATAATTTACGTCTACATGGCAAAATATAAAAACAGCCACAATATAATCATTTTTTTTTTAATTTTCAGAAAAGGAACAAAAGAAAAATTTTATCAGAGAAAACATGAAACAACTTAAATATATACAGGGTAAGTCTCCGAAAGAGCCAAAATATACGATGAAAAGTGTACACCCACCAAGATTAACAAATCCTGTCACAACCAGAAATGCTCTAGAACAAGTGAAATCATCACCATCAAACAAAAGTGGCAGACTCTCAGTAAATCTAGGCAAAACTAGCTCAACAAATGCTAGAAAAAAACACACTGAAGTCAGGCTCAAAAAGGGAGATATGGCTGAATTCTTGAAACGTAAGGAGATGAGACAGAAGTCTGTTGAGGATTCACCAGAAGAAGAGGAAAAATCAATAGAATCTTCTGGACGTCTAAGAGATGTAGGCTGTCAAACGATAGAATCAAATCTCTCTCAAAAGCTGGCTGAAAGTGCTAAATTAACTATGTTGTATCCAAAAAGTGATGAGTCTGAAACCAAAATAAAAGCTAGTGGAGACTCTGGACATCATCAAAATCCCCCACCTACACATACACCCCGGAAAGCAGGAGATGACATTATTGACGCTGAAAGAAATCGGAGTCGACTAAATTCAATATTAGAAAGGAAAGACAGCAAAGATCCTTACCTACCTTCAGGTAAAATCTATTTTCTTAATTTTAAAACTTTTTTACAATGGGCATAAATAAAGGAGAATCTATTTTTCCAAAATGTATCACAACAATTGGAACAGGTCCAAGGAGGTATGAGGAACGTGTAGCTATGTTAAACATAACAACACACAGGGACCTGCAGAGATTGCCATGATTTGATGACCTATAAGATATTTATTGGGCATTATGACCTTGAAGATATGTACCAGAAGATGAAACTACAACCCACATAAAAACTTTCTGGGCAACTAGATAAGTAGAGCGTGGAATGTTCTCACAAAAGACAATCTCAGCTCTAAATTTGAACGATTTAAAAATCACCTAAACAAATACTATCCCAATCACAAAAAGAAATAATTGTAAAAAAAAAGTAAAATAGCAGGATACAAGCACTTATCAGTTAACAGCTTACCTGATAATAAATATAGTGTGAAATTTATTAACTAGTATATAAATTGCAGGCTACCAAAAAGGAGTAGTGCCAAAGTATCTTAGGGAACGTAAAGATTTAATACAGAAAGATCTAGAAGGTACTAAAACAGATGAAGAGCACTCGACCTGCCCTCCGGGACATGTTACCTTGCCTGACACTGAACGAAAGGAAACACTTAGAATGCTAAGAAATAGTATGTACACTACTCTACTTTTGTATATTTTATTTAGGATCCAAATCTACAATCCATAAATCTTTCTGAAGGCGGAATCACTGAAAAGTATCTAAACTAATTTAAAAATCACCTGGGATAACATTTTTCAACTCACAAAAATATTTCACTGATTTAAAGACTATCATATTGACTCTATTCATCCTGTCGCGTTTCAGGTATATCCAGTTGGTCATATACTTAGAGACCTTCTGTTGTGGTATTGGTATGCTGTTATGGTGAAGGCAACTGTTAACGGAACAATTGATCACCATTTATACGGCACTAGTACACTTGACATTTCTTTTAAATGGCATGCGGGTTTCCTCACAATATTTTCTTTCATCAGTGAATATGTGGTGCCTAAATTTATACTTAATCTGAAAAAAACTAGGGTATATGCCGGGATTCTTACCTATGAGTTTACTGGTCCCTTAACCACTAGGCTACCACAGCCAAATTATAGATTACTATTTGCAATATTTATATTTAAACAGGTTTTGCTGAGTTAGTGAGTGAACTTAACAAACTCCCAGTGAAAACAGACACTCTGAAGATGCGTAACAGGAAGATGGAGCTTGAAAAGCAACTGGCAAAACTCGAAGAGGGAATCAAAGTCTTCTCTAGGCCCAAGGTCTTTGTCAAAATAGGAGAATAATAGAAATAATTTAGGTTCTGTCCTTAAAACTACCAAATTAATTCCCTAAAAATTTAAATTTCGCCTTCAACTTAAACCGTCCAATTAAAAAATGTACAATATATGTCTAAATTAATTGTGATCTCATATCATCTTTGTACTTCAGAGGCTTTTAAATTTTTCCAAAAATTGTTTAGCTGTCTTAAACTAGAAGAATATTTTTTGCTAGAGGTGTATATAAATGAGAGTATTTTTTAGTGAGCGTTCAGTGCATTACTATGTTCTTGTATCTGTTATTCGATTTATATTACAATATAATGAGATATTTGTATAGTTTACAGCGTTTCTATAACGTTTTTTTAATATATAAATACAATTGTGTTTTTCAAGTAATTTGATTCATTAAAGGAGTGAGATAAGTTTCATTTGACAAACAATTTAATAATGGATCGTTAAGTACCATTCAGTGTGAGCAGAGACACGCAACTGTATTTAGTTTGCGTTCATATGTCCTGACCAATGTGACCAGCAGCACAATCGCCGTTCACAGGGAAGTACGTGTGAATGTTTTTGTTAAATGCTATCTGAATTCTCCAAACAATTTATTTTTATCTTTTTATATAAAATTTATAAACATTTTGGTACTTTTTAATCTAGGATTGGTCCAAAAATATGTTAAATCCTCAAATAAAAGAAACTGTATGATCACTAATGCTGAATTAAAAGAAAGATTCAAGTTAAAAAGTATGTAAATTTTAATATAAAAAAAAATATTCAATCACATATTCTGTGGTAACTAATCATAATTTTCTAACATGCTGGAACAGATGATTGTTAAATATTATAGGACCATTCCTATATCTGGACTCTTCTTCATTGTGCCAATTGTAAAATGAGAAATCTGGGAAAAAGAATTTAATTTCTCTCTCTGCTGATTCAGGAGAATCTGAAATTATATGAACATTATATCTTTAACTATATAATAACAAATGAGAGGTGTGAGCAAGTACACGCGATACTTTGCGACGCCCTATAAAATTATCTGGAAAAGACTATGCCCTTCCATCATCACAATGCATGCATCCTTCCCCTCATCTTTCTATGTGCAAGTCAGGTATGCATGCAGTGCGCATCTGCAAGGCATCCTGTGTCCCGGCTGGAACACGGATAATAATATATAGTCACGCTAGCTATATCCTTTTCGGGGTAAGCTGGTATCCACTTGGCACTTATTTATTGTCCTATAAGTGGCAGTAGCGCAGCTGTTCACAGTTCTCACAGCACTAGTATCAATAAAATTCTTATTAGATGTCATACGGGTTTCTTCTTGATGTTTCACCGATGTGAATGTGATGCCAGTATGCATACTTAATCTAGAAGTACCAAGATGTATGTGCTAAGATTCGATCGTACAACCATTCTTGTTGCATATATACCGGTCCCTTAGCCGCTGCTTAGTCATAAAATACAACACTATAGGAAACAAAAAAGAAAGAAAGGGCAAAAATAAGTTAAAAGGAACCATACTAACTTAATTAACCTCAGTTAACATGCAAAGCGTCTAATAGAAATGCCATATGTATTAGGGCTATAAGACGTTGTGAGAATGGTGACCAGCAGTGCTATTGGTCATGTTGAGAACAACATATTAGTACAAATTGAATAAAGCTACTAATCTATCTTTTTTATGCTAATTTCACAAAGTATACCTGATGGAGGTGACAGTGTAATCTAAGTATGACAGTGAGTATTAACTGATAGTCATTGTCATACATCGTACATATACAGAAGAGCTTTAGGTATGAACAAGTGGATGTACACAAAGTGATCCTTGAAAGGTGACATGCCAAAGCCAGTCACAATGAATCTCTGCTCACTTTGAAAGGAATATAGTGTGATCATATATTATTATTCAAAGTTTATATATTATTGTGTCATATGATAGAGGGTTGGTCATTATAGAGTTACATTGCATGGCATGGCACGGAATGCATTGAATGAACTTAATCTAGACCTAATGCTGATATTTCAGACATACTCGGACAGCATGTGATATAATCAACATACAAAAACAACAAAAACTGTAAATACCTGATCCATGTGCAACATTTCTTGTATCTGAAATACCAAACATGCTTCGGAGACAATATGGATCTTGAAATTGGGCTTTATAGACACTGGTGGGACCTAGCATGCGCCTCCACATTTGTATTGCATTTGCATGACCCATAACATGAAGATCTATAGATCCGCTAAAATTTGGAAAACATTAGTGTTTCAATTTTAAAGAACTGAACAATAAGCCCACAATAAATTTTAAAATTATACTAGAATATTTTTTTGATACTGAGTCAAAGTAACCACAATACACAATAGGAAATATATTGTCATCCAAGAATGGTAGTGTCGCACACAGAACAAGTCTTTAAAACTGTATTTATTTGTTTATTAATAAAGAAACAAACAATTATTCTAATACATTTAAAACAATATGCTTAATCAAGCTTTCATAGTGTGCTGAAATATACAATTAAAGCTAACTAATAAGATAAAAACTTTGCTTCACTGAAGTGAGATTTGAACAATAAGCAGATTTTCAAATAAACTCATCGTCATTGCACTCCCTTAAGAGTAGAATAAAAAGTACCCTTAGTGGATGCCTATTTCATAATAAAAAACCTAATTTACAAATTTCATGTTAATCACTTTGGTAGTTAAGGCACTATGATGATAAATCAGTCAAGCATGTCTTTATACATAAAAATTGTTGCCTGGATATTAGAACTCTATGATATTTCCAGTACTACAAAAATTACTTAAATATTATGCTTTTTTTAAATCATGGATAGGTATAACAAAAGTCTCCCTATTCTGTTAAATAAATATTCTTGTAAATCAAACTAAGCACACCAATCATAAAATTATGATATTAACACTGTATAGTACAAACCTCGACATAAATGTTACTAAGCGATTATAGAAGAATTTTTTAACATGCTCTTTGTAAAAGTTTCCTGCGGTTTCCTTATCTAATGATATTCTCTTGCTTCTAATAACAACAAATTTATTTTTTACTAAATTTCTAATATATGATAAAGCTATAGGGTTTTTAATAGCGTGTGGTTTTATTATAGCTAACGTTAATTCTAATTTTTGCATCTTACTTAAATCAACAGTGCTAATTCATTCTTGAAATAATAATTTACATTGAATCCTACAAATTCATTTTGATTTTTGACCGCCGTCAAAATTTCAAAGACAAAATGATAAATGTCAATAATTTAGTGTTTCGCTTACAACTTGTAGTTTTTTCAAGGCTATCCCAAAACAAAAACATATTGATTATATTCATTCGTTAAAATATGTATTGGGTTTTAATTGTAAATAAACGAATATAAACTGTAAAGTAAGTTTATTCCTAAGATGACGTTTATTCTTATTTTAAGTATGATGAGTATTTAAATACAAAAATTATAGTGTTATAAATTTATTTATTACAATTTATGAACAAATAGTAATGGAAATATAAAACGACTATTATATAAGTGACTTAAATACAAAAAAAGTAGTGGTATTTAATGTCTGGATTTTTAACTTAACATATTTGGCTGTGCACCTGTGCTGCTCCCTAAGCCCGGTTGAACTGTAAATGCCTTTCCCGGCAATCAGTAGTTAGTCCGCTTCCAAAAAAAAACTTAACATATCACTCTATCTTGTCTCTGCTTGTAGATATACAAAACATTCAAGAAAGGTTATTTTCTTTTAAAATTATTTTAAACATTAATTAAGAACTATAAAAATGCCCGAAATGGATATGAAAAGGAAAGCTGAGGATTTTGCAATGGTTGCATCCAAACGCACTCGTCATGAAATCACTGTAATTGGTTCAAGAGAAAAAGCTGTGGTTACATCTTCTGTAAGTTGTATTTATACATATCACAGAATGAATATCTTAAAATGAAAATGCTCCTTGACATGACTATGACATCTAAATAATATCTCTATCATGTATATTTTCATAATCCATACTGTAAGCCAAATTATTGTGATACGAGCCAATATCATGTATGATAGTTTTATGCTTTAATACAGATAATGAACCAATGATAAACCTCATTATAAATGACTACTAATACCTACGGATAAATATAACACAAAAAATATTATCATTGTGTAACTATCTTCATAGAAAATGTGCCAATTTATGTTAAAACAATAGCTTATTTCAGGTACCTAGAACATCTAATCTATATGCACCAATAATGTTACTAGAAGGTCATCAGGGAGAAATATTTGCAAGTAAATTTCACCCTGAGGGTAAACATTTGGCTTCTGGTGGATTTGACAGGCAAATTTGTAAGTAAAATCCCTCATAATTAATGGCTGCACCATTATGTTATGTTTATTTTTTTGATTTTCTACAATATCATTGTAATAAGAAGCACAGATAACATAAAATATGAGATTTTTAAGGCTTAATTTGAAAGAAGATAGTAAAAACCTTAGATATATATACATTTAATTTTTGCATTTTATTTCTGTGAATCTCTGAAAAAATAATGTGTGATGAAATTTTTTACTAGTTTTATGAAAAAGAGTCTATTAGAATATTTTTAATATGAGAATATTGTTTATGTTTAATTATAATTGACTTAAAAGTTTTATTCAATACAATCACATCCAATAAATTTTTAAAGTTATTTAAATATTTATTTTGCCTAATTCTGAATCAGAATGGTTTTAATCAGACTAGCCCAGATTGTCTAATACCGGCTCTAGCCGACTAATATTGCTGGTCACTTCCAGATGGGACCTGGGTGTACTGAGGTGTTAAAGATACAATCTTCTGTAATTTCAGTCATATGGAATGTTTACGGCCAGTGTGAGAATGTGATGGTGATGAAAGGCCATACGGGTGCTATCATGGAGCTCTGCTTTTCCCCTGATGGATCTCACTTGTACTCATGTGCCACTGACAACACTTTGGCTGTCTGGGACATTCCCACTGGCACCAGGATCAAAAAACTTAAAGCCCACTCCAACTTTGTGAACTCTGTATCAGGTATTTGTTGTATAGTTAGTGTGTGTGTATCAAATGTGCATGGTCATGTGTAATTTTTTTTTATTTTTTTGTATTTTTTATACATTATTTTAAAAATATTAGCATTATTCACTCCTTCTCCAGGTAAACTATAAGTGTGCTAAATATCATACTCCCTGGCCACTCAATTATCACAAAAAAATATTGCTTCACTAATGTGTACATAATATTATAATTTTCCATTTTTCAGGAGCAAGAAGAGGTCCTGAACTTCTAGTTTCAGCATCTGATGACAATACGATAAAACTCTGGGATGCAAGGAAACGAAATCCCATAGCTTCGTTCGACAGCACATACCCAGTCACAGCTGTACTCTTCAATGACACTGCAGAGAAGATCATTTCTGGTGGTTTGGACAATGTCATCAAAGTGTGGGATATCAGGAACAAGCAAATATCTTATACTGTCAAAGGGCACACTGATACCATAACTGGTTAGATTTTTCATTAGTTCAAAAAAAGTCATTTGGTTAGCAAGTGTTGAGTTGGCAACTCTAGCTTATTTAGTTAGAGCGCAATAATCTCTTACTGCCAGCTGTGATGAAGGCTTGGTTGGCAGTGAGTGTGACTTGGATGAGCTGTTATGTTTTTCTGTGATGAAGTAATAAAGCAAGAGACCGCCAAATGAGAGAGGGAAAAACAACCTTTCGAGATTTGGCTGCTCAGATACCACTCCAGCGGGGTCATCTTTGTGTGAAATGAGAGAGTTGTCCCTCAGTGACATTGATCAGGCGCACCTCCAGATAGAGATCTTAAGGGGTGGGCTGTTTACACGCACCTCTCCAAAAAGGAGCCTAAAAGGCTATTCACTCGCCAGGTCGTTGGAGTAACATAGGTCCCCAGACTACACTAGCCGTGATTTGAGAAACGCCCCATTGGATTTTGGTCAGTAAGAGTCTTACACACTGGGGTCGCCACCATCGCAGATTTTCTGATAGTTCTATGCAGGATATTCCCTAGGATTAAAAAAAGTAGAGTAGAGCGCCAATGTTACTTGCTACTTGTTCATCAGAAGGTGGCCTAGAAGACATACACCATTTCTTGGTGGAATGTGTTCGGAGCGTTTCTATGAGAGAAATCATGTATAAACAATTTGGTTTGAACAGGTCTGATGTGGGTCTAGTTCAGACCGTCTTAACTGAGCAAACATCTTGCGCAGCTGAGATGCTCTGTAGACTCACATATACATTGTTGAATTAGCATTTACATAGTGTGATTATGGGACTGACATGGTCAGCCTGATCCAAAGTACCAAAAAAAAAAAACAATAAAAAATAAAAAAAAACAGAAGGCGGACGTCCAAATCTTTTAAATAGTCAATTTATATCTTCATTGGAGGAATACGAATCCTCAGGCCAGGTTAGCAGCGGTTTGAAGGACACCCCTGGGGTTTTTAGTCAGTAAGGGTCTGACATACAGGGTTCCCGTCTTCTCGGCGGCGGATATCATTCATAGAGTGTTGTATTGGCGATCAGGTCTCTCGCTGTCATACGACGGGTCGTACCTGGTGTCTAACGCGATGGACAGCACGCTGCGCATCTGGGACGTGCGACCTTTCGCGCCGGCGGAGCGCTGCGTCAAGCTGATGACGGGCCACCAGCACAATTTTGAGAAAAACCTGCTGCGGTGCGCCTGGTCGTCGGACGGCTCCAAGGTATCATTTACCACTTTATTTAACACTAACTGATCCGGCAAACGTTGTTCTACCATATAAATCATTCATACATATATTTTTGGTATCTTGTACCGTTTTAGCAGCGCACGCAATGGAAGCCCTCAAGGATGAATAATTTTCCCCGTTCTTTTTTTCACATTTTCCATTATTTATTTGCGCCTAATAGTTGCATCGTGATGTTATATAGCCTAAAGCCTTCCTCGATAAATGGTCTATTCAACACAAAAATAATATTTCAATTCGAACCAGTAGTTCCTGAGATTAGCACGTTCAAACAAACAAACAAACTCTTCAGCTTTATAATATTAGTATAGATTACCCACAGGGGTAATTCTCATAACACGTTTATAGTCAGTCACGCGTTATCGCGTGAGCAAATATAAAAAAATATGTGAAGCCTCTCAATTGAAAGAAAGGGAATTCACTTTTGCTATGCTGCTGTCTACCAACTTGACTATTCTGTTCTTCATATTTATGTGGTAAATGTTTTCCTTTCTTTTCATTTTGCCTATACCCAGTTACCGCTTGTATATCGTACCCAACGTGACCAGCAGGACAGCTAATCACCGTTCTCCGGGCACTTAAATAACATTTTCTATGGGCAACATGCGGGTCTCTATAAAATATTCTCATTTCAAAAAGCTGGTCAGCTTGCATCAACATCGCCGTTCTCTAGAATCTTCCTGTCCCACATTTTAAAGCACAGTATTTGCTCTGGATTTATAGGGCTTATCCAATAAGGAATGAAAAACACTCACAGGTTGACAGCACAATGATAATACTTCTTGTCTTACAGTTATCCATAGGTGTCAGTGGTTATTTACCATCAGGTGGGTGTTCGCCTTACTTTCACATAAAAGTATTTAATGGTGTCTATGTTTTCAGGTTGCTGCAGGTTCCTCAGACCGTTTTCTCTACATCTGGGACACGACAACCAGAAGGATATTATACAAGCTGCCTGGACACAACGGCTCAGTCAACGATGTAGATTTCCACAGAACAGAGCCCATTGTCCTCTCCGCTTCCAGCGATAAGCAGATATACCTCGGGGAAATAGATAACTAACTTAAAAAGACTGTTTAACTGACTAAAGGCTTAAGCCAATTTCGTGTTAAATGATCACCTAAAGAACTTCTATCATTATTGAAAAAGAAGTACATGTTAACTTTAAAAAATTAAACTTCTCCATTACTTCGTCATATCAAAAAAATGCGTGCAATTTAGAATACCTGACAGAAGAGAAACTTCTTTGGGCATGCATTTTTATACAATTACTGTAGTAACTATCAGAATGCTTGCAAGTTTTTCTGAATTTTGACTATATAAAATAGTATTCATACCTGTATGGCATCTAATAGAATTGTTATGTGCAAGTACCTTGAGAACGGCGATCAATTTCATATGGTCCATGGACATGTTGGGCACGACACATAAGCACAAAGTGGACGCAGCCACTAATGTATCTCTCTGCTCACTCCCAAAGGAATATAGCGTGACAATATTTTATTAATAGTATTCATGGAACACGTGGAGGGAGGTGGTCCTTAGATATCAGAATATTATATTTTTGTTTTTTTTTTTACAAATGATAAATATGTGGAGTGTATATCGAAATGTTAAGTATGTTGATATTAAGGATTGTAAAAATAAATATATTTTAAGATTATTGTATTGTTTTATTTAAACAAAACAAATGTATTGAAATGTAACTAATTTCATGCAAAACAGTAAATTTTCTAAATAATATCAATAGTCTAACAATAATTTATATTATGTATATTATAATTTATGGTAAAATTAAATATTATTGGATAAAATAATAAGTCATTAATATCTCATAGCAAAAATGTAGTCATTTAAAAACAAATCACTATTCATACAACTCCCATCAATTAATTTACAAAAGTACACGGTGATCACAATAACAGGACTTTTGTCCTCAGGTTTGTATGTTTGTTAACATTAATCTTCTAAAACACACAAAATCCTTTATTGTTGACACAATTCCTGAGGCGGCGCGATTTCCGGTATGAAACCCAATTCAAATTTATCACTTTTAAATATATTTAAGTCTTCAGGAGTCAAATCCTCAATTCTACTATAAGCAGTATCATCAATTTTATCCTTGAAGACATTTTGCGGTACAGAGTTTGAGTTGGGTATTAAAGTGAAAGAAGGTTTGTTATCCTCTTGCCCGAAATATTTATTAGCTGCAGCAAATACTGTGTTTGGGGCTGGTGTATTCTGGTTTGCTGTAGCAAATATATTTTGTGGTGCCTGGCTCTGCTGTTGGAATACATTCTGCGTGGCTTTTGCAAATATAGACTTTGCATCTGTTTCTTGTGGTTTATTAAAAACGTTTGCACTCTGTGCAACTATGTTTTGATTAGCAGCGTTTGCGAATAAGTCTTTGGGGTTCGAACTTTGTGAAGATTGGTTAAATATGCTCGGAGCTTGGCTGCGGACTGGATTTTGCACAGCACTTCGGAAAATTGATGAAGCCACGTTACTTGGAAACGCTTGCTTGACGTCATCGAATGGTGAGGACACAGATTCTCCCTTGTAGAGGCTTCGAAGTGTTTTAGTTATTGTCACATCTGGCTGTGAAAGTCTTTCATACTTCTGACGAGCATCTTTCACAAGACTATTTATGTATGATATCTAAAACAGAAACACAAATGTCTAAAAACAAAAACCTCATTATTATTAAATTTTCATGCCTTGGACAGGAGGAACCCTATATCACTAAAAAACCTGACTATAATTTTTGCAAAAATTAATATAAATTAAACGCTTTAACGGGTGTTGTGGCCGAATCTACTCATTTTTAATTATGGGTCGACGTTTCGACATGTTTACACAGATCGTGACCACAACGGACTGAAATGCCGCGGAGTTTTTCGGGCCAGGAAGTTACTTCCTCTACCCTCATTTGTGCTTGATAATTTGTATAGTAAGGGCACTCAACACTCACAGTACCAGCATATTTACAAGACGACATAAAACGATTTTCTAATCACAGGATTCTATGCTGATGATAACTCTTTTTAATCTCAATCACTTGTCAAATAAGTCTTGGATAATAGAAACGAGTTCTGGAGAGAATTTTTGGCTTATGTTTTATGCACATACATACTGGTTTGCTGTTTGCCATGCTGTATACCCGGCCGAAGCGTCGAGCCATAGTTAAAAGTAAGTAAATTCGAGGATAAGACCCATTAAAGTGTTTATAATAGATGGATAGGGGTATCCCACGGCTGTCTAGCTTAGAACCATTTCCATCGCAGGACACAATATTAGAAATAAATATCAAGTGTGTTAGTATGAAATGTGTTGATGAAATTACTTAGATAAATAAGTGAAGATATAATAATGTTATTTAAACTAGTTGTTAATTTATGTTAGTATAGTATAAAGAATTAGAAAATACATAATGTTAAAGACAGAAATAAATAGTGAATATGCCACAGATGTGGCTATTGGGTAGGTAGTAGTCATGACCATTGATATATGTGTCATAAGATCCTTCTAAGTCAGTGTCACATTTACAGCCTTTCTTGTGCTGCAGTTGTCCATAAACAGTGGTAACCAATTATATAAAAAATAAATACTTTCCATACAATTTACACATTATCTAACTATCATCACGCTAAATCCCTTTTGAGGAAAGCAGAGAGAATAGAATGCCACTTCTCTCTATTCTTGCAAAGCTCTTTCGCGTCCTTAGCATCCATTAGTCCCTTCTTGTACTTTTGCTGAGTACTTTTGAAATTACCCTCCATCAGAACTCTTTTTAATTTGGTCTGCGTAGGTAAGTATTTGTTGGCCTCAGCTCTTAGTTCCACTCACAATCATATTGTATATCTTATTACATTTTTAGGGACTGTTTAATAACTTGTAATAAAAAATAATAATCAGAGAGATAAGTGTGCATTTGTTAAGTTTTTCTAATGCCTTCATTATGCTTGCAGATTCTCTTGTCTCCCACTTGATTAATGACTAAATTGACCAATAGAGTTGTTTGATAAACGAAGTGAAAAAATTAAAATATTAAACTCACTGCTTGGTCAATATTGTTGTTAGCTTTAGCTTCATATATAAACAGTCTAACTTCTTCAGGAGAAAGATCATGTAATCCGGGGAATGTAGGTTTGTCTTTAATTGGTGAATAACATGACAGGATCCACTGATTGCCTTTCAATGCTGCTTGAACATCCATCTGCACTTGATTCACCAGCTCCGTTGCATTAGATGTTTGTGGTTGCTGTGAGGGATTTGCTAGAAAATTATTTTGATTATTCAAATTGTGAAGGCAGTAAAATCACCAATTTCTATAAACATCCTGATTCTTAACTTGATCTGACTAAGCATCTTTAATTGCACCAGTTGAGCATACATACTGCTTCACTAAATTTATTCTACAGTCTGTGTCATGGCAAGTATTCTCAAGAGTTTTCAACCTTCTTCCACCCTCTCCCTGCCTTAATGCGCACGGGCTTAGGGAGTCACAGCTATACTAAGAAGCTATGGTAAGGTTAAGAAGTTCTGGAACCCCTTACTTATGCAATGTCGTTGTACTGTGAAATAGTCTTCCTGCTAGTGTGTTCCCACCATCCTACAATATGGGTTCCATTAAGCATAGCATGAAGAGATATTTGTACAGGCAGCCATAATCACTGCTACTACCAGTGGGATTTGTCAACTATTGATATTCATTGTCGTATTTTGAACATGGTGTGCTCAGTGTGCCAAGTTAGGATAAAAAGAAAATAAAAACAATTTATTATACTAAAACCCAGAAAAATCCTCACAAATCTGGTAGCTAAGGGTAGTGGCATGTACTAGCGGTGTAGGCATATAATCAAGAGATATAAAGAAACCAGATATGCATAGGTCAAAAGTGAAAAATATATTCTTAAAAAGATTAACATGTAAGAAGTAATGCTAAAGAGTTAAAAAAATACAATCTTCTGTAATTTCAGTCATATGGAATGTTTACGGCCAGTGTGAGAATGTGATGGTGATGAAAGGCCATACGGGTGCTATCATGGAGCTCTGCTTTTCCCCTGATGGGTCTCACTTGTACTCATGTGCTACTGACAACACTTTGGCTGTCTGGGACATTCCCACTGGCACCAGGATCAAAAAACTTAAAGCCCACTCCAACTTTGTGAACTCTGTATCAGGTATTTGTTGTATAGTTAGTGTGTGTGTATCAAATGTGCATGGTCATGTGTAATTTTTTTTATGGAGATATTGTATTTTTTATACATTATTTTAAAAATATTAGCATTATTCACTCCTTCTCCATGTAAACTATAATTGTGCTAAATATCATACTCCCTGTCCACTCAATCATCACAAAAAAAATATTGCTTCACTAATGTGTACATATTATTATAATATTCCATTTTTCAGGAGCAAGAAGAGGTCCTGAACTTCTAGTTTCAGCATCTGATGACAATACGATAAAACTCTGGGATGCAAGGAAACGAAATCCCATAGCTTCGTTCGACAGCACATACCCAGTCACAGCTGTACTCTTCAATGACACTGCAGAGAAGATCATTTCTGGTGGTTTGGACAATGTCATCAAAGTGTGGGATATCAGGAACAAGCAAATATCTTATACTGTCAAAGGGCACACTGATACCATAACTGGTTAGATTTTTCATTAGTTCAAAAAAAGTCATTTGGTTAGCAAGTGTTGAGTTGGCAACTCTAGCTTAGTTAGTTAGAGCGCAATAATCTCTTACTGCCAGCTGTGATGAAGGCTTGGTTGGCAGTGAGTGTGACTTGGATGAATGTTGTTTTTCTGTGATGAAGTAATAAAGCAAGAGACCGCCAAATGAGAGAGGGAAAAACAACCTCTCGAGATTTGGCTGCTCAGATACTACTCCAGCGGGGACATCTTTGTGTGAAATGAGAGAGATGTCCCTCAGTGACATTGATCAGGCGCACCTCCAGATAGAGATCTTAAGGGGTGGGTTGTTTACACGCACCTCTCCAAAAAGGAGCCTAAAAGGCTATTCACTCGCCAGGTCGTTGGAGTAACATAGGTCCCCAGACTACACTAGCCGTGATTTGAGAAACGCCCCATTGGATTTTGGTCAGTAAGAGTCTTACACACTGGGGTCGCCACCAACGCAGATTTTCTGATAGTTCTATGCAGGATATTCCCTAGGATTAAAAAAAGTAGAGTAGAGCGCCAATGTTACTTGCTACTTGTTCATCAGAAGGCGGCCTAGAAGACATACACCATTTCTTGGTGGAATGTGTTCGGAGCGTTTCTATGAGAGAAATCATGTATAAACAATTTGGTTTGAACAGGTCTGATGTGGGTCTAGTTCAGACCGTCTTAACTAAGTAAACATTTTGCGCAGCTGAGATGCTCTGTAGACTCACATATACATTGTTGAATTAGCATTTACATAGTGTGATTATGGGACTGACGTGGTCAGCCTGATCCAAAGTACCAAAAAAAAAACAGAATAAAAAATTTAAAAAAAATCAGAAGGCAGAGGTCCAAATCTTTTAATAGTCAATTTATATCTTCATTGGAGGAATACAAATCCTCAGGCCAGGTTAGCAGCAGTTTGAAGGACACCCCTGGGGTTTTTAGTCAGTAAGGGTCTGACATACAGGGTCCCCGTCCTCTCGGCGGCGGATATCATTCATAGAGTGTTGTACTGGCGATCAGGTCTCTCGCTGTCATACGACGGGTCGTACCTGGTGTCTAACGCGATGGACAGCACGCTGCGCATCTGGGACGTGCGACCCTTCGCGCCGGCGGAGCGCTGCGTCAAGCTGATGACGGGCCACCAGCACAATTTTGAGAAAAACCTGCTGCGGTGCGCCTGGTCGTCGGACGGCTCCAAGGTATCATTTACCACTTTATTTAACACTAACTGATCCGGCAAACGTTGTTCTACCATATAAATCATTCATACATATATTTTTGGTATCTTGTACCGTTTTAGCAGCGCACGCAATGGAAGCCCTCAAGGATGAATAATTTTCCCCGTTCTTTTTTTCACATTTTCCATTATTTATTTGCGCCTAATAGTTGCATCGTGATGTTATATAGCCTAAAGCCTTCCTCGATAAATGGTCTATTCAACACAAAAATAATATTTCAATTCGAACCAGTAGTTCCTGAGATTAGCACGTTCAAACAAACAAACAAACTCTTCAGCTTTATAATATTAGTATAGATTACCCACAGGGGTAATTCTCATAACACGTTTATAGTCAGTCACGCGTTATCGCGTGAGCAAATATAAAAAAATATGTGAAGCCTCTCAATTGAAAGAAAGGGAATTCACTTTTGCTATGCTGCTGTCTACCAACTTGACTATTCTGTTCTTCATATTTATGTGGTAAATGTTTTCCTTTCTTTTCATTTTGCCTATACCCAGTTACCGCTTGTATATCGTACCCAACGTGACCAGCAGGACAGCTAATCACCGTTCTCCGGGCACTTAAATAACATTTTCTATGGGCAACATGCGGGTCTCTATAAAATATTCTCATTTCAAAAAGCTGGTCAGCTTGCATCAACATCGCCGTTCTCTAGAATCTTCCTGTCCCACATTTTAAAGCACAGTATTTGCTCTGGATTTATAGGGCTTATCCAATAAGGAATGAAAAACACTCACAGGTTGACAGCACAATGATAATACTTCTTGTCTTACAGTTATCCATAGGTGTCAGTGGTTATTTACCATCAGGTGGGTGTTCGCCTTACTTTCACATAAAAGTATTTAATGGTGTCTATGTTTTCAGGTTGCTGCAGGTTCCTCAGACCGTTTTCTCTACATCTGGGACACGACAACCAGAAGGATATTATACAAGCTGCCTGGACACAACGGCTCAGTCAACGATGTAGATTTCCACAGAACAGAGCCCATTGTCCTCTCCGCTTCCAGCGATAAGCAGATATACCTCGGGGAAATAGATAACTAACTTAAAAAGACTGTTTAACTGACTAAAGGCTTAAGCCAATTTCGTGTTAAATGATCACCTAAAGAACTTCTATCATTATTGAAAAAGAAGTACATGTTAACTTTAAAAAATTAAACTTCTCCATTACTTCGTCATATCAAAAAAATGCGTGCAATTTAGAATACCTGACAGAAGAGAAACTTCTTTGGGCATGCATTTTTATACAATTACTGTAGTAACTATCAGAATGCTTGCAAGTTTTTCTGAATTTTGACTATATAAAATAGTATTCATACCTGTATGGCATCTAATAGAATTGTTATGTGCAAGTACCTTGAGAACGGCGATCAATTTCATATGGTCCATGGACATGTTGGGCACGACACATAAGCACAAAGTGGACGCAGCCACTAATGTATCTCTCTGCTCACTCCCAAAGGAATATAGCGTGACAATATTTTATTAATAGTATTCATGGAACACGTGGAGGGAGGTGGTCCTTAGATATCAGAATATTATATTTTTGTTTTTTTTTTTACAAATGATAAATATGTGGAGTGTATATCGAAATGTTAAGTATGTTGATATTAAGGATTGTAAAAATAAATATATTTTAAGATTATTGTATTGTTTTATTTAAACAAAACAAATGTATTGAAATGTAACTAATTTCATGCAAAACAGTAAATTTTCTAAATAATATCAATAGTCTAACAATAATTTATATTATGTATATTATAATTTATGGTAAAATTAAATATTATTGGATAAAATAATAAGTCATTAATATCTCATAGCAAAAATGTAGTCATTTAAAAACAAATCACTATTCATACAACTCCCATCAATTAATTTACAAAAGTACACGGTGATCACAATAACAGGACTTTTGTCCTCAGGTTTGTATGTTTGTTAACATTAATCTTCTAAAACACACAAAATCCTTTATTGTTGACACAATTCCTGAGGCGGCGCGATTTCCGGTATGAAACCCAATTCAAATTTATCACTTTTAAATATATTTAAGTCTTCAGGAGTCAAATCCTCAATTCTACTATAAGCAGTATCATCAATTTTATCCTTGAAGACATTTTGCGGTACAGAGTTTGAGTTGGGTATTAAAGTGAAAGAAGGTTTGTTATCCTCTTGCCCGAAATATTTATTAGCTGCAGCAAATACTGTGTTTGGGGCTGGTGTATTCTGGTTTGCTGTAGCAAATATATTTTGTGGTGCCTGGCTCTGCTGTTGGAATACATTCTGCGTGGCTTTTGCAAATATAGACTTTGCATCTGTTTCTTGTGGTTTATTAAAAACGTTTGCACTCTGTGCAACTATGTTTTGATTAGCAGCGTTTGCGAATAAGTCTTTGGGGTTCGAACTTTGTGAAGATTGGTTAAATATGCTCGGAGCTTGGCTGCGGACTGGATTTTGCACAGCACTTCGGAAAATTGATGAAGCCACGTTACTTGGAAACGCTTGCTTGACGTCATCGAATGGTGAGGACACAGATTCTCCCTTGTAGAGGCTTCGAAGTGTTTTAGTTATTGTCACATCTGGCTGTGAAAGTCTTTCATACTTCTGACGAGCATCTTTCACAAGACTATTTATGTATGATATCTAAAACAGAAACACAAATGTCTAAAAACAAAAACCTCATTATTATTAAATTTTCATGCCTTGGACAGGAGGAACCCTATATCACTAAAAAACCTGACTATAATTTTTGCAAAAATTAATATAAATTAAACGCTTTAACGGGTGTTGTGGCCGAATCTACTCATTTTTAATTATGGGTCGACGTTTCGACATGTTTACACAGATCGTGACCACAACGGACTGAAATGCCGCGGAGTTTTTCGGGCCAGGAAGTTACTTCCTCTACCCTCATTTGTGCTTGATAATTTGTATAGTAAGGGCACTCAACACTCACAGTACCAGCATATTTACAAGACGACATAAAACGATTTTCTAATCACAGGATTCTATGCTGATGATAACTCTTTTTAATCTCAATCACTTGTCAAATAAGTCTTGGATAATAGAAACGAGTTCTGGAGAGAATTTTTGGCTTATGTTTTATGCACATACATACTGGTTTGCTGTTTGCCATGCTGTATACCCGGCCGAAGCGTCGAGCCATAGTTAAAAGTAAGTAAATTCGAGGATAAGACCCATTAAAGTGTTTATAATAGATGGATAGGGGTATCCCACGGCTGTCTAGCTTAGAACCATTTCCATCGCAGGACACAATATTAGAAATAAATATCAAGTGTGTTAGTATGAAATGTGTTGATGAAATTACTTAGATAAATAAGTGAAGATATAATAATGTTATTTAAACTAGTTGTTAATTTATGTTAGTATAGTATAAAGAATTAGAAAATACATAATGTTAAAGACAGAAATAAATAGTGAATATGCCACAGATGTGGCTATTGGGTAGGTAGTAGTCATGACCATTGATATATGTGTCATAAGATCCTTCTAAGTCAGTGTCACATTTACAGCCTTTCTTGTGCTGCAGTTGTCCATAAACAGTGGTAACCAATTATATAAAAAATAAATACTTTCCATACAATTTACACATTATCTAACTATCATCACGCTAAATCCCTTTTGAGGAAAGCAGAGAGAATAGAATGCCACTTCTCTCTATTCTTGCAAAGCTCTTTCGCGTCCTTAGCATCCATTAGTCCCTTCTTGTACTTTTGCTGAGTACTTTTGAAATTACCCTCCATCAGAACTCTTTTTAATTTGGTCTGCGTAGGTAAGTATTTGTTGGCCTCAGCTCTTAGTTCCACTCACAATCATATTGTATATCTTATTACATTTTTAGGGACTGTTTAATAACTTGTAATAAAAAATAATAATCAGAGAGATAAGTGTGCATTTGTTAAGTTTTTCTAATGCCTTCATTATGCTTGCAGATTCTCTTGTCTCCCACTTGATTAATGACTAAATTGACCAATAGAGTTGTTTGATAAACGAAGTGAAAAAATTAAAATATTAAACTCACTGCTTGGTCAATATTGTTGTTAGCTTTAGCTTCATATATAAACAGTCTAACTTCTTCAGGAGAAAGATCATGTAATCCGGGGAATGTAGGTTTGTCTTTAATTGGTGAATAACATGACAGGATCCACTGATTGCCTTTCAATGCTGCTTGAACATCCATCTGCACTTGATTCACCAGCTCCGTTGCATTAGATGTTTGTGGTTGCTGTGAGGGATTTGCTAGAAAATTATTTTGATTATTCAAATTGTGAAGGCAGTAAAATCACCAATTTCTATAAACATCCTGATTCTTAACTTGATCTGACTAAGCATCTTTAATTGCACCAGTTGAGCATACATACTGCTTCACTAAATTTATTCTACAGTCTGTGTCATGGCAAGTATTCTCAAGAGTTTTCAACCTTCTTCCACCCTCTCCCTGCCTTAATGCGCACGGGCTTAGGGAGTCACAGCTATACTAAGAAGCTATGGTAAGGTTAAGAAGTTCTGGAACCCCTTACTTATGCAATGTCGTTGTACTGTGAAATAGTCTTCCTGCTAGTGTGTTCCCACCATCCTACAATATGGGTTCCATTAAGCATAGCATGAAGAGATATTTGTACAGGCAGCCATAATCACTGCTACTACCAGTGGGATTTGTCAACTATTGATATTCATTGTCGTATTTTGAACATGGTGTGCTCAGTGTGCCAAGTTAGGATAAAAAGAAAATAAAAACAATTTATTATACTAAAACCCAGAAAAATCCTCACAAATCTGGTAGCTAAGGGTAGTGGCATGTACTAGCGGTGTAGGCATATAATCAAGAGATATAAAGAAACCAGATATGCATAGGTCAAAAGTGAAAAATATATTCTTAAAAAGATTAACATGTAAGAAGTAATGCTAAAGAGTTAAAAAAACACAGTAGAACAATATGAGCATGACTGAGTTAATGCAAACAGAAAATTTATTTCTTTATTTTTATCGTAGCGGTTTCTTATAAATTATTTTTCTATGTATATATCTTAATTCCCTGTGTACCCATAGAAATAATTATTCGTAGAAGTGAATCGAGGTAGAATTAGGATAATGAAAAAATATTTGTTTGGGAACAGACATAAATGTATTTCTGTCACCCAAAAAGTGATACAGCGTGATAAAATATTATCATTGTAATTTCATTGTATTGTTGTTGTATCATTGTTTATAAGATATTAGAAATAACGAACCATGATATGAATATTGTGATCCGTAAACATGTTCGAATCTGCAATTTTGACCGTATCGACAGCTGCCTTGTATGAAAAACTTGCACACAACCATTTTTGAGAAAAAAACTGATAATTATTTTCAAATTTTCAGTAAATCCAATAATTCAACAAACTATTCTGTATTTTTGTTTTGACATTTTACCTTTTTTTTAGTTCTATTCTCCGCTCTGTGGGGAAGGCAAAGACATTTACGCCATACAGCCATGTCTAAGGTTATTCTTTTCATGTTTTATTAAATTTCTTTTGTCTTGCCGCCACGCTCCAATATTTCTGTCGTAGTTTCAATTCAGTATAATCCATCTTCATTTCCTGTTTGTTGCACCATTTCTATACACACACAATATAAACGGCAAGGAAGAGTATATAGATTGGCGGGAAAACTAAGCAACCCAAGGGACGCATCACTCCGCTTGCGTCTCACCCAAAAACAATCGATTCCCCATTGCACACGGTCAACTGAGCATTCCATTGGTAGCCAAGCCCACAACACAAGCTCAGACAACAATTGAACACCTAGCCGACCGCCTCAACAAGAAAACAACAATTATTTAGCGAGAGTGCAGAAGAGAGGCAATCACTCTTGCTTGAAGTTTTGCCGCCAATCTTAACCTTACTCTTTTAGCTATCAATATGTATAGGTATGTTCACAGCATTATCGACATCGACACTTTCAATCATCTATAATCTGTTCAACTGAATATGTCGAAAAAGGTAAGAATTTACCCTCTATTATGCCCACGCTATGTTCTTAGAAGGACACATCTGCTCCTACCTTAGCTAATTCCTCATCTTGGTGGCACACCTGCCATAACTGCTGAGCTTAGTATCCCGTTCCTAACAAGCATACTCTCATTCCATTCTCAGTCTACACAAGTATTCTAATCCTACCGGCTTACTCTAAATTGTATCCAAAGGTTAAATTAAATTCTTTTCTTTTTTTTTTAATGCGCCATAAACATTTCATATGATTTGTTTCATAACGGTTTGGTCGACAATTGATGTCAAAATTCAGATAGTAGGTCTCTAGGTATACTAAGAACTGGATGTACTTACGCTGTTTCTCTCCGACGCAACCTTGAGTTTAGGTTTTAAGGTAGTCGCTTCCAAAACGCTATTAGATCACCAGTAAGTTATTTTCCTGGCTGGCCACCCAAATCGAGGTTTGTAACACACACCCTTGCGTGGCCACCCAACCCATAAATTCACTGGCTGAGCACTTTCAATGCTCACCCTTTACGCCCAGTGAATATATAAAGGGCTATCCCGATCATCAACGTATTGTCAAAAAACCGCTGATCCCGAAACGAGAAAGGTTGAACCAGTCATTACGATAATCTTTGCAGTAGTTTACTGTGGTCATGAGTCACGATCTAGTGCGGCAATTGCCCTAGCACCTCATATATTGTGCTCTACATAGGTACATGATTTGCTTTAACATATCGCAAAATATACTGGAGTTAGAAGACAAGTATGTCGTATGGTGCTATGCTTTCGGCTGATCGACTTTGAACAGGAACACAAAGTATAGTTTTCAATGTTGGTTGTCTCTGGTTGATCGTGAGTTAGGGATAAATAATATTTGAAAAACATAATAAGGGATGGATGTCAGTATCGATTTCTAACAATTAGTTAATTAAAATGAAGATATTTTAGTTTATCGATAATTTAGTTCTATAAATATATATATATATATTAGGTTATTTACTATTACAATCATCAAATAAAAACTCAGTAACTTAATATTTTATATTATTTCATTTAGAATTTTCAGATATTCGTAAAGTAAATTATGTGTGTTATAAAATTATACAACTTTAATTTAATTTCTATAAATAGATAAAAATGTATCAAAAATGTACTTTCGTTATTTTGTTTACATCAACAATGTTTTAGACTTCTAAACATTTAGACGATGAAAAACTCATGAAATCCGAATAATTTTAATCTAAAATTAATAATAAATAATTACGTGGAAACTTAGTGACTTTTCTATAGGACCCTTACTTAGTATCGTTTTTTTAGATATCCTGATTGTTGTTATATCATACCAAAATGAAATTTAAATTTAATTAATGTTATTGCTCATTGCTTATCCCTAGTCTGTATCCGGTGCCATACGTTGAGGTTATTGTTTATATCGTTAAATTGTTTATTTTTGTAATATTAAATATGCTTAGTTATCAGCATTTTAAAGATTTAAGACAATAATGATTCGGAGAAAACGAAATAGTTGGTAAATTTCCAGAAGATCGTATGTTATAGTTTTATAATCGAGCTAATTACACAAATAAACATTGTACGAATGAAGCATTTGCTTAATTTATGTCGCTGTACTTAGGGAATACGATTTCTATGAGCAGGTACCTTTTCCCTTCAAATTGATGATAATGTACATAACTATTAATGTCATTTTTTTTTAATTATTTGTTAATAATATATCACCACGATTTATCCTTTTCGTGGTATAGAGGTACACTTGTGGCTGTATCCACTTTGCGCTGATATGTCGTTTCTTACGTGACTAGTGGTCACTGGCGTAGATATTAGGTCCTTACATATGAAATTGGCGTTTTTCGTAGTGGCCACTTTAATCACAAATTTCTCCTCTTTGGTAAGGAATACCAAATTCAAATTTGTACAGCTATAGACTCATGTATTTGTGCTTCGATGATCGTCATTCATTTGTTTTTTTCTTCTGTTTTTTTCTGTTGCGTCACTCATTTTACAAAATGGAAAACTTAAAATATCGCATTATTTACGAGTACGAGTTCCGCCGTGGCACTAGTGCTGCGGAAACAACTTGAAGGGTGAATGATGTGTATGGCGGTCGTGTTGCAAAAGAAAACACAGTTCGTTTTTGGTTCCAACGTTTTCGTTCTGGAAATTTCGACCTGCAGAACAAGCCCCGTGGACGGCCTGAGACTCAAGTTGATAATGAAGAGTTGAAGGCTATTGTGGAAGCGGATCCATCGCAAACCACGTCCGAGTTAGCTGCAGGCTGCGATGTTAGTGATAAAACTGTTTTAATTCACTTGAAGCAAATTGGGAAGATTAAAAAGCTTGAAAGGTGGGTACCTCACGAATTGACTGAAGCAAACCGGCAAACGCGCGTCGACTGCTGCGTTACATTACTAAACCGGCACAATAATGAAGGTATTTTAAACCGAATCATTACCTGTGATGAAAAATGGGTTCTTTACGATAATCGGAAGCGCTCAGCGCAATCGTTGGATCCTGGCCAGCCAGCCAAATCCTGCCCCAAGCTAAAATTAACCCCAAAAAAGTTACTTGTAAGCGTTTGGTGGACTAGTGCGGGTATTGTTCATTACAGTTTTCTCAAATCTGGCCAGACTATTACGGCTGATGTCTATTGTCAGCAATTGCAAACCATGATGGAAAAGCTAGCGGCTAAACAACCTAGGCTGGTCAATCGCTCCACGCCACTGCTGCTTCACGACAACGCTAGACCACACACTGCGCAACAGACGGCTACTAAATTAGAAGAGCTTCAATTGGAAAGTCTAAGACATCCTCCGTACTCCCCGGACCTTGCTCCAACAGATTACCATTTTTTTCGAAATTTGGATAACTTCTTGCAAGGGAAAAAATTCAACTCCGATGGGGCAGTCCAAATCGCCTTCAAAGATTTTATTGATTCCCGTCCGACTGGTTTTTTTAGTAAAGGGATCAATGAACTACCTATGAGATGGCAAAAGTGCATAGAAAATAATGGTTCATACTTTGATTAATTAAATATATTATATTAAAAAATATTCGACTTTTTGTTCCTCCCATACAAAACGCCAATTTCATATGTAAGGACCTAATATAATATACCGCATGATATTTCTTCTAAGTTCCTTGTGATGTTTTTCTTCAGTGCTATGCATGTGGTGTCTTAAATCAGTATTTAATCTGGAAAACCCCAGATATATTTGCCAAATTCAAACCTATGACCAATCTTCCGTGTATGGATACCCGGTTCCATATCTATTGAGCTACCACAGCCATGTGTATATTATATGACAGCCCTTATTTAATATACAGAATTATTTACAGATTAATATCAAAATACTAAGTATAAGAAGTAAAATATCTTACTTCAAACCATGTAAAGAATACAGCATAACAATATATAAATATTATAAAGTAATTGTGGATACACAAAGAAACATCTTGATTATGAAACTAATTTTTTTAAATAGCTTTGTACCATTATGGCTGTAATTAATGAAATTAATGGACATGAAGTGCATTCATACCATACTAGTCACACTACAATTGGTAAGTCTGTAATTGTTATTTATTTACAATAATTTATATAAATAGTTTCCCTTAAGTATTGACTATTGGTAGCGATGGGCAAAATGCAACCTGATTAATGATGAACAATTACAAAATGTAATTGTTAATCATTTTTATTAATCTGATTACATTTTGCCCATCTATGACTATTGGTAACTACACAAAAAAAAAGTAAGAATTTAAACTGTGATTTATGTAAATATATATGAAAGTTATTAAAAAATATACTACATTACTTGTTTCAAAAACCTATATGTCCATTTTAAATCAAGTGCAAGAGAAGACTTAAGAAATTATGCATTTTTCATGTATTTTTGTTTTTTTTTTTTAAATTAGTTTACATAATATGCAGTGAAAATGTTGATAAAGTGAAAAAGGGTTACAAGAATAGTGATAAGTGGCATTCCACCCTCTATCTACCCTAATAGGGATTCAGCGTGATGATAGATAGATATTTATTTGTTTTCCTTTTAATAAGTAAATATACAAGTGTATATCTCAGAGCCTTTCTGGTTATGGCTGTAGGGATGATTATTAAAAATACATATCTAATATATATATAAATCTCCTGTCACGATGTTTGTCCGCGATGGACTCCTAAACTACTAAACCGATTTTAATGAAATTTACACACCACGTGAAGTTTGATCTAATTTAAAAGATAGGAAAGTTTTCATCTCAATTCATAGTCGCAATATTATTTTATTGCAAACTATTTGTTTATTATTTAGCAGTCATAATTTACAGTTAGCTCCTACCGATTCTAAAAGATGGCGCTATCCGTTGACTGGATTGAGTAATTATTCAAAAACCAGTCACAGCAAAGCGTGGCTGGTCTGCTATAATTTATATGGCTGAACAACGTTTGCCGAGTCAGCTAGTTAAATAATAAAAATCAATTGCTTGCATAGTATTTAATATGTATATTTAAATACTATGCAAGCAAACTATGACAATTAGTTACAAATTATTGTTTTTTTTTTCAGTCCACTATTTCTTGTATTTTTTATTAATTGATGGGATTAATGAAGCCTTCAATGTAGCCTACAATTTGGCACGTTGTAGAGGAACAGTGAATGAGGCTAAATTATTTAAGATGGTGAAAACTTACTTTGCCTTCATATCAGGCTCTTTTGGCATATTACTGTATTCTAACAAATTTTTTGTTGGCAACGATTTTTTGTCTCTTTTGATAGCAGATTTGCTGTTCAGATTTCCAAAATTGGTGAGTACTATTCTGTATTGAATATAGTGGTTTATATCAAAAATTTTTGTTTATCTTGTTTTAAAATAAAAACTCAACAACAACAGAGAATTCAACAGAAAATTTTTAAATCAGGTCAAAAACTACTCTCTTAAAATGACCAAAAAGCCAGTCCTTTTATCTTTCTTTCTCAAGTATATCCAATAAATCCAATAAAAAAAAATGAGAGCACAATTCTTAGAGATTTTGTGCTCAAGAATTTTGTGAAAATATAAATGTCAAAATCATTTATCCCATAAGAAATGAAATATTCATAAAAAACGATCTTAAATATTGCATAAGTTGAAATGTGGTAACGATATGAAACTACTGAGTATGCTAGGTGATATGCTCCTCTGCCACCCCTGGAAGTTCGAGCCCAGGACATGAGCTCTGATTTTACAATCTCTACACAATATTTGTCTACTTCAACATTAACCTTATATGCTTAAAAGTATTAAAAATCATAATATTATTCATTTTCAATCCTGGCACCCACTCAATCAAATTTTGTAATAAAAAAAGGGAAATATACAGCTATTATTAATATTTTACAACTTCAGTTACAGCTCAAAGGGCCTCCAAATTTCACATATGGCCAAGGTCTAGCTTGTAGCTATGTGGAAGGGTATCTGGTCCATGTGATACCACCAGATGGGAAATATTGTGGTTTCCAGAACAATGTGGAGAAGTATGAACAGCGGCACGGGATTGTGTTCCCTGTTAGGAAAATGTTCATAGTAATAAACAAGGCTATGTACTGCCCACCGGACCTCAAACAGTTTAACAAAGAGAACAGACCTGATTTATCGAGCCTGGAAGCCTGCACAGTAAGTAATTAATATGCATTATAATATATCGTCACACTATATCACTATAGAGGTGAGCAGATACATTAGTGGCTGTATCCACTTTGCGCTTGTAAGTTGTGCCCAACGTGACCAGTTTTGCTGCTGATCGCCGTTCTCAGGGTACTCATTGTAATTAAGAATATTATATTTTTCAGTCACTTGAAAAAATTGTAAAGGATGTCGCTGGAGTGAAAAATCGAACTTATAGCAATTCTGTATATCGAATAAAGAGAAGGAATAAAAAATATATTTATGTTGTGGCTGGAACGTCTTCTCCGCTTAACACTCTTTACAATGTTTTAAGGAATAAGATCCTATGTGATGGTAAGTTTCCGAAACTTTTTGACGCGGTAGCGAGATTGAGTGAATTGTGACCACAATACAAGTGCAAAGATCTTCATATTGACTCGCATCGACCTTTTGAAGGTGTTTTTTTTTCCGATGCTGTCTGAAGCTCAAGCTTCGATAGGATACTAGTTATACATTAAATTAATTTAGCCGTGGTGGCTGCCGGCAGAATAGAATAGCACCCCCCTCTTCTTGCTGAGGTGTCGTAAAAGGCGACTAAGGTATCTCTTTAACACCGCAATTCAACCAGGTGTTCAGAGAAGGACAACTCGACCAAACCTGCATCCCGCTCCCTACCGATCGTACTGGTTCTCCATTCCATCGGGCCTGAGAGAGTGCATTTTGGCAGCGCGTCCAGTTATGCACTTAAATATCTCCTGCGCAATTGACCGTTTCCGAAAACTGGGCCTTGATTTTCTTAATCGGCGTTGAAACAGTCGCCGTGGCCGAACCCGGCTAGGACATCATCATCATCATCGCATAAAAGAAGAACGTATAAAACTTATTTTTAATATATTTTGATAAATTGATAGTTACCTTTATAATTATCAACACATTTGCCGTTGATAGCAATGTGGTGTGGTGGTATAGTGGTAAGGCCTCTACCGCTTGTGAGAGGCTTGTGAATCAGAAGGCAGTCTTAGCTTGAATATCCTTTATTATTTATTTGGTGCGCATTTTATATAATTCACATGATCTAAATATCGCATTGCACTAGTGCATCGAACTGCAAATAACCTTACAAGTACATTACTCCTGTAGTAATCATATTGTTTCGGATTCCAACATTTACCTCTATGTACTGAGTGGTTTTTTTTTATTTAAGTTCTGAGTCATATCAACGAAGCTGAGGTGGTGGAACACTTCAGCTTGACGTTACAAGAAATCATTAGCAAGAGTCCAGTCTACAAGGCTTGCTGTGAGATCATATTTTTTGATAGTAAGTGAATATTTTTTAGTAGGCTTTTTTTCTCAATTATCACGCCTAATCCGTATTAGGGTAGGCAATGACAATGGAACGTCACCTCTATTCTTGCAAATTATTTTGCTTCCTTAACATTATTTCCCTTCATGTGCTCTCGCCGGTTGCCCGTACTTTGGGACTGCCCTCCTCCGTCGGAACTTTTTGTTTGGTCAGTGTGGGTAAGTCTCGGCCTCGGTTCATAATTCCGCTCATATTCATATTGTATATCTGTTATTTTTAGCAGGGGAAATTCTAATGGTCTATTTAAGAACATTTCGTTTTGTTCACGTTTGACGCATATGTTTTTGCTTCTTGATATATCCTAATAGTATGTTCCTAAATAATGATGAAAACCGTATTAAAATTCGTTTCTTAGTTTGGATATACAAGCGAATCGACTAACACACAAAATTAACGACTATATGAATATATGTTTTTTTTATATAATTTCAGGTGAAGACCCTAAACAGAATTTGGCTGATGTTTTACTTAAGAGGATTATGGAAATGGAGGAAAACTTTGAAAATATCAGGAGAGATGAATGATATTAAAAAAACCTATTACATTCAGAGAACAATTTGTATCGTTAGTATATTATGATGAAAGTGTGCCAAGTTAGTAACCACAGACGTGGCGAAGCCGAATCTGTATTTTTCAAATGCACACGCGCATGGTACGATTTTTTAATTCACACTTATGGGGAAAACACAATTACTTATTTTTAATGTCGCGTTCACTTTTTTTATTACGCTCTATGCCAACGATACGACGCGCATACAGCTGATATAAAAATCTTTGTCGATATTTAAAACAAAACTTAATACTCGGTTAAATAAATAATACTTCTTCTACATACAATATAATTTACAGTTAGGTACAATCGGATTATCACATTACAGCACTCCGAGTGCGGCAATGTTATTATAGCACTAGTGCGTTATTTTTTATTTTAAGAAAAGTTATTTCGCTGTTATTAAAGACGAGCCTTTGCTCGCGTCTTTGCTGGTATGGTAGCCCTGCTTCCTGAACGAGGCAATGAATAGTCAACCCTAAAGGTACAGTCTATAATACAATGTTTATGGGCAATTACACAGATAGACCTAGTTCCAAAGTAAGCTTACGCTTGTACTATGGGTAGTAGATAAAGATATGTATAGATATAATCCAAGAAAGATATGTATCCATGGCTAGCGACAAACTAACGCATTCATCATAGCAGTGCCGATGCAGACTCGAACCCACGGTCTTCAACATTGCAGACAGGTTCATTACCTACACTATTAGCTCCCTAATTCATTTAAAAATATTAATGAAAAAAAATTGATATAAATATATATATTTACACTAGCTCGACAAAGCGACTACAGTGCAGCCGATAGTAAGTACAATGTAGTCCAAAAACAAGCGACTATGAGAAAAGGAAAATACATTGACAGTTTCCATCATTATGTCGGCCCACATATACCGTGACTGGAGATCTTTAATTTATATGAGCCACTAGTCGTCACAAGCTTATCGCAACGCGAGTCACTACGACGGTCTTTGTACTTGTGTACTGTGGTTACTACCCAAGTCGGACAGTTACCCAACTCGTTTCGTAGATTACTCCCTCAAAAACACATCCAATTCATTTTTATAATATCAAATTTTGTTTATAAATGATTTTGCGTTTATCGAATAAAATAAATCTATTTAGCAACTTTTTTTAATGGTATGATTTAGGAAAAATTACAGCCCGTTCCAGAAATGTTTATTAAATTTTAAAGTGCCTTTAAACACTAATGAATTTTAAATTTGTATGTAATTGACGATTCATTAGTCCCTTAAAGAGCTTTTAGAATTCACAAGATTCTGGAACTGTGTGTTAGTGTATTTGTAGCTAACCATCGTGTTATGCGTAAGCTGACATAAATATGGCAACTGTCAATATAATCTGGTATATTAGTGGTCACCATCATATTGAAATTTAGTGTACTTACTATCAGGTATAATGGAGTAATTTTACAAAAGTTAGTATAGAAAAAAATAACTTTTTTAAGGTTACAGAATTAGGCTGTGGATCCTAGTGGTTAATCGATTTCCATGCGCTGCAACGCGGATGATCGTACGTCCACCACAAAACCACTCGACATCGTGTCGGATACCATCCGTATGTGGTGGATGTTCCTTATATCCGCACGAGAAGATTCGCTTCTACATTCATCATGCGAACGGCTAAGGAGTGGAATATGCTTCCAGCGGCCATATTTCCGCGATCTTATAACCTGGGAGTCTTTAAAAGAAGAGTGAATAGGCATTTGCTAGGCGATCGCGTTTCATCTTCGAACTCATTTTCACCTTCCACCAGGTGTGATTGAGGTCAAGCGTTCGTCTATAAATTATAAAAAAAAAGGTTCGAATCTCGGCACGTACTTCTGGGTTTTCAAGATTAATCACAGATTTAGGCATCACATGTTTAACGGTGGAGGAAATCTTCGTGAGGAAACCCACACCACATCTAATAATAATGTCATATGTACTTAGGTTATGAGAACGACGATCAGCTACGCTACTGGTCACGTTGGGCACGGCATATAATCGCAAAGTGGGTACAGCCACTAATGTACCTCTGCTCACCCCGATAGGAATACAGCGTGACGATACTGTTATTAAGTTTGACTTCCCTAACGTATTTATGAGGGTAATTCTATTTATTTGACATATAGATGACAATTTTGGAGATTTTGGAAGCGAAAGTAGCTAAATCTATATTGGATCCAATAGATTTAGTCACATTCGGTTCTTGTAACTTCAATATATTATAATTAATATTAATATATCGTCACGCTGTATCCTTCTCCGGGTGAGCAGATATACATTAATAGCTGTAATCCACATTGTGCTTATATGTCGCGCCCAACGTGACCAGTAGCGCAGCTGATCGCCGTTCTCACAGCACTAATACACATGACATTTTTATCAGATGCTGTGCGGGTTTCCTCGCGGTATTTTTCTTCACCGGTGAGCATGCTGGGCCTAAATACGCACTTAATCTGGAATAAAGTCAAAAGTAATTTCCGGAATTCGAACCTACGAATGTTCGCGTCTCTGTGCATGGAAATCTAACTATATATCTACACTAGCTGATCCGGCAAACGTTGTTTTGCTATATAAGTTATTGTAATATCTTCTAAGATGTTCATTGAAATTAAGTGATGTCGAAGACAATTTTGTTCACAATTAAATACTCTTAATCAACAACACATTTATTTGGATAATATTATTACGTTGATACAACTCTTAACAAATAATGCATTAATTTCGACCAAATTTGATTACCATAAAAACGGTTCTAGTAAGTTAATCTTAAAAGATAGATATATACTGCCCAGGACATTTTTTAGATCATTTTAAGAGGAATAACTCTGTCATACATATATTTTTGGTATCTTGAACCGTTTTCGCAGCGCACGAAATGGAAGCACTCAAGGATGAATAATTTTCCCCGTTTTTTTCACATTTTCCATTATTTCTTCGCTCCTAATAGTTGCATCGTGATGTTATATAACCTAAAGTCTTCCTCGATAAATGGTCTATTCAACACAAAAATAATTTTTCAATTCTAACCAGTAGTTCCAGAGATTAGCGCGTTCAAACAAACAAACAAACAAACTCTTCAGCTTTATAATATTAGTATAGATTGACGTGAAAATATACACGGTATGGTGCATTAACAGTAATAACTGTTAAAAGAAGCGAATGTATAAACAGTCACCATTGTGATGCAGGTTCATATTTAGAAGGTCTGATTGTGCAGTGATAGGGACTTCACAGTGACGTGCATAGGGTATTTAGACAGGGTAAGCAGATTCACATAATTAATTAGAACATTATATAACGATAATAAATATTATATTACTTTCATAGGGAAGATAAATGGCGTGAAAATAGAATAGATATGAATATAAATGGTTCCTTTTTTATTTAAATCAAAGCAATTTACTCCAGACTTATTTATCGTAAGGGCATGCAATGCTTTCGTGCATGTATGGAATGAACGCTACTGGGACTTCACTAAAGATGAGCAAAGTCTCGAGTTCGAGTCCCGTTACCGGCCAACTACACTGATGAATTGATTAGTTTCTCGCGAGACATGAATGTGTATTTATATTAAAATATGTATACGCATATCTAAACTCGTAACTTGCTGGCTAAGCAGCCTGGGTGCTCGCCCGCATTGCTTGGTGTAGTTATGAAGGTCTTTTCCGGCCAGCAACATACAGTACAGTCGAAAAAAAAATCTAGTACCCATATTCAACCATGGATATTGAAATTGATCGAAGCCGAGCCGTTACTCAACACACAACAACATTATATTGTATTGTGGTAACATTGGCTGTTAATGTTTTGCCGGTGTAACTCGAGGAGTTGAAGGCATAAACATAGGTTAGAAATTTCAAAATGGCGTAGATGTTAAAGATCAGTTTTAAAGTCGTCTGATCTACGGGGTTACAGCAACTAACGCATAACCTCTTAACACGTTGAGCGCCACGTCAGCCAGCGATGGCTGACACTAGAATTTCGGTTAGGCCGTGTCAGTCATCGGTGGCTGACACTAGGCTTTCCGTTTAGACCGCGTCACCCAGCGCTGGCTGTCAGCGATGACATGAGAACTATAAAATTTACACTATTTTATGGAATTACAGAAAAATTATTTAAAATTTACTTTATTTGGTATCATTACAGTACTAGTGGGATTAATTAAAACATGGCAAACATAAAAATCGTTCTCCTTCACAAGCATTACAATATGTTATAACATGCTTTGTCTTGCTCTTTGCCATCATTCTACCATCTTTTCTTGAACTGATTTGGCGCGTAGCGTGCTGAATGAATGCCTATAGGTATCACTTTTCAAACGTAAACGACCTTCTACTGCGGTCGGAAACACCGGCCCTGCAGTGCCAATGCGTAGAAGCGGCGCGCGTGGCCTGAACAGGATTGTCTTATAAATACGCGTGGCGCTCAACGTGTTAAGGTTGACCGATTTATCAAGACCGACAACTATTGTTCTACGATATTTTCTAATTCAATGAGTTTTTTCCCATACAAAAATGTCTAATTTGCAGTTCTAATCTCAATTTCACAAAAACTATTCCCAAGGCGGCACGCGATACAAAGGCGATTGTGCATACCTACGCCAGAATCAAATGAATGAAAGTTGAAAAATAGTTATTTACGAGACATAGAGGCAACGATTGATAGAAATCACCACTAAAATGAAAAATAATTTCTTACTATGTATTACGTTTTGGCAAAAGTTATAGAACTTAGAAGTTGTACAGGCCGGCATGATCATGTGACTACCGATGGGTTTTTCTTACATGTCGATAGTCGTTGGTATTTTTTGGACTACACCATGCTTATCTTCAGGTATGGTACGGTCATTGCCGTGTCAGAATAAAAAAAAAGAACTAAAGTTGTTAGTTTTAACAATCTAAGTCACCTGTAAGAGGTTATGCTTTAGTTACCAGGAACCCTTTTTATTTTAGTAATAAGTTTATTGATTATTGAATCTTTTTATTATAGTTTCATTTATTTTAAAAAATCATAATCAATTCATATTCATTTTTATTAAATTATTAAATTTTCTTATGCAGAATTATTTTCTGGCATTGATAAAATTGTGCGAAATCAGGATAAAATGGCGCAACGCGTTTTCGTTTTTTAGAATTTTTACTCATGACGACATCTCGATAGCAACTATTTAATTTAAATCTATTGTAATGTTTAAGTTAATTATTAAGGATGGCTTGCACTAACAAATTAAATCTAGTTTAGAGTTATATAAAATGCTATTTAGCGCTACTCTGTACTTATTGTCTTGCACTAAATCAAAATCAAGTTATAACAACTCTTAAACTGAAATCATCATTAAATTGGAATCAAACCAATTCAATTAATAAGCGTTTTATACAAGCTTAAACTAGATTAATCCGTTAGTGCAAGCCGCCCTAAGTGTTATGCAAATTCTAAATGAGACCCAGTTTATATTAAAGTTTAAAATGAATACCCGGTTAAATAATAGTCATCTAAGAGGTGAACGATTCCGCTTCAATATCGACAATACAATCGATAAACTTGCTGCCACAGAACTGAAGTTTTGCGATTCCGAAACAACTATTAGCTATTGTCTAAAAAAAAGCAATATACTGCCATATTACAAAACTTCAGCTTTGTATTAGTAAATTGCATTAAGTTCCAATGATAAAAAAAAAATCTTTTTACCAAATATCGAGGCCGACAAAGACTTATTTACACAGATCAAATAAAGAATTCTGATGGAGGGTAGGGTCACAAGTAAACTAAGTCGGCGACAGTGCATGAAGAGATGAATAAATGTTAAGGAAGTGAAAGAAGTTTGCAAGAATAGAGACAAGTGGCGTTAAAATCTCCTTGCCTACTCTAATCAAAATTCGGCCTGGTGGTAGATAGATATAATATATTTTATCGATAGTATTATCGATATATAACTGAAACCTTTCAGCTCTAAAATGACTGTTTCACCCGATATACCGAGTGATATAATCGAGAGCAATTCGCATGGAATTTAATGCATCGACTTTGTCGTACGTAAACAAACCCCATAATTCTGATGTTCGATCACAAATATATGCATAAACTAATCGGTGATATTACTAACGTGATTTAGAAACATTCTCACTCGCAAAAATAGTATTTTATACGCACGACAGACGCGCTGCATAAAATATTTAGATCACACATTGTGTCCGGGTCACAGAATTGGCATTAAAAAAAATGAATCTCGTAGTTTTTGTGATGTTCAAAATAAGCGGCTGTGGTGGTGTCCTATTGTACAAGGGATCGACATCCATGCGCGGCAATCCGAGTGGTCGTAGGTTCGAATCCTGGTCGTACATCTGAGGTTTTCCACATAAAGTACACATTTTTAGCTACACATGCGCATTAGTGAAGAAAAACAACGAGAGAAAACCCGCGTGGCATCTAATAGGGATGTCATGTCTAATAGGGCTGTGAGAACGGCGATCAGCTGCGCCATCCATTAATGTATCTCTGCTCACCCCGAAAATGAAACAGCGGGACAATATTATTATTAAATAAGTGTGTATTAATTTTAAATTGTATTTTATCAATCGGTGCATGACTTATTGCGTCTTTAGCTGTGTAATATTTCGTGTTTCATAAAGCATTTTCAATTATTTTTCGCTTTCTCGCACGCCGTAGACAAATGATTAAAAATACATACGAAAAAAAAAGAATGTATAGATCACCGTATGTTATATGTGTGCACCGACGTGGAGTAGCCTGCCTTTCGGTTTTCTACAGACTATGCTCTGGAGAGTGCGGCTGAGTTGTACAAACTAGTTCCCCCCCTCCCGTTTATACCATACAATGACTGCGTGACGTGCGGGTACGCACCCTTATGCGGTTAATACTCCAGATGCTCGCGCGAGGCGATTCGCCTTCTCTTTTTTGCTGCGAACTGCCCAAGAGTTGAAAACGCTTTCTGCATCGGTTTTACAACATGGAAATCTTCAAACAACGAATAAATCTGTATTTGTTGGGTGAGCACCATCATCGGCTTCATCATCAGTTTCTATCAAGTGAGATTTAATTCAAGCGCAAGCCTATCGATAATAAAATATGAGATGTTTTGTAATAAACGAGTTATTATATAGCTAGAGACGCACAGTTATTGTAAATTGAGGCTCAACAATTTGTTTTGATTACTTACGGTTCCAGTGATTTAAAAATTCTAGTGATTATAATTATTTTTATTATAAATTGTCATATCCATACAATTCTTCTGTTCTTGGAACAAAATGGAAAGATATCACCCTTATTACAAAGCTAAGTTTATATTTAGTACAGCTTTAAATTGTACATTACTTTTAGTATTATAATTGGTAATTTATCTTTTATACAAGAAATTATAAAATGTCTTGTAATAATAATAAGATTGTCATGTAAAAGATAAATCATTATTTGTAATAACTAACTATTACTCTTTTCTTAAACCTATGCTAAAAATAAACTTTGTTTTTTATTAAGCTAGGGAAGTTTAAATAGAGGAACATGCAGAAATAGTTTATTTATTGGCATAGATATTGCAGATTGAAATATATGCTTAGCATTTTCGAATTTCTATATTTGTTGGTTTGTTGTCGATTTGTAACATAGAAAATCTACCCAAAGATATTTTATATTATTTTTTAATCTATTTAAAATATATTTAGGCCAGTCTACGCAGGCATTAATATCATTCAACTAATAATGTCCTCAGTAAATATTTTGTGTTTAGCGAAAGATCAGCATTTTATTTCTCGTGTATTGTTAATTAGTTTTCTCTTTCACGCAATGTTTTATATACACGATAATGTCGGACCGAAGCTTAAGCTATAAAAAAATGTTTTTAGTGAATAGTATGTACTTGTTTGTTTTATGTGAAATTGTGACATCGCAGGTAAGGCTACATATTTTCTGTGGTCTTTTGTGAAATGAATCGAAAGCAATATCATTATGAATAGATTTTAAAATCACGACTTGTAATTGTTTTATTTAAAATACATGTTTTTATAAATAAAATTGACTTTTATTACTAGTAATAATAGAAGTAAACCAAAGAGAGAGTATAGTGTGTGAGTGTGAGAGAGGCTAGGTGGAGCGACAATTTGCGTAAAGTGGCAGGCAAGTGTTGGTTGAGAAATGACAAAGATTGGGCTCAGTGTTGAACCTTGGGAAAGACCTATGTCCAGCATTAGACAAATACAGGTTCATTACGATGTATTTCATATCAGGTGTGGCTAATTTATTCCATACCACTATAAAGCAATAGTTTTTTTAAGGAAAATAGAAATGTCGCCCAGACAATGCCGAGAGTGACACCATTGAATTAAGAATTACATAGAAGGATAATCTATACTAATATTATAAAGCTGAAGAGTTTGTTTGTTTGAACGCGCTAATCTCAGGAACTACTGGTTCGAATTGAAAAATTCCTTTTGAGTTGAATAAACCATTTATCGAGGAAGGCTTTAGGCTATATAATATCACGATGCAACTATTAGGAGCGAAGAAATAATAGAAAATGTGAAAAAAACGGGGAAATTTATTCATCCTTGAGGGCTTCCATTGCGTGCGCTGCAAAAACGGTTCAAGATACCAAAATTATATGTAAGAAAGAATTATTCCTCTTGAAATGATCTAAAAAAATGTCCACGACAGTATATGTCTATCTTTTAAGATTAAGTCACTAGAACCGTTTTTATGGTAAACAAATTTGGTCGAAATTAATGCATTATTTGTTAAGAGTTGTGTCAACGTAATAATATTAATCTTTATCCAAATAAATGTGTTGTTGATTAAGAGTATTTAATTGTGAACAAAATTTTCTTTGACATCACTTAATTTCAATGAACATCTTAGAAGATATTACAAAACCTTATATAGCAAAACAACGTTTGCCGGATCAGCTAGTGTAGTATAAAACACGCAGATGGCAGTGAAACAACATATATTCGATAGTTATTGTGTTTTTTCTTTAATTCTATAAAAAAAAATTGATACATATAGGACACAAAAATGGCATAAAATCAGGAGAATTGTAGGTTCAAATGCATGTACCTCTAGCTTTTTCCAAATTACGTACGGATTTAAGCACCACATGCTCACTAGTGAAGGAAAATATCGCGAGGAAATTCGCATGGCATTTAATAAAAATATCGTGTGTAAGTACCCTGGGCACGGCGATCAAACCCGCCACGTGTTGGGCACTACATATAAGCGCAAAGCGGATTTAAGTACTAATGCATCTCTGTTCACACCGTAAGGGATATAGCGTGACGATATATAATTATTATAAAATCGGGAAAATACAACGCGATACCTTGTTAGAGCTTGTTAAAATTTTACATTGTTCGATTTAAGAACTCTTTATGGATTTTTTATTTGCGCGTGTATATTGTTTCTTAATATTTCTTAATTCTATGGGTAGCACGTAATTACAAATAACATACGTACATTTTAACAATTTAGATAACCAGGGCAGCAAATAAATGTATTATTTTTACATATTCATGTACCAAAATCAATAGATACTAAATTACACTGAAACACTTTCGTAAAAGGTTTAGTAAAAAAACATTTCACTCTTGTCTGGACACAAAATTGTTTACTTAGTAATTCCATCCTTTAAACAATGTAAATGCAATATCACGTAATATTAAAAATCCGTGCGACAGCTATGTGTACATTATCAAGTAAAGCATCAGTAATACTATTTTTAATTGTCTTATTTCATTTAACTTTACTCTTTTATTAAAGTTCTCCATGGTACGGTACTTCCCCGTATGATTGCATTGTTTATGGATAGAGGATGTCTACTTAAGATGCGTTTACACCTACCGAAAGCCAACGACAATTACTACCTTGCCGTATTATAACTTTGTTGTTTGTATTTAGGAAGGCACCACACGATCATTATTGGCCTGAAAACTATTCACGCAACGCAATGTTCACATAAAACGTTAACGTATAACGGCCTTGAGAATAATACCAAGCTGTCCAGTGCAGGCTAATTCACTGTAGAAAAATATTATTAGATGAAAGGAAACAGCTACAATTATAAATACTTTATCTCTGGGTCTGGTAATATTAATCTGGCTTTTTCAGATTAAGTATAGATTTAAGCACCGCATCTTCACCAGTGAAATAATCATCGTAAGGAAACCCATATGGCATCTAATAGAGATGTCATGTGTAAATGTTCTGAGAACGATATTTAGCTGCGCTCCTGATCACGTTAGGCAGGACACATAAACGTTAACGAGATACAGCAGCTAACATATATCTTACCGAAAAGGCATAAGATCTTGATGATATATTATTACCATTATACTTTAAGGAGCCTTATACACAGAAAATGATGAAAAACCAGCGGTTATAAAATTAGGACCTCGTTTTATGTCAGCATGTAAAAATGCTGATATTGTGATGATTGTGGTCTTTGACTATTCAAATTATCAAGAATAAAAATATGCAGAAAATGTAACCTCCCGCCCATGACATAAACTCCATAACGCTTCTTTCTAGTAGTGACTACGACCTATTTTACCAGGTCAAATCTTCAATACAGAATTAAGAGTAATTTTTTTCGCGTCTATGACCGGTTAAAGTAAATAATAATACAAATACATAATGAGTACAAGATGCAAACGTTTAAATTGTGTTATGACCAGAATTTTTCCTTTTTTTTTGTACGGCAATTAATTTGCACTGTAGTGTAAGTACAGTCCAATAATTTTTTCCATCGTTATACTAGCCTAAATACGCCATGACTGAAGGTCTCAGGGCATACGTGTATAAGGAACGGGGTGTACATAAGTCGGTTCCTAGTCAGGACAGGCAGAAGAAAGAATTGTGGTCACAATTCAGACTATTAATGGTGCACTGACCTATATGTAACACCGCCACCACGCGACAGGTGTCGAGGGTTAAAGATTTGAGCAGTTACAGTTTTGATTCAACCTTTTATGATCCGTGAGCATCCTCAACTTATCACTGTCTTCAATATTGGACGCGTGGTGTGACGCCACCCTTAGCATAGACAAATGTATAGATAGATATCTGTTGTCGATATCTTAGTATGAACATTCCATTATAGACGAAGGAATTTACACAATTTGTATCTGCTTGCCCGCTACGTAATGCTCTATTGAAAGATATTGTAAATCCCGACTACGTTAATATACAGGGATTAGATACCAATTTGTGCGTATAATTTTAACTAATTTCATAGTACTTTTTAATGAATATTATTTTTGTTTTACCGCTGTTTGATTTGGTAATGTTTTCTGTAAATGTGGGTCATTTAATCATGAATGGTACAAAAAAATCAATTTGTATAAATAATCAGTTAAGGTATGTATATTATTTTCTTTAAATACTACATATCGAGGGGAGAAAGGCTATTTGGTTTAAGTGACATTTTTTGGTGATATTTTCGGAATCAGCGATTTTTACTGAAACCAAAAATATATATATATATATGGATATTACTATATCACCAAAAATGTCGCTTAAACCAAATAGGCTTTCACCCCTCAATATAATCTATTATTATATTTTTTCTTTTATTTTCGTGTTACAACTCAAAAATTATATAGGTATATCAATAATTATTTATCGAGATATTACTAATTGAAAATCCAAGTTACTATAGCAAGGTTAAGCGTATGAAAATTTACTCATTTTACAGAAGCTTTCCCTGTGTGTCCAGGTTTAGCTCAATGTGGCACAAGTCAAAATAAAACCATGGATCTTTTTCTGCTATCATGAAGAATGAAGTAATTTTGCACCACGGATCTACGTCACTACCCTGACATCTTGCTATCTTGATGGATGTCGACGATCCAATTACCGCGATCTTAGCAGGCGCACCTAAATACGATGAGGTACGTAAACTTACTGGTTTCATTCCACAACACCGGCGTCGCCAGCGGCTCCGTCGATGGATAGTTTTTTTTGGTAACCCGGGGGAAATCCGTTATGGACCGTCAGCGGGCGCTGAGGGCCGCACCCCGGTGTGTCAGAGTCGCACCAACTAAAACCACTAAGGTGTTCCACCTTCCACCTACCGGGGTCGAGGGTACGACTGGAACCTCATCTTCAATAACCGTCGATGGATAGTTAAGTCAACTTTCGCCAACCGGTGTGTTTACGCTACAAAGTGCAGTTCTACTCCGATATAGCCTTGAGTTTCTTCCAGCGTTTCTTCTAAATGTAGTCGCTTTCGAAACGCCATTAAATCGTCTTAATTTCTTTTCCTGGTTGGTGAAACAAGTAGAGGTCAGTATTCGTAGGGGTGCCCTGCTTTGCCACGGAACTCATAAAACGTACGTATATACGAATGCGCGTCGGAATCGGGAGTTGAGACTTGGAAACGCGCCCTGGATCTATTATCCCCCCTCTCCCTGCGCATGTATCATTCAGTGCTCGAGCGTGTTGTTTGTTCTATTAGCTGATTTCCTAATCCCTTCAGCACTTTGAAAACGCCCAGATCATTGGAAAGTGGAATATTACTCCGGCGAGCGTGTTCCCATCCATCCTCTTATGCTATCGGGTTATCTAAACGAATCGTGAAGATACATTTGTGTAGACCGGCGCGTCGGCGCTTATTGGCGGGCCTCTCGATACACCCACCCTATAGACCCTGCTTAGGGATCATAATTATAATAAGTCTACATGATTACACATCTAATAATCACTATTTAAATGTTATTTAAGATAAACTTTAAACAATTCTGATTCTAGCTTAGAGAAATTTCCCCTGCTGGCGAAATACTGGAAGATATATTGGAACTTATAAGTTAAATAAGGAGATTTCTGGAAAAATGAAGATATGCGGAGCTATTAGATGCATGGTCAGTTATATTGGAAAGAAAATAAGGCAAAATTCGCCTATTTTACTTAGAGAATATCCTCATTGGAACGTCTCGGTCACACATTGGCCCTTATACATGTGGCCCCAATAGAGTAAGACAGTATTTAAACAAGCATGGACTTTGAAATTTGTTATTGTGGCGGTTTTGTTGTTGTTATAATCATCTCTTCACAGGAAATTTAACAGTCTTAATATAAAATCACGTGCAAAACCAGTTATCCATTCGAGAGACCGAGATCACGAGGCTAGACCGAGACCGAAATGGCAAAACAAGGTGATAGGACAAAACCACACATGTAAAAGAGGTGAAATCAATGCCATATGCCACCGGACACCAGCTATAAACAGACTATGTTTGAGGGAATTAAACGTTACTGTAAATATTGTAAAGATTTTGTACTAACCATTCGTGATTTTTCACCAGTGATATATTACATGAAAAATTATAATAATAACATGATGCTACCGTTCAAATAATCAATATTTATATGCTGCGGCTGGTCTTGAGGATATGTCGGTTAACATTGGCTTAGTCTTTTGATATTGAAGAAGTTCTAGTTATCAAGAGCAAGCGCAGCATCATAATGTAAGTACATAGCATAGCATAAATCAGACGGCTTTTAAAAGTATGTATAATGTTAGTAGAGACTAGAGTATTTAATAAAACAAGGCTGTATGGGTCTGACCGTTGCTTACGTATCAAAATAAGTAAATAATAATGTCAAAGAATTTAATGTTTTTTTTTGTAATTATTGTTTTAAACTAATGTGGATTTAAAAGTTTTGATTTTATTTAAATAAAATATGTAAGAATAAAGTAATACTATAGAATAGAAAACAATAATATAGGTCTTCGCAGGACATGTGAGTATGGACTAAATCATTATAGTAATAACAGAACTTAAAAAAAATCTCAGTTAAGCACATTTTTATAGCAATTTTAAGTCATTTTGTCAGAGTAGTATGATTACTTAAATCATCTATGAAGAAGAAAATTTGAAAATCTTTGAATGTATGAGTTAAGATGTGTACAGTTGTGCAAAGCTAAATATCTATTAAGTTTTAATTGTGTAGAAGGGTGTATTGAGGCATATAGATAAATATGAGACATTTTTTGTTGACTACTATGGGATTAGTTAGGAATAAACATCTAACTCTTATTTAGTTTTCGGTTTTTCACGCCGGATCAACTGTTCCTATTGTACTAGGCCCAGGTCTGGCAAGCACGGCCCTGAATGGAATATTATTCTCTCTTCTTATTATCTCTGGGATGTTTTTGCTCAGTACTTGACTTCCTGGATAGGTTATAGTAGAAGGCTGTCTACATTGTGAATGATCCAGATATTAATAAGCATCTTGAACTGTTCCAGTTACACAGCTCACTGAGTATTATCTACCGTGTGTATCACGGCAAGTGTTCTGAAGAGCTATTTAACTTTGTTCCATTCTCTCTCTTCTATAAAAGAAGCATCCGCATGAGTTTGCAGAGGCAAGGCTATACAGTGGCTCATATCCCGGGTAGGACTACTAAAAAGTAATCTAATTCTTACTTTTGCAAGTCATGAAGCTGTTCAATGGTCTTAAGTGAGTGTGTTTCCATTGTCCTACAATATTGGGTCATTTAAACAAAGCATAAAGAGATATTTGTGCAATCTGGCATGTTCACTGTGACTATAAATTGCTTTGGAATCAATTGAACATATTGGAGACTAAGAAGGCCAGTGACTATCATATGACAGGAGCCTATTGACAGTTGCCATCTCTTTGCCAGCCCAGATATACCATGACTGAAAGCCTCTAGGTATGTAAATAATTTAAGGTTTACTATGTGAAATGGGAAAGGTTGAAGTATGTCACTTTGACAATCTTTGCACTTATAGTAAGCTTTATTATTATTTAGGTCCTGTCCAACCTAGTAGTACTAACCGCACAAAACAGTTCAAGTGAATGGCATGTAACACTACATGACACACTTCTCATGGACGACAGTTGTCACTTGAAAACGGTGCAGTGTTGTGCTCTGTTATATTTTTTTATTATGGCGTGGTGTGCTGTCAAATTTTGCAGAAATTTTCAGTGATAATTTGGAAGCAATAGTAAAATTTCCTTTCATAGGTGAACAGTGAAATATGTTTGCATTTCTTTGAAAAAACGTCAATATAGTTTTAAATCATATAACAATAATTTTTAACTGCTAATGTTGCCAGTTTTTTACTTTTTAAAACTCCCCAATTTTAGGGACTTATCTAACCTGTGCTTTAACACGAAAATATTAATTTTTATTGTCTTTAGCTGGCATCAAGTACGATATAGTTGTTATTAATCACTACGTTGATGAAAAATATATCTATTATTTGTGTAAGCTTTTTGGTATTTTTATTTTGGGCTAATTGCTATTGGCCCGGTCCAAATAGATGGTTATGATCATCGCATAGAGTTGAAAACTGGTACGAATGTTGGGAACACCATTCCCATTGATCCCATATCAACAAAAAAGTTATTTAAGTTCACAAATATGGGTTTTTACATGTTTCAACAAAACTAAATAAAAATATATATGTCAAAGTTGTAGATTATGTAATTATCTGTAACAATTTTGCTTACACGTATTCTCCTAAGAATTGCCATTTTTGAGGTATCGTGATCTAAGAGTTGAAAAGTTGTATACTTCTTAATATGCATGAGTACGTCACCTATATACAATACTAGTTTTTGCCCCTGACTTTATCTACGTAAAATTAGTACTTCGAATAACCTATTTTTTTCCACCATGCGAACTCGCTTTCACGATCGAACAGGCAATATGTATGGTTGCCTTTCTTTTCTTCCCAACCATCTTTTTACTCCTTTACAAAATATTTCGGGAATGAAAGTATTATGTGTTTTCCAGTGTCTGCAACGATCTTCATACCAATATTAACCGAACGTGAAATTACGTTGCACATTTAGTTAATTACATCAGCCTAGGCCTTCGAATTATTATTTATATATTAAATTCTTCTTGCCTACATAAATACCATGCCCAACAGGGTCCATAGTTGATACTAATAAAAAAATAAAAATATTTACTAATTATATAAATTGCTCTTAGGCATTATATTAGTATAGTTTCCATTTACAACATTTTTTGGCATCAGTGTTTAATCTTTGTTAATTATATTTATTTTTTGCTTAAAGTCCAATTTATTAAATAAATTATTAAAAAATTGATATATTTCTGGAAATAATACTTAAATAGTTACAAGGTTGTTCGGAATAACACTATGCCTACATCGTGACATCTATATGATATATAGATAGTCCTAGGGTGGTGCCTTGGTTTTACCTCATGCTAAGTATTGATTCAATATTATGGAAAATTATTAAAATCATCATGTACCATAGAACTGTTTATAATTCTTTTATGTATATTAATTATATAAATGGTTTTTAATTCAAGACAAGCCGAGTGAAAAAATAGTATATATGACAGAAATTTTGCATTATTCCGTATTGGAATATATAATTAATTTTAAGGGTATTTAGGGTGAATGTGGCAACTCTATATCTGGTGGCGCCAACTGCCACAATGCATCTAGTAGGTCATGTCACGTGTTAATTTTGGCGTGGAAATTTTATGTCCGATGTATGAGCGGACTCTATCTATATAATCTAAGGTCCTGTCATTGTTTGTTTTGAAATCTGTAAACTTGGTTTCCTCTCTTTTGCCTATGCTTATATGGCTTTAACTCTAACATTAAGTAAAATTTCCTCTCCATCGTACTCCCAAGATTCAGCATTTGGCATTCCTTCTCAAGATAGTTGCTTCTAAAACTCTGGTAGTTCACCGCTAGGTTCTTTTCCTGACTGGTAGCCCAGGACAATATTCATACCCAGAGAGGTGTCCTTGTGTTGCCACCCAACCCTTAACTCGCTGGTTGAACACCTTAAGTGCTCAGCCCCTCTCTCCCAGTGAAATTGTAAAGGCCTTTCCAAGCCAAAAGCATTATGTCCTTCTGGAATAAAAAAATACAATGTAGTTACTTTGAGGACACTGAGATATTATTATATTAATTTAATGAATAATTTATTAAATTAGTATGTAAGCAATTTTGTTTTTTCTTTACAGAATAACAGAAATGGATGATACAAAAGTGTATTACTTGCAAATTATATTTGTCTGTGGCATAGCTGTGGGTAAGTAACTGTTTTTATTTCATTACAGGGAACACTTGAGCAAAAAAACTATTTTAAAACAATAATTTACAGGAGGATGCCTGATCTCAATCACACCTGGTGGAAGGTAAAGATGAACCTGACAATGAATCAAGTCCACCCAACAGATGCTTATTCATTCTTTTATTAAAGGCTCACAAGTCATAAGAACATGGAAATATAGTCGCTGGAGTCTGGAAGCATATTCCACTCCTTAGCTGTTCCCAGGATGTATGCAGAAGCGAATCCTTTTGTGCAGATATAAAGAACTTCTACGACATACGGATGTTATCCGACACTGTGACTATGGATTTTATAACGAAATGGGTCTTGTGGAATTAGAGAATGTCCATTTAATATCTTGTAGGTTTTCACCAAATAACTGCGATCTCTGCGATCCTTGAATGTTGTAATTTTCAACAAAGCTAGCCATTCTTCATAGAACCGTCACTTGAATGACCTAGATAACTTGGTGAAGCTGCACTGTACTCTCTCCAAAAGTTCTATTCTTGTAGCAAAAACTAGGGCTGCGACGTATTTACGTTACCAGGTTTTAAAACCAGGTTTTCACTTCGAAGTACGGCGCCCTGGTATGAGCAGAAAATACTTGCAAGTATGAAAGTATTTGCTGTAGGTCGATGAGCGAAGATTATGAAACACAACACATACAAATACTTACATAGGAAAACGAGCCATATCTTAATAAAGATAAGAAACAATCGTAATTGTGAATCGAAAATACTTTGAAGTTCAAAGTATTTTTTTATTTATACCATTTTGCTCCTTATTAATCATAGAACGACATGGAATAAGGGTTGAATTCGTGTGCAAGTATTTTTAAATTTAGACGCCGCGGCTGGTTACACCGCTCGCGTCGCAAGTAGCGCGGGGTACGGAGTGGGGGCCCTGGGTATGAGCAGAAAATACTTGCAAGTATGAAAGTATTTGCTGTAGGTCGATGAGCGAAGATTATGAAACACAACACATACAAATACTTACATAGGAAAACGATCCATATCTTAATAAAGATAAGAAACACAATCGTATTTGTGAATCGAAAATACTTTGGAGTTCAAAGTATTTTTTTATTTATACCATTTTGCTCCTTATTCATCGTAGGATGACATAGAATACGGGTCGAATTCGTATGCAAGTATTTTTAAATTAAGTCGCCGCGGCTGGTTACACCGCTCGCGTCACAAACCGCGCGGGGTTTGGAGTGTTTGTTATCTGTGAATGGAAAATACTTTGAAGTACAAAGTATTTTTTTATTTATACCATTTTGCTCCTTATTCATCATAGGACGACATGGAATACGGGTCAAATTGGTATGCAAGTATTTTAAAACCTGGTTTTCGACCCTGGTATTTTTACGTACTCGTACTTAAAAGCCCTGGTATCGAATTTAGCAAGTATATCTCATCCCTAGCAAAAACTAATTTCTTTTATTTCTTAAGTCCTTGATCATAAACACAAAAGTTGGTATCATTGAACGGATGTAGAGAACAAAAACAATGCTTTAAACTTTTATTACTAGAGGGACCCGTCGCAAGTCACGTCTGAGCAATTCAGCGTCGAACCATTATTACGAATGCTTAAACTATAGTGTCTAACACCCGGCTTCGCTTAGGTTGACTCTAATAATGAGCTATTGTTAGCATTTTAAAATGATTTAACATTTATTTTGCTGAAAATTAAAGTAAAATTATATTTTCAAAACGTGTGTCGCTGAAGTCGTTGTTATTGTTATTGATTTACTCTCTGGTAACATTTTCACACTTCCGGTAATGCCAGATAAAAACACGCAACGGCATTCGAACACTAACTCTTGAGCAGAGAGGACATATCGTAAAAAGCAATAAACAAATGCTGTATATGAATTTCTGCAATGTATTTCCAACCGTTAAAATTAGTTAATGAGCCGTCGGTCAAATAGATATGCACGCGCAGAGGCGGGCCGAAAACATTATTTAAAATAAAGATGTCTTCAAATTCCACTTGATCCAGCTTCACTTACCCTTAACAATTTGAATAACTATCGAATTCCATTGCTATCCCATTAAATATTATAATTGAACAAAAGTATTGTATAAAATGAACACTGTAAACGATTACTCTACAACACGTGCACCGGTCAAGGGTTGCCGACTAAACGATATGGTAGAGCAGTGCGTAGGACCTTTATATAATAGAATTTGAATAGTGGAGGCCTGCCCGTTAGCGGGTGATGCTCACATTAATTGAAAATAGCGCCGTCAGATACAAAATCTCATACAAATACCAACAAAAGAATGGCACTGCTTTATGTATATTTCAATATGCTATTGACGGTTGTTGTCGTTCTCAGATTACGCCGTACTTACCATCAAGTGCAATATAGTCACTTAAAGAATGAAAGAGCAATTATTTATCAAACCATTAGTTATCAAAATATTTTTTATTGTAACAAAAACAAACAGACATTCCTTCTATAAGCCAAACAAAGCCCTCCGTCAAAGTTACGTTAATTTTAATGAGTTTGTTATGGATAAGCTAGGGTTGTTCGAATTCGATACTACTCTGCTATCGATATTATGAACTCAAGTAAAATGTACGATACTCATTATGTAGTAGGTGAGATGGTAGGGTGACTACCCGAACTGGGTCATGACCTCAGTACACATGTGATATATATATATCGTCACGCTATCTCTTACAGGGTAGCAGAGATTTATTTGTGCCGTTATTCACTTTGCGCTTATATTTCGTGAACAACGTGACCAATTGCGCAGCTGATCGCCATTCTTAGGGCACTTGCACATGACATTTCTAATAAATGTTATGCGAGTTTCCTCACAATGTTTTCCATTACTGTTGAAAATGTGGTGCCTAAATCTGTACGTAATCTGTATAAACGCAGCGGTATACGTGACGGTATTCAAACCTACGAACATTCGCATTGCCGCGCATGTGAACTGGTCCATTATCCACTAGGCTGCCACACCCACAAGTGTCAAGACTGTCATATGGACTCGCTTTGGCCTGTCGCGTTCCGAGATGTTTTTGCGCCTCTAGTAACTCGTATAGCTACCCTATCGTGACCCTCAGTCATGGCATATGTGGGCCGACATCACGATGGATAATGTCATTGGATTTTTGTCATTTACTAGTTGCTGTCATTTTTGGACTACACTGTATTTACCATCAGGTGTAATCTTGGACTACACTGTATTTACCATCAGGTGTAATCTAGTCTCTTTTTCGAGCCAGTGTAAAAAAAGAGAAATGATATAGGAGTGAAGCCTTCTCGCACAAATTACATTATTATTTACCTTCTAAAAAATCTTTTTTTTTTTTGGTTTGTTTATTTTATGGACAATATCCTTTGTCTCCACATATTAAGCTAGTCTCAAAGTAGGCGTGTATCTATCCGATGGGTAGTAGACAAAGATATATTTAAATACAATTTTACATCCAGGACTCGTTACAAATTAATCCCGTTCACCTCGAAACGTTTTAAACCAGGACCTTCAGCATCGTGGTACTGCCATTATGCTGTCAGATAGCGTTTTAAATTTACGATTATGCAATTTTATTACTGACAATTATAGAAAATTATAGGTTTTATATTAACATTAAAAGGTAGGTAAGGTTTTTCCCGTAGTCGCTACGCTGAGCATGCGGGCTGGTGACCGCAGGTTAGTTCATCGAACCAGTAACCCTGTTACCCATCACCTGACTGTGTCATTTATGGACACTAGTACTGTGGTGTTTATACCGTCATCAATATTAGCTTATAGCATAGTGTGGGACGCAGTCTGACTAGGTAGAACGACAATTTGCGCACAATGAAAAGACAGTTGTTGGATGAGAAAAGCCGAAGTTCGGGCTCAGTGGCGAACCTTGGGAGAGGTCTATATCCACCAGAGGACGAATACGGGTTGATAATGATGATACGTTTTGTATTTTGGGTGACAGGGTGATTGCCCGTCTGGGCTGTGACCACAATACAGAAGGGCAGAAACCGACATAGTGATTTTTTCCTGTTGCGTTCAGGGATTAACTTGTGTACGTCTAGTTGTTCATTAATATATGTGAGCTGAAATAACAACGGCGACTGTCAATGAATTCTCGTCCCTTGGCGGTCATTGCGTTTCTTGAACTGTACTTTCTATCAAGTAAGATGGAGTCACAGTGAAGTTTAAACGCAGTAGAAGATTATAGTCGGCTAGGACGTCGCTGTTGATTTGTGTTTTATCTCTTTTTAGTGTCAACTTTTCGTTTCATTGAGTTTAAAGTAACGATTCCAAAGAAGTTTCATTTTTAAAAGAATATGTATTTTTTTGTCCTATGTGTAATTGAGGGAAGCAAAAGTGGAATCGATTTCACAGCATCAAGCAATCAGTCGTAATAATATGGTGCATCTCTAGTACAATGCAACTTGAATCGTTTCACGTGAAAACATCGATAGAATTTCTTGTACGCTATCGGCGGGACGCGAGGATGGTGCCAAAGAATAACGCTTTTATTATAACTCTGGTAACGATTCTTACACGCTTATTGTTCGCAGGAACTCAAGTTATCAATTTCGACAACAAATATGAGTGGTTGGTGCGAATTGGTGAGTTTTTAAATGATATTTACATATGTGGCTTTGTTTCACTCCGACACAGCCTTGAGTTTCTTTCGATGTTTCATCTAAAGGTAGTGGCTTCCGAAATGCTAGTAGATCAGCGTTAGGTTTGTTTCCTAGCTGGTCCCCCAAGTCGTTTTCATACCCACTGGGGTGCTCTTGCGTTGCCGATCAACCCATAAATCGCTGGCTGAGCACCTTAAGCTTCGTTCTATCAAGCCCGGTGTAGTTGTAAAGATCTTTCCCGGTCACAAAAAGAAATGTCATTAATCTATATTAACTAAAATATTGATTAAAATTTATTTTAATCTCTGTCTAATTATTTAATGTAATATAATGTCTTTTAAAACTTAAATCTAAGTTTTTTTATCGTAATCACGCCCGATGGCAAGCATAATGTAGTTCAAACACGACAGCAGCTATCAACAGTAAAAAGACTTATCAATAGGCGAAGCGATTTCGGCGAAATCGGTCACTAACAGTGACGTGCATAGGGTATTTGAACAAGGTAAGCGGTGTTCGCGTAATTAATTTGAATATAATATTATTACAGTAAACATATTGTTCTTAAAAGAAAGTAACATTATCTATACTAATATTATAAAGCTGAAGAGTTTGTTTGTTTGTTTGTTTGAACGCGCTAATCTCAGGAACTACTGGTTCGAATTGAAAAATTATTTTTGAGTTGAATAGACCATTTATCGAGGAAGGCTATAGGCTATATAACATCACGATGCAATTATTAGGAGCGAAGAAATAATGGAAAATGTGAAAAAAACGGGGAAAATTATTCATCCTTGAGGGCTTCCATTGCGTGCGCTGCAAAAACGGTTCAAGATACCAAAAATATATGTAAGAAAGAATTATTCCTCTTAAAATTATCTAAAAAAATGTCTGCGACAGTATATGTCTATCTTTTAAGATTAAGTCACTAGAACCGTTTTTATGGTAAACAAATTTGGTCGAAATTAATGCATTATTTGTTAAGAGATGTATCAACGTAATAATATTAATCTTTATCCAAATAAATGTGTTGTTGATTAAGAGTATTTAATTGTGAATAAAATTGTCTTTGACATCACTTAATTTTAATGAACATCTTAGAAGACATTACAAAACCTTATATAGCAAAACAACGTTTGCCGGATCAGCTAGTGTAAAAATAAAACGGGTATGAAAATAAATATTTTCTTTATTAGATCTACTTTAAGTAATTTATTGCTGACTTATTAATTGTAAGAGCAAGGAATACTTTCGTGCATCTATGGAATGAACGATACTGGGATCTAATATCCGCTTAAAAAATTAACATGCCCTTTTTGACCTGGTGGAAATATTCATAAGCCGGACGACTAAAACCACCGAGGTGTTCCTCCTCCCGTTTACCGAGTGTCGAGTTAAAGGCAGAGCCAGTTTCATCCGCAATTCAGTGAAAAATCAACATCCCTAACTATTACTGTGATTAACTTGCAGCTCGGTATGTCTTCTACACCCAACTCATATCTGGTTCCAAAGAGATCTGTGTACTGTGCTACAAGATGGTGCACAATGTCGGTAGCAATAAGTTAGACGTGATCAAGACAATAAGTGGTGGTAAGGAGCACCTGGCTCTGTTCTTCGGATCCGCCGCCACGTTGGTATACTGCAGAAAAGGCATTATCACAGAGGATTTTATCGTCTTCGCCGTGGTGTTCCTAATATTTGAATATCTGAGGAATGTAAGTTTGGATTCCTTTTGCAATTAATAATATTATATTGTCTCGCTGTATCCAATTTGTGCTTATATGTCGTGTCAAAAGTAGTGATGCCACGAATAGTGAATTGGCCGAATACCGAATACCGAATATTCGGCAACGCTGTCGGCCGAAGCGCCGAATATTCGGCATGGAATACATGCTTGTCGGGGGCGCGTTAGCTGGATTAAGGCAAGTTGCAACCTGTTTTCCTCGTTGCGTTGGCGCGGCCAGCAAAGACAATACAATACCCAATACAAACGAAAAACAATACCCAAACCTTTCGAAATTTGCTAAAGTTTATCTTTCTTCTCCTGGAAGTAGCGTGTTTAGTGAGAGGTTATTTTCTGAGGCTAGTAACATTTACGATGAAAAGCGTAATCGTTTACTACTAAAAAATGCTGAAAAGCTTATTTTCATCCATCACAACTTACCACTGATCAATTTTAATTACTAAAGTATTGTAATTTGGAAATAAATAGATAATGTTGAGTAATATAACGTGCCTTTTTTACATGATTTGGTATTCGGTATTCGGCCGAATAGCACGTACTATTCGGCCGAATACCGAATAGCAAAAAAAGTGGCCGAATAGGCCGAATACCGAATAGTTGCCGAATATTCGTGGCACCTCTAGTCAAAAGTGAGCAGTAGCATAGCAAATCGTAGTTCTCACAGCACTCATGACACTTCTATTGTCATGCGATGTTTTCCTCCACCGGTGACCATGTGGGGCCTAAATCCATATGTAATGTAAAAAATCCAGAGGTACTTGCCGGGTCCGAAGACCTGCGATCATTAGCGTTGCTGCGCATGAAAACCGGTCCGATATCCACTAGGCCAACACACCCACTATCCAATGACCCGTTAAAGATAAAAATTGGAGATCTTAGTTCTAGTTGAAATATAACTTTGTCATAGATACTTCTTATATATAAAAATGAATCGCTAAATGTCTTGATAAGCGCGAAACTCGAGAACGGCTGAACCGATTTGGCTGATTTCTTTTTTGTTGTGTTTGTTGAAGTCTGGGGAAGGTTATTACGGAGCGAAAAATTTTAATAATTCCCTGCAACTGCCTAAAAACAACACTTTTCTGTATTCTCATACAAAAAATTCGTAATGATATTTAATAGTCAATTTGAACTTTAATACCATACAATAAAGTTTAAATGTCAGTGGACGGGTTCCGGGAAGGCAAAACAATCGAGTGACGTATAAATATTAATGTCAGTATTTGTCAATTTTTATACATATAGCATTAAGGCCAGGTTCCTTCAAACAATTTAAAAAAAAATCAGACGGGGAAGCTATTAACATTTAAAAAAATGTGACTATGTTTTAGAGAAATAGGGCAGAACAACGTCTGCCGGGACAGCTAGTAGACTATAAAGATGGGCATAGGATGACGGGGTTGAAATAGGGGATATAATTTACTACGAAAAAATGAATATTTTTTAAGTTTAAATAGGATATTAATAACAGAGTGAGAAGGGAGGTTAAAGTGGAGAGAAGTTTAGCCAAAAATTAGCTCAACGTTCACTGGATGACTTTTCTCTTCTCGATCCTTCTATTCGCTTACTCTGTCCGCCTACTTATGTCGCTTCCCAGCTCTCGCGATGACGTCATCCAACGAAGTCAAGGTTTTGCGCTAATCCTTCTCCTGCGTTGACTGTTAGGCGGTACGAAGTTCACCAAGTCAGAGAGTTATGTTAATATTGTCAGGAAAGGAAATTGACCGTAATAACTTACGGCACCGGAATGGCGTGTAGCTATTTCGAGGGATACCTCAAGCACGTGATCCCGTCGGATGGACACACGTTACGCGGTTTTTACGAGAACGTGTATAAATACGAGCAGCGACACGGTGATGGCGTCGTCTTTCCCATCAAGAAGCTGTTCATAGTGGTGACCAAGTCGCTGTACTGTCCGCCGGACCTCAAGATGTTCAATAAGACGAATAGGAGTGATCTGCCGACCCTCGAGGCGTGTCAGGTTAGTCTAGAAAAGGTTAGTTTCTTTCCACACTAGATTTTCTCGAAGCTCCCCAGCTGGCAGTTGCTGATCAGCAAGCAGCGGCAGTCAGGTCGCGATGCACCGCTCTGTATTTTTTTTTTTTACACTGGCACGACATAATGACTACAGAGTACCTGATGGTAAGTACAGTGTAGTCCAAAAACGAAAGCGACTATCAAAGGATGAAAATCCATTGGTAGTCTACATCGTCATGTCGGCCCACATATACCACGACTGAAGGTCTCTAGGTATATGAGCTACTGGATATACACAAGCTGATCCCGAAACGCGACAAGCCGAAACTGGTCACTATGACGGGCTTTACACCCATGTACTGTGGATACTGTGATGTGTGTGTGTGTGTTGTGTGTGTGTGTATGTATTTTTATATGCCGCTAAATCTACCTGAGTAGATTCAGACGTCACGGCCTTTTGTGTTCTACAGTTTGTAAAATAGGGAGTACTTTGAAGAACTATTCAACCTGACACCTCCGGCGCCATATGGCATTGGTCGCGCATCTCTATACACTAAAACCTTATATACTGCGACAATGCAGCGATTCTCTAGAACTTTTTTTATCGCTCTCTATGTAGTTGTGGAATGGGTTGTCGGGTGCCTTTTTTCCCGGAGCTATGGGCTTCTTCAAGAATGTGGTAATCAGTGCCCTTCCCGGCCGGCAACGCGTTAGTAGCGCTTCTTGTGTAGCAGCTGTCCATAGGCAAAGGTGACCTCTAGGTTCATTCCTTGTTCGAATGGTTCTGGATCTTCTGATTTAGATTCTGAAGTTGACACGGAATCAGATAATTTCTCAAATGGCATAACAAATATACCAAAAGTATCCTATAGGCAGGTACTAAATAGTTATGAGGAAAATCAGACAAAATTAGCCGCAAACCACGAATACGAATGGATAATGGGAGAGAGGAAATATCATGAAATATCTAAAAATAATATTTTACTTACTGATAAAACAAAAAAAAAATTAAAAACGTTATCCTTCGTTCAGTTGTTTGAATAATTTTTTTCTAGCAATCTAAAAGAATGTATTATAAAATGTACAAATTCTAATTGTAACGGGTATCCATCCTATTTCCAGAAAATCGATTTTTTTTACGGTTCTGAAAAAATTTGAGGGCCTTCTTTGACTAATTTTAAGACGTTTTTATTCTTAGGAAATTTTTCATAAAGCCCATAGAAATCGAGAAAAAAATTGCTAAAGATTAAAACTAAAATTTATTGTTTCGGACGCCATTTTGTATGAATATTTTTTTTTTTCATTAGCTCAAAGTTACTAACGTTTAGTTTAGGGTCCATGGACGCGATATTCATGGGTATTAAGCATATAAAAAAATTCAAAAGCGAAAAAATAATTGTTTTTCACAGAAACAGTGTTTTTTTTATTTGCATATTTCGCATAAACAAATTCATTTTATGGATTTCTTACCATCACCATTCGAAACAGTGACCTTCTAAACATAGGGTACAGAGGTTCAAATTTTTTTTTCGACCCATTTGATCGTGCAGTAAATCTCTGAACTTTTGTGTCGAGGTGTCCGTTCAGGCGCTAATGGGTTAAGCGTTTGTCTCGCCCGATAAAGTTGTAAAGACCCTGAAAGGTATTTTGTTCTGCCGAAAAAAAGAATTATAGTTTTTATCAAAACATAAATATCAAATATCGATTTTCTAAGATTAAGTATCGATATAGTACTAAATATCGATTTAAAATATCAATTTTTTGGCCCGAAAAGTCATTTATTCTGTTAATCGATCTCATATTGGCATCCTTAAGTGTTGAATTGAAATGACAGAGCTTAGAGACAGTCGCCAAGGACGTGGCCGGAGTGAAGAACCGGCAGTACAGCAACTCAGTGTACAGGATAATGCGGCCGGGACTCCGCCCTCTGTTTCTATCGGTGGAATGCGCCTCGCCATTGCACACGCTGTACGCCGTAGTCAACAACCGTGAGCTCTATAAAGGTGTGCATCATTTACAGAATCCATTACTTAAAACCTTGCCATGTTCCTACAGCATAAAATAAAAAAAAATAAAAATCTTTATTGTTTAAACCCGCAGAAAACACTAAAAACCTACGATGACGATATTCCTACGATACTACTAGTCTTAATAATAATAAAGAGGAAGTACCTTGATCTAGCTTACGAGGTAATTGACGTGTGGGGGGTGGCATCCGCTGAAATCATCCCTATTGTAATTTCTGCTAATGGCTTGGTTCCAGTTAGCCTACAAAAACACCTAGAGAGGTTGGGTTTCTGTGCCAAGGGGATGATGGCGCGTATGCAGAAGGCAGTCATTCTTGATACTGCGCGAATAGTGCGCAGGTTTCTATCTTTGGGGCCCTAGTCTCTGGCCGTTTGTTCTTATGCTGGACCTCCACACCTGTACCATCCCTCGCCTAATGCTAGAGTTGGGCGGGTGGGTGAGGAGTTAGTTAATATAATAATAATAATAATATATCGTCACGGTATATTATTATTGGGTGAGCAGAGACACATTATTTAGTTGCATCCACTTTGCGCTTGTATTTCGTGCTCAACGTGACCTACTGGTCACTGGCGCAGCTTATCGACCTTTTCATAGCACTAATTCACTTGAAATTTCTATTAGATGCCATGCGGGTTTCCTCACGATGTTTCCTCCACCGGTGAGCATGTACCTAAGTCCGGACTTAATTTGGAGAAATCCAGAGTTACGTGTTGGGAATCAAATCTACGGCCATTCGCGTTCCGCATATGGATACTGATCCCTGATCCACAAGGTCACCACAGACCACGTCGCTGTATAAGGTTCCTGGTAAGGCACAACTTCTCAAAGGTGACTTAGGTAATAACTTTTATTGTATGACTTTTGCCAAAACGTAATATATCATAAATATTTTTCTTAGTTTTAGGGAGGCTTTCTATCAATCGTTAGTTCTACATGTCACGTAGATAACTATATTTAATTTTTCATTCATTCGATTCTGGCGTAGGTATGTCAAAGTCAGCTAAGTACCCATTCCGGCCTATCTCGCGCGACCCGTTAGATAGGGTTGACTTTATATCACAGGTGTCGTCATCGCGTCTTGAGGAAAGTTTATTTCAAGTTAAAAAGATTATAACTGTAACCTTTTTTTTGTATGGAAAAAATATTTGTATTAGAAAAAGTCCTACAACGGCTCATTTTTAACCCAATTTCCAGTTTTCATATTATTATCGAATTATTTTGGTCGAATGTCCACTAATGAACGATCCCTTTGTGAACAGAACTGAGTAACATCAATAAGGACGAAGTGGTAGAAGACTTCTGTTCGACGCTGCGCACGATCCTGCGAGGCAGCGCCACGTGCAGGAACATGTGCGAACTGGTATACTATGACGGTCAGTCGGTTTCTAAATTATTAAGTACATTCTAAAATTATTAAGACCACTATGACAAACATTTTTATTTACATTTCTTGAGTTCAACAACTGTCTTTTTTTACCGCATAATTTCGCAGGAAGACTCGAAACGAGAAAAATCGGCTAAGTGTAATTTGGACTTTCGCACTGGGGGCTCCGTATGTACTTTATTTTCCGTGATGTACTACAAAACAGTATTCGATTTTTTTTTTAAATAACACCTTGATTCTTGTCAGATTTCATTATTTATAGGTCAGCGGGAAGTTTCCTATAGGTTTTGTCTTTTTTGCGAAAATGGTATAAACGGTAAAAGGACATGACCGAAAATTACCCCTAAATTAAATCTTATTTAATTAATTAAAGTGATTCGACGTTTGCTAGAAACTTTTGCGTTCAGCCAAAAGCCCATTTCAGTCGGAACCGGAACGTTGTTCTGATATTAATAAGATTTTAGAACACATTTCCAACAATTGCCAATTACCATTTCAGACGAGGATCCAACTCAAAACTTGGCGGATGTACTCCTCAATAAGATCCGAGAGCTGGACGAAAATTTTGAAACCTTCCAGAAGGACCAGTGACCTATCGATTCTGACCAGTGTACAATAACCATGTGATATAATCGATTATTTGCATGTTTTTAAATCGATTAATTGATCACCAAAGACTAATGTTGAAGTTTTGTACTCATTATAAATACCTTAACACGAATTTACTTTTAATTATGACTCGACGTTCCGACGTTACACAGATCATTCTCACGAGCAGGCTGACTTGAAAAAATGGTGATACCGTCAGTGTTGTGTGCCGCGACTATCCAAATGATCAAGAACAAAAGAGGGTAGAGTAAACAACTTCCCACCCCTGACAAAGTCTCCGCGGCGCGTCAGTCTGCTCGGGACCATGTCCTGTGTTCAAATTGAAACGTCGAGTCATAATTAAAAGTAAATTCGCGTTAAGGTATTTATAATGAGTACAAACGTCGAGCCATAATTATATTGAAAAATATATGTCGTCACGCTATGTATCTTACGGGGAATGCAGAGAGATATTAGTGGTTGTTCTCACTTTGCGGTTATATGTCGTGACCAGTGGCGCAGTTGATCACCGTTCTCAAAGCATTAGTGCACAAGACATATTTCTTTACGATGATTTCAGTTTATTTATATAAAAAAAGCTTTTTCATTATACGGTAAATAATTTTAATATTACTTATATATCTCGCATTTGCTAGAAATTTAAAATAATATGCTAAGAGTGTCATATTCCATTTTAAAGTAGATGTACCTATTGTATTGATATTATTTTTGTTTTTTTTTAATAATGTGGACATTATTGTACTATAAGTACAGATTTCGTTTAATTAGCGACCTAGTCGCTGAAGACAATTGAATGTTTTGTATTCGCTTTTGAAATTTTAATAAATTATTTTAATAAATATTGTTGTATGAATTTTTCTAATAAAGTATATATATTTTAGTACTGGGTCAGTGAAGTGACTACAGCGCTCTTGATGGCAAACACAGTGTTGTCTATGAACGGCCAGCGAACGGAAAAATACATGAATCCATTGACAGTCGCCATTGGAATGCGACAGAAAGCCACTAGGTGTAACAATAAATCAACACATACAAGTTGAGCCCTGTACGTGGCAGGGTGGAGTACGTTACTGTGACGTTATTTATATTTATATACTGTAGCCATGACCCAATTTGGGCAATTGCCCTATCACCATAAAACGTGTCCCAGTATGTATAATAACAATGCCCTTTGTGCCGAAAATGGGGCTAAATTTACAATAATTTTACTCAAACAAACAGACCTCTCTAAGTAAGTTTCATTTGGTATATTACAAGAAATGCTAGCAAATTTAGCTGTTTAAAATAAGTTAATATTATTATTAAAATAAAAAAGAAACATATAAACCTAATTATTTAGTCTTGAAAATTACAATCCGAACAAAATTTCCTATTGTATGTCTCAGAGTTACTTGGATATAATAAGCTGGAATAAAATATAAGAAGACCTTGTTTCCCTGATATTATCTGTTGCGGTTTTGTACACACAAAACTTCTTGTAAACATTTATATGACTTCAACGCCACATTGAATATTATAAAAATGATTAACTTAAAAAATAAAATACTTTTATCCTTTCTTTATTGTATTGTGGTGATCTTAGGTATTGTCATAAATAATATAAAAATATGAAATACCTATTTTAAAAAATTGTTAAAATTCGCGGAAGTATTCGCGCACAAGACACGTTAAAGTATTTATAATTGAATTAGCAGGTTTTAATTGAGCAACTAGTAGATTATTTAATTTAAAACTGGTTGGACTCGACACTGTCAAACTTGTCATAACAAATTCACGTGTTTTATGGTGTTGAATGTGAATACGCAAATAATGCGGTATATTTAATTAAATATGAATAAATGAAATAAAAACTTGTTATTATAAAGTTGTGATTATTAAAAATGGGTAAACGTAAATATGATAATGCTAGCGACGGCCCCTTGGCAAAGAATAAAAAAGATGATACAGAGGAATTTCATCCAAATGGGACTAACGAACAACCTCAAAGTAAAACAAGAATAGAGCTTAGTAAAAATGCTTCTGTTGGAGGGTTTGATGTTAAATATTTCCGTAAAGAATTGGCTGCAAAACAAGGGCAGACTATGGGTATGTATATATTTGAAAACAGTTATCTCTAACTTTGAACGTTTTTTTTTAGTTAAAACTCCATCATATTAGCTCTGTAATTGCATTATTAGTTACGAAATTAAATAATTTGGAACCAAATATCGTATTTTTATTTTATAATTGATGAAATAGAATTGGAAAATGAATAGGTTAGGTTAGTTTATATTTCAATATTATATTGTTAGTTATTTAAAATTATCAAAAAGCTCATGGTATGTTGACCGTCACTTGTCGTGTAACAGTTTTAAATTACACTCAATTTTTTCTTTTAAATGAAAAATGTTTCTACCTAGAACTATCAATATCTTTGATTGTGTAGAAATAGAGATACAGTTTGAAGTTTTTCTGATACTTATAGTCTCACATTAGGTTGGTTAAGTAAAATGGTCATTACTGTATAATTTATTTTTTATTGTCAGGCAAGCAGTTGAAACAACTGATAAGTGCATGTATCCTTCACTTTTTCTTAATATTATTATTTTTGTGCTTGAGATAGTATAAAATTATTATTTATATAAAATTGTTTTATTATCAAAAAAATCTGTAAGAAAGTTAATTCAAACCAGGGCCAGTACATTAATACTTAGCATGCATTTATACTTATTTATAAATCTCAATGTAAAGAAATATGTTAAAAGCTATGAATCTTTAGCGTGGTAGGTATGGTGGTGAATTTGACCTACATTAGCCTACAGCCCAGGAGAGTGTAAAGATGGTATGGCAGAAAGAAATGAAGAAATTCCAGACAGCAAGTAGATAGGCATTTAATGAAGCACACGCTATAAAAGTCACAGAATGAGCAAGCACAAGTTGAGTAGTTAAAGTAGAAATGAAGAACAGCACAATAATAAAAAACAAATACAAACATTACAATGATAGCAGCACAAGTTGTGAGTGAGACAAACATGGTGCAAAGGTCAATGTGATAGCCAGACTACGGTGGGCGATTGCAGCACTCGTGTTATGGCCACACATCATAACTACCCATTAAACATGATACTAAAGTATCACACAGTACGAAAGTAGAAAAATAGTAGGCTATAAATCTTTATTAAACTTAAGCTATACTTAGGGCCTTCCAGTGTTTGAAAGCTTAAGTATCATTTTAATTCTTGGCCACCATAATAATTAGGTATTTAATGATTAATTAATTTAATCAATATATAAATATCACACTATAGAAATCATATTTTTGACTACCACATATTTGCTGCTAATATTATCAGAGTTAAAATATATTATTATGAACTATATTTACACACTAATCACCCACCCACCCAACTCTAGTATTAGGCAAGGGATGGTACACCTCCAGAATAAGCACGAACGGCCAGAGATTATTATTATTATCAAATAATAGGTGAGCAGCTATTAGCTGATATGCCTATGGCTTAGCTGGTATGTTCAACTTAAAAAGACTGACTGAGATGAGAGCCACCTATCCAGTCTAACTTTGAAACTATTTGTTGATGGCGCATTAACAATGTCCTGGGGCAATTTATTCCAAATATGCAATATTCTGTTATTTAGTGAGTGGTAACCAATATTCGTTTTTGAGTTCCAATGAACCAGCTGCATATAACAATTCTATTACAATTCTGTTTTAGTGTCTATGGTGACCTTATGGATTAGGAATTGATAACCATGAGCAGCAACCCGAATGGCCGTAGATTCAAATGCTCTCCTGTATATCTGAGTTTTTTTTATTAAGTATAGATTTAGGTCTCACATACTCACTAGTGGAAGAAAATATTGTGAGGAAACCAGCACAAGTTCTAATAGAAACATCATGTGTATTAGTGCTCTAAGGATGGTGATCTATTGTGCTATTGGTCACATTGGGCATGACATATGAGCTCAAACTGGATACAGCCACTAATGTATCTCTGCTCACCCTGAAAGGGATGTTATGTGACAATATATTATTATCAATTCTGTATACTTTTCTACTATCAATTGAATTAGTGATAGAATGTAACAATTTATATTCTTTAATTTTCAGTGCTCACACAATTCTTGCAAGTTTGTCTAAATCCTGACAATGAAGTTGATTATCTTCTGGAGTATCTCAAAAGCGGCGGTAATTCTCATGAAATACTTCGTCAAATCAGTCAAGACAGTAAGAAAAACCTTACCCTGGCCACTCCCGCCTTCCATCTGTTCTACCTCATCATCCTTAAAGTCCAGTCTTCTTTACCTCATATGATTGGTATTACTGAAGAAGCATGTCGATACTTCCTTAATACATTTATGTCAACTGTTGAGATTATGATTAGTGAAAACTCTGGTCCTCGACATAGGAAGGTGGTTCTTAAGCTATTAACATCAATGGTTACTTTAAATGCAGACTTGGGGATTGAAGTCTTGAATCAAGCTCCACTAACAACAAAACATTTACAGCATGTCGTTGACAAATCTAATAATAAAGAGAAAGATAATGTTAGAACTGCGTTTGTACACTTCATTACTTCATTTTTAGTAGAAGGACATCTTCCTCTCGTAAAAGCATTATTAGAAAAGCAAGGATTAATTGGCTTAGTAATTCAAGGTTTGCCTTACGATGATGCAGAGACTGTTGTGATGTTTTTGAACCTTTTAAAGAAAAATATCATTGATAATGGTCTTATATCAAAAAGTTTGAAACTAAAGACATTTAGCCATCAAATTTTGCATAATATGTTTAAAATATTCTCATGGAAAGGCTCTCTAGAATTAAAACATGAAGACCAAAGTGAAGCAAGAAGTGAAATCATAGACCTACTCACAGGCATAATACTCACTTTGTTTACATCCCATAAATTAGGATTATATTTTATTGACAATTCTTTAGGAACAACAGATACAAACAAAAATCAGAATTTGTATAAAGCAATATTGACACTAAAAAGGCCTTGGGAAAATGACAGAGAATGTGAGGTTATTTTAGATATTGTATACAAATGCCCTGATCTACACCGAGCTGTGATTTCTATAATAGAGCAAAGTTTTGAACCACAACATTCACCAATTTGGGAAAGAACAATTAACTTTACCATAAAGCTATTAGATAAGTTAAGACCAGAGGATATGGTATCGAGAATGTCCAATCTCAATCCAACTCAAGTCGTAAATTTTATCCGTTTCATGACTTTGCCTATACCACTACTAAAATTTATTCAAACAAACCTGGGAAAAGATTCTTCAATTTCATTGTACTGTGTAAAGGTTCTGGTGAACTTCTTGAAGACTTTGAGACGTTATATGGAGATCTTAGAGATGGAAGATACAGATTCCGCAATTATTGTTGATTTAAAAAATAAATTAGATTATTTCTTCCCCAAACATTTACCAGCACCTGCGATTGTAGTAGCACTTATTGAAAATATTATAAATAATAAAGAAACAGTTGAACAGTCAAAAGATTATAGACTACCAAGTATTGGTGGTACTGATTCTTTGATACACCTAATTGATTTGTTGTTGGTGTACAATGATATTCATCCCACATTTTTCGAGACTTTAGAAGGAAGTATAGATATGAAACAAATTTTAAATTATAGTAAACATTTAAATGACGGTAACATATCATTATTGAAATTTAAGATAGTATCACTATGGCTCATTTTGGATAACTCTGCTATATCTTTGAAAAATCCAATGTTCAAAGACCTGTTCTTAATAATGTTAGAAGTTTACATGAATGACAATGAAGCTGTTTGGGTAGAAGCGAAGTCTATAATGTATTTGTTCTTCAAAAATACAGCAATATTTGAATCAGACGAGGATGAAATTCATTTGATGCTACATACGCTAAGAAACGGAAAAGTAAATCCGCCAGAATTATTTGGAGAAATTATAAAGTATGTATTAGAAAACATCGAAAATTTGTCAGAGTATGTTAGAAATCAGTTAGTTCATTTCGAAATATCTGACGAAAATAATGAGACATCTTTGAATACATTGTTTTCCGATTTAATGGAAAATCGTAATACTAAAGACAGTATTTTTTTGGAAAACAAGATGCCTTCACCTTTCATTGTAGGCTGTATGCAGTTTTACCAAGCCAATAAAGATGTTAAAAAGAATTTAAAGAATTTTATTGCATTATATGTAGCTAATTTGCTACACAGCAATTATTCGCCTGAATTAACAGAAGTATTGATTGGTGATTCTAAGTTAGATGTTAGAAGCTATGTTGCCAGCTGGATCAGCCAACCCGTGTCATTACCAAATGATTTAGTTGAAGACGGTGTTCTTAAAAATATGTCAAAATCAATTATTGAAGAAGAAAATGTGGCCTTAATAGATATTTTCAATTTTTTCGATGAAACCACAACAGAAGAAGGTGAAATAACCATTGATGACGTGGCTTATAAAGTCAATAATGCAAGACCTGTGGACAGTTCAGATTTATTGACTTGGGCGAAGTATTTACTATTTTGTACAGTTAGATTGACGAATATGGAACAATTGACAGAAGAAAAACATAAAAAGATAGCAAATTATTATCAATGTTTAATTCTATTAGCAAAGAAACACCATTTGCTTGATGTTTGTCGAACTATTTTATTAGTATTATTTAAGAATCCCCAGATTCTTAAAATTTATAAACCTATAGATTTTAATAAAAGTGCAACCAATATACTCCCAACAAAGTTCATTTTACAAGTAATTACCCAACAGGAAAACATAGTAAATTATTTAAATAAAAAACATAAAATATTAAAATTGTATCAGCACAAGAATTTTAACGAAGTCACACAGGCTTTATTTAAAATTAATAAAAGAAAAACAGTCAATAGTGAACATACAATAAATGTTTTGGAAGTTGTTGGGTTGACTAAAGAAGATGATATACGTGTATTTAATCAAATATTTGACATAGATGTTGAGCTATGTATAAAAGAAGATAAAGAACCTGGCCTAGCCTTAGAAATTTTTCGATATTTGGTTGCGAAATATTCCGAGGCGATAATGTTGGAGTTAGAGCCACATATTTTAAAAAAATGCATGAAATTGTATACATCTTTATTGACTCACACAAGTTTTAGTCCTAATTTAACAAGTCTTGAAACAACTTTAGCAAAATATTTTGAGAATAAGCCACATCAGGCCACAAAAATATCCGCTGACATTTTCAGTCATTTTTTTAAAGCTAACAGTACAAGAAAATCTACTTTTCGGCTTGCTTCTGTCTTACTAAAGAATAATTTTAAATTTTGTCAAGTATTCAAACAGAATGTTTCATCAGCAGAGATATTATCACTAAGGGAATTGACACTGCCTTTAGGTGAAGCTGCTATTGGGCATAGGCAATTTCTTCATGAAAACAAAGAGTTTCTATCGTTAGTATATAATGAATATAAATCAAATATTAACAAATTCATAGAAAAACCACATAAAGCTAGCCAGATATATCTATCAAATTGGAAATTCATTCGAAAACTGGTCCTTGAATGCATGGATTACGAAGAATGTAAAAAATTTTTCAATAAAATCCACAAATTTGAAGTTATTGATTTGAGTCATTTGAATATGCTCCAAATTATATTTTTGAAGATTTGCCTATCTGATAAAGTTATAGGAAATGAATGCTTAACAAATTACTTTTTAACCATTTTGAATATTATTACGTTTGGTTTAAAAGAGGTAACAGATGCTAATATTTTAGAACAAATCATAACCAACCTTCATTTGGTTATATCCATCACTCGTAATATTGAAGACATAAATGTAAACAAGGACATGTTTGCAAAAGTAGTACAAAGTACAACATGGCAAAACTTTTGCAAGGCGGTTTTAAAAAACTCTCTTAAAATTAAAACAGTTGATCAAAGCTTCACAGTTGGCCCTAAATTATTATCAATTTTAACAGAATTAATAAAACTATTTTATCCTACTGACCATGAAGATATAACTACAATGTTCGACATGGCCACTGCCCATTCAGAATTTTTAAACGTAATGTTAAGCCATCATAGTATAGACATTAAATCTCGACTAATTGAATTTTTACACACTTTGATAAAAAGAAATAAATCTGTGATGAAAGCGCAGCAGATACCAGTTTATTTGAGCGCTTACCACGGGACAAGGAGTCCATGTGACAGACTCATACTGGCTATGTTATATTTTTATGAAAGTAATGGCCTTCCAGTCAATGAGTACAAACCTTACGTTTGGGGCGATTCAGCAGCTAATCATTATGCCGTTAGAAAAAATAGAACTGCTTCCCTATGGGCTCACCCAACACCGAATCAAGTGTTGAATTTATATGAGAAAGATTTAATAGAAAGGACTGTTAGAAAGTTTCCTGTCACACAGAAACTGGATTATAATTACGAATTACCCTCAAGCTTTGAAAATATTTCTAAGGAATCCATAAAAAGTATAATTGATGAGATATACAAGGATGGTGTGTTAAAGTTTGGTAGTAAGGATGTTGAGACTGCTGTAAAACAATTAAAAATTAAATTAAAATATGAAATAATTATGCCTAGCGTTGCAGAAAGTCACGTAGTGGCAAAGTGCCATTTGGACGGTGAGGAAAATATATACGATCCTGTTTTCCTTTTCCCCCTGTTAAGTCATCTCCTTGCGCCGGGTTCAGTGGCGTCATGCTTCAAGATACTTAGGACTGGATTGCTGTCTGTACCAGTGATGGCACTGAGTTCACACTGCCCTATGATGAGAGCGGCAGCATACCATATTCTTCACCGGTTCTGTATGCTGTTAGATACTGAAACGTAAGTATTGGTACAAATATTACTACATGGTAAATATTATAACAATGTCAAGTTCACTGGTGACTTTATAAACAAAATCCGTGGCTTTTTGACCCACGTCGAAATGTCCAGTTGGTTTTTTTTCTTATAATCTCTATAAATAACATATTTTCACTTATTGCTACTGTTAATTGTACTAAGGTTTGTAAACGTTTCTTTACGTTGGGAGCTATAACCTGCTTCATTTGTAAATATTTGGTATTAATGAATCTTTACTTTCAAATTATTCCAAATGAAAAAAATATATATTTCTAGAGAATTCGTACCTCTAGGTTTTTCTCAGATTAAGTACGGATGATTATATCCCACATGCTCTCCGTTAAAGAAAACATCATGAGGAAAACCGCGTGTCACCTGATAGAAATGTCATGTCCAAGTGCCCTGAGAATCACGATCAGTTGTGCTATTGGTCACTTTGGGTACGACATTAAGTACAAAGCGTATACATCCACTAATGTAATGCTCGCCCCGAAAGGAATATAATTTGTCACTATATTATAATTATTTATTTCCAGGAGACATAAAAACGACAAGCTATTCCTTACCGATTTCATCAATACACTTCGTCAAAGTCTTACTACAGCTATTAATAATGGACAAGAAATAGGTGATAATGTGAACAATTTAAAAAACCCGATGTTGCCAGCAGTTGATGCATTATACCTTGCTAGAGCTCTCATGGTCTGCACCGCACCTTTCGATCCTCTATATAAGCCAATAAATAATTTCTTAATAGCTAAACAATTTGTTGATTTGACTGTAGTACCAGACTTTCTTAGTTTATTCCATGATAGCGATGTAGAATCCGTTGATAGAAGAATTTGGATACTTGAAGTTACAAGGGATGGAATGAAAACAATGACAGATGTAAATGTTATATTTAAGACGATGTGTTTAAAGATGATCATGGATTTTTACGGTTCTTTGTTATGTGACAGGAAGGTGAAAGAGCGTATTTTAAGTGCCATAGCTTCTATTATATCTATACCAAGAGCTCTAGAAATTGTGATAGAAGGATACGGGTTGATTTCCTGGCTGCATTCAATAGTAAGACAATTGAAGAAAGATGAAAGGAATTTAATCAAGGAAATGTTTACACTTATCAGTAACATTATTTATAGTATGAATGTTAATACTCTTGCTAAGAACATAGCTGTAAATACTAAAAATGGTAAAGCGAATATAGAAATAAGAGTCAATAAGGATGTTGAGCAAGAAATATTGTTAATAGTACATGACCTTTTGAAGAATATAGATCATCTTGAAATTGAGGATGTAATAGTGTATACTAATCTTTATAAATTAATATCCAAAGGCACATTAAAAAGTTTGGATAAGAAACAAATGCTGACTTTGGTCAATAAAATAGATGTTTATGTTAGAGATTGTGAGAATATCAAGCTCTTGATGAAAGCACTTATTAATAATGAGGCATTATTGTTGAATAGTAATCATTTAAATATGACATTGCAATGTAATTCTAAGGATGTTTTAGTTAGAAATTTAATAGATATTGTGAAAGTTTATATTTTGTAAATAGATTTATAAATACCGAAATATATTGATGTATTTTTATCTTTTGTTGTTTTTTTATTGATTCCACAGAGTTAATTTACTCTGTCTTGGATTATAATGTTTCAAAATTTCTTTTTTATCTAATCATTTCAAAATTCATCTGCTGTCACCATTGGGATGGGCCCGCTAAATATCATTTGCAGAGCACATATATATATATATATATCACCTACCTCGCAGTGTTTTTGCAAGTTACACAATGGAAAGTATTATCAGGAGCTACATTCTCTAATTACTCCAGCCCCATTTCATCATAAAACTACTAGACGCTATATCGGATACCATCCGTATGTGGTGGAAGTTCCTGATATCAGCATGAAGAGATTCAACTTCACACTGAGGTATCTCTGCTCACCTAAGGGATATAGAATGTCGATATTATTATACAATTTCAATATAAAATATATTCGATTACAATAATGGAGACTGATCTCAGGTCTCCGATATAATAACGAGAGTACAGCCATAATAGCCATATTTATAATGCAAATCGAGTAATTTAATGTAGTTGGTGAATGTGTGTAGAATTCACAATTGTGATACATACATATATTGTACAAACAGATTGACAATACTTGCATAACATACTGATTAAAAAATACGTACATGTTGAGTTCAATTGGTACCGGGTTATTCCCACGATTGCTTTTTGTACATAGCCCTATACAATTTTTGGAGTCCGTATCGGTATTACTGGGTTTTTTAGAGTTACGTATCTCAAAAGGAAAAACGAAATTCCTGAAGGACCACATTTTTCATAGGAATGCGTGCGTAAGCTAGGGCAGGGTTCATCATTTTACTGTAAACTAATGTTGGTAAATTAAATAGCTCGGTATGTAAAATAAGCATATATTTTACTTGAATATTACACACAATTCAATTCAAATAAGTAAAATTATTTTCTTACATCCAAATAACGCGTTGCGCGGGCAATGGCGGCACCCCGTCCACGATAGATGTTCTGCCGTCAACAGCGTGGAGAAAAACGGTAGAAAGACTGACGGAAGGGGGTAGACAGTAATTTTAGTCCCGGCATGAAAAATTTCATAATCTTGATGGTTCTTACGGTGCAAGCTTTTTATGGCTCCTCTCGAAGTCACTCCTACTGCAATTGGGTATACTTATGTTTAGGGTTATGGACCCCATGACTCCGCGCACCGGTGTCCAGCGGTGCTCAACCTCACCGCCCACAACATGTGATTCCGAAGCACCACAGACTTAATGTAAAAAAGTAAAAAGATAATAAAGATAGTGATATCGGCTACATATTTATATGGAAAGGTGTTTGATGTGGGCGATTGTGCAGCGCTGCGCATGCAGAGCGGTATATCGCAGCTTATTGTTGCCGCTGTCCGAATCACGCCTTAACTGAGGTGCAACTCAGTGAAATACGAGATAACATTAATGCACTTTCCACGTCTCGCTTTCAAAGTCACAGGTCATGAATACGATTCCGAAGGGTCCATCAATTATTACAAGTGTGGGGCTTCTTAAAATATTTATAAATACGAATTGAAATGTGTTTATGGGTGCTCACGAGATTGTAGGTTAACCATGATAATTTTTTATAGGTATTAAAAACAATAATATAACGTCCCGCTATATCCCTTACGGGGTGAGCAGAGATTCATTAGTAGTTGCATCCACTTTGCGCTTATATGTTTTGTTGTTTTATCTGTGTACAACCTCAAATTTGTTGTTTTTAAATCCGAATTTTACGTTGCTTAAATATAAAAATGGAACCCCTTTTTTGTATTAAATTTTGTGTTTTCATTTAATTGGAGTGGTGTACTGTAATTACAGTACAATTGTAGATAGCATATTTTCTACTATTATTTATAAAAATTGGTACGCACTCTGTTTAAAAGCCTATTAAAATAAATAAAATAAAATATTGTTTGCTGTCGAGTAGCATTGATGCAGCTGTTTCCTTCGACATGCCACCTTCAGTCACACACTCGACTCTTAGTAGCGGCTTGGTATGGTATTCAGTTTGCTCTTTGAGAAGTCAGTAGGGCCGGGCCATCATTGGGTGTGAGTAACTTTTTCTTTATTGCAATACTTACTACTAACTTTCTTATTTCTGTTAGCAGCTAATTGAACTTTTATATGAAATTTCACTAACGTTTCTCAACTTGTACTTGATCGTAGGGCACAGTTGGCCAACGCAAACTGCTACTAGGAATCAGACTGCCCACTGACATCCCACCTAATAAGTTAAAAGCGAGAGTTCTAGAACAACTAAAGGCTTTGATCTGAACTATAATAAAATGTTAATTAACAGCTTCTCACATCTATACTAATATTATAAAGCTGAAGAGTTTGTTTGTTTGTTTGTTTGAACGCGCTAATCACAGGAACTACTGGTTCGAATTGAAAAAATATTTTTGTGTTGAATAGACCATTTATCGAGGAAGGCTTTAAGCTATATAACATCACAATGCAACTATTAGGAGCGAAGAAATGATGGTAAATGTGAAAAAAAACGGGGAAAATTATTCATCCTTTAGGGCTTCCATTGCGTGCGCTGCGAAAACGGTTCAAGATACGAAAAATATATGTAGGAAAGAATTATTCCTCTTGAAATGATCTAAAAAAATGTCCGCGACAGTATATGTGTATCTTTTAAGATTAACTCACTAGAACCGTTTTTATGGTAATAAAATTTGGTCGAAATTAATGCATTATTTGTTAAGAGTTGTATCAACGTAATAATATTAATCTTTATCCAAATAAATGTGTTGTTGATTAAGAGTATTTAATTGTAAACAAAATTGTCTTTGATATCACTTAATTTCAATGAACATCTTAGAAGATATTACAAAACCTTATATAGCAAAACAATATTTGCCGGATCAGCTAGTCATAATTAAAATGAATTAACAAATCCAAATTCATGGTCAGGCTAGCCATTCGTGCGCAGGATTTGCTGGAAACTCATTATTTCTTTTGTGCGTCGTGTCGGTCCGCCTTGAACCGCCGCGCGCCGCGTCGCTTGGGGTCGCGGCCATATTTCAAAATGGTGGACCTTTATACTGCCGGTACCCGTGTTAAAGTTGAACACTTATCTTCAACACTGCCGATGGATTTGTAATTTGTATCCAAAAAGTATGGAACGTTTAATAATATTGTGAACACAGAATCTAGTGTGGAGAGAAACGAACCTTTTTTAGACAACCCTGACACCCTTCAAGGCTCGGTAGATCACTCCTATTCGTCTTATTGAACATCTTGAGGTCCGGTGGACAGTACAGGTGGTCACAACTATGAACAGCTTCTTGATGGGAAAGACGACGCCATCACCGTGTCGCTGCTCGTATTTATACACGTTTTCGTAAAAACCGCGTAACGTGTGTCCATCCGACGGGATCACGTCCTTGATATATCCCTCGAAATAACTACACGCCATTCCGGTGCTGTATGTTATTACGTTCAATTTCCTTTCCTGACTATATTAACTTGATTATCTGACCTGGTGAACTTCGTACCACGTATATAAGTCAACTAAAGAGAACGTGGACTTTATGAATGAGGTCGTCGTTGGACTCAGGAAGTGACATAAGTAGACGGATGGAGTGAGTAAAAAAGGAGGAGAAAAGAATGTGGAAGTGAAAAAGGGCCACTGACTTAATCAGGATTATTAAGGAAAGAGCCGCTGCGGGGTCGGTACTGACGAGTCGCTATTACAAGACTCCGATTGGCGCCTTAAGATGAAGACAGCCAAATTGTAACCAATAATCTCGTCTCTGTCATTGAAACGCACGAACGCACAATACGGCGTTCATTTACTTATTCCCGTTTTAAAAATGTCACGTAAATGTCAACTGAGACTGGTGACTCTATTGTTTGTGGTTTTCTAAATCATAGTTTAATAAATTGACTGGACCTGAAAACAATTGTTGCGAAATGGTTTAACCATCAACAGAGAATTAGCAATCATCGTCGCCATCAACAGCCCGATTTTGCCTACTTCTGTGTATTGCCACCCGTTAGTTACGCCGCTATCTTCGATCCCGTGAGTTTTCGTTTTCCCAATGTCCCAATTTCCCAACACTAACTTTAAAACTCCATATGTCATCACCTCGTTTAGCGAGATGACCTGCCCGATTCTATATAGGGCAGTTATCCGATCTCTGAAATGACGATGTTACGATGACTTACATCTTTTTGATAAGTGTAGAAATATAAAAAAAAATACATTTATTTTATCCTAACTTGGCATAGTGACAACACCACGCCTGATGTTAAGCGCGGTGCAATCCAAACAACGACTTTAATTATCAACAATAAATAAAAACAATCGATATTCAGTGATCTCGCCGGCCGTATATCTCATCACGCTTCGTTTAAAGGACCCATTATCATAAGACGGTGGAAAAACGCTCGCTAGAAGACCAGTCTAAATCTTAACTAGGCAAAAGAAATAGTTATATAACCTCTTACCTCTAGCCGGGATGAGTTACAGTGCAGCTGTGACTCTGCAAATCCGCGCGCGTGGTTCCGGTATGTAAGAGAGAAGATGGAGATAAAGTTAAATAACTCTTCAGTAACACGCTTAGTGAGGCAATATCTAGGCGTTTTTGCGCTGTAGTCGGTTTGTTAAATTATTTACTTATATTAATTTATAATCTGGGTCTTCAGTGTGAATAATCATCAATATATTAGGTCCTTACATATGAAATTGGCGTTTTGTATGGGAGGAACAAAAAGTCGAACATTTTTTAATATAATATATTTAATTAATCAAAGTATGAACCATTATTTTCTATGCACTTTTGCCATCTCATAGGTAGTTCATTGATCCCTTTACTAAAAAAACCAGTCGGACGGGAATCAATAAAATCTTTGAAGGCGATTTGGACTGCCCCATCGGAGTTGAATTTTTTCCCTTGCAAGAAGTTATCCAAATTTCGAAAAAAATGGTAATCTGTTGGAGCAAGGTCCGGGGAGTACGGAGGATGTCTTAGACTTTCCAATTGAAGCTCTTCTAATTTAGTAGCCGTCTGTTGCGCAGTGTGTGGTCTAGCGTTGTCGTGAAGCAGCAGTGGCGTGGAGCGATTGACCAGCCTAGGTTGTTTAGCCGCTAGCTTTTCCATCATGGTTTGCAATTGCTGACAATAGACATCAGCCGTAATAGTCTGGCCAGATTTGAGTAAACTGTAATGAACAATACCGGCACTAGTCCACCAAACGCTTACAAGTAACTTTTTTGGGGTTAATTTTCGCTTGGGGCAGGATTTGGCTGGCTGGCCAGGATCCAACCATTGCGCTGAGCGCTTCCGATTATCGTAAAGAACCCATTTTTCATCACAGGTAATGATTCGGTTTAAAATACCTTCATTATTGTGCCGGTTTAGTAATGTAACGCAGCAGTCGACGCGCGTTTGCCGGTTTGCTTCAGTCAATTCGTGAGGTACCCACCTTTCAAGCTTTTTAATCTACCCAATTTGCTCCAAGTGAATTAAAACAGTTTTATCACTAACATCGCAGCCTGCAGCTAACTCGGACGTGGTTTGCGATGGATCCGCTTCCACAATAGCCTTCAACTCTTCATTATCAACTTGAGTCTCAGGCCGTCCACGGGGCTTGTTCTGCAGGTCGAAATTTCCAGAACGAAACGTTGGAACCAAAAACGAAGTGTGTTTTCTTTTGCAACACGACCGCCATACACATCATTCACCCTTCGAGTTGTTTCCGCAGCACTAGTGCCACGGCGGAACTCGTACTCGTAAATAATGCGATATTTAAGTTTTCCATTTTGTAAAATGAGTGACGCAAACAGAAAAAAACAGAAGAAATAAACAAATGAATGACGATCATTGAAGCACAAATACATGAGTCTATAGCTGTACAAATTTGAATTTGGAATTCCTTACCAAAGAGGAGAAATTTGTGATTAAAGTGGCCAGTACGAAAAACGCCAATTTCATATGTAAGGACCTAATATTAGACTTGTCCATTAAATAAACGATATACAAGAAAGAACAGGAGTGCAAAATCGTTGTAGTACACAAGCTACAGAATTCCTTTTTTTACACTGGCTCTAAATAGTGAATACAGAGTACCTGATGGTAAGTACAGTGTAGTCCAAAACGAAAGCGACTATCAAAGGATGAAAATCCATTGATAGTCTACATCGTCATGTCGGCCCACATATACCACGACTGAAGGTCTCTAGGTATATGAGCTATTGGATATACACAAGCTGATCGCGAAACGCGACAAGCCGAAACTAGTCACTATGACGGGCTTTACACCCATGTACCGTGGTCACGATCCAGACGGGCACCGACGCCCTACCACCTCGCTGCTGCTCGTTTAGCACCACCCAGGAGTCACATGTAGGGAAACTAGGGTAAAGCCTACGGACGCGAGCAGCTTCGACTCCCAAAAATCCTATTGTCTCACTTATGTGACGGCTCAAAAAGCGCTGTGTCTGACTTATTCGTTCTTGATTTACTGGTCCTGGATTCAGTTCTAACAAAAGGAATAAGCAGGGCTTACAGACATTTATACCGGATACAGATACGGTATATAGAATTAATAATTGCGCAATCGGTGAAACTACTCCGAGGCGCTAATTTATGAAGGGGCCTTTAGGACAGTTTATGAAATTCAACGGTGGCTATGGCAAACCAACGTCATGAACGACATGCTAATTGAAATCGTCAACAGCTCTTCGTACAATTTGTCCTCCTTCCAATCTGTAAAGATGTGATTCTTATTCGAACAATCGCGGCTCGACGACAGCGACCTTCCAGTGGCTACCAGGTAAATTGCACAAAAAGAAAGAATAACAAAAAAATATTTAGAGTAAATCTATCACAGCTATAAGATAACTCACATCCCGGCCAGGACTAAGAAATTTTCTAACTCTTGCTTTTTTTTCGAGTCGTTGGACTGTAAAACGGTCCTCTGGCGAGCGTGTTCCCACTGTCCTGTGATGTAGAATCCTTAAAGTCCTGAGGAGGATAATAATAATAATATATCGTCACGCTATATCCCTTTCAGGGTGAGCAGTGATACAAATATTGGCCGTAGTCACTTTGCGCCTATATGTCGCGCCCAACGTGACCAGTAGCGCAGCTGATCGCCGTTCTCACAGCACTAGTACACATGATATTTCTATTAGATGCTATGCGGGTTTCTTCAACATGTTTCAGCGAACACATGGTGCCTAAATCTGCACTAAGTCTAGAAAAACCCAGAAGTTGTGACAGGGTTTAAACCTGCAAATATTTACGTTGTCGCGCATATTTGTCTGTCATAAAAAAACGAAATCTTATGAGAATCTTGAGTTAACTTTTACAATGACAAAATCAAAGGTTTTTTTTCTTATCACACAATTTTTTATACAGAGACTTGCCCACTTTTTAAATATATTATTCAATGGGTATTCTGGATGATGTGCTCGTCTGCCGCTCCTGGAATTTAGCGCTCGGGGCGTTGGCCCCTAATTGCCCTAAAGATCCCAGGTCTGATTCAGTATCATTTCACTGATAAAATACTGATTTTGTAAGCCTTTGAGTTAATGATTAACAATTTAAACAATAAAATTCGTTTACACACAATTGCAGAACTATAAAGAATATTGTAAACACTAAATTACTGCATTGTTAACGATTCATCATAGGTTAAAAACATTCTTTAAAAAAAAAACTTTTCCACTGTTCAATGTTAGGGAGTTAGGGACGTATAAAATATTTTTAAGGTGTACTAAATAAAATTGTGACAAATTTTAGCAAGAGTTGGTAACCCTGAGAAAACCCAAGTATAAAGATATTATCGCTCGGTATAATATCGTGCGCGTAATTCGATAATAACAGATGAAAGGTTCGTCGTGCCTTGAGGACAGCGATGTCGCTATCCGCTCCGCTCTGGTGCCTGGCTGGAATCTAAACACTTGTTGAAATTACATTTTTTACACAGTGACGCGTGAGTTCAACACTGACACGATGTAATTCTCGTAATATATGTAAAGAGTGTATAATTTACAATAACATCAGCTTTTCTTTGATCATCTTTATTTCTGAAATAAATCCTGCATAGGACCATCAGGGACGCTGTGAGGGCAGCGACCCCGGTGTGTCAGACTCCTACTGACTAAAACCCCCGCAGTGTCCCTCTGATTGCTCCACCCGGGCCTGGGAAGCCAAATTCATCCAGACGCCCAGGGAACAAGAAGCCTTGTTGAAGCTACCTCTCTGGTTTCTTTCTTTGATCTTCTAGCACATGGGTCAGCAACCGTTTCCTATATAAGGGCCACAAACATTATGAGTATATTGGTGTGAGCCACATTTCATCTAATAAACACAATTTTTTAGATAAAACTATTTTTTGCATTTTTAACCATGTTTATTGTTACTCTCATTTTATTGACTGTGATCGTTTGTACTGAAACACAAAACAATGAAATAGAAACTTATTTCTATAAGTGTTTTTAATTTATTGGCCGCGGCGCGGTTCTGTGAAGCGGCTCTTACTTGCGCGGGCCGCACCATAGTGGCTTACGGGCCGCATACAGCCCGCGGGCCGCTGGTTGGCAACCCCTGATCTAGCATAATGGTGATCCAACTTCCGTTCAGCGCAGAGATATTGCTTTACGGAGCGTTTTCTACCGTCTGCATCACGGCGCGTGTTCTGAAGAGTTATTTAACTTTTTTTTTTACACTGGCCAGACTTAGTGACTACAGAGTACCTGATGGTAAGTTCAGTGTAGTCCAAAAACGAAAGCGACTATCAAAAGATGAAAATCTATTGATAGTCTACATCGTCATGTCGTCCCACATATACCACGACTGAATGTCTCTAGGTATATGAGCTACTGGATACACACAAGCTGATCCCGAAACGCGACAAGCCGAAACTGGTCACTATGACGAGCTTTACACCCATGCACTGTGGTCGCGATCCAGACGAGCACCGACGTCTACCACCTCGCTGCTGCTCGTTTAGCACCACCCAGGAGTCACGTGTAGGGAAACTAGGGTAAAACCTACGGACGCGAGCAGCTTCGACTCCCAAAACTTCGTTGTTCCTCTCTCTCCCTTCCATAGTAGAACCACGCGCTCAGGGTTATACAATCACAGCTATACGGTAACTCATATCCCGGCTAAGACTAAGAAGTTCCCTAACACTTGCTTTGCCGAGTCATTGAGCTTTGGAATGATCTTCCGGCGAGCGTATTTCCACCGTCCTATGATACGGGGTCCTTTAAACGAAGGGTGAAGAGATATGTGTGCAGGCCGGCATGATTTCTGATTGCGACTATTGATAGTATTTTTTAAAGTTCATAGTTGTATTCGTTTTTGGTTTACACCATCTTTACCATCAGGCTTGGTGTACTCACTATTTCGAGTCAGGATGAAATCGTCACAATTCGGTGCATTTGCTTTTACTGTGTTCTAAACTCTTTTCTGATACATTTTTATTAAGTGCGTCGTAGCAACTTTGCAACGCTGTATCGCATCGTGTGCGCCGGCTCTACACTTCAGCCCGCTATAACCGATTACTATTTATTTGATTGCGTTTTACTTTCCATTAAAAAGTGCACTGTCTGAAACACGAGCCGTGACGATTCGCGTACGCCTCCATTACCAATTCGTTCGACTTCGTAAAGCATTCACGCTGTGATTAACGTTACCAATAAATAACGGGAAATTATTTGTTCAGCAGTTAATTGTTAATGGCTGTGGTGACTTATAGGCATAGATTGGGAAAATGTAATCAGATTAATGAAAATTATTAACGATTACATTTTACGTTTTTTACTATTAATATGACTGCATTTTGCGCGTTTATGTTTTAAGCCCTGTCTTCTAATACGATACGCTAGTGCTGGACCTCAATCTCACCCGATGGAAAGTGATGATGAGGCCGAAGATGGAGCGCGCTCACCCAATAAATACCGATTTACTCGTCGTTTGAAGATTCCCATGTCATAAGATGTTGGAAAAACAGACGCAGGAAGCCAATGCCACTCCTTGGCGGTTTGCAGCAAAAATGAAGAGGCAAATTGCCTCTTGCGATCTGCTGGAATGTCAACCATATATAAGTGCAAGCCCGCACGGCCTCTAATCAATGTATGGTAGAAGGGGAAGGGAGGAACTAAATTATACAACTCAGCCGCACGCTTCAGAGTATAGTCTATGGAAAACTGTAAGGCAGTTCACGTGGGTATTCCAAACTGACCACCGACAGTGTTGTATATACTGAACAAAACGCGTATCACAATGAAACATTAATGGATACCACAAAAGTTTCCTGTGTAAAAGTATACCAATCGATGGGATAGTTGTAATCTACCATCTCTAATTGGCTTCAACTGAAATCCTCGATTCTGTTGCGGTAGGATAGGGTGACCACAAATTCGATACTTGAAACCTTAGTAATGCTATTTACCATGAAATTACTTCATCAAAGAGCTGAGACAAATAAATTTTCGATCAACTATAACGATTTTTAAGATAGTATGGTGATTGCTCGAAGTATGTTTTGATTACAGTACACAAGTACAAACACTGTCATAGTGACTCATTGCGGCCTGTCGCCCTTCTATATAAGCTTACGTATCTCCAGTTGCTCATATACTTAGTGACCTTCTGTCGAGGTATATATGGGTTGACATAACAACAGCGACTGTCAATGAATTCTAATTTCTTGATAGTTCTTATCGTTATTGTAATACTACACTTTAATTTTCATCAAGTGCGGTGTTCTCACTTTATCAAGCCAGATTAAAAAAAAACACTATTGTGTGCTCGCAATTGCTAGCCACCTCCTAAGTTATGCGAGGTGCAAGACGGGGCTGATAAACATAACTCACCCTACCGGTAACCACCGTGACTCTTCTAGAAATCGCTTTCTATTATCCAATAGATGACACCACTAGTGGCTGTAGTTATGCTATTCGCCGCGAGATGGTATTAAAAACTATGGTACATCTACTGAACGATAGAGGGCGCTCAATGCCTCGGACTTATTCCGAAGAAATACTTATAAAAGCCGTTTGAACTACATATAAATGTGATGTGTGTAATATTAGCGTGTATTTGTGTGTTATTTTTTGTATACTAGCTCGATAAAGTGACTACACCGCATCTCATGAAAAGTAACGAATAATCTACGAACGACTGCGACAATCAAGAAACAGGAATCCATCACCAGCCGCTGTCATCATGACCTACATATGCTATGATAGAAGGTATCTAGATATATGAACAACTGTCGGTACATAGCTGATCCCGAAACGCGACAGTCCGAAGCCATCCACTATGACACTCTTTGCACTTGTGTATTGTGATTCAGGAATAAAAATTGAACATAATTTTCAAGATAATTAATCCCTTTATTTACAAAGATAATGTGTAATCACACATTTTGAATTCCATTTAATTCAGTGGTACGAATAACTACTTATAATTTTCTCCATTTCCGTTAAAGCAATTATCCAAAAATATATTCTCCGAAATGGGGCGTTCAGACTCAATCAAAACGGCCAATGGATTCCAACTGGCTTAATTAAGCAATAAGGTACATTGTTGTATCGTAGTCGCGGTCGTTACGTAAAACCTGGCAATCCGTGTAACGTCTGTTTTACAACAATTCAAATGTCTTCTCTCATCAATATGATTAATATTAAACTCGTGTCTAATTTTATAATCATTTCAGACCATATCTTCTACCGCTGATTATAGGCCTCTCTCAAAGCTCGCCAATTATCTCTGTTCTGGGTTGTTCGAAACCAGAAACTTCCAGCTGGATTCCGCAAGTCCTCGATCCATCGCGCCTCGGGGCGTCCCACTCTATGTTTTCCGAGACACAGTTTTCGCTCCTGCATGCGTTTAATCCGACGATTGTCAATTTTGTGACAAATATGACAAATATCATCTATTGGAGAATAGAAAGCGATGACTAAAAGTGTCGCTGCAGCCTAACGTGAACATTGGAATATACGAGATAGCTGGAGAATCTTCTAAGAAATGTGAGATCTGCCACTCCGCCATAAATACGCGGCAGGTTCCAACGCAAGACAGTAATTATATACAGAAAGCGAAATTAAGTGATCAAAGTGAAACTGTGGAGGCAGGCGGAAAAAGGTTCGCCGCCTGCCATGTACTGCACCGATCACGTCGGGTCAGCAATTGTAGTGGCTGGCTACCGCTTGTGGGAGATTTGTGAATCAAAGGCAGTCTTACCTTGAATTCCCTTTATTTGTCGCTCGTTAGATATAATGCGCATGACTTAGATATTGTGCATTTGACACCTTTGATGGCCTTACACTAAACTTACCTAAGTAAGGCTTAAGTATTACACTGGTATATATTAATATACGTCACCACAAAACTAAAGTCAAACGTAACTTAGTAGTGTTATTAATAAATTAAGTTCAATAACACCGGTGTGATTTTATTGAAGACCCCGAGTTCGCTACAATATTCTAACTCACGATCATTCGTATTTCTCATAGGAAGCTGGCTACTTGATAACTGCGTTGCTAGACGTTATTAGGATTAGCTAAAAAATATATTACTTCTACAGTATATAATGTCCTTTACAATTTAAAAGGGAAACCAGTTCTTTAACCTCCCATTGTATTGCTTTCCTCCCTTGACTCGCGAGTGCCCCTGTACCGCGATATCTAAAGATATATTTACTTCTGTAGTCATATTGATAGCAACGTTATCTGCCAGTAAATTTATTAATATGAGTTATCCGGTAGAAATCTCTTTCTTCCCTCCTTAGGGGTTAATATTTATGAAGCGATCGAGCAGTGGCTCTCTACACCACCCCTCCCATAATAAAGATGAGGCCTGGAAAAAGCCCGACATCGCCGAGTTGTCTCGGAAGCTGACCCTGCCTTTCTCTCAGCACTTGGCAGATGGGAGCAGGAACACTCCCCCCAGGATTTTAGTCGGTAAGAGTCCGACACACTGAGGCAGCGGCCTTCACTGCTGTTTTAATAGAGTAAGAGGATTTTACCGGGTCAAAAAGAGGGGGTAATATTTCAATAATGTCAAAAAAAATTTAAGACATTAAAAGGTTTGATAATTATGTTAATACCAGGCTTTATGCTGGTAGGGTGATTATTGCTCGAACTGCGTCGTAAAATCGTGAGCTTGAAATTTGTCTACCTCCCCCGTTCTGCCCCTCACATATCTCAGGAGGTGACTATCACTGACGCGCACACTATAAGATAAATATGCTTCAAACACTTGTATTACAAAAACTCGAAATAAATCGAAAAGAATAAAGATCTTGATTTTATAATAATATGCGTTTCTAAAACATGTAGCTATAACTGCGTGTTCGGTTATGGCAGGTTTATACACCGTTAATGGCAGTTTAAGCGATACTCAGGCCGGGATGCGGTTTGTGGTAGAGGGCACTGCCTGAGGGTGCACGCCGTAGCTCGTAGTATCGGAGACCAGTATGAGAGTGGCGCAAGTCATAATATTCAAGCGATATTTTACTTATTATTATTCTATAAAATTATAAAACATTTTAAACTTTGGCGTTTTCTGTTCATTTATAAGTCCTATAACCTTTTTAGCTGAACTTTTCGTCGAGGGCTGAGAGTTATTTCCTCTACCCATGAGGGTAAAAAATGTTTCAAATGATTGAAATTTCAAAATTTTATTTTAAAAGACTGATTCGAGTATCCATCGAGATTAAGAAACTTTAATCGGGATGATGGGTTGATGATATCATCGGCGTGGAACCCAGTGATTAGAAAACTAGAAACTCGTTGTATGTCGCCTTGTAAACATGCTGATACTGTGAGTGTTGTGTGCCGTAACTATACAAATTATTTAGAACAAAAGAGGGTAGAGGAATTAGCTTCCCCCTTGAAGAAAAATAAATAAATTGTACATTGATAGCATTACACATGAAATTGTTATTTAAGTTTATATCTTGTACCAAACAACAAATACCTTATTAAAGCCATACCAGAGATATTTCCCGGTGGTTAGCAGACGCGTTGCTGGGCCTCAGAATGCATTCATTTTCCATAGACAGCCGATAGGAAATTATTTTTAAAACTATAATCTTAGAATTGCCAAGACTGGAGACTTTTTGTGCATGTCTATAACGCGAATTGAATTCTAATAAGTACTTTCGATGCAGAATCGTATATTATTGTTTTTGCGAGCGTAAAAAGAACATTTAAACGATTTTTAAATACTAATATAACATTGCAAATTTTTTTTTTTTCTGAATGACTAAATCGATTCTTCACCTTAAATGAAGTTCGGCTAAAAATGAGTTGTTTGCCTTGATTATATTATGAGCAGTTAAGAAGCAAGCTAAGTTATATTTTTTAATTTAATTTTAGGATATTCGGACGAAGTCGCAGAAATAAGCTAGTTAATTTACCAAAATTCTGCACAGCAAACAATGAGAATACAATTTAAACAATTTTATATCTTTAGATGTACCGTCAGCACATTTGTCGCCTCCTATCTTAAAAAATACAAAAGGAAAACTCAACTCATAGTAAGCGGTACTCTAAAGACACTAACCCCATAATTTAAAACCCAATTACATAATCACACCCACTGTACTATAGAAGACCTTCGTCAAAGAATATCGCACAGTCATCCATAATAATTTGTGAAGACATCGAAAGGGCGGAAACAGGGCTTTTATAGTTAATTCCGTACTACATTGCAGATAACGAAAACTATATACAATATGAACGTCAGTGGAAGTAAGGGCCGAGGCCGACCCAGACTTACCAACACAGAACAAATAAAGAGAGCTTTTTTTATTATTTATAGACGAACACTTGACCTCAATCATACCTGGTGGAAGGTGAAGATGAGTCCGACGATGAACCGCGTCCGCCTAACAAATGCCTATTCAGTCTTCTCTTAAAGATTCCCAGGTCATAAGATCGCGGAAGGTCATAAGACGTTAAGCTACGTCTGTATAAAGCGTGCCCCGACGAGACGGCTGAGCACACGCTCCAGATATGCCCAGCCTGGGCTTCGGAGCGGGCCGAGCTGGAGAGAGTGGTGGGTGGAGACCTCTCGCTGCCGACATTGGTTTCACTAATGGTCGGCAGCGAAAATGCATGGCGGGCGGTCCTGCGGTTCGCCGAGGACGTGCTAGCTAAGAAGGAGGCGGCGGAGCGGGTCCGGGAGGCGCTGGCTACAACATCTTTGGCAGCGCCGTCCCCACCTGCCAGCCGGCCTAGAAGAACAGGGCGCCGCAGAGCGGCGTTCCTCAGGAACGTCCGACTCTAGCGGCGACACCGGGCGGCACGCTTGAGGGAGTGTGTCGTCCAACAAGGGTGCGAGCGGCGCGCGATGTGTTCCCGCGTGCCGCTCTACAACACAGAGGCACGAGAGGGGTAGCTCTATACACCACCCCTCCCTAAACGAGTAGAGGCCTACTCACGGCCGCACGCCCAGCCGGTCATTGAGGATGAGACCCCAGTCGTGCCCTCGATGCCGGTAGGCGGAAGGTGGAACACCCCGGGGGTTTTAGTCGGTGCAAGCCCGACACACCGGGGGGTGGCCCTCACCTCTCCCCGAGGTCCGCTAGGGATTTCCCCCGGCTTACAAAAAAAAAATGTCTGTATAAAGCGTGACTCGGGTCGCAGGTACTATTTCTACGTGAACGAAGTCGCGGGACAGCGCATAATTTGTAATATAATATTATATTTGCGTAAAGTTTAAGCAAACTACTAAATCAACGTTCTAAATTATTTCTACTCACACCAAAAATTACGTAACATAATTGTATTTATTCTAAGTACTTCTAAAATGGTGCCTTTGTGTACCTAGACATAGTTTATTCGAGAGAGAAGCCATTAAGAGCAACACATTCTCAATGGCGGCCGACATTAGATCTTATCTCATACGATAGACATTTATCAGCACAAGAGATTTATTACCGCTTCCATTAAAATACAATTCGCTTCATACGAATTACCAAGACAATTTAAATTCATTGTTCTCATAATACCAACCATCTGACTTAATCTCCGCCATTAGATTCTCTCAACAGCAGAAAAGATTCTCTAGAACATTCTTCAATAGGTGACAGTCCTTCTTGATCGGGAATTTTTTTACTCTGAGACGGTAAAGTGACTACATTTCACATAATGGTAAGTACAGTGTAGTATAAAAACGACAATGGCTATCAAAGAATGAAAATCCATTGACAATATGTACTAGTGCTGTGAGAATGGCAATCAAACGTATACAGCTAGTCATGTATCTCTGCTCACCCTGAGAGGGACATAACGTGACGATATATGATTTATTATTATAAATTTACTAATGATGCAGCGTGAAAATTAACGAACGAAATTCTAAGCAATTCCACAGCCTCAATATTTAGTTACGCGAAATTCTTTAATTTCACACAAAAGGCGTGCATTATACTGTGTTTGTGGTGCTTATATAGCGTGGGAATAGTTGCGCGTGTTTAATATTGTGGACTTATAGTTATTTCTTATAATAATTATCACTATTTCTCAGAACAATCATAATTTTCTACGAGTTTAATGTGTTAATTTTGCGAAAGATTTATTCCAACGACAGTTATTATAACTTCTTTATTATTTTACGAAGTTACTTGATAAAAGCAGTTGGGTCTTGCTAGGTACTTATTACTTACAGTCGTTTAATTTCAAGCATTTTGATTTAACTTTTAAAACGTCAAAACAAAGGCTTGTGCAAATTTTCAGCCTATTTCTTATCAAAATTTGGCTTACTTTTTGATATATTATTTAGTAGGTACGCTGGATGATGTCCACGTTTCCCACCCTTAGAATTGGACGCCCGAGGCGCGGACCTCTGATTGCCTTCCCCCTACGGGTCCAGCCTGTGTGTAGAACAATATATTTGGAAACGAAAGCTTAGAAAGACTGTAGCTTTTCCCCATTTTTCTCAATAGATTCTGCAATATGCCATTTTTTTTGTAGAACTGGGAGCTATTCTAATAGAAGACTATTCATGTATGCCACTAGATTGAAATCCAGCGAGGTCATCCCATCACATCATCCAGTGGTTGTTAAGTCAAGCAATAAATACACCATAAAGCAAGTAATTAGCGGAATTAATTGCAGTTATAAAGAAACAAGTTTAAACACGCGATCACATTGTTTTGAAAGTGTAACTAATTTTAAAATAACCACAATATAATGACATTTAAACTTAATTTATCGAAATCCATTTGTTTTTTTTTTATAATTTATACAAGCGGATGCTTTAGCTCAAACACACCTGGTGGAAAGTGAAGATGAGTCCGATATCCTGTTCACTTTTTAACCTCGCATAAGACCTATTAAAGTATTTATAACGAGTACAAAACGCGAAAGTCTAAACTGAGACACAGTGATTACTCAGATTTCAGTCTCATGGTTTAATTTTTATTGACCTACATATACATATCACTCTACATCCTAGAATTGAGAAGTATTTAGAAAGATAATCTCTACCAAAACGCGTGGTTAAAAGTGAAACAACATAATTATATAATTCCTTTTTTTTATTAACACTGGCTCGATAAAGAGACTACATTACACTTGATGGAAAGCACAGCACAGTCAAGAACAACAACGACCGGCAAGGATTTGGGAGTCGAAGCTGCTCGCGTCCGTAGGCTTTACCCTAGTTTCCCTATACGTGACTCCTGGGTGGTGCTAAACGAGCAGTAGCGAGGTGGCAGGGCGTCGGTGCCCGTCTGGATCGCGACCACAGTACATGGGTGTAAAGTCCGCCATAGTGACCAGTTTCGACTTGTCGCGTTCCGGGATCAGCTTGTGTATATCCAGTAGCTCATATACCTAGAGACCTTCAGTCGTGGTATATGTGGGCCGACATGACGATGTTGACTATCAATGGATGTTCATCCTTTGATAGTCGCTTTCGTTTTTGGATTACACTGTACTTACCATCAGGTACTCTGCTGTCACTATGTCGAGCCAATGTAAAAAAATAAATAAAAAGAATCGGGAATCCCTTGACGCTCCATAATAAAAAGTAACTTATTCGCGCATAACACCCGTTAAAATATTAGGTCCTTACATATGAAATTGGCGTTTTTCGTACTGGCCACTTTAATCACAAATTTCTCCTCTTTGGTAAAGAATTCCAAATTCAAATTTGTACAGCTATAGACTCATGTATTTGTGCTTCGATGATCGTCATTCATTTGTTTTTTTCTTCTGTTTTTTTCTGTTTGCGTCACTCATTTTACAAAATGGAAAACTTAAAATATCGCATTATTTACGAGTACGAGTTCCGCCGTGGCACTAGTGCTACGGAAACAACTCGAAGGGTGAATGATGTGTATGGCGGTCGTGTTGCAAAAGAAAACACAGTTCGTTTTTGGTTCCAACGTTTTCGTTCTGGAAATTTCGACCTGCAGAACAAGCCCCGTGGACGGCCTGAGACTCAAGTTGATAATGAAGAGTTGAAGGCTATTGTGGAAGCGGATCCATCGCAAACCACGTCCGAGTTAGCTGCAGGCTGCGATGTTAGTGATAAAACTGTTTTAATTCACTTGAAGCAAATTGGGAAGATTAAAAAGCTTGAAAGGTGGGTACCTCACGAATTGACTGAAGCAAACCGGCAAACGCGCGTCGACTGCTGCGTTACATTACTAAACCGGCACAATAATGAAGGTATTTTAAACCGAATCATTACCTGTGATGAAAAATGGGTTCTTTACGATAATCGGAAGCGCTCAGCGCAATGGTTAGATCCTGGCCAGCCAGCCAAATCCTGCCCCAAGCGAAAATTAACCCCAAAAAAGTTAATTGTAAGCGTTTGGTGGACTAGTGCCGGTATTGTTCATTACAGTTTTCTCAAATCTGGCCAGACTATTACGGCTGATGTCTATTGTCAGCAATTGCAAACCATGATGGAAAAGCTAGCTGCTAAACAACCTAGGCTGGTCAATCGCTCCACGCCACTGCTGCTTCACGACAACGCTAGACCACACACTGCGCAACAGACGGCTACTAAATTAGAAGAGCTTCAATTGCAAAGTCTAAGACATCCTCCGTACTCCCCGGACCTTGCTCCAACAGATTACCATTTTTTTCGAAATTTGGATAACTTCTTGCAAGGGAAAAAATTCAACTCCGATGGGGCAGTCCAAATCGCCTTCAAAGATTTTATTGATTCCCGTCCGACTGGTTTTTTTAGTAAAGGGATCAATGAACTACCTATGAGATGGCAAAAGTGCATAGAAAATAATGGTTCATACTTTGATTAATTAAATATATTATATTAAAAAATATTCGACTTTTTGTTCCTCCCATACAAAACGCCAATTTCATATGTAAGGACCTAATATTTACAGTGGGTATAACACGCTAAAGTTTAAAATATTATATTATTACCTTTGGCGCATGTGTTATTACTTAATATTTACTAATTCTATGCACTGAATTAAGTTTTCCATTCAATAAATTAATAAAAGATATGTTTATTGCCTTTATGATCTCTGATGGCAGGCGTGGGTGTTGTAAATTACAGTTTTTAACATTAACACTATTTCTAATAACCACGATCATTTGTAATGATTAAAAAGTTTCATTCATTATTATTATTATATTATTCGGTGTGTCTATTATTATTATTATTTGTGTTAAGAAAAACTATATGTTGTTATAAAAATATTAACATTCAATATAATAAAGAAAAACTTAAAGATTTTTTTAATGGGCTCAACGTTCGTTCAGTGATTAGGCAGGTTAATAAATTATTAAAAAAGGGTGACACCATCAGAGTAGAATTCACACAGTATGAATGATATCTCCTCGTTCTATAGTCAGAGTAATGCTTGCCGATTGCATTAGCAACGAAGAAATAAGCAGAATATACGGTTAAAAAGGTTTTTTTATTAATTTATAGGCGAACGCCTAACCTCAATCACACCTGATGGAAGGTGAAGATGAGCCCGATAATGAACCGCGTCCGCCTAACAAAAGCCTATTCAGTCTTCTCTTAAAGACTCCCAGATCATAAGATTGTGGAAATATGGCCGCTGGAAGCATATTCCACTCCTTAGCCGTTCGCATGATGAATGTAGAAGCGAATCTTTTCGTGCAAATATAAGGAACATCCACCACATACGGATGGTATCCAACACGATGCCTTGTGGTTTTGTGATGGAATGGGGCTGGTGGAATCAAAGAATGCAGTTCCTGAGAATACTCTCCATTGTGCAACCAGTAAAAGGTACAACTTAAGTGGTTGTGTTCCTCGACAAATGCGTTTTACTATCTATAATTCCTTAGTTAAATCACATCTATTATACCTGATTGAAGTTTGGGACAGTGCTACAAAAACGAAGCTACATGAATTACAAACCCTACAAAACAAATTAATAAAAAATATTTTTCGTTATCCATATCTTACAGCTACAAAGACAATATACAATGAAACAGGATTATTAAATATACAACAACTATATATTTATAATAAATGCATCATTATTAAAAAAAAATATTGATAAAAAAATCAATTTAAATTTATTTTTAACAAAAATACTCTCTCTTGATACAGCGCGCAGTACTCGCCGAGCAAGTTTGCTTGTGCTTCCTAAACCACGGACCAATTGTGAAAAACGGAATATCACTTTTGAGGGAGCACAACTCTACAATGCGTTACCCTCCTGCATTAGAAACGCTGGCTCGCTCGGCATATACAGAACTAAATTACTACAATATATTAAAGATAAATACTAACAAATATGGTTCTGTGTTTGCCAAGTGAGCTCTTAGTATTTTACTGTTCCAGATAGTTTTTAAACAAAATGTTCTCATGTAAGTGATTTTGTATCTTAATGAGAATAAACTCTTTGAACTGAAAAGACCGTGAGGCAGGCAACTCTACGTCTATGAAGGTACGCATACTTCGATGGTTCAGGTGCGTGGAGTGCATGAATGATGAAAGGATGACGGAAAAGGTAGACAACAGGACTATTAGTAGAAGTAAGAGTCGGGGCCGAGCGGGACTTACCTACGCGGACCAAATAAAGAGAGATCTCATGGAGGGTAATGTCACAAGTAGAGATGCCACGAATATTCGGCAACTATTCGGTATTCGGCCTATTCGGCCTCTTCTCTTGCTATTCGGTATTCGGCCGAATAGTATGTACTATTCGGCCGAATACCGAATACCAAATCATGTAAAAAAGACACGTCATATTACTCAAAATTATGTATTTATATCCTAATTACAACACTTTAGCAATTAAAATTGATCTGTGGTAAGTTGTGATGAATAAAAACAAGCTTTTTAGCATTTTTTTGTTAGCAAACGATTACGCTTTTCATCGTAAATGTTACCAGCCTCAGAAAATAACCTCTCACTAAACACGCAACTTGCAGGAATATTCGGCCCTTCAGCCGACAGTGTTGCCGAATATTCGGTATTCGGCCAATTCACTATTCGTGGCATCACTAGTCACAAGTACGTGGAAACGGCGAGAGTCCATAAAGAGTAAATTTGTAAATGTTAAGGAATTTCTTCATACGTTTGAATGTGTCAAATATAGATTGTGAAAAATGCCATGTAGTGTAATCGATAATATTTTAGTAGCGAGATAATCGTATCTTGTTTCAAATCTTGGCTACCCCGGTGGTCGCAGTGTCAAGGTGATTAATTTCTCGACACACTGATCTGTGAAAAAATGGACAGATTTAGCTTTATAGTTCAGTATGGTTCACGGTTATTTGAAAATAAAATTATTTAATACTTGTTATCAGAGATGGGAAAAATGTAATCTGATTAATGATCAACGATTACAAAATGTAGTCGTAATTTTAATTTTCTTGGTTTGTAATCATGATTAAAATCCATTTAAAACATTAAGAAATCATAAATGTGTATAGATTCTGGGATTTTGTAGTGTTTAAAACATAAATGAGCAAAATGCAGTCATGTTAATGGTAAAAAACGTAAAATGTAATTGTTAATCATTTTCATTAATCTGATTACATTTTGCCCATCTATGCTTGTTATTAAAGACTTAACAAAACCCTTCAATAAAGTTTTTGTAAACTATTATTTATAAACAGCCTCATACACATATGACCACAATCTCACCGGATAGAAAGCGATGATAACGACAATGATGTTTTCGTTTCGTAACATAGTTATATATGAGATTCAGGGTGCTTTCCTAAACTGGGTCGTGACTCGTGACCATAGATGGGCAAAATGTATCAGATTAATGAAAATGATTAACGATTACATTTTACCTTTTTTAACAGAAATATGACTGCATTTTGCTCATTAATGTTTTAAACACTACAAAATCCCAGAAACTATACACATTTATGATTTCTTAATGTTTTAAATGGATTTAATCATGATAACAGAGCAAGAAAATTAAAATTACGACTACATTTTGTAATCGTTCATCATTAATCAGATTAGATTTTGCCCATCTCTGCTCGAGACCATAGTGCACTAGTGTAAACACCTTCACAGTGACTCGCTTCGGCCTGTCGTGTTTCGAGATCAGTTTGCGTACATCCTGCTGTTTATGTAGAGATCGTTCGTTGTATACAGGTGGGCTGACGTGTCGGTGGCAACTGTCGACCGATTTGCGTCCCTTGTCACTTGTTGCCATCCTTGCACTACATTGTACTTACCATCAGGTGCTATGAAGTCACATCTTCGAAACAATATAAAAAAAATAAGATAACACATGGTGATGCAATAAAGAGAGCGAGAACACCAGCACATCCCCTCGAAATTCGACGGCCTAGGTATCGTTGCAGGAGAGATGCCTTCGCACGCGACTAGCGAAATATTTCTTCCTAACAATGACCAGTACTACAGAGGAAATCTGCTGCTCGGACGACACGGAGGCTATGTGTATACCAGGGATGTTACGGAGCTTCGACTCCGACTCCGATAAGTCGGAACTTCCGATCGTTATTACACCTTCGGTTCCGACTTCGGTTCCGAAACTTTTTAATCGGAGGTATTCATCGGAGGTCACCACCACTGTTGTAGTCAATTCATTTAATTTTACTTTATATGTTGTTGAAACATAATATCAATTAATCAAACAATCAGTGCTACTTAATTTGTAGAAGACATTTTTTTAAATTAAGATTAAAAAATATGATTAAATTATTAAATTTAAAACTAAATGTACATTTAAATTTATTACTAAAAGGTATTTTTATTTTACATTTACATTAAATTAAGTAAAATAGAAATTAACACAAAAACAACCCTGCAGCAAATTTGATTTAATTTGTTCACTGGACAATGTTCACTGGAGGATAACGGTTTCTGATATATCCAACATCACAACAATATCTGTTGACCCAACTTGATATACACCGGCGATGCGCTTGAGGGAGCGTGCCGCCCAACTTATCCAGGCGAGAGCGCTGTGTGACCCCGGGGGTTTTAGTCGGTGCAAGTCCGACAACCAAAGAGCTCCCTGAGGTCCGTCAACAATATCCCCCGGGCTATCAAAAAAAAAACCTGATATACGCTTGGAAACAGTCTCGATCCTCAACATCTGTCTACACACGAGGGAGATGTAGAGGGAAATGGATTATGCTGTTGTCAATTCAAAAGTTCTGGCTTATACTTTCGAATACATGTATCAATCCTGCACCATATTAAAATGGGATCAAATTTAAGATATAATAAGGTAATCGCTTTGTCAGAGTACTATGAAAATGTTAATAAGAAACAGCAATTTTCTTTGTCTGTGTATTTGTAAATTTATCACTTTCTAATTAAAAAGGTTCACTGAATAATGTTTTTATTTGTCCCTTAATAAAACTATTTTATTCTGCCGTCACTTGTGACTGACATTGCCTCCGACTCCGATTCCGACTCCGAATCCGACTCCGATAAATCAAATTTAAAAACGCCGACTCCGACTTTGGTTCCGATAAAACTGCCTCCGTTACATCCCTAGTGTATACGTCCCACGCTCCGCCTCAAAGAGAGGTCCTGAGGGGTGGGCGTGAAGCCTTACTGTCCGCCGGACCTACCACCGCCAGTATTTTTACCCTTGTTTCTCAATTATAAGGGTTTATTCAAAGTAAATACCATTTATCGCAGGGTTAACTAGTATCATATAACACCTTTTTTATTTGCAATCGTTTATCCTATGAGAAAAAGCGAATTAAAGACATAATTATTATAATAGCCAATAAAACTACTGAACCCTTTAGTAATCAAACAACCTTGGCTATTTTTACAGCATCTCTTCCGATCGCATCCAGTCTGTCAGCTTTTTATGTACCGTAAAGGTTTACATTAAGTAAAGTACATTTTCCACTCGCCCTCGCTGCATTTAAGATAAAACGTGATAATAAAGTCAACATCAAGATTAAAATTAGAATAATGATGGCGCATGTTGTGTTATGGGGACTTAAATGGGTTAAACACCACCTCGCTTTTATTATCAATTCACTAGTTAACGGATGCGGTTCTACTTGCTTTTAATTCTATTTTATATTGGCTTAACAGAGTGCCTAGAAGTCGCTAAGGGACGAGCATTCCTTATCATGCCAACCTACTCATACTACGATGCACTCATATCACGGAGCTAAGCACTGAGAAAATCAGTGAAGTAACATTTACTTTGGCTTTAATTAAATAATATTATATAATTTGTAAAGCTTGAGCAAAGTCAAAGTCGTGTCTATAAACCGCAGCTTGAGACTGGAACTCTATCTAGAGTTAAATATACGGTAATGAGCAGCGAGAACTCTAAAAGATCTCATAATAATTCAATGCTAAATGCTACACGGGTGTAAAAGTGATTATTTTTATCATTTCTGCCGGCATTGTGGCGATTAAGCGAAATGACTTGCGTGCGTGATGACATATTTATAAAGTGTCGGAGATTGTAGTAAATTGGATAGCTGCGTAATCATTATGTCGTTAGCTGTTATTGCTGGATTTAAAATGTTAACTTAGTATTGTGTTTTATTTTTAATAAATCACTTTTTTATTCGCATTCCGAGATGGCCACATCTCTCTAATAGTAGAGTTTGTCTTTTATGTGTACAGAGCGCAAATTACTCTATATTGTTTATTCACATGACAACTGATTATATATTTTATTTTATACAGAGTAATTTTATAGATGAGGGAGATATTACAGGAAACAATAATTTGTACTTTCTTGCAATTATTCGTAATATAAATGTAAATAACTATATTCAATAATAAATCGTAAAGAAACATTGTTGAATAAATGGGAATTGATTCGTTAAAACTTTGAACACCGTAGCGCGTTCGGCGCACGATTGATTGGTAAGTATATAAAGATTACGTAATTTTAGGTAAACGTTATCCAGGCTTTAGTTGATTGGCGTAGTCGTTTTTTGTACAGTACCAGGCTTACCCTCAGGCGTGGTTGTGGTCACTATGCCGAGTCAGGATAAAAATAGATATATTTATATATGTATAATAGTTACTGAGTTAGAATATAGCTCCTTTGTAACAAGGAATATTGGAGCAGACCACTTGATCACGCTCGCGCACTCAATGAGAAAAATCGATGCGGAGCGGTGTCGAATGAGGATTTTAAAGCTATTACCACGTGGTTCTCAATTATTATTATAACATATCTTCTCCAAAGCTAAACACCAAGTTTTCTGTATGTAGAACAAAATTTTAGGCTTCTATGTTCTTAAATATTGTGAACGTAGATTAAAACTGTATTGTAATATGATATTTTTAAACTTATATTTGTTATTCTGAGATAATTTTGATTTGTATTAATGAAGATAAAATTGAGGCAGTAATCTAATTTTTTTTATAATGTACCTAATGCAACAGTACTAAATAATTACAAGACTTATTTTACGTAACATAGCAACAAATTTTATTTAAAAATATATTTCTAATAAAAATAAGCTACATTAAGTCAATGGATATATGTGGTCTCTTAAATACATGAATAAATAGTAATACAAAAATATATTATTAAAAAAAGATTTTGTAACAAATATATTTTGTTAAATTTTATAAATTTCTACACTTTCTTCACATTATTTTAATAATCAGTTATTTATATATAATTGTATAGAATTTTTAATTTTCTTGGATTGTAGAAAGTAGGGTTTTTGTTGATGGGTCTTCTGGTAGTACTCACTGGTTCCTTGGGAAGTTGTAAGCCAGCCCGTGATGTGTTCGACAAGGAAAATGTGTAGTAAGACAGACCTCAAGTGTAGATTATGGCTCCAACAACCCCCAACAATTCCAATTTTTTTTTGGGAGTCGAAGCTGATAGATATTAGATATTTTTCCGTAGGCTTTACCCTAGTTTCCCTACACGTGACTCCTGGGTGGTGCTAAACGAGCAGCAGCGAGGTGGTAGGGCGTCGGTGCCCGTCTGGATCGCGACCGCAGTACATGGGTGTAAAGCCCGTCATAGTGACCAGTTTCGGCTTGTCGCGTTTCGGGATCAGCTTGTGTATATCCAGTAGCTCATATACCTAGAGACCTTCAGTCGCGGTATATGTGGGCCGACACGACGATGTAGACTATCAATGGATATTTATCCTTTGATAGTCATCTTCGTTTTTGGACTACACTGTACTTACCATCAGGTACTCTGTAGTCACTATGTCGAGCCAGTGTAAAAAAAAAAACAATTATGCTGCTATAATTGCTTTAACAGTGACGTGCATAGGATATTTGGACAGGGTAGGCAGAATTCGCGTAATTCATCTGATTATTATTATGATAATAAATATTATATTGCTCTCATAGGAAAGATAGATGGCGTGAATATACAATAGATATAAATATAAATGGTTCTTTTTTTTTATTTTAAGCAATTTATTTCACACTTATTTATCTTCAGGACATGCAATGCTTTTATGCATCTATGGAATGCAAGCTACTGGCTATAAAATATATACACGAAGCTGGACTTGTGTAATTACTCCGTAGGAACAGTTTGTTATATAAAACTAAATATCATCAAAATAGTGACTTGTGTGGTTTCTCAAATAATCGTTTGAAATAACTAAACAATGAAATTGATTCGACTCTCCTTACGTACACTTGTCACCCGCATGAAGGCAAGTGAATAGCCGTTGCTAAGCTACGGTGAAACCAAACCTGTAATGGCTGCGGTCCCCGTCGATACGCGGATAGCTGTTACGTCTTGTGGTCGAACCTTAAACACAGGACAGTTATAAATAAATTATCGTGATTAATGCCATTGGAACATTAGAAAATTATTGTGAAAATTTCAAGCATATATATGTATAAATTGATAGAGACGTAAGTTTACCTAAAATAGCCTTAAAAGACCTTCGGTTGTGACATATGTTTACTGAATTGAGACCACTCCAATGTAGCCTTGAGTTTCGGCGTTTTTCTCAAGGTAGTCGCTTCCAAAACTCTAGTAAATCACTGTTAAATTCTTTCTCTGTCTGGCCCACCAAGTCGAGCTTCGTACCCACAGGGGTGCCCTTGCGTTGCCACCCAATACGCTGGCTGAGCACTTAAATGCTCGCTTCTTCCGCCCAGTGGAGTTATAAAGGCCATCTCCGGCAAACAGCATAATAAACTGCCGAAAAAAGCTAACGTGAGGACGAAAATTTTCAATAGATTCTTGTCACTTACCAGTTGCTGCCGTCCTTGGACTACGCTGTGCTATCCATCAGGTGTGGTTTACTTACTTTATCGAGCTGATATTAAAAAAAAACCTGATGCAAAATAAAGCTGAGACCGATGACTTTCACTCAACAATTATCGATTCATCATTTGTTTTTAGGCTATAAAAACAATTTAGTTAAATTATATGCCTATAATTTTAAAATTTTTGATTTCTGTAACAAAGTTCTTGTATATATGTGTTATCTTCTATAATATAAAAATGAATCCGATTTGGCTGATTTCTTTTTTGTTGTATTTGATGAAGTCTGAGGAAGGTTATTACGGAGAGAAAAAATTTAAAAATTCCCTGCAACAGTTCAAAAATAACACTTTTCTATATTCTCATAGAAAAAATTCGTAATAAGTCATTTTGAACTTTAACACTATACCATAAAGTTTAAATGTCAGTGGACGGGTTCCGGGAAGGCAAAACAATTATTGAGTGACGTATAAATATTAATGACAGTATTTGTCAATTTTTATACATATAGAATTAAGGCCAGGTTCCTTCAAACAATTTCAAAAAACAATGTGACTTTGTCTTAGAAAAATAGGGCAGAACAAGGTCTGCCGGGACAGCTAGAGTGTTATAAATATGGAGTTATTAGGAAATATAAAGAAATAGTATTAGCATTTGATGAGCTAACTTCCTTTTGGCGCATCACAACACAGTAATTAGTTTTGTTGTTTTGTATCTTGATTAGCCTATCCTTCTGTTTTATGTTGTAGTGTGTGTCAGATAAATGCTTTTTCTTTCATTACATTTTTATCCTGACACGGCACAGTGAGTGACACTATGCCTGATGGTAAGCATAGTGCGGTCCAAAATACGACCACGACTCAATGGTAAAGAAAAAACTGTCCACAGTCGCAGTGATCATGCCGTTCTGCACAAACATCTCTTCACGCTTCATTTAAAACAGCCAATATCATAGGATAGTGGAAAACGGTCGCCGAAACACCATTTAGGGAGTCGAAGGTGCTCGCGTCCGTAGGCTTTACCCTAGTTTCCCTACACGTGACTCCTGGGTGGTGCTAAACGAGCAGCAGCGAGGTGGTAGGGCGTCGGTGCCCGTATGGATCTCGACCACAGTACATGGGTGTAAAGCCCGTCATAGTGACTAGTTTCGGCTTGTCGCGTTTCGAGATCAGCTTGTGTGTATCCAGTAGTTCATATACCTAGAGACCTTCAGTCGTGGTATATGTGGGCCGACATGACGATGTAGACTATCAATAGATATTCATCCTTTGATAGTCGCTTTCGTTTTTGGACTACACTGTGCTTACCATCAGGTACTCTGTAGTCACTATGTCGAGCCAGTGTAAAAAAAAAAATCCACAACCCAACGACTTAGCAAAAGTAAGATTTAGAAAACTTGTTAATGTTAGCCGAACTCGTTATCTTTTTCTACAGGCAAAAGGCTCGCGAGTGAAGCCTTATTTGAATAGATATTTTATGATCTGTTTGTTTGTAATAACAATTAGTCACAGCCGTTAAATTTCCGATTGAACTGAGGGATGTTTGAAAGCGATCTGTCTGATAAAGGTCATTCGCACTAGTCACAAACGGACCAGACATTGCAAATACCATATATACAATTACAAATCAACTTTTTTGAGGCTTCAAGAGGCTTTCGCTGCCCGTCACCGAAGGCAAGTACATTAATCATATCTTCGTCTCTTTCAGGTGCTTATGAGAAAACATTTGCGAGGGAAAGGGACAGGGACACCGCGGAAAGGCGCGCGCGTTGCCAGTGCCTCGGCGCGTCAGTTTTCGTGAAATAACGCGACGCATGAGTTGTGTTGTTTGTGAAAAAAGTTACTTGAGTTTTTGAGTGTATGGTTTTTTGTGTTGAGTGATCATTTTAAGTGTTTATAGGTCAGTGCTATGTTTGTTTGTTTTGTGATAGATCGGTCTTATTATTGCGCTCTGATCTAAGTTACAAAGTTAAGTTTTAGCAACGATTACCAAAACGTCCGGACTCGTTGGATGTTTACGAGGTAAGTTTTTTTAATAGCGTTTATATTTTTTTACAATCGATAGTCCAAAAATGATCACAATCAATCTTAATGTGAAGCAGTTGAATATATCCGCTTGCTATGTCAGTCTATAGATTCGAATCTCGACTGGAGCAATATTAAGATAAACGATAATTTTCCGGTGTAACTTTTTCGCTATCGGTTCCTTTCGTATACTAATTAATCACCACGCTATATCCCATTCGGGGTGAGCAGAGATACATTATTGGCTATAACCACTTTGTGCTTACATGTCGTACCCAACGTGACCAGTGGCGCAACTGACCGCCATCCTCAGGGCACTTACACATAACATTTCTATTAGATACCATGCGGGTTTCCTCACTATGTTTTCCTGCAGCGATGAGCATGTGGTGCCTAAAACCGTATGCAATCTGGAAAAACCCAGAGGCACGCCCCGGGATTCGAACCTACGACAATTCGCGTCGGCCGCGCATGGAGTCCAGTAAAAATTTTTTTCGTCTAAACCGAAACTCAAACTTTTGAGGCAACGTTATCAAAAGTTAAAGCTATTTACACCGCATAATTATTTCATATATACGCAGGGGAATCGAATTACTTGAATTACTACGGGAAAAGGTTACTTGCTAAGGCTGAGATTTAAAGCAACTACTTTGACTTTACTCAAATATTATACATTATATCATTTAATTATTGTCAAACGATTTAGTAAGTCACTAATTTCGTCAACTTGGACTTGGCTTTGCGAATGCTTGGGCTTTACTAAAGTTCCTATTACATATACAGTTTATTCTTCAAGATTTTTAAACAATCTCTAAGGAAAGTATAAGAAGCGTTTACAAATATATATTTTCGAAATCAGCGCTTTTCAATGACAATAATTTCGCCAACATATGTTGCCATGCCCGAATCAAACTCAAGGGGGGACCGTGCACCGGAAGCCAAATTCCAGGGTCGCCAGATGAATACATCACAGCTCACCCACTGAATAATATACCTAATCAAGTGGGCCAACCTCGCCTTAAAAATTGGCCCCAAAATACTAGCCTCGGTTTTGACGTTTCAAAAGTTAATTTCAAAGTCTCATAAGATGTGGTTACCACGTTTTAAGTTATGCAAGTTTAAATAATTTTTCCTGAATATATCGCTTCATATGCGATAAATGGTATTTACATTTTCACAAAATTGTTGAGCAGAAAATCTCTAACAATTGTGCTGTAAATATTTTTATTTGATTAATCCATATAATTGATGAACAGAAGTACAAGGACTGGCGGGAATTGATGTGTCTGACAGAAGTTTTTGCCGCGCCTCGAAATAAAATTGCTAGATCCGAGGCTAGATGTCACTTAAAGAAAATAGCCTTTTAATCTTTGATATTATCACTCCCGTTAGCTGAGAATAACGTTTGTCAAGACCCAATATCTTATAGCACAAGGAAAAGGAAAAATCCGTAAATCGTAAACTTACATTACAGATCACGATCCGCTAAGAGCTAATATTAACTTGCAATTACTTTTTCAATCAAGAAATGTAATTTAAACATCCAATAACCAAATTAATTACCATTTCAATTGCTCTATTTTATATAAACTAAAACATTTAAGCAGATGTTATTAAAAACTATAGCAATTAAGGATATTATTCGTACTTAAATGAAGACATTTAGATGTAATTATGTAGTAAAATTATTAATTTCTGTGGCAATAAAATATAATAGTTTTTATTGATATATTATTTGATTAAAAGATATAATTCGCCTATCTTTTCGTGAGCCGTTAATACTCATGCGTTAAGAGCGCGCGGGCGTTCAGATACCTTGCTATAATTAATTATTCGAACAGATTGAGCACTAATCACGTGATTTATTCATTTCGTTTCGTTAATTTATTGTTGGCAACTTACTTTCTTTTAAGTTTTACGGTACAAAATAGAATTCGTCGATCAGTTGCGCTACTGGTCGCGTTGAGCACGACATGTAAGCGTAAAGGTGATACAACCATTAATGTACCTCTGCTTACACTGAAAGGGATATAGTGTAATGATATATTCTTTAGATATAGTCTATCTTTCTCTAATTAGCTAAATTATCTTTTCCAATCCCGTTTCATCATAAAACCACTAGAAATCGTGTCGGACACCATCCGTATTTGGTAAACATTCCCTTTATCCGCAGGAAAAGATTCGGTTTTATATTCATCATGCGAAAAGCTAAGGAGCGAAATATGCCTCCAGCACGATCTTATAACTTGGGAGCCTTTAGGAGAAGAGTGAATAGGCATTTGTTGGGTGGGCGCGTTACTATCAAGTCTAAAGCATCTTTTTTCATAGAAAAAAAAACGAACCAAAAATCGTTCTCTTTTATCGTTGCGACTTTCAAATAACAGCCAATATTAATCATTAGATAGAGATCATCAACGACAATGCGTCGTTAACAGAGCCTCCGCGCTATCTAGAGTAAGCAGACCCCGTATCGGCCGTACGGAAAGCAAAGATTTTATCTAAGGAAAAGACATCAACGCGATCGCTGTGCTTCACTTTTAAAATTTGTATCAATTTTTTATTACATTACATTGTTATAAACACAATAAAAAGAAATGCAGTTTATAATATGGCTAAGATAGATATATAAAGGAAAGATTCAAACATTGAAATTCAAATATAAAAATGTTTTTAACTAGAATCACGTTCAAACAAATTTTGCTAATTTCGTAAAAATTAACACAATTTTTTTAACTTATCATTCTCTAATTCCAAAAACCTCATTTCAACGTAAAACCACTAGACACCGTGTCTGATACCATCCGTATATAATGAACGTTCTTTATATCCGCACCAAAAATTCGCTTCTGCATTCATCATACGAACTGGTAATGAGTGGAATATGCATCCAGCGAGCATGTTTCCTCCTTCTTATATGATTTGGGAGCCAAAGAGTTAACAGGGATTTGTAGGGCGTACGAAGTCCATTATCGGACTCATCTTCACCTTCCACCAGGTGTGGTTGAGGTCAAGCGTTCGCCTATAAAATATTTTAAAAAATTCAAACCACATGACATTTGCTAACAAAAAAGTAATGTAATTTTTAATATACGTAAAACTGATTAGATTATGAACATATTTCAGTTACCAGAATTGCCCCCTTGATAGTTACAAATTACAAACATGAGATAGCGCCGTATAAGTGCGTCTAAAATACATCTAAAGATCAAACAACACATCTACATGTAAATAGGCCCGACAGCCTTGGCTTTTGTCGGAGATTTCGAGCGAATTAGGCAACGTAGCCTCGCACTACCGCCGCGCCGTGCCGCACGTACCCCGCACGCATACGGAGGTCGAAACACGCAAACAGTTCTATATACGCATGTGTCTATTTATCCGATCCAAGGCTTCGATTTCGATTAACTTTGACCAAAAAACCCTTTTTTTATACTGGTTCTACAAAGTCAGTACATTTTACATGATAGTAAGTACAATGTAGTCCAAGAACAGGAAAGACTGCCAAGGGGTGAAAATTCGTTGATAGTCCCCGTCGCCGTCGGCACACAAATACCACGACGGAAGGTCTCCAAGTATAAACAACTGATATATACACAAATTGGCCTGAAACGCAACAGGCCAAAGCGAGTCACCAAGACGGTCTTTACACGTGTGTACGGTGGTCACGGCCCAGTTGGGGCAATCGCTACCACGGCATCCGCCACCGCCCACCATATTCGATACAATTTCAAAGAAGTCGTAATTTTAGCTAAACCCATTAGGGTTTAGCTAAAATAATAATAATGTTTATAAGCTTCAAATTAAGACTAATTTGTATATTAATTTTAAATTACTTTTAATAAGTTTGCGATTATAAGACAAAATCTGCCAGAAGCTGAAGGTTTTAAAATCCTAAAATAATCAATTCAAGATTGTCTAAAATCATCAGGCAGCTTTGCATGATTTTCATGCAATCGTCAGCGATTTGCTTCGATGGAGAGGCAGTTCTGGTGGCGTCCTGAGCATTTTGGCTGAGAGAGTGGATTAGCTTTTCATGCAGTTATGGGTGAAGAGGCTCATCCACTCTGGTATTTATGTTGTACATTAATATTATCTAAAAATATATATATTTTTAAGATTGTTCATTGTTTGTTTTTGTCTGTATATTAGAGAAATCTCAAATAAAGCTATTATTATTATAAAAGGGAAGAATATATTTAATTTTAAAACCTTTATATGCAAGGTTTGGTTATTTATCATTAACGTCTATAGTTTATTTAAATGAGGTCACAACTTCTCAAAAGGTGGCTACGTGGAGAATTCGATCAGTCAGTAATTATTATTCCAGAGTCGTTCACTCAGTGCATCCATATTGTACGGATTTATGAGGACATTTCGAAATTCCAAAGGTCTGTGTATACCTACACTAAAGGATTTAATGAATAATTTCACAATAATTATATTATCAAATATCTCATCTTATCTTCATAAGATTACCCTCGGATGTTTACAAAGTGATTTTAAAGACGATGGAGATATTCAGGGAGGAGATTTAACATTCGCTTCTAATTACAAAAATGCAAAAATAGTGACATATTAAATAACTATAATAAAAATAATTTCTTTTAAAACAAAGTACGTACCAACGTACGTCAACATAAAATCAACGTATTGCTCAATTCGAATAAAAAAAACCTGTGACGGAAAACATCGTGAGAAAACCCGCATGGCATCTAATAGAAATGGCATATGTAAGTGTCTTAGGAAGGGCGATCTGCTGCAGCACTGATCACGATGAGCATAACATATAACCGCAAAGTAGATACAGCCACCAATGTATTTCTGCTCACGCCGTAAGAGATATAGCGTGACGATATACATATATGGGCAAAATGTAATCATATTAATGAAAATGATTAACGATTACATTTTACGTTTTTTGCCATTAATATGACATTACAAAATCCCAGATTGTATACGCATTTATGATTTCTTAATGTTTTAAATGGATTTAATCATGATTCAAGAATCAGGAAATTTAAAATTACGACTACATTTTGTAATCGTTCATCATTAATCAGATTACATTTTGCCCATCTCTGACGATATATTATGTTTGCAAAGCAAAACACATTCTGCATTTTAAACTGTTTATAATAGTATATCTTTCCAAATGTCATAATATCTTAATGTAGAACAAGATTTAGTGAATAATAAATTACTTTTGAAAGTTTCCACCGGCATGCAAATTTTTTTATTGCTCATAAAGTGTTAATTCAAAACTGTAGAATGAAGCTATCACATTTTTATGGTAAGCCATAAAACGTGGTCTCGTGCGCATACGCTTGCAAATCGATGTTATAAACTAAATTATGTAAGTCTTAGAAGACTCTTTCACACAAGTGCCTTTTAAAAGATTACTGTCAATAAGGAGGGTTTTTGACCCTGAGTAATTCAAAATTTTTAAAATGAAACTTCTAAAGAATCGCTGTGATTTCAAACCGGACGGAACGGAAAAACGACAGGTAAGAGACACAAATACATAAATTTGTGAGCCAGAGCGAGAGAGCAAATGTAAAACGACAGTTAAGAGACACAAATACAAAAAAAAACCCTAGCGATCATGTTGACCTGTAAAAATATCTCTACTCGCTACGTTTAGAGAACCCCATATCATAGGACAGTGGGAAAATGCTCGTCGGAAAACCATTCCACAGATCAACGAATTGGCTGCAGTAAGAGATAGAGAACTTCTCAGTCCTAGCCGGGATGTGAGCCACCTTATAGCTGTGACTCTGAAAGCCCGCGCGCATGGTTCTGCTATGGAAGGTAGTGGGTTTTATTTCTTACGTTTTTATATCTATAGTTAAACCAATATAAAATAGAGTATATTAGGAATTGTTTTAAAAACATGAATATATACTTAGATATTTACTGTGAGGCATAACTTAGTATTGGCATTTCTTCATTTAACAACCGTTTCTCTAACATTTTTTAAGTGCAACATTACGCCAACTCTTTATTAGGCGTAGCCAGGGAGAACGGAACTTATAGCATGTAGACGTAACCCGATACGCAGTTGTCGCCCTAAGGGTCGTTAGGGTGTTACGAGACGTGCGGGGTAAGAGGATGCGCGCGCGCACGGGACGCTTTGAAGTCAGTCGACTACCGAGACCCAAGGCGGGAGTACGTGCGTGTACGTCGCAGTTCGGTGTGCCTTAAAGTGCAAATAAACTGTAAAACGCCAAACTCGTGTCTTCCTAAAACCACACCCACGACCACCGGTCATAAACTCTATTTCTCTCTATTCTTGCAAATTTATTTTACTTCCTTGACATTAATTAATCCCTTGATGTGCTGTTTCCGTGTACTTGTGACATTACCCTCCATCAGAACTGTCTTTATTTGGTCTGTGTAGGAAGTCTTGGTCGGCCTCGGCTCATACTTCCACGCACAATTATATTGTATATCTTTATCGTCATTCTTTCATTGTTCATCCCCTCCATGTGCCCGATGTAGGAAGATCTTTAGCCATTTTGACATATTCAATTATAGCTTATTGTACACGGGTTCTACAAGTTTAAAAGTGAAAATGAAATGAAATGAAAAAGTATTTATTTCGCCACAAATATACAAAAAAAAAACAGAAATTTAAATGTAGCAACACAAACAACACAGAAAAAACAAAAGAAAATACAAAACATATAAACATGGCGAAAATGGGCCCTTCATCAGCCTAAAGCCACAGAGGAAGCCTGCAGCGCTGATTTTCATGAAGGGCCCCGGTCGTATTACATCTTATAACAATTATCGTTAAACAACAAAATACATATAGCTTAAATAATAAATACAAGAGATACTAAAATAAACTATTACATACAATAAATAAATGGACTACAAAATGTATTAGTGATAGATACTATAGTAAAAATATATGTATATCTAAAAAAAAGAGCAAAAGTATAAAGTAGCAATAGTGTCGTTTTTAATAGCGCTGTAAACACACATTATATCACGACACAGTGCTATTTCATATATTAAAATCTACAGAAAGGAACCGGTAGAAACTATTGATCGATTTTACCTGTAATATAAGGTATCATAATGTTTTTAATTTAAATAATGTCATATCGAGTTTGGGGCAATTAGCATATCTCGCATCTCGCCTGTCTGTGTGAAGCCATCAGAATGTCAAGGGAAGTTATAAAGAGTGTAACCGCATTTTTATTAATAAAATTCGTCGGATATTCGGTAGAATATTTTGCTTGTAAGTTTTCTTTCATATATTCATACATATATATTACCACGATATACCCCTGATTAATTAGGTACCACTAATTTGTATGGGATACTCGGTATGTATCTTATAGCATGTAGACGCCGCCCGATACATGCATGGTCGTGTGTACCCATACGCCCTAAGGGTCGTTAGGGTGTTACGGGACGCGCGAGGTAAGAGGTGCGCGCGCGCAAGGGATGCTCTAGCTAAAGCAGTCGACTACCGAGACCCGAGGCTAGAGTACGTGCGTGTGCGTCGCAGTTCGGTGTACCTTAAAGTGCAAATAAACACCACACCCACAACCACCGGTCATAATCTGTATTTTGTACTTTATCTACCCTATTTATGTCCCTGTTTATTATAGTGAACAGCTGTAATATTAGCACCGCGGCGTCCGCGCATGCAGTTCCATCGAACCTCGGCTGGCCATCATCCCTGGATAGAGCGTACACACCCAGCTCACGCTAAATCGAGTGCTCTTTGAGATTGGTGACAGGACACATGATATGTATGCTCTGTGTTGTTCTTTTTTTTCGTAATAAACGTTTTTTTCGAGGTGGGCAGAGATACATCAGTGGTTCTATTAATTTTGCACTTATATGTCGCACACAACGTAACTAGTAGCGCAATTGATCGCCGTTCTCACAGCACTACTATATCTTACATTTTTATTATGTGGCAAGCATTTTTCCTTATAATGATTTCCTTTACCAGTGCGTATGTGGTATTTAAACCCGTATCTTTTTTGGAAAAACCCAGAAGTACGTGCTGAGATTCTAACCAATGGCCATTTGCGTCGCCACGCATGGTTACGTTCCCAGCAAGATTGCAAAATTTGGATGAGAAAATTCGAAATCCGGGCTCAATGGCGTCTATTAGGACAGGCTTATGTGCAGTTGTGATACTCGGGTAGGCTATTGGTGAAATATTTACTTACTGGCCTCTTTCCGCGTCTTCGCTCCCTAAAAATTCCAGTCTCTCGTGACAACAAGAGATTCTTCCTTATGTCTAGGGTAGATAAAGAGCATGCTAAATATTATTTGATTCGTTATAAATAGTTTGTTGTTCTGCCCTCTTTCTTTAGAGTCACGGCTAAATGCAAACTCATATCCAGGCCAAGACTAAAGAAGAAGATTTCTAACTCTTACTTTTGCTGAGTTATTGAACTGTGGAGTGGTCTTCTGACGAGCGTGTTCCCACCGTCCGATATTGTCTCCTTAAAAGAAGCATGAAGAGATATTTGCGAAAGCCGGCATGATCATTGCGAATATCGATAGGTTTTTTTTACTGTTGATAGTCGTAGTAGTTTTCTGAACTACACCACGGTTAGCATCAGGCGTGGTGTGGTCACTGTGCGAAGTCAGGATAAAACAATAAAATAAATAAATAATCAGTCACCGCGATGCAAATAATACTCTGGTACAACATTATTTCCCATGAAAAGTAATAAATTCGAGTCATAAGTTAGTTTTAGCTTGACATTGTGCTCGAATGTGTTATTTAAATAGTAATATTCGTGACAATTTATGGCGACATTTATGGCATAGCTTAATTTAAAACCGAACGGTGATGCTATATAAAAATAGAAACATCGATACTCGACACAACATTTAAAAAATGAATTCTTAATATAAGATCTTGATTATTTTAATGTTTAAATTTTTTAACGCATATAATATACCGCTAGTTGTGAAAATATGCTAAATTACGACTCTGTGCGCTTTATTTCACTTGCATGAAAGTATCAACTCTTTTATCACATAAAAACGTGCGAAATTAGTTGCGCAGTGTCAGCTAGGTGAATTTTTGTTAGCGAATAAAAATTCGCACGTAAGTATCACCCGCGGTGAAATACCACAGTGAGGTTTAGGCCTTAGTTAAACAAAATAATTTTATGCACTACCTTTGACTGAAAATTGAGTATAATTCAAGAAATGACAGCGGTCGTTAAAAGATGATAATCTATTGGCTGTCACCATCTCTATGCAGTAATTAGATTGTAAGAATGTAATACGTTTTGATTGAACTATAATAGCATTGTGCAAAACTATAATAATACATTATAATACAAGTGTGCCAAGTTAATCATTATAGACGAGACAAAACCGAGTTATGCAGTTATCGATTACCGATCCTGTGTTAGACAAACTTTTTCATCAAACTTGCTCTTACTTTTCTCTCTTACTTTTTATAAACTGTTTCTTTTTATTAACCATTGATTCATTTTCATTACTCTTGTTCAAAACGAGTATATTATTACAATACATTGTGTCCGTTTTTTTATTTTGTGGAAATTTTTCGGACTTACTTATGTATGTTTTTGTGTATTTTAATTATTTATATATTGCTGGATGTTTTCCTGATAATATAACGAATAAAATACATAAAGATTCAGTTTCCAAAATAGATTCCGAATATGTAAAGATCCTATTTCCAAAAAAAATTTAACACTTCATAAAAGCCAAGGCCGTACAATTTTATGTTGAGATCTACAAATTCAATGTTAACATTTTAAATTAAAAAAAGGATTTTATTCGAAAGAATTGTGGAATAGGTTATTGTTTGTTTTTTTTTTTCTTCTGTTTTTTAAGTAATTTTTTTGAAAATTAGATTAGTGTTTTTCTTTTTGTTACTATTCCTGTCTGTGTGTTGCTCGTATTCTCATTTTCCTTTCTTCTGTGCATGTAGTCTAGTCTACACTTTTAAACATAGTCGCATTTGTAATGTACCTTGTTCATGTCTTATATAGTTTAATGTGTTAATGTAGAATGTTTAAGTGTTCTTATAAATAAATTGACGAATAAATAAAAATCTTTGTCAGTTTGTACTAGTACAGGGACGATAAGTAAAAATGGTTTCACTATTAAATAAATACACTATGGTATCGGCGCGGGCGACTGAAATAAATCTACAGTGTTCAAACTGTGCGTAGGAGTACATATGTATAGGAGTTGATGGTTTTATATCTCTTTGTTCACGTGGACATAGTCGCTTTTACATACCGATTGTTGTTATGTAGGTATATTCAAACAACTGCGTACTTTGCTTTCTGTTATAAACGAAATCTCGGTCTTTGAGATTTAATATTATTTACTACTAGCTGTGACCGCGACTTCGTCCGCGTGGAATAGTTATTTTGGGCGTTTTAGTTAGTTATTTATTTTAAAATTGTAATATCTTCTAAGATGTTCATTGAAATTAAGTGATGTTAAAGACAATTTTGTTCACAATTAAATACTCTTAATCAACAACACATTTATTTGGATAAAGATTAATATTATTACGTTGATACAACTCTTAACAAATAATGCATTAATTTCGACCAAATTTGATTACCATAAAAACGGTTCTAGTGAGTTAATCTTAAAAATAGACATATACTGTCGTGGACATTTTTTTACATCATTTCAAGAGAAATAATTCTTTCCTACATATATTTTTGGTATCTTGAACCGTTTTCGCGGCGCCCGCAATGGAAGCCCTCAAGAATGAATAGTTCTGCCCGTTTTTTTCACATTTTCCATTATTTCTTCGCTCCTAATAGTTGCATCGTGATGTTATATAACCTAAAGCCTTCCTCGATAAATAGTCTATTTAACACAAAAATAATTTTTCAATTCGAACCAGTAGTTCCTGAGATTAGCGCGTTCAAACAACAAACAAACAAACTCGTCAGCTTTATAATATTAGTATAGATTGTGGCTGTGGTTGTCTACTTGATAAGGGACGCCTTCGAATGCTTCTGATGCATACTTCTAGATTTTTCCAGATAAAGTACACGCCTAGGCACCACATACTCACTGGATGAAGAAAAACATCATGAGGAAGCCCGCATGGCATCTAAAAAAATATAATAGTGCGGCGATCATCTTCGCTACTGGTAACCATAAGCACGACATATGGACGCAAAGTGGGCACAGCCACTAACATAGGTCTGTTAGCCCCGAAAAGGATATAGCGTGACGACACATGATTAATCAAGTTAATTATAATTATAATATTCTATACTAATGCTAGAATTTCGCATTATCGCTTTCTATAGTAGTTTCTCGGTAACTGAGTCCTCGAATAACTATTTTAATCTACGCCATGAAATAATAATTTTATCAAAGGAATGGCTGGACGGACTAAATTCTGCGGTTGAACGGCCAAATAACAGAGCAGTCACAATATCGAGAGACCTACATGCGATCGTGTCGGCCTACACAAATATCTCTTCACGCTTTATTTAAACAACCCAGTATCATAGGACAATGAGAATACTCCACTCCGACCTAGCCTAGCCTTTCGGCGTTTCTTCTCAAGGTAGTCGCTTCTGAAACGCTAATAGATCATCGTTAGGCTATTTTCCTGGTTGACCGGCCAAGTCAAGGAACGTACCAGCAGAGGTGCCCTTGCGTTGCCAATCAACCCAAAACTCACAGGCTGAGCCCACACGTGCTCGCTTCTCTCGCCCTGTAAAGTTGTGAAAGCCTTCACTGGACAAAAACATTTAGTTCCTTAAAAAAAATTGTACTTATCGTAATTGTACCTGTAAAAACTGACAAACTTTTGTGAAAATAAGATTTCTAGATATTTTGAATGTACTTTGTAAACTAAGATGGCGTCCGCGCATACATTGATCATAAAATTCTCGAGTTTGGTGGCCATTATAGCCGGGCAACCAACAGAAATATGTCCTGCTGGGACAACTCAATAAAATTAGAAATATATGTTTATTACATTATTGTTTTATTTCCAATCAAGGAAATAAGAAAGCGCGGTACAAATATTTGGCCCTAAAACTCACCTGCCTATTAAACACCTGGCTTGTTCGTTACGCGCATAAATATACCAGTTCACGTCGGTTGCTATGTTTGTTTGTATGTCGAGTGATACAATTTAGCATAAAATATTTCCAATTAATATATTTACATACCGAGTTTACTAATCACTTAAACTTAAAATATATCACTTACGTCCTGCTTGTTTATTGCTGGAAATTAATTAATGTGTAATGTTTTCACAAGTTTTATTAATGGATTGCATACATTACACGTAGAAGTCAAGTACAATCTATTAAACCCTAACTTTATTTAACTAGTTCTAGTATAAGCACTTTTAAATCTCCAATAACATGAGTCTACCACAGGTTCGGAAAGCAGGACCTACTTAGAGGAGCGGGTAAGAAACTCAGAAGTCACTTTTTCAAAACAGAAAAATAATGAAATGAAAAACATTTAATTCGCACCAATAAAACTAAAAAAAAAAAACAGAGAAAAGAATAAAGTATAAGTGATAAGAAAAAACATGGCGAAAAGGGGTTCGGCAGCTTAATACCTCAGAGGAAGTCTGCGGCGCTGGTTTCCGTGAAGGATCCCGCTCGTGTTACATCTTATTAAGATCATTATAAAACAAGAATAAAATAATGAACAGGAAATACAATAAAAAAAGAAAAACATAAAACTTAAAACAATATACCTACTTACAATTAAATAAAGTATAAATGACCTGTTAAATACAAAAAAATATAGATAATTCCTTAAATACTTCTTAGGTACAAATTAAATGGAATTTAATGTCTTGTGAGAAGCTTAACGTGTGATATTATAGTAACATATTATCAAAGTAAAAAAAAGAACACTTACGCGATTGAAGTAAAACTATATAACGCATTATGTCTCATTCTCTCGCAGGCTTAAATCTATACGACCATTTTAGAATACGGGTTTCCATTTAAGCGTTGTTTTAAACTGTAGCAAAAGTTAATTTTCTGATATGCGGGATTTATGACTCTTATGATGTTAAGACCTACTAGCACTATTCTTTGCTTTTCTTTCTCACGAGCTCCACACGTTCCCTGTGTTGCCATGTAAGTTCCTTATTTAATTTATTTTTGTTATATCAGTTCTTTTTTGCACTCTATCAAAAAAGAATAATCTAAATTGAGTCTTATATCGATACCGAGTAACGCCTTCACGGGTCATATAGTGTTTTAAATTAATACCGTATAGAAGTTTGACTTGAAATATATTGAAATTTTTTTTGCATCTTCATAATACCGTAAAACGGTAGCGGAATCTGTCACGCAATAAAAACCGTAACGACGCAGCATAAATCACAGACCACGAACCATTTTGCGGTCACGGAATTACCTTCATTATCTACCATCAGCTAAGTCCCAGCTCGATCATAGACTCATTCAAAAGGAACAGAGAAGAGAGATATTTCTTATAACTAAAGATAGCACTAACAGCTATTTTTCAATAATTAATTATACTGTTATGTTATTCGCCAATAACAGTTTCTATAAACGGAATTCTATTACATTAATATAAACCTTATTACATAAACCTAAAAGCTCATAATTGTAATTGTTAGTTTAACAACAACGAACGCTAGCGCCATCTATTATTTTTTCATAACAGACAACGATAGATATCATTGCACTGACAACATACACTCGTTGAGAAGGGACAGTCTGACAAATGTACGGTGCTGTAAACGATAAATGTGTTCTTGCGCTTGATAGTGAGTCAACGAATTTTGTTTTGTAATATTTTCCCTTTTATGGGAAAGGCAAAGGCATTTACGCCATACAGCCTCGCATGAGGTAATTTATTTTCATGTCTTATTAGACTTCTGTTAAATCTTCCCACCACGCTCCAACATCTCTGTTGTAGTTTCAATTCATTCTATTCCATCTTCTTTTCCTGTTTGTTGCACAATTTCTATACACACAAAATATTAAAACGATGAAGACTATGTAGATTGGAAGGAAACCTAAGCGACCCAAGGGAAGCATCACTCCGCTAGCGTCTCGCCAAAAAACCATTGATTCCTATCACACTCGATCACCCGAGCATTCCACTACTGCCCAAGCCCATAACACAAGCTCAGACAACAATTGAACATCCAGCCGACCGCCATAAGAAAACAACAATTATTCAACGAGAGTGCAAATTTCAGAAGAGATGCAACCCCGGCTTGAAGCTTTGCCGCCAATCCCAATGAGTCAACGAATTACTGACAGTTGCTTTAAAAAAAAAAAGTTTTACTGCTCTGGATACTAGTCCTATTGAGCCCATCGTTAGTAATTTTTAATATTCAATAGTCTCTTATTTACGTCAAAACCAACGACCCTAAGCGACGTGCACTCCATCCTACGCCATCAGAAAAAGTACTAACTCCCTTCAGCACTTTACCATCCGGGCATCCTGCTGCTCTCCAAGAACAAGAAGAACACGTACAGAAGGCCACGACAACGATAAATCAGCAACTCTCCGATGAACGAAATAGAGAACACAACCGCTCGCATTCAAAGCTTGGACTTCAATCTTTTTTGTTTTTAACAAAATTCTGATCCGTTTAATTTAAACAATACATTAAATCTTCTGTTCTTATCGTTGAATTCGTTTTGAGCCACTTTTTGCCAAGTTGTGAGGTAATTTTAATAATTGTCTACAGTTTATTGATAAATACCAACATACACCATAAAAATAGTTTTCCTTAATTCCATTTTGTGAATATAATACAGTCCCGTGGATCCACATCAAGAAATGTTCACAGATGATACCACCAATGATAGTAGGGTGCCCAATAGCCCCATTTTATGATGCGAGCGGTCGGCCACCACGGCTCAGTGGTGATCGCGGTCGACCAAGGATTGGGGATACGTCGGGGTATCTCCTCAAAGCCGTACACTGTGGCCTCTATGAAAGCCTTGAAGGAGAATAAGAAACGAAACTCTACAAAAGCCACACTCTTGAAGTAGAGGAAGCATTCTAACCTGAAACAAAACAAAATTCATAATGAGATATCTCACATTTCTTAATATATCCAGTCTCTCCAACAAACAAGACAATGTTGCCGCTATAAATACTTTATGTGGATTTACACGCGATAAACTTATTTTAGTTTAATTAGCTGACAAAAAAAGATTCGGTATTCGGCTGATTTAATTTTGTATAACCTATATTAACATATAAGCGTTTATTCCATTATATTTATTTTAAACAAAATCAACTAAAACACTAATTACTTTTAAAAAAAACTACACTATTATATATGTGTGACTTGGCGAAGATCGGACCGAGAGCGAGATAGCACTATGAGAACACTATGCGTGCGAATGAGCTAAAGCTAATAGCAGGTACACCGCTTATTATAATTTGTCGCGTGCCTTCGTATCATACATGACATAAACTACCAGCTTAAAAAAACGGCGTTAAATTTTTGAAGGCTTTTAAAAACTAATGAATCATAAATTACATACAAATTAATGTTTCATTTGTATTTAACCCTTTGTGACACGCAGTTTTTGTTTAGTTCAATTGGCTTTAAATTTAGTACTCGGGGATTTTCGGGGTCGCAGATTACGATTCCACCCTCGAAATTTCAAAGTTCAAAATGGCGGATTCAATATAGCGGCGGAAAATGCAAAAATGAAATCAAACCTCATGATATTTGGCACTCGGGGGTTTTCGGGGTCGTTTATTACGATTCCATCCTTAAAATTTCAAAATTCAAAATGGCGGATTCAATATGGCGGACCGAAAACGCAAAAAAATCATTACAACCGCATGATGCTTGGCACTAAATTTTGAATTTTTTAGCACAGAATCGTAATCAGCGACCCCAAAATTACCTATGTACGAAATTTTGAACTAATACTACGTAAGTAAAACTGTGTACTTCGAAAACTTCTGGAGATAATGAATATTCTCCAGAACCATTGCGATTTGTTAAGGTTTGTTTATGTTCATAACCAAAATCATCCATGATTTTTAATTATTTCACATCAATCTTATTCTTGAATATATGACTGATGCTGAAACACCAAAAAAAGATCGAAAATTCGGTCGAAATTGCTCAGAAAATGGTTCTAAAACAGGTGGCACTGTGAGAGTGCCACCGTCACATAAAGGGTTAAAGGGGTGTTGAAAAGACAGTGTTGTGTTGTGGTTTAAAAAATGTGTAAATCGGCTGAAGAGATTAGGGTTAGAACTCACTGTGAGTTAGGCATGGGGTCCTCTGGCTTATCCTGAGGGAGGCTGACTGAATGCGCCAGCCCTGTGACGTCGCGTCTGCAGTTGTGCTCAACCCACATGATAGCTTTGGTGCGCGCCATCGACTCCAAGTTTACCTCCAAGCATCGGAACTGCGCTATGTGTGTTATCGCGACCTAGACATGAGTTATTTTTAACTAGTCTACCTGACACTTGTGCTAGACCATAACTACGAGAGGTCCTGATTGTGGAAGCTTTTTAGTAAATATATATATGACATGATACACTCCGTGCAGCAAGATTTTTCTTCTATTTGATACACAAGAAAACAAAACAAAATAATCGATAAACATACACCTATCCCCCGATTTACACGGTACTTGTTTTACACGTTTTCGCTTTTACACGGTTTTCCAAATAAGTTTTTTTTGTTTTTTTCGCACTCTACTAAATGCTACTGTGTTTGAACACGTGCGCTGTGTACACATCTCACGGGGAATCCCGAGCTTGTGTGCTGACTTGCGGCACATGATGAAGGATAATAAAACACCTTTGGTTTTATTTTTTGTTCTTCTGTTTAATGTATTGTAATTTAATAAAAAAACAGTGTTTCCGTAATATATTACATATTTTAACCTGTCAATGCATTTTATTTTTATTTCTGTGTACACCTAAAAATATTGAAAAAAAATCACAACTGTTAAATAGCAAAATTATGCATTTTCTGCAAGCTTTTCGATTTACACGGTTTTGACTTGAAAATTTTCAATTTTCGATTTACACGTTTTTCTCGGGAACGTATCTACCGTGTAAATTGGGGGATAGGTGTACTTTTAAACCATTGTTCCGTGTACAATTAACAAATGATTGCACTGTATTCCTTTTTATCCGGACTGAGCATAGTGACCACACCAAACCTGGTATGAATTGTGCAGTCCAAAAAGGACCTATCTATCGATTTATCGATAGTCACAGCGATCATGCCGGCTTGCACAAATCTCTCTTAACGATACTCGTAAAGGACCATATATTATAGAACGGTGGGAACACGCCCGCTGGACGATTATGCCACAGCCCAAGGACTCGGCTGCAGTAAAAGTAAGAGAACTTTTAGTCCTAGCCGGGATATGAGTTACCGAATAGCTTTATCCCCGTGAACCTGCGATGGGTTAGAACAAGGTTATATAACTCTTCAGAACACTCGTCATGATACAGACGGTAGAAAACGCTTAGTGAGGAATATCTCTGCACAACTGAAGCGGTTCAAGATACTTTGTAACGTCTGGATCATTCACAATGTGAACACCCCTCCGCTACAACCTATCTAGGACGTCGAGTCAAGTCAAGTCAGACTTTTATTTACTAGCTGTGTTGATCCGCCGTCATCCAGGGAGACAGGTTCGATCTAGGTCATATAGTATGCGAGGTTAGCTGTACTAAGCCTAATCGTAATCTTACAGGAAGTTAATGTATTTCCAGAGAAAAGAGTAGCCTATTTACTCTTTCAAACTATAATTTATCTCTGTACCAAATAACATCGATATTCGGTTAGCCATTCTAGCGCAATTTAATTGCAATATCCATCCAAACTTTAACATTCACAATAGTAAGATAATAAAATCATAATATTATGGAGTAAAAAAGAAAATATTAATAAAGCAAGGAGTAAAAAGGTAGAAAATGATCGATGGAACTTACGAAAAAGAATCCTTGGGCAAAATTCTTGTTGACCGTGATCTCCGTGCTATCTTTGTACAAAACGTGACCGCGTTTTTTACGGTCGCACTGACCGACGGCTTTTGTTCTAACTTTCTCAGCTGAAATGAAATATTGTAACGTGCAATATTAGTATTTATGAGACAAGCACGCGCCGTGTGCGTCAAGGCATGTTGGCCCCCTCGGGGAAAAAATATACCTTATCAGTCACACTCGGATTTTACAGTAACTCCACGCTTCCCGTAGCTTGAACTTAACAAGACAATCCGTAAATCAAACCTCTGACATTTCTGATATTTACTGTGTATAAGAACTATTGCGACATTGGTTAAAGTTGTTTTCCTCACAAAATACACGTTTATTGAAAAGCAGTTTTGAATTCCCAAAATTTTTTATTTATTTAAAAGTTTATGCATTGATATTACTATCATAAATGCGATAGTTTTCATATATATCTGTTAATTAATTACATCAAAATGGCCGAAGGGATCTTAATTAAATTTGGTACAGAAATAAATTGCAGTCTGGAATAGCTTATAGCCTACTATTTATCCCGTAAAAATTTACTGTGCCCGTGAGTTAAATCTGTTTTATTTTTTTATATAGAGCAAGGGATCGACATATTGTTTGTACAACCATCGTTCAGTGTCAAGAGAATAACGAAAGCTTCATTTTCTCTCGGAAAAATGCCCGGTTATTACGTATTAGAAACAGAGAGCTTTAATATACAAAAAAAATAAAAGACAGGCAACAAAGTACTCTATAGGAGGATGGCACCTTTTAATTAGGTGGTTCTAGGGTGGTGATAAAAATACTGGTCTTCCGGCAAGCTTTTCCTCTGCCCTATAATATTGGGTTCTGTAAACGAAACGTGGTATTTGTGTAGGCATCCATAATGGTCGTAGTCGTTTTCTGGGCTGCATCATGCTTTTTTTTTTTACACTGGCTCGACATAGTGACTACAGAGTACCTAATGGTAAGTACAGTGTAGTCCAAAAAAATGAAAGCGACTGTCAAAGGATGAAAATCCATTGATAGTCTACATCGTCATATCGGCCCACATATACCACGACTGAAGGTCTCTAGGTATATGAGCTACTGGATATACACAAGCTGATGCCGAAACGCGACAAGCCGAAACTGGTCACTATGACGGGCTTTACACCCATGCACTGTGGTCGCGATCCAGACGGGCACCGACGCCCTACCACCTCGCTGCTGCTCGTTTAGCGCCGCCCAGGAGTCACGTGTAGGGGAACTAGGGTAAAGCCTACGGACGCGAGCAACTTCGAGTCCCAAAAAGACCACCATCAGACGTGGTGTGGTTACTATGACAAGTCTGGATACAAAAAATCGTACTTTTATACATGATCAGTTTTACGGGAGAGAGGCGTAGTAGCGCCCACTTCTCGCCTTCTTCGTGTTCCTGGTCATCCTCATGCGGTTTCCGGGAGATGATCTCGTTGATCCAGGGCAGATAGTCGTGCACATTTAGAAACCGAGCCGGGGCACCGCATCCAGGTCCCCGCACACCAAAACCGAGCTACAATAGTACTTTATTATTATGCGATCGACCCTGTAGGCGTAAGGTAGTAGATGTCGCAAGTGTGTGTGATACATGTTGTGTAGGTCGGCAGGGCTTATCGTAGTGTAGGTAGGTCTCGAATATTCGCCGAGCCATCCGAAGTATCTGGATTCCCAGGCTCGGCGAAGGCGAAGAGAGGGCTGTGCTGGCAAACCGGTGGTTTTAGTCGGGGCAAGTCCGACACACCGGGGGGAGTAGCCCTCACCACTTCACCTGACGATCCGTAGGAATTACCAACGGGTTAACAAAAAATAAAGGTCTCGAATATAGTGTAGGTAACTGCTCTATAAAAATGTAATAAAGAAACATATCTAATAATACGTATTTATTGATTTTTGCATAAGTCACAACAACGTTATAGTTGTATAGGAAGACCTCTACCACTTGTCAATCAGAAGGTAGTTTTAGACTGAGATTTATAGACACTATTTCGATATTGCTTAGCAAAGTTTTCAAAAAATAAATTCATTTTGACAAAAAACTGAATAATAGGAACTTCAGTATAGCCATAATATTGGCAGGGCCAAGTCCATGTTGTCAAAATCGGTGACTTAGCAAATCCTTTGACATTATTAATGTTCAAGTAAGGTTTAAGCAAACTTAAAGTTGCCTCTATAAATCTCAGCCTTAGTGTAAATTCTCTTTATTATTTATTTGGTTTTATATTATTCGCGTGATACGTTTATACTTTTCCGTATTTGTTTTTACTTGTTCTGCTTTCGTAATTAATTTGATTTCTACTTTGTCTATTCTATTTCAAATGTGACTCAGTTTACCTTTCATGCTCGACAATGGCTTGCCTGAGAAATGTAAAAAATGTGTACCAGTTTCCAGAAGCCCCAGTTTTGTTTGCTGACGAGCGCAACTCCGCCGTCCCACACGCAGGATTCCTTCTGGCTCTCCGATACGGCACATATACCGGACATTGGTTTCATTTTCTTGTAAGTCAACTAGAAATTTAAAAAACATGTATGGTTAATAAATAAATGGTTATGCAATCCAAATCTAGGAGCTGGTCACATCGCTTATGCAAAGCTGATTTCCCTTTGACGCATCATCACGGCATAGGGTACTTGCTTTTGTAGTTTTCTATCTTGATTAACCAATCCTTCTATGATGTATGTGTTGTTATTTGAAAAATAAGTACTTTTTATTTCCATAAACCTATAATTCAACACTTTTTATAATAAAAGGATAAAAAGGAACGAAAAATATATTTTTACTTCTATGTAAGAAATATCTCTAAAGCCCGTATTATTTTTCAAAGCATCTACAGTTGTCGCTTTACGACTGGAGTTAGCATTTTAAAATATAAAAGCGACGGTTTACGACATCTATTTTATGTTTTACTTTTTGTTCCGACTTTACCGACACTAAAGATCTTTAGCCTTATTTTTATTATTATTTCGTGACGAATTTAGTATTCAAAACTCTATATTTCTTTGGTTCAGACAGTCAAAAAGTTAACAAAGCAATGGATAGGTGGAAATGCTTGGAGGAATTTTTAACACTAAACTTGCCGAACCGATCAAATAAACTGTCTTAAAAAAATCCATTCTATTATTTTTTCATTCTTAGATATAACATGTCCTTTACTAGTACAAAATAGTGGTAAATATTATGGATTTAATTTTATATCTAACAACGCACTATAAACTATGTTATACCTATTTTTGAAATAAATATAAATTGTTCGTGAATAGATTTAGCGTTAAATAACGTTAAAAGATTGATAAGTTTAGACGTCGTTTTGTAAGACTCGTGAATGTGAGACCGGTATCCCTGCGCGACGACGCGATCAGTCATAGATACGAATCCCGGCACGTATATCTAGGTTTTCCAGATTAAGTACGTATTTATGCACCGCAGAACACCAGTGAAAAATAACATCGTGAGGAAACCCGCATGGAATCTAAATAGAAATGTCATGTGTACTAGTTCCCCTGAGCGTCGGCTGAAAATCAGCGCTGGATGGCGCGTGCAGCGTCGCCCAGCACACGCTGAGCTGAGTGCTCTTTGAGATGGGTAGCAGCACACAGGATACATGATGTGATGTTATGTATTCTTTCATTGTTGTTTTTATATAAATATGTTTGTTGTGTGTTGTTTCCTTTGCTTCAATAAACTTTTTCTTTCATTCCTTCTTTTTTTTTTTAGTTCTGTGAGAACGGCTATCAGCTGCTCTACCTATAACGTTGGATACGATATATATTCGCAAAGTGGATATAACCATTAATGTATCTCTGCTCATCCTATAAGGGATGTAACGTGACAATATATAAAACACTAGCTGTAGTACGTGGCGTTGCCACAAACTTTCATCACTTACTTTACCCATGGGGATTAATTTTTCGAAAACGTCGAATCAAGTAACTTTTATTTCTATTCGTAACTAAAAAGCTAAACACTAGTTTTCACAGTGCTTACTTCAATATAGATGAGTTTTCAAATGAATTCTCAACCCAAACTTCATTTTTTGTGGGTGGAATGTGAAAGAGTTCGTACTTAGTAACAACAACCCAATTAAATCTGGATCTACCCCACTCTCCCTCCCATGCTCTTCCTCGCTCTACCCCGCTCTCATCAGCTTGCACTCGCTCTCACAATTCCACTTTCATCGTTTGAAGGATGTAACAATGAAAACCCACCTGTGCTCTATAGTAAAACTCATCGCAATCCTTGCTCTCCACGTAATTCATTTTTATTACTTCCTTTTCTATCTCTTTGGACTCTGAAATCAGATAAAATATTTTTACTTACATCCCACATGTCTATTAAACATAATTATGTTCATAAACGACGAAACTAAATACAACCGTCTATTCCGTCTGAATAATATTACTGGTAATAAAGTTTTTAGTACATTAAGTTAAAGCGAATGTACATTAAAACGATAATGTTAAACTCATAACAGAAAACTCATTAGTTATACAGAGTGATTTAATAGATGAAAGAGACATTCGACGCTCGATGGCACTGATTTTAGCCACCCTGTTTCAACATATGTGTGGTGGTGGAGAGATTGCCCGAACTGCATCATGACCATATTATTTGAGTCATAGTAAACGGTTTTAACCTGTAGCGTTTCGGGATCAACTTGTGTTTGCCCAGTAACTCATATATCTAGAGACCTTTAGTCATGGTATATTTGTGCCGGCATTACGACGAAGCCTCAATAGATTTTCGTCCGTTGATAGCGCTTTCGATTTTGGACTAAGATACAACAATCAGGCGTACTGCAGTAAAAAAAATTCTCCAGTTATATTAGTTGTCTCATTTTGTGATAGACATACTCGTATCTAAGTACTAGCTGTCCCGGCAGACCTTGTTCTGCCCTATTTCTCTAAAACAAAGTCACATTGTTTTTTTTTAATGTTAATAGCTTCCTCGTCAGATTTCACTCTGCCAAAACCTATTGGCCTGTCGGGTGTTTTTTTAAAAATTGTTTGAAGGAACCTGGCCTTAATGCTATATGTATAAAAATTGACAAATATTGACATTAATATTTATACGTCGCTCGATTGTTTTGCCTTCCCGGAACCCGTCCACTAACATTTAAACTCTATGGTATGGTGTTAAAGTTCAAATTGACTTTTAAATATTATTAAGAATTTTTTGTATGAGAATATAGAAAAGTGTTGTTTTTAGACTTTTTCAGACAATTTTTTTTATTTTTCTCTCAACAAAAAAGAAATCAGCCAAATCGGTTCAGCCGTTCTCGAGCTTCGCGCTTATCAACACATTTAGCGATTCATTTTCATATATAAAAGATGTTACTATATTACCATATGTTTTAATTGTTAAGACCAAAAAATATGTTACCATCGGTCATTTTAATGGCGTAGATATCGGAATACGCCCCGGAACCTCGGAAAGGCAGGCATACCGGCAAAACCGGGGCTGAAATGAAATTCCATAGTAATAGTATATTCAGGCTGAGATTTATAAGCACCATATTAACACCACGCCTTTAACAGCCGCTGCTCCGAAAAACAGTGAGGTACACATACGCACTAGAAACATTTCACGACACCAGCGCCGCCGGCGAAGTTCAGTCAAATGTCGCTACCCGATGCGTTTACGTTCCGACGCAGCCTTGAGTTTCTTTCGGCGTTTTTTCTCAAGGTAGTAGTTTCCGCATCGCTAGTAGATCACCATTAGGTTCTTACCCCGGCTGAACGCTCAAGTCAAGGACTCTACCTACAAAGGTAACCTGGCTTTCCCACCTAATCCATAACTCTCTGGCTGAGCATCTTAAGTGCACGCCCTTCTCGCTTGGTGTTGTTGTAGTAAAAGCCATTCCCGGCTAGCAAAAAAAAAATTAAGACCTGGCAGCCGGTACTGGATTAACGCTGCCGAAAAGCTAGACTTCGAATCGTACCTCTAGTAGAGACTAGAGGTACGATTTGGGAGAGCCCAACCACGTACCACATGTCAAGCGCAACACACCACAAACTCAAGTCCCATCAAAATTCACAAACACACGACACCGCGAGGGTTAATTATTATTAGCCAGTTTCTTTCCACTGCAGGGCAAATTGTGAAATCAATGGAAGGAGTTCGGACATATAACCATAAATGAGCAAAACGTAATTAGATTAATAAAAATGATTACGATTACATTTTACGTTTTTTACCATGAATACGACTGTATTTTGCTCATCTATGTTTTAAACACTACAGAATCCCAGATTGCATACACATTTATTATTTCTTAATGTTTTAAATGGATTTAATCTTGATTACAGAGCCAGAAAATTAAAATTACGACTAAATTTTGTAATCGTTAATCATTAATCAGATAACATTTTGCCCATCTCTGTATATAACCCAGCATACACAATGTCCAATGCGGGTTGGTGCATTGGGATCTACGTGCAATTTGGCATGCTGTACACCTTAGCCCGCTCTCGCCCGGTTAAGTTGAAGACCTTTCCCGGTCTACAAACACGCGTAAATTCGAAAAAAAAAAAACCTTAGGGCGCTCTTTTGTTTTTACGACACTTCAGTATGATGAAGAGAAACGCACTATTCTATTTTGGTGGTAAACCCTACAGCTAACGGTACGGATTGTTCATAGTACTTCTTAATTTACAAATCATGGGAATTGTAAAACCAGCACAGACAATCAGCCAAGATCATAGACATCAGCCCACCTGAGTCCACTGCTGAACATTGGCCTCTTTTATTAAGCGCCATTGAGCCAGATCTTCGGCTCTTCATGTCCTACCTTTTCCAGCCATTTTTCGTAACTCAACAATACACCGTACCGAGGGGCGTCCCACGTTAGGTTCGCCGAAACGCAATCTCCAGGCAAAAATCTCCTTCAACAAATATTGATTCTTCAGCATATGTGGTCAGCCCATTGCCACTACAAAACTGCCTTGATAAAAATCCTCCAGTTTTATTTTTAAAGAGCATACCAGAATTAGCCCCAGCGCCTGTTTCGCCCTGAGTGAAGAGTTGCAGCAATGCTATCGTAGCGAAGGTCACCTTCTCCACGTATTCCGGATGCAGAAGATAGTCACTTACGTCTAAAGCGTATTTTATAGTCTCGCTGCGCCAGACTATAAACTTTGTGTTATTCCTATAACAATTAGAGAAGTTAATTGGACTATACTACTACCCAAGTGAAACTAAGATATCGGTGAGTGCTAAAATCCTAAATCTACCCTTACACGAGGTGCCACTCTACCCTGAATACATAATAGGATTTGGAAATAAAGCTCCACATATGTCCGCCAAAATTGAGGCCAATAAAATGGTCTTAAATAGAACATAATGAATATGAATGCTCTTTAGCGACCAGTTGCGTCGTAAAGTCCTGATTTTAATAACACCATGGCGTTTCTATTTTGTTCCTGTGTCAAGACATGATATAGAGTTAAAGAGAAAGTACGATAAAATAAAGTTAGCATAAGATTCCATTTGCCTGCCTCTCATAAAGTAGAGTATCCTCAGGAGCTACATTCTCTAATTCCACAAACCTTATTTCACCATAAAACTAGTAGATACCGTGTCAGATACCATCCGTATGTGGCGGACGTTCCTTATATCAACACGAAAAGATTCGCTTCTACATTCATCATACGAACAGCTAAGGAGTAGGATATGCTTCCATAGACAGTATTTTCACATTCTTATAACTTAGGAGCATTTAAGAAAAGAGTAAATAAACATTTTTTGGTTGGACACGAATCGTTGGACTCATCTTCACCTTCCACCAGGTGTGATTGAGGTGAAGCGTCACAGAAAATTTGTTGCATACAGTTTTAGCCTTGCCTTTTGGACTTTTCCATTATTTTTCCGTATATCACTAAATTCCATGGAATATAATAAGTCTAGTATGAGTACTTAACTGTAACTGATCGGGCTGGATCTTAGCAACGTCCTCTGCAGGCGCGATGGCGTATCCCGGATGTATGAGCACCGCCCCAGTCACGGCAAATCTGACTTTTTCCCCCAAATCTGCCGAAAATTTCATCAACACTAAATCGAATCCAGATTGTGAGGGTTTTTTTTATACTGTCTCGACAAAGTGACCATATTGCACCTGATGGAAAGTGTAGTGCAGTCCAAGAATTACGACCGCCAAGGGATGAAAATCCGTTGACAGTCACCAACGCCATGTCGTCATTTTGCATCTGTCTCATTACGAATATAAGGTAAAGCCGAGGGATTAGATGTTTAATCTGGGGTATAATGACACTGAGGAACTGTTACCGGAATAATTGCATCCAAACATGATTGTAAATTGTATTGGTGAATGTGGAATGTGCTTGTTTCTGCTGCCTTACCTAAAAATGATAATTTTTTTTGGATTTATTATTGTTGATATTTTTATGCTGGTTTTTGAGTAATTCGAACAGCGATGTCTCGGTAACTGGTGTTAACTTTAGTCAATGTTAAATGTTTATTTTTAAATTGTTATCTGGTTTTTATATATAAATGTAAAACTAAGATTGGAGCTACGCAGCTGATATAAACTGCATATAACATATTATGTGACATGAAAAAATCTGACACAGGTAGTTCGTCCAACAAAGGTGCGAGCGGCGCGCGATGTGTTCCCGCGTGCCGCTCTACAACACAGAGGCATGAGAGGTGTGGCTCTATACACCACCCCTCCCAAACCAGTAGAGGCCTACTTAAAGCCGCACGCCCAGCCGGTCATTGAGGATGAGACCGCAGTCGTGCCCTCGATGCCGGTAGGTGGAAGGTGAAACACCCCGGGGGTTATAGTCGGTGTAAGCCCGACACACCGGGGAGCGGCCCTCACCGCTCCCATTAGGGATTTCCCCCGGATTACCAAAAAAAAGGTAGTTCTAGTTTAGGTGTCAGCTAACTATAACGTATCGCTTTCAAACTGTTTTTTTTATTTATTATACTCACAGAAACTGTGCTGCAGTACACCCAGCCATGGGAATCGACCAATGTCAGCAGCCTTCCCCTCTGGCACGTTTTGGTCCGTGTCGGAGGAGCACTGCACGCGATCCCATAGTATACCGCAGCAAGTATTTGCTAAAAATAGACGTAAATGCGATCGATGAAAGCCGAAGGCACGCGTTGAATCCGACTCACGCGACCAGGCTGAGGTTGCCAGGTCGTCATGTACCCCTTTGTATGCAAAGGCATCCGATGTAGGCGGCTGCGTTCAGAGTGTCGGAAGTGAAACAAAATATCGATATTACGGTTGATTTACGGTTATTATAATATAAATGTCGACGTCGATAGCTCGAGGATTAAATATCGATCAAATTTACTGAAATATTTGGGGTTTTAAAATAATAAAGTATTATTTATAAGGCTATTTCAGCCTAGCTCAATAAAATCAATATTATTTTTTATACAAAATGAAGGTTATTAAGCACAATTACAAAAATATCTAAAACTAAAAAAGTATATTGTAACTAATATTTTTAACTAATATTTGCCCGGTGGCGAAAATAGGATTCTGCTCTTTACATGGTCCACTGTCAGCCGGTTCCTATTACTAGGAACAGCCAGATTAATGAGAGACGCCACTCTCTCGGAAGGTATACGGGAAGCCGTAGGTGTCAAGTACTTAAGTCCCAAATTCAAAAGAACTAGGGTAAAATGACTCGTGCCGATCCCAAAACTTTATCGCTTTTTCCTTATAGGGATATTTTACAGTTTTTTATTATAGCTACTTTAGTTATATAAATAAAAAGAATATACCGTTTTTGATACAGTTTTCGGTATTGAATATTTTGTATGGAACTAAAAAGGATTATGTAAGTAGAATCTAACATCGATACTGAGTAACGCCGTAACAAGTCGGACAAGATTTTTACATACATACATACTGTATAGATGTGATGACGAGGTATGTCAAAATATTTACCTTGATATAGCAAAATCAATGTTATCCTAACAGATTCTCTTCCAATTAAATACATTTCGTATTTCGTTCTAATGAAGAGATAAAACTCTCACATTACTTTAAATTATTCAAATTTATTCAATTAAAATTATATCGAATGAAATTATTCGTGTTTTCGCTTATTTTTATTGACATGACATTTTGTATTGACATTATTTAGTAAATATCTATCACTTTATTACTAAAGTCATTCATTAACGATAAAATACTATATTTTATTTCAAACAACTATTTCCTTTGAGAGCTTAACATCTATGGATCAAATTTGGTAATTAAAACGCGAATTATCAATAGATTTTGACGCAACTTTTGTCAACGAAATGTGGATAAAGACTGGAAAATCTTCATGTAAACATCAATCACGAAGTATATCATAGAAAATACAATATTATGTGTTTATGAATGTTTTTAAAGGAAATCATAACTTTAACGTTCCCACGACATCTTGTTTTGGAAATTCTTAAATAACTGTAAACTACTTTGAGTTTATGAAATTTTTGTAACTATTATTACATGTTTTGACACTTCCTATTGATAGGTACTATTGTGTTATATTTCTAGCTAAATTTTCACAGTGTAGAGACTAGATAATTCTAGGAAATATCAGGCCTGAATCAAGGGGGAAGGGGTTATAACTAGGGATCCACGACCCGGGCGCCAAATTCCAGGGGCAAGAGAATACCCAGTATTCGGGCGCGGAGCATGGATAAGTAGAAAAGGTACTTGTTCTCCATTCCCCGCTTCCTCATCGCACTAGGTTCTTAGCAGTTCTATCAATTATTATTGGACGTCGGAACGAATAACCCTAAGCAGAATGTTCCGTTTTCTTTTGTACAATACGGCTGTGCATTATTCTCTATACATATAATTGTATACAGTGAACTGTGTGGAGCTCCAGTAGTGTGTCCTCAGCATCCAGTTTCCAAAGTGCCATTTCACATATTTCAGTGTCACTATGCCCGAACGAACTGTTTGTGGTCTAACTAATTACGTGGAGTATAGAATTTGCGGTGTTTTCCTGCGGTTACACCCAATGTCCCAACTGAAGAATACATCTAAAAAGTGATTCAACTTCTCCATAAGGAATGGGTTGAAAGTTTGTACAAACCTTTATTTTGACGTATTAAAAGTTAACTCAAAAGTCTCATAAGATGTAGTTACCACGTTTTAAGTTATGCAAGATCAAAAATGTTTTGCGTTCGTAGGTGTTTATCAAAAATAATCAACAAAAATAAAGAAAATCGTTTGCTTTCCCTTTTTCTTTGTTCACAAGCTACGCCGGCTACCTGTGTTGGTATATAACTTTTCCGTTTTTAATTAATTAATGTTTACGAATAATACAATTATCTGACGTATTTTGGTAATGTTATCGTGTCACCAATATACCCTTTTCAGGTCGGACAGGATTTTCTGCACATACTGTACAATACAAGCTATTGTTACTCTTAACGAACGTAAATACATAATGATCATATAACCCGTTGCTCTCTCCAGACCAAATAAGAAATGCACACAGAGATTTTAACAAGCAAACTCTATTGTAAAAGTCTCTTGATCTATACGTGCCCTGTCAAGCGGAATACCACCGTAACACACAACATTAGAATTCCTTTTAAAAAGGCGTTTGTATTGTACCGGACTATACTTCTTGCTGGAATGAAAATGTATTTTAAGTCGTTATAGATTGGGTTGATTTTACTATAAGAATTGTAGTTAGATTTTTCTGTGGACAGTTTGCTGTGAATTAGGAGAAATCTATCGTACGAAAGGGTTGCCTTATCTTTTTCTATTATTTTGAAATGATTTTTTTTATATTCCCTAATGGAGTGAAATAGTGTTTGAGAGTTTATTAGGAAATCCGTATATTTTTATGCAAATACAATATAAAATTAGAGCTAATTTAGCTTTAATATCAACAGACAAATGAATAATGAACGGTTTTATTATAAAATAAAGAATAGTATAACATATCGTCGGGTGAAAGGATATTTGGTAACGCGACATTTTTTGGTGATATAGTAATATAAAAAAATATATATTACTATGTCACAAAAAAATGTCGCTTAAACCAAATAGCCTTTCACCCGACGATATAATCATGCTATATCAATGCTAAGTCATAAAATCACTAGACACCGTATTGGATAACATTTGTATGTGTATGTTCCTTTATCACCACGCTTCGCTTCTACATTCTTCATGCGAACAGCTAAGGAGTGGAATATGCTTCCAGTGACTATATTTCCACGTTTTTGTGGCTTTAAGAGAAGAGTACATAAAGAATAGGCATTTGTTAGAAATACGCGATCCATTGTCGGACTCATTTGTATCTTCCACCAGATGTGATTCAGGTTGACCTAACCCTTGAGGGTCCTGCTGTAAATTATATTTAAAAAATATTAAATCCCTTTCGGAGTGAGCAAATTAATAGTTGTATCGTTGCTCTTATATGCCGTGCCCAACGTAACCAATAGCACAGCTGATCGTCGTTCTCACAGCACTAATGACATTTCCATTAAACGTCACGCGGGATTCCTCACGATGCTTTCTTTCATCGGTGAGCTTGTTGTGACTAAATCTGAATTTAATCCGGAAAAACACAGATCTACGTGCCGGGATTCAAACCTACAACCATTTGCATCGCCCACGTGATTACCGGTCGCTTCTCCACTAGACCAGCACAGGCACAATTCATAGTCATAAAACTGAATGCAAATTAATCGAGGGGTCTTTAAAACAACGCTTTTGTTGATAATTCAAACAGCTCTGAGGCGTGACAAACTCGCTGCGTGACAAGCCGTTTACAAAAGACCCATTCTTTTAACAATTCCACAATGGATTTCATTCACACATGCGTACATAGCATGATATCGTTATAGAATTTTTATACCGATGAGCTGCGTACCAGACGGCCACTCTCAAAAATTAACTGCTTTATTTAATTCCACCCTCATTTTTTTACTACAGGGGCTAATAACGAGATTTTTTAATAAATGATGTGGCTGTAGTTATCCGGTATCCATACGTGGCAACTCGAATGGTCGTAGATTCGTATCCCGGCACGTATACCTGGATTTTTCTAGATTAAATACGGATTTACGCACCACATTACTCACTGGTAAAGGAAAATATCATAAGGAATCCCGCATGGTACCTATTAAAAATGTCATGTGTAACGGCAAGGAAATCCTCATGGAACGTCAGAGCAGCGGTGAGGGCTGTTGCCCCGCTGTGTGACTACAACCATCGGGGTACCAGCACTGCCTACTCTTCACCTTTGCCGGGCCTGGAAATCCGTATACTTTCTACGAGCCTTCCTTTTTTTTTTTTCGGCGCGTCCTACGTTGTTGGCCTGGGAAAGACCTTCACAACAAAACCGGGCTTGGTGGGCGAACGCAGAGGGTGCTCAGCCAGCGAAATTTATGGGTTGGGCGGCTACGCAAGGGCACCCCTGTGGGTACGGACTTCGACTTGGGCGGCCGGCCAGTTGAAAAACGAACCTAACGGTGATCTACCAGCGTTTAGGAAGCGACTACCTTGAGAAGAAACGCCGAAAGAAACTCAAGGCTGCGTCGGAGTGAAACTGCGTTATTTAAACAACAGTTGACGGACCTATCCTTAATCGTCGTCGTCAGCGCCGCCGGCGACGCCGGAACAGCCTTCCTTCTCTTTTCCACTATATTCGTGCAATCCATGGAAAGGGGTTTGGGCATTGAATCGAACATAATTGTCCAATGCGGGTTGGTAAGTGTGAACTATGTGCAGAGAAGGTACAACTAACAACCTGTGAGCGATTCGGCATGTTAAATACCATAGTCACCTCTTACGCCCTTACCTTACCTCACTGTGATTAAGAGGGAGACACTATTCTATTCTGTTAGTACGGCTTAATAAACTTTGCCCAGTCATTTTTATAGCCTATACGTATAATATTTCAAAGCTGAAGAGTTTGTTTGTTTGTTTGAACGCGCTAATCTCAGGAACTACTGGTTCGAATTGAAAAATTATTTTGTGTTGAATAGACCATTTATCGAGGAGGGCTTTAGGCTATATGACATCACGATGCAACTATTAGGAGCGAAGAAATAATGGAAAATGTGAAAAAAAAACGGAAAAAATTATCATCCTTGAGGGCTTCCATTGCGTGCGCTGCGAAAACGATTCAAGATACCAAAAATATATGTATGAAAGAATTATTCCTCTTGAAATGATCTAAAAAAATGTCTGCGACAGTATATGTCTATCTTTTAAGATTAACTCACTAGAACCGTTTTTATGGTAATCAAATTTGGTCGAAATTAATGCATTATTTGTTAAAAGTTATATCAACGTAATAATATTAATCTTTATCCAAATGTGTTGTTGATTAAGAGTATTTAATTGTGAACAAAAGTGTCTTTGACATCACTTAATTTCAATGAACATCTTAGAAGATATTACAATTTCAAAATAAATAACTAACTAAAATGCCCAAAATAACTATTCTACGCGGACAAAGTCGCGGACACAGCTAGTAATAAATAATCCTTCCAAATTTAGGAGAGCACTTCAACGTTGGCAACACTGTTACTGGGCAATGTAAGCGGATGATCACGACTTGAAGCAGTCGGTGAGGTAAGCAATTAACCTCGTGAGGTCCTGACACTGACCTTTACATGTCTGGCGACTACACCACTGGACCTCAGGTCCCAATACAAAACGGGTACATATACATCATGATTCCTAAATAAAGAAATTATATATGTATATTATTACTGGCGTATAGCCGCAATGTTTGAGAGAGTGACTACAGCGCACCTGATAGTAAGCACAATGTAGTCCTAGAACGGCAGCGAGTGCTAAAAGTCAAGAATTAATTAAACACCTTTACATTTCATGTGAACCCGACTTAAGATAAAACATCTAAAGGATGTCCAATTTTAAAAACAAAACGAGAACGCATAAAAAACAAATGGATCCTTTTTAATAAAAACAAGCGAATCATTTCGATTGAGTATAAAATTTAACGCTTGTCCGATACCGTCAGGGTCTAGTTTGATCAAAGCGTTTCTTTTAATGGCCCCTAGTTTACAATGTTGTTTTTATTATCAAGTATTCAAAATAGTCTCTTATATTCGGATAATAAAACTCAAATTTTATTAGGATATTAATAAATTGTGAGACAGATCAATTTTGCGAATAGGTAAGCCAAAAATATATTAATTTGTTATAAAATATTTTAGAAAACACATTAATCTAGTTCTGTCGTTTACAGAATATGCATGTGTATATTTATAAGCATATCTTCCAAAAACAAAAAAATACTAATCTCTGCGAAATTTTTAAACGTAAAGCACTGATTTGCCGTGTCATGTTTGATTGAATAGAATCAGAGATATACCTGGACTGTAATACGAACCATAATTAGGACAAAAAAAACAGCGGAGTTTATTTGTAAACAAAGAGTTTATTTTGATTCAAATACAAACCTATACTTAACACCTAACACCCATTTTAGCAAAATCCCATCTGTAAGCCAAGAAACAACCATTAAAGCTATTATTTCTTTACAATGTTTTATATTTAAGTAAACAATTATTGTAGTTTCCTTCAGAGTTCGTTATTCGCATAGATTATTTGAGTTCTTTTACATTGACATTAGTCACAACTGTCACTTTGAAACCAATGACCAGCGCCGATATAGACTATCATGTCTAGAGAGGCGAAGCACAGCAAATTCAAATCTACTGAAGAAACATATACAGTGCAAAGTCTATATAACGACCCTCAAGGGACTGTGCATATTTTGATGTTATAGAGAGTTGTCGTTAAATGGAGAGAAGAAATATCTGTATTAGAAAAAGAAAAAGTTTTAAACTCTTATTTGCCATATTTACAGTTTGTGGGTAACTAAGAATATGATAGCGTATAGATAATCCATGACTCCTACTAACAACAGTCAACACGTGCAAGCAATCCCAATTTGTAAACAAAAGAACGGATTTCTTAGAGAGTTCGGTATGTGCAATGCCGACAGTCGAGTTTATTACGGGCTAGGATAATAAACCGACAAAAGAACGTACACAGCTGCGCAGTTTTTACTCATTTTGGCAACTTAAAAAGTCACCTTAGCTTAAAAAGTACTTTATATTATTAAATTGCTGTCGTCATTGAGAGTGGGTGTAATGCTATATAAAGTGTATCATTGTATGGGAAACAATCTTAACCAATCAAAGCCGAGTGATATCCACGCTTTAGGGAGTTTGTCGTTAAATCGAGTGACGTTACATGGAGTTTACACTGTATTTAGTAAGTATAGCCACTTTATTTAGCATATACTTAAATGCTTCTAACAACATGTAGGCTCGAGCAAGCGCGTCTCGTTCCAACCCAACGCACCGTGGGTTAGCACCATAAGTTTCGTATACACCCACGCGCCAGACTGCAAGGAACAGAACTATACATATAGCCCTCACAAGCACCATTTGCGTTTACCGTTACAAATGCTCAGCAGACACGATTTGTGTGGTCGTAAATTTACATAAAATTGACATTTCGGTTTGTATTGAACTTGGTAGGTTATGAACTGTCATATAGGTGGTTCAAATCATCGGATATTTGTGGTTGTTATAAATTTAAGTATAAATTTAGACACAACATGATTTTCAGGGAAGATGAACAACTTTTAGAATTAAAATCGAATGCTGAACATCTTCCCTGATTATCTTCCAGGTTCTTTCTACTGGCTAATCAAAGTAACAACAGTTTCCCTGATGGTAAGTACAGTGTAGTCCAAAAACGAAAGCGACTATCAAAGGATAAAAATCCATTGATAGTCTCCGTCGTCATGTCGGCTCATATATACCACGGTTGAAAGTCTTTAGGTATATGAGTTACTGGATATACACAAGCTGATCCCGAAACTCGACAATCCAAAGCAAGTCACTATGACGGTCTTTACACTTGTGTATTGTGGTCATGACCCAGTTCGGGTCTTCGTCGGTGGAATCGTCTTTCCACCTAAAAATCAGGTGAATGTATCGATGAGGGAGAATTTCAGGGATTTTCAGCATTCAATTCTAATTGCACATATATGAAAATAGTGACATCTTAATATTTCTATCAAAACACAGTAAATTATAGTCAACATATTTAGCGACAATGACACACATGAATAGATGAATAACGATTAATTATTAAGTAGATATTTTGCCTGTCCTAAGCCAGGATACAATGCGAAGGGAAAACGAGTCAATCTGTTTATCTAAAATCACGCAAAAGGTACTTTATCTAGTTACTACTTCATACTTTTTACGGATCAATTATGATTTGTTCATCATTTTTTCTTTATGATTTATTACGGGATCTAGTTATTTCCATTTTTATTAGTTGAAACAAGTACAAATGATTATATCCTTAAATATCTCCATCGTAAAATAACGTGCTATGACCGGTGGTCGTGGGTGTGTTAGTAGAAAGACACGGATTTTGGCGTTTTACTGTTTATATCCACTTTAAGGCACACCGAACTGCAACGCACACGCACGTACTCTAGCCTCGGGTCTCAGTAGTCGACTGCTTTAGCTAGAGCATCCCTTGCGCGCGCGCACCCCTTACCCAACGCGTCCCGTAACACCCTAACGACCTTTAGGGCGTTTAACACAGACACGTATCGGGCGGCGTCTACATGCTATAGTGCACATTTACCCGCCCGGTTTAGAAGTAGAAGACCTTTCCCAGTCAACCAAAGCGCGTCATTTCGAAAGAAAAAAAACGTGTATAAGATCATATTGTTTGCTTAAATTTGAGCGTTTTCATGTCGTCGTTTTATATTCTCTAATTCTATGCATCCTTTCATATATCCGTTGGAATTTTGATTTTTTTCCGTCGTGAAGCTGCGTCTAAAACCGGCTATAGTAACCGGCAGTAATTAACGTTTTTGAACATCAAACGAACAAACGATAATTGCTACATGTCGACGTTAAAAGTTAATTGTGCCGGTAACGCGGCGTCTCTGATACTATTTCTAGTTTTTATATGTACTTTTAATTACACCATGTTAGGGGTTTCGTACGAAACGAGCGCGTCTAATATCTGTTTGGATAGATTGAGGTAAATTTGTCACGGAATACACAGACTTGTGCTTAATTAAAAGCAACAACCGAACTGTAAGAGAATAAAACTGTTCGCGCAAATAATTAATAATAATAAATAAAACTGCTTTTTCTTATTTTCCTACCCTCATGCTGTCACATTTTTCATAGCACGTAGCTGTGCTTCTAGCGCAGTCATACTGCCTGGCTTCGTCTCAAATTCCGAGGCGTGCCGCGAATCGAATCATGTATGTACCATATGTATTAGCATTGGAATTTTATATCATAAACACGTCCCTTTGACTACAATAATTGTTTGCTACCTAAAAATATAATACCATTACGAGCTCGGGGTCTTCAATAAAACTACACTGGTAGTACTTCAATTAATTTATTCAAACACAAATACAAACACTACAAAGTTGACAAATTACCATACTAAATGTCGCACTAAACACTTCACTTTAGTTTCACTTCGTTCGTTTTATTTCGCTTTACATATATAAATACCACTGCCCCGTGTTTGAACCAGAGATGGGCAAATCGTAATCTGATTAATGATGAACGATTACAAAATGTAGTCGTAATTTTAATTTTCGTGCTCTGTTGTCATGATTAAATCCATTTCAAATATTAAGAAATAATAAATGTATATAATCTGGGATCCTGTAGTGTTTAAAACAAATGAGCAAAATGCAGTCATATTAATGGTAAAAAACGTAAAATGTAATCGTTAATCATTTTCATTAATCTGATTACATTTTGCCAATCTATGGTTTGAACCTGCCACGTATTTAAAGCGGAGCGGTAGGGCCTTTCAATTGTATAGAAGATTCTCCAGTTATGTCGTGTATTCCAGCGTTTTCGCTACACAGCAGCGACACTTCTAGAAATCGCTTTATATTCTTCAATACATGATACCACTAGTGGTTGTAGTTATGCTATTCGCCTCAAGATGGCAGCACGAACGGTGGTACATCTACTGCATAATAGAGGTTGTTGCATACCTTATTCCGTAACGATACTATGTTAATGTTGCATTAAGTATTAGGTCCTTACATATGAAATTGGCGTTTTGTATGGGAGAAACAAAAAGTCGAATATTTTTTAATATAATATATTTAATTAATCAAAGTATGAACCATTATTTTCTATGCACTTTTGCCATCTCATAGGTAGTTCATTGATCCCTTTACTAAAAAAACCAGTCGGACGGGAATCAATAAAATCTTTGAAGGCGATTTGGACTGCCCCATCGGAGTTGAATTTTTTCCCTTGCAAGAAGTTATCCAAATTTCGAAAAAAATGGTAATCTGTTGGAGCAAGGTCCGGGGAGTACGGAGGATGTCTTAGACTTTCCAATTGAAGCTCTTCTAATTTAGTAGCCGTCTGTTGCGCAGTGTGTGGCTAGCGTTGTCGTGAAGCAGCAGTGGCGTGGAGCGATTGACCAGCCTAGGTTGTTTAGCCGCTAGCTTTTCCATCATGGTTTGCAATTGCTGACAATAGACATCAGCCGTAATAGTCTGGCCAGATTTGAGAAAACTGTAATGAACAATACCGGCACTAGTCCACCAAACGCTTACAAGTAACTTTTTTGGGGTTAATTTTCGCTTGGGGCAGGATTTGGCTGGCTGGCCAGGATCCAACCATTGCGCTGAGCGCTTCCGATTATCGTAAAGAACCCATGTTTCATCACAGGTAATGATTCGGTTTAAAATACCTTCATTATTGTGCCGGTTTAGTAATGTAACGCAGCAGTCGACGCGCGTTTGCCGGTTTGCTTCAGTCAATTCGTGAGGTACCCACCTTTCAAGCTTTTTAATCTTCCCAATTTGCTTCAAGTGAATTAAAACAGTTTTATCACTAACATCGCAGCCTGCAGCTAACTTGGACGTGGTTTGCGATGGATCCGCTTCCACAATAGCCTTCAACTCTTCATTATCAACTTGAGTCTCAGGCCGTCCACGGGGCTTGTTCTGCAGGTCGAAATTTCCAGAACGAAAACGTTGGAACCAAAAACGAACTGTGTTTTCTTTTGCAACACGACCGCCATACACATCATTCACCCTTCGAGTTGTTTCCGCAGCACTAGTGCCACGGCGGAACTCGTACTCGTAAATAATGCGATATTTTAAGTTTTCCATTTTGTAAAATGAGTGACGCAAACAGAAAAAAACAGAAGAAAAAAACAAATGAATGACGATCATCGAAGCACATATACATGAGTCTATAGCTGTACAAATTTGAATTTGGAATTCCTTACCATAGAGGAGAAATTTGTGATTAAAGTGGCCAGTACGAAAAACGCCAATTTCATATGTAAGGACCTAATATTTATAAAGGAAATATGCACTATTTTCTTTATAAATACTTTTTACTACAACTTTTTATTTATAACTTACTATATATTACTTAGTTTGTTGCGAGGCAACTATCGTGGATGTTAATTCTAATTGGCCCTCGAAAGTCTGGTGATACTTTTAGTACGTGTCTAGTAAGATACGGGAGACTAGTTTATCATTGATTCTCGAAAATTCGCGTGATGCTAAAAGTCGCGCGAACGCACGATCACGGTAAGATTAAAAACACGCGCTACATTATATAGATTTATCTTTTTAATGGATTTCCAATAGGAAAAGGTTCTGAATTCGAGTGTTAGTATTTATATATATACCCATAACTCTGCATAATTTGTGGAGTATATACGACACTTAAAGACGGCCCGTATTTGAAAGTAGGACCATCTTTGTCTAAATCCAGATTTTCACCATTGTAATCCACAACGGTCATGACGAAACTGCATTAAGATGCATATTTATTTGTCCATTGTTCTGTAGTTATGAACCAACACGACCCATATGTCTACAAGCAACCAGGCATGGAGTTACAAGATGACGTAATGTGATTTTAGGGTTACGTTCCTCATAAAGAAACCCTTATAATATCACTCCGTTATTCGTCAGTCTCTCAGTCAGGACTTTTTTTCTTAGGATCGTATGGAAGAATCAAGTTGAGATTAATATCAAATACTCAGGTATACAGTTTCTCGTAGCTCTGCAAAGAAAATCAAACTTCTAAGTTAACGAAATAAATAAATACAGCCGCTAATGATGCAAAAATTTGTTATTACCGGAGCATCAAAATATAAATAGGATCATATTAAAATACCAGAGATTAGATCATTGATTCTCAAAGCGGTATATATTAACCCCCAGGGGTCTACATGAGGCGAAGTGTTCCCGCACACCGCTTTAGCGAAAATTCACGGTATCGAGGAGTTGGGGTGGAATTTTACACCAATTTCCCTTCAATTATGTTAGGATTGAGCGGTGGGGTAGCATCTTTACCACCCCCTACACAATGACGCGGTCTATAGAAGGCCAGATGTCACCGGGTGGCGAGGAAGTTGACCCAGCAGTACCCTTGATTCTGGTAGACAGGAGAAGGAACACCCCGGGAACTTATCCTATATTATGGAATGCCGCGAGAAAGTTTTTAATTGCTTTTTCGTCTTCATACCCAGTGGAAAGAGATTTCAGTGCGTTTACCAATTTTCTAACAAAAAAAAAGAAACAATCTGAACAACAATTAACTTTAAAAAATCTTGAAAATTCTGGGAAATATGTGTTTATTAACACATTCTAAAATAAATTATGCAATATTTTCTCTTAATTATACTCTAAATAGGCGGTCACATCGCTTTATTCATCTAAGTGCTGAGTATATGAAATATACAGTTAGATTAATGTCATTTAATTTCTTTGAGGCTCATTAGCGGCCATTATTATATAATCTTGATGAATTGGATAAGCGCTTGCGTATTGCGTAAAATTTTGAGTTTGAAATGCGAGTTGTATGGACGTTACGTTGACTTTGCTAAGTAATAAGATCGTCTTCAACAAAACTATACATATAAGTGTATAATAGAAACATGAGTATAACCTATAATTTTTTTGTATCCCGGGGCAAAATCCTACATAGGACCATCAGGGCTGCTGTGAGGGCAGTGACCCCGGTGTGTCAGACTCCTACTGACTAAAAACCCCCGCAGTGTCCCTCTAATCGCTCCACTCAGGCCTGGAAAACCAAATTCATTCAGACGCCCGGAGATCGAAAAGCCTTGTTGAGGGGCCTTGAGGGAGGTTGGTCTCGGAGGGGTAGAAGTAAAGAGCCCATTCCAAAACCGTATATCTTTGACTCCTAAAAACCCATGCGCGTGGTTCTGCTATGGAAGGGAGAGGGTGTAACAAGGCTAAATAATGTGTTGAGTAAACTCAAAATAGCTTTTATTAATACCTGCATTAGAGTCTAAATTACGTCATACACTTGCCTACCCTTATTCTATTATTACACTCGTATGACCGAAATATTAAGATACATTTCGGTATGGAAACAATTTGATACTATACCTATGCAGACGTAAAGGATAGGAGTTAATCTGACTATAAAATATAGTTTAAATGCGGGGCTGGGTAACAAAGGCTCATGAGCAACTAGTTATATTGACTTCCTGTGTGCAATAGTGAAGAGGTACCGCCCACGCGACGGCACGCCGCGCATCTGTCGACCATCAGCACGTAGACTTGTCGAATAAATATCGATATATCGATATTTTCAATTGAATATATCGATACAAAATATCCAGTATCGAAAATTGTATCTTAAACGATATTTTTTTAATGTTTATGATAGTAAGTCGCTGAAATCTGAAACTGTAGAAGATAGGACCGAACGAAAAAAAAAACTATATTGTCTATGACTGTTGAGTATTATGTTTTGTTACGTTGCATGCATTGACATCTGAATTTGTTGCATGTATATTATTTGCCGCCATTTATTTATTAATTATTTATTTTTGTTTGATATCTTAAATAGGTCTTAAAGTTAGAAGATAGCCTTTTAGTTCTTGATATTTTTGTAATTTTGTCTAATAAAAAGGAATACTGGTAAAAAACTTTCATGTTTATTGAGATTTAATCGAAATATCGATATAACGTTTTTTTTTCATTTTCGACATCCCTATCAGCACAGCACACTCATGCATACAATTAGGCTGGGACTACATTAATCGACGTCAAATTGGCTGGAACTGGTCCCGAATTGCACTGCTCTAAACTTGTACCGCGAAGTCTCCAGCGTTGTCAGTGCCTTTTAGTTAAAAATATACGAAATAACCAAAAAGTAACGTTTTATTTATATATTCCCAATGCACAAAATGGGTTTTAGCTCAATTTGTAGAGTTGGTGCGCTCAATATTTATAAGAATGAAATATTAGGTCCTTACATATGAAATTGGCGTTTTTCGTACTAGCCACTTTAATCACAAATTTCTCCTCTTTGGTAAGGAATTCCAAATTCAAATTTGTACAGCTATAGACTCATGTATTTGTGCTTCGATGATCGTCATTCATTTGTTTTTTTCTTCTGTTTTTTTCTGTTTGCGTCACTCATTTTACAAAATGGAAAACTTAAAATATCGCATTATTTACGAGTACGAGTTCCGCCGTGGCACTAGTGCTGCGGAAACAACTCGAAGGGTGAATGATGTGTATGGCGGTCGTGTTGCAAAAGAAAACACAGTTCGTTTTTGGTTCCAACGTTTTCGTTCTGGAAATTTCGACCTGCAGAACAAGCCCCGTGGACGGCCTGAGACTCAAGTTGATAATGAAGAGTTGAAGGCTATTGTGGAAGCGGATCCATCGCAAACCACGTCCGAGTTAGCTGCAGGCTGCGATGTTAGTGATAAAACTGTTTTAATTCACTTGAAGCAAATTGGGAAGATTAAAAAGCTTGAAAGGTGGGTATCTTACGAATTGACTGAAGCAAACCGGCAAACGCGCGTCGACTGCTGCGTTACATTACTAAACCGGCACAATAATGAAGGTATTTTAAACCGAATCATTACCTGTGATGAAAAATGGGTTCTTTACGATAATCGGAAGCGCTCAGCGCAATGGTTGGATCCTGGCCAGCCAGCCAAATCCTGCCCCAAGCGAAAATTAACCCCAAAAAAGTTACTCGTAAGCGTTTGGTGGACTAGTGCCGGTATTGTTCATTACAGTTTTCTCAAATCTGGCCAGACTATTACGGCTGATGTCTATTGTCAGCAATTGCAAACCATGATGGAAAAGCTAGCGGCTAAACAACCTAGGCTGGTCCATCGCTCCACGCCACTGCTGCTTCACGACAACGCTAGACCACACACTGCGCAACAGACGGCTACTAAATTAGAAGAGCTTCAATTGGAAAGTCTAAGACATCCTCCGTACTCCCCGGACCTTGCTCCAACAGATTACCATTTTTTTCGAAATTTGGATAACTTCTTGCAAGGGAAAAAATTCAACTCCGATGGGGCAGTCCAAATCGCTTTCAAAGATTTTATTGATTCCCGTCCGACTGGTTTTTTTAGTAAAGGGATCAATGAACTACCTATGAGATGGCAAAAGTGCATAGAAAATAATGGTTCATACTTTGATTAATTAAATATATTATATTAAAAAATATTCGACTTTTTGTTCCTCTCATACAAAACGCCAATTTCATATGTAAGGACCTAATATTATTTAATGCATAGGAAGTGAAATATTCATAAAAACGACCGCTGACCTTGCATAACTTAAAAATTGATAACCAGATCTGATGAGACTAGTGATGAAAATGCCCGGGAATTTTCCCAAAGTGCCTAAAACTTCCGAGAACATTCCATAAATTCCCGGGAATATGCCCAAGAAAGTTTTGGGCACTTTGGGAAAACTCCCGGGCATTTTCATCACTAGATGAGACCTTGAGTTATCTTTTAAAACGCCAAAAATGGCTTGAGTAAAATTTCAATCTATTTTTTATTTAGAGCTTGACTTACATTTTTAGATTTATTATTCAATGGGTACGCTGGGTGATTTACTTGTGTGCCGCCCCTAGAATTTGGAGCCCGGAGAGTGAGTTCCGGCTTGTCCCCTTCTAAGATCCCGGCAGACAATGACTGTCTGAACTACACAACTAAAGCTGTTTAATGGCTTACATATGCAAAGGAGTTAATAAATGCATTTTTAAATTAAAGTATTCATTGAATACTATTCAATGTTGTACAAGCTAATTCGTATAAAGTTGTGGATGCTAACGTCTATAAACACGGTAATAAAGGCAAGGAAATTCATTCGGTATGCCTCTTGGTATTGTTTGTTCGGCGGAAGGGCAAGGCGGCCCACTGAACCGACGATAATTCCGTATTGTTCGTGACTGATTACACCGAGGATTGTGTGTCACGCGGAGCGATGAGCGAGCGCGATTAAGTTCATCCTTTTAGGTTTTGTTTTTATGATCGATATTCGAAAAATTGTGTACCGGGTATTAAGTTCAGCGTTAGATACTGTAGGGACACATAGTATAATGTTTACGTAGGCTATTGATTTTGATTTATGAAAGTGCGGTTATTGCATAAATGAGGAACGTATGTGTGTATTTAGAGACGGCTGCTTCCGTCGATTAACTTAGTTCGGAATATACACAGTTAACAGCAACACGCTTTTTATTTTTATAGTCCTCGAACTCTATAGGCGCCACACATAATAACCTAAAGATACTATATACCCAATGAAAAAAAAAAACTGTAAGGAATCCCGCCAAATCAAACAGTCAAATTATCATGTGTAATGCTCTGCGAACATCGGTAAGCTGCGCTACTGGCCACGTTAAAGAAGTTATATAAACGAAAAGTGGTTACAGCCGCCAATGTATTGCATCTTTGATTATTTGAGAGAGAGCTATAGAAGCCCTTTGTACTTATATGTCAAGCCTAACGGGACCAGTAGCGTAGCTGATCGCCGTTCTCACAGCACTATTACACATGATATTTCCATTAAATGCCATGCGGGTTTCCTCACATAGATTTTCTTCTCCAGTGCGCATGTGTTGCCTAAATTCGTACTTAATCTGAGAAAAATCTAGAAGTACGTGCCGAGATACGAACCTACGACGATTCGCGTTGCCGCGTATGACTACCAGTCCTTTATCCACTATGCCACCACAACCATAGTGGATATAGGCACTTATCTATCTCTGCTCACCCTGAAAGGGATATAGCGACGTTATGTATTTTTTAATATTGTATAATCGCTATTACTTATGAATTAAGACTACGGCTGTACTGTCCCGAATCGCTGAGCGCTTAGCTAGTAATATGGTCCGGATTTAATATCAATATCAGTACGGTTCACTTCGCTTGCTAGATGCGCATGTGATGCAAAATGTTCGTAAAATTTGTATAAGACATTTCTGTGATGAATTCTCTTTTCTAACTGTAGACTTTTAAACTATTTAATTTACAAGCGACTGAAGTCAGGTATGTAAACAATAAGTTGTATGTTACTTATCTTTTTTAAACTACTACCTAGGAGCGACTTGAACCAACATATTAAATCTGGTTTTAGCTTGTATAAAACTTTATTTAATTGAGCGGTTAATTTCGACCTCATTGATGATTTCAATTTGACAGTTAAACCTATACAATGTTTCCGTTAGCTGGTGAGAAGGAGGCGCTGACGTGAGAAGGGTGGGCTCTTAACACCTACACCTCCCAAAGATAAAGCCTAAATAGACCGATCGCTACCCGGCGGGGGTCTGGAAAAATCTGAATTCCCATACCCGGCTAGAGTGATTGGAAGAGCGCTGTTTAACTAATTGTCTGGTGTTTTAATTAATTAATAAAAGCACTAATTATTTTTACTATTTATTTTGACACCACGAAACTGATAGCTGAGACGAACCGTTCTTAGATTATAAATATTAATGGCGTCAACCTACTGTTGCGCTCTATATATATTATATGTATACAGACTATAACAGGCGCCCCGGAGGTTTTTTAATCACTAGGAGTCAGGCACGCCGGGGTCGCTGCCCTCAGTGGCGCTGATGGTCCTATGCAGGATTTCCCTCAAAGTTACCAAATAAAAAAAGATAACGTTTCCTTACAAGACAATAAGTACAATTTAACAATACACAGCGTTTTATACAAGCTTAAGCTAGATTTAAATCATTTGCACGAGTACAAGCCGACCTAAGTATTAAATATATTCTACATAAATACAATTGCTTTACAGTATTGTTATTAATAATAATTTATTAATAGTAGTTCAAAATAGTAATATTAACCATAATTGGGTTCATTTTACAAAGTAGGTACTCACTGAGAGCGAATTTTTTCATATTCCACCGCCAAAAAAGTGAAGTGAAGTAGAAAAAAAAGCTATTCTTTTATATATCGTCACGTTATATCCCTTACGGGGTGAACAGAAATACATTAATAACTGTTACCACTTTGTGGTTGTGAGTCGTGTCCAACGTGACAAGTAGAGCAGTTGATCGCCGTTCTCACGGCACCAGTAGGTACAGATGACGTTACTATTATATGCCATGCGAGATTCCTCACAATGTTTTCCTTCAGCGGTGAGCGGTATAATAATGATGAACCATTGTTAAAAGCAATAACTATAAATAGCCGGTCTAGCTAATGTTGCCACATTAAAATATCTTCACACCTTTTTGTGTTGCGCGTCGTTAAATTGTTCATGATTATAAAATACTGTGGTATAATTTATGGTCAAAACGTGTATCTAGTTTTACGGCGATATAATGAGATCGAAAGTAATTAAGTAACAAAGTAGAATTCTAATATCTATTATTACGCCGAACCCCTATTGGAATAGGCAGAGAGAATGAAATGCAGTTTCTCTTTATTGTTGCAAACCTTTTTCTCCTCCTTAACAGTCATTAATCCCTTCATTCGCTATCGCTGATTCCGCGTACTTTTGACATTACCCTAGCTGCATCGTCCCCTCTTTTTTGCTGCAAACTGCCAAGGAGTGTATTCACTTTTTGTGTGTTTTTCCAACATCTTTGAACATGCAAAACTGGAAACGACGAGTATATCGGTATTTTTCGAGTTAGCGCGCTCCATCCTCGGCGTCATAATTACTTTCCATCAGGTGAGATTGACAAGTGCAAGACTGTCAATATTAAAAAAAAAAGCTAAAAGCTATATACTAGTCTATCGAACAACAATCCGCACAAGCACTTTCTAAGCAACAGGATAGTCAGAGCGTTGACTGATCTCCCAGAAGACGTAATCTTAATCTTAAAAATAAATAATTAAAAAAAAATAGCAGGATACAGGCACTTATCAGTTGTTTCACCTGCTTGCCTGATAATAATTAAATAAATTCTTTACGGCGTCCGGGGAAGTGGGTCGACAGAGAGCACATTACAAGGTGATTATGTGTTAACGTGGTGTGTCTTAGCCGTGGTGGCTGCCGGCAGAATAGAATAGCACCCCCCTCTTCTTGCTGAGGTGTCGTAAAAGGCGACTAAGGTATCTCTTTAACACCGCAATTCAACCAGGTGTTCAGAGAAGGAAAACTGGACCAAACCTGCATCCTCCCGATCGTACTGGTTCTCCATTCCATCGGGCCTGAGGGAGCTCGGACGAAAGAGTGCTTTTCTGGCAGCGCGTCCAGTTATGCACTTAAATATCCCCTGCGCAATTGACTGTTTCCGAAAACTGGACCTCGATTTTCTTAATCGGTATTGAAACAGTCGCCGTGGCCGGATCCGGCTAGGACATCATCATGTGTTAACGCTGAGGGTATATTGTTGCAGGAATGGATTGAAACCGCATGGGGCTGGCCGCGGCGCTGCTGGAGGCTGCAGCGCGCGGAGACGCTCCCCGACTGGCGAGCCTGCTGCAAGCAGACAAACGGGATATCGATATCACAGACGAGGTAACTAACTCCTCACACACAGTGCTAAGATGTCACACACACACCCACCACGGTATTGAAGTGTAAAGGCCGTCATAATGCCTCATTTCAATAATTATTTAAGAATACGTGGAAAACGTTGCTGACTAGCCGTAATACTTGTATGATTGCTTACGCAGAGAAAAAACATATAAACATGGCAAAATGCGCCCTCCGTGAGCTTAACGCCACAGCGGAGTTAAAATATGTTATCAAATGTAAGGCAAGTTTAATGCAAGAAGACAGTTAAATATTTAAAAGGCTCTCTTTAAAATGGCTTATCACAATGGTAGCACAACCACGCTGATCAATATTGGCACCCTGCGGCGAGCAAATTAATGACATGCGAAATTAACACAACATGCTATGCTATGAAATATTGCCCATGTAGTTTTCAATTTGAATAATAAATTACATAAATGTAAAGGGGTTTCTTAAGAGGTTAGGCTACTCAAGAGGCTGGAAAAAAAGAATTGTTTGTGATTTTGTTTCGGGAAAATATAAAATATATCGAGATTGGAAAAGAAGACATTGCTTATGTTTGAAACATAATTTTTATAGAATAAATTATTTAAAAGCGTCGGCTGTGCTGCAATTTTAAAGGCGACCTCTTTATTTTAGACAATTTGAATTCACTATTTCACTTTTTTTTTCACTATTTTTTCTTTTATTGAACGTAACAACAGCTAGAGAAGTACGTAGAATTTTTCTGATAGATCAATTATTAGCCGAATGGAGTACTTCTAAAGTCAATCTTGAAAAATTTGCAGAATAACCATCAGAAAATTATAAATAATAAAAGAACTAGCACTTATTAAAAAATCCTATATGCTTATTTAAACAATATATTTTCCAATATCTAGTCAAAATTTGAAATGGTTCTATTGGAATTGTATGGGTACAGGGTGCGGCCATCTCGAAATACGTATGTTTGAAGTTTTGTTATAGAAAATTGTTGAATAATTTTGCATTACCTTCAAGTTTTTCACTGTACGACACTGACTAAAACCGATGTAAATACGTCTGAGCCCGACTGCCACGTGATAGCTTCAACGTAATGTTAACTAATGTTAACTCTAGGTACCCTGAAATATCGTCCTTTGTTCCGGTCGAAAGAGGCTTACAGCCTGTATGGTAGTTTTGTATATGTAGAAAAAAAATAGATACTTGAAGATATTTATGAGCCATAATCTTTTGTGATGTCACTCAGGCCTGGAAAACCAAATTCATCCAGATTCCCAGGGAGCGAATAGTCTCGTTGAGGCTACCTCAGTAAGTTAAGTTTTCTACCCGGATAAAGAACTTGACTATAACTTAAGTAATAACAAAGTCAAGGCCAACTTGAGAAAATCAGTAACTTTCCATATGGTTTCATAATCTATACTATATATAATATTATAAAGCTGAAGAGTTTGTTTGTTTGTTTGTTTGTTTGAACGCGCTAATCTCAGGAACTACTGGTTCGAATTGAAAAATTATTTTTGAGTTGAATAGATCATTTATCGAGAAAGGCCTAAAGGCTATATAACATCACGATGCAATTATTAGGAGCGAAGAAATAATGGAAAATGTGAAAAAAAACCGGGAAAATTATTCATCCTTGAGGGCTTCCATTGCGTGCGCTGCAAAAACGGTTCAAGATACCAAAAATATATGTAAGAAAGAATTATTCCTCTTGAAATGATCTAAAAAAATGTCCTCGACAGTATATGTCTATCTTTTAAGATTAAGTCACTAGAACCGTTTTTATGGTAATCAAATTTGGTCGAAATTAATGCATTATTTGTTAAGAGTTGTATCAACGTAATAATATTAGTCTTTATCCAAATAAATGTGTTGTTGATTAAGAGTATTTAATTGTGAACAAAATTGTCTTTGACATCACTTAATTTCAATGAACATCTTAGAAGATATTACAATAACTTATATGGCAAAACAACGTTTGCCGGATCAGCTAGTTATTAAATAATATAATTTATAATATTTGAGTAAAGTATAAGCAAAGTCAATGTAGCATTTGTAAATCTTATCCTTAGTTTGATGATTGCTGGAAACCGAAAGCTTTAGGTAACATTTCGGCCCATTTCAAAGATTTACCGAATATTTTCTTGGATAAAGATGGCGAAGGCCGAAATCTTCTGTCGTAATCTAATTGTCGTAAACCAGACGTTTCTATTAAGGATATAATTTATTTTAAAATGCAGTAAAAGTCTATGCTTAGGCAAGCTTTTTTAATTTACATTCGAATAGCCCATAAATTTTATATGCAAACGATATTGTATACTGCGATAAATTACTTTGGTTTACTTAACATGGACGTGGTGGTCCAGTGAATAAGGGACCAATATCCATGCGCGGCAACGCGAGTAGTTATAGGTTCGTATTCCGGTGCGTACCTCTGGATTTTTCCAAATTATGTACAGGTTTAGTCACCATATGCTCACCGGTAAAGGAAAACCTCGTGAGGAAACCCGCATGGAGTCTAATAGAAATGTCACGTGCACCAGTGCTGTGAGAACGGCGATCAGTTGCGCCACTGGTCGCGTTGTGTACGACATATAAACGCAAAGTGGATATAGCCATTACTACATTTCTGTTTGTCCCGCAAGTGGTATAGCGTGACGGTATTAGAAAATTATTATTAGATTTGGCCTTTATACATAAAGTTTTTAATGGCAAAATTAACTGTCCTCAGCTGCTACAGAAATTTTCATTTAATATCCCACGTAGGTAGCCTAGGCATCCTGTACACCTTCTACGCACTAATGTGGTCAAAACTAACAAAGGGATTAATTTACCGGTAAGAAGACTTTCTCTCTTGCTTAGCGATTTAGGATCTCCCTCGATATATTAGGAAACGCCTTGCCGAAATTTAAAAGAAAGCCATTGGAAGCACTGTGGTTCACGTAATTGTAAATTTTATGTTAATATTTGTGATTTTATATTCATGTTACTATGAATTAGTATTAATCTTGTGGTTCTACCTATTGTATGCACATATACTGTTCCTTCTTTTTGTCATATTTTTTCAGTTCTTTGGGTTTTGATGTGAAAATTTGATTTCTTTCATTAATTTACTTTTGATACATGCTGCGGTAGCCATCTCCTACTGATGCATTTAGACGTTTTTTTATTATAAGTTGTGTTTTTTTTTATAAAATGTATAGTCCACTGGCTGCTCTATAAATAAATATATTATAAACCTAGCTCTAGAAACTATTTCAAAGTGTTATAGACAATGTCATGTACATACATATAGGATAGAAATGAGTAATTTTAGTTCTTTTTCAGTTTTTTTTTCGTTAGTCTGCTACTTTTGTGTTTAATTAGCATTTTGACGACATTTTAAATGAATTATCATAATCGTTTGCCTTATTGTAAATAAATAAACAAAATAAAAAATATATACGACGTCTTATGAGCGATCTATGTTACTCTAACCCTGTGCTCAAGCCGTTTAAAATCCATTATTAAATAATTAAAATTCATCGACTCATCGATTCATCGCATCGCCTCTTCTCTATATAGATTAATCTAGTAGTGTCCCCACAGGGCACTTGGTTAAGAGTAATTGTATTTTTGATTACACAGTGCGGAGTAATAAATCTTTGGGGAAATTAGAATGACTTTTGAGTAATGGCAGATCAGGTTATCAATTGGTAGTCTAGTGGATAAGAAACCGGTATCCATGCGCGGCGCTACCAATGGTCCTAGATTCGAATCCAAGCTCGTATATCAGAGTTTTTCCAGATAAAGAAAGAAAGAAAGAAAGAAAAAGTTTATTGAGCCAAAAGATAACAACACACAACAAACATATTTATATAAAAAAACAACAATGAAAGAATACATAACATCACATCATGTATCCTGTGTGCTGCTACCCATCTCAAAGAGCACTCAGCTCAGCGTATGCTGGGCGACGCTGCACGCGCCATCCAGCGTTGATATTCAGCCGACGCTCAGGGGAATCGATTGCGCGGACGTCACGGTGCTATTTAAATATTAGGACCAAATATACAAAAACATACCTTATAAGTTATAACGTACAACAAATAAGTATGACAATAAATACATAGAATACTTTTAAGTAGCATAGAAAAATGTAGAATACTAAATAAAATATAATAGAGATAGGGTAGATTGATAATAAAATACGTGTTTGACCCCACATGCTCACCGGTGGAGAAAATCATCGTGAGGAAGCCCATATGGCATCTATTAGAAATTTCTTGTGTACTAGTGCTGTGAGAAGGGTAATCAGCTGCGCTGCTGAAACCAAAGTGATTCTATAAGAGTTATTGAGGAAGGGAATTCCAAACACGAGCGCTCTGACATAACTCGAATAGTTTCGTTCCTAATTCTCGCTCAGAAGTGATCGATCATGTTGATACAGTCTGTTTACATCGCCGCGACTGAGTTTAGAAAGTTTTCGTCGTTATCTGCCATCTCGATAGCTGTTAATTAGTCTTTTTGTATCATTTTAACACGTTTTAAATGTATTTCACTTTATTTTAATGACGAAATACATACACATGTAATGGCGTGTTTTATGTTTTGTTGTTTGTAGTAGTTCAGTCGGCAAACTTCGCTCCTTCTAGTTGCTAATAAATGTCGTCTTCACGTTTAGCTTAAAATATTCCCACTCCCTCTATCCCTATCTTCTCCCTCCCTGAAATATAACCTTTTTTTGACACTTTCAACGGTTATCGTTATATTTTTACTAATTTACATAAACGTCAAGTGAGTCGGTATTTGCTGGGTGAGCGCGCTCTATCGTCGGCCTCATCATCACTTTCCAGCAGGTGAGATTGAGGTCAAGAGCAAGCCTGTCAGTAATAAAAAAAAACCAGTAACAATTTATAGAACTAACTTTTCTCATGAATCACGGCTCACTAATAAACCAGCGGTTCTGTTAATCCGTCACCATGAGATGGGCAGTCAGTTATTTGCACTCATTTCGTGTAAAGGATACATAATGCTTACTTTCGTTGTGAGATCAAAAAAATTAATAGAATAGGTTAATAATTTAATAAACTTAAAAAAAAATGTAGAATGTTATATGAAAGTTCGTGCTTTGAACTCGCCGGTGTTACGAAGAATTTACAATTAGCAATGATATATAACATTGCGGTAATCACAGAAATAGAAAGTGTACAGCGGTCGTTGTTAATGTCAAGTTTTACGGCTCTGGACACTAGCCCCTTTGAGCCCATCGTAAGTAATTTTTATCATTCAGTAGCCTCCGATTAACTTCAAAACTAATGACACAAGCGACTCGCACTCCATTCCACACCATCAGAATAATCACCAATACCTCGCAGCATTTTGCCATCCGATCATCTGGACTTTGTCCATACCTAACAAAAAATCCAAAAATCAAGAATAACATATCTAGAAAGCCACAACAACCAACAACACAACAAAAGGTGGTAGAGCAATGCCGGAACTGGATTGTAACCACAGTACAGAGCCGGAAAGACTGTCATAGTGACGTGCTTGCGCCTGTCGCGTTACGGGATCAGTGTGTGTAGTCCAGTAGTTGATATACCTAGAGAACTTTCGTCGTGGTATGTGTGGGCCGGCATAGCGATGACAACTCAACGGATTTTTCGGAACTTTCCATCAGGAGAAATGTAGTCACTTTATCGAACACATATAAAAACAACAACAAATAATCAGCGACTCTCCGAAGAACGAAACAGTGAACACAATTGCTCGCGTTTAAAGATTGGTCGTCAATCCCAGAGTGTTCGCTTTTCATTGACCAGCCAAATTATTTGCTGGCATTCCTAACAATGCGTTCATAATAATTGACGCGCTTGTGAAAAACTGCTTTTGACCAAGTTTTCAGAAGAAAAATGTATGTTTTGTAAATAAATAATTAACCAGATTTTAACAGCAATGGCCGTAGGTTCGAATCCTGGCACATACATTATATTTTTTCCTGATTACGTCCGAATTTAGTTACCACGTGCACACCGGTGAAAAAAAAACATCGTGATAGAGCCCCGCGTGGCGTCCAATAGAAATGTACTAGTGCTTTGAGAACGGGGATCAGCAGCGCTACCGGAGATGAATTAACTTACTTTTGGCTAGACGTTTCAACCTGGTCTACTCATGACCATTTCCTGTGTAACCAGGTTGAAACGTCGAGCCATAATCAAAAGTAAATTAATTTGCGCATAAGACCCGTTATAGTATTTATAATGAGTACAAAATTTGAAAATGTAAATGAAATAGCAGTATAGAGCATCTTAGCTGAGCAAACATCTTGCGCAGCTGAGATGCTCTGTAGACTCACATACCAATTATTGAAATAGTATAGTATAGTTACAAAAGTATAGTGTAACTATGAGATTGACATGGTCAGACTGACCCAAAGTCCCAAAAAAAAAATCGGTCACAAAAAAAATAATAAAAAAATAGCATCGTCACGCTATATTCCTTTCAGGGTGAGCAGAGGGACATTGGTGGCTGTATCCACTATGCGCTTATATGTCGTGCGAAACATCCCCAGTAACGCAGCTGAGCACCATTTTTTCCTTACGATTTTTTCCTTCACCGGTATTTTGAGCTTCAGTTTAGGGAATATTGCATTCATATAAAACTATATTTATATAATTGAATTCTCCTTTAATAAACACCTTCCATTGCAAATCAATTATAACTGACGTTAAATTTTCTGACATGAATTTAATAACCAGTGTACACTTCGCAACGTACGATATCTCTCCCTGACGGGTATGAGGGTGTGAAACGTCCTTATTAAAAGGCACACAAATTATTATCGCCTATCGGAAATTTTATCGTCTGTCATCTAGAAGCAAGCGAGCCCGATATCGAATACTTTGGTATCATTAAAAAACTAGTTCGCTCACTACAAACCGGTTCATTCTTGTTATATTTTTTTGTTTTTATTCGGCCACTCCTTGTGTAGTACAGCGTTTCGTTCTTTATTTATACATGCATGAACGGAATTTAATAGTACGATTACGACAAATGTTTCGTATTTCGCACAGCCTTTGCTAGTCTATTAATCTCGCAATGTTTTAGGTGAACAAGCAAAACATTTGTCTATGGCGTACGAGAAAGAGAAATATAATTGCAAATACACGTGAATGAAAAAGACATGAAACACGATAAAAACGTTTATAAACTTTATAACGCTTTAAACGTTAGCTATTTGCCAAATATTTTATTGAGTTTTCTCATGAATTTAACAAAAATAAATTAGGTAGGTATCTTAAAGAAAGAATAATAAACAATAATAAATTATTTATTTAAAAAACAATTTGAAAGCGGTACAATATAGCTAGGTATATAGCTAGCTGACATCTAAACTAGGACTATCTGTATTTACGCTGTCAGAGTTATTCATATGACATAATATTTTACGTGCAGTTCATACCCGCTTCGTAACTCCAATCTTAACTTTTCGTTAATATAGACCAAAAAAAAGCGTATACAATCAATAAAGTAATGCCAGGTACAAAGAGACTTAGCTATTCTAATTATTGAAAAAGAGGCACAAAATTATCTGTAATAATAAATACAACAAAAAAGAGGATTAATTCAATTATATTAATATGTACATACTTTAGTTTTAAATTTACAGGTAGTAAGTATTTTTCACATGCAATGCCTATATAACAAAATCTAATTTCAATTATAATTTTTGTTTTTGTTTAATTTGACAACAGGCAGGCAAAGGTCACTGAGCAATACTAAAATCAAATTATTTAAATATAATATTAAAATACTCAAATTATATACGCGAATCAGATTCGGATCTTGAAATTTTTTGAACCGGGCCAAAAACTATTGTCTGGAGTAAATTTTGCTTTGTTTCTCAATTATATCTATCGATTAGTCTAATGTAAAAATACTTACCATACAATTTGTAGAGAATTTATGCTCTACATTTATGTGATAATCATTTATCTCATAGGAAGCGTAATACTCAGAAAAAAATCCTTGACTTTGTAGGCTACCTTTTTATTCACACCTTTTTTATATTTTTAATTATACTTTTTTATAAAGGTCAATATGTCAAAAAAATAAGAATGGAATTTGTGACGTTCAATGGTGTGCTTTATAGCTCTTAAGAAAAACTGTTTATATTATTAATATCTACATATTAACTTCTCGAGTATCTTAATTCTCCTTCCCGTGTTGTGGGAACTCCACCTCTACAACTTCTTATAAATTAAGATATGTTAGCTATATCTTATGAAACTTTTGACTTCACTCTTAAAACGTCTAAACAAAAGCGAATTATCAGCCTATTTTTATAGAGAAGTGAGCCCGTTCTTTTTCGCTAGATGATGTACTCGGCTGCCGCTCCTAGAAGCCAGCTTGCCACACCCCCTCCTCGGTTGCTAGATCAGGACCCGAGGCTTATTTATATTTATAAATTATTTTTTTCTGTGGTGCCAAAATTACAGAATTTTAAGTACATAATTTACTATAATTTAAAACAAAAGATACCGACCGAATAGAGTATCGAATTGCTTAGTTAAAGGTCCAAGTAAACAAATTGTTTAATCAAAAACTACTTCACGTATTCAATGATAAAATGGAGCCTTTTATAAGGCTGATACAACCCACTAAGGAAGTTAATAGGGTCTGTTCTATGTACCTGTCGCGGTACAAAAACTTCCAACGGTCCGCCCCGTGTAAGCTGACAATTAACTTTTATAATCTATTCTCGGAATGTTGGCAGTTCTGTCTACACCATAGACTATATCGATCGAAAAGATCGCTTCATTGCCATAATTATATCATCCCATTAAATCTCTTTTCGGTGTGAGCAGAGATATGGTATGTTACTGGCTTTATTTAAGTTTGGTTTGTATATTTCCAGTAGCTTAGCTGATTGACGTTCTTAGATCAATAGCTTTTGTTTTATCCTGACTCGGCATAGTGACCAGATCACGGCTGATGGTATGCATGATACAGTCCAAAAAATAACTACAATTATAAACACTAAAGAAACTACAATCGACAGTTACAATGATCATGCCGTCCAGTACAAATATATCTTGACGCTTCGTATAAAGATCCCAATATCGTATCGCAGGACGAAGGAAAAACGTTTTCCGGAAGACCATTCTATAATACCATGACCTGACAGTGGTAAGAGTTAGAGAACTCCTTAGTTCTAGAAGTCACCGTAGAACTGTGGCTCAGCAATCCAGTGCTGAAGTTCTATTATGAAAGGGATAGGATAGAATAAGGTTACACAACTCCTCAGAACACCGGACAGCTGGGGTTGCCGATGGCGTCGCGTTCTACCGGGTGGCAGTGCGGCACTGACGGAGTCAGCTAGTTTCTAAAGGAATTTGAGTCCCGATCCTCAGCAGTGAAGGAACGACGAAGAAGAGGGATAAATAATAATTTATAATATCCGCCATGTTCGTTTAAACTTTCGCGCAATGGCTTTTCACCTTGTTAAAAATAGAAAGTTTCATATAAATATGATTGAAAACTATCATTACTATTATTAAGGAAGTATCTATTAATGGCATAAATTTACGACCAGGAAGTGATCGGTTGTCTATTAAAATTTTTATGATTACAACTTTATTAAATCAAAATCGATTCGTCTGCGTAACAATTAAGGGCTATATATCAAACGATAAAACCGTAAAGTGATTAATTACAGTTATTCATAAATTAAGAAGAATGGCTGATGAATATAATAAAGCTTGGTGCCCATGCTGTTAGAAATATAGTCTTTAAAAAATAAAATAAACTCCTTTCATTATATCTTCCTTTTATTCGTGCAGTTTGTGGTTAAAAGACTAGCAGAAGGCTCTTCTGAATACTCTGCGTATTCAGTTAAACAATACGTTCAAGATGCTGTGGGGCATGTCCCGGTTCTCTAGTGCGTGGGCAATCTGCTTCTATGCTGCAACGGTTGAGAGGCAGTTCTGATGGCATTCGAAATATTTTGGCTAGGACAGTGAATGGACCTTTCATGAAGTTTTAGGGGAAGAGGCTCATCCACTTTGGTATTTAAATAATATTACCTGAAAAGTATTGTTTGTTTTCTTTTCTGAATATTAGAGAAACTTGAAAAATTATTGTATCAGCCATAGGACGTCCACTGCTGAACACAGATCTGCCCTAATGTATTCCAGAGCGACCCGTCGGAAGCAGCTTGCATTTTGCGTTGTCCTGCGATCAAGAACAGGTCTTTTCTCCACCTGGCAGGTGGACGTCCCACGCTGCGCTTGCCTGTACGTGATCTCCACTTGAAACTTGACTTTCCTGCGACATCGGCCATCCGCCAGACGAGCTATGTGTCCTTATAACGGTCTTTACACTTGAACTTGTACTCCAGTTCTAGCAATCGTCCTACCGCCTCAAATATATTCACCGAAGCCCAAAGGATTAGCAAGTTGAAGTAGCAGCGGGCAGGACACAGATCTCCAGCAGAGACCACGTACTGGCAGGCTAAGTGCAGATGACAAGATTGCAGTACAATGCTGGATGCAAGCTGCAGTCGACTGATCCTTCTGGGAAACATTAGGTAGGGAATATTTCCTCCAATAGACGCCCTAAGATAATATGCTTCCAGGGAACATATTTCCTCGATCTTACTTCGGAGCCTTTAAAAGAAGAGTAAATAGGCATTTTTTTTGTCTAGTTATGATGCTGTGGGATGTTTTTTTTTCGAAATTACCCGATCTAAATTCTACCACGATTTTCGCTTAGATTTATAAATAGCCTAAAAGAAATTTGTTTCCGAGCATTTGTATTATGCTCAATTACTATCTGAATTCCATTCCAATTTACAGTTCTCAATATCATTTGGGACACAAAACAATTTAACCAAAGAGATCAATGAAATGAAACAGTCGCAAACAATTAAATTAAATGTTCTTAAATACTGCATCACGAATGTTCTCGGGACCATAGTTCAGGACGTAAAAGGACGTATTTTTTACCATTGTACCTAATTAGCACGAGCCGTGACATTTACAGAGCTCTTTACAAGGAAAAAGAGGCGAGAATGCACCGCCATCGCCTGGTGACTCGAGACATTGTCACGACTCACGATGTTTTACAAAATAGCCTTTGCATAAATTGAGTTCAGAAATAAAAAAACGCCGTTTGGTCAATCTCAACAAGTTACCTACATATTTTCAGCTTAGCCTAGCTTTTGCCCGCGGCTTCGCTCACGTTAAGAAGTATTATAATTAATCTATACTAATATTATAAAGCTGAAGAATTTGTTTGTTTGTTTGTTTGTTTGTTTGTTTGTTTGTTTATTTGAACGCGCTAATCTCAGGAACTACTGGTTCGAATTGAAAAATTCTTTGTGAGTTGAATAGACCATTTATCGAGGAAGGCTTTAGGCTATATAACATCATGATGCAACTATTAGGAGCGAAGAAATAATGGAAAATGTGAAAAAAAACCGGGAAAATTATTGATCCTTGAGGGCTTCCATTGCGTGCGCTGCAAAAACGGTTCAAGATACCAAAAATATATGTATGAAAGAATTATTCCTCTTAAAATGATCTAAAAAAATGTCCGCAACAGTATATGTCTATCTTTTAAGATTAAGTCACTAGAACCGTTTTTATGGTAAACAAATTTGGTCGAAATTAATGCATTATTTGTTAAGAGTTGTATCAACGTAATAATATTAATCTTTATCCAAATAAATGTGTTGTTGATTAAGAGTATTTAATTGTGAACAAAATTGTCTTTGACATCACTTAATTTCAATGAACATCTTAGAAGATATTACAAAACCTTATATAGCAAAACAACGTTTGCCGGATCAGCTAGTTAGATATACATAGTTTTTATGGCTTTTCTTTTGTTTAGCGTGTGTAAAAAATTAGGGCATATCTGTCATTAGGCGCTAAAACTCTCAAGCTATTATATTATATTATAGTCGAAAATCTGAGAAGATTTATACAAACTTTCATCCCCTATTTTATCCCCTTGGGGGGTGGAATTCAACAAAATCCTTTCTTAGCGGATGCCTACGTCATAACATCTACCTGCATACCAAATTTCAGCCCGATCCGTCCAGTGGTTTGGACTGTGCGTTGATAGATCACTATGACAGTCAGTCAGTCAGCCAGTCATTCGCCTTTGAGTTATATATATTTAGATGGATACTACGTGATGGTTTGAAAATATGGTAATTTTTATGGTGCATTAACTGCAAATAATAGCGTGGAGTTTTCTCTCTAGTTTCTTATATACATATATGCGCAGAAAGGACCGACATAAATAATTAAAATAACGAAGTCTTCACAATCTACCTGGTCCAGCTTCACTTTACATTAACAATTTGACTATTTTGTTAACATATTGTAATTTAACATAATGTTCGTATATTGAAGCTTTAATTTTTAATATTTATTATTTACCAAAGATGTCGCCCACCTTATTAAATCTTGAAATTGTTCGAGGCGAGGCAAAATCTACAATTCTGCATAGGATCATCAGATCTGCTGTGAGGGCAGCGACCCCGGTGTGTCTGCCTTACTGACTGAAAACCCCGGGTGTCCCACTAATTGCGCCACCAGGCCTGGGAAACCAGATTAATCCAGAGGTCCAAGGAGCGAAAAACCTTGTTGAGGCTACGTGTCTGGAAGGGGCGAGTGTTAAAAGGCCACCTACAAAACCTCTCTACCAAGCGGCGCGCCGGGAATTGCACACCACCTCCCTCTTATCCGGGCAACAAACTCCCTCAAGTCCATTACCTGGCACATTTGACCTAGCATAACTGAAAACCTGATAACAAATATACTATGAGACTTTTGACTTCACTTTTTCAACAGAGGCTTTTCAGCCTATTTTTTTAACATCATTCTTAATCTACACAAGTTTCTGTTTACATTAATATATTAGACATATTAAATAAATAACTAATACGTTATTTTGTAGTAGACATGGTCATTAAAATATATCTGCTCACCGAGCAAGGGAAATACCGTGACGATATATTATTCTTTGATGAATTTTGTATTAGTATGCAAAGATAATCACTTTTGATGCTAATTGTTCTTATTTACAATCCCTATAAAAGCAAAACATCACGACATGTACTTTTACGACAAGACACAAGCTCCGCGGAACGTTCCTGAACATTTATACGGTATCCTTTACATGTATTTCAATTAAAACTACAAAGGAATATGCACAGTTGCAAACAGATTGGACGACAAAAATATTATCTATACTAATATTATAAAGGTGAAGAGTTTGTTTGTTTGTTTGTTTGAACGCGCTAATCTCAGGAACTACTGGTTCGAATTGAAAAATTATTTTTGTGTTGAATAGACCATTTATCGAGAAAGGCTTTAGGCTATATAACATCACGATGCAACTATTAGGAGCGAAGAAATAATGGAAAATGTGAAAAAAACGGGGAAAATTATTCATCATTGAGGGCTTCCATTGCGTGCGCTGCGAAAACGGTTCAAGATACGAAAAATATATGTATGAAAGAATTATTCCTCTTGAAATGATCTAAAAAAATGTACCCAACAGTATATGTCTATCTTTTAAGATTAAGTCACTAGAACCGTTTTTATAGTAATAAAATTTGGTCGAAATTAATGCATTATTTGTTAAGAATTGTATCAACGTAATAATATTAATCTTTATCCAAATAAATGTGTTGTTGATTAAGAGTATTTATTTAACTGTGAACAAAATTGTCTTTAACATCACTTAATTTCAATGAACATCTTAGAAGATATTCCAAATCTTATATAGCAAAACAACGTTTGCCGGATCAGCTAGTTTGAGATAAATTTTTAATGTAATTTAACTATTACATAATCAAGTCTTTCCACGGATGCTAAAATATTTACACGCAAACAAAATTAAATTTAATGCAATTGAAACAGCCAAAATGTGTTTTCCCCCACTCCGACGCAGCCTTGAAATTCTTTCGAAGTTTCTTCTCAAGGTAGTCGCTGCCGAATCGCTAGTAGATGACCGTTAGGTTCGTTCCCTGGCTGGTTGCTCAAGTCGAGGTTTATACCCACAGGTGTGCCTTTGCGTTACCATCCAACCCATAACCATCTGCCTGAACTCCTTAAGTGTTCACCCCTCCCGCCCGGTGAAGTAAAGGCCTTTCCCGGCCAACAGCTAACTGTCCTGCCAAACACAAAATGTTTATACTTAACAAATTCGGATATATTGTTTACTTTGAGTTCAAATTCCCATGCTTAAAATGTCGATTGGTAAATAGGCATTGGTGAGGCGGTTAAGATATTTCCGCTTCATACCAAAATTCTTCTATCACTCCATAAGTTACTTGCGAATGATATAAGGATTATCTGCATCCCTGATTCTGTAGTGAAACCAATAGATGTCGCTCATACTACCACCGCTCTTGTTTAACGTCACAAAAACGTCATTCACTACACTATAACAATTGTATGCACCCGCCGCGACGTCGTGCTATCTACGCTGTTATTTTAAAATATAAATAGCCCGCCGTATTAATATAATAAAACCGCCACACGACGTTGCTATTAAGAAGAGAAATAAGGTGTAATTGTGCGAGAGGAAACTTACTGTGCCCGTGGCCTCTACCGGACTCCTGGAACCTTACCGTGCTGTAGCATATACTGGACGAGCTGCAGACCTACAGGTTAGTGATTCAGACATTCTGGTATATCAGCTGCGATTTATGGAGTGATAAGTTTCCTTAATACTCGTTTTTGACCTAATTTTAATTTATCTTAACCGCCAACCAAGATACGTTCCCCGCTCATATGGAGGGCTATTTACACGCCTCTCCAGGCATGGTAGAACAATTCCAATTACCATTTTTAAAGGTAGATTTACACTAGGCCATTGATTCTCAAAGTGGTCTATTGCCTAGTGGATCTTCTGAGGTCGACGACGACGCTTGATGAATGCGCGTGAGCGAAAAATTATTGGGGCCGTTGAGATACGAACGGGTGTCCATGATAGTCATGGCGCTCAAAATAACAAATCTGCACGCGTGTCTCTTTTATAGAAGAGAGTAGAACAAGGTTAAATAACTATTTTTAAACAATATCGAAAAGTAGAAAACGCTTAGTGAGGCAATATCTCTGCGCAACTGGAGTGGTTCAAATTTCTTAGTATTATAACTTTGAATCACTGACAATGCAGGCAGCCATCCATTGTAATCTATTCAGGGCATCAAGTGAGCACTAGCCAGAAGTATCCCAGAGATCATAATATGTAATAGGAACTTGTATAAAAACTTAGGATTAAGCCAAGTCCAGGTTAAAAAAAAATCGATGATTATTATTATGTATACTTTCATATTAATAAAATATTACAATTTGTAATGATTGAGTTAGAACAAGCTTTCGGTCGTCTGGTGTAAATTTACCTTTATTGGTATGCAAAAAAAATGAAACGTAAATTGCTTGGTCATAAAAATAACTGGTGCAAGTCTAATTTTATTTCATAAAGTACTGAAAGGTGACTTAATTAAACCAAACCAATCGAATTTAATAACGCCTTGACGTCGCACAGCGTCGTTTATTAAAGGAAAGTAATACAAAAAACTTGATACATAAATGCACGTGCGTTCATTACGAGGTACCTAACGTTGGAACTTTGATATAAAAAGCTTTAGGCCCAGTCCGCACAGCGATTTTTACCGCACAGATTTTATTCCACGCAGCATGTCATGCCATAACAATTTTTTGAGCAGATAGTTTCGCCAATGCGTATACTTTTACATGATTCCAAATCTTGCAAAGTTTGCAGGAAAATATCGTGCGGTAAAAAGTCGCAGTGAGGTCTAGGCCTTAGATCATAGACAAGAAGGTTTATTTATCGCGCCCATATATTGCAATGAAACAACTTCATTGTACCACACTTTGGTCTTTTGCTAGATAATATTCAGAATCACTTAATACAATTCTAAACTTTAAGTTGTGGTATTCTAAAACCTATATTTCTGTATACAATATTATTGTACGATATTTTATTTCGTTACTAATAGACTGTCTTATTTGAAATTTTTACACTACTCTTATTAAAATAGTACTTAGTGCGATAATTTTTCTACATAAAAAAGAGTTATGTGAGAGCACAAAATAAAAAAGATAATGAGCATTTAGACCTCAAAATTAATAGGGGTTTCTACCCCCAGAACAGGCCTCGTATTCATTCCTTATGAACCGTCAGGGTTGCCGTGGGGGTATTAGTATCGGTGTGTCGGACTCTTACCGCCTAAAACCACCGAGGTGTTCCTCCTACTCATCTGCTGGACCAAGGGTACGGCCACACCAACTTCCTCGACTCCTGGTGATTCTGACCTTCTGCAGGCCTCACCTACTATTATGCTGGGGCTTGGAGTAAAAGGTCACCCCTCACTCGCCTTCAATCGAATATCATTGGAACGGTGTACGGGAATACATCACACATTGCTCTCGCCTAGATATGTTGGACGGCGCATTCCCTTCAAGGCTGCATTTTATATGAAGGAAGGTATCTAGCAAAGGCCATCCTCCTTCGTCCCATTCTACGTGGGTGGCGGGTGGTTTTCAGGGTTGGCGATTACCCTTTTTCTGTCTATCCTAGAAGAGAAAAAGATGGCAGACTATTTAAATTAATTATTTAATTTAGGGAGTCGAAGCTGCTCGCGTCCGTAGGCTTTACCCTAGTTTCCGTACACGTGACTCCTGGGTGGTGCTAAACGAGCAGCGGCGAGCTGGTAGGGCGTCGGTGTCCGTCTGGATCGCGACCACAGTACATGAGTGTAAAGCCCGTCATAGTAATCAGTTTCGGCTTGTCGCGATTCGGGATCAGCTTGTGTATATCCAGTAGCTCATAAACCTAGAGACCTTCAGTCGTGGTATATGTGGGCCGACATTATGATGGAGACTATCAATGGATTTTTATCCTTTGATAGTCGCTTTCGTTTTTGCACTACATTGTACTTACCATCAGACTCTCTTTAGTCACTATGACGAGCCAGTGTAAAAAAAGAAAAAATTTACTAACCTATAACATTGATAAAAATTATAATAATAGTAATATACTAATCATGCTATATCTCTTCCGGCTGAGCAGAGATACATTAGTGGATCCATCCACTTTGGGCTTATGATGATGTACTAGCCGGATTCGGCCACGGCGACTGTTTCAACGCCGATTAAGAAAATCGAGGTCCAGTTTTCGGAAATAGTCAATTGCGCAGTATATATTTAAGTGCATAACTGGACGCGCAGCCAGAAAAACACTCTCTCGTCCGAGCTCCCTCAGGCCCGATGCAATGGAGAACCAGTACGATCGGGAGGGAGCGGGATGCAGGTTTGGTCGAGTTTTCCTTCTCTGAACACCTGGTTGAATTGCGGGGTTAAAGAGATACCTTAGTCGCCTTTTACGACACCTCGGCAAGAAGAGGGGGGTGCTATTTTATTCTGCCGGCAGCCACCGCGGCATGGCACGGCATTTGGGCTTATTATCGTGCCTAACGTGACCAGTAGCGCAGCTGATCGCCGTTCTTAGTTTACTTACACGTGATATTTCTATTAGACGCCTTGCGGGTTTCCTCACGATGTTTTCCTCCACCGGTGAGCATGTGGCGCCTAAATCCGTACTTATTCTGGAAAAATCCAGGCGTACGTGCCGGGGTTCACATTTACGAGCATTCGCGTTGCCGCGCATGGATACCGTTCCCATATATAAAAAAATTAAAGCTAAATTATTTATAGAAATATTACTAGCTGACCCGGCAAACGTTGTTTTTCCATATAAGTTATTACTAGGTAATTTCTAGTATAAAAAAAACAAAATTTTTTGTACAAAAATTAAAAAAAAATGTTAAGAGTTAACAACCCTTATCACTTAGGGGTATGAAAAATAGATAGTAGCTGATTCTCAGACCTACTAAATATGCATATAAAATTTGGTAAAAATCGGTAAAGCCGTTTCGGAGGAGTAAGGTAACTAACATTGTGTTACGAGAATTTTATATACATAAAGATTACATTAGTATACATTAAAATGTCACCATTAATACGATCGAAAGGACTGTTTTTAATACTTATTTTAAAGATAATAATGTGGACCAGCTCTAGCAATTAAAGTATTGCTTGATTTTTCTCACCGCTTTTTACGTTAGTGTGGAATGTTACATATAACCGTTACGACACAAGTTACGCACTCGATCCAGTTTGTAAATTGGATTGGATTGATACATATCAGTGTGCAATTATATCTTATAAAGTATAATTATCTAGATTTGAGATTTATTTCTATACTTACGTGGCTCAATCTAATAAATTACATAGGAATTGAATTTCCGGTTATCTGTAGTGTTTAACGGTGATATCCCCATATAAAATAGCTTTTAGCACGTTTGATATTTCATATGGGCTTATACTACTAAGTTTTATGAGCACCTACCTCATATTACACATACCTAGATATTTGCAAATTAAATAGACACTTAACACCACATGCTCTCCTGTGTTAGGAAACATAGTGAGGAAACCCGAATATCATCTAATAATAATGTTATGAGGTATTTTAGTCTTAAAAGAACGGCGATCACATGCTATAGATAAAATACATTCGCCCAGGGATAACGTAAAAAAGTACAAACTATATAGGTTTGAAATTACATTTCGAAACAATGTCAACACAATTTTTCTATGTCCTCAGCTGTGCTACGGGCCACATTAGTTACATGTTGTTTTAATACTGCCTTGAAAAAGTAACTACATTGTACCTGATTGAAAATACAGTGTTAGATCAAGAACGGTAACCATCGCCAAGGGGCGAAAGTCTGTTGACAGTAGCCATCGCTATATGAGCCCACATATACCAAGGCGGAAGGTCTCAATGTGTATGAAAAAGTGTATATACACAAACTGATCCCAAAGCGCGACAGACCGAAGCGAGTCCCTTTGACGGTTTTTACGCTTGTGTACTGTAATCACGACTCAGTTCGGGTAATCGCCCTACCACCTCCTTATAAATATATACTGATGACTCCTTATAAAATATAGTCCTACCAACTAGGGCACTGCCTGCGCCTATCCCGGTGTAGTACAAATAATTCTTTATCCTACCGACTGAGCCATGTGCATGTTTGTTTTCAGAATGGTTGTACAGCATTGCAGCGTGCAGCTGCCGACGGGCACGTCGAAGTCGTCCAACTATTGCTGCAGCATGGTGCTGACCCCAATAAACAAGACCATCTAGTAAGTTTCTCAAAACTGAGCGAGTAAAAAATCTTTAACTTTGCTCTATCATCAAGACGCACTCTTCATCGAAAATACAAACTTTACAGTAGCGTTAAAAGACTAGGATTGCAGACAAATGTAAAATCTTAGCAAAAACATATTCTTAAAATAGTTAGCTATAAATATCTGCTAGTATTTGTCAATTCAACTTTTTATTAAGTGGAATAATTTGTGAAAAAATATTTTTTCGTAGGTTTTCATTAATTTACACATACATATCTCCGTTATTTATTTATTTATGATTAGCCTGTTTCGTCCTACTGCAGAGCAAAGATCTCCCTTAATTTTTTCCACTATATTTGTGGATTTCTTGGGAAGGGGTTTGGACATTGGATTAAATAGCATGCTTGTCCATTGAGGGTTGGTGGGTGAGCACTATGCGCAGAGAAGGTTCATGCAGCAGCGTAGATGCATGCATGCCGAACATGCTGTGTAGGCGTTTGCGGCATGTGTGTGTTCTTTTGGCTCTTAAGTGTCTTATGACACCTCAGTATGATGTAGAAATGGACACTATTCTATTCTGCCGATGAACTCCATAGTGATATTAAAATTATTATTTATATATTAGTTTTGAAAAATTTAGAGGTTATGTATCAGTTCATCTATTTAATGATGATATAAAAAAAGGGAAAACTTAAAAGTATATAATACTAACCTCATTTAAATGTCAGAAATAAAGTAGTTCTGTAATAAGCTAATTGTGTGCCCTTTACTATATGGATGTGTGGCGACTCATCTATCCTAAAAACTGTCTAAATTGCTAAGTTCTCTAAGTAAAAATATTTTCTACCTTTTTTAGCACGGCAACACAGCTGCACACGAAGCGGCGTGGAAGGGCTACTCGCGATGTGTGGCGGTGCTTGCGCATAGCGGGGCCGAGTTGCGCGCTCGCAACGCCGCCGGGTTCGCACCCTTGCACCTCGCCTGCCAGAATGGACACAACCAATCATGCCGTGAGATCCTGCTCGCGGGAGCTCCACCCGACTTGCAAAACAATGTAGGTAGAATATTCGAGCAAATACGGTAATCCCACTAACGTTTAGACTTAGACTGTAATTTCTCTAGAATCTAGCTGAAGCAATAGGAAATCCTGCCATACACCTGTTAGCTGCTCAGGAATTCAACTACTGTGTCACACCAAGTTTTTACAAGATCGAATAGTTTTATTATATAAGCACATGCCAATAATGGCACATAAGACGAGACTTTTCCGCTCCAAAATAATTAGCCGCACACAACACGACAAACTGTTGATAGCGTTAATAATGACGTCTTAATTTTGACTCCACCTCCCTTGAAGTGGATGGCAAATGAAGGTAACTATATCCAAATAAAATATAAGGATTTATATTCTATGACGTTACGTTAAGTTTACTGCAAAAACATATAAACACATCACTTCATCTTGTTGTATCCTGGAATCAGCTTATGTACGTCTATGGTAGTTATTCTTATAGTTAGAGGCCATCTACCGCTGCGCCGGGAGTCAAGGAAGTTGGCGTGACCAAACCCTTGGCCCCGGTAGACAAGTAGGCGGAACATCGCGGTGGTTTTAGTCGGCAAGAGTCCGACACACCCGGGCCGCTGCCTTCACGGTGGCATTAACGCACCTGTAAAGTTACGCCAGATAGAAAAGAAAAGAGGCTGTCTGTCGTGGTGCACGTGGGCCGATATGACGGTAACTGTAAATGAATTGTCATCCCTTGGCAGTGACTGGCGTTCTTCGGCTATCTATAATTTACATTAAATCCATTTACATAAATATTTTGCTGAGAGATTTAAAAAAAATATCTTATTTTTATGTCAATTACAGACAATTAGATTGTATAATGGATTTGATGATCAATTGTTAATTTAAAAAAAACTTCTAAGTATATATTTAGCAAAAATTATACATTTAGTCAATAAATGTTTTTATGTTTCAGTACGGCGATACATCTCTCCACACTGCAGCACGGTACGGGCACGCAGGTGTCACTCGTATCCTCATATCAGCGCAGTGCCGTGTCTCCGAACAGAACAAAAATGGAGACACAGCCTTACATATCGCAGCGGCCATGGGCAGGCGAAAACTTACTCGAATACTGCTAGAAGCAGGCTGTGATAAATCCATCAGGAACCAACAAGGCGAAACAGCTAGAGACATTGCAACTAGGAAAGGTTTAGAAGAAATTATTCAAATACTAAACACACCGATATCGAAACAAGCGAAGAAAAAATCTCGCGACAAAAGCAAAGAACGTACCATTGATGAGCCTGATGAGGCTAAGAAAAAGGATAAAAAAGATAAAAAGAAGAAGAATGTCCATTTTGAAACTCCTCAAGTTAAGTGGTCTCCTTACGGATGCCATTATTACCCGGATCCGAAATACTTCCCCAAGCCTAAGTTGAGCTCCTTACCCACCGAACCTCTCAGAAAAGGCGAGCAATACTTCTTAGATTTGGCTGGTAATATTAAGAAAGGTCCTATAGGTGCTGGATATACGTGCTACTGTGCTCCATTCTTTAAACATATGGAGGACAAATTGAACGAAGATAAAAAAGATTTGAAAAAACACATAGACAGGGCTCATGAAAGACTTGATCAGAAAGTAACTGATTTAGAGATGAAAACTCAAGGTCAGATATCTGAATTGACTAGGTTTGTTGCTGCCGAAAGAGCTTTATGTAAAGAGAGACACAAGCATTTAGAACAGTGGCTAACTCGTGGAATAATGTTCAGACAGTCGGAAAGAGCGAAGAAATTAGATTTTAGTCCTAAAGGCTCATTAGATATACCTCCACTAAAACGTACGAGAAGCTTAGAGTTATTAGATTCAGAATGGAGCAAAGTGCATGGTATTATAAAAACTTTTGATCAAAATAGAAACGATAATGAGGATAATGTCAAACACTTCAATGACAGCAAATTGACATCGAAAAGTACAGAAATGCTAGACAGCAGAAGGTCACCAAGTCCTAGACGAAGATTTATACTGAAAAACTCCAAAAGCAGTGATCAGTTAGACGCAGGACCTAGTAGACTATCTCATCCTCCCGAGATGACTTCAACAATGCAGGACCAAAGCCATTTACACAACGTAACAGCTGAGGTACATGTTAAATCTAATAAAGTACCTACGTCCCAATCACCATCCTCCATGGAAGTCCAAGGGTATAGTGAGAGATATATGTCCCCAAGTCGACAGTCAGAGCGTAAGTCTATGATCGGAAGGCCTAATGATTCAGATAAAGCTCGAAGTCCTATAGAGTCGAATGTTCCATTATGGAAGAGCCAAGTATTGCAACGAACTGCGGATGATATAAGACAAAGAGTTATTCTGGAAAAAGAAATGTCAAACGTTATCAATAGGAACGCGAAAACTATGGACATATCTCAAGATGGTTATGTAAAGCTACGAAAGCAAAATTGTCAAGAAATGGATAAACCAAGGAAATCTGTGCAAGAGTTAGTAGCACAGGTTGAACAGAAGAAATCCCCTGAACCACCATTGAAGAAGCCTCCCACCGAATCGCAAGAAATTATGACCCAACCTAGTCCAAGTGGCATTTTAAAAATGCCACAACAGCCTCAGCGCCCCGCCCCTGTGTTAAAAGAGAAACCACCGAAAAGCAAGAGGTTTAGCTTGCACAATCTTATACCGTTTCCTACGAGGAAAACGTTCCAGAGTCCGCAGAGAGACAACGGAAATAATTCTGAAAGTAGTGACGAAGAAGATAACCCAATAAGAAGTATGGTCCAACCCGGGCCCATGCGGAATACGAATTTACTACAAACTCTACCTCTGCCTAACTACGAAACCATGTCCACTAAATCTCAATCTCCAGCGCTAACCCATAATCCATACGACTTACGATCAATGATTCCCAAAGACGCTTACTTCCATGAAATTCCAAACAGACCATATGTCGAAAACGGCCTACCTGCTCCTCAATACAATCCAACGCAATACGACTACAATCAACCAGGGCTTCCAAATCAGATCCAAGGCAGGAACAGAAACCCGCTATATCACCACCAATCAAGCCTCTTTGATGCGATGATGCAAGACCACATTTTGAGAGAAATGGATCGAGTGCCACACTGTTACAGCGACCATCTTGACCAAAACACTGAAGTGGAAATCGCGAATCACAATGAGCACTTTCGCGGCGTTTACTACGATAACGGTCCGACAATGTTCCCAAGAGGGAGCATAAGGAAACCGACTCCTGATCACAGTCTTCTCCACAGCCGGTTGCAGTCTTTAGCAATCAATACGCATTTAACAGAAACCCAAAGCCAGACTGACCGGGAATCTCATAACGATTCAGGGTACAGTACAAAAGTTTACGGGAGTTCGCAAGGACCTTCGCCTAGTTTATCAGGCCATGTTGACGATAATCTTTCGGGTCAACGAGTCAATGTTGCTACAAAAACTAAACCGATGGGGCATATCGGTACTTCGAGCTTAGTTTAGTACTATATTGATTTGCTAAATATAGTTTCAATTGAGAAAAACAATATTAAACCAATTATGTGCCTGAATATTCCTTAATTAAGGAAAATTGACTTATTATTGATATTATGAAAGTTTGAAATGATATAAAGCAAAATAAGCTGGGAGAATAAAATTTACACAATGAAGTAACTTCCAATTTCTTTAGTAAAACAATTAAAACGGGTTAACTATGACAGCAAAAATTATTAAAATAATACACAAATAATACTCATAAAATTTATAACACGTAAATAATCTAAAGTAAGTCAATACCTACGAATCAATATGATGTAAAGTACAAATATACACAGATGCCATGTAAAACGAATGTATAAGTAGATATAGAATTTTATATATATATATATTTAGTGCCTATTAGGTATAACGTTATCTCAACTTTATTAATTTTATCGTTGTATTTAACGATGCATCCGGAGCAAATGTTTCGTGTTTTGCGAAACATCTGCTTGTCTTTTTCTTTCTCATCTATTTACAATTAGTTTTCTCTTTTTCGCAATGTTTAACTACAGATAAAAATATTTGTCTATGGTGTGCAAGAAAGCGACAAATAATCTTACATGAAAAAGAAAAGAACAAGCAGATGTTTTGCGAAACATTTGCTTCGGACTCATCTTACATAACGCATCTCCATTTGTTTAATACTTTACCGGAAAATAATATTTGTTGTCGGTCTAATTAGATTTTAAAAGTGTTTAATTTGTGTAATTTTATTTGATATTTTATGGATATTCACTGTAGTCGTTTTTTATCAAGGACCATATTCTGTTATAATGAACAGTGGACCACGTATAACATTTTAAAAGCTGTACATTTCGAATTGATGTGCCTATTTAGATATCAGATTGTATGGGATTTATACTGCCCAAACCATTCGGTAGAAGCGCTATCTAAAAACTAAACTGTGGTACATTTACTTAGTTTACATTGCAACTACCGCTCGGTATTAGCGCAAATTCCGTAAAACTTAGACGCATATCGAGGAGTAAAACGGTATTTGTTTTGAGCGACATTGACATATATGTTTTCGAAATCAGTGTTATTTAATTGATTTCGAAGATATTAATATCGCTTAAATCAAATACCTTTACACCCCACGATATGAAATCGCATGTACCAGCGAAAATTTTTATTAGAAAGACCCGCGACGCAGAATGTAATACACACGGAAAATACCATGCGGTATTAATTTACAGTATGGCCAGAGATTAACCCATTGACTGCCAGCTACGAGATTCTCGTAGTGCGTGCTGCAATTTTAGATTAATTACAAATGGCCATTTTAGTTAAAAAAAAAATTGATATCAATAAAAATTACATTAAATGCTATTACAATATTACCATATATCAGTAACTTAAAATTATCATATTTTGTAAACTTTCATGTATTCTTCAAAATAAAACCTTGGCATCCAGTGCAAGACGCTCTAAATATGTCTGGCAGTCAATGGGCTAAAAATATATACTAATTTGAAAAGGCTCGGTTTTCTGAAAAGATGCCTTTTCCAGTCGTTTTATTATTATTAGTCATTCTTGCCTAGAGATGGGCAAAATATAATCAGATTAATGAAAATGATTAACGATTACAAAATGTAGTCGTAATTTTAATTCTCTTGCTCTGTAATCATAATTAAATCAATTTAAAACATTAAGAAATCATAAATGTGTATACAATCTGAAATTTTGTAGTGTTTAAAACATAAATGAGCAAAATGCAGTGATATTAATGGTAAAAAACGTAAAATGTAATCGTCAATCATTTTCATTAATCTGATTACATTTTGCCCATCTATGGTCTTGTCCCACTACAAGGCAAAAGCATCCCTTCCCTTTTTCCAGTATCTTTCTGGAATCTATCCGTCTAGGTTTAGGCATGGAGCCCAGCACAAAATGTTCAATGCGGGTTGACGGTTGCGTACTATGTGCAGAAAAAGTGCATCCAGGAGCAATCTGCGTGCAGGTTGGCATGCTGCACCTTACTCGTCCTAAAACACCTCAGTATGATGAAGTGGGAGGCACTATTCTATTCTACCGGTGAACCTCACGACTAATTCCATTCGTATTAATTGTAAAAAATGTGCTTTGTAAAATAATTTTTATTTTGATTAATTATTGTAAACAAGCATTCTATTAATTATTTATTATGTTGCGTTTTGTTTTGATTCTAATAAAATGCACTTCTGAAGTGATTTACTGAATAATTGTATTTTTATTTTTTACGTTTTCAGGCAAACTTACAGCAATATATAAATAATAAAAAATATACAAAAAAATACATAAACCAGCAAAGTAGCCACACAAAATACAAAACAAAAATCAAGCTAAATGACACAAAACTAAGAGAAAAATTTTACAAAGTAATTATATTTTAAAAAATTAACTGATTTTTTCATCATTCTTCTAAAGAGCCTAATCATAATTATTTTTTATTATATTTATATTATGCCTTTTTTTTGTTAACCCAGAGTAAATCCTGCAAAGGACCTTCAAAGCCGCTGGGATGGTAGCGGCCCCTGATATGTCAGACTCCTAGTGACTAAAAATTCCCGGGATGCCTTTCAATCCCTACAATGCACACACAGACAGAACACAGACACACAGAACAGCCTATGCAAGCTTCATCTCTAGGCCTGTGGGTGTAATGAGCCCAACCTCTCCAAGCCTTACTCACGCGCGTCGCCTCCTTCTCATCCCAGCAGAAGACTCAAGTCTACTGCTCAGCCATTATCTCTGCCTACCTTAATAAGGATTCGGTGTAATGATAGGTTCCTTTAGGTAATGAAATCTAAAAATAGTTTCATAAATAAAACCCTTTTTTTTAGAATTTTATTAGTCTAATCTTAACTCTATCTCGCAATCATTATTCCAACTTCTGCCTCTATAAAACTCTTGCAGTGATGTGTGGTACAGCGCCATCCCCGTCATAACAGAAGACCTCGCCCCCAATATCTTCACAGCCACGTAATCTCCTACACCAATCTCTTTCATTCCCCCATCACACGTGATCTCCCTCTGATCGAAAACAACTTTGGTGTACAAGGCGTTCCTGCCTTGCAATTGGTTAGTCTTCTTTGCAAATCCCTCGACCAGTACTAGATGCGTCTTCCCTATTTCCGATTCGTTTAACATCTGGCTCTTCCGTCTGTAGAGTTCTATCATTCTTCTGTGACGTTCTTTCTTTATTTCTTCTGGCACGTCGTCTTTGTAGCGACGATATGCAGTAGTTTTCTATAATAAAAAAAAAATACAGATGGATTCTTCATGTATATGAACACCGCTTTTTTTTTTCTTTTAAAAACTTGTAAACCGACTATTGTAAATTGAATTAAGATTTTTTCTTAATAGCTGTAGTGGCCTAGTGATAATGAACCGGTTTCCATGAGCGGCAACGCGAGTGGTTGTAGGTTCGAATCCCAGGACGTACCTCTGAGTTCCAGTTTATTATTATTATTATCAAATAATAGGCGAGCAGCTATTAGCTGATATGCCCATGTCTTAGCTGGTATGTTCAACTTAAAAAGACTGACTGAGATGAGAGCCATCTATCCAGTCTAACTTTGAAACTATTCGTGGATGGAGCGTCAACAATGTCTTGAGGCAATTTATTCCAAACATGCAATATTCTGTTATTAAGTGAGTGGTAACCAATATTCGTTTTTGAATTCCGACGAACCAGCTGCACATCATTCACACAACGAGCACGAATGTTATGTTATGTAATGTTATGTTTATGTAATGTTATGTTTATGTACGAATTTAAGTACCACATACTTACCGGTAAAGGAAGACACCGTGAGGAAACCTACATCGCATCTAATATGATGATGTCCTAGCCGGTTTCGGCCACGGCGACTGTTTCAACACCGGTTAAGAAATTCGAGGTCCAGTTTTCGGAAACAGTCAATTGCGCAAGATATATTTAAGTGCATAACTGGACGCGCTGCCAGAAAAGCACTCTCTCGTCCGCGCTCCCTCGGGCCCGATGGAAAGGAGTACCAGTACGATCGGGAGGGAGCGGGATGCAGGTTTGGTCGAGTTTTCCCTTCTCTAAACACCTGGTTGAATTGCGGTGTTAAAGAGATACCTTAGTCGCCTTTTACGACACCTCAGCAAGAAGAGGGGGGTGCTATTCTATTCTGCCGGCAGCCACCGCGGCATCTAATATAATAGAAATGTCACGTGTACTAGTGCTGTGAGAACGGCGATCAGCTGCGCCACTGGTCACGTTGGGCACGACATATAAGCGCAAAGTGGATACAGACACTAATGTATCTCTCTGCACACCCCGTAAGGGATATAGCGGAGCTCAAAACGCAAGCGGATGTACGAGTACTTCATCGGATGAGTGTTGATTTGTCCTTTTTATGTTCGGATGGAGGTGTTATTATTTTATCTGTACTGATGTGGGTCTAGACAGAAACAAGATTGCCTTATGGCATGGTACTGGGAAAACTTGGCAATTTTTCTAACGAGGTAGAATGGAGAGCGTGTGCCCTGGGTTAGGTTAAGGTTTTGACGTCAGAGATTAACTAAATATTAAAAATGCTAACGACGGGTTCAAAAGAACTATACCCAGAGCAGTAAAACTTAATATAAAAAATATAGGAAAAACGACTAACCTCACGCATGCTATAAGGAAAGAGGTAGGCAGTGTTATAGTCAACTAATTCCATCAAAGATAACGTTTCTTCGAACTCTTCATCGGTTTCCCCGCAAAACCCGCAAATCATGTCCGTCGAAAGACCCACTGGAATATAACATTAAATCATTGCTAAGCTATTCGATACTATAGTCCAATGGAAATTTAGTCGTACAAAGAAATATCCGACTAGTCATTTAGAAAAATAGACCACCTATGGACATATATTCCAATCGAGATCCAGTCGTTTCGCAAAGAGGCCATATCTGCAATCTTTCTTTTTAAATTCTGACTCGTCATAGTGACCACAGCACAACTGATGGTAATTATCGTGGAGTCCAAGACACGATTATAACCATAGATGGACAAAATGTAATCAGATTAATTAAAATGATTAACCATTACATTTTACTTTTTTTACCATTAATATGACTGCATTTTGCTCATTTATGTTTTAAACACTACAAAATCCCAGATTGTATTCACATTTACCATTTCTTAATGTTTTCAATGGATGTGATCATGACTACAGAGCAAGAAAATTAAAATTACGACTACATTTTGTAATCGTTCGTCATTAATCAGATTGCATTTTGCCCATCTCTGATTATAACTATAAAGAATGAAGAAAAACGCAAGTATAAAAACCGTTATAGTCATTTCCTTCGGCCTGTCGCGTTTCGGGATCAGCTTGTGTATATCCAGTAGCTCATATACCTAGAGACCTTCAGTCGTGGAATATGTGGGCCCACATGACGACGGAGACTGTCAGTAGATTATCGTCCTTTGATACTCGCTGTCGTTTTCTGACTACACTGTACTTATTACTGTAGTTATTTTGTCGAACCAGTGTACAAAAAAAAACAATCGATATTCACAGAGATCTTGCCTGCCTACACAAATATCAATACCTTCTACTCTACATTTTTTTTTTTTTTGAAGCGGACTGACTACTGAGTGCTGGGAAAGGCATTTACAGTTCAACCGAGCTTAGGGGGGCAAGCACAGAAGGTGCTCAGCCAGCGAATTTATGGGTTGGGTGGCAATGCAAGGGCACCCCTATGGGTACGAACCTCGACTTGAACCGACAGCCAAATAAAAATACTATCCCCACGGGTGATTTACTAGCGTTTTGGAAGTGATTACCTTGAGAAAAACCGCCGAAAGAAACTCAAGGCTGCGTCGGAGTGGAGCGACTCTACGTGGATGAAATGATTTTACGAACTCACCCCCCGGGATGGTTCTCTTGACGTGGTCCACCAGGTCGAGGTAAGCTTGCCGGGTGTACCCGCGCCGCATGCGCTCCAGGACCGCACTCGATCCTGACTGCGCGGGCAGATGTAACAACTTGCAGATATTAACCCTTTCCTTTATAATCTGCAACACCTAAAATGTAAATTATTTTTTACCATTTACCTCAACACCTGACGGCATTCAACTCGCGCGAGGATTTTTTTATGTCTTAGACTCTGTTCAGGCACGGTAAATGATTTAAAACAAAATACTAATCCTCCCTTCCCAGCTCCCTCACCGCACCCCACCTCCAACTCCCAGTAGTTCACACTTATAATCAGACGGCGGAAACACCAACACTTACTAGAATATTCGGGTTTCTTTTGAACAATACGAATAACCACGGCACATTATTCTTTATAAATATAATTGTGTACTGTGAATTGTGTGGAGCTCTAGTAGCCTATTTTTTAAGTGAGTATATTTTTGCCTATTTCAGCTTCACCGCCCCTTACCGTACAGTTTATCCCTAACTAATTACGTGGAAATCTAGTACTAATGGTGCTTTCCTCTGCTAACAGTCTCGTTTCAGCTGAATGGTACTTATATTAAGCACTACTCTATGCAATCCTGATTCCGCAGTCACTAAAGCCTATATTGGATAATACAAGGAAAAAGGACCGAACCTCATCAGGGAAGTCTTTAGGATGTGCAGCCGTGAACCGAACTCTCATTTCAGGGTCCACTGCTGAAACCTTGTCTAGCAGATCAGCAAAGCGTAAACCGCCTTTTTTGCTCTTATATACAGTTTTAAAGCCTGAGAACAAAATGGATTTAATTGTAAATAATCCAACAACAATGGAGAGTTACAAAATGTTTCAGTTGCTTTAAAATCCTAACAAATTATTGACCACCATCATCAGCTCATTGGCACCCGCTGATGAGTATAATGCTCATACCAGAAGGATCTCCTCTGTGCCGCTAGTGCCCCATTTTCACCCTGGAACTTATAGTTTTCATCAGCCCACCTTACAACGGGTCTACTAATAAGTCTCTGCTACCCCTTCGACCACCAAGGCCTTACTCCAATGACCATTGGTACAGTGACGTAATTCGTTTCTCGATGATCGTGTAAATAACGACACAAAACTAAAATATATACTGACCTCAATTGGATATCGGGATAGTTTTGTGATAAACTAACAAAATGCATCACATGAAATATCTCATATCGTACATAATGTTTCGAATGACCTAAAGTGAAACTTAAGCCCTGGAATTTTAGACTTATAGGTATCACACCGCCACGATTTTAGAACACAGAGATTGTCTTGCGGTGATTTTTTGCATGGACTAACTGTCAAACAAATCGTCAATGATGATTGAACATCATAGGATAGCCGCCCTACGTATGGCCGTTCATTCTAAAAAACGAGGCGTGACTCGAGTTTTATTTAGACAGCTGTTTATTTGCAGAATGTTAAGCCGCAAAAGGTCGATAAACGATTCTGGAATATCCGGGCAAATACATATGCTTTCAGTTTGCAAGCGACCCAAGCGATATCTCCAAGGGACTGAATACGGCTTTGGCGAATATACTAGATTATTGAGAGTACTGCGAATGTTTCTATGTGCGAATATTTCGACTGGGTTTTGCGACTGGATTGCAAGTTCTCTGCAATTGGATTTTAGCGACTGGATTTTTGATGGTCGAACTTCGGGAATGGTTCCATCGAATGGATTTCTGGAACCGTCAGCGATTGGACATCAGAATCATTCGACGAATTCGCTTTGAGACATTTCTATGGCTTCGTACTAATATCTCACTAATATCACTGTCTTCGATTACTAAATCGATTTTTCATCAAAACCGACGTCTTATTACCCTATGCCAGTAACAATACCTTTTGCAATTTGCGTGTCAATTTTCTCCTTAATTTCTGTAACATCTCTATAGCTGTTCACATTCTGCCCGAGGAGCGTGACTTCTTTGACTCCCTGTTCGGAGAGTTGTCTGACTTCCTCCACAATGGAGGTTACAGGTCGAGAGCGCTCGCGACCCCGCGTGAACGGCACTATGCAGTACGTACACATGTTGTCGCATCCTCGCATTATAGATCTGCAAACGGCAGGAACAGAACACTGAGAATAGCGATCAGGGAGGAAATTTTCGTAACTTTATTCTGATTCTGAGCCTGTCTTGATCTAACCATTCTATCTATTCTGTCTATGAAACCATTATCAGCTTCCCCTAGTCCACTGCTTTTTAGAGTTCCGTATATAGTATCACTATATTATTCCTTTATCTGTCTGTCTAATAATCTATCATGACCCTATTCCTTAAGAACATATAGAGGTATTATGTTGAATTTAAATATTAAATACGTATGTCCACAGTATCTTGTGGCCCTAAAATATAAATTTTAATTCCATACAATTGAAATATATGTCCAGTTAAGTTTGTTTTTTATAGTTTTTACTGCTTTCACAGGGGAATGAAAACCTATGGGGTACTTACTGGTGACTTAGAACCATGTTATTTGGCAAGAAGCAAGATCTTACAACCCAAGTTCAGAAGAATGACTCAAACTCAAAATAACTTTATTACATAGGCCTTTAATAATTTAGGCTTTAATAATTTACAAGTACTTTTAAGTCTTTAATAAAATGAATCTACAACTGATTAAAAAAGCAGGCTATACTGAGAAGAACCGGCAAGATACTATGGTGTGTGGAAACTCTTTTGCTCTTTTGAAAATATTATTCCTTTTTGTAAGCCTGAAATGACTTTGTAAATTGAGATAACATAAGCAAATTAACCTTCAATGTTTGATGGAAATATATGTTGAAATATTTTTTTTTTACACTGGGTCGACAAGTGAGTACAAGGCACTTTATGGTAAGTACAATGTAGTCGATAAACCAAAGCGAGTATCAAAGAACGTCATGTCGGCCCACATATGCCACGACTGAAGGTATCTAGGTATGAGTTACTGGAAATACACAGTTCAGCCAAAAAATTATAAAATTAAACACAAACCACAAAAAACTATTTATTATCTGGCAAGCAGTTGAAACAACAAATAAATGCTGCTTTTTAACTGCTTTTTTAAAATCATTTCTTTTTGTGATTAAGAGTTTTAACAAAGTATTTGTATAGACGATTTTTAAAGTGGTTCATATTTTGAGTTGAGATTATGTTGGTTTGTAATGTTATACTCACATAAAAGCTGATTTGTTGTTTTGATTTAATCTGACGGGCACCACATCAGCATATGTCTCATCTAAGGATAGGAGCACATTGACAGCGGTCTGACCATTGTCTGTCAGTGCCAGCAGACGAGGTAGGTCACGATAGCTATCAGGGCCAGCCACTAGAAATACCAATATGTATCATAGTATATCATTATATATATCATATGGTTTGTTTTTATCTGTGCATTCCAAAAAAAGATTATGGCAATGATACTTAATCCAAAGAAACATAAAAAATATTATCTTATTTTACTTAGAAATAAATAAATACAAAATAATAGTATTCATATATTATCATCCTATATTATATTGGATATTAGCCTCCCCTAATGTTTTCCAGAGCAATTGATTGGAAACAGCCAGCATCCAGTGTCACCTTGTGAACAGGATTAGGTAGTCTGCCACCTTGTAGGTGGACATCCCACCAGCCAGTATGATTCTCCACTTGAAAACTGTCCAACCCCATCGGCCATCCCCTCTAATTGTTGTACATACTGACTACGGCCCCTTCAACTTGCTAATCTGCTGGGTTACGTCGGTGACATTTGTTCATGTACAGATTTTATAATCTCTGATTTGATCAAATAAAGAAACACCAAGTATGGACCTCTTCACAGCTTGCTGTGTCACAGTAAGAGTTCTAATGAGACCCATAGTAAGAAACCATGTATCTGCACAATATTTCATCACTGGCAACACACATGGATTGAAAACTGTAGTTTTCTAACACCCCCCCTGTTTTGGAAAGGTAAACTTTGCATAACTTCCTAATTATACTTCATTACAGATACACGATATTTTTTATCACCACAAGCATTCACAAAGAGCAAGGGAAGAATTCAAGCATCGGTGCCAACTCTGTGTTTACACAAAAATAAAAAAACGGATACAACAACAAAGCAAGTTGCTAAGCTAAATTTTATCCCAAAAGTTACCTATATCAACAGATTTTTCTTTTTCAATCAGTTTCTCCTTCAACCTCTCAGCCATGCATCCTAGTATTCCTATCTTCACAGATTTATTTTTAGTCTTCATAGCCCTTCGTTTATAACCCCTTAGATGATCCAAACGATGCCATATCTTTGATTCAGCGCCTTCCCTAATCGCACATGTCATAACAAGAAAAATGTCTGCTTCTTCTTCGCTTTCCGTCTTCTCGAAGCCTTCTTTTTTCAAAATAGACCACACTATTTCCGTATCACTGAGGTTCATTTGGCATCCATACACATCAAAGAAAACTTTTCTGTCCTTCGTATTTTGAAGGTCATCTTGTAAGTAAGGTATGTGTGGCCGATCTAGAAGAAGTGGTTCTACATTTCCAATTATAAATTCTTTTAATCCCGGTCCCTGTTTAATTTTATCTTGCAAAGAACTTACGCGGTTTGGTTGAGAGTAACATCGACAGTTCTTATATGAATTTTTATTGAAAAGACGATAAAAACGCAATGACCATCGAGAATACAACATGTTATTGTTAATGTTTAACTATATTTTACATATATACTTTTTATAATTATTTTCATTGTATAGCATTATATATATATATTTATTTTTTACTTAACCTAAAAAAGCCTCAGCTGATTTTGACATCCAGCAATTTATAGAAAAAGTTAAAGCTATACGTTATATTCGATAATTTTGATATATATGATTTAAAAATAAACTATAAAAAAGAAATAGGCTAAATAAATCGTTAACATATATTAATAAATTATGTAGTAAATGAATTTATTACTATTTATAATTTTACAATTTGGGCCTGGGAACACATTGCCAATTGCCTCATATGCGTTTTCACCCAAAGCCGTACAGCATAATTAAAAAAAATAGCAACCTGAAAAAAGAGGGGTAATAGAAATCCAGGGACTAATAGAGAAAAGGTGTGTGAAACTGCTGTAGCTTGGAAACGTTTCAGTAATTTTAATTATTATACCTTTTTTATATGGAGGACCGTTCTTGACAATTGACTTGACGATGAACACACAATGCATCGCGTGTGAAAATTCGTGATAAGGCGTAAACTAGTAGATATTTAATTATGATATATGTCAAAAACTTTCTTGGCAAATTTATCGCATTGCATATTTTGATATAAAAATATATTAGTGCAGTAATTCCAGCTTCCATGCTTATATTATTAGAGTAAGCTATCTAAAAAGTTGTTATTCGTAGCTGGTTTAAGGGGGCAGTAAGGTATTTTATTTTTTCTAAAAAATTTTATTTTTTATATTATTCTATAACATCTTAAAATTATTGTTTGAAAGTTTAAAGTTGATTAGAGTAAAATTGACAAAGATACAGAGGATTAAGTGTCTACCTCTCCAGTCTGATTTCACGCTGCCGAAAATAGCTACCTGACAGCGCAAACAAAAGCGATTTTTCTATTAATTTTCTTGCACGTATTACTAGCCATGAAGCTTATTTATGAGGACTTAACTAAGGACACACTTCTTGAGCGATGTGTTGGAGGCTTTACTCAAAAAAACAATATCTCAACCAACTCATTTAGAAAATTAGTCCGAAAATTATCAATGACTCTTCAAATATTGATGAAATTGCTGCAAATTTATCAGCCTGTACTTTTAATGAAGACTCTTTTGCTATGCTGTCATTTTTGCAAGAGATGGGAATCAAAACAATAACAAGTTCTCATGAATGGGTGCGGACAATTGACAGCGATCGAATAAATCAAGCGGAGCTAGAAGCTGAAAAAGTAACCAAGGAAGCAAGAATTCAACGTCGACAAGAGCAAAAGGATGCTTTAGACATCCTGAGTGAAAGCCCTTTGCTTTATGGACCTGGCATCAATGATTCAATGTAAGGTAAAAAACAAAAAATATTCGTTTTAGAGTGTAAAAATCTTTACAAATCTTTCAACGCGTTTTTCTCACACTTGCCTCTTTTACGTTCGGTGTCCACTGTGGCTTAAAATCTACTGCATCGATTCTTTTCAGCTTTTGTACGGTGTTTCTTTACTTTATTCACGAGGTAATGACGTCGAGTTTTATTTTATATTTTAATTTTAACATATTATAAAATAACAAAGTTTTAGAGTTTTTTTAATGAAAAATCGGTGTTTTGACTTGAAAGCGCTATAAAAAATTTAAAATAAAATAAAAATCCTCGACGTGGTTACCTCTGAAAATTCATTAAGTAATTAAATCAATTTGGTTTTTTGATTTTAGTTGATCCAGTGATGAGTTCTGTGAGGGACGCCGCAATCGAACTTTTTTATGAGACCTCCGCGGAGATACACTGCCACCAGCTCATTTATTCATAAAAATCAATGAAAATTTCACACAATATTCTTTAAACATGACTTTATAATGTAATAAATTTAAAATTTTGAATAAATTAACTGTATCGCCTAAAAAAATTCCCAAAAATATGCTTGTTTTAGACTGAATTAACTTTACTACCCCATTAAGTTAAAATCTAGAATGTTTACATTATGTACCAAATTCGATGGTGAGTAATGACGGCTCAAGGGTGAATAAAATGACTAAGGAGTAATAGAGATTATATTGTAGGGTTATCAATTTCTAAAAACATTAAAAAAATACTAGCCTCCGTTTGCTACTTCGTTTGCATTATCCATGAATTGCTTGTTTAATGTAGCGACTTAAGTAATATAATTTCGTTTTATTTTAATAACTAAATACCCGCTTTTTAGTCATAGTCAGTACATTTAGTTAGCAAAGCTATCGTAGTGTTATGAAGAAAATAATAATTAACTAAATGTAAGTAATCTCATTGAAAATATTTTTAAATCAGTTAACAATTATTTTCATATTGCCTCTTACTGTTCTTGTAATGGAATAAACACAGTAATTATATGCTACATTTCTAATATCGAGCAACAATTTTACATACAATAAATAAGTTTCAAGTCGTTGTAAGTGTAAGTTACATGGTTAAGAAATTGTAGTCATTCGACAGATTGGTTAATGCTGAATACCCAAGTTAACTTCAAGACCTAGCCTTATTTGCTCAAATAATATAACTTAAAATAACTTTAAACCCATTCCTATCCGTATAAAAATCAAGTACTAAGTTGAGAATTAAAATTATTTCTATTACCCCCGTTTTACTGTATTTGCTTTATGTAGCGAACTTGACGAAAAAAGAAAAATGGCTGACGTTTTGTCTAATGTCTTGAAACTTCAATGAAAATAGTAAAAGCAATTTAAGATTATCCACAACAAACAGAAAATGAGCAATCGATACTCAAATTACAGCAAAGGTACTTTAATTCCACGATATAAACAATTTAATATCATAAATTGCCATGGTATCAAAAATCCTGGTAATATTAACTCAAATTGGTATTATTATTTATCTTTGCCAGTGTTTTCGCATTGGCAGGGTCGTCTCGATCTGCGCGTGATGATTCTAGGCCGAAACAATCTGAGAGGAGGCGATCCAGGAGCAGGTCGCGATCTCCGAAGCGTCATTCCAGTTCCCGAGACTATGTTCCTAAGGAAAGCTCCTCCGGCAGTAGAGAGAAAGACAGAAAAGATTACGGTATGATCATCTCTTTAATTTAAGGTATAAATTCCTGAATTTCTCAAGTCAATTGATTTCTAACCTAAATGTAAATGTTGCTTTGTTTAATTGTAGAAGCGTGTTGGATTCAGTGTAAAACACTTATAAATTAGTGACAGGTTCCTTATATGTTTGAGCTACGTATGAACGAACATAAGCCAAGAGTATGGAAGTAGGCTTCTGGGCCCGCTGTTCAATGACACTGATTCATATTAAAACACTACAATATTAATATATAATGTTAAATTTATATAAAATGCGAGAATACAAATGTGTTAAGAGATACATACATATATAAATATCTTGCACTGGTTCGACATAGTAGCTACAGTGCACCTGATGGTCACTACAGTGTAGTCCAAAAATGAAAGTGACTATCAAAGGGTGAAAATCTATTGAGTCGTCGTCATCATGTTGGCCCACATATACCACGACTGAAGATCTGTAGGTATATGAATTACTCTTCATGTATACTCAAGCTGATCCTGAAATGCGACAGGCCAAAGCGAGTCACTATGAAAGTCTTTACACTTGTGTTCAGACGATGTACAAAATATATAATAATATGCATATACACACGCATATATACATGGAAGAACTATATATATAGGTATCCATATATATATATATATATATATATATCTCTCTCTTTACTTATAAAATATACTGACTTATTACATGTGGAAAATCCGGCTAGGCACTTTGGCAGTAAACACCTGTTGACTGCCAAATTGTTCTGGTTTTTTACCAGCTAAAAGGTAAGAGGACTACATCTGTGTACTATCAAGGATTGACCCTTGTAACTAAAATATGCTCTAAACTCTGCTGTCTGTAATGCTAAAGTAATTGACACACAGCTGACTTCTCTAAATCTCTATTTGTGAAATTAAGTTATGTTATAAAACAAATCTTCACAATTCTGCATACTTAGTTTTTATTTGGGATGCAGTTGAAACACCCCAGGGACAGCACAAACATGCTCACACCCACAGTGATCACAGTTGGACAGTGGTTCGGTCAGCAAGTAAAGCAACTCCTCTGGGATATTTAGTCAGCAGGAATCTATTACACAGAGACCTTAGCCCTCACAGCCGCCCTGATGCTTCTACGCAGGATTTTTTCCAAGGGTTCCACAAAAAAAGCTATTGTATCAAGTGATAAATGTCTGTATCCTGCTATTTCACAATATTGTGAAATAAGAAGAGATCACTAAATCACTTGATTGAGTTGAGTAATTGTCTTAACAAGAAATATAAAATATTGACAGGGAAATTAACTGCTTCAAGCTATGCAATATTTTCTAAGTCAACACTTATCCCTGTCCTTATTGTGCTAATAGTGTGCAGCGGGTTTGTTGGAACTCAAACATTAATATTGGTTATCACTCACTCAATAACAGAATATTGCAAGTATCAAATAAATTGTCTCGGAATATTGTTGATGCACCATCAACTAATAGTTTCAAAATTAGACTGAATAGATGACTCTCCTGTCAATCAGAGTTTAGTGTATGATCGCCATATTGATAGCTGAACATACCTACTGAGCTGTGTATCAGCACATCAGCTAATAGCTACAAGGGTATTATTTAATAAACAAAATAAAAAAAATGCCACTCAATTCCAGAAAAAAGAAGCCAGAGAAAATCAACAGAAGTTGAAGAATACATTGAGGAAGTACCTCCACCTCCACCACCACCTCGCATCACTAAAATATCAATGGGTTTCACGAAACCTAAAGCGCCGATTAAAATGAGTCTTGGGGGCCCACCAGCTGTCAAGGTCCAAGCGAAACCCACTATAGCGTCAGTTTTCAACGATGATGATGATGACGATGATGAGCCAGAGGAAATGCCTGCAGAGGCCAGGATGAGAATGAGAAACATTGGAAGGTAAATTTTCAACTGTGGACTTACTGGGTTCCACAGAACTGAGATTAGGAAATGCTATCTTATAACGTATAATATATCTTGTTGCAATCTTTCAAATGGTTTGTTTATCTCATTATATTACTTTTGATAATGACAAAAAATTTCTTTTAAGTTTTGAAAAGTCATTTTTTAAACAGTAAAATGGTGTGTGCTGCTTGCAGCACCCTTCTTTATAAAGTATAGAAAAAAGATTCAATATCTTAAAAGGTATATTGAAAAAGATATAAATTCTTTATCTATCATAAATGCTTTAGAGAGATAAATCATTTTTATTTTTATTGGGATCAGTTACTTAACTCTTTTCTGAACTATTTTGCTATATTTGAATAATATTTATTACTTTTTAAAAATATTGTCTCCATTTTACAGGGAAACTCCTACTTCTGCAGGTCCAAATTCATTTGGAAAAACGAAGCAGGGTTTCTGTGACGCTAAGAAAGTATTTGAGAAGAATTTAAAGCAAGCTCTCGAAACAGCAGAGAAACCTGTCGGGAAGTTTCCACAAACCATTTACAAAATCAAGGGACCATGATATTAATGTATTTAATCTAATATTGACCTTATTACAAAATTTTGTTTATTTTAGTTTTATTGTAACGTTTTAATTACAAAAGATTCAGATTTGTTTAGTATGTTGTGGTCATAGATGGGCAAAATGTAATCAGATTAATGAAAATGATTAATTATTACATTTTACGTTTTTTACCATTAATATCACTGCATTTTGCTTATTTATGTTTTAAACACTACAGAATCCCAGATTGTAATTCACATTTATCATGTCTTAATGTTTTAAATGAATTTAATCATGATTACAGAGCAAGAAAATAAAATTACTACATTTAGTAATCGTTCATCATTAATCAGATTATATTTTGTCCATCTCTGGTTGTGGTTATGTACCCATTCATGGCCTAAATTAATAACCTATCCTATCCCCTATCTTAGATTTGTTACTATAGCACATCTCTTTTCGCATACACAAGTTGGGAAAGGAGAGGTATATCCATCAATATGCGAATTAAACGTAAATAGGTTATTAATTTCGGCATTAAATGAGACTGTTCCTAAAACGCGTGAATGATCATATAAAACATTAATCATCTTCAATAATAATACTATTACTTGCGTGGGACTGACGGACAATTGATTCATTAATTGAAAATAGTGTAAAATGGTAGCATGGGTCACAGAAACGTTTTGAAGTCCGGTCGTAAGAGTCCATTCGCAGAATTCCCGTAGTATAGTCGCAAAAACCAGTCGAAATACTCGAACATAGAAACAAATGCCCAATCGCAGTACTCTTATGTTCGCCAGATTCGTATTCAATCACTTGGAGATATGGCTTGTATCGCTGCCAAACAGAAAATGACATGCGATCGAGTTCGGCCGGTATTTTGGAAAAGATGCAGAAAGATCTATGCATCTATTTGCCCGGATGTTCCAAAATTACTTATAGATCTTTCGTTGCACGACATTCCAGGAATCAACCGTGTAGGTAAGGCGGCATCTTTGATGTTCAATAATCGTTGGTGATTTGTTTGACAGTTTTTTCCATTCGAAAGAGCACATCGATACAATCTATGCATTTTAAAATCATAGCCGTGAGATATATATAAGCCTACAAATCTAGGGTTCAAGTTTCACCCTATTTCTCTCATATATATATATTTTGTTAACCCGGTGGAAATCCCTACGGACCGTCAGGGGAAATGGTGAGGGCCACTCCCCCCGGTGTGTCGGACCTGCCCCGACTGAAACCACCGGGGTGCCAGCACTGCCTCTCCTCGCCTTCGCCGAGGACTCGGCGAGCATTTCTCTCATATATAAAAAATACACTCCCTTTTTTACCATTTTTTAAACTGATACTATAACCCTATAATGCACGATTTTTTAGTAAATAATATTAAAATTCAAATACATCCATTATTAATAGCAAAATACATAAAAAAACTTAAGAAAAATACATGTTTTCTTTTTTTCAAAAAATGGTCATATACATATTCCTGTATCAGAAACTGTAACACATTGTGTTCTTAAAATATATTATGTACGATAATATAATATTTAAAATGATTAAATAAATAAAACATTCATTTACAAATCGTAAAAATTCCCGATTTTAGCATTTGAACATCAAGAAATGTTAAATTTGCTACGCGATCTCTGTAATAGTTCAGTTAAAAGGTTACAATTGTTACAGCTTTTACTAAACATAGTATATTTCTTATGTGAACGCCTACCGGTTTTTTATGGTCGTCAGTATCATTCTAAAATAACTTTTTGTAATAAGGCCATATAAAATTTTAAACTTTTTATCGCGCTAATTTTGATGAAGGTTATTTCACTAAAATATCGTGGTCAAGATTTGTTTAGATATAAAATCGAAATAATATAATTTTAAATGCTCATTTTATAGATATGCTATTTCATATAAAGTTTTTAAATATATTCGTGAACTTGGATTTTTCTTAACCTGGTTGATCTTAGCATGTCTTAATTTAACAATGTATATACTTATTCATATTCCATACTTTTATAGAATCTGTATGATATCAACAGATATTATTCATAATTTTGATCTTAATAAAATAAATCCATATACCCATCAATGAATTTTATTTATACATCACCAACCCATAATGTTGCCGAAGTGCCAATATCGATATTTGATCTTGAAAATGTTAGGACATCGATCATTCGGTAACAAGTGTACAATTAATATAGCAATTCAATTGAAATTAAAAGAAAAAAAAAATGCTTTCGGTAATATAAAAAGCACTATATATAAAACAATGTTCCCCGCCGTGTTTGTGTTTTCACGAAAAATAAAAGTTAAGAGTACCAATTTTCATGGGGTGACTTCAAGTCACGAGTGATTCCTGGGGAAGGTCCTAGTGTATAATTTTTTGATGTATATTGTTGAAAATGTCGGAAATAGTCAAACCGGCTGGGAACTTTTATCGAAAACACAATGTAATACCTTTGAGATATAACAAAATCATGGTCTAGTGTAGAAAGCAACGGTATCCATGTACGGCGGCGCAAATGGTCGCAGGTTCGAATCCCGGTACGTACATGTTTCGGGTTTTTTCAGATTAAGTACTTATTTAGACACATGCTCAACGATGAAAGAAAACATCGGGAGGAAACCCGCACGGCATCTAATAGAAATGTCATGTGTACTAGTGCTGTGAGAACGGCGATCAACTGCGCTACTGGTCACGTTGGGCGCGACATAAAAGCGCAAAGTGGATATAGCCATTAAAACATTTCTGTTTGTCCCGCAAGTGGTATAGCGTGACGGTATTAGAATTATCACGATCATTCACGCTACATATAATGACATAAGCGCAAAGTGGGTACAGCTATTTGAATTTTTTTCCGAAATGACGCGCGTTGATATACCGGGATAGGTCTTCACAACTAAACCGGGCGGGTGGGCAAACACTGAAGGGGCTCAGCCGGCAATTTATGGGATGGGTGGCAATGCAAGAGCACCCCTGTGGGTACGAACTTCGACTTAGACCGCCAGCCAAAATATACGAAACCTAACGGTGACCTACTAGCGTTTCGGATGCGATTACCTTGAGAAGTAACTCAGAAATAAACAAGGCTGCGTCGGAGTGAACTATTTATTTATATCTGCTCGTCCCGAAAGGGATATAGTGTGACGATATATTATTTATGTATGGCAAGATCATTCCATCAGTCATGATTAATAGTCCCCAAGTGAATCCTGCTGTTTATCAAACGGTCAAGAGGAAGATGGCTAACATAGCTTACTGAATGGGTTATAAATGGATATACCTGTTATTAGTTTTCTCTTTTACACGCGTAGTTTTGCATAAGTGATATCTCGGTTCGTCACATTTTAATTTATCACTGTCAATCACAAGTGTTTTTACGTTTTTTCCCATATCTATGAATAATCCAGTATGCAAGGATGTTGGTGAAACCCAAGTAAAAATAAAACATATCATAGTTTTTTTAGATTTTATTTAACAGCTCCTCCTACTTCCTTTGCACATTCTGTGGGCGCGCCATATCCCTGGGGAAGGTGCTCTTGGGCGGTGTGCGGATCCTCCTGTCCTTTTTCGACCTGTTCCGGACCACTTTGCTGTGAATTGCGCATGACACGCAGTAGTGAAGCTTGGCGTACAGCTTTGGCAGCTGGAATGCTGTGAAATGACATATAATTTAATAATAAAAAAAAGAACTTTGAAACTCTTACAGATGAAGAAATCTAGTACAACACAATATTAATTATTGAGTTTTAATATTATTGTTATCAAATAAGTGAGCAGCTATTAGCTGATGTTTCAGCTGGTGTGTTCAACTACACCATCGTTTAGCACTATGTTGATCATACATTAAAATCTGATTCAATTCAGTCTGATTTTTTTTTCAAACTAGTCTGACTACCTTTTTACAGTGCCCCTGATGGAAACTTAAGAGGTGACAAGAATTTGTTACAGGTATCAGGTATGGTAGTTTCTCAAAGTCAAAATTTTTGTACATGAGGAATTCATGTATGGAAGCACATGTATGACAAGAGTAAAATGCTAAAGCAGGATGTTTCCAGAACAATATTGACTTATATACCATATTAATCTAGCCATTCAAGACCAACTAATCTTTTCAACAGAACTAGATTTTCCAGTACTGTGATTCAAACCTAGGACTTCACACAGTGACAGGTAGGGTTATACCATCTATATTATCAACCCATAGAACTTATGGGCAATCTGATTTTATAAAAGTATTGACAAAAATAGTAATACTTTAATTTTACACAGCCTGTTGTATAAAAATATATATTTTCATGAACATTTTAAAAAGACAAAAGTATTTTAATATTGCAGTTGTATTTTCCACTTAGATATAAAAATAGTGAGCATGGAGACATGTGAACCTTCAAAGACAACTCTCATTTTTCAACGAATGTGATAATATAAAGAATCCTTTTGTTTCCTGCAATTTTCAAGCACATATCTTTGTATATTACTTGAAATTTTAAAAAACTATAAGGCTCTGTAAAGAATACATTAAAAGACTCTTTAACTAAGCCTATTAAAAAAAAAATTACTTCAAATATGAAAAAATAGCCCTGTTGAGTTTTGTTTGAGGAAAATATCTTTCTCATTATTCAATTTCATCATGTTTTCGATATATACACCACATACAAATCAAATAAATGATGATTATACAATCATACATCATTTTGAACCTTTCAATCATCCTTTCTACCAATTCCAGTAGCTGTTTGTGGTAAATAGTCCGCATACTAAAATAATTCTAATGCTGTGTACAATAACAAAATTAAAGAAATCCACAGACATTGAAAAACACTTTTTTTTATTGTCTTGCTAGGAATCAAATGTAATGCACTTATGAGACAGATCTGGAACATGGTTAGTATTTTTTGTCTTTTTATCTTATGGAAGTTTTTCACGAAATGATTCTGTATCCACAAGCTTCATAACTTCATATTGGTACTAAAATGAAGATATTTATTAAACAACTCACATGCATATACGGAGGCTTCGTTAATATCCCTAACAGCGGCAGCTTCAACAATATTCCTAATCACGAATTTCTTAATGGCTTTGTCCTTTGGCACGCATCGTGCGCAGTTGGTGCACCTCACGGCCTTAACGTGGCCACGGCCGTGCTTGGCTCGTCCTCCATTACGGCGTTTGCGAGTCTGGAAACAAGAGATATGCACTATGAAGCCACATGCTCGAAACTTACAATGATGACGCGCGACACTAATCTAACACCTAAACTAATAGACTCATAACTGAATGTTCGTTAATAGTTGAACTGTATAATATCTGTCAGTTTTAATGAGCATTTTAGTTTTACTTTGAATATTTATATCAATAAAGTTTACGCACCATGTTTCTAACCTCCGAATCGTTGAACGAAGAACGACGGAAAAGACATTTTGGTCATAGACAAATGACCGGCTCAATGACATTGAATGATTTCCGGTTGATCAGCACGGCTGTATTGTCTACTCTACGACTTGCTCTACTGACAATTAAATAAATCCGTCGAAATATATAATGCCTAAATATTTAAGATCATTCTTTTTGTAAAAAATGGCAATTTGTTCTTGAACCGTTTTTCAATAGTTATTCTAGTCTAGGCTCTACTTTTAATATTCAAAAAGTATTCAGTAATCCAGTGGTCTTAGATACTTTGTACTTTTATAAATTCCCACTGTTACGTATTTTATACCATGTCTAGCGATTGACTCTCTGTAACACAAAGAGTGTATATAAAAATATTGGATTGGGTTATTTAAATGATTGCAGAGAAGTAAACTATTTTGTACATTTCGATTCAGTTATACTTACTTTCTAAAAAATGGAATAGTCTGATATTGCAATAATTATTGGGCAATCAGATAATCCATAAAATATCTGATTTATAAACATTGCTCATGACATAATCATTCTTATTTTGTAGAATTTATGTATATATTATTTTTTGTGTAACAGTGTTTTAATTTAATTCTATTAAATAATGGAAAAGATTCTATAAATATATTTGTAAACCTTTGAAACGATTAGTAATTATTAATTAAAAGTTATTCTTTTCCTTCCATAATCGGATATAACCATAGATAAAGGTCACAATTCCTCGAGTGATTCATTCAGTCCATTCACATTCAATCACTAGAAAAAAATAATAGTCTGTCACGAACAATTTATTTTACTGTGTAATAATTGTTATTTTTGTTTGCTAAATAATTATTAGGTTTGATAGAAAAATTTCGTTGTTTCGCTTATTTGGCGTTGACCGATCTGTTTGCAACAACATGCTCTGTGTTCGTGCGCGATATACGTAACTATTATTTACTCCGTCATCGTTTCTTTGAATTATCTTATTTTTTTATTCAAACTTTTCCGTGGAGTGCGATGTTGTGCAGATAGTTAGTGCGCCGCGTGTGAAATGTCACAACATGGATGCCCTGAAAGACTGTCTGACAGAACGAAAGGGTTCCAGGAAGCGAGCAGTCAGGCCACTATGGAGGTTTTGGTGGAGACTCTGACGGGGACAGCCTTCGAAATGACCGTGTCGCCGTCGGATACCATATTTGCCATAAAATCGAAGATCTTCAGGGTCGAAGGTACCTCTGAATTTCTAAAATTACACGAACATTTAGTCACAATTCCTCCATGAGTCATTCATGGACAAAGGCTTGTGTTACAATCATGTTGATAAACAAATCCACTATTAAACCAATGTTCCTCAAGAAACATACTCACTTAGCATAGTATATACTATTTGTGGTGAGTAATACAATTATATATCACCTTGTCTGGAAAAAAAATACATTTTGGAGTTATGTAAACATGTCTGTTCTTGAAGGTTACAATTCTTATCAATACCAGGGTTGTATGGATTGTTTCTACAGCCATAATTCCTTATATTTGTAAATAATTCTCTGAATATTAGTAAATAAGTATTAAACAATACTATATACAAACCTAATACATAAACACAACTCCTTGTTGCTAAGTTTGTATATGAATCTTATTGGTTTATAGGTTATAAGTTGAAAGACAGAAAGAAATATATTAAGTATCACAATGATGCACAATAACTACAGAACAAAATTAAATACTAGAAATAAAAATACAATATTAAAAGGTTCATCACAGTATAAGTAAAATTAAGCATTGAATTAAATCCTTTCTAATTTAAAAATTTCTAAAAAAATATCTTTTATTGTTAAATAATTAATAAAGTTTTACTTAAACTGTGGTTGTAAAATGAATTTTTGATCTCAATCAATCATAATCTCAATATAATTTGATGTACTTATTATAGTTTTAAAAATATCTTGAAAACCATACAGAAAGTTACAACAATCTTTCAAGATAAGAGCATGTTTAGTTACAAAAATAGGAACATCTATCATCTCTGCAATAGAAAATAACCACTATAGATTATCATTCTTTGGTAATAAATTATATAATGTTGGCTTTTAATGATCCAGATATAAAAAGAGATAGAGTATGCTCCATAAAGTTAATACAGTTTTATTATATTCTAAAGTTATATTTAAATTGTCCACAATAGAAGTTTATTGACATGAAATATAACTTTAATCAGGTTTTATAAGCACTTTTAAATTGTCACATTATTATGAATTTAGCTCCAGTACAGAAAGCAGAATCTACTCCGAAAAGTCAGTAATAAATTTCGTAACATAGTATTGCTTGATAAAAAAAATATGACTGTGCCTATGGTCGCCTATAGGATAATGAACAGGTTTCCATGAGCTGCAACGCAAATGATGCTCAAATCCCGGCATGCATGTCTGTGTTTTACCTGATCACACATACAGGCATCACATGCTCTACCAGTTGAAGGAAAACATCATGAGGAAACCTACATCACATTTAGTATAAATGTCATTTGTACAAGTGCTGTGAGAATGGAGATCAACTGGTCACATTGGGCACAACACATAAGCGCAAAGTGGATACAGCTACTAATGTATCTCTGCTCACTGCGTGAGAGATATAGCATGACGATATATTATAACTTTAATAGAGCAATGTTCCCAACAGGGCATTATGGACTTTTACGGCATTAACAGTACAGCAAGTCTCTTTCAGCTCATCAAGTGCGCGCAGTTTTCAGCATTCAGGGCCAAAGTTTTGGCTTACAACTATTTTCATTTGTTTTCAAAAGAAAAATAATACGGGTGAATAAAATGATAAAATATAGTTGCCCATCTTGTATAAGCCGTGTTTTTCACTGATAGTAGTGAAAGGGTTAAACCAAAACTTCTGTTTATCTACTTTGTGCGTATAGGCACTGTTTATTAGGTGTACAAAGTTCAATTGGGTACATAACGAGATATATAATCACTGAATTAAGTGAAGTCAATGTATATTGGTGACCTGTCAACTGAGTTGTTAATTATGTGTCCAAAGTAATAAACATTTCTATCTGACTTTTATTGGCTTACTATCATATACATATGCCGTGCTAAGATAGTTATACTGCAGACTTTTTTTGTTAACCCGGTGGTAATACCATCGGACCATCAGGGGAGTGGTGAGGTCCAATCCCCCGGTGTGTCGGACTTGCACCGACTAGAACCACCGGGTGCCAACTCTCTCCTCTCTTCGACTTCGCTGGGTCTGGGTATCCATATACATTCTACGGACCCGGCGAGCTTTATACTGCAGTCTAGAAATATCAAGCAGAGTTTTTTTTTAAACTAACTTGACAAATTAACTAATCACCTGATGGAAAGTGCAGTGCAGTCCAAAAATGGCAACAACAGCCAAGGGAGGAATATCCGTTGATAGTCACCATCGCTATGTCGGCTAACATATACCACAACGGAAGGTCACTAGCAGTGACGTGCATAGGGTGTTTAGACAGGGTAGGCAGATTCACATAATTAATGTGAATATTACATAATGATAATAAATATTATATTACTTTCATATCTTACTTTCATATTATAAAGCTGAAGAGTTTGTTTGTTTGTTTGAACGCGCTAATCTCAGGAACTACTGGTGCGAATTTAAAAATTCTTTTTGAGTTGAATAGACCATTTATCGAGAAAGGCTTTAGGCTATATAACATCGCGATGCAATTATTAGGAACAAAGAAATAATGGAAAATGTGAAAAAAACGGGGAAAATTATTCATCCTTGAGGGCTTCCATTGCGTGCGCTGCAAAAACGGTTCAAGATACCAAAAATATATGTAAGAAAGAATTATTCCTCTTGAAATGATCTAAAAAAATGTCCAAGACAGTATATGTCTATCTTTTAAGATTAAGTCACTAGAACCGTTTTTATGGTACACAAATTTGGTCGAAATTAATGCATTATTTGTTAAGAGTTGTATCAACGTAATAATATTAATCTTTATCCAAATAAATGTGTTGTTGATTAAGAGTACTTAATTGTGAACAAAATTGTCTTTGACATCACTCAATTTCAATGAACATCTTAGAAGATATTACAAAACCTTATATAGCAATACAACGTTTGCCGGATCAGCTAGTGGAAGATAAATGTCTTGAGAAAGGAATAGTTATGAACATAAAGGGTTCCTTCCTTTGTTTAAATTAAAGCAATTTATACCAGAGCTATTTATCGTAAGGGCAAGCAGTGCTTTCATGCATCTATGGAATGCACGCTACTGGTCACTAGGTATATGAACAACTGGGTATACACAAACTGACCTCGAAAGGAGACATGCTGAAGCGAGTCACTATGACAGTCTTTACACTTGTGTACTGTGGTCGTGACTTAGTTCGGGCAATCGCCCTACCACCTCGGGGAACCAGCATGACGGCTAATAGAAATGTAAAGATCGGTGATCAGCTGCGCTACTGGTCACGTTCAGTACAACATGTAAGCATAAAGTGAATACAACTACTAATGTATCTCTGCTCATTTCGAAAGGGGTATAGCGTGATGATATCGTCGGGTGAAAGCATAGATGGGCAAAATGTAATCAGATTAATGAAAACGATTAACGATTACATTTTACGTTTTTTACCATTAGTATGACTGCATTTTGCTCATTTATGTTTTAAACACTGCAAAATCCCAGATTGTATACACATTTATGATTTCTTAATGTTTTAAATGGATTTAATCATGATTACAGAGTAAGAAAATTAAAATTACGACTACTTTTTGTAATCGGTAATCATTAATCAGATTACATTTTACCCATCTCTGGGTGAAAGGCTATTTATTTAGTTTAAGCGACGTTTTTTGGTGATATGGTAATATATATATTTTTGGAATTGGTAAAAAAGGCTGATTACGAAAATATATATTTATATTACTGTATCACCAAAAAATGTCGCTTAAACCAAATAGCCTTTCACCCCTCGATATATTATTATTATAATCTCGAAACCCAGAGTTACGTTCTTTGATTCGAAGCTACGATAATTCGCGTCTCCGCCCATGGATATCCGTTACATATCTACTAAACCACCACAGACTCGCATGAAAATATAGTATACACACATATATATATATATATATATATATTGTTGTAATATCGGAATATAAAAAACCATTCCGGTATTTTTAAACACGGGAGATGGAGTCATACATGCTATAATCTAGATTTTGCGGCAGGTCATTCCGATTTACATTGTACATTTTGGTCTCCTGCCAACAGATGGCTACCAGGCGGCACGTGCCATTCATATAATAATATTACGTTAGCTTTTCACACCTGTGTTTTTTTTTGTACGGTTTGCTTGGGTGAGCTTTTACAGATTCATCGGGAGGGATGGCCGAGCGCTTACGGCGCTTAGCAACTGAATTTATGGATTTCGGTGACCACGGAAAGGTCTCTGATGGTTAGGAACCTTGAGCTGTCACAGACAGCAGCGTGGTTGATGGCTGTAAATAATATTATCATTAGATATCATGTGGGTTACATCATTATAGAGTGCTGTTGGGGCTGGCCCGATTCTGTAGTGCGTCAGGTATGTTTGCCGGGGCAGGATTGCATGATTTTCATGCAGTCATGCGTCGGCGGTGTGCTACGATGCTGCAGCGTTAGAGGGGCAGTACTGATGGCATTTTAAGTATTTTGGCTGAGAAAGTGGACGGGCCTTTTATTCAATTTTGGGCGAAGAATCTCATCCACTCGGGTATTTACGTTAGGAATTAATATTAAGTATAAAATTTGATGTTTTTTATGTTTTCTAATTTGGAGTAATCTGAAATAAAGTTATTATTATTAATGCTACGTTTGTCTTCACGGCGAGCATCAGCGCCCTTGTCTGAACTTAATATCTACATATACTGAGATACGTCTCAAGATTCAAGTTTCTTTTTACTGGTATAATAAAGTGACTACATCGCATGTGATGGAAAGTTCGGTGTAGTCCAATAACGCCAGAGCCCGCCAAAGGAACAAGATAATCAATTTGTGTACTTAGAATTAAAATTAATATTTATCTGTTGGTATTATCGATAATTTATTAAACCTAATTATTTTTTCTGCGAAATTTTATTACACTTAGATAAGTTAAGTTTTAAAGTCACTCATTTATTTTGATTGCTTACGTAATTAAACACGGTTTAAATTTAATTACATTTTTCTTTAAACTCTTTTACTATTTTTACCTTAAAGTATACACCGATGATACATTGGAGACTTACGTTGACATTTTTTTTTTTATTCTATCCTCGCAAAGTGGCTACACCACGCCTGATGGTAATCATGGTGCAGTCCGAAAAACAACAAAGACAATCTATACTAATATTATAAAGCTGAAGAGTTTGTTTGTTTGTTTGAACGGGCTAATCTCAGGAACTACTGGTTCGAATTGAAAAATTATTTTTGTGTTGAATAGACTATTTATCGAGGAAGGCTTTAGGCTATATAACATCACGATGCAACTATTAGGAGCGAAGAAATAATGGAAAATGTGAATAAAACGGGGAAAATTATTCATCCTTGAGGGCTTCCATTGCGTGCGCTGCGATAACGGTTCAAGATATCAAAAATATATGTATGAAAGAATTATTCCTCTTGAAATTATCTAAAAAAATGTCCATGACAGTATATGTCTATCTTTTAAGATTAACTCACTAGAACCGTTTTTATGGTAATCAAATTGTTCGAAATTAATGCATTATTTGTTAAGAGTTGTATCAACGTAATAATATTAATCTTTATCCAAATAAATGTGTTGTTGATTAAGAGTATTTAATTGTGAACAAAATTGTCTTTGACATCACTCAATTTAAATGAACATCTTAGAAGATATTACAATAACTTATATAGCAAAACAACGTTTGCCGGATCAGCTAGTATATATATATATATATATATATATATATAACAGTTAAGCGGTAGTCGCAACGCCCATACCAGCCTGTACAAATATCTCTTCACGCTACGCTTAAAGGATCCCATATCATAGGACGGTGGGAACACGCTCGCCGGAAGACCATTCCTTAGCCCAACGACACGACACAAGTAGGAGAACTTAGTTCTAGCCGGGATGTGAGTTACTGTGTTGCTGTGGGTCTGTAAACCCGGGCGCGTGATACTATTAAAGAAGGGAGAGGGTGGGACAAGGTTAAATAACTCTTCAGAACACTCGCCATGATAGAAGACGGTAGAAAACGCTTAGGCAATATATCTGCGCAACTTAAAATGTTCAATTGACTTTAAAATTTATCGCTGTGACTATCGATTGTTTTTTCTTCGTGTTGACAGTCACTGTTGTTTTTTGAGCTGCACCAGGCTTACCATCAGGTGTAGTGTGGTCACAATGTCGAGTCAGGATAAAAACAAAAATATATTTTGACAGCTAGATCTCAGAGTAACTGATAATTGCTCATGATTATTATTGAAATCATGATGTGAAACCGGTCTCAAACGGGTTAGAATCAAGCCAATAATTGCTGCAATAGAAAGTCCGGAATACGATGGGGATGATGTCATGAGCACTTTTCTTGGCCCAACTCCAGTCTGACTCAGTGGTCACCGTTGACGGAGTGTCCAATTGTTGTGCTGATTGTTTTACAAACTAATTTAACGCTAGATTTATTAAAATGCATTATCTGTAACATTTTTTTATTATACAGGTTTGTTACATGATCCTTTTAAGAGGTTGTGGGAGAGATCATCATCATCAGCATGTATTTATCACCCCTGGATATAAACTTATTGTTTTCCAGAACGACCGATCGCAAGAAACTTGCATTTAGTGTTGTCCAGCGATCTGGATTAAGTTGTCAGTCCAACTTATAAGTGGACATTCCACACTGCGCTTGCCAGGGTGTGGTCTCCACTCAAGAACTGTCATTACCCAATCGACGACCCTTTCTGCTAGTTGTGTCCTGGCCCCTGCCACTTCAACTTGCTGATCCGCTAGGCTATGTCGGACGGTTCCTGTCGCCGGGAGCCGAGGAAGTTGGCTTGGCCGTACCCTTGGCCCCGGCAGATAAGTAGGAGAAACACCGGGACCGCTGCCATGAGGATTAACCATTGGGTCAAAATAAAAATGTTGGAGGGCTTTTGATTATGGGATGCCATCTTCACAATGATTTTTGAAGGTCGATAGGAAAAACTTCTTTTTGGTAAATGTTCGAGTAAAAGAACATTAGTCAGCTGCTGTGAGCAGACTATGGCGTGATGCATGTCAGTTCGGTAGATGGCGTTGTGCAAAATTGCATCGCGTTATAGTTTCGTTCACAGCAGCTGCATATAAGGCAAAGGTGCCATATTGTATATCGTGACGAAACGACAGAGAAACAAAAGATATATCAAGTATTGGTTTTACGTGCTATATATGTGAAGTAATTAAACCAGTGGTGACCTGTATCTAGTGGTTTCAATTCAATCTCCCCGCTCATGACCCAGTGAAGGGAAATCTGTACAGGAAACTTCTTAGCAAGCTTTAAAACGAAAGATTTATGATTCCAGGCATCCCAGTCGGGCAGCAGCACCTGCTGTACAACCTGAAGGAGCTCGAGGACTGGTCCTCGCTGGGAGAGCACGCGATCGGCGACGGCGCCCGGCTGAGGCTCGTGGTCGGCATGCGCGGTGGCCCCATATCCACTCGCCGGCTGCCTCCGCCGCCTATAGCAGAGCCCTGGAGGGACGTGGAGCGACTCCTCGACGCTGACAGGTCTGACAACTACATTTTTAATACTGTAACGTATAAATCTTAATGTTATATCGCATGACGAAGTATGCGAACAAACTATACCGAAAATATTTACCTTACTTTGCAATCGTCCTGATGCCTGCCTGAGAATGCCAATATTGCATAAAAGAAAAACTATATATCTGGCATCACGCTGAATCCCTATTGGGGTAAGCAGAGAGAATGAAACGCCACTTCTCTCAATTCTTGAAAACCTAACTCGCTTCCTTAACATTCATTAGTCCCTTCATACACTCTCACTGATTCCGCGTACTTTAGACATTACTCTCCATCAGATATCTTTTTATTTGATCTGTATAGATCTCGGTCGGCCTCGGCTTTTCCACATTGTATATCTTTTTTGTCATCCTTTCATTATTCAACCTATCCACGTGCTAGAACCATGGAAGCATGCTATCTTTCAAACCAAGCATTCTACGTATCTTTTCGTTCCTAATGTAATCCGCAATTGTATAAAATTGCAAGAAAAATTATGTTTGTTTTTTCATAATTCTAATGTAGGTTTAGTGATTTTCACGTGTAGTCTCACATATAATGTTCCCGATTCGAATGGGAGTACCTCAAGGATCCATACTCGGTCCTCTTCTATATAATCTCTCTCTATACAAACGATGTTCCAAAATCTCCGGTTTAAATATCTCATGCTCTTTCTTTAACTAGCCGTCCAAGTCGAGGTTCGTACCTACAGGAATGATCCTGCATTGCCACTCAACCCATAACACACTTGTCGCCGGGTGAAGTTATAAAAGACTTTCTCGGCCAACATCAAGTTGTCCTACCGAGACCTTATACAGTGTAAACTCCATGTAACGTCACTCGATTTAACGACAACCTCCCTAAAACGTCGATATCACTCGGCTTTGGTTGGTGTAGCTTGTTTCCCATACAATGATACACTCTATATAGCATTACACCCACTCTCAATAACGACAGCAATTTAATAATGTAAAGTAATTTTTAAGCTAAGATGACTTTTTAAGTTGCCAAAATTAATAAAAACTGCGCAGCTGTGTGAGTTCTTTTGTCGGTTTATTATCCTAGCCCGTAATAAACTCAACTGTCGGCATTACACATACCGAACTCTCTAAGAAATCTGTTCTTTAGTTTACAAATTGGGATTGCTTGCACGTGTTGACTGTTGTTAATAGGAGTCAAGGATTATTTATACGTTATCATACTCTTAGTTACTCAAAAACTTTCAAACTGTAAACTTGGCATGTAAGAGTTTAAAACTTTTTCTTTTTCTAATACAGATTTTTCTTCTCTCCATTTAACAACGACTCTCTATAACGTCAAAACATGCACAGTCCCTTGAGGGTCGTTATATAGAGTTTGCGCTGTAATTAATTTTAAATTTGTGTTGTGTTTTTTAATCTTGTAAGCAAGATTCCGTATACACATTTCGGCTTCTCGTAAAGAATATTAAAGCGGCATCGGGGTTTGGTGGTTACAGCGAGGACGGCGGCGATTGGAGCGGCAGCGGCTGCAAGGTGACGGTGGTCGTGTTCCGGGACGGCGAGCGAGTCAACATGCTCCGGGTCAAGGAGAACCACGACGGGACCTACTCGCCTATAGACCACAACAAATGTACGCACACCCTTACTGATCTGAACTTTCTGTTATTGCTCTGACCCTGCGTAGTGACCACGTTGCTCCTGATGGTATGTACAGAGCAATTCAAAAACCGAGTACCAGTATCTAGAGACAATTACAAACACACAGTAGCCGCGATCAGGCCAGTCTACACTAGTGATGCCACGAATAGTGAATTGGCCGAATACCGAATATCCGGCAACGCTGTCGGCCGAAGCGCCGAATATTCGGCCGCCGAATATTCCTGGAAATAGCGTGTTTAGTAATAATAATAATCTTTATTTCAACACAAAACTTATGCATATACACAGGGTGATAAGTCTCACCAATTAAGTAAATCTTGTCTCTGGTGAGACTCGCACTTCCGTTCGGGTTATTCAAGGGTGTTTTGTGTTTTTATATGGATATTCACGGTATAAGTTTATTAGTATGTGTGTGAGCGAGAGAGAGAGAGTGTGTGTGTGAGAGGTTATTTTCTGAGGCTAGTAACATTTACGATGAAAAGCGTAATCGTTTGCTATCAAAAAATGCTGAAAAGCTTGTTTTTTTCCATCACAACTTACCACTGATCAATTTTAATTACTAAAGTGTTATAATTTGGAAATAAATACATAACTTTGAGTAATATAACGTGTCTTTTTTACATGATTTGGTATTCGCTATTCGGCCGAATAGTGCGTATTATTCGGCCGAATACCGAATAGCAAAAAAAGTGGCCGAATAGGCCGAATGCCGAATAGTTGCCGAATATTCGTGGCATCTCTAGTCTACACGAGTATCTTTTGACGCTTAGTTTAAAGAACCCAATATTTTATGAAGATGGAACGTGCCGGAAGACTATTCCACAGCGCAACGACTCGGTTAAGGTACAATACAAGTCACTGTAAAACTGCAAAAGACCATCCAGATGTACCAAATTCTTAGCTGGATGTCCCTCAACTTGCTGCTAGCTATATTACATACTAGCTGATCCGGCAAACGTTGTTTTGCTATATAAGGTTTTGTAATATCTTCTAAGATGTTCATTGAAATTAAGTGATGTCAAAGACAATTTTGTTCACAATTAAATACTCTTAATCAACAACACATTTATTTGGATAAAGATTAATATTATTACGTTGATACAACTCTTAACAAATAATGCATTAATTTCGACCAAATTTGTTTACCATAAAAACGGTTCTAGTGACTTAATCTTAAAAGATAGACATATACTGTCGTGGACATTTTTTTAGATCATTTCAAGAGGAATAATTCTTTCTTACATATATTTTTGGTATCTTGAACCGTTTTTGCAGCGCACGTAATGGAAGCCCTCAAGGATGAATAATTTTGCCCGTTTTTTTCACATTTTCTATTATTTCTTCGCTCCTAATAATTGTATCGTGATGTTATATAGCCTAAAGCCTTCCTCCATAAATGGTCTATTTAACTCAAAAAGAATTTTTCAATTCAAACCAGTAGTTCCTGAGATTAGCGCGTTCAAACAAACAAACAAACTCTTCAGGTTTATAATATTAGTATAGATTTGTCCATTTAACGACGCTGTCGTCATGCCGGCCCACTTACACCACCACTGAAGGTTTCTATGAACAACTGGACGACCTCAGGGTGACCACGAAATGCGGCAGGCTAAAGTGTGTCGATGTGACGGTCTTGCGGGGCTATTTTTGTTTTAAAATTAACCCTATATATACCCACTGTCACCAGATTCATCTTCCCTGAGCCACCTAGTGGAGAATGAGCAGGAACATTCCCCGGAGGAAGGAATCACTGGTTCGCTACAAGAGAACGCTGTGACCATGGGCAAGATGCTCGATCTCAGGAGAAGAATGGAGAATTTGTCCGTTAGCAGAACCCTACATAGCAGATCAGGTGAGAGTCACTCCTTAATGAAATGAACCGGAAAAATCTAAAATTGTATCTTTCCCCTTTTTGGTTTATGGTCTTGGAAAAAAAACATCGTGTTAAACAACTATATGGAACAGATAGCTTGTTTATATTCTTCATTAGTTTAACTTTTTTAGATGCTTGCTACACCCAATAGTTGCAGAGATATCCCAAGTTGAAGGACAAAGGACCCTTTATCTTTAACTAAAGATATTTCAGCATAAGATAACTCAGCAAATTAAAGTAGATTTTCAAATACTATAATAAATTTTTAGAAAGATTCTATCAAGACATTAAAATAATTTTTTTATTCACCCTCAATATCGACTTGAAGAAGCGGAATAACGTCATCTTATCTTTGCTTTGTTAAATCAACTGCATCTTCACGAATATATATACAGAGGCTATGACTTTTACAACGTACCCTACAATATAGCTCTATGAAATTGCAAATCAATCCATATAACTGATTTTTCTTTACAGGTTCATCAAAGCTTTATAAAAAATAAAAGAGCAAAATTTTTAGTCTGCAACTATGTATTTGTATATATTTTTCATGCGTTTGTTAATTTATAAATTTGGATATCTTACTTATGAGACATTTAAATTAACTTTTAAAACGTCAAAACAAAGCCTTTTAAAAATTTCCAGCATATTTTTATGGAGAAGTTGGTCGGCTTTTTTAGCCGGATGATGAACTCGCTGTTGCAATTAGAATTTGGTGTCCGAATTATGGGCTCCGGCTTTGTGTATGCAGGATAGCGCAGAGATACCGAAGGAATTAAAAGTTTTATGTAGCCGCCGGAGAGCGTCGCTGGTCTGGATTTCCACGTAGAGAATTAGGGAACAAAGAGTTCGTTCAGGCACAGTGACAATGAAATATTCAAAAGGCACTTACCTGGAAACTGGATGATCAGGAAGGCTACTGCAAGCTCCGCACCGTTCACCGTATACAATTAATTAGATGTACCGCCGTAATGTCCAAAGCAACTGATTATTCCGTAGTGTGACCGAGTTCGCCGCCGATGATAAGTGTAGCGATACCGCCGTGCGTACACATGTATCACCGTTAAGGACCGAGCGTGGAATGTGAAATGTAGGGAGACGGAAGGGAATCTCAAGTACCTTTTTTATACCCATGCCCTGTGCTCAAACAGGCTTCCTTCATCCTCTAGAGCCAGACCTGTCATAGAGTCTCTCTCATTCCAGACAAAGTGGATATACAAAAGACTAGAAGCGAAGAAACTTTATCCGTCCCTAGCCTGTTAGACGAGGGCCTGGAGCCCTTCAAGCACAGGAACTACGCGGCGTACAGCGAGGCCGAGGACATCTTCGCGCCGCTGTACGACGGCAACTACACCAGATACGACTACGACTGCTCCTTCTCGGACAGATACGCGCTGCTGCCGCCCATAGGAGCCAGGACCGACTCGGACCAGTCCGTGCAGGAGCCCGGCAACGACACCGAGAGGCTAAAGGTGAGAGAGGCTCTACGTCAAAAACTACTGATACTTCAAATTTATTTATTATTTATTTATTTATTTATAAGTACACTTACATAGATAAGAACATGAAGAGGATACATTATGAATGCGACTATATTTATAAGTGTAGACTACATGCACAGAAGAAAAGAAAAATAAAAATACGAGTAACACAGAAAGATATAAACTACTGTAATCAGAAAATTTTTATAACAGAAATAAAAAAAAAAACAATAATCTATGGAACAATCTTCTCAGATAACATCTTTTTTTTTAATTTGCATATAGTTTCGTTAAATATGTCGAGATCTATTGATCTCGACATATAATTGTATAACTTTGTCATTCTGCATAGGGGTGCATTTTGACCTAAGTTTGTAGAATAATTTTGAACACGGAACAAGTTAAAATTAGATGCTCTGGGTAATCTAGTAGGAGCAGAAAATTCTATAGATGGTAAGATGCTAGGAGCTTCGAGAAGATTGTTAACATAACATTTGTTATTGTTGTTGTTGTTAGATTGTTAATTGTTAACCATGTCAAGCAAGCATAGGCTGCAGCTCCAATCGGCGTAGATGAGCTCTCTGATGATTTGGTAGCCCACTTTAGTACGGAATGTTCTGTAGCATGATGGGTATGTCAGGATACTGCCGATGTAGTCTTATTAATAAAAGTCCGTCGTCACGCTATATACCTTTTGAGGTGAGCAGAGAGGTTTATCTAAGGGAAACATCCGTTATGGATCTTCAGGGGACGCTGAGGGCCGCCCCCGGTGTGTCGAACGCTCTCTAACTAAAAAACTCTTGGGTACTCTTTTACCTGGATGGACGCCGTCCGTGGGCTCGATCTCGCAATCTGCCACGACCGGCGCGCGGTGGACCCTGTTAGGCCTCCTCAAAACATGCGACGGGCTGGAGAGATCCCGTTCCTGTCACTTATGGTTGCACCTACCAGAGATGGGCAAAATGTAATCTGATTAATAATGAATGATTACAAAATGGAGTCGTCATTTTAATTGTTTTGTTCTGTAATCATGATTAAATCCATTTAAAACATTAAGAAATGCTAATTGTGTATACAATCTGGGATTCTGTAGTGTTTAAAACATAAAGGAGCAAAATTCAGTCATATTAATGGTAAAAAACGTAAAATGTAATTGTTAATCATTTTCATTGATCTAATTACATTTTGCCCGTCTATGGCACCTACTTTGCCCTTATATGTCGTGCCCAACGTGACCAGTAGCACAGAGGATTGCCGTTCTCACAGCACTAGTGCACATGACATTTTTGATTCGATGCCGTGCGAGCTTTCTCACGGTGTTTTCTTTAACCAGTGAATCAGATTTTATATAATGCAGTGAAATTTATATCCCTTTCTGGGTGAGCAGAGATGTATTAGTGCTTGTATCCACTAAAGACAAACATACATTTAAAATATAAATCTGATTTACACAACCTTCCTTGTAGCTCAATTCCTGCGTTGTGTCATCGTAGAATTGAGAGGGATCAACTTTTTTTATTTAAAATTGTTAACGGTCTCGTGGACTCGTCCTATTTGCTTAGTCAAATAGGTTTCAGGTGTCCGCATTCCAATGCAAGAGACTTTTCGCTGTTTAAGGTGCCATTCTTAAGGTCAAACTATGTTAATAATACTTTTGTGTTTCGTGCCTGTGATCTATATAATAAACGTTTTTGCGATATAGATATACTGTCCTGTGCCTTTGGGCCCTTTAAACGAATGGTGAGAGTGAAAATATTAGCCTAAGTTCAGTTTTGTTCTATAATGTATTTTTTTTTAATATAAATGTACTATTTATATGTAACATATATATGTATGTATATTTGATTGATTTTTTTTATTGTTATTTATTAGCTTGATTTTTATTTTTGTACTAATTTTTGTGGAAACTTTGCTGGCTTATGTAACATTTTTTGTGTATATTATTATCATTTTTATATTGCTGTATAATAAAATAAATAAACAACGTGATGCTGTGTACTGGTGTTGTTAGTAGTGATGCCACGAATAGTGAATTGGCCGAATACCAAATATTCGGCAACGCTGTCGGCCGAAGCGTCGAATATTCGTTCGCCGAATATTCCTGGAAGTAACGTGTTTAGTGAGAGGTTATTTTCTGAGGCTGGTAACAATTACGATGAAAAGTGTAATCGTTTGCTACCAAAAAATGTTGAAAAGCTTGTTTTTACCCATCACAACTTACCACTGATCAATTTTAATTACTAAAGTGTTGAAATTTGGAAATAAATACATAATTTTGAGTTATATAACGTGTCTTTTTTACATGATTCGGTATTCGGCCGAATGGTACGTATTATTCGGCCGAATACCGAATAGCAAAAAATGTGGCCGAATAGGCCGAATACCGAATAGTTGCCGAATATTCGTGGCATCTCTAGTTGTTAGGACGGTGATATGTTGCGTGACTGGTCACGTTGCTCACGACATACAAGTGCAAAGCCGATACAGGCTCTAATGTATCTCTGCTCACCCCGAAATGGAAACAGTGTGACGATACTGTTATTGGCAGAGGCGTGCATATCGTTTTCACACAGGGCAAGCAATCAGTAAAAAAAACTTACTTGGTCCATTTTATTGCTCTTGCTATAAAGGGCTGTGAAAGTGTGTTATTTTTTTATTTATTTCTATAAGTATACATTTCCATCACAAATTTCACACAAGCAAAGCATGCTAGCTCTGTCTCTATATCAAGTTCCTAGGTATTAAATATTGTGCAGATGCCCACCTATATGTTTTTAGTTTTGATTTTCGCCTGCTTTTCGCCAACGTACGCGCCTAGGCCATTTCCTTAGCAAATGAATGAATTGGAAAAGGGTATTATTGATTGATTACTTCATAATATTAGAATTAGCCGTAGTGGCTGCCGGTAGAATAGAATAGCAACCCCCTCTTCTTGCTGAGGTGTCGTAAAAGGCGACTAAGGTATCTCTTTAACACCGCAATTCAACCAGGTGTTTAGAGAAGGGAAAACTCGACCAAACGTGCATCCCGCTCCCTCCCGATCGTACTGGTTCTCCTTTCCATCGGGCCTGAGGGAGCTCGGACGAGAGAGTGCTTTTCTGGCTGCGCGTCCAGTTGTGCACTTAAATATCTCCTGCGCAATTGACTGTTTCCGAAAACTGGACCTCGAATTTCTTAACCGGTGTTGAAACAGTCGCCGCGGCCGAAACCGGCTAGGACATCATCATCAGAATTAGATGCTTGTAGAGCGTAGGGCAAGCATTGCTTTTATGTTTATATGATATGAGCGCCACTGGTTATTGGTATTTATTTGTTTAAAAGTTACAAATAGTGTTTGCAGTTTGAGGGCCCCGCGTAATGATTAATGTACTCCAGCTGTCGGACGCGCTGGCCGGCTCCATACTGGTGCAGGGCGGGCGCCGCGAGCGGGACGACGACGCGGCCATACTGGGGGAGCGGCTCGACGCGCAGCAGTGCCGCCTGGGCCGGGACTCGCCGCAGCTCGCGGCCAAGAACCTGGCGCCCATATCCGCTGCTGACTACGGTTAGTCGCGCTACAAGAAGGATCGTGACTAGTGATGAAAATGTCCGGGAATTTTCCCAAAGTACCCAGCACTTCCGCGAACATTTCGTAAATTCCCGGGAATATTCCCCATACAAGTTTTGGGCACTTTGGGAAAATTCCCGGGCATTTTCATCACTAATCGTGACGGTGATAGCGTACGGTACAAACGACCTGTGTCCAGAGATAGGTAAAATGTAATCTGATTAATGATTAACGATTACAAAATGTAGTCGTAATTTTAATTTTGTTGCTCTGTAATCATGATTAAATCCATTTAAAACATTAAGAAATCATAAATGTATATGTAATCTCGGATTCTGTAGTGTTTAAAACATAAATGAGCGAAATGCAGTCATATTATTGATAAAAAACCTAAAATATAATCGTAATCTTTATTAATCTGATTACATTTTGCCCATCTATGCCGGTGTCCATGTGTGACAACGCGAACGGTCGCAGGTTCGAGTTCCAGCGTATAAATCTGGTTTTTCCAGATTATGTACGGCTAAACCCACCACCAACTAAATAGCACGTTACAAAAAGTTGATCAATTTCTCTATAAAAATAGGCTGAAATTTTGTACGTCTTTGTATTGTCGTTTTAAAAGTGAATTCAAAAGTCTCATAAGATATCGTTTTCACCTCTTAAGTTATTTAAGGTCTGAGAAGGCGGCGCTTCGTCCGTTCGAAAAGTTTGGAGGGGAGGGCTCTTTACACCTATCCCTCCCAAACCGGAAGCCTGAATACGACTAGACTGATGAATTTGGTTTCCCAGGGTCGGATGGAGTGATTCGAGGGACACCCCGGGGGTTTTAGTCAGTAGGAGTCTGTCACAGCGATCCCGATGGTCCTGCGCGGATTTTTTTTTTTATACATACAGGCTTGCGCTTGACCTCAATCACACCTGCTGGAAAGTGATGATGAGGCCGACGATGGAGCGCGCCCACCCAGCAAATACCGATTCACTCGACGTTTGAAGATTCCCATGTCATAAGACGCCGGAAACACTGACGCAGGAAGCGAGTTCCACTCCTTCGCGGTACGCAGCAAAAAGGAGGAGGCGAATCGCTTAGTGCGAGCAGCAGGAATGTCAACCACAAAAGGGTGCAAACCAGCACGACGTCTCGTCAATTTATGGTAGAAGGGGGAGGGTGGAACTAAATCATACAACTCAGCCGCACACTCTCCAGAGTATAGTCTATAGAAAACCGAAAGGCAAGCCACTCTACGCCGGTGTCCCAAGCTGAGTAGTTTACGCGACGTAAGAGCCTCATCGGCAATGGGTCGCCGAGCTCGGCGGTCAGTTTTACTCCTGGTTACTACTGGTTGGTACTAATAAAAAAAAGCAAAGTCGAAGGTTGCATGCGGATTAACCCTTGCGTTATGAATGAAGAGATACGCGGAATGGCTGGTTTGAAATGTAGCGACACCGAGCGATTACACATTAGTGACTTCACGGAAGCGTAAGAGTATTGTAAGAACAAAGGAAAGTGGCATTTCATTCATTCTGCCTACGCATATCCCTATTCGGCGTGGTGATAGATAAATGAAATTGTCGCTTATTCGAAAGTTTTATTAAATGTGTTTTTGTTGTGTAACTGCTGGTCAGTTTCGATGTATGATCAGGCGGCATGTGCGCGCGCATCCACAGGCGGTGTGGTGTGCGGCGGCGCGTACGGGCGCTGGCGCGCGGGCGCGGGCGCGGCGGTGGGAGCCGGGGGCGGCGGCGGCGGCGGCGGGTTCGGGCCGGGGCCGAGGCTGACGCCGCACGCCGCACACTCCGCGTCGTCGCTGCACGTGCGCGCGCCGCCCGCGCCGCAGCCTCTGCGCCCGCCGCACCCGGCGCTTTCCTCCTCCACCTCCGACCTGAGGACAAGGTCAGTGCTCCGCGTTGTGCGAATACCACGCCCTCAGGGATTTCACTAACTAGGTCAAAAAAATGTAATTTAACCTTGATTTAATAGTGATTACACCATATTTGATGGCGAGCATGATGGAGACCAAAGAACAAAACAACCAGTAACAATTACGTCGGAAGTATTCGGATTCCCAGGCTCGGCGAAGGCGAAGAGAGGGCAGTGCTGGCACCCCGGTGGTTTTAGTCGGGGCGGGTCCGACACACCGGGGGGAGTGGCCCTCACCACTTCCCCTGACGGTCCGTAGGGATTTCCACAGAGTTAACAAAAAAAAAACAACTAGAATTAAAAAAAAACATCAATAGTCGCAGCGACCACGCCGAGCAGTGTAAATATTTCTTCACACGTTGTTTAAATAAAATCAATATCATAAGATGATGGGAAAACCCTCGCTAGAAGGCCGGCCCACAGCCCTACGACACAGCTGCGATAAGAGTTAGAAAACTACTTAGTTCCAGCCGGGAGGTCACCGTACAGCCATAACTCCGAAAACCCGGATGCATAGTTTTGCTACAGAAGGGGGAGGGGTGGGTGGAACAAGGTGGAAAGACTCTTCAGGGCACTCACCGTAACACAGGCGGTAGCAAACGCTCAGTGAGGGAATATCTCTGCGCGAATCGAGCGAAACTGCTATCGCAGGGTCACAATGGGAAGGCAACCGTCTGATTCTGAGAGTTGCGACTTGGCAGCGACCCTCACATTCCGATATACTCCTCTGTATGTATTTATTTGGTATAAGTTATGAGTTTCATCACACCGCCTCATCACACACACACTATTTTCACTCCACGACACCGGCGTCACCGGCGGCGCCGAAAAAGGATAGTTCAGTCAACTGCTGCTAACCGGTGCGTTTTCGCACCGAGGCGCAGTTCTACTCCGACGCAGCCTCGAGTTTCTTTCGGCGTTTCTTCTCAAGGTAGTCACTTTCGAAACGCTGGTAGATCACCCGTAGGGTTAGTACTTTATTTGTCTGGCGGTCCAAGTCGAGGTTCGTACCCACAGGGGTCCCCTTGCATTGCCACCCAACCCAAAAATTTCGCTGGCTGAGCACCTTCTGTGCTCGCCCCCTAAGCCCGGTTGAACTGAAAATGCCTCTCCCGGCAATCAGTAGTTAGTCCGCTTCAAAAAAAAACACCGCCTCATAGCGCCGTGCAGCAGCTGCCAAACGGCGATTGACAGAATCAGACGGGTGACTTTAAGATCTTTTTAAACGCATATGGAATTGATTACTGAAGTGTACCAGACATGTGTTAAGAAATACTCCCAGGTGATAGATAGACTTCATTTGCAAAAGGCACATACAGTTTATAAAAAATATTCCTTTTCTGATGAATAGTGTAATACAAAAGCAAGCAGCTTTTTAGAGGCCACATTATATTCTCTTCTAATTTACGAGAATTAGCCCTCCATGTATAAAATATGTTTTAATGTACTGGAATTGTCCCGGAGTTTACAAAAATGTATCTTTAATTTTACGGAAGTTACCCGTCAGTGTATAATATATTCGTACATTGTGAGAATAGCTTGTAAAGTTTGCAATTCGCCATCAGCGGCAGGATCCTGCCGGCGCTCAGCCGCCACCGCAACCGCGAACACTTGCATCTCAGCGACGAGGGGCTGGACCTGTCGCACGCGACCCAGCTGCAGCCGACGCCGCCACCGGCACCAGCGCCCGAGGGCGGAGGCCGGGCGAGCCGGCTGGCGGAGACCGAGGACCGGCCCTCCCGCAGCTCGGACGCCGACGGCGCTGGCAAGAAGGAGAAGCGGGTGCGCCTGCGCTGCCTCTGGTGCAAGAAGCGCCTCAGCATAGCCACGGTGCACACGTGCCGCTGCGGGGCCGAGTTCTGCGCGCCGCATCGATACGCTGAGGTTAGGAACTCATTTCGTCATGCTGGAAAACGTGAAGGTCTTGGGTAGATCAGCAATGAAAGGATAAACATTAACGTTTTGTTTTATCATAAAACCACTAGACGCCGTGTTGGTCCCATCCGTATGTGGTGGACGTACTTTATATCCGCACGCAGAGATTCGCTTCTACATTGATCATGCGAACAGCTGAGGAGTGGAATATGCTTCCAGCGGCCACGTTATAACTTGGGAGCCTTTGAGAGAAGAGGGAATAAGCATTCCTTGGGCAGACGCGGTCCATCGTCGAATTCATCTCTACCTTCCATCAGGTGTGATTGAAGACAAGCGTCCGCCTGTAAATTATAAAAAAAACGGTGTTTTAAAAGATTTTTCCAGAATCGGATAGAAATGATGCTTTTAGAGTATGCCGATGTGTCGCACACGGCGGACGGATGAGACTCAGTCATTGACAGATCGCACGGTGTTGCCAGGGCTAAGTCGAAATTACCCCTTTAACGTATAGCTGAAATACGGAACGACAATTTTGTTTTTTTTTTTTTACATTTGGCATAGTTTTTATACTGCGTCAGGTGGAAACCATGGTGTAGTCCAAAAAATCGACTATGATTATCAAAATCTAGTCGATAGTTGCGCGGATTGTGTGAATAAATTCACGCTTCGTTTGAAGAAGCCCATATCATAGGAGGGTGGGAACACACTCGCCGGAACAGCATTCCACAGCCCAGCGACTCGACTGCAGTGAGAGTTAGAGAAGTTATTAGTTGTTACTGGACATTTGTCTTTATTTGCGAGGTGGTAGGGCGTCGGTGCCCGTCTGGATCGCGACCACAGTATATGGGTGTAAAGCCCGTCATAGAGAACAGTTGCGGCTTGTCGCGTTTCGGTTTCAGCTTGTGTATATCCAGTGGCTCATATACCTAGAGACCTTCAGTCGTGGTATATGTGGGCCGACATGACGATGGAGACTATCAATGGATTTTCATCCTTTGATAGTCGCTTTCGTTTTTGGACTACACTGTACTTACCATCAGGTACACTGTAGTCACTATGTCGAGCCAGTGTAAAAAAAAAATGATTGTGTACAGGTGCACGGCTGCGCGTACGACTACAAGAGTAGCGGCCATCATTCGCTGCAGCAAGCCAACCCTCTGGTGACGGCGCCCAAACTGCCCAAGATATAACCGGAGCCCAACTGCCGCACTCGAGTGTCTTGCGGCTCGCTTGTCGCGTTCCGCTGACGCACACCGACCGGAAGCGCGCGCAGGGATGCGATATCGTTATTGATGTCGATGTTTACTCATATCGATATTCGATGCTGATGTTTAAATTGATAATCAAAAAACTTTCAGAGTCACTTTCTCTTTGTTTTATTTTATTCGATCAAAACGTAATTTAAATATACATTAAAACAGGCAGATATCGATTAGCGACACAAGACATAAGTGATTAGCAATTTATGTACAAAAATTACAATCCTATAGTATGTGTAAATTTGTATTATATGTAAGAAAATATATGCAATTTTATAAATTGGGAATTTTACAAAATTATCACTTGTGCTGCTCTGGTTTTGAAAGCCTTTTCTGTGTAATTCTATCCATTTGATATAAATTGTTATAGAAGTTAAACTTTGATTCCTTTGTTATATAATATAAAATGAAAATGTGCCTCAAAGATGCATGACACAAGCGAATTAAGGTCTCGACAATTATCAATAAATTATCTGTATGTTTGCAATAGATATTTGGGCAGAACTATATTTATTATCACTTATTGTGTAGACATTTAGGTAAATTACAATATAAAATATAAATAATTTAGACCCTAAAAAAGTTTTTTTGATTATCAATATTTCTAGTATATCGAGAAGTGTTGAATTCTGTAATATAGTCATATTTAATTGAAACAAAACGGGAATAAAATGCATTATAAATTAAACTAGTGTGTTATAGTGTACAAATATGAAAATATTTTTTGTATTAAAAAATGTTTATCGATGTTATTACGGATTTAAGAGTCGGTATCGCGTCCCTGCTCGCGTGTTCTATGTGCTCGGGCGTATAATATCGGTGCGGTTGGAATTGATATATTAAAAATTATCGATATTTTTCTACAACGATACGGAGAGTCGTGCGACTAGGGGTGCACGTTGTCGATGTTTTGTTTTCACGGTGTCTTGTTATCGATATAGGGAAATGGCAGTCGATAAATTTGTAAGCAATTGTGTTTTGATTGTTATTTGTACGGTATTTTTGACTTTAGTTTATGCACGTATATTTTAATATTATTTATCTCGGTTCTAGATAGTTTTCGGTTATTGAGCGATATTTGTTAGTCACTTTAATATATTAATTGATTCCTTTATTGTCAATTTATATAATTTCAAACGCTTGAATTAATCGATTAAATGACGATTAGATAATACAATTATTTTTCTTCAAAATATTTCTTTTGTTCTTTTTTCATAAATAATATTTATTATTAACCATAGACCAACCTAAACGGACAGTCTATTGGCAGCTTAATATTTTTTTAAAATAATAATACAAGTTTAAAAAAAAAAACTTTTCTGTATCCAATCTTTTAAATAATTCATAGATTACACGGCTTTGCTTTTATTTACGATATAATAAATTCGACTTCGAGGCTCATTTTAAACGAAATGTCCCTCGGGTCAAATAATGCAACTAATTTCGTCCCACATACAAGTCGCTGGCTCGGTTTTACCCGTAAAACTGTCGCCACCGCTCGCGAGCGAATAAAGATATGTATGTATGTATGTAAAAAAAATGTGATATATTTTGAAATAAAATTAAGATGAAAATGTTATAAACCGTTTTTGCCATGAGTTTCGTGCGTGTTTTTTTTCTAATGATTTAAAAATACACTTATAGATGATATAATATTAGTAAAAAAAGTTGACAAAAAAATTAAATAATAAAATGCATATAAAAAGGATATTTTGTAATCATAATTAGCACTGATTTAACAGTTGAGGTGCTTTTTCGTGCTTAGTTCGGTTCGCGTGAGATAGGTGCACTCTGGTCGAACGATTGAAACAAAAAAACATTTTTTTTTCTTTTTCGTTATTGTATTGTTTGTTTTATTTCGGTTTACTAATTTGTTTCAAACAAACATTTTTTTCTTTTGTTTTTAAAATATCTGTCTTCATATATTTTTGGAAATATTTAGATTCACATTGTTTTAGTTTTTTTTTAAATATTTTTTACAGGAATAACTTTGTATATTTATCAATATTTCATGTTTTGTATTAAAATAAGTTTCTTTTTATGAATTGTACGACGATATTTTTGTTTCTTCTTTTTTTTTCGTGTGACGCATTGTATTTGCTATCTCCTTCTCTCTTACACCTTACCAGTAAGAGGAATCGTGATCGTGATGCTTATCGCTTCAAAAATGCATTACATAGTTTGTTTTAGACTAAAATTTGTTTTTCTTTTTCTTTTTGTTTTAGTTAAAATTTTAAGAATTAAATGCTTATTATCTTGATAATACTCACAATCGTTAGTTCAGCGTGCATCGGTCTAACTATATTGTAAATTATATCATTAATATTAGTTTAATAAATGATGCTTACGTTATTTATGATTTATTTTTGCGGTGCACGTGCCCTACCGTTGCTGTCTCTTGCGCGCTCTATTGATACAAACATCAGGTGCGAAAGAGACGTGTATAATATATATTTACTTGCAGATTTAATGGCTAACACACATGTAGGGTCTTGATTTTGACAATGGCGTATTTTTTACTATAAAAAAAATCTTTAAACGCTACAAATTTTTTAAATTAGGTTACTGTCATTTTTCTGTAATCCCGGGAAAATCCTCATTGATCGTCAGAGCGCCATGAGGACGCCGTCCCGAGGTTCCCCTTCCGTCTGCCAGGGCCAAGAGAACGGACGGGCCAGCTTCCTCGGCACCCGGTGACGTCTGACCTTTAGGCCCCGCCTATTGTGCAGGGGATGATAAAGAAGCCAACAACTCCTAATATAATTACGGGGAGAGTAGTGTAAAATGCCAACGCCCCCTCGGTTCCGTGAATTTTCGCTAAAGCGGTGTGCGGGAACACATCGCACCCCGCTCTCGCCTGGATATTGGGCTACGTATCCCCTCAAGTATTCCATCTGGTATATTATCCGGTTAGGAAAGAGGGCGTCTGACTAATGCCCTCCTCAGTCGTCCTGTCCTAGCGGGGCGGCGGATGGAGTTCTAAGGGTTGGCAATAGCCTCCCAATCCCTCTCCGCCGTCTCTACGTTCACAACGTCCTCACAGGAGAAGACTGCCTGCCATGCCTCGCCGCTACTGAGTGCCGACAGCGATAGGTCACCGCCCAGCACCCTGGATATAACTAAACCTATCGATAGATTATTTCTATTAATATTTATCGAAATCATTCACTGACTGTTTGCATACACAAATCGTAAATATGTATGCAATTCATGATTCATTAGCGCTTAAAAGCGTTCTCAACTTTAACGATCGTTTATGAAACTGGGCATCAGTGTTATTATTTAGAGTTATGTAGTGGTTTCTAGAATTGGGAGGTCTTTTTCGTCACGGCTTTTTTTTCTGATAACTACAAGTTTTTTTATAGTGCAAATTACGTCGAATACGTAAGTGACCAAATATTTAACAAATCTTTTTGTAAATAAACGTTTAAACGAATCGGCCTAATATATCTTTTGATGCTAAAATATATATTTATCATTAGCTGGAAGACTCCTGTAGTGGTTGTTTAATGTATTTCTTCACGATTTAGTGCATTTTTTATTGAACTAAACATGCTGGAGCTGTTTTTGGTCTAATTGCAAACCACGCCTGCATTGTTTTGGGTTTGTAGTTGATAATTGTAGGGGAAAATTTTAAGGTGGATTTACACTACACGAACAAAAAAAGTATAGATAATTCGTATTTTTGATGAAAGAAATTTTTTCTATCACTATTTACATCACATAAAACCGTATTAGCGAATTCCTTAGGTCTGTTGTAGGATTAGCTTTTGGACAACCAGTTCATACACGTAGAGGTCTTCTGTCACAATATATGTGGGTCGGCATCACGACAGTGACTGTTAATGGACTCGCCCCGTGGTAGTCGCAGCCGTTGGATCACATTGTGCTTTCAATTTGGTGCAATGTAGTCACTTTATAGTGCCATTATAAAAAAATAGAAATAAATATTTAAAAAAATACTTCAGATAAACTGTTCGCGTTCTGGTTTCATTCTTAGCTTTGCGTACGGAGAGGAAAGAAAGAATGACCTATCTTAGTCTATCATTATTTTTTTTAATAGCGGACCTTTATCTCCATTTTATGATACGTGGATCTCTTAAAATGGTATTTGTACTTTGATCTCACTCGCATTGGTCAATTTATGCACAAAATGTCAACAACTTTCATTTTATTTGTGGATATGCTGAAATAAGACCACGCCTCGGATGCATGGAGGCAATTCAGGGCTCACTCTGGGCGCCAAATCCTAGGCGCAACGAACGAGTATATCAATCGGCGTACCCGCTGGATAATATATCGAAATACGTTAGCAATGAAAAAATAAGGTAAAAATTGTTACGTATTTATTTTGACGTTTTAAAGGTTAATAACTCAAAATTCTAATAAGTTACCATTATCACATATAAGTTATTCAAAGCCAAAGCGTATAACATTTTTTGTGAATATTTCCCTTCCTTTGTAATAATATTTACAATTTTACAAAACTTGTGGAGAAATTTTTCTTCAGGTTGTACGGTCATTTTTTTTATAGGATTAATCCATATAATTCCGTGATATAAAGGTCCTATCAGTGAGCGGCAGTAGTTTTTGCTTCACTTAAAAAAATGTCAAAAATCCGCGCTTCGTAAACCGCAGTTGGGAAAACTAATCTTTATTTACACGAATAGAATTTGTTCATTCGTGATTAGAGATTCAAAAATCCGTGAAATCACTGTTGATTTCAGTGAGAAATTAAAATCACGGACCGAGATAACACTACGACGAAATTATACGTGCGAAAGAGATGAAGTTATTAGCAGACACGACTTTTTACAATTTATACCTAGTCATGATAGAAAAAATATTGTGTAAGTGTAAATCCATCTTTGAGACTTACTGTTTTAAAGCTTGTGATGGGTCCCGGCACATGTTTTTGCTAAAGTTGCTGTTGACATTGTGTATTTCGAAGGTTTATTGTCAATTATGACCTAGGAACACGCCTGTTTTGGACCCGCGTTATAATAATTTAAATTCGCCCGTTTATTTCTCTACGTAGTCCGGAGAAACATTTTTTTTCTTCAATAATAATGTTTAATTAATAATTGATTAATTATTTGTTTTTTTTTTATTATTTATAATGAATATATTTCATTTCATTAATTTAATAAGCTAAAAGGACCTAAGAAAATCAAGACCACGAGCAGAATATTTTAAGCGACATTTTTTATCGATAGTTTTGTTCCAAGTAATTTTATGTAAATTTTCCAAAATTAAGGCATTGTTTCGCACTGTAATTTCATATATTTAAGGTAAAAATATCAAGTCAATAAACACTTTTGAACATACATTATCTTACATGTAATGGTGTGATAGTGGACAAATGGGACTCATGCGTCTAAAGGGCACAAGTTTAAAAATCTACCAAATAAAGTAGTTCTGGTTAAATTATAACATTGTCGGTTTTGCTAAAACGGGCGTGTACCTAGTTGTACAGTAGGGTGTGCCACAATACATTATAATTACTCATACATTTATTTAAGTTTATATTATGTTATTTGGGAATAATAATTTTGGCTGATTTTGAAAATAAATGTTTATAATGCGATAATTATTTTATTTATTTTACTGTTTTTAGTAACATTATTAAAAATATATTGTTACTGAGTTACAATATCATTTAAAATTTATTTAACAATTATCAATTAAGTTATGTTTGACACAATTATTTAAAAACATGTATAGACACAATACACATAACAATTTTATTTTCTAAAATTCTAGTTTTACATAAAGAATATAAATCATGATTATTATAAAAATATATTTTCTTTATTTACAAATTTCTCCTTAAGCACTAATAATTATAAACAGATTGTCCTATAAAAGTACTAAAACCAATTTACAAACAGTCCCTTTTTAAAAATCTTGTTTTTTAAATATAAACATTTTAGTGTCCATTATAAATTTATATTTTAACAGAAATGTTTAAATTACAAAGAATTTACAATAAAATATATTCACAACATGAAGAGCTAGTGCACACGATCCGTTGCGGTGGCATATGTTTACCGTATTGGCGAGACACGCGTGGGGCGGTGCCGCCCTGCTATTGAATCATATATCTATGCGCAGAGATGGGCAAAATGTAATCTGATTAATAATGAACGATTACAATATGTAATCGTAATTTTAATTTTCTTGCTCTGTAATCATGATTAAATCTATTTAAAACATTAAGAAATCATAAATGTGTATACAATCTGAGATTTTGTAGTGTTTAAAACATAAATAAGCAAAATGCAGTGACATTAATGGTAAAAAATGTAAAATGTAATCGTTAATCATTTTAATTAATCTGATTTTATTTTGCCCATCTATGTCTATGCGCAGCGCGTGCACCCTTCTCCGCCTAATCTCACGTAGCAGGAATCTGATGCACTCGCGGCGCGGAGTCAGAACGCACCGTGTGCGCACCATATTTACATATAAAACGACGGACCAACAGCGCTACGTGTGCACTAAGTCTTCCAGCAAATTTTAAGACAACTCAATTAATTTACTTTCATAAAATCTATTTTTTTTTTCTACGATAACTGCTAATTCCCTACAAAGAATCTATTTTTACTGACGGGAAAATTTTCTCAATAAAAATATCGATTTGTAAGACAAAAAGTATCTAAAAAAAGCAAACTTCGTATATATTTTTATTATCCTCAATCACCCGGTGAAAGGTGGAAATGAGGTCGATATTGGACCATGTCCGCCCAACAAACGCATATTCACTCTCTTTGTAAAGGCTCCCAAGGCGTAAGAACGTGTATAAATAGATGCGAAGGCTGTATTCCACTATTTCGCTGTCCACAATATGATTGAATAAGAAAAATCACAATGGAATCTATTACCCACTATCTATACTATCTATTATACACTATGTACCTTTGGCATTTGAGACAAAAAAAGACTTTCAGTTTTGCTGACTTAAATCTAAATACCTTGCATCATCAGATGACCTGATCATCGGTTTCCTTCAAAAAACATTCAAAAATATCTACAAAGTTATCAATACCCTCTCTAAAGTTCTGATCAATGGCTCGATCTTCATCTTCATTGAAGAAAGCATGCGCGAAGTCTATCACCTTGACCGTCCCCCACGGGTTAGGGGTTGGAGAATCATACGACAACTGGTCCAATAGAGCTCGATAATTCATTTTTATCTTAGATAGCTTATCCTCGTAATTGTGCTCGAAGGAATGGTTATGGTTTAGCCTGTCCAAGGCGTCGCTCCAGGAGGAATTGATAGGGGGAGGTGTGTTGAAACTGGATTGGGCGAGGGACATTGAACTTAACGGTACTGGGGCGACTTTTTTATATACGGGACCTTTGGAAGATATTTGTCCGCTGAAGTTTGACCCAGTTTGGTCGACGCTGTGCATCGAATGGATGGATTTACGCCTTGCTATGGTTGCTGGGCGACATTTCGTTCGAGCCCTGTTAATATAAAAACATGAATCAGGTGAGAAATAAGTCTTTGCGATCAATCGAAGATAATAATACCATAATATTCCAATTACATTGTTTATATCCATATCGCTTGTTCATGCAGATTTAGGTCCAGTAGAAACCACAAACCAATCGAGCTTGGCGACTAGTGTTAAAAAATAAAAAAAGAATCGACGATTACTACTGTTTAATTATATTTAGAACTTTGGTCCTTCGAGCTAGATGCGAATTAATGAATTTCAAAGATGAATTATAGAGCTTAAAAACATAACATACATGAGTACGTCGTTCTCCCCGCAACAGTCCCTGAGCCTGGAGGCGTCGTAGACTAGCAACAGCGAGGCAGAGTATATCCGCAGCGAGGTCTGCCGGCGCGCCCACTTCTGAATCTTCCAGAGCTCGGACAGGAACTGCAGGATCAGCGCGCGGCACAGGCTCGTGCCCATGCCGTTCAAATAGTTCTTTATCGCTGGAATATAATACATTTTATTTATATTAGAATGTGTTACAAAAAAAAAAACGTTTACTTGACGGCGTTAATGAGTAACATGGTATATGCCTGTCTGCAAAACCTAATACATGCATCAAATCCAAAATTTTAATACTAATATATCTACTATATACTTTTCGGGGTGAGCAGATATCCATTACTGACTGTATCCACTTTGCACTTATATGTTATGCTCAACGTGACCAGAAGCGCGGCTGATCGCCCTGCTCACGGCAGTAGTACACATGAAATACCTATTAGATACTATGCGGGCTTCCTCACGATGTTATCCTTAACTGGTGAGTATGTGGGGGTTAAATCCGTACGTGATCTAGAATTAACCTTAGGTACTTGCTGGGATTCGAATCTATGACCATTCGCGTCACCGCACATCTTACGCCATAAACTTAACCCTTAAATGCACAATGTTGTTTTTAAACAACATACTAAAAACCACAGATAAAATTGACCATCTTTTAATTTTTTGTTAATATAGTCTATTAACAATTTTTTTTTTCAAAAGTGAAACAAAAATCGTCCATTTAAGTGTTAAAAAAAATCGAATAAAAAAAGTGATAAAGTGATAGTTTTTTTAATTTACAGGATAACGCTTATCCTCAATCACACCTGGTAGAAGATGAAGCGTTCGCTCAACAAATGCCTGTTCTTCTCTTAAAGGCTTCAGAGTCATAAGCACGTGAAAATATGCTCGCTGAAAGCATATTCCACTGTTTAGCTGTTCGCAGGATGAATGTAGAAACTTTCCTGTTTTCTCTTTACGTACGGTTATAAGGAACGTCCACTGCATCCGGAAGGTAAAACTTCGATGGTTAACATTCAAGTTAATCTATATATACAAAAATCTCGTGTCACGTTGTTTGTGGTCGCAGTCTTCCGAAGCGTCTCTACCTTCTATAATTATTTAAAGTATTTTTGGTAGGTATGAGAAAAGCTCATAGCATATTTTATACCGCTAGATAATTGTAGTTCAATATTTTTTGTATTTCTTTATGATTTGGTATCTAAAAATATCCATAACCCTAAATTTTCATTCTTCTACCCCCACCCTTCCATGTTTTAATCTAAATTTAAGCATTTTTGAACGTACAATATCCAATTAATTTAACCGTCGCTCGTATTTCAAATACGACGAAACAATTTCTAAAAACGTTTCTTTAACATGAGGTATACATTATACGAGTATGCAGAGGGCACTTACCGTCTCTGACGGCATGGCCGTGCAATTTCTTTCCGTACTCCTTGTTATATTTCTGCAGCTTCCCGCTGGTTAGTTTGTACACCTGGAACCCGGGTATGCAGAACCCGTACTCCTGCTTGCAGAGAGCGTATTTCTTCTGCTCGTTTGCTATCTTCTCTTCTGTTGCTAGTGGATCCCACGTCCTCTTGCCTTGTAAATAAATTAGGCAGTTGAATGGAAAAATGTGTAATCTGATAAAATAGAAAATTATATTCTACTCACACGGCTTACGCGCGTCGAACGATACTTTCTGGCTTTAATTAATATTTTTAATTTGCCAAAAATAATATAGTAAATTATTGTGTGGCCTTAAAAGTTCTCTTCGATCACCATTAGGAAGTAATGAAAGTTACTATATTTTACATATTCTATCAATTTGTCAATGTTTCTATCAATACATATAATAAATTTGTTCCTCAGCTACCTGAAGAAATTGTATATGTAGCCTACTATTTTCAACTTCTTTCCTTTCATACTGTTTCATGCTTTGGAAACGTATGTAGAGCGCGATAAGGTTGAGAGCCACTGTGTACCGGCGCGCGCGGGGGGATTGCGATTTCAAAGCATGACACAGAATGAAAGGAAAGAAGTTGAAGGTAGTAGGCTACATATAAAATAATTGTTCAGGTGATTTGGCTGAAATATTCGTAATATGTTATCTTAGTAAAATTGTAACTGATTGCTATGCTGTTGCATTTATATAAGAAACGTCTATATTATCATCTATACTACATATTTCAGCTCGAAATAATGAATATCTTAACAAAAGTACTACTGCCACGCGAAAGAACTCATCATACAGAATTGGCAATTTTATTTAATTGAATTAAGAAAAGTTTTATATTGTAAAAATACCGCCCCAGTTACGCAGAGATATTGCCTCACTGTGCGTTTCCTACCATGTATATCGCGGCGAGTACTCCGGAAAGTTATTAATCCTTGTTCCACCCTCTCCCTTCCATAGCAGAACCACGAGCGCGGGTTTACGGAGTCACTGCTATACGGTAACTCACATCCCGGCTAGGACTGAAAAATTATTCAACTCTTACTGCAGCCGTGTCGTTGGGCTGTGGTGTGCTCTCCCTGCGAGCGTGAACAGATATTTATGCAGGCCAGCATGATCACTGCAACTATTGATTCGTTTTTCTTCACTGTTGATAGTCGTAGTTGTGTTTCGGATCACAAGGCGTAGGATGAAAACTACGCCGAATCAGTTAAAAAAAGTTTTTTGAAATATAAAACTTACCTATTTTGACATCCATGATGCAAGGTTCCAGCATTCTCTGCGTTAGGTCCTCCAGTATGAGGTAATCCTGCTCGTATCCGTTGTACGTGAACTTTCTGCAGCCGAAGTACTTCGGCACGCACTTCTTCAGTTCCACCAGGTCTGGATCGTTGGAACTGGCCAAGCGCGTGTAAAAATCCACCTCCCGCTTCTGGGCTTCTTTTAATATCGGTTTCAGGATTGTGCCGTTGCTAAACTGCAGTAGACCTAAAAGAACATTTTGTTTACACTAGCTGGTACCATGGTATTCAATTTACACCTGATGAAGTACGGCATAGCGTTAAAAACGCTGAATCTAATTCGCAATCACGTACAAAGGTTTTCTTTTATAATTTACAGGCGGACTAAACCTAAATCACACCTATTGGAAGATGAGTCCGCCCAACAAATGCTCATTAAATCTTCTCTTAACAGCTCTCAAGTCATTAAGAACGTGAAAATATGGTCGCTGGAAGCATATTCTACTCCTTGACTGTTCGCATGATGAATGTAGAAGCGAATCTCTGCGTGCGGATATAAGGAACATCCACCAGATACGGATGGGACACGGCTTTTAGTGGTTTTATGATGAAACAGGGCTGATGGAATTAAATAATACTTTTTTTTTATAACTTATAGGCGAACGCTTGACCTCAATCACACCTGGTGGAAGGTGAAGATGAGTCCGATGATTAACCGCGTCCGACTATTCACTCTTCTTTTAAAGACTCCCAGGTCATAAGATCGCGGAAATATGGCCGCTGGTAGCATATTTCACTTAATCCGTATATATAAATGATCAAAGTCCTGTACATTGCTCTAACGAAAAGATATACCAGATCAAGAAACTTTACTCTAGTGGCCTAGTGGATAATAGTCCGGCATCTATGCCCGGCAATGCGAATGGTCGTGGGTTCCAATCCCAGCTCATACATCGGAGTTTATTCAGATCAAGTACTTATTTAGGCATCGCATATTCACCGGTCAAGGAATACATCATGAGGAAACCGCATGGCATCTAATAGAAATTTCATGTCTACTAGCGTGAAGGGAACGGCGATCAGCTGAGATACTGGTCATGTTGAGCATGACATATAAGTGAAAATGGATACAATCATTAATGTCTCTCTGCTCATCTCGAAAGGCATATAGCGTGACAACATATTATGACTATTTCTTTATTTATCATATTTTCATTTTAAAATAAATGTAACTTATTCCAAACTATTAAAAAAAACTTATTCCAGTAGTAGAGTAACACAGTAAATTTTGAAATTAACATAAAAGTGGGGGGGGGGTTGATATACACGAAGCATGTGTCACTTCCTTTAAATAAAGTTTTTTTTCTGCGTAATAAATATGATGTATGAACGTATCCGAACTCCCTTGAATTTATGGAGCTGTTGGCGACATTGATTCAATGACATTACGTTTGGAGGTTACGTAGAATAAAACAAAGTAAACAATTCAAATATAGAGGGCTGGCGTAATCACATGTGTGATTAAAGCCCTAACCAAATTATAGATTAAAAAAAAAACAATTCAAATATAAAATTATCCAAAATCCGTAAAATATTAGCTTTAAATGTGGCTTCTCTCTACAGAGCGACTCAGCTAGTTTTATTAAAAATATGAAAGGATCATTACATAAATACATATAAAAATATAAAAAAATGTAGACCTACGAGAGTGATGCCTAAGGCCCAAGCCACCTGTAGTTAAGAGAGCCCAGATTAAGGAACTTCCTCACAATACGTGATGTTTCTAGTAGTCCGCCTTTTGCATCCGGCTCTTGATCCAACAACCAAGCGAGAACCTCCTAACACTGCCATCCGCACCATTCGTAAATATTAATTCGTATTATTTATTTGGGCGCTAATTCCGATCACTGATGGATTTTCGTCCTTTGAAAGTCGCTTTCGTTTTTGGACTACACTGTACTTACCATCAGGTACTCTGTAGTCACTATGTCGTGCCAGTGTAAAAAAAACCTGTCGCCGGCCTTTCTTGACATTATAGCGAGATTATAATTTGTTAAGTTTTACAAATCTCATCGTTAGTTCTCATGAGTTCTCAACTTTGTTACCCTACTTTCATGAAACATCACGACTGTGGTGTTGCCGGGTGGAATATTGTTTATGATAATTTATTTATTTATTTATTTACTCTTAATAGGGTCGCCAGTGGCCCGGTACAATAACTCATTTACACAACACATATACACAGTTACAATAAAAAATGTACAGTTCCTATCAAGGCATCCACAACATACGTCAGAGTGACCTGTTTATTTGTACTATATTATATTAATGGTAATTAATGTCAAGATTATTCGTTTGTGCATCTCTCAACAACCCAAAGACCTTTCCCCTGAATCTCGGCATGGAGTCCGCGAACAAATCAACCGAATCTCCAAGAAGATTGTAGGCCCGAGACAATCTGATTCTGATTTGGGAGTCGAAGCTGCTCGCGTCTGTAGAATTTACCCTAGTTTCTCTACACGTGACTCCTGGGTGGTGCTAAACGAGCAGCAGCGAGGTGGTAGGGCTTCGGAGCCCGTCTAGATCGCGACCACAGTACATGGGTGTGAAGCCCGTCATAGTGACCAGTTTCGGCTTGTCGCGTTTCGGGATCAGCTTGTGTATATTCAGTAGCTCATATACCTGGAGACCTTCAGTCGTGGTATATGTGGGCCGACATGACGATGTAGACTATCAATGGATTTTCATGCTTTGATAGTCGCTTTCGTTTTTGGATTACACTGTACTTACCATCAGGTACTCTGTAGTCACTATGTCGAGCCAGTGTAAAAAAAAATCTACTTAAAGCGCTGTTGACTCCGAGGTTTGTTTGTGTAAAAGGTAAGTGAAAAAGAGAAATGCCTTTGAATTTTTTGGGGGGGCTCTGAATGAAAATTTTTAGAGCAGTTGGGGGCAGTCAATTTTATTATTAAAAATGTTAAATAAAAAGTTCATATCATAATTGAGGCTCTTTGCGATCAGCCCATTAGCTGATACGACTATGGCGCAGCAATCGTTGAATCCCCTCCCACATGCTGGTAATCTCGTGTGCAAGGCCTTTATAATAATTATTATTACATAATACATTCATGGCACAACGATATTTATTATTTAGCGAAAAAAATATTTAGTTAACCAACATTTATTTAAGTAATGTAACACATTTGTTATGCAAAATTGGTAAAGAACACATGCCCTTGTCCATTAATTCATAGCATATTTGTTACCTAAATATTTGGTGTCCTCATTCTTCCGATGGCCGGCTACTTGAAGGTCGTAAGCTTGCAACTCGAGCGAGCTGGTCGGCAGGGCCAGCGGCTTCGCCATGGCCTCGTCTTCCCGCCTCTGGATGCTGTAATGGATCTGGTATATCGACCGCTGACGACGCACTCTCGTCGCTTTCTTAGGCCTTTCTGATACATCGTTCATTTATTACGATTCCTGAAACAAAATTTTACAATTTTCATCTCTGTCGAGTCTTGAGGCTGTGCAATGATCTACCAGTGTGGGAGAATCTAATGACAATTAGGTATCATTAATCTGTATGTATATGTATTTTTATTATCTACCTTATTTATAACTAGCTGATCCGGGAAACGTTGTTTTGCTATATAAGGTTTTGTAATACCTTCTAAGATGTTCATTGAAATTAAGTGATGTCAAAGACAATTTTGTTCAAAATTAAATACTCTTAATCAACAACACATTTATTTGGATAAAGATTAATATTATTACGTTGATACAACTCTTAACAAATAATGCATTAATTTCGACCAAATTTGTTTACCATAAAAACGGTTCTAGTGACTTAATCTTAAAAGATAGACATATACTGTCGCGGACATTTTTTAAGATTATTTCAAGAGGAATAATTCTTTCTTACATATATTTTTGGTATCTTGAACCGTTTTTACAGCGCACGCAATGGAAGCCCTCAAGGATGAATAATTTTCCCCGTTTTTTTCACATTTTCCATTATTTCTTCGTTCTTAATAATTGCATCGTGATGTTATATAGCCTAAAGCCTTCCTCGATAAATGGTCTATTCAACTCAAAAATTTTTCAATTCGAACCAGTAGTTCCTGAGATTAGCGCGTTCAAACAAACAAACAAACAAACTCTTCAGCTTTATAATATTAGTATAGATTTATTTTATTTTTGATACACTACTTTATTTAGGCACCACATGGCTACCGAAGTAGGAAAACATAGGTAAAAAATCCGCATGGCATTTGATAGATTTGTATGTGTACTAGTGCTGTAAGAACGGCGACCAATTGCGCTACTGGGCACGTTGGTCTAGACATATAAGAGCAGACTGTATACAGGCACTAATGTATCTCTGCTCACCCCGCTAGAGATATAGCGTGAAGACATTTTATAGATTTTTTATTAAACGTCAAATTATAACAAGGTAATGCTTTTTATGCTTTTATAAAATGTGCGCCACTGAAATAACGTCATTTAAGACTTGAGCAGGCCGGCATGGTATGAAGGAAGGCTTCTAATGAAAGCCCACCTTCGTCTTCTTGACCTAATGGGGCGGCGGACAGGGTTTCCGGGGTTGGTTATCGTCTCCCGAACCCTCTCCACCAAATCCTTCACCTGCTTTGTCTCCTCGCAAAAGGAGACGTTTGCATGCCATTTTCGGGAGAATTTAGCGCCGGCAGCGAAGTTTTTGTTCTTGTGCACTGTGATCACGAACTGGTTCATGCAATCGCCCCGCAACCTCAAAAGGTTGACATTATTTTTTATCGAATCAGTAAAATTTTCCTGTCCCAAAATACCAGTTGCGACAAATAATTTAGCACCAATAAATAGACGCAATAAACATGATTAGATATAAATTATACCTGTAAATATTATTTAACGGCACAAATACTGATAAACACTTAACAATATAGGTATGTTAAATTAACTTTATTACGGGACGAGTGAATAAAACACGCTTAACCACAATAAAAATGTAGGTAGTCCATAATAAGATTCTAGGGCACCGTGCCAAAATTAGTACGCATGTGCTTATGGTATGCATAAACATGACATAGAATTAAGAAATATAAAGAAACCATACACAAGTCAAAAGTTTTTTTATGATTTACGGGCAGGGAAGAAAAAAAGTTTAATGTGTAAAAGGATCAACTCACGATAAACAAAATACAGTGTCACATTAACCGGCCCGGTTTGTACTGGATTATCAATCATCACGCCGAATCCCTATTGCTGTAGGCAGAGAGAATGGAACGCCACTTCTCTCTATTCTTGCAAACCTCTTTCACATCCTTAACATTAATTTGTCCCGTCATGCACTCTCACCAATTCCGTGTACTTGTGACATGATCCCTCATCAGAACTATTTTTATTCGGTCTGTGTAGGTGAGTCTCGGTCGGTCTCGGTCGGCCTCGGCCCTTACTTCCACTCACGTTCACATTGTATATCTTCTTCGTCACCCTTTCACCATTCATCCCCTCCACGCGTCCGAGTCATCAAAGCTTTTGTGCACGCTATCGATGACAGTGTCTTTCGAACCAACCATTCTACGTACCTGTACTGTATTATCTTTTCATTTATATCTTAATTCCATGGAACAAGGCTTACGGATAATGTTTGGCTGCAGACGTGTTGTCTTGGGTTCGATTCCCATTTATTAACTTCTATGCAATGCACGTAACATCGTGTGGAAGTATAAATTTATAATAATAATATATCGTCACAATATATATATATATCTTTGTAGGTGAGTAATACACAGTAATAGCTGTATCCACTTTCCGATTATATGTCGTGCCCAACGTGACCAGCAGCGCAGCTGATCTCCATTCTCACAGCACTAGAACACATGCCATTTCTACTAGAAGCCATACCGGTTTCCTCTCGATGTTTTCCATCGTCGTATATGATCTCTAAATTCGTAATTAATCTGGAAAAAGCCGAGTACGTGTCGAGATTCGAACCTACGAAAATCGCGTCGCCGCGCATGGATTCCGGTCTCTTATCAACGTGGCCACTACAGCCACAATTATTGTGAATAGTTTTATTCAATGCCATTTAAATGCAGTAAAAAATAGATTACAATGGTCGAAACAATCCTAATAATGCGGTGTCTAGCCTTCCGTAACAACTGACCAAGATCAAAGCATATTTGTAATACATTTTTTTAAATTCTGACTTGGCACACTGACTACGCCGTATCTGATGGAAAGGACCGTGTAATCCAAAAACCGAGAATGTTTATCGAGAAACAACCGCCTTCAGATAGTCGCCGTGATTATGTTGGCCTCCTCACTCTTTGCTTAAACAAACCAATATCATAGAACGAAGAAAACAAGCTCGCCAGAAGACCGTTCCACAATCCAATGACCCGACAAAGGCAAGAGTTAGAGAACTTCTTCGTTCTATCCATAGATGGGCAAAATGTAATCAGATTAATAAAAAAACGATTATATTTTGCGTTTTCCATCTAATACTATAAAGCTGAAGAGTTTGTTTGTTTGTTTGTTTGAACGCGCTAACCTCAGGAACTACTGGTTCGAATTGAAAAATTATTTTTGTGTTAAATAGACCATTTATCGAGGAAGGCTTTAGGCTATATACACGATGCAACTATTAGGAGCGAAGAAATAATGGAAAGTGTGAAAAAACGGGCAAAACTATTCATTCTTGAGGGCTTCCATTGCGGTCGCCGCGAAAACGGTTCAAGATACCAAAAATATATGTATGACAGAGTTATTCCTCTTAAAATGATCTAAAAAAATGTCCGCGACAGTATATGTCTATCTTTTAAGATTAACTCACTAGAACCGTTTTTATGGTAATCAAATTTGGTCGAAATTAATGCATTATTTGTTAAGAGTTGTATCAACGTAATAATATTAATCTTTATCGAAATAAATGTGTTGTTGATTAAGTGTATTTAATTGTGAACAGATTGACATCACTTAATTTCAATGAACATCTTAGAAGATATTACAATAACTTATATAGCAAAACAACGTTTGCCGGATCAGCTAGTCATAAATATGACTGTATTATTCTCATCTAAGTTTTAAACCATGGGTCAGGAACCTTTCTCTATATAAGGGCCACAAATATTATGAGTATATTGATGCGGGCCACATTTCATCTAATAAACACAATTTTTTAGATAAAACTAATTTTGCATTTTTAACCATATTTATTGTTACTCTCATTTTATTAACTGTGATCGCTTGAACTGAATTTCCGGCTTCCGCGCACACAAAACAATGAAATAAAAACTTATTTTTATAAGTATTTTTTTATTTGTTGCCTGGGGTATTTTTTTATTATCTGTGGAACGGCCCTTACTTGCGCGGGCCGCAGGTTGCCGACCCCTGTTTTAAACAATACGGAATCCTCAGTTGCATACACATTTATGACTCCTTAATGTTTTGAAGAGATTTAATTATGATTACAGAACAACAAAATTAAAATTACGACTACATTTTGTAATCGTTAATCATTAATCAGATACATTTTGCCCATCTCTAGTTCAAGCTGAAATAGAAGTGATCATAAGACTGTGGCACCGCACGGCATCTAATGGAAGCGTCATGTGTACTAGTGCTGTGCGAACGGAGATCAGCTGCACTCCTGCTTACGTAGCGTACGACGAGCGCAAAGTGGATACAGCCACTAATTTGTTCTAATCCGGAAAAATCCAGAAGCAAGCCTGGCTTCAAACCTACGAAAATTCGCGTTTCCGCACATGGAATCTAGTCCATTATCCGCTATACCACCACTCCCACTGCACTTTTTAAGCCAACACGTCCTTGATTAAAGCAAAAAATAATATTGAATATAAAAAAGCTCAGCTGGAGAATGTATTGCCTTGGCCCACCAAGAATAACATCCCTTTATGCACAAAATTCACTTGATTGCCATCGATTAAGCGTCGAAACATAAGTAGGATGTTAAGAAATGATATGTGGCCCATGACTTTTTTTGCGCCCGATTTGCTATTTTTTTAAAACAAATATGAATACCAAGAGATATATTTAAATTATTTAGTCAGAAATGTATTATTTTATGAAAATATACTGTAATTTAAGTGAATAAATTGAATTGGAGTGGAATTTCATATCTCTTAGTAAGAAAAACTTCAAGAATAGGCAAATAATCCAAGTGGCCGATGACTTTTTTTGCCTACTGTATAACTAAACCTAAATGGTCTTATTCAAAACCTTGTTTTGAGGGCGGCTTGCAGTGTTTTCAGTGTTCGCATTCAGCGTTATACTGTATTAATTGCCGTTTTCGGAAACATTATCCTGATTTAACAACATCACGATTGAGGTCGAATAAAGCCGCTTTAATAATATTTTTCTTATACAAGTCAAAACTAGATTTAAATTGTTGGTGAAATTCTCCCTAAGTTCAATAAAGGTTTAAACAGTGCAAAATACAAAAAATTAACCAATATTATAGTACTGAGATTTTTTATTTAAAATATAAGCAAATTTTAGTGACAACTTACTTGTTATTTATTAAAACTTTATAATAATAAATTATAAATTATATTAATAAATTCATAGTCACGCTATATCCCTATCAGGGTGGGCAGAGATACATCAGTGGCTGTATACACTTTGCGCTTGTATGTCTTGCTTAACGTGGTCAGGAATGCAGCATATGGCCGTTCTTAGGATATTGAAAGAGGCTAGCATCCACAAATTAAACCTAGTTTAAATTAGTATAAAAAGATAATTATCGTTAAACTGTACCTATTGTCTTTTCATGAGCAATATCCAGTTTTTAACAACCGTTTCATTTAAATAGTGATTTACACATATTTAAACTTGTTCAAACAAGTTGGTCTTACTCGTGACATCCCACTAAATCTTCAAAGAATCGTACATTAAATCTTTGCTTAAGTAAAACTATTTTTTTATTAGACCGTTAAAAGTACTTACAGAAATCGTCCCTGATATGAAATAACGCGTTTACTAGTCAGATATAGAGATATAGCGTGACACAATAATATTAACGCAATATTTTAAACAATTTAATAAACACAATCACAAATATCTCTTGTAAAATACGGAAACAGGCGTCCAGCCTTCGCAGGCTCAGATACGCTTTAAATAGACGGTTCGCAAGACATTGGTCGGTGCTCAGGGATACGATAATCTAATCTATCAATAAATCATGATACACACGTATCTACTGATGTGTTTTCACAAAAGTCAAATTCTATTACTCGAGCTGTTTGATTGAATCGCGTTATCACGGTTTGGCGGAAGAAAATTGTTACTCGCCCTCAGTGAGGTGCCTAGGGTATTTGAACAAGGCAGGCAGGTTCGCGATATAATTTGAATATTATAGTAAACATTATATAGTTCTCATCTATTATATAAAAATAAGTCTGGTTTTCCTTCCTGACGCTATAACTCCAGAACGCACGAACCGATTTCCACGGTTTTGCATTCCTTGGAAAGGTCTCGGGCCCCGTGAGGTTTATAGCAATTCAGGAAAATTTTCAACTGAAAAGCAGGACAATTGGAAAAAATATTTTTTCACATTCAGCGCCATCTCTGATACATAGCATGTACTACAAACCAATATGGTTTTGCATGGTGGTTGAGCAGATCGCACCAGTATTTTAAGTAGATGGCGCCGATGCGTTATACATTGTTTGACAGCTACTCATTGTACTCTGCTCAGTTAATTTCATGTGATATTTATTATGCGCACGTCCTTTCAAACGCTAACTAAAAACCAAAACGAAGCCATCTGGTGGCGATACGAAGTTCGCCGGGTTTGCTAGTATGAAATAAATATGTGTGTTTATGAGGTGGTACAATGATTGCTCGAACTGGGTCGCGACCACAGTACACAAGTGCAAAGACCGTCATAGTGACTCTCTTCGGCCTGTCGCGTTTCGGAGTCAGCTTGTCTATATCCACTTGTTCTTAGAGACCATCCGTCGTGGTATATGTGAGCCGAAATAGCGATGGAGACTTCACAAGTTTACAAATTCGGGTCAACTTTTGACCCGAGCAGATGAAAACGATTCATAAAGTTATTTGGTGCCCTGAACTCAGATCTTCAATCCGTTTGTTAAGATTGGTTCTAGTTTCTTAGTTCGGGCATGGTGGCAGTACTGCGCTCTTATAACAGTTATCAGCTGACTAAGTTGCATTAAATATCGTTTGAAACTTGTTTTTGCAATGTATTGTGCTTCAAAAAGTGTAAAAATACAGATAAAACGTTGCACAGTCAAATCAATGTGTTTTTCTCACGTTTGTGTATGTTATAAGCTCTGAAAATGTGGAAAAATAGAGAAAATGCGCTCAAAGATGCGTATTAGCAGAATAGAAAATTTATGGCGATCTATAGGTCGAGAAATAAATTAATTCTACTTAAATTCGAAATAGAAATGAATTGAGATTATATATTAATTACAGGATTATTGGTCTATTGGTTGGGAAGCAATCTGGATTCACGAAATTTTGCTGTTCGTGTGTCTGTGGGAAAGCCACACCTTTTGTATTATTTTAGTAATATTCGTTTATGTTTTGTATGTTTTTGTGTGATGCCCGGTATGTGAACCATATAAAAAAAAAGAAGCCGTGCAATCGATCATCAATATATGAGAAAGGTGTGACCCATTATGAGCCAGGACAACAAAATATGTCTTCTATACCACTTGTGAACCCGCAAAACATTTATTACCAATTCTTCATATTGTTCTTGGCCCTTATTAAGAACTTTGTCAAAGAGCTCAATCGCGAAGGACCGGCTTTCCTGTAATCAAATTGTTTCCAAAACTGTCATACGTAAAAATCAAACAAGGAATATTTCTTGGACCTGATATTCGAAAATAATGACTGATGCAAAGCTTACAAAATGTTTAAAGCCTAATAAAGAAGCAGCATGGGCATCGCTTAAAAAAGTTGTTCACAACATTCTCGGTAACCATAAATCACTGTATTACAAACAAGTAAACGAATTTTTTGAAGAATTACCACAACATTGGAACTCAAATGTCTCTCAAGATATATTTTCTGCACTCACAACTTATTTTTTCCCACAAACCTGGGCAATACGAGCAACGAGCAAGGAGAGCGGCTACATCAAGATATAGCGAAAATCGAAAGGCAATACCAAGGATTTTGGCATGATGAGCGACCCTAAAGCATGAAACAGATCCCAAGCAATATAAAAGACTCAGTTCAACCTTTGTTCATTTCCGATTTGTACTTTATAATTCAATAAATGGCCATTAATGGTCATAAATAGTAAAATAATGAATTAATTGAATATTTCGAAAACTAGAACCAATATAAAAAAAACGGGCTGTTGCTTTGAATTCAGCTCCCAAATTTACCTTATAAATAGCTTTTGGTTGCCCAGGTCCAAAACCGTGTATACTTGTGCTATTAACGAATTTTCGTCCCCTAACGCCTGTTATCGATTTTGGACTACACTGCACTTTTCATCAAGTGCACTGTAGTTACTTCGTCGAGCCATTATAAAAAAGAAATGTCGTAAAAATAGAATAGGTATGAAAATGAGTACTTCCTTTTTTTTGTTTAGCTTTAAGTAACTTATTCCGGACTTCCTAATTGTAAGCAACGCTTTCTTGCAGCTATGACATGGACGCGCTACTGCTCGCCCTAGTTGGTTGCGTTCTGGATTGGCCCTTATTTGTCGAGATTCTTTGGAACTTTTTCAAGATGGACTTTTAATTTAGAACGCAAGAAAACATTGCAGACTTGAGGGTATTACTGCAGAAAGTTATTTTTTATATTAAAAGACAAAATTTTATATTAAAGTACAAAAACAGAAGTAATAAAGTTAATATTATTCAAGGTTTAAAATTTAGAATGTCCTATTATAATTTCTTAATTTACGGCAAGGTCCGATTCGGGCATGAACTAAATGCAAAAGTTTTTTAAAACAATTTTATTATTGCCAATAGTACTACATAATTAGTGTTTGACCGAAGGTTTGAACGCAGATTCGGCTTTATTTTTTGATAAGTTGATGAGGTCATCTTAATAATCACTCCCCATTTGTTTATATATCAAAAGTTTTAAAAGATCATTAAATTATTCTCTTTAAGCTAACTTTGAATTAAAAATTTTTAAAACTTCAATTGTAAACTTAAGGTTTGTGGTAATAGCCGATTAATCGGCATTGGTTTCGTCTAAATATCGAAATGTAATCGGATATTTACTAAAGGTAGTTTAACAATCACAATCGGATCAACCAGCTTTGACGATTGCTAGAAACTGTAGACTAGCTAAAATTTCGGCCCATTTAAAAGTTTTACCGAATGTTGCTTTTTAGGCCGAAGATTGCCCAAGCCTCGGTCAGACACCACAATTTAAATTTTCTTATATTTATAAATGCCCTCCCCAGTCTTTCTGCCGAATTTCCCCTCCTCCACCAGCCTATTCAATAAGCCTATCGGTTTGAAAACGGAGTTTCCAGTCTTCTCCAACATGACGGCTAGTATATACTTCTTCGTGTCTAAGCCGGTGAAGTCTGCTAACTCTAACGGGCCCATGGGGAGACCTGCTCCTAACCTCATCGCTGTATCGATATCCTCGGCTGATGCATCACCTACGACAAACGTTTAAAGACCTTTTTTATATATCTCAAAACGACTTGCACCAACACATTAAATATAGTTCAAACTTTAGCGGTGGCATAGTAGATAAGGGGCCGGTTCCCATACGCGGCAATGGGAATGCTCGTAGGTTCGAATCCCGGTACGTACCTCTGGGGTTTTCTAGATCACGTACGGATTTAAGCCCTACGTGCTCATCAGTGAAGGATAACATCGTGAGGAAGCCCGCATAGTATCTAATAGGTATTTCATGTGTACTACTGCCGTGAGCAGGGCGATCAGCCGCGGTACTGGTCACGTTGAGCATAACGTATAAGCGCAAAGTGGTTACAGCCGCTAATGTACTCTGCGCACCCCGTAAAGGATATAGCGTGACGGTATATTATTGTAAGCTTGTATAAAACGTTATTTCATTGAAGCGGTTTAATTCTACCTCAGTGGGGAATTTAATTTAACTGTTTGTAGAGGTGGAGTTCACAGAACAGGAATTGTAATTAGAAAAACTTGAGATAATAATATAAATATATTAATAATATTAAAATTACAACAGTTTTTCTTAATAACGCACCATACAATGTCACAAATTCAATTCCTTTTCAACAAATTATTAAAAAAGTATTAATTAAATAAAAAGGTAACCTAATTGTTGTTAAAATCGGATGTTTCTGTGCAAAACATTAAGTTCATTTTAACACTTATTAGCGTTTTAAACAAATTTAAACTAAATTTAATTTTTTGGTACACTCACAGCACTAGTACATGACATTTCTATTATATTAGATGCGATGTAGGTTTCCTCACGGTGACTTCCTACACCGGTGAGCACGTGGCGTCAAAACTCGTAATTAATTTAAAAAAACCTGGATGTACAAGCCAGGATTTGAAGCTACAAGCATTCGCGTCACCGCGCGAGGAGTCCGGTACCTTATCTAGTTGGTCACCACAACCACAATTGCCAAACTGGCACAGACAAATATGTATAAAATAATAAAATATATTACAGTAAGTTGGAATTATAACTTTTACTATAGTTATTGATATAATATAACTAATCAAGATATGTATCGTAAATTATTAGATTTTATCAAAATTCTCCCACATTACGACACTATCAATTGATAAAAATTTGCAATAAAATGTATACCGTTTTCCTCAAGAGACATTATTTCAATATCCCTTTTATTTAATACTGGCTCGACAAAGTGATTGCAGTGCATCTGATGGAAAGTAAAGTGAAGCCCAAGAACAGCAACAACCACCAAGGGATGATAATCCGTTGACAGTCGCCATCGCTATGTCGGCCCACGTACACCGCGACTTTTTTTTTACACTGGCTCGACATAGTGACTACAGAGTTCCTGATAGTAAGTACAGTGTAGTCCAAAAACGAAAGCGACTATCAAAGGATGAAAATCCATTGATAGTCTAGATCGTCATGTCGGCCCACATATATCACGACTGAAGGTCTCTAGGTATATGAGCTACTGGATATGCACAAGCTGATCCCGAAATGCGACAAGCCGAAACTGGTCACTATGACGGGCTTTACACCCTTGTACTGTGGTTGCGATCCAGACGGGCACCGACGCCCTACCACCTCGCTGCTGCTCGTTTAGCACCACCCAGGAGTCACGTGTAGGGAAACTAGGGTAAAGCCTAGGGACGCGAGCAGCTTCGACTCCCAAAAAAACTGAAGCTAAGTATATAAACAGGAGGTACACAAACTGATCCCGAAACGCGCCAAGTCGAAGCGTGACACTAGGACGGCATTTGCACTCACGTACTATGGTCACGCAAGCCCGGATCAAGGGGGGCGGAAGCCGGAGCCAGCGCTCAGGGCGTCAAATTCTAGGGGCGGCGGACGAGCACGTCACCCAGGGTACACTTTGATCAACAAATTGTTTCAATGGGTCTAGGGTGAAACTTGAACTCTAGATTTCTAAATTTCACACGGCTATGATTTTAAAACGCATAGATTATCTTGAGGTACCCTTTCGAATGGACTAACTGCCAATCAAAATGGCAATAGTAAGAGAACGTCAAAGGTGCCGCCTAGCTACACTGGTCGCCCTGAGAAACGAGAGCTCGTGACCTGAATATGAATTAGACAGCTGCTATTTGTGGAAATTGAATTCGCGAATGGTCGATAACCAATTCTTAAAAATACTGGCAAATACAAAAGATTCATAGACCTCTGTAGATCTTTCTCTAAAATGCGAAAATGAAAAGTGTTAACGACTTAAAAGTGCTTGTAATGGGTCGCTCTAAATTAAACTGTTTTCAGTTTGAGAACGTTCACTGCGCGTATCCATCAAGAATAAAAACTAAAAAAAATAAATCAAAATAAAACAATCAATAGAAAAATAAATATTTATTTGTAGAAAAAACATAAATAAATAAAAATACAATAAAAATTGTCATTACCTTACACAATTACCTCATCACCATAAAAAATACATAAAACTATTCGATAATGTAATACTACCCACAACTGAGCGTACTGAAGCAAATGTTCCTATTTTTTACGATTCTTTGTAATTATTATTCTTGGATATAAATAATTGTATATTGTCAGGTCTTAAATACAATTTACGTAAAAAGAATTGTAAAATGTGTTGCTAATTAATAGTCTCTTTAATACAGTAAGAACCCGCTATAATGTTCCATAAATGTACAGTTTGAGCACGGCTAGAATACTCATACGGTTTTCATATTAACGATATAACAATATATAAACCTACAGGTACGCTTTAAAAGTTATCTCAAAAGTCTCATAAGATCGCGGGTTTTAGTTTATTCGAAATCATTGTTTTTATCGGGTCGTCAAATATAAAAGCTAATAAAATATCTAATCAATATTGGTTTATGAAAAATCTGGTGTATTTATTTCTGCATCTTATATTTATAAAACCCTTCCCCGGTCTTGATTCCGAGCTTGCCTTCCGCAACCATCCTGTCCAGCAGCGGAATAGGTCTAAAGACAGGATCCTTGGTCATCTCAAACATGACCTGTAGCGCGTATTTATTCGTATCCAAGCCCGTATAGTCAGCCAACTCGAAAGGTCCCATTGGATATCCAGCACCGAGTTTCATCCCCGTGTCTATGTCTTCCTTCGAGGCGTCTCCTAAGAAGCAAATCTCGTCATTTAAAAACGTCAAAAAAACTGATCTCTGTCTCGTATAATGTCACCACGTTTGCAAAACCCGATAACTGCAAAATTGCAATTTTTCGGAATATACTATGCATTTGTTCATGCTTTGAAAATACATACAAACACATACAAAAAACTTAAAGTAGATTACATACGCATGACAATCAATTTTCGATACTAGCACAAATCACTTTTTATTTGTAGACCTGTGCAAAAGTTTTTTTTACTGATTAACTTCCAATTATGACTTCAGATTCGTGTTCAGCGGTAAAAAATACGTCAGAAAAAATGTGTCCACACCCAGCACAAACTACTTTGTTTTGTGGACCTGTGTTATGAACAAAATATTCAATCTACTCAATATAAGCGATTTCTGCCAACTACCAAGCAATCACCGGATTAAAGGATAACCAATAGCGTGCATCTAATAAAGATATTAACATTGCATACCCACAATCGATTATTAAAAATATTCCAAACATTCACCTTATTTAACCCCACCCTCACCGTCACCCTCATCCATTATAAAAACTTATCAGAACTACAAAATTTTATGATAATCAGCAAACCATGACCTTAACGCCTCCGTTTTTTGCGATGTAAGGAAAAACATTTTTTTTTTCAAATCAAGTATTGTAAAAAATATATCACACGCTTTTAAAAATCAACTCAAAAACACAAAATAATGAACGTTTGGCTTTTAAAGAGTATTTAGCGTGGTAGGTATGGTTAGTATAGTATCAAGAATTAGAAAATAGATAATTTTAAAGACAGAAATAAATAAATAGTGAATATGCCACAAGTATATATATTTAATTACGGTTTTTTATACGTGTTTTTGTGTTTGGGTTTTATGTTGCCTCTTTATGTTTAAAATAAGTTTTTTTTTTCGGCGTGTCCTACGTTGGTGGCCTGGTAAAGACCTTCACAACAAAACCGGGCTTGGACAAAATAAGTAGAACTATGTGTTTGTAAGAGAATCTAGAAGTACATTAAGCTTAAAAGCAATTTATTAATAGACTGGTTGAAATTAGCATGAGCAATGAGATGTTTATTATCAAATTACTTGATAACCTTTATTCAAACTGTTTTTACATTTTAAAATAAATGCATATTTAAAATAACGTATAAATTTTATAATAAACAAACATGCAGGCCTGCAGTGGCGAGGCTTGTGCCCCAAGCCACCGGCAGCTAGGAGCTCAGAGTGAGAAACCTCCTAACAATGCAGGCCATATTGAGAAATACTGCCTCCTGTATCCGACCCTTGATCCAACAACCAAGCGAGAGCCTTTTATAATTATTATTGTTTTGAGGTGGAGGTAGTCGTGACCAGAGTACACTAGTGTAAAGACCGTCATAGTGACTCCCTTTGGCCTGTCACGGGTCGAGTTCAACTTGTGTACGTCCAGTGACTCATATATCTAGAGACCTTCAGTTTTGGTAAATGTGGGCTGACATGACGTTGGAGATTCAATAGTTTAATTATTTTGAAACTACCTTTCATTTTTACACAGTACTTACCATCAGGTGTACTATAGTCGCTTTGTGTAGTCAGTGTAATAAAAATAAAGTTTTTTGTCAACAACGATATTATTATCTGAGCAAATATAATGAGGAAACCCTGGCATCAAATAGAAGTGTCACGTGAAAGTGCCCTGAGTACGGCAATCAGATGCACTATTGGTTGCGTTGTACACGACATATAAGCGCGAAGTAAATACAGGCGCTAATGTATCTCTGCCCACCCCGAAAAGGATAATAGCGTGATTTTTTTTTTCTTATGATAGTGTAAGATAAGAAGAAGTGGCTACAAATCTCAACCTTCAAGTTTTGTTAGTGTTTAAAACTTTTCTGAAGCTCGGCGTTAGAATAATAAAAAAATACATATCACACCTCTTTCATATAGTCTGAGAGCTTCAGCGCTGTAAGGGCCTAAGAGCCTGTTGACCACAAAACCAGGAGTGTCTTTACACGTGATGCAAGTCTTGCCCACAGACTTGCCCCACTCCATCATGGCTTTGTACGTCTCCTCCGAGATGTGATCGCTCTTTATCACTTCTAGAAGACGCATCACCGGCACCGGGTTGAAAAAATGGAGACCGCCGAATCTAAAAAAAAATACATTATTTGAAAGAAAGAAAGACATGTTTATTAAGGAAAATGGAACAAGATACACATTTATATAAAATACTAGCAAACCCGGCGAACTTCGTTTCGCCACCAGATGGCTTCGTTTTGGTTTTTAGTTAGCGTTTGAAAGAATGTGCGCATAATAAATATCACATGAAATTAACAGAGCAGAGTACAATGAGTAGCTGTCAAACAATGTATAACGCATCGGCGCCATCTACTTAAAATACTGGTGCGATCTGCTCCACCACTATGCAAAACCATATTGGTTTGTAGTACATGCTATGTATCAGAGATGGCGCTGTATGTGAAAAATAATTTTCCCCGTTTTCCTGCCTTTCTGTTGAAATTTTTCCTGAATTTTGTTTGCTTTAAACCTCAAGGAGCCCGAGACCTTTCCAACGAATGCAAAACCGTGGAAATCGGTTCGTGCGTTCTGGAGTTATAGCGTCAGGAAGGAAAACCGGACTTATTTTTATATAATAGATATGAAAGAATAATTAATATATAACATCGCATCATGTATCCTGTGCGTTGTCGCCAGTCTCAAAGATCACTCGGCTCAGCGTGTGCTGGCCTGCTGGGCGACGCTGTAGCCAGAGATGGGCAAAATGTAATCTGATTACTGATTAAGAATTACAAAATGTAGTCGGAATTTTAATTTTCTTGCTCTGTAATCATGATTAAATCCATTTAAAACATTAACAAGTCATAAATATGTATGCAATCTAGGATTCCGTAGTGTTTAAAACGTAGATGAGCTAAATGCAGTCATATTAATGGTAAAAAACGCAAAATGTAATCATAATCATATTTATTAATCTGATTACATTTTGCCCATCCATGGCTGTACCTACGCGCCATCCAGCGACTAGTTGTGTAATCATATCAAATAACTGGGACCTGAATGCCAGTTCTCGTAACTCAACTGTTTTGCTTAACTATTTCATTTTGTGGCTGTGGGAAGTGGATTAGGCTCTGGTGAATCGTATGAAAACATGGCTGCATTCATATAAAAGCTATATAAAGTTGTACAAATCTAATGTATTTAAATATTGATTCTGTTTTATTTAAAAGCAGTGAGAGCAAATTTCATGGAAATAAACTTGTAAAGGGCTCTCCTGTAAACCTATCGAAAATGAGTTACAATCAGAGATGGGCAAAATGTAATCTGATTAATGATGAACGATTACAAAATGTAGTCGTAATTTTAATTTACTTGCTCTGTAATCATGATTAAATCCATTTAAAACATTAAGAAATCATAAACGTGTATACAATCTTGAATTTTGTAGTGTTTAAAACATAAATGAGCAAAATGCAGTCAAATTAATGGTAAAAAACGTAAAATGTAATCGTTAATCAGTTTTGTTAATCTGATTACATTTTGCCCATCTATGGTTACAATGTTGTTGAATTATAATCTCGTGCCCAATGCCACGCTACACGGGGCTACGGTATGTGTGTATTGTAACAAACACTCACTTATCTTTCCTCTTAATACCCGACGCGATAGCGTTCACTGATATGGACGAGGTGTTCGTCGCGAGAATCGTGTTTTCGGGCGCCAACTGGAACGAAAAACATTCGCTAATTACACTCACTGTTGCTCCTGCCTTCGCCTGCTTATCTTCTAATATACATACATTAGAAGATAAGCATTATCTTTTGCATATATATAAAGGTAACTAACGCAAAACCTTTTAAGGGTGAGTTTGGTATATCAAGACCGACAAATTTGTTTTACGACTTTTCTAATTCATCTATTTTTTCTCATACAAAAAATAAATTAATTAAATTTGCAGTTCTGATCTTCTTAATACTCTGGAAGGCGGCGCGATACAACTGGGGCAGACGATTTCGTAGCATCAGCTGACTGAACTTTAAACATAGAGCTAACGATTGATAGAAATTCCCATGAAAACTAAAAAAAATATATATCTTAGGATGTGTTAAGATTTAGCAAAAGTCATAGAACAAAAGTTGTTTGTCTTGATGTACCTAAGTTTCCTTTAAGAGGTTTAGCGTTAGTTACCAGTAACGTTGTATACATATATATGCGAAAGGAGGAGTACACAAATTTTATTCACTCTATGTGCGAACGAGTGAAGGCTGATTACAATTTTAAAATATGAATATATGATTGTCACGCTAGATCCCTTTCGGGCTGAGCGGATTCCACTTTGCGCTTATATATCGCGCCTAACGTGACCAGTAGCGCAGCTGATCGCCGTTCTCACAGCACTACTCCACATGACATTTCTATCACATGCCGTGGTGGTTTCCTCACGATAATTTCCTTCACCGGTGAGCATATGGCGACTCAAGCAGTACTTAACCTGAACGTTTAAAGGTACGTGCCGGGATACGAACCTACGAAAACTAGAGTTGCCGCCCATGAATACCGGCCTCTTATCTAGTAGACCAGCACAGCCAAATAATAAATTAATACTAATATAATGATATATCATCACTCCTTCACATTTTCGGGGCGAGCAGTCTATTCTGGACTCATATGTCACGACCATCATGACTAGTAGCGCAGCAGATCGTAAATTACAGGACATATAGCATTAACATATATATAAAATGGGGGTTGGATAGAATGTTTTTGTAGTCCACGTTAAAGCTGAGGAAGGAGATGACTGCGCCTTTCTCCAAGATATATTATACTAGCTGATCCGGCAAACGTTGTTTTGCTATATAAGTTATTGTAATATCTTCTATGATGTTCAATGAAATTAAGTGATGTCAAAGACAATTTTGTTCATAATTAAATACTCTTAATCAACAACACATTTATTTGGATAAAGATTAATATTATTACGTTGATACAACTCTTAACAAATACGATTAATTTCGACCAAATTCGATTACCATAAAAACGGTTCTAGTAAGTTAATCTTAAAAGATAGACATATACTGTCGCAGACATTTTTTTAGATCATTTCAAGAGGAATAATTCTTTCATACATATATTTTTGGTATCTTGAACCGTTTTCGCAGCGCACGCAATGGAAGCCTTCAAGGATGAATAATTTTCCCCGTTTTTTTTTCATTTTCCACTATTTCTTCGCTCCTAATAGTTGCATCGTGATGTTATATAGCCTAAAGCCTTCCTCGATAAATAGTCTATTTAACACAAAAAGAATTTTTCAATTCGAACTAGTAGTTCCTGAGATTAGCGCGTTCAAACAAACAAACAAATACACTCTTCAGCTTTATAATATTAGTATAGATGAGGTTATTTACAAAGAGAGTGAAAAACGTTCTTCAATGTCCGCAACATGGCGGTTAAGCTTCTATTGTTACAGTAGCCCACAGACGATAGTAACCACACTCCATCGGGTGCGACGGCAGCTTGTTTGCCACCTTGGGCATAAAAAAGTCATAATAATAGAGAAAATACCTGGTCCAACTTGTTAAAGAGCTCTTGTTTGACATCCAACCTCTCAACAATGGCCTCCACAATCAGGTCAGCATTGACTCCATCCTCCACCTTCGTCGCAACTTTAATCCTGGCTAGTGACTCTTTTACGAAACTTTCTAACTTCCCGGCTTCATCTTTGTAAATTTTCTTCCCGACCCTCGATAGATTGTTCTGAATGGACTTCTGCGCTTTGTCCAAAATCTCTTGATTCAGGTCTACTATAGTGACGTTTTGTCCGGCTTGGGCTGCCACCTGAAAGTGCAGAAAATTGTGCCACGAAATAAGAACACAAACATTTTCACATTATATAAAGCTATAGCATGTAGAAGCCGCCCGATACGCGTTTGTGGTAAACGCCCTAAAAGACGTTAGGGTGTTATGGGACGCGCGGGGTAAGGGATACTCTAGCAAATTCAGTCAACTACCGAGACCCAAGGCTAGAGTACGTGCGCGTACGTCGCAGTTCGGTGTGCCTTAAAGTGCAAATAAACAGTAAAACGCCAAAATCCGTGTCTTTCTGCAACCACACCCACGACCACCGGTCATAAAGCCTTTTATTAATTTATTGATTTTTAACATATTACATCACACTACGTCGCATGTTTATCATGAAACCACTCTAAACACATTTGAAGAACAAAATTCTTTGTGATAAATCGAAGATGATTCATAATGAAAGTCAAGATATATTTTGTAGTTCTCACCTCTTTCAAAGCAAGTGTTTTAAAATTGTTTTACTGTTAATATAATTGTATATTGATAGCATATATCTACCTTTTATGTGGACGCCACTGTGACCAAAATTGTGAACCATAAATTCAATTAAATTAGATACCATTTTGCAATGCGAAGACGCGGGTAAAATATATTATAATACAGAAGATATTCACTAGAAATAATTTATATGGCAAAACAACGTTTGTCTGGTCAGCTAGTTGTTTATATGTCACTATGTATGTTCTGTTGTCGGACGAGAGAGTGCTTTTCTGGCTGCGCGTCCAGTTATGCACTTAAATATCTCCTACGCAATTGACTGTTTCCGAAAACTGGGCCTTGATTTTCTTAATCGGCGTTGAAACAGTCGCCGTGGCCGAATCCGGCTAGGACATCATCATCATCATATGTCACTTATTTACATTACGGCATACTAAGAGTCGGAGTTGGACTATGTGAGAAACGTATAAAGGAATCGCGCTGGCCGACAAACGTGTTAAATATATTTATGTGGCTGTGATGGCGTAGTGGATAAGAGACCGGTATACATACGCGAGAACGTGTACGGTCGTGGGTTCAAATCCCAGTACAGTACATATGGGTTTTTCTGATTAAGTATGAATTTTGGCATGGTATGCTCGCCGGTCAAGGAAATGATCGTGAGGAAACGCGCATGGAATTTAATAGAAATGTTAAGCGTAAGTGTTTTGAAAACTGCGATAAGTTGTGTTACTTAGTCACTTTGGTCACGACATGTAAACGTAAAGTGGATACAACCATTTTTTTTTTCAGGGATAATTCCTTTATAGGAATTGCCTGTCGTTATGAGGGTGACGGCCGGGGGTTGTGTCAGGGTCCTACTGACTAAAAACTTCTGGGTGTTCCTATCACGCCGCGAAAAATCGGCCGTGGGAGCGAACTATGTAATTTGTCACGGTACCGACATGTGGACGGTCTAATTATGGAAGGTGAGTGGAATTGACCACCTTCAGAACACTGTTGTAATAGCCAGAGTGAGGGAACACTCACACATGGCTTCCCTCATTCATGGGCTGTGGAATACCCCAAGTACCATTGCTAATGGTGGACACAACCAATATACTCACCCCAAAAGGGATGTAGTGTTATGTTATCTGTTTATTTATAAATGTATTTTTCCGTCTTTATTATCTTCAAATTATTTACAAAATTATATGAAAATACATTGAATAAACAAGAAAGACCAACAATAAAAATATATTACATTTGATTAAAAAAAGTGTATTACAAAGCATAATATATTATGTCATTTGCGTAATTTAAACAATGGGCTTACATAGATAAGATCAGACAATGAAACAATATGAAATATAATTATATTTGAAAAGGCCAGCTTCTAAGTGATTTTGAATCATTAAAACAACTAAATGTATCTATAACCAGTTTACAAAGCAGAATCTACTGAGAAGAGCTGGCAAGAATCTCTCATAGTTATTCTTTTTAACATAATGAGGTTCAAAATTAATAAACAAAAGAATGAATGTCCTGTGAACAAAATTGCAAATTTTAAGCATAGACATTTTTATTAATTAAACAGTCACTGTGGAATAATATATCTTTTTTAGCAAGGTTAATATAATAGTTTTTTTTAGTCATAGCTCTAAAATATAATTAGGAATTGTAATATATAGGCAAATACAATGCTGCCTGCCGAGCCGTCGGAAGTATACGGATTCCCAGGCTCAGCGAAGGCGAAGAGAGGGCAGTGCTGGCACCCCTGCGGTCTTAGTAGGGGCAGGTCCGACACACCGGGGGAAGTAGCCCTCACCACTTCCCCTGACGGTCCGTAGGCATTTCCACCGGGTTAACAAAAAAAAGGCAAATACAATGCTCCATTTATGAATAATTAACTTCTTTAAGCTGGTAACTAGATAACACTAATTTGTGTCTATTTCTAGTAACTACACAAACACACACACACACAATGAACATCTCTACTCAACAAAATCAGATGCAGTTTAGTCTTATGTACTAAGGATGTAATGGAGGCAGTTTTATCGGAACTGAAGTCGGAGTCGGAGTTTTAAAATTTGATTTATCCGAGTGGGGACCAAAGTCAGAATCGGAGTCGGAGGCACTGTCAGTCACAAGTGAGGGCAAAATAAAATAGTTTTATTAAGGGGCAAGATATAATAGTTTTATTAAGGGACAAATAAAAACATTATTCAGTGAACCTTTTTAATTAAAAGTGATAAATGTACAAATACACAGACAATAAAAATTGCTGTGTTTCTTATTAACATTTTCCCATTAACAGTGAACAAATTAAATCAAATTTGCTCCAGGTTTGTTTTTGTGTTAATCTCTATTTTACTTAATTTAATGTAATTGTAAAATAAAAAAAAAACCTTTAGTACTAAATTTAAATGCACATTAAGTTTTAAATTTAATAATTTTAATCATATTTTTTTAATCTAAATTATTAAAAATATCTTCAACAAATTAAGTAGCACTGATTGTTTGATTAATTGATATTATGTTTCAACAACATATAAAATGAAATAAAATGAATTGATTACAACAGTCATGGTGACCTCCGATGAATATCTACGATTAAAAAGTTTCAGAACCAAAGTCCGAACTGGAGGTGTAATAACAATCGAAAGTTTAAAGTCAGAGCCGAAGCTCTGTAACATCCCTGTTATGTACATAATACAGGTGTAAATATATTGCACTGGAACTGTTAAAATGCTGAAGTAAATAATAAGTCATAATGAAATAATATTGTAATACTAATTAATACAACAGTCATTACAGTAATAATTGTTGTATTGTAGTAGTAGTTGTATGATGTTATTTTGTTGTACTTATAATTGTTGTAGTGTGTATTGTTTTTTTTTTGTGGCTACGGTCACTACAAGGCCAAGTGATTATGGCACCAATATACATGAGTGGCGACATATTAGCCTAATAATCGGGAAGAAGAGCTGACTAAAAATTAGTGATGCCATGAATAGTGAATTGGCCGAATACCGAATATTCGGCAACGCTGTCGGCCGAAGCGCCGAATATTCAGCCGCTGAATATTCTTGGAAGTAGCGTGTTTAGTAATAATAATAATCCCTATTTCAACACAAAACTTATGCATATACACAGGGTAATAAGTCTCACCAATTAAGTAAATCTTGTCTCTGGTAAGACTCGCACTTCCGTTCGGGTTATTCAAGAGTGTTTTGTGTTTTTATATGGATATTCACGGTATAAGTTTATTAGTGTGTGTGTGAGCGAGAGAGAGAGTGTGTGTGTGAGAGGTTATTTTCTGAGGCTGGTAACATTTACGATAAAAAGCGTAATCGTTTGCTATGAAAAAATGCTGAAAAGCTTGTTTTTATCCATCACAACTTACCACTGATCAATTTAAATTACTAAAGTGTTTAATTTGGAAATAAATACATAAGTTTGAGTAATATAACGTGTCTTTTTTACGTGATTTGGTTTTCGAATAGCAAAAAAAGAGGCTGAATACCGAATAGTTGCCGAATTTTCGTGGCATCTCTACTAAAAATTCCATAATATAATCAAACATTTTACATACTTATCTTTAAATGACTTATACAATTATACTGAGAAGTTGGAAATAATTAACTCATTCATATATAACTTTAACCTCTGTGTGCAAGCCATAACCATAATCATTTACATTATTATTAATGTTTCAAGTTATGAACAACTGATGACTATTATTACAGGTGCAATAAAAATAATTACCTTATAGATAAATTTTAAGCTACAAGGCTATATTCAGGCTGTGGCGGCTCAGCAAATAATGGATCCATTTCCATTGGTGGCAAAGCGAATGGTTGTAGGTTCAAATCCTGGTATGTACCTATGGCTTTTTTTTTATTATGTACCCCATGCGCACTGGTGAAGGAAAACATTTTCAGAAAATCTGTATGACAATTAATAGAAATGTCAAAGTGGATACAGCCACTGATATATCTCTGCTCCCCCTGTAAGGGATATAGCGTGACGATGTATTATTATTATTAAGCTACAATATTAGTTAGACCTTCAATTTACTTAGATGTAACTTACTGGGATTTGATATTTATTGAAACAAATATACAGGATACAACAATCAAAAATTGTCTAGAGTTAATAAAACAAATGTAATTGTCAGTTGATATTATAATCTTAACAGGTCAAAAGCAAGCTTGATATACTTATTTACATAGTAATGAGTACAACAGAAATTTACAGACATTTCCTGATTTTTTTTACAGAATAACGAATAATATGTAGCTTACCTGTGCAATTCCCGAACCCATAAGGCCTCCGCCAACTACAGTCACCGTTTTAATCGCGTTCAAATTTGCGGAACAGGAAAAGTTCCTTGTTATTCCAATCATTTTGTTCATGATGAAGATAAGTCGGTGTTAAGCGATCAACGGACGCCGGTAAAATGACAGCCACGGTGGCGAAACGAAGCACTTAGCGTTTGAAATATCACTGCAGGTTTACTAACGAACGAATAAGCAGCGCAACACGCAACTTTGTATACGAACCGGCGCGGCATTTATAATATAACATAAGATAACCACTTACACCGCATCAGCGCCATCATTCCACAGTAAAGGGATTGCAGCTACACAACACATTTTAATAATATTAGATTGACTTAATAAAAGCTTCACTTTACACAAATTAATAATGTTTTTATTTTTAATTCAAAATGTTATAAATCAAAGTGACAACCCACGTCATATCAGTCAAACTGGTTGGTGCTCCTTTTTAGTGATGTACTATGTTGCTGAACTGTTAAAAGTGCTGACATATCTTTTTTTTGTGACAGCATTTTCCTTGGTAAAAAATTTACATACTAATCTAATAAAATATATCGCTATCGCTTTGGAAGATCGTCATATTGTGCTTGTAAAATAAATTTTATTATGGCGTATCAGACTGTGTAAAGACGAAACGTGTGATAAGATCCAGGGATAAATAAAGATCACACTAAAAAAATATGTTACGAAAACATATTATTTTTAATTAAAGAAACTATATAATCGAAATTTAAATTTCTCAGAGTTTTTAAAAACAAAAATTAGCAGAATTTTAAACTAAATAATTATTATAGAAATAATGTATTGGAGACATAAGGAGATATTATTGTAATAAGAATATATGCAAAAATTAGCACATAACCATAATCGAATATTGATATTTAAAAATTTTTACTGCTAACTAAAAAAAAATGAATTATACGATAAAATTACTGAGAAATTAATCAACTATAAAGAATTAAATTATCAAAATCTTTATTCTCTACTATTTAAAAAAATAAAAAAAGGAAAGATATCGACAGAAAACCTAAACTCAAAATAGCGCGTAGCACATTGCTGGAATTTTGGTCACAATATTAAATTTATTATACTTAAGATGAGATTCTGCCCAAAATTTTTACTAGAAATTGCATTACAATTCTTTGACGTATATTGTAGACCCCAAGTAATTTTTAATTATCTTCTACACAAGCCAAATTCAAAAATAAAATGTTTGACAGTAGTTTAGTACTATTCCGTATTTTAATGTATAATCACTTTTTAGGATACGTGTCACCCTACATACATGTAGCAACGCTAATTTCGGTTAGTAAGCAGGACATAATTTAATAGGCCAGCGCAGTTACAAATTCTGAAGCGGAAAATTTATGGTGGTCATAAGAACGAACTAAATCTAGACTATTAATAATTTTAGATAAATATTAGGTCCTTACATATGAAATTGGTGTTTTGTATGGGAGGAACAAAAAGTCGAATATTTTTTAATATAATATATTTAATTAATCAAAGTATGAACCATTATTTTCTATGCACTTTTGCCATCTCATAGGTAGTTCATTGATCCCTTTACTAAAAAAACCAGTCGGACGGGAATCAATAAAATCTTTGAAGGCGATTTGGACTGCCCCATCGGAGTTGTTTTTTTTCCCTTGCAAGAAGTTATCCAAATTTTGAAAAAAATGGTAATCTGTTGGAGCAAGGTCCGGGGAGTACGGAGGATGTCTTAGACTTTCCAATTGAAGGTCTTCTAATTTAGTAGCCGTCTGTTGCGCAGTGTGTGATCTAGCGTTGTCGTGAAGCAGCAGTGGCATGGAGCGATTGACCAGCCTAGGTTGTTTAGCCGCTAGCTTTTCCATCATGGTTTGCAATTGCTGACAATAGACATCAGCCGTAATAGTCTGGCCAGATTTGAGAAAACTGTAATGAACAATACCCGCACTAGTCCACCAAACGCTTACAAGTAACTTTTTTGGGGTTAATTTTCGCTTGGGGCAGGATTTGGCTGGCTGGCCAGGATCCAACCATTGCGCTGAGCCCTTCCGATTATTGTAAAGAACCCATTTTTCATTACAGGTAATGATTCGGTTTAAAATACCTTCATTATTGTGCCGGTTTAGTAATGTAATGCGGCAGTCGACGCGCGTTTGCCGGTTTGCTTCATTCAATTCGTGAGGTACCCACCTTTCAAGCTTTTTAATCTTCCCAATTTGCTTCAAGTGAATTAAAACAGTTTTATCACTAACATCGCAGCCTGCAGCTAACTCGGACGTGGTTTGCGATGGATCCGCTTCCACAATAGCCTTCAACTCTTCATTATCAACTTGAGTCTCAGGCCGTCCACGGGGCTTGTTCTGCAGGTCGAAATTTCCAGAACGAAAACGTTGGAACCAAAAACAAACTGTGTTTTCTTTTGCAACACGACCGCCATACACATCATTCACCCTTCGAGTTGTTTCCGCAGCACTAGTGCCACGGCGGAACTCGTACTCGTAAATAATGCGATATTTTAAGTTTTCCATTTTGTAAAATGAGTGACGCAAACAGAAAAAAACAGAAGAAAAAAACAAATGAATGACGATCATCGAAGCACAAATACATGAGTCTATAGCTGTACAAATTTGAATTTGGAATTCCTTACCAAAGAGGAGAAATTTGTGATTAAAGTGGCCAGTACGAAAAACGCCAATTTCATATGTAAGGACCTAATATTATCAAAACTTTTGTGAAGATGTAAATTTTATTCAAATTACTATCCTGTATAAAATACCGTATAATGGAGTGTTTTATGTTTCGTGGCATATTTTTTGAAAGTAGTTACATAAATAATCTGGTCAGTGTATATTTACCCCCCTTCTGTCTAAATGCTAATAAATGAAACATATTTTTTAAGTTATTAGGTAGCAAACTAGCTAGCTGGTTACCCGATGGAAAGTGACTATTGTCGCCTATGACTGAATACAATACCAGAAGTATCGCCAACGTGCGATCGACCTAAGAGGTGAAGAAGAAAGAAAGGATCTCATCATACAAGGATTGATCCGAAAATGCAAGTGCCTAAAGTGAGTCATTGTGACTGCATTTGCATCGTATTGCAGTAGCAATCCTGTCGGATACCAGTGCATACTGTTGGTTTTATTTTATACTGGTTCGACAAAGTGAGTAGATTGCACCTGATGAAAAATACAATATAATCAAAGAAAGGCCACGATTCCCAAGAGAAGAAAATCCGTTGGAAATCGCCATCGCTAAGTCAGCCCACATATGCCACGATGGAAGGTCTCTAGGTATATAAACAACTGTATGTACACAAGTTGATCCCAAAACGTGACAGGCCAAAGCAAGTCACTATGACGGTCTTTATACTTGAGTACTGTGGTAAGGAGCCAGATCGGGAAATTGCCCTACAATCTCAATTGCGTTTAGTATCGGTCAGTGATCATGTTTAAGGTATAAAACATAAAACCTACGGACTTTAATAGCATCAAATTCCGTTAGTCCGTAAGTATAGATAATCTGTAAGTCAACAATGTCAACGATTTGAATTTTGCCCTACAAACATTCAACTCACAACTTCGCGATGCCTGGCTAGATGCTAAAGGATACGTTTGATGTGGATATATTAATTCATTGCACTAAGCACATGCACCACTTTTATAGATACTATGTTATCATTCGCTTAGACGTGTACAGCATCTCTTGAAAGAAAAGTGTTTAATCAAACATTATGAAAAATAATTAATTAAATTGTAAATTTTTAAATCCCAGCCGTGGAAGCTTAACGACAAAATAAAATAGTGCCTCTCACTTCATCATACTGCGGTGTCGTAAGAGACGAATCCTTATATCCAATATATGGAAAAGATTAGAGAGGCCATAGCCCTGCAGTGGGAAGCAACTAATAATAATAATTTGTGATCCCAAAGAAATCGATAATCCCAATAAGAAATTATCCTTAAGATCAAGAGCTTATAGTGGGATTTTGAACAAATGAGACATATTTCGAGATATATTTTCGTTGTTTTTTGCCTTATCGAATTCTGTTATAGTTGTCTCAAACTAAATCTTTCGTATGACTCAAAAATTTATTGCGGTAACGTAGGATTTACTGATTTAGTAACTGAATTTACAGATCTGTAGATATACATCTTTATCCCTAATCAATCTTATTTTTACGGATATGTAGGGATTCATAAATTATACGAGTGATCTATATTTTATGCTTCTTCAAGTTGGACACTGTACTTTGGATTTTAACTTTTTGAGAGTTTTTTTTATATGTTAATTAATAATATACTTTTACGAAAAGGAAATTATTTTTAGTGATTTACAATTTCCATTTAAGTAAGCGAAAATGATACAATTTGGCATTATTGCTAGGAATTTTTCAAGTTCTTCGACGGTGCAAAGTGCAATAAAAAATGTTACAGTGATTGGAGGAGGTTTAATGGGTTCTGGTATAGCCCAGGTAACATTTATATGTTTTTTTTAAATATATCTCATTCTTTCATAACAGAATCACGCGCGCTGGATGAGGTACCACAGGTACATGATGACTTTAATTTCAGTTAAAACTAAGTTCTCTAAATTTTGCCTATGTTTGTCGTCCTAGGATGTTGGGGTCTATAAGCGAAGCATTTTTGTTGGCCGGCATGATGGCGCGACTATCGGCAGATTGTTTTCTGTCGATAGTCGTCGTTTTTGGATTGCACTGTACTTTCCATCAAGTAGGGAGCAATCACTGTGCGGAGTCAAATAATAAATAAGAATAATAACATACACTATAAAATATGTATCTTGTAAGCTGTTTAAAATTCTGATTGAGATGTTTGCATGTATCTAAGAGTAATAAAATGCATATTCATGATCATTAGCAAACTGATTCTGTTCACTGCTGGTGTGTCTCTTATACAAGCAAAGAGCTTTATATTGTTAAAATATGGTACTCTGTATATACTAGATACAATTTCAGAATCCAGTTAAGACCAAATTTTAATACATTTTAAACTTTTGGGTTTTGTAGTCATCATAAATATTTTAATGGGTCTTACGCACAAAATAACTTACTAAAAGAGGACAAAGGAAGTAACTTTCTGCCCTTGACAAAAACTCTGCAGTGCATCAGGCAGCTAGTGATCATGACCCATGTAGCCAGGTCAAAATGTCGAGCTATAATTAAAAGTAAGTTAATTTGCACATAAGACCTGGTAAAGAACCTGGTATAATGAATAAACTTTAAGTCAATATATTTATTACATGTTCATTTATAATGAGGTAATGCTTTTTTATGCTCTTATGGGGTGCACACCATTGTTTCTAGGTATAGGCCTTATTCACATTACTTAACCAGATTGTCCACTCATCTTGCAGCTCGATGTCCTATACTTGGTTTTCCCAATCTGGGCCACTACACATTAATGGTAAATTCTTAATATATACCAGTGCCGTGCATCCTATAAAGGCCTTGTTTTGTTATATTTCCACATTTAATATTGGCTTAAGACCTGGTGGAGAATGCAGCATTCAGAATACAAAATGGAGCAAATTCTAAATCACTTTATATATTGATTATCCAAGTATACAAAGATAATGCTTTTTTCCCTTCTATGGGAATGCATCCCATGATACTGATACAGTCTTGGCCATGTTTATTTTCCTTATCTTTTTGTATTTTTATTGTGGCAAAATAAAGTAACATCATTTCAATGCATATATGATGCCATATCAATACTTATTATTGTCCAAAAATTTTAGGTATCTGCTCAAGCTGGCCAAAATGTGACCCTAGTGGATGTTAGCTCTGATGCTCTGGCGAAAGCACAAAAATCTATTGGTGCCAACCTCTCCAGAGTTGCGAAGAAAGTATACAAAGACAACCCAAGTGAAGGGGAAAAGTTTGTGTCAGAGTCCCTGGCCAGGATCAAGACTGCCACAGATCCTGCTGAAGCTTCAAAGTCAGCAGATTTGGTAGTGGAGGCCATTGTGGAGAATATAGGTGTTAAACATAAGCTATTCTCAAAATTGGACAGTGTAAGTGCCAACTTTTTTTTTATTGCATACAGCATGACTAGACTGCAAGGTTCTGTGAGCTTAGCAGGGTATGGCTTCTAATTTAAATATCTTTGGTTAATTATGACTCCATAAAATGAGTAACAATGAAATTAGTTAACCAAAGATATTTACATTATGCTGGGTTGTTGAAGGAATAAGGATTCCACGTCTGAATAAAACTCGAGATCCGAGTGGTGCCACTTTGTTGCTATCTTTGTTGGGAACCTGGACACATGGGGCTAATGTGTGAGGCCGAAGTAGACTGATCTGACCTCAGTCTCAGACTCGAGCCTCAGAGCGAAATAGACTGGCTTAGTCAGGACACTACCAGGGCCAAAGCCTATAGCTGTGTGCGAGCGCCGGCAAGCCGGCAGGGCATAGTGCCGGCGGCGACGCGAAAGACGGTATGGTCTGAGAAATGGATGAGCAATGCCCAAGCTGCTATTCTGGCAGCTAACAATGAGTCACATTAATGTTGACCCCGCAGAAAGTGCCGGCCAGTGTGCCTGAGGAGGCAGCACGACTTGGCGATGTAGAGGTGGTGATTACTCTTTCCTCCCACCTCTCCTACATAGTGTGGCATTAACCTTAACAGGGCGCATCGTGTCGGCCACGGTCGGGCTCTGCCAATCCACGCAACTGGCGCACTGAGCGATCGGTACAACATACTAGTGGTTTTAGTCAGTAGAAGTCTGACACTGACCCTGGCGGTCCATGAGGATTCCCACCGGGTTACCAAAAAAAGGAATGTGGATTATCAAGCCCGTTTGGCAGCGAGATTGTCGCACAACCTGAGGGTTTTTGGTCAGTAGAAGATTGGCACCCCGGGGCCGCTGCCCTTACGGTCCTATGCAGGATTTTATAGAAAATCTAAAAGTGGGCTCTGGCTCTACACTCGCGCTGCGAAAACCGCGAGTGTGATTGGTATTGCGGTCGCGTTACGCTACGTTCCCCGTCCGGTGGCGGTCTTTTGGTCTATATCAAAGGGTTTACGAAGTGCGAACGCATCCACAAGTGGTATGTCAGTTATGTGCGAGACACAGTGATAAGAGGACGACAAAAATGATCATCGAGAGGTGTAATTACCGCTTGTTGTCTTTTATAAATGCATAATTGTAACACGCTAAAGCGCAGTGTCAGAGTAGCAGCAACTGTAACTTCCACGTCAATTTCAGTTAAATGGCGCAAACGTAAATGCGAAAGGTTGCGAGTGTAGAGGACTATATTTTTCGCTGCGTGTTTACGCGTGCTTCGTACACCGCAAATGAGGTTTATGCGATTTCAACTCCGAACATTATAGGCCACAGTTCCATTCATTTTTCATCTCTATTCCTTTAATTAATCAATTTTAGTGTATTTAAAATGAAGGCAACTCTGGTTAATATTTGCTATCTTAACATTAAATCTGTTCTAATATCTCACAGGTAGCTCCGAGTCATACTATTTTTGCTTCAAATACATCGTCACTTTCGATCAACGAAATTGCTTCTGTCGTTAAAAGGAAAGACAAGTGAGTTATTTGTTATAATACCAGATCTGCTTTATGAAATTAAAATATTATTTTCACATGATCAACATAAAATAAAAATATAACTGATCACTGTCATGTCAACATGAAAGATATTATTTTTACCTTTATTTCTTAATTATATAATCTACTAAAAAATGTTTACAGCATAATTGTTTGACATTCTGTGCCCTTTCATCTTTGTGAAAGCGTAAATATCATCGAACCCATAAGAAGCAAAATATTCACGAAAAACAATCATTGACCTTGCATAACTTAACATGTATACTATACACTATAAAATATGTATGTATACATTAGTAGGAGCATGAGAGGGCCGACATCATTAATTAAACTAACGAGGTCTTCACACAATCTACTTCTACTCACCTTCAACAATTTAATTATCTATTGGTAGCCCGTTAACTATTGTAATTTAACAAAATGATCACTGCAAACGATTACTCCGCAACACGTGCACCAAGCAACCGTTACCGACCGATTGATATCTAAGAGCAGTGCATGCGGCCTTTATATTATAGAGCCCAAATGGCAGGGGTCTCCCCATTGCCGGGTATTGCTTACGGTAATCGTGGGTAGCCCGTTGCATACATGTTATGTATAATACAGCTAACAAATCCGCGCCTTTTCATAGATTTGGGGGTCTACATTTCTTCAACCCAGTCCCTGTGATGCGTCTTCTAGAAGTTGTTAAGGGTAATGAGACTTCGGAGGAGACGTACAAAGCCATGATGGAGTGGGGCAAGTCTGTGGGCAAGACTTGCATCACGTGTAAAGACACTCCTGGTTTTGTGGTCAACAGGCTCCTGGTGCCTTATGTTTGTGAAGCGATCAGACTGTTTGAAAGAGGTTTGTGGTTTTGTCTGTACTTTTATGGCAAGTCTATTCAACATGTTTTCTGTTTCGTATACACAAACAAAAAAATGAGGGTAACCGGCTTTAGATTATTTTATTGCCTTTCAGGGAACAATGTACATGTATTGATATTTACTTCCCTCATGTGTTTACATAGATGTAATGATAATATATCGTCACGCTATATCCCTTACAGGGTGTGCAGGGACACGCTAGTGGCTGTATGCACTTAGCGCTTATGTTGTGTTCAATGTGGCAATTGTTGCAGCAGATAGCCATTCTCCCAGTATTAGTACACAAGATATTTCTATTAGAACCTATGCGCGTTTCCTCACGATGTTTTCCTTTGTCAGTGAGCATGTTGCCTAAATCCGCATGGAATCTAAAACCTCAGAGTTGTGTGCCGGGAATGGAACCAATGACCACTCGTGTTGCCGCTCATGGAAACCAGTCTGTTATTTACTAGGTCCTTAGTACACTAGCCCTAGCCTAGCCTAGCTTAGCTTAGGTTAGCCGTGGAGGATGCCGGCAGAATAGAATAGCACCCCCCTCTTCTTGCTGAGGCGTCGTAAAAGGCGATTAAGATATCCCTTTAACACCGCAATTCAACCAGGTGTTCAGAGAAGGAAACCCGACCAAACCTGCATCCCGCTCCCTCCCGATCGTACTGGTTCTCCATTCCATCGGGCCCGAGGAAGCTCGGACGAGAGAGTGCTTTTCTGGCAGCGCGTCCAGTTATGCACTTAAATATCTCCTGTGCAATTGGCTGTTTCCGAAAACTGGACCTCGAATTTCTTAATCGGTGTTGAAACAGTCGCCGTGGCCGAACCCGGCTAGGACATCATCATCAGTACACTAGAATTTAGTATGACCTTAGAGTCTAAATGCTCACCTGTGTGATCACGTTGGACACGATATATGAGCGCGAAGAAGATATAGGCATTACTGTATCCCTGATCACCCCGAAACGGGTGTAACGTCATGATATATTATTATACTTCTTGCCCAGGTGACGCATCCGCCCGTGACATTGACATTGCCATGAAGCTAGGCGCGGGGTATCCCATGGGACCTCTGGAGTTGGCAGACTATGTGGGCTTAGACACCAACAAGTTTATCCTGGACGGATGGCACAAGAAGTACCCTGACCAACCCCTTTTCAATCCAATCCCCCTGTTAGACAAGATGGTTGCTGAAGGAAAACTCGGGGTCAAGAGTGGAGAAGGTTTCTACAAATATGATAAGAAATGAATGTGTTCATATACTCCCTTGTATATATTTTAGAAGAGATTATTAAATTGTTGTGTGAATAAAATCATATTTGTTACTTGTTATTATTTAATTTTGATATTTTTCATAGCCAAACTATCCAAGATAAGAGTATTAGGAAATCTTAAGACTGAATTAAAATTTTAATTTATTATTATTATTATTATTATTTATTATCAAATAATAGGCGAGCAGCTATTAGCTGATATGCCTATGTCTTAGCTGGTATGTTCAACTTAAAAAGACTGACTGAGATGAGAGCCATCTATCCAGTCTAACTTTGAAACTATTCGTGGATGGCGCGTCAATAATGTCTTGAGGCAGTTTATTCCAAACATGCAATATTCTGTTATTAAGTGAGTGGTAACCAATATTCGTTTTTGAATTCCAACGAACCAGCTGCACATCATTCACACAACGAGCACGGGGACAACTATTGACTTGAAAAGTATTACATAGCTTGGAGCAGTTATATTTCCCTGTTAATATCTTATATGTCTCGATAAGATCTCCGCGCCGGCGTCGCTCTTGAAGTGATGACAAACGAAGAATTCTCAACCTCTCCTCATAACTTTTTTTACGTAAGCCAATCGGAATTTTAGTAGCTCTCCTCTGGACACTTTCAAGCATATCTATATCTTTAGCAAAATAAGGGTTCCAGACCTGAAAGGCATATTCCAGCATAGGTCGTACATAAATTTTGTATATTGTTTCAAAAGCTTTAGGAGTTAAGTGCTGAAAAGATCTGCGCACTGCATAAAGCATTCCATTTGTTTTCTTAACTATAGTATCAATATGCTTTGCCCACTTAAGATCATTACTGATAAAAACTCCAAGGTCCCTCTGAATATCTACCGAAGCAATAGTGACATCTTCAATTTTGTATATATTATGTGGATTGTTCCGCCCTATATGTAATACAGAACACTTCGTTGGATTTAATTTAACTATCCAGTCTCTTGTCCAGTCCTGTATCCTCCTCAGATCCCCCTGAAGAATATCATTACTGATTAAAGGGTTTCCAAAGTATTTAAGATCATCGGCAAAGAAACATGCCTCTGAGTCAATGCATGGGCAGAGGTCAGATATATATAAACTGAATAAAGCCGGAGCAAGGACTGAACCCTGCGGAACCCCACTAAGAACTAGTTTTGATTCAGACAAAGCATTACCCACTCTGACTTGAAAAGTTCTACCAAATAGGAAATCCTCCAGCCAACGCAAAAGTTTCCCTCGGATTCCAAGATGTTCTAACTTCACAAGTAAACGCTTGTGAGGAACCTTATCAAAAGCTCGTTCGAAATCTAGATATAATACATCGATAGGTTTAGCAGCATCAACCTCATAAGCCCAATGATGAAAGCAAGTCAGCAAGTTCGTTACAGTAGAACGCCCCTCAACAAAACCATGTTGTCTCTCTGAAATTATGTTTTCTTCTAATAAAAACTTTTTGAGTTTATTGCAAATTATGCGCTCCATACATTTGCACAGTATACTAGTTAAACTTATAGGCCTGTAATTAGCAGCAATCAATTTATCGCCTTTTTTATAGACTGGTGTTACTATAGCATGCTTCCATATACTTGGTAAAGTTCCCTCTTCTAAGGATTTCGACATAATATTTGCTAGGATTGGGCCAATATTCTCAGCACACTGTTGGAGCAACAGACCCACCATATCATCAGGTCCAGCTACTGAATTAATATCCAACGACTTCAGAATCTTAAATACCTCCATTGGCGAGAAATCCACTGTATCAAGGCAATTCAAAGTTCTTGGTAGAGATACTGTTTGGTCATGGTCTTGACTTGGTTCAAGTCAGTTCAAGTGGTTTTACATGATCATTTTTCCCAACAAAATAGTTTATGCATATATATTTAACTTGAGGGGTATCCTCATGGGCCGTCAGGGCGGTGGCTCCGGCTGGCGGACTCTTATTAGGTAAAACCACTTATCCGTCTGTCGGGGCCACAGGCACGGCTGGGCCAACCTTCGCGACACCCGGCGACGTATAGCCTTTTCACGTTATTTGGTAAGGATATTAGCTTCTATTGAAGTTATCCTTTATAATTAAAGAGCTAAAAAATCCGAATTAAACAATTAGATAGGGGAAAACTTGCATGACATCACTGAGTGTGATTAGCTCTTGAAAAAAAGCAAAGGATCATGATAGTAGGTCATTAACAATTAAATAGTTTTATTAGTAACAGGAGTACAGATCACATGTAAAATATTACATTTTATAGGACAAACAACTTTTTAGTGTTCACGCATAATATAATATTCTGAGGCGTTTCATTAATATTATCATGTCATCAATATGCCCTTTTCTTGTCAGACAGGGTTTTAAAAGCATACTGTATACAACCAGTCTATTTTTCAAATATATGTGTACACAGGAAATCACAAATATTGTATATAGCCATCCCACTCAAACGCAACATTGACTTTCTTTCATTTCTTTTCAAGGCAGTCCCTTCCGAAACTCTAATAGATCACCATTAGGTTGGTTACCCGGCAAGTGGCCCAAGTCGAGTTCTTATCCACAGAGGTGTTGCCATCCAAACCATCTTAAGTACACGCTGACCTCGTCCTATGAAGTTCTAAAGGGCCCCCAAAGTCAACAATTTGTCAAGTTAAAAAACAAGCATATACCCATAAAAAGCTTATGTTAAAATAAGGTTACACACAAGATTAGGTTAAGGGGTCACAGCTATACTGTAACACACATCCTGGCTAGGACTAAGAAGTTCTCTGAATGGTCTGCTGGTGAGATTGTTACCACCGTCCTATGATATTGGGTCCTTTAACTGAAGGCAGGCATGATCACTGCAACTATTGATAGGTTTTTTACTGTAGATAGTAATTGTCGTTTTAGGATTGCATCATGCTTACCATCAAGCGTGATGTGGTCACTGTGCCGTGTTAGAATAAAAAAAGAAGTTTAGCAGTAAAATGTTGTTGGTGGGATTAGAGAATATAGCTCCTGAGAACACACTCCATTGTGCAAAGGATACAAGATTGCGAGGCAGGTGATTTTACGTCAATGCAGGATATGCTGCATGTCAACTTCAGTCAAAGAGTAAAGCTTAAAATTTAATGCAAAATTTTATTTTCCTTAACAAAATATACAGTTAATTCTATGCTTAGTGTAATTTTTATTTACATATCGTAGTCATCGTCTTCACGTTTCCGTTTCTGTGTGAGGGGTTCATCAATGTCCATTTTCGTGGGCCCTTGGGTTGAGGGGCCTGCAGTCACCCTTACAGCAGGTTTTACAACCTGTAACACATACATCGTGTATACTATAGTGGGTTTCATGTGTGAAGATGCATGCTTAGCTGGTTTGGACATGTAGAGAGGATGAATTAATGATGTAAAAGTTACACAGGTATAAAAAGACTTGTAAAAATTTTCAGCCTATTTCTTATGCAGAAGTTGGACTTTTTAGGATATATTTATTCAGAGTGTTTGCTAGGTGATGTGATGTGCTCATAAATTATTTATAATGTGTTCCAAATGTGAAATTAATTAATATATAAATCCTCACCTTACTGCCAGATGAAAATTTCAACACCGGTTTTGGCACAACACTCGGCTTTGAGGATGGCACATTGACTATTGCTCCGGACGGTCTTTTCATCACAACATTCTGTTGACCCACTGACGGTTTTATAGACGTCACCGTTTTGATGGTAGGAGCTGGGGCATTGTTAGTTTTGGCCACCACTTTTTTGACAGCCGGTTTAAGTCTGTAGTTGCAGGATGACAGGCAGTATCTATATATAAAATAATTAATATTATTATTTTTTGTAAAATTGTCTTTTTTAATAGATTTAATTATATAGTGAAATTAAAAAATATACTTACCGATCAGGTGGCAGTCTTAAACCACAGTGAGGCTTAATTAAAGGCAGAGGGTTTAAATTCTTTATTTTAGAAATCTCTAATAAAAGTTCTCGTGGCGGAGGACCTGTGAATGACTTATCTAACTGCGACTGAACCGCCAGGCGCGCGTCTTCCAGGTCTATCGTCTTTTTCTTTGCGTGGTTGGCAAAGATCTTCGCATCGTCCAAAACACAAGTCACATAGCGATATGTATACTCCAAAAGTTGATTTATTACTCTGGGCTCGTAATCAGTAATCCCTACCTCTTTCATTATGGACATGATAACTTGTGCATCTTTTGGAAGATGCTTTGTCTGTGTGTTCACTTTTGATTTATCTTTGTCTGACATTTTATTTATAGAATTACCAAACAATATTATTTATATGAACACGTATTATTATTTACTTTTTGACGCTAATCGTCTCGCTTCCTACTATTGTTGTTATTGTTATAATGTTCACCAAAAGACAGGCAAAGGATTGAGTCATACAGCCTTATTCCTGCTTGTTGTTTTAATAACAATGATATTTTTTTTTTTTCTTTCCTTATGGCCTTTCAGCTGAAATATAAGCAATGTCATTTTGCTAATGACAGTGCTTTAAATTCGACTTGATATTCGAGGAAAGTTTTTCCGTACTGACTAAAAAATTAAATTACATTGAAATTGTCCGGTTGGAGTACCAAAAACAAACAAAAAAATCTTCTAACTATAACAAAATAAATATGTAAAGAGTTATTAGTGAAGCGGAAGGAGAAGAAAGATACAACACAAATCATAACATAACATAATGTATACAAGTACAGGTAACCAAACACCATTGTATATGTAATTTTATTTTTAACTGACTTATATAATTTAATATAATATTTATATACCTGTACAGGCTTTTTTGTTTATCGCTCTAACCCGCCAACGGCAGTGCTGCCAGCTCCTGCTAATTAACTAAAATATTTGTTTCAAAATCCTACGCAAACATTCGTCAATCACCTAAATATAATGCCTGTAAATCATACATCTATGGAATTATTGTTTCGTTTTGAAATACGGTAACATCTAATATTTATTGAATTAAAGTTAAAATATTGGAATACTTGTTATAATTTTTTAATTTTATTAATTATTGTCTTCCATAATATTAAAATTTGACAGTGTGATTCCTTATTCATATCGAATTTCATGTAAAAATAAAAATTTAAAACAAAAATTCTTACGTTGATATTACTGACTTATAGCAAATTTACAAATGACTATTATGGCGCATTAAATTTATAATAATATATTTGAATCCGGGCTCATCCCTGAATATACCCAAACAAAATATAACCAAATCATTATCCCCTTTCTTAAACCGACCAAAGATCCAACAATTTCATCTTCTTAATGACTAATTGCTCTGTTTTCAGCCCTGCAAAATCTTAGAGCACTTGGTTAAAAATAGAGGTACTGATAGAGAGGAATTAATATTCTCAGAGCGCTTTCGGGAGTGTGAGGGGGGCCTCTCACCCTTATTGTCAAAAATCATTATATAATGCACATTAAAAGTTAATTCATATGTGTCAGTGTCTTTATAGAGTCCGACAACATAATCCCTTAAAACAAAGACGATCTTCTGCATACTAAGGACTTACGCATTATTCAGGATACCACGAATCTTCCCCTAAAAACGCCATGCGGGTAGAATGTACTAGCCTACTCCTTCACCTTCAAAGACAATATCTGTCTGATTTCTTTCCAATATATCCTAAAACCTCTTCCATCCGCTTCGCTGGAATCTTTAATCCAGTTAACTGCAACTAGTAATTACTGGTCAAATAAAATTCCTCTCGGACTTGTTTCCAGCTATAACAAACTTGAACAGCATCCTCTTTATTAAAAGGTTGGGCACGAGAAATAAAACGCACAGTCTTATAATAACCATTTCAATTTTATTCCGTTATAATATGAAATAACTTACATTTACAGTAAAAATAAGTTGTTTTTAGATAGTCATCGAAGTGTTCCATATGAGTAAACCGCTACAAGCCGCGCAGCCTGCGTCAACCCAGAGACTACGCGACACTTCGTTACCGAGTGTCCTAATATACGCTAACGATTATAATTATTATTGTAATTTGTATTAGGTATATTAACACATAAATGGACAATTTGGACGTACAGTTGTGATCTTTATATTATAGTGATAGTGTACTAAGGTTACATATCAATTCGCCAAAGTATCAATACCACGTCAGTTAAAATAAACAAAATTAATTGTACAGAAACGGCTGTATGATTCCGATCCCTCTACATTTAAATAACTTGCCAAAAATAATTATACTAAAGAGATTTAGGTATTTATTCCGTATTGGTCAGAGAACCAACGCACCATTTCCATCAAATTAAATATAATTATTTTTGTGTTTATTTCTTATTTCAAGTGTTGCTAGACGTTCATTTAAACTTTAGTAATTAATTAAAATAATATATTTTTAACAAACGTGGTGTCAGAACTTTGGCGTCATAGCGTTCACTTCACTTTCGTTCCACGCAAGTTTTAATATTTACATGATTAATAATTATTATGCTAGATTTACTATAACACTCGAAATTCTTTAAAACTCATCGTATCCTTTATAATTAGCCTTAAGGTTTTGTAATTTCATTTTATTATGTTGCAAGCTTATAAGATATAGCCTCAATTAGCAAGTTTTGTACATTATTTTAAACACCTACTACAACCGCCATTTTATTATAAATCTACAAACTTTTCGGTACTGTTAATAACGGTGAATAACTCAATATGCATTTTTACACAACGATCTCGAATGCTACGTCTATCAATATAATATTCGATAATAAGCGTTAGATTTATTTTTATAAATAAACAAACGTCCGAATCTACATTGTGTCGTACTGTGATTAAAATTATCAAAAGAGAATTAGTTCTTCTATCACCTAGAGTATAATTATTATTTTCATTCCATTGATGAGTTATCGACATTTTGTCTTCTCACAAAAGGATGTGGAACCAAAGTAAAGCGAAATCGATACTAGAGCGATCATACAATTATTTATATCTGAAAGTACGGTACGTATTGTCGATGAGGAGTGTAAATAATTGCACCGTCCCAACACATAAAGGACGTGCGATCGCTCGCTACCATGAAAACGTGTAGATTATTGCTTTATTATACCCATAATTATAAAAATCGATTCCATCGCAACTTGTCCTCATTTAAACTATAGCTAATAAATTGTGCTATCCTCGCAACCGTCCACTGGAGACTCCTCACACATCTTTATCACTTAATTTTAATTTTATATCACCTAGTGAGGTTTCAAACAATATTCTACGTAGCCCCACACGCGTCCCCGCTCCTTTTACCTCTTATAATTACTATTGATATTAAAAACACATGTTCACGTCTCAAAACTAGTTCAATCTAGATTGATTTAAAAATAATAATCACTCGTGTCTACCAAATACAAGATTGTTTATTAATGTTCATATTATGCCTTCCAATTAAAAACAGAACTGTCAAGACGCCATTTTGTCTCTTCTTATTAACTTCAAGATTGTCATTCAGTTCATTCACAATTTAAAAAAAAATTACAACGTGCATTAAAGTACAAAAATTACTGCAATTACCCATTTTAGTATCTTCATTGGCAATAAAATAAATTATGTGCGTTGTAGTTTAACTCTAACAGTCGTTTATCATATTACATGTCATTGTTAAGCATTTTTTTATAAATCAACACTTGAATTAATAATTTCTTCCATTAAACATTACTTTTTCTGTTGACAGTAAATAAATTTTAAATGACTGAAATAGTTCGCAAGTGGAATCTGTTTTTAAGTGGAATGTATACTAATCTACACAATTCCAGGACAACATAGATATCTAAAATTCACTAGCATTTGGTGTATTCAACGCAAATTAAGTGGACGAGTACCGAATGAGGTCGATGGGGAACCGAATACATTCGTAGGCCAGTCATAAATAATTGGAGCGGGGACGCAAGTGTGGCCTTTCTATTACACTACTAGGGTAGAAACGTTTAACCTATTGTCGTAGAATCGATACAATCATCAACGTAACTAAACTACTATTACTATGACCATCACGAAAATAAATTCTCAAGTAACACGTGATTATTCAATCACCATAAATTATTAACCGGCAGAGTAAGGAGCAGGGTTTCTTCAATCATCAGATCGATTATAATAACAAAAAAAAAATTAATTTCCTGATCTGTCTTTTAAGCAATAAGGATTTCTGAGTGTTTTAGTTTTTTATTTAAAAATTCTATCGTTTTTAGGAAAATGTCAATGACCAATACATTTTTATTCGACTTCGTAAAACATAGTTTTTAAGAAAATTTGTTTTCAATAATGATGTTCTAAAAATGGCATAAAATGACAAATTACGTCGATTCTCTTAATTAATCAATACCATAGTCCTATTTTTAAATCGAAACGTTAAAAACGCATTTTAATAATGCCAATAATGAAATATTCATTTTATATTTAACGCAGGGGATATGGGGCAACTAATCTAATGAACTAATTTAATTAAATAATTAAAATACATAATACACGCTATGTTTTATCATAATAGAAAAAACAATATAACTTGCAATTTACAATAACGCAGTAAGCTCCAATTTTATTAGTTAAAACAAAACATTTTCTTAAGATTAAAAATATTTATTGAATTTTGTAACATACTAAGGAAAATGAATTTCATTTAAATGTATAATAATTGCGATAATATATACACCGAATAATTAATAATTATTAATAATATAATAGACATGATATCTGCTATGCGGGTCATTTATTTTTTGTCTATATAACTATTATTAACAAGACAATCAATAACTAACTGAATAATGAATAAATTAAAAAATGTGACAGAATTATGAAAATATATAAACAGGTCTTCGTTTACAGACTTTTAACAATCGAACTAGAGCTCAATGACACGCGTCTGTCTCTTTCATGAGTCGGATAAAGGTTTAATACTTCCTTACACGATCGCGATACAAAATGTTGTTTCTCTAACTGGGACAGTGTGAGGAAATTCTAAACTACGATCTTGAGAAGCGCTAGCTAGAATATTTGAAAATAAAACCAGCATAGTTTAAATTTTGGTTAAGCGTCAACTTATAACAACACGTTTTTTACTGTCCCAGTTAAAAAATAACACTGTTCATCGAGGAATAATAGTGCCTAATAATGTGTTCAATCACAAATCATTTTCGTTTGATTTAGATGACTGGCAAATATTGTTCGTCAAATTAATTTTTCTGACCATCATTAAAGGCTCTAATTTGTAACAAATGATTATAAAAATGTCACATTACAACTTATAATCAGCAGATATCACACCATTATGTTACAAGAGTAATTTTATACACAGTAAAATACACAAGTGAAATAAAACATGACTACATCAAACATCGAGTTCCAAATGTTTCATTATAAAAATATTCAAACATATCAAAGTCAGTCCGTGATGTGTATATCACCAGCTTATATTTCATCGGCATATCGCGAAGGCACTCTTCAATGCGAAAAAAAAAAACAGAATGTACTAAAAATGCCGATTAATCCTTAAATCTGAAATGAAATCTTCTAAAACAACAATTATAATTGATTTCAATTTGTAAATCCACAAATTCAGCACATTTACCCGAACTAACTCAATAAATCTGTAGTAGTAATTATTAATTGTTGACAGTAGAAACGTCACTTCAAAAACGAAAAACCTATAATTAGCATTAGAAAAGCATAATTTAAAACTGTCCAGTAAAAATTAGAGCACGAAATTAGCTGTTGAACTAATTTATACATTCATTTTAATATAATGAAAATAATACCTTAAACTATTTATTATCGTATGAATCAGGAAGAAACTACGTATAGATAAGACTATAACTGTATTAACCCTTAAATGCATCGTTACAAAAATGCTCCAGTGAAATTCCATTTGGTTGTATAATGTTGTTATCTTTGCCTGTTTGAAAAAACTATCTTAACTGCCAAAAACGGAAGAAAGATTCGACCTTTGAATAAATGAAATAAATAAATAAGACAAGGTTGTATGGCTCGATCCTTTGCCTGCCTTTTGGCGAATAAACAACAACAACAACAACGGAAGAAAGATGGCCGCTGCTATATGACAGATTTATAATTGCCAAAAAATTTCTATTTTTTCCCACTATTGTCGAATCAATGTGCTTCGAAGATTTTTTAAAATGTTTTATACATTGAAATTATACGCATTTAAGGGTTAAGAACAAAACGAACCTAGTACACAATACGAATACAAATTTATTTGCATCTACTGCTAAATATTATTCGGTTATGCTGCCCTAAAGATCATTTTAGTCTTTGAAATGCTCACTCAGTCGCTAAAAGACGTAAATATGCCGAAAATTACAACGAAAAACCACTTATTTGTTTGTCCCGTCGAGTATTGCACAAAACGTCACCACGCTCGTTTACATACACGAGTCATTTATTATATCAAGGTTACATAACCGGCGAATCAACCTGTAAACGCTTTGATAATATTGTCCTTCCACTGTAATATACTCGTGGATTACATCTCGGCGGTGACTTCAACTGAAACCTAGAAATAAACAATGAAAAATATATTAATAATGTACGTACATTACAAAAATCTGGATTTAAAATAAAAACGCTATAAATAGAGTGTATCTATCATTATAATCATTATCCACAGCCTGTGTCAGCCCACAGTTGGGCGTAGATTTCCTTCACACTGTAAAATTAATATACAAATAAAATTTTAAATTTCTATTATAAAAAAAATGTTTATAGAATCCATTAAACAAATATTTCTGAAGAGGGCAAAGGAATCCAGAGTCAGCAGAATCAACGAGAAAGTATGAACGGATTAATGGATGTTAAGGAAGCGAGAGAGGTATAAACCGTGCGGCACGCTTGAGGGAGTGTGTCGTCCAACAAGGGTGCAAGCGGCGCGCGATGTGTTCCCGCGTGCCGCTCTACAACACAGAGGCACGAGAGGGGTGGCTCTATACACCACCCCTCCCTAAACGAGTAGAGGCCTACTCACGGCCGCACGCCCAGCCGGTCATTGAGGATGAGACCCCAGTCGTGCCCTCGATGCCGGTAGGCGGAAGGTGGAACACCCCGGGGGTTTTAGTCGGTGCAAGCCCGACACGCCGGGGGGTGGCCCTCACCTCTCTCCGAGGTCCGTCAGGGATTTACCCCGGGTTACAAAAAAAAAGCGAGAGAGGTATAAAAACCATACTCATATCTTGGCTAGGACCAAGAAATTCTTTAATTCTTACTGCAATCGAGTTGTTTGGCTGTGGAATCCTCTCCTGGCGAGCGTGTTTACACCATCCTATGATATTTTTTAAACGGGGCGTAAAGAGACATGTATATGTGCAGGCCGGCATGATCACTGCGACTTTCAATTAGTGATGCCACGAATAGTGAATTGGCCGAATACCGAATATTCGGCAACGCTGTCGGCCGAAGCGCCGAATATTCGGCATGGCATACATGCTTGTCGGAGGCGCGTTAGCTGGATTAAGGCAAGTTGCAACCTGTTTTCCTCGGTGCGTTGGCGCGGCCAGCAAAGACAATACAATACCCAATACAAACGAAAAACAATACCCAAACCTTTTGAAATTTGCTAAAGTTTATCTTTCTTCTCCTGGAAGTAGCGTGTTTAGTGAGAGGTTATTTTCTGAGGCTAATAACATTTACGATGAAAAACGTAATCGTTTGCTGCCAAAAAATGCTGAAAAGCTTGTTTTTATCCATCACAACTTACCACTGATCAATTTTAATTACTAAAGTGTTGTAATTTGAAAATAAATAGATAATTTTGAGTAATATAACGTGCCTTTTTTACATCATTTGGTATTCGGTATTCGGCCGAATAGCACGTACTATTCGGCCGAATACCGAATAGCAAAAAAAGTGGCCGAATAGGCCGAATACCGAATAGTTGCCGAATATTCGTGGCATCTCTACTTTCAATAGGTGTTTTTTACTGTCGTAGTAATTTCTTGGATTGTACCATGCACCAATATCATAAGGCGTGCTAGTAGACTATGCTGAGTGAAGATAAAAAAAAGTAGTAGTGTTTCATATTCTCTGCCTAACCCAACAGGGAATCGGGGTAATGATAGACAGATATTTCTATAATAATTAAAATTCTGTGTTCACTTATTAAAAATTATATAAAAGCGTGTATGTGTTATGTTGAAAGTATTTATACATCATTGTGGGTAGAATCATCATTAGAATGAATGTAGAATGATCATTTGGGAGTCGAAGCTGCTCGCGTCCGTAGGCTTTACCCTAGTTTCCCTACACGTGACTCCTGGGTGGTGCTAAACAAGCAGCAGCGAGGTGGTAGGGCATCGGCGCCTGTCTGTATCGCGACCACAGTACATGGGTGTAATGCCCGTCATAGTGACCAGTTTCGGCTTGTCGCGTTTCGGGATCATCTTGTGTATATCCAGTAGCTCATATACCTAGAGACCTTCAGTCGTGGTATATGTGGGCCGTCTTGACGATGTAGACTATCAATGGATTTTCATCCTTTGATAGTCGCCTTCGTTTTTGGACTACACTGTACTTACCATCAGGTACTCTGTAGTCACTATGTCGAGCCAGTGTAAAAAAAATAAATAAATAAGACGATTGATATTGATAGAATATTTTACATAGCGGCAAGCAGAGGTCGTGGTTACAGCAGATAGTGACATTCAGTCGAATTTAGCACTCTTTATTGGCAAGATACATAGCCAGTGTTGGTTATAACAACATTTTTCCATAATCAATAACCTGGTGAGGTTGTTCACGCATAACACTTTTTCTTAACTGTTATTAATAAAAAACAATCTTTATTGTTTATACCTCAAAGCTCAAAATCGTAATTGACAGTTTAAAGACTATAAATAATAGTATCATCTCTTATAAAATTTAAATGTCATTGCGCTGACAACATACATACATTAGCTGAGAACGGACAGACTGACATATGCATGTACTTGCGGTTGACAGTGTAATTAACGAAATATTGACTGCTAGTTTAAAAAAAAAGGCTATTCTATCCATAAAGTACAAACAATGCATTAACACGTTCCCGCCGGCGCATTTTTTCATTTGATGCACCACCCGGCGGCGCGCTAATGTCGCGTGTTCAGGCTTGCACGCGCTTCTCGTTTCTTCAGTAGTACATTGAGTGCTTACTTTGCAAATTATGTAACTCGTGTTGTTTTTATATCCTGAGCAGAGCTATTATAAGTTATTGAGCAAAAGTAATATTTATAATACGTTATTAAATATAACTTTTATTCAAAATAAACGTTTTTATATATGTACGTTAAATTATCAGTGTCTAACAGCACAATCGAATGCGAAACACTGGTAGTACAAGACGCTTGATGAGGCGGTCTAGCGCGAGCCACCAGTGGTACACGCCGCCCGATGGCACAATCAAGCGCGGGCCACCGGTGGTACACGCCACCCGATGGCACAATCAAGCGCGAGCCACCGGTGGTACACGCCGGCGTGAACGTGTTAAACAGTCTATTGTTGCAATAATAAATAATATAACAAGCTACATCTGTATCTGTCAGACATGTATGAGTGAAAAGTGACGTTTGATACGTCAATAAATGTTAAATATGATATAGGCATAGATGGGCAAAATGTAATCAGATTAATGAAAATGATTAACGATAACGTTTTACTTTTTTTAACATTAATATGACTGCATTTTGCTCATTTATGTTTTAAACACTACAAAATCCCAGATTGTATACACATTTATGATTGTGTAATGTTTTAAACGGATTTAATCATGATTACAGAGCAAAAAAATTAAAATGACGACTACATTTTGTAATCGTTGATCATTAATCCGATTACATTTTGCCCCTCTCTGGATATAGGTAATTGAAGCCGGCGGTCGGAGAGGCGTGCTCACCTATGTGGTGAGCGCGGGGTGCGCGTGGTCGGGCGGCGGGTGCGGCGGGTGCGCGGGCGGGTGCGGCGGCGGGTGCGCGGGCGCAGAGTACTCCACCACCTCCTGGTAGATGAGCTGCTTCCATTGCTCCACCGTGTGCTCGCGCTCGTCCACGGAGTGATCGTACGACGCTGGCGCCGGCTGCACACACACACGTATCAACGTTATATTCTTACATAACATTTTTTTTATAACTTATAGGCGAACGCTTGACCTCAATCACACCCGGTGGAAGGTGAAGATGAGTCCGATGATGAACCGCGTCCGCCTAACAAATGCCTATTCACTCTTCTTTTAAAGACTCCCAGGTCATAAGATCGCGGAAATATGGCCGCTGGTAGCATATTCCACTCCTTAGCCGTTCGTATGATGAATGTAGAAGCGAATCTTCTCGTGCGGATATAAGGAACATCCACCACATACGGATGGTATCCGACACGATGTCTTGTGGTTTTGTGGTGGAATGGGGCTGGTGGAATCAAAGAATGTAGTTCCTGAGAACACTCTCCACCGTGCAACCGGTAAAAGACCGCGAGGCAGGCAACTCTACGTCGATGCTCGATGCTTTGCATTTTCATTTTTGACAAAGAGTCGTCGCCAATAAGTCTATGAGCTCTGCGATCAATCGAGTCCAAAGCCGCCAACTGATATTTAGCGAATCCGTTCCAAAGGTGACAATTGTTTCACGGTTAACATTTTTTTTTTTTCATAATTTGTGTATAAAGGATCTTTTGTTTCCATATCACTGTGCCATTAGGAATTTTTGTATTCGAAGTTCACTTTTTTTATATAGAAAATTGCTTGTAGTACATGTTGCGCTTTCACGTAATTGGAGTGGTGCATTGTATGTGTGTATGGCATGATGTCTATTGTTATTTTTGAATGCATACACTCTGTTTGAAAGCCTTTTAAAATAAATAAATAAAGCAGACCCGTATTTAAGGGGGCCAACTCAGGGTCCGTGCCTGGGGCGCGATATTATATGGGCGTCAGACGAGCACATCACCCAGTGTATGAACTGAATATATTAAAAAAAGTGGGCCAACTTCTCCGTAAGAAATAGGGTTAAAAATTTTATACAAGCCTTTTAGAAGTTAATAAGACTTTTTTATGACTTCAAATTTACAAAAGATCAAAGCTCGTTTTTCTCTGAAAGTCTGAACAGTTGAACTTAGTCAAATGCAATAATAACATTAGTCATACATTTTAAATTTTTACGGAACCCTTGGTGCTCGAATCTGACTCACATTTTGCTGTTTTTTTTTTTATTGTACAAAATCCTCGACGGTTCCATCTCAGCCGCATAAAGGTATCGTGTATTCTACATTATTACATTATAGTGAAGTACAATTAATGTTATGAAAAATTGTTCGGTCTTCCCTCGTCGGAAAAATTGTTCGGTACCCTGATCAACATTCCTGGGGCTGAGGACAGGAACATCGTGAGGAAGCTCGCATGGTATCTAATTGAAATGTCATGTGTACTAGTGATGTCAGAGAGGCGATCAACTGCGCTACTGGTCACGTTGGACACGACATAAGGGTAAGCTTCACGTCGTCTGCCGTGAACCGCACCGATCACGTAGAGGTGTACATTTGTGAAGGAAGGTTGGCCCTACCGCTTGTGGGAGGCTTATGATTTGAAGGCAGTCCTTACTTGAATCCCCTTCATTATTTATTTGGCGCGCGTTATACAGTGGGTCAAAAAAGTATTCGTACACTCAGTTTTTCTCCAATAACTTCATAATCTTTAGTAATAAATAAACAAATCATATTTTGTTTAATAGTCTACCAGGTACAGAAATAATTAAAAATTAAGAATTTTTCACCGGGGTTAATACAATAGTAATGTAGAAAAAACAAACATGTGAAGAATAACCTTACGTTTTTTTTTTGTATCCCTGGGGAAATTCTGCATAGGACTTTCAGGGACGCTGTGAGGGCAGTGACCCCGGTGTGTCAGACTCCTACTGACTAAAAACCCCCTGGGTGTCCCTCTGATTACTCCACCTGGGTCTGAGAAGCCAAATTCATCCAGGCGCCCAGGGAACAAGAAGCCTTGTTGAGGCTACCTCTCTGGGAGGGGAAGGAGTAAAGCCCGCCCCTCCAAAACCCCTCTCCCAGGCGATGCGCCGTACATAGTGCGCCGCCTCCCTCTCATCCGGGCAGCAAACTCCCTCAAGTCTACTGCTGGCAAGAATAACCTTACGTTGTATTAAGTGCATAAAACTTCTATTAGCCTTACTCTGTATAATATACATCACCACATGGATATAGTATGACGATATATTTATTTATATTTTTTAACAACAGTTATAACATGAAAACTCTCACCGCGTTGACTTCTCCCTCGTCGTACCAGACATTGATATATGGATGCAGCAGGGCATCATCCACAGAGATACGTCGCTCCGGGTCGATCACCAACATACGCGAGAGTAGGTCGCGAGCCTGCGACGCCTGTGTACATTTTTTTTTTAATTTAATCACAGCGAACTTCGAATGGAATCACTTTTACTAACTTCTGTTGTAGTTTGTCACAACGAGATATCAACATCCTCATCATCATGTCCTGTTTTATTCCACTGCCAGACAAAGTCTTCTTAATAAGCTGTACAGAGGAGATATATAAATAACAATTACCTAAATTTAAATCTGATACATAGCTGATAAGTAATAAAACATCAATAAAAATAAACTCAAATCAATCCGGCTTGACGGACCAATTTTTTTAAAGTATCTAAGGTGGTTGTTTTTGGTGGTTCGTATTTGCGATTTTAATGAGCTAATTTTTATACGGTTCACACATAAGACATCACACAAGACAATACATAACGATTAAAACAGAGGGTAATAGGAACAAAATGTGTGTCTTAACATAGTGAAGATAGCATCAAAAAATCTAGTAAATCCAACAAAATAGGAATTATTTAAACTTTAGCGTTTTGTACTCATTATAAATACTTTAACTGGTCGTATGCACAAATTAACGTACTTTTAATTATAGCTCGACGTTTCAATTCAAATTATCAAGAAAAAAAGAGGGTAGAAAACATAATTTCCTGCCCCCGACGTAAGCTCCGCGGCACGTTAGTCTGCTTAGAACTATCACCTATGTAAACAAGTAGAAACGTTGAGCCATAATTAAAAGTAAGATAATTCGGATATAAGACCAGTTACAGTATTTATAATGAAATAGCTACCAATAACCATCAATAACGGCTATTTTGGTTATTCATATAAAATATTAATCCACAGCTATTTGGTAACTCACATCCCGGCTAGGACTAAGTTCTCTAGCTTTTACTGTAGCCAAGTCGTTGGCCTGTGGAATGGTCTGCCGGCGTGGGTTTTCCCGCGGTCCTATGAATAGGGGTCATTTAAACAAAACGTGAAGAGATATTTGTGCAGGCCGGCATGAACGCTGTGACTACCGATAGATTTCTCTTTACTGTCGATAGTCGTTTTTTAGACTGCACCATGCTTACCACCAGGCATGGATGGTGTGGTTCTGTGATGTTCCAGGATGAAAAAAAAAATCAGAAAACAGAATATAAGGAAATAAAGAAGGCAGTTCTTTTTTCTGAACGATATAGGACGACTAATTAAAGCCTTTAACATCTTTGATATCCCTGTAAAGCTAAAACAGTAGTATATTAAGATTCGAAATGTGATATTTTTTTGTTGCAAGTTACCTTGAGGCGGTTATGCTCATTGCTGTCACTCGGGAACAATATGTCTGGGAAGAGCCTTTCAAAGCTGTAGCCGGCGTAGCGCGGCCTGTTCTCCACGTAGTTACGCACCGTGGGCTGCAGCCGCGCCATAAACGCGGCCGACGGAGTGCCCAGTTGCTCTGGAAGCATTTATTTATTTATTTTAAAGGGAAACATACAGCAATATAAAAATGATAACTATATACACAAAAAATGTTATATAAGCCAGCAAAGTTTCCACAATAAGTAGTACAAAAATAAAAATCAAGCTAATAAATAACTATAAAAGAAAATCAATCAAATATACATACATATATATGTTACATATAAATAGTGCATTTATATATAAAAAAAAAGTACATTATAGAACAAAATTGAACTTAGGCTAATATTTTCTCTCTCACCATTCGTTTAAAGGGCCCAGAGGCACAGGACAGTATATCTATATCGCAAAAACGTTTATTATATAGATCACAGGCACGAAAAACAAAAGTATTATTAACATAGTTTGACCTTAAGAATGGCACCTTAAACAGCGAAAAGTTAGCATTGTTACTCTTCTATCTGCACCGGTGGTAGCTTTTTAACACGTTCGACGCCCAGGACGATCTGTGTATTTTCTTACGGTTTCTAAATCCGACCCTCAGTACGCCGTAACGTAAACAAGCGATATATAAAGAATGTAACCCGAGCATCATCTTTATATTATGATATCATTATTTTCGATTTATCGCAAATAATTTTGCTCTTCACTTCAAATGTCTTTAAAGTGTTTGAACAAAAAACATTGAACATAGCATGATGTGAATGCTTTTAGTACTTTAATGTTGTATATCCTATAGTTACATATAAATGCTTATTCTATTTAATTCCTTTTAAAGATCCAACTAAAAATCCTACAAACTTCAACAAGAAAACGTCACTCATATCTGGGTGATGTGGCGACGAACTTTTTAATAATATTAGACGTGAAACAAATTCTAACGTGCCCGCTATACAGGCTGATTTTATAAACGAGGGACATATTCAAGGAGGATATTCAGCATTCGATTCTAATTCCGAACATATAGGAATAGTGATACCTTAATGTTTCCATTAAAACAAAGAAATTTATAGTCATCATATTAAGGGGCAATTACACACATGGTAGAATAAATAACAATTAATTATTAAGTAGGTATTTTGTCTCTCCTAAGCCAGGATAAAGTACGAAAGGGTAACGAGTCAATTACCTGTTTACTTACGCTGCGGTGTCCAAACTTTTTACGGATCAATTCTCATTTGTTCATCAATGGTTCTTTATGATATGTTATGGACATACATGGGCAAAATGTAATCAGATTAATGAAAATGATTAATGATTACATTTTAAGTTTTTTACCATTAATATGACTGCATTTTGCTCATTTATGTTATAAACACTACAAAATCCCAGATTGTATACACATTTATGATTTCTTAATGTTTTAAATGGATTTAATCATGATTACAGAGCAAGAAAATTAAAATTACAACTACATTTCGTAATCGCTCATCATTAATCAGATTACATTTTGCCCATCTCTGGTTATGGAACATTATTATTTATATTTTTGTGAGTTATAAAAAAGTACAAATGATTGTATTGTGAAATATCTCCCTCGTCTATAAAATCACCCTGTATATTTGGTAACTCTCGTCCCGGCTAGGACTGAGAAGGCTCACTGTACTCTTACTGCAGCAGAGTCTTTGGACTATGAAATGCTTTTCCGATGTACGTGATCCCATCGTCCGATTATATGGGCTTCTTTAAGCGAAGCGCGAAGACATACTCGTGCAGGCCGGCATGATCGCTGCGACTGTCGATAGTTTATTTTACTGTTGCTACTCGTTGTCGTTTTTGGACTCCACCACGCTTACCATCAGGTGTGGTGTGGTCACTGCGCCAAGTCAGGTTAAAAGAATATAGCAAGTCCGATGCGGCAAAGGGACGTACCGATAATTTTATTCCACTGGTCGATGTGGTCGGTGCCCGGGAAGAGCACTCCGCCGCGAATCATCTCGCCCATGATGCAGCCCACCGACCAGATGTCCACGTTCTCCGTGTAGCCCATGCCCAAGATCACCTTTAAATCATCGTGTCGACAATAAACATTGTTTCTTTGATTCCACCAGCCCCATTCCACTACAAAACCACAAGACATCGTATCGGATACCATCCGTATGTGGTGGATGTTCCTTATATCCGCACGAAGAGATTCGCTTCTACATTTATCATGCGAACGGCTAAGGAGTGGAATATGCTACCAGCGGCCATATTTCCGCGATCTTATGACCTGGGAGTCTTTAAAAGAAGAGTGAATAGGCATTTGTTAGGCGGACGCGGTTCATCATCGGACTCATCTTCACCTTCCACCAGGTGTGATTGAGTTCAAGCGTTCGCCTATAAGTTATAAAAAAAAAAAAAAAAACATTGCCTGAGGCTATGCCGTTATCAATATCATTAAGTATAATTTGCAACATATGGATACAGTCACTAATGTATCTCTGCTCACCTCGTAAGAGATATAGCGTGACGATATATTAGTTATAGCTTTAAGTGTTTAAGTGTTGATCGATATGTTTCACTTGAGCCGCAATCAGGTCATTAAGACAATTATTTCTGGACTGCAGTTAGATGAATCTCATACAACACCGATATGAGCGCACACACGCACACAAGTGCACTCACACAACACTCACAAATCACGCACACAACACTCACTATACGATGCGGGGAGCGATCCAAAGATTTACCAAAATTTAATATGTGTACTACGTTATTGGCATTCTAGATTTTTTTATTTTTGTTTCCTATTTTTGGTACATAATCTTATAATATGCTGTGTAGTTACCGTTGAATAAATAAATAAATAAAGTGTCTAGTTTTCTATCTAGGTCTCTTCTAGGTAACACGACATTTGTGGCGATATGGAGTTCATCGTAATTCTTAGTTATATATAAATCAATAGAACAAAATTGGAGGAGATTAATTAAAAAAAAACTTGAGTATTCTTAAGTGTTGGACAAAAAAGAATGGATATCAGGATATTATGTTGGAAGGCATTGCACTTACTTCAGGGGCGCGGTAATATCTGGTGACGACATAGGGTGTCATCATGAAGGTCGTGCCGGCAGTCCGCGCCAGCCCGAAGTCCAGGATCTTGAGCGTGCAATCACTCTTCACCACTATATTGGACGGCTTTAGATCCTGGGATGAAAACGTTCAATTGAACTATACCAGCAGAATTATAAAGAAGCTACGCCGAAGTATATTCTTCAAAAATGGGGAAAATTATGTATCGAACCAAAATCTCGAATCTATGATGTCATTACTAAATCGATTGAATCATGCGAATTATTACGAAATAGTTACACTTTTATTGAGAATGAAGTTCTGTGGAGGCTATTGTGAAAAGGTTAATAATATTCATAAAAACACTTACGAACATTTAAATGATTTAAATCAAAAAGATATTCAAGAATCAACAATTGACATAAAATAAATTTGCTATTATGTTCTTAGAAATCTGTAACATGTCTTTAAAATCAGTTAGTAATTTCCTTATGCGCTCAATTTAGGTTGGGTACTTACCCTATGAATGATACCGGCGAGATGCAAATGTTTAATTCCGCACAACATCTGGTACAGCAGATAACTCATGCGTTCGTGATCCAGGTCCATTTGGATTACCTGATAAAAAAAATTATCATCAGGATTATCATTATATCTATCCAACAAGCTAGATAGTTTTCAAACCTCCACTGATATATCATATTTTATATCATTTTTTCGATATTGCCTCACTGAGCGTTTTCTACCGTCTGTATCATGGCGAGTGTTCTGAAGAGTTGTTTAACCTTGTTCCACCCTCTCCTTTCCTGAATAGAACCACGCGCGCGGGTTTGCGGAGTCACAGCTTTACGGTTTCTCACATCCCAGCTAGGACTTAGAAGTTCTCTAACTCCTTTTGCCGTGTCGTTGGGGTGTGGAATGGTCTTCCGGCGAGCGTTTCCCACCATTCTATGATATGGGATCCTTTAAGCGTAACGTGAAGAGATATTTGTGCAGGCCGGCATGATCGCTGCGACTACCGTTGGGTTTTTCTTACCTATCGATAGTCGTTAGCGTTTTTTTGGTTGCACCATACTTACCATCAGGTATGGTGCAGTCACTGTGTCGAGACAGAATAAAAAAAAAAAAATTACCTGACATAGATTCGCATCCATCAGTTCCATTACCAGATACACATCTTGAAACTCCTCTAAGCTTTTTTGTGGCGTGAAAGCGTTTAACAGTCCGATTATCTGCAAAATAAATTACGAGCACGCTAAATATTGCATACAATAGACAACCTTAAATTCAACAAAAATAAATAAGGGAATTTAAGTATCATGATAGCATCAAATACATTTATCGCAATTCTGAATTATACCTTGTTACCACTAGCTGTATTGCCCCGGTGTTACCATTACTTATTTATTTACAACCAAAAAGTTAAATATCAGTTTTGCATATTATCGGCAGATTTTGAAACAAAGTTTCAACCTCTATTTTATCACCGTAGGGGCAGAATATTAAAAAAATCCGGCCTAAGTAGGTGCTTATGTGCGACAAAACAAAGCAAGAACTTTGTTTCTAGATTCAGTAGTGTCGACTCTACAATCATATGTCAGTCAGGACTAGTCTTTTTATATATAAGTCAGAAAAAGGAGACCATAGTACCACTAGTTAAGGACCATTCTTTCGTAAACCTCAAACCGACAAACAACACCGAAATAAACACACACAACACTAACTCGTCTATTCGGACACGGACGGAGAGCGACCCAAAACATGTTAACTAAATTTTATATGTAAGCGTTACTTCGTTACTGGTACTTCAGATTTATATTATATTTGCTATTTTGTATATAATTGACTTATAATGTGCCGTGAAGTTGCTATTAAATAAATCTTAATACTACAAATGAAACATGTATTCCAACGTGTTTTCAGCATCTTCGGGCAAGAATACAATTTCTGAGAAGGATTATTCCGTAATTAATGGAAATAAATGAAACAGCTGTGTACTTACATTTTTATGATTGACTAATTTCATGAGTTTGAACTCGCGGTACGCTCGCTTCGCGTGCGTCACGTTTTGGAAAGGTCGCGACAGTTTCTTGATGGCGACATTCTGCTGTGTCACCGTGTCGTATGCCGCGCTGTAATGGAAACGCTCCTCTAGTTAAGTTATCTAAGAAAATGCGCAAGCGATCATTCGACAAGAATTGTTACCACAGCGTAGGCATCGAAAAAACAAATGATTTTGAAACCCAGACAGAATTGAACACATTAATTCACAATATTATGATTCCATTAAATACATCTCAATTATAACTAAAAAAAAAAACTATATAATAAACGAAAACTGAACTTCTAAATTATATCTTAACACGTCCACGCGGACGCGTAGCACCGATGGCTCACGGATGATCGCTTCACTGGGTGGCGCGTACCATCGCGGAAACGGTGGCTGGCATCCGATTGTGATACTAGTCGGGGCGTATCACAAAAAAATTAGATCCTATATTAATTGAAAACATTTATTACTAAAAACGTTAGGGCAAAAACGTCTTTGTTCCGAGAAAAATGAAATACAGCGTCGATGTGAACGTGTTAATTACATATTTCAAAACTATAAACAGAACAAAATATATTTCATTACAAGAGTTTTTATTCCCATTAAACTCTAGTAGTCGATAATGCTTTTCTTTATTGCCACAACGCCTCGTGAGCATTTTCGTTCTTTGAGTGTAACATTTATAAAGCATGTCAAACCCACAAACGTTAATTATATTATAATAGTTAAAGATATAATAATGATCCATAAATAAACTGTTAAATCCATCCACCTATACGTAATGATATATTTCAAAGTAATAACATCACCTCAAGACTACACGAGTGCATACACGTAGTTACAATTAAAAGCTGATGACTCAGCAGGAACATTTCTTATACTGTTCAAAACCCAATCCATCAAATTGCCATCACCGCATTCGGCCACCCAATTCATTGAAATCCACACAACAATACCTGTAGCCGAGCTAATCTTGTAAATGAAGAAAGACAATAATATCTCAAAGGAAAACATTTAAACTCTAAAACCGATCAAGCATGAATACCACGGCACTTAAAACACCAATTCCTTGGCAATCAAAATCGCCTTATATCCTATCTTATTAATTCATTTATTATTTTAGTCTAGCAAGAAAGGATTGGCCAAAGAGTAAAGTTGTAATTGGTGCTTAATTCAAATTAGTAAAATTAGTTTGAAAGCAAAAGCATGAGTCAAGGACGTTAAACACAAAAACCATTGCCCCGTTTGAGGGCAATAATGAGGGGGGCGCTTACCACACCATCCCCTGTGCACCAGCGCCGCGGATCACCAGCTCGGTGTACCTGGTGGGGATGGTGAACACCGTGTCACCGAGAGTGACAGAGTAATACTGTATCATCTTACTACTGCTAATTATCTCGATCAGCTAAAACAAATACATTTAATTCGTATGTGTGAACTTTTGTGGTTTGTGTCTGAGGGTTTTGGTCATTATTTGTATCTTATTTGATCAACCTGTCATTAGATATCATTTTAGTCTTTCGTCCACATTGAGTTAATATATTTGTATTAACACACATTTCAAAATGTAGTGAGTTCTACTTATTAATATCTATAACTTTTTAATATCTAAATCACCTACATCATTCACTAAATTACCTTAACTCAACGCCCTAAGATTTCTAAATTTTTCTTAAATGCATGAAATTATTTAAATTTTGCCTAGTTAGTTAAAACAATAACCACAACCTTTTGGAAAGATGTAAATAACACAATTGAAACTACTACTGTGCAATATGCATGGATAAGCGTGCATAAAAACAAAGTTATTCAAATAAGTTAAAATTTAAAGTACAAGAAAAATATATTTTGGTACGGAATATAGTAAATAGTGCAGTATGTACTGATGAGATTGGAACATAAAATAAAAATACACACAACATTTTAAAACATGTAACAGATGATATACTTTTACATATTTTAAAACCGAAACAGCAACGAATAACTAGAAGTTCGTTGCTGTAATAGTATACAGTTATTGATGCAATTTCTAGAATTAAATTAGATTCGAAAATTCTGAGATTGCATTTTTTTTAAAAGATATTTGATCTATTCACACAAATAGATATAATCTATTATGTGAAGAGATGGAATCAACATTTCCCTGTTTTTACAGTGTACTCAAAGAAAGATTTAATAGTACCGATATGAATAGTAATCTTGATAGTAAAAATGTTCAGGTAATTATACCGGTCAAGGCCTTAAGTATTATATTTAAAGGTCACAGTTGCCTTTGATTTATTAAATAGATAAACAAGTGTGGATAGTAATAAACAAGGTTTAATGCCATTCCGATTATGTCCAGTATCCTATTTTAATAATTGTTTGATAATATGACACAGTGATATGAAATAACTAAAAACTTGACGTTATTCAAAATTTTATTCATACAATATTGAGAAAAACTTCTGAAGACACCAAAATTGTTGAGTTTATAGTAAAAGTTTATAGCAAAATTAACAGCAGATACTTATTACTTGAAAGTTTCACAATTATCACCCAGTTTTTAAATAATAATTCAAGTTGTATTCTAAAATGGTGTTCTAAATATTCTAAATAATAAATGTCACAACTATTCTAGGGTATGGAATAGACAATTATAAGTTTCATTCTTTTTTTTATAATAATTACTCTAATCAGTTAATCCCTAAGACTTTGTAACAATGCTTGCTAAACAATTGATATTTGTAGGTTCTACGCCTCATGAAATTTTGTAACAGTAGGAAAAATTCGGTATACTAAAATTAGAACAAAATTTGAAATGATGTGGACTGAATACATGAATTTCGACTAATTACTATGAGCTATGGCTTACAATGTTTATCGCATAATGTGTTAAATGGCACAAATGAAAGATTTGCAGATCCTACCCCACAACATGTTTTGCACAAACTATATTTTGTTAAGACAACGAAGAATACGACATCAGCCACATCTTAATCCATGGCCAGCGAATTGACAAAGTAGGGCAGTGTGTGTACCTGGGACAAACATGGAGCCTAAATAAAAGCGGAGAAGATAGTGAAATCAAACGTCTTATCCAACTTTGGTGGGTTGCTTTTCGCAAGGTGTTCGACGTACTCGAATCAAAGCGGGTGCCTATGAATCTGAAGCGTCGCATGTTCGAATAATGTGTTCTCCCGGTCATTACATATGGGGTCGAAACTTGGACATTCACTAAACATACGATCCACCGCATTAAAGTCACTTAGATAATCATGGAGCGGGGTAAATTGGTAATCTCTCTTCTCGACCGGGTGAGAAACACCGAGATACGCTTGAAGACTAAGATGACTGACATAGCTGAAGTGATAGCAGGTAGAAAGTGAAGGGCCGGCCACATAAATCGCAAACTCGATAAAAGGTGGGAAAGAAAGTGCTGTGTGGAGACCACGAACTAGTCATAGAAATATGGGAACACAGTCGGCCAGATGAACTGAAGATCTGCTTAAGGTGGCTGGGAAACACTGGTTGATAAAACTCGCGACTGTCATGAGTGGAAAAGGATCGAAGAGACTTGCACTCTACATTGGATGGCTTAAGGTTGAAGAAGAAGAAGATGTTTTATTAATCTTCCCTGTCACTACAAAACTTATGATGTGTAATCTAGGAGTCTTAATTACTTGACAATGATAGGAATAGAATGAAGTTAACGAGCATATCTTTCTTTGGTTCTTTAATCTGTGTGAAATCTTTTCGGTTAGTTTAAGACTTACCAGACGATCCCCTGAGCGCCGGAGCCAATTGGTTTCAAGTTCTGGTACCTCTTGAGGATAGTGAAACGCGTGTCGCCGACCTCGACGGTGTAGAAATGCGGGTGGCGCGGCGGGGCCGACATCACGGAGGCTGGCGCCGCGTGGGGCATGGACCACCCCTACCTGAAGATACCAAAAATAATCCAATCAATAACAGCATATGTTAGTGAATACAATAAATCCCTAGAGACCAAGTAATACTTCACGGAATGACTTATTTTCTAGTGACAGGGGGGAGGTAAGCGAACGAGCAGTAACACCTCCACCTATAAGATCTTCGTTGAGTATTTATGCTTTTAAAAATAAATTGAAAAAATATTTGCTTGAATCTCAAATTAAATACGAAAAAGTAACTTTAGATATTTCTGTAATTTGACTTGATATTTTATGGAACAGCCTGTATGTATGTAAATGTATTTTATTATCAATCTACCCTATCTCTATTATATTTTATTTAGTATTCTACATTTTTCTATGCTACTTAAAAGTATTCTATGTATTTATTGTCATACTTATTTGTTGTACGTTATAACTTATAAGGTATGTTTTTGTATATTTGGTCCTAATATTTAAATAGCACCGTGACGTCCGCGCAATCGATTCCCCTGAGCGTCGGCTGAAAATCAGCGCTGGATGGCGCGTGCAGCGTCGCCCAGCATACGCTGAGCTGAGTGCTCTTTGAGATGGGTAACAGCACACAGGATACATGATGTGATGTTATGTATTCTTTCATTGTTGTTTTTTTATATAAATATGTTTGTTGTGTGTTGTTATCTTTTGGCTCAATAAACTTTTTCTTTCTTTCTTTCTAAAACCAGCTAAGCGTTGATCAAACGGGATAAAAGTTGCGATATAAACCTCAATAGCACAATGTTTCCATAATGCTGAAAACTGCAACTAATGGAGGTAAAATACAACGACTGCATTACCGAAAGTAGATGCATCCATGTAAGATCCATCCAAGACGTAGACCAGTATCAATAACGGATCTTAATTCATGGACTCACAACGAGCTACTTTTAATTTTTTCTCAGTGTTTTGACATACTCCAATTACCTCATAACTTTGGTTCAGACGCTACTTCAGAGGCTAAATTTTCATGAAATCGTTTGCTGAAATTATAAACCCAACCATATTCAATGAATATAACTTGTATATTTTTTATTTTATTAACATTTGAACCGATTCCATATCTCAATAAAAGTACAAGGATACTTCCCGCTAAAGCTGTTTGTTAAATGAAAATATCGAGAAAAATAAGAAAATTGGGTAACTTGCAATAAAAGTATTGGTGTCAGCTCAAAATCAGCGCTGGGTGGCTCGGCTGGTCACTAAGCATTTACTGAGCTGACTTCCCTTTGCCAAATCATCACAATACAGGGTATATGCTTTTGTTGTTTTATGTTTTTACTTACCTATTCTGATGTGTTGGTTGTTGTGTGCCAAATAAATGTTTTTATTATTATTATTAAAAGAAATGTCGTCCTGTCAAATAATACATTACAAAAACAATTTACATTACATTACAAAAATTACATTTATAATACAAAAAGCGTTTGAAAAGTATACAAAAGGGATTTATCCGGAATCTTACTTTTTCTTGTTGTTATTAAAAAAAAAAAGTATATATTATCTGTTAGAGTAATTTCACACGAGTAGTTTAGTCGATCGAAGACGCATGCTTGATTTAGTGTTTCTTTTCAAGCTTGCTAAAAATCTTCTTGAAGCTTTCAGGGCATCTAAATTTAACTTGTTCCAAACTACAAATTCTTTAACGAATTTAGGGCACAATGCACCTTTATGGAGAATGATAAGGCTATATAATTCTATGTCGAGGTCTAGTGATCTCGATATATTTAACGGTAACATTTTGAAACTTTAAAAGTATGTTTTTGGAGAGAATTGCAGAATAGGTTGTTATTTGTTTGTTTTTTTTCTTTCCTTCTCTTTTATTCTTTTTTTTTTTTTTTGAAAAGTAGATTTAATGTTTTTCTTTTTGTCACTGTTCATATCTGTGGCAAACTGTGTACAAGAATTAATGTTTAAATGATAAAAGTGCATGTATACAATTTTTGTCACGGGACATTAAATATATTATGTACTTTATATTTGTACCTTATTATCTTAGACAGAGAATTTACCAGAGTTTATTGACGGCTCTTTTCGTTAGAGTTTGCTTTCCGGACCAGTGGTAGATTCATTTTACTTTTATTGACGATTCAAAAGAGTTTGAAATTATTTATCGTTTTATTTCATTGACAAACTAATGTTTAAGTTGCAGTATTGTTGATGTAAATTATATGTATTAGGTGCATATTTCTCCCCGGGCTGTCGCTACTGCTGTATAATAAAGGACTTACTTTATAAAAACACGGTCAGAGAATGCCGGGCCAGTGTCCATATACGTGAGGACGTTGCGTTTCGGCGTCGTATCTGATACGGCGGTAGCTTCTATCACAGGATCAGTCTTGATGCAATTTGGAAGACTTCACTACGCCACTCCATTCTGTCGACAATTGATTAAATTATTTATCATAAACAGACCCATTGACCACTATTCAAACCTTTATTCATGAAGGAACGTATACAAAAATTTTTGATATATACTTGTGTGGCCTGGGTTTAAAAGGGCTAACATCCACGATTTCAGAGATCAGATTGGAACGGTTTTTAAGTGAAATTGGGTAGGACATCTGGCGAGACGAGACGGCAGGTGGAGCTCTGAAATTAATATGTGGTTACCCACATTGGGAAAATGAACTGTAGGCAGCCCATGGGCAAGATGATGATGATGATGGGCAAAAGGTAACTGGATGAACTTGGCACGGCAACGAGGATGAGGGAGGCATATACTAGAGATGCCACGAATATTCGGCAACTATTCGGTATTCGGCCTATTCGGCCACTTTTTTTGCTATTCGGTATTCGGCCGAATAGTACGTACTATTCGGCCAAATACCGAATCATGTAAAAAGACACGTTATATTACTCAAACTTATGTATTTATTTCCAAATTACAACACTTTAGTTATCAAAATTGATCAGTGGTAAGTTGTGATGGATAAAAACAAGCTTTTTAGCATTTTTTGATAGCAAACGATTACGCTTTTCATCGTAGATGTTACCAGCCTCAGAAAATAACCTCTCACACATACACACTCTCTCTCTCTCTCGCTCACACACATACTAATAAACTTATACCGTGAATATCCATATAAAAACACAAAACACCCTTGAATAACCCGAACGGAAGTGCGAGTCTCACCAGAGACAAGATATACTTAATTGGTGACACTTATCACCCTGTGTATATGCATAAGTTTTGTGTTGAAATAAAGATTATTATTATTACTAAACACGCTACTTCCAGGAATATTCGGCGGCCGAATATTCGGCGCTTCGGCCGACAGCGTTGCCGAATATTCGATATTCGGCCAATTCACTATTCGAGGCAACACTAGCATATACCCAACAATGAGCAGAATCGGGCTGCTGACGATTTTTTTTTAATTATCATTTACAGGCGGACGTTTGTACCTCAATTACACTTGATGGCAGGTGAAGATGAGTCCGACGATGGACTGCATCCGACCAATGCCCACTCACTCTTATCTTAATGGCTCGTAAGTTATAAAATTGTGGATATATGATCGCTGGAAGCATATTCCACTCCTTAGCTGTTCGCATGATCAATGTACAAGCGTATCTCTTCGTGCGAATATAAGGAACGTCCACCATATACGGATTGTTTCCAAGACGGCGTCTATTGGTTTTATGACAAAATGGGGCTGGTGGAATTAGAGAATGTAGCTCTTGATAGTTTATATATTCAGGCCACCTAGTGATCATATTTAATTTATCAAACGGGGCAGCTCTAAGGAATATTAGTATTCAACTGTAACACATTCTAATTCCATTGGCATTGTTTTTAGAGATATCTCGCTTCACGTACGTACTTACGCGTATTTTGGACTGCACCATGCTTACCATCAGGTATGGTGCAGTCACTATGTCGAGTCAGAATAATAAAAATACTGTTCTTGATTCGTGCCGTATGAGAAACAAATCGGCGAGATAATAATGAAAGTTACTAACACAAAAGTCGTTTTAAAGGATACAGAAAAATGCAATTGCGTTGTTTTTTCCATCTCAGCATAAACTTGGCGAAAAAATAGACAAATGTTAACTCCAATCCATATAAGCTAACCATTGCAAATTCAATTAATACCAACTCCATAAGATTGGTTGTCAAGAAGCTCCGGTACGATCCAGGGAGAATAGTGCCCAGTTATTTACATATTGAAGAGGCAATTTCCTAGGTCCTTGAGGAAATGAATTCTAAACATCACGGCAAAGTTTGTGCGATGTAGCTGGCAGTATGACCCGGCTTATTTATTACCGGTTTAAATATGCTATTTTTAATTTGTAGATACATAGCTATATCTATCTTTCTCATACATGTGCGTAAGAGAAGATACGCACTATGCTTCTACAGTAATGAACGTAAATTAGAAGATCGCTTTGATATTGTAACTTGCTATTAGAATTTGATTACAATTAACTATAACAGATCATATTGAAAAAAAAAAGTAAAATGTGTTTGGCGTTTGTCTTTCTGGGACTAAACTCAGAAGAAAAATCACTATTAAAGACCTCATAAGTAATAACATCGTTACGCTATATCGCTTTCGAGGTGACTAGAGTTACATTACTAGCTGTATCCACTTTGCGCTATATGTCTTGCCCAATATGGCCAGCAGCACATCGTCTGATCGTCGTTCTCAGAGCATTTACACATGACATTTCTATTAGACGACATGCGGGTTTCCTCATGATGTTATCATTTAATAAAAAACCCGCGCCAGGATTTGACCTACGACCAATTACGTTGCCGAGCATGATTACCGATCCCTTATACCAGTCACCACATGCACAAGTAAACAGCTTTGATACAACCTTGTTCTGTTTCACATGAGCCAGCTTAGATGCGCAAGCTATGATGATGATGATGTCCTGGCCGGTTTCGGCCACGGCGACTGTTTCAACACCGGTTAAGAAATTCGAGGTCCAGTTTTCGGAAACAGTCAATTGCGCAGGAGATATTTAAGTGCATAACTGGACGCGCATCCAGAAAAGCACTCTCTCGTCCGAGCTCCCTCAGGCCCGATGGAAAGGAGAACCAGTACGATCGGGAGGGAGCGGGATGCAGGTTTGGTCGAGTTTTCCTTCTCTGAACACCTGGTTGAATTGCGGTGTTAAAGAGATACCTTAGTCGCCTCTTACGACACCTCAGCAAGAAGAGGGGGTGCTATTCTATTCTGCCGGCAGCCACCACGGCGCAAGCTATAGCAACATTGTCACGATGAGTTTATTTGAAATATGTTATTTACTTTCATCGAAAACTGTCTCCACAAGCTATGTATAAGCTTTGCATATGACGGTCTTTCACGTGATATCGTTCCCTCCGACAATCGAATTCATTTCTTTAAAGATCACTTTTTGTTGTTTATCATTAACTGTTCGCGCAGTGTCACCCGCGTAGAAATCACGATTCACTTAAAGTTTCTATTCCTATTCCCTTCTTTTTCTGTACCCATAATAACGTGTGGGTAAAGTCTCATAATGATTGATTGAGCAGATCAGACGCAAAAACGTAAAAAAAACAAACAAAATTCTAATTGCATTTATAATATTAATTAAAATATCCAGTAACGTTTATAGTTTGACCATGAATATTCTACATTTTTTTACACTGGCTCGACAAAGTGACTACAGTGCACCTGATGGTAAGTACAGTGTAGTTCAAAAATCGAAAGCGACCATCAGAGAACGAAAAACAATTGATAGTCTCCATCGCCATGTCGGCTCACAAATACCACAACTGAAGGTCTCTAGATATATGAGTAACTGGATATACACAAGTTGATCCCGTAACGCGACAGGCCAAAGCGAGTCACTATGACGGTTTTTACATTTGTGTACTGTGGTCACAACCTAGCTCAAGCAATCGCCCTATCACCACAAAAATAACTATGCTGTATGTTTTTCATTTTAACATAAATAAACACAATGTTATTATTTTGGGTATCAATAAACAAGAAGAGGGCACAAGTCCCTGCGAAGCGGGAATTGCTTACAAACAACATTTTCTAGTGCACTCAGTGTTCCCACCAGCTGACAGGAATCCCCTTTATAATATTTTAATATTTCTCATTAAATCCCCTGAACCTATTTTACGAAGTTGTGTTTTAAATTTTTATTATCTAAAAAGGACTGTTCATGAAAGCAAGCGCCACAGACTTCCTGTGCGAATGGCAGTTTCGCCTTGGCCATATTTATGTTATATTTTGTACTTTCTATTTTTTTTTACTGTGTTTTGTTTGGTTACTTGTTTACTTATTTTTGTTTCATTTCCTTTTTACTGTGTATGGCGCAATAAACATATTTATTTCTAAATCGTAAAATAAAACGTATATTGAATTTATCTTTTGTAGAAATATGTATATAATGAATTATTCAAATTTATTAGGTTAGGTATGAAATGTAATCAAACGATGTGTATTCCCTGAAACTTACCATTTTCGAAGACCTTTTTTTACAAATAGCAAAGTCATAACCTGACAAAATGTATATAAAATCGTGTAATAAAGACCTAATTTGATAAATTTAAAACCGGTAAAAACTTTGTTCGTTAAAAAAGATATTTTCACATTTATATTGCCTAAGTTTTGTGGTAAACCTTCTAAGTTGACAACACAGTTTCCAGTACGCCACTTGACATTTGCGGGCACGCTTCTTGTGGCGCTGCCTCCCCTTTCCCATTCCCCTTTCTCACGGGTTCGAATCAGGTCGAGCGTAAGGAGACATCGTTTGCAAATTGGACGTACATTTTTACATTTTATTCTGGACCGACTGATAAATTATTACATTAAGTATAATATAAATCATCGATTCCCAGTGTTGCCGTGTACATTTTCCACTTTTGATTATTCTTTTATTTTATTTATTTATGTCTTTAACTAAAAAGTATAACTTATATAAAATCTAATATCGATAACGAGTAACGCGATCACGATTCGGACAGGGTTTTTATAACATTCTTTTAAAAAATGTTGTCGATACAAACCCGAATGTATCTCCGCTCACTCAGGAAGGGTTATAGCGTAACTATATATTATTATTAGCCATTATTTTTTCCGTATTGTAGATATTACGATTAAAGCAATCTCGTAACCATTCACTTGCCGTTCAAGAAATATAGCCCGAACTATGCTATCGATTGATATGGAAAACCCTATGTTTTCCTAAGCTCTAGAAAGCATAATATACTTTGGATTCTTACCGCGCCCGCCCTGTTCGGACCGTTCGGAAAGATAAAAGGAATAAGCATTTATTATTCAATGATTTCAAACAACTTGAAGAACTTTTAATATTGTTTGGAAATGTTTTCAAAGAAACGGTTTAACCCTCGCTTCTTCGCTTTTGTACAAATCTATTGGTACATAATTCACTAAAAAACTTTCGCAGGCATCGCTAACTTTATTATCGTTTAATTTATTTTCTTTGTTTCTATTGCTGTTGATGTTAAGTTTTACGGCTCTGAATACAAGTCCTTTTGAGCCCGTTGTTAGTAATTTCTAACATTCCGTTGTCCGTGATTTACATCAAAACCAACGACCCAAGCGACGCGCACTCTACCCCACGCCATCAGAAAAATCACCAATTCTCCGCAGCTCTTTGCCATTCGGGCATCTTTGCTGTTCAGACCCAAAAAATAAAAATAACGCGTCCAGAAGACCACAAAAACGACAACTTTCCGATGATTGAAATAGAGAACACAACCGCTCACGTTCAAAACTTGAACGTCAATCCTCTTTGTTTCTGACGAAGTTGGTTGGTCCGCTTCACTTTTTTTTTCCTATTCGGCTCAATAACCACACCATGCCTGATGCTAAGTAAGATGCAATCCAAAATATGACGACTAACAATAGCAAAGAAAAATCAATAGATAGTCGCATTGATCATGCCGGCCTGCGTAAATGTCTCTTCACGCTTCATCCATATTTAATCATATATATGTTACGTAATGACGACAAAGTTGACATCTATTTTTTAAATGTCACGGTAAAGTGACTTCAACAGTGGTGTGCGGTGTACGTGTAAAAGAGAAATCAGTCTAGTGGAATCATGTAGTCACTTATGTAATGTCGATATTTATTAAGGATTTTTTGAATTTTTAGATAAATAGGACTCGAGCATACAATTTATAGCTAGAAAATACATATAAGTACTTTTCAACTAGGCACAATCACTTTCCAGCCTACCGCTACTACTTTCCAACCTACCGAAACCAACATTCCAGCCGGCCACAATTTCAAAAATCGTCATTTATTACGATAAAACGATAATAAAATCATATAATGAAATCACGGACATAGACTACACATTTAATTTACTGGCTTCCTTTTTAGAAGGCAACCGCACACGCTGGTGGTTGCGTTAAATAGAAGGGGGGTAAACGTCATATAAATTAACGTTCGTCATTAATCTGGCCTTGGCGGAGGAAACATTTCACGAGCCCGACGTAGATTAGTCGGCGACAGCACCGGGCTTAGTGAAAAGGGAGTGGAAAAATAGCTGCGGTAGGCTCTAGGCATTTAATCTATGTAGAACTGGACAGATCCATTTATTACGACCTAGCAATGCTAAGTTAATTCAGTACCAAGATTTTTGGTTATCTGTCATAGTACTTATTATATACAGGATGATTTTATAGATGAGGGAGATATTCAGCATTCAATTCAAGTCCAAATACGTAAAAAAATGATATCACGCGGAATCGGTTAGAAATGATTATAAGCGATTCCGCGTACTTTTGACCTTACCCTTAATAAAAACTCTCTTTATTTGGTTCGCGTAGATGAGTTTCCGGTTTCCGCTTCTACATTCAGTTGCATTCATATTGTAACTATTTTTCGTCATACTATATAGGTATTATTCTATGTGTATACGTAAATATGTATTTAATTATTTATATCTTTGTTTGGTATCTATATCACAAGCAATTAAGAAATCCGTAGACGGACAAGAATCACCGATATAGTGCAGTGGATTAGCAATTTGGAATGGCAGGGGGCAAGGCACATAACTCGTAGAGAGAATGACTGAAGGGACAGGAGCTTTCCTGGCACGCACGTTGGAAAGCAAGTACTGGCAAGCGCAGTGTGGGATGGGCACCTGCTACGTGGAACGACGACTTAATCCAGATCCGCAAGACGACGCAGGATACAAATTGCTTTCGATCGGTCGATCTGGAAAACATTAGGGGCCTATGTCCACGAGCGGAATACTTGTTACTAAGTCAATGTATATAACTGTCCATTAATGTTAATATTAATAATGGTATTTCGGGCCCGACTACATTGTTTCACATTCAGTTATCCTTCATCACAGCGGCGTATCTAATACAATAAATAGCCTACGCAGGTGAACGATAAAAAAATTCTCACATTTTTAGAAGTTGTAAGGTTCGCGAACGTCGCTCGTTGACTAAAACCCTCAATTTTTCTCGTTAAAACTCCCAGGCCGCGTAACGAGAATTCCCCGGGCCTTTGTAAAATAAATTCCAATGTAAAACCAAGCATATTTACATTTTTTTTGGTCGTGATACAAACAGGAGCCCCGCGACAGGATTAAACATTATTATTGCCTCTTTACAACACCAGTCAGAGTCGGGCGTGCAATTGGAATTTTAATTAAGTGGGACAAAAATGTATATACTTCAATGAAATGTAGCACAACCCGTGTCGCGGTCAAATCTATACTAATATTATAAAGCTGAAGAGTTTGTTTGTTTGTTTGAACGCGCTAATCGCAGGAACTACTGGTTCGAATTGAAAAATTCTTTTTGTGTTGAATAGACCATTTATCGAGGAAGGCTTTAGGCTTATATATAATATCACGATGCAATCATTAGGAGCGAAGAAATAATGGAAAAAGTGAAAAAAACGGGCAAAATTATTCATCCTTGAGGGCTTCTATTGCGTGCGCTGCAAAAACGGTTCAAGATACCAAAAATATATGTAAGAAAGAATTATTCCTCTTGAAATGATCTAAAAAAATACAGTATATGTCTATCTTTTAAGATTAACTCACTAGTACCGTTTTTATGGTAATCAAATTTGGCCGAAATTAATGCATTATTTGTTAAGAGTTGTATCAACGTAATAATATTAATCTTTATCCAAATAAATGTGTTGTTGATTAAGAGTATTAATTGTGAACAAAATTGTCTTTGACATAACTTAATTTCAATGAACATCTTAGAAGATATTACAATAACTTATATAGCAAAACAACGTTTGCCGGATCAGCTAGTAATATAGAAATACACAATAATATTTTCATTATCATCAGCGTATATCTGTGTACTGCTGGATTCAAGCCTCTCGCAAGGGTAGCCACTAAGCCCGATCTTCGACTCTCATCTAAAAACGGCCAGCCTTTGCCCACATCGCCGCTCCATTAATCAGAAGATATCTCACTACGTTTACCGAAATGGAGTCCACACTCTAGAACACGTCGACCTAAACGGTTATCGATTGTTCGGCAATTATGACCAGTGCACTGTCTCATTTTTTTTGTTTTATATTTAATGCAGAGAAAGGTTTGGCTAACTAAATGGAAAGGCCAAATTGTATTCGGTTTTTTGTGCTTTTATATTTTTTGTTGATGATTTTCATTTCTTTGTTTCTTTATTATGTAACAAGGTCCTTATAATTTATATAAATGTATATGTAGGGCTGTGCCAGTGAAGTGGCTGTGTGGTCCTTAAGGCTTTGTCCGAATACCAGCGCTGCAGAGTCTAGTGCTCTGTAGCACAAGCTGAGACAGGGTCCTTATTGGCGGCGGCCTAGATTTTCTTGTGTATTGTTTGTTGTATTTTTGTTTCTGGTTTTTCATGTGATTTATTGTATTATGTCGTCATTTTTATCTGGCTGCTGATAATAAAACGTTTTCTTTTTTTTTTTCTTCTTTTCTTCATTAGCCTGCTGATCATCGAAGCTATTCTAATAAAAATTGTAAGAAAGCGATGCATGGGTTTATGTACATTGTTTAGTCGAATGTGATATCAAGACTGAAGCGGGCGGCCGCAGCGCTCGCGACGCAGTCTGCACCTGCGCTTTGTAATTGCATACCAGAGTGCAAATGTAGACCTATCTCGAGGCCCGCTAGACTGTTTTCACCACACGACACGATATTAAAGAATAAATCTCAAGTGTAAGTGTGTTACTATGAAATATGTAGATAAAATTAGAAATATAAATAAATAGACAGACGGTGATTAATCTATAAGGGGTTCGATATTTAAATTTTCATGTCTAAATGCCTATCTGGCATTTAAACGTACGCAAAAGGAGGAAAATCTCGTTAAATAATTTCACATCTCGACCCCGCGACGGGTCAAGCTAAATATAACCGAGCTAATTTAAAACGACTGGGGGTTCAGACAAATTAATCAGTATAAAAGCTGCTACGTTACACAGGCGGACAGTTTAGCCTCGTAGATAAATTATTAAAAATGACTAAGACCGTTTATGTCTTGAAATTTGATTGTTTATTGCATTTTTTACATCTTTGGCAATTCAGCGCCTGATTGGATCTCGAACACAATACATCCTGGTTGTCATAGCACTTTATCAAGACAAGTATAGTGATTTGCCTCAGCCAGTCGTATTTTGGGATCAGCCTTGTATATTTCTTTAATAAGACAATTTGCTGTTGACCGGGAAAAATCCTTACAGCTTCACCCGGCTTGAGTATAAGTAATAATGTGCTCAGCCAGCGATTTATGGGTAGCGTGGCAACGCAGGTCCTCGAACCTCGACTTAGGTCCAGACAGCAAAACGAACCTAACGGTGATCTACTATCATTTCAACTGCATCATACCACTTAAATACAATAGTGTACAGTAAATGCATAGTATTGTATATCTGCAACATATGGTTTTTTAATAAATTAGTATAAAAAATATTATATATATATATATGTTCTTTTCTATTTTTCCTTGCATTGTAGTGTACTTATCTGCAAGATATATATTTATTAAAGTTTAAATAAGTATTGCATTTAAGAGTTAAGAAGAAACGCCTGCAGAAAATCAAGGCTGCGTCTGATTGTAATTGCGCCTCGGGACCAGTGATGAAAATGCCCGGGATATTTTCCCAAAGTGCCAGCACTTCCGCGAACATTTCGTAAATTCCCGGGAATATTCCCAAGCAAGTTTTGGGCACTTTGGGAAAATTCCCGGGCATTTTCATCACTACTCGGGACGTTAACCCACCGGTTAGCAACGGTTTACTGGACTATCCTACTTCTGCGACGCTGGTGTCATATAATGAACCTTGTGCTTAAGTGCACTTCACTATTTTCAGCCTCGTATATCCACTGTTTTTATCTTTTAGTCTGGCTTAAAGTCGGCAGCGCGATGGCGACACTTGTGACGTAACTCTCGGTTTATAAGCATCAGAAAGAACTTTCCATTAAATGCGCTTTCAAATTATTTCCATACATAAAAACACAAAAGCGGAGTCAAATTATAACATTAATATATATTGTCTTTTTGTGTAACTTAAGACAAGATTAGCTAACTTACCATACGTAGCCGGGCAGTAGACTTGAGGGAGTCTGCTGCCCGGATGAGAGGGAGGCGGTGCACGGTGTCCGGCGCATCGCCTGGGAGAGAGGTTTTTGGAGGGGTGGGCTTTACTCCTTCCCCTCCCAGAGAGGTAAGCTCAACAAGGCTCCTTGTTCTCTGGACGTCTGGATGAATTTGGCTTCCCAGGCCCAGGTGGAGCAATCAGACACCCCGGGAGATTTTAGTCCCTGCCAGCGTCCCTGATGGTCCTATGCAGGATTTTCCCCGGGGATACAAAAAAAACTTACCATACGCAGAGTATTTTCATTTTGTTTCTCAAGATCACAGAGACATCCAAACACCATCTGTAACAAAAAGAAATATTGTTGGATATATAATATTATATAGAATTTGTAATATGCGTATATCAGAGCCGTGTAATAGTGCCTTCCTTATCATCATACAGTATGCAAGATTGCATGCAGGTTGCTAGCATCTAAGCAGCTACATGCATCTTCTCGGCACATAGTGCATACCCGCCAACCCGCATTGGACAAGCGCGGTGCGTTAAATGTTGAAACCCCTTCCACAAATATACTGTAACTAGCTGATCCGGTAAACGTTGTTTTGTTTTTTTAGTTATTGCAATATCTTCTAAGATGTTCATTGAAATTAAGTGATGTCAAATACAATTTTGTTCACAATTAAATACTCTTAATCAACAACACATTTATTTGGATAAAGATTAATATTATTACGTTGATACAACTCTTAACAAATAATGCATTAATTTCGACCAAATTTGGTTACCATAAAAACAGTTCTAGTGAGGTAATCTTAAAAGATAGACATATACTGTCGTGGACATTTTTTTTGATCATTTCAAGAGAAATAATTCTTTCGTACATATATTTTTGGTATCCTGAACCGTTTTCACAGCGTACGCAATGGAAGCCCTCAAGGATGAATAATTTTCCCCGTTTTTTTACATTTCCCATTATTTCTTCGCTCCTAATAGTTGCATCGTGATGTTATATAGCTTAAAGCCTTCCTCGATAAATGGTCTATTCAACACAATAAGAATTTTTCAATTCGAACCAGTAGTTCCTGAGATTAGCGCGTTCAAAAAACAAACATACTCTTCAGCTTTATAATATTAGTATAGATAAGGTAAGGGAGATTTTTTTTTCTGCAGTAGGATGATACATACTGGATGATAATAAAAAATACCCGCGGCTTTGTGTCACTGTACATTTGGACTAAAGTGGGCTCTTGATCCTTGACAGTTGTGGCCCTTCTAGGACTGCGCCATAGTCCCTAATATGCATGCCTTTATAAAAAAAAATTCGACATATCCTCGTTTGTAACCGAAGGCAGAATTTTCTGTTTACTATATCAGTAATCCTAACATATAATACATGCTACCCCATTACCATCCGAGGCGGTCAGCGTGAAAGCGCCTTTAGGAAGCTTATTTGCTTTGAAGTAAATGCTTGCGGTTGTATGGGCCGCGCTGAGAGCTTGAGATTAGCGTAAACACAGCCTTTTGACATTCACGACCTGAATAGGGGACATAATGTTAGGCATTTTCTGGTAAAATATTGTAAGCGGCGAAATGGGAAATATATCTTTATTTTTTTTTATCCTAACACGGCATAGTGACTATACTACACTTGACGGTAAAGATAGTGCAGACCAGAAAACGATAAGGATTATAAACAATAAAGGCAACCCAATCAATAGTCACAGCGTTCATGCCAGCCTGCGCAAATATCTCTTCATACGTCGTTTAAAGGGCCCAATATTATACGACGGTGGGAACACGCTCACCAGAAGACCATTCCACAGCTTAATGACTCAGCAAAAGTAAGAGTTAGAGAACCTCTTAGTCTTAGCCGGGATTTAAGTTACCGTATAATCGTGACGCAATACAGCGCGCGTGGTTCTCTCTTGGAAGGGCGAGGGTAGAACAAAGTTAAATAACTCTTCAGGACACTCGCCGTGACATAGACGGTAGAAAACGCTTAGTGAGGCAATATCTCTAAGCAACTGGAGCGGTTCAAGGTGCTGAGTAACGTCTTTTTTTACACTGGCTCGACATAGTGACTACAGAGTACCTGATGGTAAGTACAGTGTAGCCCAAACACGAAAGCGACTATCAAAGGATGAAAATCCATCGATAGTCTACATCATCATGTCGGCCCACATATACCACGACTGAAGGTCTCTAGGTATATGAGCTACTGGATATACACAAGCTGATCCCGAAACGCGACAAGCCGAAACTGGTCACTATAACGAGCTTTACACCCATGTACTGTGGTCGCGATCCAGACGAGCACCGACGCCCTACCACCTCGCTGCTGCTCGTTTAGCACCACCCAGGAGTCACGTGTAGGGAAACTAGGATAAAGCCTACGGACGCGAGCAGCTTCGACTCCCAAAAAAGCTTCGTCTGGATCATTCACAATGCGAACAACTCTCCGCTGCAATCTATCCAGACAATTGAATATTCTCTTAACTACAATAGTAAAACTACCCATAGCGAAACATCACAAATCAAACCTACCGCGGACTAATACGAAAATTGAAGATTTTCTTAGTTCACCATTAAATAGAGGAGAAACTGCTACGCACCCTACCAATTTGTCAAAAAATTACTCAACAAATAACGAAGATATGTGTAAATGAATGAAACTGTACGAAAAAGTTATTTGAATAAGAAAACACATTCATAAATAATGTATTTTATCTCATAAACCTCTCAACTTTATTAAAAGTTGAGCTAATGGGCACTTGTAGCGCTATTTTTTAGCTGTTAACTCTTGTTAGAAAATTTAATCCAAAATTATGCGTTTGTCCTCAAAAAACTGGTTTTGAGTTTAAAACGCTATTTTATTGAAACGGTTTAATTCGATCTAAATTATGATTTAAATTGTTGAAACTGGATTACATTTCAGAGCAAGACAATAAGTATAGATTAACGCTATATAAGTTTAAACTAGATTTAATTTGTTGGTGCAAGCTGCCCTTAATCATATCATATTACGTATAATGGTAAAAATTGTGTTTCTATAATTGGTACAACATTTAAGAATATTTAATATCGTATCTTGTTTTGTTTATTTTGTAAATGTTTACTGTTTCACCCATAACAAACAAACCTGTTTTTCGTTGCTTTTCAAAACTTGGTCATTTTAATTCATATATTGTTTCGACAGACAACGAAACAATCACCTGCATGTTATCGGGATTATGAATCAGATTGAATATCTAAATAACTACTTGAAAACAATACCTCCGTCTCAACCGTTCGGTTGCGTTAGAGCGGGACGGTCGCGGAATGAAGACATGGAGCGGCCGTTGCGTATGCCTACCCGGGGTTATCGATTTTCCTGCCCCGATGTCGCTGTTCATTCTCGACACGCACAGCCTTACAATTACGTCAACAATTTTATATACATTTCCATTGAGAATTGTAGTCTATATGTCAATCTTTTCTTAGAGCTAGATCACACAGCGATCCGTTTCACATCTCGGTTCTTTTTATACTGGCTCAAAAAAGTGACTATAGCGCATCTGATGGAAAGTAAATAAATCTATTTCGCCATAATAAAAATAATAATACATCATCACGCTATATCCCTTTCGGAGTGAGAAGAGATACATAGATAGATACGGGGTGCCCGTGGATTCGAATCCCGGCACCGTAAGTCTGGGTTTTTCCAGATTATTTACGGATTTAGGCAACACATGCTCACCGGAGAAAACATCTTGATGAAGCCCACGTGGCACCTAATAGAAATCTCATGTGTCTAGTACACGTCTGTAAATGCTGTGAGGACGGTGGTCAGCTGTGCTACTGGGCCTATTCGGCACGACAAATGTTTATATGTTTATATGAAAACATATATATATATATATATATATATATATATATATATTTGTTTTTGTTTTGTATCTAGTTTAGAGAAAGATTTGGCTGACTAAATTTAAAGCTTAAATTGTATTCGGTTTTTTGTGCTGATTTGTTTTTTTTTTTTTGTTGATGGTTTTCTTTTCTTTATTTTTATTGTGTAACAAAATTCTAATGACTTATATATATGTATATGTAGAGTTGTGCCGGTGAAGTGGCTGTGTGGTCCTTACGGCTCTGTCCGAATACCAGCGCTGCAGAGTCTATTGCTCTATAGCACAAGCTGAGACAGGGTCCTTATTGGCGGCGGCCTAGATTTTCTTGTGTATTGTTTGTGATTTTTTTATTTATTTTTATGTTTTATTTTTTTCTGGTTTTTCATGTAATTTATTGTAGCATGTTGTCACTTCTGTCTGGCTGCTGCTAATAAAACGTTTTCTTTCTTTCTTTACAAACAAACGCAAAGTTGATACAATCATTAATGTATCTCTGCTCAACCCGAGAGGGTTATAGCGTTACGATATATTATGACCATCTCATGCTCGTGGATTTCCTGCAATTTATATTCGTGGGTCCATAGGTTTCAGATCGAAAAATTGCTGTAAAGATGAGTAAAGAGATTGATGTGAAGGGAAGCAAATTAAAAATCAACTCGACATTTTCCAAGCTCCCAATTCATGAGATTATCAATATTTAGTTGCTCATAACGTTATGATATGCAAAACAGATTATAAAGTTAACCCTGCTGCCGCCGGTGGTCATTAAAAATCTCATTTAAACACGCACAAGTTAAGTTTTAACGTTGATATCATTACGGGGTCACGTCTCCTGTGAGATCGCTGGGCTGCCGCGCCCTGAAAATTGCCAATTTACATGCCAATGAGCCACACGGATGCCAATTGGCTGCTGCGGGTTAACGAACCGCCCACGTTAATACACAAGAGATAAAAGTTAATTAGAAAAACATGATGCATTCTTAGGGAAGATAACCGATCGTAAAAGAGTACGAATTGGCCCGAGAGCTCATTCACTAACTGTTACACTGGTCTTTGTGGGTGCTCAACTTTGACCAAAAATATGCGAAAATTTTTCCCCAAAAAAAAAAGCAAAACACTACTGTGGCTGCAGACACCGTATTCCCTACATCTGGCCTCTTGTGACTTTTTCTTGTTCCCGAAACTGAAGAGGCCCATGAAAGGCCGCTACGCTACGCTACGATTGAGGAGATAAAGACGCCATTGAAGAAAAAGTTGCACAAGATCACAAAAATTTGGAAGTGCTTCGAGGATTGAAAAAACGTGGACAAAAGTGTATAATATCTGATGTGGATTACTTTGAAGGTGACAAAATAGATATCCATGAATAAATAAATAGTTCTTGAAAATAAGACAAAACTGTCGACACTCTTTAAACAGACCTCGTACGTACACGCTTTATAGTAACAGGATTTGATGGGAACTGAGCTCAACCATCGCTTTACCTTCGATCTGCCCGAAGCAGACTGACTATCCTTCGTCTATCCGCACGCTTTTATACAATGGTGGTAGTGGTAAAAATAGTGTGTTACGTTAATTCGTTAATTTAACAAGATGGCGTCGATATTATAATGAGTTGCTTTACTTCCTGTTACTGATAATGGAAACAACAAAACGTTTTCATCGCAAACTTTTCAATGGATGGATCATTGCGTGAAATAAGACAGATTTAAAATGTGTAGCAAAATGGAATGGCAAACGTAGTATATAGAACGGCCTCTGGCTTCGCTGGCAACCCAACAGGCGCTTCACATGAACATATTCCTACTGTCGTCACAAAAGCCAAAAAAACGAGCAAAAAAATAAATCTACCCGCGTCACGAGCACATTGGTCGGATTACGCATTCCACCCTAAGCATGTTTCGCACACCATTCCGTTCCTATCCGCAACCAATTTTTCCTATGACACAAAAACGTATCGGCTACTTGAAACCGGGGTTCTATTGTTATTTGTTACTATAGCCTCTTTTACTAGATCAAATTTCTATATTTTATTATTAGAAAGTACTTAATTTAACCAGCACTAAGCAATACTTCTAATTTGAGTAGTTTTACGCAAAATGTAGGTACATCAAGTCTGTTTTCATATTTTAATGAACAACTATCATCATCATCATCACGACATTTACCTATTGGGGTAGAAAGAGCGAATCGAACTGCACTTATCTTTATTTTTGCAAACAGTTTTCTCTCCTTTAACATACTTTAATCCCTTCATGCACTCTAGCTGATTCCACGTTCTCCGAACCCTATCCTCCATCAAATTTATCTTTATTTGGTCCGTGTATGTAACAAGTCTCGGTCGGTCTCGGCTCTTACTTCCATTCACATGTGTCTGTAGCAAAGCATGGCTTCTTGTATCTCCTTATTCTAAACTAGCTGTCCCGGCAGACCTTGTTCTGCCCTATTTCTCTAAAACAAAGTCACATTGTTTTTTTTAATGTTAATAGCTTCCCCGTCAGATTTTATTCTGCCAAAACCTATTGGCCTGTCGGCTGTTTTTTGAAAATTGTTAGAAGGAACCTGGCCTTAATGCTATATGTATAAAAATTGACAAATATTGACATTAATATTTATACGTCACTCAATGGTTTTGGCTTCCCGGAACCCGTCCACTGACATTTAAACTTTATGGTATGGTATTAAAGTTCAAAATGACTTATAACGAATTTTTTGTATGAGAATACAGAAAAGTGTTATTTTTAGACAGTTGCAGAGAATTTTTAAATTTTTTCTCTCCGTAATAACCTTCCTCAGACTTCATCAAATACAACAAAAAAAAAATCAGCCAAATCGGTTCAGCCGTTCTCGAGTTTCGCGCTTATCAAGACATTTTGAGATTCATTTTTATATTATAGATGTGGTCCGCGAGCGTCATTTCACATATAGATCAAAGAGATAGCATTTCCACTGCATTAATCCTACTTACATGCTTCTTCTGACATATCCAGGCTAGACTGCCATACAATGAAGCGGCCACCGGTCCATGTATTGCTAATCGTACTCTAATTAATTTATTTTTATATTCTGATTACTTGAAAAAGGAAAAATAATCACTCAAAAGAATTTAAGGAAAGAAAACAAGCCCTATAGCGCTGTATACGTAATAAAATATACAAAAGGATAAACCGAAAACAATAAAAACCTTCATAATCGTAATTCCATAGAAACCCTTATAAATTGAAATAAAAAAAATCGTTTGCAACGAGAGGGGATAACGGAACGCACAATCTATACGAGTAAAGGCACTTTGAAGCTCGTCATTGGGGCAGTCGAGCCACCGAGCCGTATATTATGGCTTCCTCCTTAACTCTGATATAAAAATACAACGAGTAAATGTCTCGTTCATAAATTCCTACCTATACAATAACCCATATCCCAGCTAGGACTAGGAAATTCTTTCTTACTTTTCTACCGTCTGTATCATGGCGAGTGTTCTGAAGTTTTGTTTAACCTTGTTCCGCCTTCTCTCTTCCATAAAAGAGCCACGCGCGCGAGTTTGCGGAGTCACAATGATACGGTAACTCATATCCCGACTAGGGATAAGAAGTTCTTCAATTCTTTTTATAATTAGTATTGGTATAGGAATAGGCATTACACAAATTACAACAGCGGGCGTATCTGCTATTAGTTTCATCTCTTTCGCACGCGTAGTGCTGTCATAGTCCTATCTCTGTCTCGGTCCGTATGATTTTCATTTATTACTGTTAAGTCTAATTAACGATTTCTCGTTTTTTTCATCTCTATATAGAAACATGTTTTCAAATTCCATAGATAAACCTTCAAACTATACATATAATACCGATGTCAATGTTTAATATATCATTGGCATTTGCAGGGTTTTTCGGTTAATTGCCACTAATAAGTATATAATTTTATAAATCAATTCCATAGCAGACCGTTACTTATAGTCACTGGCGTTAAGATTAAGATAAAAAAAATGCTAATACAGTCAACGCGATGGGTCACAGCACCCCTGCCGAACTTTGAAGGTTAATAATAACGAGAATTTATTGCCCTCTTGATTTAAATCTGACGTTAAGTTTCCCGGCAAATGGGACATGGGCGTGACCGAGGAAAAGTTTCAGTTAAATTATAGTATGTACCTCGAAAAGAAAAAATGTTTTTCGTTGGAATCGTATTTGTTACATGAGGGGTTTTAACTCCAATTAGTCTTTAATGGTGGTTACGATATTTTGTACAAAAAAATATAATCACGCTATATTATTATCATAGTACATAGACATACTTATATAATTTATGTTACAGATTGTGTGAGAGTGATTGTGGTGTCCAGGTGGATTAGGGACAGGTATCCATGCGCAGCAACGTGAGTGATCACAGGTTCAGTGTCCCGGCATGTACCTCCGGGTTTTTCTAGTTTAAGTACGGATTTTGGCACCCCACGCTCACTGGTGAACGAAATCATCGTGAGGGAACCAGCATGATATGTAATAGAAATGCCTTGTAGAAGCGCCTTGAGAAAGGCGGTCAGTTGGCGGTCCATGAGAATTTCCACCGAGTCACAAAAAGAAAAAAGTTGTTACAGCTGAAGGCATAAATAATGAAACATTACATTTCACAATCCGTTCTGACTTCTTTGGTCTTCTTAAGATTCTTATATCCCTTCTCACACTTAATTACAATTTAATTCTCTTTTCTCGCATTAACAAAAAATGTAGTTTAGACTGTAATGATCCTTCAAGGGCTATCAATCCGTTTTTAGTTGTTAGACCGTAGTTATGGCCAAAATCAATAATCTATCTATCCCTATCTAATTATTAATTATAGGAACTATTGTACCTCAACTCTTTACAGAACCTCATATATGACACTTTGTGCCCACTCGGACGTAGCTTTGACTTTCATTTGGCTTTTCTTCTCACATTAGTCGAATCCTAGACGCTAGCAGATTACTATCAATCGTTTTTACTTGGTCGCTACCCAAACCGAATTCGAAACTCAAAGGCGTGCCTTTGCGTTGCCACCAACCCATAAAATTCCCTAGCTGAGCACCATAAGTTACATGGATCCCTCCCAGACCAACATTTATATCAGTCGAAAAAAAACTGACATTCATGGATACGATGTCATATTTGCGAATTAAAAGTATAAAAGCTAAAGACAAGTGATCACAAAGCAGATGCACTATCCAACTCTGAACAGTTAAAGTTACAGGTATAATGCAAACGTTAAATACATCAGGTATAACAGCAGAATGGACGTGAAACGAGCAAGCGTCACTCGCGCCGCCATCTTGCTTTGTATCATTGCTCTGTGACGCGTTGTGTTTGTTCCAACTGAAGCCATATTACACTGTGCATTCAAGATGTACTGGAAACGCACTCAGGCTTGTGTCGCATTGTAACTGCTGCTTTTAATAATACATTATGTGTATGAGTATTCGTAATACTGTGTCATTATACTGTGCTATATGTATTTTGTTGTTTATCGATAATTCTAACAAGATGTAACGCGACCGGGGCCCTTCACGAAAATCAGCGCTGCAGACTTCCTCTGTGGCTTTAGGCTGATGAAGGGCCCATTTTCGCCATGTTAATATAAGCTCTGTATTTTCTTTTGTTTTTGTGTGTTGTTTGTAATGCTGCATTTAAATTTGTTTTTTTTTTTTTGTATATTTGTGGCGAAATAAATAATTTTTCATTTCATTTATTTGATGGATGGTTAATTTTTGAGTTAATCGACAGACACTTGCTTATAATTAATGATTATAAGCGGTTGTTTATCCGAATACATCTGTAGGAAAATACAGTGTATTCCAATAACGGTAACGACCACCAAGGGACGAGAATCTGTTTGAAGCCACCATCGCTATGTCGGCCCACAACCAAAACGGAAGATACCTAGGTATATAAACAAATGGATGTACACATGCTGATCCCAAACGCGACAAGCCGAAGCGAGTCACTATTACGGTCTTTACACTTGTGTACTGTGGTCTTGACCCAGTTCGAGCAGTTGTCCTACCACCAAATTAAATGTGGTTTATTTCTTTCCAACCTGTACATCAGTTGTAACCAGTGAGGCGTGTTGGAGTGTATACGTAGTAATAATCACATTAGATAATTGAGTTGCGGTCGTGCGGGGAACGGTATCGCCGAGCAGTCTGGACTATTCATAAGTCGACTTAATTGTCGATATTCGTAATCTTTTTAGGACTTTAACACTCTGATCATCACGCGTAGTGTGGTCACAACTAGAGATGCCACGAATATTCGGCAACTATTCGGTATTCGGCCTATTCGGCCACTTTTTTGCTATTCGGTATTCGGCCGAATAATACGTACTATTCGGCCGAATACCAAGTACCAAATCATGTAAAAAAGACACGGTATATTACTCAAAATTATGTATTTATTTCCAAATTACAATACTTTAGCAATTACAATTGATCAGTCGTAAGTTGTGATGGATAAAAACAAGCTTTTCAGCATTTTTTTGGTAGCAAACGATTACGCTTTTCATCGTAAATGTTACCAGCCTCAGAAAATAACCTTTCACTAAACACGCTACTTCCAGGAATATTCGGCGGCCGAATATTCGGCGCTTCGGCAGACAGCGTTGCCGAATATTCGGTATTCGGCCAATTCACTATTCGTGGCACCACTAGTTACAACACCGATTCATGTTAAAAAAACTTACTATAGTACTACTTATCGATATTTAGGCACAAAAAATGATCCTTCAACTATTGATATAAAAACGCCACCCTTAAAATAAATGTGCTTTTTTTCTTTCAATGTTGTACACAAGCTGTAACCAGTAAGGGTGGAGTGTTGGATTGTTTGCGTAGGTGTAATCACATTAGATAATTGAGTTGCGGTCGTGCGGGCACGGCATCACCGAGCTGTCTGACTTCGCTGCAATTACTGGTCTGCTGCCAAGAACACTAGACGCCGCGTCTAGTTATAGTCTAGACATTTATTTCTCAATCCTCATTTCGTTGGAATGTCTACACGAAAATAAACATTTCACATTCCTAATGACAGAAAATATTATCTGAAACGACGGAGTGAAGCGTTTAAAACTACTGTGAAGTGAAATATAACGAATTAAAACTATTCGTTTACCTGGCCTTTTTTTATTTTATTATGTTCATACAAACTTACAATCGTCATTGTATTAAAGTTAACGTTAACTAAAGTTTTAGTCAAATGAACTGAACAGTTGATTTTTTTTTCAATTTTCTTCAAATAAATGATTGACATTATGTTTTAAACGGAAACAACTTTTTTATTAATGAACCGATTGAAGTAAAATGAACACTAACACAAAATGTTAAAGGCAGCTTCCCACGATACATTAGTGAAAACCGCATTTAAATCGGTCATGCCGTTTCTAAGATTAATGGTCACAAGCTCGTACAGATATATTCATATTGATTAACGATTCCGTTACATTTTTACTACCCTACATCGCGCAAAGCAAATATTTTTTTACCACTCGCATATGTAAAAGTTCTTGTAAATTGTATCTTCGAGATTTATATGTAGATGTTGTCAAAGAAAAAATAGAGTCAAAAAATCTCAACCCAAAACTCAGCAAGTTTGACCTTTATGGGTCCAGAAATCATCTTAATTTGATGTCGAGTATGAAAACTTACAAGAGTAATGTGAAAAGCCCTGCCCCAGGTGAACGAACGATCTGAGGCGCGCCTTCGAACCGAATCAAATTTGCGAAATTCATTCAGCGATACGCCTCAACCGACCTCTAGCGAATAAATTGAAAAATTATGTTTCGCATCAAATGGCTTTATTACTAAAGGCCCAGATTATAATAATTGTTGATTTACGATGTCATAGTACCACATGGTAATGCAGTTTTAAAATATAAAAACTTACAAGCAAAAACGTACAAACTTATTTGTGAGCCCAGCCAAAGTAACTTTCGATAAACGATATATGCTAGTAGAAAGTGCAAAATCTATGGAATTGACACAAGATTTCGAAATATTATATCGTCACGTTATGTCAATTTTTTTTATTGCGGACAAGGGTACTCTTAAACTAAATTTCACCTGTCGGATGGTGATGATGAAGCCTGCTCACCTAGCAAAACCAATTCTTACCCATAGCAAATCATTCGACGTTTGTAGATTCCCATGATATAAGATGTTGGAAAAACAGACGCAGAAAGCGAATTTCACTCTTTGGCAGCAAAAAAGAGGAGATGAACCGCCTCGTGCGAGCATCTGGAACGTCCACCACATATGGATACAAGCCCGCACAATTTATGATAGAAGGGGGAGGGGGAATTAAATTTTACAACTCAGCACACTAACCAAAGTATAGTCTATAGAAAACCGAAAGACAGACCACTTAACGTCGGTGTTCCAAACTAAGTATCTTACGCGACGTAAGAGCCTCATCGACAATCAGTCGCCGAGCTCGGCGCTCGATTGAGTCCAAGGCCACCAAATGGCGTTTGGTGGAGACGCCGGTGAATCGATTTAGTCCAATTCCATATAATTTGCAATTTCTGCTAATATTATTGTTTATCAAATTTTGCTTTGTCGACTCTCTGATTTGTGTCTTATAAAGATGTGAAAATCTGGATTGACCGGCTAAAGGGATGTAAATCGGTTGAAAACAGTTATCAACTCAGTAATTTCTACGTTTCACATATAAATCATTCATGCATATACAAAAGATTTAGACTGAGACAACTATAACATAATTAAATGAGGCAACAAAAGACCGAAACATATCTCAAAAAGATGTATTCTATTAAAAAATTAGATTTTCAAGATATAAAGGCGAAGTTTAATTTATTGTTTTTGGGTGTTTGACTTTTTATTGATGATAATTTAGGATTTACAATCCGCATGGCATCTAATAGAAGTGTAATTAATAAGTGCCCCGAGGACGGTGACCAGCTGTTGTGCTGTTAACGTCGATATTGACATATAACCGCAAAATGGATACAAACACTAATATATCTCGACTCATCCCGAAAATATTTATAACACATCTGTCAAAAGATTCATTTTACGTACCCATGTCTATTTGTGAGCTATAAATTATGTATATTTATAAGCCGTGGCAGTGGCCGTTTTTAAGCCGTGGTGGCTGCCAGCAGAATAGAATAGCACCCCCCTCTTCTTGCTGAGGTGTCGTAAAAGGCGACTAAGGTATCTCTTTAACACTGCAATTTAATCAGGTGTTCAGAGAAGGAAAACTCGACCAAACCTGCATCCTGCTCCCTCCCGATCGTACTGGTTCTCCTTTCCATCGGGCCTGAGGGAGCTCGGACGAGAGAGTGCTTTTCTGGCAGCGCGTCCAGTTATGCACTTAAATATCTCCTGCGCAATTGACTGTTTCCGAAAACTGGACCTCGAATTTCTTAATCGGTGTTGGAACAGTCGCCGTGGCCGAAACCGGCTAGGACATCATCATCATCATATTTATAAAAGAAAACACAAATCTGCTATATACCGTTCTGATTTAGGAATAAATTATTCGTAAATACGGTTATTTAGCAGTTTAAGGTCTCAAGAAGCCATCTTTGCAAAATATACGTAATATTTGGAGATTATTAAGATCTTGAACCCAAACCGCCTTAGTGAAAATTGCAAATGTAATGCGAAAAAGCACTCGTGGTAATACAATCAGGCGCCAGAGATACTGGAGTGGCAGGCAAATTGGACAAGGTCTCACTGCAAGCGATTTCTTGGATTTTCTCTATAATAACGTACTTATTATAAACAAATCATTGGTTCTGTCGTTGGCTCTGATAAAACCATTAGGTTTAAGAATTTTTATGACCATGTAGAATATCTCATGTACTATTGTATTTTTTTATACTGACGCGATTAAGTGACTACAATACACCTGATGGAAAGTAGAGTAAGTAGTCTAGAAACAGCGGTGATCGTTAAGATACTGGATTCCATTGACAGTCGCCTCGTTCTGTCGGCCCACTTGTACCACGACTGAAGGTGTATGAATAAAATCATTAAGTCCTAGTTTATATTTATTTACGTTCGAACAATCCAGGTAGCGAGAATGGTGAAAAAGAATAAGAATCTATAAAATTTGCTATTCATGTGGACAATGGAAATAATTGTAGACAGCATAAGGACGTGCAGTGATTTTATTACGAATCATTATATGTTGTAAACTCCGAGCATAGACGTTGATTAGGTTTTGCAAGGTGGCTATTGATCATTGATTACAGGGCTCGCCTTGGAGTTTTTAGCCAATACTATGTTAGTCCGGCACATCTCAGATGCAAACCCCCTACGTGGCACGGCAAGTCCTATAATAATTTTTCTCATGTAAATAAATCACTCTAATAATGCGTCACAACTCAGCAGCTATTGTTTTCCCTAGCCCGCGCTCAGCGAGACTGCACCTCACGCCCACGCGGGCAATTTCTCCGTTCGCGTCGGTGGATAATCTGAAATTTATACAGCTAACCGCCGCAGGGCGATCAGTGGTGCGCATTATCTTATAAATAAAATTAGTTTTTATGCGCGTGAAGGGCGCCTAGAGAATATTTTGTTAGTCTAGGTGCCTACGGTGTTAAATTACATCATCAGCTATTTTTCTACATAATTTATTTTGCCAGTCGACGAGTTTTAAGACTTGTACTATAGTACAATTATTTTAATTAATGTGAAAAAGTAGATTGTGTAGAAATGAAGGAAAAAAAAGAGACAATAGGACACTGATTTCGGGCTTATCTCTACACACTCTTAATGTCAAGCATAATTTATTGAATTACGAGTATAAACAGAAAATACTGGTACAATATATCGAGGGGTGAAAGGTTATTTGGTTTAAGCGACATTTTTGGTGATATCTATAATATAAAAATGAATCGCTAAATGTGTTGATAAGCGCGAAACTCGAGAACGGCTGAACCGGTTTGGCTGATTTCTTTTTTGTTGTGTTTGATGAAGTCTGGGGAAGGTTATTACGGAGAGAAATTTTATAAAAATTGTCTGAAAAAGTCTAAAAACAACACTTTTTTATATTCTCATACAAAAAATTCGTAATAATATTTAAGTGTCAATTTGAACTTTAATAACATACCATAAAGTTTAAATGTTAGTGGACGGGTTCCGGGAAGGCAAAACAATTGAGTGACGTTAGTATCGTATAAATATTATCAATATTTGTCAAATATAGAAGATATTCACTAGAAATAATTTATATGGAAGGACAACGTTTGCCGGGTCAGCTAGTACAGTAATATATATATTTTTGGAAACGGTAAAAAACGCTGATTCCGAAAATATATTACTATATCACCAAAAAATGTCACTTAAACCATATAGTCTTTCTTCGCCCCTCGATATAATTCTAATTATTTGTCATAAATTTGTTCTTCTGTAGAACTTTGTAATTTCGTTTAGTAGCAGTTTTACTTAAAAGGTGCTAAGTAGTACTAAGGCCAGTATTAAGGACTAAATTCCCAAAAACCCTTTTCTTGTTGTACGTTGTAATAGCTTAATAATTACGCGAGGTAATTTGGAAAATCACAACAGACAATAATAAAAAAACAGCAAATTATATACACTGTTTTTAAAACTAGATCTCACTATCCATTAATGTGACACATGATCACAAAAGGGAAATCAAATAATTAAAAAAATACGAAATGGAAGATTTGAGTTGTATATATGTAAATGCGTATTCATTTTAGTATATAAATACACCGCACACGTAAACATACTATAGTTCAATTAAGGTGCAGCGCAAGTTCAGCCCCGACGGTTCAGTACGCCGTGACCCCAAGGTATTTTAGACAAACAGCGTAGACACGGCCTGGTAAAATGTACAGCAAACAAATTATGCACGTCCCATGTAGGAGAAAACTATGTTAAAATTCCATAGTAAATTTTATTTTCACTATAATAGTTGTACTTATAAAAAAACAAACATAATTCTTAATAAATATATAACCTAGTGCACTGTATATAGAGTGAAAAACCTCGTGGAAAAATAATTAAAAAATCTACTTTAACTATGTTAAGAATAGGTTAAAGAATACAATTAACGTGGCAAAGAAAATTAAAAAGTTATGGGGACAGCGCCTTAAAACACATGATTTATATACATATATTTAGTCTTTTATTAAAAAAATCTAGTATCTGGTACTTATTATATAATTATGTCCTTCTAGGTATGGGAGAATCTGTGCCTAAAACTTTTTCTGAAGGGTTGCCTGAAAAGATTCACGGGCTTACGGAGATATCAAAATAAAATTAATATTGTACATTATTGAGTAGTTCTGGACAATCTACATATATAAATAATTACAATTTTAAACAAGAAGACTAGATCGGAAATATCTCGATTTTCTATGTGGACTTTGTTCAAAATTTAATATAGCTTGAGTACCAATTTTTTTTATATGTAAACAATAAACTAAGCCTTTCATAAAACGCTTTGGAATCCGTTCAATACGGAGATTTTTCGGAGCATTATCCGCTTATATATCGTGCTTCTAAATTCTCTACACACCATCCCGTCATCAATTCAACTTCCAATTACTTGAGATTGGTTGAATTGAGAACCTATTTGCATCATATCAAATATTAACAAGCCCACTGGCCTATACTATATGTGAGTTTAATTAAGAATCAAGCATTTCGGGCTTGTATGCTGTAGGCCGACAGAATCTGAGAGCCGTGTGTATCACGCGCTTTTCTAAGCACGCTGATCTCAAGTCACCGAGTTGCGAAAACTCCAATTACAGTTTGCTACGAAGCCTACCCACTGTTATTAATTGGGCTTATTTAAACTTTATATCCTCAATAATAAGGTAACGATTCGCTTGTCGAGAGAACACAGGAGGCGGAGCGGGGGACGTGAAGGTTAGATTTCAAAGGAAGTGCCCTTACTGTGTAACAAGGTTTGGATGGAGGTCGATGACTTCTGGGATGAGGAAAGCTTTTTTGGGGGACTATGATTATCCAATATCTGAATTTGGTCAATAATTGTCTTAACTTTAACACCATAAGTTTTTATAATTTCATCGGGCAAGAAGTCGTTTAGGCTTTAGATCGTTTTTTTAATGACTTGTCAATCTTGATAAAAAAATATTGCAAATTACTCAGAGCATTAAAAGCTCTTCGTTCAATACACCATACCATATCGTGACCGTGCTATAAACGTATCAGATGTATAGAACAAAATGATAAGGCCTGTACAACGTGCCAGCAGCGTTACAAACGCGTTAGAAACAGGTACGAATGGATTAATCGCGTGCATTCTCCTATTGTCACCTAGTAGTTTGGCAACATCGCGTGCTGTGCTGTGAGCGTATCAGTGTCGGCAAAAACTACATGCTTGACACGCTAAGGTTTTGATCGGTGACGGAACAGTGTAGTGGGCATACTCTCATATCTATACAAATATTTTTTGCCTAATCCGTTTACAGCACGGTCATGACATGATACAGTATAATTTTGAAATCGTAGCCATTCAGGTCGAAGGCTCTGAATGACTCTATAGAAGTCGGTATAAGGCTATGAAGCGTTCTGCTGAAATTTACTGTCTATCGTCGGTGCACGCAGCGTCTCCTCCTCGAGATTGAATTGGATCTGAATGGAGATGAGTTGGATACGGGAGCTCGCTCCCCGTTAATGCGCAGAAGCAGTTGTCATGGCCGTGGAATTTTAGTCAGCATAAGCCGAACCTCCCCCTGTGCTGCCGGGAATGTCATATATAGATTTTCTCCAGGTAAAATAACAATACGGTACAATGTGTCAAGTCTATTAACGTGACTGGATACAGTATCCATCTCACAAGAGTGGAACCAAAAATTCACTATGATCTATTGTGATGTCTTATTACTTTTACAATTGTTTTTATATTAGTATTATATTATAATTGGAGATAGGTAAATTAAATCTCTTCTATATTTGGTAGATTAGCTTCTTTGTTCTATGATTTAAAACGTTTTAATTATTGCAAAATTCACTGATCCGTTTACGCTAAAGAAAAAAAAAGCAGCTTTAGCAATATTGCTCCGATATAATTCCATTATATTAAATTCCATTATTCAGTAATGTTTTCTTCCAAAATTCACAAAATCGCATTACGTATCGTCGATAGCTAAATGGAACATAAATCTCGCTTTATGAAATTCATGTCGTTTTTTAGGCGCCCGCTAAATTTATGGCGCCTCATTTATAATTTTTATAGGCTTCGAAGCTGTGATCGTTTCGTTTTTATTTTCATGTTTCAATAAATATCACTCGTTACTTGGAATCGTAATACATTGTAATTAAATTGATTTTTAATCGAAGTAAAACTATACTTTGAAAAGCTACAACCGAAGATACCGCTCGATCTTAATTAACAGCATGATTTGTTTTTTATTGTATATACATTTATTTGTACACTTATATCATCACGCTATATCCTTCTCGGGGTAAGCAGGGATACATTAGTGACTGTATCCACTTTGCGCTTATATGTCGTGCCCAACGTGACCAGTAGCGCAGCTGGTCGCCGTTCTCACAGCACCAGTACACATGACATTTTTATTAGATGCCATGCGGGTTATCTTACAATGATTTCCTTCACCGGTGACCATGTGATGCCTAAATCTGTACGTAATCTGTAAAAACCCAGACGTACATGCCGGGATTAGAATCAACGAGCATTCGCGTCGCCGCGCTTGGCTTCCAGTCCCTTAATTCTTTAGGCCACTGCAGCCTATGCGTTGGTATCTTTTCTTTTTTCATAATATTAAAATTATATTACCTACTAAAAATATGAATCGAAATGGGCTCTGACTAGATTATTTCGTCATTAGAATCCTAGCTGGATTGACGATAAAAAATGACTCGTTTATATAAAAGATCCTGATTCGACAGTCACTATTTCACTCCTGATGGTAAGCCTAGTGCAGTCTAAAAAACGACAACAACTATCTATAGTTTAGAAAAACCCATCGGTAGTCGCAGTGATCATGCCGGCCTACACAAATAACTCTTCACGCTACGCTTAAAGGACCCCATATCATAGGATGGTGGGAGCACGCTCGCTGGAAGACCATTCCACAGCTCAACGACGCGGTTGTGGTAAGAGTTAGAGAACCTCTCAGTCCTAGCCGGGATATGAGTTTTCGTATAGCTGCGTGTATATTACATCATTCTTAATTGCAGATAAGCTTTCTGAAGTTATATTATCAAACTGTTTTCCAGCTCTTTTCCTGAATTATTAGGTACAAAAAAGGTAGAGCTTTAAATTAAATATTAATTGTTTATATAACGTTACTGGTAACTAACGCAAAACCTCTTAAAGGAAACTTAGGTACATCAAGACAAACAACTTTTGTTCTATGACTTTTGCCAAAACTTATATACTTATAAAAGATATATATTTTTTTAGTTTTAGTGGGGATTTCTATCAGTCGTTAGCTCTATGTTTAAAGTTCAGTCAGCTGATGCTACGAAACCGTCTGCCCCAGTTGCATCGCGCCGCCGTTCAGAGTATTAAAAAGATCAGAACTGAAAATTTGATTTATTTATTTTTTTTGTATGGGGAAAAAAAGATTGAATTATAAAAAGTCGTAAAACAAAAGTTGTTGGTCTTGATATACCAAAGTCACCCTTAAGAGCTTTTGCGTTAGTTACCTGTATCTCTGTATATATTATTCGTTGCAAATGACCCCTTTTGCTATGGCAGGCCTTGCTGCAAAGTGTTTCGCAGGAAACAGAGCTCCGTGCTGAAAGTGCGCAAATGAAACGCGCGCAGTCGTGCATCATGTAGGGCCAAAGTTTTGGCTCAAAACGCTTTTTCATTAGTTTTCAGAAGAAAAATAATACGGGTGCATAAAATATCATCCACCGGGTACAGGCGGCGTTTTTAGCCGGTGTCTATAGCCACCGATAGTAGCGAAAGGGTTTAAAACAAAAGTTGTTGGTCTTGATATACCAAAGTCACCCTTGAGAGGTTTTGCGTTAGTTACCTGTATCCCTGTATATATTATTCGTTGCAAATGACCCCTTTTGCTATGGCAGGCCTTGCTGCAAAGTGTTTCGCAGGAAACAGAGCTCCGTGCAGAAAGTGTGCAAATGAAACGTGCGCAGTCGTGCATCATGTAGGGCCAAAGTTTTGGCTCAAAACGCTTTTTCATTAGTTTTCAGAAGAAAAATAATACGGGAGCATAAAATATCATCCACCGGGTACAGGCGGCGTTTTTATCCGGTGTCTATAGCCACCGATAGTAGCGAAAGGGTTAAAGCAACAGCACGTAAAAACCCCCAGTAATCCACTCAGCGCAGCATTCAGGAATGAATCACTATCAGATATTTTACCTCCGACGAGAGGCCAATCCAATCCAATTTGCCGAACGCTGTATCCGAATTTGCACTATCCATATTTGCACTAGGGATGTTACATAAACAATCCAATATCCGAAAAAGAAAACATATCGGTATTCAGTAGCAGTAGAATATATTTTTTTGTATGTATCTGTATATTAATAATAATAATGTTCATGGTATGTGTATGTAGTATATATATTTGCAGGTGAATGTGTGTGTTCTTGTGTATGTGCATATCATAATTTATGATACCTTGAACTTCGTCTCTGAAGCTATGTATCTATACTCTATTAATCTCTTACTCACTATTTTCGCGTGTTGACACAATAAACGGACGTCAGCTGAAAATCAACGCTGACTGGTTCAATTAGTCGCAGGTTCGAATCTCGGTGCATACCTCTGGGGCTTTTCAAATTACGTACGGATTTAGTTACCACATGCTAACCGATGAAGGAAAACGTCGTGAGGAAATCCGCATGACATCCGATAAATATGTCATATCTACTAGTGCTGTGAGAACGGCGATCAGCTGCGCTACTGGTCACGTTGGGCACGACGTATAAGCGCAAAGTGAATACACCCATTACCGTATCTCTGCTCACCCCGTAAGTAATAATGGGCGATGATATATTATTATTGTTGTTTTTTTATCCATACACAGACATTACTCATATAAAAGTGCAGTGCATCGGAAATTTTGAAAGCACCACGAAAACACAACAGATTTTATCCGAACTGAAGACTTGAATAATCTGAATATATAAAAAAAGTCCCACAACGAAATCGGACCACTGCTTTGTATATCCGCATATTCGAGATCACATATCTCTAATGACACTAATTTGCGAACATTCGAACGTGCAAGTTCAACTCTACCAAATATACAAACACACACACACACATATATTATATATCTGATATTCCTGAAGCTTTCATTTAAATGTTTTTTTTTTTTGTATTAATTTTATTTATGTTAGATGTTCCGGTCATTGACTTCATATTTTAGTTTGTTATTCATAACGTGAGCTATAAACACGTGTTTAATAAGGGGTCTTTAACGTGATAAATATGTTATCAATTATAAGAAAATAACACGAAATAAATTACGACACATCTATTTTATATGAGAAATGAAATGCGATATAATTCCAATAAGCCCTTCATTTTCATATTTCCAAATGCTTTAGAATTGTCAAAAAAAAAAAATCTACCACCGTTTCGGAAAGCAGAATCTACCGAGAAGAGCCGATAAGAAACTGGTAGTTGTTCTGCACAACATAATGAGGTACAATTATATACGAGTAATACACAAAACAATGGATGTCCCCTGACAGAAATTGTATACATTAAGACCACGCACTTTTATCATTTAAACAGTCGTTGACGGAATAATATGCCTTTTATAGCATATTTGTTTTAATTTAAAAAAAATGGTGATAACTCTAAGATGGTATCAGGTATTGTATTGTATAGGCGAATACCGTCTAACTTATCCAGGCGAGAGCGGTGTGTGACGTGTTCCCGCACACCGCTCCAAGACTACTTATGAGGAGAGCGATGGGTGCCCCTTCACTTAGCCCCTCGTAAACACAGAGGTGAGGCCTACAGAATAGGCCTGACGTCATCGCGGGCCGGAGAAGTGGACGCTGCTGTACCTCCGGTCCCGGCTAGACGGAGAGAAGGAACACCCCGGGGGTTTTAGTCGGTGCAAGTCCGACACACCGGGGGGCGACCCTCATCGCCCTCTCAGGTCCGTCAGGGATTTCCACCGGGTTAAAAAAAATAGGCGAATACCGAGCCCCATGCAAGAACCATGAACCTTTTTAAGCTGGTAATTAGGTAACACTTATTTGTGTTCATATCTATTACTAGCTGATCCGGCAAACGTAGTTTTGCTATATAAGTTATTGTAATATCTTCTAAGATGTTCATTGAAATTAAGTGATGTCAAAGACAAGTTTGTTCACAATTAAATACTCTTAATCAACAACACATTTATTTGGATAAAGATTAATATTATTACGTTGATACAATTCTTAACAAATAATGCATTAATTTCGACCAAATTTTATTACTATAAAAACGGTTCTAGTAAGTTAATCTTAAAAGATAGACATATACTGTCTTATCAGGTATCTTGAACCGTTTTCGCAGCGCACGCAATGGAAGCCCTCAAGAATGAATAATTTTCCCCGTTTTTTTTCACATTTTCCATCATTTCTTCGCTCCTAATAGTTGCATCGTGATGTTATATAGCCTAAAACCTTCCTCGATAAATGGTCTATTCAACACAAAACGAATTTTTCAATCCGAACCAGTAGTTCCTGAGTTTAGCGCGTTCAAACAAACAAACAAGCTCTTCAGCTTTATAATATTAGTATAGATTAACACTATGACCATCACTACTCACCAAAACAGACGCAGATTACATCGCATGTACATAATACTTGCGTAAAATATTGCGACGGACCTGTTAAAACACCGAACTCATTAAAACTTTCTCTAAGCGAAACTCTAGTCCTTAAGCTATAAAAATAGCACGAACAGATCCCTCTAGCAAAATGAAAATGGTTTTCAAATCAAGAGCACTATCATAGAGTAAAATGCATCGTACTAAGTATTCGTAATAATAGAGAGGTAAGTGCTTCATCTAGTCTGAATTTAGTCTAAAGTTAGCACAAAGCCCTGCGAGTGCTCAGGCATGGCGCTGAATATTCGATAATGTTACCCTCCCACGGTTGCAAGGGGGACAGCGTAAAAGCGGGAAGGTTTAGTGGAACAGACAAGCTTTGTTTTAGCGTATTGAACAATTGTTAAACTATACATCATATTTTATATTCTTTAGAAAACAAATTACGTTAATGTTACAGTCTCACAATAAATTTAGAATTTTCTATTTGTTTATGCAATGACTGAAATAATTTTAAAAATATAGATGTAGAGCTTATTTAGGGCGGCTTGCACTAAAAATTTAATCTAGTTAAGAGTTATATAAAATGCTATTTAGCACTGATATTTAGTATTTATTGTCTTGTACTAAATCAAAATCTAGTTGTAACAACACTTAAACTGAAATCATCATGAAGATGGAATCAAACCAATTCAATTAATAAGTGTTTTATACAAGCTTAAACTAGATTAATTCGTTAGTGCAAGCCGCCATCCAGGCTTTGTTATTATATAGCCGGGCAGAAGACTTGAGGGAGTCTGCTGTCCGGATGAGAGGGTGGCGGTGTGCAGTGTCCGGCGCGCCGCCTGTGAGATAGGTATTGGAAGGGTGGGCTCTTTACCCCTACCCCTCCTAAAGAGGTAGCCTCGACAAGGCATTTCGCTCTCCGGGCGTCTGGATGAATTTGGTTTCCCAGGCTCAGGTGGAGCGATTAGAGGGACACGCCGGGGTTTTTAGTCAGTAGGAATCTGACACATCGGGGTTGCTGCACTCACAGCGGCCCTGATGGTCCTATGCAGGATTTTCCCTCGACACACCAAAAAAAAGCTTTGTTATTATAAATAGTATATTGGTACGAGAAAAAAGTTTTCTAACTTGGTAAGCATAAAGTTTATTACAGTCATGTAATAATAAGTAGATAGTAGAAAAAATGTGTTAATTATATTGTATATAAGTTGCCAACACTGCCTTTCAACTATGGAAATTGTAATTAAATGTTTTTTTTTATTTAATTTTTGACACTAATATCAGAATATAATATTTAAAAAATCATAATGAAATTAACATAACATTTTACAAAAGTTACATGCTGTCAATTCACAAAGGATGTCAATGAAATTACATAATAAATCAACTACAAATTAACTAAAACCTAGACGGAATAATACGCAGAAGAACGTATATAATTACGACCATAAATAAACAAACGGAACAACCAATATCTCTAATGTATTTCACACAAATGAAAGCCTTTTATTCAATGTAGTTACGAGTAACATCCATCTCTTACAAATATTAAACGAAAGAAAGTGACATAGAATCCATGTTCCACTATACTATTTGACAGTACAATCTAGATTTTATGCCTCAGACTACAAAGGATATAATAGTCGACACGATGTAGGTAAAATGTTCTTAAAGAAAACGGAAAATAGTCCTTATTTTGATAATGTTTGAATTGTTTTTCCTTTATATCGTAACTGCGAACTCCCTTGGGGTTTGTGCGTTGATCGATTGAGTTCCTATTGTAGTTAAATACGATATCTGTTAACATTGTTACTTAAACAGAGTTATCAACTCTTTTATTACGGGATTATCATTATTTCAATTGTTTTTTTAATTATTTACAGGTGAACACTGGCCCTCAATCACACCTGGTGGAAGAAGAGGATGTCTCCGAAGATTGACCACGTCCGCCCAACAAATGCCTATTCAGCGTTCTCTTAAATGCTTCCAAGTCATAAGAACGTGGTAACATGGTCGCTTGAAGCATATTTCACTCCTTAGCTGTTCGTATGATGAATGTAGAGGCGAATCTCTTCTTGCGGATATAAGAAACGTTCATCACACACTGATGGTATACTGCATACGGCAAGCATATAGTCTGGATAATACAACTTGTAGCCGAAATTCGGCCAGAAATTATAAGCTTTATCGTAAATATAAACACATTATTTTGTTTTAAGGGTTAATTATTGCACGGTACCTTTTGAAGGATAAAAATTTTATTCTATTCCCTTCCTTTTTATAATAACAATAAAACGTCAAAACAATTTTTATTGGCACATGTGTCAATTTAAATGAGTATTAATTAACTACATTATGCAATTATCATTTTGGCTGTGGTGGCCTAGTGGATAAGAGACCGGTTTCCATACGCGGCAACGCAAATGGTCTTAGGTTCGAATCCCGTTAAGTACCTCTGGGTTTTTCCAGATAACATACGGATTTAAGCACCACATGCTCACCGATGAAGTAAAAAATCATGAGAAAGCCCGCATGACACCTGATAAACATATCATGTGTAGTAATAGTACTGTGAGAATGACGATCAGCTGCACTAGTGGTTAGGTTGGGCACGACATATAAGCGCACAGTGGATAAAAGCACTATTGTATCTCTGCTCACCCCGTAAGCAATATAGCGTAACGACATATTACTTATACCGCTTCGCTTCGCGAGTTCGTACGCGTGGAGAGGATGAATGATGAAAGGGTGACGAAAAAGACATATAAATATAATTGTGAGCGGAAGTAAGAACCGAGGCCGAAATAGACTTAGTTGCACAGAAAAAAAAATATATATATATATATACATATATATATATATATATATATATATATATATATATATATATATATATATATATATATATATATATTCTAAAGTGATCCTCAATCAAAGTTTGCTACTGCTTACGTTCAAAAAGCCAAAAACACCGATATCAAAGAAAACCTTGAAAGTAAAATCAATGTATGTTTCAATAAGTTCTGACCAACTTAGCTAAATAAACAAAATTAAAATTATACAACGTATATTGTAATAAAGTATAGACTTTAGACACCCTAGATAATTAAGTTTTTGTTATAAATGTATAATTAATAAAAAAAAATTTTGTTCAATCAGATTTCGTTTTGTGGAAGCAAACTCGAGGTGAAATTAATTTATTTTAAGGAGAATGCGCACTTAATATGTAGGGTTTATAGTTCAATCTGATTGGGCCCAAGTAATGTAACTTAATAAATATCTTCATAAAAACTATTAACTACAATAGATTCAGATAATGATTCTAAGCAAACAAATATCTAAAACTTTCCTATTTGCCTGTACATTTCTCAAAGACTCGATCGAAACACTGATAATGAAAATGGGCATGTGTATTGAATTGATCAGTTCTGATTTTCCCACTCGGCCTGTGAAGATGTATCAATATGCACGAAGCGGCGTTTAACTTTGGCTCGGGGCATCCCTTGTGTTTCGAAGCATGATTGATTGGTGTATCGGGATGGAGGCAATTCATTACGCAAGTGGACGTTTAACCTTTAGAATTAATTAACTACACACTAGCTGGTTTTAAGAATAAACAACTAAATTTCGTCGGTTCAATAAATAAGAGAGAGGGTTGGGAGTCGAAGCTGCTCGCGTCCGTAGGCTTTACCCTAGTTTCCCTACACGTGACTCCTGGGTGGTGCTAAACGAGCAGCAGCGAGGTGGTAGGGCGTCGGTGCCCGTCTGGATCGCGACCACAGTACATGGGTGTGAAGCCCGTCATAGTGACCAGTTTCGGCTTGTCGCGTTTCGGGATCAGCTTGTGTATATCCAGTAGCTCATATACCTAGAGACCTTCAGTCGTGGTATATGTGGGCCGACATGACGATGTTGACTATCAATGAATATTTATCCTTTGATAGTCGCTTTCGTTTTTGGACTACACTGTACTTACCATCAGGTACTCTGTAGTCACTATGTCGAGCCAGTGTAAAAAAATAATAATAATAATACTAAGCATCTTGAAGCGCTGCAACTTTTTTTTTGTTAACCCGGTGGAAATCCCTACGGACCGTCAGGGGAGGTGGTGAGGGCCACTCACCCCCGGTGTGTCGGACCTGCCCCGACTAAAACCACCAGGGTGACAGCATTGCCCTCGCTTCGCTTTCGCCGAGCCTGGGAATCCGGTTACTTCCGACGGCTCGGGGAGCGGGAAGCGCTGCAGCTGCGTTGAGGTATAGCCTCCTGCGTTGAGGTATAGCCTCGCCGAGCGTTTTCTATCGTCTGTATCACGGTGAGTGTTCTGAAGAATTTAACCTTGTTCCACCCTCTCCCTTCCATAAAAAAACGCATGCGTATTTGCGTTGTCACGGCTGTAGGGTAACTCATATCCGGGCTAGGTCTATGAAGTTTTCTCTAATTGTTCTTTAGCTGAGTCAATAAGCTGTGGAATGGTCTTCCGGCGAGCGTGTTCCCACCGTCCTATGATATTGGGTCCTTTAAAAGAAGCGTGAACAAATATTTGCGCAGGCCGGCATGATCACTGCGACTATTGTTTTTCATTCCTGCTGATAGTGGTAGTGGTTTTTTTACTGCACTATATTTGCTATCAGGCGTGATGTGAAAGTTATACCGATTCAGGTAAAAAATAATAATTTATTTAATAATAATATACACGCTATATCCCTTTCAGGGTGAGCAAAGTCATATAAGTAGATGTATCCACTTTGCGCTTGTATATCGTACCCAACGTGACCAGCAGCGCAGCTGATTGGCGTTCTCAGGGCATTTAAACATGACATTTTTATTAGATGACATACGGGTTTCCTCGCTATATTTTCCTACACCGGTGAGCATGTGGTACCTCAGCTCGTACTTAATTGGCGAAAATCCAAAGGTACGTTCCGGAATTCGAACCTACGATAATTTGCGTTGGCGCATATGGATACAGGGACTCTCATCCACTAGGCTACCACAGCCGGTCATTTATTCTCTAATTAAAAACCATTTTATTTTATTTATGTTGTACTTTGGTCCAAAATTATGTACTTACAATAATATTAAGTATTAAACAATAATTACTATGAAGGCCGGGTTGTTTAAGAATATCGCAGACAAAAATCTTTGGAAAAATATTGTCAGTTACGAAGCGTCTTTACGAAAACTCGGATAATATCAAAGCAAAGGATAGGATTAATCTATTTGTTCGATTTTCATGAAAATAATCTATTCATAGCATTATGTTTATCCTGTTATATTTCGACGAGAGATTTGGAGAAAATCCATGACAAAACAATCATATTATTTCTTCTGCTTCACTTGAGCGTGAGATCAGGGCAAAAATATTTTATTACATTTTACTAAATATACCAAAAGAAAAACGCAAATAATAAAAATTTACATAACAATATATATTCACGATCTAACCTCCTTGGGAGTTACAAAAATTAAGTTATATTTCTACTTATGTATATACATAAACATATGTCGCCGCCCCGCACCCACACGTTCACCGGTGATGGAAAACATCCTGAGAAAACCCGCACGGCATCTAATAGAAATGTTATGTGCACTAGTGCTGTGAGAACGGCGATCAGCTGTGCCACTGGTCACGTTGGGCACGACATAAGCGAAGATTGGATACAGCCACTAAAGTATCTTTGCTCATTATGAAAAGGATATATGTTAGCATAGATGGGTAAAATATAATCAGATTAATGAAAAACAATTACGATTACATTTTGCGGTTTTCATCATTAATAGGACTGTATTTTGCCCATCTATGTTGTAAACACTACGGAATCCTCAATTGCATACTTATTTATGACTCCTTAATGATTTAAAGGGCTTTAATCATGATTACAGAGCAATAAAATTAAAATTATGACTACATTTTGTAATCGTTAATCACTAACCGGCAGTGACGTGCATAGGGTATTCGGACAGGGTAGGCAGAATTCGCGTTATTAATTTGAATATTATATTACGATAGTAAATATTATATTGCTTTCATAGATAAGATAGGTGACGTGAATATAGAATAGATTTTAATATATATGGTTCCTTTTTTGATTAACTTTAAGGAATTTAGTCAAGACTTATTTATCCTCAGAGCATGCAGTGCTTCCATGCATCTAAGTAATGAACGCTACTGTTAATCAGATTACATTTTGCCCATCTCTGTATGTTGTTGCATGTTATTAGCATGACGGTATGTTATTATATTTTGCAATAAATGACTTGACACAACATAAACCCGGACTTAAGTTAAAACTTGTTTTTTAATAATACCCTAAACCTCCATTGACTCATATACCTTGTAATTATTTATTCATAGAATACAACGCGAGGCTGCATCTTTTATTTATCCCCGCGTAATGAACACGAGTCACGCTTCGACATGAAAGGTGACGAATAAACAGAATTATTCATAAGGACATAAAACGGGACCTGTAAATGATGGCCGGGGGAAGAGGGATGTCAAACAATATTTTTCTTTAATTCTCTTTAAGGTTCAGAGGGGCGTGGGAGTGACTTAAAACTCAACAGCCTCTGACCTTCCAAGCCTGACGTACTTAGAGAAATTAAAAGCAAAAAGTTTGGATCCCACTCATATCTACTTTATTTTAGAGTTCCGTAGCCCAGAAAGACAAAACTGTCGATATATAGTAGTTCTCTTTATGAGCCAATTTAAGTGACAGTAATGTAAAAAACAGATGATCTTTGGAGCAGGCAGGTTCTTGAATGGACATCGCAGATCAGCAGATGTAGCGTGAGGCGCCCCCCGGCAAGGTAGAGTGATAGCTGCGGAAAGTGGACGGAATGGATTTGACGAAGAGCCGAAGACCTGGCTTAATGGCGCTTGTTATGAGCGGCCTGTGCCCAGCAGTGGATTAGGGCGAGCTGATAATGAAATTGATAATTAAAAAAAAAACAGTCAATTTTATAGAATCACTACGTTGTTTGTCTGTCCATCAATATCCTTTTTCTGTGTATTAATATAAGACGCTGCAATCTCTAAAAGCTATGAAAAAAATTAAATTTCTAAGTTAACGCAATCAAAAGATATATCCATTTATGTCTACTGCTACATTTATGTAAACTATCTACTCTTATTCTGTACCTATGCCCTAAAAAGAATCTAATGTAGAAATTTCATGTTTCTAGCTTCTCATAAAAATAATATTATGAAAGAAGATAAGGATCCTCGGTGTGCGATTCCGACTCGCACTTGGCTAGCTTTTTTGTTATCACCATTGTATGTACGTATTCTAGCATATTCTAAGTCACTGTCGTTCAACTCGGTCGGCAGTGTACCATTATAAAAAGTTATCATACCGGGGTATAGGTTTTTCCAAGGGTCGCAAGGGCCGGGGCTCATTATTTCTCTCCAGCGAGGGCGGAGCGCCGGCGCGTCGTAATTGCCCTCGTTTCCCATTGTTGCGTCGCTCCACATGGACGAGTTTATTTCCAAATGCGTCCTACGTGTCTTGAATACCAGACAGGAGTTGTCATGTTCCACTACGATACGAGATAATGACCCTGCATGACGTACGCGAGAGACGCTCGTTACGGTTTTATCGGATTTTTTTACTATATTTGCTGGTAACACAAGTACGGATCTAGTGGGTACTCTGTTTTTACTGTACTCAGTACTCGAGCAGCTGTCACAGACTGTTGGATAAGGGACCAGTATCCAAGTGCGGCAACGCGAGTGTTGAAACAACTTGATATCAGTGCCAACGACATCTATATAAAAAGTAATATTTTTTTATTTCTTACTCGGCATTGTGACTGCATAGGAAATAAATGTCTAAGCATCATTGACACGCGGGCTTTACAACATTGCTTTCGGGGTGAGCAGAGATACATTAGTGGTTATATCCACTTTGCGCTCATAAGTCGCGCCTAACGTGCCCAGTAGCGCAGCTGATCTCCGTTCTCACAGCACCAGTACACATGACATTTCTATTAGATGCCGTGCGGGTTCCCTCACGATTTTTCCCGACATACTCAGCTCTCACTATCGTACAAAACGGGCACCAAACCCTCTCTATGCACTGTTACTCTAATGTTTTTACTTTTCAAAATATATGATTATTAAATAGACGGCAGCACAACAACTTCATAAAAACTAAATTGCAATATAGAAAATATTTACAGTAATAAATAGAATGGACTGTAAAACACAATTCGCTACGAGCACCTACGAAAGTGCTACGATTTTTGTGACAATGATAATGTGCCAGCTCGTTTCACAATCGTTAACCAAAATTGAGCTTTAAACCGTGTGACATACAGTATATATAAGTAAAAAGGTTTGGAGGTCAACTCGCGCGTCCCGTATGTCGTGTTTATCAATCTATCTAATAATATGCACCGTATCTAGCATAGCTTAAAGTTCAATTTTTAATTAACGAGATTGTAATTTGATGCGCTGAAGGTCAGACGCTGAAGAGGCTAGTGGGCTTGAAGCATAAGGCCGCATTTACACGAGGTCATTTGTTAAGACATTCCACTAAGCCAATTAGTTCTAAAAGTTAGAAATCGTTCTGATTTTCACATAATCATATTATGGTCCAAGATTCCAGGCCCACGTCATTTTAGAATAATTAAAATTTTGTGAATTACTAGCTTCTTTTATTTCGGCAGGACAATTTGCTGTGTTTGAGAAAGGCCTTTGCAACTACATCGGGCGATGAGGATGAGCACTTAAGGTGATCATTGAGCGAGTTATTGGTTGGGTGGCAACGCAAGGAGCCAGCCAAGATAACAATCTAACAGTGATCAACTAAGGTTTCGGAAGAGACTAATTTGAGAAGAAACGCCGAAAGAAACTCAAGGCTACGTCAGAGTGGAAACGCATCACGGAACGTAAATGCACCGGTTATTGACAGTTAACAACAATTATCCTTTTTCGGCGACGCCGGTGTCGTGGAGTTAATCTGATGCTCCTGTGAACCTCGCTGTTTTGGGATCTGCAGCTGATAACGCCGCGGAAATTAGATTGTCGTGATCAAACAGGACAAGAATTAATAGCAAAATAAGGAGTTAAGACGGTATGCGTACTTGCTAGTTTGAAAGCTGGGTTATTTTAGAAGTAAGAGGTGCTAAAGGTATAGGAGACACGTAATATGATTTTAAAAAGATTTAATTATTTTTGATTGAAAATAAGTTTGACAAAGATAGAATTTCGGACAAGCGTGAACCACCAAAATTACTCATAAGATTATTTGCAATCTATTTGACATTCTACCTTCTAATCTATATAGAAAATTTTAGAATTCAACGCGAAGCTATTATAAGGCTTGGTAGCTCCGGAGCCCCGGGGCGCGATCGCTTCCACTTTAAGGAACGGTGGCCTAAATCGCTTGCTCTCCGCCCCCAGAAGCCGCATCGAGAGGGCGGAGGCGGAGTTACATCAAACACGGCTCAAACACACATTAGCGTCGAAACCTCTCCAAATCGTTCCGAAGGTTTTCAAGAGTCATTATTTACAGTTACGTAGGTTTTACTCCAACTATTATAACATAAGGGACAATTCTCGCAAATAAATTTATAATGAATCTGGAAAAACGACAATTCGTGTTGCCGCTGATTGGTACCGGTCCGTTATCCATTAGACCATCACAGCCCACAAACGACATCTTTTGGTACAGAAAAGCTACAAAAACCGAATTTCGTTTTGTTTGACTTCCCCAAATATTTATCCAAACATAACATTACCCGAATATATCAAACAATGTACAAAACACAAAACCATAAGAAATATTTACACAATAAATAAACTTGAGTTTTCACGTGGACCGAGCGGTTATAAATAACTGCTAACAACGTACCCCGGGGTCGCTACCCCTAGGAACAACAATGTGTGGAACCGAACAGGCCGTGCCCCGCGGGAGGCCCCACAAATGCTTTTCCCGACAAATATTTAAAAGAATTTATCCTCCATAAAAACTGACAGAGTTTTTATTTCAAATGGTTTCAAATGGCAAGAACATAGATCGGTTGAATGTTGGAATGTCAAGTTCCTATATAAGGTCGGCGATCCCTCAAGCTGGAGAAAAATAAATAGGGATAGTAATTGATTTGGCACAAAACACATAAGAACATAATAAAGATAGTGACTGCAGAATACCAATAGCAAACCGCCAGAGGGCTTGGACAAAGTAACTTTCGATCAACGATGACGATGGTAGAGGAGTTCAAAATGTATGGAAATGATATAAGTTTTAGAAATACCTTGTCGTCAATTCCATACTTAGTCTTCGCCCCAACGTATTATGAGTATCCTTAAGTACTTTTTCCGAGTCGTGTCCTAACACCCAGGAACACACTAACTCCTCACTACTCCAACGGTTATTGAAAGTACTAGACTTCTGTAAAATTGCACTAGACTTTGAACTAGTCACATGATTAAGCCACCGCGACTTCACATTGCTAACTCTAGAAGCTGTTTCGATGACTTCAGTTATCGTTCTCTTGTGAATCTAAATCCTTCAGGAAAAATCCGAGCACATTTCATGAAAACTGGCAAACCCAATTTTTATTTTAAAAGGTAGCACTATCTGATTGCGCTTCTGAATGCCAAGTACCAGGGGTGACATCGTCACTCCATTGAGCCGGTAAACATCAAGCAGTATCACTGGAGGTTGTGGAATCCACTAAAGAACACGTAAGACCCAACCCTCACTGTTCCTTTAATAAATGTAATCAGCCCATTCCCACTTTGGACTGCCAATACTCCGAGTTAATCCCATGATTCTAACTATATATCGGATCACCCTAGTTTCGTTTCAATCCTTCAGAGAATTCCGACCATAATAATACGCTCTATGAAAACTGACAAAGCAGTTTTTACTTTACAAATACATACTTTAATAAATTTTTGTTGTCCGTCTTCTGATCAATTTTCAAAATTGATATTCTGTATAAATCTTAGAGATGGAGAATGTAAATTATTTTAAAATTATCGATATATTTGGAAATCCAATAAGTTTTTATAAACATACACAGATTTATAGGCATAGCGTAAAACCGTCTTGAAGAAATGTATTCTTTTATTAATCGTATTTTATTTTACTGGAAGCCCGCCCTTGTTTTTGTTCTTTTGTTGTACGTCCTTTGAGTCTAGAGGTGACACGAAAGTCTTATCTTAAATAACAACCGCAAATCTTTTAACAAATTCTGAAGCAAACATTTTAATTACTAATTAAGAAAAAATAAAATAAAGAATCCATTTAGAGCAGCAACAAACAAAGGTAATACAAACTAATGACACATACGAAAAAGGGAAAGTAAAAACATAAATATAAAAGTAAAATTCTTTGCCGTCGCCGATAAGGACCCCATCTCTGCTTGTATTGTAGAGAACTAGATTCTGCAGCGCTGTTATTCTGATAGGGCCTTGCGGACGCCACTCCCATTTCCCTGGCATAGCCATACATTAAACAGCGCATTATACATTTATTGACTAAAAGAAAGAGCACACACAACCGTTTTCAATTACCTCCCAATCTCGCGAAAGGGAAAAATGAACTTTTATTCTAATCATATCCATCACAACACAGCAATGTCGTTTTGACAGATACGTGACACGATAACTGTACATTTTAATTAAATCGCCGAAATTAGAAATAATTATTTACTTCTTTAATATTTTTAAACAATTATTAATTTTAATTCTTCTTTATCGTCTCTAATTCTCAAAATCAAATACTTTTTATTATAAAATATAACAAGGAACAGGAAAAAATTTCTCATGACTGAATCGGCTAGAGATCACGCGCCGCCATCTTTATATCTTTATAATTGAAGAATTTCTCTTGACAACGGGCGCGGTTCGCTTGTTATGGGACAGTAAATGTATTACGATGTCATTAGATGGTTATTATTTGGGACATATTGGCACATCACCCATGTATTATATAATCAAGGAGGGTGACAATTCTATCCAAATAATTCGATGGGAGAGGTTGGCTATGCTGGCAGCGAACTATACGGTGATTATTACGTTGAACTATTCAAGTATTGATTGATTATATATAAAGCAAATACCTAAATTAAAAAAAAATCTTTTTAATCATTATTTTTTCATGATTAGTATTGTAACGCTCATTGATAATATAAGCCCGTTACAAAATGCGCGCGGGTAGCAGCAATGCTCACAACGCACTCTCGTCAATATTAATTTGATCGTTGCATGTGCGACCGTACCCTGTCTCTCTCACACTCCGCAACCGCGCTCCGAATTTACGTTTAATAATATCGTGCGACAGCACAGTTTTAATTTTATTAAAATAGTTATTTGTGTACTAGTGGTCGCCTAGTGGTCGAAATTGGACCATAATTGATTTAAATATAGAAATAAAAAAAGAAAAAGATCTTTGAACCAGCAATAACAAATATACATTTTTTTACCTATGTGATATTGTTAATTCAACTGCTTACTAATTACTGCTACAAAACTTTCATTTTATTTTGATATTTTTTGAATTTGATATATAATTGTATATTAAGCGCTTGGTATTTCACTAACAACTAATATATTTATTGTAATAGACGAATTTCATTATAAAGCACAAATATCAATTACATAATAATTATGGTTATGTTTGACATTCAGTAAGATTATAGACAAATAATATTAAAGATAAACAATATTAATCTATTCTCAGTTTGACCACAGACTTTAATCATGAACAAAAGAGTATATGTGTGTGCGTGTGTGTCTAATGCATGGTAGCGTGTGTTTTTTTTTTATTCATTCAATGTATTTATATGCATTATTTTTAATAATATTAGCATTCTGAACTTCTTTCTCTATATAAACTATAAGTGTGCCATATTTGATACTCCACTGTCCACGCAATTTTCGTAAAAAGGGGTACAAGGCTTTCGCTTCACGTATTAATACATAGAGTAGTAAGCTACAGTTTTATAGGATAAGCTATTTTTCTAATATCTTTAAGAAATATAATACATACAATTAGTGATAGATTAATTTAGTAACTGTTAATTACTGGAGTAATGATTACAATGATAAAATCATTTCGAATCAATGAGCAACACAAGAAGTGTCATAATTGCACTGTCATCTTAGTTATAAGAACGTTTTAAAGGACACCATGGTATAATCAGATGGAAATATTGACTTCTAATAAAGTCGTATGTATTTAGGATACATGGCAACCCTCCTACCGAAATTATAAGTTATACAATGTACACCTGTAGCGTATTAATATCCCACTACCTGTCTAGACAACCTGAGAAACTGACGAAATGTGTCCCCGGGGCGTACGCACGTCCCGGTTGCCGGTAACAGGGCACGTACGGGGCAAAACTATTTCCGCGTGACGATGCATCCCCTGCAAATTTATAGTTACAGCGGAGAGGCATGTTGGGAGCGAAATCCCATTCCTTCATTTATAAAACGGCTTTAGACATCGATTATTGATTACGTTATTATTAACAAAAACATTGTTGCGAATGATTACGAAGAAATTAACACGTTCGCTAGGGCGCGTATCATCGAAGGCTCGCACAAGTCTGCCTAATTGGGCGGCGCGTACTACCAATGGCTCACATCTGACTGATACTAGGCGATGCGTATCACCAAACATTTTAATCGTAAATTTAGTATATTAATTGTAAACGTTTATTTTTAATAACGATAGGAAAAAAAATTTTAAGTGCAGCCATCTGCGGCCGAGAAACTAGACTTACTGCTCCGGCATGACCGTATTAACTTCTTAAACAAAAGGCTGTTTCGATCGACAGTAAGCCGTCGACAGAATGGCGCGGGCGGCCACACCGTCGTCTAGACTGGATCTTTGGCGCCCTATGAATCACTTACAAGCCCAGGCGCCTTCAGATATTGAAATCAATATCATTTATATATATTGAAACACAATAAAAAAGTTTATTTTTTATTTGTCACGAGTCTTTGATATGTATGTTTCAAAAACAATAATGACCACAACTGTGCATCCAGTTTATTGTATATTTCAATATAAGTTAACATTCACAAGATTTTCATAAAGTAATAATGCTAAGAAGTAACACCTTTTTACATCCACGTCCATAATGTTAAATCTTAATCTACCCGTCACTTGTCAATTTTGATAATATTAAGTTTTACGGCTCTAGATACAAGTCCTTTTGAGCCCGTCGTTAATATATATATTTTTGGATTCAGTAGTTTTTGACTAAAGTCAAAACCAATGACCCAAGCGATGCGCACTCCATCCCACGCTATCAGGAAAATCGCCAATTCCGGGCATATCATCACGGTCCAGACACAACATTAACCCAAAAAACAAGAATAACACGTCCAGAAGACCACAACAATGACAGATCAGCAACTCTCCGATGTACGAAACAGAGGATACAACCACTGTCGTTCAAAGCTTGGACTTCAATCCACTTGTCACTTTTTGCTCCTAGTGTTGCCAGATGCCGTGGGATGTTTTGTTTAGTATAACTATTCATAAATATTTTAATAATTTAACAAATATTGTCCATTAACTTAGAAGATGATGACATATGTATATGTTCATAAGTATGTATATCTTTGTTCAGTATCCATAGCCAGTACAAGAGGAAGCTTAGTCTTTTGGAGGGGTGGGCTTTACTCCTTCCCCTCCCGAAGAGGTAGCCACAACACGGCTTCTTGTTCCCTGGGCGTCTGGATGAATTTGGCTTCCCAGGCCCGGGTGGAGCAATCAGAGGGACACCCCGGGGGTTTTTAATCAGTAGGAGTCTGACACACCGGGGTCGCTGCCCTCACAGCGTCCCTGATGGTCTTATGCAGGCTATTACCCCGGGATACAAAGAAAAGCTTAGTTTGTGGCTAGAGCATCATACATATCCGTATATATTATGTATGATGTAAAAAAGATCAAAAATATACCGTAGCGATCATAAATTATGTGAAATAACAATGGATATTTTTTTTTCAGAACGTGCGAAGTCTCGAAAGGCGCGGGAGTCGGGCGGGACAGAAGGCATAATCTATTACACGTCCAGTTCGCAAAAACGATGACCATTACTCATAAGCGAATGTCGACCGAACCCTACGGGACCGCCATTTTTTCCATCCCAAAACTAAACAGTGACAAAATAAAGTTCTAAACCGTGATATCATAGTTTTAATATTGCTTTGCGTTAATTCTATGGAATATACCGAATGTTTTTTTATAATAGGACTACGTTATATTTGAAAGTCATAAACTACTAGAGATACGACGTTACTGTCTTACGAAGATTTACCTGTATTTGTTTGAAAATAAAATTCGAATTATTAAAATTTTGGTCAACTTTTGACAAAAAGTTTCAGGATATTTTTTTTAATAATAATTAACTTAACATGAAAAAACCTAAATAGCGGATGCTGGTCAAATTCAATGATAATTATTTTTATAAAATTTTCTACATACATATACCCATATTACCTAATGATTATTGTAATGTATGGAGCTCAAATTGAGCGACCAGCCAGAAACCAACGTCGGAGTGATAGTTCTGCAGTAAGCTCAGTCCAAATGTCAAACAACCGTAATAATGCAGGGCATGTACTTTAAATTTAAAAATGACACCGCTTATTACAACTTTCGAGAGTGATGATTGGGTTCGGATTGAATGCCGCACACGATTGAACTATAGATGCAGCTCAGTAGAAAACTCGTCAAGAGCTCGCTACATACTTTTTTAAATTACTTCGACATAGCGACTACAGTGCACCTGATGGTAAGTACAATGTAATCCAAAACGAAAGCGATTATTAAAAGATGAAAATCTGTTGATAGTCTCCGTCATCCTGTGGGCCCATATATACCACGAATGAAGGTCTGAATTCTTCTCTTAAAGGCCACCAAGTCATAAGAATATGGAAATATGCTAATTGGAAGCATATTCCACTCCTTAGATGTTCTCACGATGAATGTAGAAGCGAATCTTTTTATGCGGATATAAGGAACGTTCACCACATATCGATGGTCCAGTGGTTTTTAAATAGAAATCTGCACGAATCACATGTCTCACAGTACCTACGAAGTTAATAACAAATGTGTAGACAGAAGCCAAAGTTAGTTTAATTCAAAATAATTATAGTTCGCAACAAGTCAAGGGTGGACCGCAAATAATTTACTTCGCGGGCCCAACTTGTCCGCTTGCGGCTTACAACTTTAGGGACCTTGTGGCTTTAGTTAAGGCCTTACTAGTCAATCTAACGTGGCGTTCTGAAATCTTTATATGCTTACAGTTTCAGTCTATCAAATGTATCTAGTATTGTTTATTATTGCACCAGATTATTTAATGCATATTAATATTTTTGTCATCTCCGCCCATCAATTGTCGCGATGGGCCGCAGAACGGGACGCCAGGGGGAGGGCTTTCACGTGATACCTCCCTCCCTAATGGACATGACGCCTAGACGACAAACTTGAGGATGTGCAATGAAGTTTATGCGTTCCTGAGAAAAAGAATTTTGCCAAACAGATAGCGAATAAAGTTCGGTTTTTCCTTTTTAGTTACGGCACCTTAAAAAAGAAGCATAAAACGGCTTAAGAAAGAGTATAAACTGTCCTTTGTAATTTCCCAAAGCTGACTGACTATTTATGAGTGGATTGCTGTGCCCATTAGGAGCATGTTTACTGCGGCGCGGCAGCCGCAAAGCCCGCGTTATTGCGCCTTCTGAAATATTCAGAGGCGCTCGCTACGCAGTCTGATGCAGTTTCAAGGATTTGCGAAGTTTCCAGTCGACCGGCATCCCCAATGTTGCGCTTATGGCCGTTTTTATACGGTTATTGTTGCTTTTATTTCATCATATCTTATATCAGCGACTTCTACATTATTGAATCTATTTTTTTATATACTGGCTCGATAAAGTGACTTTATTGCACAGCATATACCAGGACAAAAAGTCTCTATGTATATAAACAACTGGTTATACACAAACTGTTCCCGAAACAAGCCAGGCCAAAACAAGTCACTATGACAGTCTTTACACTTGTGTACTGTGGTGACCAACCAGTGCGAGCATTTCCCTACCGCCTGAAAAAAATTTGACCATTGAAGTTTTTTATTGTAATATTTATGTTGGTTATAATTCATTATTGTGTTTTTGCATTTTTGTTTGATATTTTTGTGGAAACTTTGCTGTGTCTTCTTTTTTTGTATTATCTTATAATTTTCATATTGGGACCTTGTTTGAAAGAATTGGCCATCTCGAATGAGTTAAGCTATTAATTACATCGATACAGCTAGTATTGGAAAATTCTGCAAACACACGTAAAACTGCTTAAAAACAAATCTTTTATCCGAGCGAAGGACGAGTGCTCGAAAATCTTCAATATCACAAAACTTGTTCGCGATATCGATGTAAATATTTGAATGGGATATTTCCCAATATACCTAACTGCGGTTATGAAATTCGCTAACTTCGCTCAGAAGTTACAGATTTATTTATTAGGTCCTTACATATGAAATTGGCGTTTTGTATGGGAGGAACAAAAAGTCGAATATTTTTTAATATAATATATTTAATTAATCAAAGTATGAACCATTATTATCTATGCACTTTTGCCATCTCATAGGTAGTTCATTGATCCCTTTACTAAAAAAACCAGTCGGACGGGAATCAATAAAATCTTTGAAGGCGATTTGGACTGTCCCATCGGAGTTGAATTTTTTCCCTTGTAAGAAGTTATCCAAATTTCGAAAAAAATGGTAATCTGTTGGAGCAAGGTCCGGGGAGTACGGAGGATGTCTTAGACTTTCCAATTGAAGCTCTTCTAATTTAGTAGCCGTCTGTTGCGCAGTGTGTGGTCTAGCGTTGTCGTGAAGCAGCAGTGGCGTGGAGCGATTGACCAGCCTAGGTTGTTTAGCCGCTAGCTTTTCCATCATGGTTTGCAATTGCTGACAATAGACATCAGCCGTAATAGTCTGGCCAGATTTGAGAAAACTGTAATGAACAATACCGGCACTAGTCCACCAAACGCTTACAAGTAACTTTTTTGGGGTTAATTTTCGCTTGGGGCAGGATTTGGCTGGCTGGACAGGATCCAACCATTGCGCTGAGCGCTTCCGATTATCGTAAAGAACCCATTTTTCATCACAGGTAATGATTCGGTTTAAAATACCTTCATTATTGTGCCGGTTTAGTAATGTAACGCAGCAGTCGACGCGCGTTTGCCGGTTTGCTTCAGTCAATTCGTGAGGTACCCACCTTTCAAGCTTTTTAATCTTCCCAATTTGCTTCAAGTGAATTAAAACAGTTTTATCACTAACATCGCAGACTGCAAATAACTCGGACGTGGTTTGCGATGGATCCGCTTCCACAATAGCCTTCAACTCTTCATTATCAACTTGAGTCTCAGGCGGAACTCGTACTCGTAAATAATGCGATATTTTAAGTTTTCCATTTTGTAAAATGAGTGACGCAAACAGAAAAAAAACAGAAGAAAAAAACAAATGAATGACGATCATCGAAGCACAAATACATGAGTCTATAGCTGTACAAATATGAATTTGGAATTCCTTACCAAAGAGGAGAAATTTGTGATTAAAGTGGCCAGTACGAAAAACGCCAATTTCATATGTAAGGACCTAATATATCCATAGATGGACAAAATGTAATCAGATTAATGACAAAACGACTACCATTACATTTTACATTTTTCATCATTAATATGATTACATTTTTCCCCGTTTATGTTTTAAACATAAAACAATCCTCAATTCCATACAAACCTATGACTTCTTAATGTTTAGAAGGCTTTTAATTATGATAACATAGTAACGAAATTAAAATTACGTCTACATTTTGTAATCGTTAATAATTAATTTGACCCGCCCGGTTCTTTTGTGAAGGTCTTTCCCGGTCGCCAATGTATCGCCTGTCCGAAAAAAAAAAAAAATTGATTATATTTTGCCCATCTCCGTCTATATATGTAATATAAATCTCCTGTCGCGGTGTTTGCCATACACCTCTGAAACATCTCTATCAATTTTTATGATTTATTTTACTTGGTTTTGGTAGGTCTGAGAATAGACCGTAAAATATATTTCATATCGCTAGGTAGTTGGGATGTCCCTATACAGTTTTTTTTGTATTTTTTTGACAAACAATTGTTTTATGATTTCGCATCAAAAAAGATCTATAACCTCAAATTTTAACGGTCAGCTGGTATGTATATTGAGATGAACATTTGTGCAGAGTTATATATAATCGTAGAAAGACTATATGGGTGATGTGGGTGAGCGCAAATGAATAAACACACCACCAATAATAATTGTCACTTATTTTAATAATCACAAACTTATTTACATGTTTGTACACAATAGTATATAAGACGGATTGATTATATATGTTAGAGGGTAGCGTCCGCATGAATGTCCCGGTAGCACTGCCCCAGCGCACCGAGCCAGGCAATCGTTTGCGAGGTACCCCCGCGTCGCCCGTTCGGCTCTGAGACTATTGAATAGGCGTTGGTGCGACTGCATAATATTGTCGCTACAACTACAAAAACTAGAAACATGTCATTTGAGCGTTAGAATCATTGTATTAGTCTACAGCGGTGACCTAGCAACAGCTGCCAAATTCCGAACAGTGCCTGAACATTTTCACATAATTCTCGTGGGACTGTAAAGCGATAGAAGGTCCGAATCGTCGGAACCGTTCACTCAGGCCGTAACTCACCTCCGTTATCGCACGTTTCAACATTTTTCATCGCTGCGAACAAAGATCCCAGTACAAAAGGGGGATTTATCGCTGCCAGAGATAAAGACTGAAATCCAATTGTTTATACTACCCTAAAAGGATTATGTTTAAAATGGGCACTATGAGAGTTTTAGATAATGAACACTAAAAATGCACGTTAAACAGAAATTAATAATATATCGTCACGCTATATCCCTTTCAAAGAGAGCAGAGATGAGATACACCTGTCTGTATCCACATTAGCACACAGCTATACTGTAACTCACATCCCTGTTAGGATTAAAAAGTTCTGTAATTGTTACTTTTGCCGTATCGTTAAGCTATGAAATGGTTTTCTGGTTAGCGTGTTTCCATTCCTATGATATTAGGAGTGACGTGCATTGGGTATTTGAACAAGGTTGCCTACCTTCTCGTAATCAATTTTAATAATAATATAAATTATTATAGTTAAAATTATATTGTTCTCAAAAAGAAAGACAAAAAAAGACAAGAAAGACATAAAATAAAAAAATAAAAATGTAAAAATAGCAAAACTATGAAAACTCCTTTCTTCTTATTTAAGTAATTTATTCCAGACTAATTATTTGTAAGGGCATACAATGTTTTTATGCACCTATGGAATGAGCGCCAATAGATATTAGGTTCTTTTAACGAAGATGAAAGACATAATTGTACAGGCCGCCATTATCACTGTGACTATTGATTGATTTTTCTTAACTGTTAATATTCTCATTCGTTTTTTTAACTGCAGTATGCTTACCATCAGGCATGGTGTGTTCACTATGCTAAATAAGCATAATAAAAAAAACGAATAAACGATAATAAACTATGGCAATATGCTTATAAAGATTTTTCTTAAAAAAACACTTGCACTTTAAACGTAGCAACCCAATCAATTATTTTACAACTCAATATCTTTTAGCACCAAGATAAGAGGCTTTTAACGCGCTCCTTGAGGAGCGCCCTTTTAAAATTTAATTCTCATTATATTGACCTATCAATTGGACAATTCTTTCTTTTCATTTGAACCTCTTATAGATCATTATGTAAATAAAATATTGGAAGTTTCACGGTCGATTTGAGAGAAACCTTACAGCATAATTATCTACAAAATAGGACTTTTTCTAAATATTCTTTCAATACTTTTCTCAATTTCGTCCTAATATTTAACTGAATACTTATTTTTGACACAAAAACCTAAAATGTATATTGGGTGAAATAATAGTCGTTTCGAATCGAGCAAAAGGGTTCCTGCTGTACATCGATATTACTTCAAACAATAAGAGGTCTGAAAGGTTTCTAAAGCTATTTTGCATCTCAGTAGATTACAGATACGTAGGGTCACCGGGGCCATAACAGGACACGATTATTTTAATAGACATCTCTTTTATTTAGGTGTCACCGAAACTACCCTATGCAGAGCATGCATGAGAGAAGAGGAGACAGCCAGGCACAGGCTCATCGAGTGCAGTGAACTGGCAGTGTACCGGGCACGACACCTCGGCACCCCAAGGTCCCTTCTGGAAGCAACCAGCTAAATCTGGCGGCTGGCGGATTTCCTGGAGGAACTGGAATGGGATGTTTGAAACCACTCCAACCAAGTTTCACGCAAAAAAGGCGCACTTGAACACTGAGTTTTTTTTAATTATTATTTATAGGCGAACGCTTGACCTCAATCACACCTGGAGGAAGGTGAAGATTAATCGGATGTTGAACGGCGTCCGTCCAATAAATGCCTATTCACTCTTCTCTTAAAGACTCCCAGGTCATAAGACCGCGGAAATATAGCCGCTGGAACCATATTCCACTCCTTAGCCATTCGCATGATGATTGTAAGCAAATCTTTTCGTGCGGATATAAGGAACATCCACCACATACAGATGGTATCCAACACGATGTCGAGTGGATTTGAGTTGCGGAAAACTAGCCCGTTTGAACCTGCTACTAATGATAACATATACCTTTTTTTTTAATAAGATTTTTATGACATATGGAATTTAATATTATTAATTGATTCAGATTTTTATGTTTTGACTTTTTGAGGTTTTCGGTTCCAAAATGACTATAATGTCATGGTATGAAAAATACATAACACACTGTGACATTATAGTTGCTATACATATAATGGAAAAACTTCAGTTCTGTGATAATCAGTTCTTGAATGCGAAATTGTAATCTTTTTTAGTATAACAATAATAACACATCGTAATACTATTTGCCTTATGGGGTCATCAGGGATACATTAATGGCTGTATCCTTTTTGTGCTCCTGTCGTGCCCAACGTGACCAGTAGCGCAGCTGATCGCCGTTCTCACAGCACTATTACACATCACATTACTATTTGATGCCATGTGAAGGAATTCACCGGTAAGCATTGCGAAATTCGTACTTCCAGAAGTAAATACCAGGATACGAACCTAAGAACATCGCGCATGGATACCGGTTCCATAATCAGTAAGCCACAGCAATTTTCACATTTTCAAAAACATTTTATAAGCGTAGCCGCGGGCACTACCTAGTTCTGTATTCACAACTTAACCTTAACTCCATCGAACGTGTGATAAGATATGTAATCAGCGCGATGAATCATTCACTGTATGTACCCAGGCTCGGGTCGCGCTCACAAAAGGCATAAGTTATTCCGCAAATCCCGACTTAAGGAAAACTTTCACGTCAAGTTCCCGCGGAAAACAACGTGACGTATACGATACAAAAGTGGAGTGTTACGTGAACCTCGTAGCAACCTAATTTTTTAGTAGACATGAGGCCTGCCATGAATGACAGATTATTTCACTGTGATAAAATAAAATCACGTGAACGACCATTTAAAAAATTTTGTAACTCTTCTTTCAAAACGGTCTGAGTCAGTGATAGCGCTTTGGTATAATGTAACTGTACGTGCGAGAGATATAAAAGATAGAATGTATTTGAGGAAAATTGAATCTTATTCAAAATACTTTGAAGCTTTGTTTTAATTACGATTATTTATGACTAGCTGATCCGGCAAACGTTGTTTTGCTATATAAGGTTTTGTTATATCTTCTAAGATGTTCATTGAAATTAAGTGAAATTTTGTTCACAATTAAATATTCTTAATCAACAACACATTTATTTGAATAAAGATTAATATTATTACGTTGATACAACTCTTAACAAATAATGCATTAATTTCGACCAAATTTGTTTACCATAAAAACGGTTCTAGTGACTTAATCTTAAAAGATAGACATATACTGTCGCGGACATTTTTTTAGATCATTTCAAGAGGAATAATTCTTTCTTACATATATTTTTGGTATCTTGAACCGTTTTTGCAGCGCACGCAATGGAAGCCCTCAAGGATGAATAATTTTCCCCGTTTTTTTTTCACATTTTCCATTATTTCTTCGCTCCTAATAATTGCATCGTGATGTTATATAGCCTAAAGCCTTCCTCGATAAATGGTCAAACCAACTCAAAAAGAATTTTTCAATTCGAACCAGTAGTTCCTGAGATTAGTGCGTTCAAACAAACAAACTCTTCAGCTTTATAATATTAGTATAGATAAAATAATTGTGCGTAAAATATATGCGAGGTATATGCAATAGGCGGCTTGGACTAGTTTATTCAATTTAGACATTAAATCTAGTTTAAGCTTATAAGCGGTATTTAGTGTTAATTATACCTATTTTCTTGTACGAAAATATTATCCAGTTTTTACTGTTAAATTAAAATCAGTATATAATAACCAGTGATATAACAGTGGCAATTATTTAAACATATTATCGTTAAAAAATAGTAGGAATGATGATGTCCTAGCCGGTTTCGGCCACGGCGACTGTTTCAACACCGGTTAAGAAATTCGAGGTCCAGTTTTCAGAAACAGTCAATTGCGCAGGAGATATTTAAGTGCATAACTGGACGCTCAGCCAGAAAAGCACTCTCTCGTCCGAGCTCCCTCAGGCCCGATGGAAAGGAGAACCAGTACGATCGGGAGGGAGCAGGATGCAGGTTTGGTTGAGTTTTCCTTCTCTGAACACCTGGTTGAATTGCGGTGTTAAAGAGATACCTTAGTCGCCTTTTACGACACCTCAGCAAGAAGAGTGGGGTGCTATTCTATTCTGCCGGCAGCCACCACGGCTTAATAGTAGGAATAATATATACCCAGCGGGTATGTAGCTTCGTTGCTTGAACTGGATGAGAGTAAATCTTGGAAGAAAAGTGAGCGGAAAAACACGACAGTATTTCGCTCGCGTAATATTGTGAACTAATTTTGTTCGCTCAGATATAGTGCTTTAGGAATATTTCTTTTTACTAGAAACAGAGAGGATGCTAGAACCTTATTTATTCTTGAAATATAATAATTTTTAATGAAACATATTTGACTAATTCAGAATGAAATTATACGAGCGGAATTTGCCTTGCTTTTCCGCTTAAATTTATCTCTGGATTATGTGGCATATTCCTGTTTCACTAAAATGTTTAAATAAACATGTAACGTATTAATTCACTTACGTGGAATACTTAATTAAGTGCTAGGATGCTTACCTGAAAAAATCAACAAAAACTGTCATTAATTTAAAAATATGATGATAGATACTCGAGTACAGAATTCATACATTTGACGCACAGGGTTATACTGTATATTATGAATACTCTAAGAACGCATGCTACATATATACGGCAAATGGAACATAAACTCAAAATTTAAAAACTTTTATCTAGATGTTTGTTATAATTACAATTTATAGTCTTCAAATCTTATTGATATTGAATAGTAATTAAGTTGAATAAACAACATTTTTAAAGTCATTTGTTTAGTAAAAGCAATGCTTTTTATAGAGAAGAAAATCGAGAACTGTAGGCGTTTACAATTACGGTTTCTAAGACATGGGGCTATGCAGCATTTACTCTGCTTTCCGTAAGCGGCGCTGGATTCGCGTAATTAATCGTATCAGCAAACGTTATACTTTTCAGAAAATATTATAATGATATGGATGTTTTCATCTTTTGTATTTATTTTTAGTAATTCACTTATAATTGTAAGGTATGCTTTGCTTTTAAGCATACATGGGATTAACGCCACTGGTACATATACATATGAAATCTCAGTAAGCCAGACCTCAACAAACCAAAACTTTAACTAACTTTGTACCTTAATTAGTAACATTTATAGTATTTCCTTTTAATATGACACAAACTAAAATACAAAAAATAACCTTCCTGTGTGGCATATAGTAAAAAGACAGCACATTTCGTAATAATCATTTTTTATTTCTTTTACTTTCTTCTTGTTTAATGTAATATTTTGTTTTTTTTTTATTATTTATGTTTATACCTGCATATTTTTTTGTTTAATTTTATTTATGCGGATAAATAACTTCTTTAATTTCATAAATAAATATGAATGATTCTATTGGGAAATGTTCAGCAATGTAGTTATGTTGTGGGTTGCGATTTCAAAGTAACTTGTTATTGAAGGTGACGCGAGCGTGTCCCTGCAAGCAAGTGGCGACAGTCGATCGATTCTTTTGCCAACAGACCGTGACAGCCTTTACAATGAACAATTCGCGCCGTGAGACATGCTTCAAGCTGTCACTTCATTATCTACCTCAGCTTTGTTTGTGGCGTTTAGAGGTGGCATTGGTATTACTAACGCTGTTAGCTTCCTTGTGTTAAGAAACAGTAATACTTTATATATAATATGTTATTTAGTGCTGGTCGCTGGGTTATATCTGGATCGAAGGACCATGTTGTACGGCGCTATGGTTGTTTGTGGTTGCTCCGTGAAGAAAAGGATTGAACAGGACTTTATGATTAAATTCCACTCAACCTTAACTTAGATGGCAATGAAGAAGAACTCGTAAGCATAATAGTGGGCAGTGGCTTGCATTCCATAGATACGAGTACACAAAAACCATTATTTTGTACTTTAGCATTTAATATAATACATATATTGATTTAAGAAATGGTCTAATATAGTTTCTGAGATTCCTATTTTGTCAAATATCAGATTTTAATATATTTATTAAATATCCAAGGAGAACTCCGTTTTTTTTTACTAGACCGACACATTAAGTGCAGCTGATAGAAAGTACAGTGTAGTCAAAAACGGCCAAGATCGCTAAGGGACGAAAATCCATCAACAATCGCCATTGCCACGTCGGCCCACGTATACTGCGACGGAAAGTCTCTAAATAAATGAATAATTGAATATAGAGAATCTTGTCCCGAAACGCAAGAGGCCGAAGCAAGTCTATATGACGGTTCTACACTTGTGTACTGTGGTCACGATATAGTTCGGGCAATCGCCCTATCACCGCAAAATGAAAGATAGTATCATAGATAGCATGCAAAAAAGCATACATCAAAAATTCGTGTACATAGAGGGGATGAATAATGAAAGGATGACGACAAAGATTTACTGTTGTAAATACATTAGTGGCTGTTCCCATTTTTGCGCTTATATGTCGTGCCCAACGTGACCAGTAGCGCAGCTAATCGCTGTTTTCACTGCACTAGTACACATGACATTTGTATTAGATACCATACTGATTTCTTTACGTTTTCCTACATCAATACGCATGTGGTGCTCAAAAATGTACTTAAACTGGAAAAACCCAGAGTCACGAAGGTATTTATTGTAAACTTTTCAAAATCTTTGCAAAAAATGTGTCAAACGGAAACTAGTCATTTGGTCAATAATCGAACAACTCGGAGGTAGGGAAGTAAAATACCAGGTTCGGAACCTGTAATCCCATTAGCGACCCCTCGTCCGCGGGAAACATGAAACGGACGAACCGTTTTGGGGTTAATAAACGCACTAGTTGTTTTACGTCGCCGTTTCGTATAAATAATTATTTTGGCTATTTCATTTCAACGAAAGTTACAATTATAAAATAAAAAAAGATTTCTAAAAATAATAACGCCCTATTAACATTACTAGGAATACTTGAGTTTATTAATTAAATTCATGTTACTGTTACGACGGAACTAATGTGTAACTTGAACCCTAGATTTCTAGGCTTATATGTATCACACGGCTATGGTTTTAAAATGTATAGGTATACTAAGGTGCTCTTTCGAATGGATTAGCTACCAAACAAATCGCCAATGACGCTTGAACATCAGAGATGCCGCCCTACCTACACCATTCATTGTGAGAAACGAGACGCACATGATCCAATTATTAATTAGACAAATGTTTCTCTGTGAATTTCTAGTGGCGAAAGATCGATAAGCGATTCTGAAACATCCTAATAAATACATAAAATGTATACATCTTTAGATCTTCCTCAAAAGTGCCGAGAGCCTGCCGCACGGATATAAATGTACATGAGATATATATTAAATGGCTAGCATTTGGTGCCTCAATACGTACTTTATCTAGAAAAGCTAGAGGTACGTGCCCGGATATGAACCTGCCATTCGCGTCGTCGTGCATGGATGCCGGTCCCTTATGCACCAGGCAACCACAGCACATGATTATATTATATTCTATATTAACTTAGAGGTCGCGTGATATTAACTTAGTAGTATATTACCAGAAACTTGTGTTAGTAGCTAAAAAATAGTTCGCAAATACAACACAAACTATGTTGCCGTCGTGAACGCAACTTGGGAAGAAAATTAACAGGAAAAGGTAGGAAGTCGAAGCTGCTCGCGTCCGTAGTCTTTACCCTAGTTTCCCTACACGTGACTCCTGGGTGGTGCTAAACGAGCAGCAGCGAGGTGGTAGAGCGTCGGTGCCCGTCTGGATCGCGACCACAGTACATGGGTATAAAGCCCGTCATAGTGACCAGTTTCGGCTTGTCGCGTTTCGGGATCAGCTTGTGCATATCCAGTAACTCATATACCTAGAGACCTTCAGTCGTGGTATATGTGGGCCGACATGACGATGTAGACTATCAATAGATTTTCATCCTTTGCTTTCGTTTTTGGACTACACTGTACTTACCATCAGGTACTATGTAGTCACTATGTCGAGCCAGTGTAAAAAAAAGAAGTATTCAAGCCGATTTTGTCCATAGTGACGAAGTCAGGGCACTTAGTTATATGAAAAGTAGGTTTGTAGCTCGATGTTACAGAGTAGAGGAGTGGAAAAGCTTTTCTTTGATCTGAACTCGTAGTACAGACTACGGCGTAGCATCGTAGCCAAACGAAGCGCAGCGTAGCGTATGTATGCTACAAGATTAAAGACTACGGCCCAATGAACGTTTCTAAAACCGGGTGCACTTTGTAATAACCATAATCCCGCGTATTTATATGGTGAAAGGTTGTTATTTAAGATCTTTATATCTTTCTTTTTATATAAAAAGTCTACTAAAACTATAAGAATAATAATCAGTTTTTAAAGGACAAATTAACTGAGCCACAAGTAAATTGGTTTTTTTTATACTTGCTTGATAAAGTGACTATATTGCACTAGATGGAAAGTAAAGCGTAGTTCGATAATGGCAACGATCGCCAAGGGACAAAAAACTGTTGACAGCCGCCATTGTTATATTGTCACACAAATACGACGACTGAAGGTTTCTAGATATACCATATAAGTTACTGGACGAACACAAGCTGATCTCGAAACGCGCCAGGTCAAAGCGAATCACTATGACGGTATTTACAATTGTGTATTGTCACGACTCAGTCCGAGTCATCGCCCTACCACATCAATAACAATCAATTAATCAGTTATAACACATGACGAACGATATTCAGCAATTTTTTTAGCCTTTTACCGAAGATATAATAGATTAAGGCATGATTCTTAAAGGGAGATAAATGTGTTTGATAAATAATTAAAATTGTTAACTACCATCAATATAATAAGTCATTTATTTGTTTACAATGATTGCTATAAGTTTTTTTATCATCAGGACAAAATGCTATAGGCCGTGACAAACAAGGTGCGACGGTTTTTCACGCCGAATAAACTGCTCCTTTTATATAAGGCTCAGGTCAGGCCTTGCATGGAATATTGTCCGCATTGTGAATGATCCTGACGTGACTAAGCATCTTGAACCGCTTCAGTTGCGCAGAGATGTGGTGCAGTCACTGTGCCGAGTCGGTATAAAAAAAAACTTTCACAACTTCACCGGGCGAGAATTGTTACAAGTGTGACAACATGAACAAACTAATTATTATTGAAACAATGGAAATAAAGTAAAATGAAACAAAGTTTAGAAAAACTAATCGATAGTCGCAGCGATCATGCCAGCCTAAACAAATATGTCTTTACACTTCGTTTAAAGGACCCCATATCATAGGACGGTGGGAAAACGCTCGCGGGAAGACCGTTCCATAGCCCAAAGACTCGGCAGAAGTAAGAGTTCCTGAACTTCTTAGTCCTAGCCGGGATGTGCGTTACCGTATAGCTGTGACTTCGTAAACTCGTTCGCGTGGTTCTATTGTAAATAAAATGTGTTATTTGCAAATAATAATCCTAATGGAGTTTTTTTTATTATATGATGTCCTACTATTGAATTCTTTAACCGTTGGAGTGTGGAGAAGCGCGATAGGGATACATTTGATTTTTTTTAAATAATATATCTTGACAACTTAAATTTAATATTTAAGGTAGCCAGCCGTTGGCGTTTGGCTGTTTGAGTGAATGAAAATGTATTTATTTCGCCACAAACCGACAAAAAACCAGAAATTTAAATGCAGCAATACAAACAACACACAGAAACAAAAGAAAATACAAAACATACTAACATGGCGAAAATGGGACCTTCATCAGCCTAAAGCCACAGAGGAAGCCTGCAGCGCTGATTTTCGAGAAGGGCCCCGGTCGTGTTACATCTAATTAGAAATATCTATAAGCAATAAAAAAAAACTTACTAAAAAAAACTGTTTAGCCTTGGCATCTGCGAACCAGCTGCGGCCCGATTCCAACACCTTTTACACGTTTGCGAAGCTGTTTTCACATCTGACGTGCATTCTTAACACTGTTTTTTTTAAAGTGTACGTATGCACGTATGGTCATGTAACATTGTATGTAACAGATACTTAAATGAGGTTAATGGCGCAATGTTTACGGAGGGCGGCATCCGCGCCGGCAGGGCCGACCCACCCTCTGTTTGCGACTGATTGACTGCGATTTTAAATGTACTTGCATTAGGGAAGCATCCGCCCTAAAGGGTTCAACTACTCACTAACAAATTAAACACATTTTATCCTAGTTGTGGTGGCATTGTGTATAAGGGATCACATTGTATCCAAGCGCGGCAAAGCGAATGATCCTAGGTTCCGTATCTGTGGATTTATCCTGTCAGGGCTTAGGCATCAGATGATCACCGGTGAAAGAAAACATCGTGAGAATACCCGCATGGCATCTAATAGAAATGTCATGTGTCAGTGCTCTGAGAACGGCAATCAGCTGCGCTGCTGGTTTCGTTAGGAACGACATATAAGCGCAAAGTGGAAACTACCACATATATCTCTGCTTCACCCGTACGGGATATAGCGTGACGATATATTATTATTATTTATATGCTAATTTGTTCATGTTGGTTTTCTGATTGTGTTTTGAATTAAATTGTAAAACCGTGAGCCAAACTTTGGAATCCACCAAACACACATTGTATTAAGATCCACGCTGTCGGAGACCGGGTGACGGCTTTTAAGTGGAATTGGGCGGGACATCTAGTCGAGGTGACGGTAGTTGGAGATTAGAAGACAGTGTGTGGTGGGGCAGATTGGTAAACAGAAGCGAGGGACGTCCGGCTGCAAGGAGGACCATGTGGTCAAGTTTGCGAGCCGTGACAAGGTATCTTGGCACAGATTCGAGGATGGATGCCTAAAACAAGAGAGTCTTATACCTAGCAGTACGCAGAATAGGGTCGCTACTGGTGAAGTGTTCTTTAGCGTCATTTTTATTTTGTTAATTATTTCTGTGTAATTTTATTAACATAAAAAAATCAAATAAAAGACTACCTATTTGATAACCTGATAACTAATTTTTGGAGCATTAATTGTGACTTTGAAAGTCTTGAATTCGAATTCCGATCCCAGCAAGCTTATCTTTCATGGGTAATTAAGTAATGTTTGGTTAGTAGTCACTTACAGTTTGATATTAAAGTCAATGTAAGTAATTGTTCATTAAAAATTTTGTTTCAATACGCCGCATCTATATCGAGATATGCAGAAGCAATGGAATGCCACATCGGTCCCTACAAACTTCTTTCGCCACCTTAACATTCATTAATCCTTGTACGCACTCTTACCGAGTCCTAAGCAGAGATATAGAAAATCTACTTTAACAGGTTGAGTCTGGTATCGGGCCCTCTCAGTTTGGCCCTGAGTATCTATGAATTTCCAAAGTATAATTTGCCTACAATGATGCCTTTCTAAGAGATCAGTGCAATCTCGAACGGACGTCTCAACAAAGTATGTACTCGTAGATCTCGTTTAATATATGTCAGTAGGTTTGAATGTTCCCGATTGGTCGCTCGTTACCGGCTAAACGGAAAGTATTGCAATATCAATGCCGGGTCCAACGTGTTAACTTAGGTTAGACTTAAGCATTTCAAATGATATTATTTAATTAATATCAAAGAATATGGTAAGTCGCCGATTTCATCTTTAACCTGGCTCTGCGAATACTTAGGTTCCTACTTAAGTTGCTATTATTCAGTTTTTCTGAGTAATGTGCAACCAAAATCAACATTACGTCTATAAATCTCAACCTACCCTTACACAGTTCAGTTTAAAGTTATATAAGGAATAGCCAAGTTAGTTTTCTACAAAGAAAAGTTACCAAACCATTACAGCTGCAATACGGACGCGGGTCGGTGTCGCCATCTATCGGCAGAGGCGCTCAAACGTGGAAATATTGGAGAAAACTCACCGGCATCCGGCACGTGGGGTATAATTAGCGCGTGAGGTCACTTAATTTCGCACTTCATCACAAGTCGACGAGTTTATAGAGAGGTCGGTGGAGTGTCCGCCGGGTGTTCCAGCGAGGGCGCGTGCGTCTAGGCGCGCTGCGGAGGGCGGACTGCCGTGACGCGTCCTCTGGGCTGTGCCGCTTTCGGCATGCGCGCCATAACGTAACCCCGTTAGTGGACCCCGGCTCATAGAATACACGACCTACAGACGCGATACTATACACTGACGTTAAAAAGCTAAAACATTGTAACACATTAAATGATAACATTACGCCAGGGGCCAAAAACTATAGTGATTATTTTTATAAAACCATAACTTTTTTAGTACTAAACCTAGAAATATCAGTTTGATACTTTTTACACTGACTCGATATAGTAACTGTAATGCACCTGATGGTAAGTACAGTGGAGTAGGTTTAACAAAAAGTAAACACGTCATTTATTAACTGTTAGGCGATATGAAGTTCGTCGGGAACTTGAAATTAATATTGTATAATAAAAAATTGAATATTAGTCAAAACTTCATAACATCTCCGATTAAATAGTGACCTGTATTTACACCAAAAAAACAACCGAAGTACATGAGACACAATCCATTTACCGCGTCATCGATCGTGACGAAACGGAAGGGACGAGTCACAGGATATTTATGGAGCTAAAGGGATGAACACTCGAGTGCACCTGTGACAGGACTCTTAATAAAGGTCATTTACGATAAGTATCCTTCGTTTAGCTGAGTCGATACAACGCTCACTGGACTTTTATATGAGGCCGTCGGAGATAGAGGCACAAGTGATCATATTGTTTCTTGACTATTTTTTTAAATTCTATTTATTTATGGGACTTTTACGTGTGTACGTATGTCAGGCCCATCGTTCCCTAATACAGAAATACCTAACATATGACATATGGTGCCATTGATCTGAACAGGCCAGACGCCTCATCAGATAATAGTTATGTTAAGACTTTGTTAAACAACGCAACGTCAAGTCTGTTCAGAGCAAAGGCACTCACAAACGCCTCTCTCACAGATTCAGATCGGACACATTCAACAAATGGTGGGATCATCTATGTTTGACGAATTTGGTTTTGAAAAAATCTCTTAAGAAAATATCTTACAGCCAGATTGCTGTAGCATCAACTTTTACATCAATATAATAGTTTGCTTTTTATATTGTTAAAATGCAATTTTAACTAGATTTTTGTTATGGACCGAATTTAGATTTGTTTTTTTACCATCACGCAGTTTTATGCAAAATATTGTATGCTACATTGCGCTTTGGGCGTCTTACTCTGTTTTTTTTTTATTCGGATTTGGCGTCGTACTTGATTGAAAGTATAGTGCAATCCAAAAACAGTACTACTATCGAGAGACAACAATTTTTTTTTATCCCCGGGGAAATCCCTGACGGACCTCAGGGGGCGATGAGGGTTGCCTCCCGGTATGTCGGACTGGCACCGGCTTAACCCCCGGGGTATTCTTTCTCCCGCCTGTCAAGTGCCAAGGGCAAGGCTGAGCCATCTTCCTCGGCCCCGGGCGACGTCTAGCCTTCTGCAGGCCCCGCCTACTTGGCGGGGGGGAGAGACAACTACATGCCGATAGTCAATTTGACTTTTTTTGTATGTCACAATTTTTTTAGACAGCCTGTACGAACGTGTTTGTATTTTTTATATTTTTATGCATGTAAAAATCTTAATCCTATATTTGATTAAATTAAGCAAAATTATTCGGAGACCAATTATTTCCACATTTCCCTCAAAACTCAGAAAATCCAATAACAGATTTGTAAGGTAAAGTCGGCATTATAATTTTTTGTTCACGAAAGGCCCGGCATCCTCCCACCTGTCGCCGGCTACTTTTCACTTGTGATTTTTAATAAAGATTTACGGCTCCAGCTTGAATTGCGGGGAGGCTTATTCCAGATGCGTCCTTTTTATACATATATATTTTAAGGGCTTTTGTCATTTAGGCATATTATTAAATTTTTTTTTGTCAACCCCATTCTGTCAATACGCATACACAAACCTCACTTCTGAGAAGATCGCTGATGAGTCAGCTCTACCATATCAAATTTAACAAAATGTAACAAATTTGTGTGAAATATGCTGACATCCAAAATACAGGGTGTCCTAGTTTGGGTGTCAGCTGATTTTTAATGTGCTGCCCTGTAGTTGTTTGTCGAATAAATAATTTTATTTATTTTATATCCATAATCATATTCATAAGCGAATTCCACTTCTTCGCTTCCCGCGTTTGTTCTTCCAACATTGGAATCTTAAAATGACGAGTGAATCGGTATTTGTTAAGTGAGCGCGCTTCATCATCGGCCTCATCATCACTTTCCGTCAGGTGAAACTGAGGCCAAGCGGAAGCCTGTGAGTAATAAAAAAACAAGTCAGCTAAAGCAAACTAACTCGAGGAAGTTTAAAAGTGAACAAAAACAGCGACCCAAGTTCTCAGAAAATGTGCACAGCCCATTCTAAAGTGTGGACGACATTTAAACGCGCTGGCGTAGCAGTTTTATTGGGCTCACATCGCGTCCGTCGCAAGACTTTAAAAAGTCTGCCCACTTTAGAAGCAATCACTAGTAGGGATGTCACTTGAGGGTGAAATTTATTGACGTCAATTAGACTATGCTTAGACTTCACTCCTAATAATAATATATCGTCACGCCATGTCCCTTCCTGGGTGAGCAGGGATACATGAGTGGCTGTAGTATATAACGGCGATCAGCTACGGTACTGATCATCATGCGCACGATATATAAGCGCAATGTTAATAAAACCACTAATGTATCCTACTCACCCCGTAAGCGTGACAATATATTTATTATTATTAAAATAAAACATGGTTCGGTTCGAATTAAGTTCATAGTAAAAGCAAAATTTTTTCTATACCTACATTGTATACAGGTGTGAGTACAGCAGGAGTAGCTGTCATCATTCGTAACCTTTCACGAATTATCATTCCATGTTTTCTCTATGTACCCGGATTTGAAACGTCAAAAACGTGATCGGAATAACAACTGAACTGTACATTTTCCACCTCTTCCTTAATCTTTTATTAATATGATAAAAATTCATTAAACATGAACAAGGTAGCCCTAGCTCAGAAAACTCTGCATATAAACAAATTCCAACCTTATTCCTATTAGCAGAAACACTATGTTTCCTTACCCCGCGGTCTTGCACACCGGAATATTTATCTATTGCGAATGGAAAGGGTTGTTACTAGAGATGTTAGTAGCATCCACCGTATCTGTAAGTATAACATATCCGGATTTTTAGGCGGTATGTCGAATGAGGCAAGAGCAGCATTGGCACCGCTGCTGCCTGCTAATGCTTCATCGAGATACAACCTTTAATAACATATACATCATCATGTCAATGGACATTCCAAAACATTAAAACCGTGTTAATTTAATATGAAAGGGGGATTCAGATACCGTCGCAGGAGAGATGTCTTCGCGCACAATGAGCGAGACATCCCTCCGTGACATTGATTGGGCAGTAGACTTCAAGGTATCTGCTACCCGGATGAGGTGGAAACAGTCTACATATCCTGCGCCTCGCTTGATAGAGAGGTCTTGTCTCTTTACACTCACATCTCTAGAAATGTAGTCTAAAATGCTAATCACTAGACAGGTTCGTTGTTGGAATACGAATCCCCCAGGCCTGGCTAAAAGCGATTTGAGGGACACCCCGGGGTCACCGCCCTCTTGGTTCCCTGATGGTCCTAATTTTCCCTGATGGGCTAATTTTTCCTTGGGTTACTAGAAAAATCGAAAGGTAGAATCAAATTCGTTTAACTGCGTATCTCAAATATCATCATCATTAACCTAAATCCGTCTATTGCTAGACATGGCCTCACAAGGTTTGCCACTAAGTCCGATCTTCGACTTTTCTCATCCAATAATCCAACTGAAGACATCAACATAGCTCAGAGGATCAGCAAACTGGAGTGGCAATGGGTGGGACGTGTTTGCCGGAGAACCGATAGCCGCTGAGGTTGACGTGTTCTTGTATGGAGACCACGCCCCGGTAAGCGCGCAGGACGCCATTTAGTAAGGTAAAGTGACGCTTTGCGCATAGTGGTTGGCTATTGTTGGATCCGAAATAAATTTATTAATATTTACATCGACATTTTTATCCGTAATCCTATATCCGTAACAACACTAGGTCTTAGTGCTCCGCTGGTTCTATGAAACTTTATATTTCTTTTATTTGCAACGTAAGAGGGAAGCTCCGGGAAAGTTGTTCGTCCGCCGTGCACTCTAATTGAATCCCCTTTGAGAGCATTAACTTCACTATTTTCAATAATATTATAAAGCATTAATAGACTTCTCAGTGGGATATTTCTACGTCTTCTACTTGTACTCTCTATCATAAAGCCGATTTCCCATTACTGCAGGCAGAGATAATGAACTGTTACAAATTTCTTTCGCTTTCTTATTGCCAGTTAACATTCATGTACTCTCGCCAATTTCACGTACTCTGGACCTTATAATCCATAAGAATTCTACTAATATTGTAAAGTTATTTTAGGATAAATTGTTGTTTAAAAATAATTAAATGAAAAAGACTATTTCATGAAATAATGACTTCTAGAAAATTTGGATTTGGATTATCAGCCCTTCCTAGTCCACTGCTGGACATAAGCCTCTAATAACAAGCGCCACTGAGACCGGTCTCCATCTGTTTATATCTAAATCTTTTCGACAACCTTCCGTAGCCCGTCTCTCCACCTTGCCCGGGGGCGCCCCACGTTACGTATGTCGATTCGCGGTCTCCACTCAAGAACCCGCCTGCTCCAACGACCATCGGTTCTTCGGTATATATGGCCTGCCGACTGCCACTTCAGCTTGATAATACTTAGAGCTATCTCGATAACTTTCAGATAACCTCATTTCGGACTTTATCCGTAAAAGAGATATCCAGCATATCCGGCTTCTTTGCACGCTGACTTTCTTAAACTGCTGGACTAGCGCGATCTTTACTGTCCACGTCTCAGCTCCGTACGTCATAACTGGCAGGACGCATTGGTTGAAAACCTTTGTTTTCAGGCATTGCGGAATAGAAGACGATAACTACCAATGTTATCTTTCAAATGCTCCCAAATGTAAAATGATAAGTTTGTAAAAAGTGTACTGTTTTTCACTTAAGACTATTTTCAACGCAACTATTTTCCCTATTAAATTACAAAGGCTCTTTCATTTCAATGGTAAACTAGGGCAATTTTAGTGCCCACTAGGTCAAGAATTCTGCAGTAAAATCATTATCTAATAAATTCATAAAAAAGCTACTTCCCTTTTTTAAAAAACAAACATGAATTCTAGAGGCACTATATTCATTTCGCTTATACAATTCTAACATTTTTAATAACAATTAAAATTTTATATACGATTTGTCGGTACACAGCGAGGAGAGAATTCCGACAGTAAATTGGCGTTACATGAAATAAAATTACACAAGATAACATTGCTCGGTGACTCCGAGCAAATGATAAAACTTGGTTCATTAGTGAAACGGCGTAACGGCGAAACTTTGCCCCACATATAAACGAATAAGATACTTTTTCAACTATAATAACATATCGTCACGCTATATCCCTTACGGGTTGAGCAGAGATACGTTAACAGCCGTCTCCACTTTGCGCTTATATGTCGTGTTCAATGTAACTATGTAGTAGCGCAGCCAATCGTCGTTCTAAGGGCACTTACACATGGATTTCTCCAGATTAAGAAAAAAAAAAAATGTAATCAGATTAATAAAAATGATTACCATTACATTTTACGTTTTTAAACACTACAGAATCCTAGATTACATACACGTTTATGATTTCTTAATGTTTTAAATGGATTTAATCATAATTACAGAGCAAGAAAATTAAAATTACGACTACGGGCGGCTTGCACTAACGAATTAATCTAGTTTAAGCTTATATAAAACGCTTATTAATTGAATTGGTTTGATTCCATCTTAATGATGATTTCAGTTTAAGTGTTGTTACAACTAGATTTTGATTGAGTGCAAGACAATAAATACAGATCAGCGCTAAATAGCATTTTATATAACTCTAAACTAGATTTAATTTCTTAGTGCAAGCCGCCCTAAATTTTGTAATCATTAATCCGATTACATTTTTTCCATCTCTGAGTACAGATTTAGACACAACATGGCCACCGTTGAAAGAAAAACCATGAGGAAACTCGCGCGGCATCTAATCGAAACGGCATGTGTACTAGTGCTGTGAGAACGGCGATCAGCTGCGCCACTGGTCACGTTGGGCGCGACACATCATTGCAAAGTGGATATAGCCACTAATGTATCTCTGCTTACCGACAAACTAGAGAGGCATTGCCTCGAGCGAACCCAAGGATCTGTAAGACTGTTCTGCGTCTCAGTAAATTACAGATACGTAGAGTCACCGGAGCCTTAAAAGGATACGGTTTCTTTAATAGACATCTCTTTTATTTAGGTGTCACAGTGTTCGATGCATTTACCGCGTTTTTATGTAGGTAGGGAGCGAATGTATGACTGACGTGTACATATTACTTTAATCAGTGTCAAATAAACAATCATAAGTGTAACACGTATTTTATTCAAATTATAAAACAACTGAAAGTCCACCTTAAGCACTCCAACACACAGAAACTACTCTGTGCAGAGCATGCATGAGAGAAGAGGAGACAGCCAGACACAGGCTCATCGAGTGCAGTGAACTGGAAGTGTACCGGGCACGACACCTCGGCACCCCGAGGTCCCTTCCGGAAGCAACCTGCATCATCAGGCTGCTGGCGGATTTCCTGGAGGAGCTGGGCTGAGATGATTGAAACCATCCCGACCCGGCCTCACGCAAAATAGGCGCACTTTGACGCCGAGTTGCGGAGGATGAGCCCATCTGAACCTTATACCAATCTCTGCTTACTCCGAAAGAGATATAGCGTGACGATGTATTATTATTATTTAAACGTGAATATTTTATCAACATACACCGCGAGCAAAACCATGGACAAAGCTATCCCATTAGCATTTTAATACCCGAACCGGTTTCATTGTAACGACAATAATTAAAATGATTGCACACAACTGTGGAGGGTAGGCGAGCCGTTCCCACGAACTGCGCCATATCCTCACGCCAGCGGCTAGAGGGCGCTGACCCGATGACGTCATTAGGCCAACTTACAATGCCTAACCTGGATATTTAACATGCTATTCATATCCAATTTGTCTTTAAGGGCGTTTTCGCACTACATCTGAACACGTGAAAATAAGTTCTGAAATATCCGTGGAACAATTTGTACGGTAGATTACGTATTTTATCCGTCATTCTCTGATTGGGATCAGAACAGTGATTGAGCAAAGTAACCATAGTACTACGAGTATTTGTAGGTTCGCTTGCGAACTGCGTCTCAACAGAAACTAAGTTGTATTTTAAATGATTTATAGGCAGATGTTTGACCTCAGTCACCCCTGGTGGAAGGTGAAGATGAGTCCGACGATGGACCGCGTCTAGCCTACAAATGCTTATTCACTCTTTTAAAGACTCACTAGTCATAAGTACGTGGAAATACGATCGCTAGAAGCAGTTTCCACTCCTTAGCTGTTTGTAAAATGAAAGTGGAAGTAAATCTTTTCGTGCGGATTATAAGGAACGTCCACCACAACGGATGGTGACTCGATGTTTAGTGGTATTGTAAAGAAATAGGGCTGGCCGAATTAGAGAACGTAGATCTTGAGAATGCTCTCCATTTTGCATCCGGTAAAAGAATGCGAGGCAGGCGACTTTCGTCTTCTGCATTTTAGCCTCATGTATGATGTATCCGGGAAGTAGGGCGGACGGTCAGGTAGGGCAATAATAATATGATTCGGCGCAACGCGTTATATTATATTAAAGATATTTTTCTTATACAATATTTAGGTAAATACGTTAAATTCATGATTTTTATTGTTCTTCAACTGCGTGGATTTCCAGTATTGTATTTTAACAGTTTGAGATCGAACGCAGTGCGTAAAGGAACTTCCCAATTAGGTCCGATTTTCTAGTAAAAAAACGAGCCTTTAATAGAAGATAACACGAACCAATTATAGTGCATAAAATACTATGAAATTAAATGAAAAAGTATTTCTACTAAAAAGTATACTATCAGTAGTTCGTGATGTCTTCTATAAAGAAAGCATCGGTTTTTTTTTTTTCATATTATAGCATATCCTAAAGTATGCTTCAGGATATATCATTTTACAATTTTTACACTTATTCAACCTTATTTAAAACATTCCCCTTTTCGTTCGGCATCAATAATATTTTTTCTCTCAACTTCAAATCATGAATCTTTTATTATTCGTTCTATATCATACATTAATATCTATAAAATTCTGATCAACCTACATTCGTTCGCACAAATTCCTTGTACGAGCCGCACTTGAGCAGCTATGTTAGCTAAACATCGGCTGCAGGCTCCAGCAGTACCTTGCTGCGTTTGGCACCAAGCAAAACCGCTAGGCTAGCGCGATCTGCTAGCAGCATTACTACTTCCTCGAAATACCGTTCCACAGAATTAAAACAATATAAAGAAATCAAATTCATACACGAGCCAATTAAGCCAAAAAAGTTTTCATAGCAACGATCTGTGGCGATTAGACTGTGTGGACTGAGAGTAGTGAATGGACCACCCTAGCTGCTGATTTTTTTTTTATTCTGACTCGACACAGTGACTGCACCGCACTATACCTGATGGTAAGTATGGTGCAACCAAAAAAACGCTAACGACTATCGATAGGTAAGAAAAACCCAACGGTAGTCGCAGCGATCATGTCGGCCTGCATAAATATCTCTTCACGTTACGCTTAAAGGATCCCATATCATAGGATGGTGGGAACACGCTCGCCGGAAGACCATTCCACAGCCTAACGACACGGCAAAAGAAGGAGTTAGAGAGCTTCTAAGTCCTAAGCTGGATTATTCGTCGACACCCTTTGCTGTATGTATGATTTATTAGATTCGAATAACAGTGTATACAATTCATTCGTTTGGCCTTTTTAATAACGCGATCACTTTTTTTCTTTAACCCTTACCGGCCACACCTCATTCAGGCCTCATTGCGGCCACATGGAGTAACTCATTACCCCACGCTGAAAAATCGGGTTGGACAAGATGTGTGCATGATTTGAGACTTTTAACTAATTGGGTCTTGTTCGTTGACGAGTTCTTCAAATTTTTTAGTGGTTTAACTTGGTTAATTTATAGGTGGCGTTCTAAAAACTGGTCATATACGTTAATACTCCGGAAAAATGACTTTTTTTGCAAAAAAAATCACTACTCCGCCATTTTGCAATATTAATGATTATAACTCCAGGATAGTCCGCACAATATATACCACTAACATAAAAAAATAACAGTATCCACCAATTATTAAAAAAGTATATTTATTTTGAAAAATTACTGGAAGGAAAAATGAAAAAATTACAAATCATGAAATTGGCTTCTTTTACATTTTATTTGATTTTAAATACACCGTCACCACCGTCATCGTCGATTTTGTACTGCGATGTACATATAATCGAATACCGTGCAGCCAGTTGTCAGTGCCACCATACAATGCTCAATCTGTTCACGTGATTATGTGGCAACGTGTTAGTTGTTCCGACGCCCGCTCTCATTACTATCGAGTTAATTAATTCCAGAGCTTACGCCGCCGCGAGGTTCGCCCTGGGACTGCGTTGCTAGGCAGGGTATTATCATTTCATGCACAATATCACATTAACATATCGATCGAGTTAAGGAGCTGCCTACTTTGGAATAGGGTTGTGCCGAATTTACTTTTGCGTGGACGTCTTTAAGATGGCGGGCAATCGATACAACCGAAAATCCTATCCACCGCCTATGCAGGACAACACGTCAAGCAAGACGCTGGAGGCAAGCCTTCCATTGAAATCTCCCTCCGTAAACCGGACATGAAGCTTGGGATGGCACACGTACAACCATAAATGGGCAAAATGTAATCAGATTAATGAAAAATAATTACGATAACATTTTGAGTTTTTCATCTATACTAATATTATAAAGCTGAAGAGTTTGTTTGTTTGTTTGTTTGAACGCGCTAATCTCAGGAACTACTGGTTCGAATATAAAAATTATTTTTGAGTTGAATAGACCATTTATCGAGGAAGGCTTTAGGCTATATAACATCGCGATGCAATTATTGGGATCCAAGAAATAATGGATAATGTGAAAAAAAACAGGGAAAATTATTCATCCTTGAGGGCTTCCATTGCGTGCGCTGCAAAAACGGTTCAAGATACCAAAAATTTATGTAAGAAACAATTATTCCTCTTGAAATGATCTAAAAAAATGTCAGTGACAGTATATGTCTATCTTTTAAGATTAAGTCACTAGATCCGTTTTTATGGTAAACAAATTTGGTCGAAATTAATGCATTATTTGTTAAGAGTTGTATCAACGTAATAATATTACTCTTTATCCAAATAAATGTGTTGTTGATTAAGAGTATTTAATTGTGAACAAAATTGTCTTTGACATCACTTAATTTCATTGAACATCTTAGAAGATATTACAAAACCTTATATAGCAAAACAACGTTTGCCGGATCAGCTAGTCATTAATATAACCGCATTATGCTCATCTATGTTTTAAACATTACGGAATCCTCAATCGCGTATACATTTATGACTCCTTAAAGTTTTGAAGGGATTTAATCATGATTACAGAGCAACAAAACTAAAATTACGACTACATTTTGTAATCATTAATCATTAATCAGATTACATTGTGCCCATCTCTGCGTACAACATATGTAGGAGTGAGCGGTATGTGATTTATTCCCGCATTTTTTTTTGTAAGTAGCCGTGGTAGCTGCCGGCAGAATAGAATAGCACCCCCCTCTTCTTGCTGAGGTGTCGTAAAAGGCGACTAAGGTATCTCTTTAACACCGCAATTCAACCAGGTGTTCAGAGAAGGAAAACTCGACCAAACCTGCATCCCGCTCCCTCCCGATCGTACTGGTTCTCCATTTCATCGGGCCCGAGGGAGCTCGGACGAGAGAGTGCTTTTCTGGCTGCGCGTCCAGTTATGCACTTAAATATCTCCTGCGCAATTGACTGTTTCCGAAAACTGGGCCTTGATTTTCTTAATCGGCGTTGAAACAGTCGCCGTGGCCGAATCCGGCTAGGACATCATCATTCCCGCAAACCACTCCAAAACAATCAGTCGAGTTTGGCCTTTTATATCACCCTTTGCATACGAGTATATAGCAGGATATTAAGCGCGGCAATATTGGGCCCACGCAACGGTGGCTGCCACGTGGTGGAACCCCGCTCAGAGTGGAGAAGTCTTGTGCATCGCAGAGCGACCGAATTCGGGACGAGGCGTAGACCTGAGCATGTTGGAGAACAGGATCGTTATAAGGTCCATCCACTTTTTTTTTTATTCTTGAGAAAAGAAAAAGGCTTTCGACTACGCAGTCATGTCAGCCTCGTAAACATACAAATTTAAGTTCTAATTTCTAACAAATTTTTAACATATTTGTAAATTAACAGTGCCTGGGTACTCCCGGGCTCGGTTAAGTATTGATGTAATGCACAGAGATCCATCATATTTATATTAAGGACTCGAATAAGAGTCTCCCTTTCCGACTTAATCCGAGTGCATTCCAACAACACGTGTTCCGTGTCTTCCTTAACGTTACATATTTCGCATTTAACTGTATTCTTAATTTTCATTAAACTTAAAAAATTATTAAGCGGCATGTGGCCGGAACGTAATCTATGGGCAATAACAATTTGGGATCGAGGTAATTTAAATTTTGAAAACCATGGAACATGCGGAGGCTCACTAACCAACGTTCTGTACCAAATTTGTGCCGCCTTACTAAACCTATGTCAGCGATGTGCCAGCAAATGGCTATTCACTCTTCTCTTAAAGTTCTCTAAGTTATAAGATTATAAACATATGCTTGCTGGAAGCTTATTCTACTACTTAGCTGTGCGCATGATGAATGTTAGAAGCGAATCTCTTCGTGCGGGTATAAGCAACGTCCATAACATAGATGGGCAAAATGTAATCAGATTAATGAAAATGATTAACGATTACATTTTACGTTTTTTACCATTAATATGACTTCATTTTGCTCATTTATATTTTAAACACTACAGAATCCCAGATTGTATACACATTTATTATTTCTTAATGTTTTAAATGGATTTAATCATCATTACAGAGCAAGAAAATTAAAATAACGATTACATTTTGTAATCGTTGATCATTAATCAGATTACATTTTGCACATCTCTGGTCCATAACATACGAATGATATCCGATACGGCGTCTAGTGGTTTTGTGATGAAGTAGGGCTGGAGGAATGAAGGTTTATTTTCAATTACCTCAGAAAATATTTCTTCCTTTTTTAATAAAACAAAAACCTTTTTATTGTAATATTCCACTCCGCTTCGCCACAGTAAGTATTCTATATATGACAACAGTCAGCGATAGTGAAGCAATCCGGAGGAAATTGCTTCGGTCTATCGCTCTATCAAATCATACACAATCGTCTCTGCCGACCACAAACATTCACAAGGAACCCTAAGCCCTGCGGCCGCGGAAGGGCCCCGTTCCATTAGCCCTCTCGAGGCCCATAACTTAAGATGAGACCTCCAGATTTATTACTTAACTAGTCTCTGCCCCCGACTTCGTTTACGATAACAAACAAGCCCTAATTTAACTCCATAATCATCGACAGTTCTGGCGGCTAGACAGGCAGTAAGGCATAATAATACATATTGGTGCCTACCACTATACTCAGAGTTACTGGGTGAGGTTAAACAACATTACAGTCAACTCTGGAATGAGTACTTTAATGAGCGGTCCCTTACTAAAGGCATCTGGTACAAAACTATTCAGTGTAGTCTGCCCCGGTATCCGTGGTTCGAACAATCCTTTATTAGCAGGAGAGACGCTGTGACATTGTTTAGACTCCGTTCCGGGCATATTCCATCGAACAAATTCAAACATTTAATAGGAATCTCCGACTCCCCAAACTGTACGACATGTGGTGTAGAAGAACATGTTTACCATTTGCTGATGGAGTGCGTCCGGAACGAAGCACAACGTCGGGATATACCGGTTGTCAATTATCTTGTGGGCACTTGCAACTGCATTTTGTCCTCTCCGCTTTCCGAGCAGGCCAAAATGTTAGTTGCACTTTACCTGAAGGTGGCTTAAAGTAACTATAAGTGTTTTGCCTGTACGGGGGTGACGTGGTCACTCTGTGACAAAACCCCTTTAAAATAATAAAGAAAAAAAAAATTATCGACAGTAATGTTATTTTAAAGTTAAGTAAAAACAATATCACTAGATCCCTTTAATGTAAGATGACGACTTCAAAGAAGAATTCAAATTATATCTTCGTTTCTATACAATACGATTTAGATATCACTACAACATAGATACTATAAGCCAAGAGGAAATTGTTGTTGTAATTTGAGTAGAATAGAGATACATCTTAACTTCCTATTAGACTATTACTCTACATTCTACACTAGGGAAATCAATTGAAATTATTTTCCTCTGTGAAAATGACTATGACACACACACACGCGCGCGCACACGCAGTCACACACGCGCACACACATATATATACACACACACACACATCACGTCTGTATGTAGAACACTGAGAACCCTACTCAAATGAACGTATTGAAACGTGCCTTCTGTAGATGGACTCTCAAAAAAAACTTTTGTCTTAGCATAAGGTATTTTAGTCTTAGGAGAAATCAGCAGTTCTCTGGACCATTTAAGCCACTCATTTTGCGAATTGTGGAATGGGCTGGAAGGTTGTTATTTCCCAGAGCTAATAAATAAATGGAGATCTTCAAGAGCAGTAAACAATGCCCTTCTTGATCAGAAACGTTATAAAGTTTCTCGTGCTGCAGTTGCCTTTAATCGATCGTAACTGTTTACCAACAGGCGAATCCTGAAAGTCAGTTTGTTGTAAATTTAATAAAAACTGAGGCACCTCATACAGGCTAACGAGAGCCGACGCGCCTCCTGGAGTTATGCAATGGCGCGAGCGACCCGGCCAGAGGCGCGAACGGACCGCTTCGACCACGCGACCGCTGCAGTGGTTGGCGGCGCGCGTGACGTCAGCACGCGATCAATGGACCTTACGGCGAACCCGCCACCCGCTCTCCGCCCACCTCTCACCCCACAACAAACAATTATACAACCCGGGCCGTGTTGCCAGCCGCTGACAAAATAACTCCCTACTTTTTTAAATCTCCCTAACACATTGAAGAGCAGGGTTGCTGCTTTACGGAATTGCAATCAAAGTAATATTATATCGTCGCGCTATATCCCTTTCGGGGTAAGCAGAGTTAAATTAGTAGTTGTATTCACTTAGCGCCTATATGTCGTGCTCAACATGACCAGTAACGAAGCTGATCGCCGTTCTCGCAGTATTAATACACATGACACTTCTATTGGGTGCCATGCGGGTTCTCTCGCGATGTTATCCTTCGCCCGTGAGCATGTGGTGCCCTTAATCCGTAATTAATCTGAAAAAAAACGGGAGTAATTAAGTATAAAGTCTGTCACTCTGATTAGGTTCAGCTTGTCGCGTAGCGAAATCAACCTGTATAGGGTCAACTATCTATATACCTGAGGATTTTCAGTCGCGGTATATTTGGTCAGATAAAACAATGAAAATAGTTATTGTTACTATTTTTCTGTTATCTAAATCGTATGTTTTAAACGAGCCTTTTGAATTAGAGTTTTATTAAGAAAAAAAAATATCAAAGATACATTACTTTGAACACACGATATAATAAAAACATCTACATAATCTTAAGAATTTATTCAGTCCTAACCTTTTATGGATCACAATTTGTATAAATAAGATTTAATTATAATATCATAAAGTGCCGTAAATACTTTAGGAATAATAAACAACTAAATATGAAAATTGTAGCAATTTTTTATTTTGACTCCGCACCGTGACCGCACCGTACCAGAATTAAAGCACAGTGTAATCCAATCGAAAAGAAACTACCTGCCGATAGTCGACGCGATAACGCCGACTTACAAAAATATTCTCCACGCTTCGTTTAAAGAATCAATATCTTAGAATGAAGGGAACATGCTCGCCGGAAAACCATTCCACACAACCCAATGCCGCACCAAGGGTCAAGGTTCAACAAAGTTCGTTCGCGCTCTTGACATGTATTAAATAAAGATGTTTTAAAAAAAATCCCAAAACATTTCACCTAATTTTCATAATAAAATCCCAAAATTAAGGGACAATTCGCCAAGCCGGCTTCACCAGTCGGACACGGCACGGTCGACACTACAGGACACGAGTGGAATTGATGTACCGTCAAGCGAATCACCCGCTTCGCTGAGCTGGGTAAAATGACGTATACGTCGCGAGTATATTCCACACTGGGCCCATTTCGTAGTTAGTAAAACCAAGATACAACATGAAAAAGATTCAGCGGTGTGTCTGATAAATAATGCGTGTTTTCATTTGGTTATTTAAACAATGGTCCGAGCACAAACATTTGCGAACCGGTATTTGTACCGAAATCAAATTGGAATTGTGAATGAATTAATTTTGTGGAAACGCGTCTGAAGTTATTTTTGGATATACTAAGCCGAAGAACTGATCAAATGAGAGTCAAACTCGCGCATTAAAGGATCCGTACACACTTAAAGTATTTGGTGAGAAGTCTTGCGACAGTGAAGTTTAAAAAATGCCAAAAACACTTTATAATTGTAGTTTACTTTCAAAAGACAGGTAACAGCTGTTTTATAGTCTTAATTGCTACGTTCGGTATATTCCTTACTTTTTACTCTTTCATTCGATAACCATTCCTACAGATAACTGAAATCCTAAACGTATTAGAAACGTCAAGTAATTTGGAAGGATCCACGGAATTTAAAAAGTTGACTATCATTATTTTTAGGCTCTGGCTCATGCCATAAAGATTCTGCCACCCTCTTGTTAGACTGCTCAGGAATTCGATGTTGTGTCACATCAACCTTCACAAGCACAGATAATTCATCCATATAATAAGTAAGGGGAGAGTCCACCGCACTGCCGACGCATATACGTAACGATGCAATGTCCATATAGATCCAAAAGAATTTTGATAACCCCCGTCTCTCTCGGAGCGGATAGCAAATGGAACACAAGAGTCAGATAAAATAACTTGTAATCTGCGGCCTGACCAGTGTTACGCTCGTTGTTAAAATGGCAACACTAATCGTTATCTTGACGTCATTAGAGAACTATTGAGATGGCCACCCTATTTCTTTGCCCTTATATATCGCTACCGCGAGCTTGAATAGTCAGTCGTCGGCCAGCTCCCAAGCGAGGAACAAGTCTAAAGAGAGTATCAAAGTGATCCAACTAAAAGTGGAATTGATTATCAGGATTCATTTTAATATATTATGGAGCGAGTTTTACACCAGGTATATAACAAGTGCCTTAAATGTATATCGTCTATATTCAGATTGTGTGACAGTCATTGAAGTCATTATGGCATTGGCATATGTCATTTTGGCATTATCAACTGTACACTTGCAGGTTTTAAGACAGAAGCGAGAGTAGCTCATAATCCACTGAACCCTTTAACGTCCACAGGCCGGATTTTCGAGCTTCGAATTTGAGCTGATACCATGCCGTGAATTGAAAGGGAAAAAATATGAAAATCGTATGTTTTCGAGGGTGCTCTATCGAATGGTCATAGTTAAAAATCGCTAAAAAGTGTAAAACTATGGAAAAATTATAAAAACAAAATTAGATTTTTTCAAAAACAATTTTTTGATTTGTATTTATATGGAAACTTTGTTGGATTATGCATCTTTTTTGTGTATTTTTTTATAAATTGCTGTATGTTTCCCAAGAAATATGAAAAATGAAATTAAATTAAAAAAATATAAAAATGTTTGCAACATAAAATAATCTTTTTATTACGGTGACTTAGAAGTTAGATTTTTTTAGAACTAAAAGCGACTGCATACCTAAGTATTTGATATTAATGTCAACTTGACACCTTCACGCGTTCTAGAGGACAAGGCTCTTGACAGACAGATAATTAGACAAAGAAGTGATGCTACACGGGTTTCTATTTTCCTTTTGAGGTATGAATTATTAAAGCCAATAAAAATATTAACATTACGAACGTGGGCTATATATTTGATTATTACCAACACTGAGCTCTGCTAAGCAGGAAAAATATGCAGCGTTTTGATACGAACATATTTAAAACTGCACACGAAAAATAGCCGCCACCTATTAAAATAACGACCGCCATTTAGCATGATTTATTGTGTCCAATTGTCGACAATTGAATAAACAGCAAGCGACGGATTCAAACTCGTGCCAATGAAATGTCTAACAAAACATTCTAAATCCTGATACATGTATTATTTTCTTTCAAGACACTTGTCTTCAGTAGATTTATCTAAATTTCAAGAAAATTGAATAAAAAAATACCGTATAACTAAAAAAAAGCTGTTGATCCTGAGGACATATAGTTAAAAAATGATCGGATTCGAAAATACATCAAGAGATCGATAAATGTTTAATAACTCGAAGTGTGTTCATTCGTTCTTTTTGTCTGCGGGGTACACGGTGTACGGGGTAGGGACAGGTCGTAATTACACATATTACGTGGCTTGATAGCGTAGTTTGTAGTAATCCTACTTGCCTCGCTGAAGGACCTGATTTCGTGTGCTGGCGACTTATAATGAAACAAGTACTTATATATAAATATAGGATGTACAACATTGAAATATTAAAAATATTCCCATTATGCCATATCTTTAATTAATTTATACAGGATAATATTACCACCACACCACGCCTGATGGTAAACATAATTTACTCTAAAAAACGACGACTATCATCAGTAAAGAAAAACCTATCGATATTCGCAGCGATCATGCCGCCCTGCATAAAAGTCTTCGTTTAATATACATAATATCATAGGGCACGCTAACCCGAAAAACATTCCACAGATCAACAACTCGCCAAAAATAAGAGTTGGAGAGCTTCATAATCATAATCAGGATATGAGTTACTGTGTAGCCTGTCCGTGATTCGGATCAGAATATTGACGGATCGATGTAGCAGTAGCGTTCATTCCATAGATGCATGAAAGCATTGCCTGCCCTTATGATAATTAAGTCTGGAATAAATTGCTAAAACTTAAAAAAAAGGAACCATCTATATTCATATCTATTCTGTATTCGCGCTGTCTATCTTTCCTATGAAAGTAATATAATATTTACAATCCTAATATAAAATTCAAATTATATATGCGAATTCTGCCTACCCTCTCCAAATACCCCTAAGCACGTCACTGCGATATAGGTATAGTATTAGTTTATGATTACTTCAATACTGCGTACGAAAGGAATGTGAACTTTGTGGAATTCCCCATAACAACATTTTGTAGTTATTGTAAATTTGTGTATGGGTTTTTAACGGATTCTCTGGTCCTAATTTTCTGGATTCGTATTTTCACGGATTAGTATCGAATGTCGTTTGAAATCGCTCAAACTGTCATATCGGCTAAAACATTGATTAAAATTCTACCTTGTGTGGCTGGGGTAGCCTAGTAGATAATTGAACGGTTTCAATGCGCGGCAACGCGAATGGTTATAGGTTCGAACCCCAGCATGTACTTTTGTGTTTTCTAGATTATGTACAGATTCAGGTACCGCATGCTCAACGGTGAAAGAAAACATTTTTTTTTTATTCTATTTATTTAAGGGACTTTTACGTGTGTACGTATGTCAGCCCCATCGTACCCTAATACAGAAATACCTAACATATGACATATGGTGCCATTGATCTGAACAGGCCAGTCGCCTCATCAGATAATAGTTCTGTTAAGATTTTGTTAAACAACCCAACGTCAAGTCTGTTCAGAGCAAAGGCACTCACAAACGCCTCCCTCACAGGTTCAGATCGGACACATTCCATCAACAAATGGTGGGATATCATCTATGATGAAAACATTGTGAAAAAGCCCGTATGTTCTCTAATGGGAATGTCCCTGTGTAGTAAATGCCTTGAGAACGGCAATCAACTGCGCTACTGGTCACGTTGGCCACAACATATAAGCGTAAAGTGGATACAACCACCAATATATCTTTGCTCACCCTGTAAAAAATATAGCGTGACGATATATTCTTATTATTATTAAATCCTACCTTTATCTGCGAATTATGCTATATTTTATGGAAACTTACCCCGATTTAACATTTTAGTAATGGCCACCGGATACAGCCAGTCGATATATCTAATCTCGGTGGTAAGTTACCAGCGTATTTTTGGAGGTAGACGGCGGCTCCCCTCAGCGTGTTTTGGGTCGTTAGTTCTATTTTTAGTTCACCAACGTAAATATTGATTCTAGATACTCGTAGTTAATTCTGTGTAGGTCGTACTTTTGCTCTTTAGATTAATGTTAAATTACTGGATATTATAAGAATATAAATATCGTCACGCCACATCTCTTTCGGGGCGTACAGATACATTAATGGCTGTATCCGCTTGGCGCTTATGTGTCGTTTCAAACGTGACTAGTAGCGCAACTAATCGCCGTTCTCATAGCACTAGAACACATGATATATATATAATAGTTGTTATATAGATAGATATTAGAATTTAAACAATATATATATAAAAACTTTAGAAATAAATCAGTTGTTTAGTTGAACCTAAAAAACTCGTGTGAAAAGGTCCATTAGCGTGACAAGTAAGAAGCCATCGATCAATAAGGTTACGATAATAAAAAATTCAATCGAATGGTAGCTGTAATTACGTGATTGGCTTCCTTTCGCTCCTAAAAAGTCTAATATTATTATCGATAAAGTTTACTATTCGTTAAGTGTCGCTCAGTGTGCTATGGAACGTGCGCAGCTCGGCGTTTCTCTGATGGATCGAATCAGAAATGAGGTGATCCGTCAGAGAACTAAAGTCATCGACATAGCTCAGAGGATTAGCAAGCGGAAGTGGCAGGGGGCTGGTCATATTTGCCCAAGAACTGATAATCGCTGGGATACCCGTGTTCTGGAGTGGAGACCACGCCTCGGTAATCATAGTGTGGGACGCCCTCAGGCTAGGTGGAGCGACGATTTGCTCAAGGTAGCAGGCAATTGTTGGAAGAGAAAAGCCGAAGATCAGGCTCAGTGGCGAACCTTGGGAGGGGCGTATGTCGAGCAGTGGACGGATACAGGTTGATGATTATATTTGTTACTATGTATCGTTAATTTTCTTAACCGCTGTATACATACACGATATTCTTATTAAATCTATACTAATATTATAAAGCTGAAGAGTTTGTTTGTTTGTTTGTTTGTTTGAACGCGCTAATCTCTGGAACTACTGGTTCGAATTGAAAAATTCTTTTTGATTTGAATAGACCATTTATCGAGGAAGGCTATAGGCTATATAACATCACGATGCAAATATTAGAAGCGAAGAAATAATGGAAAATGTGAAAAAAAACGGGCAAAATTTTTCATCCTTGAGGGCTTCCATTGCGTGCGGTGCAAAAACGGTTCAAGATACCAAAAATATATGTAAGAAAGAATTATTCCTCTTGAGGTGATCTAAAAAAATGTCCGTGACACTATATGTTTAACTTTTAAGATTAAGTCACTAGAACCGTTTTTATGGTAAACAAATTTGGTCGAAATTAATGCATTATTTGTTAAGAGTTGTATCAACGTAATAATATTAATCTTTATCCAAATAAATGTTTTGTTGATTAAGAGTATTTAATTATGAACAAAATTGTCTTTGACATCACTTAATTTCAACGAACATCATAGAAGATATTACAATAACTTATATAGCAAAACAACGTTTGCCGGATCAGCTATGTCTTGATAAGCGCGAAACTCGAGAACGGCTGAACAGATTTGACTGATTTCTTTTTTGTTGTGTTTGTAGAAGTCTGGGGAAGGTTATAACAGAGAGAAGATTTTAAAAAAATATCTGAAAAAGTCTAAAAACAACACTTTTCTATATTCTCATACAAAAGAATTGTTATAAGTCAATTTGAAGTTTAACACCATAGCATAAAGTTTAAATGTTAGTGGACGGGTTCCGGGAAGGCAAAACAAGTATTGAGTGACGTATAAATATTAATGTCAATATTTGTCAATTTTTATACATATAGCATTAAGGCCAGGTTCCTTCAAACAATTTTCAAAAAACAGCCGACAGGCCAATAGCTATTAACATTAAAAAAACAATGTGACTTTGTTTTAGAGAAATAGGGCAGAACAAGGTCTGCCGGGACAGCTAGTGACTTATAAAGTTTCCTCAATTCTTTTTCATCAGGTAGCAATTGGAAAATTTATTTGAGATTAAGGCTGTACGCATTGTGAATGATTGAGACATTACTAAGAACCTCGAAAAGCTCCAAATGCGCAAATATATTGCCTCACTAAGCGTTTTCTACAGCCTGTGTCACTGCGAGTATTCTGAAGTATTATTTAGCCTTGTTCCACCTTTTCCCTTCTATCTAAGAAGTTCTCTTACTCTTACTTTTGCTAAGTCGTTGGCAAAAGCAAGTCGTTGGTGTGAACACGCTGGCCAGAAGACCATTTCACAGCTCAAAGACTCAGCAAAAGTAAGAGTTGGAGACATTCTTAGTCTTAGCCGGGATGTGCGTTACCGTATAGCCGTTTAGATTTAGGTTAGTCTCATTTTATTGTCACCCTTTTCGCTAAATCTAGTTTCAAATCAAAACGATATTAAAATATTACTTTTAAAAAAAAACCTAAGTTCTGGGGAATATAACAAACTCTTACATAAAAGATTTATCAAAACAATAACATTTTTTTAGAAATTAAACTGAAAAAATAAATACATTTCCATGCACATAACACAATCGATTCTCAAAGTGACTTGTAAAACGATAACATTGGAGGTTCAGAGAAATGTTAGCTAACCGCTCGGTTTATGCGCAATAAATCAGTCATGTGTCTTTTGTCGTTGAGCCAAATAGGTTTCCTATTCAAACATTATGTTTAAAATATAAATAGGTAGTTAGACTCACGAAAAATATAAAATATGGATGTTAGTGGAAAAGCCGAGGCCGACCGAGGTTGCGCTGATGATGGTGATATCATAAGGGCTAATATACTTTCTGGAAGATTATCCCACAGCCTAGCGGCACGGCAGAGGTAGGAAATGAATAACTTTTAGTTGTGAATTGCTTTATGGAAACAATTGCCGCGTAGCTGTCAGTCAATACAGACACCTAGCTTGTCAGGACAGCCCAACAGTGGCTGTGAGGCACGTACGAGGCTTTGGCTTAGGCGAGTATGAGCTGAGCTTCGTCAGGTTCGCAATGTGTGCGGCGGCATACACCACCGAATCTAATAAGCACTCCCAAAATAGCAACAATTAGCAGGAAGCGAGACCGACGTCAGACTGAGCTCCGTGTAAATTAAAGAGCTGGACGAGACATAAAAAAAGTGATAAAAGACTATATTAACGCTTACACTGTAGACTAATTCGAGTGATATTTATTTTACGATTGGAGTCTTGAACGTTATGCGATGATAAAAATGGAAACGCGCGCGGCATTTCCGGTTGTTATCGCGATATATTTGATCTACAGACAGACTTACAATCGACATTAATTACATCATATTACTCTGCTGTGCATGAAACAAATCTTTATTTATTTACGGTGTGCCAACAGCAAGTATTATATCTTAAAAAAAATTTTTACAAAGATATTGTTTTTATTTACTAGCCTATAATCCACCACATTTTTTTTATAAGTAGCTAATATTTAACCAGTAATGGTAAAAAAACAAAAAGTTAAACTTAACCGTTCAACTGCACCGCTACATCGTTTTTTTTTAATGTCAGCGAAAGCTGGCGCTGATTTTATGACATTAATATCAGCTTATGCTGATTGTGATAATTACACGCCATGCTTAACACATTCGTCACCCAGTGAGATTGGTTTGTTTCTCACGGGGCCCAAATCTGCGTAACCAAGCGATATTCAGGAATATAAACAATGTAACTCGAATATTATTATTTTCGACTTATCACAAAGATTTTCTTCTTCATTTCGAATGTGTTTTAACTAAAAACTTGTGACATGGTACAAAGTAATATTTTACCCTATATAAATTAATAAATTGTATTTTATAATGTAAATATTATTAGTATTTTAATGTTGTATATCCCATATTTACATATAAGTGCTTATTCCTTTTAAAAGCCCAATAAAAACCGTATTAAGTAATAACCGTACTACAAGAAAAGCGTCACCCAGATATGATTGACATACGGACATGTTAACGGAAAGTACACTGTACTTCCCAAGATCGGCAGCGGCCTTCAAGGGAGGAAATCCATCGACAGTTGCCGTCTAATAATTGCCCACCGCGACCGAACCGCAACTGAAGGTCGCTAGGTATACGAACAGCTAGCTGGAGGTACACAAACTGATTCCGAAAGCAACAATTCGAAGCGAGTTTAGTGAATAACGCTTTTAGTGGTAATGGGTCTAGAAAATGTATTTCTATAGATTACTTTACATCGTTTATCGAGAGTGATATGTTAATACTAGAAATAAACACAAATTAGTGTTACCTAATTAACGAATTTAAAAAGTTCATGGTTCTTACATGGGGGCTCGAGTTTCGTCTATACAATACAATACCTAGACATTTTGAATTTATCACTATTTGATGGAATTATGAACGCAACCTAAATAAAACGTCAATCAAATGACATCATAAATGTCAATCCTTCTATTCGTAACTTTTCAAGTGAATACCTGCGTGTGATTGTAAAAGCTATTATATTTAATTTAAATAAGTACTGTTTGTCGTAACTGCTGTTTTATTTACAATAAGGCGTATAAAACGCCAACAGGTTATCGGCCCAGTATCGATAAAACAGCAAAATTAAAAAGGATTCAAGTTGTTGAAAAATTTACGAACAATTACGGTAAAATGTCTGGTATCAGTGGATTAACAATAGAGAAGCTGACCGGCCGAGACAACTACCCCACATGGAGTTTTGCAATGAAAACGCTATTGCAGCACGAAGATTTGTGGGATTATGTAGAATCAAGCAACAGTATCGCAGATAAACATAAAAAGGAAATAAAAGCAAGGTCAAAAATCATATTGTTCGTGGACCCGATAAATTATGTACATATACAGGATGCATCCACAGCATATGAGGTATGGAATAACCTAAAAAAGGTTTTTGATGACTCCGGCTTAACACGCAAGGTAAGCTTGTTAAAAGATTTAATTAACACAACGATGGAAAGTTGCACTAATGTCGAGGAATATTTAAATAAAGTTATTACAACGGCACACAAGCTAAGAAACATTGGTTTCAGTGTAGATGATGAGTGGCTGGGCACTTTGTTGCTTGCAGGTCTCCCTGATACCTACAAGCCTATGATTATGGCAATTGAAAGCTCTGGCCTGTCAATTAGTGCAGACTATGTAAAAACTAAAATATTTTTAGAGGTAAAAGAATCCAGTACAACAGCTTTTTACACAAAAAATAAGTCATTTAGGAAATTTACAAATAAAAAAGAAAACAATGTTAAAAATTCAGAGTATAGAGGTAAAGGTCCAAAGTGTTTTACATGTAATAAATTTGGGCATTTAAGCAAAGTATGTTGGTTCAATAAAAATAAAAAAGCAGATAATAATACTAATTCGGGCTATGTAGCTGCTTTCTCAGGTATGATCAGTAATGATGTGGCAAACTGGTATATTGACTCCGGTGCATCAGTACATATGACAAGAAACAAGGATTGGTTGTATGATATTACAAATTCTGATATCAAACAGGTACGAATAGCAAACAATAAAATGCTACAGGTGGAATGCTGTGGTAAAGTAGACATTACAATATTAAATAAAGACGGTTCCACAAATAAAATAAAGGTTAGTGATGTCATGTATGTACCAGATTTAGCTACAAACTTATTATCTGTCAGTAAAATAATAATGAATGGCTGTAAATTAAATTTTACAAAAAATGGATGTGAGATTTTTAATTCACAGAACAATTTAGTTGCTACAGCTTGTTGTATTAACAATACATATAAACTAAATACACTACAAAGTTCAGCCATGTCTGCTATGTCAAATGAAGATCTGACATTTTTATGGCACCAAAGAATGGGTCATTTAAATTTTAATGATTTATGTAAATTACCAGAATGTACAGAAGGGGTGAAATTATCTTCAGAAAAAAATCATCACAGTATTTGCACATCCTGTCTAGAAGGAAAGCAAACTAGACTATCATTTTGCAATACAGGTACTAGGGCTACTGAGTTACTTCAATTAATTCACACTGATATATGTGGTCCAATGGAAAATAAAACCCTCGGTAACGCAAGATATATGATAACGTTTATAGACGATTTTTCTAAAAAGGTACATGTATATTTAATTAAACAGAAATCAGAGGCTTTGGATAAATTTAAAGAATATAACAATCAAGTTGAGAATCAGTTGAATAAGAAAATTAAAATATTGCGTTCTGACAATGGTAAAGAATATATTAATAAATATTTTGATGATTATCTTAAATCTTGTGGTATTATACATCAAACTAGCACTCCTTACACTCCTGAACAAAATGGCTTAGCTGAACGCATGAACCGCACTATTATAGAGCGAGCTAAATGTATGTTATTTAATGCAAATTTACAAAAATCGTTTTGGGGTGAAGCAGTGACTACAGCTGCATACATTATAAACAGATCTCCCACAAGAACACTAGGATACAAAACGCCTGAAGAATTATGGTCTCAAAGGAAGCCTGATCTAAGCCACATGAAGGTATTTGGCTGTAAAGCAATGGTACATGTTCCAAAAGAGAAACGTCAGAAATTTGATGCAAAAGCACGTGAGTTTATATTTGTTGGATACAGTGATATTTGTAAAGGATACAGATTTTTTGATCCTCAGACAAATCGTGTATTAATGAGTAGAGACGCTATATTTTTAGAAAACACTGTAAAAATGAACAAAAGTAATGTATCTCTATCTTATGAAAATACAGAAAATAATACAGACTGTGATTTTTTGAACATTTCAAATGATAATAGCAATAAAGATGAATCTAATACTAATATTATATCTAGTGATGAATATCAGAGTGACTATGATAATAAAGATGAAACTTATTTACCTGACATTTCTATTGACAGCCCAGAACATAGAAACATTACCCTAAGGCCTAGAAATAAAAATACTACCTCTTATTTGTGTGTAAATGAATTTGCTACAAGTTTATTAGACAGAGATCCTCAAACTGTCAAAGAAGCACTTAGTAGTGAAAATGCAGAAGCATGGAAGACAGCCATGCAAGAAAAATATAGTTCATTACTTAAAAATGAAACTTGGTCATTAACTGAACTGCCATCAAACAGAAGATCTATTCCATGCAAGTGGGTATTCAAAACCAAAACAAATGGCTCTGGAGTAATAATCAGATATAAGGCTAGGTTAGTCATCAAAGGATATAAACAAAGAAAGGGCATAGACTATCATGAAGTATATGCACCAGTTGTAAGAATAACGTCAATAAGATATCTCTTGGGATTGGCAGTGAAATATGATCTAGAAATTTATCAAATGGATGCTACAACTGCATTCTTACAAGGTAATTTGGAAGAAGAAATTTATATGAATCAACCACCCTTATTTGAAGAAGGAAATAAAGTATGTTTATTAAAGAAATCAATATATGGATTAAAACAGTCCAGCCGACAATGGAACAAAAAACTGGATTCGGGATTAAAAGAAATTGGCTTAATTAGATCAAAACTTGATCCCTGTATTTATTACAGGATTGCTGACACTAATGATATATTTTTTCTTGCTGTTTATGTTGATGACATAATATACTTCTACAATTGCAAAATTACAGCTGATACTATTGTTAATAAATTAAAAAATAATTTTTATATGAATAATTTGGGCAAAGCAAATTATTGTATTGGAATAAAGATATCTAAAATTAATGATGAAGTCACTTTAGATCAATCTCATTATATAGATAAAATATTAAAAAGATTTAATATGCATAATTGTAAACCTGTGTGCACACCTTGTGAACCTGGTATAAAGTTAAAACCTGCAGAGAAAGACAGTGATATATTGAGGAACATACCATACCATGAAGCCGTTGGATGTTTACTTTATCTTTCACAATGTACTAGACCAGATATTGCATATAATGTCAGCATGTTAAGCAGATTTAATAATGAGCCTACCATACAACACTGGACAGCTATAAAGAGAGTTTTAAGGTATTTGAAGGGTACACAAAATAAGAAATTAATATTTAAGAAAAATATTAGTGATGAAATAAAAGGATACTGTGATGCAGATTGGGCATCAGATGAAATAGACAGAAGGTCACGCACAGGCTATGTTTTTATTTTTCAGGGTGCAAGTATATCATATAATACTAAGCGGCAACCAACAGTTGCTTTATCCACTGCAGAAGCAGAGTACATGTCTTTAGCAAATTGTATACAAGAAGCTCTGTGGCTAAAACAATTATACGAAGAGTTTTGGCCTTATAGTACAGACACACCGATGTATATTTACTGTGACAATCAAAGTACAATTAGATTTTCAGGTGCTGATGCTTATAATGCTCGCAGTAAACATATAGACATCCGTTACCATTTCGTAAAAGAAAATATTGCATCAAAAAAGATATGTGTCAAATTTAAACGATCAGAGGACATGATTGCCGATGTGGTGACTAAAGGACTACCAAAGGAAAAGCATCTGAGCTGCACCACTGCGATGGGTTTGCGTTCAGGAGGGGATGATGGAATTATGAACGCAACCTAAATAAAACGTCAATCAAATGACATCATAAATGTCAATCCTTCTATTCGTAACTTTTCAAGTGAATACCTGCGTGTGATTGTAAAAGCTATTATATTTAATTTAAATAAGTACTGTTTGTCGTAACTGCTGTTTTATTTACAATAAGGCGTATAAAACGCCAACACTATTGAAATAAAAAAAAACGAAATTGCTAAAAAAGGGATACTGTTCCATCAATGACTGTTTATATAACAAAAGTGCGTGGTCTTAATGCATACTATCTTTCTCACGGGACCTTTTTTTTTACATTGGTTTGACATAGTGACTACAGAGTACCTGATGGTAAGTACAGTGTAGTCCAAAAACGAAAGCGACTCTCAAAGGATGAAAATCCATTGATAGTCTACATCGTCATGTCGGCCCACATATACCACGACTGAAGGTCTCTAGGTATATGAGCTACTGGATATACACAGGCTGATCCCGAAACGCGACAAGCCGAAACTGCTCACTATGATGGTCACCTTCACCCCTTTGTGTATTATACCTGTTACTGTACCCCATTGTGTTGAAAAGAGATCCTTGTAGGTCTTCTCGATAGATTCTACTTTCTGAACCGGTCGTAGATTCATTTTTTTTTGACGATTCGAAAGTGCTTGGGAGTGGGCCTATTTAAATAGTTATACAAAACATATATAATAGTTTTCCAGTGTTATTTAACATGGGACGAGTGAGTGAATCGACATTGGTTGGGAGAGCGAATTCCGTTGTCACTTTCCATCAGATGAAGTCAAGGTTATCCTGTATGTAATAAAAAAAAACCAATTGATAATACTTGAATATCTCGAATCACATGAATCATATTCAACTATAGTTGCCTCTACAAGCGAACTATACTCGTATCAACTGATGCAGCATCTGACGGTTTGATTGCGCAGTTTGTTTTAACCCTATTGACGATCCTAAGGTCCGGGGATCGAGTCCATGTAACGGCAAACTGCACAGCGATGACCAGACTAGATTGTTACGAATCATAATTGTGTACGTACACAAACATATATATATATATGATTTAGAAGCGGACGCTTGACCTCAATCAGCACACAATCTGGTGGAAGGTGAAGATGAGGCTGACGAGGGTTCGCGTCAGTCCAACAAATGCCTATTTACTCTTAAAGGCTTCCAAGTCATAAGAACGTGGAAATATGGTCGCTGGATGCATATCCCATTCAGTGTAGAAGCGATATTTTTCTTTATATGTATTTATATATCTGTCTAATTACCATTGTTCGAGCGCAAGCTTAGTTTGAGACTGGTTCAATATGTAATTGTCAGAAAATATTTAATGCTGGTTATGGCGATCCGGCGTTGCCCGGGTAGAAATAATTAACCCTCTTGGAGGTGGATTTTCCAGAAACGTCAAGACACTTTTTTTTTTTATTTCTATCCTAAATGTTAACTGCCAGTTATCAAATGGCGGATTATAATTGACGGATTTTCAGACTTTCAACTCCTACTCCCCCTCCTCAGAGGTTGATTTTCCTAAAACGTTAAAACACGTATATTTCCTATGCGGATTTTCGTAGCGTTTTCTTTAATAATGAACGAATTTTCAAATCAATTTTCAAACCCTTTTTTGCCCTCTTAGATTTAAAAAAAAACTGGTATTTGTTATGAAATTTTAAGATCTTCGTATTGAATGAGCAGTATACGGTGCAACAGCTGGATGCCTCTTATATTATATACAAAACTATGTTACTACATTATATTAAAGAGAAATACTAACAAATATAGTTCTCTTTACGCCAATTAAGATCTCTACTGTTCCAGACAGGTTTCATAAACAAATATTCTCTTGTAAGTGATTTGTATCTTTATGAGAATAAACTCTTTAAACGAAACTGATATTTACTAGTTTAAATTTAATTGGTTTGATTTTTTTTTAATCCTATATCCATTTATTTGTATATGTATCTATAAAATAATAATATATCATCACGTTATATCCCTTACGGGGTGATTAGAGATATATTAATGGTTGTATCCACTTTGCGCTTATATGTTATGTCGTGTCCAACGTGACCAGTAGCGCAGTTGATCGCCGTTCTCACAGCACTAGTACACGTGACATTTCTATTAAATGCAATGCTGGTTTCCACAGGATGTTATCCTACACCGGAGAGCATGTGGTGCCTACTAAAACTTGAAAAATCCAAAGGCACAAGTCCAAATTCGAATCTACAACCATTCGCGTTGCAGCGTATGGATGCCGGTACCTTATCTACTAAGCCACCATATCATATATATAGATTACTATAATAACCGTATCTGTTTCAAACTGAGAATATCACGAGCCGCTTCCCGCGGTACACTGAATTACATAACCCCACTCTAGCACCGAGGGGAAGGGTGGTTTCACCCCCTACACGAGCGTATCGAGCGACGCGCCCCCTCTCAACGCCAGGCACCGGTATACGGCCGCGGAGACGCTTATAGCAAGGTTTTTAGTCGCATCAGTAATGCCAACTAGGGAATTTTACCCCTAAATTTAGGAATTTATGTGAAAAAGATAAGTGATTTTAGGAGTATTATCTTTATAGATTTTAAACATATTTCAACTTACGTACAATTCTGCTTGCTATTGTTATTTTTCACGTTACTTTTTTTAATGTTTCACGCAGGTTCTATAGCCTCTTAGGCGGCGATCTATAGACGCAGTCCGAGTGGTCGTGGGCTCGTATATCGGCACGTACCTCTGGGTTTTTTTTTTATTTAGTATGTATTTAGGTACCACATGCTCACGGGTGGAGGAAAACATCGTGAGGGAACCCGCATGTCATCTAATGACGACCAGATAGCGCAGTTTGCAGTGACCCTACTTACAATGCTAAGGTTCTGGGTTCGAGTCCCGGTACTAGTAAACTTTTCTGTGAGGAGCAGATGAGTTTGTCACTAGTCATAGTTGTATATATGTATTTAAGTATGTATATCTTTGTCTAGTACCCATAGTACAAGCGAAAGCTTAATTTGGGACTAGATCAATGTGTGTAATTGTTAGTAAATATTATTATTATTATTATTATCTAATAGAAATGTCATGTGTACTTGTGCTGTGAGAAAGACGGTCACGTTGGACACGACACATAAGCGCAAAGTGGATGCAGCCACTAATGCACCTCTGCTCACCCCGTAAGTTATATAGCATGACGATATATTATTATTATAATTAATATCAAGATATATGTGGTCGCCGTTTTCATCCACTTGAAGTTGACTCTGCAAATACTTATGTTATAGCCAAGTTCCTATTATATGTAGTTTTTGTCAAAACCTACCTACTTTCTCTGAAAAATCTAAGCAATGTCCATGTAGTCCATAAATCCTAGCCTTATTACAGAAACAACTTAACAAGTACTTTTAGTAAAGGTACTTTACATTTTTTTATCTCTTGGTTTATAATATTTGTTTACTTTATTAGGTATGGTCTTTGAAAGAAATAAATACAGCAAATAGGAAAAAACTTACTTGGCGAAAAGTAAATATCAAATTATAGAATCACTATTGACGGTCTGTTAGCGCAGTTTGTACCTACGATGCTAAGGTCCTGGTTTCGAGTCCCGGTAGTGGTACTTTTCTGTGATATGCAGATGGGTTTGTCACGGGTCATGGTTATATATATATATGTATTAAAGTATGTATATCTTGGTCTAGTACCCTTAGTACAGACAAGCTTCATTTTGGACTAGGTCAATGTGTGTAATTGTTTGTAAATATTATATTAATCTCTTAGAAAAGATTTTTTTTAAGTTATCGTAATGTTTTCACAACACCGAAATAGAATATTCCGTTACCAGTGCGGTTGTTTTACGAATTCGTTTTTTTTTTGTTGTTACAGTAGTGAAATATTCTCCGATAACATTTTATCGAATTTTCCTTGAAATAAATAAATAAAAAACGTGTAAATACGTGCCAATGTCCCTGAAGAAGTTAATCAAAATGATAAACACTGACTTGTATTGAACCTGATTATTGTAAGTAGAATACAAAACAGTCTTTGATTTCTTTCGTAACGAAATACAAATTAAATGTTAATGATTTACACACAATGTAGGTTCGAATAAAATATTTCCAGTAATTTGGGAGATTCCATTCTTGAGGTAATTTTTTGTTAAAGATTAGGCTTGCACGTCATTTTCAATGCTACCCTCAAAGCGACAAGAAAAGTGCCTCCATCTAACTTAAGCATAGATGTATAACTTAGAAATAGTACAACACTACTGAACTATTGTAAAGCCCATCAGTAAAAGGCTAGATATTTTCTTATAGATGACATATTAAGATACACAATGAAACGGTTTCCAGTGATATTTTTAGAAATAGTTGCCCATTCTCATAGAACAAAAAGTGCTCTCAGAGTAAATATTTTTAAAGCCACTAAGTTACATACTTTTAACCATAAAATAACTTTGGTGCATTAACAATTTACCTTTATTATTAAAGGAAAATTAGTAGTTGTTGCAGCCTAGTAGCTAAGTGACCAGTGTGCATGCAGGCGACGCAAATGGTCGAGACATACATTTGAGTTTTTCCAGATTTACTATGTATTTAGACAGCACATGCTCATCTGTACAGGAAAACAGCGTGAGGAAACCCGGATGGCATCTCATACAAATGGCATGTGTACAAGTGTTATGAGATTGGCAATCAGCAGCACAACTGGTCATGTTCGGCATGAAATATATGTGAAAAGTGATACAACCACTAATGTGTCTCTGCTCAAATCCAAAAAGGATATAGGGTGATTATATATTATTATAAAATTAGTTAAATTTTGTAACTCAATTTCTAGATCAGAACAGGACATAAAGCTCCAAATGTCTGCCTGATGAATCAGTGAGTATATAGATTATATATACTATATTTTGAGAAACTAATCCAAGCTTAAACCTGCAATTGCTAAATACACAAAAGTTAATCAAAAGCAGACTTAACATTGATCTACCGCTAAATTCTAAAATTATTAATTATTAACATTTATCTATACTTTAAAATAATATTAACATGTTCCTCACTACATGAGTGATGCTTTTCTTGTTGAAGATAGTAGGATTTATAGGTGTGTTTTTTAAAGAAATTTGATCAAATAAGCACATATATAAATATAGGATCTACAACATGAAATTCTAATAAGATACACATTACCAGTATTTTTTATAAATTTATTTAGAATATGCTATGAGGCATGTCTTTCCTTAAAACACACTAAACACATTTCAGGTGAATTTGTTATTAATGGATAATAATAATATCATAATGTAAACATAATACTTGAGCTGCATTATTTATATATGCCTAGATTACATTTTAGCATGAGGAGAGATAAATTTGGGCCCGGAATCACAAGCAAATCACATTGGACAATGAACATTAGTAATTCAATGTAATTTTTTTGTACTACTGGGTTTTTCATACATAATACCTGATAATGTATTTATAATGTCAACAAAATGCAACAGTTGCAAATGTGGGCCATGAGTTCAATGGTTACACATAAAAAATATATCTGTAACCTATGTATAGTTGTGTTGGGTCTGGTTGATGGTGTCTAATATTAACAGGAACCCTAGAGTGAGGCAATGTTTTTCAAGTTTTAAATACTATGTGAAAATGTTGCAGAGATTTGTTAAGCCTGGATAAAAGACTTTTCATGCCATGTCTAATAAGATAAAGAGAAAAACTACCACAACAACAACTAGCAGTGATGTAATTTAGCAACAGGATAGTCAGCTCATGGAATGATCTCCCAGAAATCATAAACACAACTCAAAATGTCAACTAATTTACAAATAAACTAAATAAATAGTTTCTCAATCAATAAATGACATAATTAGAAAAATGCAGATTAGCAGAATACAGGTCCCTGTGTTTTATTAACTGCCTACCCAGTAATAAATAAATAATAACTTAACACTTTCAAAATCTTGTCATTTATGAACTGATGGAAATAAATTGAACACTAAATATTAAGTGAAATTTACTCCAATACATTAGTTAAAATTATACTAAAATCAACTAACTGTTTCTGAGTAATTTACTACTTAGTATGAACAAACAACATATAAGAACATAAAAAAAATCTAATAATCATTATTTATGATTCTTTAGTGTAAATAAAATCATCCAACAATAATTGTTCTCATATATTTTCAATGTACAGGCAGCAATCATTTTATTCATTATTTCAAAAAACAATAAAGTATTTGTGTTGACTCAAATCACATTTTTTCACTCTTGATATACCACAGAGAATGCACAGAAGCCAGATTTTATATTATTTGATTTAGAGTAAAAACATCATATTTATAGAAATATGCTATATTTCTCTGTCAGCCTTTTTCGTACATAGCCTGTTTATGATCCATAGTAATGAATAAAAATTAAATCCACACCAAAAATATATTTCAATATGAAAATAAATTATATAGCTCTTTTAGCGAAACTATAATCAAAGTTTGTATCTAAAAAAAAACAATTTTAGTAAATAACGTGAGATAACATAGTTTTAGCATAAAAGATGATTTATTCAATTTAAAATGTATGTATTAATGTTGCATATTAATTGGTCTCGAATTCTCGATAAATAACAAGTTGTACACTGCCTGCGGTAAGCCTGACATTCTTATATTATCAGACATAATGCGGAGTTGAATGTTAACACATATTCCTCGGAAATAAATATTATTTATTTAACAACAATAGTTGCTCATTTTGCAGTAGCAACCTCAAACACAGAGTGAACGTCAATAATATTAGCCCTAACACCGATAATAATAATTTAAAATGCCACTTAATCTATTTTCACAACATCCGATGTGTATTATTAATAAAAAAATAACATACCGACTCCAGCTGCAATATTTTCAGTTCATAATAGAGAAGAATTTCTCACAAAACTATTATACAGAATCTAGATCATATTATAATGTTTTTTTTAATAGTCAGTATTTCACTATTTTTATCCGTGCAAACGTCGACACAGTGAAATCAAATGAAATGACAGTGTGACCAGATTTAAATAGAATATTCTGCTTGTGCTAACTGCTGCCCTAAAATGTGCTAAGTAGAAATAATGCTAAAATTATGTACGTTACTCGTTACTCAATTATTTAAACCTATATAAAGAACTGTAAACACAAATTTTCTTCGGTATCGTGGTACACAAGAAATGAACGATATTATTGATGTTTGAATATAATTATGACAAACAACAATAAATAAATGCTAAAAATATTGCTTTTTTTGTAATAATAGATGAGGCGCAAAGGTTCTTGTAAATGTTTATATGAGATTTCATCTGTATTCAATATCTAGAGAGAAAAAGTAGAGCAACAATATGTATGATGACATGAGGCTAATAAGTTTGTTTTTTCGAACAAGCTATTCTTCAGGTAACATTATTATGCATATTATACTATTCTTTCTTCTAATAGAAACTATGTTTACATGTACATGATTTCCTCTATTTGTTTATTAAATTTTACTTGATTGTGGCTATTATATCAAACATTACAAAAATTTAAAAATTTTAGAAATATATTAACTTTTCTTGTAATTAACTTAGTGGAACTGAGCAGACTTTAGCTAAATTTTTGATAAAATTTTATCCAATTTTATCACGAATAGCTATTTTTGTCATCTACTGTGATAAATTATAAGAAGACAAACCAATATAATTGGTACAAAAATGTATATGTTATATTTTATTTTATTATTCCCTCATTCTTTGCTAATGAGGTTGCTGTGTCAGAATACCAGCGCTGCAGAATTTAGTACACCTTAGCACAAGCTGACCAGAGTCCTTACCGGCGGTGGCCTAGAGTTTTCATTCTATTTTTCTGATTTTTTGCATCTTCTTTTCTTTAGATATAATTTATTTGTATTATGCAATTATTTTGGTTGTGAGTATCGTCGATTAAATGTTTTTTTTCTTTTCTATTAATATAGACAATTAGAATACGACATTCGTTAATTAGATGTTAAATCCAGCTAAACTAGCAGGATTATGCTGAACCAGGTCATACTATACAAAGTGACAATCTTGACGTTTTTTTCATTATTACCCGATATAAAACAAATTACATGTGCGTTTTAAATATTTTAAGTAACTTTCAAACGATCGATCATGTCTGTAGCCTGGACTGATGCTATCAGTTCAGATTTCGATTTTACATTAAATATATAATAGAAGCAAATGAAAGCCCAAATTTCGCATTTAAACCTAATTAATGTGTTAAAATATACAAAAATATAAAATTCATGGATAGGGACAATAGTAATAGTAATAACATTCGCTGCTTATTAAGAAAATAGAAGGATTTGGATGTGGATACACATTGACCTGCTTCCCTATTTGACTTAATACCTTCGTGATCGAATTTAGGCTGCAACTTGTAAAGGCTTTTGTTCCTCATTTGTTCCAGTCACGTCTAGTGTTCCCCAGGACTCACACCTAGGTCCTGTCTTATTTAATTAATGTATTAATGATATTATTTCTTCATTTGTTAATTCCAATATTCTTTTATATGCTGATCTTATGAAAATTTTAAGAATGATTAAATCAGGATCCTCTTATTCTGCACTTTAGAATGATCATGATAGTCTCTGTTCATATTGCTTGCTTCTTAATACCAACTAATGTCATTGGTAATAGTTTTCTTTTATTGCCCTTAGCTTGATTTTTATTATTATTATTATATATATTTTGTGTATTTTTTATTGTTTATATATTTTTGTATATTCCCTGAAAGTGTGAAAAATGTAATAAATAAATATATAATTCAAAAAATATTCAGTCAAAGGATTAAATAAAAAGAAACAAAAAAAAATGAATCTATTATATTTACGAAAGATAAAATAAGATGTAAAATCGTTGTGATTTAGTGATCTCATGAAGAAATGATAGATTGAACAAAATATTGATAAGTACATGAAAATGAATATTCAAAGAAGAGAGGATAATAAAGTTTATAATATTCCGTATACTTAAAAACATATTTTCATAGTTATTGTTTACAAAACAAATTATAGGAATTGTATACGTGCATATATTTTCTCTTTAACAATAATAACCGGAAGCCGGGATCCCTACACTTGGTAACATTTTTTGTACATGCTTATTTCCGGCGAGTACATGACGCCATTTTATTGCTGATTTTATGGTGTCTGGCGTGGAAGCTGTTTAAGTGTAATTCTGTGTTATTTTGTTTAAATAGTGTTTATTTTAATTTTATCAATAACTGATAGTCGGTAAGTATACCAGTAATGAATTTATCCTTAAAGGAAATGTATTTTCGGAAATGCGAAGTAACTTTCTTTAGACGCTGCTGACTCATTTCGTCAAATTGTGTATGCGTTTCAGAAACTAAAATGCCGGGCGCCGGTACTTTCAAAATCTTCGTCGGGAACCTATCCGATAAAACAACGGACGCCGATCTTAGACCGCTATTCGAAAAGTACGGTACGGTCGTAGAATGCGATATCGTGAGGAATTACGGTTTCGTCCACATGGAAAATGAGCAAGTCGGTCGGGAAGCGATTCAGAACTTAAACGGCGAGCTAGTACACGGGCAAGCTATTAAAATAGAAGCGGCCAAGAGCAGGAAGGCGCCGACGACGCCTACCACAAAGATATTCGTGGGTAACCTGACGGACAAGACGCGCGCGCCGGAGGTCCGTGAGTTGTTCCAGAAGTTCGGCACGGTGGTCGAGTGTGATATCGTGCGTAACTACGGCTTCGTGCACTTGGACGCGACGGGCGACGTGAATGAAGCGATCAAAGAGCTGAACGGTATGACGGTGGACGGGCAGCCTATGAAAGTACAGCTGTCAACGAGCCGCGTGCGCCAGCGGCCCGGCATGGGCGACCCAGAGCAGTGCTACCGCTGCGGCCGCGGCGGCCACTGGTCCAAGGAGTGTCCGAAGGCGCTTGGGCCTGACCGCAACGGTTTCCGCGAGCGCGCGTTCGGCCGCGACCCGTACCCTCCGCCGCCGCCGCCGCCTTTCCTCCGCGATCGCATGATGGGAGGATTCGGGGTAACGCGTTTCACTCTTACTCTCTCCATTCCGCTCAATCCGCCGGTCGACTCTCGGACGCCGTGCGCTAAACAAACATAGCTTAGACCTCTCGACGAGCTGACAGAATCCAGTTAACTAGAAGTTAGAAATATCATATATGTTAAGTATCCTATTATAGGTCAATATCTGCCTGAAGTCAATTACTCTGCTATTACTGTAACCTTCAACTGAAACAAGTATTAAAATCCTTAAAAGATTTGTTCATGATTGACTAAAAGTGATTTAAATAATAAAAATTTGAACTTAAGGTTTATGGAGATATAAACAAACACTTTGAGATTATTATAATTTTTTCATAACTTGTCAAAAGGTGACTAAAGCTGCAGCCGAAGTGCCTGCAGTTTAGTCCTATGAAGTCTTATTTATATTATCTGTCCTTTAAAATCACCAGTTTATATATTGTCAGGCTGACATGTATGCATCTAATGAATAATGTTTGTGGGTGGTGCAGGATCCTTATGATGGATACTATGACCGTGCAAGGTTCGACTCTCCTCGAGACCTGTTTGAGCGGCGGTACCCAGTGGGTGCTTCCCGGGGATTAGACATGGGGGCGACGCGAGGCGCCCGCGGGGACTTTGTGTCGCCGCCGCTGCGCCGGGAACCGATGCCGCCGATGCCAAGCCTGCCGCCCATGCGCACCGGTATGGGCTCCATGCGATCCTCATACGATGCTATGTTCAGTCGCAGAAGTCCCCCGCCTGGACCACAGATGTCTCGAGGGTAAGATTAGTTCAATTTACTCTTTATTTCGTCAGGTAGCGTGGGTGAGCATCAGGTGTTGGATTCTGATAGTGTTGACTTGACAATTTGGTGCTGTCAGGCCGCTCAGTTACTTGACACCACCTGACAGTTCATCCCAGTTGCCTACTACCGTGCTTTGTGTATAAATGCATACGGAGCAGTACATCGCGTATGCTAGAATCCTAAGGGCGCCTATAGGATAATGATGATGTAGGACATGTAATGGAAAAAATGGAACCAAAAAAAAAATTATTCAGGGGTATGAAAAAATAAATTCAAGTGTGTGTAGTTTGTGAAAAAAAATTATAAATATATTTTATAAAAAACTGTGTTTCACTTTTTATACTTTTTTTTTACATATCATTAGTTCACGTGTAGTTATTAGTATACACATTACAGTTGTTTCCGAATTGGGATGGTAATAGATTAACTTATAGAAGCGCCTCTGCTGATTAAAGTTAGTATTAAAATATGACTGGGCACCCAATCTACATACTTTTTCAAAGAAGTATGATAAAAATTTTACTCTTTAGGTCTGCTTTGGCCTTTTTCCTGTAACATTTGTTGAAATAAGTTAATAAATTCTAAGAAAGATGTTTAAGGATTGGTTTTTAAATTGATTAAGAGACTTATGTTATAAAAGTAATTTATTATTTTAGAGATTCAGTAGCCAGTAAAAAATTATGAAAATCTTTATGTGTATGTTTTAAATTTCAGAATGTATGAAGATTTCAGCCGTGATACATTTGATGATAGAAGGTAAGTGAAATAGAAAATACCTTTACTTCGGTTTTTTTTTATGTTATACCAAATGACTATAGGGTGGACAATAATTTGGCACAAATAAATAATTTAGTCTATATTTAGTCTCCCTGACTGACTTCATAGAGCCTAAGATACTGAAGCTAGAGACATGGAATTGATATTTTGTTTTTTGTTTGGCAGTAAAAAAATACATGTTTTGATGTATTTGTACATTCATTCCCCATTGGGGCTGAATCATTTCAACCCAGCCTATGCTGGGTTACCACAGATAGTGTAATATAATTGACTGTTCAAATATTGGTTTTAATTTTCTTACTATTAATGTATTTTAAATTAACAAATAAAATATTTTTAGCTGGGAACAATTACATCTAATCAAAAATCACTATATACTGTCATTTATATTTTTTTTCTATTTATGTAAGGGACTTATGTGACCAGGCACATGCCAGCCCCCAACGTAACCTAAAACACACTACTAATCTTTATTTCTGCTGGGGAGCCACCAGCCTGAACAAATCTTTTGCTTCGGCTGAGTAAGGTCTCACTAAAATTCCGCAGAACATGCCTACATCAAATTTGTTCAGGCTAAAGGCTCCTATCAGAGAATCCCTTGCAGACTGAGATCAGACAAACTCCATCAGCAAATGTTGTACGTCATCTACTTTGTGACGCGTGCCGCAGTTCGGTGACTCCACAAGCTTCATCAGATATTTAAATTTGCATGATGGAATGTGACCCGACCTCTGTCTGTATGCTACCACTATAAGTTGTCTGCTAATGACTTCATTACTGAACCATGATACAGGCTCACATACTAACGTCTTATACCATATTCAGTAGCGAGCATATAAATAGGGAAATGTTCATTTTCAAATTTATCAGCCATTTCTGCACACATTGTATTGTAATTTATTTCTGCAATACACCATACTAAACTACGTTACTCAGACGATGAAAAACCATAATTGTACAATATTATTTCCAATTAGTTTTCAAAAGACGTATAAATGTGTTGGAAAATCGCTTATTCTGATCGAGCAGCTAAATAGGGAATAGATTATCGAGTTAAATTTTCTTGCATTAATCACAATTATCTGATAAATCCTGGGGTTTGGCCACAATTTATAATATTTATTACTAGCAAATTAAACACAGCGTACGGCATTACATTTATTTTACGAGTGAACTTAAAACTACCGACGTCATAACTTTATGACGTCGTACATACATTACATTATCCTCGTTAACTGATTGGTTTGTATCAATATTTAGTTGGTCCACCCTTCTTTCTTAACACTTCAGCACATCTACGAGGCATGGAATCGATCAATGGGAATGTTTTTCCATGCTTGCTCAATGATTTCTTATAATTTGTTGTTGTTGCATGGTTTATATCGTTTAATTTATTTTTCAACGTCATTCCAAAGGGTGTCTATCGAGTTTAGATCTGGAGATTGTGCCGGCCATGTCATTACCTCAACACGATGCTCGTTCAAAAATCGTTTTGTCTTACGCGATGCGTGTTTCTGATCATTGTCCGCTTGGAAAATCCAGTCCTTGGGCAAATTATTGGCAACAAAGGGAAGTAAATGTCGATCTAATATATCAACATACACATGTTGATCCATTATTACACTTATACAAACAGATTGAACCAGAACCATTGACAGTCATCCCAGCCCAGACCATTGCAGAGCCACCACCTCCTTTGACGGTTGGTTTTAAGCACTTTTCTTCGAATTTTTCGCTTATTCGACGTCGAACGTACGTTTTCCCGTCCCAAACGAGCCGATTGAACTCTTGTATTCCTGGATGAAAATAACTTTGACCCACTCTCCTAGGTTCAGTTGATGTGCTCTTTAGCGAACTGTATCGTAGCTTTGCGATTTTTTTGCTTATGAACGGTTTTCTGCGAGCAACACGTCCTTTCAGTCCCCAAACTCTATTTAGACGACGTCGAACGGTGTGAACACTTATTTTTGGTTCAGTTATTGGGAAATGTCCGTGTGTATATCCACTGCAGTTATAAAACGATCGGTGCGAGCAGTCGTTTTTCAAGGCCTGGGAGCTCGTGCATTATTATAAAAGTTCCCGTTTTTATCGACAATCTTCAGAGCTTGGTGACAAGCATTTGCAGAATTATTAATGCGTTTTGAAATTTCAGACAACGTGAAAATCTCATTACGCAGAAACAAAAGCTCCTCGTCTCATATCCGGCATGATATGTTTACCCCGACCCATTATTTTGTGCAGCAAAGCAGTAGTAAATGTAAACTTATTGATTCAGGGATCTCGAATTCACTTACTGTGAACCCTTGCAGGTTGAACACTGCAGATTAACTGAGGCTAAGAACATTTCCCTATTTATTTGCTCGCTAAAAATGTGCCTGCGCTCAGTGTTTATCGCTCAGAGGTCAAAAGGAGAGCGTAACATGGACAAACATCCAAGGTGAAGTGTTGCTTATAAAGTACACTTTTTGATACTGAATCAGAAAATTATGCCAAAACTCTTTAAACGGTCGTTATATGCGTTTGAATTCTTCAAAAACATTTTCCCTATTTATATGCTCGCCACTGTAACTTTGGTCAAAGATCGTTCATTGAAATCATTTTTCCATACATTAAAACAAATTTCTTTATATTTGGTTTAAATTCCGTATAATCTGGTCTAAAATAACAATATATATTATTAATCTGTCTAAAATAATCTATTTTCTACATGTAATTATATATTAGAGGCTGAAATCCGTTTAAGAGCTTTATAATTGTTTTTGGCGATACTTTCTGGCGTATATATAATTTTTGTGAATTTTTTATTGTTTATATATTGCTGAATGTGTCTCCGAAAATGTTTTTTGTTTTTTAGTCATTGTTTTAAAATGTGTTGCCAAGCTGTAATTTAAACCTTACTATTGTTAATATATAACTAGTGCACATAATTATATTTGTAGTATAGTAGTGGTACTGTGGATAGCCCATAAATAATAAAATGTTATTTTTCCAGACCTGGTATGCGAGGCCCGTCTCCAGCCAGAAGATATGCGCCTTACTAGAATAGTGTATCCATTAAGTTAGTTTTTAAATGCTCATGTAGCAATGTGTCCTGCTGTACAGTTTGGCAGGGGATAATTTTTGGATGTTTTGTGGACAATATTGTAATAAGTTGGGTTGGGGTGATTATTGACATCGTTTCCAAATGTGCGAGTGGACAGCTGAATAAGTGATTTTGTGATGAAATGTAAATAAACAGAATAAATGTAATTTTAAGTACATAGTTGTTTGATTTTTAACAAATGCATCTTAATTGTGTGCTTTTTGCGATAACATTATTATTATTAGATTACGCTAGGAACTACTGACATTATAATATTACCTTAAGGTAGTACAGTGATTGCCTGATCTGCTTCGTGATCACAGTATAGGGGAGGGAGGGGCGTGTTGTTACAGTTTTTATATATTTATCAATATGATAAAGCCTATCACAAAATATATACATTTGATGGTTTTTATCGATAATATAACTATTCAACTAGTAAAATATTATAGGAAAAACTTAAATTTACATTACTTTCACACAGTAGGCAATTTAACGATAAAGGTCAATTGTAACAACTTGCCCCTGCCTTGGGGCTAATTGTTACACCTTTGGGGAACGTTGTTACGGTAGATAATTAAATAACACAAAACTGGGAATCAGCGATTTAATTGTTATATTTAAAATATGAAAAGGAAAAAATAAACATTTTAAACAATCTTATAATAATAATCTGTAATTATAGTATTAAAATTTTTAAACTATTATAACAGCACTTAACATCATATTTACGATGGAGTCATGGATAACCAACTTTAATTAAACTAAAAATCTTTGGATCCTAACACTATAAGGTACCCACTTCAATTTTAATTATAAAAAACAGAACAGAAAAAAATATAGATAATCATTTTTATAGAAATAGGCAACAATATCACACTTAAAAGAATTAAGTCAATCTTCATCGGAGTTGCAATTAATGCAAATAAATGAGATAACGTTTCATTTTACACATTTAACGTGGGCCCACATTTTACATTGTATGCATTCCACCCAATCTTCTTTTGTAGAAGTACCTACTGTAAATTTCGCTACATATCAAACAATAACATTTATCAGCATCAGAGTTTGAATCTGAATCCAATATTTGTTTTAAAATATTTTTATTTATTTTTAAAGCATAATATACAGCGTGTGACAACTACGTCTCACGAATACTGAAGAACAATGTTAGTAAACCTAAAATATAAACAAATAAAAAATATTTTATCTTTGCGATAAGTAGTTTTTGAGTAAATTGATGAACGAGTTTTATGCCATAATGCACGGCCAGCAATGTATACTGACAGTACAAACACATCGAGATCTGTTAACGTATTCGATTACGTAATGAAAACTCGAAACTAAGAAATGAATAAAGAAAAACCAAAATAGTTGTCGAAAATTTCTAGTAATCACTGTTAACTATAATTGCAAGGTGTAATAATACATTTTAACTTTATACCCACCATGTGCTTACGTTACGTATGTAACTTATCATGCTATACACGAAGACAACACAAAAAACAAAACGCGGTTATTGTTTTATACCTTCGCAAATTACGTAATAAGTTCCGGAATAGACGCACGTTAAATCATAACGAAATCCAAAAGCGCACTGATCAAATAAAAATGGATTACCTATTAAATAGAAATAGTAGGGTGAACATGCTGAGATCTTGAAATGCTGGTATATCTCGGGTCCAGGGTCTATCGGCACTAACGAGATTCAGAAGAAAATTAATAACGAATAATATGATTGTTTCGATATTTAATTATTATTTTTTAAATTTAATAACCTTATAAAAATTACTTATTTTAACTGAATATCATTTTGTATTTTATTTTGATACGGTATAGTGAACATAAGCAATATAACATAAGCAGAGAAGCTTTTGGGAGTCGAAGCTGCTCGCGTCCGTAGGCTTTACCCTAGTTTCCCTACATGTGGCTCCTGGGTGGTGCTAAACGAGCAGCAGCGAGGTGGTAGGGCGTCGGTGCCCGTCTGGATCGCGACCACAGTACATGGGTGTAAAGCCCGTCATAGTGACCAGTTTCGGCTTGTCGCGTTTCGGGATCAGCTTGTGTATATCAAGTAGCTCATATACCTAGAGATCTTCAGTCGTGGTATATGTGGGCCGACATGACGATGTAGACTATCAATGGATATTTATCCTTTGATAGTCGCTTTCGTTTTTGGACTACATTGTACTTACCGTCAGGTACTCTGTAGTCACTATGTGGAGCCAGTGTAAAAAAAAAAGCAATATTAAATACAACAAAGTCCGCAAATGCACGGCATGCCTTGGGAAGGGGTTATAATATTGTACGGATAAAGAACTTGCAAATATCTGCTGCCAAGGTGAGGGAGAGGCGGTGCGTACGTGTTCTGCACATCACCCATTATGGAGGTCGTGATGAGTAGGCTCTTTACACCCACCTCTCCAAGAGATAGAGCTTAAAAGGATAATCGCTTGCCGGTTTGTTGGAGGAATACAGATTCTAAGTCCGGCTATCAGCGATTTGAGAGACACCCCGGGAGTTTATAGTCAGTAGGAGCTTAACACACCGCTTTCGAGGCGGCTCTGATGATCCTATGCAGGATTTTCCTCTGGATTACCAAAAAAAGGGTTAATAATAATTTTTCATCCTATGTTAAGATATTGAGTATGGTGTAAATAATATTGCACAAATCTGCTCGCGTGATTTTATTTGCCATAAGCGGCGTTATCTTTATACAACTGCAGCGTTTCGAAATTTGTAAAGTTTACATTAATTACATTTTGTACTGTCCTCGATTGTAATCCTTCTAGACCAGCTTCGTCCAAACCTTTTCCAGAAACGGAGCTCTAACACCAGTAAACCATAACCCTCGGATGCCTAAAAATCTTATGTTTCACTATTCACATACGTTTATTTTATTCTCAAAATCTCAATTATAAATCTAACGTAATGTTCTTGTGGACAAAAAGCTAACCCCCATATCACTTATCTGAAACCTCATTTCAACGTGTATCTGAAAAGGCTAAATGTGTGCATTACTATACAGTTGACAGGTTTAGCAATTTTCATTAATTACAAATCTAGTACATTAGCATTTGTCATTACTATTTACACTGGTCTAAACTATCAATGAAATAAATAAATTATCGATTGGAAAGACATGCCACAGAGATGTAAACCTTTTCCGTAGAGAGATACGTATAAAAAGAAGTGCTAGATCTAAATCTTATAAAGACGTTACAGTGACATTAATAACACTTAAAACCATACAGTGCCATGCTGTACCCTTTCAATACGTAGTAAAAAGTTATTTCAGGTGCAGAGACTTTGTCGTAATGAAATAGAGAAAATATGAATTTAACCGTTTTTTTTAAATAAAATATTTATAAATACATACAAATTAAATACAAATGACTGACATAATAACGACATAAAATAAATAATGATGACATAATGATGATTATGATTAATAATGACATAATAGCGTATTTTTCATTTATTTATTTAAAATCGTTTATACTATTTCACACGAGCTGCTGCCTGGTTAATACTCGTAGAACATTTTTGACGTAGGCCTATGAATACTATTTGTTAAAAGTCTAATAATTATGTTTGTAAATTACTGAAACGTTTATTACAGCTTTTGAATAAAGATTTTATTTTAATTTTAAGGTGCTTGTGTTCTTTGAGCTTTTCTTTTTTGTTAACCCGGTGGAAATCCCTACGGACCGTCAGGGGAAATGGTGAGGGCTACTCCCCCCGGTGTGTCGGACCTGCCCCGATTAAAACCACCGGGGTGCCAGCACTGCCTCTCCTCGCCTTCGCCGAGCCTGGGAATCCGGATACTTCCGAGGGCTCGGCGGTCGTTGGCCTATGGGCAGGCCTCCTCTCTTGGAGGGGGAATTTAAACCCCCTCAGGACCTCTCTTGGGGAACGGCGTGTGGGCACACACACGCCGACCCTTCCACTCTCCACTGGACGGGGACGCCCTCAACGTCACCCGCCCAGCGTGTTCTTTGAGCTACGTATACCGGCCAACATTGCGTAATTAATGTAATATCTCAGATTGTTTTAATTTGGAATAGCTATAAACCAAAAAAGGTCACAGTTTTAAATACTATGTATAATCTCTAAATTATGATCTTGGGACTAGAAATATGATTGTCACCCTATGATTGGCTCGTCCTTGTGACTTGCCAGAGTGACCAGATAGAATAATAAAAATTACATAATTAGATTATTTAAAATTTTAATGACAATTTCAGTTTTGACTACTAAAAATACAGTATATTTTACAGTAAACAAAAATGCTAGTTTAAAGGTTTATGATTATCAATATGACTCGCTTCGATTTAGTGCAGTAATAGTTTTATAAATTGTTGAATTAAAGGTCTCCTGTAGTCTGAAATTGCGACAATTACTTCGTTGACGATGTACGTATGATAATGTATATAGCATGACATCCTAGAAAAATAATTGATCTTCCATCTTATAGAAAACTACTCTCCAGCGCGCCCTCTCCGGGTCGGGCGCAGTCTAGGTAAGGACTAGATCGCGGGCTTTAGGCTTTTTCTTTTTAGTAAATCGGGTTCTCTGTGTCTCGTAGCGTTCATCTTCGTCTGGGGGGGTGTCGTGAACAGGCTCCGTTATACATCGTTTTGAACTCAAGCGCACGTTAGCGAGGTTCACGGATGTTGAGTAAAATTAGGTCAACCGTCAGCTGTTTGATTTTTGTTACATTGCTGTTTTTTGTATTGTTTGACTAATTTTATTAGATAACATAGATTTTAGACTATGTTGGTTTTATTTATGGTTTATAGTGGTAATACATGCGAAAATTAAAAAAAAATCATCTGTCAATTTTTTTTTCCAAAATTTCAGTCCTACTGTGTTCAGAAGCTTGTTCCGGTTCTATATTTTCAGTATTCGGGAGTAAAAAAAAACACAGCCTGTATGTTGGATTTTTAATTAAATTAGAAGCTAATTTTTCTTCTGTTTCTTGAGAAAATATTAATTTAGATACCCCAATGTACATGATTCGTTATTTTTCTTTTTTTTATATATCTGAATAGTGACATTGGACACAGATCAAAAATTTGGCTTGCTTTTCGAATGCTTTGTTTATTTTCTATAACTTCTGCTGGTGCAGACTCGTAAACTTTTTGAAGCTCTGTCGGTTTTTCTTTCATAGCTTCTCATTCTGAAAAAAATTTATATATTAATTATATAAATATTAATACGGAGGTAAATTATACGGAGCAAGTCGTAACGTGTAACAACTGGTCCCAATTATACGGGACAAGTTGTTACGTGTAACAACTTACCCCAAAAATTTGTAACTATCTACCCCATAGCACAATTTTTTAAACAAATTGAGGTTATCATTAATGTATATCACTAGCAGTAAAAATAAATATTGTAAATCAAAATTCGATATATCAACAAATTCCTAACCGTAAAAAGTAGTGAAAATAATATATACATATATCGTAAATCAAACATTTGACAACGGATATTTTTACTTACTTGATTAAATTCGGAGGACGTGGGCACAGCCATTCAGCACGCTGATCGGTGAGTCAGTGGTCACTTTTACGTAATGTATGATGTTAGGACCGATTGAGTCCAATATTATGAGCCAGAGAGTTAAATTATCAGTAAAAATGCATGTAACTATTTACCTCTGCAACAACAAGCCCCACTTTCCCCTAACAGCAAGAAACCATCACAGTAACTCGCTCCTAACTGTTGCGTTTCCAGATCAGCAAGTGTTTATAGCCAGTTATACTTACGAGATCTGTCAAATATGTGGTCCAAATTACATATTGAGTTTGGTGGTTGCTATTCTTCTGGGCCTATACTGTGCTTTCCATCACATGGTGTTACTTTGTAGAGTTGGTATTGAAACAAATTTAGTATTCAGTTTAGTTGTATAATATCAGTTTTGATCTACGGGTGGTATGGAATATAAAGAAATCAAAGCACAATGTCTGTCCATTAATATTTTATTCTTAACTATCAACATGAATTAGATACCTATGCAAATCGTCTACTTGCTATATTTACACTGCACTGTACAGGGCGTGGCGCCCACTAAATTCTACGCGCGCGCTTGCTCCTCTCTGCCTACCTCAGTATTATACTTCATCTTATATTGCTTGAAGACATTTTTTCTGTACAATACATATTAAACCTTTATTTGGGCACACTTTTGTATCTTATAATAATATATCGTCACGCTATATCTCTTTTGGGGTGAACACAGACGATTATTTAATGGATTACTTACTGGCTGTATCCACTTAAAGCTAACGTGTCAAACATGACCAGTGGCGCATCTGATCGCCGTTCTCACAGCGCTTAGCATACATGACATTTCTGTTAGATCAGTGGATCTTGGTTTCGCTTTATAAATCTAGAAACATTTATATTTCGCTCGCTTTAACTATTGGCACGTCACACTATAAGATGTTATACACTTTTATTTCTCTTTAGAATGCATTACTTGATCTAAAGCCATATCTATAACTTAAGCAAACATTCTAAATTATAATTAACTCGTACAAGTGAAAAATGTCACGTGATTATACAAACTAAGTACTTGATAAAACTTAGTGTACAATTGAAAGAAATGACTCTAAGTGGACAAAAGCGTTATTGGGTATAGTCTTTAATAAATCTGCAAACTTTGGTTCACAGCACTTTAACAAAAAATAATTACATTAAGTAATTAATTTTTTTTTTTGAAGCGGACTAACTACTGATTGCCGGGAGAGGCATTTTCAGCTCAACCGGCCTTAGGGGGCGAGCACAGAAGGTGCTCAGCCAGCGAAGTTTTTGGGTTTGGGTGGCAATGCAAGGGCGCCCCTGTGGGTACGAACCTCGACTTGGACCGCCAGTCAAAAGTACTAACCCTACGGGTGATCTACCAGCGTTTTGGAAGTGACTACCTTGAGAAGAAACGCCGAAAGAAACGCGTCGGAGTAGAACTGCGCCTCGGTGCGAAAACGCACCGGTTAGCAGCAGTTGACTGAACTATCCTTCTTCGGCGCCGCCGGTGTCGTGGAATGAAACTAGTGCGTGTGTGTACCTCACTGTTTGATCGATCGGTGGCAAGCAATTAATAAATTCCGTATCATAAAATACTCTCTTAATTTAGTATCAATCTTGAAGATATAAAGAATTTACATAGTCTAGTGCAAGTAAATTGGCCTCTGTGACGCAAGGGGTAGTTAGTTGTTAACTTTGAGCTTGCTAACGTCTGTTATGAAACTTACTTTCACCCTCACGCACAGAGCTCAAATTATATGCCGTCGAATCCTTCCGCTTTTGTCCACTCATCTCTTCGATTGTTAAGCGCGTTTGCACGGAGTCTGAGGTAGTTCCGATCGGCAGCGAACGCGTTACAAAGCCTAAGGTCACGTTTAATACTACACCCGGTGCGACGTACCGACAACGATAAAGGTGACATTCCGTGAGACGCGACTGACGATTATTACGCAGCTTTAATCTATACAAGACAAATTCTGGCCAGGGTTGTTAATGCAGATTTATTTGATAATAATTCCGAACAGACTTCAAGGTGTCCTCTGCTACGATGACGCGGAGGTCTTGAGGTGTGGATTCTTTACACCGACCTCTCCAATAGATAAAACGTAAAAGGCTATTCACTCACCAGGTCGGTGGAAGAATACAGATCCCAAGGGCTGGCTAGCAACCATTTTAGGGACACTCCGAGGGCATTTAATCAGAAGAAGTCTGACATACCGGGGTTGCTGCCCTCCCAGCGGCCCTGATGCTCCTATCTATGCAGGATTTATCCCCGGATTACAAAAAAGGGATGTCAATTCTAACTAAAAATAGCCATCATAATTCTGGTTATATTGATCTCGGGTTGCTACTGCAACAATTTCCATTTCTGATCCGAATATTGTCAAATAAAAATATCCGCAGTATTATTTTATCCACACTCGTGTAGTTCGTCCAAACCGAGTCTGAACTATGTAAAATTTCCTATCATGTTGACATAACGCTTTGTGGTGATTGTAATGAAATCCTGGATCAATATTTTCACGAATCGGTTTGGACGCAGGCGGTAACCGCTGCCTCCAGCCAGCATGCTTCAACCTGAACATCGGCGTACACTACTGGGCTACTGTCGTTTGTCGCGTTCCACGGACTGTCGCCGTAAGACGCATGCGCCGCGTCCCCTCACTAATACTCGATACGACATAACGTCTTTTTACATTTAAGTACAGTCCACAACCGTCACACGCCTGCTCTCGAACACGTCTCACTCGCAGACACTATCATGAGATATACCTAATGTATATGTACAGACAGCCGTGAATATATTCGAGGATTGTCGATTGCTAATTATCGATATTTACATAAACTCTCGTTTTTATTACATTAGGCAATAATAATCAAAAGCCGCCGTCAAAATTACGGTGAACCAAGTAAAATGGACTATTTTGTTCAGTTTGTACTGCATAAAAATTATACTAAAAACGATAGCAAAAAATGAGAAAATAATGCTGAGCCACGCTGCCTACCAAATACTTTTTTAAATGTACTACTGTAGTAATAATAATAAATAAGGACATATCGTGACGCTATATCCCGTTCGGAGTGAACAGAGATAAATTAGTGGATATACTCAATTAGTGCATATATGTCCTGCCCAACGCGACCAGTAGCGCAGCTAATCGCAGATTACTTTAGTAAACTTTAAATTAAAAAAATAACTATTACCATTGCGATCCTGATCGCCTCATATATTTCTATAAATTATTATTCTACAGATCATATATTTTAGACAAAGTAGCATTCGATAAATGACAAAAGGCAGTGTATGAAATTCACATAACGGAACGGCGTAATATTCTGAAAGGTTACGTCAATTCCGTTCATTTTTTGTTTTCTATTCGCGTTATCGTTTATTACTCCATCAAACCCTATGGTATTTGTAACTCATTAAACTTCACAACTATAGATAGCGAGATCGAAGTAAATTAAGAATAATTGATAACATAACTTTCAAACATTTTGCCTCATCTTGTATAATTTTCAGTGGAAAACGAGTTGGTATCAAATACTTAGTTCAAATTATACGGCATGTCTTTGTCAAGGTTCAGTTCAACCCTGTTTTTATAATGTATCTGTGGAGGTACACCAGAATTTAAAAGAATATAGTGCCATTACTTTTTAGCATAAACTTAATATTTTTATACAAGAGTTTAGGTAATTTCTTAGTTTTCGAACGCACGTTTAGTTTTTTTTTTCTAGACATCCTTGCATCATAAGGTTTAAGTGGTTTAAATATTATATTGATATTAAATAGGAAATCTGTCAACTTAAGGGTTAAAGATGAAATAGCAATGAATCGATATCGATAGAATATATCCACGTTTGTACCAACAATATTTTGTACAACAACAAGGGGCGTCTTATTGTCAAAAATATCACACAAATTCATAGAGTTAGATCACGTTGCGGCAGTTTCTGGTTCACATAATAAATATCTAAATAAATCGATGTAAATTCATCAACAAACAAAATCAATAGTACTCATTTGTACTTTGTACGAACGTATAATAGCTGCCTCGTCGCGAATCTTCACTTTGATCGCTTATAGAAACGGAAGACAATTTTTCTACTATAGCACTGGACCCTCCCGCCAGAATTACTGGATTTTTTTTCCATTGACAAAATCCGGTAATACGGACAACCGCCCGGACAGTTATACGTAACGATAACAAAAAAAAAAAAAAAACATATATAATATATATTTTAAAACAAAAATTAAACTATATAAGGTGCTACCTCCACGGACGAGTTTATCGCGACAATATTATCGTCCTACCACCTCCTTCTATAGCAGTTGTATGGACGTGTCTTTATACGATAAGCGTGAGAATTATTGCTACATTTTCCACAACAGTGAGGTTATGAAATTGTATTCTGTCACTGTGTCGAGATGAAAAATCAATGTCAGTTACTTTAACATGCTTTTAAAATTTTTACGATAGTGGTCACTTTTTGTAATATCTTTTACGTGAGGCTCCATTTAATAATGTATAGTACTGCACATTCACTTTACGGTATTTATCATAGTAATATTAAAACAAAACATTACGGCATTAGAAAGTAAGATCCAATTTTACTCTAGCAAATTATGTTTCTAATTATTATAATAAATTATCATTTTCACGTGCTTTGACATAGTCCCGTTCGTCTTACCAGTACGCATGATATTTAACAAGTATTATGAATTCTTGTAACAGGTAGGGCACACGATGAATTTGTAACTCTTATATAACATGTGATGCGTGAAATGTCCCATGCCTACCACACAGCGACACGGTACGTCGGCGAGTGGAGCAAAACGTCGACCTCTCGCCGCGGGACGCGACTCTCTGTATGGTCATTGTGCTGAGCTTTTTTCAAAGCACCGAGTCGCGCACACGCGGCGATCCGCCGGCGGATAAAGAAATAATCGCCCGACAGTAGCAGAGCGAAACCGCCCGTGGATATAGCGCCTAACCGTAAATCATGAGTTGCACCGGAGATTCCAAATTGAACAGAGAATAACATATTTTAAACTCTCGCGTATCGTATACGTTATAAATACTTTAATGGGTCTTGTTAAAAAATGCGGGTAGAAGAAGCAATTCCTCGCCGCCGATACAAAAACACTGCGGCGCGTCATTGTACTCGTGACTACGGTCTGTGTAGCCAGTTCGTAACGTCGAGACAGAATAAACATAATATTCATAGACAATTACACTAATTATTATTATTATCAAATAATAGGCGAGCAGCTATTAGCTGATCTAAGTCTTAGCTGGTGTGTTCAACTTTAAAAAAATCTGACTGAGATGAGAGCCATCTCTCCAGTCTAACTTTGAAACTATTCGTTGATGGCGCGTCAACAATTTCAAATTAACGTAATCCTAAGCTGGCGCCTATATTATAGGTAGTAGACAAAGATATACTCATCTATACCTTGTCATAAAGTAATCTGCTTATCACAGAAAAGTTTTCCGGCACCGGAACTCGGACAGAAGACCTTCAAGGTCGCAGTTAACTTCATTACGAGCTGAGCTATCAGACCGACATTTAAATTTAAAAGTTATTTCGCGAGCAAGACCCGGTAAAGTATTTAATTGTGAACAGAGAATCGTAGAATTACTATTTTATATACAAAAAAAAATGCCACTGGTACCGTGAAATCTACAATCGAAACTTAACAATACTGAGATTTAAACGAAAACGGTGGTACTGACAGATTTATTTACGACACCACTTCGCCGGATTAATCTTGAATATTTTCCCACAATAGATTACGAAAAAAAAAAACAACAATAAATATCGAGGAACTTAACTTGAACCCTAAATTAAACAGTCGAACGCGATCACGATAATCGAAAACAGTACATATTTACAGGAACGTATATACAGGGTGTCACACCAGCTTGATTGACGTCTCAGTGTTGTATTTCGCAAGGGTCTTCTTGACCCTCACCGCTGTCAGCCGCACCGGGGGGTTAGCGTGCCAGCACTCCGACATCACGTTAACTAAGGTTGAAAGCGGCTCGGCGGAGATCCACCGCCCTGGGATAGGGGGCCTCACGCCCTTGCCCACCACGACCGAATGCATGTCCTCGAAAGACGGATCCGGCGGCACGAAATCTTGATACGGTAGGGAATATGCTTCTACGTACTGAGCTTTGTCGCCTGTCGCACATCGTCGACACATCTCCCAGAGAACCAAGCCAAGGGAGTACATATCTGCCATTTTGAACGCTTCAAAGTTAGCAACATCGAGGGTTTCGGAGAGAACTTCAGGCGCCATGTATCGGCGGGTGCCGACTCGAGTGTTCGGCGCTATGTCGACCTCGTTCCGCTCTGCGACATATCTGACTGCCAGGCCGAAATCTGCTATGGCGCACTGGCCATTCCGCTTGACCAGTATATTCTTGCTCTTGATGTCGCGGTGCGCTATGGCCGGTTTGCCTTTAGTGCCGAATATATCCATGTGTAGATGCGCCAGCCCGCTGACTATGGAATAGGCCATGGTGACGAGCGCGGGCGCGTCCAACACGACTGTCTGCAGATAATCATGCAGCGATCCGTTCTCGTGGTAGTCCGTGATCAGCAACATCTGCGTCCATGATCCAGTGCCTTTGATATCGGCTGCTATGAACCCGAGGATGTTCTCGTGTCGCATTAAAACAGTCTGGTAGATCTCCGTTTCCCGGAACCAGGAGGCTTCCTCTGTTGTGAAGAATACCTTGACGGCGACTTTCTCTCCACGCCACCTCGCAAGCCAGACTTCGCCGTAGCGGCCCTTGCCTATGGACTCGACCATTTGTATCTGTTTGGCGACGGTGCGTTGCACGAGCAGTGGCAGCCCGGAGCCGGAACCTGAGGATATCTCTGCGAGGTGCGGTGGCGCTGGGGGCGAAGGAGGACGCTTGCAGCCGCGACGTCGTCTCCTGAAGAGGAGTAGAAAGGCGGCGAGAAAGGCCAGCAGTGCAACGCAGAGCGCGATGGCGACCAGTAGCGTGGGACTGGCGGGCGTGGCAGGGCGCAGGCCGGGGCTCTCGGTGACATCTGGCGACAGCTCTGGCAGCTGCGGCTGGAGCCTGCGGTTGCAGAGGTCGGCGTCGTAGCAGCACTCGATCATCTTCGGATGCTGGTGCGGCACTTGCGAGCTTTTGCACTGGAAACGAACACAATACACAATTATCAACTAATCACAACCTAAATTGAAAGCAACAGGGAAAAATTATTCATGTTTCAATTCATAGAATACTTAAATAACACGACGAGATGTTTTCCACCATATTTTGGTTTATTTCATTTATTAGTCTCTTGGGATACAATTACTTCTATGAGATTTATTCTATAACACCATTTTCAGTACTAAAATGGCCACCCAGTAATTAGTAAGCTAGTGATATAGGGACCATCTTATCTGTTCACTGCTTCTAATTGGATACTCGATTAGCGCAGCGGTGCGAGTGTTAGGTACATAGGAGTGCCCGACTTGTAGCGACTAAAAAAACCATCTAGATTACTCAGGCCTTAACACGAATAACTGCGATAACGTATTCGTACGATAAACCAACACCTTATTCTGGGAAGTCAGAAAAATGACAACCTTATACTATCAATAAGGTGTTGCAGTTTAAAAAGTTGCATTTGATTAGCGCTTTTTGAACACTTTATATTCACAACATATAAGCGCAAAGTGGATACAAACACTAACGGATCTCTGCTTACCCGGAGAGGAATATCGTGTGACGATATAATATTAGAGATGTTCCGACAAGTCGGTAAAACTCACTTTTCTAATCGGCGACTAGTCGGCAAGGAGAGCACCGCTTTTTACTTGGTATGTATATTTCTCAGTAAAATGTATATAAGAGGAATTATACTAAATTAAATTTGATTGTTATATATTAATAATAATAAATCTTTATTTCACAAATAAATATTTCTTCTAATATAACAGGGTAATAATGCCCAGTCATATAAAAAACCGCTTTAATATAACAATATTAAAACCAAAAATCAAGACGTAATTGCAAAGTAGACAAAACATGTTTCGATATGTTCGCAGACGGGGGTTGAGACTTGCGCGCGCATTAGTTGTAAATCAAATGTCGTGAAAATTGTCGAATATCCCCGGGATCGTGATTGGCTTGGATCAGTATCTTTCAACCAACTAATTGGCCATAGTCATAGTTAGCACATGTCTAGTTATTATTATAGAAAAAAAAGTGAGCTGTGGCAATGCGAAGGTTACCTGCATGAATCCGGACTCGTCCGGCGGCAGGCAGCCGGCGGTGCGGTCGAGCACGAGCTGCCCGGCGTCATCGATGACTTCCTCGACGGCGACGAAGCAGTAGCCGCCGACCTGCGTCACGCAGGTGCCGTTGGCGACGCCGTCCGGGCACGCGCTCGCGCCCGAGCACTCGCATCTCAGCCCCCGACCTGGACAACAACAATCCTCACTTAGCATACATACATGCATTCTGTGCCGCTGGGACTATAACAAAAGTAGAGGCTAGCATTATACATGTAGAGGTGCAGTTCCCACAACACGGGAAGGAGAATTAAGATACTCGAGAAGTTGATATGTATATATTAATAATATAAACAGTTTTTTTTAAGAGCTATAAAGCACACCATTGAACGTCACAAATTCCATCTTATATTTTTGACATATTGACATTTATAAAAAAGTATAATTACAAATATAAAAAAGGTGTATATAAAAAGGTAGCCTACATACAAATGCATCATCAGTGTGCGATTGGTGAGATACATAACTGACGTTCAAACAACGCTTAATAGATTTTTTGAATCTTGACTCGACACAGTTGACCGCACCACGGCCGATTGTATAACAAATGAAAACAATTACAAACAGTAAAGAAAAACCTATTGAAAGTCGCAGCGATCATGCCGGTCTGTACAAATGCCGGTATGTCTTCACGCTTTGTTTAAACGTAAAGGAGCCCATATCATAGGAAGGTGAAGAACACTTTCACCGGGAGACCATTCCACAGCCCAACGACTTGGCAAAAGTAAAGTCTGCATTGCAATGTACATAGCCCAAACACGATATATTATTGATATACAGAAGAAGCTGAGCAAAGTGTAAGTAAAGTCAAAGTAGCGTCTATAAATTTCATTAGTTCCATCGCTAATTGCTTTATCTAGGGTCTAAAATTGTTCGGTTTTTTTTTTTATAATTCCGTCTATCCGAACCGAGACGAGTTTGTTATTGTATTCCTTTGATAATATGTATTATGTAAATGATTAAGTATTTTAGGTTTTAACGTCACTTATCGACTCAAACCGATAAATTCAAGGATAACTCAAAAGCTTATAATAATTATGATAATCTTCGGATTACATTTAATTAAACGAGGGTTATTTTTGGTTTTCCATGCGATACGCGAACGTTTGTTTTGATAAATAGCGAGGAAAACAAATTAGCGGATCAATAAAGATAAAACATATACGTACGCTGAATAAACAGACGGATCATTCTGATTAGAATGTCTTACGATCGACATTAACGACCAATGAATCTTTTCGTAAATAGATAGTCAAGCCGTACTATCAGAGACAAGTGCTTGAGAAACGGATTGACTATGTTTTGCCAAAATGTAAAAGTAAAGGTTTTTTTTGTGATGATGGGAAGCGGTCACTATCGCCTGTGGACAGTTGCAACACGAGAAGTGTTATCATTGCACTGCCGAGCTTAAAAAGCATTTTTCACTTCGTTTTAAAGAACTCTATATTGTAATCAAGAGAAAATACTATGTCTGGAAGTCAATTCAACAACTAAGTTATTAATTTCGGAAGCAAAACGCCAGCGTCATCTCTAACTCTACCGTAACTTAAGTTTCTTTCGGCGTTTCTTCTCAAGACGCCGCTTCCGAAACGCTACTATATCACTCCCACATGTCTTCCTGGTTGCTTAAGCCGAGATCTGTCCCCGCAGGGAGGTGCCTTTGAATTGTCACAAAAATTTATGAATTCTCTCAGTTGACTTTTTTTTTTTTATTAATCCGGTGGAAATCCCTACGGACCGTCAGGGGAAGTGGTGAGGGCCACTCCCCCCGGTGTGTCGGACCTGCCCCGACTAAAACCACCGGGGTGCCAGCACTGCCCTCTCTTCGCTTTCGCCGAGCCTGGGAATCCGGATACTTCCGACGGCTCGGCGTCTCTCAGTTGACTACTCTCAGCTACAAGTCCAGTCAAGTTCTTAATGCCAATACCTTGCCAATGCCAAACCAAGAGTATTAGTAATGCCGATAGAAAAATTGAGTAAAAACATTTGATTTCATAGCTACATTACGTAAACCTGTGATTCTGTCTGTCTTTTTTTTTAGAAACCCTAAGCTACTAGTCAATCAAACAACAACCCACAGAAACACTTTCTAAGCAACAGTAATGTCAGAGCGTGTACTGATCGCCTAGAAGACGTAATCTCAACTCAAAAGATGAACCAATGAAATGATTAATCTCTTGGACAAATAGTATATATTACATAAACAAAACAAGAGTGAAATAACAGGATACAGGCACATTTTTTTTTATAAATTTACAGGCGGACGCTTGATATCAATCACACCTGGTGGAAGCTGAAGATGTATCCAATGATGTACCGCGTCCGACCAAGAAATGCCTATTCACACTTCTCTTAAAGGCTCCCAAGTCATAAAAACGTGGAAATATGTTCATTGGAAGTAAAATCCACTTAGTTGTTCGCATGATGACTGTAAAAACGATTCTTTTAGTGCGGATGTAAGGAACGTTTACCACATAGGAATGGTATCCGGCACTTACTAATTTTTTCAATTGCTTGCCTAATAATAAATAAATAACTTTATTCAGCATATCTACTGATTTCAAGCAACGTTTTTTAAATACTCAATTCCAATCAACTTCATTTAAAATATATCTTTAATACACAGATTCAATTTTACAATAACGAAATGGTATCGCGTTATACCGCTTAACTACTAAACCGGAAGGTCCTCGCAAGAAAAAGCTAAAAAAACTAACAGTCGTCACAAAGTGAAGTGATTAAAGGTCATCAGAGCAGTCCATACTACATGCAGCAGGAACTGTATTGTTAATTCCGCCTACTGGGAAACTGAAATCAATCAAGACTGAGAAAAACTGGATTTGTAACAAAAAATAAACAACATTGCAGTCACTACACCAGAGGGCACTCTTACCCGTCTTTTATCATAAAAAACAACCGAATAAACGTGATTTTTGTACGTTACACAGATTTTAATTAGAATATTATGCGTGTCGTGTCTTTACAAGAAGTATTGGTAGGAAATTAGCAATAATCTCATTAATTTATACTATTATAACAGCACACACATGCACACAAATGCGCTCACACAACACTCACTATACGATACGGGGAGCGACCCAAACATTTAACAAAATTTAATATGTATGTAATTACTTCGTTATTGGCATTTTAGATTTTTATTTTATTTGCTATTTGTTTATAATTTTCTTATAATGTGCTGTGAAGTTACTATTAAATAAATAAAATAAAGGCTGATGTACGTAGCTAATAACTTTTGAAACTCGTCCACCTTATGCGATATAGACTTCGTAAATAGTCCATCTAATTTTGATAAACATTCGTAATATTGTAAAAACCATATTTTCTATTCATTTTTATGATTATTAATTGCTTTAATAATATTTTTAACGGCAAGTCTTAATTACAATTAAATTGGCTTTTCAAATCCTAATAATGAAAGTGGCATTCGATGTGCTAAAAGCGATATCACCAATGTTTATAAATACGCTATATTCGTACCATTATAAGCTAGAATTATTACAGCAAAATTTAACTTTACGCTCTTCTAAAGAAGAGTTAAAATGATAAAATTTTCTTAGAGAGCTAGTTCCAAGACAGACATAGACGTAATTAAATTTAATGAAAGTTTAATAACAAGATACGGAACCTGTTCATTTAATTAAACTAAAAAGATTTCAACCGCGGTGATAGAGGGTGATGTCAGTTTCTCGCTTGAATATTAAGATGGCGTTGCGCGTTAAGATTATAGAAATCTGAAAACTTGGAAAGCTATTTAAATGCAAAAACCGATATGAAATAATTGGTAATTTATTAATAGTAAGTGAAAGTTAAAAATAAACTTAATTCCATGACTGTAGAGACCATCTATAATTAACTGATTGATCCAGAGAAAAAACTAAAACTGTTTTAAAAACAGTCACAATCATACATAGAATCCTTTTAATAACATTTCCATATAATATATTGTTTCAGTCGACTTACGTCCGCCTCTATGCTTGACAAACGCAAGACACAATCAGTGTATCCTTGATATATATGACATTGCTTCAAGGTATGAGTTATATTTGCTATTACACATGAAGTTTGTTTGACAAAACACATCAAAGAATATCACAACCGGTTTTAATAAATCGCCTAGTGGGCCTGAACATTCAATCAGCGTTATTGCTATAAGAAACGGGTAAAGTTTATGAAATTTTATATAAACTTTCGAAATATCACGTCGACACGTTCTGTCAATTTGTATATATTTTGCACTTGTCTACTGGAGTAAACGATAATAGAAAGTAACTTTGTATAAAAATTATTTTAATGTCTACCAAGAGTTATTGTATCTTATAGAGGAAACATAGTAGCAGATATACCTTAGAAGCAAACATATCAAATACATTTTATAAGCAGTTTCCTGAATCGAATATAGCGTAACAGGTAACAAAACAAACTAGGAAACTCATAAACGCAACACCTTAAAAGGTATCCGAAACACAACAAAGAATCGAGAGCCAGGTAAATCTCCAAACGGCACGTCTTTGGGTCGGCTAGCATTTCAATAACCATTCTCTCACGTTTTACAATAAGAATACGAAAATATTGGATGAAGAAAAGCAAAACTAATCCACAAAATGGGACCGTTCGTCGGTGAGGAAAGCTGAAAAAACGACATTGCTATTGCTTCTTTAGATAATATAATAGTTATTTGTAATAATAGATTTTATTCGTCTAACTCCCTTCTTGCGATATACATATATCAAAACAAGGTCAGTTCTATTGCCAACCCGAATTCCGGACCAAGACATGATTGTTCCTTCTTGACAGAGGAGAACTTCTTGTAGACACCGCAATCGCTCAAGATGTCTCGAAGCTCACCAAATGCGTATCCTTCTTGAATAAAAGACGAAAACCTAACTAAGATTCATCAAAACCCAGGACATAAGCTCAAAGGCCTACCAGTGACGTGCATTGGGTAGTTGGACAGGGTAGGCAGATTCACATAATTAATGTGAATATGATATAATGATAATAAATATTATATTACTTTCATAGGGAAGATAGATGGCGTGAAAATAGGATTGATATGAATATAAAGAGTTCCTTTTTTTGTTTAAATTAAAGCAATTTATTCCTTACTTACTTACCGTAAGGGCATACATTGCTTTCATGCATCTATGGAATGAACGCTACTGAGGCCTACGATACCTGAGACCGATCTCGTGCAACCTCCTCTTCTGTTTGAGTGCTCATAACCATTTGTTGTTCAAATCGTCGCCTTTCTATGAATAGCCGACAAGAGCGTATTTACTTTTTAAATTTATAATTGGCCAGTGCAATATTTTGAGTAGCTTTGTATGGAAAAGTTTTGGTTTTCGGGCAGAGTCTAACACACTGATTGGTTGGCAGTCGAAACTGCTCGCGTCCGTAGGCGTTACCCTATTTTCCCTACACGTGACTCCTGTGTGGTGCTAAACGAGCAGCGGCGAGGTGGTAGGGCGTCGGTGCCCGTCTGGATCGCGACCACAGTGCACCGGTGTGAAGCCCGTCATAGTGACCAGTTTCGGCTTGTCGCGTTTCGGGATCAGCTTGTGCATATCCAGTAGCTCATATACCTAAAGACCTTCAGTCTTGGTATATGTGGGCCGACATGACGATGTAGACTATCAATGGATTTTCATCCTTTGATAGTCGCTTTCGTTTTTGGACTACACTGTACTTACCATCAGGTACACTGTAGTCACTATGTCGAACCAGTGTAAAAAAAAAAAACATTGTTGATGTGTGTAAATATAGATGACAAATTATTTTTATTTAATGTATTCACGGCGTGATGTAATGTTTCTTTAAAGGTAACACACGTTACTGATGTTACAAACATTTTTACTATCACGTCATTCACGGCAACTCGTGTACATTGTGGAAACAAAATTCGCTTGTAAACAACCACAATATAACGTCGAGAAATATTAACGTATAAAACAGAAACGCAATAATTTGATGAATGGAAACATAAATTACAGAATTATCTGCAGAAAGATAAACACAGACAAGTGTACGGGAGAATTGTACTTTAACTATCGAATTTAATTAAAACCAAGTCATCTTGACACGAGATATTGCAAAACAGCGAAGTCATTTAGGGGTGTTGTTACTTCTTCAATTTCGAGCTTTTTGACACTAGAAAGACTGAAATTTTACACACAATTTCGCCTTGACTTTTGGAACTGGTATAACACAGATTACATAAAAAATAAATCGGACGAGGTATATATCACAATCAATAAATGCGTTTTTAATATCATGTATAAAAGTCGCAAAATTTTAAAAATATTTTACTACAAGTTTTTTTCTATCTGAAGTTAAAAAGCAGTTTGACTGCCCTGTGCGTTAGGCTAGAGGAATTTTTAGGTTTCAAATTTATAAATGTAAAACAAAATTAGGAGAGAAATACAATTCAAGTCAATTCATCCTAAGTACTGCTGATAAGTTAGATTTAGAAAATATAGACAATGTGTAACATCCACTATAACTATATTTTACAAATTATATGTTGATCTAATATTTACTTTAAGATTTATTAGCAATGAAAATTTTGCTAAACTTTTTTTTATTTATCATTTTCTTTTATTTTATATTATCTCATGTAAAAAAAAACATCAACTATTAATTAATTTTTCATTACTTAATTAGATATTTAGTTCAATATACTTTTTTTTTAAATTAACAAAAAAATTATAAAGGTCAGAGAAAAATAAAGGGTAATTTTATTTATTTTATGTTATCTTATTTAATGGCACTATTTTTGTGCTGTTTCCATTTCTCATTAAATGTTGACTACACCTATAATTCGTGCACACATCCAATAACAGTATATAAGATTGGTGTTTATTAAAATAAATAAATAACTTAATAAATCTTTGACAATCATGTGATTTTAAAACGTAGAATACAGAAAAAAAAATTTTGCTCTTTTAGTACCTATATAATTTTCAAGGTTTTTTAAAGAATTTTAGGGTTTTTTTTTTTTGTCCGGAGTTGACAAGACAATAATACAATGGAGCGGGCGGGCGCGCCGCTGACAGCGTGCCACACAGGTAATCCCAGTTTACATTTCAGAGAACGATACGAAAGCAATAATCAAGTCTAGTTGGATTTAATCACGACTCCAGTGAATGAAATCTGAGAGCTACTTGCAAACACACACATTAAGCTTGTAACACCATACGCGATAGATATATAAAACGTAACTCGATCTAGTCTCGCTGTAACGAGGCTATCATAACACAAACACGGCCGATGCACACGCCTGCACCCACAAAGGCAGGAAACGTCGCATGATTCAACCTTCACATCCCGTCTGTAGTAGAAATCCGACTGGGAGGCGGAAACTGGACTACACAAACCGCGGTTTAAGAAAACAGTAGGTGTGCTCAGGGTGATAAACATTTTCGCCTGTGGCCTAAATGACACTGTTCACAGAGATTTACGAATTCATAAAACTTGACAATTTTTCTGCTAATAGAGCTTCAACAATGTCAAAGAAAACGCAATTTTGAACCTACCTCGGTAGACGAGAATTTAATGGACATCTGTCAGCTTTATAGATTTTAGATGCCACTAGTGCTATAAGTTTGATTTTTCGCGCATTTATGCTACTTCACGTAATCTGTTCAGAAATATATTTATATATACATTAACTGTTACCTTGATAACAGGATAATGAGCAACAAAACCCACAATTGAAATAAAATACCTGACATGAAATGACAAACAATTTATGGAAGGTAAAATGGCAATTTCGTCATATTCAACTGCAGCTCCCAGAACTGGTTGTAGTTGATTAAAAGTGGCGATGGCAAGTGTCGTTTTTAACAGCACCATAAACACACCTATTGATGCACAAATGAGATCTTAGCTTCTAGCGCACTCGCGTCCGAAGTAAACACTATAAGATTGTCGAGTGTTTTCATTAGTTGAGTGTGGCACGTACTTAGCCTCATGCCGGCGGTGTTCCGTGGCGAGCAGGGCCCCTCGTCAGCGCTATCATTTATATATAACCCGGGACGTCGTAGTCTGTCGCCGGCCTTTATTTTTAAACCGGCGGTTGTAGTGTCACGTCGCGAACGCACGAACCGACAAAAGAGGCGCGAGAATCACGTGCGTAACGTGTGACGCGCGGATCGCGAATGGCGGGTGGAGCGCTAGGCATTACCCCCGTCCCCCCGTCGCCCGCGGCCTGTGCGTGCAGTATGCACCGACGCAGAGTGCAGCCTCCGCGTGCTCCACATGGCTCTGAGCGAGATAACAAAGACCGGTGTTGCAAGCCCAAAATGTATCCCTGAAAATATCAATTGCTATTTTTATGATATATGATATGATAAAGGCTAGACTTAGAAATATTGTCTAGCTATAAATAAAAAATCGCTATAAAATATTACCTTAAGTACCTTACAAACATTTTTATAGCTATTTAAGTTAAATTAATTAATAATAATTCAATATTAAAATAGTACATATATAATTCTGTAAATGTTGTTTGTTTCAAGTTTTTATGGCTGTTGCGGCTTAGTGGATAAGGGACCTGTATTCATGGACGGAAACGCCAGTCTCCGTAAGTCCGTATCCCGGCACGTATTTTTTGGATTTAGGCAACCCATGTTCATCGGTGAAAGAAAACTTCGTAAGGAAATCCACGTGGCTTCTAATAGAAATGTCACGTATAAATGCCCTGAGCCCGTCGATCGGCTACGCTAATGGTCACGTTGGGCATGACATATAAGCGCAAAGTGGATACAACCACTAATGTATTTTGGCTCACCCTAAGATAGATATAGCGTTATGGTATTATTATTAATTTTGTTAAGAAAAAAAATGTCGATTAACAAAGATTTATTGGCTTATACGTTAATAGCGATTTAATTTAATGTAAAACACTATTATTTATAACACGTCCATATATGTAATTATTCTAGTCAGCAGTGTTACTTTCTATCTATCTATATCTATATTTTTTAATTAAATTTTACCAGAACGCTACTTCTCATATTTTATTTTCGATCTATGTGACACACTCGCTTCATAAGGATATTATCATTTAAATTAAAAATTGATTGAGAGTATATTTTGAAAGTTTAAATTACGAAAAGTGCTCCAAAGACCAAAACCAGATATCCCTAAAAATCTTCCCTTTCATATGAAAAACTCCCTAAAAGGGGCAAACCCTCAGTGTCAGCGTGGCATCACTAACTCGGCGCTCAGGCGAGGCGCGATGCGATCTATCCACGAGTGGGCCCACTTGCAGACGGGCGCAACGCAAATCGATTCATTGACGCCATCGCACCATCGCGAAACGTCTCTACAGTGATCCAGTTCCGATGTATTAATAATAACTATCTTTATCAAAGTACAAACAGATCGATGATGTTTTGTAAAGTTGTAACACAAACTATTTACTGAATGATATATCGATAGGACCGCTTACTAATTACTTTTATAATACTACGAATAGTAACTGGTTACTGTTGCATTAAAATTGTATTAAGTCTATCTATGTAACATATATACACATAAAAAAGTGCCAATAGAAGTACAGAAGAGTGGACTGTATTTGTGGTATTAGAATTGGAAAGCAAAGGGAGTAAAAGGCACACACTGACCGTACCGTAAAGCTCCGAGACCGGCTTTTATATTTCAAAAGATGGGAACCCTACTCACACAGCAATAATCATCAGATAGCCCATTAACCTATTTACGAGCTTATATTTTAAAAAAAATCTATCAAAGTGTGATCTTCTAGATATTATTATGGTTCCTTTAATAGTATTTTAATCATATAAAACGGCTCGTAGTCCATACTGCAAAACTAATAAAACAATATAAATAGATACAATTTATGGCACTTTAAACAGTTAAACGGAAATCTTAATAAGATTTTAATTTTACCAGTGACTGATTACACTCTCGCAGCAATAAACATGGAGAACACGAGAGTGCTTGATAAATGAATTAATAACGATAATAATAACCGCGAACGTTCATTATTTTTAATTCTAAGGAATAAAAAAATAGCACTTACGAAAATGTAGAATTGATTACTAATACGCAATAATTGGAGGCTGATGTTTATAGTGCACAATGATCATTTTACAATACTGCTCCGCGTTATTATTCCGATGAAGAAACAACGTAAAATCACTGAAGAATTAACAGTGATAAAGCCTATGCTCATTGAGACAGGATATAAAATTGTTATTGGTCAAGGATAAGCGTGCGATAAATAATAGCAGATGGTGTGCCTGCTTAGCTTTATCACTTTCACATGTGTAGTTTCGTCATTGTGCTATCTCAGTCTTAGTCCGTGTGATTTTCATTTATCACTGTTAAATCACCAGTGATTTCACATTTCTCTCACCGCTAGTCGAGGAATACAGTATATTCATTTGTGACTTTACTGCTGTAGTACAAGCGGACGCTTGACCTCGGTCACATCTCGTGGAATGTCAAGATAAGTCTGAGGATGGAAAGCCAATGCCCAATAAATACAAATTTAATATTGTCTTAGAGACTCCTAAATCATAAGAACGTGGAAATGTATTGGCTGGAATCACATTCACCTTCTTAGCTGATCACATGATGAATTTAGAAGCGAATTTTCTTCGAACGGATCCACCACATAAGTATGGAATCCAACATGGTGTCTTGTAGTTGTGGTGGATTGGTCTTTGATTGTAGGATGACAAGCTTAAGTTCATTAAGGAGTAAATCAATTGATTGTTATTGATGGCGGGATATATCCTTATGACTTTCTATCGCAGTATCAGTGCACTGCCCGTGGCACGCGCCGGCTGCCAAACCTAATGGCGAGGCGTGCGTTGAATGCAAACGAGGCCGTCCATTGTTCTTAGCGGCAGTTTCGTCGTATATTTGCAAATAATAAACTCTATTTCGACTAATACCGTGATCGCGCGCTGTGTTCTGATGGCTTTCATTACCGGTTTTTGTATATAGTTTTATTCATGCATTTACACCTGAGGATTAACACTAGATTTACTGGACTAGACAAAATTAATTGTCTTTATATTTATGTAAGAATTTTTTTAGTTTATTTTATTTATTCTGAAAAATAACACGACTTTTACTAATACAAGAAAGTAATAAATATTATGGATTTAATTATATTTTAAGGATAGCAAAAAATAGCAACTTCTTGCCGATGATTTCTCTGATGCCTGTAGTGTCATGGACGCTTAGGATGGGGACCTTGGACAACCCCCGATAAGTCTGCCGAGCGACGTAACGCGCTCTATCGAAGTACACCAAATACAGTCAGGGTAGGCAGCGTTCCCCTCTCCCCCCTATGATATTTGCTGGCAGGCGCGGTGTAGCGAAGCCTTGGCAAATTGATTACAGGATCCAAACTCCAGAGACGAAATAAGCAATTTTGGCCCGGTACAAGTCCATTGCCGCTATACCCAGACAACCCCTGTGCGGCCGGCGCAGTTATATCAGCATTTATTCCATGTAAGAAAAGGACGCCCGCGCTTGACTGTATGAGTAAAATCAAGCACAACGCAATCTAATTCGTTGGTAGGAAACGATTTGTCGACGATAGCAGTAAAAGGGCGATCAATCATACACAGTAGAGTTGTTCGGGATATTGGCTTTCGGATAGAAATATTCAATTTGTTTCAGACATTTGGACAATTTTTTTAGCATTTTATTAGATCATTTATATAAAGGATATTAATTTAATAAAAATATTAATCTTACGTTACTTTTCGTAACACACATGATTATTTAGAGCTTTATATAGATATACATTTTCGTCTATTTGCATAGAAAATTAGTTACATATTCAAGTTATATTTTTTTGGTCAAACAATTTATCTTCTTTTGAAATTATTAACAACAGGCTAAAATTTATCAATACAGGGTTGTCAGAAAAACTAACAATAATATACCGTCGCGCTATATCCCTTTCGGGGTGAGCAGAGGTACATCAGTGACTGTATCCACTTTACGCCTATATGTTGTGCCCAACGTGACCAGTGCAGCTGATCTTTTTTTCAACAGCACTAGACCACATGAAGTTTCTATAAGATGCCATTCATTAATGGTTGTATCCACTGATAGACCATTAAAATTTATTGTGAAAACATATAAATGCTTATTCACGTATTAATAATGATAAAATAGCATTATTATTAAAAAAAAATGGCAAAGTAAATGTGTGTTTTATATGTAATCATAATATTACTTTTTGCCAGTCTCATGAAACTTGTAACTATGGAGCACTGGCAACACTTGATCATATTTAATAACGCAGTATCCGAAATGTTTCAGTTACGGATATGGATATCCGTAACGTCTCTAGTGGGGAATGGAAGTGTGCCGCGCGACGCAACCACTCGCTGTCCGGATTTAGACATGAAGCGATTCATCTGCCTGCTGCCATCGCGGCTCCGCTACGAACGTAAACAAGATGGGAAACTTTTACAGGAACTACAATTTTCCGATTTTTAATCAGATTCCGCATAGGCGCAAGCACAGTTTAGTCCAAAAATGGCAACGATTATTAACGGTTGAGAATCCGTTGAGAGTCGCTGTCTTCATGCCGGCCCTCATATACCACGACTAAGTCTCTAAAAACAATTGTACACAAGCTGATCCCAAAGTGTAACTTGTCGAAGCGAGTCATTTATGACGGTCCTCGCACTTGCGTAGTGTGGTTACAACCATAGATGGGCAAAATGTAATCAGATTAATCAAAATGATTAACGATTACATCTTACGTTTTTTACAATTAATATGACTGCATTTTGCTCATTTATGTTTTAAACACTACAAAATCTTAGATTGTATACACATTTATGATTTCTTAATGTTTTAAATGGATTAATTCATGATTACAGAGCAAGAAAATTAAAATTACGACTAGATTTTGTAATCGTTCATCATTAATCAGATTACATTTTGCCCATCTCTGGTTACAACCCAATTCACAGGAGCGTCCGATCACCTCAAACTTGATGGTATAAACATGGTGCAGTCTAAAAGTAGCTATGACGACTGAGAACAAAAAACAATAATTCATAAGACACATGCCAGCATAGGTAAAAGCCTATTCACGCTTCGTTTAAAAGGCCCAATTCCATAATACGATTCAAGTTCGCCGAATGAAAAAACGCAACAGCAAACTTGTGCCAGTCCCGGTTGTGTGAATTCTTTCACTTCTTGTTTAGAACCAACACAGCTTGCAACTCTTTTTTTACCAGGGGAAAATTCATCATACAACTTTTTAGTCGCCATGAGGTTAAGGCCAGGGTTGTGTCAGATTCTTACGGATTAAAAGCTGTTGGGTGTTCCTCTTATAGCTCCACGGAAAGCCGGTCGTGAGAGGAAACTACGCAATCTGCCCGACACCGGCACGCGAACGGCCTTCTCAAGCTTCCGGAAATTATTTAGGATAGATGGAGTTTACCACCACCAGAAAACCGTTGTAATAGGCAGTGTGTGGCAAACACTTACACCCTGCCTTTTTCATGCATAGTACTTGAGAGAGTCTACTGCCCTTCACAGTTTGCAACACCTAAGTCTACGCAGAGACGTGGCGCCTCTATATATGTTCTACCGTCAGTACAATGGGAAGCACTCCGAAGACCTATTCAACCAGGTACCTCCAGCGTCATTTCAAACGCGCACCGTTCGCGCTTGATCGTTGGGGCATCCCAACACTCTATAGCCTTATAGAACCGCAACAATGCAACGGTATTTTAGAAAAAATTTATCGCATACTTTCGAGTTGTGAAATAGACTGCCTGGTACCATTTTTCTCCAGAGCTATAAAGTGGAATTCTTCAAGAGGGCAGTGCACAACGTCCTTCTTGATCGAAAACGCAATAACAATGCTCCTTGCGTTGCAATTATCCATAGGTGATGGTAATCCCGTAAGTTAAGATCGGTAAGGTAGCTTCACTATTCGAAATTTAGAATCACAGTTTATCGCCTAGCTCCCGTACCGTTTACCCTGTGAATATAAAACGCAATAATGAAGGTAGGTCGTCCCAACTAATAACAGTATAGATATAATCAATAGACATGTAATGACCCTAAACAAACGATATGGCAATGCGCTCGTGAGTCGAGCGGACCGGCCCGTATGCCGTTACCGATAAGGATGTCACGAAAAACTCATTCAAAAATGAGGCACAAGCGTGCTTGATAAAATAATTAATAACGATAGTAATAACCGTAAACGTTCATCATAATGAGTTGACTCGAATAAAATATATCACTTGCGAAAATGTAGAATTGATTACCAATAAGCATCGGAGGCCGATGTTTATAATGCACGATAATCATTTTACAATACTACTCCGCGTTATTATACCTATGAAAAAAAAAACGTGAAATCACCAGTGATATAATAATGACAAATGAAAATCACACGGATGGAGACCGAGATAGCACTACGCACAGAACTGCGCGTGCGGAAAAAATATCAGTGTCCTCACATCTACCTATCCTGTCTCGCCCGGTTTAGTTGTGAAAGTCTATCCCGGCCATTAATGTGATGCTCGGTTCGAAAAAAAAGTCTATCTATCCGCTTAATCTGTGAAAAAAACTTCACAAAACATACATACTACATAAGTTTCTACAAGTGTTACAATTCAGGACACTTAGCTACACGGTGTATGGCTTTTAATAAACAAATCCTTAATGTGTCAATTTACAAAAAGTTTAAAGAGACTTTAAAGCGGGTCAGAATGAATAACGCGACCGTCCACGAACGGTCTCTTGTTTCTAAACAGTCGCAGGTGATTTTAAGACTGCGCTGTGCTTAACATCAGATGCAGTCTCGTCAGTATTTAAAAAACCCAATCGTAGAATGGTCCCGCAGAGCTAGCTGTACATGTGACAGCCCTATCGGCTGAGAGCCTCAAACACTGTTTGAGAGGTTGTAGGGTCATCTTTGGATAGTGCGCAGGCGCCAGCGATCTACCGACCTCTGGGATTATCCGGCTCGATCGATAAGAACCGAACGTGCCGATATGGGCCCGTTGAGACTATGTAATACTATTTATGTCAGGAATTATGTTAAATAATTGATTTAGTATGTACGTAAACAACTCACTAACACCGGCTAAGAAATAATTTAATTTCTGTAAGAACAGACTTTTGCTATAATTTAAACTTTAGTTTAAGTTAAAATCCGTATTTTATGGCTACCATACTCAGTAAAGAACGCTACGTTCAGAGTTTAAACTTTAGAGACACCAAAGAGCGCAATATATTCGGCGGCGGAGTGGCGCGTCTAGGAGGTGCCGGGTCCCACCCCCTCTCCAACCCCCTCCCTCCCTCATCATCTACGTCATAAGCCCCTGCGCAACGACCCTTTCCGAACAGAAACCCAATTTTTTTTGTGATCCCTCTGAGATAATGCGGTATCAAGTTAAACGCCGTTTGTTTAATAGCTTTTCACGCAGCCCTTGATCTTGAGTGTGTGGATGGGATTATTACATAACAGAACTTAAATCGGTGACCTTCACCTACGGCAGGCAGTTTATTAAACGGTAAACAGATTGCAAATAACAATACAAGAATGCAAAAGCGAATCAATATCATTGTAACTAGAGATACGCGTAATCACGATTACTATCAATCCGTTTATTAATCTGATTAAAAGAAATCACGATTATTTATTTATTTTATTGAATAAAAATCATAGCTTATTACCAAACATCTTGAACGAACACATATTAAACAAAGAATTAGCCAAAAATGATTTTAATAAAGCTTTCATTAAACAAAACATAATCGGGTATATTTGTAATTAAAAAAAAAACAATTTCAACTCTTGTAAGTATGCACGTATGTATATATGATTCTGCGAAGCAATATACATCATTACTTACTAAGAGCGAGACTGATTTGAAAACTCCTTTCTTTATTTATTTTAGTTTTATTACAAACTAGCTGACCCAGGAAACTTCTTAACGCGTAACAATCAATGTTGAATATTGAAAAAAACTTTTAGTTAAACACTTTACCCTCTTCCTTTGCCTTCCAGTCTAAAGTAATCATTAATGCAGTTATTAACTAATCTTTAATTACCAATTATGATTTCTCTTTTTTATTAATTTTGTTAATCTGTAATCATGATTAAACATTACATAATGTAATCGTAACCATTAGTGCGATTACATTTTGTTCATCTATGATTGTAATGACATTCTTTGTCTGTCATATTTGATTCTAGTGGCCTGAATTAAGTTAAATTTATGAATCTAAAAATACAAGCTTACTAAAAAGCTGTAAGAAATGTCTTGTTTGGGATGTATACGATACCCTCCGTATGCGGTAGATATTCCTTACATCTGAACGAAAGATTCGCTTCTACATTTATCATGCGAACAGCAACGTAGTGGGTTATGCTTCCGGCGAGTGTATTTTTTTTTTACACTGACTCGTCACAGTAACTACAGAGTACCTGATGGTAAGTACAGTGTAGTCCAAAAACGAAAGCGACTATCAAAGGATGAAAATCCATTGATAGTCTCCATCGTCATGTCGGCCCACATATACCACGACTGAAGGTCTCTAGGTATATGAGCTACTGGATATACACAAGCTGATCCCGAAACGCGACAAGCCGAAACTGATCACTATGACGGCCTTTACACCCATGCAATGGGGTCGCGATCCAGACGGGCACCGACGCCCTACCACCTCGCTGCTGCTCGTTTAGCACCACCCAGGAGTCACGTGTAGGGAAACTACGGTAAAGCCTACGGCCGCGAGCAGCTTCGACTCCCAAAACGTATCGATCGAACGTATTTCCATCTTCCTACGATTTGAGTGCCTTAAAGAGAAGACCGAAAGGCATTTGTTACGCAGATGCAGTCCATCATCAGCCTCATCTTTACCTTCCACCAGATATACTTGAGTTCAGCGTTCGCTTCTAAATCATAAAAGAAGGATTCAATTACATAATTTATTAATGATGACATTCGTCACCATAAAGGTAGGATGCGCTTTGCTACTTGCATGAAATGCACGCTACATATAATTATTTGCACTCCACCTGTAGATGTTGTTTCCGCGACGCAGCAGGTACCAAGGGGCTACGATAATGGTGTTTGCTCTCGCCAGTGGAATGCCCGATTACTTCAGTCAACTACTCAAGTCAAGTCTTACCTCAATATTTGTACAATAATACCTTATATCATTGTAACATATTATATCGTTGGCTTTAATTCATATCATTTCATCATCATCATATTATTCATAGTTAAAATATAAAATACTGCCATTGATATTTATTCCGCATAGATTACTAACTGGACTACAGACACAGTACAGGTACAGTCATATCTTTCATCGTTGAATACAACCACTAATGTATGTCTGCTCACGCCGAAAGGGACAGCGGATAGCGTGACGATACATTATTATTTCGTACACTTCATTCCGTATGACACAGTATTTGTACATTACAAAATTATATACAAATATTCTTCACTATAAATTAAAATTTAAAAGTAAAAATTGAAAATTAATAATTTCGCGGGATCGTGGCTATGTTTCCGGAATCCACTTTAGAAATCGCTCGTATAAGGATAGATATCTATTAATTCCAACACTAAGAGGTTTAGAAAAAAAATAGAAAAAAAATAGTGTATGTGTGTGCAGTTCAGGGGCAGAATTGAAACTGTATAATGTGCTCTATCTCATTCTCTCGCTGGCTTAACCTACGATTTACTAATATATTTGTGGTAAATGTTTGTCAATTTTAAAGTCACTATTTTGTTTTATTGAGTTTCAAATCACGATTGTAGAAAAGATTTACTTTAAAACAAGGAGAAGTTTTATGTAGTCTTAAGTTAAGCTAAATTATTAAGCAAATATTATTTGAAATGCTATACACCGAAGCGTTTAATCTGACGATTTGATATTTTCTAGACAAAAATTTTAACCTAGTTTCATACAAAGTGCTAAAATTCATCGTAAACGAGAAATCTCATTAAAACGGTACTGAGATTTAAAAAATAAATTAAAACAGCTGAATGCTCATATAAAATTCCGGGAAACTGTAATTTTCTGGTCGAGTAAATTCGAAATCGCATTTTAGTAACACTTCGGAACAGGTAAACCGCGACAGATAGTAAAGACCAATACATCAACTGCATAAGATCAGACTGAGACTTATATACGCTACTTTGACTTTGCTAAGCCTTTACTCAAACATTACAAATTATATTATTAAATTAATATCAAAGTATGGTAAGTAACCGATTTTTTTCTTGAACAGATTCTTATTCTTCTTGAATAGATTCTTTTCTTGAACATTTTTTCTTGTATATAGCCTAAGTGTTCCAGAAATTGGTTCTGTGAACACTTAGGCTATATACAAATTCTTATATTATTATATAATAATACATCACCACACTACATCCCTTTCCGGGTGAGCAGAGATACATTAGAGGCTGTGTCCACTTTGCGTTTAGAATTCGTGCCCGACGTGTCCAATAGCACAGTTCGTCGTTGTTAGAGCATTTACACATGACATTTATATTAAATGTTAGGATTGCTTGCGATATTTTACTTCACCGATGAACATGTGGTGCCTAAATCTATACTTAATATTTTTATTTGTACCTTTGACTTTAACTGTAATCAGGAAAAACCCAGAGGTCCGTGCCGGGAAACGAACTCGCCGGGCTAAGAGAGCGAGTTATGGGTTGAATTGCAACGCAAAGGCTCCCCCTGTGGGCACGGACCTCGACCTGTGCGCCCAACCAAGAAAAGAACCTAACGGTGATCTATTAGCTAGCGACTGCCTTTAGAAGAGTCGTTGGAAGTAAACTCAAGGCTGCTCGCGTCCGTAGGCTTTACTCTAGTTTCCCTACACGTGACTCCTGGGTGGTGCTAAACGAGCAGCAGCGAGGTGGTAGGGCGTCGGTGCCCGTCTGGATCGCGACCACAGTACATGGGTGTAAAGCCCTTCATAGTGACCAGTTTCGGGTTGTCGCGTTTCGGGATCTGCTTGTGTATATCCAGTAGCTCATATACCTAGAGACCTTCAGTCGTGGTATATGTGGGCCGACATGACGATGTAAACTATCAATGGATTTTCATCGTTTGATAGTCTCTTTCGTTTTTGGGCTACACTATACTTATCATCAGGTACTCTGTAGTCACTATGGCAAGCCAGTGTAAGAAAAAAACTAATATTATATCAGTGCCGAAAAGTCACATCACACTGTACTTTTAGGCGTTTGAGGTCAATGAACAGGCGGACACATACAGAGCAGACAGTAAATCAATATTTACGAAAAAAAATATATAATCAAACATCCAGTTAGGCGTTATCTCTTAACATGACGTGAGAATCCTTACTGGATTACACTTTTATCTCCACATCGGGCACCTCGGGGTCAATGACATCACCTCCTATCGTGCCAAACATTTTAGAAAGATTAAAAGTATCTAAATCTATTTTTCTTACGCTAACACGACATGTGACTAGAGAGTACCTGATGGTAAGCACAGTGTAATCCAAAAACGAAAGGGACCATCAGAGAACGAAAATCCATTGATAGTCTCCGTCGTCATGTCGGCCCATATATACCACAACTGAACGTATGTACACAAGCTGATCCCGAAACGCGACAAGCAAAAGTGATTTACTATGACGGTCTTTACACTTGTGTACTGTGGTCACGACCCAGTTCGGGCAATCGCCCTACCACCAAAAAATCGGCGGTTTATTAGCTTAGGAATCATCATCATCATTATAGGCTACCATCTTTAAGATTCAAACTTTACGGTCAAAAGGCAATATTTCTTGCGATTCTATGTTGTGTTCATCAAAATAGAAAAGTTCCATTCGGTTCAGTTTTAGATGTCGCCTACCCACTTCCGTCTATAGTGTATCCACCTAGGCTACTTTGCCCCGAAATCTAGTCATCGAACATCAACCTAGGAATCTCGTATTGGGATCCTCTCTGCATATAGATCACCTCAATTAAAATAAAATATCTAATTTACAAGATACAGGTTGTCCTAGTTTGGGTGTCAGCTGATTTTTAATGTGCTGCCTTGTAGTTGTTTGTCGAATAAATATATATTTTTTTTTAAATTTGTATGTGAGGTATAATGCAAAATCTACTAAAGCAATTTTGATCTATCTTTTGCAACTATGATACATATTTTTTCGTTTTAAAACCAGAGATATATCTAATCAAGATTGATTAGGTAGAATAGAAAATATAGCTTGAATCATCCATAGTTATTACTGTCTTATATTAAGAAAGTCAAGAAAAATAGGTGTAATTGTATCAATCAAAAGTACATATTTATGATCACACAAACTGTGGACTTCGTCATTGCTAAAGTAGACGAAGTCGCGGGCAGAGATTACAGAATATTTAATATTAAAGTCATTCACCGGACATTCTAAAAAACAACAACAATCTAAGCTAGCATTTAATAATCATAATATCTAGTATCAGTCCGCTCCTAGTAATTGCAGAAGAGCTATTTAGATGATTTTGTTATAAATTGTAATGAATATAGATTTCTTGCAAAATACAAAACAAAAACATTTCGTTTTTAAAAGTTTTTTCCTTACCTTCCGTTTGTAAACGGGGGTCTTTTGCGTCCTGTCTTTTCGCCCCTTTAATGCACTTAAAAAAATAATTGTAAATAATTTATGCTAAAGATTCATTTTGAATTCCCATCGAGCTCGCCCCCCCCCCCCCCTCTATTTCGCAGGTATAAAGTTATTTTACTCGCACACAGGTGACCCCCGTATACAGACGAAGTTTCCTATTAAAATCGCCTTTAAAGTAACGACTTCTTTGATTGTACTCTGTTTATCTTTTGCTGTTTATCCATTTAGCAGAAATAGAATTTAAAACATCACCTGATCCATAGATGGGCGTAATCATGATTACTTTTAATCAGATTAATAATCAGATTACAAGTAATCATGACGAATGTAATCATGATTACTTGTAATCTGATTACTTTTAATCATGATTACATGGGTAATCATTAATCTTGATTACAGTAATCATTCAATTAATCATGATTAATTGAATGATTACTTTTGAGTTTTAGCTGAGAGAGAGAGACCGATTTAAGACTCGAGACTCGTTTATTTAATTTTTCAAGTTATTTTATTTCGAATTATATATGACCCCAAACTTCCGTCTAATAGTGGGGTAGGTGTCCAGGGGAGAGTGGGGGGTGGCGTCTAGCGGAGAGTGGGGCGGTGTCCAGGGGAGAGTGGGGGGTGGCTTCCAGCGGAGAGTGGGGGGTGGCGTCCAGTGGAGAGTGGGGGTGGCGTCTAGCTGAGAGTGGGGGGTGGCGTTCAGCAGAGATTGGGGGGATCCAGCGGAGAGTGGGGGGTGGCGTCCAGCAGAGAGTGGGGGGTGGCGTCCAGCAGAGAGTGGGGGGGTGGCGTCCAGCGGAGAGTCGGGGTGTCATCTAGCAGAAAGTGAGGGGTGGCGTCCAGCAGAGAGGGGGGATGGCGTCCAGCGGAGAGTGGGGGGTGGCGTCCAGCGGAGGGTGGGGTGGTGTCGTCGTGTGTGTGCTCACACGCCGCCCCTATGGGAGGTATTGTTTGGGTAGTTTTACGACCCTCTCCCAGGGAGGAGGCCTGTCTAAGACCAATCGCTCGCCGGGCCCCTAGGAAGTATCTGGATTCCTAGGCCCGGCGAAGGCGAAGATTAGGCAGTGCTGGCACCCGGTGGTTTTAGCCGGTGCAAGTCCGCCCCCGAATATCCGTCTCGTTGAGCTAATCATAATCATTATAAGGGTCTTTGCAGTTGTGTACTGTGGTCACTAGTCACGACATTGTTCGGCCAATAAACCTACGAACTCATAGTAACTCGCTTCGACCTGGTTACGTTCAGGACCATTTTTTGTGCTTTCAGCCGTTTGAGTTGGTAGGTTAATTGCCGGAATTGGGACGTGACCATAGTGAAAAAACTGGCATAGTGACTTGCTTTGACCTGACTACTTTCAGGATGAGTTCGTGCTCGGTGGCCATTAAATAAATCCAACGAAATCTAGCTGATCATAGATGGTTTTACTATTGTTCTGAGTGATTCCTGGACTATTAGAAGTGATTATCAAAGTACTGCCCATATTTTACTGAAATACCGGCTCCTACCCGATAATCCACGCCAACCGTCGAGATGGAGAATACTTCTGATAATGGCCAAAGACTTTGTGTGGAATCCTTTAAGTTAAAATTAAACTTTTAACACAGAAAAATGAAATGAATAATTTTTACTTTTATTACTCATTAAACAATATTATATATATAAATATATATAGTAGTATATAAATATATACATATATATATATACATATTATATTATATATAATATAACATGTATATATATTAAAATATATATATATAATTTGGTAAACAAAAAAGCGTTTTTAGTGAGATAAAAATGGCGCGTGCTCGTATGTCGATTTGCTTCTTTTATTCGGAGTACTATACTTGTATTCTTTAGTCTTTAAGAAAATGGAAGTCAAACACGAAAAAAAAAATTAAGCGAACTGAGAAAAAAAACTATGTATGTGATCGCTGATATATTGTAAGAATCAAAGTTATTAGGTAGAACGTCAGTTATCCGAAAAAAAAAAGATCTGTATTTCAACTTAAATTATGAGTTAAAATTCAAAATACGATACGAACGTGTGCGGCGCGGCGGCTCGGTTTACATCAAAGACGAAACCGAGTCAGCAGAGAGAGACAGATGACCAAGAAAGGTGATGTCACGCTCTGCGCTATAGAAGCATGTGTAAATTTGAGAAAATGATGTCTTGTTCTGATCAATTAAAATTTTGCGATATCTTGCTCTGTCTCTCTATCTCCATCCCGAAGGCTGGCGTGGATTATCGGGTTGGAGACGGTATTTCAGTAAAATATGGGCGGTAGTTTGATAATCAGTTCTAATAGTCCAGGAATCACTCAGAACAACGGTAAAAGCATCAATGATTAACTAGATTTCGTTGGATTTACTTAATGTCCACCGAGCACGAACTGATCCTGAAAGTAGTCAGTTCGAAGCGAGTCACTATGCCGGTCTTTGCACTATTGTACTGCGGTCACGACCCAGTTTGGGTAATCGCCCTAACACCTAACTATGTGGTGGTACTCAGTTCGCCAGTTTAGCTAGTAGTAGTCGTACTATAAATAAAAAAAAGGCGAGCGCCGCTCTGCTGTCGGCAGCACATTTTACGTATCAAACAGAAAAGTAATCATAAAAGTAATCATGATTAATTGTAATCCGATTAAAGATTAATAATCCTTAATCACCGAAAAATGATTACTTTTTTTGATTAATTTCGTTAATCATTAATCATGATTAATGATTACAAAATGTAATCGTAATCGTTAATCATTAATCTGATTACATTTTGCCCATCTCTGACCTGATCGCAGCGCTGTATGTAACATTGATAAGCAATCAACACAAAATCATACATACTCGTAATATTACGTTACAGTATGGATTAGAGTCACGGATCGCGTACGTGACACGCACGGCTGTGCCTTATCTGTTGTGTAGTTAATTAATCTGTGATTATTAGAGGCACAGGTTGTACCATCTGACATTACCGTGCTTACCATCAGGCGTGGTGAGGTCACTATAGGCCGGGTCAGGGTAACCCACGCTATATTTCTGAATTACAGTTCAGTGATGGCGGCATCGTCTAAGATATTAGAATATTATTATTTTTATATACCCGAAAAACACGAGTATAGGATTTTAAAATAAACATTATGGATAATACATAAATAACAGGCTAACTTGGATATCTTTTATTCAGAAAGTATTCCTTTCATTTAATATCTCAAAAGGAATTATTGCGATATATATGGAAATAAATGATTATCACGTTTAAACAATCGACTAAAATACATTGGAAGGTCATTTCCGCGATCCAATAGTGATTAAGAATCATTATTTGAATGTCTTTGTTCGTAATGCCAATATGCATATCATCCAATTAGAACGGAATAAAATCTGGAAATGTATTTTTGGGTGACATTAAAACCTTTGTATTCAAATGAGACGTTTGTTTTCTAATGATTTTTCAATAAAATAATATTTCTTGTTGAGTACCCTAGTAAATAAACAAAACATATCAGCTGAATATAGTGTTATAAAACCTCATTTAAATACTAAAATAATAAAATTACATTATCACGCTATATCCCTTTGGGGGTGAGCAGAGATAGATTAGTACCATACTTTACCAGTGGCGCAGCCGATGGTCGCTCTCACACACACATGACATTTATATTAGATGCCGTGCAGGTTTCCTCACGATGTTGTCCTTCGTGGATGAGCATGTGACCTAATAAGGACCCTTACACTCGTATGTATATTTTCTTTTACATAGAATTGTTTGCATAGTTACTTACTAAAAAATAAGAAGTAATAGCATATCTATTAAGTAGTTTATTTATTTTATTATTTAATTAATCTTCAACTTTCTATCCTAACCTATCCTGCTACGGCGATCACATCACACGGCTGATACTGCTCACGTTGGGCACGACTAGTGATGAAAATGCCCGGGAATTTTCCCAAAGTCCCCAAAACTTCCGAGAACATTTCGTAAATTCCCGGGAATACTCCCAAGGAAATTTTGGGCACTTTGGGAAAATTCCCGGGCATTTTCATCACTAGGCACGACATATGAGCGCAAAGTGGATACATCCCTACTCTAACCTATCTCTACTCACTCCGAAAACGATATAGCCTGCTTATTATCATACTGATGCACAAGATATAAATGCATCCACGTCGAGTGGTTGCAGTTTAGATGAAACCTTGTCATAATTAAACCGATGGACCCTGTCCAGCCGACGCATTAGCGTCATGATCGATTCTCCTGCATATTCATACCAGCTTGCAGATTGTACATGATTAATGCACTGTTTTCTGTGCCTCGGTAATTTGATCGGATGCCTCCGAGCTATTTCAATATCAACTCTTCATCGTGGCAATATCGTAAAATATTCCAGTAAACAGGTTGTTGTATGTAATACGAGTCGAATTATGTTCACAATGTCGTTTGGTGGAAATAACATGGCCGCATCAACTGCTAGTAGGGGCGGGAAGAGAATACAACGCAAATCGATACAAAGTAGCGACAAAATAAGAAAAAATATGCCATATACGCTGTCCACCATTTTACCGGTTGTAAACAGCAGCCATATTTCTACCAGAAGTTCCCCGATATCCTCAACCACAGTGAACACGCGCGTGCGGCTGATTCGCAGACGACTTGCACCGACGTTATGAGTGAAGATAAACAACCAGCGCGTCCCATTTTGCGCCATGTTTATATGTTTTTTGTATTTTTCTTATGTTTCTGTATGTTGTTTCTGTTACTGTATTTAAATTTCTAATTTTTTTGTTAGTTTGTGACGAAATAAATACATTTAATTTCTTGCGAGAGCACGCTCTCTGTGTGTTGCGCTTTAGTGATTTGTAACTCCAGTATAGCTGACCATAATTTTGAACAGTCCTAATCATGGGTAGTCATTCAAGACAATAATAATAAAAGTAGGAGAAACTATGGAGGTTGCAGCTTAAGTCAAAGATCCAAAATAGTATATACCAACAAAAATCAATATTCAACATAAACCACTATCTGCGGTCACTCTTGTTACTTTGAAAAAAAAAACTATTACGCAATAGCATTCATCTTGTATGCGCTCGCCACAGGTGTATACTGATAAACCGCACTAACCTACGACTTGCGCAGCACAAAATACTCCAGCGGCCGATATCGCGTTCTATTTAAACAAAACAACAACAATGACAACCCAACACTGGTACATCATTATCTGTAAATGAATGAGCATGCCCGTTGGAATGTCATCGATTAGACACAATAATTGTGTACGGGCTCGATAATGGTCTACTAGTGTTACACAGTTTAGCAAACAGCGTCGACAGATTTAGATGACCCAAATAAATTAATTTTAGTTATAAATTTCGGTAGCGGAAAATATTCCACTGCAGTTGTAAATTTTATGATGTCCAAACACTGCGCAGTTTGCCGTCCGTAATCAGTTAATCAAACCCTGATAATCTTAATTGAAGGGGCGCGGTTACTATCGGTGCCAGAGAGGATGCTATCGCAACTCGCCTTATCTCGTGATAACTTATTTATTTTTGTCAACTCGTATCATGTTACGTTAGAAGGCTATAGTTACAAACCAGCCATACAAGACCTGGATTGTTTAGATAATTATGATAATAAAGAATATCAAATTCATCAGATCAAATAAAAGGTAGGGGATCAAATTACAATGGCAGTGAAATACTACGCAGTATGAATTCGGTTATGATATCATATCATGAAACAAAAAGAGGTAATTTACTCGGATACAATAAATCCTAACGCAAAGATAACTTGGGATTACAGGATCAATAATTGAACGACTATAAAACGAAACAAAATACAAACAAATACAAAAGTAATTAATGAACCGACGTTACATATGAAATGAAATATAATTTTATTCAAACAGGCCTACTTCCAAGCACATTTGATTCGTTAAGAGCAAATAATAAATTAATAATTCAAAGAAACAAATTGGATAGTGGGTGATGGTTGTTTCTTTTAAATAGAAAACACAAACAGTGTCAATCAAAACGATAGTGATGTCGCAATTTCCATCGGTTATCTGCCTTGCGGTCCGACAGATAGACAATCGTGTTCTAATAGCGAAACAAAAAGTGACATGTAGGCGAGTGACTGACGATGAACATACGCGTAGAACGATTGCTTAAAGACTCATTTTTTTGCTTACTGAATTTAATTGTGCTATCATCGATATGCGGATTGACACAAATACAGGTATCAGATAATTGAGTTAATGAAAATGACACAACATCACAGCCCGCTCATGATTTTAAAAGTTTCGTACAACTGAAGGAACGTATTTAAACTAGACTAATATATTTCATCCAACTTTTTTATAGACTATGCACACGTAAACAAGAGAACAATAACATTTAAATTAATAAGTTGAAGAAAGACACAAATTTACTTTACAAGACGCTTAAAAACATGCTAAAGAAAAAAACCTTACCATCTAAAAAGACGACCTTTTTCAACATTGTAAGTAGAACGCATTTCTATTCAAATCAATCTGACAAACGGCGATAAAGTTTAACGATGACTGGAACATTTGTAAGGTAAATAAAATTTGATATAAAACCTCCCCAAATAGTAGAACGAACGATAAACAATGCGGCAACGACGCTCCGCTCGAAACAACTTTGGGTAAAGTCTTTTATGAAATAAATTTTAATAAATTCAGATAACTTTAGGCATTCTAGATTTCAAAACGCAATGCACCGGTGGGCGAAACTGTGCAAATGCACACAGGCCTCTATATGACACCTTAAGTCAATGACAATAAATGATAATATCGCATATTTCGATATATTGAAAGATTGTTCGATAGATAGTATGGCACGACAGGTAACCGCCCATCGTTGCTAGAAAGCTGTTATAAATGGACACACAGCCTGGGGAGGTTCAAGTTTTTGCTAATCAGGTCTTGGCCCTCATTTTTGATAACCAACTTTTTTTCATAATGCATAGAACTAATGTTATATTAATAGTAACTACATTTCGTAAGTAGTAAAGTCGTAAAAATTTATGGATTATTAATTGAAAAAACAAACCCTTAAATGCTATTATGACATTTTAGGATATAGCTTATATGTCCAAGAGCAAAGTGGGTACAACATTTTTTATACCAAAAACTGATCAACTATCTGACAATTGGATAAAATGGAGTAAAACATCAGAAATGCTACCACCCCGCTGTCGTTCTTAAACAAAAAGTGAAAATGTTATTAAAATATCGCAGCATAAGACCGAAGGGGATAATATTCAAATGATTGAAATCTCTGTCAGGGATTGTTGTTCAACAAATTATACGCAGAAGGTAGAAGAGGTGACACTTATATGAGTAACAAAGAAATTAGTTTTGCTGCAGCAAATTTAATCTAGAAAAGACATAATAAGAGAGAGATAAGTTTGGAGTAGAGACAAAAAGTCCAACGTACTCAGAGCCAACGAACAGCCTACCACGTCGATGTCTTTAGACGCGCTGTATTAATATAATTCTTAAGCGATGTTAAAGCGGTCGTGTTTCCGCGTGGGTGATCGGAACGGCGAACTTTTGACCGGAACAGTACCGATCGAGATGTGTGGGCAACGGCGAACGGTACAATTGCGCAACGCCACCATCGCGTCTCGTCGGCCCGTCGCACATTAGAATAATTTATGAATTATAAATACATACTTCAATATCACGTTTTCCAGTAATTTTGATATTTTATGAGCATTATTGATAAGATCGAACAATGGGTCTGTCACATGATATAGACACATATTCTCAAAATGGGGTATTCACCCAAAACATTTAAGGCGTCTATATATTTCATTAATTCGAAGTAGGTTAGATTACGGGTGTTTTTTGTATGATATTAGTGCCAAAACTCATTTATACAAACTGGATAAAGTGCAAAATCAGGCGATGAGAGTCGTGGGAGGGTTCATAAGAAGTACCCCTATCCACGTTATGGAAAGTGAGCTGTGTCTTCCGCCACTTTTTCTACGTAGGCGCTATCTCGCTGCAAAATTTTGGTTTAGATCGAGGTCAATGGCAGAAAGTGTAACCATTAATGTAATTAGCGAATTACATGCGTTGGCTCAATGTGCTTATTGGAGAAGGAAGAAATTGCCATTATTAACAGAAATACATGGCCAATATTGTAAACTGCCTGTCTATACTCAGCCGAAATTGTTGTTTTATTCTCTTGAAGAATGGATGAGTAGGTATGACATTTCTAGTAATATAAAACCAACAATAGAAGGTCTAGAATCCGCAAAAAGACTTGTGAGCGCAAATAATCTCCGTAACATGTGTACAAGGAATATATTGGACAATTATAGCTCACACTACATAATATACACTGATGGATCAAAGGATAGAACCGGATGTGGGGCAGCTTTTGTCGACCAACAGACTGGTACTTGCGGCCTTTTTAACATTAGTGCTAATATATCTATTATGCATTGTGAACTTATCGCAATAGCAGAAGCTTTGTCGTATGTAACATCCCTTGATTGTAATAAGTACGTTATATTATCGGACTCAAAGAGTGCCCTTTTTCATTTGGCTCGGTTACCCTCGAATAGTCGAGGGATTCCGATAGCTTACACTATCCTTGATACCATCAGTAAACTGAGCGCTATGAATAAAGATATAGTTCTCCAATGGATTCCTTCACATGTAGGTATTACCGGCAACGAGGAGGCCGATCTGGCGGCTAGACAGGCAGTAAGGCATGATAATACGTATTGGTGCCTACCACTATACTCAGAGTTACTGGGTGAGGTTAAACAACATTGCTGTCAACTCTGGAATGAGTACTTTAATGAGCGGTCCCTTACTAAAGGCATCTGGTACAAAACGATTCAGTGTAGTCTGCCCCGGTATCCGTGGTTCGAACAATCCGATATTAGCAGGAGAGACGCTGTGACATTGTTTAGACTCCGTTCCGGGCATATTCCATCAAACAAATTCAAACATTTAATAGGAATCTCCGACTCCCCAAACTGTACGACATGTGGTGTAGAAGAAGATATTTATCATTTGCTGATGGAGTGTGTCCGGAACGAAGCACAACGTCGGGATATACAGGTTGTCAGTTATCTTGTGGGCACTTGCAACTGCATTTTGTCCTCTCCGCTTTCCGAGCAGGCCAAAATGTTAGTTGCACTTTACCTGAAGGTGGCTTAAAGTAACTATAAGTGTTTTGCCTGTACGGGGGTGACGTGGTCACTCTGTGACAAAACCCCTTTAAAATAATAAAGAAATAAAAAAAAAAAGAAAAAAAGACACATATTCTTTCATAGTCGAACATGTTTCCGCATAAGATACTTTTACAATAATAGGAATATTACCTAATACTTAGTCCCCATATGTTATTAGTCAATTTATCGAACGAAAATTACATTTTAATCGGTATTATTTATTATTCTTTACTTGAACCATGGTCACGTGTCAATGCAAAACCGTAAGGTATGTATCCACCGAAGGAAAAAATGTAAAGAATGAAAATAAATTTCAATATTTCTAATATTTTGCAAAGGGCACTAAGCACACCCGCCCCAAGTTTCTTTGATATTATAGATTGAAAAGAAACTAAAAAACATATACCTTTATTAATATATAAATAGAGGATAGCAGCAAAATCCGAAACCCGATATTTCATCACGTAAAGACACAAGATACGGACCGAAGGACATGAAACAAGCGACGCAAAGAAATTTGTTTTGTTTTAACCAACGCGACGCCACAGTACAATTTGCCCAGATAGCGCAACAACCCAAAAGTGTGGAGTATTACTCGTTTAGGACAAATTGCGAGATCACGAAATTTAAAGGATACCTAATGTTGCACTATCTACAAACTTAACGTTCGGTTTACCTTATTGTCCAAAATAATTGATATTTAGTTTTACTTTTTCTCATATGCATAACTGTACAATACTCACTTATTAACAGATTGTCAAGTTGTAAATTTTTATCTTGTCCAGCCAGAATTAAGATCTTTGATGGCATATAAATCTTAATAAGGTTTGATCTGAGGTTATCATTCTTAGTAAATTGTATAATCCTAACCAGCTTTAAACTTAATTAACTATGCAGATACTTAGATTTTGTAACCAAAGACGACCAATCGACAGCTGCGTCACAGCCAACATTGCGTTTGTACCACACACGTAAGCACAGAATCTTCAGTATTCACGAAACTATCATATTACCGCGATTCTAAGAGACGATATTCAAATAATACAAACAGCCGTCAAACTCAAAACATCTACCGTGCATTAAGCTTAATAAACAAGGGATCATAATAACATTCTAAAGCTTTGGAGAAGGAATTGTACATTTCGATATCCATTAGATCGGCCTGACACAACCGATAACGTAAACTCGTAGAAAGTGATCGCCCACGTGTGCCGAGAGGTCACGGAGGCACCCACGCACCCTCTAAGCCATTAGGAAACATCCATGCATTCACCCGACCGCGGAGGTGTTCGACTACCAATTATCATCGTAATTGATGATTATTGCAAAATAATGCGGAGGTGGGCACTCGAGAGGCCGCCATTAGCGATGATTCGTAGAGATGGAGCGCTCAGTTAATCTGTTTCGTTAATTATTGTAACCGCCTTCGCGTTAAAACGCTTGTTTATTACTCAAGTCTGTCTGAATATGATTTTATCTAAATTGACAGCGCACTGGTTTCTGTGGTGTATTTCTCAACAATGTCTCATCTCATTAAAGGTTTACATTCAGGATTGTTAAGATTATAAACTTAAGATTATTGAAATGGAAAATCCGTAAAATTTTGTTTTATGCCTTGATTAATTGTCGATGGATTTAATTATACACTATTATTTCTGATGTAAAAAGACCAATACAAGTTTATTACACTCAAGCAAATCTTCATAAAACTGACCGTTAGGTCATGACAAGAAATATATGATACAGCAATTAAAATGAACCATAAAAGTTATCAATTGGAAATCCAATCGATTGTTGTTACGTTCCAACACTAGTGCAGGGGCGGATGAATTAAAGTGACAAGTTTGAAAGTAGGAATAACAGATTACGGTAACTCGAGATGCCGCTTCATGTCCGGGAATTATTGATGGGTAAGATTATACGAGAAGCAATGAAATGCACAGTTTAATCATAACCGTTGTGAGTGGTGGCAGCATACGGCTCGAATTACTGCAACGCGTATAATTGGTTCTTCATGTGTTGCTATTACTGTAGTTAACCTTAGCAATGTTATTAGAGGAGTAATAAAACTCATAATTATAAGGGCAAATACTAAAACAATTGTACACAACAGACGTGAGATTTAGGTAATTTTTAGTGCTTATCGAGATGAAAGTTACATTATAGATTCATAAACCACCCAATGTTTCTATTGTTAATAAAAAAAAAACAAGGAATACGGTCAAACAACTCACTGTAGTAATATAGACGGTAGAACACGCTAAGCGAGACAATATCGAAATGATCTTGTCCGGAACATGTCGACAATGGACGTACGCAATAGAGCCGAGCGTGCCGCCGAGAGACGCGTGCCGGGTCACGACGACGTACTAATCTCACAATAAAGACCAACTTGGCCTTTTTGCCCAATATCTACGTGGGTACGATACCATAGTACCCATGACGGCCTTTAATCAACAGTTTTACATTGTGTGTAAAGACTTCTATCATAATAATAATATTTACTAACAATTACACAAATTTACCTAGTCTCAAATTAAGCTTGCGCTTGTACTATGAGTACTAGACAAAGATATACATACTTAAATTCATATATACAACTATGACTCGTGACAAACTAATCTGCTCATCACAAAAAAGTCTACCACAACCGGGACTCTAACCCAGGACCCTTAGCACCGTAAGTAGGGCCACTACAAACTGCGCTATCAGGCCGTCAAACTGCGGTACATAATGCCTCTTAAAGCTTATAAGTGACTTAAAATAGCTTTAATAATGTGTATGAAATTAGGAACTCTAAGTTTAGAGTCAATGAGAACTGTGGTTTCGTAAGATATGGTTTAAGTGGAATTTACTATTGTGATTTACTATAAATATGCTAACAGAAGAGATGTCGCAGTTTTTATGACATACTTTTCTGTAACTGATTACTGATAATATAATATCTCCAAGACAACGACGGTTGCGAAGGACTTAAAATATATGCAGTTACCAGACAGAATATATCACGAGCCATTAAAAAAAATGTTCTTGAATAATAATGATGAACTATAAAAAAAATTCATTCAGCATTACATCTCAAGCATAACGAGCATGGAATAAATTAAAAATACCGTTTGACAGCCGCTATTAAATTAGTGATAAGGGGTTAAGCACGCAGTTAACCCGCGCCGTGCGTGGATAACGCCATCTTGGGGACAGTTGGACCACTGTGCAAGTACACATCAAAGTCCGCTAGAGGATAAAAATGTGTCGCGACGTTATCACTAGTGTTGACTAAAGTAAAAAATGAATAAATCTTGGTCTTGCAGTCTTTGATCATACAATTTCAAAAATACTATTACAACATAATAACAGACTAACCCTTCAAATTCATTTCGTCCGGAACGATGGTCGTCGTTATTGTGAGCTTTAGTAAAAAAAAATATATATTAGTTCCTTACATATGAAATTGGCGTTTTGTATGGAGGAACAAAAAGTCGAATATTTTTTAATATAATATATTTAATTAATCAAAGTATGAACCATTATTTTCTATGCACTTTTGCCATCTCATAGGTAGTTCATTGATCCCTTTACTAAAAAAAACCAGTCGGACGGGAATCAATAAAATCTTTGAAGGCGATTTGGACTGCCCCATCGGAGTTGAATTTTTTCCCTTGCAAGAAGTTATCCAAATTTCGAAAAAAATGGTAATCTGTTGGAGCAAGGTCCGGGGAGTACGGAGGATGTCTTAGACTTTCCAATTGAAGCTCTTCTAATTTAGTAGCCGTCTGTTGCGCAGTGTGTGGTCTAGCGTTGTCGTGAAGCAGCAGTGGCGTGGAGCGATTGACCAGCCTAGGTTGTTTAGCCGCTAGCTTTTCCATCATGGTTTGCAATTGCTGACAATAGACATCAGCCGTAATAGTCTGGCCAGATTTGAGAAAACTGTAATGAACAATACCGGCACTAGTCCACCAAACGCTTACAAGTAACTTTTTTGGGGTTAATTTTCGCTTGGGGCAGGATTTGGCTGGCTTGCCAATTTGCTTCAAGTGAATTAAAACAGTTTTATCACTAACATCGCAGCCTGCAGCTAACTCGGACGTGGTTTGCGATGGATCCGCTTCCACAATAGCCTTCAACTCTTCATTATCAACTTGAGTCTCAGGCCGTCCACGGGGCTTGTTCTGCAGGTCGAAATTTCCAGAACGAAAACGTTGGAACCAAAAACGAACTGTGTTTTCTTTTGCAACACGACCGCCATACACATCATTCACCCTTCGAGTTGTTTCCGCAGCACTAGTGCCACGGCGGAACTCGTATTCGTAAATAATGCGATATTTTAAGTTTTCCATTTTGTAAAATGAGTGACGCAAACAGAAAAAAACAGAAGAAAAAAACAAATGAATGACGATCATCGAAGCACAAATACATGAGTCTATAGCTGTACAAATTTGAATTTGGAATTCCTTACCAAAGAGGAGAAATTTGTGATTAAAGTGGCCAGTACGAAAAACGCCAATTTCATATGTAAGGACCTAATATTTATTCGACAAACAACTACAAGGCAGCACATTAAAAATCAGCTGACATCCAAACTAGGACACCCTGTATCTTGGATGTCAGCATATTTCACACAAATTTGTTACAGTTTTTTACTGCTGCGTAGCTCCAATCATAACTAAAAAACAATACAAAAACAACATTACATACCAACCAACAGACTATACAAACAAAGTGAATAACAATTACAAAAGAATGTTAATATTAAAGCCCAAGCACATCTATACCTGCAACAGTTCCTCAGTATCATTATATTTTAGATTCGACAACCAGTCTCTCAGCTTCATCTTACATTCGAATTTTTAGTAAATCCATTGCAGGCTTAGGAGTTTCTTCTCTAGCATAGGATTTTTCTTTGTTATTCTTTTCGTTATCTTTCCTCATCTATGGACTACCAACAACACGAACTATGTTGTTTCGAGAGACATAGTTAGTGAACTGATTATATTCCTTCATTATAAGTTCTGTGTTGTATTTTCAGTAAAACACGACCATCAGCAAAAATGCTTTCAGTGACATACGTATCCGATTAGATTTTAAATGTGACTCTAACGGATATTGTCAGTAACACCTTTGAACTTTATTGCGATGGTTGACATGTGGTACTTTAATAGAATACCAAACAATACCCTTATCATCATTACCTTAAGATGTGGCCTTGACATCAAAAGGTAGGTAATTGACCTTTTTTTTAACCCGGAGGAAACCCTTTATGGGCCGTCAGGGGACGATGAGAATCACCCTCCGATGTGTCGGAGTCGCACCGACTAAAACCCCCGGGGTGTTCCTTCTCCCGTTTACCGGGGCCAAGGGCAAGGCAGTGCCAGCTTCCTCAGCACCCGGCGACGTCTGGCCTATTGACGGAAGGCCCCTGGACACCATTCCGCTCTCCTTCATTTTCTTTGAGCGGTGCGCGGGAACACATCGCGCACCGCTCTCGCCTTGGAAATGTCGGGCGACGCACTCCCTCAAGTGCGCCGCCCAGAGGTAGGTAATTGGCCTTGCGCAAAAACCATGACTAATGAACAACACTAGTTATCACAAAAGCGCCTGTTGCTTATTTCGCATCGAGCGTTATTAATATATTTTTAGTCCAGTCGGATGTTATTAACTACTTTCTTGGAACACACATGTGCTAATCGTGTCAACAATATCATTGTTTATCAGCTTACGAAATAATTAATTACAACGGTTTTGTAGGCATTTGTTAATGCCTTTGAGGGGTCAGGCGCCGGGCTCAGTGAGAAGGGTTGTGACCCGGTCTATCTTAATGCGATACACAAAAGAACAACTCTCTCACTGACTCACCATCAGTCATAGTAAGATATTAGCATCAGAAATAAACAATGTAATAGATTACATGAATAAAAGCGTTTATTTGAAACTGTACGGTTATCGTTCTTTTTACATAGGATCTGATTGCAAATATGTTGCAGCATCAAAATAGGTGTCATAGTTGAAGAGACAAAACTCCATCAACAATGAATTTACTTAAAATGTCTTATATAACTTTGGTTATATGACTTGGTTTTACACGCGTTCACGGGTGACTCCCGTGTGATATCAAAAAACAGCACTTTGTTTCATCATCATTTCATTCAAAAATAATAATTTATAGTCTCGTTAGTTAAATCTGTAACGCCATAAAATAAAATAGTATATGGCCATACTGAGGTATGGTTTCGTGATTCTAAAACGTTAATTAATTATAAACATTTTATAAAGTTCTCATTTGCATATTCTTATTAATACTGGATTCACGAACATTTCCTTATGGCCATGGTTATGTGTGTGTATAACTTATTACTTAATCGCCGACTGTTACGATCATGGCAACAATTCAAGTATTTTCTTTAATGGCGAGAATGTAAATAAAGGATTGAATTACCCCTACTAAGTGGCATACCATCACATATTGAATAACGACATTGTCGTCGATTTAGGAAATATACCAATATCTAATGGTGAGGACCTACTGTCTAAGCCTTGGAGCACAGAACTTATTTCAATAGCTACACATATTAGTATGAAGATATGGAAAACTCGTTTCGAAAAGAATCTTAAAGTCAAGGGTATGTGATATAAAGTATCTCGATATAGTCTGTGACGATTTCATTGGCTTTGCCAATGTGTGACAATGTGTGACAGATTCTTTAGAAGTATTTTAGTAGTAGCTGCTTCTGGGATTTGATTAGGACACATTCCTTTAAACAGTTATTATTTTCTTATAAAAAACACTTTCCCACTTTGTAATAAGCGCTTCAAGATGGGTGACGACATTTATCATCTGCTTTGGGAATGTAGTCGCCATGAAAAGTTGAGATGAAAACTTCTTTCACAATACTGGTGAAGTGTCGGAGGAATTAGCTTTGTTTTGGGAGAACCGGCGTCGGTTAACGCAAAATGAATATACAGATTTATACAATTGACACTTTGTCACAAGTGATTTTAAAATACGAGGCTGAAATACTCATCAAGGATGCACTAAAGCCTCATTAATATATTTGATTTAAAAAACCCCTAAGTAGCTCTACGTCGGTCTATCTAGTTTCTGGGCGTTCCATACAACGCTGGAAGCAACGCTGTACCCACACAAGAACGTGTACTACAACAGATGTCAATTTTGCGACTAGTAAACGAATAAACCTAGTAGTCTATGTTCCTCCACAAGTTTCAAACCATTTTACCAATCCAATGTGCCACTAAAAACACGAATAATTAATCTCATATTTCAAAACAAGTTGTCATCCAATATCTTACACATCACATCACCTATCGACTCTTTTATTTATTTATTTATAGGGCAGCCAGTGGCCGATACATTATATAAAAGTATAACAATAATAACTTGTAACAACAAACGTCTAAATGCATCAACCGATAAAGGCTACCGCAATATGCACTTACAGTGACTATTATAAAGAACAGAAACTTCTAATAACAACAATAGAAGAAATCAAATTTGCACATCAAAAATCAAAGAACTTAAAAATCAATGACGAAATGGAGGGAGGAAATCTTTTCCACTGAACGCTATCTTTTGCTTATGCCCGTGCATATTTCTTTCTAATTCTCAGGCCGAGTACCATCTCCCGTCACATAACGTCAGTTTCCTCACATAAAAACGTTATATTGAATTTGACATAGAAAAGTTTACTCTCAACGCGTTAAAAGAAACTTCACCTCAAGAACGTGTCTGCTTCAAAGATAAATCAGTCAGAACCGAAACAAAAATAACTATTTCATAACGATACATGTTTAACAATGTGTAATAAAGGGGGGCCGGACGTCATGGTTTGACGTACGAATGACGTTTCATGCACCCGAAACGATGATTACATTGGCAGTTGGTGGAATACTGATGCTAAACCTATACCGGTGCCAAAATTTCTTGCAAGACAAGCTTTCATTTCACAAAACATTAAACCGGAAACCTATCTGTCATTACACACGGCAGAAAGATTTTTGCGCTCTAGATTACAAAATTATTCTGATTTTACCCTTTGAAAACACACTTCGTTTGATGTGGACAGCTCAAGATAAGTGACCAGTAGGGTCCAGCTTTTACGATCGATCAATTCCTGAAGTGTTCGGAAGAATGAATGTAGTACTTTACATAGCTCAGCCTTTTGCGCTGGTTTCTTAATTAACTCCATATAAACGGGGAAACCGTCCCAGATAAGTCATTCCAACGGTCCTTTTGTGTCACTAGAATGTCGTTTATGCCATATTTGTTTTAAGTTCCTTTGAAAGAAACATCCTGGTTTGCTAACATATGAGTATAACCGATTATTTAAAGGTGTGGTCAAAATATTACCCGAATATTGTCAACACAATCGTGTGTATTAATAAAACAAACACGTATAGTAAAGTGACACCGGGAAACAGTATGTAGGAGGTGATTATAATAAGCTTATTACAATTTGTCACCATTTTCTATAAATCAACAATTCAAAATATTTTACTGAATATAAAAGTGATATTATACCATCAAGATATATACTGTTAAAGTAATTAAAAATACAAGTGTAAGTGGATGCAGCCAATAATGTATCTCTGCTCACCCCGAAAGGGATATAGTGTTATGACATATTATTACTGCTATTTATTGTTAATTCGAAGTAAGCCATATGATCTATTTTATTCCCATTGCTTTCCTATTAGTTTATTGCGTCAAATACGACTCAGTAGAATAAATCATCTCAGTATTGAAATATTACGAGCCATGTTTTTGACGGACAAAACAACCTATATAAACTGTATTGAAAGATGTGGTATTGACGGCAATTGTAAAAAAAAAATGTAATCTGAATCCAAATCACAAATAAATATTGGTGAAGTTTAAACTGTAATATCCAAATCTGTAGCTTTGCTTGTTATAAAAGTCACCGCGCACATCTCAAAGCTGTAAAAAGAGTTGTCGATGGAAAAAAATTCACGGCGAAACAGTTAATAATCCAAACTTTTTGAAACCACTCGAATCAGTAATTGAAAAACCCACATTTGTGATTCACGATCGATTGGCGCTCGGAATATTTTACGAAGCGCACCAGATGCACAGCCGGTCATGATATCATCGTTTGCAAGAGCCACCCAAAAAACATTTCACCTAAACTCGATAATTGAAACTACAAACTATTATATAGCACTTACAACAAAGCCGTAGACATCAAATATTATGTCGACTAGTCAACCGAGCAAACTTTTTTATAGAGCAAATAAACTTGACACTTAAACATGTTAGCCTCAAATTGTAGCTCAATATATGTACATACAAATATCAACACTGAATATGTAATAATATTTCATATTATAGTGCTGCTACAATCAAGTCATGTCATTGTGGTGTTTTCTTTGATTATGTCTGAATTGAACTATTCTTTGAAATGTTATTGTCTCACAAACGGTACACGTGGAATGACCTACCTAACAATCTTTCATGGACATTTCGGATTGTTGCAGCTGCATGGAGCATTATGGGAGTCGAAGCTGCTCGCGTCCGTAGGCTTTACCCTGGTTTCCCTACACGTGACTCCTGGGTGGTGCTAGACGAGCAGCAGCGAGGTGGTAGGGCGTCGGTGCTCGTCTGGATCGCGACCACAGTACACGGGTGTAAAGCCCGTCATAATGACCAGTTTCAGCTTGTCGCGTTTCGGGATCAGCTTGTGTATATCCAGTAGCTCATATACCTAGAGACCTTCAGTCGTGGTATATGTGGGCCGACATGACGATGTAGACTATCAATGGATTTTCATCCTTTGATAGTCGCTTTCGTATTTGGACTACACTGTACTTACCAACAGGTACTCTGTAGTCACTATGACGAGCCAGTGTAAAAAAAAAAAAAAGCCGCTGCTAGGAACCCGATGCCGAGAGCATCGACTGCCAGTGTCCGAGGTGTACCTTTCGTTTCAGATTTAAGATATAACTATATTATATATCTAGTACCTATACCATACTAGATAGTAAAGAAATTACTATCCATAATGACTCTATGCATCGAGAAATAAAGATTCGGCGATAATACCGAAACTTCATTTGAAGATCTTCATATGTTGTAATGAACATTCAATTTAGATGAAAGAAGATGTAGATTAGACAAAAAGCCATTCTTTAAAAACAGAGAATTGTAAAATGCTTCGGAAATAGACTAGGACAAAGATGATACTATTTGAAAAAAGATGAAAGCAGAAAGGGACGACCACTAAAGTTAAGAAAAATACAGCGATAAAGTTAGTAATCGACACACGAGGCACGAACGTAGCCTCTCGATATAATGATAGTTTATAAACGATGAATGGACCGTCCGCGTTACACAATGTTTATGCAAATAGGCCGTCCATTGATGGAGTCAATGGTTCCACACCATTCAGTGTAACGGTACCTCGGCGACCACCAGACACACGGCTTTGCGACCGTGCGAAGAGTTTCAAAACACGTTCTTCTCAACGTGTTTCCCCAATAGAAAATTCATCAATGGCGAGTATTTCAAACTAATTACTGATTTATAATTTCTTGAAATACAAGACAATTACACTCAAATCAGTACCTATCATTCGTGTTTTGGAAAAACATGAACGACAAAATGTAGAAATTGGTTTTGCCATCTTAATTATTACATAGTTAAGTAACTACTTAATCTTAATAGTTAATATTTGATAAATTAATCGATAACTATTTGTATAAATGAGATTTCATAAAGGTATCATAAAAATAGCATAAATGCTATAGAAATAACAAAGGGAACTTTCCTCACCTTGATAATACAAAATATAATTTACAATATTTGTCAAGAACACGCTTGCCATAATAAAATTCTAAGCCAGAACTATATCTAGTACTTCGAAGACTTTACATCTGGGTAATGTTTAGACATTTATTTGAAGCAGCATAAAAATTAAACCTGTACCTACTACATGTTTGCGCCATAAATCAGACGATCTAAAGATGTGGTAGTAACTTATTGCAGTCATCAACTTATCAAGCAGATCTAAAAATATGGTAACTTCAAGTCATCTTATTTAATGACCGAACGACCTAAAAATATAGTATCTCATATATATTTAATTTATCGCTACACGGCATGAAATTTAAAACGATTCGTTGTAATAATAAAACGTGTCCCGGGCAGTGGTTTCTCAAATTGATATTGACATTTTAATGTACCACAGGTGTACGACAGATACCTGTTCTGCTGAGCTATAAATGTAAAACGATATCGATAATAGATTTACTGTAACTATTAAATTACCAATACCAAGTTTACATGAAAAAAAAAATCAATAAAAAACTGAACGTATAAAATTACTGCGAATTATAAAAAATATCAGGTACGAGTTTATTCGTTATAGAACCGAAGATATTGCCTTCATCATATCCGCTATAGGAAGTCTACTGCTGCTAGATATAGGCCTTCCCTAATGTTTCCAGAACGACCGGTCGGAAGCAGCTGGCATTAGGGGGCGCCCTGCGATCTTTTTTTTTTTTTTTTTTACACTGGCTCGACATAATGACTACAGAGTACCTGATGGTAAGTACAGTGTAGTCCAAAAACGAAAGCGACTATCAAAGGATGAAAATCCATTGATAGTCTACATTGTCATGTCGGCCCACATATACCACGACTGAAGGTCTCTAGGCATATGAGCTACTGGATATCCACAAGCTGATCCCGAAACGCGACAAGCCGAAACTGGTCACTATGACGGGCTTTACACCCGTGCACTGTGGTCGCGATCCAGACGAGCACCGACGCCCTACCACCTCGCTGCTGCTCGTTTAGCACCACCCAGGAGTCACGTGTAGGGAAACTAGGGTATAGCCTACGGACGCGAGCAGCTTCGACTCCCAAAAAAATCTGAAATAAGTAGTCCACCTTGTACGATCAAGTAAGATATCGTCTCAGCCCTTCGGATCAGCGAGCTGGAGTGACACTGAGCTGATAACATTTACCAGAAACCAACAGCGCCATTTCAAATACGCACCGCACAATGCATCGTTGGTCGTTGGAGCATTACCACACTCTCATGCCTTACAGAACCATGACTACGTAGCGGTTCCCTAGAACATTTTTGTCGCGCACTTTTGAGTTATATATGGGCAGCCGGGAACATTTTTCCTCTGAGCTATGATATAAAGTTCTTCAAAATATCTATTCGACAAACAGGGCGCACGAGGAATTGGGGAGAAGAGCAATGTGATTCGGCGTGGCGTCTATATTAGATATAAGTTTCCTTTTTTTATTTCTATAATACAATTAAGTATATTTATTTATAAATATTTTTCTTTTATTTTATTTTTTTAATAAATTGCGTGGTTTCCTAGGTTTGTATTTTAATGGATTGAAAAGAAAGCGTAAAGCTATATTCGAATTCAGTCTGAGATTTCTAGAATCGTATTTCAACGGATTCAGATCGGACACAGTGCGCGACCGATCTCAGGGTTCCTTTTGCTTTTTCAGATACGGAACCCTAAAAAGAAATTCATAGATACTAACGTAATAAATACACGATCAAATTAGATGGGTGGGTCCAAATTTGCAACTTCGTCTAAACAAGTTTCAAACAGTCGTGACCTCTTATATTTAGACAAGTCTCGACTCGACGCCATCCGATGGGGCTTTCTATTTACTGACCTCTCGTCGTAATCTAACTAATTACGTGTTGCGTAAAAAATAAACCGTTTTTATGTATCTTGTTTTATTTATTGTGGGAGCTGGGTTAGGTCACAGAATTAACGAGGAGGCACAGCACGCGGTGGAGAAGTGACCATTTTGAACTTCTGAAAGTCTAGAGCTGAAGAGGATGATAAGCGGTGAATAATTCATAGCGCTATCAATAATGACAGAGCATGACAAGCTGTACTCACATCTTGTGAGACAATAATGCAGAAGACGGAAGAACAAGAAAGGCAGAGGTGCAACTCACCCCCGGACAGCCAGTGTTAAAAATCAAATAGGGGAAAGGAGCTGCCTAGAAGAGGTGGAGGCAGTGTATGATGCTATCACTGTGGGCAAACTACTGTGCCCTGTGGGCAAACTAAAAGAATACATTTTTTACTTTTACCCCTGCAAGGGATCTGGTCCCCTGAGGCGTCTGCAGGCCAGTCGGTGGCCGGGCCGAAGATAGTTTCCCAAGTCCAGCTAGCAGCGATGGGGCGATGTTATCCCGGTGGTTTTAAACAAGTACATGCAGCCGCGAGCTGTCTATGAGGATTTCCCAGCGGATTACAAAAAAAAAACTGACGGAATTAAAAATACATTGAAGCATAATTTTTGCAAAACACACGAATAAAAGTAAAACCATTCACTTATCTACGACTTAAACATACAGGAAGCTGTAGATATTTATAACAACAGGAATTATGTTTGTTCATAAATAACTGTTTATATAAACTGCTGTTCATTAAACAATATTTATTGCTTTAAATTTAAAAGCTCTAATAATTAAGCTCTCGTAATTGATAATTTAAAAATAGTGAGCGGTAGCATCATCTATTATAAAAAGTTAACAAATGACATCGATAAATGTCATTGCGCTGTCAAAATCCATTCGTTAAGAAGGGAGAGTCAGTAACGTGTTTTTCACTCGACAGTGAAAATCCAATGAATTATTGATAGCCACTTTTTTTTAGTTTTTAACAGCAGTGTTATCAATTGAGTATTAACTATCCATTAATTAGTCTGTTGTTACAATAATTAACAATAGTATAATAGTATCCACGATGCCTGGCGCTGTTCGCACAGCGCGGCAATCAATGGCCGCTCTTTACGCATGTTTACTACACGAGCGGCGTCGGCTCCTGCGCTGATGACGTCACCGCCGCCGAGCCGACATTCGCGCTGACCTCTTTGTCCCGTGTTTATTTCTGTATTTCGACAGACGATCTCAAGTCGATTCGTTTGGAAAAGCAATCCTTCTTCATAGTATCAAACATAGCACGATACTTTATTAATATTCCAATAGTCAGTTTTTGGGAATCGAAGCTGCTCGCGTCCGTAGGCTTTACCCTAGTTTTCCTACACGTGACTCCTGGGTGGTGCTAAACGAGCAGCAGCATGGTGGTAGGGCGCCGATGCCCGTCTGGATCGCGACCACAGTACACGGGTGTAAAGCCCGTCACAGTGACCAGTTTCAGCTTGTCGCGTTTCGGGATCAGCTTGTGCATATCCAGTAGCTCATATACCTGGAGACCTTCAGTCGTGGTATATGTGGGCCGACATGACGATGTAGACTATCAATGGATTTTCATCCTTTGATGGTCGCTTTCGTTTTGGACTACACTGTACTTACCATCAGGTACTCTGTAGTCACTATGTCGAGCCAGTGTAAAAAAAAAATGTATATACAAGTGTATCGTCGAGTCTCATAATAATAATATAATTTGTTAAAATTATATTTTAAATGAAACTGTTCTGGTATTTCTTATATATTTTTTTAAATAGACAAATTAGGGAAACGGCAATCTAAGTTTTTAAACACTTCTTGTCAAGGCTACAGGCTAAGCTAAGACTGATCTTAAAAACTAAAAGCTCCGAGCATCTCGGGGCGTTACAGTCCCGGTGGTCTCGCCTTATCTATTCTGGACTAAGTACGTCCTGTTTACGGCGTTGGAACAGAAACCATACGCCGCTGCTTGAAGGGAGCAAACTGGAAAGTGTAAATAAATTTTCATTTTCCTATATGCTGACTCGGCATAGGGACCACACCACGCCTGATGGTAAACATGGTGCTGTTTTAAAAAGGACTACGGCTGTCAACAGTGATTACCTGTACTAATATTTCTTCACGCTGCGTTTAAAGGAATCAACATTGTAGGACAGCGGTAAAAAGCTCGCTGTAAGACCATTCCATAGCTCAAAGACTTCTTAGCCGGGATATGAGTTACCGTATAGTCGTGACTCTGTAAACCCGCGCGCGGGGATCTTTTGTGGAAGGGAGGATATTGTAATGTACGAGATATAAAATAAGTAATAGTTTTTTTTTTTAATTGTTAAAAGAGTATGATTTGCAAGAATTTATCCTGCTTTATCGATAATATGACTAGTATACTGCATATTCATTAGGCAAAATTACTAGAACACAGTCCATCAACGTTAATCAACCATTATGTCATTTAAAATCTAAACGTATGATACAAAACGACTACTAAAAAAAATCCAATTTTCTCCACCCATACGCGAACGGTATACTCGTATATACGTGGGACTTCATGTCAGTTTGTCCCATACTAACGACACCGCGTCCAGATCATAAGTTTTAATTTGAAACCCGTTAGTTACATGTCGGCCATAAAAAATATCACTCATAAAACTTGAATGTACTAAATGATTTGATAATAATATCGATCAGCATGCATTGCCTCGAGCCATATGTTTACATATTAATTACAGTCGTTCCGCCTCGACGGGGACAAGACGATTCCGTAAGCCCGAACGGTCACACCGTGAACTCTCGTAAACTCGAAATGCACTTATTATCTTCGGAGCGATAAATCATTTTAAATTGGCAACGTGCTTTGCTTCACAGAATCACATGCGGTGTGCAGACTTACGATCCCTTTCATGGTGACTGGATACCACTGTACAATTTTAATCACTTGCAATTTTTTTATTCACTTTAATACGATTTGTTCTTATTGTTTTATTATTTAGTTTTATTTGCGAAGTTTCATTCATGCCTCATGTCTATGAATGATCGTGTGTAATGTGCATAACAAAACATTTTTTTTTACATCGAATTCACTATTATTAGATTCACATTTAACGCACAGATACTCCAGTAGCGAAGACGTCTTAAGGCCCGTCCACCTGGCTACAGCAACAACGTCGGTGGTGTCCGGACATGTCCATCACGTTATAGGACATTCCGCGCTAAGGTGGGTTACGCAAGTCATCCGCGCAAGCTCACCTTCGCCTACTTGACATGTTATGAAAACGTCGCCTAGGGCGAAATCAGCCAAGATTTTATCACCACTCCATGTTCCGTATTCGAATAAATGTGCGGACAACTTCGATTATGCTCTGGCAACACCGTACGGGTTGTCAATTGAGTTTTGCTCTCGCTCGAACCGATCCGCCGAGTAACGACATAAAACATACAAATATACATAAAGTTCAACAAATTATCCGATTCCAAAGTGTACAAGTGTGCTTGGAAGATCCTCAAAGACACCAGTATCCTGGAGGAGAAGCAGGGGCCCCTGAGGAGTTGGCACACTGGTGATCGCGGTAAGTGAAACTCTTTAGGCAGCCCGTGCCACTTGCGGAGCTATCGAAGTACCGTACATTCCATAATAATCTAATAATTACATCAGATTTTACAAATGTATGCCCTTCCTCGATCCCACATAAGAGCAGAGAATTTAAATAATGAACACTGTTCCTCCACGAAATAAACGAAAACAGGATACATAACCAGAACATTATCAATAAAACTGATTGTACAGGGGTTTTGTTAAGCCTAAATAACATACAGATATTAAAAGCCTACAATGAAACGTACAATAAATTACGGGCATGTCTTATTGCGTCTTTAGTGATACCTTAAAAACAAAATCCGAATTGAAACAGCGAGTTGCGCGTGAAGTTACAAAAGTGGCCCTTCGACTCACTTGATACGAATACTAATGAATCCTTTACCGGCCAATACGCACTTACAATTACTTGAATAGAGGTAATAACAATGACAACTAAATTAGCATCGACAAAAACTTCAATTACATTGATAGTAGATAATATTCGTAAGCCGAAATCATTTGCAACATCCAGAATAGTGATATTGACAATAGTGACATACATTTAAAAAATATTAATTGCTTTTCAAACTCTTCAAACTCCTGTACATTTTCTAATTCCTTCAACATTATTTTACAAAATGATCAACTCACTACTAAGCAATGGCTTTTAGTATTGTGCTAATAGCATTCAAACATATTAGTACCAAAATTTACTAATCTCCTTGAAAGAATTCACACTTGGGGATCTGGGCCATCATACTATTTCCATTACGAGTGTATCTTAGAATATGAAACCATCGAAGACTGCTTTACTCTTTTGGAGTTTCCTTAATAATTCGGATACAATACTAAGTACTTGTTTATATTACTCATAGTAACAATGAATCTATAAGCTTAGCCTCCATTTGCCTCCGCCGAAAACAGGAGTTTTTTGAACATTTAACTAGAAAAGGCGGCACATTACCCTAACAGCAGATTACTGGTACGGTTGACGGAAGATGCATAAAGATGTCGAAACCTATTAAGATGGACTGATTAAATTTGCGACACTCTTTACAAAAACTTACACCGTGCTTTCCACTTTGCCAAGAACAGAGAGGAGCGACGCACCATGATACGACTGCCGATATCCTAGAGCAGGGGCCGACAACCTGCAGTTCGCGAGCCACACGAGACTCTTTAGTTCCATAGCAAAGCCAACACATCCATTAAATGTGTTTACTCAAATATATTATTGTTTTCTTTTAATGTACAAGTTACTAGTAAAGTTTGAATTTTCTACTGAAATAACCGTGTAAATCCATCACTTTCTTTCATCTCAAAAGGTTGTATACCCCTGTCCTAGGGAGATTCACGACCCTCAGCATTGAAGAAATCGACGCGATGAGGAGAACTTATTGATACCATAAATTAAGTCGCCTAGCTTTACCAACTCGCTGCAAATTGCTCGCTGCACTTATTGTGCAAGAAACATTAACGATCAACTAAAAACTTGTAATTAATTGAGAAATGTTACGAAATTTAAAATAATTCAAGTACTAAATGCAATTTAAAGCGACATTAATGTCGGTGAGAGATGTCAAAACAAAAATTACGATAATATTTCAACGTATCCCATTAAGTGTTAGTAGATTCCGTTTTATTTATAACACGTGTGGATTACGAATCGTTAAACCTCAATATCTGGAATTATTTTTGGTCGTTAGCTTAATGTTAGCGATAAATGCAGAATTTATTTAAAACGTAGAATAAATATCAACACTATATATAATCTTAAATTAAGCGATATAATATATCTCTTTTAAGATACAAACTAAAATTGTTTAAAAATTATTCTAAAAATTTAGTTAAACCTTTTTTTTAAATAGGTGGTCGTTTTAATTTTAAAATGTAAATAATACCACATGTTTTTATCATTGCAAACACAGACGCTTGATCTCAATCTCACTTGAGAGAAGATGTAGCTCGTGATGTACCCAGGTCATCCTACAAATGCATTGGGATTCTTCTTTTTTTTTATCCTGACACGGCATATTGACCACTGGCCTGATCGTAAAAGCATGACCTGCACAAATATCTCTCACGCTTCGCTTAAAGGACCCTATATCATAGGACGAAGGGTACACGCTACCCGGAAGACCATTCCACAGCCCCACGACTCGGGAAAAGAAAGAGAGAACGTAAACTTTTAAAGTCTCCAAAACCACAAGAAGCAATTAACAGAGAATTATTTGATTTTGAATTTACTGTGGAATTATATAATAGTTCTAATAAACTATAATCAAAAGAGTTTTTTCATATGAGTTACGTCTTCTACTTCGAACTATATTCACATTTTAAATTTAGTCGTTGGTAGTTTTAGCTTTGAACAATTGCGACAATATTAAAATTTGGCTGTCATTTTAAACAAAGGTATCGATGGTAAGAGTCCTTGTTACCAAGATTACCTTATTTCTACTATTAAAATCTTAGTACGTTATCAAATGCTAGTCTATTTTCTTTATTAGCCGCACCTTTTATAATAACCAAGTTTTGTCCCCGTTTCGATGTTTGCTTTAGCTAAAATCCATTGTCTAATAAGGCTGTCGAAATTCGGTCGACTAATTCAGTTCTTTATTATTAAGCTAGCGCTCCCAAAATTACTGCCAACTCGACTACTGCTTAAGGCCAAACAGAACTAACGGACGGTTAAATTTATAGAGATTCCTACAAAATTAGTAATGCCTCAAAACCAACAAAGTTGCACAGCGCGATGTCGTATTACTGGCAACATTTATTAGCTGCAGAGATAGGAAGAATAAATTATTTACAGATAAACGTTAACTGCTTCCGAGACAAATAATTTAGAGCGCACGCGCAGACGTAGACGCAGTAAATCACGACGGGTTTCCATTGCACTCTGCTGCATAATCGTGCAATATAACGCGCGCCGTTCATTCTTGCATTTTATAATAATCACTTTACTATCGCATTATCTGTAAGCAGCTATTGTAGTTTTACGCTCCATAAATCCCAGACGTTAGCCGTCTGAACGTGTTCAGTCTACTTAAACGTTAGGTACTTACTAACTTTTAATTGTTTTATGGCTATTTCAAATCCGACCACGTCTTGCATTCATAGAAATTACTAATCTTGAATTTTTTTTTTATAACTTATAGGCGAACGCTTGACCTCAATCACACCTGGTGGAAGGTGAAGATGAGTCCGATGATGAACCGCGTCCGCCTAACAAATGCCTATTCACTCTTCTTTTAAAGACTCCCAGGTCATAAGATCGCGAAAATATGGCCGCTGGTAGCATATTCCACTCCTTAGCCGTTGGCATGATGAATGTAGAAGCGAATCTTCTCGTGCGGATATAAGGAACATCCGCCACATACGGATGGTATCCGACACGATGTCTTGTGGTTTTGCCACCATGTTAATACCAGTTTAGATTTCACTAGTCCAAGAGGCTCGGTTTCGTTATTAAATTTTTGTATCATTGTTGTGTGATTCTCAAATACATTTTTTATTATTATCTCTTACGTACCCTCTCCTCAAAAGGTGGGCTTAGTCGTATGGTCTTTAGATGAAGGTGGCGTCGAAGGACAGCGGTCTTCGGGAGTAATACTACATTTTGAATGTCGTTTCAAAGAACTGACAGGAGGCCTAGCTTAGCGAGACCATTCGACAAGCTTCTCGGGATCGCCCCAATGGTAGAGAGAATGCCGGGCACCATAAACACATCCTAAAGCTGCCAGACTTACCTTTAAAGCTATTAGTATTATTGTCAACACTGTTAACTCGTTTAGTTTATCTAGGTGGATGGCACGCGTAGGGTTGTCAAGAATGCGACCGGTACCAATCTCGTTAAGTTTATTCATCCACTTGACTAAAAACTTCGAGATTTGGGGAATGTTCTCGTCTCTTGGAAACTACTGTATCCTCGGATAATATTGTTAAACAGCAGTTAGCCGTACAGCCAACATAGTTAAGTAGTACTTGGACACATAGATAAATTATTCAATCAGATTTAATTTTGAACAGTTCTGTACCTGAGTCAAGATTAAAGTCAGACTTGACGTCCCACTTCCCACGTTATAACCAGTGAGGCTGATCTTCGATTGAACTTATTATATCAATTAATTACCCAAGTCGACATACAACCAAGTTTGACCAGTGAATTGGAGAGCGGATGATGTCATCCCACGCCGTGACCGTCGTTTCCGACAACCGCTGTCGAGTGTCGAACATACATCACGCGCGACCGGACCGGCTGTTCAGGAGCCAATTTCCTTTGGACCGAATCGCGGCGTGGGATAGCAGAGGTATTTGAGTCGACTCGAATTAATTAAGACCGTTTGGTCAGTGTTGCTAGCTATTGTCAATTTTTTTCTTTAAAATATCTATAAGAAGATAACTTTATTTTAAAATTAAAGAACATTTTAGTAAGTATTTTTTTAAGAAAAATAATAAAAATGTTCATAGATTTAGGCCTAACACGCTCTGTGAATTTTCACCGCGCTCGTTTTTACCGTAAATTTTATAACACTAGGCATTGTCCAAAAGTGCACGCACAGACGGTAAAATTCGTGCGAATAACATGGCGCGCTTCACTTCACTTGTATGAGACGAACAAATCTATGACCTCAAAAATCTTGCGAAATTTAAGTCGCTGTAAGTAAGTAAAGTAAATTTTCGTATACCAATAAAATTCACGCCATATTTTCCGGTGCGGTGAAATTACGCAGTCTGATCTTAGCCTTATACGTAAAATGTAATTAATGTAAATCTAAAATGTCAATCTTGATCTATAGTACTCTACTGATATGTTGTACTCATGCATTTTCCTGTTAATTTTGTATCCTTTGTTAGACAGATTTAAAAGCTTATTAAAAACCCTCAATATTCTTCTCTAAAATTCCATTGCTGTACTTCAGATACCCATAAAAGAGGCAAATATTTCAAACTTGCATCACTGGGCTTTGGTTTCTCACAGGCATCGTATGCAGCGCACAGACAACATAACACAAAGGCCGGCCTGGACTGGTTGCGCGAAATGCTAATTTCATATCGTCCGTCCGTCGGTACTTTCTCGGTAATTGAATCGCTTCAGACCGGCGTGTCTGCCTTGAATTTCATTCGCCTTTTAACTGAATTAATTATATTATGATCTACAAAACTATAAAAAGTAAATAAAAAATAATATTTGAAAGCAAGTTCGTGTTTTTACAATATCAGTTAAGTCTACTATTTTCCTCGTCAATTAATTTATCTCTTAGGACGACTTGCACTAGCAAATTGAATCTAGCTTAGACTTACATAAAATGCTATTTAGCGCTAAAATGCACTTATTGTCTTGCACAGAATCAAAATCCAGTTATAACAACCCTTAAACTGAAACCATCATTAAGAGTGAATGAAACAGCTTCAATTAATTAGCGTTTATACAAGCTTAAACTAGATTTAATTTGCTAGTGCAAGCCACTCTTAGTACATAGAAACAACGTTTTAATACTTCTTTTTTTAACCTTAGTGAACAAACAGATTGAAGGCTCAAATGATGATGAGTGGTTACCGAGGCCTACGGATAACCGAAACACAAGAAGCTTTGTTACCGCGTTACTTACCAAGAAACACATTATTCACTGCCCTCGTGAAGAACCCCATATGGGAGGAAAACTCGGTCTTCCCTATGAATCAACATATATATATATGAATCATGTAGTTATTAAATAAACATTATTAATAGAGTGATATTGGTCAATATTTCCCGATATCGACTCAAAATATTTTTGCAATCGATTGTGTGGGCACCCTACCATAAGAGATTAATCGCTCTATTATATGTATATATATAAACTTAAAGGTGACTGACTGACTGACATAGTGATCTATCAAGGCACAGCCCAAACCACTGGACGGATCGGGCTGAAATTTGGCATGTAGGTAGGTGAAGTCTACTTTCCCATGACAATAAACAAGTTTCATAAGGAAACTTTCAAATTTGTGGGTATTGACTTAAAAGAACATTGCATCTCTCAGGGACAATTTTATGTTGCTTGCTCACGAGTAAATTCACTCAATAGCTTGATAGTTTTAGCACCTAATGACAGATTAGTTAGGAATATTGTATACAAAGAAGTTTTGTAGGCCCTAATTTTTTACACACGCTAAACAAAAGTAAAGCCGCAAAAACTATATTTAATTAATAATAATACTTCTTAACGCGAGCGAAGCTGCGGGAAAAAGCTAGTATATATATATATATATATATATATATATATACATATATGTATGTATGTATGTGTAAGCCAGTTTTTTTTGTATTTAAACAAGCAGACGCTAGACTCCAATCACACCTGGTGAAAGGTGAACATGAGTCCGATGATGTCCCGCGTCCGCCTAACAAATGCCTACTCACTCACTCTTCTCTACAGACTCCCAAATTTTAGGAACTTGGAAATATGGTCGCTGGAAGCAAATCCCACTCATTGGCTGTTCGTATGATGAATATAGAAGCGAATCTTTTCGTGCGGATGTAAGGAACGTCCACCGCATACGGATGGTATACGGCACGGTGTGTATTGCTTTTATGAGAAAGTGGGGGCTGGTGGAATTAGAGAACATAGCTCCTGAGAACATTCTCCGTTGTGCAACCGGTAAAAGACTGCGAGGCATACGACTATACGTCGATGAGCGATGTTCTGCATTTTAGCCTCAGTTCTAGTCATATGACTTGGGAATTTCCAATTACTATTTTCCTTTAGACCAAATTTAGATTAATTCAATATTGTTTTTATATCTATAGAGTGTAATAACGACAACAATCGTCACTACCAATTCTCACTAAACAATACGACCTGTAGGTATGATTAATTCTCATGACGTCACGCTTCAAGTTAGCCGGATGAAGGGGTTTTCCTGCAGTGAGTATTGCAGACTCACCATAAGAATCAGTGTTCCATCTACACTATGACTTAACATTATAGTAGCAACATTTTTTTTTAATTTTTTTAAGTATAAGGGCTTTTGCCATTTTGGCATATCAGTCCTATTGTACCCAATACAAAAATACAATACAATTGGGAGTCGAAGCTGCTCGCGTCCGTAGGCTTTACCCTAGTTTCCCTACACGTGACTCCTGGGTGGTGCTAAACGAGCAGCGGCGAGGTGGTAGAGCGTCGGTGCCCGTCTGGATCGCGACCACAGTACATGGGTGTAAAGCCCGTCATAGTGATCAGTTTCGGCTTGTCGCGTTTCGGGATCAGCTTATGTATATCCAGTAGCTCATATACCTAGAGACCTTCAGTCGTGGTATATGTGGGCCGACATGACGATGTAGACTATCAATGGATTTTCATCCTTTGATAGTCGCTTTCATTTTTGGACCACACTGTACTTACCATCAGGTACTCTGTAGTCACTATGTCGAGCCAGTGTAAAAAAAAAATACGGTGAAATACTCCTCAGTTCTAAGAGAGTCGCTGATGAGTCAGTGCTGCCATGTCCACCAACAATTCCATAGTATTCTCTGTCGGATCACATAGGACGCCATGAAAGGCACCTATATCACATAAGCTTACTCTGCATTGGCTCATCAGCGACTTTCTTGCACTTTTATTCCGGTCACACTCCATAGTAGCAACATAGAAAATTAGGTTTCTACTCAAGTGGTGGCGGCACGGTCTTCTAGAAAGCTTAGTGAAGTTGAGCCTCATCAGAATAAAGTTACAGATTAAACTTAGTTTCCATGTATATTAAATATGGTTATTTAAAGTATAAAAGTGTCTAAAGGTATAATACTTTTGTACATACATTAAACAAAAATTATTTGTGTATCACTAGGAAATTACAATTAGATACAATTATAGTAGACTTTTCTAACATTTTTTAAATGCCTTTAACATTTTCTTAAAATATGAAATGCCGATTCCCTAACGTCACCTTTCCGTAATTCGTTGTTTTTTAGGAAAGGCTTTATTTTCAATACTCACATAAATCTATTTTATTCTGAATATCTTAAACATAAGTGAGTGTTTTTGTTCCCTAGCCACTTACACGTCGTGACTAGTGATGAAAATGCCCGGGAATTTTCCCAAAGTGCCCAAAACTTGCTTGGGAATATTCCCGGGAATTTACGAAATGTTCTCGGAAGTGCTGGGCACTTTGGGAAAATTCCCGGGCATTTTCATCAATAGTCGTGACACTTCATTAATCTTTCACCTAAAAAGGCCAAACGCGAGTATATCTATAATTAAATTTCCGATGCGTTTTTAGGTGGAAGAATATTTATATTATTCTAAAATTCACAAGTATATTCGGTAATAAGCGTTAAATTATTAGCATCACTAGAAATTAGTAATTTATCATGACGATTTTCCCTAGGTCAAAAAAAGGCATTCGTAATTTTAACTTTAAATATTTCGCTTTGTTTGACTCCTTAGAGATAGGATTCCGGACCAAAATTTAGCAAACATTGGCATATCGCTTTCGTAAAAGCAGTATTTTCTACAAGTATATCATAAAAGACTATTAAAACGGAAACAGAATTAAAAAAATATTTAACTAATTAATGAACATAAATCTATACTAATATTATAAAGCTGAAGAGTTTGTTTGTTTGTTTGAACGCGCTAATCTCAGGAACTACTGGTTCGAATCGAAAAATTCTTTTTGTGTTGAATAGACCATTTATCGAGGAAGGCTTTAGGCTATATAACATCACGATGCAACTATTAGGAGCGAAGAAATAATGGAAAATGTGAAAAAAAAACGGGGAAAGTTATTCATCCTTGAGGGCTTCCATTGCGTGCGCTGCGAAAACGGTTCAAGATACTAAAAATATATGTATGAAAGACTTATTCCTCTTGAAATGATCTAAAAAAATATCCGTGACAGTATATGTCTATCTTTTAAGATTAAATCATTAGAACCGTTTTTATGGTAATCAAATTTGGTCGAAATTGATGCATTATTTGTTAAGAGTTGTATCAACGTAATAATATTTACCTTTATCCAATTAAATGTGTTGTTGATTAAGAGTATTTAATTGTGAACAAAATTGTTTTTGACATCACTTAATTTCAATGAACATCTTAGAAGATATTACAATTTTAAAATAAATAACTAACTAAAATGCCCAAAATAACTATTCCACGCGGACGAAGTCGCGGACACAGCTAGTAAAAATATAAAAGTAAACACAAATTGGAGACAGCTTTGGGTCGTGAAATATTTTTACATACAAATGTGTATACCGCACGAAAAATTTTCAAAGACACAAAGTTAGAGAATATCTAAGATGCCTAAAGGACGATGATCGCATCGCAAACGCTACACAGTGGACAAGTGTAAAGCGACGGGCGAGTGACAGCAGTGTTGTTTGTATTTCGGTGCGCGCGCGTCGAGCCGTCTGCACCGCGCTCCCGATTATAATTATCTATTACGAGCAGGTGGGAGCCGACACACCGCCGCGGCGAGCCTGCACATAGCGCTCTACCGAGGAAAAGTACGCAGATTTACTTTTGACACTTTTTATTATTTCACCATTGGATAGTAGACCTGACACTTATCCTGACAATTTTCCAAATATTACTCATATAACGGGAATATGTGTTATTTATTGAAACACTGCTAGAATCTTTTTTTACATTGCACTATTTTCTCATAAACCATTCAATTTTATGAAAAAAGTTGTGATACCTCTTCATTAAACTTCATTCTTCATTAATTCTTTGCGAGGTGGTAGGGCATCGGTGCCCGTCTGGATCGCGACCACAGTACATGGGTGTAAAGCCCGTCATAGTGACCAGTTTCTGCTTGTCGCGTTTCGGGATCAACTTATGTATATCTAGTAGCTCATATACCTAGAGACCTTCAGTTGTGGTATATGTGGGCCGACATAACGATGTAGACTATCAATGGATTTTCATCCTTTGATAATCGCTTTCGTTTTTGGACTACACTGTACTTACCATCAGATACTCTGAAGTCACTATGTCGAGCCAGTGTAAAAAAAAATCTAATCTCAACTATACTTTATGTATGAACTAGCGTGTAAAAATCTTGTTTCACCCTTTCCTTGATAGTGTATCTGTGGAGATACAACAGAATTTACAAAACCTATAGCCATAAGTTTTTAGGGCAAACTTTATATTTTTATATGAATATTTAGGTAATTTCTCAGTTTTTGAACGCACGGTTAGTTTCTATTAGACATCCTTGGAACATAAGGGTTTAACCGGTATGAATATTATTTTGATATTAAAAAAAAGAAATAATATTCTGCCAAGTAAAGGGTTAAGTGTACGAACATTGTCAATTTTTACCTTTCAGTTATTTATTTTATTTTGTATATTCTTTACAAATGAATTGTTCTCATGTTCTCTATAGTAAAACGAGGTCTGAACACTACAAGTATTTAAGTAAATAAGCATTTGCAGCTATTTTTAAATTCAAGTTCGTCAGTAAACCTGTTATTTGTTGCTCCTGTATAGTACGTATATTCAAGTTATGAGATCCCGCGTACACGAGTACACAATACACACACAAGTTTAACAATAATAAACAGTCTGCATATCCAATATATATGAGCACCTTCACAATTGTACATTGACGTACCCAAAAGCCAATTGATTCTTTCTCATTCACCAAGGTTTACTTTGTAAGACCTTACCAAAAAAAAGATATTTAACAATAATAATTTATCAAACTAATAGAAAAGTCCTGTCTCTTTTAATTTAAAAAATCCGCTTTTCATTATTTGGAAAATGAAAAAAGATATGTCCCACATCAAGTATATCGCGTAACTTCATGTAATACGTTTCTTTTGGCCCAAATAATTAATATACATAAACAAAATAAATAAAGCATATTAAAAAAAAAACATGGCGAAATGGGAGTTGAAGCTGCTCGCGTCCGTAGACTTTACCCTAGTTTCCCTACACGTGACTCCTGGGTGGTGCTAAACGAGCAGCAGCGAGGTGGTAGGGCGTCGGTGCACGTCTGGATCGCGACCACAGTACATGGATGTAAAGCCCGTCATAGTGACCAGTTTCGGCTTGTCGCGTTTCGGGATCAGCTTGTGCATATCCAGTAGCTCATATACCTAGAGACCTTCAGTCGCGGTATATGTGGGCCGACATGACGATGTAGACTATCAATGGATTTTCATCCTTTGATAGTCGCTTTCGTTTTTGGACTACACTGTACTTACCATCAGGTACTCTGTAGTCACTATGTCGAGCCAGTGTAAAAAAAAAGAAATATGCCCTCGTTCAGCTTTACATCACAGAAGACATCTGTAGCGCTAGTTTTAGTAACGGCTATTCTACGGGGCGTATAGAATCGCAATACAGAGAAATAAATAAAAGAAAGTTTTGTAATAAATAATCATGAATTTAAAACTGAATATTGCTGCGTCTCATTAACAATGCTTGCTGCTACTTAACAAATAATAAAATAGAAACATAAAAAATATAATGCTAATAATATTACAGATAATAGCCGTGTTAAAATACTATTCAAAGATAATAAAACCACAAAACATTTATTACTTAGCAATATGATATGGAAAAACGGCATAAGTATGATACAGCATACCGTAGAGACATCCTGTCCATCGCCAATGAATCGGAAATATTCCCATTCAGCTACCAGAAAATTATTGCTTCAATAGAAACTAAACAATGCAACGATAGTCTACTTATTAACAAAAGAAGTGTACATGGACTTTAAAATACATATTTCATACTATTTAAGGAAACAATGGATTTCATCTACAAAGTATAAAGCAGTATAAAAGAAACTTAATATTTAGTCCGGTCAATTTAGCTAAAAAAATAGGAGTATGTATAAGATTGCACAATAACACAATTGTAAATAAAATACAAAAGATCCCATATCTGCAAATAAATAAACACTGAAAGTTAAAATTAATATAAAAAAAAATAACATGAAAGGATTGATTTAAACAAAGCTCAATTTTTCAGTAAGAAAATTAAAGCCCCTAATGTAAGCCTAGAAACCCTCAAATATACAATACTAAAGGAACGCACACATATTTTAGAAAAAGGTGTTTTGCCCTTCTATAAAGATCCGGAAAGCTTATAACCTAAACTTCTAACTGGCAACACACAAAAGAAGCTCACACAACTTGCAACGAAATACCAATATTTCTGTTCATAATCCACACAACAGTCCACACACCACGATCGCCAGGTATAAAAACCATCCCGAATGCACATGTGCAGCGAATCGGAGAGATTCTCGGAAACTTTGGGATTTTTTTCCAAGGTTGAAAGACTCGTATAATGGGGCACCAAGCATCTGGCAGACACCGAGTCGGCCCTCGACAATAGTGATGTCCACGAGGTTTAATATATTATATCCCCTGTTATAGAAACCTCTACCTGGATTGTATCTGCTATTATATGATTTGACATAATCAACGTGTCTTATAAAATACACCATTCAATACGTACTATGTTTTTTTTCCAAATCTCTTTAGTTAGTCTCAGCAATGTTCCCACGTAGCACGTCTTTAAAACGATCTATTTCCGTTTTTTTTGCTATGTATGTTAATATTATGCTATATTACCAGCAATAAAACTGATGTAAATAAATATCGACATTTAAATACGCGTCAATTAACATTTTCCCAAGAACATCTGGGAGTTGGCGTAAATTCAAATATCTGCTTTCAACAAATAAACAAGATTTTAGCAACTGTGTAGTAGAACTATGATTTGCTTTGCTATTCATAATAATAATATATCATCACGCCTTAAACTTTTCAGCATATGCACAAGTATACATATTAATGGTGTTATTTTTCATTACTAAACCATACCTTTATTGTTATTATTGTTTTTAGAAGAGCACACATATTTTTTTAAACGAAACACGACTTTGCGTAAATTTAAAAACTATAACAAATTTCAAGCTGTCCATTCATCTAAATTAACTACCGTGCCCCTTACACTTCATGTCATAAATGTCAGATTAACACAAATATATGTCTAATAACTCCACGAAATGAACAGTGTATACTTTCTACCTTTTTTTTTTTACTTGGAGAAAATCCTCATATTATGACCGTCTCAACCGCACAGGGGGGTTGCGCAACCGAGGTGTGTCGGACTTGTACCGAGTAAAAACCCCAAGGTGACTACTTCTGCGGATTGGCGGGATATGTGGGTCCTGTAATCAATCCGCCACAGCTCCGTCGCGCCGCGCCCGCTGGGCACAAACTCGGGGGAAGATGATACTATTCGTTGTATTTAGGCAGAGCACGTCACAATGCCCTGCCAACTTCTCGGGGGTTCGCTAAACCAGTTGCTCAGGGCCCCCACCCTGAGCAGCCACAACACCAAAGACCGGTCGTGGATCTACCGATCGGATGGGAGTACCTTGGGAGTACTTGGTACCTACCATAACAATTGATCAAGCGAAGCGAAGTTTCCGAGTCAAGTTGGAGCGTTTGGAACTTTGTCCGTCTGTTACATGCCTATAACTTTTAAACCAAACAAGATAACGATTTCAAATTAGTGTATACTATGTAAACCTTTGACGCAAAGCCAACAACGATGTTTAGTGCAATAAAAATTTAATTTGTAGGGGGTCCCCATACATGTAAATGGTTGTAATATTTCATGTGTGGAATCGTGGAAATTAACATTCTTAAACCAAATTTAAACCCATTTATTTTTTCTACGTTATTAATTCACAATTCAATAAGCCGGCGAAGTGATAATTTGTGTAAAAATAATAAACATGTAACCATAAAAATTATATAGGTACAGATATTAATCAATATACAGGGGATATCACTGGAATTAGATTTTTTTTATTAATAATTACTTTCATAGCGAAGGCAATAATTACGTACAAGTGTTTTAGATAGACCTGTTCCTTATAAAGCTTTAACACTATACAAATCTCATCTTGAACGTAGAATCGTTATTTAAAGAATTTTTTCCAGGAATTAGGTATTATTTGAAATCTAACTTAAATGTATACAGAATAATACGAAATATATTTGATAGGTTTTACTTAAAATGTTACCCAAAATGCAGCTTAAAGTATTATAAGATTTCAGATTAAATTAATATTAATATATATATATATATATATATATTTAGGGTTCCGTAGCCTGAAAAGTAAAAAGGAACTCTTATAGAATCACTTCTTGTCCATCAGTCTTTGTATCAAGACCCTTTTTCTTAAGAACACGTGGAAGTGTCAAGTTAAAATTAATATCAAATACTCAGTTATAGTTGTATGATACAAATTTGTACGGAATCTTCTATACGTGAATCCGATTGGTACTTGACAGAATTTTTTAAATTCCTTTCTTTTGTAAAACTTTAAGTTCGGTTTTACTTTACAAGAGTTAACAACAAGACTTCCGTGTTGTTACAATATAATAATGCCGCGAGGTTTCCGTTTGCCACAAACGACTAGTGATATATATCTTTACATACGAGACCCAATATCATAACAATACAAATTGCAAACACTGAAAATAAAAACCTGGTATCGTTCACAGGCAACGCCACCATAATCAATCTCCGTCTGGTTCGAGAAAATTACTTTTTTTATTTACATACTAATGAGAACCAAGATAACAAATATAGCATATTACACAAAACATTAAAAAGTTCTTAATGGGACTTTATGATCGAGGAAATATCCAAAAGAAAGCATGTAAGATATAACATTACTGAAATGAAGATTGAAGAATTTACTATCAAATGAAATAATAAAAAAAGCAATTTACATCAAAGGGATAGCAATGAGAAATGTGTGTATAATACTTACTTATAAGTTACAAAAATTACTCATGAAATATGTGAGGTAACTGCAGGACTAGATTATGACCACGATAAATTCGTTATAAGCCATCGGTTTTTCACGTTCCAGGATCAGCCTGTGTACACATGATGATGATGTCCTAGCCGGGTTCGGCCACGGCGACTGTTTCAACACCGATTAAGAAAATCGAGGTCCAGTTTACGGAAACAGTCAATTGCGCAGGAGATATTGAGGTGCATAGCTGAACGCGCTGCCAGAAAAGCGCTCTCTCGTCCGAGCTCCCTCAGGCCCGATGGAATGGAGAACCGGTACGATCGGGAGGGAGCAGGATGCAGGTTTGGTCTAGTTTTCCTTCTCTGAACACCTGGTTGAATTGCAGTGTTAAAGAGATACCTTAGTCGCCTTTTACGACACCTCAGCAAGAAGAGGGGGGTGCTATTCTATTCTGCCGGCAGCCACCACGGCACAAATAAACCCCTACGCAACAACGAAGGTCTTTCGATTCTCTCCATTAACAGCAAGTTATATGCAACCGATTATCGAAAACTTGCGTAGAAAACTTCTCAAATGCACATATGCCAAACTTGAATGACATACAAAGATACCACGACCATGGTCAAACAATAGCATGCAGATAAAGCATTTAAATAGACCGGACGAGCCATTGCCCTGATGATGCGCCAGTTAGCAGAGCACGTTGCGTTCGATACATTGCAAACAGACACAATAGATCATTCAAGTGGCAATCGTGCCAGTGTGTCCACTGACACTGTATTATGCAATCATTCCGCGGAATTACGTACACAAATCAACTCCAATAACGCTGTATTGCTTAAAAGAAAACTACATAATCAATTCCTGTCATACCCATAAAAGCCGCTTAAAATTGCATACCAATACTAATTTCTTTGTATCCATCCAGTTTTGTCATTGAGACTAGTATTTTCAACGAATAGAGACATACAGCACATAATTATGTCGTAGATGTAGCAGTCTATTTTAACTACAATCGTGCCAGGTGTCGGTAAATAACGGAGTCATGACAAACAGCTATGTAGTCCACGATGATTAGTACCGAGGGATCATAGAAAAGATTTATGAGCTCCCCAATTAAATGTTAGTGACGTTACCGCGCCTTGATTGATGCGGTTCCTGAAATATAATCTTTGATGGTTATATTTACCAATACGGGTCAGGGAACCCTTCGATATTGCTACACTTTTGCTACTAATGTAGCAAACATTATTATATAGGACGTGCATTCTGATTTTCTAGTCCTAAGAAGATTAAGGCTCATTTTTATCTGCTACATATTAATAAAATTGTGAAAGTCATTAACTACAAGGAGAGATTCATGAGACAATTAGAATTCATTTTAATTTGGATAATACTTTCTATTCTATAGCGTAATTGGTTATGTACCTTTACGAAAGCCATCCAATTGATTCTTATGAAACAATAATCGGAAAACATTCCCAAAAATGTACCTTAAAATCTTTCTTGCTAACCAAAAACAACTCAATCAGCCAATTTATATGATAAGCAAATTAATATTAAGGTAATCGTTGAATCCTTCGCCGCCGTGCGTCGTGCTCTACAGAAAAACATCATTAATCAATAGGTGCCTTCTTCGTTTTGTTTCTGCATTTGTCGCGACCTCTAAACATTCATCGAGATCTGAGTCGCTCGTGCTCGCGCTTCCAGTTTTTGTACACCCTCGGTCGACGCCATTTTTCTGAGAACTGTCGCTTTTGAAAAAAAAAAAGCGTATTAGAAAAAGACGCAACCAACTGGGCCGAATAGCCGGGCGCGGCCGGCGTGAGGTGTGAATAAAATTAATGGTTTATCAAAGGATCCGCCTACGACTTCGGTTGGACGTTTGCACACCGATTTGGACATGGGATCGTTTAGCTGAAAGATATTCTGTTTCTTATTGCGCTAATTAAAGTACCGGTTGATTCTCCTCAACTCCGCTGGAAGTCGCCGAGTGATGCGGTGTTTATAGGCAAAAACACTTGTCGCTCGCTGCGTTTATGTCGAATCAACGGTATGCACTTTATTTGTATTGGTAAAAGATACAAATAGAAGAAATGGTGTACAGATTTTCTTTTTCAATGATAACTTTAGAATGTATCCGGCCGAAAGCCTTGCAGAAATGGCTCTTTATTGGTCTAGTCGCACTTTAGAGTTCATTTACAATGGACACGAAAGATTACTTGAGATGGTAGATCATCATCACTCGATTGGATCGCCACCACAGAACATTTGTTCAAGATCTTTTATAATGGACACTAGCTTTTGCTTGTCACCTTTTGGGATAACTTCTTGTACGTCCAGTTTATCCACATGCCTAGAGAATTTCAATCTAAGTATATTTAGTCTGCATGAAGCTCGCAACAATAATTGGTTTCTCGTCCATTGGCAGCTGCTACCTTGGTGCACCATACTTTCCATCAGGGGCGCTGTAAAACAGCGAAATAATAAAGGTAGATTTATCTAGCATTAACTTACTCGACAATGTTTTTAATTTCGCCATTCATTTTGCTTTAACGTTATAATATTTATGCATTTTAATCAGAGTAGAAGAGTCCATTTCACAAAGGTCATTATCGTTTTGAGGACAACATTTTAGGTTTCCCTGATATCGGTTGCCTGAAAACTTCCTCAATTCACTAAGTGGAATTATTTGACGAACCCAGCAACATGTTGTGTTAGAAATGCGAACAAGCATTGTCCTCGAGAGCGCGGCACCTCGGCTGGACGATTATAGGAATTCCAAAAGCCATTTCATCCGAACAACAAAGACCGAATTCCATGAACACGTACCAATTGGAACTGTTGGACGAGCGCAGTCGTCGTGGAGCAACTTTTTGTCGTCGCCTTTTCTCCGTAAAACGCCTGTTATTTCACACCGACAAGCTATGTGCGACACCGGTGACACTACATTTTAGAGATTATCTGCGGTATCTTAATGGCTACTGTATTTATTTGGTCAACAAACATATGCTACCACAGTATTTTTCTCTAAAAAAGATTAAATCTTTTACTTGCCAACTTACATATTTATTTTTCTTCAAACTTCTTCACAGTAATGGGTATTTTTTATCTTCTCCATAAATTTATGCTAATTCTAACAAACTAATCTGATAACAAACTAGGAACAAAAAGTAGCAGACGCAAGAACCGAACAAACTAATAGATAATTTAATTATGTAACAAGTTTTACACTGAAACATAAAAAGCATTCAGTGGCTACTAAGCCCTATAATAGCAATCTAAAGATATAAAACAAACACTAAATATTCCTATTTAGATATGCCCTCCAGCCAACAAGTCCATTTCTAATATATTCCGTTCTCATTTAAAGCTATCAGCAGACCGATCGACAGCGCTTGAAATAATTACCTAGATCACGATCTATTCGATTATCTATAAGGCTGTTCTTAGAGGCATTTGCTCGATGCGAATGTTTCGAATTGTTCCGTGAGGTACGAGCCACGATCGAGGCCAGACCTAAAATTCTATACACAAAACCTGATTACAATTATTCCGAATGTACGCTATATCTAGTTCTTAGTAATAATTACAAACATTAGGCAGCAAAATCTGAGTGCTCAAATACTATCGTCAAAAATATGACCCAAGTTAAATAGACGTACTGCTCTGGTGTAGTAATGATGATGCATAGAAATTGCCTCTACTAATTTTTGTCCTTTTATGCTGTTTGCCTATTTTTAATCAGGAGAAAAATCCTACATAGAAGTCAGGGCCGCCATGTTGTACAGACAGACAATTATTGGTAGTCTTGCACACAAATAATACCACTGGTATAAAATATCTCGCTCTATTTAATACGTTCTCATACCAGTGGCCCCACTAGGATATTTCACAAAAATATTGTTTAAATACTACTTTTCCTTCTATGGCTTAGTAAGCTTATTTTTATTACGGTTTATCAAAACGCTTTGTTGAAATCGTTCGCTCAATTTGTATTGAAATCGATACTATAAATATTATTTGACTTTTCCCTCAAAAAGTGCAATATTCTATAAGCTGTTTTTTTCATTGGATTATATTAGAAAGTTTATATACGGCGTTTGAACCTTTTATACATTGCGTGACACGAAACTTCATCCTAGCTAATCGTTTCCACCAGGCATGATAGAATTAAGTAAATCTCTTCAAACGCTAAAACATCAATTGCGCATACCGACTAAGAACACCATGAAAACTAGTAAGTTAATATAACTGTATAATTACAAGCATTGGATGAACAAGTCCCAATATTTCCCACAGTTGGGTTCCCAGAGTGGCCGATCGTGTCACCGGCGATGTCCGCTCGAGCGCGACACGAGACGAATGTCACCGTAAACGCGGCTATTTGCCTTTCGCAACGGTATCACGCACCGTCCGCGTCGCCACAATCTTGCCAATTGTGTTGCCAGTTGTATCTACCTAATGGACCTCGGCTATACAATTGTCCTTTAAAAATTAGCAAAAAAAGTCACAAAGATCAAAATTAAATTATTCATTGCCTTTTTAACTTAAATCATATAATCTAATGCCTCTTGAATTAATGTTTCGATAAAAAAAAATATTGATTGCAAATTTATTGGGTCAAATATAAAACGAACTTAATGGCACTATTACTTGTTCAGTTTAATTTTTTAAAAGCTTTTCTTAAATTAACAAATTTAAAAAACAAGAGAAACCCTTTCCCTAGTTCTTTAATTTCATAGTTGATCATCATCATTAGCTGATTCCACCGCCAGACATAAGCCTCTCTCAAAAGGCGTCATCAAGCCCAGTTTTCGACTCTTCCTATACAATCTTTACCGTTTGCCTTCCACATTTCTCTTTACGGAGTACGTCCCACACTAATATTGAAATACCATAATTTTACGGTAAGACCTCGAGTAGACATTACTACCCGTCGCCGGCTAATTGCACGTTTGTGAAACGACATAGCTCTGTGCTTTTACCCTGTGACAGGCTTGAAGGCTTACACGACCAGGGTACTCATCAAGCCATCAGTCTTGTGTCATACTATTCCTGTTACTAATAATTACTTATTTAATTTGCGTTAACTTTAATATGCACCTGTATTTGTCTAATGAGCATGGTGTATTATCTTGTGGCCTAAGCACTTTACATAAGTTTAGCAGTGAAGGAAAATATAATAAAGAAACCTTGTTTCATGTGTAATGCCCTGCGTATAACGATCACCAAGAGAAAGGCGTTTAAATCTCGACGTACAAGCGAAAGAGAGCAAGAGAAAAGAAAACAGTGATTATATTTTCTTAGTAAATTAAAACAATATTTAAAGGTAATATTTACAATGTCTCTAGAGTTATTTTCACTAATTAGATAAGTAGAGAGAAATAAATGAAGACAGAAAACACACTAAATAATTTGATAGCAAAGGTAAAAACATATTATACATCTGACAAACTTTATAATGAGTCATTATGTTACTTTAGTATATTCTGAATTATTTTTCATACAAATAATAACGTACGAAGTCACAATTTCGTAAAAGAATAAGACACAAGTGATATGACATAACAAACAAATGTGAAATACAACGAAACAAATGTTGAAAGCAATAATATCGACAAAACGGTAATCAGTGTGTATCAAGCTGAAACCTGTAAACACGAATGCGGTTAATTCTGAAAATGTGTAGCACCTCAGTCAACGAACGAATAAAGTAGCTCTCAGGCAAGGGACGTGGAATTTTGAGATTCCGAATAAACATTCATCGCCTCGCGCCTGCCATTTGTAAATGTCGCTTTACATTCGCGTCCAATCAGTGCGACCAGAGTAGGGATGTCAATTGGCTATTCGTAAACAAAATTACCGCATATACGAAGTGATTTTGCTATCCACGTCTACATTCATATTATAAAGATGTAACGATTGTAAAATAGTTTGAATGTAGGAGATAATCTTTAAAACTATTCATCCTATTTTAAAATATTTAGCACCGATAATAAGAATGGACATTCACGGTGAAAATAGACAGTATAATATAACATTCCCATGATGATTTTGTTAGTTCTACAAAGGGCTTAGCTATCCAATTATAAGAAATGAATCGAAGATTTCCTCTCGTCATGTAGAAAAAATAGTAAAGAAAAAAAAAAGAAAATACGCCATATTAAGTGTGCTTAGCAGCCCTCACTTCGGTATATAACTACACTCGTTTTTACATAAAGTGATTAATTAAACGAAAATCCTATCTAAGAAATATCCATAAAAATCATCCAATAAACCGTAACCATAATATCAAGAATCATAATAATAATCATCATCATTGTACATGTTTTGGGCTTAATTGTTTTGTGTTTTGTTCAGTAACAAATAGGTATTATTTCTTACTTTCCAGATAACCATAACCATAATCATAACAGATACATAAATTCAAAATTTCTATTAGTATACACTATTTATATCCATATTAGAAAATTCCATGTCCATAACAGCCCTAGCTGAGTTTTACGTCGACCGATACGGGCAGGGTCAATCTTATTAATGGTCGCAACGGCTGGGAAAAAGGACGAGATCCGGTCCAAAATGATCTCAAATTTCAGCAGTCCCGTTCAATAAATACATTCGGCCGTTACTGTTCGGAATCGTCAATTAGGAATGTGTGCATTGAACCCGATATAAGTCACGTCGCGTCACGAGCGATCGAGGATTTAAATGAAGCATGAAGGGTCATTTGCGCAGAACACTATAATCATCGACAGATCCATAATTCCAAACATATGTAGTACCGTCTTCATAATTAGTTTAGAAGTCAATAGAATTATTTTTTGCGTTTTCTCGCTGTTCTCCTCAATTGAAGACAATTCAGCTAATGCCAATTTTTGATATACAGCTAATTTCATTGCTGACGGTATGGGGTTCTGCGATATTACAAACAAATAAAAAGAAGTTATGCAGAAAAAATATATCGCGGAATAACGTAATCAACAAAAATAGGAAGAAAAACCATTATTTATTTATTAGGTTTATTTTAATCCCCACTTTATTCGCGATATAAATATCAAGAAAAGTTAAAATAAAATTGGGAACAAACATGAGAACTTCGATTATCACAAAACATAATTCGATGCTGTCAATTAATAGGTTTGAACTATAGAATCCTTGCATCGTTACTGTAATAAAACAGATGCAAATCGATCTGATGTGGAAGATTCGTGATATTTAATTTGTAAATTTTTAATATTTTCATATCAATATTATCTAAAATAAATTTGAAAAGAGCCAAAATATTCTGTATAAATACATAGCTCATTAATTTTAGATCTTTTGTTGATTGTTTTACACTTTTAATTAACATGGACATCCAGGATTTTGATATTTATCGACACATACATATATAAAGTCAATAGGATTGTCTTAATGCGAATTACAACTTTTACATAGTTTACAAATGTAGATCATAGTAAGACATATAATAGTACAGCTACTTTCCATTTTCATTAATATAACAGAAATGAAAGTAATTTGAACAAATCAGAAAAGTCTAAATCAATCCTAAATATTTGCACGCCACGTAGCGATTCCAACTGAGCTATTCCAAAGTACTCAACGAAGCACACATCGGCAGCCGTCACAAAAAAATGTACATACCGTCTTAATGAGCTTCACGGTACGATAAAGCTCAGCGGGTCACCGCATCACGACAAATATTCATTAAGATAAAAAAACTCCACGATTAAAGGCGAAAGGAACGTTTGCCAGCTGTTGGTACTGAGTTTTATGGCACCTCTACACCGCGGTCAAGGGAATTCGCACAGACAGATCCACACTATAAAATTGAAAGAAACACATAGAACGCTATTTTAATGAAACTCTATGGTAGTTCACATCCCGGCTAGGACTAGGAAGTTCTCATCAATAAAAACAAAAATCACGATGTGTCGACTCGCTGCAAATGCAGCGAGGTGGTAGGGCGCCGGTGCCCGTCTGGATCGCGACCACAGTGCATGGGTGTGAAGCCCGTCATAGTGACCAGTTTCGGCTTGTCGCGTTTCGGGATCAGCTTGTGCATATCCAGTAGCTCATATACCTAGAGACCTTCAGTCGTGGTATATGTGGGCCGACATGACGATGTAGACTATCAATGGGTTTTCATCCTTTGATAGTCGCTTTCGTTTTTGGACTACACTGTACTTACCATCAGGTACCCTGTAGTCACTATGTCGAGCCAGTGTAAAAAAAAGATAAATTCCATGTTGTTCTATTTAAGGTTTTTTTTTTTATTTACAGGAGAATGCGTGACCTCAATCACATCTAATGGAAGGTGAAGATGAGTCTGACGATGAACCGCGTCCACCCAACAAAAGCTTCACTCATAAAACTCTCTCACTCTTAAAAACTCTAGAAGCACATTTGCATTTAGAATTTTTGGTGCCTGTATGCATGAGATTTATTTATATGTCCTAATTTTATGATTCGCATGTATAAAAATCACTACAAACTAATCTCCTCTTCACAGTGCAGTTTGTTGGAGACGAGACCAGGCCTTTCAGCGTAGCAATCAGAGTCACCACGAACTGCGCTACCAGCCAACATACGTAGTATAAAGGTGCCTTCACTTGATAGTGCGTTAAGCGCCGTGGCCGTATTGCACGGGCTTGATGTACGATAGCTGCTTTAATTGGCAACCCGTCGCGACGATCTAGTCTGCTGGACAGCCTACTTCGCGGAGGACACGCTCGGTTTCACACAGAGACGTTTAATAGCAGCAGCGTGCAGCACACGCAGTCATAAAATCATATCCAAACATTGGATTTTAATAAGCAACTTAATAAAATACTTGCTTAAAAACATCATTTTGTTTTGAGACGAATGACGAAACATACCTGTAACAAACATAAAAATAACATTAGTATACAGAACAATAGTAGAAATAAATCTATACTAATATTATAAAGCTGAAGAGTTTGTTTGTTTATTTGTTTGAACGCGCTAATCTCAGGAACTACTAGTTCGAATTGAAAAATTCTTTTTGTGTTAAATAGACTATTTATCGAGGAAGGCTTCAGGCTATATAACATCACGATACAACTATTAGGAGCGAAGAAATGATGGAAAATGTGAAAGAAACGGGGAAAATTATCCATCCTTGAGGGCTTCCATTGCGTGCGCTGCGAAAACGGTACAAGATACCAAAAATATATGTATGAAAGAATTATTCCTCTTGAAATGATCTAAAAAAATGTCCCGGACAGTATATGTCTATCTTTTAAGATTAACTAACTAGAACCGTTTTCATGGTAATCGAATTTGGTCGAAATTAATGCATTATTTGTTAAGAGTTGTATCAACGTAATAATATTAATCTTTATCCAAATAAATGTTTTTTTGATTAAGAGTATTTAATTATGAACAAAATTGTCTTTGACATCACTTAATTTCAATGAACATCATAGAAGATATTACAATAACTTATATAGCAAAACTACGTTTGCCGGATCAGCTATGTCTTGATAAGCGCGAAACTCGAGAACGACTAAACCGATTTGACTGATTTCTTTTTTGTTGTGTTTGTTGAAGTCTGGGGAAGGTTATTACGGAGAGAAATATTAAAAAAAAATGTCTGAAAAAGGTCTAAAAACAACACTTTTCTATATTCTCATACAAAAAATTCGTAATAATATTTAAAAGTCAATTTGAACTTTAACACCATACCATAAAGTTTAAATGTCAGTGGACGGGTTCCGGGAAGGCAAAACAATTGAGTGACGTATAAATATTAATGTCAATATTTGTCAATTTTTATACATATAGCATTAAGGCCAGGTTCTTTCAAACAATTTTCAAAAAAATCTGACGGGGAAGCTATTAACATTAAAAAAAACAATATGACTTTGTTTTAGAGAAATAGGGCAGAACAAGGTCTGCCGGGACAGCTAGTAAACTATAATAATCCTACTGGGTTGAGGGTAGGGCTATTGCTCGAACCAGCGACCTATGCATAGGCTTGTCGAATAAATATCGATACATAGATATATCGATATTTTCAATTCAATAAATCGATATTTTTAAGCGATATATTTTGTAATGATATATCGATACAAAATATCCAGTATCGAAAATTGTATCGAAAACGATATTTTTTTAATTTTTATGATAATCTGAAATTGTAGAAGATAGGACCGAACAAAAAAAAACACTATTATCTATGACTGTTGAGTATTATGTTTTATTACGTTGCATGCATTGTCATCTGAGTTTGTTGCAAGTTTATTATTTGCCGCCATTTATTTATTTATTATTTATTTTTGTTTGATATCTTAAATAGATCTTAAAGTTAGAAGATAGCCCTTTAGTTCTTGATAGTTTTGTAATTTTGTCTAATAAAAAGAAATACTGATAAAATACTTTCGTGTTTATTGGGATTTAATCGATATATCGATATTTTTCCTTCGATATATCGACGCCGATATTGATATTTTAATAAACATCGATATATCGATATAACGGGATCTAGCCGGGATATGAGCTACCGTGTAGCCGTGACTCCGCAAACCCGCGCGCGTTGTTCTTTTATGAAAGGGAGAGGGCGGAATAAGGTTAAACCACTCTTCAGAACACTCGCCGTGATACAGACGGTAGAAAACGCTCAGTGAGGCAACATCTCTGGGCAACAGAAGCAGTACAAGAGGCTAAATAACATCTGAATCATTCTTTATGCGGAGATTTCTAGAGCAGTTTTTATTTTTAATCCATTACATAAGGTCTATATACATTAAAATACCAACATAAAACATAAATACAGCTAAAATAATATTCCACTTGGCTGTAACAGTCCACGAATTGTTTTAATGGACTTAATTTATTGTTTCAAGTATCACATACTCATGCTTCTAAACGTTTCTTGGAAAATCAAATGTTTAGACGCAAAATAACAAAGCTCGGCGATTTTAATCAACTTATTAAATAAAATACTAAGTGAGTAATCCCGCTAACAATGCGCATTTTTGTAAATAACTAAAACGTGGTAATCGCGTTGTCTATCGCCGTCCTATCTCAATTTACTTTTATGTCGGATACGTGTCAACGACTCACGAATCTCATAGATTAAGGGCGGTTGCGCACTGCGTCCGATTAGGCTCCGTGAAAATACAGATCTAAGGCTGAGATTTATAGACGCTATTTCGACTTTCCTTAGCAAAGTACTCAAATATATAAATTCGTTTTAACTAAAAACGAAATACATAAAAGGAACTTGAGTATAGCCATAGTATTCACAGAGTCAAGTCCATGCTGACAAGATCGGTGACTCACCAAATCCTTTGAGAAATATAAATTGTAATGTTTTAGCAAAGTGTAAGCAAATTCAAAGTAACGTCTATAAATCTAAGTCTAAAAACCACGCAATTCTGTAACACAAAACAATTAAACAAATAAATACATATATAAATTAATGCACCTGCTTTTATTATAGAACCAATTTAAAAAATCTTAAATGTAATATAGATGCCGCGCCGAGCCATATTACTATTCTCCCTGTCCCACCGACCGTCTAGCTTCTAGATTATAACTCTGATACGGTTTGAACGTATAGCGTGAGCGTTCATACAAATAGTACTACAGCAGCTTCGTTTCACCGATATTCTAGTCCGAATCAGAGTATTGCGAATAGAAATCGGATGTAGCACGTTAAGCTCCGGGAAGTTGGCCCCGCATTTTTCGCGTAAGAATTTAGAAATTTTTTGAGGGACTGCCCTTCGATTGCCCATTATTGCCCATCATTTAAATTTTTTTGCCCACCCCTATAAAAAAAGTTATGAAAGATTTATGTATGCGCGGGCCAGCGTCCGAAAAAATTTCAAAAAATCGAAAATGTCAAGGTGGATTCTTGAAGTTTGTCGACTGCCCACTTTTGCCCATCCTTTACTTTTTTGATAATTCAACTCCTAAGGGATGGAAATGGGGTGGAAAAAAAAATTGAGGGGTCAAGAAATTTTGAATTATGCATTTTAATCTACATCGATTGCCCACTTCTGCCCATCCTTTACTTTATTGATAATTCCACTCTTAAGGGATGAAAATGAGAATGGAAAAAAATTGAGGGATCAAGAAATTTAGATTGGAAAATTATGGCTTAATAAGGTATATTCGTATTCTAAAGGACATCCTTTGGATTGCCCATCATTTATTTTCGAATGCCCACCCTTAGTAACAGAATAATTCTGCTTAGAATTTGACATACCGCACTGTTGTAGGAACATGTTACATTTTCGTTAGTCCACTAGATAAATTTTGGAAAATAAGGGCTCAATAAGGGTTATTCGCATTCTAAAGGACATCCTTTAGATTGCCCATCATTTCTTTTCGAAAGCCCACCCTTAGATACAGAGTTATTCTGCTTAGAATTTGACATACCGCACTGTTGTAGGAACATGTTACATTTTCGTTAGTCCACTAGATAAATTTTGGAAAATAAGGGCTCAATAAGGGTTATTCGCATTCTAAAGAACATCCTTTAGATTGCCCATCATTTCTTTTCGAAAGCCCACCCTTAGATACAGAGTTATTCTGCTTAGAATTTGACATACCGCACTGTTGTAGGAACATGTTACATTTTCGTTAGTCCACTAGATAAATTTTGGAAAATAAGGGCTCAATAAGGGTTATTCGCATTCTAAAGGACATCCTTTAGATTGCCCATCATTTCTTTTCGAAAGCCCACCCTTAGATACAGAGTTATTCTGCTTAGAATTTGACATACCGCACTGTTGTAGGAACATGTTACATTTTCGTTAGTCCACTAGATAAATTTTGGAAAATAAGGGCTCAATAAGGGTTATTCGCATTCTAAAGGACATCCTTTAGATTGCCCATCATTTCTTTTCGAAAGCCCACCCTTAGATACAGAGTTATTCTGCTTAGAATTTGACATACCGCACTGTTGTAGGAACATGTTACATTTTCGTTAGTCCACTAGATAAATTTTGGAAAATAAGGGCTCAATAAGGGTTATTCGCATTCTAAAGGACATCCTTTAGATTGCCCATCATTTCTTTTCGAAAGCCCACCCTTAGATACAGAGTTATTCTGCTTAGAATTTGACATACCGCACTGTTGTAGGAACATGTTACATTTTCGTTAGTCCACTAGATAAATTTTGGAAAATAAGGGCTCAATAAGGGTTATTCGCATTCTAAAGGACATCCTTTAGATTGCCCATCATTTCTTTTCGAAAGCCCACCCTTAGATACAGAGTTATTCTGCTTAGAATTTGACATACCGCACTGTTGTAGGAACATGTTACATTTTCGTTAGTCCACTAGATAAATTTTGGAAAATAAGGGCTCAATAAGGGTTATTCGCATTCTAAAGGACATCCTTTAGATTGCCCATCATTTCTTTTCGAAAGCCCACCCTTAGATACAGAGTTATTCTGCTTAGAATTTGACATACCGCACTGTTGTAGGAACATGTTACATTTTCGTTAGTCCACTAGATAAATTTTGGAAAATAAGGGCTCAATAAGGGTTATTCGCATTCTAAAGGACATCCTTTAGATTGCCCATCATTTCTTTTCGAAAGCCCACCCTTAGATACAGAGTTATTCTGCTTAGAATTTGACATACCGCACTGTTGTAGGAACATGTTACATTTTCCTGCAGAAATGATGGGCAATCTAAAGGATGTCCTTTAGAATGCGAATAACCCTTATTGAGCCCTTATTTTCCAAAATTTATCTAGTGGACTAACGAAAATGTAACATGTTCCTACAACAGTGCGGTATGTCAAATTCTAAGCAGAATAACTCTGTATCTAAGGGTGGGCTTTCGAAAAGAAATGATGGGCAATCTAAAAGATGTCATTTAGAATGCGAATAACCCTTATTGAGCCCTTATTTTCCAAAATTTATCTCGTGGACTAACGAAAATGTAACATGTTCCTACAACAGTGCGGTATGTCAAATTCTAAGCAGAATAACTCTGTATCTAAGGGTGGGCTTTCGAAAAGAAATGATGGGCAATCTAAAGGATGTCCTTTAGAATGCGAATAACCCTTATTGAGCCCTTATTTTCCAAAATTTATCTAGTGGACTAACGAAAATGTAACATGTTCCTACAACAGTGCGGTATGTCAAATTCTAAGCAGAATAACTCTGTATCTAAGGGTGGGCATTCGAAAAGAAATGATGGGCAATCTAAAGGATGTTCTTTAGAATGCGAATAACCCTTATTGAGCCCTTATTTTCCAAAATTTATCTAGTGGACTAACGAAAATGTAACATGTTCCTACAACAGTGCGGTATGTCAAATTCTAAGCAGAATAACTCTGTATCTAAGGGTGGGCTTTCGAAAAGAAATGATGGGCAATCTAAAGGATGTCCTTTAGAATGCGAATAACCCTTATTGAGCCCTTATTTTCCAAAATTTATCTAGTGGACTAACGAAAATGTAACATGTTCCTACAACAGTGCGGTATGTCAAATTCTAAGCAGAATAACTCTGTATCTAAGGGTGGGCTTTCGAAAAGAAATGATGGGCAATCTAAAGGATGTCCTTTAGAATGCGAATAACCCTTATTGAGCCCTTATTTTCCAAAATTTATCTAGTGGACTAACGAAAATGTAACATGTTCCTACAACAGTGCGGTATGTCAAATTCTAAGCAGAATAACTCTGTAACTAAGGGTGGGCATTCGAAAATAAATGATGGGCAATCCAAAGGATGTCCTTTAGAATACGAATATACCTTATTAAGCCATAATTTTCCAATCTAAATTTCTTGATCCCTCAATTTTTTTCCATTCTCATTTTCATCCCTTAAGAGTGGAATTATCAATAAAGTAAAGGATGGGCAGAAGTGGGCAATCGATGTAGATTAAAATGCATAATTCAAAATTTCTTGACCCCTCAATTTTTTTTTCCACCCCCATTTCCATCCCTTAGGAGTTGAATTATCAAAAAAGTAAAGGATGGGCAAAAGTGGGCAGTCGACAAACTTCAAGAATCCACCTTGACATTTTCGATTTTTTGAAATTTTTTCGGACGCTGGCCCGCGCATATATAAATCTTTCATAACTTTTTTTATAGGGGTGGGCAAAAAAATTTAAATGATGGGCAATAATGGGCAACCGATGGGCAGTCCCTCAAAAAATTTCTAAATTCTTACGCGAAAAATGCGGGGCCAACTTCCCGGAGCTAGCACGTTAGCCTCAATTTAAATAGTACTAAGACAACTTCGGAAACTTATTTTAACGGATTCAAACAATACGCAGTGCGGAACCGCCCTAAGAATGTAAAAAACGTTAGGAAATCCCACGAGTTGCGGTTAAGCGCTGTCGTCTCGCGGCAATCACGCACGGACGACATGAGCAAACACCGCCAGGGCTCGTCGGACTGTACAAACAGACGCGCCGACCTGTTTACCAGACCCCTGCACGTCCACAGTGTCAATATTTGGGCACAATTCGAAAGCACAACGCTCGGCATCAATTAGCCGGACCGGATAATCCTGCTAAATATAAAAACACACAAGAATATTTACACATATGCGGGAGCTAATATGAATTACAAAGAGGCGGTATTGTTCTCGTGAAATACGGAGGACGTGACGCTATGCTAATGAGCTCAATCGCGAGCATCTTCAGGAGCGGTCATCTAAACGAGTATTTATGTAAGGTAAGCCGCATACAGCGGTCGCTTCATGCAACTACTGCATTAGACATGCCCTGGCGCCGGCGACCATGTTAATCCCTTGTCCGTCGCATAATACCGCCCTAAAAAGTGAAACAAAAGACTTGAGAGCGTTTTAAAATAAGAAAAAGGCACTGGCACATTTATTACGACCGGTTTCGTTCGGCACAATGCTATATCGAAGCTCGATCATGAATATTTAATAATATTGATAATTTTGACTACTTTCCTCTTCACAATACGAAAATACAGCTCAGTGGGTGTCACAGGTCGACGTAAAAAAGCGTCAAAGCTTTGTTGTTTACAGTATAAGTCACATGGTAGAACAAGAATGCCTCGTAAACGCGAGCATAAACGACTCGAACATAAAAAGTACCTCGCAAAACCGGACCGATGTTTTAAAACTGTCCAAAGTCTCACAGCTTTTCCCGCACAGAAATACGAATAAAAGTTCACTATACGAACCAATCGGAATCGGGTGGCCGGTTTAATTCTCGGTAAGGTGGTAAATGTTTGAAGAAAATAAAAAAAGACTGTAGAATTCAGAGAGCTTACTCTTGTAAGAATTTCGGTGACCTCAGCATAAGGAATTAAGGGAACGTGTCCTTATTGAGTGCTCGCTTTGAAAGGCCGCCGGCTGCGTGCCTTATTACCATTTAAACACCGATCGCGTTGCATTTGTAATGGTCAAACAAAACGCAGCTAAATCATGGGACAAATACAGCAAAGCATAAGGAATACGTCCCAGAATGGTTGCGCTAAAACGGCGGACACCTTACGAAATTATGGCGAACACTAAGTGACTAGGGTGCGGCGGCAGCAATGCCGTTTCAATTGTACACTAAGAATAGGCGAGTTACAAAACACCAGGGCTGTAAACGAAGCTACATAAAAGGAATTGTCCGAATACGAAAACGGAGAGTAAACTTAAACACCAAACAGGGTGTTTCCGCGCACATGTGCGCCGCTTTACTGGCCTTCCCAGAAAGGATACATTGCAAGAGTTTACAAAGTTACGAGTTTCTTTTGCTCTCATCTAACCAAAGACACATAGAAATGTATATTTATATGTAACTGATGTATGAACCGAAGATAACATTAAACTTACTGAGTAGTACTTAGTACTATAAAGATTGAACTGCTTCCAGATATTATATTATAACTCCCAAAGTTATACTAACATCAAAAGAAACGAAGGTTGTTTTCAAAAATGTTGCTTTCAATTTTTAACCTTAACTCACCACCTAAATCGATACACACATCGATAAGTACAAAGCCACCAGACGCTGTGATGCATACCATCAGTACGTGGTGGATATTCTCTATATCCGTACTAAAAGGTTCGCTTCATCATTCATAATGCGAACAGTAAAGGCATGGAACACGTTCTCTGCGTCTGTTTTTTTGCAATCTAGGAGCAGAGAACGCGAATAGACCATTGATAGCCGAATGCGGTCCACCAACGACTTTATCTTCACTTGCCACAATATGTTAAATACAAAATAAAACGAAAGAGTACTATTGCGTGCATGTTTCTAGGCTATCATTCCTAATAGAAGGTATCGAAGGTGGGGTTTTTAATAACAATCATATACGATAAGATTTATCGACAAAAAAAAAACAAATAGAAGTGCGTTACGTGGCAACTCGAGAGCGCAGCCTCCAGTTTTATTATACAAGATTTATAGATGACTATCAATAAAATATTTAGAAATATGTACAATAAATCCCACTTCGGGTACAGAGGGGACGACTGCTACTCGGAATTTAACGATCGTGAAATACTATTCAAATCGGATTATTGGTGCCTTTTATGAGTTTTATTGTACGGAGATTAAAAACAGGTAAGACATTTAAAGTATTAAGTTTTTAAAATGTCACGTTAAATTTATGTAAAATATAAAAATACATTTTTATAGTTTCAGTATAGTATGAAAATTATTCAAGATTTCATTTAGCAATGAAATAGCTACATAAAAAAACCCTAATATACTAACCTATGGATAAATAACACATTCACGGTAAATTCAATACCTTTGTGCTTCCAAATCGCCTTCATTTTAAAAATAAAATTTTTGGTCCAACGAAATAAAACTTCAGCTTCGTGCAAATTTAACTTATGTTATTCCAAATCCTGCTTTTATACATACGATACATTTTTCTTTAAAATATATTTTATCATACAGATGAATATCACTGAGCTTACATTCTGGTGAATCCTTTTTTATGATGTGTTAATATAAAAGACGTTAGCAAACTCGTCGTAGTGAGGGATACATATCTTCAAGTATTAAATAAATCCCTAATGCAAAGACTTATTCGTAGACAACTGAAAACATCTACAGTCTACCCGCGAAGTAATTCAATACAAACGCGTTTATTCCATTTGGGGCTCCCAGCGGGACTTTTACTCAAACGGGATTCGCGACAAAAGTGCACTTTTGTTCGCAGCACGACAGGACAATGGCCCGGATGAATTTATGCAGCGTCCCAACAAGTGTTTAGCTGTGTTTTGTTATATACTTTTACAAAAACCTAACATCTGTCGAACAAGAAAATTTCACCTGTTTAGAAATATTTTCAATTAATTAAACCGCTGTTAATCACCACGCCGTAAGCAAGAATTAAGTGATCGGCTAAATGTTCATGTTATCGATATAGCTCACAAGATTAGTAAATTGAAATGGCAGTGGATTTATTAATGATCATGTAATAACCACTGAGGTAGACGCGGGTATTCCTTAGTAGAGACCGCGGATCGAAGTAAGAGGCGCCAGCGGGCTAGAATGAAGTAATAAACAATACAGTAGGCAATGGTTAAGATACGAAGAGCGGTAGATCGGGCGCAGTGAAAAAGCCCGAGAAAGGCTGAAGTCAAGTAGTACACTGAACAGAATAAATATGATTTTTACAATGAAGTGCATACTTTCTCTGAAGGATGAGCAATACGTTTAATTATAACCAGAACAACAGTTATCATAGAAATAAAACAACATAAAAAGAATTTAGATGTGTTAAAATTTAAAATAACCGGAACTGTTTATCTTTGCAGCTACAGATTTATTTAAAAAACTTAGAAAAGCAATATATTTAACTAAATTATAATGCAATATCGTTTTTCCGTATTTAGACGCGATTTAAAGTCATATAAAGGCATTCCATTATTTTAATACTGCAATGAATATTTAAATTATATACTTGAACGGTTTAGATAGAGTTGACAATGCTGACAATATAATGATATGAATTAATGTCGTATACAAATTGTAATGCATCAAACCCACGAGATCAACCCACGCGATTTCGTTCGCGTTCAGATCGCAATAACTTACTCTGAGAATCGATATCCAGTACAAAATACCACAGAACAGCAAGCGGGTGCAGCTTAATTAACGACTTGCCGGGACTGTGTTAGAATACACATAAATCAAACGTCCTGATTAAATCGTGTCGTTGTAGTCTTAGAACTAAGTTAAAATATTACAGTAATTTTAATAAAACACCAGATTCTACATGATTGCTCAACTCTGATGGAAGTAGCAAAGATAGGGCGCATTAAAAATTTGGATACACCTAAGTTAATAGACCTAAATGTGAACGGTCTTGTCTTTCAAGTAAAACAATTTTGTAAACTATATATTACTAATACTATATACGATTACATTATTTATTATTAATCTGATTAAATTTGGTCCATCTATGTTTTAAACATTAAGATCTTCAATTGCATACAAATTTATGACACCTTAATGTTTAGAAGCGTTTTAATCATGATTACAGAGTAGCGAAATTAAAATTACGACTGCACTTAGTAATCATTAATCTGATTACATTTTGCCCATCTCTGTTTAGTTTATCATTAATATCAATGCGAGGAGGTTTGGTACTCACAACGCAAATCGAGTTTTAAATCGCAAATTGTTTTTTGCATATCGTATGTAGATTTCATTTTGTTAACAAATTTTACACCTACGATTTTTGTTATATTTAAGATGTTATAAATAGATATATCATTATGATTTACAATTTAAAACTGTTATGATTTTTCTTTTAATATATCGTAATATCTAAACAGCACCACTCCAGTATCGAGTAGTAGGCGGCAAGACACCGCCCTCGGCAAACTCTGCACCTCTGATATATGCCTCAGAATACATTCGACTCGAACGTGCTAATTACCTCGGTGCGAAACAACCGCAATTTCTGTTAATATCATGCGAAATTAAAGGTTCACTCCATAATTCTGCATTTTTTTTGACCACTGATTTCATTCTTTACCTCGAATGGATTCCGCAATTAGGGCATGTAGAAAGTGATATTAAAATGCATTAATGGAGCAGAAACACAAATGGAAAGTGGCAACGGAATATAACAGCTCCAGGCGTAAGCAATAAATATTATAAGAATTAAATCAATTGCCAAGAACTTATGTTAGCAAACTAATAGATCAGTGCATGGAAATAAAATGACGATGAAAAATAAAATACGCAGAACTTTAACCATATGTGGTGTTAAAACAAGTTAGAGCTTTGTAATGGGTATTTTTGGGCGTTTTCTTAAAGAATATCGATTCTCTGCTTGTAGACCTCCACTTTATGTTGATAGGTAAAATAATTATCATATAGTCTCCTAGTCAAACAGAGATAGTGAAACCAAAATGGTCAGATGTTTCACACGCTTTTTAGAGTGTAACCAAAAAATCTTTAGAAGTTGACATTTTGGTGAATGATCCATTATTGGTAAACTATATACATACTACTGAAGTGAGACCTAAAATAAAACGTAAAAACCAACGACTTTGTAAGATCATAACATGTGAAGATTAGAGCACAGCACCTAACCTAGTAATTTAACACGAAGAGTACTGAACATAAATTCAATTGTAATCTGTGTCTTCGTTCAATTGGATGAATATACAATTGCATATGATTACAAATATCCCCGGGGCCCGCATGCAGTTCGTCCAGTAATTGAATGATCGCAGGAAGCCGCCATCAAGCGCCTCGGCCCCGGGGCGACTCTATCCGTCATCATCGTTGGGACACACTCAATTGGACGGGAATTGTCAAACGTCAGATGCTTTTCTGAACAGATTTGTTTTAAATTGAACTCTGTAAACTGCTCTTTTGTGCAGTATTTGACCCCTACAAAGGAGACACTGATAGGATAATTTATAAACGCTCGATAACAAACAGCTCATCAATTATTCACGGTATCTGCGGTATATTTTATTAAGATTTTTCACGTTTATACGACCTTTCTATTCAATATAATATACTGGATATGTAAAAAAGGAGAGGAAGGTCCACGTTACACAATGACCGCAGTAGGTTTAATATTGCGAACTGCGCTTAGCATCAGATGGCAGTCGCTTTGTGGAGACTGATTAAAAATACTTATGAGCAGAAAGTGTTTACAGACTAAATTAAAGTAGATCATTTTTTATACTTGTTGCATAAGTTAATTACTTAAAAGCGATTAAACGGAAACGTAATTTTTTGCAGGTGTAATAAATTGGAGACAAGAATGCGGAAAAAACTTCGTCTCAGACATCCTGTTCTGATTATATTGAACAACATAAAAATACCATAATTTATATTATTTAATGTCTTAGTTAAAATAGAACAAAAACGATATTAAATCTAAAACCGCGATCCCGTGGTCTGCACAGCCGTAAATCCCATAAACATCACAACAAAACAATACTTTGAAATTTTAACATAAAATTTTATGATACTTTTTCACATAAAAATAGCATCCGACGGTATGGGAAAAGCCAGCATATAAAAAAAACGATGAGAAATGTATAATATGACAATAAAATGTAATCTTTAGTGATCGTTTAAGAGCTTTTAGCGAACGATCCGGAGATTTCGATACGTGATCGATGGAAAGCACTTTAAAACGTTTTAAATCAGTTAATACGACACACCTGTGCTTACAATATCGTGTTAAACTGTGTAAACTCAATCTAAATTTCTATTGGCATGTACAGATTCAATGAAACATTTGGCCCTTTCAGTTTCATTGTAATTACATCTTAATCTGAATAAAATAATAACTTTAAAACAAAGGTATGATCGTAAACCGCATTTAGGAAACACATAAGACTTCATAGTTTTCTTGGTTACATAAATAAATTGCATTAAATTCTTTAAACAAAAACTGATAAACCGCCCTGCTTTAGAAGCCGATTTAGAATAGATATGGGACAAATGATAAAAGGGGGGGTGGTTGCTATTAGCTGTATCTCTTTCGCACGTGTAGTGTTATCACAGTGGTATCTCAATCTTAATCTCCGTAAATTTTATTTATCACTGTTAAATCACCAATGATTTCACGTATTCCTATCTTTAATTTAGAAAAAAACCCGAAATGTTTTCTGGTAACCGTCTACTCAAATAAACGCACATACAACTATGAAACAAAATATCTCCGATACGCGATATGAACGAGTTTATGCATGCTGTGTGCGAGATCCTCTCGTCCAAATTAACATTAAAACCACACTCTTGAATACCTTCTATAACGCACTAAACACTATTCATCAAATATTTTGAGCATTTTTCGATACGTCTTCGTCAAAGTGAGAAGGTTGAAACCACGTAACCAATCCATCAACATCAACTAAGTGCGAATGCGCGAAGAAACGGAACAGCCAACTGCCTACATAGCTCAGCTGAGACGAGATTCATATCGAATATTCGTAGAGATTATGAGATAAACGAATGTTTGGGAAGATACATCTATATCTCATCTACAAAATGACTCGACGCGAAACTGAGTTCATAGTATTAAGTACAGATGACTTTCTTCAGTGCCTCGGTAAAGTAACTACACATCATTCAAATGTTAGAGGCAATTTGCAGTACAAATCGAGGGGTGAAACGCTATTTGGTTATATATAAGCGACATTTTTTGGTGATGCAGTAATATATAGTATAGTTTTTTTACCGATTCCAAATATATACATATATATAGTTAGGAATGTCTGGGTACCTCACTAAAAATGAGTGTTAGAGCAGGACAGCACAGCAACATGGCGCGCACTATTGCAGTAAGGTCGTGGTCGTTGTGATTTGCGTTTATATCGAGCACTAGCTGTCCCGGCAGACCTTGTTCTGCCCTATTTCTCTAAAACAAAGTCACATTGTTTTTTTTAATGTTAATAGCTATTGGCCTGTCGGCTGTTTTTTGAAAATTGTTTGAAGGAACCTGGCCTTAATGCTATATGTATAAAAATTGACAAATATTGACATTAATATTTATACGTCACTCAATAATTGTTTTGCCTTCCCGGAACCCGTCCACTAACATTTAAACTTTATGCTATGGTGTTAAACTTCAAATTGACTTATAACAAATCTTTTGTATAAGAATATAGAAAAGTGTTGTTTTTAGACTTTTTCAGATAATTTTTTAAAATCTTCTCTCTGTTATAACCTTCCCCAGACTTCTACAAACACAACAAAAAAGAAATCAGTCAAATCTGTTCAGCCGTTCTCGAGTTTCGCGCTTATCAAGACATAGCTGATCCGGCAAACGTAGTTTTGCTATATAAGTTATTGTAATATCTTCTATGATGTTCATTGAAATTAAGTGATTTCAAAGACAATTTTGTTCATAATTAAATACTCTTAATCAACAAAACATTTATTTGGATAAAGATTAATATTATTACGTTGATACAACTCTTAACAAATGATGCATTAATTTCGACCAAATTTGTTTACCATAAAAACGGTTCTAGTGACTTAATCTTAAAAGATAAACATATACTGTCGCGGACATTTTTTTAGATCATCTCAAGAGGAATAATTCTTTCTTACATATATTTTTGGTATCTTGAACCGTTTTTGCAGCGCACGCAATGGAAGCCCTCAAGGATGAAAAATTTTGCCCGTTTTTTTCACATTTTCCATTATTTCTTCGCTTCTAATAATTGCATCGTGATGTTATATAGCCTATAGCCTTCCTCGATAAATGGTCTATTCAACTTAAAAAGAATTTTTCAATTCGAACCAGTAGTTCCAGAGATTAGCGCGTTCAAACAAACAAACAAACAAACAAACAAACAAACAAACAAACAAACTCTTCAGCTTTATAATATTAGTATAGATCATTGAAATTAAGTGATTTCAAAGACAATTTTGTTCATAATTAAATACTCTTAATCAACAAAACATTTATTTGGATAAAGATTAATATTATTACGTTGATACAACTCTTAACAAATAATGCATTAATTTCGACCAAATTTGTTTACCATAAAAACGGTTCTAGTGACTTAATCTTAAAAGATAAACATATACTGTCGCGGACATTTTTTTAGATCATCTCAAGAGGAATAATTCTTTCTTACATATATTTTTGGTATCTTGAACCGTTTTTGCAGCGCACGCAATGGAAGCCCTCAAGGATGAAAAATTTTGCCCGTTTTTTTCACATTTTCCATTATTTCTTCGCTTCTAATACTTGCATCGTGATGTTATATAGCCTATAGCCTTCCTCGATAAATGGTCTATTCAACTCAAAAAGAATTTTTCAATTCGAACCAGTAGTTCCAGAGATTAGCGCGTTCAAACAAACAAACAAACAAACAAACAAACAAACAAACAAACAAACAAACAAACAAACTCTTCAGCTTTATAATATTAGTATAGATTTAAGTTATAAATGGTTAAAAGTGGTTCTATAAGTAATATTAGTAAGTTATGTGATTATGTAAGTTCTTTATAAGGTTTGTATTGGTGATTTCTTTTTGTATTTAAAATCATTGACAATTTATGATCATTTTGTAGGTTAGTTTACGAGTTTTGTTAAATTAATAATTATAAATGTAACTTATGGTCATTTTGTACTTATTTTTAAAGATTCCTACTTCTAGATCCTAAATATATATATATATATATATATATATATTACTATATCACCAAAAAATGTCGCTTAAACCAAATAGCCTTTCACCTCTCGATATCATTGTAACCACAGATCACTTTTGAGATGGTAGGGTGATTATCCGAACTCAGTCGGGATCAGTTTGTCCAGTTGTCCATATACCTAGAGACCTTGCGTCGTGGCATATTTGGGCCGATATAGCGATGGTGACTGTCGGAGTATTTTCTTCCTTTGGCGATAGATGATGGTCTTGAAGTAGTACACTGTAGTCACTTCATATTCATAGCACGTGATACTCTACTGTTGTAACCCATAAATAATTAAATAACATAATAAATAAATATTATATAGTGCACTCTGATTTATGTTTTTTGTTTTGTGTCAGCGTTACCATTGCAGTTAATTTAATAGAATGAATAAATAAATTGTCAACATTCTCTTGCGTCATGCCAGTGTCGTGGTGCGGTCTTACCTTCAACCCAAACATTAACAGTACACCACAATAACGAGGAGGCAAAACGTTTTATGCGTTGTAGATATCGCAGCGTAACCTTTTGTTAGCAATAAAAAACGTTACACGAACCCAGTTATTGAAATTTTCCGTCGTTTTACATGAGAATATACTATTCATGTGAAGGTAATCTTTTAGACGTTAATACAATCAAATGCGGTAATACCGTGGCAATACACAATACTGTTTTATACTACAAACCGACGACCCGGTAAGGTTTCCGAAACGTTTACTTTTACGGCTGCCGTTACTTATTCTGGGTTTACTATCTCTTCGATATTTAGTATTTAGCTGTATACATAAAAACTTGTTTAATTGTACAAACAGTCGCCAAATATTTTCATGCGATATGCGTTTGGGTGAACAACTATTGGCGGTATCAACTTACATATGACATTTTTGTTAAATGTCATATGATTATTTTCATGTCTCCTTCACCAAGAATTATGCAGCATATATAGGAAACCCAGAAAACTCTAACTCAAGTAAAATTTTTGCCAACATTTTCAGGATATCAATTTTGATTTCACACTATTTGTATGAACTTTTTGTAACTTCTCAACATTTGATATTCAGTCTAAAGGAGTGTAACATAAACTACTACAGCAAATCGATGTGTAGAATCAGCGGAAACTCGTCAATCTGGATGCAGGGCGCGAGATGATGGCTTATTATCGATGTCGGTTGACTATTTCCGGCGAGAGCAGCGATTAGAATATTCGTACCTAACCGATTCGTATCGGAACGGGTCACGATATAGAGTTACCGACACTATTCGATATGTCATTCAACCGGTGTGCGTCCATTACATCTGGCACTGCGCAGATCTAGTTTCCCACGTTGACTAATACGCCCAGGTCTAGAAAAAATATAATCATTTAAAGCAACCAAAAACTTGTAGAATCAGCTATGAACACTATATAAATGTCAAAATAACTTAAGAGATTCAAGATTCTAAAGTTGCTAGTAGAAAAAAAACGATAAAGAACATACTTTGTGTAAATTATAAAAAATTGTTGTTGCTCAATGGTGTTTATTTTAAAACTGTGTCCATGTAATTAAAAATGCTTACAATCATGTAAAAGAATTATAAACTGCAGGTAATAAATTTCAAAATTCTATACTACACCAAAAATATCCAGTGCAATATTTTCCAGATGAACGACAATTTTAATTTAATTGAGAGATATAAATCGAAAATATTGACAGATTGCAAGACAAAATAATATTTTGTAGGAACAAAACACTGGAGACCTGATAAACGATCAAAAACGAGCATTGCTAACAAAGAGACAGATCCAGTTACATCAATATCACCAGTTAGAGATATCCTCCATGACGTAGAACAAGCAACAAGATAGATAACACAAACAGACAATGATAATCAAATCATGAACATCGGAGTAGTTGGTAGCTGGCTGGAGACACTCGATACATATCAACGGCGTACCAGTTCGATACGAGACCGCATCGAGAGCCCAGTGCACGGGCGCGTTATCTCGCACCGAGCATCTATGTAGAGCCTGCTACGACAGTGCTGTTTTGTTTGCGACACGGCCATTTGAATTCACTAGCCGTTGTTACTTTTTGCATAGATCTATCTTTACATTAATCTACCCACGTCTGCCCACCACTGAGCCTCCTACTTGTAGAAAGTTACATCACAAGCACAAGTCTTGTTTATCTATCTGACGTCAATACGGAGGTTTAGGATTCGGATTCTGATAATGACAATTAATTTTGTAATATCACTGTCAGTTGCAAAATTGTTGATATTTGTTTCGTATTTATTGTAGATTATATTTTTGCGAAAACTGAATTATTGAACAGCGATTGAAAACAAAGAGTGTATTCTCATACAAATCACTTACGTGAGAACATTTTGTTTAAAAACTATCTGTAACAGTAAAGTAGTAAGGGCTCACTGGGCATAAACAGAATTATAATTTTCAGTATTTCTCTTGAATATATTGTAGTAAATTAGTTCTGTATATGTCAAGCCAGCCCGCATTTCTTATGCAGGAGGATAGCGTGTTGTAGAATAGTGCTCCCTGAAAAGTTATATTCCGGTTTTCATATTTAATTCTTGCTTTAGAAAGCACAAGCAAACTTGAGTTCTCCGGCAACAAATACTAACTAAACGATCAAATCGGGGCTACGCGGCGGATAGAAACTGTACATAATATGATCTAAATAAATATAAATCAAGTGTTTAGTATTTTAAGTATCTAGCCTTAACTATTCAAGTTTAATTTTTCTGTGATATTATTTTTTTTCTTTTTTACATTAATTATAATTTTTAACCTATTATCATACATATATAATTCAATTTTTTATTATTATTGCATGTGGTTCTCACTTTATATGTGGTGCAATAGGTTATAAACTTATTAAGAATGATGCTAATGTTTTTATAGGTGCAACTTGTCTAGTCAAAATAAATAAATATTATGTGCCATGATTATCACTGATACCAAACTTTAAGATACCCTCTGTTTGGGTGTCAGTTGACTAATATAATGCTTTCAAACTGTTTTTATTAATAAATCATTGTGATTTTATTTATTGTCTAATTTTGATACACATTAAAATAACATATGTATTAGATCACAAGCAATAACAGCTATCAATACCAATGTAACTTCCATCGGCTATCTGTAAGGGACAAAGACAGAGCAAAATCGCAAATTGTTATTAATGGTACATCCAATTATGTCGGAACACAATGATCAGGAAACGTCGACCCTTCCACAATGGAAACCAATTAGCCATGTATGCCGATGCCATATTCACTGGCATTCGGCCTAAAGTCAGCGAGACTTTTTTTTTAAACTCAAATCTTTTTTTAATTATTAGCCAAATAAATAGTAAATATCTTTGACAGGAATTAAATTGTAAAGCAATAAACGCTTTATTTATTAACAAAATGGAATCTTTTAGTATTTTATTCATATTTTAGTTTACTTTGTAAAACGATTTTTTTTTACTATGACGAAGTTTATAAAAACAGAGGTACATGTTCCAAATAAAATTAGGAATATGTGTTTACTGTTCGACAGCAACTATTTTTTATAGGCAAAATGTATTCGCATATGTATTATAATAATAATATTGCCACGCTATATACATTTCTGGGTGAACATAGATACATTAGTGGCTGTATCCGCTTTGCACTTATATGTCGTGCCCAACGTGACCAGAAGCGCAGCTGATGGCCGTTCTTAGGGCACACATGAACATTTCTATCAGATGCCATGCGGATTTCCTCACGACATATTCCTTCACCGGTGCTCATAAGGTGCCTAAATTCATACTTAATCTGGAAAAACCCAGAGGTAACTATTGGGATTCAAACCTACGACCATTGACGTTGCCGCGCATAGAAACCGGTACGCAATCCACGAGGCCGCCACTGCCACAACATACAATGTATACGTAATATATTTTGCAAAATAGTAAAAAACAATTTAGCAATTATAATTTCCCCATAAACGCGTTCACAAGCAGACCCTATGATTCCTGTAGCCTCATAAAAATTATAATCAAAAGGAATCGAATATTTCTTCTTGATAATTTTATTGCTCGGCCACTCAAGACTTTTATGGTAACATGTACTAGCAACAAGGCACTCCTTTAACGGCGGTTATAATAAATTTGCTCCCGATGATTTGAAGCCGGCAGCTATAATGTGAGTGACTACAGTTTTTACGCCTCCCATGGGCATAAAATATAACATCATTATACATCATAGCATCGATCATTCCACATAAATAACTATTAACACTTAAATGAGCTCGTGTTATTTTCTGGCTGTGGTGGCTTAGTGCACAGGGGGCCCGTATCGCGGTACGCGCGGAAATGCAAGTGCCGTAGGTTTGAACTAGTGATGCCACGAATAGTGAATTGGCCGAATACCGAATACCGAATATTCGGCAACGCTGTCGGCCGAAGCGCCGAATATTCGGCATGGGAAACATGCTTATCGGGGGCGCGTTAGCTGGAGTAAGGCAAGTTGCAACCTGTTTTCCTCGTTGCGTTGGCAACCAGCAAAGACAATACAATACCCAATACAAACGAAAAAAAAAACCCAAACCTTTCGAAATTTGCTAAAGTTTATCTTTCTTCTCCTGGAAGTAACGTGTTTAGTGAGAGGTTATTTTTTGAGACTGGTAACATTTACGATAAAAAGAGTAATCATTTGCTACCAAAAAATGCTGAAAAGCTTGTTTTTATCCATCACAACTTACCATTGATCAATTTTAATTACTAAAGTGTTATAATTTGGAAATAAATAAATAATTTTGAGTAATATAACGTGTCTTTTTTTTGATTTTTTTTTTTTTTATTTTTTTTTTTTTTTTTTTTTTTTTTTTTTTTTTTTTTATGATTTTTTTGTGTTTTTTTATTTTTGTTTTTTTTTTTTTTGATTTTTGAATAGCAAAAAAAGTGGCCGAATACCGAATAGTTGCCGAATATTCGTGGCATCTCTAGTTTGAACCCTAGCACTACATGCTCACCGGTGAAGGAGAACATTGTAAGGAAACCGGCATGACATCCGTGGCCATCTGAACCCTGAAAACAGAGATCTGCTGCGGCACTGGTCATGTTGAACACGACATATAATCGTAAACTGCCATTGTAATGCACTCTGTACAACCCGAAAGGGTTATACCGTAACGATATATTATAATCTGTAGGCACTATATAAAGAATAGTGCCTACAGTTTCTCCAAGAATCTCTGAATGATTTTTTTACGTATAAATGTATTTTACACCATTATCGACACCGCTTTTAGTAGAAATGGATGGCAGGAATTCCAAAGCGATTTCACGGACGCGTCGACCTGTCCGTGGGCAGGTCGAAGCGAATCCGATCGGTAATCACCCTCAACAATACAATCCAACGAATGTCTTACAAAGGCGACATACAAAAGTATTCCAACGAAACTCAATATAATACACACTTTATTTACGACAATATAAAACCAAGCAGGAGAAAGAAAAGGAGCTGACAGTAATATTACATATATGGATTTTTTTTTGCAACCTCCCGGAAAAAGTTCATGAACGCTTAGGGCTGCCGTGAGCGTGGGTGCTCCAGCATACCAAACTCTTACTGTCTAAAACCCAAGGGGTGTTATCGTCTCATCGCTGCTAGTCAAACTTGTGAGACCACATTCAACTTTCGACCTCGCGAGCGAATGTCCGGCGGAGACTTCATCCCTTAGATCCTTCTCCATCTCTTGGATCGCCACACTAAATTAACGCTTATACTATCCATACCAGACAGATATTATTTTTCATCCTGAATTGGCACAGTGAATTGACCATACCACGCCTGATAGCCAAGCATGGTGCGGTCCAAAAAATGACAACTTCTATCGGCATTAAAGAAAAAACCAATCGATAGTCGCCGTAATCATGCCGGCCTGAACAAATATCTCTTCAGGCTTCGTTTAAAGGACCCAATGTCATAGGACGGTGTGAGCACGCTCATCGGAAGACCATTCAGCATACAAGCTTAACGACTCGGCAAAAGTAAGAGTTAGAAACTTCTTAGTCCTAGATCGCTGCAACTATCGATAGTTTTTTTTTACTGTTGATAGTCATTTTCATTTTTGGACAGTACCGTGCTTACCATTAGGTGTGATGTGGTCAATCTGCCCAGTCAGGATAAAACACATCTCCACTAATAATCATACTTGGACTTGAAAGCCTGTTTGCTTCTCAATGCATACAAAAAAATCTAGTAGGTAATGGACAATGAATAAATAATGATAATTTACGACTGTTTCCAAATTGAGCCGGCACGTGCTCCAGTAGAGAGCGGACACGTAGAATTAATTACAACATTTTAATATTCAAAGAAAGCTCACACTGGCGCCGCCTATATCGTTAAGCTTGCATAACGTTGAATGTTTTGGACAGCGACGTGCAGCTCAAGTTAGCGAAATATAAAGAAGAAGTTAAACAAAGTTTTTAACATTTTACCGTTTATTGCACTACTTACATGACATTGGCAGAATCGTGCTTGCGCGTTGCCATTAAAGAAAGAAGAAGAAGAAGAAGAAGAACATTTTACCTACTGGTGAATAACTTCAATCTGCTATTTCTATAGGAATAACATGGCATTTTTTGCTTTTCTTTAAATATATTATTAAATCCATAACATTTATCAATTTCTCGTATTAGAAATAAACCATGTTATTTATCAGAATGATATAATATTAGAAAAAAAATCTAAGACAAATATAAAGACCAGCCATTTTGACTGGTCCGTTAAATATAGTGGGAATAAAGTCGGCGAAGGCAGCATTTCACCCCTGAGTAACAACAGACAGATGTAATTCGTCAGGGTTCTGGCAAATTAGCCACAAGACCCGCAGTCCCCGCAAATAAGCAGATGTAGTCACCTTGGGGTTTTTAGCCGGTACAAGTCTGACAGACCTCAGCCGTTACTCCAATGTAAGACCAGGAAAGTCCTATGAAAAATTTCTCTAAATAATAAAAAAACAGTAGTAATAATCACCAGAACAAGACATGACGTAAAATTAATTATCGACCAAGGCGCAACCCTATCTCCAACAGTGGGCTCAAAGAATTCGATCTTCAACTTAAAGAATTCGATTGTCGGCCATATTTTGGTTGACGGGAATTCTGTTGACACATCTTGGTAGAGTGCGATGTCTAAAGAAGGTATATTACTTAGTGTATCGAAGACTATTAATGAACAAACATCACATCATTTTATGAGACGTCTTTTCATATCTGGTAATATTTCTATCGCGTTTTATTTTTTGAAGTACGCAACTCTAAAAATGGTCTCTATGAACATAAATTACATGTTTGACTATACCACCATCCTTTTAAATGATCGTCGCATGTAATCAAGATCCGTACAGTAGGTACCAATAATTAGTAAGCGTTGTTTGACATAACAACAAAGTAGGCACGCAGGTGCGCCGCCAACGTGGAACAATGATTCAAAACTGATTCACATATTGATAAACATACATTTCGCATTTGTCACAACAATGCCCGACTTCACCACCATATGTCCACCTATAGACGCCTACTGTCATACTAGTATAAATTGGAGAGGAATGGCGGCCTTTTGCGAGGCCGTCATGAGGGTAAAAGAAGCGGCGGAGAGGGAGAGGCACATCGCCAATCCCCGCAACCCTCGGCGCCGCCGCAGAACAAGGCGGCTCGGGAGAAGGGAGCAGTTCGCGCAGGACTCACAGCGCGACGAGCTCCCCTCCTGACACAGGCTGGGAGGGTGACGTTGAGGGCGTCCCCGTCCAGTACAGAGAGGAGGCGAGGGGTTTAAATCCCCCTCCACGAGAGGAGGCCTGCCCAAAGGCCAACGCCCGCCGAGCCGTCGGAAGTATTCGGATTCCCAGGCTCGGCGAAGGCGAAGAGAGGGTAGTGCTGGCACCCCGGTGGTTTTAGTCGGGGCAGGTCCGACACACCGGGGGAAGTGGCCCTCACCACTTCCCCTGACGGTCCGTAGGGATTTCCACCCGGATAACAAAAAAAAATACTAGTATAAATAATTCTTCGTCTCGCCCGGTCCAGTTGTAATGGCCTATCCCGGCTATCAGCCTATTGTGCAGCCGAAACCAAACATGATAAGCACAAATTTCGCCATATATTTAAGTCTTGGTACTATTCTGATGTTAGACGACAGAAAACCATAGTTATCTATATAGTTCCTCGAATTATCGGACCGAAATGGCTGAGACTTGGACACATACTCGTCTACCACAGCATAGATGTGTAAAGACCGTTATAATGCGTGACAAAAATGTGCTTAGAACCGCTGCATTGTTTCTGTTCTGTAAAGGTGTAAATTATGAAGATGCGCCAACGACCAACGACGATGGAGCTCACGTAAAATGGTGCTGGAGTTGCCTGAATGAATAGTCCTTCAGAGCACTTCACATTGTACAAACAGTAGTAAACACAGAGACGCGACTACGCTGGGAGGTTTCAGAGGATAAGACAGGGTCAGCATACGCTCACACATTGACGGGCGTGGGTCAGCAAGCGGCGGGACCTAGTCTGAAGGATCGGACAGAGAACTCTCCCTACTGGCAGAAGAGTCGGCAATGCTAGAGGGACGTGGCGTCCCCATCTATGAGGATGTCATGTCCTAGGAGGTCGCAGAGCGGGAGCAAGCAGAGAGCCGATCCCATTCGGAGAATATGCCTAGATGTTGGAAACCGCTCCAGGGTATTTGTTCTAGCTGATCGGTTGATGCCTTTAGGTTTATGGCCGCTCAGCTGCAGACGGGACGGTCCTATGAGCATTTTCCTCAAATAAAAAAAAAGGTTAAGGTAAAGCCGGCTATAATGACTTACCGGGCAGTAGACATGAACAAGTCTACAACTCGGAAGAGGTGGAGGAGATGCGTATGTTTCCTGCATGCTTCCTGATAGAAGGGTCTTCAAGGGTGGGCATTATATGTTAAACCCAAAACTTGTTGGAAGAGTATGGACCCCCAGGCTCAGCTGGCAGCGACTTGAGGTTCTTAGTCAGTCTGGCACATCAGGACCACTGAGCTCACTGACTTCCTGACGGTCCTATGCAGGATTATCCCTCAAGTTACTAAAAAAGATGAGATTTAGCTCGAAAGTTTGCAGTTTAGCCCGTGTGGGTCGTACGGAAAGATCTTCGTTCTCAACAGCTTTGAGAGTATTTATCGACTATGATTAAAATTCTTAGACAGTATCGCGAAAGCAATGTACCAAATAAACATGCACATTAATAGGCTCAGCGTTACGACGATAAATCTAACCATTCCGAAAATTAGGGGCCAAGAGTCTACAAAGAATTCACGCGACGCCGCCGCGCTACGCTGACAGCCAGTGCTGCCAACAAATAAAAAAAATATACCCCTAAAATTTTTGTACAGAAATTCTTGTAAGCTTAATCCCAAGTACCAGAAACGCAACGATATTAGACTTTAATTAATGCATACTATATATTTTACTATATTATATACTATTACTACTACATTACATACTATATTATATAATCATTAATTAATCAAAAATTTATGACGTATTAGTTTATAAGCGTCTTAATTTAAGGAGCGTTACTGCAACAGAGCATAAGTCGTAAAACATGCCCATTGAGTTGGTATTTTATTAAAATATAAATGTGTATTTACAAAGATTTATTCGGTTATTTCATAAAATATAATTTAACTAAGTAGAAAACATTGTTTATTCATATCTTATACAAGCTTATCATCAAAACTAATAGTATTATCAACAATAATCTATAATATGTATGAAAACACTTTTTTTTTAAATTAACTAATTGTGCTAACAATCACACGTGGCAAGGTCACTACGCCGAGTCGGGTTAAAAAAAAAATCTTAAAACTATTGTGGACGTCGCACCGAGACACTTTGCTATTCCCTCTGTCCAACCAACGTCCGCCCAGTTTCTCGCGATAATTGGGAATTAATTCGACGCAGCGCATAATATAGTACTACGATTTTACTTCTGTCCGTCAACAATATTCTCCTTCGAATCATAGAAATCAGGTGAAGGATGTAACGTGTAAGCTATCACAGTAATAGTTCTACGTGAAGTGTGTAAACACCCTGAGGGGTGAAACCTTCTAAGTTGGCATCACTGGATGGCGTCCGCGACGGGACAATCGCAACCGGTAAACCACGGCATCTCGCGCGTGTGTACCCAACGCGCCCCGGGCACGGCAGCGCAGACATTACGTATTCCGCACGTTTGCAAACCTAGCGGGCCAATGACGACTCACTCGACTACATTACACTCGTAAACGTCTTGTTATTCGCAATAACAAACACTACATTTCTTGTACTTTTCGTCAGTGAAGGAAAACAGCAAGAAAAACCCGCCCGTCATCTAACAAAAATATCAACTGTACTAGTGCTATATGAAAAGCAATCAATTTTTCGAAAAGTGCACAAGTCCAAAAAGCATCATATTTTTTTTTTTTTTTTTATAACTTATAGGCGAACGCTTGACCTCAATCACACCTGGTGGAAGGTGAAGATGAGTCCGATGATGAACCACGTCCGCCTTCTAACAAATGCCTATTCACTCTTCTTTTAAAGACTCCCAGGTCATAAGATCGCGGAAATATGGCTGCTGGTAGCATATTCCACTCCTTAGCTGTTCGCATGATGAATGTAGAAGCGAATCTTCTCGTGCGGACATAAGGAACATCCACCACATACGGATGGTATCCGACACGATGTCTTGTGGTTTTGTGGTGGAATGGGGCTGGTGGAATCAAAGAATGTAGTTCCTGAGAACACTCTCCACCGTGCAACCGGTAAAAGACCGCGAGGCAGGCAACTCTACGTCGATGCTCTCGATGATATTGTCTCTCTTGCGCCTGCCGCGTTTCAGGATCAGCTTGTGTATTTCTAGGTGTTCATATAACTGAAGACCTTCAGTCGTTGTATATGTGAGTCATCATGGCGATGGCAACTGCCAATGAATTTGTTCCTAGGTAGTCGGTGCCGTTCTTAGACTATACTGTGCTTTCTACTACTAGTTCACGTTGCACTAATATAGCACTGCACTATGTCTATATTTTCCCACTAGCCCCAGTGATGATAGATCTGGGGAGATCAACTCCAGATAACGCCTTTGCCAAAAAAGGCTTTGCTAAATAAAATCACGACGAAAGTTCTAGGCGTTATATTATATTTTAAAAAAATCACATATATTTATGAACAAGTGAAATTCAGGCTAAGACGCTACTTTGACTTTGCTTAGATTTAGCCCAGAAATTAAATTCGTCATCGTAAAAAAACCGAATAGACAAGCTGATTTTATAGACGAGGGAGATATTTCAGGATACAATAATTAATTTATACCTTCCTGCAACTAATGAAAATGTAAAGGGTTGTATTCACTAACAAATAGCAAAGAGAATTTGTTAAACAAATGAGAATTGATCCGTAAAAAGTGTGGACACCGTAGTGCGTGTTGCGCATGATTGAGAATGGTAAGTAGATATAGTTCCTTTAACGTAACAGATAAACAGATAATGTCTCGCTTTCAATTTGTAATTTATCCTGGCTTGGGGCAGGCAAAATACCTACTTAATAATTAGTTGTTATTCATTAATTCATGTGTGTGATTGTCCCTAAACATATTGACTTCATTAATTTGTTTTAAAGGAAATATTAAGATATTACAATTTTTACATATTTTCAATTAGAATCGGATGCTAAATATCACCCTCTTCTATAAAATCATCCGATATAATAGATATTTCAGTAAAGGCTAATACATAGATGGGCAAAGTGTAATCAGATTAATGAAAATGATTACGATTACATTTTACGTTTTTTACCATTAATATGACTGCATTTTGCTCATTTATATTTTAAACACTACAGAATCCCAGATTGTATACACATTTATTATTTCTTAATGTTTTAAATGGATTTAATCATGATTACAGAGCAAGAAAATAAAAATTACGACTACATTTTGTAATCGTTAATGATTAATCAGATTACATTTTGCCCATCTCTGGGCTAATATAAGTATTTATACAGCAAAGTTTATGTCAAGAAAATCAGTGAATTATAGTTTACTTTGATATTAATTAAATAACAAAGTTGTAATGTTCGAGCAAAGGCTAAGCAAAGCCGGAATAGCGTCTATAAATCTTAGCTTTGATGTCGTACAAATGCTAAGAAATGCCTACATTGGAACATTACATCGCCATTAAGCCTGCTCAGTCCACTGCTGAACACAGACCTCTCCTAACAAGCGCAATTGTGGCTGATCTTTGGTTCTTTTCATCCAATTTACTCCGGCCACCATTCGTAAGTCCTCGCTTCACCTTAGTGGTTGGACGCCCCACGCTACATTTGCCAATTCGCGGTATCTATTCAATAACCTGCTGCTCCGACCATCATTTCAGAATCTTAGAAAAATAGCATAAAAACAAACACGTGTAGGAAGAGAGGATGAATGATGAATGAATTTAAAAAAAACGTACAATACAAATGTGATTAAAAATATGAACCAAGATCGACCGAGAATTACCTAGAGAGACCGAATAAAGAGAATTCTGATGGATGCAGAGTCAAAAATACGCGGGATCGGTGAAAATTTATAAAACAATTAATTAATGTTAAGAAAGGGATAGAAGCTAGCGAATCTATTAGGAAGAGACGTTCCATTTATTCTGCCTACTCCAATAGAGAATCGGAGAGATGATAAATACAAAAAAGAAGTAAACTTAGGTATCACATAATCTTATGGCTATAACATCGAATATTATGTAATAAGAATAAGGAATCATGACACCAAACAACAAAGGTCAAATCGCAAACACATCCCTTGATAAACGAACAAAAATGGCGTATCAAGTGATACAGGGGAAACCGGTTGTGATAACGACCGAACACCTGACGAAGAAGCTATAAAACAAATCGATATAAAATCAAAACTACTTTAAATTAACAACATTTGCATTCAAATGTATTCATCATCCGTTAATTAAACAGAAACGCATTATCGTTTACCGCGACGCGGTCTCCTATCAAAGAACACGTTTACCACCCCAACGGTTATAGGTTTTCCGGGAAATATAAAAGAAAGAAGGACAAGGTTGATCAAGATAGAAAACTATAAAAGAAAACACCCTGCTCTGTGATGATGCGCCAAAGGGAAGTGAACTCAGCATATGCTAGGTGATCAGTTGACCTACCCAGCGCTGATTTACAGCCAACTGCCAAATTATCCTGCTAATTCGCTCAAATTCAGATCAAACGGAAAAAACCAAATAGGAGCGCAGTAGCAAATAGGATCTTCCGCAATTTTAACATAAAACAAGAGGAGCGCTTTCGCCCCGCCGCACTTAAACGACTAAATCAAATAAGAATATTCGCTAATAAATCAGCTTTTAATTATAAACCGACCGTAATATAATATTAATCATAATAAACAGGTCATGTGTATTTATAATACGCCAAAGGACACCGCGCGTTCGCAAAACACATAAAAACATAACCGAGCGAACAGATCGTTAAAGAAATATTATTTACAATGTAAACAAAACGCATGCATCCGTAACCAAATAAACACGCGCCTCGCCGTTTTATATCAACCGTCGCGTCTGTACACAAACGTTGATTTCATCAGAGTCGACATGACATGCCGTGCCGTCAAAATTAACTGCAGAATCACATAATAAATCTCCACACTTCCTGCCGATAAAACGGAACGACGTGTACGGAGAACGTTAAAGCGGACACAAAAAAACCTATCGGATAGTTACGAAGCGCTCCAAATTAAATTAAGCGCAATAAATTGTACAATCAATCAGAGATTAACTTAATAAATGAAGTACCTCGTAAAGTTAAATGAAAGTTTGACGGCTATTAATCACAGCGAGCGGCAAACGCGCGCCCGCCTCTCGGTTTCTATGAGGGAAAAAAGTCACTTGCGCACTTCATATCGTGTACCTATATTTTGAAAAAAGCTTTTTCCTTGGCATCGTTCAAGTTAGCGATAAGGAAACAGCCCAGTTAGAATTAACTTAGGCACTGTTATCTGATTAGTAGATAAAATTGTTTAATATTGGCTGTTTTCATGCTAGAGGGTTGTGTATTTGAGTTAAATTGGAGACCGTTTTTTATCCTGATTCGGCGCAGTGATCACACCCGCAGTGACTATAAGGATTTTCCGCTTTTTAACAAAATGTACGAACGTTGTTACCTCTGATTTTAAAAATTCAATATATATTTTTTTCTTATCTTATAATGTTATTTTGAATATCCTCTCCTCCGTGGAATCCAATTACAAAGTTTTCCACAGACAGGTTTCACCACTAATTTTTGAGACCTAGGTTTAGAAAATTCAGATTTTTTCTAAATCTAATTGGAATTTTGTATAACTCCAATTAGTTTTATCAATAAAATATATTTTCTTTTATTGAATTGAATTGCAACTATTCTATGAGAAATAATATGGGTTACCTAATAAGATAAGTATTTTTTACCACGTCCTACAAATGGGACGCATCACTGGCGAAAGGTTAAATTACAACAAAATGAGGTTTAAGCACTATAGAAATACGATCTCCATTGAACGCGGAACGAATACCTAGGCGCATCTTTTACTCGACCGAATTTCTATTTAGAATTTCAGCCTACGCATCATTTTTCATCCAATTAGATATTATTTATGAGCTTATTGAATCTTTTGTTCTCAAAATCATGTGAACAATGATTCGGAACGGTTGAATGATGTTTGAACTATTCTTGGAGATGAACATTTTGTATTTTCCTTTCGTGTGGGCTGTTGTATATAACTGTTTCAACTTACAGGCAGTTCGGAACGAAATTTGATACTGAATTTCTAGAAAATCTTCGTATAAGATTTTATCCAAAAGATATTCTATTTAGCTGTGTTGGCCTAGTCGGTAAGATACCGATACGCATACATAGAAATGCGTATATTCATAGGTTCGAATCCCGGAATGTATTTATGGGTTTTCCAGATTAAGATTCAATTTAGGTACTAACCTAACTAACTCACATCTTGGCTGTGACTAATAAGTTCTCTAAATTTTTTTTTGCCGCGTCGTCGTGTGTTTGGAATGGACTTCCGACGAGCTTTTCCACCTTCCTTTGATATGGGATCCTTTAAGCCAGGGGTCGGCAACCCGCGGCCCGTAAGGCACTATGGTGCGGCCCGCACAAGTAAGAGCCGTTCCACAGATAATTAAAAAAAACCGTAGGCAATAAATTAAAAATACTTATAGAAATAAGTTTCTATTTCATTGTTTTGTGTGCGCGGAAGCCGGAAATTCAGTTCAAGTGATTGCAGTCAGTAAAATGAGAGTAACAATAAATATGGATAAAAATGCAAAAATAGTTTTATCTAAAAAATTGTGTTTATTAGATGAAATGTGGCCCGCATCAATATACTCATAATATTTGCGGCCCTTATATAGCAAAAGGTTGCCGACCCATGGTTAAACCATGGGTCGGTCTTGTAAAAAAATCTTTCCACACGAAGTATTTCATTAAACACTTCTATACCCTAACACTTCCACGGTCTTATAGAGCCTGCTACAGTAGCAATCGCGTAGTTATACAAGACAATAATGCTATAAATATCAAATGTTAGAGTATTAAAACAATCAAGTGCAAGTCTGCACGATGGGCAATAAAACTTTATGCTTTCTCAATGAACGTGACCCCTGATGACGTCAATGCGATACTCCTCCTGCTGTACATTCAATTAGCATAATATAACACTATCATGGACAATTTTAACTTAATATAACTCTAGGATTCAAGCTGGTGAGAATTCAAAGATTCAAATAATTCAACAAGCAATTAACACATACTCACGTAACATTTTTGATTAAAAAGGCATCATAACTAGTTATAAATACTCAGCACTATTTATTCCTATTTAATTTCAATCAAATAAACTAATTAAAATAATAATACTTTTGCGTTACTTTGGTGAGAGTTGAGATTTCTGCGCCACAGATCATGGTAAGCAAACAATCTGGTTAAGGAAAGGGGACTAGGGTTGGCCATAGAAGAATCGTTTTTCAGTCCAAATAACCGATTTTTTCATTCATATGTAGTACTGAATCGATTCGGTTAAACAATACTTAAACCTACATCAGAAACAACAACTTTCTTTTGTTTAAAGATTTAGTGAAAACTATGACCGGTGGTCGGGGGTGTGGTTTTAGGAAGACACGAATTTGGCGTTTTACAGTTTATCTGCACTTTAAGGCACACCGAACTGCGACGTACACGCACGTACTCCCGCCTTGGGTCTCGGTAGTCGACTAACTTACAAGCGTCCCGTGCGCGCGCGCATCCTCTTACCCCGCACGTCTCGTAACACCCTAACGACCCTTAGGGCGGCAACTGCGTATTGGGTTACGTCTACATGCTATAAAACTATAAAATTATTCAGAGGTAAATGTAATTAAATATATGAAAATAAAGGTTAGTTTCGAATGCCGGCACGTACCTCTGTGTTTTGAAAGATTACGTACGGATTTAGGCGGTATATGCTCACCGGTGCAAAAAGACATCGTGAGGAACCCACATGGCATCTGATAGAAATGTCACGTGTAAGTGCCCTGAGGATGGCGATCAGCTGCGCTACTGGTTTTGTTGGGCACGACAAATAACCGCAAAGTGGATACAGCCTCTAATCTATCTCCGCTCACCTCGTACAGGATATAGCGAGTCGATATATTACTGTTACTATAAACAATAATTTTTTACTTATTAATTACTCAACACTGTTTTTTTCTGTAATGCTTAGACATTAAGCACCGGGAACTATTTATATGATTTATAATTTTTATGCGACAATTTTTTTTAAGAAATACGACTCCAGTAAACGTCTTTTTTTTATGAATGGAATGGTTGTGAAAATGTTAATTACTGGATTCCCTTAACTAAGGAAATCTCTGTATTTAATAATAAATGTTATTATGTTGCCTTTCTTGTTGTCTATAAATTTATTTATATTTATAACAAAAGGTCGAAAAAAAAACGATTTTTTTTAAAATCAGCCTTTTAGACCTAGATAAATTTGTCGATTTAAAAATCAATATTTTTTGAGAATAGCCGTACTTAGTCACTGGTCTTGGGGCATTGTGGAACACCCTTAGACCTGTGAACGTCTCCTAACTTGCCGAATGCGAAGTTTATGGCAGGCGAGAGTTACAAAAAGGAAACAAACCGCGACGCCACGTCGAGTTTGTTTATTATCTCTGGCGATGTTTACTGTTGCGTGCGGCACAGGGCGCCGCGCCGGCCGGTCGCCCGCTCCTTTGGATTATTCATAAGGAGCACGGGTGCGCGGGTGCGCGGGTGCGCGGGTGTCCGGCTAGAGGCGCACCGTGGAAGCCTAGCCATTACCTCGACACAGTGCATACAGTCCACCCAATGAACACCAATGAATACCCAATGAACCGAGGACACAACTATCACCGCTTATCAAAACACTCGTCGCGACCGTCCATTTTATTAGAAACCTACGCCAATAATAAATTATTATTGATATAGGTCAGGTTAATCGGATAAAGGGGTTTTGCTGGTTTGAGAATTACAGACGCTATCATTAGACATCATATCATAATAACGACTGTTTTTCAAATCGTCTTAAACGAAACGAGTTTCGTGTCCGGATCACACGTCTGAGGAAGACTGGAAAAACATTCTGATAATTAATATCGACGCATGACACTTCGTATAAACAGTGGCGGAGAGTTTTTTGAAAATATGTAATTACAACATTTGACTCCGTAACATAACATTTTCTTTTTAGTTAGTTTAGTTTTTCTTTTTAGACAAAAAGTGTCACGTATGTCCTGCATTATATATTAGTCATAAAGAAAAAAATTTCATTGTTAATGCATACTTCAGTGTTATGTATATAAACCTTTTAAAATTACTTTATTTTATTATGTATCGGTCATTTTATTATTATTTTTTTTTTTATTTTTTTATTTAGGGGCTTTTATTCACACGAATATATCAGCCCCATTGTACCCTAACCTATATCCTTACATCCTAGGGGAGTCGCAGATGAGCAAGCGTCACCATCTGGCACAGCATTCTGACTTCACTGGACAAAGGATTGGCCAAAATGCCGCGCCATGCTCCAATATTTTGTCTGTTAATTTTCAACTTGCTCATCAGCGACTCCCTTTGTGTCTCGTTCCGGGCACACTCCATCAGCAAGTGATGCACATCTTCAATTTTTCCACATGTGTCACAATTGGGTGACTCGGTTTTCCTCATGAGATATGCAAAACTTGCTGTTGGATAATGTCCAGAACGGAGCCTTAAACACAGTTTTACATCTTTTCTGCTTAGTTTAGCTTCGCTGAACCAGGGGACATGAAGAGGCTGACTAACGATTGTTTTGTACCAAATACCTTTTTCTTTACATCTTTTATTAAAAAATTCTTTCCAGTTATCATAACAAATTTTCCTGAACAAACTTAAAATTTCCCAATAATTAATTTTCACTTCTTTTGAAACACCCTGTATTGCTGCTAATTTTGCACATTTGTCAGCCTCTTCATTTCCCCTATGTATCGGTCATGTAATACTATTTGTAACCAGACTTTTGCTATATCGATTGTTTGCTTGATGTTCCGGACTAGCCTGCCACTTAATTCAGTTGAACATGACTCGAAACGAATAGTTAGGAATTAGAAATCATGTACACGGGAGCCACGACCCGACCGGTAAGGCATACACGGAGCACGAAAAAAATCCCACCTAAGCTGCCCAATAAGGAGGCCCGTACGTGCTCGGACACTGACGCTCGCGATTATATCACGGCCCGCAAACGAGGTCACATGAGAATGCAGCAGCAACTATAATGCTTCGCGACTGCTTTTTTTTAAAGACCCCGACATGGAAGCTACGGGATCCTTTAATAGTAGCGAACGATGTAAATGACTATGAAGTTTTTTGCATCGTTCTAAAGTAATTCTATCTAAACCTTGTTTAAGAGACAAGAATGGTATAACTTGTTGTACAAAAATAGCTTAAGATTGACAACATTAATATAAGACAATTAGCGCTTGATAATATGGAGTGAGAGGACGTTAGCAGAGTAGATACATTAACTTTGAAAGAAGATACATGATAAGCCAGAAGGTGCGGAAATTATAATTTAGTTATCAATATATTATTAGGTTTATAACTTTGTGGGCAAATTATAAATAAACTCGCTATAAAACAATTTTAAATTCCATATTGTCTATTTAAAGACTAATTATGTAGAATAAATAACTGTGAGTCATTATCAGTGGAAAACCTTTGTTGAATAAAAATCATAAACCATGTGAAAATATTCGACGTCTCACAAACCGAATGCCAATAACTACGCGTGTTACGCGTGTGTGTATAATATATAATAACAAAACGGATTATAAAAACAAAACTATAACTGCCAATCTTTCTTAGAAAGAATATAATGGACTAAACAATAATATTAGTAAGGGCAAAGTAGCAGGAACAAAATGTAGATCGACGACAGCTAATGTATTTATTTTGCTTGTATATTTAGTGTATAATATGGAGACAAGGTGAATTTTTGTCGAACATCCAGTGTCTCTTCATTTGGATGCTGTAATTTAGCAATTAAGTTCACATAACAAAGATATTATACTGCGAACATTTGAATCTATCGTGCCTTTGGATGAAGTGCTCATTTCCTTCTATGAAATAAGTTAATAAACGTTTGCAGTTTCTTGAAAGGAATTTCCACGAATATATATTTTTTTCGACGTGACATATTGTTGTTAGCCTGGGAGGGCCTTTACAATTTCACTTACATTGTGGGTTGGGTGGCAACGAAAGAGCACCCCTGTGAAACAGCCTAGCGGTGACCTGCTACCGTTTTGCATGCGACTATCTTGAGAAGAAACGCCGAAAGAAACTCAGGCTACGTCGGAATGAGACTGTGTTCCCGTGTGTCAACGCACCGGTTAGCTGTCGACTGAACTACCTTCCTCGATATGAAACTAGTGCGTTTTGTATGTCCTTCAGAGTGATCTGGATCGTCGGGATCCAACTGGAACGAATATATCCGATTACATTTTTCTTAGAGTCTAGTGCTCAAAAGGCTAAGTAAAATCTATTTGTCAGAGGTTCAGCTGAGAACAGCCATAAAAATTAATTTTCAAAGTGCAAGCAGAAAAAAGTTTACATAGCATCTATATACATCACCAAATAAGCAGCGTGAAAAGGTTAAAAAATGTATCAATTAAAATACAATACTAATGCTAATAATACATAAACCGATTGTGAAATTGGTACTTGCAGGAATTTAATCAATTTCAGATCGAACACCTCTCGAGTACTACATCATTCGAAGTCAGAGAAGATTAGTAAAGAGCATTAAAGAGAATAATGGCTAACCCCGTGGCGACTGTGGTCGTCCAAAACCCGTCCCAAGGAGTCGCTCGACCCATAAACGAAATATGTAACCGGTTATTGTTATCGATGGCGAGGCTCGATAGGGAACGCGGCGCCAACCGCGGCCGCCGGAATAATTGGGCGCCACGGGATTTCACACCACGCGCTCCGTGACCCTGCGGCTGCAGACCATGATTTACATTCGAATGGGGGTCAAAACAATCTCGCCCTCCACGAATCAATTTTAAGACAACAAGTGAAATGTAAGCACCGCCCTATTGCTATGTAAACGTAATTGACTACCTTTCAGAATCAATATGTTGCGTAGAAATATACTGGAGATACAGCAAATGCTTATGTTGATGTGTTGAATAAGTGAAATTTAATCAATTCTAATGATAAAATTATTTATAACCATACACTTAGACGCTGAGCTTAAATATGCAGTAAAACGTTGCGTCAAATCATCAGAAATAATTTAAATGTCTGTTTAAACGTTCTTAAAAATTTAATAAATCACCAGTATTTAATGACATTGCTCTAACTAGAAAAACTGACAAGATGAAATTTTAAAAATGCAGTTAGAATTGAAATCTTCTTAAATTGAATATGAACCTGAAGATGAAAATATCCCGCCGCGAGAGGTACACCGGCAAACAACGAAATCTACTAAAACGCCAACGACGAGGAACACGGCCGTAATGCGATCCAAAGTAGAAAATCTTGTAAAGAAACTGACACGAATATTTACGAGGACAAAGACTTGTGAGGAGATCCACTCTGCTTGCCGACCGCATGTTTATCGAGGCAATGATGCGACACGCCATTTGAAGATATTCGAGATAAATGCGTGGGATTGTGTTACAGCTTACAACATCATCTAGATTAATCCCAACGTTTAGGAAAGAAATAAATTAATCGCAGATCATCAATTTATGCAAAATACGACGATAAAATGATATTTAATCCATAGGTTAAATATTGAAAGAAACTGCTTTCCGGACCACTTACTAGATCAAATAAACAGTTTTTGACAAAAGGTCTTCCTTACTACTAGGAAATATAATGTATTCTACTGGTAGTTAGTTGCCAAGAGAAATTTCAAGAGCGACGAATATAAAAGAGAATAAAGTTTTTCTGCCCAATTGAATCCTGATTTTTTTTTATCCTGACGAGACAGTGACCACACCACGCATGATGGTAAGTAAACCTACGACACAGTAAAAAAGATATCGTTAGAAATAATCAAACATTAGCCACATCTATAGCTGCTACATCTACAGCGTATAGCTTTTACGATATGATTAATTTAACGTGCATTTAAATAATGATCTTCCTTCTACCTACAGGAACAAATTATATGACCAATTAAAATACTTTTGTATGTTTTACCGTTTGTGCAATGTTGAGTGCTCTGTAAAACTATTCAACCTGATATCTCCAGCGCCATTTCAAACGCACCCCATTCGCCGTTTGGATGTCGACGCACTCCCACACGCCAAAGCCTTAGAGAACCACAACAATGCAGCGGTTCCCTTGAATCTTAACTGGGGTGTCGGATACAGCTTTTCCCTCATAGCTATGACATGGGATTCTTCCAGAGGGCAATGAAGAATGTCCTTCTTGGTCGACAACATAATAACAATGCTCTTTTTGTTGTAGAAGTCCGTGCTCGATGCTAATCAGGTTCCTCAGGTGAATCGTCAGCCTGTGTGCTGACAAAAGATACATATAAAATATAAAATTTAATTGTGTGCGTAAATTTTTTCATGTAAAAATTTAGTGTAAACGATACTTTTTACATATCTATACTAATATTATAAAGCTGAAGAGTTTGTTTGTTTGTTTGTTTGAACGCGCTAATCTCAGGAACTACTTGTTCGAATTGAAAAATTCTTTTTGAGTTAAATAGACCATTTATTGAGGAAGGCTTTAGGCTATATATCATCACGATGCAATTATTAATAGCGAAGAAATAATGGAAAATGTGAAAAAAACGGGGAAAATTATTCATCCTTGAGGGCTTCCATTGCGTGCGCTGCAAAAACGGTTCAAGATACCAAAAATATATGTAAGAAACAATTATTTCTCTTGAAATGATCTAAAAAAATGTCCGCGACAGTATATGTCTATCTTTTAAGATTAATTCACTAGAACCGTTTTTATGGTAAACAAATTTGGTCGAAATTAATGCATTATTTGTTAAGAGTTGTATCAACGTAATAATATTAATCTTTATCCAAATAAATGTGTTGTTGATTAAGTGTATTTAATTGTGAACAAAATTGTCTTTGACATCACTTAATTTCAATGAACATCTTAGAAGATATTACAAAACCTTACATAGCAAAACAACGTTTGCCGGATCAGCTAGTATTAAATGTCGCGAAAGGATTGCATTGTCCCATTAACAAAGTTCATTGAACCGGCGCAGACGTCGCGGAATCCCGCTGGTGCGTATTTCGGTCCATGTCCGAACGGATGCTACTGGGCTTCCTCGCCACTAAATCCACATAACATATAAATAGCCAGACGTTTTCATACCGCCGCCGGCGTGGTTCACTTGAGGCGGAATGTTACGCCATCGGCGAATGATAGAATGGCCCTTCATTCAACAAATTATTCAAGCCCTTAAGAATCCTATAATGTTTATTATCATTTTTCTCCTGGAGCCAGGAAGAATTACTGTAATGTTTATTTGTCAAAATGCCAAAGGACTCTCAAACGGTTAAAAGGCACTTGATACAATGTAACTAGATTTACTTTTTAACATTTAACAAGAAACGGGCAAGTTGAGCGGCGGTAGTGCGTATGCTAAAATGTATCTCAGTTCAAAGAAACTGGCGATAGTTTAACATTCATGGGAACCAGTTTACTGCCCTTTACAAAGAATATTTTAAGAGGCGGCGTTTAATGTTCAATTTTAAATCGGAGTCGTACAATTGTAGACACATTCCTGCTAAATCTCCTGCGTACCAAGAAAACCGATTTCTTTACAAACCAGCTTCTTTCAATGACTACTCACTAGTGCGAATATGTACTGAGTTTATTAAACGTTTTATAAACTCTTAAAAAAACTGTAGTACCTGGACATCTGTATCAACTTTGCGATTATATTTAGTATCCAACGTGACCTCCTGGTGCTGGTCACGAGTGCAGCTGATCATCGTTCTCACAGCACATTACATTACATTACACAGGACATCTCTATAAGATACCATGCGGGTTTCCTCACAATGATTTCCTTCACCGCTGAGTATGTGATGCCTCAGCGCGTACTCAAGCTGGAAAAGGTAATTCGGGGGAAAATCCTGCATATGACCATCAGGCCCACTGAGGGAAGCGACCTTAGTGTGTCAGACTCCTACTGGCTAGTAACTCCCGAAGTGTCCTTCCAACCACTCCACTGAGTCCTAACCTAAACTAATCTTATATGGACAAATATAATTAAGAAGTCGTTATATTTTATCAGACTAGTTGTCATTGCAGAAGAAAAATTAATTGCAACAATTATAGAGCCACACTGAATCGAAACCAGTAAAGATATAAACCGATAAGACTGATATCATCGGTTTTCAAAGCAACTCATCCCAAAGCCCTAAATGCCACGAGCTTTTTGCTTTTAACCAGGGTTGTCACGGTAAACAATTTATTATCATTTAAGCTTCTATTTTTAAACACTATTTTGACTTTATTTAGCCTTTACTTAAACATTAAAAATCTTATTATTCAACTAATATCAAAGTATATAATAACACACCGATTTCGTCAAGTTAGACTAGACTCTGCTAATACTTAGGCTAGACTCAAGTTCTTATTATATTCAATTTTTTTTAAAGACGAACCTATACCATAAATAGCGTATATAAATTTCAGCCTTTGTTTCGTACCTTATAGGATCTATGATTTCCCCAACATCACATAGTCTTAGAGTATCCTGAACAGAGAGCGATGGTTTTTCATGCAGGATCAACTGCACCTATTGTATAAGGCAGAGGTCAGGCCCTGCAGGGAATACTGCTCGCATCTCTGGGATGGTTCTGTTCAGTACTTATTTGACGCCCTGGATTGGTTACAACGGACGGCTGTCCGCGTAGTGCATGATCCAGATGTTACTCAGCATCTCTAACCGCTTCAGTTGCGCAGAGATACTGGCTCACTAAGCGTTTTCTACCGTCTGTATCACGGCGAGTGTTCTTAAGAGTCATTTAACCTTGTTCCGCACTCTCTCTTCAATATAAGAACCACGCGGGTGGATTTGCAAAGTCACAGCTATATGGCTACATGGACTTTCGACGAGTGTGTTCCCATCGTCCTAGATTGGGTACTTTAAACGAAGTGTAAAAAGATATTTGTATAGGCCGGTATGATCAATGCGACTATCGATTGTTTTTCTTTAATGTTGCTAGTTGTGGTGGTTTTTGGACTGTACCATGCTTACCATCAGGCGTGGTGTGGTGTGTGGAATCAGCATATAAATATATGTTGCTGAATTATTTTGTCGATAGTTATCATCTCTTTGTATTGTTATTAAATCAGCTACATTCGCAACGAATATTATTTATTTCCAATGTTGCAACTATAAATTAACTTTGAATATGAGTATGACGCTACCATTGACCAATGGTGGTGCCATTACCCCTCGCGGTCATGTACCCATCGTCACCTAAAAACCGTACCGTATATTCAATGTGTACGTTGCTTATATCAAAAGTATCCGTAATAAATTAAATTATCACAATCCGCATACATGAATAATGACATCATAGTAACGATAGAGTAGTGTGAAAACTTTTTTATTATCTCCGTTTCGCACGTGACAACCCTCTGTAAAAGCAAGACGGCACTATTATTACACCTACGATCCAGACGGACGCTAATTAAAAGGATTTTGTAAGCTGTCAACGCGAGATATAAACCATCGCTTTGATGTCACCGCGGACGGTTTGATCTTGGGAGATCTCTCCAGTTTTATAAACATTTAACTTTCTGTAATGGTGTCAGAAGTGGTTTATCTAGTTAAATCAGATTCGAATAAATTACATCTACTTGTATGATACCCTTTAGGTTATATGGAATGTGAATAAAACCTATGCCTTTCCCCTTTGTCCACTAATGGCACGACAATGGCTTTTCGGAGTTATCCGTCTTTACCAATACTGCAGTGTAAATAATCACTTCAAAGAAAATGATCAATTGTATTGATACTTTTTGCGTTGCCTGACATGCAAGACGTAAGTATAGGTGAAACAGAGTTGTCCCGCTCATAAAAATAAGATTAACTGTATACTCTCAGGAAAACTAATAATTGACTTGAAGATTTTTAAACTACTTTCATATCAGTCATGAAACATTTCAACACTGAGAATTTATAACGAAAATTTAAGAACAGAGCTCGTATTTTATTGATAGTGGCTGTAGCACCTAAAAAACTGCTAAAGTAACGTTAAGATATGTCATATTTAAGAAAGAACATTTTTAAAATAAACGTGTGTAGTTTACGAACAACATAGTAGCTCCTGCCCGGGAGTTCGTTTGCTCTGAACATCAATTCAGTTACATTCACACACATGATAATAAATAGAGTGTAAAAATTTACCGTCCCAGGAAAGTTGGCCAATACTAGGATTCGAACCCAGGTCAGTGTCACTACAAACTAAGATATCAGTCTGTGCAGAAGGAATAAAGTAATTATCTTGATTTATTTGTCGTGAAGTACCTAAATGACCACACATGAATATTCGGTGAACGGTTGTTTTTTATTTTCCATAAAGAACCAGGAATTCCCATATACAAATCTGTTATATATTAAGTCGTTCTTATTTACATTATATTTAATTTAAAAAGGGCATCCGCATGGTATTCTTTTCACTAGCCTGAGAAGAATTTGGACCAGTATCATTATCAAACCTATAGGCCAATGTGTCTATGTAATATATATATGTGAAGTAGTGACACGCATAACATATATGGACAGCGTAGGCAGAATTCGGGTATTTAATTAGAATATTATATTATCATAGTAAATATTATATTGCTTTCAAAGGAAAGATAATGCAGATGGATAGAAAATATAGAATAGATATGACCATTAATTGTTTCATTTTTTGCTTAACTTTAAGCAATTTATTTCAGAATTAGTTAACGTCAGGGCATGCAATGCTTTCATGCATCTATGGAATGAACGCTACTGATGTTATGACCTATGTTCAGAAGTGATTTAAAGTAAAGAAAGAAAAGAAGAAAGAAAGAAAACGTTTTATTAGCAGCACCCAGACAGAAGTGACAATATGATACAATAGATTACATGAAAATAAACATAAAAAACATAAAAATAAATAAAAAATCACAAACAATACATAACTAACGTCTAGGCCGCCGCCAATAAGGACCCTGTCTCAGCTTGTGCTACAGAGCACTAGACTCTGCAGCGCTGGTATTCGGACAGGACCTTGCGGACGGCACAGCCACTTCACTGGCACAGCTCTACATATACATATATATATAAGTTAAAGTGGGTTGATGATGACGATGATGCACAATAGACAAATAACGAATTTTATATGAATCATGCCTACACAAGTAACTAGTAATAAACTCTGTAGAACACACAAATTCGACAACTGATAACGCTGAAAAAATCTAAACAAATATAAACAATGATACACTCTCTACGAGTTGCTGCCACGTAGCTTGGCGTCACGACATATCATCCAATCTTATACCAAGAGCAACTGCATCGCAAATATTTCATGCAAACTGTGTCACGGTTTGATTAGTATCAACATTCTCAATTGTATCTCGTTAGCAACAATGCAAAATCAACAATACATCAATTACAAAGTTCAAAGTGTAAATGAGAATACATATTCGACAGTTATTAGAAAAAATTAGTTAATGATCTATTTTGTACACAAGCCATAGTCCAGTTTATACTCCAAGAATTATCAAAAACTTCGATAGAATTTCTTTATCTACTTTTACATAAATCTTTGCATCTATACTGTTTTTTTTTTTTGTATCCCGGGGGAAATTCCTGCATAGGACCACCAGGGGCGCTGTGAGGGCAGCGACCCCGGTGTGTCAGACTCCTACTGACTAAAAACCCCCGGGGTGTCCCTCTGATTGCTCCACTTGGGCCTGGGAAGCCAAATTCATCCAGACGCCCAGGGAACAAGAAGCCTTGTTGAGGCTACCTCTCTGGGGAGGAAGGAGTAAAGCCCACCCCTCCAAAACCTCTCTCCCAGGCGATGCGCCGGACACCGTGCGCCGCCTCCCTCTCATCCGGGCAGCAGACTCCCTCAAGTCTACTGCCCGGTGCATCTATACTGTTGTAGTATCCCTCATTATCCATTGTTAAAATTAATAAAATTCAGTTCGAAAATTTACCTACTTCATTACCTTGGAAATCTTTTTAAAACATATTATTTATGGTCACATGTACTTGTTAAAATCATAGATATTTCTCGGAATCCATTGCACATTAGTGAATTCAATATAACAGCAGATGTTCCTAAAATACTGTAAATACCTTTGTTTCAATAACTAAATAACTGCATTAATTTGAATAAAAACATTTAATTAAATGCACAGGAAACATCGCTTTGTCGTTGAATTTAGAATAATCATATTAGTTTACTGGCCAGTTATGTAAATTTTAAGTTTCTAAACAACAATTCGTACATTATTATCGTCGTTTAGGCATTCAATTTTCATTAAACAGAAGGTCAACCAACGAACATATTTTTTTTTTATTATCTACACCGGAAACAAAACGCATTCTGCTTCGAAGGCGTTTGTTAATAGCCACTAAAATTATGATAATACATAAAACATTTCCAAAACATTCCTGTCAGTTTTCACTCGTGTTCACGACATGATATAAATCCCATTAAAAACATTCTTGACTCTACTGATCCGTTAAGGCATTTAGCATAGACAAGTTCTTATATGTTTATGATCTGATAGCTACAAGCAACACGAATCATGTATCTCAGCAGGAACTTCCGTATATTTGGTTTCGTAGCAAACATAAACCTCCCGACTCCATAAAAATATCAAATTCAAAATAGACCAGATTCATTCGTATTGTAGAACCTATGAGCTGCCAACATTACAGATATATGAAAGTACATTTTGTAGTATTTCATACAGATGGGCAAAATGTAATTAGAATAATGAACAGCGATTACATTTTGTATTTTAATCATTAATATAATTACATTTTGTTCATCTATGTTTTAAACACTAAGGAATCTTCAATTGTATACAATTTTGTATCTCATTAAAGTTTAGTAGAGTTTTAATCATGAATACAGATTAACGAAATTAAATTCCAAAATGTAATCGTAATTATCGTATCATTAAACTGATCACATTTTGTCCATTTCTAATATTTCAAATATATTTTCAATTATTTGAAGTATTTTCACAATATTACAATCTTTTTCAAAAATATTTGGACCTTTATCTGAATTTTATTTATTTATCTACCTAAGAATTTATTTTGACTTAATTAACTACCAGTGTGTTAACTGTAAAGAATCATGTATGACATAAGCAGTAGCGCGCATCTCATAGAAGCATAAAAAGCATTAATTACCCTGTAATACTTGGACATTAATTAATTCACTTAATATCTAGTAATTACTAGAAACAGTGTCATAATCTAAAATGGAAAATATTATGATTAAAATTATAAATACATTTCTTATATCTCATTCTCCAACACCAATTTTATGGTTCCCACAAAATAGGCATTATAAACTGTATTTTGTCATACCTTCATTACTTAGCTAAAAATATTCTGAAAAAAAAAAATAGAAAGACCCCTTGACTCATTTTAAAATTACAGAACGGCTAAGCCAACAACTAGCGTTAATTTATATTAAAAAAAATTATATAAACCCCGGCAGTGGTTCGTTTTGTAATCCACCCGCTTCGAGTGGCACATTGTCGGAGTGATACTCGTATCGTATGATTGACGGCTCGGCTGGTTCGTTAAGGCTCTTCAAAGGGTATGCGGGCGTGTACACGAATGCTTCTCAAAGCACCACTCGTAACTGAGATCCCATCTTCATTTTACGATGCGTTATATTTCATGTTGTGTGCGGGGGCAGTAATATAACCCTGCCCGATGTGGGTGTATTAAAACGGACGCAGAATTGAAAGGCATGTTTTTGTTGATGTATACCATAGATGAGCAAAATGTAATCAGATTAATGAAAATGATTATTAATATTAAGGGCGGCTTGCACTAGCAAATTAAGTCTAGTTTAGACTTTCATAAAATGCTATTTAGCGCTGGACTGTACTTATAGTCTTGCACTGAATAAAAACCGAGTTGTAACAACTCTTAAACTCAAATCATCATTAAGATGGAATTAATGTACTTCGATTAATTAGCGTCTATAAAAGTCTAAACTAGACTTAATTTGCTAGTGCAAGCCGCCCTAAGATAGCAAGAAAATTAAATTTACGACTACATTTTGTAATCGTTAATCATTAATCAGATTACATTTTGCCCACCTCTGATGTATACTCATTGAAGTTTTGATCGTTTAGCTTTGCATATCATCTAGAGTGGCGACCGTCACTCCTATATCTACATATATGTATATATACTTAGCTGCATATCTATATTTATATAAGTTCTTTAAGCAGTCTGTATTTTTTTTGTTGCTTCGCTAGGTGGAACGTCAGTTGTGTGAGATGTATAAGATCAGATCTGGCACCTAGACTGACTTTAATTCTTTTTTACGAATAGTGTATTATTCATATTAATTTTACATGTCATTGGGCTTTGAAATTAACTCTGATAAATAATGATTATACAAAAACGATTGTAAAAAAGTTGATGTTACATTTAATCTTACTCTAATTATTCGATGTACCTATATTTTCTACCATCTTTACAAGTTTTTATCTTTCATATTATCGCCATAGCAATTGGATTTTGAGCAAAATACAAGCCAATATTAGGAAATTCTATTACCAATCTCGCGTGTTCACTAAAACCTTTTCAAAGCTTAGTGCGATCTATAAGTGCTCCATTATATAACGATGCACCTTATCTCATAGCGGGTAACTTCCCACATTACGTTGCGTCTGGGAGCTATCAATCTCGTCAGTCTGCGTGTATATTTGAAATAACGCCCGATATATTTGTTTTGGAAAATAAAATTCACCAGATTTGCAGTTCACTGCTCCCTAATAGACATGCGCGATTACGAGTTGATTTTTTAACAATTATCACGATAGTTCAAATCTGCCGATAACATTCGATTATTGTCACTCACAATCGATTATAAAGAGTGCAAAATTATCATTGTATCGTGTCATCGCGATCCCGGCATCAGCAATCAATCATGGCTTACATCACAATTCGCCTAGTCGAACGTTCGTATCAACTTTTTAATCACTTCACTATGTAACGATTGAATAGTAACGCCAACTTCAATAATTCGTTTAAAACTCTAAAACAAATGTTTATTGCGGATAGGAGGATTTTAAGGGTTTAGATAGGATTTAGAGGATTTAGGGTGATAATTTAAAACAGAATTACAAATAATATGCTCGATATTATACATATTAATCACAGCTGACTCGGTTGGAAACAATTGACGATCAGTTGTCACAAAGAGTCGATGATCCATTCAACAATCTGGAGTCAGGTTCGAATTCAAACAATGGAAAATTATTTCCATTGATCAATAGTCAAGTCGGTAAAATTGTTGACTAGATTCTAAAACTAGTCGAATGCAATTCACTCGATTGTTGAAACCTCTCACATTCGCCTATCGCTACTCCCTACTCTTGTAAAGATATTGTTAGGCTTTAATCCACAACTACCAAGCACTCAATGAGTAAATTATGTTCATAACCTGACGCTCGAAGAGCTCAACGGAGAAATGTGTTCACAAACGCACCGTGATTAACATACCATTTCGAATCTGTTTATTCGGATTCACGCTTCACATGTTTTATTACTCAAATCCCGGGAATTACATGTCAGTCAGGATGATTGACAGCTCGCGCCGTAACTCCAAGGGATTTGTGATTATATTTTTACACATCAGTCGAATTTTCTTGGAATTATCAATAAACGTACTGAAAAATTATAATTTATAATGTAACATTTTTACCGGTATTACCTTGGTAATTTTTAAGCTATATTTAATTGACTGTATTCTTGGTTTAAAATTACATTTGTTTTTTATTCGTTTAATTATTTATTGCTTTTATTGATATCTTTCAAGTTCTTTTTGAAGAATTATTTAATCTTGTTCCACCCTCTCCATAGAAAAACCACGCGCGCGGGTTTGTGGAGTCACTGCTATACTGTAACTCATATCCCGGTTAGGACTACGAAGTTCTCTAACTCTTACTGTAGCCGAGAGCCTGAGCTGTGGAATGGTCTTCTGGTGAGCGAGTTTCCGTCGTCCTATGATATTGGGGCCTTTGAACAAAGCATGAAGAGATATTTGTGCTGGCCGACATAATCACTGCAACTATCGGTTGTTTTTCTTTACTATTGATAGTTGCAGTCGTTTTTTGGACTGCACTGTGCTTTCCATCAGGCGTGGTGTGGTCACTACGCTAAGTCAGGATGTTTTTTTTTTTAATTTTACGCAAAAAGTTATATTTTGACCAAATTCTACAATAACTTGTCTTACCAAACAATTGCAATATGCAAATGAAAGGAAGGTTATACATCAAAATAACCTGGTTAAACATTTCGAGAGCGTAGGTGAGTCAAAGACAAATCTATCGCACGGTGTAAATACAAAAAAAAAATGGAAATGTCAATTGGTCACGGTGAAATAAATGATTTCCGCCACGACCGTGTGCCCGAGTGCGTCTCACAAAGAGGCCTCATTAACAATCTCCGACACCGGGCCTAATCCTTTAGTTAGACCTCCATTGTAACCAAGACCCGGTCCGTCTGTCGACCTCCTTGCGTTAGAAAAAACTTTATGGGATTGTTGGAGGGCTTAAATGATTGCTTATTGTTGGAACTATGTATATATAAATTTACATAGGCAATGCATTAAAGTTCCTGTAACATTGACAGTAAGATGAATTCTACCATTTAATATTCGCCATTTATTTATGGATCGATGGTACCATTTGGTCTACCACAGCTACGTATGTATATTTATACAAATACTAATGAATAGCAGTTTCTCGATGTAGGTATTTTTTTGCGTGTCACAGTTTGTAGAATGCTGCAACGAGCTCCATAGACTCGTCTAGACAATCAATCATGTACCGATTGACCTTTCACGTACCAGTAAACATTCTTGTGATTTCAACATTGGTATCACATGACTTCTCTTCTGTACTAGATCAAGGTTAATTCACTGAAAGATACACTATACTGAAGAACTAGCTATCAAAACGATCTATTTACACGTTTAGTACATTTTATTCTATGTTCAATCGTTCATAAACTCTTGCAATGAATAATTGTCAACGAATTTTGTATAAAAGTAAAAACAGTATCATCAATAATCCTTAGAGATACATAGACAATGCGCGTTAAGCCTCGGCGCCGCTATACCATGTAGAGAATAACAAAAAACTAAATAAAACTACAGTCTTATTAAAACAAAACCATTAAATTTTATATTTTGCAAACGATATCAATTAATTTACACCGTGCAGACATATCATGGATTATTTAATGGCGTTTCATAAAAAGCAATCATAACAGTCGACTAAACGCTGGATTAACATAGATTATACATAAAATGTAGATAAACGGATGTGGTATTAACCAAGGCATCCCGGATCAAAGTTAACATTCCTACGTGAAAACATTTATGAGTACGTGATTTAAAATACCTAAATCTTTATGCCCTATCTGATCTTCGCGCATACTCCAAAATATTTTAAACTGCTATATCTTCAGAAGCTACACAGAATGTACACTTCAACAAACAACAAACTCTTATTCATTTTTTAAATGGTTAAGGTATATTATAAATACATCAGAGTAATAAATTTTTCTTTACTAAGTTTTGGGAACTAAAATTACCTATTTTCAACTTTGTCTTTAAAATCTTTAGGAATCATATCGAGGGGTAAAAGGCTATCTGGTTTAAGCGACATTTTTTGGTGATATAGTAATATATACATATATATTACTATATCATATATTATTCATATATATATTATTATTCTCTACAACTTTGTAACATTGTAAAAGTTATTAAAATATTCGTTAAACCCTTAGTAGTTAAAACCTATTTTCTGAATTGGGTCTACCAACGTGCGATGTATTTTTTAAAATAAAGTATTAATTAGGTATTCAAGTTGTATTCACCTATACAAATAAACATGTAACAGCAACCAACATTAATTTAATTTTTAATGAATTTTTCAAGTTCCGAAAACTGCACCAGTCTCTCGCGCCTCGCGCGTAAAAAGCGCCTTCCATCTTGAAAAACATTTAGCAATCACAATTAGGAATCTTTCCCTACCATCATGAATGTCGGCCATTATTCATCAACGAACAAAAAAATCCTATATTGCTGGTGTAAAAACACGCGTTCTGAGGGCACAGCGAGGCGAATATGATTTATAGGAAACCTAAATCTACCGTGCCTCTTAAACGTTGTAAAAACATCTTTATTGCTATAGTAATAAAAGTGTTGACGAGTGTAATTAAACTAGCGTTCTGGGGTCCGGCGCAGGCGCCACACCGCCGGGTTTTTTTCGACCATAGATTTCATTTTATAATGGGACGCGGGATCTGAATACCAATTGATGAAGAACAAGGATACAACAAAACTCCATTTAACTGTACATACCTTGGAATCAATTCCTCTCTACGATATAATAGGCTAAATAGTTTGTGTATTTTGAGGTAAATATAAGCCCATTTAAAAACTTTATAGTTCTTGAATGGAGTTCGATATTTGCTTTATAAAACAAAACAAATATAATAAATGTTCTACAATTACTGCTACAATCCTAAAATAATTTAGTATGTTAGATTGAAAAACTTTCATCAAAGTATCCCTCGATATACAGTTTACACTAGTTAAATTAAATGATTGATTTAATTAATTTTATGTTTTCCTTACTAATATTGTGTTAGGGTCGCAGACAATATAAGTACAGTTTGTAGTCACGAAATGCGTATACGGAGATAGGAGCGATCATTCACGGTAATTCCTTCACGTGATGAGCCCGCAGTCAGTTTATCTAATGCAAACACATCAATATTCCTTCTAATTAGCCTTCACTAGCACCATTGATTAAATTAACGTTAATTACCCACGTGTATGTACATCTTTGTTTATCCATAGAATCTACAAATAGTTATGTACAGAGTGTAATAAATATACTGTCAGTCTAGCAAGGCGCATATTTATGTCACAATAACATTAACCAATATACATTAGACAAGTATAGTATTCATCAACATTAAAAAGTTAATGTCATAACAAATTGAAACAATCAAATTATCTTAAACGCCGGTCGCTTATCCACTAGGCCCGAGTTTCATTTTATTGAAGCTATCTCGATAAGCTTGAGGATAACTGTAACTATGAAATGAGGTTTTCAGTTATACCTAAAGGAAAAAGTCCCGTGGACAACGCAAATCGGGTCCGAAAGTCTCAATATAAATGCGTATTTATATAAAAATTACTCCCACAAGACATCTATTCGTCATTTCCTCTTGTAATCTCCTGGATATTAACATTGAATTTACATCTAAAGCCACAAGTCATAAATCTTAAACCATAATTAAATCTGCTGAGCACAACATACTGCCTTAAGAAATAACATGTACCCGCGATAATACCACAAAATGAAAGTACATTTATAGCCAAGCATTTTAGCGCTCATAAAGAATCAGGAAGAGAATCTACGCAGGAAATCTCAGTATGGTATAAATAATCACCTCCAATCATGCTGACAAATGATAGTCATAACAGAGGTTGCTTTATAACACCTCAAATAACTCTGCCATTAATGAGGAGTATCGAGTAATTATTAGTAATAAATAATCTAAGAATGCTGACGTTGCTCTGGTAACTTGTATCTTTATTCTGACTTGGCATTGTGACTGGATCGAACCTGACGGATAATATAGTGCAATTCAAAAACCTATTACGACTACCGAGAGACAACTGTTTGACGATAGTCCCCGCGATTATATCGGTCTACATGAATATCTCCTTACGCTTCGCTTAAAGAACAAAATATCGTAGGATGAAGCGAACACGATAGCCGGAAGACTGTTCCACAATCGAATAACCCGACAAAGGTAAGAGAGAACATCTTAGTTCTAACTGAAATAGCAATCACTATATTATTACATTGTATCACCGCAATCCAGCGCGCGTGGTTCTATGTTATTATGAAAAGGAGAGGGTGAAATGAGGTTATACAACTCTTCAAAACACACTCTTTTATACAAACGATAAAAATTGCTTAGTGAGACAATCTTCCTGTGGAGTTGAAGCATCAGCTAAGACAAATAAGATTTTGTGGCACATAGCTTCAATTTTGAATATATCACAACATTAAAATTCAATCAGTCTAATTAGATTACGAAGACTAGTGTATTGTCTTAGTTTAAAATGGGATTAAAGCAAAAATCATATAAGAAAATGTAGTTTATAACTTGACGCACCTGAACTGTATCAGTTACCGTAGCAGTAGTACTGGCAATTCTTAGTCAGCAAATACCATTATTATTAATAATAAATATGGCAGAGGCCAAACCACAATTCTTACACAGATATATTTAAATGGCTGGTATATTAGACAGTTAACAGGAACCAATGCCGAAGTTTCGCAGTATTGCGAACTTTACTACAGTCGTCATTGGAGTAATTGACTGGATTCATATGAGGCGTCTAAGTTCAAAACCCGCTAAATCGATTTTTCCAACAAAATTACTTAATAGTCCTAATAGTAATTGGAAATATTTTTATCAAATCAAATATTATATATAATTTTTTCCTTTTTTGGTTTTTCACTCTAGAATTATAATTTAAATACCTTATAAGAACGTGATTGTTAAGTTAAAGATTAATTATAAGTTTTTATAAATTTATGGCGTTTGAAAAAAATATATTATAGTGGTTTTTGAAATTAGACTCCTCATATACGAATAGAAAAATCTCCCGAGGTCCGACATTTATTACTATTTTTTTTTTTACTCTGGCCCGACATAGTGACTACAGAGTACTTGATGGTAGTTCAAAAACGAAAGCGACTATCAAAGGACGAAAATCCATTGATAGCTTAAATCGTCATGTCGGCCCACATATACCACGACTGAAGGTCTCTAGGTATATGAGCTACTGGATATACACAAGCTGATCCCGAAACGCGACAAGCCGAAACTGGTCACTATGACGGGCTTTACACCCATGCACTGAAAAAACACACGTAAAGCCCGGTGTCGGTCGTATCTAAGTATGTATTTGTAATGTGCACTTTGTCTACCATGACCCGCTTTTAAATGAGCACTGCAGTCTCAAACGAAAAAATCAAAGTATCTAGATCTCGTATGTTAACAGGTTTGAATATTACAGATTACTCGCTCGTTGCCGGCTAAACCGAAAGTTCAGCAAAATTAATGCCGAGCTTAACATGTTAATAGAAAAGGATTAGCATCTATCAATTGGTACAGGTATTTCTTCAGACTGATTACTCATTAGACAACTTTTTAAAACTGAAATGCAATATAACACAGTATACTAAATACAACGTGAACATCTTCTCTATGTTGAAAATGAAATACTACTCGGCAAATCAAAATAAACCTGTATAAAAACCAAGATACAGATTCGAAGGAATCCGAGGAAATTATAAATAATAATTTGAATTGAGTTTTATTTTCGAGCGCATATTTTGGCAAACAATCCAAAAATATTTATAAGTAATTACATTTTTCTTAGAATCATGATAAAAAAAAAACGAAACAATTTTAATGTGCACGCGCGGTCGTTGTCAGTCCGTTTATCTAATCCAATAATTATTGTACTCGTGCCATTGAGTAGGAAATTAAGTATAAATCTCATGGCTCCTAATAAAATGTTGTAAATTACGCATCAATTAAATAGATTAGCTAGTAAACTCAAACTACAATTCATTTGTGATAGGCGTTTATTTAGTCACAGTGGTTTTCGATTTATAAAAAATATATCGAAGGGTGAAAGGCTATTTGGTTTAAGCGACATTTTTTGGTGATATAGTAATATTTATATTTTTGGAATCGGTAAAAAAAAACGCTGATTCAGAAAATATATATTACTAGATCCCTTCAGAGGAAATAGATGTAAATTATTGGCATTTTTCTTTCGAGCATATATTTTTTATGCTGTGGTAACATAGTAGAAACTTGTTTGAAATCCCTTTACTTAAATAGAAAATAACACATCAAGATGAATGCCTATTAGTAGCATATACGTATATACACCGCAAAATTAAAGTATTACATTTAAATAAAATATAATGAAGCCTTATTCTCAACGCTAAAAATGCAGTTTAAGAGAAAATTATCGTAACAAACTATAATATATCTTCTTTCGAATTACACGCATCTCGAGGCGAAGAAAATGTATTTCCAGACATAATTGAGAGTATTACAAACGTTGAAATTACGTCATTTCCTAGTGACCGAACATTAACGTCGAGTTGATTACGATAAGTGCGGGGTTGCCGGTTATTACTGACGTGTGTTTAGATAATGGACGGGTCGCGGCGCAGCATCCCGCTCGGCCGCGGCTCGCTCGTCCCCCGGTAGCCATTAGCGTTTAGACCCATACAATTACCCCACAAATCGATGTGCCCGATCCGATCTGATACAGCCAAGGTGAAGGACGGGTAACTTGTAATAAAATCTCGGAAATCTATATCTTAGTTTAATGTGGAATGCGTGAACACGGTGTAAATAAAAGTTTTAAAAGAAATATTACTATGATATAACCATGTAATTTGTAAAAAGATATATCAAAAAAGCAGGATTCAAAGATTTAATCATTTTGTTCGAAAGAAAAAAAGGTAAATAGTCCAAGTACCTAAATTTAAACAATGATGCGAAACTCGCGAAGCATGAAGAGATATTTTTGCAGGTCTGCATGATCGCTGAGACTATTGATAGGTTTTTTTACTGTTTATAATTGTTAATATTTTTTAGCTACACCATGCTTACCATTAGGTGTGGTATGGTCACTGTGACGTATCAGGATAAAAAACTTAATGGATATGACTAATCCCTATTGAACAGTGATCGTTTTTTTTAAATATGTACACATGTAGGTACTCCAAACTACACATCCCATCTTTCTATGAAAGATGAAAAGGTATAAAATAACAGGTATAAAAGAAAATGTCTGTCAAAATATCTAAATTAATAACCTTTACTGAAATAAAGTAGTACATAGACTGTAATCTTAGAAACATTCAAAGGGCCACGTTAAAACTATAAACGCATACACAAAGGGACCTAATCAAAGGCGAACATAATCGATCCTGAACGCAGCGACAACGTAAATTAAACGCGACACTTTTCGGTGGACAAAACACGAGCTCTCATAAATCGATCGTTCCCGGCTTGAAGAAAAAAAAACACGCCCAAAAAGAGTTAAGCGTTCTCCGGGAGATCGTCGAATACAGATTATTGGGCGCGCAGGTGTTAAAGGAAAATAATAAAATTCGACTCGGCTCATAAAAAGACAAGTCGAGGCGTCCAAGCGGCGCCGAGAGACCAGTAATTTTGGTTCGCAACGCTCGAACAAAAAAGGACGCGTGTACCATCCAGTTAACCACGTATAATGTACCACCTTCGATATTCGCCATTGAGAGTCAATCTTACGCGGCCGCATAAAACGGCGGCGACTTTAATCCCGTATAAGCTCACTCGTGACTGCCTTAACGTTCCCATCTAACCTAAACGGGATTTAAACAGTCATAGATGGAAAACCAGGAAACGACATACGAGATTGTATCACCGATAAGGCACGCAGTGCAACGAATCCGGGAAGACCGCTTGCTTTGAAAACTTCTGCGAGATCTCTACTCCATTAAAGCGAGCAAGCCGGTCCGACAAATTGAACGATTCCGAGAAATGAATTAGCAAGAGAGGTGAATGCGGAGCGGTGCAATTACGGAAGGCAATCCCTTTTCGCACGTACACGAATAAATTGCAACATGCACCAAGAAAATATATCGTATCAAACACATACACTCCACAAGGTTTTTATGAACAGAACCAAAAACTAAATTCAATTTTAAAAACGGTCTTGGAATTTTCAATCTTATATATCGAATTAACTAGATTATTACGTATTATATCTATTGAGAAAGGATGAAGTAAAGATTGATTGAAAATGAACATAAAATGGACAAGAATCATTGTTTCAACATAATCCGGCAAAACTGCTTGAATAAGAATCATCGTTTCTACATAATCCTGAGAACTATTCTCAGATAACTCGAGATTTAAAGACTGTGGAGTAAAGGAAAAATAAGAAAACTAAAAGCTCAAATCACGGCGTTATTTGTAATAAAATTGATGGATTTCGCAACGCCTCCTTTGCTAAGTAATTTTATGTAGAAGACAAAATTATAGAGATCGCGTGCCATCGTGTTGAGCAAAACAATGATGTTCGACAACACTTTTATTCTATTCAGTTAAGTTTTAGTTAGCATTACGAGTACACCTTCCTATTTAATGCGCTTGTCTCTCTGAAATACCATACAAAAAATTGTAGGAAACTAAATACGTTAAAAGTATCCTATTCCAGTTTATTTTTAAACGAATTTTAAGCCAAAACACGGGTCCTTAAGTCTTAATATAACAATAAAAAAGTTTAAATAGGGAGCGTAGAAATTTGAGATGAGAAAAATTAAACAAAAAGAAGCACCAAGGAAGATTGAAAAAGTTTTAAAACCAGTACAGCACTATGCCATTATTTTCTAGAGTTTTGTACAATTTTAGTTTCTGAAATTATTTAAGTTCCCAAAACGAAAGACGAATAAAAATTATGTTTTTCTTACGTGTTTTTAAAATAACAGTAGGATGATTAAGGAGACTATTGTTAATTCAACATCTTTACTGGGTTATACTTAAGTAATAATAATAATAGTTTTTATAGATTCCTATTGTGTTTAAAATCATTAATAACATACCCACTTTACCAATTCAAAAATCATCCAAAACAATTATATAATGCCCACAGATTACGTTAATCTTCAAGACTTTAACACCCAGATATTTCGGAATTTCAATAAAGGCCACAAAAAGCATATAATCTAAAATTACAATAAACCAAATCACCCTCCGATCTTAAGACGCAAGACAAACAGGCTCGACGTATTCAGAGCGTGATACCCTAAACAAGAACAGTTATTTATCTAACTAAAATATTTCAATCCCCAAAACACACAAACGGAGCGGGGTCATTAATGCAGCTTAGAGTTACGGGAGGAATGCCTGCTGCAGTCCCGGAATAATCATCAAATATGTCAGCATCAACGAACGTCTGAACGTTCAACCCCACGTTTAATTAGAGCCACGGGGAGGATGAATAAATAACAGGATTATCGGATCATCTTGAACCAACCGGCTTGCACAACCTTGTATAAGCTGGAATACTTTGTTAGATTTATGCTTTATTTTGTTTGTAAAGGAAGCACATTCCTAAAGCGACTTGCATCAAAAATTAAATTTAGTTTAGGTTTGCATGAAACGCTATTTACTTGAAGTGGTTGAATTCCGATTGTGATTTTAATTTCACAGTTGTTAAAAACTAAAATGTTTTTGAGCTAGACAATAAGTATAGTTTAAAGCTAAATAGAGCGTTATAAAAGCTTAAACTAGATTTAATTTGTCGGTGCAAGCCGCTCTTAGAGATGAGCTATGGCTAAAGGATGACGGTCTATAAGTGCGTTTTGCGGCCCTGAAATATATCACATTCCAGCTTGATTGTGTTTTTGCATTTAAATAATTTAGAAAACTAACTTTTTCAAAGATTTAACTATTTTTATATAAGCGCAAGGCAGTACCAGTTTCTAAGATAAATATGTTTGTGATACCGTACTCTAACACACATATCATATACTTATAGAAATTAAGGCATTGCCACACAGCCTACAGTTAAAACAAAAATTGAAACAAATCTTAAAGTAAAACAAAGTCGATTTTTTTTGGTTATGACGTATTCACTTATATTTCCTTCCTCGCTGCTTTTTGCACGTTAACAAATTACAACAAATTAGTGTCAGCTGAAAATCAGCGCTGGGTGGCTCAGCTGGTCACCTAGCAATTGCTGAGCTGTTTTCCCTTTGGCACATCATCACAGTACAGTTTATTTGCTTTTGTTGCTTTCTATCTTGATTAATCTATACTTCTGGTGGTACTCTTTATACAAATTTCTACACGTAAGATTTCATTAAGTGAACTATCTGTATCTCCGCATACTCTTCGGACGTCACGAATTAGTGAAGACAAAACTACAAATTAATGGCGAGATAAAGCGGACAACAAATTAGTCCGGTACATGGTCAGTTTAAATTTAATGCTGGTTACAATTCCATACGAGTCGGTTAATTGACATCGAACCGGGGTCAGATTAGTAGCGCTACGAAGCTTTTCGTGGTCGTCCGCCCACACGTCCGTAATAAGATACCACAGATTATCTACAACGGTTATTTATTCCATTCTTCACCCGCGACATAGTACGGCTCGTAACTAACTCTTAGTTAGAGGTGTTATAAATATCCATAACCACAACTATCAAATATCCGAAATTATTTCATATCCATATAAATAAATTTGATTCCATGAATAAATACTTTATCGGGTCTTATGAGCAATAAACTTACTTTTAATCAAAAATGTGTTATAAGTAGAATAATCAGGAAATACTGCATATTAAGCTTACCTGAAAAAAGAAAGAAAAAACGTGTAATGTTAATATAAAAAAAAAAACAATTATGATTAAAACTGTAACTTATCTAAGTCACTTAAATACTTTTCAATAATACCCAGACTTTCTAATGAATTATGTACCTACAAAAATTACAAGCCTTGAGATATTTTCGAATTCACTATCTTCTTACAAGAATATCCTTACTGAAATTTTCAAAATTTAATCTTTTTAGTTATGTTTCATTAATTTCAATAATTATTATTTTAACATAAAACCTAAGAAATTAATTGTTTAATTAAATTTATTTATTCATTTGCAAATATTGTGATTTTGTTTACTATAGTTTGCGTGCTTTTATAACAACTAATATACATATGTTTTTATTTTGTAGGGAATTGTTGGCAGTCCTTAAATATGTAAAACATCTCTTACAAACCTAGCTATACTATTCTTTCATATAAGCAATTAATTAAATGGGAATACTTCCTGTAATAAAAGTAGACTTAATGTGGGGTAAAAAAGTCCCACCGAGCTATGTTTATTAAGCTTTACTTACTGATCTCTAAACTTCATTAGGAAGAAGGCACGCAGTTATGTACTGTAATAGTTATGTCTGGGGTGCGAGTAAAGAGGTTGGATTGTAATTTGAATATATTTGAGGCCCGAAGTTTTCGAGGCAAGGCAAAATCTACTCTCTGTCATCCCTCCCCCACACCCAGTACTTTAATCTTTATGGATTAATCAGATAAAAAGTATTTTCAGCACAAGTTTTGAATATATTGTTCTCAATTAAACGAAATAAGCAAAATATTCACGATAAAACTATATTTGCATAACTTAAGACGGAGTATCGATATCTTATGAGACTTTTCAGATTTTCTTTTACACTGATTCGAAAAAGTCACTACAGTGCACCTGATGGTAAGTACAGTGTAGTTCAAGAACGACAGAAACTATTAAAGGACTAAAATCCATTGAGTCTCCGCCGTTATGTCGGCCCACATATACCACGACTGAAGGTCTCTAGGTATACGATTTACTGGACGTATAAAAGCTGATCCCGAAACGCGACAGCCCGTAGCGAGATATTATGTGGGTACACTTGTGTACTTGTTGTGTGTTATGTACTATTAAAACGTCAAAACCAAAGTCCTGGACAGATTTGACTAAATACTTATGGTTGACGTATAGTCAACATATATGTATTATAACAGCGGAGATTGTTTGAATGAGGTACGAAAAGCGGAAGCCCCTATCCGAAATCCAATATTTCCAACAACCCTAGCCGGGATTAATATTCGAATTATTCATTTCATACAAACGATGTGTCAATATAACCATTATCATAAACGGTAGTGTTGATTCGTATAATAATAAGCATTTAAAACATGCCGCATCTAATCTGTAATTCTGAAACGGTTTAATTTATTATTCTCAAGTATAACATATTTACAAGTATACAAAAAAAAAGTTAATTCTTTAAGGTATGGTGTACGTTGAAACATCCCGAACCATTATTCACTGAACCGGTAATAGTTCTAAAATTGTAAAAATACTTTCTACTGAAGGAATAAAAGTTAATATTACAAGATTTATGATATTCCGGTACATAGAACACAGAGCCATACATTCGAATGCAATCTTACGTCCATACGAGAACTAAAAACTGTTACATATTATATCAAGTAAACAGAAATGAACGCAACGAATAGCATAGGAATGCGGTACATTGTTGTAATCCAAACACAGACAGGGTTGGCAACATCGTCGTACCTTATTGTGGTATTCCCTATCCAGTTTTCCGAAAACTATCACTATACTAAAAATGGTGATATACTTATAATCAGAGCAGTCATCATGCAAACCTAATCTATATACTTATAAAACAAAGTAGTATTAATTACACCATTTACAACTCAAGAACGGCTGGGCTGATTTTCATTATTTTTGATTTTTTGTATTTATCCCCGTCTGGAACAGCAGAATTAATATTAAAAACCTAATTGTAAGCTATAACTTTTTACCACAATCCTTTCTTTATATACTAAAAGATAAATGATGATTAAGTCCTCATTATATTACAAATACACCGAAATACTCCAAAAACTATTTCCCGCGTTTATTGAACACTCCTGACACTTGACAGCTATGCGCCTGAAGTTGCCACCTTGCAGCTCCATGTTGCCAACATAACATTAATCAAATATAATAACAGCAAAAGAGACAAAATGAAAAACCTCATTCACGATATACAAAACTTGACTCACGTTCCGGTTAGGACTAAGAAATTTTCAAATTCTTACTTTTACCGAATCGTTGTTTGGGAGTCGAAGCTGCTCGCGTCCGTAGGCTTTGCCCTAGTTTCCCTACACGTGTCTCCTGGGTGGTGCTAAACGAGCAGCAGCGAGGTGGTAGGGCGTCGGTGCCCGTCTGGATCGCGACCACAGTACACGGGTGTAAAGCCCGTCATAGTGACCAGTTTCGGCTTGTCGCGTTTCGGGATCAGCTTGTGTATATCCAGTAGCTCATATACCTAGAGACCTTCAGTCGTGGTATATGTGGGCCGACATGACGTTGTAGACTATCAATGGATTTTCATCTTTTGATAGTCGCTTTCGTTTTTGGACTACACTGTACTTACCATCAGGTACTCTGTAGTCACTATGTCGAGCCTGTGTAAAAAAAAAATCGTTGAGCTGTGGAATGATCTTCCAGCGAGGGTGTTCCCACCCTCCTATGACATTGGGTCAACGAAGCGTGAAGATATATTTGTGCAGGCCGGCATAATCGCTTGCGACTACCGATAAGTTTTTCTTTACTGTTGTTAGTCATAGTCGTTTTTTGACCTGCACCATGCTTACCATTAGGCGTGATGTGATCACTATGCAGAGTCCTGATATATATTTTTCATATTTTCAAAATACGATAGAATATTAAAAAAAAGAGTTTGCAAGTTCAGGTAAAAGTAAACACGGCATTCATTGACTGTCAGGCGGTACGAAATTCGACGGATCAGCCACTACAAAATATATGGATACCAGAGTAACAGGGGCGGCCCTACCGATGGCATTGTTATTAAACAAATAGCTCATTTTAGAGTTGTTAGGGGTAACGGCCCAGTTTGTAAACCGTGTTACGTTCGCAACAATACGCGCTCACGGCTCAGTGCTCGGTGTTTCTCGCAGGGGTCGGCGACTCGTAAACAAACTCTACTCTCCATTTAAATATACACTTGCAACGTGTCCCGGCGGATATCAACAATTCCTTTTTATACTAGCTCTTAAAGTGGCTACACTCACCTGATGGCAAGTAAAGCGTAATACAACGTCCGCCAAGAGATGAGAACGAAACACTAATCAGTAATTTAAATGTAACCAGTACTTGTCTAGAATAAATGTAAGTTAATAAACTCATCTATTAATGTCTGTTAAAGGAAATCGATCTATAATGAAAAAAATATTTTTGCGGTGGCAGAGCGATTGCCCAAGCTGAATCGTAACAACGAACGTACACAAGTGTAAAGACCATCATGGCGACTCACTTCGGCCTGTCTCGTTGCAGGATCAATTAATATATTACCAGTAACTCATATACCTGCAGTCGTGGTACATGTGGGCCGATATGACGACGGAGACTGTCAATGGATATTCGTCCTTTGATAGCCGCTGTACTTACCATCATGGGCATTGTAGAACTATGTCGAGCAAGTGTAAAAAAAATCCAAGAAACGCAAGATCGCGATAACACTATTATTAAAAATAAATTCTAAACTTATAACAATGGTACTACTCCCTTGAACGTGAACCCGTGTCTCGCTATCGCTGAAACATAAAACCATCTTCAAATCATATTGAGTTTACAATAGAATTACTTTTAAAATCTCTTAAAGCCAACAATAGGATCGATATTGAATCGACACGAGCTGTCTAAATTAGAATCCATTTTCCATCTGCCATTGTCATAAAAGGTTTTTGAAATCCAAGGACTCCAGCTCGAGTCCTTTTACACCACTATTTATGTGTCTACAATTTATTGATCATTTAAATAATAATCTGCTTAATTTAAATATATCTATAATATATAAAAATGTGTACGAAAAGTCTTAAATTTAATAGCGTGTTTTGCTCTCTTAGAGGCGTGCCTAGACTGACATGCGGTTAGAGACTTCTCTCGAACTTCGCCTGCGCGTCTCCTAACATCACGCCACCTCTAAGAACCAATCAAAAAGCAGTGTGGCATGTCCTGTAACATCACCCGATTTCAAAAAACCAATGAGAACTAACGGCTACGTCTGTTACCTAGCAACCAAGTACGCCCTACAATTTTATTTTACCATGCTTCGATAAATGTGACCCCTTTAAATAGATTTGAATTTATATTTTTAATACATAGAAAACTTGGTATTCAGTGCAAGGATTTGAAAGAGACAGGGAGAAGAGGAGGGAGCTGAAGGAAAGGGGAGAATTTAGCAGGGATGCGATGGGTTAAGAGGAAGCAGAGTAGGAAGGGAAAAGAATCGAGGCGAGCGGAAGACCGAGAGTGAGGACGGTGGGGGGGTTGAAGAAGATTCAAAGGAAAAGGAGAAGGGGAGCAGGTTTAGCTAAAAGTTAACATGTAATTTTCACTGCTTGCTCTACCTAGCTGCATGAAGTTCATCGGGTCTGGTGATTTATAAATATACAGAGAATACATTTTTCCATTCTGTTTGAATATCCCAATAGAGGCTCAAGCTAGTGATAAATTAATAACAATAAATATTAATTTCTGATATGTTTAGAGAGACGAGTGAAACGACTAGCGACTGTAAACGCACTGCTTTATTGTAATAGCTGATACGGTGGCGGGGCGCAGCTCGCACACTTATATACATATATAACATCTCCTCCCTCTAATTATAAATCTACCGAATAAAATGTTATACAATTCTAATGACTACAGGAAGATCGTATAATCGACCTTAGGCCGGTTACGCATTGCGCGTTTGTGCGTTGTTCCTTCGTTATCCTTCCCTACTTTTGCTTCCTGTTTTGTCGTCGTTGAAGAACTTGCCACCCCTTCAATATCATCTTGTGGATCGTTATTTCCTTTTGCCCTCCCGTAATTATCGTGCCTTTGTTGCCGAATCTCTGGTTGGGACGAATGTGTTGAGTTGGATGACGTGGTACGTGATGGCTCTGCTTGATCTGCCATAGATGGTGAAAGTGGCTCATCAGTGGTAGATGGTGGCTGTGATTCGAGAGGGGGGTCCGGCGTAGTCGTTGTGGATGTCTCGTTGGGCGCGTGCGACTCTGTCTGTGCCTGCAGCGGTGGCGCCGTTATGGTCGGTCCTAGTATGTCCTCCGTATCGTAGTCCCATTGACTTTGGCTTTGGCTAGTGCTTTTGTCTAATAACATTTGATTTGTATGTTTCTTTATTAATGCCGATGAATAAGAGTCTTTTATCAAATACAATACTTTGCCTAGTCTCTTCTGTACTAAGCCCTTACACCAAGTGTATTTATTGTGAGCTACAAACTTTTTATATAATATTTGCTCACTAATTTTAAAGTTTTGTTTATTTTTTCTGTTTAATGCATTATTCTGCGAACACTGTTTTTGACTAATTAAATGTGCTAGTTTCTCTGACGAGGGCAATTGCGATAGCGAGGAGAAAGTGGGATTCGGATGAAACAGATCAAGGCGCGTTCTTAATTTTCGCCCGAATACTAACTGTGCCGGTGAGAACCCTGTGGTGGAATGACTTGAGTTTCGATAATCAAAAACGTATTTCAATAATTTCAATTTGTTTTGCTTAATATTATTACCGCCCGAAAGCACGCTAGATCTAATACCTTTTTTAATGATCTTCACACTACTTTCGGCTTGACCGTTACTGGCCGGATGATAAGCGGGCGTGGTCACATGTGATATGCCATTTAAATCGCAAAATTGTTTAAATTGCTGTGAGCAAAATGACGTTCCGTTATCGCTCACAATGGTGTTCGGCAGCCCGTACTTAGACATAAAGTCATACATTTTTTCAATGACCGCGACCGTCGTCGTGTTGTTGCCCATATCGTACACTTCAACCCATTTCGTATACGCGTCTACGACTACCAAGTACGTTCGACTATTGAGGGGGCCCAGAAAATCTATATGTAGCCTGTGGAAGGGCTGTGGTGGATGCTGCCAGTGCGCGAGAGCGACGCGCGGGGGCGCCGGGCGGAGCTGTGTGCAGACGTTGCAACTGGCTATCAGTGACTCTATGGCTCTGTCGATGCCGGGGAACCATAACCTTGATCTAGCTTCAGTTTTTGTTTTAACTATTCCTAAGTGAGACGAGTGGAGCTCTATTAAAACCTTTTCACGTAAGCTTCCCGGAATAACGACCTTATGGCCTCGCATTAGGCACCCGTTTTCATATGACAACTGTGTTTTGCATAAAATATATGGTTTCAACCGTAAATCGTGAATTTTAGGCGGCCAACCGTTTACGATATAATTAATTACTTGAGTAAGTACTATGTCTTTATTTGTTTCGCTCCGTAACTTTTCCAAAGTAATCGGCATGTCGCCGTCTACCACGAAACAAATATACGCAGCGCGGTCGCAGGGCTCGCTATCGAGCGCATGAGTCGCGCTCGCGCCGTCGCCCGGCTGGGGTAAGCAGGCGCGTGACAAAAAATCTGCGCTGTTATTTGCGCTGCGAATGTATTCGATATTGTAATTATACCCGGCCAAGAACATTGCGTATCTCTGCAATCTGTTTGCCGAAACTTCAGGAATGCCGCGATATGGTCCGAAGATTGAGATTAACGGTTTGTGATCCGTACGCAATACAAACGGAACTGACCTGCCGTACAGGTATTGGTGGAATTTACGTACTCCGAATATAATTGCAGTTGCCTCTTTTTGTATCTGTGAGTATCGTTTCTCCGCCTTCGTAAGAGTGCGCGAAGCGAACGCAACAGGCTTTTCTGTACCACCTGCCTCAACCTGTGACAAAATTGCCCCAAGACCAGAAGGTGATGCGTCTACTGTTAAGATTACTTTTGCGTCCGGATTGAAATGCGCTAATGTACGGTCTGAAGTGAGGCATTGTTTGATTTTTTTAAATGCTTTTTCATGACTTTGAGTCCAATTCCATTTGACGTCTTTTTTTATAAGATCATACAAGGGAGTAAGTATATTCGACGCTCCTGGTACAAAATTCCTATAATAGTTTACTAACCCTATAAAAGACTGTAGTTGGTTTATATTTTTAGGAACTGGTGCGTCTACTATAGCTTGTACTTTTTGTGGTGATTTCTTAAGGCCATCTTTGGTAATAACGTAGCCTAAATAGCTGATTTCCTCTTTAAAAAAATCACATTTATTTTCCTGCAAGGTCAATCCAGCATCATTTACCTTTTTTAAAACTTTATTAAGACGTTTTACGTGTTCCGCTCCGTTTCCGGTCACTAAAACGTCATCCAAGAGACACAGTACGCCGTCTATGCCCGCCAGTATGCCTTCCATGGCACGCTGAAATATGGCCGGTGCGCTAGCCAGCCCAAACACTAGCCGCGTATATTTGTATAGGCCGCGGTGCGTATTTATACATGTTAAGTACTGGGACTCGTCGGATAATACTAATTGATTATAAGCCATTGATAAATCAATTTTAGAAAACGTTTGACCTGATTGTAACTTAGAAAATAACTCGTTGGCTGTCGGTAACGGATATTGTTCTATTACTAATTGTTTATTAATACTGACTGAGTAATCCACACATAGCCTAACAGATCCGTCGCGTTTGAGCACCGGCACAATAGGCGATGCGTACTCGGAATGGTCTACAGGAACGAGAATCTGTAAGTCCAGTAGCCTATCAATTTCTTTATCAATTTTATCTCGAAGCGCAAACGCAATCGGACGTGCTTTAAAAAACACTGGTTTCGAACCTTCTTTTAAGGTTAACTTGATCTTATATTTATTAAAGCATCCTAATACGTCCGAAAATAATTTAGGATATTTTTTTTGTACTTGTTCTAGCAAGTCTATTTTATTACAATAATTAACAGAAGTTAATTCTAAATTAAATTTCGATATAAAATCTCTACCAAGTAGCGGTGGCCCGCCATCGGTCACGACATAGGCGTTGAGTGCATGCGTACGGCCCTTGTATGTCACGGGCAACGGGATCAATCCTAAGCACACTATAGTGTCACCAGTGTAACTACGTAGTTTTTTATTAGATGACAATAAGGGAACGTCTTTGAAAATTTTTTTATAGGCATTTCGTGATATCACTGTGACGGCCGATCCGCTATCTATTTCGAAAACCATGTTTAACCCGTTAATACTAACAGTTTCTATCATAGGCTCGCCTCGCACAGAACGAATATTAAATAACTCACCATCGTCATCGCTGTGACCGCGATTGCCCTCGCCAGGAGCACCCGTACCTACAAATTTCACTTTGGAACACATTCTACGTAGGTGGCCCTTGACCTTGCACTTGGTACACTCGTAACTAGCGAAACGACACTCTGACGTTTTGTGGTTAGTATACCCACAACAGAGACATTTTACTTTAGCCATTCTTGTGTTTTGTTTAAAATTGTCCTTGATTTTAAGCACCTCGCCAGCCAACATAACCTGACCTGTTGCCGCACTCTCTCGCGCACATCGGATGTTCTCTGCCAGTTCAACGGCTTTGGTGATAGTTAACTCGTCCAGATTCTGTGCATATAGCTTCTCTTTCTCTATAGAGGGTAGCATTCCCATGATGAACCGGTCACGTAGTGCTTCCTCAGTGCTGACAAACTTGCAGTGTGCCGTCAACCCGCGGAGGCGGGCTGCCCACTGCGGGTGGCTCTCACCCGGTTGTTGTGTGGCTGCGTAAAACGTATGGCGCTCGCGGAATCCGACACGTTTTGGCTCGAAGTGGTTATCCAGAAGCGTTAGAATATCCACGTAGGGTACGGTAGCTAGCTCCTTCGGTAACGCCAAATCAGCCGCAAGCCTGATGGTGCTCTCGTTGAGTGCGCTCAGTAATATAGCCCGTCTCTTGGACCCCGTTGGATCCTTAGTCGCGTCAATGTCGTTGGCTATAAAATATTGTGTTAACCTACTCTTATAACTCTTCCAACACTGAGTTAAATGGTCAAAAGTACTTAATATTCCGTAATTAGCAGACATTTTTTGACACTATATTATACGCGGGTAGTTAAATATCGTCGCCACTGATATGTTTAGAGAGACGAGTGAAACGACTAGCGACTGTAAACGCACTGCTTTATTGTAATAGCTGATACGGTGGCGGGGCGCAGCTCGCACACTTATATACATATATAACAATTTCCAATTCAATTTGCTAAGCCATATGCTAGTTTATATGCATTACAAAGAATACTTGCATCATAGTCGGGTACCAGTGGGTTGATTCATTATTTCTGTTCATGTGGGTGGATCGATAAATCAGAGATGTCACTGACAAGCTGTTACATTTGTTCTAGCTCCTAAGCCGAATATTCAAATTGCTATATACCTATTGATGGCAACATCAGACAACGTACTGCTTATGTACTATGGGTACACTGGGGTATTTTGAATTTAACAGAATCCAATTGAATAATTCGAAAATGCTGTCTATTATAAAATCTACTAATAATAAAAATAAGAAATATGTTGTAAAAACTGCTAGTTACCCCCGCGGCAACAGAGGAACAGCAGGGCATATCTGCTGTCCCCTCGCAGGAGGATCCTGCATTGGCACCGCCGAAAATTACGCATGGTTCCTCCTACAAAGTGTCGAATAGTACACCTGAGGGTACCTTGTCGTACGTGATTCCAGGCACCAAAGGGTGGCAGGGAGGCGATGTCACATTCCACCTTCCCCACACTCAGATCATATTCATGGCGTAGTAAGCAATTTAAATATTATATGAGAATTACGATCGAAATGTACAAAAGCATGCTTCGATACTTCAACCATGTGGAGAGAACGAATGATGGAACAATGACGAAAATGATAAACAATTTGAATGTGAGTGTATTTGAGAGCTGGGGACCGAGACTTACCTACAAAGACCAAATAGAGTTCTGATGGAGGGTAATGTCAAAAATACGCGCAATCAGCGAGAATACATTAAAGAATGTTAAGAAAGCGAAAGAGATTTGCAAGAATAGAGAGAAGTGGCGTTCTCTGTCTACCTCAATAGGTATTCAGCGTGCTGATAGATAGACGATCAAAATGTCAATATTTGCGGACACAAATCGCAACAATTATAAATAAAATAAAGCTCCAATATTAACGGGAAATTTGCACATCCATTTGTCGCCCATCCAAGGACGTTTTTTTTTTTCAGATGCGTCTTAATTTCAATTATATATTTTAAATACGAAACTGGGAAAATTAGCGCCATACTTCGGTACACTTGGCATCGGATCGAAGATAATGGTCTAATATGGGCTTATTACCTAGCAGAAGGCTGTAGTGGAATGCAAATGATAATACTCACATTTAATCGAGGCTAGATTTAAAAAGTTTTTATTCTACGTTTACTATTCCAAAAATTATAAGTTTGAACAGAGTTTGCAAAGCTACCATACCTCAATGTTATATGAACACAAGATTCGAAATAAGATTTCAAAGTCAAACTAGCACCATTGTCTAGCTTAATTGTCTTGAAGACAGCACATGACAAAGTAAGCTGTTGCTCCACCCACGTAGATACTAGAGAGGCTGAGAAGTAAATATTTTATGAACGTTGTACAGGACCGTAATACTGGCGACTGTAACAATGGAGGCATTCAGCTTTTTCATTCGTGGGCGAGATGTCTAGTCACTATGCCACGTGAGATGGATTAAGGAATAATATACGGGGGAACAAAATATATTTCACATTTAAAATTATCTTTCGTAAAATGTCGGCAAACATTTTTTTTTTTTTATAATTTATAGACGAACGCTTGCTCTCAATCACACCTGGTGGAAGGTGAAGATGAGTTCGATGATGAAACGCGATCGCTTAGCAAATGCCTATTCATTCTTCTCTTAAAGACTCCCAGGTCATAAGATCGCGGAAATATGGCCGCTGGTAGCATATTCCACTCCTTAGCCGTTCGCATGATAAATGTAGAAGCGAATCTTTTCGTGCGAATATAAGGAACATCCACCACATACGGATGGTATCCAACACGATGCCTAGTGTTTTTGTGATGGAATGGGGCTGGTGGAATCAAAGAATGAAGTTCCTGAGAACACTCTCCACCGTGCAACATAAGTAAATAATAAAACGTTTTCTTTAAAATGTTTTGGCTGTGGTGGTATAGGGGACGTGAATACTCGTAGATGTGATTCCCGGCACATATATCGGGGGTTTTTCCAATTTAAGTACGAATTTAGGCACCACTTGCTCACCGGTACAGCAAAACATCGTGAGGAAACCCGCATGGCATTTAATAGGAATGTAGGTGTAGGTTTAGGTGCCCTGAGAATGGCAATCAGCTGCGCTACAGGTCACGTTGAGCTCGACATATAATCGCAATTTGATGACAGCCACTAATGTATCCCTGCTCACCCGTAAGAAATACATATATGTAGCTTATTATTATAATGTTCCTTGCCTTGATTTAAAAATATTAAATGAATTATCAGACTAGAAATTAGACAATTATTTTATTCCGTTCGTTGTTATACTATTATACTACAAATTCGTAATATGTATCCAACAATGCTGTCGACGATTTTAGTAAACATTAAGACAAATCTATATTTTAAGAATGATGAAAAGCTTTTACCTCTTTAAATTAGATTAATCGCACAGTAAATTTGCTCCAATAGGTAATATTTTACTATCGCTAAATATATATTATATAATAAAATAATACAATTTATTTCAAAATTTTAATTGACTTTCATAGACAATCAAATAATAAACATTAACAGCATCACACATTCAAAATATAAGTCAAACAACGGAAATGAAGCCCCTCTCAACAATACAAACTGAGTGCGATCCTGGAGCAATACCAACGAAGGACGGCCGAGGTCGTACAAAACTTCTTTATTGTCATGTAAATAACATATACATAGGAACGCGCTAGCATAGTCTTAATAGGGAGGGATTCCTCTACACATTTCTATATTCATATTCAAATTATAATGCAAATGTGATGACATCCTGCTATAAAATTAATTCAAACCCCCATCCGTAGCGGATGAATTAATTATTCTACATCATAGTAACGGGTCATTTCGCAAAATATCTCCTTTTTTGGCGTTAGGATTTAGATCTCCATGTCTTAACTGGATTATTTTTTTAAATAGCACTTAACACAGTTTTAAGATCGTAACTTAAGTTAGAGAGAGCATAGATACTCTATAACACAGATCTATTATGTGATAATAACAATTTATAAAATTTAGTCTTGCGCAGTAACATACAATCATATTGATGAAAATATTTGATAAGTTATGTCTAGTTTCAACATTTTATTATCTGAAATGCTATAGTCAGTATATAATATGGATTATTAACATAATTTGGAAGAGGTTAAAAAATAATAATACACAAGTACATAATATGTTAATAGCTATAGTTGTTACAAATATTGCAATAACATTATATTGTAATAACATGATCTTTTGTGATGTGCCTTATGCAATTATTACAATTATTTTTAATTGTTACTGCAAAACAAGGCCACTGAATAGTTTTATTTCAAGTAGTAGAATTTGAGCCCGTTACGATATTTTATAATAATAAAAATGTTTTCGTAAGCGCATTTAAAATTTCAAGTTGTCCGTGATATCTACAACATAGCCGAATCATAACTGAATAATAGGTTATGGTTGGGATCGACAATGGTCCCATCATGGCCGTTGGGCGATGGGCAGCGAGCACACGTCTACCGACAGCGCCATTGTCACGAGGCCAAGGTATCGCGGTGTGAATTGTGAGGTTGACGGTACAAAAAGTAAAAGAAAGCGCAATCTTAACTATTTTAACCTTTAGGGCTGTCCTAAAATATTTACTAACTACCATTAAAATATTTTTCCAGTAATTTTATCAGAATTCCCTACAATATATTCCAGGTGAATATATTTTTAATTAAATACGATAGTATAGCTTTATTCATAGAATTATTTTAACAATATTTCTTCAAATATACTGTTATCGATATATTTTACTTTCACACTGGCTCGACATAGTGGCTACAGTGCACCTGATGGTAAGTACAGTGTAGCCCAAAAACGAAAGCGACTATCAAAAGATGAAAATTCCTTGATAGTCTACATCGTCATGTCGGCCCACATATACCACGACTGAAGGTCTCTAGGTATACGAGTTGCTGGATATACACAAGCTGATCCCGAAACGCGACAGGCCAAAGCAAGTCACTACGATTATCTTTACACTTGTGTACTGTAGTCATGACCCAAATAAATGATGCTGATGACGATTAGTTGCGTGGATCTAATCTATACTAATATTATAAAGCTGAAGTGTTTGTTTGTTTGAACGCGCTAATCTCAGGAACTACTGGTTCGAATTGAAAAATTATTTTTGTGTTGAATAGACCATTTATCGAGGAAGCTATATAACATCACGATACAACTATTAGGAGCGAAGAAATGATGGAAAATGTGAAAGAAACGGGGAAAATTATCCATCCTTGCGTATCTTAGTAATTATCCATTGCGTTCGCTGCGAAAGCGGTTCAAGATACGAAAAATATATGTATGAAAGAATTATTCCTCTTGAAATGATCTAAAAAAATGTACGGGACAGTATATGTCTATCTTTTAAGATTAAGTCACTAGAACCGTTTTTACAGTAATAAAATTTGGTCGAAATTAATGCATCATTTGTTAAGAATTGTATCAACGTAATAATCAATTCAATGAACATCTTAGAAGATATTACAAAACCTTATATAGCAAAACAACGTTTGCCGGATCAGCTAGTTGAAGTATAAAAAACATCTTGTTCTGCTTGAACATTTAAGACTTATATTGACTAAAATTTGGTCGAATTTCGATTCTGAAACCCTGGATCAATACATTTAATAAATCCAAATAGAACTAGGCAATGCTTTTTAATGCTTCCATGCAGTGACGTGCATAAGGTATTTGAACAAGGTAGGCAGCGTACGCGTGATTAATTTGAATATTATATTATTATAGTAAATATTATATAGCTGTTATACGAAAGAAACTTGGAGTAAAAATAGAATACGTATGAATGTATGTGGGGTAGGTATTTCTTCATCATTAAGTCATTTATTCCGGACTTATTTGTCGTAAGGGCATGCAATGCTTTCATGCGTCTATGGGATGAACGCTACTGCGACCATGGAATTCACGGCACTGATGAGGAATAAAAAATACTGCATAATCTTTAGTCAATACAAATAAGCACAAAAAAGACACAAAAAGAACAATACAAATGCCAAAAATACATAAGAAACAAACAAGAGAACAGAATAAATATACAAACAATTTAAATCATTTACCAAAGTGTCAGTATTTACGAAGATATATCATCATCATCAGCCTACCCTGGACTACTACTGGACACAGACCTCTCCTGATAAGCATCATTGGACCACATTTTTGGTCACCTATCGCACATCATCTATCCTCTTTGCCGGGAGGCTACGTTTCTCCATACTGCGTTTCCTGCTCCAACGGCCTTCGGTACATGCGTGTGTGTGTGTGTGTGTTTGTAAGGAGCTTTGCCACTTAAGTCTGCTAATATGGTACGGGATATGCGCTAGATATCTCGGTAGACGTCTTTAGATATTTTAGTAGCTATGTCAGCAGCTATGAGGTTACCAACTGCGTTAAATATGTTATAGTTATGATTAATTTAATAAATATGGGAGTGATATTGTATATCGCGATTATACAAGAAATAAAATATATACATTAATATCAACAGTATTTAAAATTTCTTGATACCGCCTTGTCCCGATGTTAAATAAAAAAGATCAAATCCTAAAAAGTACATCAAAGCAAAGAATTTAATTGCTCCTAAATGTGTTTTCATCGGTAAATTATATTACACAGATAATTTAAATAAATCACTACGTTTTTTATAGTGGAATTCGACTGTAAAAAGCATTTAGTTGGTAGCAACGCGATAGGTAGAAGCGAGTCACTATTACAGATTTCTTTAAACGATGCAAGATTTGTCTAAGCCTGCATGATCAAAGCGGCTGTTGTTCTGGACAGCACTGAGCTACGACACGACATCAGATACGATGTTGTCACTATGCCGACTCAGAATTAAAAGAATATTAAAGCCGACTGAAGGTGACAACCCTATGTCGAGTATTGTTGTTACAAAATGACCCGTCTCAATGTCGGAGGCTTCTCGGAATCGACGCATCGCGGTCCAGCGGTTTGTATTTTTAATATTCTTTGTCAGCCAGCGTTACCCAAACTTTTTAAGCGTTGAAAACCTGGGTTATCCAAAATCACCAATAACTCGGTAAATTTACTTACCCATGAAAAATAGTCATAGGTAGGACAAATGGTGCATATCAGGAACAGAAAAGAAATTGCATTAAATCGTAGCACAGCGACATAAACATGTATTTGGGATCAACTTGTATACTTTCGGTTCTTCATATACCTAGAGAGCTTCTGCCGTGGCTTTTTTTTATCATTTACATGAGAACACTTGACCTCAATCAAACCTGGTGGTTTGTAAAAATGAAGCCACGTTCGTATAACAAATGCCTATTAATTCTTTTAACAGTTTCCTGATCTAAGATTGTAGAAAAAAGACACAGGGAGCGTATTCCACTCCTTTACACTTCGCATTATGAATGATGAAGCGTATTTTTTAGGACGAATATAGGAAATATCCATAACATAGGATAGAATCCATCAGGGTGTTTAGTGGTTTGGTGGTGTAGGGTATGGAGGAATCAGAGAATGAAGCTCATATAGTATGTGGTCCGGCATGATAACGGTGACTGCCAATAAATTCTCGTCCTTTGGTAGTCGCTGCTATTATGGAACTACATCAGTCTTTACCATCAGGTGTAGTTTAATTACATGACGATAAGATATTAAAAAATCTTGTAACAAAAAAAAAGTCAAACAAATTTCGGTTTTTAAGAATACGTAATCCTTTAATACGTTATTTTCAGGTCGATACTCGCTTCGTGCCGCTAAACCGTAACCACTCGCGGTCAAACACTAGCTAGCATCAGGGTTATGTAGAAAGGTTGAAAACCACCGTTCTGTGCATAACGTGAGCGTCTTTTAGCATCATAAAAGGCTTATCCTGACACCTCGGATGAAACACGACCCGTATGGTTGCGAGCCCACGAACTCAACTAAACTGGGTTTCATGATTTGTATGCGCGACAGGATTAAGTTAATGATCTATTAAAAGGATTTTTAATATGTAAAGATGGCTCGCCTACACGGATTGGATACGAAACGTTATTTCGTATTTAAAATTAATCCTTTAACCTCTAATGACCTACAAGACGAAGAAACGACATGGCTTCGTATGTATTAGTTTAATATGACCGTATAATTTTTATTATAAGTTAAATTTATCATATTTACGGAGAAATACATAGACATATTGGTGTTTTCCAAACTAGTAAGTAAATAAGTATTACAGGTAGAGATGAAAACAGAAATAATAAAATATATTAGTCAATAACTCGCCTGTATCGAGATTCAAACTGAGAGCCATTAACGGCACAGGCAACGTCAATGACAACCGATTTTTTTTTACACTGGCTCGACATAGTGACTACAGAGTACCTGAGGGTAAGTACAATGTAGTCTAAAAACGAAAGCGACCATCAAAGAATGAAAATCCATTTATAGTCTCCATCGTCATGTCGGCCCACATATACCACGACTGAAGGTCTCTAGGTATGAGTTACTGACCTATGAAGTTACCATTTTACAACACAGAATGGCCAAATACAATATATAGAATTCAGAATATATTTTGCTTTTTACAATATCTTTTAATATCGAACCACCCATAGAGCGTAATATGAGAAAACTTTCTATGACCTAACAGCTGCTACTACTCTATTATTAAAAAAAAAATATTTAAAGATACTAAAAAACTTTTTTATAACCATCAATCATTTTTACCAGTCGGTAGATCATGATCTATAAAACAAACTATAGTTTTAATTCGCGTTAGTAGAAAAATTAGGAAAACATTTATTTAGAAGACAAAACATTATTCCTTGTAATTATTATTGTTTATTGCAAAGTTAATAACTTACAAACATTTATTGAAATGTTTATATTTCTTACATAATTAAAATGCAGAGCATTGAGTATCAACATAGAGTTGCCTGCCTCGCGGTCTTTTACCGGTTGCACAGTGGAGAGTGTTCTCAGGAACTGCATTCTTTGATTCCATCAGCCCCATTCCATCACCAGACCACGAGACTTCTTGTCGGTTACCATCCGTACGTGGTGGATGTTCCTTATATCCGCACGAGAAGATTCGCTTCTACATTCATCATGCGAACAGCTAAGGAGTGGAATATGCTACCAGCGGCCATATTTCCGGGATCTTATGACCTGGGAGTCTTTAAAAGAAGAGTGAATAGGCATTTGTTAGGCGGACGCGGTTCATCGTCGGACTCATCTTCACCTTCCACCAGGTGTGATTGAGGTCAAGCGTTCGCCTATAACTTATAAAAATTAAAAAAAAAAGATAAGTACATAATTTAATACAATCCAACGTGTACGAAAGTCTTATTAAAAAAAAAAAAGAAAAACAACTACTGACATCTATTGATAAGAATGTTAAATATTTTTAAGATAAGAACGATACCTTAGCAGCAATAAATTGTTAAGAGAATCTAAAATAATATTCTTGCCTAATTAAATATAACCGAAGTATGATACTTGGTTTCAAACATTTAATCAATTCTGTTCACTTTATTCTTTGTAACAAATGATAAGTTTTATACATATACTAAGAAATAAGGCGTAATATAGCAGGGTATTTCCAATCGGGTTTAATTGAAATATTCAATATTTGCGTTGTAGTTATTAAATAAGGTTTATTGCTATGTAAGGTGTCTAATCGAAACATCTGATTAATTAATGTTGGTATTGAACGTTTTTATGCATAACTGGTCTTTTGCTAGAAAGCTAATTTAATATATATAACTATGACTTACCCATAATTTCTTTAATTTCACTCAAAAAGCACTTGAAAAATCTCCTAAACACAGAAAAACATCACCACAAACATTACACAGCAGCAGCCATTTTGTTTTTTTTTTTTTATTAGAGGATAGAGATGTGGCATAAATATTGGAATAGGTATTAGGCATGGATATTTGTAACTTGGGCGAGTTGCTTGAACAAATTAAAACTAATTTAATCCTATATAAAACTAGCTTTTGCCCGCGGCTACACTCGCGTTAAGAAGTATTATTATTAATTAGGTATAGTTTTTGCGGCTTTACTTTTGTTTAGCGTGTGTAAAAAATTAGGGCCTACAAAACTTCTTTGTATACAATATTCTTAACTAATCTGTCATTAGGCACTAAAACTATCAAGCTATTGGGTGAACTTACTCGTGAGCAAGCAACATAAAACTGTTCCTGAGAGAAGCAATGTTCTTTCAAGTCAATACCCACAAATTTGAGAGTTTGCCCATGAAACTTGTTTATTGTTATGGCAAAGTAGACTGGCATGTAGGTAACATGCCAAATTTCAGCCCGATCCGTCCTGTGGTTTGGGCTGTGCACGTGTGTGTGTGTGTGTGTGTGTGTGTGTGTATGTCCAGTGGAAGTGAAAATGTAAGAAAATTTATACAAACTGTCATCCTCCATTTTATCCCCCTGGGGGAACAATTTATCAAAATCCTTAACAGATGCCTACGTCATAGTAGCTTTATGCATGCAAAGTCTCAGCCCGATCGGTTTAAAATTGACTAAGTTTCATACAAACTTTCATCCACCATTTCATCCCCTAGAGGGTAGAATTTATACCCTTGGGGGTAGAATTGATCAAAATCCTTAGCGAATGCCTACGTCATAACATCTACCTGCATACCAAATTTCAGCCCGATCCACCCAGTGGTTTGGGCTCTGCGTTGATACATCACTATGTCAGTCAGTCACATTTGACTTATATATATTTAGATATTATTTAATTGAAGCGATTTTTGTTCTACTTTAAAGACGATTCAACTTAACGGTTGTTAAAATTGAATAGCGTTTCCGTGACAGACAATGAGTAGAATTTAAACCAAAATAGCGTTTAATAGAGTTTTAAATTACATTTAATTTTTGGTACAAGCTGCTTTTACATATGGACTGTTCCTTAAAATACGAATGAAAATAGAATAATTTTTTTTACCCTTCACGAATGTAAGAAACAAACTATCAATTCTTTACAAATATTTATATTTCCCACATAAACAATAAAAATTCATATAAACGATTATAAGTCGAAACGATGTAAATAAACAATTAGAAACGATAAAATGTATTTACAATTTTTTTTTGATGGAACAAGTACATGTTACTTAACTGGTTCCATCTCTAGTTTTTAGCTATAGGGTTATCATTAAAGATACAATTGATATGTTAATTCTGTATTGATAATATTTCCTTTTAAAATCTAATAATGTCTTCAACTAAAAAATGAAAACTTTAAATCAATTATTAAAAAAATATACGCAGTCAGATACGTCCTAAATATGTACCCATAAAACAATTTAAACGTGCAATTTAGGGTGCTGTGTCTCAGATTCAGAAAACTGTAATAATTTATTTAGGTACTATATGTACCTTAATTTAATTATATAATTGTTTAAATAAATTATATAAGCTTTAATACATAAAAGTAAATACTTTTTATACCAAAAAATCTTATCTGTGGTATTATTAACCTTGTCGGTGTTACCATAAAATCCATTGTTTTCCTTTTCTTGTCACCAGCTGTCATAAAGGTTGGATTATTGTATGTTGTGTGAATATTTTAATCAAATCTGTTACAATCCGACAACAAATCTAAGAAAATAATATAATACATGGTGAATTGAGTAGTGAAATATACGGTACTTATAATTTATTTTATATTTCAGCTCTAAAATGGTGCAGCGGCTTACATTTAGGCGACGTTTGTCGTACAATACTAAGTCAAATCAAAGAAGAATGTGAGTATTTTGCATCATTACGTACTAAGTTCTTTATAACTTACCCATATTGATAATATACAAATTATTTACTAGAACTATAGTCTTGTTTCAAGTTTTAGGTTATATCTGTAAACAGTTTAAGTTCAGTACAATATTAACCTTATTGCTATATATATTGTTCTCGCTCGCGCTAGGCACTTTAAAAATTTAAGCGCTCGATTCTATAATAAATTAAATAGAACTTTTAATGCCTATCCTCGTTCTCTTTACGAACTTAAAATCAAAGTTAGGGATTACTTGATGAAGCTTGATTATTCACAAACTGAAGATCTTTTGAATACTTGTATATAATCTACACTAACACTTACTCTTTTCTCACCCTTTTCTACACATAAACACACAAACACAACTCGTCTTTTATATGTTTAGTAAATATATACAGTGCAAACTCTATATAACGACCCTCAAGGGACTGTGCATATTTTGATGTTATAGAGAGTTGTCGTTAAATGGAGAGAAGAAATATCTGTATTAGAAAAAGTTTATTTCAGACAAGTGTCAGTAATTACATAATAAACAATTCTTTTTTTATCACTATTGAGTATAATCTGTTATTTTTGTCTGACGTCTTTTGCTGCACAAGTAAGTTTGTTGTATTTTTTAAATTATTTTATCCGAATCTCGCGATATTGAGGCATATTGGTGATGTTCAGTATGTGTAATGCTGATAGTCGAGTTTATTATGGGCTACAATAATAAAACGACAAAAGAACGTAGACAGCTGTGCAGTTTTTACTAATTTTGGCAACTTAAAAAGTATTTATATTATTAAATTGCTGTCGTTATTGAGAGTGGGTGTAGCGCTATATAGAGTGTATCATTGTATGGGAAACAAGCTAAATCAACCAAAGCCGAGTGATATAGACGCTTTAGGGAGTTTGTCGTTAAATCGAGTGACGTTATATGGAGTTTACACTGTATATGTTTTGTAATGGTGGGCACTGACACCTGCGGTACAGTCTCATAATTAGTGCAGGCATCAACATAAATTATGTAAATTTTAAAATTTGATTCAATAAAATATTATTATTATACATAATTAATGTTATATGTATAGTTTTATGTAATTATCTATTTAGAACAATATATTTTTTAACAGGTGCATCATATTAAATTTACTATGGATGATTTGGCTTTTTTTATTTAACATGAAGACATCTTTTAAGGTTTTCTCAAACTACAATTGATTATGCATGGATGCATAAAATAATTTCTTTCATTTGTCCCTTGAGATGATTTTCTACTGTTTATTGAGTAAAATAGAAATTAAAGATAGCTTTAACAAATAATAAAAGTTTATTTAATTATTATTTCTTAATATAATGGGACTTGGAAGGTATCTCTATTGTCATATTATTTAAATTAATGGAAAAAGGAATAAACTACTACTTAATATTTTTTTAATATCTTGATAGTGACAGTCTGTTTTTGTATTGTACTATGCTTACATCGGGTGTGGTATAGTCACTATGCCAAGCTATAATAAAAAAACTTTAAAAAAATTCAAGTTTTATAGTGGTTATTTATATACATTTTCAGTATTCAAAGTTTCAACAGTAGTGATTTAAAATTACTATGATTATTGATGTAGAGGATTACTTAAGAATCTATCAATCATAACATTTCAACAATTTATTACATTGCTTTAAATCTTGGGGTGAGCAGAGATACATAAAGCTTATATCCACATTAAGATTGTTAAATCTCATCAATAGCATAACTGACCGACATCCTTAAGACACTACATGTTGTTTTTTTGTAATGACAAACAAATTTATATATTACAGAGTACGAACTCCTGGAGGTCGTCTTGTTTACCAGTATGTTAAAAAGCCTAAGAAGATCCCAAGGTGTGGACAGTGCAAGAGCAAACTCCGTGGAATCCAGCCAGCAAGACCCGCAGAGCGATCCCGGCTTTGCTATCGCAAGAAAACTGTAAAACGTGTTTACGGAGGTGTCCTCTGCCATAAGTGTGTAAAACAACGAATTGTCAGAGCTTTCCTGATTGAAGAACAAAAGATCGTGAAGGTCCTCAAAGCACAACAGGCCAGTGTTAAAACTGGTAAAAAGAGTGCGAAGTAAATGTAAGGTTACAAATAAAAAAATATAAAAACCGTTTTCTTTTCTTTATATTTTTCCCCTGCAAAAATCAAAATCAGACTGAGATCATAAAAGAAAATGTACCTCATTTGGAAGTTACAAACCTGGGCCACCTTCAAAGAACTCTCTTCTCCGACGCACATACTTGAGGCGTCTAATTTCAAAACCCGCTAAAACGCTTTTTCGTACAAAATTACTTAATAGTAATTCGAAATGTTTTTATCAAAGCAAATATTATATGAAATTTTTTCTTTTTCACTCTATAATAATAATTTAAATACCTTACAAGAATGTGATTGTTAAGTCAAAGATTAATTATAAGTTTTAGTAAATTTATGGGATTTGATAAAAATATGCTATAGTGGGTTTTGAAATTAGACTTCTCACTTATCCTAACGGTGTTTCCACTTGATGAAACAGTCTTGTTACAGTTGCTTTCTACTCGTTTGTAGCAATTGCCTATAAAGGCAAATGCTAAATAATGTGAATAGTCACTAAAATCGTCTCAAAACTTCTATTTCAGGGTTTTAATTTTGAAATGGAAAAGTTACAAGGAGTAAGATTAGGTGAGTAGGGAAAGTGAGGAAGAACAGTGATCCACACTACCCTAGTCAGCTTCTTCGCGATATATGCAAATACACATCGACTAGCGCGGTAAACGCCGCCCGCATCATGTCCTATTGGATCCGGACGATCCAATTACAGCGGCCCTTGCGACCACTGTTCCTAAAAACAGTGAGGTACACTCATTCACCTGATTCTTACCACGATACTGGCGGCGCAACGAAAAGTAAGGATAGGTCCGTCAACTGCCGTTTAAACAACGCAGTAATACTCCGACGCAGCTTTGAATTTCTTTCGGCGTTTCTTTTCAAGGTAGTCGCTTCCGAAACGCCAATAGATCACCGTTAGGTTTCGTATATTTTGGCTGGCGGTCCAAGTCGAGGTTCGTACCCATGGGGGTGTCCCTGCATTGCCACCCACCCATAAATTGCCGGCTGAGCACCTTCAGTATTCGCCCACCCGGCCGGTTTAGTTGTGGAGACCTGTCCAGGTCAAATAAAGCGCGTCATTTCGAAAAAAAAAAGTACGAGTTATCAATGCACGTCGAAGGACATTCATCGTCGTCAATTGACTGTCGGCCACCCTTGAAATGTTCATGCCACTTAAGGGGTTATATACAGTTAGAATTTTCAAAAAATCGATTTTTTTTTTCTTAATGTACATATATTTAAGAATACACACAGAAAATTTCATATCGTTCCGGAAAATATTTTCGAAGTTACACGCAAATTTAACAAGGCGTTTCAGAGTGGTTGGAAGCATAAGGCCGGAGCGGCAGCGCTAACCTGGAACGCTGTCCCTTTTGTGCGCCTACCTATTGTTAATGTTCCCTTCTAATGTATTTAGATGGGTAAAGCATTAGTTTGTTGTAGTCATTTTTATACCTTATCAGCTAATTTGGAAAATCTTTCCCAAAATTGTTCCGGCTGGTTCGAAAACTGTGGAAATCTCTGCATACATAGCTGCCGGCACATTTAATGAAGGAATGGCATCACTATTATATTATATGCAGGCAATGGGAATCACACTTGGACCCAATGTGCATTCATATACTGAAAAAGAAGATGAGAAGCGCGTGAACATTTCCGATATCAGAGCGCGTGAGAGCACCCGAGATGGAAGAATGGCTCGCAGACAACATCAGCTCGAGTTATAAGAAGCTGCCGAAGCGTCGGAGGGTTTATTATATGGTCCTGGAATAGACGACTCCATGTAAGTTGAAACAAAAAAATTTCATCCTATGTAAAGTGCTTTTCAAACTTTAAACGCGTTTTTCTCAAAATAGTGTTTTCAAAGTCGGTGACCAACTTTACTCAAAAGCGTCTAAACCGATTGATCTCAAATTTTGACACAAGCTTCTTAAATATATTTTTTAGTAATTGATCGAAGATTTTATCTTTCCGATTAATACTTTTTTTTTTATAAACAATTTAAGGCCGAAATTTTGGCCGAAAATCGATTTTTTTTTTCTAGAAACCGCCATTTAGTCAATAAAAATTATTTTGCTTATTCCTTCGATTAATCACTAGATTTTACATTACTTTAACAAATACTGTTTGGTTTTTTAATTTCAGAGGATCCAGTTCAGAGATATAGTGGTCACCGCAAAACGTCTTTTTTGAGAGGAGCTCCCGGAGATCAGCTGTAGCTCCTGTCCAAATAAATATTTTTACTAGTACTAAGTCTGAAAATATTGTTAAAAGATACCATAATATTTTTTCAAATATTTAGATCAATAAATTTAAAAGGTTTCTCAAAAAAAATTCTGGAAAATTCGCTTTTTTTCGGCCTTCTAACTGTATATAACCCCTTAAAACATGAAGTACGCTTCATCACTGTAAGCCGCGTTTAGCATAGCAAATATATCAGTCGCAGATTATCTTAGTTTTACTAAAATTTTACAGCAATTCATTGCTCCTTCAAGCTGTTCATTTTGTAATCCGACAAACGGAAAAAACCTTCACTAATAACCCTGTAGCTTATCAAAGAATAAAGATATTTGCAACCGATTAACTGAGTTTTCATCAACTAATGTATACGAAACTAGTGATACCAAGCGGATACTCCTGAAACCAACTGGCTCCGCGCAATTTAAACAGTCCGCGTATTTTTTGAACAAACCTCGTATAATAGTGACTAGTGTAAAATAACCAGCCGCTGGTGAGCAGATTTTGCATTAAAGAAATTGTTAGCCAATGTTTTTTTTATCCCAAAGCTACATCTTTACTAACTACAGTTATTTGCACTTTTTTTACTTATAAATGAATCAACTACACTACTTATCACGTTGGATACGACATATAAGTGTATTTTTGCTTTCGGAAACGGGCAATAGCATGACGATATATTATTATGTATAAGTGAATTTTTGTATCTAAGTATTAAACTATTAGCAGACCTTATAACAGCATTATGATTCTGGCAAATGCGTAAGCTGCCCAAAATATATCTCGTTTTTTTTACCAATACAGCTTGAATCGATTTTTATCAGTAATTTTTAATTCAAGCTAAACCTATACAGATTTGATTTACCTGCTTAGTACTTATTTATATAAATATTTGGAATCGGTATAAAACGCTGATTCCGAAAATATATATATTACTATATCATTAAAAGATGTCGTTTAAACCAAATAGTCTTTCACCTCTCGATATTACTTGTATTGCGCTATTTATCTACTTCGACTGCTGGTATAAATCAAAGTATGAAAGCAAAAGGAGGAACAGTTGGCAATTTTGGTTTAGTGTAGACTGCTATGTTTTTTACACACACCCATATTTGACAATCCTAATTTTTGATTGCACAATTGTCAAAGGAAACAACCCAAGAGAGGTGTATTCTCACTATTGTGAAATAATTATTGTGCAATATTATTTATTATTAAATTATATAAACTACTGTGATATAGGTGTAATTAAAATAATTATTATAATATACATAATGTCGAATCCATGGAAAAATGTTGCTGCACCAACAGATGTTCAAAATCTCTCAGACATAATGTCTGAAGAGCTAGCACGCGGACTCCAGGTTCAGGAGGAGATTAAATACGCTGAACATTTATCAGACCAGTACGTCAGTACAAACGAAGATATTCCAGCAGATTTGCTGAAAAAAATTGAAGAACACAACGCAAAAGGTGGCTGCGATTCAGACGCCATCATTGCGAAAGTCTTGCAATGTCAATTCGACAAAGAATACGATGAAGAAATAAAAAAAGTGGAAAAGAAACGCAATGGAGACGCTAAAGTTTCAGTATCGTATGATAATTATCGTAATGTACCATCCCATTTGATATACGATTCAGAATCTGATGAGGAAGATACAGACAGAAATAAAAAGGACTGGGATCGGTTTGAAACGAATGAGAAGGAATTCGCCCGCCTCCCGAAGCGTGGATTTATCACGAAAGATGGTGAAATGGTAACTAAACATGATAGCATTATTAGTGGACGAAGAAATGCATGCAAGGTAATGGCATTTCCACCAGAAGTGTGTACTGGAGATGGTGCAGGATTCGATATGAAGCTTTCAAACTCGGTATTTAATCATTTGAGAGAACAAACACGTCACCACAATGTCCGTAAACATAAAATGTTAGATAGAAAGGAAAGTCATGCTACAGCAGAAATGGGTCTAGATGAGCCGACCAGACTTATTTTATTCAAACTCATCAACAATGGGGTTTTAGAGGACATTAATGGAGTAATTTCAACAGGGAAAGAATCTGTAGTATTGCATGCTAATGGTGATACAACTTTCTCTGATTATGTGGTTCCTAAAGAATGTGCAATCAAAGTATTTAAAACAACATTAAATGAGTTCAAAACTCGTGACAAGTACATTGAAGCCGATTACAGGTTTAAAGATAGATTCTCCAAACAAAATCCTCGTAAAATTGTCCACATGTGGGCTGAGAAGGAAATGCATAACATGATGAGACTACAAAAGATTGGACTGAACTGTCCTGACATGGTTTGCTTGAAAAAACATGTTTTAGTGATGTCTTTTATTGGGAAGGACAACAAGCCTGCTCCAAAACTTAGGGAGGTTATTTTAAAACTTGACAAATGGCAGAGTGTCTACGATGAAGTTGTTGAAGCTATGCATAAGATGTACAATGTTGGACACATGATCCATGCAGACCTGTCAGAGTACAACATTCTATGGTGGGATAATAAATGTTGGTTCATAGATGTATCCCAGTCAGTTCAACCTGACCATCCAAATGGATTAGAGTTTTTGCTTAGAGATTGCCGTAATATTGCTAATGTAAGTAGCTATATCTTATCTCTTAACATTAATTCTATTAAAAGATTATTTTAGTTAATGCAAACAATGTGGATAAAAGACACTGTTGTGTTACTAAATGTATTTTTAGGTGTACATATCGGAGTTGGAGATATTGGTCCTAAGGGTGTCTTCCTATATAGTTTGATATTTAGTCTCTGTTAACAGAGATATATATTTTTAGTAGTACCTGAATATATTCTTTTGCTACATATTTTTTCCCTCACTCATATTCTGGTTTATAATTTTCAATTGTTACTAGTATTCAATCAAATCTGAATGATTATTAAGAAGATTATTGTAGCTGTGGTGCCCTGGTGAACGATGGACCGGTTTTTATGTGACATTGCAAATGGTTGTAGGTTTGAAACCCAGTATGTACCTGTGACTTTTTCCAGATTACATATGGATTTAGGCACCAAATGTCACAGTTAAAGGAAAACTTAGTGAGAAAACCCTCATAGCATTTGATAGAGATGCCATGTGTAGGTAGGTGCCCAGAGAATGGTGATCAGCTTCATTTTTAGACATGTTGGGCACAACATATAAGTGCAAAGTGGATATAGTCAGTAATGTATCTCCTCATATCCCAAAAAGGATATAGCATGAGGATATATTATTGTAAAGAATATTGAATCAATTATTATTTCTATGCCACTTCTGAGAATGACTATGCTAAAATAGTTTATTTTTTTGAACATATTAATTGCATATATAATAATTTTGAGCTTTAGATTTGATTTTGTATAGTCTATGATGTTTTATTGTGGTGTTTTAAATGTAAATATTGATTAATAGCTATCCTTATATTTTCAGTTCTTTGAGAGAAAGGGTGTTGCTGACATAAAGACAGCAGAAGATCTGTTTAAATCCATCACTGGCTTTGACGAGGTTGATGTCAACCTACTTGAAGGGGTTCACACAACCTACAATTCTCTTGCATGTAGATTTGAGATAGCTCTAGATGACAACAGGAATGCTAGCTATCCATTTGAATACTGCTGGGACAAAACTAACGAGTGCAAGGCCAAGAGTGACAAAAGTGATGATGATGATGATGAATTTGAGGAAATGTGGACACATTCAGTGAAGAATAAAATTGATGATACTGCCACAAATTTTGGTAATGAAGTGAATATTAATTTAGAAACTGGAGTCCCAAAACTAGATGATAGTGCTTCTAAAGTAATTGATAAATTTGTTAACTTTGGCAATGAACTTGGAGTCACTGTCATAAAACCAGGAGAGAGTAGTGGCGGAGTAGATAAAAAATCTTAATGTAAGTTCCAAGTGCAAAAATGGGTTTTTAATGAAATGACAAAAAAAATGTATGATGCATGTATACAATTTTAGCAAAATTCTATATCATATGTGCTGTCTACGCAAATTAATGGAAATAAAAGAATTCAGATTCAATACTTTTGTGTATAATTTATTTTTCTTCATTCTACTTAGTATTTAATATTTTATCATTTCTCTTCCCTACTACAGAACTTTGTCGCTGCTAAACTAGAAATGTAAATGTTACAACAGCTTATAATAAAATAGCACATCTCATTGCTCACTTCTGTTTCCTTATGTGTACTCTCAAATTCCTTCTACAATACATTATTATTGCTTAATCTTTATAAGCTTCTGTTTCATTGGTTGTTGTTAATATTAACTTTTATGGCTCTGGATACAAGTTCTTTTGAGCCTGTCATTACGCATTTTTAATATTTAGTAGTCTCTGATTAACGCCAAAACCAACAATCCAAGCGACGTGCATTCCACCCCATCGGAAAAAACTCCAATTCCCCGAAGTATTTTGCCATCTAGGCAATTAATTGCGATTCAAACCCAGCATTAAAAAACAAACATGTCCAGAAGGCTACAACAAGGACAAAGCAGCAACTCTCTAATGAATGAAACAACACAGTCGTTCGCGTTCAAAGCTTGTACGCCAATCTTTTCATTGTTTGTTACTGGGAGTATTCCATCATTATTATCTCATACAAATTCAATTGTTCAAATTAAACAAGTTCTATATTTTATAATTTAGATTTCCTTTCATATATCACGGAATGGTTATTTTTGTAAATGTATTTTTTTTTATTTATTATTTAATATGCACAGTTGAAACAACTGATAATTGCCATGGAACCAATAAATGGTAACATTTGTACCCCATTTATCTTATTTTTGGGTGACTTCCATGTGTTGCTATATTCAAGGTAATGCCTGTTTCCATGATATCTGTGCCAAAATTGTCTAACTCAATGAAAGTTCATCCAGTCTTTGTTCTTTAATGATTTTCTGAAGCAGATCTATTTGCTGCAAGGTCAGGAACTGTTTCGTGTCTGATGCAACTGTGATAAGCGAGTGTGCATCGCTCACCCTTAGGCAGATGATTATAGATTGCAACTTTAAGCGTAGATCTATGTTGAAGGGGATCACTGAAAAATTGTAATGTTATTATTATTCTGTTACACCCTGAAGCTGGTAAACGTGTTTAAAAATTATAAAAATTCGTTATTTTTATTATTTTGCATATAATATCTTGTTACTTTAAGATAAATACAATTCAAATTCCATGTATTAGCACTAAAACAAATATATTTTCGAAGTAAATAAAAAATGTGTACTGAAATTTTTCATGTTGCCAAATACTTATATATTATTGTCTATAATATCAAAAGTCAAACACTAGAGACTCGTTGTGAGCTGGGCAAATGACATTTATAAGGTCATTGGTAGAACTTAGATATGAGCGGCAAAGATGATATGTGTGTTATGATGATAATGATGAATATAAGACGGGCACTTAATTAATAATCAAATCAATAGTTTTATTTTTATACCAAACAAGACTAAAATCCACCATTCACATATAGATATATTAGACAGGTAACATAAGCATTTACATGCAATATAGGCACAATATGTTAACCTACTCAGGTGTACCTGAAAATGTATGAGAGTCACTTAAAAGATAACACACCTTTACTATCATTGTCATTCATTAAATCGACGAAAAGTTGATTCAATGATGCGGGTTTACTATCATCAGAGGGTTTTACAAGAAGCGTCAAAAGTATTCTGCTCACTTGAACTCTGAAAAAAAAACACTAATTGAGGTCTAATAATACCATTCCGATTCTAGCAACTGCTGCCCAGCAGAGGAACACAGCAGCTGGTACCAAGCAGCATTGTTTTTTTTTTGAGGGAACGATGCGTTTTTGTCCAGGACAGCCTTTACAATTTCACCGGTCTTTGAGGGACGAGCACTGAAGGTGCTCGGCCAGCGAATTTATGGGTTGGTTGGCAATGCAAGGTCACCTGGTCGATACGGATCTCGACTTGGCCAGTCAGGGAAAGAACCTACGGGCTATCTAGTGGCGTTTTGGAAACGACTACATTCAGAAGGAACGTCTGCAGAAACTCAAGACTGCGTCAGAGTGGAGCTGCACAGGGTAGCGACAGTTGACTAAAATTATTCTTCGGCGGTGTCGCGGAACGGTGCTTGCACGTGTGTGTACCTCACTGTCTGTCTGAACTACGGTCATAATGTACCGCTCTACATTTATATGAAAAGCTGTCTATTTGTAGACGACTTCGAGGTGTGAGTAATAACGTCTGCGATTTTGTTATGCCACCAGTGCGGTACACCGCGACCTGGCAGCCGTTGCATTCAAATCGCGCCTAAAACGGAGGTTGGTTTCCTTTTGATGTCCATTTGTTTGTCCCTGAATTGCTTAAAATTTATGTAAAGAATACATGTTATTTTAAGTGTGATGATGATGAGATCCCGACTGGTTTTTGCCCTGACGTTTCCAAATCACATAAAGTAGGTGCGCGCTACAGCTCCATTAGGCAAATGTGAGCTCACTGATAAAAATATTCAGAAACAGCCAATTGCGCAGGATATATATGGTGCGCATAATATATAATTATATAATATATAATTGCGCAGGTGCGCGAATGCTAGCTCTTGCACAAACACACCCACTCGCCCAAACCCCTTTTAATCTAATGGGACCGGAACCGACACAACTAGAGAGCTGAATGCAGTGTCTGGGTGCTGATAACTGACCCATGGCAGCACCGTAGGCTTTTTATAATGCCTATTTATTGCAATTTTGAGTATACTCACTCTGCCAAGATGTTGTCAGGTAAATCTACTTTCATGTCACACATTTTGTTTGCTGTTGCCAGCGCCATATCAAATTTTTCTGAAATAAATTATAAAAGATATCATTTTTAGTAAAAATTAAATATAATTAATCTGTGTTTGAAACCATAAAAGTTACCCAGCTAATCATACTTACTGGTGGATTCATAACCTTTTTCTTCTAAAAAATAAAAATGTCTAATTCATTCATCAAATCAAATTATTTGTGTATGAATAATATCAGGTGATCTAGAGGCAAATAACCCAAGGATTGCTGAATTTAATCCTGTTATAATGTCCTGGATTTTAAACCATACACACTAAGCTACGCCTTCATAGTATAAGGTAATGTTGTGCTGGATTTTGTATGAGTAATTATGGTTGTATGATGAAGTGTGGTTTCATCATACAACATGACTGTCAGAAATGATATGAGAACCACAGTCAATATGAAAGCATTTGGTTCAAAACAGATTTTTTCAACAGAACAATTGCTTTTCAGGTATTGGGCCAGCAAGGTTTATGGGTTGGTGACAATACATGTGCATTTGGGAGTATGGACTTCAGTTTGGCAGTCACCAAGGAATATCTGATGATGGTAATCTACTAATATTTTAGAGGCGACCTTGAGAAGGCCAAAACAAATACTATATATAACACAATGAACAAAATTGAAACCTCACCACAATCAATTTGCAAGTTTATTAAATTCCTTAAGCACATCATTTTGTGAGTGTTATCTTCAATGATTTCCAAAGTTTGTTCATAATAGGATAATGCTTCTAACTTGTGCTCTAAGGATACTAGATCAGCGGCAAGCTCCATGAGTATTGTAGCACGAATTGGTGACTTTTCAGGATATTTGTTCATTGCCTGTATGAAACACCCTATTGCTGCCTGAAAAAAATACAAGAGAAAGAACATTAGTACAATGGATCCCCAGTAATCTGGAGCCCCTTGTAATTGGACATGTCTATCATAGTTGATTGTACATAAAATGTTCATATACATATTATAGAGGTACACATGATTATGTAGCATGATTAGCATTTCAAAAAGATTTTTTGTGTAATTTGCTGGACTACAAGGTTCTCTTTTTAAAAAAAATCTGATCTGTAAATGGACTTAGGCAGTACTAATCTGACAAATTTGATAGAAAAAAAAATATAAAAGTTGTCTGATGAATAGGGATCCCTTGTCTGCACTGTTATTAAAAATAATAATATGAAAAATATATGAGGACTGGCTAAAGTGGGGACAGTCTCCTTATAGGTCTCTCCGGCCTTTGCATTTAAGATCATAACTCTTTCACAGCCAGGGTATCATTATTATTAAACACCTTGTTGTTTCAGTCCATATCTTGTATCAGTTCCAAAGCGATATTTTTGGTAACTTATATCAATTATTTCCTGTATTTCTGTTTATTCCCTGGAGCTATGACATTAAGGACATGTTCTTCAAAGTCAATACCATGACAGTGACAGTTTTAGTGGTACAGTTGTACATAGAGGATAGTAACCACTCTCTTTCAGGTAGAACAACAGCTTGCTTGCCACCTTTGGCATAAAAAAATGTTTTAGGTTGTAATAATTTAAATATAAATTACTTATTAATTCATTTTTTCTCTCTTAAAACATATACATACATATTTTTAAATGGATTACATTCCCTAAGTACTTGTTACTTTTACTATAAATTCATAAAATTTACTAAAATTACCTCTAAATTTTCCCTCTCTGGGCTGTAAAACCTAAGAGCCCACAGTTTTTTCTCTGCCTTTATATATTGTCGTGCAGCCGTCACATAATGCTCAGCTTCTCCAAGAAAGTTACCAACAGATGCTTCACACTTAGCAGCACTGGCATAACACTGTCCTGCAAATGCTGGCTGCTCTGAATGTTCACATTGTATTGCCAGGGCTATGAATTCATTTGTTGCTTCTGACACATTTGGCTTTCGCATAAACCTCCTGTAATTTAAGATTGCTATTACAGTAGAGATTGCGCTACAATGGCTTGTAAGCAGTATAGTTTTTAATATGGTTGCACAGAAATGGTGTACTGCCCCTTTCTGAGTATGAATAAGGATGACAGGGTTAACTAGATAGAAAGAGAAACCAGTAAAAGAACAAACCTTCAAATATTGTTTATAATGTTTTTCAATGGTGTGCATGAACATTTGTAGCCAAAATACTATATGATAGTCATATTTATAAATATCAAACCACCTGAGTAGTTATAAAGCTGCCGTAACTGAGATGGGTATGTAATCATCATCACCAGCAGTCAATATCATAATGGGCTTTAAGAAAATTATAGTAAACTCTGTGCTCCAAAATAAATTTAATAACTCCTAATGTTCCACTTCAGCTTCCTATGAGTTTTTTTAAGTACATAGAAAGATATATATTATTACCTAAGATGACATTATTACACACTTTATTTTGTATTGTATTGTTCACATAAAACTACATTTAATAAAACTGAAGATCAACAAAGTAGTATAAGAGATGATATGTTTTTAAAAGTAATTATAAAGAAAAGATATGCCAGGCACGGTTATTGTGTTATTATTTTTGTAAAGAAGGCTTTTTACTTGCGTAAAAATTACTTACTTTTTCATTTTCGTGCTTACATTCATATATTGCTCAGTGAAACTAGAATTAAGATCTGTAGACATGTTGTTTTTTTTATATTTTCACAATTATTTATTAATAATCCCTATGTAATAAAAGGAACGATAACATTAATAAATAATATTTAATAATACACGGATAGCAGAGTCTGGGTTATTTACTATTTAAGGCACAGACCATATAGATACTGATTTAAGGCTTGCGCACACTCACAATGTTACGCTGACGCATCGCGTTACATTCTCTCTGTAGCGTTCGTATCAGTATAGCGGAGTGTAGCAGTTAATAAGAATCTGTGACGTATTTCTGCGATAGCCAGTTTTGGGCCTATTATATAATCATAGATGGAAAAATTTAATCAGGTTAATGATTACGATTATATTTTATATTTTTTACAAAGTCACGTTGAGTCGTTTGATCTAAAAGAATTTGTTTTGAATATACACCGTGTGTACATTTTAACTAATAATTTTTAACATTAAAATATTTCTATGAACTAAAAATTAAATATCTTTAAAAATTCGAATAAAAATCTGTTATTAATAATACGTATAAGATGCTAAATATCCCTATAAATACGGATTGAACAATTTATATGGCAACATATTTTTAATCATTATTTTTAACATCGGCAAAAATCGAATGCTATATAGCCTTTTCTTTTCATTTTAGGACTTTGAAAAATTATTATTTTATATTTCCTTTACACATACATCAATTTTTAACATCGATTATATTCATATATAAATTCCGATTGTACTGTCTGTTTTTTAGTGTAACAAAAAATGCAATAGATTATGTGTGCGGTGAAATGGAATGTTTTAATGGCTGCTGACGTGTAGCCAAGAACAGCTGGCAGGAAGTAACTAAAATGCTTAATTTTTTTTTTTCAAAAACGTGGACTACCTTTTCAGTAATTTAATGCCGAAAATAATAATTAAATGTATCATAAATTTTGAATGTAACAATCAATAGTATACATCTTCATAAAAATCATCTTCGATAAAAAGTGCGGCTAACCAGCGCAATCTCCTTTGGCGGGAGGTCCAAAAATAACCTTGTAATATTAAATAGGTACTTATTATGAATATTGACCCACCGTCGCTTATCTTTCCAATTTTTATATGTCTAGTGCAATAAAGAATTTCACACATAATACACTCACACCATCTCGTCAGAGTTACAAGTATTTTAAAACGTTATTTTTTGGACTACTAGATATTTTCTGTTTCTCATCACTAACCCGTCTGTCATAAAGATCAAGCTAAGTTGTACAGGGTATAATACCTTAACGTTTTAACTGTATAAACTATTAAGTAAAAAAAAACCTTTAATAAGGCTGTTATTGTGAATTTTTGTGTTACGTTTTTTTTTAAATATACTTAGATAATTAAATTGAATAAACAAGTATATAATCGTATATAAATATATGTATTTAATTTCATTTTTACAGCATCCACATCTACACTAAAACAAGGCAAACTGTAGTGTTCCTCATAAAGAGCAAAGGACTCGGTCAGCTAGAGATTTAATCATTAAAGGACATTTACAAAGTGAGACCTACAGACACTGGGATTTGCAAACTGGCGGAATAGTATGTCATCGAATTCATGATTATTTATGAACATTGGTAAAACTTGTAATTGCATTGCAATTGTTCAACTGTAATATTGAAATGAATTCCCCTTTTAATTAGATATTAAAATATTTTGTGCACTCTGATAAAGGTGGTAATGTTCATAAATAGTCATTATTTGGATAATATACGACTCGGCCCGTTCTAGTATCTGTAAGGTTTTACTTGAGCAAAAACAATGTTGGCCCTTTAATGAGTAAACTTTAGTTGACCCTATGTTCTTTGGCGTCTATGAGGAACACTGCTCTTGGCCATATACTGTAAATGTTATGTTGGCCCTACAACAAAACACTACGGTTGGCCTACCATCGACTATTAGCCCAACGTTATAGAATGTATGTTGGATGTTTGTGAAAATATTAGCGGTTGTCTTTTGTTAAGTATATTGTCAGAAGTGAAGAGAATAAAACTATAACTCCTAAATGCTCTTCCTCTTTATTTCCACATTCACTTATTTATTATTTTAGCTCGGTTCTCTCGACGTGTTTCCTCTACCGAGGCTCGAACCAGAATGTCCCTTTCATTATTAAGATTTGCTCATAACTAAATACGTATAATGTTGCCAGAATACAATCACTAAAATATAGTTGTTAATGTTACCAGAATACAATTGCTACAAATAACTAATATACAGGGTTATAGGTAACTAACGCACAGCCTCTTAAGGGTGGCTTTGATTCATCAAGACAGACAACTTTTGTTGTACGACTTTTTCTAATTCAATTACTTTTTTTCCCATACAAAAAAAATAAAAATCAGCTTTGCAGTTCTGAACTTATTAACTCTTCGTAAGGCGACGATCGCGCCACGCCGACATAGGCGACCGAAGACAGACTTACGTAGTGCGCAGCGTCTTGTGTCGCTACTAACAAAGAAAGGGGTCTGGGGCGCGGTGAGCGCGCGTGGCGACATGTGCTTGACTACTGTGTAACACGGGTCATGTCAGTCGCAAACTTGCTTGCGTGTGCGCCAGCCGTGACGTGTTAGTTGTCCCAGTGACGCGTTCGTTTCATAAATCACAATGTCAAATCGATACACTAACATTGAATATACCGAAATGGTGCGTGTTTATGCTCGGTGCGGTGACAATCTGTCTGAAGCTTGCCGTGAGTCCGCGAGACTATTTCCGAATGTGTTGACACCGAGTAAATAGATTTGTGAGTATTTTTGTAAATAGTTTAATTATTGTAAATAGAGTGATTTCACTTTTTAAATACGCCTACATTAAAAAATAGTTTGCAATTATCTATCTTCAAACAGACCGCGCGCCTCTTTTGGTGCGATGAATTGCTTGATTACGTATCAATGTTCGTGTTTTTCTATTTACTTTTTTATTTTTTAGTGTAGCCAGTCCTAAGCCTGGATAAGTATGAAGGGATTGTGGATTCAGTGTATAAATATGTACAGATTGTACAACCTTTGAAACATTAACTTACGTAGAGGCCTTTACCTTGTTCATTTTACGATGTTCCCTATGACAGACAAATAATAGGTTGGTTTTGTTTGTGAAACAATTATTTAATGTTTTAGTTTAATTCTAGTTTGTTTTAATAGTGTATTAGTACGTCAATCAATAAACATTTATTTTCACTATTTAACTAAATATGGAAATTTACGTTCAAATAATTGTTATAAGCGACTTTGTAAAATAAACAAGGTATAGGGTTAATAAACTATCTGCTACACGATCCTTAACGCTGCGTAGCAACGTAACTTTGCGCACGACTGCATAGCACCAGCTGATTGGATACCTACGCCAGATCGAATGAAAGTTGGAATATAGAGCTAACGATGACTAGATATTCACACTAAAACTAAAAAAAAAAAATCTAACGATGTATTAGGTTTTGGCAAAAGTCGTACAACAAAAGTTGTCAGTCTTGATAAATCAAAGCCACCCTTAAGAGGCCATGCGTTAGTTACCTATAACCCTGTATAACACTTTACATTGTAAAATGTGAATAGGGCCGATAAAGACTACAATAGGGTAATGCGTGTGAGACAATTGTTTGGTACGGAATCTTGTTTATTTATCCAACTCGTATTAAACGGGTAGCTTTTTCGACAACAGGCTACACTTTATGTTGATAATTCGTAGTAAACTGTCTCTTAAAAATAAGTGATGACCAACGCTAGCGTATTATTCGCCCATGGCTCTCCGTTTTCTCTGAAAACCCTTCAGGTTATACTCAGTCTCGACCTCCATGACGACCGCAGATTAGAAACGATTGCCAGTTACATGCGTGAAGTGTCTCTTCATATTTCGACAAAGCGCACTTCACCCTAACAAGTTATTGTAAGAGCAAGTTCGCGCCAATCATTCGCCGCCCGCGTGATGTTTTAGTGAATTCGGATGATCCAATTACTGCGGTATTGGAAGCCACTCGTTCAAACTGAAGTACACACACGCATCAGTTTCATTCCACGATACCGACCGCGCTGACGAAGGATAGTTCAGTCAGCTGTGACTAACCGGTGCGTTTTAAATATAATTTGATTATGGAACTAAAGAGCCGCATGAGGCTCGCGAGCCTCAGCTTGCCAACCCCTGGTTTAGACGTAATAGACTTTTGAGCAAGCCTGCATGGTAACGACTACTATGGACTTGACAGTTGAAGAACTTTTTAACTGTGATATGCTGTGCTTAGCATCAAGTCACTTTCACGAGCTATTATAAATAAACAAATACAACTGATAAAATAATAATATATTTATGGTAAATGTGTAATATAACAATAAATTAATAATTAGTTTACTTAAAACATATAAATTATTATATAACAAATAAATTAGTCAGTCTCATTTGCGTAATTCTCTACCGGCATAGCATTACTCAATACCAAATTTCTTACAATAATACTGTTCAATAAAATAAATTAACATTGATTACAATTATAATATCTCTTTATAATTAGCCTTCATTATCTTCAATTACAATCTTACATATACTATCTATTACGTTACTTATCGTCAAATGTAGGAATTTATAAGTAGACACTAACTTGAGACAAGAGTGTACGGTAGTATGAATTGGTACAATGCTGGCTGGTGTAGTAATACAAGGATACAAATGTTCAAAATCCTCAAAAATGGACAGTATCTCCTCTAAAAGATTATCTAGAAAAAAAAATGGGTAGTAGAAAAAACTGAACCTCTGACAATAACTAAAAAAAGAGGGTTAATTGAAAGCTTGGAATTAATGTTATTAATATCGAAAATGAAGACCTTACATTAAATAAAAACCAAAAGATTCTGCGAAGAAAATAAATTAGAATCTGAAGAAATATATATTGAAGCAACAATGCCATTGAGGGACTCTGATGAAGATATAGAGTTCTTATCTATTGAAGATCTAAGTGATGAAATTGAAAAAGATAAGTAAATTTTAAATAAAATATACATAGTTGATTTTGAAGGCGCTTATCTATTTCGACCGTATAGCAGGATAAGATTGGGAATAAAAATTCATTGGCTGGTATAGAAACCAAACCTGAAGTTCCGGGAAATGATAATCCATCATTTAAGGGAGATTTTATTACGGTAAGGCTGCTTTATAATGAAGGGACCAAAAATGCTGTAGAAAAAAAATTGATTGGACAAGTTACATTCCCCCAGGCTTCTGCTATGTCCGATTTATGTGAAAACCTGGAATATGAATAATATAGTCATTTTTCCAGAAGTTGAAGACGGACATCTTATTTCCTTAGAGCTAAAAGTGGCTAAAATTATCCCCATTTAAATTACTAGATTTTATAATACGATTTGTCCTAAATATATTTCTTTAACTAATGTAATTTTGAAGTTCCTATTAATTCACCCATTTGACGGTACTTGTTCCTTAGTATAAATTAAATGCATAACTTTGAATATGTCATATTTAAAATAAATAAAACATTAATTAAACGGGTCACAATATATACCGGTTGTTCGAGTAAAAGAACATGAGTCAGCTGCTATGAGCAGACTATGGCGTGATGCATGTCGGTTCGGTAGATGGCGTTGTGCAAAATTGCATCGCGTTATAGTTTCGTTCACACCAGCTGCATATAAGGCAAAGGTGCCAAGTGACGAAAGGACAGAGAAACAAAAGAGATATCAAGATTGCTTTAACGTGCTATATATGTGAAGTAATTAAACCAGTGGTGACCTGTATCTAGTGGTTTCAATTCAATCTCCCCGCTCATGACGCAGTAAAGGGAGCTGTACACCGGTTGTAATTTTTTGGTTCATAAAACACGCACACTGCACAAATCAGGCCAAAAATAGACGCGAAAGTCATTTCAACTGGAATAATTTCAGTGAACTCCTAGTTCAGGTCACGTTCTGAAGACGTTCATATACCAAACTATTTAGATCCATAGATGGGCTAAATGTAATCATATTAATGAAAATGATTACATTTTACGTTTTTTACCACTAATATGACTGCATTTTGCTCATTTATGTTTTAAACACTACAAAATCCCAGATTGTTTACACATCTATGTTTTCTTAATGTTTTAAATGGATTTAATCATGATTACAGAGCAAGAATATTATAATTACGACTACATTTTGTAATCGTTCATCATAAAACAGATTACATTTTGCCCATCTCTGTTTAGATCATATAAAATAACTCAGTTTGACTCGAGTCCGATTCAACTCGATTTCAATCGATTTGTCAAGCAGTTTTGGCACATCATTAATACAAGGACGGAGTTGTGTTAACTGTTCATGATGCACATAATTTCTCCGACAATCACCACCAAGCCAAACAGTATTTATAAAAAGTCCGAATAATATATTACGACTTTGTAAGCACTACAAGGCCATACTTGTGGGCATAGATGGGCAAAATGTAATCAGATTAATGAAAATGATTAACGATTACATTTTACGTTTGTTATTAATATGACTGCATTTTACTCATTTATGTTTTAAAGACTACAGAATCCCAGATTGTATACACATTTATTATTTCTTAATGTTTTAAATGGATTTAATCATGATTACAGAGTAAGAAAATTAAAATTACGAATATATTTTGCAATCATTGATCATTAATCAGATTACATTTTGCCCATCTCTGCTTGTGGGTATGCATGTGCGCTTTAAAGCGCGAATTCACTGACGATCAAAATAACCGATCACTGAGGTAATTTGTTCTTTAAAATAGAGGCAAACGTGTAATAGCCAAGCACATGGGCTGATTAACAATGCTTACCAGTTTATATCGGACGGAGCATTTACTAAAAGAATCCTGTCCAAAATGTAATATATTTTGAAGTAAATATTTTCTACATATTCTAATGGTACGTATGTTAAACTGAGAAATATATCTTTAATTATAATCTCCAGTTAGTATACCAGTGATTTGTTCTGCAGTGTAACATTGCATTACTAAATTACTTATATTATTATTAAAGAATACTAGACCTAAACGCATTGAAATTATAATGCAATGACAATATGATTAAGTCAATGCACTTAAAGGTTATTTGTAGTTTGATACATGATTTATGGACGAATCAACGCCCGTGTACACCTTGTTGGTCACGTGTTCCATTTTTTGTCAGGTGACCAGATATGGTAGAACCCTCTACTGCTTTTGAGAGGTGTGTGCATCAGAAGGCAGTCTTAGCGTGTCCTAGATATCGCAGTGCATTGCACTCACTAGTGCTTCGATCTTCAAATAAACTTACAAGTGCAATGACAACATAATGTAAATTAGATTTTTTCCATAACAATAAAACTAGTTCCTTAAATTATTATCACAGATTACTCGGCAAGATTCGTATTCTACGAAGTTAGCCGAAGACACAAGTACAAACCTATTATACATTCATTGATATATATGTACATTATCTACAATATAAACCAACGTTTCTTATATAGGTGATTCTGGATCCAGTAAGGAGCACACTGACCACGTCATCATTGGATGTAGCACAGTTCATACCACGTGTATACTACACCTATTTGCATTCCCGGACCTGGAAAATCGTAATGTAGAATGTACAATTAACGTACAACAATATATTCGAGAATATGCGAGATTCGCCCAAAAACGCAAATCTTTTTATCCTGACGCGACATAGTGACTAAACCACGTCTGATGGTAAGTATAGTGCAGTCACAACATCAGTAGTCGCGATGATTATGCCGGCCTGCACAAATATCTCTTCACGCTAAGCTTAAAGGACCCCATATAATAGGACGGTGGGAACACGCTCGCCGGTGAACCATTCCACTGCTCAAAGACACCGCTGCAGTAAGAGTTAGAGAACTTCTCAGTCCTAGCCGGGAGGTGAGATACCGTATAGCTGTGACTCCGTAAATCCGTGCACGTGGTTATACTATGGAAGGCAAAGGGTGGAATAAGGTTAAATAACTCTTCAGAACATTCGCTGTGATACAGACGGTAGAAAACGCTCAGTGAGGCAATAAGCAATTTTTGTCTCGTATCTAGTTTGTACATCATTCAATTGACATAAAAATAACTCATTATACTTTAATAGTATCTACACCTTTCGATCTGTTACATTAAATAGTGTGGTGCGCTGTTGGACGCAGTCAAATGTCAAATTTTCAGCATTAATAATAATTCTAATAATGAATCTAACAGCACTACACACTATGCAATTTACTAAATCAGATTTGTAGTTCTGAAGACCATTTTACTGTGTACAATTTCATCATAAAACTTCATTCTTTTTGCAATGTAAGTACCCCATTTACGTGATGCTTTTTAATGAGTTGTTTCACTAAGCCTCGTGTAAATAAGGCCTTTAAGCCAATCGGTTTGGTGAAATGTCACAATAAACAACTCCGTGTAAATGCATCCTTACAGTGTGAAGCAGTATATCAAATACAGCAACGATGCTCTGGAACAGCGCTGTATCACTTAAGCGTAGATTATTCTGCACTTCTGGGGATGGCGGCATTTGCACTTATAGACCTGGAAATATAAATTATTTCATTAACAACAGATCTACCTGCATACAATTTAAATCTGTGTTAGAAATAGGTATAGCAACGGTTCATTTTGATTTATTATAAATCAAATTAATTCCATTATCTTATTATCAATCAGTATTGTATATTAGTAAAAGACATGTTATTTTTCAGAATAAAAAAATATTAGAGAAAGAAAATTAAAGACAGATATAGAGACCAGTCATTATGACTGGTTTGATAAATCTAGTGTTAAATTTGGCCCAATTATTTTTGTTTAACATATTTTATTATTACTTTCCAAAGTGACATTTAAGACGTCTAATTTCAAATTCTGCTAATACGACAAAATTACTTAATAGTCCTAATAATAATTTAAATACCTTATAAGAATGTAATTGTTAAGTCATGATTAATTATAAAATTTATAAATTTATGGGATTTGAAAAAAATATGTTATAATGGGTTTTGAAATTAGAGTCCTCATTTGCTCCTGGAGACAAACATTAATTATGACTTCTAAAGTCTTTATGTAATATTACACATTCAGCTAGTGATCGATTAGTTTAGTAAGCTAAGTTGAAGTATATTTTAGTAATCGTATTTCCTACGATGTCCTTCTAGAACACGCTCGATATTATCACGCTATATCGATTTCGGTATAAACATGGAGTCAATACTGGGTCATGACCACAGTATACAAGTGTAATGAGCGTCATAGTGACTCGCTTTTGCCTGTCGAGTTTCGGGATCAGCTTGTTTATATCCAGTAGCTCATATACCTAGAGACCTTCCGTCGTGGTATATGTGGGCCGACATGACGACGGGGTCTATCAATAGATTTTCATCCTTCGATAGTCGCTTTTATTTTTGGACTACACTGAACTTACCATCAGGTGCATTGTAGTGACTATGTCGAGCCAGTGTAGAAAGAAAGTGTCAACTGGGTCCTTCAAGTAATTTCAATAAAGATAATAACATATTTATATTTTTGATCATAATAAAATACCTTTCTATTACTCGTAAGCTCTGCGCAATTGTTTCTAGCGCTTGTGCCGATCTTATTGCTGCCTCTGCCCTCTTTTCGGCAGTTTCAGCCCTCCTCTCTGCAGCCTCGGCTCTCGTTTCAGCAGTTTCAGCCCTCCTCTCTGCAGCCTCAGCCCTCATTTCAGCAGCTTTAGCCCTCTTCTCAGCAGCCTCGGCCCTCCTTTCAGGAGCATCAACTGTCTTCTCGGCTGCCTCGGCATTGTCTGTATCTTGTTGCGATGACATGACGATGCGTGGCACCGATGCCGCTTGCGGGTCGGGGTGCAATGTAAGGGAAGGGTAGGGATTTACTGAGCGAGGAGGGGAAGGAAGTTTCGGAAGGGGAGGAGAGATACTTGCTGCGGGTGCTTCTGTTGGGGAAACTTGCCGACAGGTTAGGGTCGGGTTCATGGGTGAAGGGGAACGGAATTCGGATAGTGGAGTGCTTGTTGATGACTGTAAATATAATAATTATTACAAAATATTGAAACTTTGGCATATGCGTTTAAAGCTTGCCATAGTGATTCAATTCGCCATGACGAGTTTCGAGATCATCCAGTTTTCCATGTACCTAGAAATTTCCAGCCGTGGTATTAATGAGTCGGTATGGCGGTGGCGACTGTCATTCTCAATGTCATTGTCAAGAAAGTCCTTCTTTGTTTGGAGAAAACGTCATGGCGATATTTAATTGTCATTGTAATATGATTGTACTTGATAGTGAAAATGGTGATGAGCTGCGCTACTGTTCATGTTGGTTACAATATATCCCAGTCTGTACATGCTGGGATTTGAACCTACGACCATTAGCGTTACCGCGGATGGTCACTGGTCCCTAATCCACCAGACCACCAGACCACCAGGCTACTAACAGTATTCTAGCTGTGGTAGAACTGAATCAACATCCATAATCATTGTATAAAAAACTTGTAGCAAATAGCTTTTATTTTATGACTTACTTCTATTGAGGGTTCCAATGTGACACCCTGCAAGCCTTGACCAAAATCATCGCCCAATGTAATAAAAAATTTGCGTTCTATTTCAGTCAAAGGCAGCTGCGTGGAAGGCCCCCCTTCAGGGCTTGAATGGCTTCGGCGAATGGCAGCTGCTTTTTTTTTAAGCTTGGCCTTATAATCGACCCAATACTGAAAAAAAAAGTTTAATCTAGATACTCGTATAATATATATTGGTTTCAGGAGAGAGATAATGTAAACGAAACCATTTTTTTTGTAATCGGAAACAAAAGTAACACTCCCATTCTCTTCATAGTCTTTTTTCACAACCACCTACATACTCGTTATTATTTAAACGTCACTGATGCCCGTTTGTACATGAATACCACGCAACAATATTAATTTCGTAAAATTAAACAACTTTAACCTTTCGTCAGTGACGCGTCCCATGACAGGACGCGGTAAAAAGTCCTTATCTCATTAGGTAACTCATATTATTTCTCATAGAACAGTTACAATGCAATTCAAAGTCAAGTGTAGTGTAAGAAATTGCATAAAGAAATATATTTTATTGAACTAATTGGAGTTATACAAAATTCCAGTTAGATTTAAAAAAAATCAGGTTCAGGGTCCTGTAAAGAGGTTCTATGGACCAAGAGGTTATCAAAGTATTATATATTAATGTACTACCATTTGACAATATAACATATACAGAATGTCACAAAAGTATACATTAATAAATTAATACTTAAGGATTTGCATACAGAATGCTACAAAAGTATGAAATAATGTTTAAACCTAAAATAAGCGAATTGAGTAATTATACTTTTGCATCTGTAACGTGCATTCCATAAAAGCATGCTTTAACTAGCATATTTAATAAATATATTAATTTACAATTTGGTCGAATTTATGTTTCGAGACTCTGTATTAGGTAATAACAAGAATTTAAGCTAATATGATTATTAAATGTCCAAATATACTAAGGTAATGTTGTGCAAGGCACTGTTTCGCATGCAGTTTAGCATGTCGTATATACTCCAAGTGTGAGATTTACAGTCGCTATTTCGACTTTGCTTAGCAAAGTTCTCAAAAATAAATTAGTTTTAATAAAAAACTGAAAACATAATAGGAACTAGTATAGCCATAGTATTCACAGAGCCAAGTCCGTGTTGACAAAATCGGTGACTTAGTAAATCCTTTAACATTAATTGTGTAATATAAATTCTAATGTTTATTGAAGTCTAAGCAAACTTAAAGTTGCGTCTATAAATCTTAGCCTTAGGTATTAGTTATTAATACATACTTTTGTAGCATAAGTAAAAATATTTATGTTCTTACTTTAGACCAGCCTCTCCAATCTTTTTGAGTGCCATCACCTTGCGCATTCAGGACTTTGGATATTTGCAGCCATTGCTTCTTGGAATATTCTTTGGACCGCAGAGAACGGTTATAGGCGACGGCTATATTTCTATGGGAATTTAGAAACTCCCATAAAATATTAAGTTGTCGCCCAGAGACTTGACGTTTTCGGACACTAAAAAATGCAAACCAAATAATTTAACCTCAATTAAATTTAAACATTGAAGACACCTTGATCAAGAAACAACTATCAGTAAATCTAGTATACCCATATATTGTATCAACTGTAATCTCTGTTTGTCCTTATTTATTTTAATAATATTAAAATTCAAGAGGCATCAGAGCCTCTGGTCTGTTTCTATAAATCAGATAAGCTTATATACCTTTAAAAAATAAACTTTACCTCCTTCATCAAAATTTAATGTAATCATCAATCAATGTGAATATAGCCACTAATGTATTTGTGCTCACTTCAAAGGGGATGTTGCGTGACGATATATTATTATTACTGAAAATAACTGAATAGAATTCAGTTTAAGATTCTCAACAAACAAGTTTCAGGAAAATGCTTAATTCATTTCATAACCTGATTAATTTATTATAATGCACTATTAAATCTAACTTACAATATACTTTGTGCATCTTTTTCCTCTTTGTCACTAACTAGATTATGTTCTTTTGCTTCATCCTCTATTTGTATCCTTTTCGATTCTTTATTAGCATCTTTGGAATTAAAACTAACTAAGCTTGGCAGTTCAATTTCAAGTATATTCTTATCATTTTCTAGTTTTATGTTAGGTGCTAACTGAAAAAAAAACACAATTAAATTAATCACTTTAAGGAAATCACTTGAAAATAATATAAAGAAAAAATTATGCCAATAACACATCACTCAAGTCTCTAGAAAAATATGATAATAACAAAAATGTAGCTGAAGCAAGCATACATTTTTAATAATCATACATTTTAAAAATATCAAAATATTCAAGTATGTTCAGGGTTGTGTATATATGAGTTTTTTCACCATCTATATTCCTTTCTTCAGTTCCCTAGTACTGGATTACACAGTCACAATCAGTGTTGCTACTAAAATACATAAGGTCTGTGCTAACTTTATGTCCATAAACTGTGAAATAATTTTATAATGTGTTTTCTTCAGCCTGTTTAATATTGTTTTGATTGGATATTGCAGTCATTAATGGTCTGGTAGTGCAGTTTGTAGAGACCGTATTTGTGCCATTAAATATCCTAGGTTTGATTCCCAGTTTCAGCAAAGTTTTCTACGATTGTCACAAATCATATATTGTACACAGGCTTTTTCTTAAATAAGCAGCTGTGTCACGAAATTTCCAGGAGATAGATCAATTTCTGAAGTATGACAGACATTGTGGAATATGTTAGCAATGAATAGTAAGTAAATCCATTTATTACAAACAAAATACGCAAGTCATCTGCTGGCTTACCAACAGGGAGTAAGCCAGAACTGTTTGAGCAACCCATAGTAGAGACCACTGTACTGCATACAGTAATCAGTTTTGGAGTCATTATGTATAAGGGCAATAAAACCCTGGCCCGGTCTCACGCAAAATAGGCGCATTCAGACATCTAGTTGCGGAATATGAGCTTGTGCGAACCAGATAAGGGCAATAAAAAATGATTAAAAGAAATTAAATTAATATTCTAGGTTAGTTATTTGATTACTTACATGTAAATTTCCTTTTTTAATTTATACCAAAAGGTTACCAATCACGTGATGGAAAGTGTATATACCTACAGTAAACAGCAACACTAGAAGTGGAGGCATTACACTCCAGACCTTAACGAAGATAACCCAAAGGAGCTTTATATATGATGTTAATTATAATTGATTTTAATCTTTTTCTAATTGCTAACTTTGAAAAGCTAGTTGTAAAATCATTCTTACACCATGATAATTTATTTGTGGTGTATCTTCATTCCACACTTTGGAATCTTCATCAGCATGTGGTCCATTATGTTCCTTCCTTGTGTGATCAACTAGCTTAAGCAAGTTTGGAAATCTTTTGTCACATACTTCACAGTCCATTTCTTTATATTTATTATCTTCTTCAATGTCCTCTGCCTATAATCAATATAAAATAACTGGTTAATTAAAATGTCAGTTACAATAAACTCTTCTAAATAAATTATTAGTTCTATAGACCAGACTGGGGCAGAGGCATTCACAATTCATATCAGTGCTTTTGGTTACTTTACTAATTTGACTCTTTCATTTATTTTTATTGTTATGACCCTACAATTTGATAAACACTTTTGCCATGTGTGTTTTTACAAACAGAAATTCTACTAACATATATAATACACCAAAATGTACTTTTAGTAAATAGAACTATTTTAATATTGGTTTAATAACAATATTAATTGTGTTTCTTAAAGTATGAAAGAAAACATTAAAAAATGATTATTTTAAAAACCTGGTTTTCCTCCAAGGCATTTTAATCAAATATTTTAAATTTGTAAATATGTTACAGAGCAGCAAAGGTTCAGTCAAGATTGATTCATTAGTTTTTATATGATATCTAGACAATTCAGTTTAATACTAGTAAATTTTCAAGAGGATTCTTGGTTTTATCATACCAAGTCTATGTGATTGTGGACATTGTTAGTAGAGTCATACTCTGCTTCTTCCATCTTGATAGACTTAGGAGATTTCAGCATCTTCTTTATTAAATTGGTGAATGTTTTTAAGATTCTAAAAATAAATAAAAAATATGTTTAATGTATTTATAATTGACTAAAGACTATCAATAACTATTAAATATGCATTTATTTATAGCAAGTATTGATGTTTGTATTGTTAATACTAGAAATTAATCCCAGTTAGTATTACCTAATTACCTGCTTAAAAAGTTTTAAATTGTTAAATGGGGCTTAGTATCCACTTATACAAATTTAAATAAACTATAAAAATACACAATTTATATTTGTAAAAAAGGATTTTTATTCAATCAATTATTGTTTATGACAATGTGTGGTCATAATATATGTAAATTTATTTTTTCACAGGTGATTCATTCATGTGTGTATTGTATATTTGTGCTTCATTAAGTTAATATGTTCTTGACAGCTCTTCTCAGTACATTCTGCTTTCCAAATCAGTGGTAGATTCTTTTTTTTTTTAAATGTACCAAAAGTGCTTAGAAGTAGGCTTATTTAAATAAAGTTATATTTAATTTCATTTAAGGTCTTTCTATGGACCATACATAGTCAAGTCGTCGAAATTAAAGCCGTATGAGTAATCTGGTTTTCAGGTTGAAACGAGCGCATTCTCCGCAACTCGAGGTCTAAGTGCGAGTATTTACGTGATGTATGAGTATTAAATAATTATAAAATGCAGAGTATCGACAAACTGATTTTCGAGTACATTTGAATGAAAAAAAATATAAATCAATTGCAAACTATAGTGTAATTAACATACTATTAATCCACCTGAACAATCAAAATATTTCACTTTTCAAGGTAGAAAGCAACCGGCGACCCTTTTTTTAGAACACTTGTCTTAACTTAAAACCTATCTATATACACAATTGATACTTAACAAAGTATCACTTTATTTTAAGTATATTATTATTATTATTTTAAGTATATTAGTATCTCTTTATTTTAAACTTTAGACTTTTTAAAAAACGGGAGTAATCGATAAAATATTTATGTCCATACGATTAGTGAGAGCCGAAAACAAAAATAAGTTCCCCCTTATTGATGTTGATAATTTGTCATTGTTTGGCATTTGCTGTGTGAGCAGATTTAAATTTAAAATCTTACTAGCAACTTGGCCAACATTGCTATAATATAATTATAAAATTTGTGTTAAAGAATTAACGCAATATAAAATAAGAGATTATTGAAGATGTTTGGAATTCAAATTCATTAAAATAATCAAGATAAGTTTGAATTTCGGATTTTACAATTTTTTTGTTTATATTTTATTAAATTCTCGTAGTATATTCTGCTAAAAACTAGTAACTACTAATTTAGAAATAGAAGTATACTATGTATTCTATACTATATATATGTATGTATATAGAATATAATACTATATATGAATCTGGTCACACTCTTTATTTTTGTAACATTTGACATTTGATAGTCATAAGTCCAGACCCATAGAGCCTTGCCTTATTTTACATTTTCTTTATTCATAAGGTTAGTCAGTTCTAGTTTTCTCTTTCTTCGTATACCTTGACACTAGCAAATACGTAAACGGCGCTTTGCCAAATAAATACGTCATTGATTCCTTTCCTGTAGTAGATGTCGCTATATTCATATTACGTCAGAAAAAAACATAGGGGCGGTAAATTTTGAATATTTAATTATCATAAACGATATTCAATCAAATAAATATAAACTCAATACTAAGGGTGTAATTGGATTATGAAAATAAAAAATGATGATATATTTATTGTGCAATCTTAAAAAAAACATGTTATCCTTATTGTCATAGGCATAACTTATTGAAGGTCACCTTGGGGTAGCGCGAAAGCTCCAAAGAATCGCGTCAGACGCCTAAAGCTGTAAGCGGCGCTCCCGATACATGGAATCGAGCACGTTGCTCCGCTGAGTTGATATATAAAGTAAATACTGTGACCGAGTCAAACATTACCGAGTATTTCGACAGAATATGACAACGTTGCGTGAGGTTGTACTAGTGAATTTTCTTCATAGTCGATCCAAAGGGATAGTTTTATCAAAACATTATTAATACTATTGTGGTTTTTTTGTGTAAGAAAATAATAAAGATAACATTTTTTTAATACACGATGGATGTTCCTGCTAAAGGAAATGTACTGGGACGTAAGTTTTTTATTAAATCTTTATTAAATAATTTTATAAATTTAAACAGATTATCGAATAAATAATGGTACTTAATGTAGTCAATGTCCAATGTATTAAATTTGTTTTTTATTATTTATATTTTATTTTTCCTCCACGGGAGATCATTTCGTTATCAAATAATTTTACTTTGGCTGCTGTTTTAGGGTAAACATAGCTTTATTTCGCCCTTGACGCAAAGGTCAAAACGACCACAGCATCTGTATTCAAAATATCGTGATTTAGTACTTACATATATATTGTTCCATCTTTTCGATATGATAATATGCCGCTTGGTATTTTTTTGTTTGTTACGTTTGCCAAAGAGATGGAAAATGAACGAAATGGTAAATAATATTTTTCTTTTTATCAATGTTATTAGAAGGCACGAACTATTGAGATTTGAACCCATGCTATATAATAATAATTTCAGAAAAATATGTATATTCGTAAGGATGATAGTATGTGCAGGATAGGTTTAATTAATGTTAAGGAGGTGAAAGAGGGTTGCTAAGATAGGGAGAAATGGCTTTCTATTCTTTTTGTCTACTGTGAATAGTGTATGGTATGGGATCAACGCGATGGCGGATACAAAGATGGACAATCATTATTAGGCGATAGATTCAAAAATCATGTTGACCACTTTCGTTTTTTTTTTAAATTTCGATTTATGGTTCTATTATTGATATTATTACTTTGTGTTTATAGTAATGAATATATATCTTAGTGAATATAAAATTAATTTATATTGTATTTTTCTGACTCATACAGATTTTTTATAACTACCAGAATTTGATCTGCCGTGGTGTATAAATAAATGCAAAATAAGAAAAATATAGCTTCCTGAAGCTATTCCTGGTCAGTTAATAGATCCTTAAATTGAGTAGAAGAAATGCATGCACTTAATGTATACCACATTAAGTCCATGAAGAGGCTGATAAAACCGTCCGAGATGCTCTTTGCTTTTCCATATCTCCTTGTGATCCAAGATACTCAGTAGTTTTGAATTTTGCCAATTTATTATATTTTTTATTATTTTATTTAGACGTGCAAAAAAATAGATACCATATAAAATGTCATATTTGTCTTGTTCCCCTACAAAAAACATGAATTTTCTCTGCTTATGTAATAACCAAACGAGTGACACATCGGGTCGAGGGCCTGTTTTCCTTAAATAGATAAAATATTTCTCCAAGCGCAACGTAATAAACAATGTGGTTTATAACAACAAAGCAGTTATCGTTATTTCTTATTACTCATAGCTTAGTTTTTAACGTCATTTGTAATTTCCAATGCGAAAAGAATCCATTCCATTCCAAAAGAATCAATGTCTACTTTCGAGAACATTCGCTTTTTAACTTCCACAACGCAGTATCATCCTTTTTTATTTTTCGTATTGGAATACAATGCACAATTAACGTTGATGCCAAACTTTCCAAAGTTGTCGTAAGAGTTAGCGAAATAATGCTTTGTATTTGTAAAATCTTTACATTGAGCATAACATCACCATTTATTTTTTCATTCATAAGGGAGCTCGTGGCCCTTTCGATCATCTTGGATCAACTCCTGTAGTTAATGTCAATGAACTCATAGACAAACAATTATCTATGTCAAGCTTCTATCTATGTAAGCTTTCTAATCTATATTTTTTACATATTTTCTGACACCCACAACATATAAGAACAAATACTTGCAACAATCGTAATACGGTCATTGTGTAAAAGCGTTTTTTTCATTAGCTTTTTTCTTGCAGTGTAGCCGGCCTCAAAAGATCCAAAAAAAGATACAAATTTCCAAAATTCTTACCATAGCGTGTTTAAGTCGCTCAACGAAATTAATACCAAAATTAGCTGAACATCGAAAAAGGTGTTGCTTATACAACAGTTTTCTAAAAGTAGTTTAACATAAGACCCGAAAATACCTTACCACCGTACATAACAAATGACTGAATAAATGTTTGTATATTTTGATGTTCAAATTATGTTTAGCTACATTTGACATGCCTTAGTTTTAAAACCATGCACAATGGCAGTAGATCTCAGACTGAAATTTGTAGCCGCTACTTTGACTTTCTTTTTTTATATTGGTTCGACAAAATAACTAAGTATATTCCATCTGATGGTAAGTACAGTATAGTTCAGGAGCGGCAACGATAACCAAGGGACGGAAATCCGTTGACAATCGTCATTGCTATGTCGGCCCAATACCATAACGGAAGGTCTAAAATAACATAAACAGACACGCTGGAGCGAGTTACTATGATAATCTTTACACATACCATATGTACTTTTTTTTCGGAATGTCCTACGTTGGTGGCCTGGAAAAGACCTTCACAACAAAACCGGGCTTGGTGGGCGAACGCAGAGGGCGCTCAGCCAGCGAAATTTATGGGTAGGGCGGCTATGCAAGGGCACCCTGGGGGTACGGACCTCGACTTGGGCGGCCGGACAGTTGAAAAATGAACCTAACAGTGATCTACCAGCATTCCCGAAGCGACTGCCTTGAGAAGAAACGCCGAAAGAAACTCAAGGCTGCGTCGGAGTGAAACCATATGTTCTGTGGTCACAATCCAGTTCGGAAAATCGCCCTACCACATCAAACTTACTTATTACTTATTTAACTACTTATTTAACTTGCTTAAACATTACAAATTATTATGTACTAGCTGTCCCGGCAGACCTTGTTCTGCCAAAACCTATAGGCCTGTCGGCTGTTTTTTAAAAATTGTTTGAAGGAACCTGGCCTTAATGCTATATGTATAAAAATTGACAAATATTGACATTAATATTTATACGTCACTCAATTAATTGTTTTGCCTTCCCGGAAGCCGTCCACTAATATTTAAACTTTATAGTATGGTGTTAAAGTTCAAATTGACTTTTAAATATTATTACGAATTTTTTGTATGAGAATATAGAAAAGTGTTATTTTTAGACAGTTGCAGGAAATTTTTAAAATATTTCTCTTCGTAATAACCTTCCTCAGACTTCATCAAACACAAGAAAAAAAAATCAGACAAATCGGTTCAGCCGTTCTCGAGTTTCGCGCTTATCAAGACATTTTGCGATTCATTTTGATATTATAGATATATATATATATCTTAATTAATCAAAGTGGACAGTTACAGATTTTTTTTTAACTTTGACATGACACTATGAATACTTAGGGTATACTCAAGTTCCTATTATATATTTAGTTTTTTGACAAAGACTAATTATTGTTTTGAGCTAAGTGTATGCAAATTCAAACTAGCGTCTACAAATCTCAGCGATAAAGTCGGCAGCACGTGCTGCTAGGTAGCATAGCTGCTACATTGGAGTACGCTCTATAGAAATCTATACAAACCAGTCTTTTGTTTGCTGCCGGCCGCAGTAGCATGCTTCCGCTGCTTCCTATTACATACCAACAGCCTTTATAGGCGTACGTCATGTGATTCACTCTCGTGATATGCGACGTCATGTGTTACAAGCGTTATTTTTAGATTTACTAAGCAATTTGAACTATTCTGTTAATAGTAATGGGTACCATGTCTGTGATCTCGTGGTATGACTGACTTAAAACAATTCGGCCTTTTTAATAAACGACTCTTAAAAACGTTTTTTAACATTTTTTTACCTAAGCCCAAGGGATTAATATAGGGGTTAAAAATTTGTCCATAAATCCGTCAATTTTGAAGTAAGCAACATGTAAACTAATATAGATATTTCCCCGAGGAGGTAAATTAATTTTACTCGAGCAACGCCGTATCACCACAGCTAGTTATTTTCACAATAAAATATCTATTATAAAACATTTTTTATATTGTTTTGCAGCACAATTTATTTTAATGCATTTTAAGTAAGAATAAAACTTGATACGGTTATATTCACTTTCATAATTAACATAGAACCCGCACCCCGAAATCGAATTTTTGAGACTTCTACAACATTCTATTTTCTTTCGCTTCAAAAAATAGAACAGTTTTGTTTCCGAAGTTTTTTTTAAGAACGCTGGGATGGAAAACCGAATACCGGGCATTCAAAACGGGACGTACAGTCATGTTACCGATACCCACTGGCTATATAACTTGCCAAACTCCTCAAATATGTCCAATATTTTATTGTATATGCGCACGTGACAACGCGCATGCAACCGGCCACCGATATCGTAATGGGATACTGTTAACCGTTCACTAAACTTGAAATAATGCTCATTCATTACAAATAGTACGCTCGATGCATCGATCTATCAACGTATATTATTAAAACAAATGAACATCAATGTAATTTAACTCTCGAGTCAACATATTGTATTTGTTCAATTCGCAGAATAATGATGGTTCGCATGTGTTGGTCGCAGTGATTAGTGGGACTAAAGGGTAAATTTAAAGCCTAAGAGACCAGTGGAGTGTTTTTTTATCCTGACACGGTACTTTGACCACACCTAGCTTGATGGTAAGCATGTTGCAGTCCAAGCAGGATGCTGCGGAGATTTGATTACAGGACCCGCAGTCCCCACTAATTCGCAGAAGTAGTCACCTTGGGGTTTTTAGCTGGTAAAAGTCCGGCACACCCCGGCTGCCACCCCCTTCGCGGCCGGGACGGTCCTATGAGGATTTTCCCCAAGTAAAAAAAAGTCCAAGCACGATAACGAATACCTACAGAAAAAAATACCATCGATAGCCGGCCTGCACAAACTTCTCTTCACGCTTCGCTTAAAAGACCCAATATCGTAGTACAATGGGAACACGCTCGCTGGAAGACCATTCCTCAGCGGAACAACTCGGCTGCAGTAAGAGTTAGAGAACTTCTTAGTCCTAGCCGGGATGCGAGTTACCGAAACGATGTGACTCCGAAGACCCGTGCGGCGTAGTTCTGCTGAAGAAGGGAGAGGGTGGAACAAGGTTAAATATATCTTGTTGTTTTGACTTTTTATCCATGTTTGGTAAAATAATCTATACTAATATTATAAAGCTGAAGAGTTTGTTTGTTTGTTTGTTTGTTTGAACGCGCTAATCTCAGGAACTACTGGTTCGAATTCAAAAATTATTTTTGTGTTTAATAAACCATTTATCGAGGAAGGCTTTAGGCTATATAACATCACGACGCACCTATTAGGAGCGAAGAAATAATGGAAAATGTGAAAAAAAACGGGGAAAATTATTCATCCTTGAGGGCTTCCATTGCGTGCGCTGCGCAAACGGTTCAAGATACCAAAAATATATGTACGAAAGAATTATTCCTCTTGAAATGATCTAAAAAAATGTCCCCGACAGTATATGTCTATCTTTTAAGATTAAGTCACTAGAACCGTTTTTATGGTAAACAAATTTGGTCGAAATTAATGCATTATTTGTTAAGAGTTGTATCAACGTAATAATATTAATCTTTATCCAAATAAATGTGTTGTTGATTAAGAGTATTTAATTGTGAACAGAATTGTCTTTGACATCACTTAATTTCAATGAACATCTTAGAAGATATTACAAAACCTTATATAACAAAACAACGTTTGCCGGATCAGCTAGTTATAGATATATGGGGGATCTGTCTGATTGATTTAATCGAAAAACAATTTCTGGCTGTTGGGAAAAGACCATGAACACACAGTCGTGTTAACTTTTATTATCTACCTATTGTTAGGGTTTGGTTCCGTATTGAGTATATGCACTAAGGCGACAGCTGATTGTTTTAATTTTTATATATCTGATTCCTGTCATTTTTATTGAGATAAAATCATCCCTGGACCGTCCCTGCCGCTCGCGTATTCAAGCCGAAGTGTGTTAGACGTGTACTGGTTACAAACTCCTCAACCTTAGACTACATTTGAACATTGATAGAGACTGTGGACTCTGTAATCAATTCTCCACAGGCTTTGATTGTTCGCCTGCCTATGACACTAAAGGTCTTAACTTCGAATCCGGATACCAACGAACTGTTCTAATATTAAAGTTATTCTTTTGAATAGTCACCTTGCTAAATCAAACGCATTGAGAAAAGTTTAAATTTGAAATGGGTTAAGCATAACGAAATTCATTATTAGAAATGTTTTTATTTTAGGTTTTGTCCCAGCGCGCTACATCCTGGCAGTGCTTGGATCTATAGGCATGGCCATTGTCTATGGTCTAAAGGTGAACCTCTCCGTGGCGATGGTGGGAATGCTCAACCATTCTGCCCTCAAACTGAATCACGGCTCTCACGATGCTCATAGCATCAGCGTGGAGCGTAACATCTCTACAGTGGCTACAAGTGATGTGGAGTGTGAGCCTACTGGAGGATCTAACAGCACTGTGACGGTAAGTGCTTTTTCTAGATAATACTGTAGCGTGCACTCTGCCGGCCCACTCTCGCGGACGGAGCAATGGTTAGCAGGGATCGCTTGCGCACCGTCCGCGGTGGACGGTAGGAGGGAGATTGTGTGACGTCTCTCGATCGGCCGCACGCCTTAGATACGGACGCTTACTATTATTGCTTGTTTTTGTAGCTTATATTGTTTAATGCTAAGTATCGTGTAATAAACGTATTTGTGGTGAACTCTGTGGTGTTTTACTGCCTTTTAATCGTTATAAGACTATTTTTTATCTAAGACGATGATAAATTGATTAACTATTCATCTAATGATTAATGATTCCATGCAAGCGTTATTGCGTTGCTGATTCGCATTTTTCATTTTAGTTTTTTTTAGAATATCCACATATCATTGTCTCTAGGAAATATTGTGCCTGCAACCTCAATCCACAATTCATTTTCAGCGTGCGACTAGAAAGTTCTAGAAAAGCGGCCCGTAGGTGAATGCTGATGTGCCTTTAAAGTGTGTGGATGCCGATACAAACGGCGCAAGTGTGCCTCAGAAATATAGGATACCTGATCATATAAAAGAACTTTCAAGGGCGAGAGCTAGTGGCCTGGAGAGGTCTTTAGCGCTTGTCTGAGCGGTACAGCTCAAGGCGATCAACTAACTTCATGAATTTTGGTTATCAAAACGATGGCAATAGCTGATGATGACTTATTTCATACTTTTAAAATGTGCGAATGAAATCTATACTAATATTATAAAGCTGAAAGGTTTGTTTGTTTGTTTGAACGCGCTAATCTCAGGAACTACTAGTTCGAATTGAAAAATTATATTTGTGTTGAATAGACCATTTATCGAGGAAGGCTTTAGGCTATACAACAACACGATGCAACTATTAGGAGCGAAGAAATAATGGAAAATGTGAAAAATACGAGCAAAATTATTCATCCTTGAAGGCTTCCATTGCGTGCGCTGCGAAAACGGTTCAAGATACCAAAAATATATGTATGAAAGAATTATTCCTCTTAAAATGATCTTAAAAAATGTCCGAGACAGTATATGTCTATCTTTTAAGAATAACTCACTAGAACCGTTTTTATGGTAATCAAATTTGGTCGAAATTAATGCATTATTTGTTAAGAGTTGTATCAACGTAATAATATTAATCTTTACTCAAATAAATGTGTTGTTGATTAAGAGAATTTAATTGTGAACAAAATTGTCATTGACATCTCTTAATTTCAATGAACATCTTAGAAGATATTACAATAACTTTTATATCAAAACAACGTTTGCCGGTTCAGCTAGTAATAATATATGGCCACGCTATATCCCTCTCGCAGTGAACAAAAATGTACCTCACATTAGTGACCCTATTCATTTAATGTCGTGCCCAACGTAACCAGTAGGGCACCTGATCACCGTTCTCACAGCACTAGTACATATGATATGTACCTAAATTTAAATGTTAGCAAATAAATTTTGGTCCATTCTGTTTATATCTTTTTTTGTAGCTATCCTGATTAAAGTACCTTTAAGCAATCCATCTCAAAGTGTATTCCTGTACTAATCCTTTGTATTTTAAACTTAGTTTACAATCACAATAATTAGTGCATATAGTTGATGTGTCATTTGTGCTGATTACATGTTATTATCCTCGTCTTCTGTGACATAGGAGTTACATTTGCATAATAATAACGTAAACGCTACGTCATAATATATGTGAAGCTTTTTAATATACAAATTCATGGAATTGTCGATTGGTTAGTGGTACCTGGAGGGTCATGATAACCATAGAAAAGGCTAGGAAATGTTATCACATCATTGTGTACTTTTATGCTTTACATAACACAATCTCAAGTCATTATATTCACATGTACCTGTTACGTTTATATAATTATTACGTGTTTGTTGCTAATCAATCAGTTTCAACAAGTCTAGACAATGCAGTTACTTTATTTTGTAGATTTTTGATGTTGTTTTAGATTACGTAGTTACTTGCTTATCTTGCTGAGGTGTCGTAAAAGGCGACTAAGGTATCTCTTTAATACCGCAATTCAACCAGGTGTTCAGAGAAGGAAAACTCGACCAAACCTGCATCTCGCTCCCTCCCGATCGTACTGATTCTCCATTCCATCGGGCCTGAGGGAGCTCGGACGAGAGAGTGCTTTTCTGGCTGCGCGTCCAGTTATGCACTTAAATATCTCCTGCGCAATTGACTGTTTACGAAAACTGGGCCTTGATTTTCTTAATCGGCGTTGAAACAGTCGCCGTGGCCGAATCTGGCTAGGACATCATCACTTGCTTATACATCTAGTCAATATTTGTAAAATAAAATTATCTGAAATCGTTATTTTTATATTATTTAGAATTTATCCGTTTTTGCAAGCATTATTTACAATATCATATACTAACAAAACAAAGCTGCATTTTCTTAAGCAATTCTGCCGGCAGCTCATCATACTGCCAGTCAGCATTGCTACTTCACTTGAATACATTCCACTCTTAGATTATATTCCACTCAAAATCAATCCAAACCAGTTGTTTTGCTTGCTGTCAGCAGTGACAATGTGTCGTTTCGTTGTCATGGCACCTTAATTTGTAAGAAGACAGACTAAAGGTTTTTGGAGCAGCTAAAAACAATGTATTTGCCATCGCCCCTCTCAATCATCTACAACCTGTTTAGGAAGCTATAGTTGAATATGTCGAAATTACTGAGCATGTACACTCCATGAATACTATGACATTTAATCTCAGTTGTTTTATTTCAATTGTTGATTTTGTTGCTTATTTTTCTGTTATCAGGATCTGTTCATTATTAAAACATATTTGTGACTAAATTAGGTACTAAAATAAATGCATAAATGCACATAAATCAAACTATTCTCACATTGATAATATTTAAATCTGCCAAACTGGCATATCACCATCAAATTCCCATCTACCATGGTGTCTCAAAAGTGGCCTTACTAACAACATCGTGGGTGCTCCATGAACGGGTTGACTTTTTTTTTTTTTCGGCGTGTCCTACGCTGGTGGCCTGGGAAAGACCTTCACAACAAAACCGGGCTTGGTGCGCGAACGCAGAGGGCGCTCAGCCAGACGGGTTGACATTTGTCATTAGTAGCAAAATTGTTAAGTTTGATGACGTTATAAACCTCCATGAACGGTGTTATGCTCGGAACTGGCGAAAATAGCTCCATAAAGTCACATAAATTAGAAGTATTGATTCGTTTTAAACTATAGTTTGTTGGATTTATTTTAATATTCTTTGTCTTAAAGATTACATTTACAAGTAGGTATGTATAGCCAAGTTGGTTTAATGATTGTGATGATAAAATAAACTTCGATCAGAATTCCTAAGCAAGTTCTTTCAGTTTTAAGGGAATGTGCAGATGTCGACAATATATTTAGTTCTTTTATAAGACCCGTATAAATTTTATGTTGTCTAGACAATATAATGGCTCAACCCGAAGATAGTAGACAGTAAACAAAGATAGATGACTATGTTTGCTGTTATGAAAGTAGTAAATAAGACCTACGGGCGTCTGGTAAGATAATGGCCTGTTCGTCTCTACTGATAAAATTCTGGTCAATAGCACGTTTTTTAAGCTTATAGAGTAACTGCAAGGGTATACTGCGTAGACCATGGGTCGGCAACCTTTTTTATATAAGGGCCACAAATATTATGAGTATATTGGTGCGGCCCACATTTCATCTAATAAACAAATTTTTTAGATAAAAGCAATTTTTGCATTTTAACCATATTTACTCTCATTTCACTGACTGTGATCGCTTGAACTGAATTTTCTGCTGTCGCGCACACAAAACAATGATATTAGGTCCTTACATATGAAATTGGCGTTTTTCGTACTGGCCACTTTAATCACAAATTTCTCCTCTTTGGTAAGAAATTCCAAATTCAAATTTGTACGGCTATAGACTCATGTATTTGTGCTTCGATGATCGTCATTCATTTGTTTTTTTCTTCTGTTTTTTTCTGTTTGCGTCACTCATTTTACAAAATGGAAAACTTAAAATATCGCATTATTTACGAGTACGAGTTCCGCCGTGGCACTAGTGCTGCGGAAACAACTCGAAGGGTGAATGATGTGTATGGGGGTCGTGTTGCAAAAGAAAACACAGTTCGTTTTTGGTTCCAACGTTTTCGTTCTGGAAATTTCGACCTGCAGAACAAGCCCCGTGGCCGGCCTGAGACTCAAGTTGATAATGAAGAGTTGAAGGCTATTGTGAAAGCGGATCCATCGCAAACCACGTCCGAGTTAGCTGCAGGCTGCGATGTTAGTGATAAAACTGTTTTAATTCACTTGAAGCAAATTGGGAAGATTAAAAAGCCTGAAAGGTGGGTACCTCACGAATTGACTGAAGCAAACCGGCAAACGCGCGTCGACTGCTGCGTTACATTACTAAACCGGCACAATAATGAAGGTATTTTAAACCGAATCATTACCTGTGATGAAAAATGGGTTCTTTACGATAATCGGAAGCGCTCAGCGCAATGGTTGGATCCTGGCCAGCCAGCCAAATCCTGCCCCAAGCGAAAATTAACCCCAAAAAAGTTACTTGTAAGCGTTTGGTGGACTAGTGCCGGTATTGATCATTACAGTTTTCTCAAATCTGGCCAGACTATTACGGCTGATGTCTATTGTCAGCAATTGCAAACCATGATGGAAAGCTAGCGGCTAAACAACCTAGGCTGGTCAATCGCTCCACGCCACTGCTGCTTCACGACAACGCTAGACCACACACTGCGCAACAGACGGCTACTAAATTAGAAGAGCTTCAATTGGAAAGTCTAAGACATCCTCCGTACTCCCCGGACCTTGCTCCAACAGATTACAATTTTTTTCGAAATTTGGATAACTTCTTGCAAGGGAAAAAATTCAACTCCGATGGGGCAGTCCAAATCGCCTTCAAAGATTTTATTGATTCCCGTCCGACTGGTTTTTTTAGTAAAGGGATCAATGAACTACCTATGAGATGGCAAAAGTGCATAGAAAATAATGGTTCATACTTTGATTAATTAAATATATTATATTAAAAAATATTCGACTTTTTGTTCCTCCCATACAAAACGCCAATTTCATATGTAAGGACCTAATATTTCATTGTTGTTGTTTCTATTTAAACTTATTTCTATAAGTGTTTTTAATTTATTGGCTGCGGTGCGGCGTTCTGTGGAACGACTCTTGCGCGGGCCGCACCGTAGTGGCTTACGGGCCGCTGGTTGCCGACCCCTGGCGTAGACAATAGTGATATGGGGATCTGTCGACTGTTCAGAGGACCTAAATAACATACAACTGTGTCTTATCGATAACGCTTGCAGAAAAGTATTATACAAAATATAAGCTTTCAAAATATCACGTAGACATGTTATGGCAATTTCTACACCTACAGAGTTTTAGTTTTCGCATTTTAATGCCTTCTATGTCTACTTATAAATTTAAATGATCCAAAGAGAAGCTTTCATCGTTAATTATTTATTTTCTATGGTGGGGCATTCCAATCTAATATTAATAACTATTTGAGAGTATTATAATTTCTTACCTACGTTGCTACGCCATTTTCGTTTGGCTAGCCAGTCTTTGGCGCTCCAAGAATAATAAAATAAAATGTTCATAGCAAACGGTTTTTATGTCCTGATAACTCGCAAAAGGTTCTGAACTCTGAATATGCTGATCATAGTGCAGCTAAGGCGTGTATCAACTATAATGATTTTACTGTAATGGTTAAAATCTTAAAACATTAAAACTAATGAAAGGGCGTCAAAATTGCTGATTTAAACGAGGGCTGAGCGGAATTTCGTATACAATTCCAAACTGCTAAAAGTACGAAATTAAACATAACATTAAGATTCGTTTTTCATTCGATCGTAAAAGAGAATTTACGTTATTTCATTTTTATTTACATGTCGTCATTATACTCGGGACAAAAATTTCGTTAGCGCAATGTACTTAATCCTTACATATCTTGGCACCGGAGTACAAATATATTTTCGGAATATATCAGTGTTTCCAAGTTAAATTTAGGATTGTTATATATTTGTGAAGGTACTTTTTTCTAAACTTAGTTACTAACTAACTACTATCTTAACTAGCTTTGTCAAACATTTTTCAAGGAAACAAATACGGAGAAGGATCATATAAAAGATATTCAATAGAATTAGGTTAGTTTACGAGCATGGACTTATTAGAGTACGTAATATTTTTTGGTACACAAGCCATTCGCTTTTCGTTATTAATTACGTTTAGTAGTTTAGAAATTTTTATTTTCAACTGTATTCTGTAACTGTATATGATAATTAATGCATTATTTGTAGAGCGTTTCTTTCAATTAGAAAATTGAACTCTACGCATGCAGCTTACTGCTTATCATGCAAATTTTAATTTACGAAATACATTTAGTTGACGCCAAAAATTTTCGAACTATCTCGCGACAATCGGTCAAAATACTCGAAGTTCATATAAAAATAATTGGCCTTGAAATATATCGTGCATTAGCACGAATATGCTGATTATCTATTGGACATGTTCCAATAATTGCAAACAATTTTCGAGTTTTGCACAAAACGTAAAGCCGCGTCTAGGTATGCGGGACTCGCCGAATGCCAAGCCAATTATTTGCCGAATCGGGAGTGGTGAGGATGGGTGTTAGTGAATTATCAAGCGACAATTGGATTGTCAAAGCTCTCCTGACTCTGCTTGTTTTAATAGTTTTTCCACTTAAAAGTCAATAAATAAAAAAAGGTGTGTGTGTGCAATTCACACACGATAGAAGTGAAACTTCAGTAAATCGACAAAAGAATGAGATGAATATATATAACAAGGGTAGGATAATTACAAATTTTATTTGTTTAAAAATGAAAGTATATTGATTAATTTTAAAAGATATTTTATATTTGATTTAACATATGTCACATAATTTATTGGTGTTTATTAACACTTATAGTTGAACATCTATCTTGATTGCTCCATAATTGTTTTTTACGCACACGAATCTCGCGACTACGTTCTGTTGAACGTTTTCCTGGGTTTTTTGTAAATTTCATTTCTTTTTTTTGCGTCGATACTGACGACACATTTCGACATCTTATAAAATTTATTATTTAGTACAACAAGATATTCCTAATAATATAAACACTGTGAAATAATAGCACACCACGCTGACTTCTGACTAAAAAGCTATAATACGCAGATACACACCGAAATTTGCACTCTCGCTCTGGCTCACTAATTATTGTCTCTTACCTGTCGTTTTACATTTGCTCTCTTGCTCTGGCTTACTAATTTTAGTATTTGTGTCACTTACCTGTCGTTTTACATTTGCTCTCTTGCTCTGGCTTACTAATTTTAGTATTTGTGTCTCTTACCTGTCGTTTTACATTTGCTCTCTTGCTCTGGCTTACTAATTTTAGTATTTGTGTCTCTTACCTGTCGTTTTACATTTGCTCTCTTGCTCTGGCTTACTAATATTAGTATTTGTGTCTTTTACCTGTCGTTTATCCGTTGTATCCGGTTTGAAATCAGAACGATTCTATAGAAGTTTCACTTCAATGATACTAGGGCAATGCCAGCATGTGTCTGTCGACATGCTTACTACTTGGCGAATTCGAAGTCACATACTAGGATTTCAGCGGGTCCTGTGTATCTGCTCGTGGCTTAAGAGTTTATGTCTTCATGACATGAGAAAATTTAGAGGACAGCGAAATCTTTGATGACCTACAGAGTTCTGTAAAGGTGAATTTCAAATAATTGATCTGACGAAGTCAACAATAATTGAAATGCCTTTAAAATATACATGTTCTGAGGCTTCACATATAACTAAAATTAGACGAATAATAGGGGAAAATGAAGACTGTCCAATTGAATGGTAATTTTCCACTAGAGCTTGGTTTATGGTAGTTTGTTAGGCTAGTCCTGCCTTTCCCGCAGCACTCGGCATACGGAAGGAGGAACATCCCAATGGTATTAGTCGTTAAGATTTTGTCAACCCGGGGAAGCGGCCCTCACTGCTGCCCTGACGGTCCAAGGGAATGTCCACCGGGTCAAAAAAAGGTTTATAGTAGTTTCAGTCCTTGCTGTTATAATTATTTTTTAACCTTGTATTATGCAGTACAAGATCTAAGAATGTCATCATTTCATGGATGCGATGTATACCTACAGCTCTTTCCTGGTCAAGGTCTTCGATATTTGTATGTTTATTAAAAGCGGCGATCGTGCTTATTTGTGTCCACTGATTCAATCTATTTGCAGACATTTTCAATTGTTTCAGTTTGTAGTGCGAATCAATTACGATTTTTATGTGTGTTTGTAAATTTATTGGCCACGAATACATTTTCGACTCACGAATGTAGTTTATGATTAGAGCGTAGTTTATGACTACGTTCAGCTTTATTCTGTTGTTACTTTTTTTACTTAAATTATCTATTTATGATAAAAACAGTTGCCGCATACTTTCGTAACCTGAATTTTTTTTTGCCAAAATTCTTACCCGCCAATTTTACCTTGTATTGTTTTTATGTAGTCTATACAGAGATGGGCAAAATGTAATCTGATTAATAATTAACGATTAAAAAATGCAGTCGTAACTTTAATTTTCTTGCTCTGTAATCATGATTAAATCCATTGAAAACATTAATAAATCATAAATTTGTATGCAATCCGGGATTCTGTAGTGTTTAAAACATAAATGCGCAAAATCCAGTCATATTAATGGTAAAAAACGTAAGATGTAATCGTAATCGTTTTTATTAATCTGATTACATTTGTCTCATCTATGAGTCTATAGCTTCGGTTAATTTATTATCGAAATTAGTCACAAAACGATACAAGCAAAATATTGTGTACTAAGATTAAATTACTCGCGTTCAGTTGATAAATACTTCGTATATATATGTATACATATTAAGAACCATATAGACACAAGCCATTAGGAATTTCTTGAATTATCTTTACAAATTACATACAGTAGGAACAAGACGAAAACTGGTGTATGTCCTAAGTACGTAAAAAATAAGGACGAGCCATGCGCATGTGCAAGCAGTGTTATGATCTGCAACACTCTGTTCTCTTGAGTTTTTTTATTAGGCTTTATTAGAGATTTTTTTCTGAACTGTTTAGGAGCAGGACGGCCCATTTATATGGTCTTCGGGAGTGCAAGGGATCGTGCTTAGCTGCTACTTTTGGGGTTATTTTGTCTCGCAAATACCAGGTAACTATTTCAATATTATCTTTAAAAATTGCTCAGTCTCGAAAATTGTTTTTAAAACATAAATTACAGGTGTTTTAACGGTCTGGACAGTTTCTACTGTATTTTACAAACTGATGCCTAATTTCTGATTTTCATTAATATTGGGCTCGTGCTTAATTCATTCATGTTAACACGTAACGACCATGATTATATTAGCTTATTTTATATTATCAACGCAGGCTAATAAATAACAATGCGTATAATTAAAAATCGTAAATTAAAAGCCCTTTGGAAATCTCGTATGACGACTGCCCAATTGGGTTGTAGTCACAGTAAGCTTATAATTGCAAAGACCACTGATACTGATCCACTGACACGAGATAATGCCTGTTCTTATCCTTTCTTCTCAGTCAAGATCAGCAGCATATTGCATTGTCTATTTAACTATATATTCTTAGTCAGTGTCCGATTAACCACGTAGCAATTGCCAGGGTATACTCATTGTCAGTACTGGATCAGTTACATCGTAAGAGTAGCAATTGCTACGGCATATTTAATCACTTATTAGAACCGGATCAATCACATAGTAACGGTAGCAATTGATTTGGTTCTCTTATTGTCAGTACCGGACTAGTAACGTAGCAATTCCTATGGAATACTTATTGTCAGAATTAGCTCCGTAGCAAGATTAATTATTACTACACTATATTTATTTGTCAGTTCCGGATAAACCAACTAGCAAGAGTAGTAATTGCTACTGGCACTGTGCATCCATTTTTTTAGACGTAGTGGTATAGAGTCATTTTTATCGATGAGGTTATAATATTATTATAGACCAGTTTCTTTAAGAGTTAATTTGTAATATAATTTTTTCCACAAACCTATGGGAATCAACGGCTTCTCATAAGAATTTGCTACGGACCATGCATTGGTTTAATCTGGCACTGAATTTATTTACAAATGTTACAAGGTGCACGAGTGGCTGAACTATTCTCTGCAAAATGGGTGATGTTCTTCAGTGTAACCATCAACGTGGTCTGCACTATTCTCACGCCCGTCATGGCGGAGGCTCATTACATTGCTGCTGTGATCATGAGGATTGGGGAGGGAATTGGAGGGGTGAGCTATTCATATCCTTATTTTTAAGCTAACATTTCCAGACCATAAAACTCAATAACGCCAGTAATATATTGACCCAAACGAAATGGACTATTATATGGCATAAAAATAAAAAATATTAACTAACATAATTGAACTTGCTGTTAAAATTTATATTCAACCACTGTAAATATAAAAAAAGTATATCAACAGCCGTGCAATTTGCGAATTCATGGCTCACTCTGATTCTTGTTAATTTAGGGTTCAATAAAAGAAGTCAAGAACGTTTTCTTATTATAGTCGTAAAATTTATAAAGTGTTCCACAGTATTTATATTAACCCAGTTCGAATCTCGTCGGCACGTCTTGTTATTGCGACCTGATTCCAACAAAGTATCATTTACAGCTTACTTCAATCACTGGACATATGATATCTTAAACAAGACTATAAATTAAATACTAAAAACGATATAATAATTAACCAAATAATATTTAAGAAAAAACGTAAAATAAATCTTTGACAGGTACAATTAAATATTTAATATTATATTTCTAAAATTATAACTATAAATTAGATAAAAACACAGTTCATGTAGATATAGCATGTAAAATAATTCTCTTTATCCCAAGTATCCATCATCTTCCTATGTCCGTATTGTGGTAGGCAGATATGAGATGTGATTTCACAAAAAGACGATGTTATAAATAATTACATAAAGTTGTATATGTATGTAGTTGTGTTTTGGATACAGCGAAAGTCAGTGGAAGTACAAATGCATTAAACTGGGAGAATATAAAAACTGTGCAAATATGAAGGTTCAAGGCAACCTTCATATAAGATAGGTAAGACACATGAAGCGATTAAAGAATGTTAATATAAGAAAGAAGTTTCCCCAAAGCCCAGTTATCAGTGAGTTGACAGCATAGATGGGCAAAATGTTATCAGATTAATGAAAATGATTAACGATTACATTTTACGTTTTTTACCAATAATATGACTGCATTTTGTCCATTTATGTTTTAAACACTACAAAATCCCAGATTATATACACATTTATGATTTCTTACAGATTACAGAGTTGAAGAATTAAAATGACGACAACATTTTGTAATCGTTCATCATTAATCTGATTACATTTTGCCCATCTCTGGTTGACGGTAACTTCGGGAATTTTCGATAAATAGGAGTATAGGAACTTAGAGCCACCCCATGGCTGCCATGGCGGACCTATGTACCTGTATTTATAGGAGCACTATATCGAGTAACTGTAAAAAAAAATACCTTTGATTCTTTTCATGGCTTAGATACCCCTAAAAGTGAGCAATAGGAATGGATGATCTATATCAAAAGTCTTGATAACATTTTTAGCGTAAGTCGCACTGGCCGAAGTCGTTAGTTAGTGATAAAAAATTCGTGTGTGGCTTCAAAAAAAGAAGCATTTAGGGCTTGAACAAATCAGCTACTACTGTGCCCCGAGAACCTATTGTTTTCAATCCAAAGGGCTAACAAATGTATAAAATATTCAAATGAGAGCATTTATAATTTTCATTACATGTAATTTATATTCGAAGGGCGTCACATTCCCGGCCATGCACGTGTTGCTATCGAAATGGGCGCCTCCTGCTGAGCGGAGCGTAATGGCAGCTCTGGTCTACGCTGGGACGTCGCTTGGCACCGTCATCTCCATGCTCATGGCTGGAGTGCTAACCGCTAACGTTGGTAAGTTGTTTTAAAGGATAAATTGCAAACTGGGTAAAGTGCTAAAGGCCAATAAAGGAGGTAAATTGATTTTAAGGCTACATTTCCCTTTTCGTGTACCCTGAGTGATTTGGCAGAGGAAATGAATAGGGTCTCATCTACTCCTGTATTTATATTATAAATTAATATTACATAAAAAAAAAATCCGACAACCCAAATAGAAATATTATTATTTTTGTTAAAACGGGTAAAATCCTTTAGTACCTTTAATCCTTTAGTAGCTTATGAGGATGGGTCAATTTAAAGGCTAATGCTAAAATGTGTAAATTGCTATAAGTTACTAAAGTAGGTGTTATAATTTAAAACTTCATGTGAGATCAAAACTAATATCAGAACTTATCCAACAAAGAATGTAATTTTGAAGTTTTTGAATTTTCCAGTAAATAAATAATAATATAATAGTAATATAATAGTAGTAATGTATTGTCAAGTATCACTAAATTGAGATGTCATTAAAGTTGCGGTCATAATAGCTCTAAAGTTGGTTTTCCGTGATAATAGCTACCCTAGAGATTTAATATATATATAAGTACCTAAATACTAAAATAAATTGTATTCGCTACAATAATTATGATATGTTCTAAAGAAGAACACACATATCTCCTATATGGTCTCCGGTAATACAAGCTCAACTGTGAAAGAAAACATCATGAGAAAAATCACTTGGCATATAATAGAAATGTTATGTATAAATGCCCTGAGAATGTGCATGATATATAAGCAAAGTGGATGCCGCCAGTAAGGAATCTCTGCACATCCCGTAAGAGATCCGGCGTGATGATATATTATTGTTATAAGTTAGAAACAATATTATAGATATTATGATGATTAATTGTGTAGGAATTTAGGTATACCATTAAAACGTAATTAAACGAAAAGTTTTCATATTCAATATATAAATAAACATTGTTCGCACAGGATGGGAGAGCATGTTCTACGTGATGGGAGGTCTGTCCTGTATCTGGTGCGTGCTGTGGGTGATATTGGTGCAGGACACGCCGCAGCAGCAGGCGCTGATCAGTGCCGAAGAAAGAAATATGATAATCACGTCATTGGGAGGAAAGGCTGACGATCATGGACACAAGGTAGGGAAATTTCCAATAATAGTTCAATCATTTGAGGATATTTTAAACCAAACTACGAAATAATTATTGTAATGGACTGAAATGTCGTCTTTTGTAACTTTGATTTATTTTTATATTGGTTTGACAAAGTGACTACATTCCATTTGATTCAAAATAAGGTGTAGTCCAAGATACAATGTTAACCAATATTTCCATAAAAAACATATGCTCAGATAAAAAAAAAACTGTTAATTAACCACGTTTTAATGGAAGCATACGCAACAGTGCATCGCCGTTTAAACCCACCTAAACATTGTTATTTAAATACCTAATGTTTCCAAACATTTAATGTACGCTATACAGTGTAGCGTTTGTGTGTGTGTGTTCCAGTCCTTGTTATTTAGGCCCTAATAATATTAGTACCTAATGAAAATATATTTTGGTTAAAAGTTTTTTGAGAACATTTCTATGCAACAAAATATTAATTTGCAATGATAAAGACTGCAACGGCAAACGTAGCTTGGGATGCTTCCTCAATGTACAGTGATGATTTGCGAAAGGTCGGCAGTAATAACTGAGTAGAAAAAGACAAAGATCAGGCTTAATGCTGCTTATTAGAAGAGGTCTATGTCCAGTTGTGGACTAAAGTGGGCCGATGATGAATTATTAAAATTGTTTTATAATAGAAGCTGCCAGTCCCGTGGCGCGCAGTACTAACTTCTCCCGCTTTCCTGGCGATCTTGGTCTCTCACGTGTGCTCTAATTGGGGTTGGTATATGCTGCTGATTGAGACACCGTTCTACATGAAGCAAGTCCTCAAGTTCAACATGACTGAGGTAAGAACCATATCTTTTATCAAGTCATATTGGTGTATTATGATAGATGTTGTCATTTTTCTAACTTTGGTCTCTTTCAGCATAACGTTTAATAATTTATGAAAACGTACGATTTTTATCTCGGTTAGCTTTTAGTTGTTTTCTATCTATCAACATTCAATCACGTGTTTGACCAATAGAGTATAAAACAAATTTAGATAATTCGAATATTTTTACAGGGTTTGCAGACAATAATGGATTGTAGTGAAGTCTCTTTATTGTAATAAAATAAAAAAAACCTACTACAGGTTTCTTTAGAATTAAAAGTTCATTAATTTATCTTCGCGCCATCTTTTAAGAATCGACAAATGACATAAACAGCTGTCTAATTAATATTCAGATCACGCGTGTCTCGTTTCTCGGAATGAACGGTGTAGGTAAAGCGGCATCTTTGATGTTCAATCGTCAATGGTGATTTGTTTGACAGTTAGTTCATTCGCAAAAGCACTTCGAGACGATCCTTGGATTTTAAAATCTTAGCCGTGTGATACCTATAAACCTAGAAATACAGGGTTCAAGTTGATACTCTTTATAAGTCTAGACCCTAGTCATAACAATATATTTACTATTAGAACGAGTTATCATATATTCTTATATTAGAAGAACTTTGTAATTTGTAGAGCAATTACAGCAGACTTGTTCAAATAAAACTTAAAATCAATATTCAAACTATAAGCGCGATAGAGACAATAAGTGATAATGAACTAATATTTGACTAGAATGCTGTCACAACTGCCCTGCCGTTCCTGTCACTGTGGATCTTCAGTATCCTGCTGAGTAGAACCTTGGATTGGCTTCGCGAGAAGACCGTTATAACCACGACTACGGCTAGGAAGATCGCCACTCTATTCGGTTAGTGGTATACTTATTGTAAGTAGTCCACATTGCACTTACTTCACTCTGGTGAAACTTTAAACCTATTTTAAAAAAGCAGATTATTTTTCAGGCACAAATAATAGGCGTATAATTTTTTTTAAATTTAATTCTAATAAAAAACAATAACTTTGAATAGCTATAATTTAAATTGTTAATTTTTTTATATTTTTGTACTCGTATTACATACTAGCTGATCCGGCAAACGTTGCTTTGCTATATAAGGTTTTGTAATATCTTCTAAGATGTTCATTGAAATTAAGTGATGTCAAAGACAATTTTGTTCACAATTAAATACTCTTAATCAACAACACATTTATTTGGATAAAGATTAATATTATTTCGTTGATACAACTCTAAACAAATAATGCATTAATTTCGACTAAATTCGATTACCATAGAAACGGTTCTAGTGAGTTAATCTTAAAAGATAGACATATACTGTCGTGGACATTTTTTTAGATCATTTTAAGAGGAATAATTCTTTCATACATATATTTTTGGTATCTTGAACCGTTTTCGCAGCGCAAGCAATGGAAGCCTTCAAGGATGAATATTTTTCCCCGTTTTTACCACATTTTCCATTATTTCTTCGCTCCTAATAGTTGCATCGTGATGTTATATAGCCTAAAGCCTTCCTCGATAAATGGTCTATTCAACTCAAAAATAATTTTTCAATTCGAACCAGTACTTCCTGAGATTAGCGCGTTCAAACAAACAAACAAACAAACAAACAAACAAACAAACATACTCTTCAGCTTTATAATATTAGTATAGAAGTATTGATTTAAAGTTTTCTATTTTTAACCCCCAGTGCAATAAGAGGGGTGTTATAAATTTAACGTGTTTCAAGTTTTATTTTATCCTGACTCGATACAGTGACCACACCAAACCTGATGGTAAGCATGGTGTAGGCCAAAAATCGACAATGACTATCAACAGTAAAAAAAATATCCAGATAGTCGCAGCGATACTGCCGGCCCGCACAATTATCCCTTCACGTTTCGCTTAAAGGACCCCATATCATAGGATGGTAGGAACACGTTTGCCGGAAAACCATTCTACAGCTCAAAAACTCGGCAAAAGTATGTGTTAATTCTTAGTCCTAGCCGGGATGTGAGTTACCGCGATGTTGTGACTCCATAAACCCGTGCGCGTGGGTTTGCTATAAAAGGGAGAGGGTAGAATAAGATTAAATAACTCTTCAGAACACTCGCAATGATATATGCGATAGAAAATGCTCAGTGAGGCAACATCTCTGCGCAACTGGACCGGTTCAAGATCCTTAGTCACGTCAGGATCATTCACAATGCGGACAGCCCTCCGCTGCAATCTCTCAAGTTAATAAATTAATCACGACACAGGAGTACATACTGCTGTGGAGCAATATAAAAAAAATGTGTTATTATTTAGCATCGGCTCTGCCGGCGGCGTGCCTACTGGCGCTGTGCTACATCGGCTGCAACCGCACCGCTGCCGTGGTGCTGATGGCGCTCGGCATCACCGGCATCGGCGGCATGTTCTGCGGCTTCCTCTCTAACCACATTGACATCGCGCCCAACTTTGCTGGTATTTTATTTTTAAACTAGCTGATCCGGCAAACGTTGTTTTGCTATATAAGTTATTGTAATATCTTCTATGATGTTCATTGAAATTAAGTGATGTCAAAGACAATTTTGTTCACAATTAAATACTCTTAATCAACAACACATTTATTTGGATAAAGATTAATATTATTACGTTGATACAACTCTTAACAAATAATGCATTAATTTCGACCAAATTCGATTACTATAAAAACGGTTCTAGTAAGTTAATCTTAAAAGATAGACATATACTGTCGCGGACATTTTTTTAGATCATTTCAAGAGGAATAATTCTTTCTTACATATAGTTTTGGTATCTTGAACCGTTTTCGCAGCGCACGCAATGGAAGCCTTCAAAGATGAATAATTTTCCCCGTTATTTTCACATTTTCCATTATTTCTTCGCTCCCAATGGTTGCATCGTGATGTTATATAGCCTAAAGCCTTCCTCGATAAATAGCCTATTTAACATAAAAATAATTTTTCGATTCGAACCAGTAGTTCCTGAGATTAGCGCGTTCAAACAAACAAACAAACTCTTCAGCTTTATGATATTAGTATAGATTTCTGTAGTAGCTACACTGTAGCCTAACTTCGGCGGTATTTAATTTTATTAGTGGTTGTTTATGTTTTACGGATCTGTATGCAAGGCTTTTTAAGCTCGTTAATAATAATATATCTTCACGCTATAACTCGTACGGGTGGAGCAGAGATACATTAGTGCTTGTATCCACTTTGCGCTTATATATTGTGCCGAGTGTAAAGGTTTTTTAAAATACATTGGTAATTAAAGATAAGAAAATAGTAGATAGCGTCATCATATCATCCTCTCGTTCGTGGGATCCCAGTACAGAACCCTGAACCTAAACCTGATTTTCTTTAAATATAATTGGAACTTTGTGTAACTCCAATTGGTTTTGTCAATAAAATATATTAATTTATGCAATTTATTTCATTACACTTGACTTTGAATTGCATTTTAACCGTTCCATGAGAAATAATATCAGTTACCTAATGAGATAAGGACTTTTAACGCGTCCTGTGACGGGACGCGTCATTGACGAAAGGTTAAAAAATACTATCAATGGACTCAAAAGAGCATATATCAAGAGCCGTAAAACTTAATATAAATAAATAATAATATACCTCATGCAGTGACGTTCATAGGGTATTTGGACAGGAAAGGCAAAACTCGCGTTATTAATTTAAATATTATATCATGATAGTAAATAGTATATTGCTTTCATAGAAAAGATAAGTGGTGTGAATATAGAATAGATTTTAATATAAATGGTTTCATTTTTTGTTTAACTTTTAGGAATTTAGTCAAGACTTATTTATTGTCAGGGCATGCAGTGCTTCCATGCATCTATGGAAAGAACGCTACTGACCTCATGAGAGCTGACTATAATGGTTGACTTGTTAAGGTTCTTGTCCGACTGGGTCGTAACCACATTAGTGCGTCGTCCAACAAGGCTGCGAAGGCGCGCGTCGTGTTCCCGCGTGCCGCTCTACAACAAAGATGTATGAGAGGGGTGGCTCTTTACACCACTCCTCCTCAAACGAGTATAGGCCTAATCTAGGCCGCACGCCTTGCCGGTCATCGAGGATGAGACCCCAGTCGTGCCCTCGATGCCGGTAGGTGGAAGGTGGAACACCCCGGGGGTTTTAGTCGATGCAAGCCCGACACAGGGGGGTCCTCACCGCCTCCCGAGGTATGTTACGGATTTCCCCCGGGTTGTGGGCTTTCGGGGTCAGCGCGTGAATGTCTACCTACAGGCGTTGGTAGTTATGGGTGTATATACTACGACGCGCTGGCAGTCAATAGATTCGCTGATGTTCTTATACTACACCGTACTTTCAATCAGGTTCGATGTATTCTTTTCTTTTCTTTCTATAGCTATATAATCGATATAATTGGTCACAGGTACCCTGATGGCTATAACGAACACCGTGGCGACCGTGCCCGGTATTGTCGTTCCTATCTTCGTGGGAGTACTGACAGATGGAAACGTAAGTTTGGTTTATACTGTTTTATATAGAAAGAAAAAGTATGATTGTCCAATGTCACATTTTTATAACATCCTCCTGAGTTGTAGTGAATTTCTGTGATAATCGTAATGTCTTACTTTCTCCACAATGTTTTCTATAACTGTCCAATATTTATAATAGCATTTAACACTAAATTTACCGAACCGAACAAACGACCGGTCTTTATATTTGTCTTAATTTTTTTTCTATTTGAAAAATAACATGTCCTTTACTAGTACAAGATAGTGATAAATATTATGGGTTTAATTTTATTTATAAGAAATGAAAATAAACCATGTTATACCTATTTTTAAAATATATATAAATTGTTCGCCGGTGGATTGTTATTAGTTACCTTACCGCGCAGTAGACTTGAGGGAGTCTACTGTCAAGATGAGAGGGAGACGGTGTACAGTGTCCGACGTGTCAACTGAGAGGGATATTTTGGAGGGGTGTGCTTTTTGTTCTGGCCCCTCCCAGAGAAGTAGCCTTAACCCCTTTAGTGCAAATGACGGCGCTCGCCCGTCAAGATTTTCTGTACTAAATTCGAATTTGACGGGCGTCGCCCGCAGTATTTTTTTTTCATATGATATTCTCTTAACTTGTACAAATAATAATATTATTATTGTTGCACGTGATCTTTTTTATATTCTAGCTAAATTGACCTTAATATAGATAACTAAATTTAATTGTCTGCGCGCATACTATTCTTCAAGATTTAATCGTATGGCAAAGGGTTAATAAGGCTTTTCGCTCCCCGGACGTCTGGATGAATTTGGTTTCCCAGGCCCGGGTGGAGCAATTAGGGTGACATCCCGGGGATTTTTAACCAATGGAGTCTGACACACCAGGGTCGCTGCCCTCACAGTGGCCCTGAGAGTCCTAAACAGGATTTCCCCCGGGATACCAAAAAGTGTTGACACCTACTGTAGAAATAATATTTATAAGCAATTACACACAGCGACCTAACCCTAAACTAGACTTTCGCTTGTATTATGGATACTAGAAATACATATACTCATCCATCAATCGCGAATTTTAATCTATTCAACACAGAAAAGTTCACCTATACCGGGTCTCGAAAACCAGGACCTTCAGCGTCGTAGTTAGGGTTTTTGAAAACTGCTTTATCAAACTGTCAAGAAATGAAATTGCAGTTTTAGCACTTTCCAATCGTCAAAATGTAAATGAATTTACCACTGGATCGGAAAGTAAAATCTGCCGAGAAAAAATCGAGGAAACCGTAGTAGTTGTTCTTTTCAACATGTTGAGGTTGGAGTAAATATACTAAAATATAAATATCTCGTAAGAAAATTGTATACCTATATTACGACGACGCATAAGAAGATATATGGGGGGCAGTAGCGTTCATTCCATAGATGCATGAAAACATTGCATGCCCTTACCATAGATAAGTCTGGAATAAATAGCTTAAAGTTAAACAAAAAAGGGACCATTTATATTTATATCTATTCTATATTCACGCCATCTATCATTCCTAGGAAAGCAATATAGAATTTTATATCATAATATAATATTCAAATTAATTAGGCGAATTTTGCCTACCCTGTCCAAATATCCTATGCACGTCACTGATGGGGGCGGGGGGGGGGGGATAGGTAAGTCCGGCTCTGCGACATGTCGCGCAGTCAATTCTGGGCTTTTTAAAGATTCACCAGCAAACACTTGGCCTCAATCTCACCTGGTGGAAGTTATTGAGGCTATGAAGGACCGCGTTTACCCCACAAATGCCTATTTACTATTCTTTAAGTGTGTAAGATATCATAAGATCATATTTGACGTACGTGAAACCTATTTTCACTCTTGTGCATAATGCCTTGTATACCTCAAACTCTAAAAGTGTTTATTATAGCCATTCTATAAATAACTACGCAATTTTTCTTTCAGCAAACCATCTCAGCCTGGCGCATTATATTCTTCGTTACAATCGGATTATACATCATCGAGATTCTGGCATACACTTTATTCGGTTCGGGGGAGGAGCAACCCTGGAACAGGGTCTCGGAAGACAAAAAGGACGATATAGAGACCAAACCGCTTAACATCGAGACAGAAAAGACGCATGTACAAAAGTTATAAGAACGTAGTTTTGGTGAGGGCTGGATTAAGTCAATATAGAAAAAAGTTCAGGGAGGAGTCCCTAGTCTTTAAGGCAATATATTTGCTTCCATATACAAAAAATAATTATTTTAATTTAAAAAAGACAATATTCTTTTTACTAAAATAATTTCTTTAATAGTAAGATAAAAAAAATGAGGGATTTATTTAATCACCACTAACCGTCAGGTGAGCCGTCAGCCTGTTTGTAAACTAAAACATAATTTCTCTTCAGTACTGTTTAAAACAGTCGTTTATTGTGTTATTACAAGAATAAGATTATCTTTTGTGTTAAAGTTGTATCACTAGTATAAGATATAAATTATTTCTCATATAATAAGTAAATGTAACCCTTTCGCAATAGCCAATTTAAAGCACAGTCAAATACTGAACAAAAAAGTTAATTTATTTTGAAGCACGGCCGAAAATCTTTTTAAAATTTAAGACTTTTTGTGACTTTTATGAGCCCCTGGGCCCCCTATAGGGTTATGGGCCTCTAGGTCTACCTCTATTGCAGTACTGTATTTGATAAACGGGGTGAGGATTGCGGATGAGAAAGACTGCTCAGATTTCTATATAGTATTGTAGTAATGATATGAGATTTTTTAAATTGTTTTACAGATATGACTATATCTAAGTTATTTTATAATACATTTTAACTTATTAGAATGTACTTATTTAACATTTAGTACTTAAATGTATTTTTTTTTATTTAAAAAATAATTAGTATTCAGTGTACTTATTATTAATCAAATATTATACTTTTTTTTTTGTATACCGGGGGAAAATCCTGCATAGGACCATCAGGGACGCTGTGAGGGCAGCGACCCCGGTGTGTCAGACTTCTACTGACTAAAAACCCCCGGGGCTCCACCTGGGCCTGGGAAACCAAATTCATTCAGACGCCCAGGGAACAAGAAGCCTTGTTGAGGCTACCTTTCTGGGAGGGGAAGGAGTAAAGCCCACCCCTCCAAAACCTCTCTCCCAGGCGATGCGTCGGACACCGTGCACCGCCTCCCTCTCATCCGGACAGCAGACTTCATCAAGTCTACTGCCCGGCTATAAATATTATATTTAATGCATTTACTATTTTTAATGCATATTATTAATTATAATTAGTTTATATTTCAAATTTTAAGATTTTTCTTTTTAATTTTTTTTATAATAATATTATTTTACCAAATTTCCACTAGCGGCGCTTATGATTTTATGTTGGGCATGCCATATAAGCGCAAAGTGGGTAGAACCACTAATATATCTGTGCTCACCCCGAACAAGATATAGCGTGACTGTGTGTTCCAGAAGAAAATCGTAAGTGACAAAATATTGAAAATAATTCTATCATCGTAGTCACTATCTAATTGTGTAACTATTTAATTTTCAGTAGTTAACTTACTAAACTTTGGTTATATATTAGATATAATATATCATAAGTACTTTAGAAGCAATGAAAGAAAACGTTCACCAGTTAAAAATACAAATTATGTTTGCGATGTTTATACATAACACATTCGATATTATTTGATTAATTTAATAAAAATAGGGTATTTTGATAAATATTGTCGTATATATAGATAGTAGTTATATTTTTTAACCTTTTTAAGCTTGGAACTGCTCGTAACTGTAAAGCTTTATACCTCAATGTTTAATGTCTATTTACTATGAGTGCACGATAGTATGGTACTTGTTTGGAATGTTCCCCTCCCGCTTCACCCCTCACAACCCCGCGTACAGCTGTCATCGCGATACTGCGGTAATTTGTAGCGGGAGTTTCGACATTTCTTGTCCCATATTATCGCGCATCTACTTTTATATGTAACGTGTACTTATACCAAAGATTATAATATACTTTGATATATTTCAACAACAATATTAGAAGTGCTTTTTTAAATTTTAAAGACGATTGTAACCACTAATTTCATCTTTTGTAATAAAAATTAGTGCTAAATTTGTGTTTTAAATTAAAAATACGTTTCTAAAGTTGGGTGTTAAGGTGGTATTTCGACGAAGCAGCTCATACTGTTTTACTTGATATCGCTGCTACTTCAATCGACATATCGCATCAACTCTTTTCGAAAATAAAATGGTAATATAAATTCAATGTTTTATTTATTTCATTTACATTATTTACACACTTAAAATATATACAAAATAACGTACAAGATTTCCAGAGGTAAGTAACACAACATATATATTCATGAAAACTTTACATGCATCTTTTTTCTGATAACATTTGTATGCAGTTATGAACGTAACAGTACCGAAAACCCAAGTGATTTGGAGAACTGCCTGCCATTGGCTGACAATGTGTGTATGAATTTATGACTAACACATACAAATACACACAGGAATTACATAAAACAAGTGCGACAGAGAAGCGGGTTAAGATTTCATTATTATTATTAGCCAGTTCCATCCGACTGCAGGGCTGAAACCTCCCTTCCCTTTACCCACTATATTTGTGAAATCCATGGGAAGGGGTTTGGACAATTAACCCAGCGCGCTTTTCTGGTGGCTGAGGTAGTTTGTATACCTTAGTCGGCTTTAATGATACCTCAGTATGATGAAGAGGGAGAGGCTATTTTATTCATCGCCAACTTTTTTTTATACATTTATTTTCGATAAAGTGACTAAGCCACACTTGATGGGAAGTACGATGTAGTCTAAGGCTGAGATTTATAGAGGCAATTTTAAGTTTGCTTAGTGTTGTGGCCGCGTACCAATATTTAGTTAATTGTCATAGAACATTATTTAATAGTTAGTTATAGGGTAGGTTACGGTGGATTGTAACATATTCGCGTAGACATCGACCAATAAATAGCATGGTGTGAGGGTAGTAGCGCAAATCTTTCGCTGCCACCACTACCGTTTCGTCGTTCAATGGTGACACACCACGCTTGGGCGCATCGTTGAAAACTTCGTTGTCTCGTGCCATTTTATCATTTTTTTTGGACTATTATTTGTGGGAGTGGAGTGCCAGGACCCCTGACGAGAGACTGTCAAACAAGCCGCTGGCCAGCGTGCATATCAAACATTGCGGCAGTAGAGGTAAGTGGAAGTATTTGTCGAACCCCCCACACCAACCAGCGACCGTATTAACCTTACTTTTGGGCCGGGAACAAACATTTTGGTCCTTCGAGCCGGATTTTGGTCCAGTTCGAGCCGTGGATATAGTATTTTTAATATCGTAACATTTTGGTTACGTCGAGCCACGGATACTTAATTTTTCGTAAGAACCATAATATGTCGGATTCCACCCTCAAACTGTCGTAATTTATTGTCGTAATATATGCATGTAATCTTGTTTATTAACGCTATTTATCGTTTAGAAATTTAAATACAAATTTATTGTGGCAAATAATCATTACTTGAACGTTGACAATTTCGTTTATAATATAAATCATACAGTTTCTTTGTTAATACATTCCATAGTGTCGTTTAGTCGTATTACATATCGCAATATCGATCGAAAACTCCATGCAATTGCAATTGATGCGCCCTAAACCAATCTCGTATACTATAATATAACCGAATTCAATATTTGAAATTATAACTGATATCTTTGAAATATAATTTATTCGAAATATAATTTATTTGAAATATAATTTATGTCTTTCCGTAATTAAATTATTTTAATTGTTGTATACCATACATCTTTGATTATTTGATTTATGCAAGTGTTTCACATAGCTGTTGTACTTTCCTCGATTGTCATACTTATTATAATTTATTTTCGTAACCTCGTGGCGTATTAAATAGCAATTCGCCCCGATACGTAATAATAGCCATACTTGCTAGTCATTCATAACTACCCGGCATAGACATCATTAGTTGAATTATTATTCAGTTATATTTCTTATCATTTGTTGTTATTGTTGTCACCTCGTGTCGTTGTATGTCGTTTATACAGGATGATGTTTAATATTAATACACATTAGTTTCGTTGAATTTTTATTGCAATTGAAATAAATAGTTTGTTGTTTAGGAATTATTTATTGATTGTTTATTTTAATTGCTAATCGTTGTTCGTTGTACAATAACTTGAAATAAATATTCTCCTGTTATCTCATATTACTTTACAGTCCATTACATTGATTGATTTTGATACATATATAAAATTTTTGTTTGTTTGTTAGTTTGTTAATTCGATAAATATGTTACGAGCACCTGTTCGTCGTGACGTAGAGTTAAGGCGCAGTGTCATTATTAAACGCATAGATGAGTGTTTAGCATCGGGTTTGGAAGCTGAAAATGATAAAACACGCTTACCAGCATTTCTGGCGCGTTACAGTCGTCTCGAAAATCATTACACAGAATTCGACACACAGCATTTTAAGCTTTGCTCTGACATTACGGACACCGCGGAATTAGATAGCGAAGATGCTCTTCGCTTGCAAGTTGATGAGAAATACTTTAAAATAATCGGAATTCACTCGGCGCTCGTATCACAGCCAGAGGTACGCCCACAGGATCCTGATTCGAACTTTGCGGATCAGGCTGTGAAACTACCGCGTATGAACTTGTTGCACTTTGACGGTGATATATCAACATGGACCTCATTCTTTGATGTGTACAACACAAAGGTCTATAACAACAAGCGGTTGCCAAACGTCGAACGTTTCTCAATTTTGCTCTCGCTTCTTTCGGGTGAACCTCTACGTCTCTTGAAAGGTTTTCCGCTTTCAGAAGATAATTATTTGAACGCTTATGAGGCATTAGTAGATCGATACCAATGTAGACGCAAACTAGCTTTTCGTTATTGGGAGGAAATACATAAAGTAACAATCAAATCAAATACTCCTCAGGAATTCCGTCAACTCATAGACACATTCAATGAGAATATAGCAGTGTTGAAAAATTTGAAACTTCCCGTCACAGATTGGGATTTTCCATTGTTCTATCTTTTATTTAACAAACTCCCTAAGCATACTCGTGAATGTTTTGAACTAAAAAACGATAGCAAAGACATTCCTAGTTTCGATTCGTTGTTAGCCTATTTGGAAAAGGTTAGTCGAGCAATCGAGTTCTCTGAACCTGAGAATGATATTCCTCGCATCCTAAACTCATCACGTGCCGCACGCTCGTCAAACAAACTGCCACGCCAAGTAACCAGTGGAACTCAAAATCGCATGCATAATTCGAAATCTCTTATGGTGCAATCGCCGTCACCAGTGAGAGACCCCTGTGTATTATGCAAATCATCACATTCGCTCTCGAATTGTCCAACGTATCTTAATTACGCTCCTCGTGATCGATACAACATAGTGAAACAGCATAATTACTGTTTGAACTGCATTCGATCAGGTCACGTCGTGAAATTTTGTCGTTCGAAAAGCCGGTGCAAGAACTGCAACTCACTTCATCACACAACGTTACATTTTGATGAACACTCGGCGTCATCAAATGCGAATCTGATTTCGCCAACGTCACTTTTCGTTTCGGAAGCAGTTGCCGCATCGCCCCCCTCCTCGTTGATATCGCCACACAAATTCGCACTCGACCGACCAGCGGTAACCACGCTAGTGGAATCGTCCACCACACAAGTTTCGCTTCTCGACCGCCTCGGTCGAGATACTAGGTAATCTTGGTACCTATCAAACAGCTCGGATTATCATTGATAATGGTAGTCAAGTAAATTTCGTCACTAAAAGGTGTGCACAGCGTCTCGGTCTACCTCTGAAAAGAGTAACGAGATCAATCGAAGGAATCGGACAGTCGACGTCCATTGCCAGCTCTTCTACTACGCTTTGCATGCACAGTAGAAGACACCCTATATCAGACATTGTAGTCGAAGCACTCGTCATACCCAAGATATGCAGTGCCATGCCCACTGATAGGATTGACATCGCTCAGTGGTCGAACCTCAGCAACATCGATTTGGCCGATCCTAACTTCAACGTGCCAGCGGCCATTGACGCGCTTGTCGGCGTTGATGTATTCTTGGGTGATCGCATCACCTACGGGCCTGATGGACCCGTCGCCTTTAGCACTATGTTCGGTTGGGTAGTCATGGGAAAGGTCTTATGCACATCTTTGATACCCAACACACCAAGCCTGTGCTGCTCCGAGAACTTAGATTCGCAACTTCACAAGTTCTGGGAGGTAGACGAGCTACCCAAATCAACGGCACTTTCTCCAAAAGAAGCTCTCTGTGAAAGCATATTCAAGGATACTCACACTAGTGATAAAACCGGGAGATATATCGTTCGCCCACCCTTTCATACTTCACAACCTTCACTCGGAGATTCGTTTGCATTAGCACAGCGTCGCTTGTTATCCCTCGAAAAACGTTTGTCGCGTGATTCCCAGCTTCGTGAGGTTTACAACGCCTTCATGAAGGATTATCTCGATCTTGGACACATGGAAGTGGTCGATCGACCTCGAACCGATCGCACATATTACATTTCCCATCATTGCGTTATAAAACCTAGCAGTACAACCACAAGATTGCGTGTGGTTTTTGACGCCACCGCTAAGCCAGCTGGTGGACCAGCGCTGAACGATCAGCTTCTCGTTGGCCCCAGACTGCAATCTGATATCGTTTCGATTCTTCTTCGTTTTCGTTTGCACGCTTTCGTATTCACCGCGGATATCAGTGAAGAACCTCCTGACGCGATTCTAGAGCAGAGGAATCTAGATACATGCCTTTTCGTCACATTGGACAAGTTTGACGACTTTCTAGAACGGCACTTGAGCCTAAAGAAAGCCCAACGTGTTGTCGCTTATATTCATCGCTTTGTTCACAATTGTCGCAACCCGAATAATCGTGCATCGGGTCATCTGATCGCTTCAGAGTTGAAACAGTCGATGAAAACTTTGGTTAAATCCGCACAAATTTCGACTTTCTCACAGGAGATTATGAACTTGAAAGGTGGATTAACGTTGCCAAAACCTTTACGAAAATTACAGCCTTTTCTTGACGAAGATGGTCTTATCAGGGTGGGCGGTAGATTGACTCATTCAGAGCTCGACTATGACAACAAACATCCATTATTGGTGCCTCGCAATCACCGTCTCACGTCGCTGATCATAGATCAGTATCACAACGATAATTTACACCCTGGACTTCGCACGCTTAGCTTTTTGTTGGCACAACACTTTTGGATCCTTTCATAACGTCGTGCCATTCGCGGTCGACTCTCAAAGTGCATTAAATGTTTTCGCGTCAACCCAAGGCCTGTCATACCTCAAATGTCAGACCTTCCTAAACTTCGAATTTCGCAAATCAAGCCTTTCGCATGCGTCGGCGTCGACTTTGCAGGTCCTTTCAACACGTACATACAACGACATCGTGGTGCTCGAACTTTTAAGACCTACGTTTGTCTTTTTATATGCTTTGCTACTAAAGCGGTTCATATCGAACTCGTGATCGGCCTAACCAGCGAAGCGTTTTTAGGCGCTCTTCGCAGATTCATAGCTCGTCGTGGTCGATGTCAGCGCATTCAATGCGATCAAGGCACAAATTTCGTCGGAGCTTACAAGTCTATGTTGCCGCTAATGCAAGAAGCTGCTTCTAATGAATCTATTGAATTCATATTCAATCCTCCTGCAGCATCACACTTCGGTGGTCTATGGGAGGCGAACATCAAATCCTTCAAAAATCATCTCGCTCGAGTCATTGGAAGCCAGATCTTAACTTATGAAGAATTCTTGACATTAGCTACCCAAATTGAATCGTTGCTCAATTCACGACCGTTATGTGAGATGGGTTCTGATCCCAACGATCTATCGGTTTTGACTCCTGGTCATTTTCTCACTCTCGAACCACTTACATCGCTCCCAGAGACCGATTTGTCGAATATAAATATAACTCATTTGAAGCGTTGGCAGCTAGTGCAACGCTTGCATCACGACTTCTGGAAGCGGTGGCATGTGGAATACTTGCATACACTTAGTCAACGCGCTAAGTGGCTAACTATCGCGTCTGAGCCCAAGTTGGGTTCATTAGTTTTCATTAAAAACGAACAATTTAAACCACTTGATTGGTCACTAGGACGTATCGAACAATTGCATACCGGTAAAGATGGCATTTCGCGTGTTGCCACCGTCAGGACACGAACTGGTCTATTGCAACGACCTCTTGTGAAGTTGTGTCCGCTGCCACTATTAAATTAGTTTAAAATCGATTCATTTTGGTGGGCGGATTGTTGTGGCCGCGTACCAATATTTAGTTAATTGTCATAGAACATTATTTAATAGTTAGTTATAGGGTAGGTTACGGTGGATTGTAACATATTCGCGTAGACATCGACCAATAAATAGCATGGTGTGAGGGTAGTAGCGCAAATCTTTCGCTGCCACCACTACCGTTTCGTCGTTCAATGGTGACACACCACGCTTGGGCGCATCGTTGAAAACTTCGTTGTCTCGTGCCATTTTATTATTTTTTTTGGACTATTATTTGTGGGAGTGGAGTGCCAGGACCCCTGACGAGAGACTGTCAAACAAGCCGCTTGCCAGCGTGCATATCAAACATTGCGGCAGTAGAGGTAAGTGGAAGTATTTGTCGAACCCCCTACACCAACCAGCGACCGTATTAACCTTACTTTTGGGCCGGGAACAAAGACTTAGACTTTACTGAAACATTGAAGTTATATTACTCAATGTATGTCAAAGGATTTGGTAAGTCACCGATTTTGTCAACATTGACTTGGCTCTGCGAATTCTATAACTATTTTTTTTTTTAAAACGAATTTATTTTTTGATCTCTTTGCTAAGCAAAACCGAAATAGCATCTATAAATGTCAGCCTAAGAACGTCAGTAACTGCTACGGGGCCAGAATTCATTGACAGTCGCCGTCGTCATGTCGACTTACATATACAAATATAAGCCTTTGATATATGACCAACTGTACGTATTGTATGTACGCGACAAGTCGAAGCATATCTCTTTGGCTGGAGCAAAATCGCGCGCACTTGTGTACTGTGGTCACTGCCTAGTCGGGCAATCAAAAATCTATCTTTTTTAAATTACCAAAACGATTACGATTATCGATCGATTGGCCTCTGCTGGGCTATTTCACTCTGACAAGCTTAGCGATATAGGATGGGCCGAAGTTGGCCGCTATGGACGGGACCACTAACTGTCCGTACTTAGGCGCTGCAGATCCCGCGGCCAGCTCCAAGGTGCTACTAAATCCTGACAGCGAAGACGTGAGGTCTCTGAGAGAGAAAAAACAATCTTTAGCTTTTCTTTATTACAAACGGGATTACCCTTGGCCTCAATTACATTTGATGGAAAGCTATGATTAGGCTATGTGCGCGTCCACACTGAATGCGCGGTGGCTGGAGCCCAGGCGGGCGCGGCGAGCGGGGGCGTGCGGTGGCTGGAGCCCAGGCGGGCGCGGCGAGCGGGGGCGTGCGGGGGCGTGCGGTGCCCACACCGAACGCGCGAGCTCTTGTAGCGGTTCGATGTGTATCAGGTGTAGTGATGAAAATGCCCGGGAATTTTCCCAAAGAGCTCAAAACTTCCGCGAACATTTCGTAAATTCCCGGGAATATTCCCAAGTAAGTTTTTGGGCACTTTGGGAAAATTCCCGGGCATTTTCATCACTAATCAGGTGTCGCAAACTATGGACGAGGATTTGCTATTTTTACTAGACAGTCCGATCCTGAGATGGGAGGTGTGGAACACTAGAGACGGCGAGTACAAACAGATAATAATTATTATTGTTAATTATTCTTGACAACTCTTCTTTTATTCCACTCCATAACTTTCTTGTTATTGTGCGATTACTGTGGTGTGGATGTTTGCTTTGCCATATAGGTGGTTTAGATTGAATCGCATTTATAAGCAATGAAGTATTTAGCGCCATTTTACGACAAACAAAATTACAGACGCGCAAACGCCGAGCGACAAGACCGAACTGGTGTGTTACCCCCGTCATCCGCGCACTGGGTCGCTCGCTGACTAGGCGCGTAGTGCGGCCAGAACGCGCGGATAGGAGCGTTTGATAACTACGCGCGCTGTCTCGCTTAGTCCCGTGTCGCACTAGGCTTTCGCCTTAGTCACTACCACAGATGGGCAAAATGTAATCAGATTAATGAAAATGATTAACGATTACATTTTACGTTTTTTACCTTTAATATGACTGCATTTTGCTCATCTATCTTTTAAATATTACAAAATCCCGGATTGTAGACACATTTATGATTTCTTAATGTTTTAAATGGATTTAATCATGATTACAGACAAAGAAAATTAAAATTACGACTACATTTTGTAATCGTTGATTATTAATCAGATTATATTTTGCCCATCTCTGGTCACTACAATGTGGCCGCAAAGGCGCGTTTCATATGTTTGATACTACGCGCCCGTCGTCGCAACCGCGCTACGCTCGCAGTGCGGACGCACACTATGACATAGCGCGCTTACCAAACAAACATGGATTAACTCATTGCTTGAAGCAGGCATATCGGTTGAAGAGTTACAGCGCCACAGGCGACAAATACACATATATATACACATTTTGCGTTGAGGGTAAAATATATCGTGGGGAATAATTTCCCTAATGTTGAATTGTATTATTACCTGACGGTCGCGACGATGCCGTCAATCTCGAAGGCGTGTTTGAGAGCCATATGCACGACGCCGTCATTCTGTATGGGGCTGAGGGAGCACGTGGAGTACACGACGGCGCCACCCACCCTCACCAGCCTGAGTGCGTTACTGAAACACAGTTGAACGACTCTCCAATATTTTTACAAAAGGTGGCAAACAAGCTGCCGGGTATAGCAAACATCATTATTAAAAAAAAACCATAAATGTGATATATTTTTATTAATCGACTTAAAAAAGGATAAGGTACTACGAATTAAAAAAGGAGAAAGTATTCCACTATATTGAGGGCTGAAAGGCTATTTGGTTAAAGTGACATTTTTTGGTGATATAATATATATATATATATATATATATGTCTTTGCAATCCGTAAAAAACGCTGATTCTGAAAATATGTAATATATTACTATATCACCAAAAAATGTCACTTAAAAAACCAAATAACTAATAATGTTACTTAAAAACCTTTCCCCCCTCGCTATGTATTTTTTATGTGACACAAACACAAACCACAAGACATCGTGTCGGATACCATCCGTACGTGGTGGATGTTCCTTATATCCGCACGAGAAGATTCGCTTCTACATTCATCATGCGAACAGCTAGGGAGTGGAATATGCTACCAGCGGCCATATTTCCGGGATCTTATGACCTGGGAGTCTTTAAGAGAGGAGTGAATAGGCATTTGTTAGGCGGACGCGGTTCATCATCGGACTCATCTTCACCTTCCACCAAGTGTGACTGAGGCCAAGCGTTCGCCTATAAGTTATTAAAAAAAAATATGTGCCCATCCATAACTCCGCAATTTATTGATCAATTTGCACAATTATTTTTTAGGCAATAGGGTATTTATATCATAAAGTTAGCAAGTTATTAAGCTGTAGTATGCTCTACCGTCGAGCGTGATCCAGCTGTCCAATGATATTGGATTCTATAGAGTAGTTTCCTTGAGAGAAGTTTGGAGGGGTGGTCTCTTTACAACCATACCTCCCAGAAATGAAGCCTAGACAGGCCGTTGGCTCCACGGGCGTCTGGATTTCCATTCCCGGGTGGAGTGATCAGAGAACACCTCGGGGGTTTTTAATCAGTAAGAGTCTGACACACTGGGGTCGCTGCCCTGATGGTACTATGCAGAATATAACCCGGGTCACCAAAAAAAATGGTCCTCCGATTAAGCCCCTTTTAATTAACCACAGTGCAAACTCTATATAACGACCCTCAAGGGACTGTGCATATTTTGACGTTATAGAGAGTAGTCGTTAAATGGAGAGAAGAAAAATCTGTATTAGAAAAGAAAAAGTTTTAAACTCTTACTTGCCATGTTTACAGTTTGAAAGTTTGTGAGTAACTAAGAATATGATAACGTATAGATAATCCATGACTCCTACTAACAACAGTCAACACGTGCAAGCAATCCCAATTTGTAAACAAAAGAACGGATTTCTTAGAGAGTTCGGTATGTGTAATGCCGACAGTCGAGTTTATTACGGGCTAGGATAATAAACCGACAAAAGATCGTACACAGCTGCGCAGTTTTTACTAATTTTGGCAACTTAAAAAGTCATCTTAGCTAAAAAAGTACTTTATGTTATTAAATTGCTGTCGTTATTGAGAGTGGGTGTAATGCTATATAGAGTGTATCATTGTATGGGTAACAAGCTAAACCAATCAAAGCCGAGTGATATCGACGCTTTAGGGAGTTTGTCGTTAAATCGAGTGACGTTACATGGAGTTTGCACTGTATATCTAAGTTTAAGCTTGCAAACGGGAGCAGTCGTAGCCCACAATACAACACACTACAACAACTACTACAATATCACTTTGAGTGAACAGTTACCTCAACAATTGCGACTGCATCTCTGGTATCCTGAGTCGCTCCTTGATTCTGTCCGCTCTGAATATATTGTTTTCGTCTTCCTTCACTGAATGCCTGTCCGTTGTGCAAGGCGCGTCCACGAGCACCTGGTGGAAGCCGATATATTCTATTTACATATATGCACACAGTATGTAGCTTTATATGTAATAAATATTATCATAAAATGGTTAAGAGTCCAATATTATTAAGACAAAAACAAAAATGTCCGTGTACGATAGAACGCGCTTCACATTGAAATTACTTAACCGATTTGGATAGAACTTTAGCATTTTTAAATAAATGCAATTAAAAAAAATTCAACGAAAACATAGAAAGTGTTCAGTCACGATTGGCCTGGCAAAACCAGATATATTGACAAATGTGTAATCAACAGTAAAATATTCTTTACGCTATATCCTTTTCGGGGTGAGCAGTGATACATTAATGATTATAATTTGCGCTTATATAACGTGACCAGGAGCGCAGCTGAAAGCCGTTTTCAAGGCACTTACGCATGACATTCACGAGTAGAATTTCTAGTTTAATATATGTTACGTAATAGCAGTCGAATTAAAAACTTTCAAGTATTAAAAATACCTTATCAAAGCCGAGGCTATCTTCGTATTGCCTCCCGTCTACCCTTTTGAATATAACTCGCTCCTGCCATCGGTTACTCGTTTCGAAATCAAACAAGTAATCTTTGAAAATTCTTTGTGTCCTGTAACATACAAGGCAATAGATGACTGAACAATCCAATCCAATTAAAATAATACCTTTAGAAATATAGAAATAAGAATTATGACGATTGATATATGATTATAATTATGACGGAATCAGCGTTTTTAGCGATACCAAAAATATACATTTTCAACCAAAATATACATTTTTTTTACCAAAAAATGTCGCTTAAACCGAATAGCCTTTCACCCCTCGATGTGTAGATACTTTATGTCGTAGCATATTTGGGCCAGCATGTAGATTGTGACTGTCAATGGATTGTTGTCCATTGGTGGTCGCTGCCGTTCTTAGAGAAGTGCCGTTCTTAGTGCTTTCCATTGGGTATAATATAGCCACTATGACCGGTGGTCGTGGGTGTGGTTGTAGAAAGACACGGATTTTGGCGTTTTACTGTTTATTTGCACTTTAAGGCACACCGAACTGCGACGTACGCGCACGTACTCTAGCCTTGGGTCTCGGTAGTCAACTGAATTAGCAAGCATCCCGTGCGCGCGCGCATCCTCTTACCCCGTGCGTCCCGAAACACCCTAACGACCCTTAGGGCGTTTTAACACATGCACGTAACGGGCGCGGCTACATGCTATACCACTTTTCTATCAAACATAATAAAGATTCTATTGTTATTAGAATGAAATACTTCAACGTACCTATTAGATCTAGATATTGAAATATCATTGCATATAATCACATCCGGTAATAACGTCTGAAGCGCCACCAGGGCTTTGCCCCCGGGGGCTGAGCACAGGTCCAGCACCCTATCTCCAGCAGACAAGCCAAGTGCTAGCACTGTGAGCACACTGCCACAGTCCATTGGATAGTAATTGAAGACCCCTGAGAAAAATATAACAAGAACGAATTATAGCTAGTGCATATTGACAGAATGGTATGGTATGCCTTAGCACGGTACGGTACGTCGATGCTTGGTACGGTTTATCACAGTCTGATTCCTCACAGTACGGAATGTCTAGGTACCCACAGTAAAAGTTTTTCAAAGTTGTACTATTTCAAATCTTATTTAATACACCAAAACACAAATGGTCGTAGTTTTCAATCCTGCCCTGCATCTATGAGTTTTTCATACATTACATACTTATCGATTTAGAAAAACATAGTGAAGAAACCTGCAATAAATATAACAATTCCCTGCCCATTCCGTAAGGGAGATAGTGTGACAATATCTTATTTATTATTATCAAAATATAAATACCTGTTTGACCTCTTTTTGGTTCTGGGAATGTGTTCCAGTCACTGCCCATTTCATAAGTAAACACTTTTAAATGTTCAGGATACTCCAATTCAGCCTCAGGTTCTATTGCCAGTGGAAAATCAGTGCCCTCTGTTGAAAAGTTATAGGGATTATAATCTCTAAATAAATGAATAGGTTAAATTAAAACAATTGTAAAATAACAATTTTTTTTAAGCAAAAACACTAGGCTCTGAGAGGCCATTTGATGAGATATTCCACTAGACTGATTGGTTCTAAAAGTTAACCAATTTTAATCGATTATCATTGTTAATGGATGGAAGGTTATGGGTCGTCTGTATTTATACAGTGCCAATAATGGCTTTTTGGGTGTGATTATATTGTTTGGAAATGATGTCTTATTCAATGGAACTTGTGATGAAGTTCATTGTGGACTTGATGCTAGCCCAGAACATACTATTCTTCCATTTTGCTCTTTTCACATGCTTCGGTCTAACAGAGCCGGTGTGCACGCAGGCGCGTTGCGGCAAACTTACATAGCAATTGTATACCTATAACAATTGGTTACTGTTAAAGATTGGGTTATTGCGTTACTGCTAAAAAGGTTTTACACTTTAGAAGTTGACAAAGGAACGCAATTAACAATGGTAATTCTAAAGCATACTAAACGGAAACACATTGAAACAAAGGTACATTAGACACGTTTTGTGTACCTACAGCTTGGCTTCGTGGGATGTTACAAGAAATGGCTCATGTAAATGCTGTATGCAATGATTTTTTTTCCAAAGAAAAGGGAGATTTATGACTAAATCTGTACAGTACTTGAATAATATTCATAGTGTGCAGACTCGGGTAACCAATCATCCATTCCCTTAAGTTTCGTGGCCGGTATAAACTGGTATAGAGCTTCTGATGTCATTCCCATTGAGGGATCAATTATTCGAGACTCATCTATAACTGCTTCGGCCAAAGATTCATCTAAGGTTTTATTTTGTTGTATTCTGAAATGAAAACAATACTTAGAAAACTACATTATCCTTATCAGGGTAAGCATATACAAATTAATGGCTGTATCTATGATGCGCTTGTCTTGCATAACATGACAGAAGCACAAGTAATGGCTACTCTAAGGGCACTTATATAGTACATTTCTTTTAGATACCATGCTGGTTTCTTCACTATATTTTCCTCCATCAGTGAGCATGGGGTGTTACATTAATCCACAATAATTAAAAAAAACTTACATATTTGTCTTCTCTTTTTCCACTTTCTTGATATTGTCTGGATCAAATTCACTGTAATCCAACTTTTCTGGTATATTCTCATTTTTTGGGTAGATTTTGGATATAACATCTGCATTAACTCTCTCTGCATATATTTTTAGCTTATTTGATTGCTGTTTGTCATCACTCTGATTCGATTGTATTTCTCCTGAGTTATGACTTTGGAAATTTTTCTGTACTGTTATGAGTTCTTTCAGACAATGTGCCCCTGGAATAGCATTTAAAAATAGTTTTAGTGAAGAATACTATGGATTTTATTTTACTAATTTAATTAATCATATCTATAATTTATTATTATTATTACAGTCTGGGTCTTCCTGCTTTAAGTAATGTAGTATAAGTATATGACAAGTATCAATCAGGAAGGCAAGCGCAAGCATGGAGGCAACTCCTTAGATACAAGGATGTGCTAAAGCGGCACATGAAGAAATGCTCTCTAGAACCGTCGCAGTGGGAGAGGCATGCTTCCTCTCGGGCGGATTGGAGAAGACTCGTCAAGTCCAAAGTCTATACTTTTAAGGACAAGGTTAGGCTCGAAGCGTGACAAGTTAAAAGTCCGGCCACCTGCAGCTATTAACTACAATTATGTGAATGGTATGCTCACATGCCCTCAATGCTCAACAGTCTTTCTAAAGAAGATAGGGTATGTGAGTCACCTAAGAGCACACAACCAGAGAAATCGATGTTGAATCAGTTGCTGCGGCCGAATCCGGCAAGGATCATCACATCAATTTATTTTGGTAATACAAAGTACAGAAAAGAGCATGTTTAATGTTCATAGATCTATCATCACACAAACATAGTACAAAGACAGTCATAGTGACTCACACCAGCCAATTGTATTTTGTGATAAGCTTGTGTATGCCCAATGGTTCATATAACTAAAGACCTTTTGTTATGTAGGCTAATTTGGCAAGTGTCATTGATAAATTGTCTCTTGGGAGTTGCTGCCATTCATTGACTACATTGTACTTTTCATTAAATGCGATATGGAAATTTTGTCAAGGTAGTATAAATAAACAGGGAAAAGTGAGGGAAACTATAATTATAAATTAATTGGCATTTATGTGATTTGTATAAAAAATATCCCAATTCCATAAGCAAATACTATCCACAAATAAATTATTTTAACTACCTCTGTTTGCAAGGTATTCCATAGTCTCTTCAGCATCTCCATAGTTGTTAATGACTGCCACATATTTAGACCGTCGCAAGAGTGCCTCTCTCATAGGTTCCCATTTATCCCCAAATACAGAGCTATAGAAATCATCGAAGTGGTTTAAAGCCTTATATTTCGCGCTGGTTTTCTTTTTTAGCTTAGCCTATAAATTATCAAAATTGTTATTATGAATCAATTATTTTTTTTTAGATGCTCATGAAAAGAGAATGAAGGAAAACATCGTGAGGAAACTCGCATGACATCTAATAAGAATGTTCTGCATAAGTGCTCAGAGAACGGAGATCAGCTGGTCACGTTGGACATATAAGCGCAAAGTAGACACAGCCGCTGATGTACCTCTGCCCATCCCGAAAGGGATATAGCTTGACGATATATTATTATTTTATTATAAATATTTCAATTTCCCAATTTACATTTATGATCATACCCAATGTATTTTCGTCTTATGTCGAATCTGTAGAAGCACTATAGCAGTCAAGGATTGGTTTCGGCATATATTTGATAAGTAAAACATTATATCGATAGATGATAATTTTAATGTTAGTAAATATTAAAAAATAACTTTTATTTATATTTTTTATAACCTAAAATTTTCATAAGTTACTATGTTCATAAAAAAGCAGACAAAGGAGTGAACCATACAGCCTCGTCTTATTTACATTATTTCTTTGTACATATTAAAAAGGCCAATAGCCATGTCTGTTTTATATAGCCAAATCCAATATATACGTGTGCTCTTGATGAATATGTCACATAAAAACAAGCTGAGAAATGAATAAAGTTACGAAATACGTTCGTTCATATTTGACTTGTACTTCTAGGGTGTACGAATGTGTCTGGGTTTGGTTTTATTTGTATGAGGCTTAGTTCGCAAATAATGAACATTGAAACAATGGATGTAATGATATTGGGAATTTTTTGCGAAGGCAAGCAGTTGAAACAGCTGATAAGTTCCTGTATCCTGCTATTTATAGAATATGTACATATAATTAATATCTTTTACTGAATGAAACACAATAATAATAAAAGAAAAATTGTTTCGTTTTTACAATTTTATTGAGTGATTAAACACTATAACTAGTTTTTTTTTTAAAGAAAGCCTTTGGTTGAATTGTGAAAAATGATAATTTGACTAAAAAGAATCAAAATTAAGATAAATGGAATATATTCTATCTTATTTTTTTTTACAATTTTATAAACAAAGTCCTCTTTATAAAAAAAAGTTCTTGCGTTAATGTTCTAGTTCTGATGTTCTAGTTCGGCCCATTATAAAACTTTGAATACATAATTAGTACTATTTAAGTGATTTTTGTAATATAAAAGAAAACAAAACAATTGGTCAAAGTTTGAAAAAACCTATTTGAAAAGTTTACTTCCGGGCTTGTAAATCAAAAATAGCTTTTTTCAAATCTATTTTGATAATAAGAGAGAATAGTTAATTCCCTTTATAAATTATTATATATATTTTTTTAAATAATAATATATTGTTATGCTATCTATATCTCTTTCGGGTTGAGCAGAATTACATTAGTGGTTATATCACTACGCGTTTGTATATTTTACACAATGTTACTATCAAAAGTGCAGTTGATCGCCGTTCTCGGGGCACTTATATATGACATTTCTATTAGATGCCATGTGGGTTTCCTCACGATGTATTCCTTGATTGATGAGCATGTGATGCCTTAATCCGTAATTAATCTGGAAATCCCAAGATGTACGTGATAGCATTCGAACCTATGACCGGTCGCGACGCCGCGCATGTATTCCGGTTTCTTATCAAAGCGGCCATTACATCCACTTTTTTTAAATTAGATACATTTCTTCAGGAAATCCTGGTATTTTATTACATCACATTGTTCAAGGTTCATAATATATACGAACATATTCGTTTATCCTAGAAGTAAAAATAAGTTAAATATGAATTAATTCAAGAACCACGGTCTTTTGTTTCGCTGCCTGACTGACGTGAAAGCCCCATTTTTTATATTTGACAGTAACATTGAAATACATGCATACATGCTTACTGTACATTCAATTGCAAAAGATATTTTATTTTTCACATTTTCAGTGAAACATCTAATTGGTAAATTTAGGCTTATTATGTCCGTTGAATTTTTTTACAATTTTTTGTGCTGCTATAGCATCAAATTCTAATTAATTAACTTGTTAGAGACAAATCCTGCTTGAAATGAGCATACACAAGAGATATCTACTGAATCAAGAAAGGCTAATCAAACCTTCACCTTATTGAACCTGAAGTAACCTAGATGTATATCCTCTTGAATAAAAAAACAAGTATCGAAATCCGTCTACAAACAATGTCGATATAAAGGTAAAATTATACAGTGAGTCCAAAAACTATTCGTCTAGTTGCAAGTTTAAACAAAAATCGTGTCTAAAGAACAAGGTAAGGAGCGAATAAAATCTCGATTAGTCAAACATGTTGAAAGAAGCTTTTTTAACTATAATTATCCAAAAATAACTACATAAACAATTTTCTAGCGATAACAAGCGTAACAAAAAACTAAACATTCATTTTTAGCTAGTTCAAAAAGTATTCGTCCATACCATGTTTCATGGCGTTTTGAGCTACAGAACATAATTTTAGAATAGGATTTAGTACTTAGTTGGATTTCCCTTCGCGGCAATCATTGCTTGGACCCTTCTGGGCATAGAATCAACAAAAATTTTTGCCACAGAAGATGGAATTTTATCCCATTCTTACTGAAGTGCTCATTTTAAGTTATTCTTGTAACTGATGTGCCTTTTCTAATATTATCTTCAAGCACTTTCCAAAGATTTTCGATTGGATTCATATCCGGATTTTAACGTGGCTTATGAAGTTGTTTTGGGGTGTTATATAACAGCCACAGCTTAGTATTCATAGCTGTGTGCTTAGGATTGCTGTTCTGTTGAAAGATATAATTGTCATGGAGACCCAATAACTCGACACTTGTATTCAAATTCTCGTTTAAAATGTTTATACACATTTTATGATCTATAATGTCTAATATGAGTGCAGTTTTCCCATACCTTCTGCACTCATATACCCCCCACACAATAAGGGAATGTTTCACAATGTTGTACTGTAGGCGCGAGATTTTGAGGCAGCACCTTAGTATTCATCTTTCCCCACACAATTTGCTTTCCATCTGGCCAAATATGTTGTGTTTATTTTTATCGGATAATATGACATACTTCCAGAAATATTTTTTCTTAAATCTATCTTCTTGGGCAAAAACAAAACGTTTTTTTGTCAATTCTGTTTGCTAATTCAAAACTTCTTGTGATCTACCCGGCCATTGTACTCATTTTTTTTGGATATATTCTTCATTGTATTTACTCATGCTTTTTTGCCCCTACTGTACAGTTCATTAGGAAGCTTAAGTGCACTAACTTTTGGGTTCTTCTTAATTTCTCGCACAATAAACCTCTCGTCTTGTTCGGTCAGTGCACGAGGGCGTCCACTCCATGGATGGTTTTTCAATGTTTTTATTCTACGGAAACGATCAATAACCGATTGTACTGTCGGTAGAGGTCTACCTACCAACTTGGATATCTTGCAGGAAGATTTACACTCATTATGTAAATGTAAATGAGTTTTCTTTCAGTCGGGCTTGTTTCAAAGCCCTTCCGACCCATAACATTTAAAAAAATATAACTATTCTTCTCCGATCAGCTCGAAATAATGACAGGTTGTCCTATAGGCTATAAGAGCTAACAAAAGAAGCGTGTTAGGTATTAGAGGTGACCTTGTATGCGCGAACGCCTATTGTTTTAAGGGTGGACGAATACTTTTTGAACTAGCGAAAAACGAATGTTTATGTTTTGTTACCCTCGTTATCGCTAGAAATTTGTTTATGTACTTGTTTTCGCATTATTATGGTTAATATTCCTTTTGTCAACATGTTCAATTAATCGAGATTCTCATTCTCATTCGCCCGGTCCTTAAGAGACGATTTTATTTTCAAACTTGCGACTAGACGAATACTTTATGGACTCACTGTACATGTTGCTGTTGTCTGTTCAAAATTCTAGCCCATCCCCAAGATCTTTATTAGACTTGCTCCATATAAACACGAGACCGACTTTATGATATATCGTAAGTATTGATTAAAAAATAATTATTTAAATCGGTCAATAAATTCCAGTGAGCGAAGTAATGGGTGAACATGCATAAAAAAATACATAGAGAAATTCCTTCTTTATTTGAAATCGATAAATTAAAAATATAATATTCGATACAGCACACTTCAGCATGATCGCAGTGGACGCCAGTCATAAAACTTAATATATTTTGACATTTTATTGTTATACTAGCTGTCCCGGCAGACCTTATTCTGCCCTATTTCTCTAAAACAAAGTCACTTTTTTTTTTAATGTTAATAGCTTCCTCGTCAGATTTTTTTGAAAATTGTTTGAAGGAACCTGGCCTTAATGCTGTATGTATAAAAATTGACAAATACTGACATTAATATTTATACGTCACTCAATAATTGTTTTGCCATCCCGGAACCCGTCCACTGACATTTAAACTTTATGGTGTGGTATTAAAGTTCAAAATGACTTATAATGAATTTTTTGTATGAGAATATAGAAAAGTGGTGTTCTAGACTTTTTCAGACAATTTTTTAAATTTTTCTCTCCGCAATAACCTTCCCCAGACTTCAACAAACCCAACAAAAAAGAAATCAGCCAAATCTGTTCAGCCGTTCTCGAGTTTCGCGCTTATCAAGACATAGCTGATCCGGCAAAAGTAGTTTTGCTATATAATTTATTGTAATATCTTCTATGATGTTCATTGAAATTAAGTGATGTCAAAGACAATTTTGTTCATAATTAAATACTCTTAATCAACAACACATTTATTTGGATAAAGATTATTATTACGTTGATACAACTCTTAAAAAATAATGCATTAATTTCGACCAAATTTGTTTACCATAAAAACCGTTCTAGTGACTTAATCTTAAAAGATAGACATATACTGTCGCGGACATTTTTTTAGATCATTTCAAGAGGAATAATTCTTTCTTACATATATTTTTGGTATCTTGAACCGTTTTTGCAGCGCACGCAAAGGAAGCCCTCAAGGATGAAAAATTTTGCCCGTTTTTTTCACATTTTCCATTATTTCTTCGCTTCTAATAATTGCATCGTGATGTTATATAGCCTATAGCCTTCCTCGATAAATGGTCTATTCAACTCAAAAAGAATTTTTCAATTCGAACCAGTAGTTCCAGAGATTAGCGCGTTCAAACAAACAAACAAACAAACAAACAAACAAACTCTTCAGCTTTATAATATTAGTATAGATTTACTAGATTTACTACATTGTTATTTTTTATTATATTCAGTGGTTAGAAAATGAAATTGTCAACATTTACCCAAATGTTTATCTTAAATGCATGAACCGTAACTAATGTCTAAAATGTTTAATTTCCGTAAAACAGATAAATTATTTTAGTTTATTTAATTGTACACATGCATAGCAAAACGTAACTTCATAAATTAAAAAGTAAGCGATGATAGAAAAAGACAACATATTCTCTTATCCATTTCCACTCATTGCAACGACTGGCGCGCAAACCCGAAAATCCCAGTATTGATTTGTTTACAAGAAGCTCTGATACGTAGGGAAGAATTTTCAACTTACCACCCGCACAAGTTATATTCAACAACCTTGCCAAATGATTGAGAGATAATATTCAAGTTAATTGCTCTTTCTCGTGTCTGTTGTTATCAATGTTTCGTGCCGGCCGTACGGGGTTCCGGGCGAATTGCTTTCGAGTGTTTTAAAGCTTCTAAAAGCTTAATTAGCCCAGTTTTGCCGTGGTATTTTATTGATTGTGCGTCCTTCAGTGTGCCTGGCGGGATTACCCTTACCAGGAGGTTTTTATATGATCGCAAAATGCGCGGACGGAATAAGTATGCCAATGATTTTGAGGAATTGGGTCATTGGTAAGTCGCTTTCTTTGAAAAAATGTAAGAAAACATAATTAAAATAAGTTAAATTTAATTTCGGTGTCAGATAATCGTACTTTGAATAGATTAATGATTGCTTTAGAAGATTATGTGTGACATTAAATTTAGATCTGTAATTTGTAAATTTAAGAACATGTTATCAATAATTATTTTGTAAAAAAAAGATAAATGATCTTTTTTAATAATACATTATCAACATATACTACTTTTGAAGAAATTATTTATTAGAAAAATTTGTTGCATGTATATTATGCAAAATAGACATAGTAATTCAAATAAATTAGATTCTTAATTTTTTAAAATTTTTAGTTTTCTTGTAGTTTGCACTTGTGGTAAAATTCATACTTTATAGTATGGAAGTGAATATAAATTAATATCAAAAAGTATATGAGTTTGGTATTTCCCAAAATATCTTTAGTATTTTTCAATAGGAAAATGTGTTTAATTTATAGATCCTTGTTTTAAAAATTTATGCAAATATTACAGTTTTATTTATTAGTTCAGTTACTGCATAATTTGTTCATGATACGAATGACATCAGAGATATATTTAAATACATTTTTATATTATAGGTGCTATAAAATGTGGTTTACTCAATGATTTAAATTGAAAGATTTATAAGGAGCCAACATGAATGGGATTAGGATTGATGAAGATACAAGGCAGGTATGGATAGTAGTAGATTGGAAACAGTCTCATCTGGGGCTGTCAATTTGGATACAGTGAGAACTCTTCATCAAACAGTTGTATCTCTTAGAACTGCTCTGGAAGTTTCTAAGAATGAATTGAAGCAATTAAAAGAGAAATATCAGCAGCATTCTAATTGTATAGAGTATGCAGAAGTTATTGAAAAATTGACACTAGAAAATCACATATTGAGAAGAAAAATAATTGATTCTGACTATGAAAAAGATGTTGATCAGCACAATGATAACACAGAAGTGACTTATACTTCAAGATCAGAAAATATTGGTGTCACCAATGAGTTTGTAATAAAAACTGCTACAGATGATTTTGATATTGTAGAACAAGATGTGTCTAAAAATGCACAATACAATGATACAGAAAACAAAAATTCTGATATAAAATTAGAAGATAATAGAAATTTTTGTTCTGCAGAAAAGCATAACAGTGAACCACTTTCACAGTCTTCTCATTTAAAAATAAATACTGACTCAATTCCACATGATACCACAAGTAACACAGAATTAGATTATAGCCAATCAACTAATATTTCTAAACCAAAAAATGATCACAATAATCAGAAAAGTTATAAAACAAAGCTTGAATTATTGTCAAAGTTTGATGTAAAAATAAAAGTAAGGACTTTGAAAGATGGTACAGTATCAAGTACAACTTCTGAAACTGATAGTAATTATATAGAAGACAATAAAGGCAAAGAGTCTACAGATTCAAAAGTAAACTTCAATTTTGAAGAAGAAACTGGCCATTCTGAAACTTTTGAAGACTTAAAAGGTGGTAAAGTAAATATAAAAACTAAATCTTTTGAGAGTGTTAAAATGGCAGTACCTAATGAAAGTGACGTAAAGTCTAAAGCAGATAAATTTGGTGTACAAGTTAAGATAACATCTGAAGAAAATCTTGTGGTCAAAGAAACACTGGAAAGAAGTAGAAGAAAAGATACTTTGAATTTGGATGTTGATGATTTGAGTCTCAGGTATGTTTATTTCACACCTATTTTACCTAATAAATACTCTTACTATTTATTTGATTTCTACAAATTCATAAGGACATGAATGCGCTTGGCTAAGGAGACGGACTGGTAAGAATAATAAAAGTTGTATTTCAGTTGTAATGTTAGTTTGTATTGTATTATGTATTTAAGCCTATGTATGTGCTCATATAGTATATGTTTGTACTTTTAGATCCATGTCAGAAGGTGATAACTCAGTATTTTCTGAAGGGGGCATTTCTCCAGCAGACTTACATACTGTAGCAGGTACAGATGACAAAATAGAACATGAAACAAGTGGTAATGAGAGTGAAGAAGTTGATGATATTGAACTGATATTCACCACTGATGAGTCTAAGGATATAAGTAATTTACAGGTAAATTAAAAATCACATCTTTCATTATATAAAAAATCATAAACTTTTTCTTCATCAATTTGTGTTTCAGTATAACATTGATATTAAGAGATATCCAAACATGCATATTTATGATTTTGCCAGAAATATGAATTGGTGTGTAGGTTAAATTATGAATAAGAAAAAGAAGTTTGAGCTCTATCCCTATGGGTTAAGGTTTTGTCCACAATTTCACAGTTCATACATTTAAAGAGGTATATAAAACTTTTCAGGAAGATCTAGTCTCGATACGTGAGACAGATCAATGGGCCCCTCAGTCTGCTTCTACGACACATTCAACACCAGTACTTATAAAGTTCCACACTTTGGACCCTGATTACCAACCAGGCATTGAGTCTGATAATGCTGAAAATGAAAACTATGAGAATAGTGGCTTACAAAATTTGATAGCTGATTCTTCTTTAAGAGTAAAGAGAGTTTCTCTTCCAAATGATAAAGAGATCAGACACGTGGCTTTTAATAGTAAAGGAAGCTTGGAGTTGCCTGGTCGGGGCATATTGAAGAGCTGTGACAATAGATCTGACAATGCATTGTATAAAAAGAGTTCAAATGTGAGTTCACGAAGACTAGACAGTGTGGACAGTTTAACATGTGAATATAATCGAGGACTCAGTTTAGATAACACAAAATCATCTAGCTTCGAGCTTGGTTCCAGCATGGATATTCTTCATAGAGATGAAAGTATTGACAGTTTTCATAGAACAAATCACTTAGGACATAGGTTTTCAATATTTGCTGAGAGGGACATCTCAAAATGTGGTACTTCTGAAGATGATTTGGCTGTAAATTTGAATTTGAGGAGAAACACATGTCCAAATCCATTTCAATTTAGGTAAGGCATTGTTACTTCACTTTGATAAATTTTAATACAAGTTTTTAAAGTTGCTTTTCCAGAAGGAGAAAACTAAATTCTTGCAAATGTTGTTGTGCTTCTATTCTATTAAAACAAGATTTTCATATTTTTTACCTCTGACTAAGATGGTATTTCATATTTTAACATAATCTAATATCGTTTTAGCTTCCACTTTGGTTAATATGGAGTTATGGATTTTCCTATCTCTACAATTTATATAGCTCTAATCTTAATTTTACATTGTTTAGTTAAGTTTGTACTTTCTTTTTTCCTTTGTCCGTTAATATTTGCAAGTGAGTATATTTCTTCATTCTCTCCATTGTATGTGTTTATTTATAACATTTTGTATGTGTTGTGATTTTACAAATTGTGTTGTAATTTTTATTATGTTTCATTTATAATTCCCTTCTCTTGAAAAACAATCATTACACTGAGTTTTATTTCGTTTATCCTTATTTTACTCTTTTCTAATTAGTGTTATTTTCTATTTCCAGTTTTTGTTATTCATACCTCTCGCATTCTCATATTATTGCATTCTGTTTATTTATTTTTTGAATAATTTTGTTGTCTTGAGATGAGAATAAAAATTATGTGATGCAGACCGTCGCAACAGCGCAGCGCGTACCGGGGGCCGGTGCGCGCGGGGCCAGGCGCACTGGCCCGCACGCGGCCCGTGCTGCGCGAGTGCGGGCATCCGCGTCGGGAGAACGCCGCGCAAACTGAACTGTCCGCCCTGCCGCCGCGGCCGCGCTGGAGCTCTGACGGACACTTGGCGCATAAGGTGCGACATCCTTCATGTTAAATAGTTGGTAGGTTCGTCACCCTCGATTTAACGTACTCGTCATGTTGCTTTCTCATCGTTCGAAACTAGATTTTGAATGTTTTTAATTTACATGGTTGCTGCGGATTTAATGTTTGTGAGTAAAATTTCATTTTATGTCTCAGGGCATTATGGTTAGAATTGTTTATTATTGCAACAATGGTCTATATAATGCAATGTTAAAACTAAATAGTAACACTGCTGGTAAAAACTAAAAAAGTATCTGTCAAGAATATTGCCTAGGGCCTACAATCTTCTTGGAGATTCGGTTGATTTGTTCGCGGACTCCATGCCGAGTTTCAGGAGAAAGGTCTTCGGGTTGTTGAGAGATGCACAAACGAATAATCTAGATATTAATTAACCTTAGTATAGTATAATATAATATAGTATAAATAAACAGGCCACTCTGACGTATGTTGTGGATGCCTTAATAGCAACTGTACATTTTTCGTTGTAACTGTGTACATGTGTTGTACCGGGCCACTGGCAACCCTGTAAAAAGTAAATAAATAATTCGTTGACTTCACTCTCAAGAGCAAGAACACGTTTACAGCAACATGACATCTGTCAGAGTGACATCCTCAATGGATGTATGATGAAACGGAATGGCATTTGTCGTTGTCCATTATGAAAATTTTACAAGAGATTATGTTTACTATTTTAAAAATATCAATTACAATTTTGAGCTCTAGGCTCAAACAAAAAATCTGTTATTTGTGAACGATGACAGGATGATTAGTTATTGCAAAGCAGTCGTCATTACCATCGTTAATTGTGTTTTAGTTGTCAATACCGCAGACGGCTGCGATGCCGACGTTGCCGCAGCGCGCGAGCGTGCTGGCGTCACGGCGGGTGACGGCCCCGGATGCGAGGCCTTTGGCTCTCTCGCGGCGCTCTGACGAGGCGAGGCGTGTGCTCCTCAGCGACATAGGTACATGCCTGTATTCATTGACATGTCAATTGTGTCGTTAAGTATCATAAACCTGCATAACTATGTAAAGTGTCTGCAATGCTATAAAATTATTTTGACCGAAAAAAATATTTTACAAGTTAATGTTTATATCTTTTTTTTAAGTTCAAGTACATAATATATGGAGAAAATGAAATGAATAATACGAATTCAGCTATAAAATTAAATTTTACCTTGGTTTATTGAATTTTGATATACACCAGCAAAACTTATCGGAGTTTGAAAAATCACAGGCATCTTCTGTTAAGTCTCATTATAGAGGGACGTATTCAAGTTACAAGATATAGATTATCCTGAATATATATATATATACACACAAAAATTAACAATTATATATATATAATTGTCAGTTTTTGTTTGCGGACTATTCCGTCAAATTATGCAATTGGCTTAAGTAGTCGGGTGTGACGAACGAATTTTTGTCTATTTTTCTCAAAAAGAAAAAAAACCTTTTGTTTTGAAACTTTTACAATTTTTTATTAACATCTGAAAGTGTAGATTATATATTAATTTATTTATGTCAAAGTGGAATATTAGAAAAACAAATGAGCTATATCCGGGAAGCCCAATAGGCTTCCTTAGTCACCTGAAGTTGAAAGTTCAAACCGAAAATTTGAAAATGACATGAATGTACATCATTAGAGTCTATACTAACATTTATACAGGTGCCCATAAAAACGAAGTGTAGACAGTTTATAAGTAAAAAGATGAGAGTGCCACATTTTAAACTCTTAGATTTTATACATACATTTTATAAAATAGGGTTTACGTCGATGGTTCCCGAATTGTCGCGATCGGCGGATCCTGTTTGGGCCTTGACGAAACGGATGCCCAACGTCGAAGAAACCACTACCAATTCTACTTCCAAGTAAGTTCTTAAGTATTCTTTTCCACCTAAGTAAAATAATCTATTCTTTTTGATTAGTATAAGCGTAGAATTTTTCATAAGATGATGATGATGATGATGATATCCTAGCCGGTTTCGGCCACGGCGACTGTTTCAATGCCGATTAAGAAAATTGAGGGCCACTGTTCGGAAACAGTCAATTGCGCAAGAGATATTTAAGTGCATAACTGGACGCGCAGCCAGAAAAGCACTCTCTCGTCCGAACTCCCTCGGGCCCGATGGAATGGAGAACCAGTACGATCGGGAGGGAGCAGGATGCAGGTTTGGTCGAGTTTTCCTTCTCTGAACACCTGGTTGAATTGCGGTGTTAAAGAGATACCTTAGTCGCCTTTTACGGCACCTCAGCAAGAAGAGGGGGGTGCTATTCTATTCTGCCGGCAGCCACCACGGCTAATAAGATAATAATAATATAAGAATATATCGTCACGCTATATCCCTTTCGAGGTGCGCAGAGGTACACAAGTGGTTGTATCCACTTTCCGCTTATATGTCATGCTCGAAGTACCAGTAGCGCAGCTGATTGCCCTTCTCAGGATATCTACACACTAGCTGAACCGGCAAACGTTGTTTTGCTATATAAGTTATTGTAATTCTTCTATGATGTTCATTGAAATTAAGTGATGTCAAAGACAATTTTGTTCATAATTAAATACTCTTAATCAACAACACATTTATTTGGATAAAGATTAATATTATTACGTTGATACAACTCTTAACAAATAATGCATTAATTTCGACCAAATTCGATTACCATAAAAACGGCTCTAGTGAGTTAATCTTAAAAGATAGACATACTGTCGCGGACATTTTTTTAGATAATTTCAAGGGGAATTATTCTTTCATACATATATTTTTGGTATCTTGAACCGTTTTCGCAGCGCACGCAATGGAAGCCTTCAAGGATGAATAATTTTCCCCGTTTTTTCACATTTTCCATTATTTCTTCGCTCCTAATCGTTGCATCGTGATGTTATATAGCCTAAAGCCTTCCTCGATAAATAGTATATTTAATACAAAAATAATGTTTCAATTCGAACCAGTAGTTCCTGAGAATAGCGCGTTCAAACAAACAAACAAACTCTTCAGCTTTATAATATTAGTATAGATGATATTTCTATTCTTAGAGGTAGATGCCATACGAGTTTCCTCACGATATTTTCCTTCACCGGTGAGCATGTGGCGCGTAAATCCGTACTCGATCTAAACAAACCCCGAGCTACGTGCCGGGGAACTAACCTACGACCCACTCGCGTTGCGCGCGTGGGTACCGACTCTTTATCCTCTAGGCTACCACAAGATACAAGATAATATGATTATTATTATAGATTTTATAAAATTATTTAATAATGACAATATATCATCACGCTGTACCCCTTTCGGGATGAGCAGAGATACAGTAGCTGCTGTTTCCAGTTTGCGCTTATATGTCGTGCCCAGACAGGGGCAAAATGTAATCTGATTAATGATGAACGATTACAAAATGTGGTCGTAATTTTGATTTTCTTGCTCAGTAATCATGATTAAATACATTTAAAACATTAAGAAAACTTAAATGTGTATACAATCTGGGATTTTGTAGTGTTTAAAACATAAATGAGCAAAATGCAGTCATATTAATGGTAAAAAACGTAAAACGTAATCCTTAATCATTTTTATTAATCTGATTACATTTTGCCCATCTATGGTCGTGCCAACGACAACGTTAGATTGTTTATTCTTTATTAAGAGCCTCGTGCTCAATAAACAATTTTATAACGTTTTAGAGACAGTAAAACATCACAGAGTTCACCACAAATATGTTTATTGCACGAAAAACTTAGCATTAACAATAAAATTTACATAAAATAAACAATAATAATGCGAGCGTCCGTATGTAAGGCGCGCGGCCGATCGAGAGACGTCACACAATCTCCCTCCTACCGTCCACCGCGGACGGTGCCCAAGCGAGCCGTATAAATATTACGGCGTTCGCGAGAGTGGACAGGCAGAGTGCACGCTACAATTTTTATTTTAAAAAGAAATCGATTTATATTATACATTAATTTTAATTATATAATCAATTATTAGTTGTGGATAGGTGATCTCTTAGGTTGTAAGATTCTTTAATTTTATGTAATAATTTTAGATTTCTTTCCCGCGGCTCGTCATACCGCTCTCCGTCTCTTAGCATCGATAGAAGTAACGAATGGACGCCGAGTCATGCCTATTTGCCTATTAAAGGTATTTTAATCAATAATTTATTAACTTATTACTATATATGTAGGTCTCGTTGTCTATTTTGTTATATATCGCTTTTGTAAAAAAAAGTCGCTACACTTTAAAAACTGCGTAAATGACACTCGCATTACCTATAACGATGTTTACAGGGCATAAAGGAGATGAAAAACAAAAACATTACATTTAGTTGTGAAGACCTTTCCCGGTCAATTGACACGCGATAAATTCGAAAGAAAAAAAATCATACATTTTTCACCAGGTGTGATTGAGGACAAGCGACCACCTGTAAAATTATTTAAAAAAAAATCTAATTTCAAATCACAATGATTCTGCTTATATATATATATAAGCAGCGTGCACGGTCTTCATCACTCATTGTAGCAAGAAAACGCGACGATCTCTGAGATACGTGCGATCGCTACGACCGTCCGAATTTGAATGCCTGCGAAAAATGACTAGTTTCCATTTTATAGCAAATCGAATAGTTGATTACGACCGCAACGCCATCTCTGATTCCGTCCAGGTACTAAACCTGACGTTTCAACTAACAACAGTTAATAACAGTTAACAACAATTTAAATGCTCTCTCCGACATATATATATATATAATTATTTTTAGTGGTATTTTCTTGCTTGGGATTGAGAAAACTGATAATTATATTATAGAAAATCGAACGTGGCGTAGTTCTCTACCGGATGTACGTCACGACGACACGGAGGAACTTCTGGACGAGGCAGAGACCTTCCTTCGCCGCTCTATCGACAACCTGCGGTCGACATCTCTCGATTGTGAGTGCTTCTTTATCGATTATGACAAAAACGCAAGCGACAGATAGTAATTTTAGCCCCGCTTCGAAAAATTTCAAGATGCGTGACTTCTTGACTGACGTTTGTCATTATAACACGTGTAGTGGTAAGGTATAGTTAAAATCAAGCATACAATTGTTTTTAGAATTCTGTACCTCAAAAGTAAAAATGAAAACCTTATAGGATCACTTCATTGTCTGTTTCTCTGTTTGTCAAGACCCTTTTTCTCAAGAACGCGTGGAGATATTGAGTTGAAATTAGTATCAAATACTCAGCTTTGCGGTTTCTTATGGCCCTGATAAAATCACAGTTGTAAGTCAACACAATAAACAGATATAAAGCGGTTTTCACTAGGAAGTCACACCGCATAGGGTGTTTTCCGTTGATTTAGAATCATTAAATTTGGTAACAAGTAAGGTCTTATATCACAAGTACTAGAAAAAGTAAAAAAAGATCCTTCACGATTATATTTATATTTTATAGTACACCCATCCCCCGATTTACACGGTACTTGTTTTACACGTTTTCGCTTTTACACGGTTTTCCAAATAAGTTTTTATTTTGTTTTTATCGCACTCTACTAAATGCTACTGTGTTTGAACACGTGCGCTGTGTACACATCTCACGGGGAATCCCGAGCTTATGTGCTGACTTGCTGCACATGATGAAGGATAATAAAACACCTTTGGTTTTATTTTTTGTTCTTCTGTTTAATGTATTGTAATTAAATAAAAAAACAGTGTTTCCGTAATATATTACATATTTTAACCTGTCAATGCATTTTATTTTTATTTCTGTGTACACTTAAAATATTGAAAAAAAATCACAACTGTTAAATAGCAAAATTATGCATTTTCTGCAAGCTTTTCGATTTACACGGTTTTGACTTGAAAATTTTTAATTTTCGATTTACACGTTTTTCTCAGGAACGTATCTACCGTGTAAATCGGGGGATAGGTGTATTTGCAATTGTTAAAAGCACCGGGACATTAATTATCTATAGGGATAGTTGTTTACCAACGGCAAAGTTAACTTTCCGTTATAATATACTTTCATAGTTTACTTGTACGGAATTCTCGGTGCGCGGGGCCGACCCGCACTTAGTCCGTTTTTTGTTTTAATTTATTGTACGTGTTGTGAACAGTGGACAAAGGCAGCGAACAGAGTGCAGTGGCAGGGCAGCCATACATACCGGCTGAACCAAGACATTTGAGGCTCGGGCATACCGTGAAAGTGATCACCCCGCACGGACGGATTGCGGTAGGACGAGTGAGGTAACATGAGAGTTCCAACTAAGATTACAACTGCCACGGCGCTTACGCCCTTTAAATACAGTCAACATCTTTTATTGCCACATCGTTTAGAACAACATGATGATGATGTCCTGGCCGGATTCGGCCACGGCGACTGTTTCAACACCGATTAAGGAAATCGAGGTTCGGAAACAGTCAATTGCGCAGGAGATATTTAAGTGCAGAACTGGACGCGCAGCCAGAAAAGCACTCTCTCGTCCGAGCTCCCTCGTGCCCGATGGAATGGAGAACCAGTACGATCGGGAGGGAGCGGAATGCAGGTTTGGTCGCGTTTTCCTTCTCTGAACACCTGGTTGAATTGCGGTGTTCAAGAGATACCTTAGTCGCCTTTTACGTCACCTCAGCAAGAAGAGGGGGGTGCTATTCTATTCTGCCGGCAGCCACCACGGCATAAACAACATACCGGTTATATTACCCAGAACAAAGGTCCTTTTTTTTTGTAACGCGGGGGAAATCCCTAACGGACCTCGGGGAGAGGTGAGGGCCACCCCCCGGTGTGTCGGGCTTGCACCGACTAAAACCCCCGGGCGTTCCACCTTCCGCCTACCGGCATCGAGGGCACGACTAGGGTTTCAACCACAATGACCGGCTGGGCGTGCGGCCGTGAGTAGGCCTCTACTCGTTTAGGGAGGGGTGGTGTATAGAGCCACCCTTCTCGGGCCTCTGTGTTGGACCCTTGTTGAACGACACACTACCTCAAGCGTGCCACCCGAAGAACAAAGGTCCCGGCTGAATGCTGTATGACCGATGGTATCTCGAAAACATCATCGGTTGTTACGACTATCGGATTTTACGACTAAATAACAATAGTCCCTTCGTTGTCGTTATAACTTATTTTGACTGTACTTGTGTTTTAACAAAGAAGACCTAATCATCACATCATTCACAGCCCGTTTCAGCAAACTCCTGACTATAAGCTTTCCTCATACAGTACCACCATCCTGTGCGCATCCAAAAACGCCTCGCAACCTTTACAATATCGTCAGCTCATCTCGCTGCCAGACGTCTCACGCTTCACTTACCCAGTCTGGGCCAACTCTCGCTTGTTACGTAACTCCACCCGCCAATATCTCGTCTGGCCGAAAATCCTGCCCAATCTTTAGGATACGTAAGGACTTAAAGAAGTAATAATCAAAAACATAATAAATGAAAAATAATTGAGTTTTTTTTACATGACTAAGTAACTTGAACCGCTCCAGTTGTGCAGAGATATTGACTTACTGTTTTCTTGTTGTCTAACCGTGTCGTTGGGCTGTGGAATGGTGTTCTGGCGAGCGTGTTCCCATTGTCCAATGATATGAGGTCCTTAAAACGAAGCATGAAGTGATATTTGTGGCTTTTATCGATAGTTGGGAAACTAGGCTTTACCCTAGTTTCCCTACACGTGACTCCTGGGTGGTGTTAAACGAGCAGCAGCGAGGTGGTAGGGCGTCGCTGCCCGTCTGGATCGCGACCACAGTACATGGGTGTAAAGCCCAGTTTCGGCTTGTCGCGTTTCGGGATCAGCTTGTGTATATCCAGTAGCTCATATACCTAGAGACCTTCAGTCGCGGTATATGTGGGCCGACATGACGATGTAGACTATCAATGGATTTTTATCCTTTGATAGTCGCTTTCGTTTTTGGACTACACTGTACTTACCATAAGGAACTCTGTAGTCACTATGTCGAGCCAGTGTAAAAAAAAAAGTTTTTTTTTACTGTTGATAATTTTCGTTTTTGGACCGCACCATCCTTACCTTCAGGCGTGGTGTAGTCACTGTGGGAGACTTGGTAGAAAGTAATTTCAGCTGATGATTGTTGTCTTATTTCAGATACGTGGGCATAGCGGGCGGTAACGTTGCGTCATGTGGGGTCGTGGTGGGCGTAGAATTCGTACACACCCAATACCCAGGCTTGGCGCGTAACGACGGCACGTATCGCGGTCGGCGATACTTTCTGGCCTCGCCGCAGTGTACCGCGCTCTTCGTACCCTTCTCCAAAGTGGTTATGGCCTGGGCCAACTAACTGATGTTGCCAAATAACAATACACATGCAGACGAATGTGATTGTTTTTGATAAGATTGTTAGGATTGCGATAACTACACCGTGTTCTTTGTTACATCCTCCAAAGTGGTTATGGCCTGAGCTAATTAACTATTGCTGCTAAAAGCGATACATTCAGGGAGTGTTAACATTGCTGACAAAATTTGTAGGATAGTTATAACCATAGATGGGCAAAATGTAATCAGATTAATGAAAATGATTATCGATTACATTTTACGTTTTTTGCCATTAATATGACTGCATTTTGCTCATTTATGCTTTAAACATTACAAAAACCCAGATTGTATACACATTTATGATTTCTTAATGTTTTAAATGGATTTAATCATGATTACAGAGCAATAAAAATTAAAATTACGACTACATTTTCTAATCGTTCCTCATTAATCAGATTACATTTTGCCCATCTCTGGTTATAACTGTGTGCCGTAGGGATCTCCACTTAAAAAAAACATATCGATATTTATATACGGTGTAACACATCGGATCCAAGAATCGATGTTTATTGATATAAAACATCGATATTTTTTAATAACGGACACTTTCCTCCATAAAAGTTTAATATTACCTTTTTCCAGTGCAAACAGCAATATTTGTGGTCCTTTATTTTGTATGTTTCAATGTCTAAATCAGAGACCAGAGTTCACAGCCAAACTAGTAGTGTAATAGTAGTGATTTTCTATGTGTTACTTGAATAAGATTGTGCTGCTGAGATAGTTGTGAGATGACTGAGATAAATTATCCCTACATTTGAATTGAAATAAAAACGACAAATTAATTTGAAATATTTTATTATATACCACAAAGCTTTAAAACTGTAAAAAAAGACATTTAATACTAGAATAAGTAAAAAATAGTTATAAAAAAGCAAATATTTGATGTTTCTGTAAATAAATATATCGATATATCCAGTACAATAAATACATGTCAAAACATCAAATTAATCTGATGTATTGTACGGAAAAATTCGAATAAAATCGATATATCGATTTTAAGTGAATATCCCTAGTGCGCCGTGCTGTTCGTTCTTTTCTCCAAAGTTGTTATGGCCTGGGCCATCTTATCAATGCTCATACATACAGACTCAGGCGATTTTTAGCATTATTTGTATAGTAATTACCCACGGATATATTATAAAACGGTTGTTGTTAATAATCGCCATTTGGCAAACGCCGTTATTTAAAGATTATAAATTATTCTTCAGAGATTCATTAGTGTTTAGAAAAATGCAATTGATGTTAAAATAGCGGTCTTAATAAACTGCTAGGAAGAGTAACAGTAGGAAGAGTAATAACAAAGAAAAAACGCTAATTGGTATTCGTATATGTGTCGCGATGGCATTTGGACGATTAGTATAATGTCAATGTATTATGAAAGGTATAAACTCTCGTCCGTGTAATCCCATTACAGGGCCCTGAATCTGAACCTGATTTTCTCTTAATGTAATTAAAATTTTATATAACTCCAATTATTTTTTTCGATTACTATATTTCTTTATATAATTTCTTACACTACACTTGACTTTGAATTGCATTGCAACTGTTCTATGAGAAATAATAGGAGTTATCTAATGAGACTTGTTGCCGTATCCTGTGATGGGACACGTCACTGACGAAAGTTTATGATAATCTACTATAATCATTTTGAATAAGGTAAATAGAAAAGTCTAGAATAAAACCCCTGATATATCTTCGGTCTAATACATTTAATGCCCCATTACTTATAAGACATCAGTATTTATCACAGTAATGTGTTGTAATATTAGGTCCTTACATATGAAATTGGCGTTTTGTATGGGAGGAACAAAAAGTCGAATATTTTTTAATATAATATATTTAATTAATCAAAGTATGAACCATTATTTTCTATGCACTTTTGCCATCTCATAGGTAGTTCATTGATCCCTTTACTAAAAAAAACCAGTCGGACGGGAATCAATAAAATCTTTGAAGGCGATTTGGACTGCCCCATCGGAGTTGAATTTTTTCCCTTGCAAGAAGTTATCCAAATTTCGAAAAAAATGGTAATCTGTTGGAGCAAGGTCCGGGGAGTACGGAGGATGTCTTAGACTTTCCAATTGAAGCTCTTCTAATTTAGTAGCCGTCTGTTGCGCAGTGTGTGGTCTAGCGTTGTCGTGAAGCAGCAGTGGCGTGGAGCGATTGACCAGCCTAGGTTGTTTAGCCGCTAGCTTTTCCATCATGGTTTGCAATTGCTGACAATAGACATCAGCCGTAATAGTCTGGCCAGATTTGAGAAAACTGTAATGAACAATACCGGCACTAGTCCACCAAACGCTTACAAGTAACTTTTTTGGGGTTAATTTTCGCTTGGGGCAGGATTTGGCTGGCTGTCCAGGATCCAACCATTGCGCTAAGCGCTTCCGATTATCGTAAAGAACCCATTTTTCATCACAGGTAATGATTCGGTTTAAAATACCTTCATTATTGTGCCGGTTTAGTAATGTAACGCAGCAGTCGACGCGCGTTTGCCGGTTTGCTTCAGTCAATTCGTGAGGTACCCACCTTTCAAGCTTTTTAATCTTCCCAATTTGCTTCAAGTGAATTAAAACAGTTTTATCACTAACATCGCAGCCTGCAGCTAACTCGGACGTGGTTTGCGATGGATCCGCTTCCACAATAGCCTTCAACTCTTCATTATCAACTTGAGTCTCAGGCCGTCCACGGAGCTTGTTCTGCAGGTCGAAATTTCCAGAACGAAAACGTTGGAACCAAAAACGAACTATGATTTCTTTTGCAACACGACCGCCATACACATCATTCACCCTTCGAGTTTTTTCCGCAGCACTAGTGCCACGGCAGAACTCGTTCTCGTAAATAATGCGATATTTTAAGTTTTCCATTTTGTAAAATGAGTGACGCAAACAGAAAATAACCGGAGGAAAAAACAAATGAATGACGATCATCGAAGCACAAATACATGAGTCTATAGCTGTACAAATTTGAATTTGGAATTCCTTACCAAAAAGGAGAAATTTGTGATTAAAGTGGCCAGTACGAAAAACGCCAATTTCATATGTAAGGACCTAATATTAAGTTTAATAATTTATTTGACATTTGTAAGCATGCACTTATATGTGTGGATTATTGGTCCTTCGAGCAGGATACGTTTGACATTTGTTTGGACTCTTCATGCATTTTGGAATGTAGGGACAATACAATTAAGGTATTGGAATATTTATTGAATAGTAATCATTTACGCAACGTTTCTTTGGACAAATAATTTATTTCTGCATTAGATATTTTTATTTTTGTTATATTTTATCGAGTTTTTTTTGTAATTTTTTTTTAATGTAATATATAATATATAACTAGATATAGTAAAGATGTACATAATGTCATGTTCGGTGACAATTTATTACCAAACATAGCTAAAGTCAATCAATATTGTAGAATGTTAGGATATATTTGCCTACTAATATATTGTAATATTGTTCTAGGAACGATAATTTCATATAACTATATGATATGTACCTTTAAAGTTACTAAATGTATTTACCTAACAAACTATTTTTCAAGTAAATATAGGCTATTTCTATACATAGTAAGTGTGTATAATTATATGGCTAAAAGGAATTGCTATAGCTTTCTCTTTCCTTCATATTTAGTCGTAATATAAAGGTTAAAGGGATGGCAAAGGATGTATATATTTTTGTGGGTAGATATGGAAACCGAGATGGTTTTGTAATTTCTCGTATATATTGTATATTTAGAACTCTAGTGGTGAAAGTATTTAATAAATAGTACATATGTGTATTAAAGTTTATTGAATAAACAGATAAGAAATCTTCACTTTATTATAATGGTTAAGAATATTAATGTAAAACAGTAATTAAGCTCTGAAAATAAATAAAATACCTTATTGATATCTCCCTGTATATTTCGTAAAGGTAATAAACTGATTTAAAATTAATTCAGTAAAAAATTTAAACATAAGGCCAACATTTTAAATTGTAATTGAATTAAAAATATAACTCAGTAAATATTTAAATACAAAAATGAATTAAAAAAAATCATTCTTAATTATTTGACGCTAATTTTATACTTTGTAGTATTAATGTAATGTAATTTTCAACTATAAAAACACTGCTCATTGTTAGTCTGTATGGTGCTCTATTCTATTTTATTATTTTTTAATAGTATAACATATTATATTTATTTGACATACTTGTTATTTTGGAGCTTGTTATTTTAATTTAAACAAAGAATAATTATGAAAATATTTTTTTAGCTCTATAAGGAGTCTTTACTACATACATACGATATAATGTGTTATGTATTAGATTTTTTGGGTACAGTTAATAGAAAAAGTCATTTGTACAATAAGTGTGAATAATTGTATTCATCCCTTTTTCGGGATTATTTTGTCTTAACGCTTCACTGTAGACTATGATTATTCTCATAAAATATTACGGTTTTCTGTATGCTACATAAAGATCATATCACTTAGTAATTTTTCAAAGCATATTTTTGACAATATATTAATAGATATTTAGAATTATATATTCTATGTGTAATGTATGTTGTATAATATAAACTTATACGTCGTCTGTAATCATTCTGATCTCTCAAACCAAAGATATAAAGAAATATCGATTTTGTTAAAAGTAATTTTTATCTTGACTGTACATTAGGGTGGATAGGCTATATATGGATTTTTTTTTAAATTAAAATTTATGCGTATTGCAAAGTCATAATTAGAAGAAAAAAAGATCCACCCTATAGTACTTATAGATGGATTGATGGATTCTAGTCGTTTGATGTGATTGTATATCGGTGTCTTAAATGGAAGTACGTGTTAATAAAGGATCTGGAGATCGGGAGATTTAAGCCTAAAATGACTGAATACCGTGTGAGTATTTTTGATTGTTATCGATTATGGGAACGTTTTTAGTCGATTGTGAAAGTGAATACAGCAAATTGATTAAAAGCAATGTTTAAATTAATTGTGACAATAGTTTATAGATACGTTAGTTTCCCACCTCATTGTACACAGTACTTCAAAAGTCGTAGTTGCTTAAAGCTGTATCTTAAACATTTCACCGGAGTTGCCTGCGCGTTGTTTCTCTATTGCTCAAATATTTTTATTCCTTTATTAATTACAATGCTGCTGTGATTTTTAAAGTATTTATTTTTTTAACTATTTAGGTAAGATTAAACAGAAGCTATATTTTATATTAATATTTTTTGTTGTAAAGTGCATGTTTGAATGTGGATTTTCCTATTTTGTTTTCATAATTCTTTCCCTGGGATGTTTCCTTCTATTTCATTTTTTAAAAGTTGACAAGGTAGCAATTATCCCAACTATATATTTCATTTGCCTATTTTTTATTATACAATATCATTATTTGTATTTGATGATTTTTATTTAAACAGAATCATTACGCAGTATTATTTAGCATTTTTATTCTATTAGTTTTTTTTTATTTTAATTTCAAATATAAGAAATGTAGTTAAAATGTCATTCTAAATATTTTGTCCCCCATTGAAGTAAAAAATATGCAAACATTGCTTATTGTTAAAGTTTCCTGTGTATAACTATCATTTGTTCACTGTAAAACCATCTAAATATATCTATGTGCCAAATTATATGGCATCGCTTGTAAGAAAAAGACATCAATTGAATGTATTTTATTATACGATAATGTTTAACTGGTTTAAATAACATCATACATTCAAAGCTAGGTTAATTTAAAAATCTAATATTTTTACTTCAAAGTTATTTATTATCCGTGAATATTTTATGGTTTAAAAATCTATACCATTTTTTAAACTATTTGGAATATTTATAGTATATTCTTAATTACACCTGTAGCAACAATATTTTGATTATATTCAATATTTCTCTAGTTTTGGAACCCCTTACTGTTCTCCCTTATTAATTACCTATTTAATGATTTGTACATATATATCTCAGAGTCAGATATCTACATTTCTCTGAAAATAAACATTGTTAAAAATATTTGTTCATATTGGAATATTTTCTCTGATCTTTATTTTTGATGGCTACTTATATTTAATAAACATATAAATGTAAGGGGTGTTATAGATTTAAAATGTAGTCAAACTCAGGGTCACGAGTTGACAATTTACTTGAAACAGAAAATTAAACGAGTTATGAAGAAACAAACAGATTGGATTCGTTATGAATGTAAGTAGTTTTCTAATTTAAACTTATACTCTCTGCTGTTGACGTAATCGAAAGAATCTATTTTAAATATTGTATTACATTATGTGTTAAATGTATAAAATAAACGTATAAAATATTAACGATTATTTTATTATAATACTAGACGTAATAATACTTTCCTATGAAGTAGTTATTAATAATAATGGCCAATTGTAAGAGTAATTTAAAGAGAATAAAACAAAACATTTTAAAACACAATAAATTTATTTAACAAAACAAGTAACAATACTGTGTGAAAACTTATAAATAAATTGACCTAAAGCGTACTTGGTAGTTCAAATAAAACAAGGAAATAGAAGTAAAGAATAAAGGTTAAAATATTGAAAGAAAGGGTAAAAGGAAAGTAGAAGAATAAATTAATAAAAAAGTTGTAGCAAGGCCTATAAAATGCTAAAAAAAAATAAGAATAATTTAGAAATAATAGTTTATAAAACATCACGTAGAAAAGGTAAAAGCAGTATTGAAAAAATAAAAGTTCTAAGTAATAAAAAAATAAGCAGAGATATGAAGAGGAACGTTAACATGCATAAAATATTGATTTTATATCATATGCGATATTAAGTTTACGATGGTAGAAACTTAAGTATATGAAAATAATAGTATGAGGTGAAATATATTAAGAGAAATGACAGAAGAAGTATCATTATATAAAAATTAAAAGCTCTAAATAATCAAGAAATAGGTAGAAATAAGAAGAGGAACGTTAATATGCATAAGATATTAATTTTATATCATATCCGATATTAAGTTTACAATGATAGAAGCTTAAGTGTATGAAAACAATAGTATGAGGTGAAATATAATGAGAGAAGTTACAGAAGAAGTATCAGTATAAAAACTCTAAATAATGAAGAAAGAGGAAGAAATAAGAAGATGAATTTTAACATGCATACAATATTGATTTTATATCATATGCGATATTCAGTTTACGATGATAGAAACTTAAATATATGAAAATAATAGTATGAGGTGAAATATAATGAGAGAAATGACAGAAGAAGTATCATTATATAAAAATTAAAAGCTCTAAATAATCAAGAAATAGGTAGAAATAAGAAGAGAAACGTTAATATGCATAAGATATTAATTTTATATCATATGCGATATTAAGTTTACGATGATAGAAGCTTAAGTGTATGAAAACAATAGTATGAGGTGAAATATAATGAGAGAAGTTACAGAAGAAGTATCAGTATAAAAAACGAAATAATCAAGAAAGAGGAAGAAATAAGATGATGAACTTTAACATGCATAAAATATTGATTTTATATCATATGCGATATTCAGTTTACGATGATAGAAACTTAAGTATATGAAAACAATAGTAAGTATGAGGTAAGATATATTGAGAGAACTTACAGAAGAAGTATCAGTATAGAAAAACTAAAACTAAATAATCAACAAAGAGGCAGAAATAAGATGATGAACTTTAACATATATAAAATATTGATTTTATGTCATATGCGATATTAGAAAAATGAGTGTATGAAAATAATAGCATAAGGTGAAATATAAAGAAATTACAGAAGTATCAGTATAGAAAAACTAAAAGATATAAATAATAAATAGGTAGAAATAAGAAGAGGAACGTTAACATTCGTAAGATATTGATTTTATATCATATGCGATATTAAGTTTACAATGATAGAAACTGAAGTATATGAAAACAATAGTATGAGGTGAAATATATTGAGAGAAGTTACAGAAGAAGTATCAGTATAAAAACTCTAAATAATCAAGAAAGAGGAAGAAATAATATGATGAACTTTAACATGCATAAAATATTGATTTTAAATCATATGCGATATTAGAAAAATAACTATATGAAAATAATAGTAAAAGGTGAAATATGTTGAAAGAAATTACAGAAGAAGTATTAGTATAAAAAAAATAAAAGCTTTTTCTTGATTATTTATCAAGAAATAGGTAGAAATAAGTAGAGGAACGTTAACATTCGTAAGATACTGATTTTATTTATATCATATGCGATATTAAGTTTACGATGATAGAAATTTAAGTATATGAAAACAATAGTATGAGGTGAAATATATTGAGAGAAGTTACAGAAGAAGTATCAGTATAAAAAAACGAAAAAATTAAGAAAGAGGCAGATATAAGATGATGAACTTTAATATGCATAAAATATTAATTTTATATTATATGCGATAGTAAGTTTGTGATGATAGTAAATATGTATATGTGTATATGAAAACAATAGTATGAGGTGAAATATTACATATTGAAAAACATTATAGAAGAAATATAAAAGCAATAAATATATTATGAAAATGCGAATAAAACGAAAAGAATATGATATAATAAATCGAGATAGAATAATAGATAAAGATTACAAATAGTGTTGAGGAAACATGTATAAAGAAAGAAGAATGATTTTATAAATATATTATTTGTTGTATGGCCTACATTATTTAATAGAATTACAAAAGAAGTATGATGAATTGATTTATTATAACTTGATAGATGAACTGACATGTAGAAAAAGTATAAAACTAAAGTAGGAAAAGTAAAGAAAGTAGTAGAGTTTCGTTATATAAAACCAATATAATAGATTTTTTTTTAAGAAAATGCTAAACTATAGTCAGAGTGCATGTAAAATCATAAGAAAATATGCATAAACAATGAGATATCTTAGATATTATATAATGATGGAAACGTGAAAAGTAAGCCAAATAGTATTGGTGATAATAAATAATTTGAAATTTGTACACAATGTAGACAGATAAGAGAATAAGATGAAAATAAAATCAGAAACAGAAAAAGTATTGTTGTCCTAGATAGTACAGTATTCGTATATTAGGTGTGTAAAAAAGGGAACATGTATATAAAGAGAGCACATATATATAATAGATGGATAGATAGAGAAATAGATTTCAAATAAGAATAGGCAGGTGGTAGAAAAAACATCAAGGAAAGTTTTAATGAATTAAAGATAAACATAAATACTAGCGAATGCAAAAGCGATTGATGTTTCGGAATATTTAAATAACTTAATAGAATTCTATTAAGTTTTATTCCATTAATAGTTACAGAATTATAATTTTATTTCATCCTATAGTTGACATTTTATTTACACGTAACATGTAATTCTTCATAGTTACCGTGGTATCTATCACAAGACACCACATTATTCTTTTACCAATGGTGTTCGATAACAATATGAATAAAAATGTATTATTATCGATATAATTTTAAAATTTGTACATGTAAATTCTTTCATATAATTTTATCAACATTACAGGTGAATTTTGTTGAAATTTAGTAACTATGAAATGTAGCGTATAACTATTGTAGATGTGGTGAATATAGTTCAAGAAAGAAACAAAGTAATTCATGCTGAAAGTATGATTAGAAATATGATTGAAAAAAGAGTAGCAGTAAGAAAGGGAAAAGGAATTTCACAGGAGATTAGACATGTATAAAACTCAGAGAGAGAGAGAATTACAGGATAAATAAAGATAAAGTATTGAAAGGAAGTTAGCGGCGAGGGTGAAAATACAGCAAGGCTCAAAAAGTAAGTAAAGAAGTTAGCAGCAAAAATATCCAAGAATGCAAAAATGATAACAGATGTCGGAATTATAAAAGTTTTACAAGTATTTTAAATATATAGTTCAAAGTTACATAGTATAAGTTGCACTGTAAGTAAAGAAGTAATTAAGATAATAAAGGAAGTTGAAATGATAAAGATGAAGATATTTTAAAAGTTAGAAAGATTTAGTGTACTATTCATTCTGCTACACAAATATCGACTCAGCCTAATGATAGTGAAGAAAAATGTTTTGATAGAAATGAAAATGTTTAAGAAAAATGAGAAAATGTGCATAAGTGAGAGTTGATAAGGTTTTAAAAATGACAGTTTAGTTAGAAATAATTAAAAACTAATTATAATAATACATAATAATATATAGCTAATAAAACAATACAAAAATGTTATTAAAGGCTAGAGATTACAATAATATATATAGAAAAATATAAATAATTGTGATATTTGAAAAATACTGCGAAGTAATAAAATATAAGAAAGAAATAAAAGAAATAGTAATAGAAAAGATAGAATAAAAAAAAGTTATAAGATAAAACACAAAGATATATATATATATATATATATATATATAGAGAGAGAGAGCGAGAGAGAGAGAGCGAGAGAGAGAGAATAAAATAAAGTAGAAAATGAAAAACGAGTTAAATACAAGACAGAATCAGAAGAGCAAGATTATATAGTATAAGATATGAAAAGCGAAAAAGAGGTTGGAAGCAGTAAAGGAAATTAAGTATGAACAAGTAAGTTTAAGAAAGAAACTGAAGATGTATAAAGTTGTTTTAAGTGAACATCGAAGTTTTGTGTGAAATTAAATAATATAAAAAATAGAGAACTTAAGAAAAAGATTAAACGCAGTATAGAAATGATTACTTATGAATCAAGAATAAAAATGTGAAAAAGTAGAGAGTACAAAGTTATACTATTGTTAACTTATTATAAAATAAGCATACGACTATAAGATAAACGATACATTTGAAATAGATGATGAAGTGGAAAGTGTAAATGACTAGCGTGAAATAAGATGAAGGAACTTTTGGTAGAAGGTTAATGAATAACAAGAAAAGAAGATTGAAATACACTTTTACCAATTAAGATAAAGAAAAATGTATTGCAGTTGTATGATGAGATTAGAAAATATTTAAGTCATTGTAGAAGAATTGAGAATGGGAAAAATAATGACGAAGAGAAAAGATAAAAGAATAGATAAAAGCTAATGGACAAGTGAAATATATATTGAATGATACGTAGAAAATACAATGAATTATTTATAAACATACATTGCTTATAAATATCTAATAGATACAATGCTGATAGAATTTACATATGCATGTTAATTGTAGGCTAAAAAAAGAACAAAACATTGCGATTTATTATAAAATGAAAGAAGAAAAATGTATGAATATATAAATAAGAAACTAAATATTGTTGTATTATTCATGGTCAAAGTTCTATAACATATAAGGATTAGGGAAAAAATGAATATCACAAATAATTATGAATTTAATCTAATAAGGGTAGTTAATGGATTACTGATATAGTATGTTTAGCATATGTTAGATTTAGTGATTGGGTAAGATTAAAATACTCTAGATTCAACAAATAATGATAAGTATGTTTATATGGATGTACAATAAGCATGAATAAGAAAGAAAGTAAGAGAAATAAGAATGTATAGTATTATAGAAAAGTAAAGACATAGCGAGAAAAAGAAGAAAAATACGTATAAAATTATATCGATAAAAAATGTAGATTTACAATAGTTGTTGATAAAACATTATTAACCACAAAATTTGCTATTGCCATGTATTTGTTATTGGTAGACGAGTTACAGTTAAGGTAAATGAATAGATTTTGGATAGGAACAGCATTAAACAATAAAATATGAAAAGACAAGTTATGTATGATAGCAGAGTCCAGTAGTGCATAAGTGAAAGTGGTTGTTCGCGAAACGTGAGTTAAACGATGTAATAATGAAATGAAACGAAGATGAAAGTAACAATTTATATATTTTAAAACTTAACGATTGATTAAACATAACAATGAAGATAATGAAAATGATATAGAAAATGTAATAAAATAAAGAGAGAAGGAGAGACAAGTAAAAGCGTGTACAATAAAGCGGAAAATACAGAAATAATTAAAATGAAAGTACCTCAGCTTAAAATACAGGAAGCGTGAGATCACAATAAAATTATTTTATGAAAACAGAATAAGAAAAGCATGAAATGTGAAAGAGAAATTAAGCAGTGAGAAATAGAAAAATATTGACCTACCATAATACGTATCACAGTATACTTTGCAATCTAAATTCTAAAGGAAGTATTCCTTTAATGTGCAAATAAAATTCAGCGGAATATACCTTTTGAAACAAATGTGCGGTTATTCTGCTCAAAAAAAAAAACTAAACCTAATAATATCACTTGGAAAGAATACTGTCTTTGGTAACAAATAAAATAATTTGTAATTTTTGGCAAGTATATAGAGGTCATTACTTAGAAACCTCGATTTCACTTTGTCCTGACCACACTAATAGTTTCAGAATTATATTGTGTTTAAGAAATGTCAATATAATTGCATTGTATTGTCAGATCGAGTGTAATTGTTTTAAAAATTAATTTAATAATATCAATAAAATCATCATTGGTATGGTGTGGTACAGAACTAACGAATTATTTAACCTATTTCCTATATCCAGAGTCCCCATGGTTGTTGACCGGATAGTCAGCGTACCAACCGAATGCACCTTGGTCTCCTGTATGCGCGCCAAAGTCCACATATTCTCCAAAATCTGGTGGCCTTTCAGCCAAACGAGCACCGGTTGATCCCAAAGAGGCCGCAACTGATGTATCTTGAGGTTGGAGACGAACTAATCTGGCTGGCTCTGATTCTGGTGCAAGAGCTACAGCTGTAATCAAAAAATTTTTACGTAAAGTCATACAATTTTAAATTTTTATCTGATGTGTGAATAAATTAAAAACATCATTATGAAAAAATATTTCATAATATTTCTGGGGTTACAGAATACAATTGGATTAATAAAAAATTGTCTAGAAACCGTAAAAATTAAAAAAATATATCGGCCATTAAATTGCGTAATATTATTAGATGATTTCGCTTGTTTGAATAAACTATACTAAATAACTACTTTTTGTGTTTTGCGTGCGAGACTGTAAAGTAAAAAGTAAAGTGCCGTAAATATTATGAAACCGTTAAAAATTTGTGCAAAAATATGCCTACTGGCGCAAATTGGCGTGATTTGTAAATTTAATGAGATTTCAGATTAGCTTGAACAAGACAATGCCTGTTGTGGTTACTAATTGCAAAATACCGTGTTAGTAGGCGACCCACATTCTTATCGTTAATGGTTTCCTATTAGTACATCACAAGACGTTCGAAGAAACCTTATGGTAGACGAATCTTATTTGTAGGAGTTTTATTAATAACTATTTTATTATGAACGAATATTTAAAAGCAAGCGATATGATTGTTTATAATTCATAACTGTATGTGGATGATTGTAAACATAACGATGTTTGAAAATGTCTTTTAAATAAAACTGTGGCATTATTAATAACTCGTCCTCGTATTTTAACTAAACTAAAACTTTTTTTTTATAATCTATAGATACATGGTTGACTTAAATGACACCTGGTAGAAGGTGAACAAGAGGTCACTACAAATGCCTCTCCATTATTCATTTAAAGATTCCCAAATCATAAGAACTCGAAGAAACGAATGTTGGGAATGGATTCCACAATTTTTCTGTTCTACTAACTTTTAAGTCTAACTTTGACAAACAAAGCTATAAAGATGAATTTGCACTTGTTTACGTTGCATAATAAATGAAGGATTCCATGTGCCGCTGTGCTATTCAAGTGCCAACTTAATTGAAAACTGACCGCAAATACAACAAAAATACATTAGAATTGTGCTGCTAACAATATTACAGAAGCAAGAGGATACAAATTGCTTGAACAAACTCAGCTCCACGCTAATAACTGTTGCGTAAATCTTACTATTGGACAATAGAAGAAAGTTATGTTTTATCTAACGTCTTTGTAAACACCGTGCGTCATTTATATGAGTGGGTATATGAAGCTATTGAATGCAAAACACGAGGGGGCTATTATGGATGCATAGAAAGTGCTCGTTAATCCTTTGTACTAGGCGAAAGTGAAAATCTAAATGTGATTGATGTCCATAATACACAACGTTACAGTTTCGCTTTCGTTTATCGCATTTCGTTGGCGAATTTGGATATAAATTCTTCATTCTACTATGAAGATGTAACTGTTGATAATAAAACTTTCTGTCGCCTTTGCACCAGTATAACTAAAAGCTCGTTAAAAGTGTTTACACTCTTTTTTACGGTACACTGCCTATCGATTTGAGATTTTCAATATTTTTCTTTAAATGATATAGATATGTTTTTAGACTATTAAAGTAAAGTTTAATAGGACACGTTGATAAACAGTTATGCCATTCATTAAGGTTATCGCCCACTACACTGTACTTATACAATGACCGTGCTTCGAACATATTAGGCTCGGTAAGAAACAATATTCTGCTTTGGTCATTAGCACCCAACAATCGCGTTTTATACCCATTTATAACGGGTTTGTTACTATAGTATCATGATGATGTGGATCATCATGCATTCTACTTTCGCCTCCTAGCGACCTGCAACTTGCAAGCAGTGGTTTGACAACATGGCAGGCCATGTTTGGAGTATGTCGGCATATGTATGACACGCCACGATCTTCCATAGTGATAGAATGGTGTAATAGGCATAGTGTCATACAAATTTATACAAAGAATATGTTCTGTCTGATAAGTTTATACTACGGTCATAGTATGATACAATATAGTGGGTCAAGTCCTTTATAATTTGCTTAAAATCAATATTACAATTGGGTGAAAATTATTTAATTTTTGATACTGTATCTTACGTTGTTGTTGGTACTGCTGTAACGGTATCGGCTGGAAGTTCTGTTCATAGAGAGCCTGTGGGAGCCGAGGCGGCGCTGGAGGCGCCAGCGTCTGCCGGGGCACCCTCCGTGCCCTCAGAGCGGAGAGGTCCACGAAGGCGATCTGGTCCGCCGGCACCGCTATGTACGAAGGCATGGCCGCCGCCACAGTCACTAACGCAGCGATTATTATTGAGTGCTGTAACAATGTTTTCAATTATATTAGACTAGCCGTTTTCAACTAGTATCAACTTCGCACTTATATGTCGTGCCTAATGTGACTAGAAACGCAGCTGATCGCCGTTCTCAGGGCATTTTGACATGGTTTTTCTATTAGATACCATGCGGGTTTTTATCACGATGTTTTCCTTTACCAGTGAACCCATGATACCTAATCCCATACTTAATCTGGAAAAACCTAGAGGTACGTACCGAGATACGAACCTGCGACTATTTGCGTTGCCGTGTATGAAATACCGGTCTCTTATCCACTGAGCTACTATCGCCACTACTTACTAACATACAACCTATAATTTTAGCCATAAAGGTTAGTTGTAATTAAATTTGATATTAAAATACTAAGTAAATGATTAAATCCATTGCACAAATACCAAATATCAATCTAAACGTGATCTTTAAGGATCATTTGCTACGTTGATGTAATTTGCAACGGGTCATACATTATGTAGCGCAATGTGTTGCTACATGGCTGTATTTATTGCTTGGAACTTGGGGCTAGGCGGTTCGCGTTTCATTCAGCGTCGGTTAGAGGAGTTTGCGCAAGTGCCTGTAATTGGAGCTCTTGCATAATAGAGACATGATCTTTTGACCGAGGACAAGTTGATTTAAAAACTATCCGGTTTTTTATATTAGGTTTTATAGTTTTGGGTGCAAGCCCTTTCGAGTTCGTTGTTAGTATTTTTCCGTAGTCTTTGACCGTCGTAAAAACAATGACTCGATCGAAGAGCACTCAACCCCGCCCAATAAGAAAAATCACTGATTCCTCGTAGCAGTTCAACACTTGGGCATCAATCAATCAAAGACAGCAATAACCACCAAAAGACGAGGATCGCTTGGCAATTGCCGTCATAATATCAGCCCTCTTGTACCATGGGCATAAGGTATCTACATGTATGAACAACTGGAAATACAGAAGCTGATTGCGAAACGCGACTGGCCTCTGACGGTTTTTCAAACTTGTCACGAGCCAGTTCCGTTCAATTTATTATAAATGAGAGCTTTGCCGGACTAAATGTATGTTAATATATTATACATATATAAAAGTACATCATAACGGTCAATATATGATATTATTATCGACTACCGAACATGTTTCAGCTATAGATCTTCATAATCGCTTATAATAAACCAATTTGTCTATCGATTACCATATTAACAATATTATTAAGAAGATACACTTATTAATAGAATATTGATAATGAATAAATTAGTCCAATATTTAAATTATATTTTAAGAATGTTTTTATAGGAAAATTTCCGAAACCCGTATAAATATATTTTATATAAAATTTAATTAACAGACTTAGTTTATTTGGTTGACCTTTTTATCGAATATTGCCGGATATCGAATATGAAATTGCAAGCATTGAATATAATTTACATTTATTTTTAAAATACGTGACCTATTTTTTTTACGTTAAATGTAATCTAACCCAGTGACCTAATAATAGGATTTATTCTACCATATTATGGAGATGATGTAATTAAAAAATATGAAAAGTTTCTTCGTAACAGTCAGAAATATTTGTAACAAAACCTTTGTATTATAAATCACAAAACTACAGATACTATTAAATACCAATGCACGAAATTATGATAGATTAATAATACTACTTGCGTCCAGAGCGAATGTTTTATCTTTTGCAAAACATTTACTTGTCTTTTCCGTTCTATTGTATTTGTAATTATTTTTCGTTTGCTCGGATACCAGAGTAAAATATTTTGCGTGTGTACACAAAATGATGTGAGAAAGAGATAAATAATTGCAAATACACGAGAAAAAAAACACATGTGTTTTGCAAAAGATTATACATTTGCTCCGAACGCACCATACTATCAATATTGTGAAGTAAAATAAAATATGATTGCGAATGGTAAATAAAACATTGATACGTTAGGGTAAATTAATTATGACAGAATGTGTATTGTTTTGAAGTCCACAGTTACTACATTTTAAAACTTGATAAAAATAAATATCAAACAAAGTAGGATATTGTCCAACAGGTGAAGCATGAATTTGTGTGAAGGTTTACAATGTGTATGAAATTAATTGTATTGTTTACGAAATAATGTTATCTATTCCCTCGACTTTTTTGTGCGTGGGAATCTTCACACATGATTTTAATTCGTTACGAAAATAAATACGGTTTATTGCTATGTTGTTATTGCATTTTATAATAATTAAGTGTTTTACAACCATACAGCCAACGTTTTAATTATTTATATATTCTAATACTTATGAACATACTTATCGTAATTAACTATTAATTTAATCAGAGTTTGGGGAAATAAGAACGTGTTGACCTTGTACCTACGGAGTACTAGTCATGGCCGTCATGGGTTGTAGTAGAAGTTGGAATTTTATGAAATGAACTAGATTTTTAATTACTGTATAATTTAGTAAAGTATAACCTACGGAGACTGTATTACTCGTTGCCTTTAATATATGATCGCGTACTGGTTGACAGCGTTTGAGTATTTTACGATATTAAACAATGCACTTTTAGATTAATCAGCTCGCAACAATAGTGCTGTTCTCTAGAAACTTTTTGTCGCACATTTTAAGTTGTAGAATGGGCCTTTAGGCGCAGCATTTCTTTCAGATTATGACATGGAGCTCTTCAAAAAAGTAATGAAAAATTTCCATCGAGGTCGATAACGCCGATTACGGTTCTTTTATTGGATTTCTTCATTGGCTGCATTAACTGCTTACAATGAAGTAATTACTTCGTCTGTTTGTTTTACGAATTATACCAAGAGATTTTCTATCATGGTGTACGTGGGCTGGCATGATGATGGATAATATCAATGGATTCTAGTCCCTTGACGCTCGCAGACGATCTTGGACTACGTTGAGCTTTCCATCAGGTGTATTCTAGTTACTATGTCGAGCCAGTATAACAAATATATATTTATTGGTATCAGAAGCAATATCTGTTATTTAAAATAAAACCAAAGTTATAAAACTTATAACCATTATTTTATTCGAAAGTGTTTTTTTATAAATGTAATAAAATTTCAAACACAATTTTAGCAATTTAAATAACTTATTCTTCGCATAAGATAAAACGTTAATATTTGTTAATTGTTTTACCTTATCGACGTGTGTATTAAATTTCTCCAAAAGGTTATTAAAGATCATAATGTTTAATTGTCTATAGAGTGTTTATTAATGGTGAGTGGCCACTTTCGACGCCACTAAAGCGAAATTACATTATGTAACAACAAGTTCCATGCCCGATTAGTTGTACGGTTAAACGTTGTCGTTTTTGAAATCAGCTCGCGAATGTTACGTATTTACTTTAGAAAGTAGAGTAAAAGCAATTTCATGGCTGTTCGTAATAATTGAGATCAATTACACAAGCGTATCAGTTTGCGTTTCGTTTTTGCTTAATGTAAAAAAAGCACTTAGTCAAAAAAATATTTCGTACCTAATTATTTTGTCTTTAAAAACAATTGTATGGTTACATATTTCCTTCCGGTGTTCTAGTTACTCAAATTTACTTTGTGGAGAGTATTACGCTGAATATAAATTAAAAATTGCATTTATTAACTGCGCTTATAGTTGTTTTTAAGTAACCCAAAATTACAGATAATATAAAGATTTTTGTACAGGTATTGTCATAGTCATAAGCTTCGCATTTATTCAAAATAATACACTAGAACAATATACTAATATTATTAATGAATACATCATACTTTGAGTATAAAATAATCAGATGTGCTCAGTTTCAGAATAGCTTTGTTAATTTCAAGTCGCTTTTAAACACAAATGAATCTTATATTTGTATGTCATATATAATTGACAATTATTTGAAAACATTTTAAAAATTGATGACTATTTCTGAAACTTTTCGTTAATTTGTTTATGTATTTTGCCGATGCAATGTAATGGTGCAAAAGTTAAATTTCTTATTCTAATTTTTTCCTATGTTAATGGATTTAGCTCGATATTTTTGCTAAATATAAGTGTAATATATTCTATACTTTGGTATTAATGCATATTTATAAGTACTAATAAGCTTATAATGTGGGCGTAATTTGATTCCGCGGGCCCGCAACTCGGTACGTGTTCCTGCTTGCCTTCGTTTGGTTCCGCCAGTGAAAGGTTTCTCAATGCCATTTACTTTTGTTATATTGTATAATAAAAACTAACATAATTTACTTTGTTTGTATATCAAGGTCGAACGGCACGTAAAATGTTCATTTTTGCGAAGGCTTTTTGCTATTAAGTGCAATATTAAGTTATTTTATTCGGTTTATAATTTTGTGTAACAAATTACTAAGCACGATTAAAAATTTAGCCCTAAATGTTGTGAATATATTAAAATTATGTATTTGTGTTGATTAATATTAAAATAATTAGTTATATTAAGTTTTGTTCTTAGATTAACAAATAATTTAACGCAGGATATGTCATAGTAACAAACTATTGTAGTAAAAGCGTCAATTAAAAAAACGACCAAACATAAAAATCCGCCACAAGCCTTTAAAAAGGGCTAAATCCCTTTGCAAACGATTCATTATGCTAAAATTACATTTTTATGTTTATTCAAAGCGAATAATTATGTTTATTTGTATAGAAGTAAAGTTCTAATAAAAACGACAATATTAAAGAAAACAACATTAAAAAAGTCTTTCGTGCAAAATTAATTAAATATACAAATCCCCGTTACCATTTCATGAATTGGACATTGAAATTGGACGGTATATAAACTGAGAAAAATATTGACAATTATAATGTCAACAAGTTTCAGATCTTAAAATATGATGTTTAATGACAATTATCAGCTTATCACAAAGCGTATACCACTTGGCAGAACGTCCAATACAACAATACGTTCTGGTAGCATATCTATGGAATAACACTGTTGTAATGTCACGTCTTTTATCGATACAGCGAAACGAAGTTTCTGAATCAAGTTGTGGAGACTTCAGCACTTTGCCCGTCTGTCAGAGGCCTATAATTTTTGACCAAATAAGATAACGATTTCATATTAGGTTATACTCTAAACCTTTGACCCAAAGCCGATAATGACATTAATTTCATAAAAATAATAATTTTACAGGAGCTTTTTTGTACACGCATAGGGAGGGTAATGTTTTTTTTACTTGTCAGTATTGCAAGTGGGGTATCGTTGCAAAAAACTTTTTAAGCAAGTCTAAATCCGTTTTTTTATTCTCTGCATTTATAATTCACAACTTATTAAGACTACTAACAAACATTTAAATGTGCTAAGTGGACAAGGTTCCGAAAAATCCTTTTTTTTTGTTACGACCTAATAACGCCGCGAGGTTTCCGTTTACCACAAGCGACTAGTAGATAAATGAAGAATTCACATATAGTTCTCTATCGCCATAACCAACCAAACCACATCAAATAATCAGATCACCATATTTAATAATATATCATGGGTGGTATACATTGGGCAGTCTATTGTAAGTATATATATGTCTATGTTGTAAGCATATTTATTGACTTGCCATTAATATTTGATAGCAGTTCATATGATATTATAAAGGCTTTACAGAAACTGATTATGTTAAAAGTTCAAGGCTTGTTCACAATTTATAACATGGCATTATTAAGAAAAGTTTTAAATAAACGTATTGAAAATACTTGTTTTACTTTGATCAAGACATTATAAAACAATTTATACATTCAAAGTTTATTCAGTTGTCAGATGTGATAAGCATGTGTAATAAAATTGTACGGCATTTTATATGCAGTGATATCAAATATAATTAATGTAGCATTTTTTTTATGATTTACAGACGGACATATAACGTCAATTTCACCTGGTTGAAGGTGAAGATAATTCCGACCATGGACCGCATCCGCCTAACAAATGCTTAAGCATTTCCTTTTTATTTACTCTTCTCTTAAAGACTCCCCAGGTCAGAAGATTGTGAAAATATGCTCGCTATATATTTTTTTATTGTATATAAATCGATTTTTTCAACGGGCTGGATATATGGCTCCGTTCGTTATTCTCTTAATTCAAATTGTAGATCGGAAGCTTTTAACCCGTTATAAAAATAAATAATAATGTATCAATGAGGTCTATCCCTGTCGGGGTGAGCAGAAACATTACTGGCAGTAGCCATTTTACTCTATTATGAGTTCATTATACATGTACTAAATATTAGATCATACAGACTTTCCTTTTTAAGGTTTGCTATAATATTACTAGTACTTATAATTAATGATGTTCAGGCAAATATAATAAACAGCGACTAAGTTTAAGAATACAAGAGATTTCTCTGTTTATGTTCCACTGTACTTATGTGACTTTTGCGTGTGAGTAGACTTTTACTTTCAATATCGTGTACAAGTTTGGAGCAAGGTTACTTTCGACCGGAGTCAAAAACCGACCGTTATCTGAGTTACGAAATCTCAACTGTTATAATTTGGCGAATAGAATTAAACTTTATCGTTACACTTGACTGAATGCCCTGCTCCGCTTGCATTTACAGTTTATTTAAATATTAACTTTATTTCCTTCACATTTCGTTTATTTGGTCAGTTTTAATTAAATCTAGGTCATATAGCCCATCGACTGGGTAGCGAATTTAATTAATACTAATTTTGCTCATAATATTTCAATGCATTACAATTTTGAAATATTTAATATCGAGGGGTGAAAGGTTTGCTTTAAGTGACATTGGCATGTACGTATATATTTTTGGAATCAGTGATAAACGCTGATTTTTAAAATATGTCTCAATATTTTTTTTTATTTTTTGTATCCCAGGGGATAATCCTGCACAGGACCACCAGGGACGCTGTGAGGGCAGTGACCCCGGTGTGTCAGACTCCTACTGACTAAAAACCCCCGGGGTGTGTCTCTGATTGCTCCACCCGGCCCTGGGAAGCCAAATTCATCCAGGCGCCCAGGAAACAAGAACCCGTGTTGTGGCTACCTCTCTTCTCTGGGAGGGGAAGGAGTAAAGCCCACCCCTCCAAAACTTCTCTCCCAGGCTATGCGCCAGACACCGTGCACCGCCTCCCTCTCATCCGGGCAGGAGACTCCCTCCAGTCTACTGCCCGGCTATGTCTCAATATCGCCAAAAATGTCGTTTAAATCAACCTTTAAAAGCTAAGCTTTAAGCTTTTCACCTTTCGATATTTTACTATGCTATTTTTTTTTATTCATAGTCGATATAAACCTATCAAAAATATAGTAATATATTGCAAACATAACGAAAATATTTCGAATTATTTTTTTCGGTTATATAATTTATAACGTAAATAAGTATTTGTGCCTTTCACATAATACTTATAAATAATAACATTGAAAATGGTAACGGTCAAGTGAGAGAAAAAGAAAAAAAATTATAGTTTAATGATTTTACTGTGTTAGTAATTAATTTACATCGAATGAAATAATTTGTAAGTTATGTTCTCTTTTGAATTAACTGATTCAGATCAAATGAAAAACGTGATTGATATGAATAAAACTCCATCATATAATGGAAATTATGCAACTGTTGAAATAGTCACACTCTAGCCTTGAGTATTTCGGTCAGTTCATGCTCTGATAATCATATAATTATTGACTAATTACTACGCAATGAAACTGAATTAAACGCATTTAATAAATTCTAATTCGCTTTCGGCCCATGCAAAATTATTGTAATTAGTTTCAGTCAGGAAATCCACGTTGCATTAAATTCACTGATAATAAAATTCAAATATTTATTTTCGAATACTGATACATTAGATTCCTGGTTTAAGCCGAGTACACACTTTTCTGGACCGTGTTTTATCAGAAAAGCATTATATGAAATAATTTTCCCAGCTATGATATACGGAGTCTACCATAATAACTACTTAAGTCCAAAGTATCCCAATAAATTATACTTTTATTCCAGTAAGTGTCATATATATTAAGCCAAAATACTTGGTAAAAATCGTATCAAACACTACCAAAGAAACATTTATAAAACCATTCCTTTAATTAGTAAAAAAAAGGAGTTGGTTATTGCTCTAAGAAAATAACTGTATGTATACAACTAAATTCCTTAAAAATATAAACTTAAATTAGGTTAAATTGTCATTTATGTAGAAATTACACATAACTGTAAACTCGATTAGCCTTAATATAAAATATAGTTTATGGGTAATACGGCATAATAAAGCGTAATTACACAAAAAATTCTTAACAATTATCTATTATATATATTTTGAGTGAAGGATATGATTTACCATTTTTTAAACCAGTTCTAAACATGAACTTTTTTGTGATAAGGCCGACTCGGACTAAAGTAACTTTTGACTCACGAGGGCAGTTAAAACCGGGTTCAGACGTTTATAACACACATTTTTAATATTGATATTGAAAAGTATCACCATTTCTATATGTGGAACACTCTGACAGTGTTGTATAGAACACGTGTGAACCCGGCCTAAAGTATGTTGTAGGCGATATAAAACAAGCACTGACCATTTCGCAGGTTGTTGTCAGCACTCCACTGCTGCTGCGATACGACTGAGCAGGCTGTTGGCGCCGCTACGTTTTTTATAGAAGCCTTTCAACAGGCGGTTTCACTTTCTATTCGGGGCTCGCTCCAGTATGATCTACTTTTTACCGCCGCCATAAAGAGCCTTCGCAAACAAAGGCCTTACACCCTTGGGCCTTGGGGTGCACGAAGTTTTATGTAAAAAATCTCCTCACATTCAGCTTATGACATTTGGAACTTCTTTCTTTTATATATTTTGATTTCGTAGATTCTGATTATGTGTAATGCATGAGTAAAGGTAGAAATTACTACTGTGTATTTTTCGAGATACGCGGTTTAATTTATTATTACAAAGGTTTGATATATTGTATATTAAGAAGCCAATATTTCTCAGATAATTTATACCATTTTTTTTCTTTTCTATCTAGCCTTTTCCACAACGCTCTTTGGGTAAAAATTAGCAACATAAAATATAGCTGTGTATATAGGTGTCAATATTGTGAGATGTATGCCTGAAAGGGAAGCTTAGTACGGTCAAACGTGATGTGGGATCGTAAAATTGATATTTAAGATAATTTACAGAATAGATAAGAGAATTATTGTAACTTAAAAAGGTGAAATTACTATGTTTTATTAGTTGCGATACGTGGTTTAATTTATTATTACAAAGGTTTGGTATATTGTATATTAAGAAGCAAATTTTTTTTGGATTACTTAAAGCGTTTTTCTTTCTTTGTTATCCAGCCTCTTCCATTGGCTCTTCGGATAAAAATTAGCAACAAAACTAAAAAAAAAAAACATAATGAAAAGTTGTGACAGGTGTAATGTATGAAGTGTACCTTAAAGGGAAGCTTAGTACGGTCAAGCGTGATCTGGGATCGTAAATTGATATTTACGACGATTTAGAGAATAGATAAGAGGGCTATTAAGTTCTTTAAGTAGTTGTAAATCTGGCTTGTGGAATCATATTGCCCACCTCGCCACAATTTGCCCGATACCTTCTCGATTACATTGCAGCAGCGGTTTGTCACTACCCGTATCCTTTTAGAATGGTCAACGATATTGATAAGTCTTGAATGATAAAATATAATAACGTCTCCCAATTGCCCTATGGCTCGAATTACAAGAGGGTATTCTTAGCCGGTGCGTGATAGTCGATACCTGATGTGAGGTTACATTCAAGCTTGGCTATGATTAACAGAATCTTTTTAAGCTCTCGCGTTTTGTGTATATTTTGAATCCTGTAATAGATATGTGTGCAAGGAGACCGCAAAGTTAGGTTACTTTATATGTGGTATAAATGAGTAATGGCTGACAAAGAAAAATGTGTGTGGATTTGACGTAGAACGAGAAAAGGAAGATCGCAATTTGTTTAATATAGGAGAGATACTTTTATAGTGTATTATGATTTGAGGAACAGACAAAGAATAATTTATTCAAAAAGTTTTAATGAAAAGTGAAAAAATAATGTAATAATATTTCCAATATATATGTCGAAGAAGTATGTGTTTAATTCAAGTAGAAAACTTCCACGACGCGTCTGGCCTACAAAAGCAGTACAATATTTTGGCTACACTTATATGTAAAAAAAATTATCAGGCCAGGGGGCCTAGTCGTATTAAATGGCACAACCCCAGAGTCAATAAAATAAAAGTATGAACGCACCCAATTTCCAGCGCCATCTAGGGTACTACATTTATTTATAATTGTCCTCTCTTTCAAAATTCAAGTTCCGCATCGCGTAGCTCTCGGTCACAGACAGTAAAATTATTTTAAAATTAAGTATAACATCAGAAATCCCAAATAACAACATACAGTACATCATACACAGCCACAAAGTGAGTGATTTGTGAAAGTTTCCTGGCTGTAGCTGCTTATTGGTAACTCCTTTGATATATGAATCATCTCAATTATCCAAAAATATTACAAAATTATCCCGCCTACGAGGGTGCTTTTTAGTGATGAAAATGCCCGGGAATTTTCCCAAAGTGCCCAGCACTTCCGCGAACATTTCGTAAATTCCCGGGAATATTCCCCATATAAGTTTTGGGCACTTTGGGAAAATTCCCGGGCATTTTCATCACTAGTGCTTTTGTGCATCAGCATAAGTACAAAAACGTACCCCGGTTCGAGTAGAACCTAATGAAATAATATGAAATATAACTTTACTCAAATAGGCCTATTTCTAAACACTTTTGAATCATCAAAATAAAGCATAGCGAATCTACCACCGGTTCGGAAAGCAGAATCTACCGAAAAGAAAACAAGCAAGCAACTCTGGTAGTTGCTCCTTTTAACATAAAGAGGTATAATATATGAAGGAGTGAATGCCCCGCGAGAAAGATTGCATATATTAAGACCACGCACTTTTATCATTCAAACAGTCATTAATGGTAATATCCCTTCATATCCTAAAAAAAAAACAATATTCGATAAACTTATCGTTTTTCGGACCCTTGATTTTTTGTTTAGAAGATTACGAAACACATGAAATTAATGACGGAAATTGAAACCATTATATCTAAAGAGTTATAAAAAGTAATGCTTTTCATTTATTTAAAATTATGATTACTACACAGTGATAAAATATACATTGGATAAATATAATAGCATTTTAATTTACTTGTTGAGAAACTACTTTTAAAGAGTGTGGAAAAAACTATTGCCTTTACTTAATGTTTCGAAAATTACGATACGCATCAGATTAATGATGCAAATTTTAGTTAGGTACGCGTTAATTGTTAACGGTGACACCACTATTTATAGGCTCTATTTTGACTTAACTTACTTTTTTGTTTTTTTTATTTTTTTTTATTACAGCCTTACAGCCAGGGTTCAGGATGCGTTGCGTAGGTGAAGCGGCGCTGGACCGGTATTGCTCCCGTATTTATACATACAAATATGACGCGCACACACTGTACTCCGGCGCTGCGTCGTACGTGCTCCGGACTTATGCATCGCGAGACGAAACGGAGGTGTGCACACATTGTGATCTTCCTTGCCAATACATTTTTAATAAGCTACGTCGTAACAACGCTGTGAAGTCGCACCGCATCCTGTGTACCGGCACTTAAAAAACTATAAGGCACATGGTCTTGACGACAATTAAATAAAAGAAGTATTATAAATAAAGCTGCGTGCTAATTATAAAAAAAAAAACGTTCGTGTATAAAGATTACATGAAAACTTGCTTCTTTTATTTAAATGATTACATGTAAATTGTCGATGTTTAATGAAGCAAATAATATTAATAATGGAGCGTTAATCATCTGTTGAGACACTTTTTTTGAAGAATGTAGAAAAACTATTTCATTTACATAATGTTTTGAAATTTACGATACGCAATGGAATCGTGATGCAAGTATTATGAAGCTATATTTTTTTCGGGTAAGAAAAACTAGTGCTGCGTAGACGAATGAAAATATTTTTTTATACTGGTTCGACAAAGTGATTTCAGCGCCTATGAAGGAAAGTACAGTGTCCTAAAACGGCAATGACTGCTAAGGGACGAGAATCGACAGTTGCCGTCATCCTGGCGGAACTCGTGTGTGCGTGTGTGTGTGTGTAGTGAAGCCTAAAAGCGAAAAGACGGAGCCAGTGGCTATGACGATTGACACTTAAGAACTATGGTCATGATGCTGTTCGAGCAACTGTCCTAACATCTCAAAACAACTTTAGAACGATTGATAAAAAGTGTGAGAAATTATTTTTCTGAATTCTCTTGGCAGCGGCAAGTGGAAGGCACCTATAAATTAGGTAAAGGTCCGAATGAGAAAGTTTTACTTGATCCGGATATTTTTTACTTTACCTGTATTTTACAACAAAATATTTATTTAATAAAGATTAAAACGTACTCGTATTCTACATTAACGAGATTCGAAATCATTGCCATTTACTTGTCACTCTCCGTAGTCTGTCATTATGCAGGAAATAGAGAAGCATTGTTCAAATTATTACAAAGAACAGTAGAATTTAGACCGTGATACCTTTTCCTTAGTTTTCTGCAATTTAAGGATACAATAATTGCATTTTTTGTTTGTGGAAAGCTTACACGTTTGTTTACAAGTCCCTAAAAACACGAGCTTCTATTTTGGCTAGAACTGTAGGAGTCCATAGTAAACAATTATCTTCTACATTAGCTAAATATATTTATATACCATGAAGGATGGTCTCCAGCTATACTCGTATGAATAAATAAACACAAGCTGATCCCGAAACGCGACAGGCCGAAGCGATAACCAACATAATGTTAATTACACATATGTTTTCAAATATGAACAGTGGGCTTATATTAACATCTTTCTCTGAATATTTTATAAAATATATAAATACGTAAGATTCAATGACAATGAAATGAAAGAGAAAAATAATAGATATATAAAACTGATTTAAAGAAATGTATTCAAAGACGCAATGATTTTAAAGACATAAAGATATAAATGCATTGAAATTAAGTGGTCTTGTTTATTTGATTGCTCAAGTATATATACTTAATTATAAGGACTTTGTAATGCTTAATTATAATTTTAAGTACGATTTAATATAAGTAATTAAGATTTTAAGTAAAACCGCTCTCGGATTAACATAGATAAGGTGATTTTTTCATATTCAATACTTCCTTTAAATACTCACAATTTATATATTGACTCGACAAAGTGACAACATCCTACCTGATCGAAAGTACAGCGTTGTCCAAGAGCAGCAGTGATTGTCAAGAGAATTCTTTGAAAGTCACTGTCATATCAGTCTACACATGACATGACAGAAGTTCTCTATTTGCAAGATATTCATTCTCTTTTTTTATCTTTGCTGACTGGAAAATGCTATTCATTAGACCGGATTGTCGTCTTATTTATTTTTTAAACTTAGAATAAAAATTCGATCAGCGATGTCGCTAGTAGAAAAGTGCAAAATTGACATTAGCTTTCAAAATATATGATCGTAATGTTATGCAACTCCAATTTATTTTTTTACTAGCAGTATGGCCAATCGAATGTTCCTTTAAGCTCTTTGTTTGATTTAACAGCTTCCTTTTTAGATAGTCACCGTATTTCACAGTCAGTTATTTGTTATAGCTTATAGTCAAACCAATGGCGGACAGTTTACTAGAACAACAGTGGAAAGGTGCGTAGCTCACGATAACGGATATAAAATCAATCATTTCAAATATGGTCGTGAATTATTTCCACACATAATTGCTTACCTGAGCTTAATTCAGCTTATCTCTACCCGAAGATCATAAAGCGTTAATGTTAAACATTCAAGCAAAAAGTCATAGAGCAAAAAATAAGTTGACATTTAACAATACACGGTGCATTATTTAAAAACTGACAAACGAAATTGACGTCGCCATTATATTACTAAATGTGTGGGCGTTATGCTTTATAAACATTTCATTATCGAAGATAGATTAAATTTATATTAATTATGCAGTAACTCTTGTTCACAGGGTATTAGTCCTATATTTGCGCAATAGTTTGTAGTCATAAATATAATAATAATTAAGTACCTAAAGGCTTAATAAATAATTACAATATCCAGTTTCGAAGGCCATAATACAGTTTCAGGTTATAAACCCAGCGAAAGCCAGTATTACTGTGGAATATAGACCATGTCCTTGATGATTTGTGCTCATAAATATGGCACAAGGTCTGAGTCGTTATTATTTGTCCAAAATTGGTATATTAAACGTGAGACTAAAATATTCGGCGCCATAAACAAGCCACTGGTGCATTAATGGAGCATTTTATAAGCCATTTTTAAGCCACAGACAATCTTTAATCCATTTAAAAGAACAATCTATTAAAATTAGATTTCTATTTTTTTTAAGCGAATTCTTACTTCTTATTCTTCTTCTTCTCATAAATGTGACCTTAAAGACCGGTACGTAGTTTCGCTTCGACGTAAATATTAATTTTCCTTCGATGTTTTTTCAAGCAGTCGCTTCCAAAATTATATCAGATAGCACAGGTGTCTTCCGGTATCCACCTAAGCCGAGGTCCATACTCAAAGAGATGCTCTTCCATTGTTACCAAAATCTATGAATTCGCTACCTCAAGAGTATGTCAATTGGTCACTTAATAAATTCCGATGATAAGTTGTAAAGGTTTTTCGAGAGCAATAGTGTTAATACAGCCAAAATCATCACTATACAATAAAAAGGAGATTTGCGAATGAGTCAGATATGATATTATGTCGATAATCCATTCAATTCATACCGATATACAAACAAATCAATCAAATACTACTTACTACTATGAAAAACCAATCTGTGTCAGATCCTTGTATGATAAAAACGTTAACTGGTAAAGCAATTCATACATCTACTCATATCCGCTGTAGCCGCCGTAGACGCTTGACGTAGCCAAAATAAACAAGATGTGCACGATTTTATAACACGTATATTGCAAGTAAGGCAGAGTACAAGCACGACATATTTGTAGGGGCGGTAAGCACGCGACGCGACCTACCCTGTCGGTGACCTTATCCGAACTGATTTTTAAAAAACATTGATGCCACAGCTGGTCGCGGTCCGCGGCGCGTACGCTTCGCCTCCTAACACTATATAATATTTGAACACATACATACATGTTTATACTAGGGTTATAATGTCTAACAATAACAGAGCGCGTCGCCAACACGCCCCACCCCGAGTGCTGGTGCAGCACTCAAACATCAACCGGTATTTGAGCGACGCGTGCTGCTGAACCCTTCCGTACACCCGTGTTGGTCCTAACGTCGACCAGTCTAACTCGACCGTCCTTCCCTGGGTACATGCATTCAATTACACCCCTCGGCCAGGCGTTGCGGGGGTTCTCGGGACCAATAATGAATACGAGATCACCTACCTTTAAATCCTCAGCTTCTCGTGTCCACTTTCTGCGAGGCAGTAACACCTCAACCCGCGTCATCGCGTTGCAATCTATCTCATTGGTGAGTCCTTTGCATCTGTCGATGAATTTCAGTACGACCGCCGTTGATCGTCGTAAACGTAACCAGCATGAGAAGCGCTCTTCAGAAGGTACAGGTAAGTCAATAACATTTTCTTGTATTAAAGTGAAGCAATCAATATTTTTTTCATCCTTTTCCAAAATTAAAATATCTTCAGGCCAAGACTGTTCATTTTGATATAAAAATTCGGGCCCTGTGAACCATTCGCTGGCAAATCTTGCGTGGTCAAATTCGTCGCGCGTACCTAGATCAGCTATGTTTAATTTAGTTGACAAGTATCTCCATTCCGATACACGAGTAAGTTCGTCAATTTCTCCCAATCGGTTGGCTTCAAATGCTTTATAATTTCTCATATTATTCCTTATCCAGTGAAGCACTGTGGTGGAATCACACCAAAAATACCGGCGATTAATCTGCATCCTATGCTCTTTACTAATAGAGTCTGCTAAGCGTGCGGCTAAGAGGGCAGCCTGCAGTTCGGCGCGCGGGATGGTGATAGGTTTCACAGGCATAACGCGGCATTTACTTGCGATAAATGTAACGCGTACTTCATCATTAATATACCATCTCCAGTATGCTACCGCGCACATAGCTTTAGAAGACGCATCGCTAAACACATGCAACTGTAAGTCTGTGTAATGAATACTTGCGGTCTCGGGACAGCCAGCGGACGCCGTAGCACCGTAAGCCATAGTGGCCGCTTTAAGTGTGTCGTAGCAAGCGCTCGTAGCACCGGCTGTCGATTTACACGGATCGTAGCGGCCGCTCGTAGCACACATCTTAGTCGCGGGGTCCGCGAGGCCTGCGGGGGAAGTGCTAATCCACTCACCGTTGCGAACATTATCTGGAATAGTATTATAATAACATCTAGGTAAGCGTATTCGGTGTAATTGTTTTAAATATTCCTTCCAGATACGCCATTTATTATAAACGTCATCTGGTATGACGTCATCCCATCCAACATTTGCTCGCCAGGTATCTTGAAGTATAATTTTACCCTGAACAGTAAAGGGTACTAAAAATCCTAAAACATCAAATATTGACATTATAACTTGCAACATAATTCGTTTTGTAGGCCTATCTCTGCCTTCTAATATACCTTTAGGTATTCGCTTTAGAGATGTATCGAAACCTAGTGCATCTTCCTTAGGAAACAAAATCAAACCTAAAGTTCGTTCCCCTTGGTACTGCTGATCGACTTTGAACCATATTGCATCTGTACCTAAGCTTTCTTTAGGTATGCTGTCTAAAACTGCTGTACTATTACTTGTCCAATTGCAAATTTGAAATCCACCACTTTCGTGGATATACGTAATATCTTTAACCATTTTGATAGCCGTAGCTTCGTCTGGGTGACTGTCGATGTAGTCATCCACGTAGTGCGAGTTACGTATCGCGTTGACTGCGCCGGAGTAAGTAGATTCGAAGCGCTGTGTGTTCCTATTCTTAATGTATTGAGCAACAAATGGTGAACAGTTCGCTCCAAATATAAGTGACGTCATGCGGTAAGTTGACACCGGTTCGTCCGGGCTGCTTCGCCAAAGAAACCTAAACGAGTCTCTTTCCGTAGGTTTAATTTTAATACGAAGAAACATGTCCTTGATGTCACCTGTTACTGCAATTTTATGTTCCCTGAAGCGCAGCATAATTCCATACAGTGATGACAACAAATCAGGCCCGGTAAGTAAGTAGTCATTCAAACACTTATCATCGACGGTGGCCGCCGCGTCAAATACTAATCTTAATTTATCTTTATTGGGGTTATCAACCCCGAAGTGAGGTAAGTACCAAATTCTGCCTACCTGTGAGACATCTGTTAATTTTTCTGCATAATTATTATTTAATAAATGTTCAATTCGTTCCTTGTACCTGATAGCAAATTTATTATCATTTAACATTTTTCTCTCTATTCCTTTAAGCCTTTTTAATGTATTGTAATAGCTCTCTGGCATTTTGCAGGTATCACTCTTCCAGGGTATGCCTACGTACCAGCGGCCGTCAATAAGTTCAGCTGATTTATTTAACTGAGCGATGGCACGGAGGTCATTGACATTCTGCCGCGATTTACATGAAACACCTACTGAGTCTATAGAAAAATAACGACTCACCTGGTCATGTAGCTGGAACAGAGAGCTCTCGCAGCCGTTGCTGGCAGCGAGAGCGGGCGACGACGGTGCCAGCGTATCGGGGTCGCCGGACGCGCTCAGCAGCAGCGACGCGTGCGGCGCGGCGCTAGAGGGAGTCGCGCGAGCGTTGCGCGGCTGTATAGTACCGTGAACGCACCAGCCCAGGGGTGTAAGCGTGGCAGACGGCTCATTTAATTTACCTACTCTTACTTGTAATGGTAACAATAAATGATAATTATCTTGACCTATTAAAATTTCTGGTACAACATCATTTGTGCAAATTTCATTTTTAATATCAATTAAATTACGGTAGTTATCACAATTAATAAATGAATGGAATTGAACAGGCAAACTTAAATTGTTAACACATCGCACTTTAATGTCATTAATCTTATTGTCCATACCTGATATTTTGACATTACAAACTGTCGCACGACAAACCAGTTCGTCGTTAGCCCAGGCGCCCCGTATACGTATAGTCTCTGCTTGTCCTCGCAGTCCTGCACGGTCTGATAGCTCCTTGCTAATAAGCGAGACGGTCGATCCATCGTCGAGCAACGCATTAGCATTGATGACGCCGTTTTCTCCATGAATGCGGACCGGGACGACTTTTAATATTACTTTGAAGTCTCCCGCCTTGATATGAGTCACGGTTTGGTTTGTACCGGCTTCATGTATCGGCGCTGTCGATGTCTTTGCGTCCAGCAGCGGCGCGGGCGTCTCGTGTCTGGCAGTGATACTCCGTCTACTAGTTTCGTGATGCAAGAGCTTGTGGTGCGGCTGTCCGCAATTGTTAACGTCGCATACGGGTACCGTGCAGTTCTCGCGGTTGTGACGCGAAATTAGGCACTTGAAACAAATTCCTGAGCGTTTCACAAACTGCCACCTGTCCTTACGCATCGCTTTATTAAACTTCCTGCAGTCTATTAATTTATGTTTATGCGCACAACAATAGCGGCACTTATCATCGCCACTTGAATCGTGCTGTGCTAAGACTGTATGAGTTTTGTTTACATAAAAGTTACTTTGTTTATGTTTGTAGTTATTTAGATTGTGCGTTTTGTTTGTATAAACGTCACTTTGTTTATGTTTGTATTCATAAAGATTGTGATTTAAGTTTATCGTTGTTTTTGATATTTTTATTGCCTCCTCAGTCAAAAACTCCGATAACATAACAAGGTTCGACTTGTTTTCAATATTGCTGCGTTGATAACTATAGTCAGCCCACTTTGAAACTAATATTGTTGATAATTTCGATAATATAATAGTCACAACATTGTTTCCTCTTAGGTACTCTTCCTGTCCAATAGCGAGTACTGCGGCCACGTAGTTCCTGACCTTAACAGAGAAGGAAACAATATCCTTACAATATTCTTGCGACATAGGTTGCAGCTTTTTTATATCCTGCATTATTCTTGTTATAATAATGCTCGGGTTTCCAAATTGCAGCTCCAAAGTAGACATTACAATATCGGGCGTAGTGGCGCTGATCAGCAATGCTGTCACAGCATCCTTTGCTGCGCCATGCAGACATTTGCGTAACCTCCACATATTTTCTTGATCGGTAAAGTTACATATTTTGGTTGACTCTTCATAAGCCTGTTTGAAATGTAACCATTCCATCGGATCTCCAGAAAAATCTGGCAGGGCCTTCGAGGTGCTCATTCTTGATAGGAGGGTGCTTGGTGCACTCGTAGCCAGGTTCTTTATCGCGCTAGCCAGCATTTGAATAGTCGCATTGGCCTCAGCTGATGAGTTACCAGCAAGGTGCTGAGGCTGCGACCCCATCGGCAAATGTGGTTCAATGAGTACCTGGTGTGGTGATATGGGACGTACCTCTGTGTGTGGGGGATGCAGCTCGACCGAAGTTATTCCAGGTTCGGGGCCAGGCTGCTCATTACCATCATAGCTCCGCTCCAACCACTTTTGTACATCCTGGTGTGTGCTGTTTTCTCGTGGACTGTATTTCGATTGTTCCTCCTCCTCGAGTTCGGCGAGGTCCACCTCTAGCTGCTTGTCAATCAGCTCAACTTGGAGCTGTGCCTTTTGTTTTGCTGCATCTAAAAGCAACTGCGCTCGTCGTGCTCTTATTGACGAAGACACGCTCGGCGAGGCTTTCTTTGTGGATGCAGCACCAGCTACGGGTTGTTGTTCTTTCGTTTGTTCGTGCTGTTGGCCGGCTTCAAGGTCACGACGCGCTGTGCTTCGCGTACCCACCATTTTTTTGACCGATTGTGGCGGTGTACGCAACATGGATTCGGCTCGAAGACCAAAATGTAGCCGATGTGTGCGCTTGACGCAGCCAAAATAAACAAGATGTGCACGATTTTATAACACGTATATTGCAAGTAAGGCAGAGTATAAGCACGACATATTTGTAGGGGCGGTACGCACGCGACGCAACCCACCCTGTCGGTGACCTTATCCGAACTGATTTTTAAAAAACATTGATGCCACAGCTGGTCGCGGTCCGCGGCGCGTACGCTTCGCCTCCTAACACTATATAATATTTGAACACATACATACATGTTTATACTAGGGTTATAATGTCTAACAATAACAGAGCGCGTCGCCAACATCCGCTTTGCCTTCGATTGTTCCGAAAATAAGCATTATAATTTACTAGCTGATCCGGCAAACGTTGTTTTGCTATATAAGGTTTTGTAATATCTTCTAAGATGTTCATTGAAATTAAGTGATGTCAAAGACAATTTTGTTCACAATTAAATACTCTTAATCAACAACACATTTATTTGGATAAAGATTAATATTATTACGTTGATACAATTCTTAACAAATGATGCATTAATTTCGACCAAATTTTATTACTATATAAACGGTTCTAGTGACTTAAAGATAGACATATACATATACATTTTTTTAGATCATTTCGAGAGGAATAATTCTTTCATATATATATTTTTCGTATCTTGAACCGTTTTCGCAGCGCACGCAATGGAAGCCCTCAAGGATGGATAATTGTCCCCGTTTCTTTAACATTTTCCATCATTTCTTCGCTCCTAATAGTTGTATCGTGATGTTATATAGCCTAAAGCCTTCCTCGATAAATGGTCTATTCAACACAAAAATAATTTTTCAGTTCGAACCAGTAGTTCTTGAGATTAGCGCGTTCAAACAAACAAACAAACTCTTCAGCTTTATAATATTAGTATAGATTAACAAAAGTTTGACCATAATCACGAATTATGGAAGGTGAAGGTAAAGTAACTACGTACTTCTGGGTTCTTCTAGATTACGTACGGATTTAGGCACATGTTTACCGGTGAAGAAAACATCGTGAGGAAACCCGCATGGCAACTAATAGAAGTGTCATATATCTTTAGCGACGATCAACTGCGCTCATAGATGGGCAAAATGTAATCAGTATAATAGAAATGATTACGATTACATTTTACGTTTTATACCATTAATATGAATGCGTTTCGCTCATTTATGTTTTAAACACTACAGAATCCCAGATTGCATACATATTATGATTTTTTAATGTTTTAAATGGATTTGATCATGATTACAGAGCAAGGAAATTAAAATTACGACTACACTTTGTAGATCGTTCATCATTAATCAGATTACATTTTGCCCATCTCTGGCTGCGCTATTGGTCACGTTAGGTACGACATATAACAGGGTGGTGGGTGGTGACCTGTCACTGCCGGCACTCGCTCGCGCGATGGTCGGTAGTGACAGGGCATGGCACGCGGTCCTCTCCTTCACGGAGACGACAATGCAGGTGAAGGAGGCGGCGGAGCGGGATCGGGAGGCAATATCCACCCCCGACAACCCAATCCGCCGCCCAGCTCGGACTGGACGCCGGAGGAGGGCCTACGCCAACGGCCTTCCTTCGTGACCCGGACATACGCCGGGCGGCGCGCTTTGAGGGAGTGCGTCGCCCAGATCCTGGCGTGAGCGGTGTGCGATGTGTTCCCGCACACCGCTCTGATGACAATTTCAAGGAGATGAGGGGGGGTTGGCTCTCTACACCATTCTCCCCAAAATGTGTTAGGTGCACGCGGGGGGCGGCGACTATTTAACCGTCCCCCCGCCTAGTAGGTGAGGTCTGCACAAGGCCGGACGTCGCCGGATGCCGAGGAAGATGGCTCGGCTTTGCCCTTAGCATCCGGCAGACGAGAGAAGGAACACCCCGGTGGTTTTAGTCGGGGCAGGTCCGACACACCGGGGGAGCGGCCCTCACCGCTCCCCTGAAGGTCCGTAGGGATTTCCAACGGGTTACCAAAAAAAAAAAGGTACGACATATAAGCGTAAAGTGGGTACCGCTATTATTATTATAAGGCCAAGCATGGATTCCGTTCACAGCAAATACTTATTCATTTTTTTTATTAAAGGTTCTTTAATAAGAATGTATTATAGAAGAATGAATGATTGATGACATGAGAGTATTCTGCTCCCTCGACGTTCACATTATAAATGAGGTATCAAATATTGTATTTGAAGTTTTAATTGTTACTGTGACCTTTTTAACCCAATAAGTCAAATAATGAGATTCAAACAAATCCGTGTCTTTAAAAAATGACTTGTTTCATGTAGGTAGCTATGATTAATTTACTGCTAGTAGTAATATTTAAACTCAAAAAATTACAGAACTAATTATATTTATATAATGCAGGGAGTCGAAAACCGAAATAAAAAAAAACTGTTAATACATTTTGTAATTGAGATCCAAACCCTTATAAATGCAGAATACGTTACGTCTTAGTCAGGCTGGAACGATCCCGGCTATTATCGATGAATATTGTCTAGTATTTCTATAATTACGATCGGTTTGTATTACACTGTTCTTTAGTGTAATGTGTCATTTTGTTAAGCTAGTTAGTATAAATAAAATGGTCTCCTACGGGAAGACAGTTTTATCCTGCTCTATGACACACCAATATTATCAGTAGAGGCTAGTAAACGGACCAGTGCATCAATAGTACCTACCCGACCACTCAATAAGAGAGTATGTTTCCTGAATTTGTTGACCCATTGGCAACCTTCGACCTAAAACTAAATTACTTTAGGTAAAATTTTTAAATGGATCGAAATTTAAGCTAAAATCTGTGGATTCTAGCAAGTGTAAGCTAAGACTGATTGATCTGATTGTGACTGTTAAATGAGTTATAAGTTGATTGTTATCAGGCCGTAACCTAAGCGGATTAATCGACTACCGGCCTGTGGCAAAAGCCGTAACCGAGGTTTTTAAAGGCTGAAACAATTTGTTCAAAATAGACCAAAAGCGTATATTATAATGTTTTTATTTTTTTACTTTTAAATGTAAGGTTTAAATTGACATACGAAAACAAAGTGCAGAGATTATTGAAATTACCCCACAATTTGTTATAAGGTGGCTAAAGATAAAGGCGCTGTCGAAGCTTCCGTCGGACTATACACTTAATAGACTGCAGAAGACCTCATAACGGTTTTTTTTTTACAGTGGCTCGACATAGTGACTACAGAGTACCTGATGGTAAGTACAGTGTAGTCCAAAAACGAAAGCGACCATCAAATGATGGAAATCCATTGATAGTCTACATCGTCATGTCGGCCCACATATACCACGACTGAAGGTCTCTAGGTATATGAGCTACTGGATATACACAAGCTGATCCTGAAACAGGACAGGCCAAAGCGAGTCACTGTGACGGTCTTTACACTTGTGTACTGTGGTCATAATCCAGTTCAGGCAATTGCCCTACCACCAAAAATGTGTATGCTTGAAATTGTCTATTCATTCCTTATCAATTATCGGATATTATTTATAACCAGCATGACCCGCATGGTTCGACATTTTGCTTCTCGAAGCGTGCGTGCTACGCATGTAAAATGAACAACCTATATTACCCAATGTTTTCGTTAGATAACTTACGTTAACCAATAAACGCATTGCTTTTTAATGTATTTTGTAAAAGGATCAAAAGTTATAAAGAATTAAGATGGTAAAAAGTAAAATACAAGGCTTTTTGCTCACTTTAAAATAACATTTTTCATGAGAAAAACCGAGTTGCCCAACTGCGAATTTTGTGGAAAGACTGAAGTATGATGTGTATCACTTGCTGATGGAGTGTGCCCGGCACGAGACACAAAGGGAGTCGCTGATGAGCAAGTTGAAAATTAACAGACAAAGTATTGGAGCATGGCGCGGCATTTTGGCCAATTCTTTGTCCAGTGAATGCTGTGCCAGATGGTGACGCTTGCTCATCCGCGACTCTCCTAGGATGTAAGGACGTAGTTTAGGGCACAATGGGTCATATATATTTAGCGGGATACAAACCCCCAAATAAAAATAAATTAAAAAAAACATTTTGCAACTAGTTTGAGATCACTACAAGGTTTTCCTCATATTATCCGACAGTTCCTAAGGGGCCATATAAAGTGACAATCAGCCAGCGATATATCTACGAGTAGCTGGTAGAACAGTGCATAATGTATGTTATCAAAATATCAACAAATTATTAACATTTTGGATATTTGTACTAGCGTTACAGATAGTCGGATGTTAGTTTGTATGAGCTCTCACGGCTTTTGGCTGCCGATCTTTTAAGCCTTAAGTTATGCTCCTGTAGATAGAAACGTTTTTATATTTTAAATATCATATACTTTATTCTATTTAAATGTATTTAAAATGTTTTTAATAAAATTTTCTGAAATAAATATTATTATAATTAACTACCAATAGATAATAAAACAAATAAATATTTCATATGAAAGAAAATACATTAACGATATATCAATAATTGTGTGGCATACACACACAATTGTAATAAGTACTAATATCGATGTTCAGAAGTTTAACAAAAACAACTCTTCTCGTATATCATTTATTCCCATTTCCTTACATTAGCTATAATATTAACCAGACTCATATTCCTTGTGAATAATCCTTCCTTATATTTTAATAATATCCTTACAGAATAACCATGGCCAGGCGTACGTCTTTACTGTACGAGTGCCACCCTTATGAATGCCCGTCATCCAGACGACGTTATTCCGTTATGCTTTACAATCAAAAAAATAATAAACATACTCTCAATTCATTCTTATAAATATTTAAAAATGTAACCAGACCATATTCTATAATAATTCTAGGATATCATGTTTTAGCTTTGATCACACTATAGACAGAAACGGAAACTAATGGCACTGTTTGTAAAATACACCTTACAGCTCGGCCATCCTGTTTACCGCGAGTCCCTTCGCGGTCGTTTCAAAAATTAAATTTTCTTACAAATAAATACATAGTCCTATATTTTGAAACAAGATAACAATACGACGTAAAGATAGGTATAATAATAAATGCTTAAAATTAATTACATTAGTTACAAAATCACGGCAGTATAAAGAAACAAATGCCATTGAAAAAGGAACTGCCATTGTCAATTTTATATTATTTATCATTTACTTCTTCAGTCTAACGGTTAATAATTTACAAAGAAATATAAACAAAAAATATTTAATTTACATTAATAAGCATTCTATAAAGTTTTGATTACTTTACATTTACTCAACTTACATCTACTTAATTTCAACATTTTTACATCATTTACGATCATCATTATCACTAATACAGCTATTCTTGGAGTCATCAGGATCTCTGTCAATTTCCGAATCCCTAAAAGTCCCGGTCAAAGCTCATCCAAGGCTGTATTTTATCTAGAGACACTGTCCACTCATACCGCCGACCATTTTTGCATGATAGAGGAGTATCCTCAACTCTAATCGGTCGTGGTCAAGCACCTTCACAATGCAATAGGGTCCTTGGAAATTTACTACTAATTTTTGCGATTGACATTCACCGTCATTGAACTTATCTTTCAATTCTAACGAAATCCCCTACTTTATACTTCTTTCCCGTTTTCCTATGTTTGTTAAACCATTCAGCATTCTTTTGCTGTTATACTTTAATTCGTTGTGCAGCTTTGTCCCTAACTACGTCTAAATCATCAGATGATATGGGGTGCAGAGTATCATTAATTACCGAATTTGATATCCCTCGACTGCTATGATTAACATTGAATCCAAATAAAAGCTGTGATGGTGATTTCTGTGTGGTTTTATGCACTGCCGTGTTTAAGCCTACCTGAATATCGCGTATATTCTCATCCCACATTTTCTCATTTTTAACATGGTTTGACGTGGCTAATGCTTCTGTAATTGTTTGGTTAAACCTTTCTACTTGGCCATTAGCCCTTGGCGTTGCGACTGCATTTAATACATGCTTAATCCCGAATTCCATAATGAAGTCTTTAAAAGTTTTACTAGTGAAACCGGGTCCTCTATCGGTTAGTAACCGAGTCGGGACTCCAGAAAAGCTAATATGTTTTTTTTTTTCACTTTTAGTGTGTTATCGATTTTTAACAGGTGTGATAATACCAAATTTATTGAAACTTTCAATAATAACTAAAAGATAACAATTACCCGATTTGCTTTTTATAAAAGGACCCAAGTAATCTGCATGAATCTTATGATAGGATATACTGATTTTCTCAATAGGGTGTAAATAGTCCCCACGTTTACCGCCTAGGGTTGTGTGATAAGCACTAGACAAGCTAAAACGTTTTTTTTTTAACAGATCGTCTCATACGACTAAACCAATAGTGCTTTTTAATTCGTTCCAAGATTTTCCTTTTTTTTGTATCCGTAGTGACAACGTCATCATGGTTCCGTTTTAATATTTGCCAACGCGCACCTTTAGGTACCGCACATCTTAACTAATTGCATACTATACGATAAACCCGTCCGTATTTAAGTTTAAATTTTTTGTGAATATCAGCTATATACTCGGTTTCTCTATGGCTTTAGATGTTCTTTATTCTAACTATTTCTTCATCTGTTGTCTGCACGGTGGCGATCCAATTTGTTCAAAATCTAGTGATAACACATCAAGAACATGTGACTCTTATGTTTGCGGATCAATTGGATTTTAACTCAGTGTGTCCATATGGGTCATCTTGGCCCCTGGTCTATATTTAATTGTACAATTGTATTCTTGTAACTGGATCTACCACCGAGCAATTCTTTGAACTAAATCACTTTTGTTCATAGTAGTGCAAGGGCATCACAAACGGTCAGTATTACAAATGGGATTCCTATTAGATAAACACGAAACCTATTTAAGGACGCGCTGACGGCTAGTGTCACTAGCTCAAAGGAGTGGTATTTTTAAAAAGTGAGTGTAAGTAAGTGAGTGTGAGGGTAAGTGTAAAAGCATCTTCCTGCAATTTATTACAGGCCCAGCCATTATCCTTTTTCAGCAAATCAGTCAAAGACGCTGCTATTAACGAATACTCTTTTATAAATCTTCTAAAGAATTCGGAAAGTCTCAAAAATTGACGTAATTTGTGTTGACTTTTAGGTTTAGGAAATTTTGAGACCACATCGGTTTTCCTCGATCCCGGTCGTTTTACCATTACCATTTGGACTTACTGCAAAGCCAAGAAATCGATTTTATCGAAAAAAAAAATTACATTTACTTAATTTCAAAGTCAGCTCACCCCTTCATAACAAGTTAAGTACTTCAGTTAATCTATTTAAGCCTTCATCAATTTTTTTTACACGGTATCAGTAATAATCCATATAGACGAAAGCATACTTAATTTTTGCCTCCGACAAAATTATTGTTCATAATCCTTCGGCCAAACGGCATTCGGTTATACTCAAACTGAACATGCAGCGTGACAAAAGCAGTTTTATTACGCGACTGTTCGTTAATTGGAATCTGATAATATCCGGAGGCTAAGTCCAGTGAAATGAACATGTTGTTACCCGCAAGGAGGTCTAATTGATCTGAAGTTCTTGGTAACGGATAATAGTCTTTCTTAGTTTTCCGATTTAGTGCGCGGTAATCTACGTATAACCTTTTGTCTCCGGTTTTCTTTTGCACCAAAACTGGGCTGGCGTGTGGTGAACACGAGTCTCGAACAATATTACTATCCAGCATTTCCTAAACCATGTTTCGTACGAAGCATATTTCCGAATGTGACATACGATAAGGCCTATAAACTACGGGTTGTGAATCGTCTAACTCTATATGCGTTTCGGTAGCATTGGTGAATCCTTAATCCATAAGTCTACTGGAAAACAGTCTTTATATTTTGTTAATAGACTTCGGAGAGCTAGGCGTTGTTCGGTCATCAAACTGGGATCGCTAATATCCTTTTCGTCTATTTCGGTCGTATTTATGTTAATTTCACACACGTTCAGTATGGCACGCGCCGGTACAACCCTAGTCATGTTAGTTAATGCTTATTTCATTATCGGAAAAATTATGAATAAGAAGGGCACAACGGTTTTTTTATCACACTATACTCTCCGGGCAATAAAAAAAAGTATTCACGTCCTTGCAGTCCTCTGACGGATCCATGAACACAGACCCTTTTACTGATTACGGAATCGCAAGTAACTGGTATAGCACGTAAGTTATTGACGAGGATTCCAATGGTTTTACTTGAAGTAAGGTTAATCCTTATTTTTAGCATCGATATTTTGAACTATAACTTTTTTCTTGGAGTTTTTGTAATAATCATATTCGATTTTTCTGTGAACGTATGTCCTAATAAAACTGGTAATTAATTACATAATATTCCACAATATAAATGTCTCTCGTTTCTTTAGTATTTCGTACTTACATAGTTGCGACAATTAGGCCTAAAGGTCGAATAAGGTTACAAGCCTCTAAGCCTCTATACCTCTAAGCAATGGTAATTCTGCATCAGTTTCCAACATGAAATTCAAAACCTGGACGTCACTCACTCGAATTAGTAAGACCTGGCTTCCTAGATCATCATGACAATTAAACGTTATCCCATTAATGTTTATGTCAATTACATATTTATCATTTGCCTTATTAACAGCACTAAGTTCAGAAACTCTCCACTCTCTCAGAGGAATTAATATTATTATTTGGCTTAGAACCATCCTTTGCTTTGTTTTTGTAACAGTAAGCCGCTTGATGACCTACCTTGTCACAATGTGTACATTTTATTAAAGGTTTTTCGCATTTAAAACTTGGAAACCCTACTTGATTACAGTTAAAACATCGTATATTGGAGTTGCCTTCATATTTTGAACTATTTGGTTTGTAACGGTTCAAAGAAGCGATTTTTTTTTTTTACTATCCTCCCCTGTTTGAAATTATCGTTACTATCTTTTGTTGGTCTTACTTTGACGGATCGAAAATATTTTAAAATTTGTTCAGGTTCAGAAAACTGAGCCGCTTGCGCACCTACTCTAACTGCACGATAAGCTACCCCATTAAACAGTCTACCGCTTGTCTACCGGATATCTTGCAGCGATTAAGTAAATTAATTTTTGCGTAGTAATACTGCTGTAATAAATCTCCACACCGATCCCTCTTATTTTACATCTCCGTAAGAAGTTCAGCATAATCTTTACGAGACCGAAACGATCCTAAAACCTTTTTTTTTTCGTTTTGGCCAAGAGTGTAGTAGAGTCGGGAGATACCATGTCTTCGCAACACCAACTAGTTTAAGAAGAAGATAGTGAATTAACTCTTTCTCATCCCAACCATAAATTTTGTCGCATTCTTCCACTTTGGTTATCCACGTCAACATGGATTGTTCCTAAGACATGGGATAAAAATCAGGAATCACGTTTACATTAAAAGATAGTTTTGGCTTGTCCGAACTTTTCACGACTTTGATAATTGATAAAACTCTATCTAAAGATAGCACTAACATTATCTGTAGATTTAAATCGCTTGGAACTTGATCGGGCCTTGACATACTCACCTGATGACTCCGACGTGCTACGATAACTACGTCTTCGAGACCTACGTCTTTCACCGCCGTCTTCAACCGACAATGAAATTGTTCCACCTCTACGCGTTCGCCTTTTCAATCGTAACTCACTTCTTTTGATTTTCTTAACTTACACAGACCTTCGAGCCATGCGCCTTCGATATTGAGTATCACCATTGGATCCTTGTTCTTGAATATCGTCAATCATAAGCCGTTGCCCTCGAGCAATATAGTCGATTATCTTTTGACCTCGCGTATCATTATCTTTATGTCCTTTACCTCGAGCTCCACTAATCACAAGCCCTTGACCTCGAGCAACGTGATTTTTTCTTTTACCCTTGACCTCAGTCATCATTGTCATTGTGTCTTTGACCTCGGGCTTCACCAATCACAAGCCCTTTACCTCGAGCAATGCGATCGGTTGGCCCTTGGCCTCGGTTATCATCCTCATTATCAGTCACTTAACCTCGAGCTTCACCAATCACAATCCCTTAACCTCGAGCAATGCGATTGGTTGGCCCTCGGCCTCGGTTATCATCCTCATTATCAGTCACTTGACCTCGAGCTTCACCAATCACAAGCCCTTAACCTGGAGCAATGCGATCGGTTGGCCCTTGGCCTCGGTTATCATCGTCATTGTCAGTCCTTTGGTCCCGGGTTTCATCAATCACAAGCCCTTGACCTCGAGCGACGTGACCAGTTGGCCCTTGGCCTCGTTTATCATCGTCATTATCAGTCTCTTTTTCTTGAGATGTATCATCATTTGACCCTTGACTTCGGGTCACATATCGATCCATGTCTCTGAAACTTTTAAGGAACCAGTTAAGGAATCTGATAAGAAGAAAAGATGTAAGCGTTGTCAACATCATTATTATGTTATTATTATTCATCTCTCTTTTTATCATACTATATTTTTTTAAGGAATTTAAAAAGAAAAATTGCAAATTAAAAAAAAACAAGAATATTACGTATTCGGAATGTAAGATCAATTTAAAATAAATTTAATATAGCGCAATTTTATTTGCGTTATAATTTTATCTTTGTTCTCTGCCTACCCTACAGATAATCGGCTTGGTGATAGAGATATCTTTGTTTAAATTACACTGTTTTAATTTCATTTTAGTGTCGGTGTATTCAAGCGTCGTATTAAGATTACAACGAAAGAAACTAAATGTTTACGAGAAAAAAAATTAAATAAACAAACACGTTACTCAACATACGCATTTATACAAAACAATGAAAGAACAATACAAATTATCACGTCATGCGTCCTGTGCGCCGTCAGCAATCTCAAAAGCGCTCGGCTCAGCGTGTGCTGGGCGACGCTGCTACGCGCCAATAACAATATCAGAACCGATCGATATAATAAATAGGTATTACAATAAATACATAGAATATTTATAAAGTAGTGTACAAAACTGAAGAGTGTGAAAAAAAATAAAAAAAAATGTAATATAAATACAACAGGTAGATAATAATAATATATCTATACTCGTACATCTATATATATCTATAGGGAGTGTCATGAAAAATTATGTTATCTAATTACCAACTTGCATAAAGATCATGGTACTTATATGGGACTTAATATTCTTCTATACAATACAACACTCAAAGACACTATCGTCATTGAAATTAAATTGGATATTACGATTCAAAAATGTAAGTAGATAGACCTGTTTCAACTCACATATATTTAATTTAATTTCATATTAATAAGATTCTGATTAGAATCACAAATGCACAATTTAATAAAAAGAAAAAAAAAAAACACCGGCAGAGATTAAGAAAAATAAGTAGGAATTCGGTTACTTACACTTAGTAGGCGTGAAAGGAAGTTTTATGTATCCTTTTCGATCCCACGTACTGAACTAATATCGATGTTCAGAAGTTTAACAAAAACAACTCTTCTCGTATATCATTTATTCCCATTTCCTTACATTAGCTATAATATTAACCAGACTCATATTCCTTGTGAATAATCCTTCCTTATATTTTAATAATATCCTTACAGAATAACCATGGCCAGGCGTACGTCTTTACTGTACGAGTGCCACCCTTATGAATGCCCGTCATCCAGACGACGTTATTCCGTTATGCTTTACAATCAAAAAAATAATAAACATACTCTCAATTCATTCTTATAAATATTTAAAAATGTAACCAGACCATATTCTATAATAATTCTAGGATATCATGTTTTAGCTTTGATCACACTATAGACAGAAACGGAAACTAATGGCACTGTTTGTAAAATACACCTTACAGTACCTATTGAAACAATACACAGGTGATTATGAATAAGTTAATATAATAATAAATAAATACTTATAATGTCCTTTACTGTCTTTGTAGGGCATAAGGGGCAAGAGCCTAGGGCGCTGCGTGTGCTTGCCCAGCCTTGACCTCGGAAAGGACTAACTTTGTCCGGGTTTTGGGTGGTGAACTATCTCTGCCGCACTCGTTCGTGCCATAATTGGCAGAGACGGAGCATGGCAGGAAGTCCTCTCCTACTGTAAAAAGGAAATGAAAGTGAAGGAGGTGGTAAGGGATTGAGATGAAATCGCCAAGTCCGATAATCTCATCCACCGTCCCAAGAGGTCTGGACAAAGAAGGAAGGAAGAAGAAAGCCTTCACCAGAGATCCTCTTGCATAACGGATTAACGCTGGACGGCGCACTTGAGGGAGTGCGTCATCCAAATCCAGGCGTGAGCGGTGAGTGATATGGTCCCAGACAACGCTCCAATACAAGAGATCAGCGAAGGTTGCTTATTCAATAATTCGAAGAATATATGTTTAACTCCCTGTAAATGTGTGGGAGTCAGTTTGACGCATGTCAATGTAGATCCCCCTGGACTCCCACTCTTGAGGGAGCAACCCTAAAGATATCGACGGAACGAGGTTACGCACTTCGTCGAAAAACACTGTGCGGTGTCGGAGAAGACTTCTATCCTCCCCTGAGATGATTCCCTATGAGCGCCGTAGGACAGGGCAGTGGAGAATTGATTACAGGACCCGCAGTCCCTGTCTATGTGCAGAAGTGGTCACCTTGGCGCTTTAAGACGATATAAGACCAGCACACCTCTGCCGCGCTGCCCCTGCGTGCGATCGGAAAGGTTCCATGAGGTTTTTCTCCAAGTAAAAAAAAGACATTGACAGGCTCATTTGTAGGCCGTTTATAATAGCAATTTATACGCAGTGGAGTGTTAAATAACTTTGGAGTTGACAAAATAATGCAAGCGTTACGGTAATAATGTTATGAAATAATAACAGCGCGCTGGTCTGAGACAATAGCACTTCTTGTACGAAACGGCCAATAAAAAAATGTCCTAATCCTCTCTCTACTCAGACCGCGTACTGGCACTTATCGTCTTCTACTGAAAAGGCTACGGGCAATTGTGACCCTTTTTGGATTGCCGTATCTCTAAAGAAAAAAAAGAAACCTTAATAAGATTACGTTGTTATCCGTCTGCCAAGACTCTTTTCCTAAGGAAAGCGTGAAGATGTCATATTAAAAGCAATGTCAAATAATGAAAATTTTAATCAATTGCAAAGAAAAACTGATTTAAGCCATGTGCGTGAAGATGTGAGTGAAACCATGTGTAAAGCTTATGGTCAGACGGTGAATTTGGAGCAAATAATTGTACAATTATTGAATATTTTATTTATTAAAATTAATATAATTAGGTTAAATTAATTATATTGCCATGTAATAATATGTAATTTCAAATAATGTTGTTTTAATTACGGAAAGGTTTAGGGCCGTGGAGGTAATAATCCTGCTCGTCGTTAGGTAAACTATTAATTAATTTAGTTAATATGTATCAATGGACTCTCATGTCATCAGTGGCGTGCATCATATATTAAGCATTATCTCGTATTGCTTGGATATTTATCAAATATCTATGTAGGATTTTACCCCGGGACAGGAAACAAAGGAAATGTTTCCCTATTTAGTAGCTATGGACAGGAATTGATTTCGTTCGGAAACAGATAGCCCGCGTTCACAGACGAAGTGTTAATATTGATAGACTTTTGATGATCTAGATTAAACCCAGTAGCGTTCATTCCATAGATGCATGAAAGCGTTGCTTGCCCTGACGATAAATAAGTCTGAAATAAATTGTTTTATGTTAAACAAAAAAAGGAACCATTTATTCTATCATTCATTCATTCATATCTACTCTATATCCACGCCATATATCTTTCCTTTTTTTTGTTAACCCGGTGGAAATCCTTACGGACCGTCAGGGGAAGTGGTGATGGCCACTCCCCCCGGTGTGTCGGACCTGCCCCAACTAAAACCACCGGGGTGCCACCACTGCCCTATCTTCGCTTTCGCCGAGCCTGGGAATCCGGAACATCTATCTTTCCTATGAAAGCAATATAATATTTACTATCATAATATAATATTCAAACTAATTACGTGAATTCTGCCTACCCTGTCTAAATACCCTATGCACCTCACTGATTAAACCTATATACTCGCCCAACCCAGATCACTGCCGCTAGTGAAAAATAAAAAGAACCTAGATTACAAACTTTTGTTAATAGCGGACTTCTTATTTAAGATTTCTCTAGTGTTTAACAATTAATATTTCCGCTTCATTTCACATCGTATTAGTTGCTCGGGCAGCTCTCAGTAACCGATAGACGGTTTCCTTTCGCAACAGTCAAGTTTACAATCTAGATATAGTCATTTCACCTACATCAGGGCTCGACAGTCGTGAAAGTGGCTGCAAAAACCAGTAGCTATTTTATTATTATAATTATACATCTAGAATAGACTGCGTTGGCCTAGTGGAGAAGGGACCTCGTGGCTGCTCAGGTTCGGGGCCCTGAGCAACTGGTTAAGCGACCCTCGAGAAGTTGGCAGGGCATTGTGACGTGCTCTGCCTAAATACAACGAGCCGTATCGCGGAGGGTATCATCTTCCCCCGAGTTTGTGCCCATCGGGCGCGGCGCAACGGGGCTGTGGCGAATTGATTACAGGTCCCACAGTCCCCGCCAATGCGCAGAAGTAGTCACCTTGGGGTTTTTAGTCGGTATAAGTCCGACAAACCTCGGTCTCGCGCAACCCCTCTGTGCGGCCGGGACGGTCCTATGAGGATTATCCCCCAAGTAAAAAAAAAGTGGAGAAGGGACCGCAATATACGCGTGGAAACGCGGAATGGTCGTAGGATCGAATCCCGGCGCGTACTCCTGCGATTTTCAAGATTAAGTATCAATTTAGACACCACGTACTCTTCGGTGAAAGAAAACATGTTTCTCTGCTCACCCCTAAGGAATATAGTGTGACGTCTGTTGTTAAGTACAGTACTAAGATTTATAATGTATAAATCTCTATATATATAAAATTCTCGTGTCACAATGTTAGTTACCTTACTCCACCGAAACGGCTTTACCGATTTTTAACAAAATTTATATGCATATTCAGTAGGTCTGAGAATCGGCTACTATCTACTTTTCATACCCCTAAGTGTTAATTAAGGGTTGTTCACCCTTAACATTTTTTTTAATTTTTAATTTTATCCTTAAACACAATAAGTTAGTTATTTTTTGTTTACACTAGAAATAACTTATATGGCAAAACAACGTTTGCGGGGTCAGCTAGTAATGTATAATTACATTGTTTTCGTATATTGTAAGTTTCAATTTTGTTTAACGAAAGAGCAAATAAACTTTCTGTAAGTGATTATAATAAGTTCCCTGAGAACGGCGATCAACTACGCTACTGGTCGCGTTGGGCACGACAAATACGCGCGAAATGGATACAGTGTGACGATATATTATTATTTATTCGTTACTGTACAAATATCTTTGTTTCATCTTGTAGATAACATCATTTGTTTTCTTTTAACAGTTACACAATAAATTCAAAATTTCACCTATTATGAAGTTTGTAATAATAAAATATAAAAATAGTTCGTCGCATAACGTTTATATGCAAATATTATGTTTAAAATAGGTATTTCTCGAGTCTCAAATGTATTGTTATCGTTTGGAAATCGCAACCACAGCTTTATATCAAATTATATAAATTTTACGTAACACTTTTTATCATTAATTTTGAGATTTAAAATATTATCATGATAAATATATTATTAGTTAAAGTATAAAATGAACCTCTATGATTTTCAAGTGTAAATATAAATCTTTTACAATATATGTATGAAAGAAGACATTCAATTCTTTGTGTACGTCTTTCTTGCTAACTCTTAGTAGATTTTGTTTCCGTGCCGGTGGTAAATTTATTTTGACTTTATTTTAACAATTCAAAAGTCTAATAAAAATAAATAAATAGGCCTAATTTATATTTCGTTCATTTATTGAAACATAGGCTATAGGTACTGAAAATACTATAACAGAATGGAGCTAGAAAAGTCCTAGCACGCCGGTAGAACTAGACCTAAAATACTAAAAAACTTTGGTACAGTAAAGACTTTATTCACTGGACATAAATCGGAAACCGTTGCAAATTCAATGGTTAATAATTTTCACGGAGAGAGCCTAAACGCTTTCTGCAACGTATCAAACCCATTGTTTACCATAATACCGAAACGATTACAGAAATTACGCGGAACCTCCCTTTTGGCGGTAGGCTGCCGGCGAGTTTCGGTAATCGATAGAGTACTGACAGTGTAATAGCATCGGTTAGTAAAACCGAATTATATATTTACAAAATTCTGTTTTGGACACAAATTTAATATTATCCTATTTTGCTAGACTGTAATTCGTGAATTTTTTTATTGAACATAATTGTATCTAACAAAAAAAACTGCCGCTTTGAATGAATCTAACAATTGCTTTTATTAGAACCGCGCAATTTTAAAATTAAATAAGTAACTTCACAAAGTAAAAAAAAGCATAAAATTCTACATTTTGATTTGTGAATGGCTCATACAGGTATCTGCTTGTATTTAACTATGCAAATATAGAGCAACTTAAAAACAATAAAATCTTATATATAAAAATGAATCGCAAAATGTCTTGATAAGCGCGAAACTCGAGAACGGCTGAACCGATTTGGGTGATTTCTTTTTTGTTGTGTTTCATGAAGTCTGGGGAAGGTTATTACGGAGAGAAAAATTAAAAAAATTGTCTGAAAAAGTCTAAAAACACCACTTTTCTGTATTCTCATACAAAAAAATCATTGTAAGTCATTTTGAACTTTAATACCACAGCATAAAGTTTAAATGTTAGTGGACGGGTTCCGGAAAGGCAAAACAATTATTGAGTGACATATAAATATTAATGTCAATATTTGTCAATTTATATACATATAGCATTAAGGCCAGGTTGCTTCAAAAATTTTTGAAAAAACAGCCGATGGGGAAGCTATAAACATTAAAAAAAACAATGTGACTTTGTTTTAGAGAAATAGGGCAGAACAAGGTCTGCCGGGACAGCTAGTAATATATAAAAAACACACACGAACCAGCAAAATCAGACAATATCTATTTGCATTTTTTTATTTAGTTTGCTCTTCTCTTCACATTTTCAGACAACATACGAACTTTATGGGTGTTCTCCATGGAATATGAAACAAAATTTTCAAACGCGAGTAATGAGAATAAATAATCCTTTCTGGAAGTTTCCGTCATTTGTAGTGGTTATTTGAATTTTTATAAGCGAGATCCAAACTAAGCGTTATCTTTTGGCTTCTATTCTAATTTATAGATACCGAAATTCGGCTTCACTGTCCTCTGTAAAACATGAATTTAGTGAGACTCTAGTAATCGTGCAAAACTTTTACTAAAATTAACGTTACGTAAAACGATTGCTCTCTGCATTGTTATAAGTTCACGCGATCTGTATTTCGAATAAATCACCTCGTTGTATAGGAAATGCAGATAGTACATATTACATACATTTCGTAGTCCATGCACCAAAAAGGATTGACTTTGGCCGTATCGGGTACCATTTGTAAGTGATGAACGTTCCTTATATTCGCAGCAAAAGATTCGCTTCCACATTCATCATACGAACCAGGGATGTTACGGAGCTTCGACTCCGACTCCGATAAGTCGGAACTTCCGATCGTTATTACACCTCCGGTTTCGACTTCGGTTCCGAAACTTTTTAATCGGAGGTATTCATCGGAGGTCACCACCACTGTTGCAGTCAATTCATTTGATTTCATTTTATATGTTGTTAAAACATAATATCAATTAATCACACAATCAGTGCTACTTAATTTGTAGAAGACATTTTTAAAAATTTAGATTAAAAAATATGATTAAAATTATTAAATTTAAAACTAAATGTACATTAGTACACGGTTTTTTTATTTTACATTAAATTAAGTAAAATATAAATTAACACAAAAACAACCCTGAAGCAAATTTGATTTAATTTGTTCACTGTTAATAGGAAAATGTTAATAAGAAACATCAATTTTTATTGTCTGTGTATTTGTAAATTTATCACTTTTTAATTAAAAAGGTTCACTGAATAATGTTTTTATTTGTTCCTTAATAAAACTATTTTATTCTGCCGTCACTTGTGACTGACATTGCCTCCGACTCCGATAAATCAAATTTCAAAACTCCGACTCCGACTTCGGTTCCGATAAAACTGCCTCCGTTACATCCCTAAAATGAACAGCCGAAGAGTCAAATATATCTCCAGTGACCATATGTCCACGCTTTTAAAACCTTTAAGAGTAAATAGGCATTTGTTGGGCGGCCGGGATTCATCATTGGACACATCTTCACCTTCAGCAGATATGTTTGAGGTCAAGCGACAATGGATATAAATATAAAATAAAACATACTCCATACATAGCAACATATTTATTAACTGCAAAACTTTTACAAAGTATATGCACCCTACTGTATTCGAGTTAAAACAAATAGGTTATTACAATCTAAAACAAAACAAAAGCAAACAAATTGTGAAATAACAATAAACTAGACATTACATAAAATACAGTATTACGTTTTGTACTGGTCAATATGGCACCAATAATTTCTTTGCCTACGGTGCAAAGGCAGTATTGCTTACATTGACGAGAAAACAATCATTTAAAGGTTCTCAAACTGGTAATAAAGTTTTATTGAAACAAAACTACAAATAAGTTTGAGTTAACATTTTTATTTGTTAGAAATATGATTTTGCTAGAAGTGCGTAAGAATAGATCTTCTGTAAATTGAGTAATACTGTTCACCGTAGACAAAAATCACACGAAATAATTTAAAACAATTTAAATTAATTCAAATTTAAATCTGCGTTATATATAAGCAGCCTCTATCTGCTAGTAATTGAAATAATCACCTATTCAATTCAGATTACAAGTTGTAAATCACAGTTTTTTTAATTGTATTGTGTAAATTTTCTATGTAAAAAATATTCGTAAGACAATTTAAGTAATTTGTATAAGAGCTTTCTAATTGTTCGTTTGTTTTCCAATTTTTACTAATTATTATATCTCGAGCTATTCAATAAAATATTGAATAATTAGCACCATTCGCTATGAAATACGACAGAAGTTAACCCCTAGTTGGTTAAGTGGGTATAACCCCTAAAAAAATATCCTAATAAATTGCAGAACTAAAAAATTAAAATAATTTTGCATAAATCCAAAAAAAAATTAACAGTGTAAGTATGTACACAACTTGTGCGTAGTTTTTAACCTATTAGTGAAATGGAAGCACCTTTGGGCCGATCAAAAAAAACATCAAACTTTTTCGCAAAATATAAATTATTCCACATTGAGCATAAATAATAAGTACCGCGACAAACTAACCTTGTAAATTAAGTCTATATTTAATAATAGGGCTGTCGCGAATGTCAGCATCAGCTGATTAATGGCATTGTATTCAAGCAGAAGGAGGCCGCCGAAAGGGTCAGAGAGCGAACATCTTCTCTAGCCATACGGCGGCCAAGGCACCGTCGCCGGAGGGACGCGTTCGTCCAGAGCGAGCGCGACATCCCCCGGTGACAATAGCTGGGCAGTAGACTTGAGGAAGTCTATATTAGCATTCGCATTGATCGATGCTGTTTTGAATGCTGGTATTAAGGTCGCAACATGACTGCTGGGTCAAGATTTAGCGCCATCGTCGAATTGTTAAAGGAGTATCGAGCCCCAGGTCCGTTTGGCAGCGAGATAAGAGATATAATTTTAGTCAGTTGAGTCTGGCACACCAGTGCCGCCGCCTTCACTACTTCAGCCACTAATGTACCTGTGTCTACTTTGCGGCAATGCTGTGGCCAACATGACCGGTAGCGGAGCTGATTGTCGTTCTCACAGCACTATTACATGTGGCATTTCTATTAAATTAAATTATTGATATAAAATATCTTTCAGCAGACATAAATTCGTCAAAATTGTTAACGATAGCGAGATGACAGATTACGAAAATATATATATAGATTATATTATAAACTCTCCCATCAAAATACTACTTCAAAATTGTATAATGACAATTTATCAAATTCTTAACATTTTAACTTAAAACTATTCAAATACTTAAAGCGACAACATTAGTACCTGACTATTAATCTTAAGTTATTAACAATCACTGAGTATAAGTAACAAACAGTTCATTTAATTTTTATTGGCGCGATGATAACCGTTATTCTGTTATCTCTTTCACTAGATTCAAAAAGAACCACGATTTAGGAAAAACTATTCACAAAATCAGGTTTAAGATACGACCAGTGAAAGTAAATGGGTATATAATTTTTAAAATACATCTTTACAGTGCTACGGGGTAACGTATCTCCCTTTTTATCATACTGAGATTTTGAAAGAGTGGACTAAGATATACAGTATGCCGAATTGCAGGCAGATTGCTGCTGCATGCACATTCTCTGCATATAGAGCACACCCGCAAACCCGCATTGGACATTGTGTGCCGGGCTCACTTTCCAAACCCCTTCCCATGGTTTTCACAAATATACTGGAAAATGGAAGGCAGGTCTTTGCTTTGCAGTAGGACGAAAATGGCTAATAAAGATTATATCGAGGTGTGAAAGGCTATTTGGTTTAAGCGATATTTTTTGGTGATACATTAATATATATTTTTGGAATCGATAAAAAACGCTGATTCGGAATATATATATTACTATATCGCAAGAAATGTCGCTTAAATCAAATAGCCTTTCATCCCTCGATATACATTTAGATTTAAAGATAATATACATTTTTAAAGTACACGGTTTTTTTTAAAATAAATTATTGTATGCTAAACCATACAGCTATAGAAAAGTCATATCGATGCTATGATAGCGCAGTTTGTAGTGATCGCACCTGCGACGCTGAAAATCCTGGTTTCGAGTCCCAGAACCGGTATTTTTTCTGCAGATTAGTTTTCTCGCAAGTCATGGATGTGTTTATGTATTTAAGTATGTATATCTTTCTCTAATACCCATAGCTTAAGCTAAGTTTCGAGCTAGGTAAGTGAATTGTCCGTAAAAGTTATATCAGCGGGCCAATATTAATTAATGAACTGGATAATACTACGAAATAAGACATTTTTTATAATAATTATGCAATAGTAATCTACAATTAAGTCGATTACGTAAATGGCGTTCAAAGAAAATAACGGTACAAACGGATATTTCAACATCATTATTTTCCCATTATCGTCTCCAATGGAGTAATGTTGTCTTGCTCTATCAGTTCGCCATTTACGTAGTAGCTAACTAAAGATGTTTTTTTAACGACAGTCATATTTTGTAATTTATATTCTTTTAGTAACAGTTGAAAAAACGATAGCAAACTAACAAATTACAAATAATATTTTACGAACAAAATGTATAAAAACGATTCATTTAATGTACGGACACAGCAAAACTTTTATATCAAGATGCGACTCTATAGGTCATTGTCCGTGCGTGTTGAACAGCTGACAAAAACTATTATGCGTAAATAAGTGTTCACATTTAAAAAATAATAATAGGTAAAAAATGGTGTTCACTATATTTTAAAAATTAAAAACACTACAAAATATGACAGTCGTTAAAAATACTTCCATAAACATAAAAAACAGCAAAGGAAATAAACTCACAGAGGAACAATTGAGTTTCCTATTGTCTATGGTTCGACCATAGACGAAGGAACAAAGATCTGTAAAACGTTAAAAAGAAACGAATTATAATAACTAAACCAACACATCAGCAATCTTAGAATACCTTCACAGGTCATTATTTCAGAACCTGCGAGTTTCTTCGCCATATCTCCTCCTCGCGTAATCCATAAAAGTCATAGTACGTAAGAGAACTTAGCAAATATTTAGACTCGTATACAGTCTGATGGGATAATTTCGCCAAATTGGTATTTTCAACCAGGGTGATGGGAATTTTTATTACATTTTTTTTAACGTGCAATATATTTCAATGCACCTGTGAAATCCAATGCAATTCAGATACAAAAACTAATTAATTACGATCATATTCAAATTTTATACACCTAAAAACATAAGGTTGCGTTATATTTAGACTGGTATGCAGACGGTCACTGTTGATCTATCAACAGGTCCTTTGATGGTCACCACTATTGTTGTACTACTTTCAATTTAAATACAAAAAGAAATCTAAATTTTCTATAATTAATGCGATTAGTCGAACCCTTTAATCCTAATTTTCCCGACAGACTGTAACTTGTATTAAAGGTTTTTGTTTTCATTTAAAGGGAAAATTATACTAAATTGGGCTGATCAAATTAGGCTGTTAGGTTTTTCCAGGGATTTGATTTACTTTTGAGATTTATATCCTAAGTATCTATTAACAATTTATATTATCATACCAACAAAAACGAATAGTGTTACTGATATTTAAAAATATTCACAACCCAATATATATCTTTTTGTCTATCTGTCTCGCTCACACCCGTGAGGCTTGCGGAGGGTGCTAGTGATGTACGGAACGTACGAAAGTATATATCGATACCATATTATTATTTGTAACTAAAAGAAAGGCGGTATCTACATAGAAATGTATATCTACCAAAAGCATTTTTATTAATTTTATACATACTATAAAGACTTCTAAAAATATTAACTAAAATATATACAAATCGTTAATTAAGTACTAATTAAACATATGGTTTATAAACGAAACCAAATAATGACGTTTAAGTAAATTAACTTGTTCACGGCGGCGCGTACTAAGACAATATTATGTATGCATAACGACAACCATTGTATTGTAAATTCTAAATGATACAAACAAATAAATTAGATATACAATAAAAGAAACTTAGACAACTATGTGTGTTAGTTTAGCCAATTAATTATTAACAAGCATTACCGAGTCCCTAGCACAAACGCTTACGATAATCTACTCGTAATATCTATATAACCTCACTGGGGTAGGCAGAGAGAATTTAGCGCCACTTCTATTTTTACACACCACTGTCGTTTCTTTAACATTAATTAATCCCTTCATATATTCCCATAGATTTCGCGTACAGTTCGTAACATAATGTCGAGGGGTGAAAGGCTATTTGGATTAAGCGATATTTTTTAGTGAGTTGTAATATATATATATTTAGAATCAGTAAAAATCGCGGAATCCGAAAATACATATATTACTATATCACCAAAAAGGTCGATTAAACCAAATAGCCTTTCAACCCTCGATATGTATTAGGTCCTTGAATAAGTTCCCGCTGTTTCTTAAAAACAGGCGTTGTGGCACTCTGTGCATGGAATTTCGTACAGTAACGCATTAGCTAAGTAGTACTATATGTATCCTCAAATTCTAGTCGATAAAGTTTACCACAGTGTCAGCCATGTGTTTATTTATATGTTTTGAAAATATCTTCTTTTGTGCCAAATAAAGTGTTTTTGCGGGGAATTTTATTGCACTGCTTTATTCAAAAGAAATATGCAGCTGAAGCACACAGAATTCTTGTTGATACAACGCTCTGTCGAATACAATATGTAGAGACTGGTTTATGCGCTTTAAAAATAATGATTTTAAGCTTGACGACAAAGAACGTTCTGGAGCACCGACAAAGTTTGAAGTCGAAAAATTGGAGTCATTTCTTGATCAAAATCGATGTCAGACGCTAGTAGAGCTCGGAAAAACATTTCAAGAAGATGCTTCAAAAGTTTCAAAACTTTTAAGAGCGTTAGGAATGATCCAAAAGCAAGGACATTGGGTGCCGTATGAACTGAAACCGAGAGACGTTAAACGACGTTTTTTCATGTGTATTCATTGCTTCAACGGCAGAAAAGAAAAGGTTTTTTGCACCGTATTATCATTGGAGATGAAAAGTAGATTCACTACGACAATTCAAAGCGTAAAAAGTCATAGAATATGCTCGGACACGCATCAGCATCGTCCCCAAAACCAAATATCCACAGTTTGAAGCTTCTACTTTGCATTTGGTGGGATCAACAGGGTGTAATTTATTATAAGCTGCTTAATCCTAATGAAATTATCACGGGAGCTCGCTATCGACTTCAGTTGATGCGTTTGAGTCGAGTTCTAAAAGAAAAGCGGCCATTATACAAGCAGAGACACGACAAAGTGATTCTATTACATGACACTGCTCGGCCACATGTCGCAAAACCAGTCAAAACGTACCTGGAAATGCTTCAATGGGAAGATCTACCTCACCCGCTGTATTCACCAAACATAGTTCTCTCCGATTACCACTTGTTTCGGTCAATAGCGCCTGGTTTGAGCGAGCAGCGCTTTCATTCTTTTGAAGTAGCCGAAAAATGGGGCGATTCATGGATTGCGTCAAAAGATGAATCGTTTTTCCGACAGGGGATTTAATTACTGCCAGAAAGATGGAAGAAAGTGGTCTCTAATGATGGACAATGTTTAGAGTTAAAGTTATTGTAAGCTTTATATTTTAAAAAACTTTCTGTATGCCAAAAAAACAGCGAGAACTTATTCAAGGACCTAATATGTTGCGTATTTTATAATGTATCTATCCTATTTATATTTATTACATACTATATATATATATTACATACTATATTACATACTACATATATATATTTAGTGTATATTTTTAAAAATAATTTACGTATTCATTACAGTGAAAGGCTCTAATATTAGCACCGCGGTGTCCTCACAACCAGTTCTATCGAGCGTGGGCTGAACATCCGCGCTGGACGGCGCGTAACAGCGTCACTCAGCACGCGCTGGGCCGAGTGCTCTTTGAGATTGGTGACAGTACACAGGATACATTATATGTTATTATTTTATCTAAATGTATGTTATTTCTTTTCCTCAATAACCTTTCTAATAATAATCCTTCTTTATATAAACAACCTTACTACAGTGATCTGTTAGCGCAATGATAGTCAACGCGGAAGGTCCTGGTTTCGAGTCCCGGTAGCGGCGAACTTTAATATGATGAATAGGTTCGTTTATTGCGAGTCATAGCTTTATATATGTATATCTTTGTCTAGTAGCCATAACTTACACTCAAGCAGACCTTGGGACTAGAGCGATGTGTCCACAAATATTGTTATTACGAGTTCTCACGTTCGTGCTATATCACGTGATATTTAGAAAAACGTCAATCACATACAATTTACTAACTAAAACACTACTACTAAAGTAAACAAATAAGTAAAATAAGTAAAGTAAGTAAGTAAGTAAAGTGAAGTAAGTAGTAAGTTTTTTTTTACTGAAGTAATTAGGATATATTTGTAGTTGGTATTATTCGAAATAACTTTGGGATATAGCGCCAACTTGAGAACAGAGATGGGCAAAATGTAATCTGATCAATGATGAACGATTACAAAATGTAGTCGTAATTTTAATTTTCTTGCCCTGTAATCATGATTAAATCTATTTAAAACATTAAGAAATCATAAATGTGTATACAATCTGGGATTTTATAGTGTTTAAAACATAGATGAGCAAAATGCAGGCATATTAATGGTATAAAACGTAAAATGTAATCGTTAATCATTTTCATTAATCTGATTACATTTTGTCCATCTATGCTTTAGAACATCTAAGAATAAATTAATATGTTTTCACTAACGTTCGTACTAGGTGATCCAGTTATAATAGGAACACAGATCAAGCGACACATGTCTATTATTTCCGATAATTTTGACTAATTAATCTTATATTACAACCAAATTTTTGAAGTGAAACTTCTTTAGAATCATTGTGATTTCAAACCGGATGCAACGGAAAAACGACAGGTAAGAGACACAAAGTAAACTGAACTTTAAACTTTGTAATTATTCTATCCTTGTTATATATATTGATCTCATTATTTTATCGATTTACTGAAATTTCACTTCAAATCGCAGACACACGTTTTTTTATTAATCTTAATATCTATAATTTTAGTTACACTGTATCATTTTTTTTTAAATCTGTTTTATTAGGTAAATATATATATATATATATAGAATTCACAATAAAACTTGTGAAAATTGTACAAAATTAGTTACTTGCATATATATGCCTTGTTGGAATTCGCTAAGTCATTCTAGATGGCTATAATACGAATTAAATCTGTAGATCTGTTGACTTTGAAGTTATCAAATCGACTTTGAAGTCAACCCTATGCGTATAGGACAAATTGGACGGTTTTGTATCAATGAGGGCTTAATTCAGGCCTCTTTTTGTGCTTGATAAGTTTTATATAAAAATACAAGATACAGTCAAAATCTGTTATAACGACATCGTAGGGAATACTCAGATTCAGTCGTAGAAACCGATAGTCGTAACAACCGGTGATGTTTTTGACATACGAAGTCCTATTTTTTTTGCCGGGATCTTTGTTCTAGGTCAATATAAACTAGGGATGTAACGGAGGTAATTTTTGATTGCCGTGATGCGAATCGATGATGTTGATAAAGGCTTTGAGCTCATCGTTGCCTGTGATCACCCCTGCATGTTTAGAACGGAATTGGTTGATTTGTACTAATATGGCCGGGACTGAAGTTATCTTTTGCATTTACTATGTTGGGCATTTATCAAAGCTATTTAAGTAATCCCAGTAGTCGTGAATCTCGCAAAATTTATAAATTTATTTAGAAGAGTTTAGTGGAACCTTAAGGTTTCTCTATCTTCTATAGTGTGCCTATAACACTTAGTGTAATGTTTATATCTATATTTATGGTGTAGCACGATAGGGCTGGCATGACTGCATGCGGCACTCAAAAGCCCTTTTAATAAATGGATCAAAAAAAAAATTACTATGTTTTACGTAAAAAGGCTACATTTAGACACACAATTCTAAATATTACTAAATCTACTTGCTCGTGTTATGTAAAGCTTGTTGCGAACCGGCGAGCGATTCGAGATTGCTGTGATGAGAATCGATCCTGTTGATGTTGGCTTTGAACTCGTCCCCAGGCTTTTGGGACAGGTCGGGCGTGTGGAGGGACGTGGGCGGGACTAAAGTCTCCATGGATCCCTCGCGGTCGACGTTTAGCCGTTCGTTGTTCAGGAAGGCATCATGAGAGCCGTTTATCTGTGGCTTTGCTTTGACATCGGTGTAAGATAAGTCAAAGTTTGATACCGACAGCGGATGGCGGCTTGACGCCTCGAGGCCAGACGATAGCGACTTGGACGCTGTCATCCCTTCGTTATCTGAAATTTTTAATAAATTATTTTAACTGTGATTTTTTTATGTACAAATTATAAACTAGTTCTTTTTAAATTCTTATTACTATCAGCAGAATTGTGAGAAAACTTCTTTTGAAAGATAAGTGAGTTACGAATCTTGCGAACTAATCCAATAATTATCAATAAATAAGAAGTTAATTTTAAGTTCGATGACGTAAAATAATATTATCTAAGCCGGGACCGCGCTTAAAAGCTATTTTTTTTTTTTTTTTTACACTGGCTCGACATAGTGACTACAGAGTACCTGATGGTAAGTAAAGTGTAGTCCAAAAACGAAAGCGACTATCAAAGGATGAAAATCCATTGATAGTCTACATCGTCATGTCGGCCCACATATACCACGACTGAAGGTCTCTAGGTATATGAGCTACTGGATATGCACAAGCTGATCCCGCAATGCGAAAAGCCGAAACTGGTCACTATGACTGGCTTCACAACCATGTACTGTGGTCGCGATCCAGGAGGGCACCGGCGCCCTACCATCTCGCTGCTGCTCGTTTAGCACCACCCAGGACTCCCAAAAACTAACTCCAAATCCTCCAAATTCAAATACCTAGAGACCTTCAGTCGTGGTATATGTGGGCCTTTTTCATCGAGAGTTTCATCCTTTGATAGTCGCTTTCGTTTTTGGACTGCACTGTACTTACCATCAGGTGCGCTGCAGTCACTGTGTCGACTCAGTGTAAAAAATATGTATGTACTGATTGCATTATTATTTTCTAGCTGTCCCGGCAGACCTTGTACTGCCCTATTTCTCTAAAACAAAGTCACATTGTTTTTTTAAATGTTAATAGCTTCCCCGTCAGATTTTTTTGAAAATTGTTTGAAGGAACCTGGCCTTAATGCTATATGTATAAAAATTGACAAATACTGACATTAATATTTATACGTCACTCGATTGTTTTGCCTTCCCGGAACCCGTCCACTAACATTTAAACTTTATAGTATGGTGTTAAAGTTCAAATTGACTTTTAAATATTATTACGAATTTTTTTGTATGAGAATACAGAAAAGTGTTATTTTTAGACAGTTGCAGGGAATTTTTAAAAATGTTCTCTACGTAGTAATCTTCCTCAACATCATCAAACACAAAAAAAAAAATCAGCCAAATCGGTTCAGCCGTTCCCGAGTTGCGCACTTATCAAGAGATTTTGCGATTCATTTTTATATTATAGATTAATTCGTAATCGGTGTTATTAATGACTTACCTCTGGCTTGTTCAGTCACCTTTAAATTGTTGCTACCGTCATCCTTATGGTCTTTGGGTAACGAAGCTGACCTTCCCCCGATATCTTCCATGCACAGCACCCTTAAATAAAAACGTCCGTTTTAATAACTACCCTCTTTTTAGTGACGTCATTGATGATTCTACCGCCCCAAGTGGTAAGCAGAGATGGGCAAAATGTAATCTGATTAATGATTAAAGATTACAAAATGTAGTCTTAATTTTAATTTTCTTGCTCTGTAATCATGATTAAATCCACTTAAAACATTAAGAAATTATAAATGTGTGTATAATCTGGGATTTTGTAGTGTTTAAAACATAAATGAGCAAAATGCAGTCATATTAATAGTAAAAAACGTAAAATGTAATCATAATCATTTTTATTAATCTGATTACATTTTGCCCATCTATGGTGGTAAATGTAGTGCGATTTATGGATGGCGATATCCGCAAGGGAACAGATTTTAATGACAGTTGTTGTCGTTAAGCCGGCCTAAATATACCACAATCGAAGATTAACTGCAAATATACGAGCAAATTTAGATACGTGACAAACCAAAGCAAGTCATTATGATTATCTTTGCACTGTGTTACTTTGGTCATGATATTCAAGCTTTCAGAAATGCTGTGATTATATGTAGTTATTATCTTGTGTACATAAAACTAAATATATATATATATATATATATATAAAATCTCCTAGGACTGACGTTTCAAACGCGCTACTTGATTGCTCGACCTGACATCTCTGTCAATAATAGTGACGTCAGAGCTTTTTGTCAAATCTGTACAACCTTATACACTATGATACTGTTGATAGTTATATATATATATATATCAGTGACGTGCATAGGTTATTTAGACAGGGTATCCAGATTCACATAATAAGTTTGAATATTATATAATGATAATAAATATTATATTACTTTCATAGGGAAGATAGATGGCATCAAAATAGAATAGATATGAATATAAACGGTTCCTTTTTTTTGTTTAAATTAAAGGAATTTGTTCCAGACTTATTTATTGTAAGAGCATGCAACGCTTTCATGCATTTATGGAATGAACGCTACTGATATATATATCATATATAGTTTATATAATGGAATGCATTGCACTGGCTTCTAGTGATGGTGTGAAACAGAACGGTATATTACTTAGAGTTGGTGAGGTCGCCGAAGGGTGTATGCGGGCCGCGCGGCGGGGACTGCCGGGGGGAGGAGAGCGCGCACTCCACCGCCCAACCCTCTTCTATCAATACGGCGCCGATGTCCAGCTCGCCTTCTGCAATCACAAGGCTTTATTCCAAAACATGGTTGATTTGTTAACACCTCCGTCGCCGCGTCGCCTTTATCTGGGTGACGGGTATGCTTCTGCAGACCGGTTGTCGCTCTAATATGGGTGACACTCTTCTTGTTAATTAAAGATAATTTTCAATTAAAATGTATCGAAATAAAATATCATCACGCTATGTCCTTTAGGGGTCAGCTGAGATACATTAGTAGTTGTATACACATTGCACGACATGTCAAATGCCGTGCCCAACCTGACCAGTAGCGCATCTTATTTGTCCATAAGGACTGAAGCAACGTGTAGTAAAAGTATTACCCTCAGTGATGTCAAATAGCTTGATTCCGGGTATCTCTTTGACCTTCTCGTCATCAGTTGCGCTGGTTTTTTTGTACGTACATGTCCTGGATACGAGCGATTTCCATTTTGCTACCTGAAACATCAACGGTGAACTCAATTATAGAGACTTTGGAGGTGGTAGGGTGGTGGGTCAATTGCCCTGGCATCGAGCATCGACGTAGAGTTGCCTGCCTCGCGGTCTTTTACCGGTCGCACGGCGGAGAGTATTCTCAGGAACTACGTTCTTTGATTCCACCAGCCCCATTCCATCACAAAACCACAAGACATCGTGTCAGATACCATCCGTATGTGGTGGATGTTCCTTATATCCGCACGAAAAGATTCGCTTCTACATTCATCATGCGAACGGTTAAGGAGTGGAATATGCTACCAGCGGCCATATTTCCGCGTGTGATTGAGGTCAAGCGTTCGTCTATAAATAATAATAACTGGATCGTGACCACAGTAGACAAATGTACGCACCGACATAGTAACTCGCTTCAGCCCATCGCGTTTAGGGATCAATTTGTGTATAACCAGACCATTTTCAATTTCATATTTCAAAAGTGGATTCGAGTAATAACGTAGTGGAATTTCCTTCCTGCCTCTGATTTTCCAACATATTATGACTTGGGAACCATCAAACGCCAAGTGAATAGGTGTTTGTTGGGTGAGCGGCCTCCATAATCGGCTTTTTTTTCGGCATGTCCTACGTTGGTGGCCTGGGAAAGACCTTCACAACAAAACCGGGCTTGGTGGGCGAACGCAGAGGGCGCTCAGCCAGCCCACAATCGGCCTCATCATCACTTATCATCACACTTTTCATCAGGTGAGATTGAAGTCAAGCGCAACCCTTCTTGTAATATAATAAAAAACTCCAAATAATTCAGATGTTTATTAATATAGTATAAATTTATAATATATCGTTACGCTATAGTCTTTTCTTGGTCAGCAGAGATACCGGCAGTATCCACTTAGCACTTATTTAAGCTATATGTTATTCTATTTATCGTGTTTTCTATTGCTTATAGTTATCTATACTAATATTATAAAGCTGAAGAGTTTGTTTGTTTGTTTGAACGCGCTAATCTCAGGAACTACTGGTTCGAATTGAAAAATTATTTTTGAGTTGAATAGACCATTTATCGAGGAAGGCTTTACGCTATATAATATCACGATCCAATTATTAGGAGCGAAGCGATGGAAAATGTGAAAAAACGGGGAAAATTATTCATCCTTGAGGGCTTCCATTGCGTGCGCTGCAAAAACGGTTCAAGATACCAAAAATATATGTAAGAAAGAATTATTCCTCTTGAAATGATCTAAAAAAATGTCCGCGACAGTATATGTCTATCTTTTAAGTCACTAGAACCGTTTTTATGGTAAACAAATTTGGTCGAAATTAATGCATTATTTGTTAAGAGTTGTATCAACGTAATAATATTAATCTTTATCCAAATAAATGTGTTGTTGATTAAGAGTATTTAAGTGTGAACAAAATTGTCTTTGACATCACTTAATTTCAATGAACATCTTAGAAGATATTACAAAACCTTCTATAGCAAAACAACGTTTGCCGGATCAGATAGTTTCTAATAAGATGTAACGCGACCGGGGCCCTTCACGAAAATCAGCGCTGCAGGCTTCCTCTGTGACTTTGAGCTGACGGAGGGCCCATTTTCGCCATGTTTATATGTTTTTGTATTTTCTTTTGTTTCTGTATGTTGTTTGTGTTACTACATTTAAATTTCTAGTTTTTTTTTTAGTTTGTGGCGAAATAAATACATTTTATTCCATATGTAGTGCTCATCGAGACCAGTTGCGCAGCTGTTTGCCGCTCACAAGGCAACTGTACACACGACATTTCTGTTAGGTACCACGCGGGCTTCCTTACGATGTTACCCTCTATCCCCAGGGTATTCGCTTTTGTCGTTTCTTATCTCGATTATCCTATCATTGTGTTATTTTTTCTTCCTTTCTTCCGGAATTTATTTTCAATATAGCTTCCGAAACACTAGTAAACTTGATATAACTATAGCCATAGATGGGCAAAATGTATTCAGATTAATAAAAATGATTAACGATTACATTTTACGTTTTTTACCATTAATATGACTGCATTTTACTCATTTATGTTTTAAACACTACAAAATCCCAGATTGTATACACATTTATTATTTTTTAATGTTTTAAATGGACTTAATCATGATTATAGAGCAAGAAAATTAAAATTATGACTACATTTTGTAATCGTTCATCATTAATCAGATTACATTTTGCCCATCTCTTGGTGTAAAGGTGTATTCAGACTAAAAGCATATGTCCCGTTAAAATAAAAGCGGCTGCCGTACTTGTGTGAGTTTCCGAAACACTAGTAAACTACTATCAGCACTTTTTTATTGATGGCTGCTTATGCCGAGGGCTGCACACACATGCCTTTGCGTCGCCAGTCACGCATATGTGTTGATTGAATCTGAAGCGTTTGTCCCTCTCGCTCGGAGAAGGTGTAAAGGTGTATTCAGACCAAAAAGCATATGTCCCGTTAAAATAAAAGCGGCTGCAGTACTTGTGTGAGTTCCGCGAAGCGCTCGGACGCCTGCGGACTCCAGCGGTCCCAGCGCTGTCCGGCGGCGGACACGGCGGCTGTGTCCTGCTGGCTGCCGGCCGGACGCACGCCCGCCAGGAAACACTCCATCGCCTAAACAATATAACCAGTTAATATATCATCACTCTATGTCCTTTACGGGGTGAGCAGAGCTACATCGGTGGTTGTATCCACTTTGCGCTTATATCTCGTGCCCAACGTGACCAGTAGCGCAGCTGATCGCCGTTCTCACAGCACTAGTACACATGACATTTCTATGACATGCCATGCGGGTTGCTTCACAATGTGTCCCTCACCGGTGATCATACGGTGCATAAATCCGCACGTAATCATAAAAAAACCAGAGGTACGTGCCGGGATTCGAACCTGTTCGAACCCATTTGCGTCATCGCACATAAAAACCAGTTCATTGTCCGGTTATTATCCGGAATAACTATCGGAAAAAAAATCAACCTTCGAATAAATATAATATTGTGCAGGGTATAGAAATTAGTAATATTGCGCGAGGTTCATTGTTTTTAGTTTTTATTTCACAACAAATTTTGGCCATAATATAACTTATCTCTGGTGAGACTCGCAATCCTGTTCCGATTTATTAAAACAATTCAAAATATCAAAAACAATGATTTATATAAAAAATATGAGAGAATATTGTGTGTGTGGGTGTGTGTGTGTTTGTGTGCGAGAGATAGAGGGAACATACACACAATTAATGTAACCTTATAATGTGAGGTCTCCATATTTAATTATCATTAGAATGAATTGAATACAGACCATACATTTAGACATACATTTTTTTTTAGACATTTTGGGAGTCGAAGCTGCTCGCGTCCGTAGGCTTTACCCTAGTTTCCCTACACGTGACTCCTGGGTGGTGCTAAACGAGCAGCAGCGAGGTGGTAGGGCGTCGGTGTCCGTCTGGATTGCGACCACAGTGCATGGGTGTAAAGCCCGTCATAGTGACTAGTTTCGGCTTGTCGCGTTTCGGGATCACTTTGTGTATATCCAGTAGCTCATATACCTAGGGACCTTCAGTCGCGGTATATCTGGGCCGACATGACGATGTAGACTATCAATGGATTTTCATCCTTTGATAGTCGCTTTCGTTTTTGAACTACACTGTACTTACCATCAGGAACTCTGTAGTCACTGTGTCGAGCCAATGTAAAAAAAAGACCCGCGAGCTGTGGTATTTCGCGTGTCTAGTTACAATCGAACGATATCGATTGTAATTCGAATGCATTTGAATGAACAAAACGTTCGAATAACTCAATTAGTTTTAGTAAAAATCACCGATATCATATGACAGGTTATGACGGTTCTATTACATCGATATTATCATATCGATATTATTATTATTAGCCGTGGTGGCTGCCGGCAGAATAGAATAGCACCCCCCTCTTCTTGCCGCGGTGTCGTAAAAGGCGACTAAGGTATCTCTTTAACAACGCAATTCAACCAGGTGTTCAGAGAAGGACAACTCGACCAAACCTGCATCCCGCTCCCTCCCGATCGTACTGGTTCTCCATTCCATCGGGCCCGAGGGAGCTCGGACGAGAGAGTGCTTTTCTGGCTGCGCGTCCAGCTATGCACTTAAATATCTCCTGCGCAATTGACTGTTTCCGAAAACTGGGCCTTGATTTCCTTAATCGGCGTTGAAACAGTCGCCGTGGCCGAATCCGGCTAGGACATCATCATCATCATCATTAACATAAGCATAAAACGGAAACACTCACTTGGAATCGAAGTCGCAACAGGTCGGCGCGCAGTTCGCACAGCTCATGCGTCGCCACGTACTCGCTGTCGCCGTAATCCAAGTAAAACACATCCGCCACCTGAACACGGAGTCAAAATCTAAATATATGTAGTTTTGGGGATCTTCAGATCAAATAAAAACCTCAATAAACCTTGAAAACTTGTTTATTTCACTTTCTAAATTAATTTTTCGTCTTAACATTTTTTTGTCGTCTTCAAATTACAGAGCACTCGCATCGAAAAAAAACCGTTTATCCTCTCTCTCTTTCTATCTTTCACTCCCATACGTTCCGATCTACGCATTTACTACTTCATACATTATAATATTTCACACAATAACATCCATCCTACATATATATAACTCATAGGTGACTGACTGACATAGTGATCTATCAACGCACAGCCCAAACCACCGGACGGATCGGGCTGAAATTTGGCATGCAGGTAAATGTTATGACGTAGGCATCCGCTAAGAAAGGATTTTGATGAATTCCACCTTCAAGAGGATAAAATAGGGGATGAAAGTTTGTAGAAATCTACTCAGATTTTAGACTATAATATAATAGCTTGATAGTTTTAGCGCCTAATGACAGATTAGGCCCTAATTTTACGCTAAACAAAAAGCCGCAAAAACTATACCTAATTAATAGTAATAATTCTTAACGCGAGCGAAGCCGCAGGCAAAAGCTAGTATATCTCTATAGCCAGTTCTTAAAAAAAAACACTTAAGTATGCTATATTTAACCCTTAACTTGGTAAAATGTTCTTTCTTTCAATTTCAAAATAATATTCATACCATTTAACCCTTATGTTCCAAGGTTGTCTAATAGAAACTAACCGTGCGTTCAAAAATTACCTAAATATTCATATAAAAATATTAAGTTTGCGCTAAAAGCTTATGGCAATAGGTTTTGTAAATTCTGATGTATCTCCACAGATACACTATCACGAAAAGGGTTAAGAAAATGCTGAACAATGGTAAAGAAATATGAAGTCGCAAGGATGTGTATATCTTTAGTTTTATTGCTGCACAGTGTGGTCTTGCCTTAAAATCGCAAACTATAGTATGTATAGAGAGCGGCAAAAAAAAAATTTAGGTTATAACTATCTTCTCGAAGCTCATTTTACCTATATAACATTTTCTACTCCTACTAGATTACCCAGAGAATCCAATTTTAACTTGACCCGAATCGAAATTTTTCAACAAATCCAGACAACAAAGCACAAGGACAAGTCTGTATAATTCTATGTCGAAACCTACAAATCTCGACATATTGATGAGCATTATAAGTCATAAAAAAGTATTAATAACAGTAAGAAAATGTAAAGCCAGACAATATTATACGTAGAATATAAAATACACTAGCAATCCTGGCGAACTTCGTTTCGCCACCAGATGGCTTCGTTTTGGTTTTTTAGTTAGCGTTTGAAAGAACGTGTGCATAATAAATGCCACATGAAATTAACTGAGCAGAGTACAATGAGTAGCTGTCAAATAATGTTTAACGCATCGGCGCCATCTACTTAAAATACTGGTGCGATCTGCTCCACCACCATGCAAAACCATATTGGTTTGTAGTACAAGCTATGTATCAGAGATGGCGCTGTATGTGAAAAATGATTTTCCCTGGTTTCCTTGTTTTCTGTTGAATTTTTTCCTGAATTTTGTTTGCGATAAACTTCACGGAGCCCGAGTCCTTTCCAACGAATGCAAAACCGTGGAAATCGGTTCGTGCGTTCTGGAGTTATAGCGTCAGGAAGGAAAACCGGACTTATTTTTATATAATAGATAACTAAGACTTGTATGTCTTAGACGATTATAAGTACTTGATAATCTACATAAGGCAGCGTAAAGACGCGAATGGGTTAAAATAAAAATTGGTTTTCAAAGACGGCCATAGAGACTAACTTTGTCTTGTTGCGTTTCCGAATTAGCTTGTAATTATATCCAGTAACTCATATACCTACAGACCTACAGTCGTGGTATGTGTGGGCCGACATGACGATGTAGACTATCAATGGATTTTCATCCTTTGATAGTCGCTTTCGTTTTTGGACTACACATTACTTACCATCAGGTGCACTGTAGTCATCGAGCCGGTGTGATAAAAAGACAAACCTGGTATGATGAATCGAACTCGTTGGGTCGTATGTCGTGCACCCGCGCGCGGTACCAGCGCCCGTCGTGGCGGAACACCGCCGCGACCACCTGCCCCACTGACACGTGACGCAACTGCAACCGGAGATGGGCGAAATGTAATCAGAATAACTATTACAAAATGTAACCCCAATTTTAATTTTGTTTATCTATAATCATAGATGGGCAAAGTGTAATCACAATAAATATTACAAAATGTAATCCCAATTTTAATTTTGTTTATCTGTAATCATAGCTGGACAAAGTGTAATCAGATTAATAAAAATGATTACGATTACATTTTACGTTTTTTACCATTAATATTACTGCATTTTGCTCATCTATATTTTAAACACTACATAATCCTAGATTGCAAACACATGATTTCTTAATGTTTTAAATTGATTTAATTATGATTACAGAGCAACAAAATTAAAATTATGACTAAATTTTGTAATCGTTCATCATTAATCAGATTACACTTTGCCCATCTCTGTCTGTAATCATGATTATAAATCCATCTTAACATTAATGAGTTATAAAAATTAAGTTTAATTAAGTTTATTAAGTTAAGTTAAATTGGTATGCAATTGAGAATTCCTTATTGTTTAAAACATAGACGGGAAAATAATAATATAGTTAAATGCTAATGAAAATAGCATCATAATAAAAATGTATGTATTGGTAATAATTTCTTAAAGAAAGAAACATAAAACTGTAAATACATACTACACATAAAAAAAAACGACTTTAATATTGTTTTTATTTTTTAATTATTTATTAAGACGTACAGAACAGAAGATAAACTTGAAATACAACTACACAAGCAACACACAGTTGATAGACTAGTCTATTTTCCAAATATACTTCAAAATATAGTAGCTATAGTATGTTGCTACAATAAAAAGTTACAAATTATAGAAATATTAATATAAAGATAAAGAAAAGAAATATAGTAGGTATTAATGAACTAAACTATGACAACAGATTTTTATAAATAAAGTTTTTAAACATGTCCGGACTTATTTATTTATAAGTACACTTACACAGTCTACATTAACACATAAAACTATATAAGACATGAACAAGGGACATCACAAATGCGATTATATTTAAAAGTGTAGACTGTGTGTTCTACTTGCACAGAAGAAAAGAAAAGTAAAAATACGAGTAACATAAAAAGAAATATTCTAATTTGCAAAAAGAAATTTAAAAAATGTGTGTGTGCGATTCACACACAATTGAAGTGAAACTTCAGTAAATCATGCAAAAATTATAACCGCAAATAAGAAAATAAAACATGCTTCTATTTTTCTCGTATTAATTTTTTAAAGGTTTGAACTCGCGTCCAAGGATGCTGTTAGCGCGACGATTCTTGCTGTTGGATCCGATTCACCAGACCTATCACAGTATAGCATGTAGAAATAATGAATCATATGGCACACTACATTTGCTCTCTCGCTCTGGCTCACTAATTTTTGCATTAGTGTCTCTTACCTGTCGTTATCCGTTGCATCCGGTTTGAAATCACAACGATTCTATAGAAGTTTCACTTCAAAAAACAAAAAAGCAAAAAAAATTATCTATTCAATAATCTTCTCGAATAACAATCTTTTTTTTAAATTTATAAACACTCTCGCACATTTTCGGACGTCATTGAAATACAAATCATGAGCGTTGAGACACGTGATGCAGTTAATATCGTCACACAAAAACGTTGCATTCAAACTAGACTTTAACAGGGCTTCTTAAACTTTTGTCATTCACGACCCCATTTATGATTGCGAGTTTCCTGACGACCCCATGCAAATATAAAAGAAAAATAAATTAATGTTTTTTGATGATTTATTTATTAGGTAACAATATACGTATACATATGAAAATATATAGTTTTATAATTCGTTTTGAAAAATATAAAATTAAAATTGTACAAAAAAAATATGAAATTGTATTTATTATATAGTTTCAAAAATAAAAGCGGATTCTGACCGTCTTAATGCGCGTGTCTAGACGCTGCAAGTCCACTGTATTCCGCCAGCTCTAGTGATGTTATAAAATGGTATATATAAATATTTGACATTAAAATCTCTCGTGACCGCAGAATTTTGCTACGCGACTCCATTTGGGGTCGCGACCCATAGTTTAAGAAGCCCTGCTTTAAACATATGAACTCCACCCCTCCCAGAGAGGAAGCCTGAATAAGGCTGTTCGCTCCCCGGACGACTGGACGAATTTGGTTTCCCAGGCCTGGGTGGAGTGATTAGAGGGACACCCCGGGGGTTTTTAGTCAGTAGGAGTCTGACACACCGGGGTCGCTGCCCTCACATGAGATGCCCTGCCTTTGAGATGGGTAGCAGCACACAGGATACATGATGTGTGTTAACCGTGGTGGCTGCCGGCAGAATAGAATAGCACCCCCCTCTTCTTGCTGAGGTGTCGTAAAAGGCGACTAAGGTATCTTTTTAACACCGAAATTCAACCAGGTGTTTAGAGAAGGAAAACTCGACCAAACCTGCATCCTGCTTCCTCCCGATCGTACTGGTTCTCCTTTCCATCGGGCCTAAGGGAGCTCGGACGAGAGAGTGCTTTTCTGGCTGCGCGTCCAGCTATGCACATAAATATCTCCTGCGCAATTGACTGTTTCCGAAAACTGGGCCTTGATTTTCTTAATCGGCGTTGAAACAGTCGCCGTGGCCGAATCCGGCCAGGACATCATCACATGATGTGATATTATGTATTCTTTCATTGTTGTTTTTATATAAATATGTTTGTTGTGTGTTGTTATCTTTTGGCTCAATAAACTTTTTCTTTCTTTCTTTTTCACAGTGACCCTGATGGTCCAATGTAGGATTTTCCCCCCGGGTTACCAAAAAAAAAAACATATGAACTCACAGCGTGCGCCGCGCGATTCTCCTTGTTCGAGTAGTAGTCGGTCATGTGCGCGACGAGCTCGTCCAGCTGCGCCACCTGCGGCCCCGCGAACTGGACCCAGAACCGCGACGGAGACGACACGGCCGACACGTACACCTCAATGTTGGCCGCGTTCGCCTCTGCATTCAAAAAAGCGCTATTACACAATCACTCTAGTAGCGTCTTGTTGTTCTTTTTACACTGGCGCGACATAGTGACTACAGTGCACCTTAAGTACGGTGTAGTCCAAAAACGAAAGCGACCATCGAAGGATGAAAATCCGGTGATATTTTGTTCTCATCTGAATCCGTTTGAGTGTAGCAGGATTAACTAATATGTTTTTTTTTTTTAATTTTGTTTATACTTGTGCTGTATATAGTTAGGTATACCTGTAATGATGTAACACACGGCCTTAGAAACTATATATATATATATTTTAATTACGTGTATATATCGATGGTATATTAAATAAATAAATAAATATTCTTCGTCGTCATGTCGGCCCACATATACCACGACTGAAGGTCTCTAAGTATATGAGCTACTGGATATACACAAGCTGATCTAGAAACGTGACAGGGCAAAGCGAGTCACTAGGACGGTCTTTACATTTGTGTACTATGGTCAAGACCCAGTTCGGGCAATCGCCCTACCACCATAAAATAATCGAATAATTCGAAAATTATTTATACCAATGTGTTCTTCTCTTAAAGGCTCCGTAGCCATAAGAACGTGGAAATATAGTCTTTGGAAGCATACTCCACTCTTTAGCTGTCCGCATGATTAATTTGAAGCCAATTTTTCGTGCAGATGTAAGGAATGTCCACCACATACGGATGGTATCCGACACGGTGTCTAGTGGTTAAATATATTTTTTTTTTTTAGTTGTCGATTGTAACAAACTACTTGTGGTGGTAGCAACTCAATGCACCGATGTGACGCATTACTTTAAAGTCATGTGGGTCACCGCAATGCGTAAACATATATTCAATAACAATTGACACTTTGGTTTGTAGAACTTTCCACCACCCTAAAGGTTGTTACGTTTAAAAAATGTGTTACCAAAACCAACCAAAGACAAACAAAAAGGACATCACATAAAACCAACATATAGTAAAACTAAATACCAAAAAATAACACTCTGTGGATACAATGTATTAAAATATAGATAATAAATATTGATTATAGCACTATGCAATAATAATTGATTATCTATTATTAAATGTTATTTTAAAAATTATTACCAAAAACTTTTTACTGTTTTTTACATCCATAATAGCCATTAACGGTAAAGGTCTATTGCGAAAAAGTCCCAACTATTGATGAACTTTTATGTTGATTTTTTTCATTAATTTTCATTAAAATTCATCATTCATTTCATTTCATTTTGAATTAAAGATAGATCATAATAATAATATTATGTATTCGAACTATCATCTTGAATAGAACCGTCAAAATGTATTTGATTATTCTGGCATTTAAAGAACTGGTCTTAACAAAATTTTGGCAAAAAATATCAACAAAATAAAATATTTAACGGTACAGTTTGCTCACATCATTTGCTTTCGGGCAAGGCCATAATAATTATTAACGACATGCAATATGTACGTTTCTAAATCCTATTAACACTGTATTGTGAGGTCGGACAATTATTTACTATTACATATAAACCTATATAATATGTAATGTTTTTATTTAATATATAATATGCTCATATAAATAAAAATTCAAATCAGAACACCCCCAACATCACACAACCCGTAAGGCCAAGTTGTAGCTACGTGACATTACTATTGCTGAAATAATATTAGTACTTACACGCTTCGTTAAGCTAAGAATTACGGCGCTGTAGTCTCCATCTAAATAAGAACGAAAACTCAATAATGCCGAAAGTGGCAGGGCAACAAAATAAACCAGAGGATTGACATTAACAAATTGTTTATTATCTAGTATAGCATGTAGACGTAACCCGATACGCAGTTGTCGCCCTAAGGGTCGTTAGGGTGTTACGAGACGTGCGGGGTAAGAGGATGCGCGCGCGCACAGGACGCGTGGAAGTCAGTCGATTACCGAGACCCAAGGCGGGAGTACGTGCGTGTACGTCGCAGTTCGGTGTGCCTTAAAGTGCAAATAATCTGTAAAACGCCAAATTCGTGTCTTCCTAAAACCACACCCACGACCACCGGTCATACTAGTTGTTTAATTAATTTAGTTACTATTCTATAGTATATACTATTTACTTACTATACTATAGTATAGTAGTATAATTATATGCTGATATTTCATGTTTATAAGCGCTCACGTCGAATAGATCCGACATATTTTAATGTAACAAAGATGCCCAGTTTCTGAATGATTTGTTAAATTTTAAAAAAATTTAAAACAAATAATCAATTAAAATTTAATTGATTAAATTGTAATTTAATCAATTGCTTACAAATTTAAGATTCTTAAAAAGCTTAAAAGCGTTCATAATTTATACAGCCTTTCTGAAACAGAACGACAGTCAACCCCTTCTGACAAGTAAAAAGTAAACTGCTTTCAAAATCGGAATTTGTAGAAGCTCCCTTTATAAATATTTTATTAAATTATATAAGTCAGTGTATAATAAATGTATAACTATAATGGTGTTGGTTCCTTGTGTATTTTCGTCATGATTTATGTTGTGTCCATGTCCTTATACCCGCCCTATTAATAATTATGTTTGTGATGTGTATTTTGTTGTAGTTAGTAACTTTTTTTGTTTTAGGTACTTTTACCCGACAATCTCAATATAATTAACACGTTCACGCCGGGGCGAATATCTACGTTTTTCCACGTTAGGCAGGACTGCTTTATCGCATTCCCACGGAACAGCCAAACGTGACCCACCGGTGGGTCACGCCGTTCCACGGAACACTCAAATATGACCCACCGATGGGTCACGTCGGCGTGAACGTGTTAAAATCAGTTAATACCGATAAACCTTCTTCGAATATCAAAGTCAAAATCAAAGCGCTGACATTGGAAAAATCACATTGATCATACACCAGGGGAAAAGCCACAAGAAAGGAAAAAACAATCGGAATTTGAAAATAGCGTGGTACCTTCTAAATCAGTAGATGCCATTAAACGTATAGCATGTCACAACTGACGTTTGGACGCAATAAACTTGCCTGTGGAGACAGCACCTTAAGGCGGTACCCACTGCGTCCGATACGGATCATTTTCGTCAAAAACTTATCTAAGAAATCACGTAATTTGGGAAAAACGAAAAAAATTAAAAAATAAATGTACTTTAACACGTTAACGCCGGGGTTTAATATCTACGTGATTCCGCTTGAGGCGGGACTGTCTTATCTCGGTACGGGTCGACACTGTTGGGAGTTTGAACGCAATAGTCAAGTGTGACCCACCGGTGGGACACGACGCCCCACGGAACAGTCAAGTGTGACTCATCGGTGGGTCACACCGCCCCACGGAACAGTCAAGTGTGACTCATCGGTGGGTCACACCGCCCCACGGAACAGTCAAGTGTGACTCATCGGTGGGTCACACCGCCCCACGGAACAGTCAAGTGTGACCCACCGGTGGGTCACGCCGGTGAGATCGTGTTAATATATTGTAATTTTTTAAAATCTTATTATTTTCCTATGTCACCGTCCGCCCCAATTCTCGAGAACAATTCGAATTCGCGCAATTCGGATTGTGTAATAGGCAAATATCATACAAACAATAGTATAGCGGTTTGATAGGATAATGGTAGTAATCCTGCCTGCAACGTTGAAAGTCTTGGATTGGAGTCCCGGTAGCGGCGAGCTTTTCTATGGTGAATATACAATCACTTCATCGTGAGTCATGTCTATATATATATAATTGTGTACATCTTTGTCTAGCAGCCATAGCACAGACGCAAGCTTACTTTGGGAGTACGCCAATGAATCTTATTGTTCTCAAATATTGTTACTACTTCGATCCGTTAATATTTTGATATGAATCAGAGAATAACAGAAGATGGATTAAGTGTGTAAGTTAGGGTACAAATTGTTCTGTAGCTCGTCGAGAACTTATTTTTACGGATCTATGCCGGATGCAGTGTGTAAACGCCCTTAGAATAAAGTCATGCAGTTAGCAAGTCTTACCAGGCCGTTTATACTTGACATGCGCGAGCGTGCGGGGGCGCGCGTCACCTGATTCCTCGTTCGTTTCGCCGACAGGAGATGACGGCGGTGTCGGCGGATCGTTCGTCTCCTTCACCGTCTGCGGTGTCGGCGAAGCTGTCGGCGATGCTCTCGGAGAAGTTGTCGGTGGAGACGCGTGTCGCGGACTTCGCTTCGACTGCTCGATCTCGCGACGGCATTTCTCTTGAGCCACCTGCGTTTCAAAAGATAATAGACATACATATGTATGTAAAATAAATATATTGACACATGTAAATAGGTTATAAGTCTTTTCAATATAAACATATATAACAATATTCATAAATCAAATACAATCAAAACAAATCCAAAAATATATGTTTGTATTAAAAAAAAGGATTTACTATTGAAATGCATCTTATTAAGATATATTTCTGTCTTTTTTCCCTTATCGAATTATATTTGTTTAAACCTAAACCTTTTGTATACATCAATGATTTAAAAATTTAAGCAGGAAGCATAGGATTTACTCAGTCACTATGATGATGATGATGTCCCAGCCGGTTTCGGCCACGGCGACTGTTTCAACACCGATTAAGAAAATCGAGGTCCAGTTTTCGGAAACAGTCAATTGCGCAGGAGATATTTAAATCAGGGACTTAAATACCGGTATAAAAGCGATAACGTTATAAGCCAAGAAGGGCGATAACGTTATTTTTTAGAGTAACGTTACTCAGTATTTGTTATTTTTTTGTTACTTTTCGTTATCGTTATCTTTTTCGTTCTGTTATTTTCTTTAGCGTTCCGATATCTCGATAACGTTATAACAAAAAGTAACGTTATTTATTTTCGTTATTGTTTGTCTCATTCGCTCAGTTCAATTCTCTTTTCTTTTTGTATGTATCGTACGCGACATTTTTTGGTTGCTATGCGCTGCACATTAAGTGAGTCGATTTACTTAAATCTTATCAAGACCAATTAAAGGTATGATTATGTATTTATTAAATCTTTATTATATATATAATATTATTGAGTATATTATATACATAATATTAAAAAGATATCTTATATTTTAATTATAATATATATGTATATATATATATATATATATATATATATATATATATATATTTAAAAATAAAAAAATTAAAATATATATATATATAAAAGGGGGGATTTACTAGACTATGCATGTACTGTTCCTCCAGTTATTCATATGCCTAGATACCGTGGTTCCATTCGTGGTATACGTGAGCCGGCATAACGATGATGACTGTCAATGAATTCTCGTTCCTTGGCGGTCGTTACCGTTCTTGGACTGTCTATTTAGAAGATACGGTTTAATCACATTGTCGAGCCATTTGCCTTTGTGTCAAACTGAGAACATGCTGTACTATTATTTTTTAATACAGATTGGAGCCAATACATAAACGTGATGTAAATAAAGTGGTAGACTGATTGCAACTTGAGCTGTTTTATGTAAACGAGAGGAGGGCAAGATGGAATTAATTCATTTGCTCAATTTTGAGATATATCAAAATTTAAAATTGGAATTACATAAATTGATTAAAATTGCGTAATTTTTTATTGCATTCTGTGTTAAAAAGAGTACATGGATTTAAAAACATCGTATCTCTTCTAGACAAGGGTTTTTACATACTGTGCAAAAAAAACACTAAATAATAAGTATATATAGTAATAATAAGTATTTAAAGATAGAATTAATTATCATTTCTATTGTGTTTAAATAATGAAGCGAGTAAATTCTCGTGACTTCATGGATGGTGGTGGTGGTGAAAAACTTTTAATAGCCCTTTGATGTTTGAATTAAGTTCTAAAATCTGCAAATCTATGGGAGACAAAAAAATTGTATATGCACAACAAAAAACTTCTAAGTATGAATGTTGCGCATCTCACAACAGCAAGACAAAAGAAATGATCAATTTGCACAGTTGTTACTAGAAGAACTGAATCATGTCAATCCCTGTATAAGAACAAGATACTACGTAATTTTTTTTAACTTTATGAAAAATGTGAAAAATCATCACAATCATGAAAATGAGGCGACGAACAAAGAAAAAGTATAAAATAATTTAGTTGCTAATTATTCATAAAATGTTAACTAAGAAATTAATTGCATCTTAGTCGCATTGGTAATGCATCTCCTTCATATTTTATGTGTTAATGTAGATTATGTTAGTATTCCTATAAATAAACAAATCTTTTAACCAAGAAATTTTGGAGACTTGTTTACGCAATCTAAAAAATAAACTTTTTGAAGTGAAACTTCTATAGAATAGTTGTGGTTTAAAACCGGATGCAACGGGAAAAGGACAGGTAAGAGATACAAATACAAAAATTAGTGAGCCAGAGCGAGAGAGTAAATGTCGGTGTGTATTTGCGTATAACAGCTTTTTAGTAAGAAGTCAGTGTGGTGTTTTATTATTTAACAGTGTTTGTACTTTTATATCTTGTGCTAAATAATACATTTTATAAGATGCCGAAAACTAATGCCGAAATATGTTGTGAATATCGACGCAAAAGAATGAAATTAAAAATACAAAAAAAAAAACAGGAAAAAGTTTAACAGAACGTCGTCGCGAGTTTCGCGCGCGTAAAAGACAATTATTGAACAATCAAGATAGAAGTTCAAATATAAGTATTAATAAACACCAATAAATTATGTAACATATGTTAAATAAAATATAAAATATCTTTTAAAATTACTCAAAATACTTTCATTTTTAAACAAATAAAGTTTGTAACTATCCTACCCTTGTTATATATTTTCATCTTATTATTTTGTCGATTTACTGAAGTTTCACTTCTATCGTGTGTGATTGGCACACACCCCTTTTTTAATCTATTATTTAATCTTATTAGGGCTTTAAACACGTATGTGATTAGCCAACCCCGTTAGTCAAAGTTAGAGTTGGCACATGTGTCCTTATATAACCTAAAATTTGATTATATATTGAAATACAGAATAGTACCTACTAAACATTTGTCAAATATACTATTTTTCCGCTCGACTTTTCTTGAAGAGTATTAACAATAATTGATGTAAATAATAAATCCACCACAAAAAGAAATAACTAATAAAAAAGTTAAATATAGACACTTTCAATATAAAACATACATATATATATATATATATATATATATATATATATATATATATATATACACATATATATATATATATAGTGTATATATATATATATATATATACACTATTTAGATACTATGTATATTTTCTACAAAGTGCAGATAACATGATAAAGTAATTACTTCGTCCAGGTATTATTCATGATAGTTTTTTGGAATTGATGAAATAATAAACAAAATACCACAGCTTTCATACATACTTATAACTTACAAGTATGTGTGGAAATCTACTTATATCATATATATATATATATATATATATAACAAAGTCGGGTTTGTGTGAACACTTATAACTGGAGAAATGGACCGATTTTCATGGTACTTGAATTGTTGTATTGGTCTCTGTCTCGAGTAGAAGAATAACTACTAAAAAGATTAGAAAATAGACGAAAAATAATACCATTGCGTAAAATATTTTCCCATAGGAAATGTTAATGAGTTTCGTAGCTGTCAATCATTTAATATACATCCCTTCGATACGGTAAGCTCTCGCCTCAAATTAAAGAACGTATTTAAATGAAAGTTTCGAATCGACAAGATATATGCACAAATTCGGATATTGACATGTTTTGAATTTTAACAGTGTAGAATGATGTCAGTACTGAAAAAGGATTTGCTTTTAATTTTTATGAGTGCGTTCAAGAACTTATTTTATGTAAACTAAGGAAAATATATGAAAATAATTATTTTGTATTCATTCGCTCTATAATCGGCCTCATCGTCACTTTCCATCGGGTGAGATTGGAGTCGAGCGCAAGCTTATCTGTAATAAAAAGAATCGATGGCATTTATATCGTTTACACAAAACTTTCAATTTGAAGTAATTATTATCCTAAGTTATTATCATAGAAACAGTATTTTTTCCACACAAACGAAGTCCCGGGTACAGCTAGTATATTATAAATTAGTTTAAAAGGTAGACAATATTCGGTATTTACTGGGTGAGCGCGCTCTATCTTCCACCTCATCATCACTTTCCATCAAGTGACTTTGAGGCCAAGCGCTATCTGTAATAAAAACTAAAAAATAAAATTTAAAAATATTAAAATTCCACCATTAATTAATAGACCACCATTAAAATTTTTCGTCGACTAAATATTTAGCACGCTTCTTTGTTTCATCTATATAAACATATCTGTACACTTTGCTAACTTTTTTCCTCCCCGTATTGTAAAACAAGCCAAAAGTCGAAAATACGTCACGTCAGCTTGCAATGCATGAGTCCTAAACATCGACACGTATTGAAAGTATTGAAACAGAAGCCGCCGCAACGTCGCTATATTTCTACCAATTATAGCGCAGAATTTGGTGACGCGTGTTTAAAAAGCATAAGAGTGGCAACGTCGCATTTATAACGTTATAATAACGTTAATTTTTTTGTTATAAATTTCGTTCTGTTACCTGAGTAACGTTACTGATACCATTATGACGTCATTTTGTTATTGCGGTAACGATACAAAAATAACGTTATGTATCATTACTATAACGTTATTTTTAGTAACGTTACAAGTCCCTGATTTAAATGCATAGCTGGACGCGCAGCCAGAAAAGCACTTTCTCGTCCGAGCTCCCTCAGGCCCGATGGAATGGAGAACCAGTACGATCGGGAGGGAGCAGGATGCAGGTTTGGTCGAGTTTCCCTTCTCTGAACACCTGGTTGAATTGCGGTGTTAAAGAGATACCTTAGTCGCCTTTTACGACACCTCAGCAAGAAGAGGGGGGTGCTATTCTATTCTGCCGGCAGCCACCACGGCACAGAGTCACTCGGCTGAGTCACTATATCTTTACACGATATATCCATTTCGGGGTGAACGGAGATAAATTATTGGCTCTGCCCTCTTCGTCTTTATATGTTGTACCCAACATGACCAGCAGCGCATCTGATTGCCGATCTCACAGCACTAGTACACATGACCTTTCTATTAGAGGCCATGCGGGTTTCATCACGATGTTTTACTTCACCCGTAAGCATAAGGTGCGTAAATCCGATCTTAATTTGGAAAACCCATAGATAGGTACATTGGCATATGAACCTACGACCTTCGGGCTACCGTGCATGAATACCGGTCCCTTATCCACTAGGCTACCCATCCACAAAATATTAAATAATAACGTATCGTCACGATATATCTCTTACGGGGTAAGCAGAAATAGTTTTGTTTTTTTTTTTCGAAGTGACTCTATTGTTTGGCCAGGACAGGCGTTCACAACTAAACTGGGCTTCATGGGCGAGCGTAGAAGACGCTCAGACAGCGAATTTTATGGGTTGGGCGGCTACGCAAGGGCACCCTGTGGGTACAGACCTCGACTTGGGCGGCCGACCAGTGAAACGAACCCTAACGGTGATCTACTAGAGTTTCGGAAGCGACTACCTTGAGGAAAAACGCCGAAAGAAACTCAAGACTGCGTCGGAGTGACATTAGTAGCTGTATCCCTTTTGCGCTTATATGTCGTGCCCAACGTGACCAGTAGCGCAGCTTCCACAAAATCTTGATGTCATTTTATAAGTATTTAATCAACAACGTTTTTAATAGAGACTATGCGCTACAGCATAATGCCTTTCATAATATAATATTTCGTGTCATTGTACTTACAAAGTTCTCGACGAGTTTTTTAGCGACGTCTATCTGTTCTTTGGTGCCACGGAAGGTGACCTGTCTCTCCGTCGTTTTATCCCCGACATGCCAACTTTCGATCTTCACTCGAGCTCCACTCCTGTGGCTGATATCATTGATATTCTCACCACCAGTACCTGAATAAGTACAATAGATATATCAGAATAATAAGGGTAAACCAAAAATAAACAATAAAACACAATATGCCTATTTATTAGCGAAACCTTTGCCAGAAATTGTTTAACAACCATTAATCGTCTTTTCTTAGCAGATGCAAGCCAATGAATAGGCAAAGCCATTTATACTGTCATTCTCTAACTGTGGCCATATGAACTGTCTATAACAGAGTTCCCCAAACTTTTTTGTGTCGTAGACCCCTTGCCATGTTTTTCCGTGTTGGGTAGACCCCCTTACCTGATATTGATTTCCTGTAAATTTCTAACTGTAGTGAAGTTTAGTGTTAAAAACTTAAAGCTATTTGGCCCAAAGTGTGTTCCCGCGCCGTGTGACGTGTCAATTTAAAGCAGCCATTTCCCCTCCCCGTCTTCCCCTTTACGCCCTGTCCTTCGTGTTTCTATGCCATGGCGCTAGAGATAGTCTGTGCGACTATTCACTGGCGCTAACACATATATAATATTTTTTTTACTTCATAGGTACTTTTATAAATAATGTATATGTTTTGATATTACAAGATAGTATGATGTAAGTAAATAGGTACTATCAGTGTATGTGTTGAGATCCACTATCGTGGACCCCCATTTTCATTTCATGGACCCCCAAATTTTTTTTCGCTGACGTAGACCCCTAGGGGTCGATATAGACCACTTTGGGAATCACTGGTCTATAACAATTAAATTGAAAGTTCGAAATATTAAGTTCCTTCTCAGACTACTAGTGTGCGTTAATATTATAATAATATTGTTTAAATAGATGTACTTGTACTGAGGTTCAACTGTGAGTTTTTTCGAGTTTACTTCTTTAACTTACATTTTTAAATATCAAATTGTATTAAGATTTTGATCAGCGCCATCACCGGATATTTTGTGAAAAATTAATTGTATATATTTTAATATTTAAAAAACGTAATTATTTCGAAAAGTAATTTCAGCATAGTGACTCGCTTCGGTCTGTCGCATTTCGGGATTATTTTATGCATATCAAGTTGTTCAAGTATCTAAAGCACTTCTGTCGTAGTACGTATGTAAGCCGACATAGCAAATGTCGACTGGCAATGTATACTTTTTATCAGGTGCAATCTAGTCACTTTGTCGAGCGAGTATATAAAACACTCGAATAAGCTTTCACTTGGACGTTAGGATGGTAATAATAAAAAGTGAGACACGTACAGGTTGATAATAAATACAAGAATTAGCAAATACGGATTGAAATTGATTACAACGGTGAACTAGTACAGGTTGAAAACTAATTACAACAGCAAACTAGTACAGGTTGAAATTGATTACAACAGTGAACTAGTGCAGGTTGATAATTATTTCAATAGTGAACTAGTACAGGTTGAAAATGAAGCAAGAAAGCAAATACTTATCTAAAGCAACAATGATTATAAATTTGTACTATTTGGAGTTAGTAATGATAAATACTGCATACAGTACAGTACAGTACAGCTTGATGTTGACTGACCAATAATTCTGCCACAAGCCCAGCCAGGCACCGAGATTACGTCTTCAATGATAACTGGTTGTTGTTTTATAAACTCATGCACTTGCGTCTCAGCAAGCTGCGTCGCTTCACTTGACCCTCGAATGACACACACGTCATAGTCCTTATCACTGAACTTCTTGAAATTCAACTGAGCGCCAGTCTTTTTTTGGATCTCCTTGATATTGGAACCGCTGCGGCCTGTAAAAACAGTGATTATTTTATGTAAATCTCACTGGATATGAGGATACTGGTGAGGAATTATTTATAAAATAACAAATCTAATTTTTCTGATTTGCTGTGTTGGAACTGTTGATTTATTTTTTAATAATATGTTTGACCATATGTTTATTGTACTAGCAACAAACAAATTTTGCTCTTGTACTATGGTTACCAAACATAGTAATACATACTTAACTACATATTTGTAAACATTTTTGATATGTTAAACTTTCAATTCATTCCTTTAAATTCCAGTATTTGCCAAACTCAAATCACCAGTTGAGGCTAAATAAAACAAAGCAAAATCAACAGAATCTAACCCTTACAATCATTGACTACAGCAATCAATACTGATTTTGTAACTGATATAAAATACGTAGAAACTCAATATATGTACTTCCACATGGGTCGATAGTATTTGATTACTAAAATATGATACTATGTGATTATATTTCATTAAATCGAATCAGCCATTGGAACCACTAAAATTGTATAGAGAATGATTCTAAAATATTATAATATATATCATTTTAAGAAAGTACATTGTCATTTGATGTACCTTATCTTATTCTTGTCTTTGTTGGCTAAGTGAACTGTGGAATGGTTTCCATCAAGCTTAGCCTTCTTCTTCTTCTTCTTAGCCTTTGTCTCATGGTATTAGGTTCTTTAAACAAAGGGTGAAGAGAAATTTGTGTTGATTTGGCTTGCATTTTATTTTCCACAAAGTACAGTGCAGTCACTGTGCCTAATCCGAATAAAACAAAAATATCCCAAAAACAAGAAATCTGAAGGATTCAGATTGTAAAAACTTAGTAGAATTCAGAAAGCTAAGGAAGCTCTAAGTGAACCCAAAAGTTTCCAAAGCTGTCCTGCAGCTCGGTAATTTATAGATACATAGAGTCACGGGAGCCATAACAGTGCAAAGTTATTTTAATAGACATCTCTTTTATTAAGGTATCTGTACAGGGCAGATGAGGATGGGAGATGAGAAGACAGCCATATATGTTCTTGATTAGTGCAATGAACTGGCAGTGCTGTTCAAAATATCACGACACATATAGATCCCATCCGAAAGTAAACAGCAATCTCAGGAGGCTGGAAAATTTTCTGAAGAAACTCAGCCGATATGATTAAAATCTTCCTGACTCAAGTCTCATGACAAATTAGGCTTACTTAGGCGAAGATTACAGACGCTATTTCGACTTTGCTTAGCAAAGTTCTCAAAAAATTAATTTGTTTTGACAAAAAAAAATGTATATATAATAGAAACTTGAGTATAGCATAGTATTTACAGAGCAAGTCCATGTTGACAAAATTGGTGACTTACCAAATTTGACATTCATTGAGTAATATAAATTGTAACGTTTTAGTAAAGTCTAAGCAAACTTACAAGTTGAGTCTAATAAATCTAAGCTTTAGATTTCAAATTGTGGAAAATGAGCCTGTTTGAACCTGATACTTGATTATAGCAAGAAATTTGGAGAGCCATTAAAAGAGGTAAACTTCAAAAACATACCTATAAGAGCTGGAACTAAGCTTTTGGGCACATTAATCTCAATAAAATTTACTCTAGATGTTTTGATCGAACTGCTGCTGTCTTCTTCCTCATCATCTTTTTTGAAGACATAATACACCACAAAAGCTGTAACTGTTACCAGTGACAGCCCTAAGGCTACAGGTAATACTAACTTCGGATTAAGTGCCATTTTACTGAAAAAAAAAATCCAATCAGCAGATTAATTGATTTTAATGCAGTGTCAGATATAAAAAGAGTTTATTTATTATTCTAGCTAAAGTGGTTGTCATAGAAGGTGCTGTAATAACTATAGTAAATACTATAATGCAATGAGATAACTTATTCAGAGAACATCCTATTTATATCTCTCAAGTTAAATATCTAGAGACCATACATTTAGATTATATAAATGGATTTTTGTTATATTTAGAAAACAGACTGTTTGATCTTTATAATTGCTACATTAAAAAACATAGGTATGTCGAGCTTTTCAGATCACTCTGTTAAGTCAGAAACAATATTGTTTAGAAATTTAATCTTATTTATTTACACGGAAAGTAGCATTGAACCATCAAGTTTGTTGTCTCATACCAAACTTACTTGTTTGTTTTTACAACTATTTTATGAAGATATGAATCAATAAATTCATTAGTGAGATGTAAAAAAGATTTGATAATATATTTTTATTTGATGTACAGGCTTTGTGCAGATTCTAAATGATTTTTTTAAGCATATATTTGGGTAGACTTGTGTGACATATAATAGAATCAGGTATAAAGTGTTGTTTACAAAATATTGCATATTATTATTGTTGTTTGCATATTTCCATGATCTTATGACTTAGAAGTCTTTAAGAGAAGAGTGAATATACATTTATTGGGCAGACATGGTCTTTCAGTGGACTCATCTTCTCCTTCCACCAGATGTGATTGAGGTCAAGCATCAACCTGTAAATTATAAAAAAAGGACCTTAGTTTTCTATGTTTTGCAACACAATTTAGGATACAGTACTTAACATGAATAATACATAGAGCTACACTACTAGATACTGTATTTAAATTATATAATTTGAATGGTAGGATTTCGTTACTCCCAATTGTTGATGAATTAAGGTCATTAGATAATCACTACTGAGAAGATATCACATATATTATTTATAGAGTGTACAGACTTAGCGTCTTTTGTAAGAATACAAACTGTATAGTGGGTTTCACAAATAAACATTAAAAAGAAACATCATTTATACGTCGCTTAAATAGAATATCAGGCAAATATATAATGTAACTATTTATCTTGTGTAATTTGACTATAATAATATTACTATAAATACTTCAAAGATCGATCTACATCAGGTCAAAGTTTTCCTACCTTCAGCTATTCGTCGACCTTTGCCATAAATTCCACTAAAATAAAGATATTCGAGATTTGAAATTGTTTCACTTTAGAAATTACCAACATAAATTAAAAGGTAGGATGTTATATTGCATTTAGTTTGTGTGTTATTGTCAGTTTAAAGGAGTTTTACCTAGCGTATCTATTAGCGGCTATGACATAATATCAAGTACAAAAATTACTCAACAAAGTAATATGATATATGCAGTGTGAAATGTGTGATTAATTATGTCAATATTTACCTTTAAGTTTGTATTTAAAAAAACAATCAATTTTCCTATAGGTGGATCACTTATCAACAAAATAACAATAATACACGTTTTCGGAATAACAAAACAATTTTATATAACGGCTCTTTATTTATATTCTGTGATAACATATTAACATTCAGCAATTGGCAGCGCACTTCTCAACTCTCGTCAATCGCGTTCGTTCTTTCAAGTCAGTTTGATTTTCAGACAAGCTTGCCAGACATGGAATTTTTCTGTAAATTCGTGTAATTCAGCTATAAGGTATAATCCTCGTACATTAATATTATGCATTTATAATGAGATAATGTTTATAATTTGACACAAAAAAAATTAGTAATCGTTTTTGCGAAGTTCCATGTAATAAAATAACAATTACAAACTTTCGGGCATAAGTATATCTTAATATCCCAATATACATAAAAACAGCTAAAATATGGAATTGTTTTTTTTTTCAAAGGTACAATTATGGTTTTTTTTTGGCTTGTACTATTTTATTTGCAATGAAAAATCATATTAATCCTATATCCAATTCTCGCATATTGAGTCCAACAAGTTTAAAAACAATCTGTGTTTTAATATTTATAATAATTAAAAAACGCAATATACAGAAGGTAAATTAAATTAAATAATATATAGTCACCCTATATTCCTTTCAGGGTATGTACATTAGTGAGTGTAAACACGCAGCGCTTTCTTTTTTTTTTATTCAGACTCAGACGCTTTAATCATATATTGAAGATGAGTCTGAAGATGGACTGTGCCTACGCAACAAATGCCAATTCACTCTACATATAGGCTACTAATTCACAAGATCGCATATAAACAACAAAGTCGCAAAGTCAAACTTATAGTAAGTCTCATAAAACTACATTATACCACATAAATAAGATCGCGAATTTCATATTTCCACACGGTACGTTACACTTTTGGCAAATCTCGTTATGAAAGCTTTATGGTATTGGTTTCTAGCGATAGAAAAATAGTTACTTCGTCATCATCAGGCTTCCAAAATAAATAAAAATTCGTGGATCATAAGGTGTGAGTGTGTGTGTTTTATTTGCAATAAGACTCGGTATCCGTCAATATTTAGTAAAGATCAATCTTCAAAGGCTTGGGTTATGTAGTTATTCTTCCTTATTTTATATAAGAATTTACAGGTAATTATTTACTTGCTGTGTGCAACATTAGTTTGTTTTTGTATGTTTTTCTTTTTGAAGTAAGGCAAATGGTTCTTGACTATACAGCTATATCTAATAGTGACGATAGCGACTCGCACTAAAAACCAATAAAATTAAATCACAAATTGGCGAAGAAGAGGTATTCTAGCTAATATCGAACTCTTTGCACGAAACTTACCTTTCAACAACAATAAAGAAATAAATTAGAGAATATCTATGAGAACAATGAAAACGCAGTCAAATTAAAACGAATAATAGATGAACTCAGTTATCCGACTATTTTTTGTGATATGATTTTAATGTAAATTGATAGTATTTTTATTATTTACTGGTTTTTAATGTATCTCTGCTAACTCTTATAGCGATATAACGCGCGAAATTATTATCGTTTTTTTATATTAATTATTTTGGTAAAAGGTAAGCTTCGAAACAATGCATCTGATTTCAAGATTTTTCCTGAAATATTTAAAATATCACGATCAGTGTGAAGATAAGTTATAAATTAACCAGTGATGATAACTTAAAACATAACTTCACACGGGCGAAGTCAAGGACATAGTAGCTAGTTTATTACTTTTTATATGTTTCTCATAAATACATATCTTTTTCGAATATATTATTTTATTTTCATGAAACTTTTGATTTTAGTTGATATTTCAAGAGTTCTAACCCTGATTTTTAAGACGGGAAAGACAATCCGTTATGACTTGGGACATTACGTTGGGTAAGATGTTTCAAACTAAGCCCCATTAATTCCCTTTAAAAAATTTGTAACGTTATGAAAATGAATTTTACTAAAAATTCTAGGCTGTAATATTTTTTGAAGAGGTAAAGGGTTACTATAAAATATTAAATCCATATAAAGTCGTATAGTACAGTAATCATAGAGGTAGAGTAGGTCAATGTCATTATGAGCCCATGTAACTGAGTAAATAGGTATATTCCCCCGCATAACGATTATTTTATCGTTAGTCTCATGGTAAGTCTAGCTATTGATTCCACTGGAAAGACCACAATGCAGCCAAAGCCACGTGAGCTGATCCATGAAGCCACACTTTTACTGTTACTTCTACTCCGACATGCACAAAATAGTTTTTAATTATAAATTATGTCGTATAATTAGGCAGGTGAGATGATCTTCTAGACAGCCAATATATTGCTTCACTCTTATGACATTGGGCTCTTTATCACACTTATACATTTTTGAAAGAGCCGGATTGATTGTGATATCTGCTGGTGAACAGTACTCGTTACTTAGTGTCTCGAAAATAATAGTAGTAATTTTAGGGAGTCGAAGCTGCTCGCGTCCGTAGGCTTTACCCTCTTCCCTACACGTGACTCCTGGGTGGTGCTAAACGAGCAGCAGTGAGGTGGTAGGGCGTCGGTGCCCGTCTGGATCGCGACCACCGTGTATGGGTGTGAAGCCCGTCATAGGGACCAGTTTCGGCTTGTCGCGTTTCGGGATCAGCTTGTGCATATCCAGTAGCTCATATATCTAGAGACCTTCAGTCGTGGTAGATGTGGGCCGACATGACGATGTAGACTATCAATGGATTTTCATCCTTTGATAGTCGCTTTCGTTTTTGGACTACACTGTACTTACCATCAGGTACTCTGTAGTCACTATGTCGAGCCAGTGTAAAAAAAAAAATAATAGTTAATTTTTTGACTATACTTTACTCTAGTTCAGTGTAGTCACATGTAAACTAGCTAATATAAAAAAGAGTTTGTCTCCGTGTCATGGCCTCAGAAATTTTTCGTGCTGTGTCATTTCATGTTGCGAAGAAACAATTTTATGAATCCGATTTCATAGGCGGTTAGTTGATATGACCAGCGTTTTAGGGGTTTTAGGACAATAGTTTAGGATATTCAGTTAATGGATCTTTATTACATATAACCTATAGAAATGCCTATAGAACTACATGAATATTTCTATTATGGAAGACAGTCATGAAATATAGGATCATCGTTTCTTTATTACCTAACTAATCTGTAAAATCCTGGGCTTTTTCAATCTTCTGTATACTATACAATTTTTTTTTGTCGTTCTAAGTCATCAAAACTATTCCCATCAGCTCCAAATGAATAGATACAATACTGACCTTACTTAAACGATGATCTATAAAACAGAGTTTAGAAGGATCTTCAGAATATACGAGCTGCATTTTTTTTAATCTTAGCTTCTATGGTAAAGATGAGATCATTCGCGCATTACTTATGAAAGTTTCGTCAATGTCCAGTTTCAAAACAAGCTTATCTAATATTAAAACACTTTTAAAGTAATGATTCATCAATTACATACAAATATATTAATCATTAGGGTTTAAAAATGTTATAAGACTTAACTACTTGACTGAGCGAAACTTCATAATTAATTAATAACTACTAATTTCACTCTTCAATTAATATATTCTGTCCGGAAAATAAAATTTAAGTAATTGGATACACTACATACCACGAGCGTGTGCTCCAATAAAGCGTAATATTTAGATTCATCATTTTTTTTATTGTACCGACTGACACGAAAGGTTTCATGGGATTCGCCAGTCGGTAAAGCCATGCAGCGACCGTATGTACGACGGTATTTGGCTCCAAATAATATGCATGAAGCCTACCATGGCGGTAATCTCAATTTTAAAGTGGCTATCTAGAGTTAAATTAGTATATTCGTTTCATAATTAAAAACCATAGTCATTTATTAATTTATTAACCGAATTGAGAAGTTTGCTACGTTGTTTGATATACCAATGTTCGATTGTTAATCAGAATGTCATTGGGGTAATTTGAGTTCTGTTTCGCAATGTAGATATTTTATTTTATCAAGAAATTAAAAAAAAAAACAATGTTATTATTTGAGGTACCTTTGGTACTTCCGTTATTATAACAAATGGGATACCTACTGGTAAATTTATTTATTAGATTTCGAGTACGTGATAACGAAGAAACTACCCCCTCGTATATGCTTTGGTACGGGATTGAAAAGGGAAGTGCTGCCGACAAAGGGTCCTTGCATGAGCCCTTTCATGAGACGCAATGCAGGTGAAATCAGAGATAACTTGGGACCTGGAACGTATGATGGTCAGCGCGATGCATTTTATGATTTAACTCACAGGGTAGTTTTTTTTTAATTACTGTTTAAACACAAATACTTTTCATTATACATTAACACCTAATCACAAAAAAGTTGTTTCTTATTTTTATTTTATTACCATGAATGATCGTCTTTAAATTTAAATATCATCTTTGCAATGACTGGTGCAAATAATAAAATATTTTCAAGGAAATTATGAAGGAAATACATATACTACAATCTCAGTCTCTCCTACAATATATAGTCCCCGTAGTAGCCAAATCATTACTAACAAGAATTAAGACAATTAGAGAAGGGAACATAAGTGTCGCGGAGGTAATAAAAGTGAGGGAGATAGCAATTGATTTAGACTATAATCCAACAAATATATAAACAGCCATGTTTTAGGCAGCAAGCAGTACTAGCCACATGTAGTTTTGAATTGTGTATCCTTAATCTTGAGACAATTAAGTATAGCGAATAATAATTTATAGGAAAAAGAGAATGATGTTTCAAGGAATAGTAAAAAGCTATTCTATAATAGAATACAGTTTTATTATGGTAAATAAACAATTAGATACCACTAGGTACACACTCAGCACACCTAATGATAAAAAACATCAACAAGATCAATTAACAGCAGATCCACAGTTGACTTCCTTTCAGAAGACGTTCATAATACTCTACAATCTTACATTTAGTTGCTTAGAGTAGTGAAACCAAAAATATCATAAAAATATACGATTTTCATTAACAGCATTATAGTAAATTTGGACTAGGAGCGAAAACATCGCGCTGGTTGATGAAGCATGAATATCAGCCACCCCCGAGCGAACCCGCGCCAGACCGAGCCGTTCTTCAAAACTGTGCTCCATTTAACTCGACCTCAAAGAGGAAGGGCATCTTTAAATCAACGGAGTTTCCCGCGTAAAGTATAATATTTTAATTATGCAACATTCAAAAATAATTAGAATAACTAAACAGAGTCTATAATTGAAATTTAATTATTTTTGAAGGATAAATCTTGGTAAAGCAACGAATAAAGTAGGAAATTAGTAGAAATTATATTGTCTAGGATTTAAACTTAAACTAGCGGTGAATGTACTCCTGTTTGTTCACCTACATAATATTATACATTTTTCTAAATATTGTTATATTTTGGTTCTTACTCTAATGTGTTTTTACTTTTGTAGTCTTGGCTTTGATTAAACATGTAAAAATGAAGCTTTATGACTTTTTGCCATAGTTACATATGTTTAATTTGTATTTTTATAAAAAGAATAGAATATAAGCTATAATTTAATTTTTAAAGCCTTTTTTCTGACAGACCCTGTGATTACTGCCCAGAATATAGAAAGCGACAAATGAAATTTATCTACTGTTTTTCCGGTAAAAAGACATTGAAATGTGCAGTTGAGGTAATTGTATTAAATAGTAATAATGTATCATCGTCCGTTAGTTTGTGCACGCGGTGCTCTGAAACACTGTGTATTCATTCACACGCATGTTTTACTAGTGGATTTGGGTCACGCAGAGATTTGTTGAAGTAACAACGAGGCTATATACAGGAAATCAGCAATCGTCTCTAGTTCGAAATTGTTATCTAGATTTACGTTACGCATAAAAGAAGGGGGGGTGGTAACTACTGCACACTAAAGAGCGTTCCAGGTGGGGTGCGAGGAAGTGGTACGATAAAGTCCAATAAAAATGATTATTCGTAGAATAAATATTTGTATACAACTTTATAAAATTAAGAGGCTTCAGTTTTAATTATAATTTTTTTTCTTAGATCAAATGTGTGCCATATAATTTGGATAGATGTGGTGTATGTGGTTGTTCATGCTCCGCTCAAGGCGACTATTGGCAATACGAAAATCGTATATTTTTATGTAGAAAACATTATTCGAGACTGTTTAAGCATTGTTTGGCCAAATTTCAAGGAGCAAAACTAGCCGAATTTAAGGTAAGTTTATTTTTAGTATCTATATTTTATACTGGTGTAGCCATACTAAGTTTTTTTAAGTTAAAATAATATTTTTGAAAATCCCGCGGTACTATAGTTTATGCATTTTCTATTACAGTGTTAATTATTCATTAATATATGTATATAATATGGACGTAACAAATAATATATTATTTAAATTTTTCAGTCGGTAAGAGATTGCTTTTTCGCTCATGCCCACAATAGTTGCAAAGCTGCGTTAAAAATAATGAAGAGCGAAGAAATAGAGAAGAAGCTAAGGAAGGAAGCATATCTTGATTTATATTTTCCGCAACGACGATTTTGTAATTTATAATGCATATGTATTTATCACTCAAAATGTTTAATTTATAAATATATTAAAAGATTTCATGAATAATTCTTGTCCGGCTTTATTAAATTCCTGGCAACACTTTCATTATCAATCATCTGACTTGTGTACCGCAGTTTTCATTTATTTATTTTGATTTCATTGAATCGATAATTTTATAACCGAATTAAAGTGTCAACATGAAATTAGATTCGAATAATAAGCTGATAAACAGTGAGAACGGCGCAGACACGCCAGATGACGTTATCGACTCTAGGCAGAACGCTGAAGATATCATTGACGAAATTCTGGCAGAGTTCACTGAATCTAGGACTCCCCCAGCCAGGCTCAGTAATGGTATTCCAGATAATTTGTTTAATATGATACAACCGCCACGCACAAGGACGCCGGCCAACTCTCTCTCTGAAAATGCTTCGATAGACGACATAGATCCTGCTTCAGACCTTGGTACATCGATCAGAAACAAATGCTTAGAACTCGAGGAGATCTTGCAAAGCTTGAAGTCGCGACTGAATCATGTGGTGCTTGATGAAAACATTATTTTGAGCCCTGAAGCGAACTCCATGGAGGCTCAGTTGGAACATGACTTGGACACAGATTGTCAAGAAGACTTGTCACTGCAAGAGTTCCTTGATCTTCTACATTCACAAAGCAAAATTAACAGTGTACAATGATCCTTTTAATTCCATATAGTTTAGCAATAAGACCAAATTTATATGAATTTCTTGTGCAAATTTAATATTAGATTTTATGAAACAATTAAACTTTAAAATAACCATATTTTAGTATATTATTGGATTGTTTTTCTTACAGATACCTACATATATAAGCTTTGAGAGAAATTATACAGTTGATCGCCCATAAATTAAATGATATTCCAAAAGATGAGAACATTCTAAGGGCCAGAGATTTTATTGATGTGGGTGGTTCAGAAACACATCTTAAATTTAAATTATACTCTTAAAAACTGATGGATTAAATTTATATACTATGGATAGTGTATTAGGGTATTAAGCATTTTAAAATTTATAAACATTTTTCATACTATCGAAAAGTCAAATTTTTTAAAAATTATTTTTGCCCATGTTATTTATGCTCTGTAATATAAACTATAATACAAAACAAAGAGGTACAAATAACACTGTATTTTTTTATTTTCAAACAGGATTTCATTCTCTGCTTGATGAAAATGAGGTCAATTGGATGCAATACATTCACCTATTAAATATCTCTGCTTATAGATTTTAATATTAAGTGTGAAGTGAACTAGCTAATTTATTCATATATTAAATTTTTATTGTTGCATCATTGGGTTTGCTATCAGTTAATACTTGTAAAGTATCTTATACAAATTGATAGGTAGGTGTACTGGGCTTTTAAATCTAAAGACAGATTTTGAGGGCTAGAATTAAATGAAAACTTAATCCTAAAATAAATTAAATGCCATTAACAAATTAGTATCAATTATATTCATATAAAAAATAATATAACATGTTATTTTTAATACAATATTTTGAATAAGCGTTTTATGCAATTCACATATCATCAAACATATCATTGACATCTTCAGGGATTTTAATTTCTGTGAATTCAGGAAGTGTGTCATTTTCATACATTTGACTTTCTTCATGGCTCAATATATCATCAAAAGTGCTTAATTTATTTTCACATTTCAATATATAATCAAGTTTTTGTTCAGCGATAATACTTAAAACACTATCTTTCTTTCTATTGTTTAATTCACTCTTTAACTTTTGCAGCCATGAATTGTAATATTTTGGATCATCTTTGACACATTCTTCTCTAAAGTATAACCATGTATTTATAGCTTTGCTATAAGTATCATCAAAGCTGAAATATATTAAATTTTCTATCACTTCAGACATCTCTGGTGCAAGTTCTGTTAGAGTCTTGCCCTCATTAATAAGTGTCCTATAATTATTAATAGGATCGACAGTCCCAATCTTTTGTACTTTTTCAATATTTGTGTTAGGTAATTTAATTGGTGGCTCATCATCTGGTTGTATTAAATTTGTTGATGAAGTCTGGGCATCATTATCAGATTTAGGTTCATCCTTTTCTGTCATTTTATGTTTTCTTGTTTTCAATTGTATTTTCTTCAATGGGAACAATTGTTTTATTTTATGTAATGCTTGTTGAGACTTTTCTTCAATAAGTGGTGGAATCTTAAACAAAGTCATTATTTCTTCTCTGGGTTGCGGTAAAGGCTTTCCCGGATTTAAGGCTCGGAATGCAATACAATCTAAAACATACTGAACAGCTGGACTCACTGTTTCAGCAATAGGGAATGCTTCTTTGTCATCATATGTTTCATCATATGCTTCAGCTAAATTCATAGCTTTAATGAGATCTTTAAAAGCATCCACTTGCTCAGGTGTGCATGCATATTTTTTCATATTGAGTGGTGGAAATGCCATATGCTTAATTTCTTCTTTGTAACATAAAGGTACTAGTGACAGGCATATATAGTTCTTTGCATCAATCACAGGCATAAGGGCATACATTCTTGCATTTTTATTTTCAAAATGAACTTTTCTTACCACTGCAGCCTTTTTCATTAAATCAAGGCATTCAACAAGACATGTAATTGCAAGCTGGGACTGTTTATCTCCCTTTCTTCCAAATATATAGTATATACCTTCACCATTCAAACTTTGCCACTGTATCTTGCTAGCATCAGTGAATCCATACACAAATAACCCCTTGTCACCTGATTTATAAGATGATGCCATATCACATTTATTTACAGGTATTAATTGTTCACCATATTTGTAAACTACACCAATATTAGTTGGATTTGCTACTGTTTCAGTTTCCTTGAAATAATATGTTTTAATTTTTGTAATAAACTCTGTACTACTAGACGTCAATGTTACTGGATCTCTAATTCTTTTCGTCCATTTTCCCATAACAGGTTCATCTTTAATTCTAATGTAGCCTGAAATAGGTATTTTCAAGTATGGCCCAATACACAAATTCACATTCCATGGTGTAGGATTGGTAGCTTTTTTTTTGTGATAAAGCAGGTAGGTCATAATATTATCAAATGTTTCTGTGGCACCTTCTGTAGATTCTACTAAAAGTCGAGCCAGTTTTAAATCATGTTCTTCATGTTTATTTTGAGAGACTTCAAGGTCAGGACCAATAACATCAATTTCAAAATCATTTTTTTCCTGGAGTCCCTTCAAGATCTGTTGATATGATAAATTTATTTATAAAATATTTTGGAGGAAAATATATAATATGAAGATATATTTTATAAAATCATAAGATTGATTGTGTTGTTAAATATTAAAAAACCTGCATGTTAATGCTAAGCATAGGGAATGTTAAAATATTATTTTAACTAAAAAATAACAATTTTATAACATTTAATTTTTTTATTCTTTTTTAAGTTAAAATGTGTTATATGTAGAACAAAATAGAATGATAATTACGAATTAAGATGCAAAAATAAATTTTACTTTGGACATTTTGGATTTTGATATAAATAAACAAAATTTATTTTGAAAAAAAAAAAAACATCATGGGCATATCGCAAATTGAAAAAGACTGACAGGCCTCAGTAACATCTCATTATAGAGGGTCATACTCAGGGTAGTTTCAATTACTTATGAAACATATAAATAAAATAAATATGGAAACACTACAAAAGTTTATCTTGTTTAAGTCCAATAATTAGATGTATTTTTCAAATAGCATCACTATATTAATGTTACAAATGAAATATTTTTATTTTACCTCTTCAAGTATAGCTTGGCTATGACTACAGAGATATCAAGTCATACCTCTATCAAAATGATTTTAATAAAAGTCAATCATGTGTAGACTATAAATAAGTATTTCTTATTCATCAGCATTCATTAGCTTTTTTTTATTTGAAGATAAAATATCCTAAAGCGTGTGTCTAGTGCAGAGAGGTCAAGCAATACCTTCTTTTCTATTCAAACAATTTTAATTATATTTAAAATAATGCAGGGACTATAAATACACCCTCATTTTTTGACCTGTGACATTAATAATGATTGGCTTTAAACATTAGTCAAATGATCTTTAGCTCTGTTTAACCAATCATGACTATGTTTTAAGTTGGAAATGTATAATAATAATATGAAAGTTTCATCAAGACCAGTTCAGTGGTTGAGTGTAATGCTCAAGTTAACAAAAAAAAGTAAAATGTTTGGTGAATCAAAATCTTCCAAATAATAATTTCTACTCCTTTCTTTAATATTATGAAATAAAAGAATTGGTGCTCAACTTTTTATAAAAATAGTGATTTGTTATAATACAATAAGTTTATACCCATGTTGTTTGTTCATACATAGGTTTAAAGTACTAAATACATCTGATTACTGCTCTGAATTTTAGTGCCTGCTGGTTTAAAAATACTTATGCATAGTTGATTTATTAAACTTTTGGTTTTTTTAGGCTTTAACCTTTAAATTAGAGATGCCACGAATATTCGGCAACTATTCGGTATTCGGCCTATTCGGCCGAATAATAAGTACTATTCGGCCGAATACCGAATACTAAATCATGTAAAAAAGACACGGTATATTACTAAAAATTATGTATTTATTTCCAAATTACAACACTTTAGCAATTAAAATTGATCAGTGGTAAGTTGTGATGGATAAAAACAAGCTTTTCACCATTTTTTTGGTAGCAAACAATTACGCTTTTCATCGTAAATGTTACTAGCCACAGAAAATAACCTCTCACTATACACGCTACTTCCAGGAATATTAGGCGCTTCGGCCGACAGCGTTGCCGAATATTCGGTATTCGGCCAATTCACTATTCGTGGCATCACTACTTTAAATTTTTTTTTTTGAAGTTCACTCTATGTGTGTACACACCTTAATTATAATTATTAATCTTTTTTAAATTAAACTCAATAAAAATACTAAGACAGCAGCAGAAAGCACTCTAGATCAACATTATGTCTTTGCTATGTTGATTGATATGGACATGATTGAGTGTGATAAACATCTGTCAAGAAATATATGCCAAGTTTTCAAAAAAATAATGGTCTATTAACTAAATTTGGATAAAATATTGTAAATGACATTTTAGTTTCGAATTTAACATCATTCCTATCTTGTTTAATGGTTGCAGTGACTCAAGTTTTTGATGTCTAACAGTAGAATTAAAAAATATATATTGTTATTCACAATATGTTAAGTATTTAGGGACACGAGTAAAACGCACGAGAGCTGTATTCACACTGTTTATTGCGTCATAGTTTCAAGCGCAGGCGCAGCTACGCATTATCTGCATACCTATATATATACATAACATTTCCCTACCCCTATTTCCTTAAAAGAACCGTTTATAGTCAACCTTTGGAAGCTGACGAGTCTGCCTTTGTGGTGGAACTAATTCTTTGCTTATTTTTCCTGACGCTGCTTCGAAGAGTTGCTCATCTGGGCTAGCCTCTCTCCTGGGAGCATCCTGCTCATTCTCCTCCCCTACCTCCGCTAGTTCATTCTCTGGCGATGGTGCTAGGCCTCCTAATGACGAGTTCATACTACCATTGGACCGAGAAGGTAACATTTCCGATGGAGGCGTAAAATGCGATACTGGTGGCGGAGTTGGTATCTCTGTTGACTTTGATAGCGATGGTAGAGGTAGGGGCGTCATGGGTAAGGGCTGCAGCTGCGTTACCAAGGAACGTGGAGAGCTCTTTGTATTGTTATTCATATTATTTTCCTGTTGGTTGTCCCTGTAATTTTTAGCCACATTTCTTCCTTTGTATGCCAGCAACTGATTTATGTGTTTTCTGTAAACAATTTGTGTTGTTATATCTTTTATTAAATACAACACTTTCCCTATCCGTTTTTCAACTGTTCCTTTTTTCCATATGGGTTTTGCATTGTTGTAACATTTATATATAGTTGTATCTCCTATTTCAAAATGTCTTAGTGCTTTTCCGGTTTTTTTATTATACTGCGAACACTGATCGGGGTTTTTGTTACTGGTGAGAGCGACAGACGAGGAGGACAGCGACTTCGGCATGAACAGATCTAAGCGTGATCTTAATTGTTTTCCGTAAACTAACTGAGCCGGTGAATATCCCGTGTTGCTATGTATCGAGTTACGATAATGAAATAAAAATTTTGTTAACTGTATTTTAGTTTCCTTTGCCGACTTACTTGCCATTAAACTAGATTTTATACCCTTTTTTACTATTTTAACACAGCTTTCGGCCTGGCCATTACTAGCTGGGTGGTAAGGCGGTGAAGTTAAATGTGTTATTCCATTTAATTCAAAAAAATATTTTAATTCTTGAGAACAAAATGCTGTACCATTGTCACTTACGATAGTTACCGGTATTCCGAATCTTGACATATATTCGTATAGTTTTTCTACTACGGTTGATGTACTTAAGTTTGGCATTTCATAGATTTCTGGCCACTTTGAATATGCATCGACTATAACTAAATACGATTTATTGTTGATAGGGCCAAGGAAGTCTATATGCAATCTGTAAAACGCGTGTGGCGGACGAGACCAAGGCGAAGGTGGAACGCGAGGCGGTGCCGCGCGTAACTTTACGCATATATCGCATGAGCCTATCATACGCTCCACTGCTTCGTCTATCCCTGGAAACCATAGTCTCGACCGAGCCTCAGCTTTGGTTTTTACTATTCCTAAATGCGCACTGTGTAACTCAGTCAGGACCCTATCGCGCAAGGATTCTGGAATTATTACTTTATGACCTCTCATGATACATCCGCTTTCATAGGATAACTGCGTTCTACACATAAAATAAGGTGTTAAACGCAAGTTATCGAGTTTCCGTGGCCACCCGTTTTTAATGTAATCAATTATTTGACGTAAATTTACATCATTTTGCGTTTCAGTTTGAAGCTCGGCTAACGTGATCGGCAAACTCCCTTCTACCACGAAACAAACATAAGTTGCGCGGTCCGCGTCCGCGGTGAGCGAGCCAGCTTGCGCCGGCGCCGACGCAGACTGTGCGCGCGGGGTCAGCGCGGGCGGCGCGGGCAGGCTTGCGCGAGACAAGTAGTCGGCACAGTTGTCCGCGCTTCGTATATATTCGATACTATAGTTATACCCGCTTAAGAACATTGCATACCTCTGCAATCGATTTGCAGATACTTCTGGGATGCCTTTGTACGGTCCAAAAATAGTGATCAAGGGTTTGTGATCAGTACGTAACACAAAAGGAACCGATCGACCGTATAAATATTGATGGAAGCGCCGCACTCCAAAGATTATTGCCGTGGCTTCTTTTTGTATTTGCGAATAATGTTTTTCCGCGGCGTTTAAGGTTCGTGAAGCAAATGTGATGGGCCGCTCAGAACCGTCCGCTTCCTTTTGCGATAAAATTGCGCCCAGGCCGTTAGGAGAGGCGTCTACTGTCAAAATTAATTTTGCGTTAGGATTATAATGCGTAAGCACTTGGTCCGACGCTAAGCTAGCTTTTATTTCATTAAAAGCATCATTGTGTTCTTTTCCCCATGCCCACTTATTTTTTTTCTGTAATAAGTCGTATAGCGGCCTAAGTATTGATGACGCGTTTGGTACAAAATTTCTGTAGTAATTTACTAACCCTAGAAAGGATTGCAATTGACTAACATTAGCCGGCACCGGTGCTTTTAACATTGCTTCCACCTTTTCTGGTGACTTCTTCAACCCTTCCCTATTAATAATATACCCTAAATACGTTACTTCATTTTTATAAAATTCGCATTTCTGCTTTTGCAAAGTTAACCCGGCATTCTGTAACCTTTGCAACACAATATTGAGGCGGTGCGCGTGCTCAGCGTCGTCACGGCCGGTGACGAGCACGTCGTCGAGCAGGCACAGCACGCCCTCCAAGCCGGCCAGGACGCACTCCATCGCGCGCTGGAATATGGCCGGCGCACTCGCCAGCCCGAATACTAGCCGAGTGAACCGGAACAAGCCGCGATGCGTATTGATGCACGTATACTTTTGTGAGGTCTCATCTAACACGAACTGATTGTATGCCATGGATAAATCTAATTTTGTGAATTTTTCACCTCCATATAATTTTGCAAATAATTCCTTAGCCGTCGGGAGCGGATACTGTTCTACGACTAGTTGTTTGTTGATACTTACAGAATAATCTGCGCATAGCCTGACCGTTCCGTTACGCTTTAATATGGGCACTATTGGCGAGGCGTACTCCGAGTGCTCAACCGGCACCAGCACGCCCAGCCCTATGAGTCGTTCGATCTCCCTATTTACTTTGTCGCGCAATGCAAAAGCGACCGGACGAGCTTTAAAAAATATGGGTTTTACGTTATTCTTTAAATGTAAACTCACTTTGTACCTATTAAAACATCCTAACTCATCCGAAAATAAGCTCGGAAATTGCATTTGCAGTTGTTCAGTCGTACATAACGTTTTTTCACAGTACTTAACGGGTAGCAGTTGCATGTTAAACAATGATAAAAAATCACGGCCAAGCAGCGGCGGCCCGCCGTCGCGCACCACGTAAAAGTCTATGTCATGTGTGCGATCGGCAAAACACACGGGCAATCGCATCTTGCCTAGACATACAATATTATTTCCGGTATAACTTATTAACCTTTTAAAAGTACGTGACAATGGTACCTCTTTAAAATATGATTTATATGAATTTTCAGAAATGACAGTTACCGCCGATCCACTATCGATCTCGAATTTAATTTTTATTCCATTCACCGATACTATTTCCATCATCGGCTCCCCTCGCAAAGAACGAATAGCAAAAACCTTACCGTCGTCGCTGTCATTCTCGTCTCCGGCTCCCCCGTCCACATACTTCACTCGCGCTGTACATACCCGACGAAGATGCCCTTTTACGTTACACTTTTTGCAAATATAATTCGCATACCGACACCGTTCTGCGGGGTGGTTGGTAAAACCACAAACGGAGCATTTCTGCTTCCGCTTACCATCATTTTTCCCAGTTGTAGCCTCTTTTCTTGTAACAACGGGTGCGATTTGGTATAGAGTATGTGCTGGTTCAACGCCCGATGCAGCAGCAGCGCTGGCGACGGCGGCCTCCCTTGCGCAACGTATGTTTTCAGCATACTCTACGGCCTTCGCTGTTGTTAAGCCTGTCAAATCTAGACCGTACAATTTTTCCTTTTCTGGACATGGGCACATTCCCATGATAAAGTGATCTCGCAACGCTTCCTCTATATTTTCAAATTGACAGAACGAAGCTAAACCACGTAACCGCGCTGCCCACTCCGTGTGTGATTCGCCTTGACGCTGCATCGCAGCATAGAAGTTGTGGCGTTTACTGAATCCTACACTTTTCGGGGCGAAATGTTCATCCAACAACCTCAGAATATCTTCAAATGGTACCTGCTGCAAGTCCTTAGGTACTGCTAGTTCCGCAGCCAACCTGTAGGTACCTGAGTAGAATCGCTCGGCGTCTAGTCCCCGTAGCATCACTGGTCGTGGTGATGTCGTTAGCTATGAACCATTGCAACAAACGACACTTCCAAATTCTCCATTCTTGACCTTGATGGTCAAAACTCGTCAAAATTCCCACAACGGCACTTGCCATTTTTTTTTAATTTAATACGCGGGTAGTGTGACGTCGCCACTGTTAAGTATTTAGGGACACGAGTAAAACGCACGAGAGCTGTATTCACACTGTTTATTGCGTCATAGTTTCAAGCGCAGGCGCAGCTACGCATTATCTGCATACCTATATATATACATAACACAATACATTTGCTTGTTTTGTTGTTTATTGTAGAATTGCATGTTTTTTCTCACATGACACATACAAATGATTTGCTATTGTATGAAAAAAAAAAATTGCTATTATAAATTTCAAAGGGATCATGAGAAAAAATTATAATTTTAGTCTAGAATCAATAGTGCCATTAATTTTTTTATACTATATTTGTGTTCATATTTATCTATTAATTACCTTTTGTATCTGATTGTTATCCATTGAAGTTGGTTCCTTGAAATTAGTTATTATTATGATTTTCAAATTGGATACTTTAACTCCACTAATACTATTTTTTCCATAATCAGTTGCTACTAAGAGAGCATCCATCCAGTCTCCTTTATATTCTGTTGCCTGTAAACAAATCGTAGTTAAGTTACTGATAACTTGTATGAAATATTACATGGAAAAATAATGAAGAAATGAAAAACATTATTCACACCCGTGATCAATCAAAATTGTGGGTGGTAGTCTGTATTGCAAACTTTTAGTTACTGCCAAGTTTTGTTTTTTTTAAATTCTAATTTTTAAAGCAGGGTCTTGAATATAAAGCATATAAAAAATATTTAATTCTGCTTTTGAACTTAATGGGATTTACTCATAAATAATTACAAAATATAGTCTATAGCAGCCCAAGTTAAAACATGATCAAAGATACTGAAAAAAGAAAGAAAAGGAAAGATAATTATTGTCTGTATTCCATAATATGGTAAGGAGCTGTGAAATAATATTTGTCCAGTTCTTTTTTCTGTTTGTCAAGGTCAGTAGGATAATGATAGTCCTTATGGTGGTGCCTTTGTTAATAGGCAACAGTGGCCCCTTCCACTGGGCTTTCATCAGGTGGGTTGTGAGACTGTCAACCACTTTCCAGTGTTAAATAAAATTTTCATTGCCAGTTTGGAATGGATGAAACAGTCTACTGGTTACACTAAACTACTAACTATAATAGTAAGTAAATATTCAGGACCATAATCTAGTGTGAATTATTTATTTTTATGTAAAAATAAAAACTAGGGAGTTAAGTAGACAAAGGTGTTATCTCGAGAATAGTTTTAATGTAATAATGAACAATCTATTACATATATTTATCCGGAGTTTCAAATTTCCCTGTGAACATTAAGCAAATAAAAGAATGATTTCAAACTTGTGATCCATTTAATTGAAGTTACCAGAACAAGTAAAAACTTATAAAAAAATAAAATAATGATTAAGTAAAATATGCTAAAAAGCATATTTTGTTTCATGGTAACTAGATCAGAATAGCCCATTTAATTTGGCTGTCACTTTGAAAGTTAAAGTAAGTCTAGTCCGGTTATAGCAACCTGAATTACTATGTTGAAATCTCATTCAAATCTCTTTTCCAATAACATCTATGTAAACTTATCCTTTTAATTGTGTTAATAGGACATCAAAGCATACCTCTGTAGGCAAATTAAGTATCATGTTCCAGGTTGGCACTTGAGGCTCCACCAGCCACTCAATATTTTTAAAAGCAATTTCATTTTCCTGTTGTGAACTGTAGCCGAGCAACAAAACTCCTAAGAAATCTTTACCTCCACTAAGTATTTTGCGCTCTATAATACGGGCCACGCAGTCTCTTGCTCGATCGAAGAAGCTTTTTCCGTTTTCTTTTGGTGATACATTTTTACCTACATCTAAAATTATAATCGTAGCGTTAATTGCTCTAGGAGCCATTTTTAGGAATATATGACGAGTCCTTCACTTAGCTACTAGGATAGAGACTACCATTAATTACTAATAAATTAAATTATATATGAAAAGTTTACATAAGTGTATATATAACTTTATATAAGTAAAATTAAATTATATTTAAAATTTCAAAACAAGTTACAACAAGTTAAAGTGACGAATGACCATAGATAATATATATGGAGGGGTGAAAGGCTATTTGGTTTAAGCAACATTTTTTGGTGATATAGATTTTGTTGTGTTGTTTTTGTGGTTTTGTTTGTTGTTTTGTTTTTTGTTGTTTGGTGATTTTGTTTTGTTGTTGTTTTTGTTTTGTTTTTTTTTTTTTTTGTGACTTTTTGGTGGTTTTTTTTTGGTGGTGGTTTTATTTTTTTTGGTAATTTCGGAATCAGCGTTTTTTACCGATTCCAAAAATATATATATTACTATATCACCAAAAAATGTCGCTTAAACCAAATAGCCTTTCAACCCTCGATGTATAGAAACTCGGACTTAGAGATTTTTTTATTTGGAAACCGTGATTTAACCAATTTATGATCTTAAATTATTCGAAATATGTAAAACGGCATTAATTGAATTATAAAAAGGAAAAATATACTGAGGAATTAATAACGGTCGATCCAAAAAACAGTGAAGTACTCTCATGCGCCAGATACATTCCTCGATGCTGGGCTCGTCGACGGTATTGTAGAAAAAGGAAGTTTCAGTTAACTGTCGCTAGCCGGTGCGTTTACGCTCCAAGGTACACTTTCAGACAGCCTTGATTTTCTTTCAGCGTCTCTTCTCAAGATAGTCGCTTCCGAAACGCCAGTAGATCACCATTATGTTCATTTTTGTGGCTAGTGGATCAATTTGCTATTCAACCCATAAATCTCTGGCTGAGCACCCTAACTGGTCGCACTCTTTGCCTGGTGTAGTTGTGAAGGTCTTTCTCGGCCAATATATATAATCTTTTTGAAAAAAAAAAAAAGTCTTCATAAGCTTGTTTCTACTCTCTCGTATAACTTATGAAAGAACACTGGCAGCACTTATTACTAGAGGTTGGATAAATATAGCAGTTGTTGTACAAGTTATTAGCTATAGTTCTTTTGGGCGCGTGGTTTTATTTATGTTGCTACCTCTGTTTGTGTCCACGTGATTTTGGATTATCACTGGAAAATACTCGTTATTTCACAAATGTTACATCTCTACTGATTACAAGTTACTAATCGATTGTTTTTATTTACAATATCATTGTCGGTCGACCGCTGTCGACTTTATATAGTTTGAAATTATGTTGTTTAATACATGCGTTCAATTTTAAAGGATATATTTATTAAACAGTGATAAAAGCTGCAGAGTTATGTAACAATACGACAATGTGAGTTATAAACGTAACGATGCATACAATATTCACAAGCAAAACCAAAATAATGAATGAAATGCTGAAGTTTTCTTTTCACCACAGGGCTTTTTATTGCTACTTGGGCATGAGTATATGGATTTTCTTTCTTATTACCGGTAAATGTGCCTCAAATTAACAATATATTACTTAAGCAATTTCAATTATCACTTATCGTAACATGATAACAAAGATCACATTGCATGCTGTCTGATAAGAATTGGTACAATACGTTAGCTTAAATTGAAAAGGCAGAAATATGTTTATTATTATTTCAAGTTTAGTTAAGGTTAATTATAACATACGCATCTGAAATGAATCTTGGTTTACATGGACTTTACCATCGTTATTATCGTTATCAGATCATATTAGTCCACTGCTGTACATATGCCTCTGCTATATCTATGCTTTGAGGTGGCACAGCGATTGCCTAAACTGGATCGTGGCCATAGTACAAAGTGCAAATGCCGCCATAATGACTCGCTTCAGACAGTCGCGATACGGTAGCAGCGTGTACGTCCAGCAGCTCATTTACCTAAAAACAAATAATCAATTGAAGCTTTGGCTTATGCTTTCGGTTGAAAAATCACCTTCAGCCTAAGACTTCATGAAAGTACTGGAAACAATCTTCTTATTTTTAACTAACTTCAAAAAGGAGGCCATGCTATGTTTTATGTATGTAACTCATGACTCCTCCATTCACCAACTACTTTGGAAAATTATTTCTGTATATAATAGTGTGTAGCATAAAGTTGTTTCCATTTTAATAATATGTAAATCTGACTAAGTTTGTCAGAGATGTAAGTCAGCACAAAAGCAAAACTTACTTTTTCCCTCTATATCATATATATGATGAGGATGAGACCAACCCGGATGATTTTTTGTTAAAAAAGAATATAGACAAAGGAAAAGTTGAATTTAGATTCTGAAACCCTAAATGCTGTATTTACCAGATTTCAATTCAATGTATTTATGAAATGTCCGAATATAATAAGGTAATGCTTTTTATGCTTTAACTGGATGTATGCCACTGCCCTATATCCTCTTCCAGGCAAGCAGGTTTATACTGATAGTATATCCACTTTATTGAGTATCCACTTAGCTCTTGCCTTGCCTAAAGTAACTAATAGCAAAGCTGATAAGTATAGAGTTATGTGGGTTTTCTCATGTTGTTTTCTTTCACCAGAGAGTATACATACATAGCATTGCAACTATCACTTGTCTGTCACCATTAGTTATTATTCACTTCGAAGATATAGCATAAAATGTATCTTGTAAAACATAGACAAGTAATTTATAGTATTAAAATTTCAGTTATGTATAAATATATGACAGTGAGTGAAGAAATTGTAGCTCCTAAAAAATTTACTCACAATGGACACATATCAAAGACTGATTTGAGGTTTAGGAAAATATATATGCGAGCTTGTAACCCTCCAGACAGCATCCTCAGAGGCTCTGAAGGTATTCACAACATATTTTAAGTGTGTTTTTATTCTGGCTGACATTGTTATTATATTAAATCTTGTAATCATGATATAGTCACTGAACTGAATAGGATCTTCTAGAGGTATGACACTTGTTGTAATCATGCTGGTCTAAATAACTAATAAAATATATTTTCCATTATTAAGAAAAAAGGTAATTATTACTTAAAAAAATGTTAAAATACTTATGTTGAAATAGGTAACAATAAATATCATCACACTATGTCCCTTTTGCGGTGAGTAGAGATACATTAGTAGTTGCATAAGGTAACAAATTCCTTAAAGTTGCAGTTAAATAATAAAAATCATTTTATTGTGGAATACCAGGTTACAGGTGCTTTTTATTTTCTTCCCTGAGTATAAATAAAGCAAACTGTCAGTATCTTTGCACCATAGCTTGCATGGCATGTTGGGGGTTAATTGAAAAACCTTGCTTAACAGTTCAAACTAAGATCATATAAGTGTCCATATTTACTTGTTAAAATAGTCAAGTAAATAATAAAAAGTTAGATTTAAATTTAACCCTTTGCACTCGAAAAGTGACTCTCTCTCACCACATTACATGTGCATGGGAACTACCTTGAGTGAAAAGGGATAAAATATTATATATACATTCTATGAAGTAAATCACAATAAAATTGTGATGTAATTCTTACTAGCTTACATGTTTATTGCATTTGTGAAGGACTGGCAGATAATGCTACCCACCACTTATACCTGTAGTCTGCAAAAATGATTAAATCAAATAAATCTATCTGTCATCAGCCTGAATTATGATTGTTGCCTGTAGCATTAACCTAATCTATACTAACTATATACAGAGGTAAAGCTTAATCATTTGTAGGAGGTAATTTTTGGATCTTTGAGGTTTCCATTTGATTTAAAAAAAGAAGTCACTGATATGTAAAATAGAATCTCAAGATGGCAAAATATATTATTCTGATCCCATAGAAAACAAATGTAAATTCCAAGGGAATGAGGTCAACCAAGGTAACAATCAAACTAACATAAAACAATGGATACCATCCTTATGGGACAAATATTCTCTATTACCATGATAAAATTTCTTCGGTGAATGAGATCCATCATCAGCATCATTAAGGTCATGTCATGGTTGACCAGTAAATTATTTTATATAATACACACTTATTGGAACTATTTTAAAATATAGGTGCTGTTGACAGTGATGCATGGCTGCTACAGAGTGTTCTGGTTATAACAAGGCATGGTGACAGGGGTCCTTTGACACATCTTAAACAAGGGAACAAATTGCCCTGCGACAAGACACCAGTTTCAACTCTGCTTAAGAAGTAGGTTACACACCTCATAAGGCTTACTAAATTCATTGCTGTGCCTGCAAAACTGTCTTTATTGTGAAAATAAGTTTTAATATATTCAGAATCTACTTTATAAACTATCCAGTTGAGAAAAAAACAATTTTTCCTTATGGGAACTTAGTTGAAGTAATATTTATCTAGAAGGTTACTGTTAAGTTTTATTTGTAGTGACATTAAAAATGTTGTGATGCATTTGTTAATTTTTTTTAGGCATAGGGACGTTTTTTTAGCCTATCAAAGAATATACTGTGGTAATAATTTTAGCTACGTTTTTCTTTTATTTTTAAAGTGGTATGACGATTGCCTGAATTGGGTAATGACCAAAATTTATGTGTTTTTTTTAGTAAAAACGAAAGCTTTGTGTATATAGATAATAGGAAATTCATCACTTAAAATAAATCTTATTTGTTAGATCAATATAGAGCTGGTTGGGTGAAGTATAATCTAAAAGTTAAGTGTTGGAATGATAAATTCACTTTGTTGACAGTTATGAAGAGTTTGTATCGAATAGCAGCACGTCTGGACGAGCCTGGTGGGCGGCTGGCCCTGGACCCTTTCATAATTTCCCATCTCTACCGCCTCGGGCTTCTGGCACACATTGTGCTTTGGGTCAGATGACGCCTCAGGGGATATTGCAAATGCTCACAGTTGGTATGTATGACACTTATTACAATTTGGGTCAAGCAACTCCTAAGTTAATTGTAGTCCCTAGTTTCCCTACACGTGACTCCTGGGCGGTGGTAAACGAGCAGCAGCGAGGTGGTAGGGCGTCGGTGCCCGTCTGGATCGCGACCAAAGTACATGGGTGTAAAGTCCGTCATAGTCACCAGTTTCGGCTTGTCACGTTTCGGGATCAGCCTGTGTATATCCAGTGGCTCATATACCTAGAGACCTTCAGTCGCGGTATATGTGGGCCGACATGACGATGGAGACTATCAATGGATTTTCATCCTTTGAGAGTCGCTTTCGTTTTTGGACCACATTGTACTTACCATCAGGTACTCTGTAGTCACTATGTCGAGCTAGTGTAAAAAAAAATTAAATTAGGTGTTTTGAATCCGAGGAGTTTTCAAAGGTTATTGGAAATGCTAACCGGGGATGTTTTATATTTGTGATATATGTCTGGATCCGACGACTTCTCAAAGAATAGGTATTGGAAATGCTCACTGATGGTATGTTAATTCAGATCTATATTTAGCAACTTCGTTTCCAACCATGGTTATATTTTAAAGTACAAGCTATATCATATGTTCAGTTTAAGAAACTTGCGATGGTACCGCCAAATATAAGTGCCGTTATTATATGAAAAAGTTTGAATATGTGGAATTTGTTTGTTAAATCTTTTATGTCTAAGTATAATATTAAAAAATATTTTACAGGACATATTTTGAGGGAAGCGTACACCGAAAGACTGGGCTTTGATAGTATGGAGCCTCAAGGAAAACGTGATACAGGTAAGTGAAATACAAGTTTACATTAAAAAACTTGCTAATATACAAAGTGCTTTTTTAGCTCGGGTAGTATCAGGGAATCCTGGCCTACAACAGACATGACTTTTTAATTTTAGAAAACCTTTTCTCTTTTAAAAGAAAGTTAGGACAGTTCAACTTTTGATCAAGTGTGAATAAACGATAAAAAGTAAAATAAAACTTACTCCGTTTGTAGTTATGGAATGGGAATTATTTCCTCTGAATTATGACTAGTGGTGAAAATGCCCGGGAAATTTCCCAAAGTGGCCAAAAACTTCCTTGGGAATATTCCCGGGAATTTACGAAATGTTCTCGGAAGCTTTGGGCACTTTGGGAAAATTCCCGGGCATTTTCATCACTAATTATGACACAGGTCTTTTTAAAACTGGAGTCACAAATTGTGAAACCATTCCGGTTGATAAAGGAACTAGTACCTACTTGCTTATCAGTTGTTTCAACTACCTATCTAACTGTAAATAAGTAACGTCCTTTTAGTTCAGCAGCGCAATGATGACACTTCTTATGTTGCATTTTCTGCAGGCAACAGAGACCGCTTACCATCAAGTGGGATGTACACCTGTTTGCTTTATTTCCCCTAATTTTTTCCTGTAGTATAATGAAAACATATAAACAGTGAAATTTGTCTGTGGTGGCCAAGCCAATAATGGACCGGTTTCGGTCCATTCGTGATCTTAGGTTCGAATCTCGGGACGTATCACTGGGTGTTTCTAAATTACGTATGGATTTAAGCACCACATGCTCATCGGTAACGGATAACATCGTGAGGAAACCCGCATGGCATGTAATATGTAAATGTCATGTGTAAGCGTTTTTAGAATGGCGAGCAGCTGTGCTATTGGTCACGTTGAGCACGACATACAAGCGCAAAGTGGATGCAGCAACTAATGTATCTCTGTTCAACCCGTAAGGGATATTGTGTAACGATATATTGTTATTACTAAAATTTGTCAAGATCCATAAAAGCTGTTGGTGAGGCGGTTAAGATACTTCCGCTTCATACCAAAATTCTTCTATCACTCCATAAGTTACTTGCGAATGATATAAGGATAATCTGCATCCTTAATCTGTAGTGAAACCGATAGATGTCGCCTTACTACAACCGCTCTGTTTGACGTCACAAAAACGTCATTCATTTCACTACAGTATAACAATAGTATGCAACCGCCGCGACTTCGTGCTATCTCCGATCTTATTTTAAAATATATTTAAACCGCCTTATTAATATAATAAAACCGCCTCACGACGTTGTTATTAAAAAGAGAAAGAGGTGTAATTGTGCGAGAGGAAACTTTCTGTGCCCGTGGCCGCTACCGGACCCCGGGAACCTTACCGTGCTGTAGCATATACTGGACGAGCTGCAGACCTACAGGTTAGTGATTCAGACATTCTGGTATATCAGCTGCGATTTATGGAGTGATAAGTTTCCTTAATACTCGTTTTGACCTAATTTTAATTTCTCATAACCGCCAACCAAGTTACGTTCCCCGCTCATACGGAGGGCTATTTACACGCCTCTCCAGCTGTTATGTTATATGATATGTCGTATTATTTTTATTAAAAAATCAATATGTACAATTCCAGGGGATGTGATAATGTACAGTACGCGTTATCGGCGCACGTATCAGTCGCTAGTGGCAGTTGCATGGGCCCTGTCCCCGCCCACGGCTGGGCACAGGGCAAACGCGGCGCGTGAGGCCCACAGCGTCTCCTTCTGTTTCAGAGATTGCGCATGTGCGGCACACCACGCCCTCAATAAGTGAGTTCGCTCTTTTTTTTTACACTGGCTTGACATAGTGACTACAGAGTACCTGATGGTGAGTACAGTGTAGTCCAAAAACGAAAGCGACTATCAAAGGATGAAAATCCATTGATAGTCTACATCGTCATGTCGGCCCACATATACCGCGACTGAAGGTCTCTAGGTATATGAGCTACTGGATATACACAAGCTGATTCCGAAACGCGACAAGCCGAAACTGGTCACTATGACGGGCTTTACACCCGTGTACTGTGGTCGCGATCCAGACGGGCACCGACGCCCTACCACCTCGCTGCTGCTCGTTTAGCACCACCCAGGAGTCACGTGTAGGGAAACTAGGGTAAAGCCTACGGACGCGAGCAGCTTCGACTCCCAAAAGACTCTTTAAGAGGTTCTAACTTTTGAAATGCTTATATATGAATATGAAACAAAATTATATGATTTGTGTATGTTACAGGAAAGTCAATAATCAAGCTAAAAATAGACTAGAGTCACATCCTCAGGTTAAAGAATTAGTTGATAAATTGTCTAAAGTATTATTTGAGACTCAAGAAAGAACTGATGCAGATGTTGTGAGAGACGCTCTTCTTGCTTATATGTGTCATGAAACTCAGTTGCCTTGTTCAGAGAAACCCAAACACTCAAAGGCCAAGCTATCTATCGATAAAAAACAGAAATTTCACAACACCCCCGGATCTAGGGCCCTACTTGAAGTTGATATCGATATTTTAAACAAGGAGTTAGACTATATAAATAATCAACCAGACTTCACTAACGAAATCGGGAGGAAAGTGAGAGATATAATCGGTAAATACTATGATAGTAAAGACAAAAAAGTGCCTTTGGACTTTGATGCGCAAATGGAGAGGGAGAAGTTGTTGTATTACCAACAAAGGTATATAGACAACGATGGTTACGATGATGTGGATATAGTAAAAAAGAATTTAGACGCAGATTTCAATTTTCCAAACGATGCTAGAATGGATACGGATTTCGATGAAGATTACAAAGAACCTACTCCGGAATCAGAAGATTTTTGTGTTAAAAAAGAGCATATCATGTCACTGTTTTCGTATTTAGAGTGGAGTTACAGACAGGAAGTAAAGAATTCACACAATAGAAGACGAGGATTGCTCGTTGCTTACGGATTGATACATAACATAGTGCAGAATATGATCCGTGTGGTGTCTGAAAGTAAACCAAAGTTGGTTCTCTATTCCGGGCACGATAAAACATTGCAGCCGTTGATTCTGGCTTTAGGTTTGAAGAACTATCAGCACTATAACGTGCAGTATGCTTCTAGAATGATCTTCGAGGTGTACAGAAGGAAGGATTTGCACGACGAATTCAAATTCACAAAGAGGAAAGCGGTCGCGCAAGACTTTTACTTTCGCGTCGTGTACAACGGTGAAGATATAACAGATAAGTTAAGTTTTTGTAATGATAAACAAAATATTGTGATGAGAGTTGTCGATCCAATAGATGATCTAAAAGTGTATAACACATATCTATGCCCCTTAGAGAATATAGTTAGGTTTATACATGACGATTACTTTGCTCCGTTTAATGCGAGCAATTTTAAGGATGCATGCGCTGCGTACGGTAATAATAAACATAGATAATGGAATCCGTAGGCTCGAATGGGTTAAATTTACGGTTATCGTCGCGACTTTGATGAGTAAGGACATATTTAGTACAGAATTAGTACTAAATACAGCTACATACTCACGACGATTTAATAGGTCCGATTTGACAGCTGTCAAAATATTGTAATCACAGATGTTCGTATCGATGTTTGTCCAACCAATGGGTACAGTCAGAGATCGGCAAAATGTAATCTGATTAATGATTAACGATTACAAAATGTAGTTGTTTTTTTAATTTTGCTGTTCTATAATCATGATTAAATCCAATTAAAACATTAAGAAATCATAAATGCGTATGCAGTCTGGGATTCTGTAGTGTGTGAAACATAGATGAGCAAAAATACAGTCATATTAATGGTAAAAAACCTAAAATTTAATCGTAATCATTTTTATTAATCTGATTACATTTTGCCCATCTATGCGTACAGTGTTGTAGATTTTTCGATTATTTCATAGACGTTTGTACAAAGATAATTACGCTGTGCAAAATAAGAAACGTCAAATCGGACCTATTTAATTTTCACGACTGTAGACGATTGGGTTGCAAATGCGATGGACCTTCCTATGATTAATGTATAGTCCATCTATATCTAGACTGCTAGGCTATATCTAGTTTTTATTTATTTATTTGGTTACTAAAATAGAGCATTAAAGTCACTTTTTGTTTAAAGTGACCATTATCAGATGTGTTTCATGGCTCTTTCCGATGTGGTTCTTACTTTGAAATTGTCGGCCTTTTTAGTTTAAACGCTAAAGTAGCACATTTTTATTGTTTTTTTTTTTGTATTTTTTAATGGTTATCTGATAAATATTTAATTAATTATCTAATATCCTTGAAAAATGTTAATTAAGCCATGTTCCTTATTGTAAAATTTATTAAAATGCAGCTTATAGTGTTTTTATATCGAAAAATGTGTGATATAATTTATTTAACAAATTAAAAAAGTTTACTCTCATTAATTTAAAATAAAGAATAATATTTTAACTGAATTTAACAAAGATAATGATTAATTTTTTTTTTAATTTATTCATTTTTTTATTAGTTTTCTGAAATAATCGATACTTATTTATTTCTAACATGTTAACAATCGTTTTTTAAGTCAACCTTTAAAATTTGATCTCAAAGTCCCTAACGTTCCTAATAAGAGTCTTCATTTTTTTTCCAATAAAATCTAATTAAAATCTACTAATTATTGTTCAATTTAGATAAAATAATATTACAAATTTTTTTGCCCACCTTAGAAAAATGCATAGTATTTTAGGGATTTTTCTCTATTGTATATATTTTGTAAGTCTGCCAAAAACAATTGGTAAAGTTATTAATACTTTTAAATGCAAGTAATAAGGAAAACAACATCTTAATATACTACAACTACTATAATTACCACAACAAAAACCATTACTAATGTAATTTTTTAACCAGGGGAAAATCCATTATGGACCGTACTTGGCCGGTGGGGGTGGTGAGTTCGATACAACTACAATAGTAAATATGGAATATGCTTCCAGCGAGCGTATTTCGACGATCTTATGACCTGGGAGTCTTTGAGAGAACGGTGAATAGGCATTTGTTGGGCGGACCCGGTTCATCATCGGACTCATCTTCGCCTATCACCAGGTGTTATTGATGTAAAGCGTCCCACTGTAAATTATAAAAAAAAAATACTACTAAAAAAAACCTACTACTGTTATAATTAAAATTAAATCACTTGGTTTATTCCAATGCCAGTAGTCGTTCTTTATACAGCTTCGTGTTATTTCAGAATATGGAAATGTCAAATTTTAGAACATATTGTTAATACTGAATTTTCATGGTAACACTTTTGTAGTATTTCGGTTGATCTGTATCATATCGTCGGGTGAAAGGCTATTTGGTTTAAGCGACATTTTTTGGTGATGCAGTAATATATATATATATATATATATATATATATATATATATATATTTGGAATCGGTAAAAAACGCTGATTCCAAATATATATATTACTATATCACCAACCAATTAAACCAAATAGCCTTTCAACCCTCGATATGTAATATAAAATATATTTTGTTTATGGATAATGTAATGAGATTAAAAGATATATAGTGGATAGTATTAATTTAAATATACTAAATTAAGTTTTATTACGGTATTTAAATAAAAAGACTAATGTTAAAATATTTATTTCGTGCCAGACATTGTTAGTAGTATGACTTAATAAATAAATGTGGTATTTTTATTTCGAGGAGTAATGGTTTGATCTGAATGAATTATATGGGAATTTTAGAATAGGAGAGAATTGGTTAGTTTTTTAACTATGAAATCCTACTTATTATTAGTAAATATATGAATTTTGTTACATATCGAATTTGCAATAAAGTAGAAAATAGACAATTTGATGAAAATAAATCAATTCTGTAATTTTTATTTTAATGTTACATATCAAATAACACAATTAAACTGAGTTAATATAGTATTGGTAGTTATAAAGTGTTTTATTCCACAATCTAGACAACAGTTTTGTAAACTGTATGTAGTTAGTTGATTACATATACTAAAAACTTCATCGGGCTTACACAGTTTTGCTCTATTTTTTAAGGGCTCTTCTGCCCAGGCTAATTACAGCTTCATGATAATAATTAATTATGGTACTGTATTTCTTTCGGGGTGAGCAGAGGCACATTAGTGGCTGTATCTACTTCGCGCTCATACGTTGTGCCCACGTGTCCAGTGGCGCAGCTGATCGCCGTTCTCAAGGCACTTTTACACATCTATAAAGAGATAGATAGATTATTATACTCCTCAAACTCTACAACTTATCTGGTCACCACACGCCATACAACAACTTTCATATTTAGATATTCCTTTGGCCTTGTACTGAATCGATGGACGCCTGTACTGATCATTGTATCAACCTTTGGCCTCGTAATTATTTGTTATTCAATCTCAGGATATTATTATTTAATATCAACATCTCTCTACAATATTTTTCCTTAAGCCGCCGCCATTACGACCTCCTGTCACACTTCCGTATCCATTCTGTAATTTTTTTAATTTTTACGGCTATGGGTACAAGCCCTTTTGAGCCTAATCCATTCTGTCATTACATATTGTTGCCAACTTAAAATATAATTATTACGGACTATAAATATATTGTTAATAGTATTTGCATGAATGTATAGTATTTAATAATAGTTATTTATGTTATATCTATCATAGCTTATTAGTTATAGCTATTGGCCTTTTCTATTATTGTAACACATGACATTTTAATTTGATACCATGCGGGTTTCCACAGAATGTTTTCCTCCACCTATGAGCGACTGGTTCATAAACCCATATTTAATCTGGAATCGTATGCGCCGGGATTTAAACCTGCGATAATTCAAGGCTAGTACATCCACTGAAATTTAAGTGCCCAGGCACATTCAAAGCTCATTTATGATTTAAATGACATTGGCTTTTGTTCATAGTGAGTAGCCACGACTCTGAACAATTCTTTTATTTCGACTGAAAATAGTTTCGCTAAAATCCCGTAACACATGCAGTGCAGTTGCAATCCGAGGTAATTTAACACTAAACTATTGCGTTTTGTATTCATTAGAAATATTTTAACAGATCTTAACACTACAGTACACGCGCCCCTTTTTTTTTACTTGAGTACTCGCGTGGCCAATTTAAAATGTCAATAACTTGCTTATTCCTAATTATCTGATTAAATCAACAAATGGAATAGAAAATGTATTTGTATTACTTAGTTTTACAACCTTACTCTTTAAGTAAATTATTAAGAAATGATTAAAAATAAACATTTTAGCGCGCTAAACTAAAAAGTTATTGCAAAATCAGTACCCTGGTCTACTATAGCAATAGTAGGCCGCGTGTGTACTCTAGTGTTAAGCGCGAAGAAATACTAAAAACAATTATAATTATAGCTTGACGTATTGAATTGGTTACACAAGCCGAGGTCACGAGCAGATAGGAGAGCCGCTGAGTTTTTGTTGAGGGCGGGAAATTACTTTCTTCACCCACATTTATTCACGATAATTTGTTTTTTTTTTACCAATCTCCTTCGTTTATTGCACTACTTACATGACATTGGCAGAATCGTGCTTGCGCGTTGCCATTAAAGAAAGAAGAAGAAGAAGAATTTGTTTTTTTATTTTCGTCCTTTTAATTTGTTTCTTAGCGTAGGACACCCGTTAAAGAACTGGGCGGTGCGCTTGAGGGAGAGTGCCGCCCAACTTATCCAGGCGAGAGCGGTGTGTGACGTGTTTCTGCACACCACTCCAAGATATTGAGGTGTGCGAGGGGTGGCTCCTTACACCACTCCTCGCAGTGCATAGATGCGGCTTTTACAAAAGGCCAGACGTTGCCGAGGGTCGGAGAAGAGGATGACGCTGTTCCTCTGGCCCCGGTTAGACGGGAAGAAGGAACACCCCGGGGGTTTTAGTCGGTAAAAGTCCGACACACCGGGGGGCAGCCCTCACCGCCCCCTGAGGTCCGTTAGGGATTTCCCCCGGGCTATCAAAAAAAAAAAACCGTTAAAGTATTTATTATCTAATTAGTCATATGTACAATTGGATGCCTCCATAAGATCAACCACAGTCCACAAGACAAATGCAAACAAATTTTATTATGACATAGGAATCTTCAAACGTCGAGTGGATCGGTATTTGCTTGGTGAGCGCGCTCTATCGTCGGCCTCATCATAACTTTCCACCAGGTGAGATTGATGTCAAGAGCGAGGCTGCCAGCATTAAAAAAAACTAGAAGTGCATGTCCAGATTCGAACCTTATGTCCTATTTTAAATGTTATAAAGTTTTTATAAACATTTCATTATAAACTAAAATAACACTTCATAGATAAAATACATCCATATGTAAATGCGAATTCTATAACGCGTAGGTATAAAACTCGATACAATATTCAATATATTTGTTTAACCTGAACGATAATAAAAATAAACATAATATTATATCGCAAGCAACATGTATATGCAATATAATATATGATGTATAAACAACAACGATTTACATCAGATTTAAAAAAAGAGTTTTACGTAAGATGTTGAGATTACGAAGACAGGTTTGCGGGTAAATGCGCAATCTTAGACAAAAACTTTCTAAAAAAGCTTAATAGCTCAATCGTCATTGGTCATCGGCCTGTATCTGCCCACAGTTGTTGTAGACCTTTCCCAAGGTTTACCACCAAAAGGTTGTTGATCTTCGGCTCTCATTCCACAATTGCAATGTCGTGCAAATCGTCGCTCCACCTAGCCAGAGGGCGTCCTACACTGTAAGTTTACCGAGACGCGGTCTTCAGTCAAGGACGCCTCTACCCCAACGGTTATGAGCTCTTCGGCAAATATGACCAAGGTACTGCCCATGCCAATTCACCCTGCTAATCTTAAAGAAAAAATTAAATAAACATGTATTTATTTCGCCACAAACCAACAAAAAAACCAGAAATTTAAATGCAGCAATACAAATAACACAGAAACAAAAGAAAATACAAAACATATAAACATGGCGAAAATGGAACCTTCATTAGCCTAAAGCCACAGAGGAAGTCTGCAGCGCTGATTTTCGTAAAGGGCCTAGGTCGTGTTACATCTAATTAGAAATATGTATAAGCAATAAAAAAATACAATAAATGGAAATAACATCTAGCTTAAGTAATCTTAAATATAAGTGTTTATAATAATAAGTTTAAGCAATAGCAATACACCCACTGAAAAATAAACAATATCAAAATAAACTATTACACACAATAAATAAATCGACTACAAAATATGATGATGATGATGTCCTAGCCGGATTCGGCCACAGCGACTGTTTCAACACCGATTAAGAAAATCGAGGTCCAGTTTTCGGAAACAGTCAATTGCGCAGGGGATATTTAAGTGCATAACTGGACGCGCAGCCAGAAAAGCACTCTCTCGTCCGAGCTCCCTCGAGCCCGATGGAATGGAGAACCAGTACGATCGGGAGGGAGCGGGATGCAGATTTGGTCGAGTTTTCCTTCTCTGAACTCCTGGTTGAATTGCGGTGTTAAAGAGATACCTTAGTCGCCTTTTACGACACCTCGGCAAGAAGAGGGGGCGTGCTATTCTATTCTGCCGGCAGCCACCACGGCATAATATATTAGTGATACTGTAGTAAAAATATAAGTATACCTAAAATAAGAACAAAAGTATAAGTAAAAATAAATGAAATTGACTACTTAACCTAATTACTTAATACCTTATAACCTTAATGAAGTCGTTTAAAAAAGTTACTGCTTTTGATAATTTTTCTTTTTTATTTGCGGTTTGCTTTTTGGTAAATGTTACTTGGTGAACTTAATTCACAGCTTTTTGTTCTACATACTAAGCGTTCCGAATTGCGGTTGACAACTTCGGTTTTTAAAATAATCTTGGAACTATACTCTGTGAGATCCTAAGGCTAATTATCACATATGATTGTTGCGTGCCACATTAATTTTTTATTTTTGTAAAATGCCACTTGGCTATATAGAGCTTAACAGTTTTTGGTGAGCCCTGAGATCGGCGCTCATCTGTGCTACTGGTCACTTTGTGCAACAAATATAAGCGCAAAGTGAATACAGCCACTAATGTACCTCTGCTCGCTCCGAAAATAAATGAGAGCGACTATACAGAATGATTCTATAGACGAAGGAGATATTTCAGAATACAATAATTTGTACCTTCTTATAACTGATAAAAATGTAAATACCAATATTCCCTAACTCCTAATTCTCCTAAAATCATAAAGAAACATTGATGAACAAATGAGACTTGATCCGTAAAAAGTTTGGACACCGCTGCGCGTGTGGCGCACGATTGAATGGCATGTAGATAAAATTTCTTTTACGTGATTTAAGGGAAACAGGTAATTGACTCGTCACCCTTTCGTACTTTATCTTGGCTTAGGAAAGACAAAATACCTACTCAATAATTAATTGTTATTTATCATATCATGTGTGTAATTGCCCCTTAATATGGTGGCTGTAAATTACTTCGTTTTAATGGAAATATTAAGATATCACTATTCCTATTTATTTGGAATTAGAATCGAATGCTAAATATCCTCCTTGAATATCTACCTCGTCTATAAAATCAGCAATAATATTACATACTATTTATTTCAATTATATACCAGTTGCGGTTAACAACTCGGTTCTAATAAAATTACCTTTTGTACCATTCTCACTCTATGAGATGCCAATGCCGATTATCGTATACGGCTGTTGTGTAACGTATCAACTCTTTATTTTCGTAGCTTATACCACACAGCTCAGAAGATAAAATTATCAACATAGTTGTTACGCCGGAGCAAGGTTAAATTCCAAATTTTGTAGCTTAATCGAATTTCACACCATTCCATTTGATATCCAAATGTTTTGACGTGTTTTTATTCACGTGAGTGATAATTTTATATACAAAATACGCTTATTTACCGACTGATAAGGTTTTTAGACGGAATATTCATAAGTATGCTTGTTTTTAATGTTCTATGGCGCTTCAGGATAGTATCTCAGTTGCGGAAGGACCGTACGTCTCCAGGTTTGTATGGGACGGCCACGTTTCGCGTACCCTGGCACTCTAATTTATGCGCAGTAAAATAAAGCTAACACAAAATGTTTTTTAATAGTTTATGCGGTCTTCTTTATCCATCAATGGCTTTCGGTGACCGCCGTCCTAAAGGGAATCATGTACAGTAAATAATTCGACAGTAACTTACGAGAATGGTATAAAATAAATTTGGTTTGATTTTTTCCATAGTTTGATTAAACAAAACAATTCGCATCATAAAATTCATGGTTTTGAAGCTATTCTAAAGCCGTGTTTAGCTACTAAAAAGATGTATTTTTTACTACTAAACCTTTGCAGGAATTTATACGCCCCAATGAATTTGCTTTTTATTAATAATGTGAGTGGAATACACTCTGCGTTTATTATTCCACGTTCTTACGATTTGAGAGTCTTTATGAGTGAATTGGCGTTTGCTGAGCAGACACGGTCTATCGTCAACCTCATCATCACTTTCCAACAGGTGTGGTTGAGGTCAAGCGTTTCCCTGTATATCAAGAAAGTTATTTTTTGATACCGTACATAAAAACAACTTGAAATATGACTTTAATTGCTCAAAGCTATTAATAGTTATGATGAATAATATATTCAAAAATATATTTATAAATTAGATAAGAAAAAAGTTATGGTCTGTTAGATGTAAAGGTGTTATTCGGATTCTGGGAGTTGGTGCGAGCCAGCGGCGGTTGAGAGGCCGCGATGTACTTTGTGTATCCTGTACCTTTCCATGTATACAGGTACGATAAATATATACACAAGGGTCTATCGAGGTATGTGAGCCGTACAGTAGTCCGATTCTTAATTTTCGAGGACCTAGAAACGAAAGTTGAGATACCGATCTGATTCTCTTCTTTTATTGATTGGGAGTCGAAGCTGCTCGCGTCCGTAGGCTTTACCCTAGTTCCCTTACACGTGTCTCCTGGGTGGTGCTAAACGAGCAGCAGCGAGGTGGTAGGGCGTCGGTGCCCGTCTGGATCGCAACCACAGTATAAGGGTGTAATGCCTGTCATAGTGACCAGTTTCAGCTTGTCGCATTTCGGGATCAGCTTGTGTATATCCAGTAGCTCATATACCTAGAGACCTTCAGTCGTGGTATATGTGGGCCGACAATGTAGACTATCAATAGATTTTCATCCTTTGATAGTCGCTTTCGTTTTTGGACTACACTGTACTTACCATCAGGTACTCTGTAGTCACAATGTCGAGCCAGTATAAAAAAAATATCTATTTTTCAGGATAGCTAACATCCTACGTAACAATTGTGGTTCTGACAAAAATCTGTGGAAAATGTGTTTCTCTACATAAAAAATAAAACTACGTTTTTTTTTCTCGAAATCTATGCGTCCCAAGATTTTTGCAGAGCCACCGCAACCGAGTAGCGACTGGAAGAATTCGAATAGCGCCTTAAACGGCAAACTACGCAACAACTAATATTTTACCGTCAAACACGTGATAAACAATTTTTATCGAAATTTAAAACAAAATAAACAACGTTACATAACATGATCCGATGCGTAGTAAATGCAAAGCAAAACAAAGCATGTGGTTGATATCTTTGCGCCTACGCTCATCAATCTAACCCGTGAGTTTATCCAATTCTATTGTTTTAAGTTTGACGGACGTATCGTGGTGATAAAGCAGCTTAAGATACATGCCAAACGGGCTATCTGTATTGATTTAACACGCTTGTGCAATAATTTTAATCTACGTACATTATAAAGCAAATAATGTTTGTAAACAGATTCATAGCAGAGGAGTAAATCTGAATTAAATATAGTTTTATTACAAACTAGCTGTCCCGGCAAACCTTGTTCTGCCCTATTTCTCTAAAACAAAGTCACATTGTTTTTTTTAATTTTAATAGCTTCCCCGACAGATTTTATTCTGCCAAAACCTATTGGCCTGTCGGCTGTTTTTTTAAAATGTCCCAGCAGGTTTGTTCTGCCCTATTTCTCTAAAACAAAGTCACATTGTTTTTTCAATGTTAATAGCTTCCCCGTCAGATTTTATTCTGCCAAAACCTATTGGCCTGTCGGCTGTTTTTTAAAATTGTTTGGAGGAACCTGGCCTTAATGCTATATGTATAAAAATTGACAAATACTTACATTAATATTTATACGTCACTAAATTGTTTTACCTTCCCGGAACCCGTCCACTAACATTTAAACTTTATGTTATGGTGTAAATTGACTTTTAAATATTATTACGAATTTTTTGTATGATAATACAGAAAAGTGTTATTTTTAGATTGTTTCAGGCAATTTTTAAAATTTTTCTCTCCGTAATAACCTTCCTCAGACTTCAACAAACACAACAAAAAACGCAACAACAGCCGTTCTCGAGTTTCGCGCTTACGATACGTTTAGCGATTCATTTTTATATTATAGAAAATCTGATAGCTTAGTTAGAAAGGGTCCGGATTACACTGAATTAAAAAAACAGAGTTAAAGATTCCACAAAAATATTGGAATCAATACGATAAGTAGTGCCAAAGATGTACTAAGGTTATTGCAATGAAAGTTCAACGCAACTGTGAGAAATTCAAATGTTTATCTTTGAAAATCATTTTTTAATAAATCTGAATTGATTGCTCACTGATGAAGGATGACATATGGTGGCATGGTATCTAATAGAAATATCCTGTGTAAGTGCACTGTAAACGGCGATCAGCTGCGCTACTGGTCACGATGGGCATGTCCTCTAAGCGCACAGTGGATACAGCCACTAATTTATCTCTGCTCACCCTGAAAGGGATATAATGTGATGTTCATAAAAGTCAAAGAACGCAGCTATATTGCCGTTCATATTTTGTTATGTATATGATATAGTGGTGTGTATAACATAGGCTGATATGAACGACCTTGGCATTGAACGCTGTGTAAGAAATAATTCAAGTTCATAATAACATATTCGATTCGCATTCCTAATGTAACATGGAAATACTTCATTTAAAGCAATAAAATTACATATCGGGTGTTTCTTATCACTTTGAAACCCGATGGTTGTAATTACAAGTCTTTTCGCGTTATTAGAAGACGGGTTTTAATTTAAACAACGGTTTAAATAGTAATAGACATTAGTTATTATAAAATGCATTTTATTACTTATATAATAAATATAAAAATAAACTAAATTCGTTTAATATAGTACTATATGTATAGTAATAAGATTTGTATGTGCCGCTTTTCGCAATTTCGGCATATGACCAGAACAGTCCTCCGCATTCAAAAGGTTAAATTTAAAACCTCATTCTAATAGGGACGATGATATTCAGTATCAGTTTAAATTGTGGTTAGACATCGTTATTGCCCCCTGTGACGATGCTGTGATTGAATATGAAGCGTTTCTGAAACTGAGGAATATTATATAGCGCTGCTACTATTGATAAAAAGGATGAGGTATGTAACGACCACTACTGTACAGTAGATAAACCGCCGTTCGTAATGCCATCTTGTGGCGAATAGCATAAGTCATCTGTTGGAGAATAGAAAGCAATTTCTAGAAGTGTCGCTGCAGCCTAACCTGAACGCTGGAATATACGAGTTGAATGGAGAATCTTCTATGCAATTGGTGTAACTTGCAGCTTTAGTACGCTGGAATATAAGAGTTTAATGGAGAATCTTCTATGCAATTGGTGGCACTTGCAGCTCTACTATAAATATACGATAGGTTCAAACGGAAGACAGTAGTTACTACGGAAAGAGAATTTAAGCGATCGAAGTGAAATTAAACGAAAGTAAAGGGGTGTTTACATTTGTATTTGAATGAATTAAATTTAGTAATAACGGTGAGGTTTTATTGAAAATCCTGATCTCGTAACAGTATGATGAAAATAATAAACGTCTGTCATAATATTATCTTGATACGGTCATAGGTTAGCGTATATACCACGTTTTGATATAAAAAAAAGATATTTTTATCTCTGGCGTACATTTTCCCGTGTCCCGATTTCCACTTGCAGACTATTGCAACACGCCGGTATACGTGACATCTGACAGACACGACTTTCCTTCTCATTTATAATTAGCTCCGCAGTTATACAATTACTAGGCCTATATCCGCAATGATTTGGGACTTTTGATATTATTACATTACTAGAATTTATTTTTGTTTGTTTTCAAAACTCGACCGGAGTTAATTAATAGCAATTCTAGCAATATAGTTTACCGGGTGAAATGATAGACGTTTTCGAGTTGAAGGGTTGAAGTTATATGTCGCTAAAATCAATAACACATACTCGTAAAATTATTGAAAAAATTAAAATATTTTTTTACAAACATTACAATTTAATTCCATTTATTGACACAAAATTAAAGTTATCTGTTTCAAAAACGGTGAGTTATATCGAGGGGTGAAAGGCTATTTGGCTTAAGCGACATTTTTTAGTGATATAGTAATATATATGTGTGATATAGTAATATAAGTGATATAGTAAATTCCGAAAATACATACTACTATATCACCAAAAAATGTCGCTTAAACAAAATAGCCTTTCATCGCTCGATATATTTTTTGTACACCATGACTTTATAGTCGTTTTGGAACTGAAAAATTTTACTTCTATGTCGCCAAATGGCGTTAAAATTAGATATTAATAAAAAAATATTGTCTAAGTTCTATGAGATGCCAAGCCAGCCAGCTGTGCTCGTTTAGCATCTTTGTATATTTAACAACGTATAGAAAACCTAAGGTTTTAGAGATAGTTACTTTCACGTCATCGCGAGTAATAATAAATGCTTTTTTTAAATTCTAACTTTGCATAATTTCACACTGATGGTAAGCAAAGTGCTTTCCAAAAAGCCCACTACGAGTTTCAACAGCGAAGAAAAACCCATTGATAGTCGGAGCGATCAAGCTCGCCTACATAAATATCTCATCAGGCTTAATTTAAGGACTCAGTATCATAGGACAGTGAGAACACGCTTGCAGAAAGACCATTCCAAAGTTCAACGACACAGCAAAAAAAGTATGAGTTAGAAAACTTTGAAAATTCGCGCGCGTGTTACTTTTATAAGTCAGTAGCTGACTTGGCAAACGTTCTGCCACATAAATGATTTCTAGTGAATATCTTCTGTATTATAATATGCAGTTATGGCCATAGTGTCTTCCACATAAAACGTAGATATATGCTGTCGTGGACTTTTATTTAGAATTATTCAGGACAAACAATTCTACGGTACATCATCTTTGTGTAACTCCAATGGTTTAGGCAGTGTACGCCAAGATAGCTCTTTGAGGCCAGATTTTTTCCGACTTAATTGACATGTATCGTTATATTACGACCAAAATTACATAAAATCATTGCAAATTGTAGCCTATATGTTATGCAGATGTATAGTCTATATTATTGTAAAAGTGTCATGCAAATCCGTCCAGTAGTTTTATTGTGAAAGAGTAACAAACATATTTACAAACTTTCGCATTTATAATATTAGTAGGACTAGTAGGATTGGTTAAAACATAACTATAACATTTCCGTTCAGTATTCTCAATAACCATTTTTTGTTGTTACTCACTCATTGGTTATTAGTACACCTAATTAGTTGTTGCTGTGTGACCTAAATAGTCCCCGTACCAAGTAGCAATCGTGACCTAGCGACCGCATAGTAGTGACACGTGTAAGTTTTCATTAAATTATTTACATTTAAACAGGAGGTGTGTCTGCTGCGTAAATACTATCAGCAAATGGCTGACTCACAGGCGTTATGTTATGAAATTTTTAAGCTGTAAACACGTTCAAGGTTGTGTATTTTGTTTTAGAGTGGTGTGGTATGTAATCGGGCGCGTGGTTGACCGCTCAGCCACGTGGCGCTGGCGACCCGTGTCGGCCGATTGACATAATGATATATGACCCCAGTGACGTGCATAGGGTATTGGGACAGGGTAGGCAGAATTCGCGTAATTCATTTGAATAATATATAATAAATATTAAATTGCTTTCATAGGAGAGATAAATGATGTGAATATAGACTAGATATGAATATAAATGTTCCTTTATTTGTCTAACTTTAAGCAATGTATTCCAGACTTATTTATCATTAGGCCACGCAATGCTTTCAGCATCGATGGAATGAACGCTACTGTATGACCCAGAGATGGGCAAAATGTAATCTGATTAATGATTAACAATTACAAAATGAAGTCGTATTTTTAATCTTAATGCTGTGTAATCATGATTAAATCCCTTGGAAACAATAAGCAGTCATAAATGTGTATGCAATTGAGAATTCCGTAGTGTTTGTAACATAGTTAAGCAAAATGTCATATTCGTAATTACAGGCAACCATCCCACCCCTAGAAGCATTTATTCACTAGAAAACGTAACCTAAATTAAGACAAAATAGGAGAAACAATAGTAATCTTTTGAAAACTTGATGATAAAATTGACCTATAACTATCAATATTAGAGCAAAACATAGCCATTCGCATTATGTTGAATCAAAAATAGGAATTCCGTTTTTTAGTTTTCGTATAACTATGCAATTTAAAACTATAAGTAAATAATTATTAATTATATAACATGATTTTTTCTTACTACAAAAAGTTTTAAATTTGACAGGTAAGATATAACATCGTTTTTAATACTCAAAATTTGCCAAAAGTGAGATAGCCACATTTGATTCTATACCATTCCTAACAGAATTCATTGATCGTCACTTTTCATGTATTTAACCGTAAATTTATATCATTCGAGGAAACTGGAACATTTTGTCAAACTAGTCTTATGAATGTTTACAATTTTTAAATTTCTTGAGAAACAGAAACAAGAAAAACAAGTTTTATGTATTTAATATAATATATACACATTTACTTTCCAGAAACGTGCTTCGAATGCGTGTTTTTGTCTCGCATACAAAGTATATGTAAATTTATTGTATATCCACGCTGCGATGTTGCTTTTCGTCGTGGTTTCGTCGAACTGGTATGTATTGTATTAAAATTATTAAATAGCCATACATATTTCAGTCAACAATGAACGTTGTTTTAAGATTATGCTACGTTTAAGCCATAGATAGATAGGCTTGATTAAAAAAAAAAAACGCAGGACCTCCAGAAAAATAATTTCAATATCAGATTCCTGAAAAAGAAAAAGCCTAAAGCCCGCGATCTAGTCCTTACCTAGACTGCGCCCGACCCGGAGAGGGCGCGCTAGAGAGTACTAGGCGGATGTGCGAACAGATCGCTCACCCTCATCATCCTGATTCTATAAGAAGAAACACCCAGATGGACTCCGTAGATTTCAGCCAAGAAGGACGCGCGAGCTACCTTCTACCAGTGACCCGTCTGTCGTCGCAGACGGAGAACGCCGCCGTCAGGAGGTCCGCCTCGAAACGGCTTCCCGCTCACAGCCCCCACATACTTTATAACTAGGTTAAGTGTTAATTTTGTAATAAAAAATACTCCCCTGTTGTTGTTTTTATTTATAAATTAAGATTTAAGTTAGTTTTCATTTGTACGTAGTTACGGTTTAGATAGGTACTAGTTTGTACATAGTCTTAAGTCTGGGTTCATGTCTGTAAAATTTTATCAATAAATGTCCCACTCAGACCTTATCAGCGGATGGATGAAAGAATGAAGTGTGAAAGGCAGTGGAATGTGAGTGGTGCGAAATTTGAATTTGATTTATTTACATAGACCAGGGATGTTCAGATTTGTACTGCTGTCGATCTATCTAGAGATTGTAAGACTACGAGCGTTAAATTCTGTCGGCGTAAAAAGATAAATATCGCAAATATATGTAGAAAGACTTTTTAAAATTTTTAGAAATCATTTATTCACCACAGTTTTTATACAGATACAGTTTTTAAAATATATCATAATTCGCCACAGCCCTCACAACAACTCACTCCGCCATTCAAATCTATCTCTCTCTATCTCTTATACTTTATATCCTTTTCACACTCTTATACTGTTCCTTATCATTCTATAGCATTTGCATCATACGTTCTATTCCAATCACATTCCAACATATATATGACTAGCTGATCCGGCAAACGTTGTTTTGCTATATAAAGTTTTGTAATATCTTCTAAGATGTTCATTGAAATGAAGTGATTTCAAAGGCAATTTTGTTCACAATTAAATACTCTTAATCAAGAACACATTTACTTGGATAAAGATTAATATTATTACGTTGATACAATTCTTAACAAATAATGCATTAATTTCGACCAAATTTTATTGCTATAAAAACGGTTCTAGTGACTTAATCTTAAAAGATAGCCATATACTGTCGGGTACATTTTTTTAGATCATTTTAAGAGGAATAATTCTTTCATACATATATTTTTCGTATCTTGAACCGTTTTCGCAGCGCACGCAATGGAAGCCCTCAAGGATGAATAATTTTCCCCGTTTTTTTCACATTTTCCATTATTTCTTCGCTCCTAATAGTTGCATCGTGATGTTATATAGCCTAAAGCCTTCCTCGATAAATGGTCTATTCAACACAATAATTTTTCAATTTGAGCCAGTAGTTCCTGAGATTAGCGCGTTCAAACAAACAAACTCTTCAGTTTTATAATATTAGTATAGATACAGGATTGTTGTGTAGATTTGCTCTAAGCATTTTTAGCCAGCAGGAGTCTGGCTCACCAGGGCTGATGATACTCGCTGTTCCTCAGGAAGGTCAGATTCTAGCGGCGGCACCGGGCGGCACACTTAATAGAGTGTGTCGTCCAACAAGGCTGCGAGCGGCGCGCGACGTGTTCCCGCGTGCCACTCTACAACAAAAATGTATGAGAGGGGTGGCTCTTTACACCACTCCTCCCCAAACGAGTAGAGGTCTACTCAAGGCCGCACGCCTTGTCGGTCAACGGGGATGGGACTCCAATCGTGCCCTCGATGCCGGTAGTTGGAAGTGGAACACCCCGGGGGTTTTAGTCGGTGCAAGTCCGACACACTGGGGGGCGGCCCTCATCACCTCCCGAGGTCCGTTAGGGATTTCTTTCGGGTTACAAAAAAAAAAGGCTGACGATTCTATGCAGGATATTCCACTGTGTTACCACATATAGGTTATTGTTAATACTAAAAGTAGTTAAGCAAGTTGACAGGCTTTGTGTGGTAACTGGCAGTCACCTGTATACATCTGCAATACCAGAATTTTTTATTTACATAGAAGTTATCGGATGATATTGTTTTAAAACTTATCACTTGGTAAGATCGATTAGGTATCAATGTCCTCATTAATTGTCTGTGTGAAATGAGGCTATCTCTGTCTATAAGTCAGTCATATTTACACTATAAGAATACATATGTCAAAACTGGCTTATTGCTCATAAATAAATAGTAATCATATCGTTACGCTATGTGCCTTACAGGGTGAGCATACATATGTTAGCGGTTGTATCCACTTTGCGCTTATATGTCGTACCCAACGTGATCAGTAGCACAGTTGATCACTGTTCTCAGGGCACTTACATATTATATTTTTATCGGATGCCATGCGGGTTTCCTCACGATGTTTCCATTCTCCGGTCAGTATGTGGTGTCGTAATCAGGAAAAATCCAGAGATACGTACAAAGATGTTATGTATGTATGTATGTTTATTTATTTTTTATTTTTACAGTTTAAGGGCGGCCAGTGGCCAACACACTACAAGACAATAAAAAAAAGAATAAAAAAAAAATGCACATCAATGTGTTGCGCCGTTTAAGGCCTCCACATCATGCATCAAAAATATACACAATACTATTTATAAAATAAACACATTAACAAACAGTAATAAAACAATGAAAGTGAAAACACAGGAAAACACACACTTTTAAAGCCTAGTCTTTATTTATTAATATAATAATAATTAATTATGGCACTATATCTTAGGGCAGCTTGCATGAACAAATCAAAACATCTTTAAACTTACATAAATCATAATTTAGCGTTAAATAAGTACACTTATTATCAGTTATTGTTGTTAGTATCTTGCAGAGAAATATAAACAGTTTTAACAACTGTTATATTAAAATAGGTATTGATGTAGATTCAAACCGATTCAAATAAATTACGTTTTATACACGGTTAAATTAGATTTAATTTGTTCGTGCAAACTGATCTTACAGTCGAAAGCATTAAATAGACTTTGCACGTTTAGGTTGCATTATATGAATAAATAATATTTATCAAGGCAAAATTAAATGACGTAGAAATTGATTTTTTTTTATTTTAATACAAAATTCATCTAACGCGATTTTCATTGAGTAGAGCAATAAATACGACTGATTTAAATGTACTGTAGAAAGTCTGTCGAGAAGTCGCTACGATACTCCAGTTTCCGCTTAAAATATCCATTATGCATTTTTCGTGTAAGCAAAACAATAATGTACATAATAAAATATTCATTTCGAATTTAATTTGTAAGTCTAAAACGATGTTGCACGGTGTACGCTCATTGTTTACCAAAAAACAGGAGAAAACATTTTTTAGTCTGTGGTTTTTGTTATCATGGCGGCATAGACCGGTCAAGGTTATTTACAAGTTGATTTGAAATTAATTATTCATACGTATATAAAACTGTTTCGCCGCGTTAAGTCTCAGCGTTGGTGTTATGTTGTTTCAATTACCTGTTTTTCGCCATGTTTTGATAACTATAAAATTTTAATTCCTTTTTTATTATTAAATAATATACTTATGTTTGTCAGCAATATTACGCAGTATTATTATATTATATGTATGTTATAACGACATCTTAGGTTATAACATCATTATTTAATTTTTATACTAGTGTACAATGTAAATTAGTTTTATATTGTTCTGACTACATTACTTTTGACTATAAATGGTATATGTTCCCTACAATTATCCATATTATTATCTGCTAATTAATATGCGACGAAACCTTCTGCTCCTGCCAAAATGGGCTGAAGATTTCTATAAAACATCGAAACTGAAGGAACAAATGTGCAAATTTTAGACAAGTTGCAGGCTTATTTTACAAGTGTGACTTGCACTAACAAATTAAATATAGTTTAGACTTATATAAAACGTGCTATTACGAAGCGGTTTCATTTGACCTCAACGGTGATTTAAATTAGACAGTTGTTAAAACTACACTTGTTTCCAAACAAGATAATAAGTACTATGACCGGTGGTCGTGGGTGAGTTGGTAGAAAGACATGGATTTTGGCGTTTTAGTGTTTATTGCACTTTATGACACACAGAACTGCGACGCACACGCACGTACTCTAGCTTTGGGTCCCGGTAGTCGACTACTTTAGCAAGAGCATCCTTTGCGGGCGTCACCCCTTACCTCGTACGTCCCGTAACACCCTAACGACTCTTAGGGCGTTTAATACAAACAAGTATTGTGCGGCTTCTACATGCTATACTACAGTTTAACGCTAGAATTTTAAATTAGATTTAATTTGATGGTGCAAGCCTGTCTTAATATGTCTTAAAGGTTGCAATCTAATTTTCATTTCCTCAAAAGTCTCGCTATCTTTTTTCTTCTCTCTTTCATAGTAGAATCGCGCGCACACATCTACCAGTATACTTGAATTAGAAGAAAGTACCTATTGACTAGAGACCTGTTGACGTGGTAAATTTAGGCCGACATGAAGAATGTCAATGGATTCCCTTCCCTTGACAGTCGTCCGTCTATGAGGGTCAAATTTATAGCGGTTTAGTTATAGCAAAGATATGCATTAGAACCTATTAATAGAGCAACACTATCATCTATACTATCTATACTAATATTATAAAGCTGAAGAGTTTGTTTGTTTGTTTGTTTGTTTGAACGCGCTAATCTCAGGAACTACTGGTTCAAATTGAAAAATTATTTTTGAGTGGAATAGACCATTTATCGAGGAAGGCTTTAGGCTATATAACATCACGATGCAATTATTAGGAGCGAAGAAATAATGGAAAATGTGAAAAGAACGGGCAAAATTATTCATCCTTGAGGGCTTCCATTGCGTGCGCTGCAAAAACGGTTCAAGATACCAAAAATATATGTAAGAAGGAATTATTCCTCTTGAAATGATCTAAAAAAATGTGCACGACAGTATATGTCTATCTTTTAAGATTAAGTCACTAGAACCGTTTTTATGGTAAACAAATTTGGTCGAAATTAATGCATTATTTGTTAAGAGTTGTATCAACGTAATAATATTAATCTTATCCAAATAAATGTGTTGTTGATTAAGAGTATTTAATTGTGAACAAAATTGTCTTTGACATCACTTAATTTCAATGAACATCTTAGAAGATATTACAAAACCTTACATAGCAAAACAACGTTTGCCGGATCAGCTATAGTGTCTTGATAACCGCGAAACTCGAGAACGGCTGAACCGATTTGACTGATTTCTTTTTTGTTGTGTTTGTTGAAGTCTGGGGAAGGTTATGACAGAGAGAAGATTTTAAAAAATTATCTGAAAAAGTCTAAAAACAACACTTTTCTATATTCTCATACAAAAGATTTGTTATAAGTCAATTTGAACTTTAACACCATAGCATAAAGTTTAAATGTTAGTGGACGGGTTCCGGGAAGGCAAAACAATTATTGAGTGACGTATAAATATTAATGTCAATATTTGTCAATTTTTATACATATAGCATTAAGGCCAGGTTCCTTCAAACAATTTTCAAAAAACAGCCGACAGGCCAATAGCTATTAACATTAAAAAAAACAATGTGACTTTGTTTTAGAGAAATAGGGCAGAACAAGGTCTGCCGGGACAGCTAGTAATATTATAAAGCTGAAGAGTTTGTTTGTTTGTTTGTTTGTTTGAACGCGCTAATCTCAGGAAGTACTGGTTCGAATTGAAAAATTATTTCTGTGTTAAATAGACCATTTATCGAGGAAGGCTTTAGGCTATATAAGATCACGAGGCAACTATTAGGAGCGAAGAAATAATGGAAAATGTTAAAAAAACGGGGAAAATTATTCATCCTTGAGGGCTTCCATTGCGTGCGCTGCGAAAACGGTTCAAGATACTAAAAATATATGTATGAAAGAATTATTTCTCTTGAAATAATCTAAAAAAATGTCCGCGACAATATACATCTATCTATTAAGTTTAACTCACTAGAACCGTTTTTATGGTAAACAAATTTGTTCGAAATTAATGCATCATTTGTTAAGAATTGTATCAACGTAATAATATTAATCTTTATCCAAATAAATGTGTTGTTGATTAAGAGTATTTAATTGTGAACAAAATTGTCTTTGACATCACTTAATTTCAATGAACATCTTAGAAGATATTACAATAACTTATATAGCAAAACAACGTTTGCCGGATCAGCTAGTCTTAAATAAATTATCCTTCCAATGAAGTAAATGTACCGCTCCAATTGCGCATAGATATTACCTCACTGAGCGTTTTCTAACGTCTGTACCATGGCGAGGGTTCTGAAGAGTTATTTAACCTTGTTCCACCCTCTCCCTTCCATAGTATAAGCACGTGCGCGGGTTTACGGAGTCACAGCTATAAGGTAGCTCACCCGGGCTACGACTAAAAAAATATCTAACCCCTATTTTTGCCGAGTCGTTAAATGATCTTCTGGCGTGCGTTTCCACCGTAGTATGATATGGAGTCCTTGAAACGAAGCGTGAAGAGATATTTGTGCAGGCCTGCATGATCACTGCGACTATTGATAGGCATTGTTGTTTTTAAACTGCACCATATTTACCATCACGCGTGGTTTTTTTTGGTGTGGTCACAGTGGTAAGATAAGATAAAAAAAAGATTGACATACATTGGATTATACGGGCTTGTACGTAGAAGGGAACGCCTCGAATATAGTTCATGATAAACTATTTACTGTCAGCCATGTAGAATTATTTAGTTCAAGGCTTCGACGGACGATATCTTTAGAGAACCGGTTGGGAAAATATTTACACCTGGAGTGTACTAGATACTCGATGAGCCCGGAGTAAAAAGAAAACTGTAAAAACGTCTATATGTCTAACATTTTTAGTCAGAGAATTTCTTAGTCCTAGCCGGGATGTGAGTTGCCTTATAGCTGTGACTCTGTAAACCCACGCACGTGGCTATACTATGGAAGGGAGAGGGTGGAATAAGCTTAAATAGCTCTTTAGAACCCTCGCTATGATACAGTAGGTAGAGAACGCCCAGTAAAGTAATATCGCTGCGCACCTGGAGTGGTACATTTACATAATTGGAGGCAGCAGCGTTCATTCCTTAGATGCATGAGCCCTTACGATGAAAAAGTCTGGACTAAATTGATTAAAGTTAAACAAAAAAAGGAACCATTTATATTCATATATATTCTATATTCACGCCATCCATCTTTCCTATGAAAGGAATATAATCTTTACTGTAATAAAATAATATTCAAATTAATTACGCGAATTCTGCCTACCTTGTCCTAATATCCTACGCACGTCACTGATTGGAGGGATAATTAATTCATATTTATTTATTTAGGACTATATTGTTGCTATATTATTATTGGATTCTAAGAGATATCTTTGGTCCTCGTAGATGGACTGTCAAGGAATGGGAATCCATTGACAGTCGCTATATCGGCCACATATACTATGACAGTAGGTCTCCAGCGAACACAGCTTACCAGCGAATAGGTAAACTTTTTTCTAATTTTAGTATACGGGTAGAAGTGATTAAAGTTATTGCAAAATGGCTGAAATAAAACGATCGGCGAAAAATTTTCTGGAATTATTTTGATATCGAATTATACCATAATATATTCCGAAGCGATAATATTTACATAGTTATACTTCCGCTAGCTCCTATTATTTTTTCTACTAGCATAATATTTGTACTGCGTAGTTTGCAACGTACAAAAACATGTATAGTACCTACGAATAATATAGCTTATTATGTTTAAATTTATGGCGACATGACTAGACGAAGTAGAGTAGTCATTAATTAATGAAATAATGTGGGCTTGTACTTTAATTGCTGAATTCAATTTTGTAAACAATATCATTCATCTATATCTATTATGTAGCAAGCAGAGGTTGGGTTGCAGGAAAAATATAATTTATTAGAATTTTACGTAATTTATTTTACAATTTTGACTATTACAATGAAAAATATTTTTTTAAATAGGCATATAAAAAGAAGCTGCGGTTAAATCGTATTTAAGCAATATATCTAATAACATAATTCAAACATTCGCGTTTTGTACTCATTATGACTTTAAAGCGTCTTATCCGCGAATTAAGTTACTTTTGATTATAGCGTGATGATTCCGATTTTCGCCTTTTTAATTAACGCATAAGACCCGTTAAAGAATTTATAAAGAAATATAAGGATAACAACTGCTGTAAAAATCTAATTTTCCATAATAGCTTTACAAAGTGACTACATTACATTTGGCGAAAGTACACTGTAGTTAAAGAAAAACGGCAGTCGTTAAGAGATGATAATCCATTGGCAGTCGCTTCTAAACATAGTCCACAAATTATAAGCACTCCTAAGTCCTAATACGTCTGGATAATTAATCTAGCATAGGTCCCTTGCACCGAATTGAAATATACATGTAATTTTCCATGATAAATAACATAAAACCTATTCTAGTTGCCAATGAAAAAAAAAAACAAAATCCTAGTTATAAAATTAATTTAATATCCTGCAAGAAAAGTGTACCATCATATAAACAATAATTGTGTATAGCATGCTCTCGTATCAATAAATTTGTTTTTTTGTTTTTTGTGGCGTCATTTACAATTTACATTTCCCTAATATAGAGAGTATTTTATGTAGTAAGCATAAAGCGCATAGGAATAAGTAACTAGATAATTTAACATTTACATAAACAAAATTTCAGTTTCCTTGTATTCGTATGTATTTAAAATCTAAAAACTGATAAAAAATAGCACTATGCATCTTCTTATCGTGTATGCTTGTCCGATTCGATAAAATATTTATATATCCACAAATAAATATGATAACATGTATTATTTTTCTTGTATTTCTTGGTATTTTTATTTTCCTACAATATCTTACCATTTCTTCTAATTTGCCGATACTTTTATGAATAATTGTGTTCATGTTTTCAATTCACCTTGCTTATTACTTCATCATCAGCTCACCCAAGTCCACTGCTGGAAATAGGTCTCTCTTAACAAGCTCCATTGACCCTGGCCCTCGGCTCTTCTCATCTAATCCATTCCGACCATCTTCCGCTTGTCGTTGTTTCTCCTTGCTGGAGGGTGCCCCACACTACGTCTGCCGATTCGTGGTCTTCACTCAAGAACCCGCTTGCCCCAACGACTATCGGTTCTTCGGCTATGGCCTGGCCACTGACACTTCACTTTGCTAATACTGAGAGCTATGTCGACATCTTTGGTTCTCTGTCGGATAACATCATTTTGGGAGTCGAAGCTGCTCGCGTCCGTAGGCTTTACCCTAGTTTCCCTACACGTGACTCCTGGGTGGTGCTAAACGAGCAGCAGCGAGGTGGTAGGGCGCCGGTGCCCGTCTGGATCGCGACCACAGTGCATGGGTGTGAAGCCCGTCATAGTGACCAGTTTCGGCTTGTCGCGTTTCGGGATCAGCTTGTGTATATCCAGTAGCTCATATACCTAGAGACCTTCAGTCGTGGTATATGTGGGCCGACATGACGATGTAGACTATCAATGGATTTTCATACTTTGATAGTCGCTTTCGTTTTTGGACTACATTACACTTACCATCAGGTACTCTGTAGTCACTATGTCGAGCCAGTGTAAAAAAAATTTCGATTTTATCCTTCAAAGAGATGCCCAACATAGGGTTATGGAGCGGGTGCTCCATCGCTGAGCGACCTTAAACTGGCGAACAAGCCCAACCGTTAGAGTTCACGTCACGGCTCTTGTTTAGTGATGAAAATGCCCGGGAATTTCCCAAACTGCCCAGCACTTCCGCGAACATTTCGTAAATTCCCGGGAATATTCCCAAGCAAGTTTTGGGGACTTTGAGATAATTCCCGGACATTTTCATCACTAGTCTTGTTATTACTTATCATAATAATAATAATTCGTCACTCTGTCTCCCTTTCGAGGTGAACAGAAATAGAGAAATTATAACTTTTTTTAATAATTACCTACTGTATAGTAGTTTTCCTTGAACGTACTGTTGTATTGATGAAAAAAAATATCTTGATGATGAGTTTTTGTTGGCATGGCTTGTAGTTCATGGCATGATGTCTCGAACGCTTTCAAGGAATGAAAATTCTTATCTGCCTAAGGTATAATCAATCAGTCTGCAACGGTAATATAAGAGATATTTTTTCATGCCATGATAATGATGATGTCCTAGCCGGTTTCGGCTACGGCGACTGTTTCAACACCGATTAAGAAAATCGAGGTCCAGTTTTCGGAAACAGTCAATTGCGCAGGAGATATTTAAGTGCATAGCTGGACGCGCAGCCAGAAAAGCACTCTCTCGTCCGAGCTCCCTCAGGCCCGATGGAAAGGAGAACCAGTACGATCGGGAGGGAGCAGAATGCAGGTTTGGTCGAGTTTTCCTTCTCTGAACACCTGGTTGAATTGCAGTGTTAAAGAGATACCTTAGTCGACTTTTACGACACCTCGGCAAGAAGAGGGGGGTGCTATTCTATTCTGCCGGTAGCCACCACGGCTTAAAATGCTTGGCTTTCATGCCATACAAAAAATACGACCCTTATGAAACTGATTTCATTTGTATAAAAATTTAGAGTACTTTGTAAATTTTTGTTTAAAGTTTACGCTTGACGTAAATTTTAATAATGCCAACCGTAGGTTTCGTCAAAAATAACGAAAGCTTCCTAAGATCGTATTGTAGTATCCCATGTACTTCAGGATTTCTCCACACTTAAAAAAACTCATGTTATACAAGTGTAAAGACTGTCATAGTGACTCGTTTTTAGTGACGTGCGTAGGGTATTTGGGCAAGATAAGCAGATTTTGCGTAAATAATTTGAATATTAAATTATAATATGCGATTATATAATATGTATAAATATCAATGATTAATTATTTCTTTTTAACCGACCACATTACATTTAACTTAAAGCAATTTATTCAAGACTTATTTATTGTCAGGGCATGCAGTGCTTTCATGCATTTATGGAATGAACGCTACTGCTCGTTTTAGGATGTCGCGTTTTGGGATCTGTTTGTGTATATACGTAGAGACCTTCTGTCGTGGTACATGTGAACCGATGTAGCGATGGTAGCTGCCAACGGATTTTTGTCTGTTGGCAGTCGTTACCTTTCTTGTATTACACGTAGGTACTTGCCATCAGGTGAAATGTAGTCACTTTGTCTAGCAAGTATTAAAACACATTCTGTATTGCGGTGTTTCGCTTGTGCAATGCTATCCTCCAATTTATCTGAACGGACTACCTTTGCAGGCAAGCCCATCCTATAAATTCTTACCTGTAAATACCTATAAGGTCATATTGTCATAAAATGTAACTCCTATAGTTCATGATGTCCTCATATTGTTACAATTAGTAAATATTACGTATCGTTAATGTCTATAACAAAACACTGGATCGGGGTATCGAATACGTTTTAGAAAACGTGAAAGGCAAATTATTTGTTTGTTCATAGTAAAAGGGAAGAGATATTTTAAGCGGCAGAATGTTGCGTTGGTCGGCAAAACAAAAATAAATGTAGTAAATACTTAAATTGACTCCCAGCCATTACGCTGTGTATGAAATGAGTCGTTAAACCCACAATAACATTATATAAATCAAGATATTCTTGATTCAAAATATTATTATGTCTGCTGAAAATTCAATTACTTAAATAAGTTCAATTAATAACTACTTCATATTAATGACTGTAACGATATACAAGAAAACAAAGAAAATATTAGTAATTGCAGTATTTAAAGAGACAGTTAGTCTATTCAAATCAACATTCGTTATATTCGAAGGTAAATTTTACTCAGTCTGCCCACCGTAATGTGTCATGCAATGACCGTGCTATGAACGTTTTACGCACGGAAGAAACGATATAACCTTTACTGGCAACTAAAATGTATGAATTGTGTATTATACCCGGTTATATCAGGTTTTGTGACTGTAGCATTATTTCTAAGCCTACGTGCCATCGTGCATCGGATTAATGCCGTCGCATGCTATGCTCGCATCGTATTGACACAAGCAAATGCTCTTCGCATTTTTCTAACACTGGCTCGACATTGTAACTACAGTACACCTGATGGTAAGTACAGTGCATTCCAAAAACGAAAGCGAACATCGGAGGATGATAATTCATTGACAGTCTCCATCGTCATGTCGGTTCGCATATACCACGAGTGATGGTCTCTAGGTATATGAGTTACTGGATATGCATAAGCTGATCCCGAAACGCGACAGGCCAAAGCGAGTCACTATGACGGTCTCTAGACTTGTGCACTGTGGTCGTGACCCAGTTCGGGTAATCGCACAGCTACTAAAAACACGCGACAGGTCTTGGCCTCTGATGGAACAGTCTAGTGGGTATAGTTTACACTTTACATTTATACAGGGTTACAGTTAACTAACGCAAAAGCTCTTGAGAGTGACTTTGGTATAGCAAGACTGACAACTTTTGTTCTACGACTTTTTCTAATTCAATCTTTTTTCCCCATACAAAAAATAAATAAATCAAATTTGCAGTTCTGATCTTCTTAACACTCCGAAAGGCGGCGCGATGCAACTGGGGCAGACGATTTCGTAGTATCAGCTGACTGAACTTTAAACATAGAGTTAACGATTGATAGAAATCCCCACTAAAACTAAAAAAAAATATATCTTAGGATGTGTTAAGTTTTGGCAAAAGTCGTAGAACAAAAGTTGTCAGTCTTGCTATACCAAAATCACCCTTAAGAGGTTTTGCTTTAGTTACCAGTAACGTTTTATACAAGGAATATTTTTTGCCCGATATACCTCTAGCATGACAATGGTATGGTACGAATCAATAAGCAGAATGTTTTATACCATAAAGTTAATATTAGGCTGATACACGTAGAAGCTGCCTTGTAAAAAAATCATAAATTGCCAGTAAAAATCATTCTTTTACTTTTCTGGTTAAATATGAACAAATTGACAATACAATATTCAACAACTATGTTTGCGTGTTCTATAACTAAACGTATGTTGTGTCTTTAAATTTCTAATTATTACGAATATTATCATTAAGTATTGAACAAATTTAAAGTGAATTGTTTTAAAAATGATAACGAGGTTCAGACATGAATTTGCAAAGATTATGACGATATTTGATAAGCCTACTATTTACTTTATAATAATCATGTTCCGTTTTAAATAATACCAAGATTATGTAATCGTACCTATTTATTCTTTTCCACTATAAAATGGATCATAGATACAAATTTCAAAGATCTAAAGGGCATTGATATACTTTCCACGCTTTTCTATATTCACGCTGAACCCCTATTGGGGTAGGCGAGAGAATGGAACACCACTGGTCTCTATGGTTCCCTACATCTACTCTTGCCGATTTTGCATACTTTTGACATTCGCTCCACGAGAATTATCTTCTATAAATCAGTGTAGGTAAGTCTGGGTCGGCCTTGACTTATACTTAAATAATCCTCTCATGGTTTATTCTCTCTACGTGTCCGAACCAACGAAGCATATTTTTGTGTATTTCCATGTTTTTTTAGAAAAATCAGATTGAATATATTAAGGCCATTCAATGTTTGAATATGTCAACGAAAATAAATGTATATTATCTGTCACGTACACGCGACAAACATACAGGCAGATAAAGATTTATCTGTCGAATGAAATAGTTTGTATATTGATGCCATCCGTAAAACCTTGAGCCGCCATAAATGGCTATTTGGAAGTTTTATACTGCTGAGCACATATAATATACCGAGCATTACCTACAGTTACAGAAGTATGAAAATATTAGATATGCGCTGATCTGACATGGGTAAAATGTAATCAAGTTAATGCACAAAGATTACAAAATGTAGTCGTCAAAATATTATAACTTTTATAAACATGCGTGTACCTATATAATATTATGTGTGTATATTTTTGTATATATAATAAAAAAAAAATACTAATCACTCAAAACAAAGTCTGTTACGATTCTTTTTTTTTATACTGGCTCGACATAATGACTACAGAGTATCTGATGGTAAGTACAATGTAGTCCAAAAACGAAAGCGACTATCAAAGGATGAAAATCCATTGATAGTCTACATCGTCATGTCGGCCTGCATATACCACGACGGACGGTCTCTAGGTATATGAGCTACTGGATATACACAAGCTGATCCCGAAACGCCACAAGCCGAAACTCGTCACTATGACGGGCTTTACACCCTTGCGCTGTGGTCGCGATCCAGACGGACACCGACGCCCTACCACCTCGCTGCTGCTCGTTTAGCACCACCCAGAAGTCACGTGTAGGGAAACTAGGGTAAAGCCTACGGACGCGAGCAGCTTCGACTCCCAAAAAAGCTTCTTAGCTTTTCAATTGTATTTTGTTCGTTGTGGTAATCAAACATCGTTAACCGATTGATTCTGCCTTTCACGAATGCTGTACAACTAACATCTGTCATAGAGGGCTCCATAAAATGGACAGAGTATAGTTATATAGTTAGTAAAACCTTTTAATAGAATAATCTTGCTCTAACACGTTTCTGGAGGCACACCTTCGAATCGTAACACCTACGAATTGTTAGGTTTAGTCAAGGCGATCGGGCCTGAGCTGGTCTGGGGGCTTGATTCTTGAATGCAATGAAACTGGTTACTTATCGATGTTTTGTGCACATACCTTAAGACATTACTTCTAAATTGGTTGGTCACTATTATCTTTAGATTCACTCTTGCAAACTTATACGCGTGGAATTGAAAAAAAAAATGATATTTTTTTTCGAAATGACTCGCTTTGACTTTGACCGGGAAAGGTCTTCACAACTAAACCGGGCGGGTGGGCGAACACTGAAAGTGCTCAGCCGGCAATTTATGGGTGGGTGGCAATGCAAGGGCACCCCTGTGGGTACGAACCTCGACTTGGACCGCCAGCCAAAATATACGAAACTTAACGGTGATCTACCAGCGTTTCGGAAGCGACTACCTTGAGAAGAAACGCCGAAAGAAACTCAAGGCTGCGTCGGAGTGACAGAATTTTGGAACCACATACACGTGCTAAAAGTGAAGACAAGAATTTGCTCTTAATTGGAACGGTATCATATTTAAGCGATCTGTTACGCGTTGATAACACATCAATATCCAATTTTTAATTAGATTATTCTGTGTTATACTAGTATCTAGAAATGCCATTTAGCTAAAAAATACGGTTGAATAAAAAAATAAAAATATATTGTTTCATTTTCATCCGTGTGTTATAGACTAGATTAACTTTTTTTGCTGCACGGGCAGCATGAGTCTGGTTCCCCAGGTCCCGGGCAGTAGACTTGAGGGAGTCTGCTGCCCGGATGAGAGGGAGGCGGTGCACGGTGTCCGGCACATCGCCAGGGAGAGAGGTTTTAGAGCGGTGGGCTTTACTCCTTCCCCTCCCTCGAGAGGTAGCCTCAACACGGCTTCTTGTTCCCTGGGCGTTTGGATGAATTTGACTTCCCAGGCCCAGGTGGAGCAATCAGAGGGACACTGCCCTCACAGCATCCCTGATGGCCCTATGCCGGATTTTCCCCTGGAATACTAAAAAACAATGGTTCCCCAAGTCCGGGTAAGGTGATTGGAAGGACACCCCATGGGTTTTTAATCAGTAGGAGTCTGATACACCGGGGTCACTGATATCACAGCGGCCCTGATGTTCCTATATAAGATTTTGCCCCGGAACACCAAAAAAGAACTCGATTACTTTCATTATTATTCTTAATTCTATAATAAAGATGAGTACAAAGTTTAACTCTTTGCACTCGAGACCATTCTCGCGCGCATATCATATGGTGAACGAGAGTCACCTCTTGAGTGCAAAGGGATAATAAATGATACCTCAACAAAACAAAATAAACTCTATATACCTCTATATAACCTTCAAGGGACTGTGCATATTTTGACGTTATAGAGAGTTGTCGTTAAATGGAGAGACGAAAAATCTGTATTAGAAAAAGTTTATTTCAGTCTAATGTTAGTAAATACATAAAAAACAATTCTTATTTGATCGCTATTGAATATAATCTGTTATTTTTGTCTGACGTCTTTTGCTGCACCAGTAATTTTGTTGTATTTTTTAAATTACTTTATTCATATCTTGCGATATTGAAGCATCCTGGTGATGTTCGGTATGTGTAATGCCGACAGTCGAGTTTATTACGGGCTACGATAATAAAACGACAAAAGAACGTACACAGCTGCGCAGTTTTTACTAATTTTGGCAACTTCAAAAGTATTTATATTATTCAATTGCTGTCGTTATTGAGAGTGAGTGTAATGCTATATAAGGGGTGTCTCAGAATGTTTTTCGTTTTTGAATTGACCAATACGCGGCGATCGCTGGTAGCAGGGGGAGGGGAGTGGTCTCAAACGCTTGGCCGGCTTGTTAAGTTTAGTAGCCATGAATCGTTTCACGGGACCGCAGCGCGCGTTTTGCGTGCGAGCGTTTTATAAAAACAACGATTCCTACACTATTGTTCGTCGTCTCTACAGGACACATTTTAATTTAACAAGCTTAAAACATGTGCCAAGTGCCAATTTAATTAAACATTGGGTGTGCAAGTTTGAAGAGACTGGGAATACAATGCCGGACAAATCATCTGGGCGCAAAAGGACATCAAGGGCGAGCACGAACGTCGACCGCGTTCGCCAGTCTGTTATGGACGACCCACGACAGTCGTTGAGATTGCGCGCAGCTTCTCTGAATTTGAACAAATCTACGGTTTATCGCATTATTTCGAAAGATTTGCATTTTCACCCATATAAAATTGTTATTGTTCAAGAAATGAAGCCTGATGATCCTGATAAACGAGTCGAATTCTGCAGGACAATGAAAAACCGTTTTAGGAGTTTCAATAACATCTGGTTCTCCGACGAATCGAATTTTCACATCAACGGTCACGTGAATAAACAAAATTGCAGATACTGGGCTACCGAGAATCCGCTAGAACTGCATCAGAAGCCCTTGTACTCACCAAAAGTGGTTGTTTGGGCTGCCATATCAAGTCAAGGAATTATCGGTCCTTAATTTTTTGAGGATAACCGAGGTCGAACTCAGACCGTTAAAACTGATCGATATTGCCATATGATCCGGACTTTTTTGGCTACAGAAATGCAAAACCAGTCTGGCTACAACCGCAACACCTTTTTCCAGCAAGCTGGGGCCACTTCTCATGTAACAAATGACTCATTAGCTGCTCTTCACGATTTATTCCCCGGAAGAGTGATAAGCCGCCGAGGAGACATAAACTGGCCACCGAGGAGTCCTGATTTAACGCCTGCTGATTTTTTCTTATGGGGCTACCTAAAAAGTAAAGTTTACAATCCATTGCCACCAAACCTGAACGTTTTGAAGCAAAGAATCACTGAAGAAATCAACGCTATTCCAAGAGCAATGCTCCAGCGAGTGATTGAAAATTTTAGCTCCAGGCTAAATGAGTGTGAACAAGTAAATGGTGAACATTTGCAAACGGTTGTTTTTCATAAATAAACTTCACGATCTGCTCTTTAATTTAACAATAAATAAAACAAGTTTTAATGGATAATGTTGTTTTTTATTTAACATCAAAAAATGAAAAACATTCTGAGACACCCTTTAGAGTGTATCATTGTATGGGAAACAAGATAAACCAACCAAAGCCGAGTGATATCGACGCTTTAGGGAGTTTGTCGTTAAAACGAGTGACGTTATATGGACTGTACACTTTATTATATCTTGTTACTAGCTGATCCGGCAAACGTTGTTTTCCTATATAAGCTATTGTAATATTTTCTAAGATGTTCAATAAAAATTAAGCGATGTCAAAGACAATTTTGTTCACAATTAAATACTCTTAATCAACAACACATTTATTTGGATAAAGATTAATATTATTACGTTGATACAACTCTTAACAAATAATGCATTAATTTCGATTAAATATGTTTACCATAAAAACGGTTCTAGTGACTTAATCTTAAAAGATAGACATATACTGTCGCGCACATTTTTTTAGATCATTTCAAGAGGAATAATTCTTTCTTACATATATTTTTGGTATCTTGAACCGTTTTTGCAGCGCACGCAATGGAAGCCCTCAAGGATGAATAAATGTCCCCGTTTTTTTTTCACATTTTCCATTATTTCTTCGCTCCTAATAATTGCATCGTGATGTTATATAGCCTAAAGCCTTCCTCGATAAATGGTCTATTCAACTCAAAAAGAATTTTTCAATTCGAACCAGTAGTTCCTGAGATTAGCGCGTTCAAACAAACAAACAAACAAACAAACAAACAAACTCTTCAGCTTTATAATATTAGTATAGATTATTTGGTTACCTATTTGACTATCCAATGTGGTCTATTCAAACTGGAAAATAGCGGTTCTTATTTGCCATGTTTCTCATATAATATTGATAAAAATAGGTAATTTTGCCTTGAACTTTACTATGATTAACTTGATAATGAAATCGTTCATTTTTATAGATACTGATTATAATATTCAGATGCTAGATGAATATCAATTGTGTAAGGAGTTTTATTTTTGAGGTGGCAGGGCGTTTGGTCGAACTGGGCAACAGTACATATGTGTAAAGACTAGGGATGTAACGGAGGCAGTTTTATCGGAACCGAAGTCGGAGTCGGAGTTTTTAAATTTGATTTATCGGAGTCGGATTCGGAGTCGGAATCGGAGTCGGAAGCAATGTCAGTCACAAGTGACGGCAGAATAAAATAGTTTTATTAAGGGACAAATAAAAACATTATTCAGTGAACCTTTTTAATTAGAAAGTGATAAATTTATAAATACACAGACAATAAAAATTGCTGTTTCTTATTAACATTTTCATAGTACTGTGAGAAAGCAATTACCTGAGCTACTAGTCGCGTAGTCCACGACATTTAAGCGCAAAGTGGATAAAACCACTATTGTATGTCTGCTCACATAGCGTGATAGCGTGAAGATATGTTATTAATTATATCTTAAATTTGATCCCATTTTAATATGGTGCAGGATTGATACATGTCTTCGAAAGTATAAGCCATAACTTTTGAATTGACAACAGCATAATCCATTTCCCTCTACATCTCCCTCGTGTGTAGACAGATGTTGAGAATCGAGACTGTTTCCAAGCGTATATCAGGTTTTTTTTTTGATAGCCCGGGTTGATATTGTTGACGGATAAGTTGAGCGGCACGCTCCCTCAAGCGCATCGCCGGCGTATATCAAGTTGGGTTAACACAACCCAACCCAACACAACAAAACCTAACTTGGGCAAATAAAAGCTGTTGTCACAAAGTGTTGGATATATCAGAAACCGTTATCCTCCAGTGAACATTGTCCAGTGAACAAATTAAATCATGTTTTTGTGTTAATTTCTATTTAACTTAATTTAATGTAAATGTAAAATAAAAAACCTTTTAGTAATAAATTTAAATGTACATTTAGTTTTAAATTTAATAATTTAATCATATTTTTTTAATCTAAATTTTAAAAAATGTCTTCTACAAATTAAGTAACACTGATTGTTTGATTAATTGATATTATGTTTCAACAACATATAAAGTAAAATCAAATGAATTGACTGCAACAGTGGTGGTAACCTCCGATGAATACCTCCGATTAAAAAGTTTCGGAACCGAAGGTGTAATAACGATCGGAAGTTCCGACTTATCGGAATCGGAGTCGAAGCTCCGTAACATCCCTGGTAAAGACCGTCATAGTCATTCGTTTCAGCTGTGATTTTTGGATCAGTTTGCATCAGCATATCCAGTTGATTATACAACTACAGACCTTCGGCCGTAGTATATGTAGGCCGGCATAGTGATGGCGACTGTCAACGGATTTTCATCTCTTGGCGGTGGTAGCCGTCCGCAGACTACACTGCGCTTTCAAGTAGGTGTAATATAATCATTTGATTGAGCCAGTTTAAAAAATAAAATAAAACTTATTTCAAATATTATTAAAATTAATATTGTCATTTCATACATCATATAATATCAAACAAATCGATATGTAGTGCAAAGTCATATAGATAGTTCATATAGTGAAGAGATAAAAAATTTACAATTTCCAAAACGTAATATATTTTAATTTATATAAGTATTGTTTTCTGTTGCTTAAACCCATGTAAAGAAAAGTACTTAAAACCCTTTCAAAATATTAGGTCCTTACATATGAAATTGGCGTTTTGTATGGGAGGAACAAAAAGTCGAATATTTTTTAATATAATATCTTAGATTATATATAATATATTTAATTAATCAAAGTATGAACCATTATTTTCTATGTACTTTTGCCATCTCATAGGTAGTTCATTGATCCCTTTACTAAAAAAACCAGTCGGACGGGAATCAATAAAATCTTTGAAGGCGATTTGGACTGCCCCATCGGAGTTGATTTTTTTCCCTTGCAAGAAGTTATCCAAATTTCGAAAAAAATTGTAATCTGTTGGAGCAAGGTCCGGGGAGTACGGAGGATGTCTTAGACTTTCCAATTGAAGCTCTTCTAATTTAGTAGCCGTCTGTTGCGCAGTGTGTGGTCTAGCGTTGTCGTGAAGCAGCAGTGGCGTGGAGCGATTGACCAGCCTAGGTTGTTTAGCCGCTAGCTTTTCCATCATGGTTTGCAATTGCTGACAATAGACATCAGCCGTAATAGTCTGGCCAGATTTGAGAAAACTGTAATGAACAATACCGGCACTAGTCCACCAAACGCTTACAAGTAACTTTTTTGGGGTTAATTTTCGCTTGGGGCAGGATTTGGCTGGCTGGCCAGGATCCAACCATTGCGCTGAGCGCTTCCGATTATCGTAAAGAACCCATTTTTCATCACAGGTAATGATTCGGTTTAAAATACCTTCATTATTGTGCCGGTTTAGTAATGTAACGCAGCAGTCGACGCGCGTTTGCCGGTTTGCTTCAGTCAATTCGTGAGGTACCCACCTTTCAAGCTTTTTAATCTTCCCAATTTGCTTCAAGTGAATTAAAACAGTTTTATCACTAACATCGCAGCCTGCAGCTAACTCGGACGTGGTTTGCGATGGATCCGCTTCCACAATAGCCTTCAACTCTTCATTATCAACTTGAGGCTCAGGCCGTCCACGGGGCTTGTTCTGCAGGTCGAAATTTCCAGAACGAAAACGTTGGAACCAAAAACGAACTGTGTTTTCTTTTGCAACACGACCGCCATACACATCATTCACCCTTCGAGTTGTTTCCGCAGCACTAGTGCCACGGCGGAACTCGTACTCGTAAATAATGCGATATTTTAAGTTTGCCATTTCGTAAAATGAGTGACGCAAACAGAAAAAAACAGAAGAAAAAAACAAACGAATGACGATCATCGAAGCACAAATACATGAGTCTATTGCTGTACAAATTTGAATTTGGAATTCCTTACCAAAGAGGAGAAATTTGTGATTAAAGTGGCCAGTACGAAAAACGCCAATTTCATATGTAAGGACCTAATATAAACAAGATGTAATCATTATTGGCACTTTAGCGGGTCCTATGCGTTAATTAACTTATTTTTATTTGTGGCTCGACGTTTCGACCTGTTTACACCGGTCAAAATGTAATCAATGTTATCAGTTTGTATTTACATTAGGTACAATTCATTTTGTAATGCAGTCTAGACGCATTAATACTGCTGAAGGTTAATAATTGCGACCTTTGCGATAATATTTAGAAACTAGGTAATCATTATAAAGTAAAGAGACTGTAACATTATTTATAAGGTTCGAACTCTAAGTATCTCTGAACTTTCTCAACCCCGAGAATAAGGCTGAGATTTATTGGCTCAATGTTGATTTTGCTTAGACTTTGTTAAGGAAATAGGCTCCTCTTTGGCAAAAAATCGAAAGTATAATAGTAAATTTAACATAGCCTAAAGTATTAACAGAGCCAAGATCAAGTTCAGAAAATATATTTTTATAATTATTAATGTGTGAGTAAAGTTTAAGCAAAGGCTAAGTAGCATCTATAAATCACAAACTGAGTTTGACGATTTATTCAAATAGTTTACTTTAGAAATGAGATTGTAAAGTGGGAAGGGGTTGATAGGGGAGGGGATATGGAGCGTGAGTAGGAACAGAGAAGTAGGATGAACTAAAAGTTAACACGACATTAATTGACATTGTTAGGCGGTACGAAGTTGTCGATTCAGTAAATCTAACCAAAACGAATCCCTAATCTATTTATAATAAATCTAAAAATAAAAACTGGTTAACAGGCACTCAACTAATCGATTACTGCTTGCATAAATTAGATAATAATACTAGTTGGAGTGATCTGACGTTACTCAGTTAAAAATAAAGCCACTTGGGGTCTGATTTTTCAAAAATATTGAAACACATTATTTAGATTCTAGCCAAAAATATAAATACCAGTTTTCATAGTGCTTACTTCAAAATTGACGGATTTTCAAAAAACCCCTATTGCATCCCCTTAGGTGTGGAACATAGATAAACCCTCCCTTAGTGGATGCCTACATCATACAAAGAATCGAATGTCCATATATGAAACTAGCTTCAGTGGTTTAAGCTGTACGAAGATATTCATTCGGATAAAAGATTTTATAGCTAGGTATATAAAGATCACAAAAATACTATAAATACTTTTAAAGTTATAGAGAAAAACCTTTTGCAATTGTAGCTAGTGACGTTCATTCAGTACATGATCTATATGTGTACTTTATGCTTCCCAAATAATCCTGCAGACATGATAATGATAAGCTTACTTTCTTGTTTTTTAACGTAAATTAATCCAAGAAATAGAAGCTTGCAAAAATTCACATTTATGTATAGCATTTGATTGTCGTTCTATTCTTTATTCTCACTTACATGCATAGATGCGCAAATTGTAATCAGATTAATAAAAATAATTAACGATTACATTTCACGTTTTTTACCATTAATATGACTGCATTTTGCTCATTTATGTTTTAAACACTACAAAATCCCAGACTGTATACACATTTATCATTTCTTAGGGCGGCTTGCACTATCGAATTAATCTAGTTTAAGCTTGTATAAAACGCTTATTAATTGAATTGGTTTGATTCCATCTTAATGATGATTTCAGTTTAAAAGTTGTTATAACTAGATTTTGATTTAGTGCAAGACAATAAGTACAGATCAGCGCTAAATAGCATTTTATATAACTCTAAACTAGATTTAATTTGTTAGTGCAAGCCGCCCTTAATGTTTCAAATGGATTTCATCATGATTACGGAGCTAGAAAAATAAAATTACGACTACATTTTGTAATTGTTCATCATTAATCAGATTACATTTTGCTCATCTCTGCTTACATGCACTTTAATGTCTCAAACTCATAAATAGTGTACATACCTACAATCATTTTATAAGTTACCAACGATAAAGTTTGCTTCAAAAAAATTATCGACGTAGATTGCCTGTTTCTCTCTACTTTTTACCGACGGTCAATAGATTCTGATTGGTTTATTGCCGCGTAAGATATTCAATGAAAAGGAATAGCTATTTTCATTTCTACTTTCGACTTTACAAGGCTAAGCTATGCAACCTCTATTGTATATTTATGTATAGATAGATAATAGTTACGACCTCAACAGTGCCCTGCTGATCACCTCCTTAATTTGCACTCGGCGTTCTCGCTAAGAGACAACCGGCTTCAAAACATATCAAGAATATAAATTAGCCGCCATAATACTGTTCCCTCCGAACTACGCATATAGCCGTCGTAACATGTGTGAGTGATAACAACTTGTATGTGTTTGTGGTCAATGATTAAGAATAACATCATATCTGCAGATGTGTTGACTTCAGTCGGCCACGTGTTCGGTTACATAACTTTAATTTTGAGCTATACACAATAACGTAAAGATAATAAAATATTACATATTCTTCGTTGCGCTTTCGTTTTTATGCTGCCCTGAGAAATTGACTACAGCGCCCCCGATGAAAAATACTTTTTGGCATGTAACATAACCTACAGCACAGGAGTATAGGATGATACTGTCAAGTACAAGTGTATCATAGCTTAAGAACAGCAATGACTACCAAGGGACGAGATCTCTTCAAAAGACGTCATCATCATGCCGATTGTCATCTATCACGATTGAATGCTTTCAAGTATATAAATAACTGGACGTGTTTATCCAGCAACGCATAAGGTCGAAGCGAGTCACTATGAGGGTCTTTGCACGTGTGTGTTGTGGTCACAACTTAGTTCAGTCAACCGCTATAGTACCTTTTATCGTCTTACGATGTTCCTTTTTGTAGTCGGTGTGTCGGTTTGAAGTGGTCCTATTGATAAAGTTTTGTAACTCTATAAATTCAAAGTTATTATACGTGCAACGAAGCGTGTTTTACTCGAAAATTCTCTGAGATACTGAATTAGATGTGATCAGAGAAAAAACTAAAGTTATCAATACAGCTGAGAGGATTAGCAGGCTGATGTATCAGAGAAGGCTAGACGTCGCCGGGTGCCGAGGAAGAAGGTTGAGCCTTGCCCTTGATACTCGGTAGGCGGGAGAAGGAATACCTCGGGGGGTTTTAGTTGATGCAAGTCCAACACACCAAGGGGCGGCTCTCACTACCCCCTGAAGGTCCATTAGGGATTTCCCCGGGTTACCAAAAAAAAGCTGGTCATATACCGAAGAACCGATATCCGTTAGTATAGATGTATTTTTTAGTAGACGTAACGGCTTTGCAAGCGTAGAATGAAACTCTCTCTGGCTAGGAGGAGTGAAATCTTACGCAAGGAGTACTGGCAACAATGGATAAAAAGATTCGAAGATGGAGCTCAGTGGTGAACCTTAAAATAAGTCTATTTCAAGCAGTTGATAGATATAGATTGATTAAGCATCTAATTTGACTTAAAATGTTGTATTTCATTATTAATAACATCGACGAAGCCGTGTAAAGAATTCCTAGGCACTTAATATTATAATTTAACCAAAATATCAGTTATAGTTGTCGCCTCTACATTTGTTGATAATCTATGCATGTTTTGTAGTCGTTCTGTTCATGTTTCAAATATTTACATACAGGCTGCATGTATGTGTGCGTGCGGATCGCACGAGTATTTATTTTAGGAACCGGCCTACAGCCCGCTCAGTCGTTTTCTTTCTTAACACCTGCTAACAGTGTCCTGTGTGGTGCTATTTTAGAACTAACTTCAAAAATGTCAGCATCTCCGATTGCACGGCAAGTGACGCACAGCCAAGCGATCCCTTCTCGGAGGGTGCTTATAACAGATCCATCACAAATGCCAGATGTATACTCCAGCACACCAGGTGGCACAGTTTACTCGACAACTCCTGGAGGTAACTGAACTTCAATCAGGTCAATTAATCGAAGCTTGGCGCGGTACAGTCGGCCTTGACATATTCTTGTATCTTGGATCACACGATAAACACTATCGACATAATATCGTACGGTTATGTAATATGTTTATGACTGGTTGATATGTAAATGTAAATAATATTCGAACTACAACGCAATTTGATTTTTCTATAGTTGCTGTGAATAGTTAAAATGTTTAAATCATTCGTTTATAGCATATTAATATTTATGTAACCTACAATCACCACAGTCTGAGAGTAATTTAAAGATGTGATTAATAAGTTTGATATTATGTTACAAGTGTTCAGAATCTTCATTAAAGATATACCACAGTACATGAATAAATACGTATACAGGGTGATTTTATACACGAGGGAGATATTTCAGAATACAATAATTTGTGCCTTCTTATAACCAATAAAAATATAAATAACAATAATCCCTAACATCATAAAGAACCATTGACGAACAAATGAGAATTGATTAGTAAAAATTTGGACACAGCAGCGCGTGTGGTGCACGATTAAATGGCATGTAGATAAAATTCTTTTTCCGTAATTTTAAGTAAACAGGTAATTGACTCGTTACTCTTTCGTACTTTATCTTGACTTAGGAGAAACAAAATACCTACTTAATAATTAATTGTTATTTATCATATAATGTGTGTAATTGCCCCTTAATATGGCGACTATAAATTACTTTGTTTTAATGGAAATATTATGATATCACTATTCCTATATATTTGGTATTAGAATCGAATGCTAAATATCCTCCTTGAATATTTCCCTCTTCTATAAAATCAGCCTGAGTACATTATCGTAGATAAAAAAAATAGACCAATCTGAGTAAATAGTAACACTACGATTTATTTAAATACAATAATTGTATTTTTGTATTGAAAACTATATCTTGGGGTTGCGATTGTCGGAACTGGGTTGTGACCACAGTACACTAGTGCAAGTACAGCCATAGTGCCGCAGCAGCATGCAGCGTTTCGGGATCAGCTTGTATATATCCAGTTGTTCATACCTAGACATTTTGTCGTGGCATATGTCGGCCGGCATCGAGACAGCGACAAGCAATTCCTCTCTTAATAGTCGCTTGATAGCTTCCATTAGAAGCATTATAGTCACTTTGTCGAACCATTATAAAAAAACCTTAAATTTAAAATATTCTCGCCAATCGAAATTAATATGAGTGTAACAGATAATGGAAAATTATAGTAAACACAGTCCCACTAAATATTTTTTTAGTCTCTTTTGTTATATAAACAATATAGAGCCAATATATAGGCGCTTGACTATAATTAAAGTTTGTAACATAAATCTTTATTAACATTAATTCCACATTTACACACTCAAAACCAATAAATGACACCTAGTCCATAATAAACACCCATGTGGGCCATAGGAATCTAAACCACGATCTGTAGGATGGTCCAACCCCTCAGCCATTTTTCCAAAGTAAATATTATATGATTAAATTAGATTATATATTACTAAAATGATTATTCGTTAATCAATAGTTATTTTATATATTAATAATAATGTGTCGTCACACTATATTTCTTTCGCGTTGATCGTGCCCAACGTGACCAGCTGTAGCGCAGCTTATCGCCGTGCTCAGAGCAGTTAGACATAACTTTTTATTACATGCTTTGTGAGTTTTTTCACCAATGTTTTCTTTTAAAATTATTTTTATAAAAAGAGATAGAAAAATAATTGTTTAGGTTACTTCCTGATCTATTTGTTCTGCTCATTAAATTCATTCATTTCAATTGTTGCATTATTCCGACTTCGTACCATGCCATCCCAGTATTTGTAAAAATTACCGTGATGTTGGCATTTTTTATTCCGATACATATCTTCCCAATAATCTATATATTGTTCAAATTCATTTTTAACATTTTGAAGTTACATTACGTTTAAATTCTCTCTGTTTGTTTGTACATAACGCGGAGTTCTAAAAAAACAATGAAGTACTATTTTTACTAATTATTTATTTATTTATTTAATTATGGGCTATCAACAGATCCATTGCATGTTACATTAATAATAAAATCGCATGCACAGCTAAATGTCGACAATTGATACTAATAAAAGATAGCCACAGCATGGCTCAAAAGCATTGACTTACAGTATCAAATTTACAAAAATTAAAATCAAAATATTAAAAAGAAAAAAAATCCTAGACAATAATTCCTACAATTAAAAGTTAACACAATACCAAGAACAATGCCAAATCTACCTATATAAACTAAATTCTTTTAAAGATTAAGTCCCTTATATATTTTCACCAATAAAAAGAAATAAAAAACACATAAAATTTAAAAATGATTGGAATAAATAAATGTTTTGCACATACTGTCATAAGTTCCATAGTATATTTATAATAATGAGTCATAACATTTTTCATTGTACTTTACTGTATATTGTTTATATTTCACTATGTTTTTAATAAATAGAATGTTAAAAACACCTGTACAGACAATTTCGTCGACATTATTTCGTGAACAATGGTTGCCGATTTATTAATTAATGACTTAACTCTTAAATTAATCGGTTTGAGGAAATGTTTTTTTACTTGACAATATTCTTAATTAATGGTAGTCTAAATTTTATAAATATCGTGTTAAGGCAATGATTTTCTCTGTAGAGAAAGTAATCAGACTTAATAACCTCTCGTCCGTGGAATCCCATTACAGAAACCTGAACCTGATTTTCCTTAAATCTATTTAAAATTTTGTATAACTCCAATTAGTTTTATCAATATATTTAATTTATGTAATTTCTTTCACCACACTTGACTTTGGATTGCATTGTAACTGCTCTGTGAGAAATAATGAGTTTCCTAATAAAATAAGGACTTTTTACCGCGTCCTGTGATGGGACGTGTCACTGATGAAAGAATAAAGGATATCACTCATTAAATTGGTAAAATTTTAGTAGAAAAATATCCATACGAAAGTCATTTAAATTTTATTTCTTTACGCGATGAGGAAAATAAAGGGATTTTAAACAAAGAAGATATTCCAATGTCAACTTATACAAATTACTTCCTTATTGTTAATAGGTAAAGAAATTAAACAGTTCTTCGTAAAGAAATGGCTCTTCTTTGTTTTCTTCAAATGAAATAGACCAGGGGTCTACAACTTTTTGAGTCGGAAGAGTCGAAAATTACAAATTACAAAATTCAAAATTTTTTAAAGAGCCACATAAATTGTTCTTGCCAACAATAAAATAATATTTGCATTAATAAACTTTTTTGATAAAAAAAAAAACCTGTTATAGACAACTTCAGTTGCAAACCTAAATTTTTTAATCTTTTGAATTGCGAAATTATTTTCGCTATAAAATAATAAACTGATCAACATAATGAGACTGTAAACTTAATTACTACCTAATTATATTTATTTTAAGCTTTGCCTTATTTAATATCATTAAGTAAATACAATAAGTTCTTTGTCTTTGAAAGTCTTAAATGAAATTGAAAAAGCATATCAATTTCTGCGAAGGCACAATTAATACAGTAATAATGCCAGTACTGCTAACCTTAGAAAATAAATTCCCCTAAAACTATTGAATGTCTACATTGTAAATGACCCCTAAAATATTGTATACATACCGGACAAAGCTCATGTTTTTATAAACTAATTCGTAAATCGTATAATAAAGTGCCTATACAATTAGTATTTTCATTAAAAAACTCATATATATATATATATATATATATATATATATATATATATATATGAGTAAACACAGTAAACACAGAGGTTTAAAAAAAATCGTAATTGATATAATCTAGCATAATACGTATGAAATCGTGCGATTTCAACTAATTAAGTATTAAAATAAAGTAATTTAGAAAAAAGCACCTAAAAATCTCTACATCCAGTGACGTGTATCCTATACAAGCATAAACCAATTATATTTGGACATTTAATAAATATATTGGCATATAATCTGATAAATACCAGAATAAGAATGTCAGAATCTAAAGGGAACCAAATTTTGAATCCAAGTTCCAAGTATACCACAAATGCTTTTTATACTGTGTACATATTAAAACTTTCCAAACGCACAGGTAAAATCCCCAAGCCTGGTATCATTGATACGAATTAGAAAGACACCGCGCCCTAAGTTCAGCAACCTCGCATGAAACCGGCTAAACTCAGTTCCACACGATTACCGGCAGCTCCCCGCAACCTCGGACAACTTATAATAGCGCTTGTTTCAAACATTGCGCTTATATCCAGACGTGGCAATGACCTTTTTGTGAAGGGTTCGGTATTGCTCTGCATAAAGGGCAGATTAGGTAGGCCGATGTATCAATTCACAAGACAATGCTTTTATAGGTTTTATTTGAAAGTAACTTTACTATTTATAATTTGTTATATCTCAACAATTCCTTTGCATTCAATCTTAGGTCTGTGTTTGCGCCAAATGGTCGCGAACGACCTACGCGGCCTCTAAGTTTTATATTTTGAAAATAAAAGGAAGATTGTTCGCTGTCATTCGTAGAGAAAAGTAGCGATGTCAAAAAATAATATATGTAAAAAATATACATCACTAAAGGCAATAAAAATGTTTATTTAGTAAACCCTAGTTACAAATCCAAAAGGGAAGGCGCTAAGCTACTCTATAGTCAATTGGCCTTCCCAGTCTGTACTTGTAATTTCTAAGGACCGTATGTGCGGTTGCTTAGCTATGATATTGCTTTTCAGCGGCGAGCATATCAATTGTACTCCAGGCATGCAAATTTTCTGTTAGGAGCTCGTTACTACAAAATACTTTTATTTTTAGATAAACGATTTTATTACGATCACAAAATTTTGGTATTCTATGTAAGTACATGGAAAATTATATTTTAATAATAAATTAAACGCAATCCACTAAATATAATTATTTAACTTGTTGCTTATTTTAAACAAGCACGTAATGCAATAATATTTACACATAATAAGTATTCTATAGGAATAAATACACATTTTTTCATATATTGAAAACATTTTATTTCTTATAAAATTTACACATTGGAATACATAAAATGACACACGTAATGTACGGCAAATGCTTTTATGCATATATGGGAAGAGCGCTACTGATGCTTTTACGATTTTATAAAACATGTGGATTTCTTCGTTATGTTTTCCTTCTTTGGTGAGTATATGATACTCAGCATATTAGTATAAATGCAAAGTGAACGCAAAGATCTCGTGGATCTTTGCTCAACCCGAAATAGATACAGTGTGGTGATACATACTTGTTTAAGGGTTTGCTAATTAGATATTATTTTGCTATATGCAACGGAATTTTCCATAATCTTTTATATCGAAGTGTGTGTTGCCGGAACTGTTGAAAAAAATTGCTAGGTATATGCAACAATGCTCATTTTGCCTTACTAATGTAAAATATGTTTTGATCACGCACACTAATAGAATAGATAACTATATAATATAACACACAAAGCGACTTTGCTAGCTCTATCAGCTTTATATAGATTACATTATACCTACAAAAAACGCTGCCTCTGTGTGTATTAGAATTACTTACGTAATATGGTAATAATTCCATATGGGGATATGGGTCCTTGAAAGTTTTTATCGTATTTGTATTGTACCTATGATTCTACGTTTTAGAACTGTACAACAGTGTTTTATTAAGTCATATAAGTAATTCGTCGTGGTTTATGATTTTCCGTCAACACATTTATGTATAGGAAACGTTAGTAAATTCTTTTGTCTCCCTCTAATTAGTAAACATGTGTGATAAATTATTTTCATTGTTCTAGCATTAGATATACATATGTAAATTATCTCTTTATTTTCTATAGAAATATAAGTAATTGTATTTAAAGTTGCTTTACTATATTTTAAAAATAACACATTTCGGCTATTAAAGACAAACTAGCAAATGTAATTTTGAGTAGTTTAGTCTAAATGATATGTCGGCCTTTGTTGAACGCTTAAACTATAGACTGTGGCTCCCTCTAGTTATAAAGGTATAACACTAATTATTTAATGCAAATTGTTTACAATTATTTACTTAAAATTGACTTCTCATTGATTTAATACCTAAAATTGATTGAGGCTAAGTCTGGAATGTAAAATACAATATATTTTGTCGATTTATAATAACGTTTAACCTATATACTGAATATATGCTAGTTTATGGTTATTACTCAAATATTAAGTTATCCCAATACTTTTATCATAAATTGAGGTTTATGTAATTATACAATAAAATATCCAAATCTTAGTATTTGTAAGACTGATTTTCGAATATAATTTACATTTTTGAAAATGTAGTTATATAGAAACCATAAAGGACAATCTATTCCAACCTACCAAATAAAACAAGATTATAGAATATACATTTCCCAAATGATCCGGTAGGGGCGCTGGCCATAATATTCTATAAAATTTAACATTTAAAAACGTTAATTAAAAAGGAAATCTCACTCTTTAGCATAAGTTAACATATAGTATACGTTTACGGAATTTTAATATTCTTGTTTCTTCTTCCAGGAACCAGAATTGTGTACGAAAGGTCGTTCATGATGTCATTACGTCAATCTCCGATCTCACAAACACCACCGAAATGCGCTTTACCGGCCGCCATGTTGAAAAATCCCGGTTCAGTGCCGCATTTACAGACGACTCCGGCTCAGAAACCTCGTTCCAACTCGATATCATTTGATGAGTCGCAAGAAACCTTTAGCATGGATCTCTAACTTATTTAGGTTAAGTTCAAGTCATTAATATTAAAATTAAGAGCTTGTATATATCTGAAACATTTTTAAAGCTACGTTCCTTGTACAAACCATTTATTGTTTATTCGCAAAATGTGTTGTTTACTCTAATCTAAATTTGATAGAATGTGTATTTGAGAAACAAATTATTTTTTTAGAAAATTCACAAGTCGTAGTATACAATTTATTGTTGAAAATCTTTAATTTGTTACAATTTTAATTGACAGATATGTGTATACAATATATGTATGAATTTTGAATATAATTTATTGTTAAGTTTCTTGACTTAATAAAAAAACATTTTTACGATAAACAACATAATTTTATAGTGTCTGTTGATTACAGTTTTCTATATATGATGTAATATGAATTTTATTATGGTTTTATTAACAGTTCCGTTAAAAATATGAGTCAAGATAATTTGATCTCTTATAGGATATTGTACATTAATCGAAGGTGTATACAAGTTTTAATTTTTATTATTTAAAGTTATTATTAAGTTTTAATAGTTGTGACTGAACATTGTAGTTGCGTTCAAAACGCAGTTCTTAGCCGTTCTATATAAAAGTCAATCTCTTAAAGATGAATAAAATAAGATTACGGTGAAATTTATTGTAAATACAAGCAATTATGATAACGCGTTTAACGCACATATTAGGTGCTGTAGTATTTTTTATATTTATAAGCCAAGAGAATTGTATGAAAGGTTTATCCTTGTTGGCCCGTATAAAATTAGAATTGCTAAGATTAAAGTAACGTTATGCAATCTCAAGTAAATTGTTACAGATATTTTGTATTAATAAGGACGGTTTGTATCAAAAATTAAATCTAGTTCTAACTATACAAGTTTAAGGGCGGCTTGCGCTAAAAATTAAATCTAGTTTAGAGGTATATAAAATGCTATTTAGCGCTGATCTAAAGTTATTGTCTTGCACTAAATCAAAATCTAGTTGTAACAACACTTAAACTGACATCATCATTAAGATGGAATCAAACCAATTCAATTAATAAGCGTTTTATACAAGCTTAAACTAGATTAAGTCGTTAGTGCAAGCCGCCCTAAGAGCGGCTTGCACTAATACAAATTAAATCTAGTTTAGAGTTATATAAAATGCTATTTAGCGCTGATCTGTACTTATTGTCTTGCACTAAATCAAAATCTAGTTATAACAACTCTTAAACTGAAATCATCATTAAGAAGGAATCAAACCAATTCAATTAATAAGCGTTTTATACAAGCTTAAACTAGATTAATTCGTTAGTGCAAGCCGCCCTAAATGTTATTTAATCGAAGCACTTTTTTTTTATTCGACCTCAATGATAATTGAAATTTAACAGTTGTTAAAACTGCATAATGTTTCCGTGCAGATGAAAAGTAAAGTTTAACTCTAAATAGCGTTTTGTACAAGTCTAGACTAGATTTAATTTGTATGGGCTAGTCACCGTACGTTTTAAAAAGTCTAAATCGTGATTTTGATTACTAGATACAGTATAATATTTGTTATTGGTTATTGTTGTTATAATTTTGATATTAATTCATTTAATTTCTTTTTGTAAGTGTTTTTAGCGGCGGATATTTTCATTTTTATCTGTGGTGCCATCTACCGGGGTATAGGGTTTTAAATTTTCTTATATGCAAACGTAAAGCTTGACATTTCCAAAAAACGTATATTTTGATTATTATATTTCTATTGAAATTCATCAGATATTTTTTAAGTAAAAAGAAATGGCTTAAACAATAGAGGAGACTCGCATTTTTGATATATTATGTATGCAATTAAAACTTTGTATAATTTTTTACCTTTTAACGTGTGATAAGATCTGGATCTTTTTTAAATATATTGTTGTAGTTAAAATGTTGGAACAATATTATTTAGCTGAATTGTGTCCAAAGTTCACCGAAGTATTTACTGTAAGGATGTCCCATAATTCGCCCGGTTTAGTTATGAAGGTGTTTCCCGAAAAAAAAACAAATGTCCAGCTGACAAAAAAAAGGTACCCGCAGATTAAAATTACCTTAGAATATTTAATACATTGTTTATGCTGAGCATTTAATACTATTTTAACTGTATATATAAAACAAGTATTGTTCATGTAAATGTCTCTCTTCCTTAATTTACGTTATTTCCCAATGTTTTGGATGATCTTTATGAGATGTATGTTTGTAGCGTTTATGTTATAAGTTTTGACTGTCAGTATGAATAAAAAATTATAAAAAATATTGTTTTCTTTCATTTATATATATGGAATCACTTATCCTGTTTGATATATCATTATAGAGCTCAAACTTAAAGCTAGAAACATTAAGTTTGGACATTGAGTTTTTTGTATGATATAGGCACCCACTAAAAGTGGATTATTTACATTTTCATTCATTTACATTGTAAAACAGTCATAAATAGAGAGTAAAACACGAGACAGAAATCAAACGATGCACTCAGTTCGTCAGTCAATTTAATAGAGAAAATAATCATATACTATATTATAAACAATGACACAGACAATACCACAGATAATCAAAACTCAGTTATAATAGATATATTTATGTATCATAAAAAGAAAAATTAAATTATAAATTAATGTGTTCATCATACTCCCAACAAGACCAACAATCGATCAGCCGATCGGTCGTGGTTCGACCGGTTAGCTGATCTCTTTGGTGTCGTGGCCGTTCAGGGTGGAGGCCCTGGGCGACCTTTGTGTAGGTGGTAGAGTATGGTGACGTTCTTTGCCTAGATACAACAAGCAGTGTCGGGGAAAGCAACATCTCCCCCCGAGTTTGTGCCAAGCGGGACCCGCAGTCTTCGCCAATGCGCAGTAGTCACCGTGGGACTTTCAGTCGGTACAAGTCCGCCACAGATCGGTCGTGCAACCCTTCTGTGCGATTGAAATGGTCTTATGAGGATTTTCTTAAAAATATTTACATCGGACAACAAATTATTTATTAATAAAGTCGGATAGTAACAATGACACGCACTATATACCTACTTTTTAAATTCTTTTATTTGCGGTGGTGTAGACTACCTTTTTATTAACACCTTTTTTATATTTTTAATTATACTTTTTATAAATGTCAATATATCAAAAAGGAAATTAAAATTGAATTTGTGACGTTCAATGGTGTGCTTTATAGCTCTTAAGAAAAACTGTTTTAATTTGAATATATTATTTTTATCATCTCAAGTTTTTCCTAATTCTCCTTCTTGTGTTGTGTGAACTCCACCTCTACAGTGGCATTAGGCAGTGGTCAGCCAATGTCATTCTCATAGGGTATTTTTTATATTCTATTTATTTAGGGGACTTTTACGTGTGTACATATGTCAGCCCCATCGTTCCCTAATACAGATATACCTAACATATGACTTATGGTGCCATTGATCTGAACAGGCCAGACGCCTCATCAGATAATAGTTCTGTTAAGATTTTGATAACATCCCAACATCGACATGGGGTTTTTAAATGAAGTGTAAAGAAATTTTTAAGCAGTCCGGCATGATCACGGCTGCTATTGACGAATAGCATCAAGTTTTCCGTTAGTTATTGCTGGTTTTTGGACTACATTGTTTTTTAACCTTTAATGCCAAGCAGACTGATGGAAGGTGGCTACTGTCACCTGTGAACCACTGTAACACAAAGAAGCTTAATTTACTACCTTTTTAAGCCTCATCTTGTAGTCTTAGGAAAAAATTGTACCCAGCAACACATTCCACATTTATAACTGCGCGATAAGAAATTTCTAGAAAATTGTTGCATTGTCACGGGTTTGTGAAGCTTAAGATGCTATGCTTAAATATCAAGAAAAGAGTAGTCACTTTGATGTATAAAGGTCCTCAGCTCGATAACAATCATGAAAATAAATATGCAATCAAAAGGTTAATGAACCCTTTCAGGGTGAGGGCATAAATATGATTATGACGCGCATGCAATTAATGTCCGCAGCGAATTTATTTCCAATCGCAATGCGTTAAGGTCCACATTTGTGTGATATTGGTGCTTGCAGCCCCATTTCACTTTCGCCCCATGTCGACACAAGTCTGGAATTAATCCGTTGTGATATCTGCTCAGGCAGTCGGCTTGTGATGCTAATAGGATTTGAGTGGTTTGCAAATTTGACATTTTTATGGCTGTATTTTGTATTAGCTAGAATATTGTATAACTTTTTTTTTCACTAGCGCGACATGGTACCTGATGGTATGTTCAGTGTAGTCAAAAACGAAAGCGACTATCAAAGGATGAAAATCCATCGACAGTCAACATCGTCATGTCAGCTCACATATACCGCGACTGAAGGTCTCTAGGTATATGAGCTACTGGGTATACACAAGCTGATCCCGAAACGCGACAAGTCGAAACTGGTCACTATTTTTTTCGGCATGTCCTACGTTGGTGGCCTGGGAAAGACCTTCACAACAAAACCGGGCTTGGTGGGCGAACGCAGAGGGCGCTCAGCCAGCGAAATTTATGGGTCGGGCGGCTACGCAAGGGCACCCCTGTGGGTAAGGACCTCGACTTGGGCGTCCGACCAGTTGAAAAACGAACTTAACGGTGATCTACCAGCGTTTCGCAAGCGACTACCTTGAGAAGAAACGCCGAAAGAAACTCAAGGCTGCGTCGGAGTGAAACTGCGTTGTTTAAACAACAGTTGACGGACACTGGTCACTATGACGGGCTTAATTTTATTAGTCGTGGGACATTATAACTTGCTTAGTTTCGTATAGAGCAAAAAGCAATGTATTAATGAAACTTTTTATTAGGAGATTTGGTAAATAGTCCTTTTGTGGTAAAGATCTCTACTTGAAAGCGAATTTCACGCGTACGGTCGTAGGTTCGAATCCTGGTTCGACAATCTGGGTGTTCTCAGATTACGAACGGATTGAGGCACCATATGCTCATCAGTGAAGGAAATCATCATGAGGAAACCCGCATGACATATGATGATGATGTCCTAGCCGGATTCGGCCGCGGCGACTGTTTCAACACAGATTAAGAAAATCGTGGTCCAGTTTTCGGAAACAGTCAATTGCGCAGGAGATATTTAAGTGCACAGCTGGACGCGCAGCCAGAGGAGTACTCTCTCGTCCGAGCTCCCTCGGGCCCGATGGAATGGAGAACCAGTACGATCGGGAGGGAGCGGGATGCAGGTTTGGTCGAGTTTTCCTTCTCTGAACTCCTGGTTGAATTGCGGTGTTAAAGAGATACCTTAGTCGCCTTTTACGACACCGCGGCAAGAAGAGGGGGGTGCTATTCTATTCTGCCGGCAGCCACCACGGCTTGACATATAATAGGCGAGTAGCTGCATGATTAATTACGTTGGGCACGACATATAAGCGCAAAGTGGATACAACCACTAATGCAGTAGCGTTCTTTACATAGATGCATGAAAGCATTGCATGCCCTTACGAGAAATAAGTCCGGAATAAAGTGCCTAAAGTTAAAAAAAATAGGAACCTTTTATATTATTATCTATTCTATATTCACGCTGTCTATCTTTCCTGTGAAAGCAATATAATATTTACTATCATAATATAATATTCAAATTAATTACGCGAATTCTGCCTACGCTGTCCAAAAATCCTATGCACGTCACTGCACTAATGTATCTCTGCTCACCCCGAAAGGAATATAGCGTGACGATATAATGTTATTATCTCTTTCTACAACACTAGCTTTTGCCCGCGGCTTCGCTCGCGTTAAGAAGTATTGTTATTAATTAGGTATAGTTTTTGCGGCTTTACTTTTGTTTAGCGTGTGTAAAATATTAGGGCCTACAAAACTCCTTTGTATACAATATTCTTAACTAATCTGTCATTAGGCGCTAAAACTATCAAGCTATTGGGTGAACTTATTCGTGAGCAAGCAACATAAAACTGTCCCTGAGAGAAGCAAGGTTCTTTCAAGTCAATACCCACAAATTTGAGCGTTTCCCTATGAAACCTGTTTTATTGTCATGGCAAAGTTGACTTCACCTACCTACATGCCAAATTTCAGCCCGATCCGTCCAGTGGTTTGGGCTGTGCGCGTCTGTGTGTGTGTCCAGTGGATGTGAAAATGTAAGAATATTTATACAAACTGTCATCCTCCATTTTATCCCCTTGGGGGTCGAATTTATCAAAATCCTTTCTTAACGGATGCCTACGTCATAGTAGCTTTATGCATGCAAAGTATCAGCCCGATCGGTTTAAAATTGACTAAGTTTCATACAAACTTTCATCCCCCATTTTATCCCCTGGAGGGTAGAATTTATCCCCTTGGGGGTAGAATTGATCAAAATCCTTTCTTAGCAGATGCCTACGTCATAACATCTACCTGCATGTCAAATTGCAGCCCAATCCGCCCAGTGGTTTGGACTGTGCGTTGATAGATCACTATGTCAGTCAGTCAGTCAGTCAGTCACCTTTGAGTTATAAATATTTAGATATTTGGAATATCTAAATATAAGTTTAAAATATAATATATATTAGGTACAAAAATAAAACCTGTAAATTTTGAAATATAAAAACATGAGAACCTACGGGAGCAAGGCCCAAGCCATCGGTAGTTAAGAACTCAGATTAAGGAACTTCCTCTCAATGTGTGCCGTATCAAGTAATACAGTCTTCTTTATTCGGCTTTTGATCGAATAACCAAGCGAGAGCCTCTTAAGATGCCAATCGAGGTTCTTCGCTATCAGCCCATTAGAAGATATATTATTATAAACTAGCCGTGGTGGCTGCCGACAGAATAGAATAGAACCCTCCTCTTCTTGCTGAGGTGTCGTAAAAGGTGACTAAGGTATCTCTTTAACAGCGCAATTCAACAGGTGTTCAGAGAAGGAAAACTCGAACAAAACTTCACCCCGCTCCCTCCCGATCGTACTGGTTCTCCATTCCGTCGGGCCCGAGGGAGCTCGGACAAGAGAGTGCTTTTCTGGCAGCGCGTCCAGTTATGCACTTAAATATCTCCTGCGCAATTGGCTGTTTCCGAAAACTGGACCTCGATTTTCTTAATCGGTGTTGAAACAGTCGCCGCGGCCGAATCCGGCTAGGACATCATCATTATAATCTATACTTAATTTTCAGCCGAAGGTAAATCGAACTGAATTTATTTCTTTGATCTGAAGCGCCAATGTTTTTCGATAAATTTTATAAATATTACATGAATTATTTAGCAAGTCCTCACTACATTTTGTAAGGGGCGTCTCATGCTGTTTGCTGATTTCACATCTCAAGAACCAGCGGGTTCTTGCGAAAGCGGAAAGCGTTCCGAAATGATCATCGGTTATACAGCTTACGTGACCAGCCTATGGCCACTTCAGCTTTCTAACTTGCCGTAGGTGGTCGCAAAAGATTTGATGAGAAAAGCCTAAGACGGCTCAGTGGGGCTAATTAAGTGAGGCTTATGCCCACGGTGGACTAGGATAGGAGACTGATGATAATAATCAGGCGATAAAGATGAATCAAATTAAATTCTATATTGTAGTAAAAGTAAGAAATGTGTTTTTAACTTGAAATATTATATCATATTACAGTGAATGGATCTAATATTGTATTAGCATCGTGACTAGTGATGAAAATGCCCGGGAATTTTCCGAAAGTGCCCAAAAGTTGCTTGGGAATATTCCCGGGAATTTACGAAATGTTCGCGGAAGTGCTGGGTACTTTGGGAAAATTCCCGGACATTTTCTTCACGATTCGTGACGTCCGCGTAATCGGTTCCCTTGAGTGTCAGCTGAACATCAGCGCTGTATGGCGCGTACAGCGTCGCCCAGCACACGCTGAGCCGAGTGCTCTTTGAAACGGGTAGCAGCACACAGGATACATGATGTGATGTTATGTATTATTATTTCATTGTTGTTTTTATATAAATGTGTTTGTTGTGTGTTGTTTCCTATGTCTCAATAAACTTTTTCTTTCTTTCTTTCAAATATATATAAATACAATGTAGGAGATGGTCACTTTTGTATTTAAATCACTAAAGAGCATAACTGATAGCGAGGCCACTAGTAATGAGTTTAGCTGAAACCTCTCAACTGCTCTCGACGATTTTGCCTTAAGCTATTGTTTGTGTACTGATGCTTTAAAAATATAGAAATGAAGAAATCCGCAACTGAGCTAGAGTCCCTGACAGACCAGTGAATTAGTCAATTGAAGTGGGTAGGATACATAAGACGTAGAGTTAGATGGCCGATGGGGAGAATGAAACAAAAACATGTCATTGTCAAAAAGGATTTTAGCATTACAGCTTTCTTTGAATAAATTAAGAAAATCTAAAAGAAAAGTAATAAAGTCATCAAAAAGAGAAGTAAGAAAAAAAATTAAGTTTTATATACAGTGTAACCTCAATATAACGTCATTCGATTTAACGAAAAACTCCCTAAAGCGTCGATATCACTCGGTTTTGGTTGATTTCGCTTGTTTCCCATATAATGATACACTCTATAAAGCATTACACCCACTCTAAATAACAACAGCAATTTAATAATATAAAGTACTTTCTTTATCACCAAGATGCCTCAATATCGCAAGATATGAATAAAATAATTTAAGAAATACAACAAAATTACTGGTGCAGCAAAATAACAGACTATACTTAATAGCGATCAAATAAGAATTGTTTTGTTTATGTAACTACTGACACTAGTCTGAAATAAACTTTCTAATACAGATTTTTCTTCTCTCCATTTAACGACAACTCTCTATAACGTCAAAATCCCTCAGTCCCTTGAGGATCGTTATATAGAGTTTACACTGTATCTAAATGATATTATATTTGAGGAGGAAGCTTTTAGATTACCGGTAGCCGACGCGATTTAAGGCATCACATTTTAATGAAATTCGTATTTAGGTCGTCCGCTCTCAACCTACTTTTGCATAGAATTTGGAGTAAAATCGTTGAGTATAATAAAATTCTAATATGATTTGGATTTAGGGCTTGGGCCTTTTGTAAAGAATCTGCTGAATGTTGAGCATTACGGATCAAGCGTTCTCAACCTTACAAATGATTAGAAGTTTGAATCTTACTTGTCTCTGGATATCAAAATTTAAGTTAGTACTTGTATTTACTTAATGATAAATACAGTTCAGTTTAAAAACCTTTTTATCATCACCAACCTACCCTAGCCCACTGCTGGACATCGGCTCTCCTAATAAGTGCTAATGAGACCGGTATTCGGCTCTTCTCATTCATCTTTGCCAGCTACCTTTCGCACGTCGTCATTCCATTAAGCCATGGGGCAGTCCTGGATCTTGAATTTTTTTAAGATGGTGCAATAAATAGAGTCTGCAGCCCCCCTTCCCTGCCGTTTATAGATTAATCTAATAAAAGAAATATTTACAACACAAGTTGAAAAGCTACAATCTTTAACATTGTAAATATCATCTATTGCGTAAAAAGCACTATATTCTCGGAAAACGACTTTGCAGAACTTAATACATGTTAGTAATATCTTATGAGACTGTTTAACTTTTAAATGTCCAACCAAAGCTTTGTACAAATTTATAGATTTTTTTTTATGCAGAAATAATCCCAATTTTTTTAGATATATTATTCAGTGGATACGCTAAGACAGTGATTCCCAAAGTGGTCTATATCGACCCCTAGGGGTCTATGACAACCTGCAAGGGGTCTACGCCAGCGAAAAAAAAATTTGGGGGTCCATGAAATGAAAATGGGGGGTCCACGATAGTGGATCTCAACACATACACTGATAGTACCTATTTACTTACATCATACTATCTTATAATATCAAAACATATATGTACATTATTTATAAAAGTACCTATGAAGTAAAAAATGTATTGTATATGTGTTAGCGCCAGTGAATAGTCGCATAGACTATCTCTAGCGCCATGGCATAGAAACACGAAGGACAGAAGGTAAAGGAGAAGACGGGGAGGGGAAATGGCTGCTTTAAATTGACACGTCACACGGCGCGGGAAGACACTTTGGGCCAAATAGCTTTAAGTTTTTAACACTAAGCTTCACTTCAGTTAGAAATTTACAGGAAATTAATATCAGGTAAGTAGGGGGTCTACCCAACACGGAAAACCATGGCAAGGGGTCTACGACACAAAAAAGTTTTGGGAACTCTGCTCTAGAGTTTGGCGCCCGGGGCACTGCTCCCAATTTGCAAAAAGATCCATACCTGCCAGGGCATGCCCCACTCGCCCAGACGATCATTGGTTGTATGGTATATGTGGGCCACCCACTGCCACTTCAGCTTGCTAATACGGAGAGCTAATTCGATATCTGTGGTTCTCTGTCGAATAACACTATTTCGTATGCTATCCTTTAGATAGATGCCTAACATAGTTCGTTATATCGTACTCTTGAGCGACCTTAAACTGTTGAACTACTCCAACCGCTAGTATTCATGCCTTGGTTCCGTGTGTAGTAACTTTTTTTTTGGTAGCTCGGGGGAAATCCCTAACGGAACTCAGGGGGCGGTGACGGCCGCCCCCCGGTTTGTCAGACTTGCACCGACTAAAGCCCTCGAGGTGTTCCACCTTCCACCTACCGGCATCGAGGGCATGACTGGGGTCTCATCCTCGATAACCGGCAAGGCGTGCGGCCTTAAGTAGGCCTCTATTCGTTTGAGGAGGGGTGGTGTAAAGAGCCACCGTATGTAGTAACTGATAGAACACTACTCAATTACTGTTATTTAGGTATAAATCCGCTGATACTGACTGCGTTCAAGCTGACCTATATAAATATCTTTTCACGTTTTGCTTAAATAATCAAATATCATCACATCATAGCATAGATTTACGGAAACATATTTGTCGGAAAAACAACGATTTACACAAGTATTATCTAGCTTAACTACGGAAATGTCACGAAATCGAAAGGGAAGGAAAACACGAGAAAACCCATATATCATTTAAAAGTGCTGTCACGTCCCTTCTGAATATAACTTTTATCGACATCAACTAGTCACATAGAGCAACTCATACAAGCGTCAATAGGATGTAGGAATTAATGTCTCTCTTACCAAAAAGTATTTATTTTAATACATTGTTTTAAATTATCATAAGTATAACAGTTTCTTGAACTTCGTGAAAAGTCGCTGAAATAATTCAACACTATTTGTTGTAGCATATATGTTTGAGATATAAAATACGGGATGCATTCGGCAGATAGCATTCGCGAGTCAATCGTTTGTAAAATCTCTGCATTCTGAAAATTCGACTTTTATAAAGTTTTCATTGTACATCTGGAGTTTATCATGCACTGCATTGTTATGTAATCTCTATTTTATAAATTATCTGAAATCCTAGTTTTATTATCTAGGATAAAGCAATATTTCATATTTAATTTAATGATATGATTTTTCTTTGTGTAAGTTCATATTTGACGAGTATAATTAAGCAGATTGCTTTATATTCTATAGAAAAATTAGTCTGGTTTTCAAACCCTTCTAAAAAGGAAGCTTTGCTTTAATAATAATGTTAAACAAAAATTTGACGACACAAATTAAGAATGCTAATTTGGTGTGTTAGATAAACAAGCAGACGAAGCAAGAGTAATTAAGGATTAAGGCTAGATAAATTCTGAAATAACAGCGTAACTTAAAGCATAATATCAATAGAATAATACATTTTAAGTTACTTTAAAAATATGATTCCACATTAATTTTTATTCCTGTGCTGAAGATGCGTTTACAAAAATTAAGATCATCCATGAACGTGAGTTCACAATAAAAAGAATAATTATTAGGTATAATAAATTACATGCGTCACTATTCTATTCTTGAGACAAAAATGTCCCAATCGGGATGACGCGTTCGTTACAAATCTAGAAGATTGTTGGGCCAACAACACTTTTAAGGATTCGCAGTGCGAAGTGTCGAAACAGTATTTAAGTATTTTTGGTTGGAAATTCTTGTTTATTTGTTGATATATAATATAGAATAAAAATTAAATTGAAAGCTTTATGAAAGAAGTGTTGCTTGCGAATTTGCATCCAATGTAATGTAAATGTCATTTATGGCAGATGACTCTAATACTAGAATATTAAATAGTTTATATATTTATCACCCACGAAGAGTGCAGTTATGCATGGAAAAATATAGTTTATGTATAGTATGTAGACCTATTAGATTAATTACAAAGTACAAACAGAAATACAAATACAGTCAAAACTGTTTATGGCGACATCGTTTAGAACAACAATTCGATTATAATGACCCAGTTTAATGTTCCAGCAAAAAAAAAAATAGGACTTCGTATCTCGCAAACATCATCGGTTCATACGACTATCGGTTTTTGCGTCTAAATATCAATAGTCCATTCGATGTTGTTATAACAGATTTGGACTGTATATCTACATATACAGGTAAATCTTAGTAAATATATACATTTTTAATTATTGGTTTATATGTAAGTAATTTTTTTCCAGCAATAGGTTCAACATGCGTTTTTCCCCTTGCTACGATTTTATTTTAATATGTATAGATTTTAATATCTATTTCATATTATTGTTACTCAAATTCCCATTTCTGGAGAGCCCTAGGATATAAAGGATGTATAGTAAGTTCGTAAACCCGAGAAGCATCACGTTAAGGTATAATTAAAATGAATAACCGATGAGTGATTCGCAAGAGACAGGGGTTTGTTTACCGGGGCGCGGCTGGAGTCCGCGCGTCGCGTCAGCTGGGGGCGGCGAGGCGCGCGCATCGGTCGATAGGCGGCGGGGCAAGCGTGGCAACGCGCACGCGTCACCCTATCGAGCCCACCGACGTAGACTTGCGCGATTACGAGTTCAATTATTCGATTATCCCGATTATTCAAATGTCTCGATAACATTTGATTATTTTCAATCGCAATCGATTATAACGAGCCCATAATTGTCGATGTATCGTGACATAATTAATGCAGTAACAGCCTACGGTATTGGTAAGATGTTTACTGCTTATATCAAAACTTGCTGAGTTAATAATTTAATTGATCACTTTGATTAATTTTCTTGATCACGATTGAAAGGTGACACTAACCTAAAGGGTTCACCTCTAAAAAGAGTGTTTACTGCGGATACAACAAAATCAGAAGAAAAAAACAATCGAAAAAAAACTGTAATTGACGGATCTATTCAATTGTTTACTCGATTGAATATTTATTCGAATGCTATTTTCTCGATTGCTGTATTTTCTCGCAATCGGCCATCGCTACACTGACGCCCTCGCCGCCGCCGGCCGCGAACGTGATGCATGCGGGCACCTAGCAGCTGCAGGAGCGCGGGCCAAATGGGCACCGTGCTTAGCTTCAGCCCGCGCGAGCGGCGCCTGCCGGCGGGCGCGCCCCCGCCTGATCGCACCGCCCTCGCCTACTCCTATGAGCGGCTGAACAACGCCAAGAACAGAGAGAACCGGGACGTGCCGCGCGACGAGCGCCGCGCCACCCTCGACGACGCCGCCAAGATCATCTCCGAGAAGAGCGCCCTCGAGAAAAACTTAAAAAAGCACTCGCTGTTCATCAACGCGCTTTCCTGGAAGCGATTCTCCACAGCGAACAACAATAAGAAGAAGCTGGAATGCAAGAGCAAAAGTGTTGCAACATTCCGGGCACCGTTGACAGATAATGCACCGCTCGACAGAAACAAAAATGTTAACGTACAGGGGGTATACCCGCGACCCGTGCCAGCACCGCTGCCGCCGCCTGCTCCCGAGGTGGTGCGCACGAATACCCTCAACAACAATGTATGTTATTCTGAGAAGCAGCCCGTGACGACTGTAGGGCCAGTAGTCGCTCCTCGGAAGACAGTCATCCAGGCTTCTACGTCAGAACTGCTCAAATGCCTCGGCATGTTCCTGCACACGCGGTGCCACCGGCTGCGGGACTTCCAAGCTGGGGACGCGGTCATGTGGCTGCGGACCGTAGACCGATCGTTGTTGCTGCAGGGGTGGCAGGTAATATGCGCATTAATACGTAACGATGCCGTGTTTTGGCTACCCACGCACTCACTCAATACAATTTGCTACCGTACATTCGTACCCGTTGAACGCTTCCACAAAAGCACTAGAGGGCAGCACGTTGCTTTACGACGGTATAAATTTCATACCTTTTACAAAAAATATAATAATTGCATTATAACTAAAGGAAATAAAGGACAACATTTTAAGCGATGTTCATAATTAATAATTGTTTAAATTAAGGCTAATTAGCATTCACGTGGAGCAATGAAAGTCCCTGATCTATTTAATACAATTTGAGTCTTAATTATAATAATATTTTAACTTTTTGGTGAAACATTTATTATTATAATTTACAGGCGAATGATTGATTTCAATTAGACCTGGTGGAAACTGAAGATAAAGTAGTGAGGGATCGTGACTGCACAACAATTAATCACTATTCATTCTATTAGATAAAAAATTTAGATAAATATTCTGACCAGCTCCTTTTTGGCAGCTTGATTCTAATAAAATCTCGGAATACATGCTCAACGGCATCTTTGGTCAAACTAATAGGCCCTCTAAAAATTCTTTTAGAATGAGATCGTATAAACTCGACACAATACATAGTCGTATGACTCCATAAGTTTTATCAGGTATTTTTTTCCTTGATAAAATGTGGCTCGATCTCAAGCTACGTGCTATTAAAATTAATTCATATGAATTGATCCATTCTTGAACTATGAAATCATACCCTTCGTAGAAAAAATAATTGGAAATATTAACACCTTTCCTGTAAAATAACTGATTTACGGATAAATGACAAATCTTAAATAAAACATTTCCAAAAAAATTAATAGGTTAAAATAGCTGTAAGTGCATATTAAATGAACTTGAAATATCACTCAATTATGAGTAGTTTACGAAAAAAGTTACGTAATATTTAAATAAAATTAAAAAAACATATATCATCATATGTTTTCATTGATGTACAGCTTCGTTATTTATTAAAGTTTTTTTTTTTGTATTTTTTACACAAATGCATGTTCAATGGTTTTGTCACGTGAAAATGATGAATGGATGACGAAACAAACATATGTACAACATCAATGTTAATGGAAGGAAGAGCTGATGCCGACAGAGACTTGTCTACACAGACCAAATAAAAAGAGCTCTGATAGAGGGTAATGTCAGAAGTACGCGGAAACGGAGTGAGTGCATGAAAAGATTAATGAATGTTAAAGAAGCGAAAGAGGTTCGAATAGAGATAAGTGGCGTTTCATACTTTCTGCCTACCCCTATAGGGATTTGGCGTGATAATAGATAAAAAGTTTTTTTTTTAATTCGGAGGATATCTATAATTTCTTTTACTATTTGATGGTAAAATAAATAAGTCATGTAAATAAATTTGTCTGCTACTTCAAATACGAGTATGTATACTAGGGCGTTTCAAAATATATATATATATATTTTATTGGGTATTGATTGCAATACTATATATCGTTCATTAGTTATATAAATCAAAAGAAAAAAAAACTTTTGTCTTGTGTTATTTGTATAGGAAATCGAAAAGTGCGATGCGGACGACCTAAATATTAATATTAAGGGCTCATATTTTCAGAGACCTATTTTGGCATTAAAACGAAACTTTTGAGCGTGGTTCCGAGGAAAAAATTTTTTTTTAAACGCTCTAATGTATACTGCATATCAGAAACTTCGCATACATTTACTGTGATCGCTTGTAAAAGATGATAATCAAATTTACTTTCCTTTTTATGACTATATTAATAAATATTCGTAGAAATAGGTACACGTTTTTAATCACAAGTACAATGTATGTGACCAAACAGTCCATGACATATTTTATAAACTAACAGCTAACAGAGAGCATTTGAATTTTAATCCATTCAGAAAGCTAATGTAGTCGCGTTTATTATCGTATGAAATTCCGTCCTTGTCACATTTATATCTATTGATCAATGCGGCTATGTTATGAATAAGATTATCAGTTTTATAAACTAGTTGAAGTGACCCGGAATTGCCCGGGTAGAAATATTTGAACTAGGTCAAGAAATGTTGAAATAATTTTTTTCTTACCAAAAAGGTAAATGCGAGTTTTCATAGTTTTTAATTCATAACCAATAGATTTTCAAATACACATTTTAGTACTTATTTCACCCCCATAGGGGGCGCTTGTATCTTAAAAAAACAATTTTCTCATTTCTTGTTTCCAGCTTCAGTAGTTTAACCTCTACGTTGATATGTCAGTCAGGATAAGTCTTAGAATAAATGGAGACAAGTATATTTCGACTTTGCTTAGCAAAATTCTCAAATAATAAATTAGTTTTGATAAAAACCTGAATATGTAATAGGATCTTAAGTATAGCCAAGTCCATGTTGACAAAATCGGTGATTTACCAAATTCTTTGACATTCATTGAGTAATTAATTTTAAGCGAGTAATTTGATTACATTGTAATATTTCAGTAAAGTCTAAGCAAACTTAAAGTTGCCTCTATAAATCTCAGCCTTACAACTTTTAACATTCTCTAAACTTTCGTCAGTGACGCGTCCAATTACAGGACGCGGTAAAAAGTCCTTATCTCATTAGGTAGCTCATATTATTTCTGATAGAACAGATGCAATGCAATTCAAAATCAAGTGTAGTGTAAGAAATTACATAAAGAAATATATTTTATTGATAAAACTAGTTGGAGCTATACAAAATTGCAATTAGAGAAAATCGGATTCATGTTGAGGGCACTGTAATGGGATTGATTCCACGGAGGAGAGGCTAAGAAGTGCCTTGATTCTTTTATATGCAGTTGGAAAGACGTTCTTTAAATTTTAAAGACAATCTACGCACTTATTAATTGCATTTGTGTGTAAAACTTTAATGTTTCAAATAATCTTTAAGAACGTTGGCGCAACTGTAGCCTTCCGGGCAGTAGACTTGAGGAAGTCTGCTGCCCGGATGAGAGGGAAGCAGTGCACGGTGTTCGGGGTATCGCCTGGGAGAGAGGTTTTTGGAGGGGTGGGCTTTACTCCTTCACCTCCCAGAGAGGTAGCGTCAACAAGGCTTCTCATTATCTGGGCGTCTGGATGAATTTGGCTTCCCAGGCCTGGGTGGAGCAATCAGAGGGACACCCCGGGTGTTTTTAGTCAGTAGGAGTCTGACACACCGGGGTCACTGCCCTCACAGCGTCCCTGATAGTCCTATGCAGGATTTTCCCACGGGATAAAAAAAAAACTGTTAGCCTTAACAGTTAACATTAACTTAATTCATCCATCATTATTTGAAACCGACGTACTCACCTGCTCATGGTTTCATTGAATAATACACGGCGAAAACAAGACTGTGTAAAAAGTGTTTAGAAAATCAATAGAGCTGTGGTATTGCCTGCTGCCTGTAATGGCGTCAATGCAGGGTCGAATTAAAGGACAATCCAATACACGTATTTTCTGGAAGAAGGACAAGGAGTTGTATCAAATTCTGTAGTTACAACTTCATTAGTTCGCATAATAGTGAATTATGTAAAACCCTTTTCAGGATATGGAGAATAAAATTTCAATGTTCTGAGGGACTAGACAAAATCACATTAGTGCAGCGATAAAGCTAGTAGAAAAGTGTAAAATGTGTGGAATTAAATATTTTTTCGAAATATCACGTTATGATGGCGTTTGTGAGTGCCTTTGCTCTGAACTGACTTGACGTCGGGATGCTTTACAAAGTCTTAACAGAACTGTTATCTGATGAGGCGTCGGGCCTGTCCAGATCAATGGCACCATGTGTCATATGTTAGGTATTTCTGTATTAGGGTACGATGGGCCTGACATACGTACACACGTAAAAGTCCCTTAAATAACTAGAATAAAAAAAAATCCCATTCATCTTCACTTTTTTTACAGCGTTTTCGATAAAATAATGTTACTTTGTCTAGGCGGTCTGATACGTTTGTATGTAACGATTCTGATGCAAGCCGAACTCAGAATTAATAAGATTAAATTCATAATATTTACGGACAATCTTCTACATTGATGTAAAACTCCCTAACGAAGCTTACGCTTATACTAAGGGTAATAGATAAAGATATACATATTAAAAAAAAAATATTGAACCATGATCATCACATTATAATTTTTGGGAGAGAGAGAAAAAAAGAGCCTTATTTTTATTTTGGTTAACCGTGCATCGACGTAAAGTCGCTTGTCTCGTAGTTTTTATTGACCTTCATTATCTGATTCCACCGTCTCCTTCTCACCAAAAAACCACACGATGTCATGTTGGATATCCTTTTTACATAGGGAATATTTCTTACTAAAAAGTTCGCGTATTCATTCCTAATGCGAACAGTTAAGAGGTGGAATACTCTCCGCGCGTGTGAAAAGTAGAGTCAATAGACAATTGTTGGGCTAACGCGTTCCATCATAGGTCTCATCTTTGCCTTCCCTCAGCTGCGATTGGATTAAGCGTTTACTTGTACATTAAAAAATAAATAATGTACTGTACACATTATAGTAAACACAGGACAGTCGTCATTATCGTGGACGATTAAAGAATTACCCTTCTTTCGTGTATCTTATTATATTTTTATTTTTTTTCATAATTGGTTGCCCAATGTGGGTGTCATTGAGTAAGAAAACAAAAGGATATCTTGATATTCATGTGTTTTTTAAACTAAATCGCAAGGGTGTGTCAGTAATCGTTCTTTTGACTGCACTGGACTTAATGGCAAGTACAGTATTATTAAAGAATCATAGAGATCACAAATACTTTACAAAAAGTGTTGCTATTATCATATACTACGGTGCTACGCAGTCTCATTAAGCCTTTTTTTTACTTGGGGAAAATCCTCATGGGACCGTCTCGGTTGCACTGGGGGGTTGCGCGAAACCGAGGTGTGTCGGACTTATACCGACTAAAAACCCCAAGGTGACTTCTTCTGCGCATTGACGGGGACCGCGAGACCTGTAATCAATTCGCCACAGCCCCGTCGCGCCGCGCCCGCTGTGCACAAACTCGGAGGAAGATATCTTCCCCGACACTGCTCATTGTATTTAGGCAGAGCACGTCACAATGCTCTGCCTACTTCTCGAGGGTCGTCTCATTAAGCCTGGATTAATGCGACTTAAAATAATTGATTGTGATTACCACCAAACATCTAAAGCTCTCTGTTTAATCTGATAGCCTTAAAGAACTACGACATTTTTAGTAGTGATACCTGCAATGTCTTCTGGATGTCTCTTGTGTTCAAAATACAGTTACGCTCGAGCATTAATAGTCATTATAGACAGTTAAAAAGAGTAAAAATGTTTTATAACTGTTATTATATTGTAAAGAATAAAAAACTTTGTTAAAATTACTATCGAACGGAAGCTAAATGTATTCGTGAAAATGTAAAAATACGGTCAAGAATTTAGTTCTAAAACTTTTATATTCAGAGTGCTTAATAATAATTTGCCTTACGGGTGGGTGGTGTTAAAAGTAGAGCTATGTTTTTATGTAGGGCATGACCCCCTCGTCGTTCCTTGGCTACAGCCATACGTTAAAATATTGCTGCCGTGGTGTTCATTCATTAGTGTAGGGCGGCCATTGTTGTTTTTTAGTCTGTGAAGAAAAGCGTAGGCTGGGGTGATAAGTATTTCCATTAAATCGTTTCGTTTGAAAAAGCGAAATGAATAAAGATTTGTATAAAGAAAGACACGAATGCTTGCTTTTTTATTAAAAATATATAAGAAATATGTGTATTATCACGAAGTTTCTTTTAATAGAATTAAAGAGTACGATTTGAATCATAAAATTAAGATGTAACTTGAAGGTACTTTCAACAGAAAAAAATATTTCCAAGAATTAATATAAATAGCGATTCGCTTTCGACTTTCAAAACTTTCCTTTTGAAGACAAAAGTTACAGCCAACAGAAATTTATTTTCTCTATTTGTAAGAAAAAAGCTAAAATTAATTATGAATTGAGCAAGAACCTTACCGTATTTTGTTTGTAGAGAGAATGCGAAAAGTTTTAGCCTTGCCGCATAGCTGACGAAATCCTAAGGGATACGAACTGTGTACTTTACGAGATTGAAGAAAAACAAAAGATAATTTAATTTACGGTGAAATGTTTGCAATAATATAACTTAAAGTGTTTTATTCTTAAAAAAATCTCTCAAAGAATTATATTTTTCGAATTAACAAAAAAAAAATCTTCAGGCAAAGGACAACTTGTGCTACTTGGCAAATACTAGCATAAAGTTATAAATGTAACTTTTTCCACTTCTTTATAATTCTAGTTCAGAAAATGAAAATTACTTGGGAAAATGTAAATAAACTGAAGCACAAGAAAGATCACGACTTTAAGGGAATGATAGTGTTTATACAATATCATGTACTATATATGTTATACTATGTATTATATATTGCCGTATAGGATCTAAGGCTGAAATTTATTGACGCTACTTTAAATTTTCTTAGACTTTACTGACACGTAATTTATATTACTCAATGAATGTCAGCGGATTTGGTAAGTCACCGATTTTATCAACATGGACCTGGCTTTGCGAATACTATAGCTATACTCAACTTCCTATTATATATTCCGTTTTTTTGTCAAAACAAATTATATTTTGAGAACTTTGTTAAGTAAAGTCGAAAGAGCGTCCATAAATCTCAGCTTAGGAATACCTAGACACCTTGTGAATTCAATAACCCTTAAACTTAAACCGTTAGGAAAAGTAGACAAGTGTAAAATATTGAGTACTAGCTGATCCGGCAAACGTAGTTTTGCTATATAAGGTTTTATAATATCTTCTAAGATGTTCATTGAAATTAAGTGATGTCAAAGACAATTTTGTTCACAATTAAATACTCTTAATCAACAACACATTTATTTGGATAAAGATTAATATTATTACGTTGATACAACTCTTAACAGATAATGCATTAATTTCGACCAAATTTGCTTACCATAAAAACGGTTCTAGTGACTTAATCTTAAAAGATAGACATATACTGTCGAAATAATTCTTTCTTACATATATTTTTGGTATCTTTAACCATTTTTGCAGCGCACGCAATGGAAGCCCTCAAGGATGAATAATTTTCCCCGTTTTTTTCACATTTTCTATTATTTCTTCGCTTCTAATAATTGCATCGTGATGCTATATAGCCTAAAGCCTTCCTCGATAAATGGTCTATTTAACTCAAAAAGATTTTTTCAATTCGAACCAGTAGTTCCTGAGATTAGCGCGTTCAAACAAACAAACAAACAAACTCTTCAGCTTTATAATATTAGTATAGATTAAATCTAAGGAGGCGAGCAGAAAATAAAGAGTTGTATTTTGGTCACTTGGGGCAGATCCTGCATTGGACCATCAGGGTCACGTTAGGTCAGCGGCTACGGTGTGTTCGATTCCTATTGGTTAAATACGACTTACGACCCGGTGAGTGTGCCAACTCTTATTCGGAACTATTAAGTCTGCTTAGCAGAGCAGCAATTCCACAATGTACGAAGACTAAGAATCGATATGTTCTATGTACCATGGAAAATGGTACTGAAACATGGCCATTCACTGTAAGGTTGGTCCGCAAACTGAAGGTCACTTAGCTAGCTATAGAGTTGGTTATATTTGGAGTGTTTCTGTGTGATAATAATCGTAATAAAGCCATCAGGTAGAGAACTAATAAAACCGACGTAGAAAACCAAGTTATTAAGCTAAAAGTGGCAATCATATTTTCCGCAGAATTGACAACCGCTGGATTAAACGAGTTCTAGAGTGGAGACCGCGTCTCGGCAGGCCTAGTGTTGAAATGAAATGAAAATTTATTAATAATTAAATTAAATAATTAATTAAAACTAAAAATTTAAATAAACACACAACATACAGAAAAGAAGTAAATACAAAAACATATAAACAAAGCGAAATGGCAAAAAACATATAAAAAAGCAAATCCTCCGTCAACTTAATGCCACAGAGGAAGTCTGCAACATTTGTAGGACGCACAGAGATTAGATATACTAATTTTTCTGTATGGGAACAACCCAGAACAAACAAGTGGCGAGTTTTAGGAGAGAGCTTTTGTTTAGCAGTAGACCGATATGGGCTGAAGTGATGTTGAAGATGATAATGATCAAAGCAACATATAAGTTATCACCGTAATTATAATAACCTCAGTAAAATGAATTTATTGTTGAGACTTTAGTCTAATTACAACTGGTAAAAATTATTATATTTAAACAATATGAATTAGTTGGAAAATTAATAATACAATATACCAGAATTGCACTGAACTCACGATTGTTTCAAAACATTTTTCAAAGACATGTTTATTTATTTATTTATTTTAAAGGGAAACATACAGCAATATAAAAATGATAATAATATACACAAAAAATGTTACATAAGCCAGCAAAGTTTCCACAAAAATTAGTACAAAAATAAAAATCAAGCTAATAAATAACAATAAAAAAATCAATCAAATATATATGTTACATATAAATAGTACATTTATAATAAAAAAAAGTACATTATAGAACAAAATTGAACTTAGGCTAATATTTTCTTTCTCACCATTCGTTTAAAGGGCCCAAAGGCACAGGACAGTACATCTATATCGCAAAAACGTTTATTATATAGATCACAGGCACGAAAAACAAAAGTATTATTAACATAGTTTGACCTTAAGAATGGCACGTTAAACAGCGAAAAGTCTCTTGCATTGGAATGCGGACACCTGAAACCTATTTGACTAAGCAAATAGGACGAGTCCACGAGACCGTTAACAATTTTAAATAAAAAAAGTTGATCCCTCTCAATTCTACGATGACACAACGCAGGAATTGAGCTACAAGGAAGGTTGTGTAAATCAGATTTATACTTTAAATGTTTTAGGAACTTGTTTTGTATGCTCTCGAGAAGATTGATGTATTTTTTATATTGAGGGTTCCAAATAGTAGAGGCGTATTCGAGTAACGAGCGAACCAAAGCGTTATATAGAAGGATATATGTGTTAGGGTTCTTAAAATCTTTAGTCATCCTTAGGATGAAGCCAAGCATTCTAAACGCTTTTGCAGTGACAGTGTTAATATGTTATTGTTAGACTGCAGTCAAGTATCACAGCACATCTCCTCCAAATTGCATTTTACTCGTGCCCTCTAATTCTGCTTACTTTAATTTCAATAAATGTGTAGTATTTTTAACCATTTTTCAGTCACCAATGTATCCCTACTCACCCCGAAAGGGATATAGCGTGAAGATACAATATTATTTATATATCTATACTATATTATATATATAATATTATAAAGCTGAAGAGTTTGTTTGTTTGTTTGTTTGAACGCGCTAATCTCAGGAACTAGTGGTTCGAATTGAAAAATTATTCTTGTGTTGAATAGGCTATTTATTGAGGAAGGCTTTAGGCTATATAACATCACGATGCAACTATTAGGAGCGAAGAAATAATGAAAAATGTGAAAAAAACGGGGCAAATTATTCATCCTTGAAGGTTTCCATTGCGTGCGCTGCAAAAACGGTTCAAGATACCAAAAATATTTGTATGAAAGAATTATTCCTCTTGAAATGATCTAAAAAAATGTCTGTGACAGTATATGTCTATCTTTTAAGATTAACTCACTAGAGCCGTTTTTATGGTAATCGAATTTGGTCGAAATGAATGCATTATTTGTTAAGAGTTGTATCAACGTAATAATATTAATCTTTATCCAAATAAATGTGTTGTTGATTAAGAGTATTTAATTATGAACAAAATTGTCTTTGACATCTCTTAATTTCAATGAACATCTTAGAAGATATTACCAATAACTTATATAGCAAAACGACGTTTGCCGGATCAGCTAGTTTTTAATAAAGGATTGTTTCATTCCAGGACGTGGCGTTCATAAACCCTGCAAACGTTGTGTTCGTTTATATGCTGGTGCGAGAATTAGTCGATGGAGAACGGATAGGCCGTCCGCAGGAGCTTCAAGCCGTCGTCCTCACTTGCCTGTACCTCTCCTACTCCTACATGGGGAACGAAATCTCCTACCCGCTGAAGCCCTTCCTAGTTGAAGACTCTAAAGATAAGTTCTGGGACCGATGCCTGTTGATCGTCGATCGGCTCTCGTTCAATATGTTGAGAATCAACTCCGAGCCTGGTTTCTTCACTGAAGTGTTCACTGAGTTGAAGGCGTGCGGGGTGATGGAGAGCCCTCCCCCGGCGCCTCCTCACCCCGCCCCAGCGCCTCCTCATGCCATCACAGCCGCCTGACACACGGAGGTAGCCGTGCTGAGGTTAGCGCTCACAGACCGCCCCAGCCGTGTTTGATGCCAGATGAAGTGCGAAGGTTTTGGTCCACCGTGGGTTTGGGCGGAGGTATGATAATTTGTCAAAAGGCGCCTGATTCGGATATAAAGCAGGTTGGTAATAATGTTACATTGCAGTATGATTTGGATGTGCTGTTTAAACGGGATGCGATTGAAAGCTTACAGCAATTAACAATTTTTGTGACGTATAAGAAACCTTGTGAAATTATGATGTTCTCTAGAAAGTTGATTTGTTATTGTTAAACTTACCACCGGCCCAGGCTTCACCAGGCCCGACTTCACCGGGATTATCCCAGCTTGGGGCCCTGGTCCCGGAGTTTTGCCTTGTTTGATGTTTTGTTCCGGTTTATGTAAAATACATCCAAGTTGAACCGGCGCGCCACGCCGCGGCGTTATCCCAGTTTTAGGCAGTGAATCCAGAGTACCAGCCAATTTGGTATTCTTATTTACCCCCAGTTCCAATTATTTACTTTAATTTTACGTAACGTATTTTACTACTTTTGGCCATTTTTATTAGTATCATATAATGCTGTTTTTAGGCACTGAATCTTGTATTTTTTGCTTCATTTAAGGCTAAGGTAAACCAGGTATTATTTAATTCTGATTTGTAATCGGAATAAGTTTGCTAGTGCCCTATATATTATGTTTCTTGTCGCTCTGTCCTTTTTCAAAGTCCGTTCCTGGTTTAGAGCGTCAAGATTGTGGTAAGTCTATTTATTACAATATAAAATCGTTAGTTATAATATTACGATCGAATAACATTCTTACTAAGAAAAACAGGCGCTACAAATTCACTCAATTTTTCTCAAAAATACTCTTTTTTTATTTAAAGTGTTATTTGGATTATTTAAAACGGAATCCCATGATAAAATCCATGATTGCTCAATGATAAATCTTATATAGACATTATTATGGGATATACAAATAATCGACCAATACCTTCAGAAGGACGGATACGAAAAGGTTATTAGGAATGGAATAAGAAGTAGGCAATATGCATGTACGATGAATAATTTTGTTCTAATGCGTAATCTCAATCAGTATAAACAAATCAGAAAAATAACTTCACGCTACGCCGATTTGGTTTTCTTCAATTCGTAACAATTATTTGCTCTGATATTCACAAACTTGCGAAATCTAACGGCCACCTTCAATTAATTTAAGCACAGGTCAAAGATCTAAATAACCTCCCTCTGATTACTGATTGTCCCCCAGATTGTTTGTGGGTAGAACTGACCGCAAAAGAGAATTACAAAATCTATATCAGTGATTCCCAAGGCGGTTTAGGTGGACCCCTGGGGGGCCAAGAGGGAATCGACGGAGATCTAAGTGAAAATAAGAGGGTTCACAATTTATGAGTGGGAAAATTTATCTGGATTCAAAAGTAAAGAACAAAAATGTTGATTGGCATCGCCTGGCAATGAAGGCAGTTAATACATTACTCAAAAAAATTCAGAAAGCAAAAAACAACCAACTGTTTTTATTATTTTCAATAACTTTAAAAAAAGGATTTTGAACTTTAAGATTCTAACATTTATTAACGAGTTTTGGTAATATGGTAATTTAGTAAGGAGTTCACCGAAACTAATAAAATTTTGAAAGTGGTCTGCGAGAAAAAGTTTGGGAACCTCTAATCTAGATCATGTCGCAATATTTCGCAGCCCCATTAATCTTTTGTAACGTACATGTACAGTGGCTCACGAAAGTTATACTAATTGTAGTGTAATTACTGTCCCACTTTTGGTGTGTTAAACCACCTTCACGTATTTACCTGGTGTGCTATAAATGGTAAATATTTCGAGGTTATTTTCATTCTGTATTGATAATGACATCCATTGATAAAAATAAAAAATAGCCTGAACACCTAAAAAATCAAAGTATAAAGAGATATTTGTGCAGGCTGGCATTATGGCAGCGACTGTCAACAGGTTCTTCTGAACGTTGATTATCGTAGACGTTTTTTGGACTGCACCATGTTTTCCCATTAGGCGTGGGGGCAAAGGCGGAATTATACATAGATGGTCAATAAATTTTCGAGTCTAAAGGTAGTGGTCGACGAAGTATCAGCACAATGTTGAAGCTTAGTCGACATAATCGATCAATATCGACTAACATTACTGTCAGGTACAGTCCAGTTGAAATGTCATAACAACTCATCGTGTCTGCTATTTTTTGTAAAGTGACTTATATCAATTCATTTTAGAAATTCCCTTTCCCAGCATTATTAGAACATTTATAACTCCACAGATTGTGTAGGTTAGTTAATTGTCACCAGATTGCGGTCGATTTGACAGTGATTGTAAAAGATAGAAGCAATGCACTTTCAGTATATTTAAAGTTTTTGTAGGTAATCGTCACGAACTTTACCAAGCTGCTGGCTCGACGGCGGTATTTTAGTCCAATAGAGCAGCGGTTAGTTAGTAAGTTTAAAGTTTCGTAACAGTAGAAATAATCGTATTGCCATAGTTAGATCATATTAGTGAAATGTATGACAGGCGGGAGTGTGCAATAATGCGGAAATTCTAGTATGTACTCCGGTAAACCCTTCTTGGAAGTGTACGTATAAAATAAGTCCGGCTTAAAGCGCGGGATGACTTGTTTGGTATAACGAAATATAAGAATAACAAATAGGTCAAATTTTGCGAATAATTAAGCGTTTTGTACAGTAAAATGGAATAATACTTCTAAATCTTAAGGTATAGCATAGTTTAGAAAAATAGCGGAATGGCACTCGGGCTTACGAAATTGTTACTAAGATGTTATTGGAGAATCGATTAATACGGAGGCAACAACCAATATTTCATCAAAACAATATGTTAGTTTAAAATACTGAAATAGACGGGTAAATCTAAATTAAAAACTTTCGCGTTTTGTTCTTTTTGCTCATTATAAATACTTTAACTGGACTTATGCGCGAATTAACTTACTTTTAATCAGATATGGGCAAAATGTAATCTGATTAATGATCACAAAATGACAAAATGTAGTCGTAATTTTAATTTTCTTGCTCTTTAATCATGATTTAATTCATTTGAAACGTTAAGAAATCATAAATTTGTATACAATCTGAGATTTTGTAGTGTTTAAAATATAAATGAGCAAAATGCAGTAATATTAATGGTAAAAAACGTAAAATGTAATCGTTAATCATTTTCATTAATCTGATTACATTTTTCCCATCTATGCTTTTAATTATGGCTCGATGTTGTAACCTGATTACACAGGTTACGAGCAGAATGACGTTCGCGGAGCTTTCGTCGGGGGTGAGAGGTTGCTCCTTCTACCCTTTTGCTCTTGAATATTTGAATACTCAGGGCACAACAATCGAAGTATCAGCATTTTTACAAAGCGTCTTAATACGTCGAGCGATAATTAAAAATAAGTTAATTGACGCTAAGTCCCGTTAAAGTATTGATAATATGTCTATCTTTAAAACAATTCTTAAAATACTCACAGAATATTATGCTAGAATGTCATGTTAGAAGTTTTTTTATGTGAAATAATTACAGTGTTTGAGAATTATATCATGTTGTTTTGGTAAATGCCTTTCGTATTCAAAGGTGTACTTTATCTGATAACTCCATTAAACACTTAAAATATATTCCTTAAATGGGATTTTATAAGTGTGTTGTTCATATAAGTTGATATTATAACTGTAATGAATGTTTGTAAGATTCGATTTAATTTGGCTGAGACTTAAAAGATAATGTAAGAGTGTTTAAATACATAATCGAAATCTTTAATCATATTTGTTACTGTGTAGCTGTAGACATCACTCACTGTTCATTTTAAGTAAGAAATACCAGTTAAGTAGTGATTTAACTCTAGTAGTGTGCAAGCGATACTCAACTCTGCCCGTGAATTCATTCACAGCGGCAAGAAGTTATTTACTTCTGTGTGGTTATGTAAAAATGTTACAAAGTGTGGAGATTATGAAGTTGAATGGTGCACTTTAAATACTAAAATTATATTCTGTTGCGAAAATGATCTTAAAAATATAAACATCTCTTCTACAACAGCGTTAGTGTTATAACGGATAATGTCAGGATTAGAATATATAAATAAAAAATAATTACTCTAATTAACACTTTTGTTACTGAGTGTACGTTTAATAAGGACTGAATAAAGGTAGTATGTCGATAAAACATCAACAGCACCAATGTAATACGTAATATTTTCAGCAGCACGTCCTGTAAAGCAGCATTTTTGCTTCTTTAGAACACGCTCCATAGGTTCATTGAAATCTATGCAAACCAGTTGTTTTTCTTGCTGCCGAGCAGCATTAGTATTGCTTAGTAGCGTTTATCGCATAGAAGTATAAAAAACCATAATCTTGTTAAGCTTGGAGGTTTAATAAATGTATTGACTTAAAACTTGGTCAAATTGGGATCGTATTCTCTGAATCTAGTAATTACTAAATTCATTAGTCAATATAATTTATTAAATATCTAAGTATAACAGTAATGCATTTTATGCTTCTATAGGATGCACGACACTGGTACTGCTGCTCCTTTATCGACATACTCCCTTAATGCTAAAGGTTAATTCACTAATGGTACAAAGGAAAGTTGCAATAAAATCATGCAACTCAGACTTACAGAGTATAGTCTATAGAAAATAAGAAGTCGGACAACTCTACCGTACAGATTCAGAAACGCTCCTTTTTATGCATATGCATGAGTAAGTTACGCGTTTCATTGGCAACCAGTTCATGAATTGTACATACATACTGACATAAATATAAAATTCTGATATTATCTATTAATAAACTTTATTATTACCTTATCCTAACGTCGAAGTTTTGGGACTCAGATACATTAGTAACTTTGTTAAGTTTCACATTAGAAAGTTGTAAGGATATACTTAAAATTTCACTATCAATAATAATATATTTATTTCTCGGCTGAATAATCAAAGGTTGTCAGTTAATTTCATAAACTGTTGTAATTAAATCACGAATGTATTAATAAGAGTATTATGGACCTAGATACGCGCCAAAACTTCAAGCCGGAGTAGTTTTGTACAAGACTGTATGGCTCGATCCTTTGCCTTCCTTTTGGCGAATAAATAAACAACGGAGTGGTTTTGCATCTCTTTTGCACACTCGTTGAATAATTGTTGTTTTCTTGTTGTGGTGGTCAGCTGGGTATATTTTTGTTGTCTAAATTTTTGTTATGAGTTTGGTCAGCGATGGAATGCTTGGCTGACCGTGTGCGATTGGAAATCAATGTTTATATTGGCGAGACGCCAGCAAAGGTATGAGTCCCTTGGACTATTGAGTTTTCCTGCCAATTTGCATATAAAAGTTAAAGCTACTTCAGAAATATTAAAGAGTGGCGGAAAGACGTGACAAAAGTTAATAAGACTTGAAGAAGAAAAGAGTATAATATGGCTGTATTGCGTAAAAGCTTTTACCTTTCCCACAAAGGGAAAAATAAAACACACACATTCTCGTTCAATTACTACACTAAGTCCATTTTATTATTTTTTACAAAACTAGGATAAAAACGTGAAAATTATTAATAATTATTATTTAATTATATTATAAAGTTCGTAGTTTTTCTTTAATATGAGTTAATTTATTTTTATAATTTATTACAGATTTCTTAGTGTATAAACATTTCAAACAAGTCAGTTTTAGACTTCGGGACATCTAGAATTAGACGGTTCAACTATTATTTTTGACCGTTAAAGGTAAATAAGCGATCGTGTACCAATAACTTCTATATTTTCACCTCACACCATGCACCGAGTGCCGTAGTTAAGTCGAATTGTTTAATGTTTAGTCGAGTGAATGTTAAATTGATTGTGTATTTATAATAATGATATACAAAATCGAAAATTAGGATTATGAATATCGAAATTAGACAGATTATTCAGTAAAATGTAGAGAACTTTAATTATATTTTCTCAGAGTAATTAGTTATTCCTCTGAGGATATTATTACTTATAAAATTTAATTTATTTTTATTAAAAAAAGACGTGTAGTAAGCAATTAAATTACTATCCGGATCAAAAAGGATATCCGGACAGTATAAATTAAATTGACGCTAGTGAAAGCGCGCGTAGTTACAATATTTTTTCTTTAAGAAGGGACAAATGTTTTTTAATCATACAGTCACAAAAATAATATAGATATAAATACATTTAGTTAATAATATAAGTACCTATTTAATTCGGTAAATCCACTTAGTGATTATTTGTTATATTCTTAAAAGTTAAGGGGAATCTCAATACGTTTCAGTCATTTATTATTAGGCTAATTTAGATTCTGTGATGATTTAGAATTGAATCTTGATTTTTGTGATAAGTTTGTTATTTTGATTTCGTTAAATGAGTTGTTATTATCATACTATAGATATTATTATGATAAACGTTTATTTTTTGTTATGTATTAAAATTATTTTAATAAAAATTGTAAGTATTTGATCCGTCTTCTTAATTAATAAAGTAGACAAGTAAACCCGTACTCAAATTTGAAAACTAACTGATTGAACATTTGAATAATGAGCTTGGTAATTAATATTACTTAACAATAATATTAAACGTTCATAAGATCCTAAAATAAAAACAAGAGCCGTTTCGTGTATATGTATGTAATATTATAAATGATTTATGGTGTGTATAATTTAAAGACGCTTTTATTTAAAGGCTTGCCTGTACAAGTTATATACTATTAGAGCTTTGTTGTTTATGTAATTGATAGAAACATTTCGCAATTCATATATTAACATAATAGCATAGACAATAAACCTAAATTTAAAAAATCTTGGCAAAATAAACATACATTTTACTTACTATATAATATACCGTAACGCTGTAACCCTTTTGGGGTAGGCTAAGATACATTCCTGACTGTATTCACTTTGCGCTTATAAATCTTTAAATAAAATATAAAATCTATATTATAACATTTATTGAGTCTCAAAGGATAATCAATTTTGAAGTAATAAAATATTGTATTCTTGCCAGTACAAAACAAAAACAGATAAAATAATTCATAATTACACCATTGACATTGGAAATAACTAATATTTATTTTTTTACTATTACATAAAATGTTCATATTTTTTTCTAACTGTGTGTTTACGATCACTTTTGGTCTCATATGGCTAGCGGTATTGTTTTACAATACATACTCAGCGTTAATAATAAACATGAGTGCTGAGTAGTAAATATGAAGTATTCATTGTTGACGAGCCAGTCGATAGAAATAAAGTCTGATAAAGATCCAATTTGGTATAGAACTTCAATGATTTCTTGTAAGTAATAAGTTATAGTTTTAATATTGATATTCCAAAGTAGGTATGAATGTGCAAACAAGTGTTACTCGGTCAGGTGTTTCTTACATTATTCATGTAACTCACATTAATTGTTAATTAACCTATTGTAAATATACCCAATTATTAAAAAAACTTTCTTATAAATACAAACACTGCGTTTTATTTTTAATATCCAATACCTAATTCACTACCTGCAAGAAAATAATAATAATACATCATCACGTTATATCCCTTTCGGATAAGATATATAAGTGGTTATATCCATATTGTGCTTATATGTCGTGTCTAACGTGACCAGTAGCACAGCTGATAACCATTCTCAGGGCATTTACACATTACACTTTTATTAGACGCCATAGCTGTTGCGTGTGGAATTCGAATCCACGAATATACCGCAGAAGTGAATAATTCAGCTACTGAACTAACTTTAAATCTTTGAACGCTTATCAAATCCATTTGGGATTTAATATTAATTTGTAGGTTTGTGTATTTGTAGGGTATTTACTGTAGGACGACTGTTCTTTTTCCATTGTTTGCAATTGTATTATGTCGTATTGACAAATAACCAGCGAGATGATTACTTTTTCTAATGTATGGTAGGTTAGCTTTTTCGTTCTTGTAGATAAGTGCTCCACTAAGTATGACTATCATTACGACGGCAAAGATACTTATTTATTTACATTTATAAATACTCTATATGGTGTACGCAGTACGGGTAATCTATGCAATTTCGTATATTGCTACTTCGGTAGAAGTATTTTTATGAAATTTTGATAGTATTTTAATAATTTTTTTGGTTTAAGTGTCTTACTAAAATCTTTTATTAATTATTTTATTAATAACTAATTATATTAATAATTTTATTAACCAAATTTATTTACTCATATTATTGACTATGGCGGTATGTTTTATGATTCTTGGTTACATAAAAATGAACGTCAACTTGACAGTGACAGTTAATATTTTTATTTCGCAAGGCGCCTAGTTTGTTTTATTTTAGTTTCAGTGTTCAGATATGACTTTTATTTTTATTGGGCATATCAGTATTTATGTAATTTAAAAAAGTACCATCCAAACATCCCTAGATTTATAGCTTTTGCTTAATTTAAAACAATTTTTAATTTGTAAAGTTATAAAAACTGTCGAGATGGATGACTATCCAGATCCTGATGAGGAATTTGAACTTATGTATGCTGAGGAGATGGAAATGATGATGGAAGACGAAGACCATGCAGGTGAGAAATTATAATAGATATATAAAATACTTGTACATTACCAGACCACTGAAGTATATAGGCCTGTATGACTGAATTTAAACAAACATTTTTTTGTAAAGTTTCAGGGAATATAAGTACTAAAAAGTCTATGCCTGCTAAACGCAGCCTTGATTTTTCTAGCCCAATTACTAAAAAGACTGAGGTACGAAGTAATATCTCTATAAATAATGTTACTACAAATGTCAGCAACAATTTCGATAAAAGCTTGGATTTAGGACATGACTTAAATAAAGATGCTGTAACAAACTCACAAATACCATCAACACCTGATTTACAATCATTAGAAGTTGAGTTACCCCTTAGTAATCCAAACAAACGCAATGTGGAAGAACTGTTTGGAGATATTGAAGATATAAATTTTGATGATATTGAGTTACCAAGCAAGAGGCAGAAAACTGAAGAAGAAACTGACATGGAGTTGATTAACAAAATACTTGAAGAAAGGCGTATGAGGCAAATACTTTCTGAAACTACAAATAGATTTCAAAAGATAGAACCTAATTACAATACTAAAGACAATATCTCATTAGATATTCCCAGGTGATTATGCTTTTAATGTAACAATTGGCTGCATATTTATTTTTTGTGGAAACTTTACTGGCATATGTATATATTTTTTTGTGTATTTTTATTCTTTATATATTGCTGTATATTTTCCTGAAAATGTAAAAAATAAAATGAATAATGGTGCATCACAAGTAAATGTTTTATGTTTTCCAAAACATTTGCTTATTTTTTTTTACTTTATTAAATCTTATGCACATACAGTGGTTGTGTGCAACCCATAAAAGTAGGGTACGATGGGGTTGACATACGTACACACGTAAAAGTACCTTAAATAAATAGAATTAAAAAAAAATGCCATAAAAGTATAAAAAACAGTAGCATGTTATTCTTGGACATTTAATAAATATATAACATAATAATATATACTATCTCAATCACAAGAGGTAGTGATTAAATAGAAGTGAACTAGTTATTTTAACTGAAAGAAAACAAAGAGAGAAAATGCATTTATTTGGCATAGAACATAACATTAAACATGGAAGGATAGGTGAACCAAGATAGAAAACAATAAAAGCAAATACACTGTGCTATGATGGTGTGCCAAAGAGAAGTCAGCTCAGTAAATGTTAAGTTACCAGCTGAGCCATCCGCTGCTGATTTTCAGTTGACACCCAATTATTGTGTTAATGCACAGGAAACAGTGAGGAAGGGAATAATAGAAGATAAAGACACATTAGTAGAGACTATTTCAAAGTGTTATAGAGAATATATACATACATATACATGGACTCATTCATACATCTAAACATATATAGATATACTAGCTTGTTACTAGCTACCTTGTTCTGCCCTATTTCTCTAAAACAAAGTCACATTGTTTTTTTTAATGTTAACAGCTATTGGCCTGTCGGCTGTTTTTTGAAAATTGTTTGAAGGAACTTGGCCTTAATGCTATATGTATAAAAATTGACAAATATTGACATTAATATTTATACGTCACTCAATAATTGTTTTGCCTTCCCGGAACCCGTCCACTAACATTTAAACTTTATGCTATGGTGTTAAAGTTCAAATTGATTTATAACAAAACTTTTGTATGATAATATAGAAAAGTGTTGTTTTTAGACTTTTTCAGATAATTTTTTAAAATCTTCTCTCTGTTATAACCTTCCCCAGACTTTAACAAACACAACAAAAAAGAAATCAGTCAAATCGGTTCAGCCGTTCTCGAGTTTCGCGGTTATCAAGACACTATAGCTGATCCGGCAAACGTTGTTTTGCTATGTAAGGTTTTGTAATATCTTCTAAGATGTTCATTGAAATTAAGTGATGTCAAAGACAATTTTGTTCACAATTAAATACTCTTAATCAACAACACATTTATTTGGATAAAGATTAATATTATTACGTTGATACAACTCTTAACAAATAATGCATTAATTTCGATCAAATTTGTTTACCATAAAAACGTTTCTAGTGACTTAATCTTAAAAGATAGACATATACTGTCGCGGACATTTTTTTAGATCATTTCAAAAGGAATAATTCTTTCATACATATATTTTTGGTATCTTAAACCGTTTTTGCAGCGCACGCAATGGAAGCCCTCAAGGATGAATAATTTTGCCCGTTTTTTTCACATTTTCCATTATTTCTTCGCTCCTAATAATTGCATCGTGATATTATATAGCCTAAAGCCTTCCTGGATAAATGGTCTATTCCACTCAAAAAGAATTTTTCAATTCGAACCAGTAGTTCCTGAGATTAGCGCGTTCAAACAAACAAACTCTTCAGCTTTATAATATTAGTATAGATTACACACATATACCATATATATTATTATAATGATTTACAAATATAAATGCACATAGAATTTAAAAAATAAATAAATAAATGCTTGTTAGAATAAATAAATAAATATTTTCTTGAAACCTGATAATTACTAGATTCAGAGTTTCAAAATCAATATATGTATACAAATGTTCTATTATAAAAAATAACACTTTTTCAAACTTATTTGGCATGCAAAAATGGCTATGCTCATAAAAAAATTTGATTGTAAACTTTCATTTTGTGAGAGTCATAATGCTCCTTAAATTAAAAAAAACCCTTCAAATTGCAAATAAGTTTATAGTTAAATAAAGTTTAAAAGAGTATTAAAATTTAAAGCTGGGTATTTTAAATGTTATATTGTCAATAAGCAGTATGTAAATTACAGGTGGCCATTTCTTTCAATAACAAATTCTGAAGGACACAGAATGTATGTAAGAATCCAATCTGAAGACGTTTGGGACAAGGGTGTAGATGATGTTGGGGATCAACCATCTTTACATGCAGCATACTCTAACACGTGGGAGGAGGCTCAAAAGATTGTATGTTATTTTGCTGTATTATTTATATGGACCAATAATTTTTTACCAAAAAATACAGCACTAAATATAGCAGGATACAGGCACCTATCAGTTGTTTCAACTACCTGATAATAAATAAATATTCTTATCACTTATTCAATAAATCTAATTGCTTATTCAATAGTAACTCTTCATAGACTGTTATGTCATATAAATTTAATCAGATTAATAAAAAACAATTACAATTACATTTTGCTTTTATGATATGATTACATTTTTCACATCTATGTTTTAAACACTACATAATCTTCAATTGCATACAAATTTATGTCTCATTAATGCTTAGAAATTATTTGAAATAACCTAATCTTTATTATATACTAAGGAAATTAAAATTATGATTTAATTTTGTAAAACCATCATATACAATAAAAAGAAACCTTCTATTTATAAATATTATTAAATAAATTGTAACAAACAATAAATGAACGTAACCATTGTGTCCAATTTAAACATTAAATTTTTCTATAGTAGGAAGTAGTTCACACCAGCGCTGTAATTTGCTTCTCGCCCATAGACATGTTCACAGCTTTTTGCTCCATTGTAATTAAAAACATATACATATTTTAAAAGTTAATATACTAAATATATGATCTAAATTTTTTACTGTATACACATGATCAGGCAGACTTGTGCGAGCCACTGCTGGTATGCTCTGGCTTGAGCTTGTTAATTAAATAATATTTTAATTATAGATAGAAGCTAAACTAGATCAGCAAGCAAAAGTTCAAGAAGTCGAAAATGATACAGCAGAAGTTGCTCCGGAGGTTCATGATGCAGCTTTGTGGGTAGAAAAATATAAGCCTAACTGTTATGTAGATTTGTTATCAGAGGAATCAGTGAATAGAGCTCTGCTGCACTGGCTCCATTTGTGGGATAAGGTAATTGTTGCTAATAGTTGTGTCAATGAAAATAAAAAGATTGTATGGGCATGCTGTGGGCTAAGTAATATGGTAGAAATGGAACATAAGACCTAAATGGTAATTTTTTCTTTTTCTTAAATTAATTTATGTAATATGGAAGAAGAAGTATAAATTTTGTGACATATTAGGATTTATTTCAATATAATAATTTTTCACTATATTTTTTAATTACTGAAAATACAAATGTATTAGCAAGAATGGTTATTAATAAGCAACAAGACTGTTAGGGCGTGGAATGATCTCCCAGAAGACATAATCTCAGGTCTAAATGTGAACCTATTCAAAAATCGCCTGGAAAAATACTCTTTAAATCACAAAAAGAAATAAAAAAAGAGAAACAGCAGGACACAGGCACTTATCAGTTGTTTCAACTACTGTTAATAATAATAATAAATAATAGTGGAATTTTTGTAAAACATATTTTACTTATTATTCCACAGATCGTTTTTAAAAAAGAAGTCAAAATGAAAGAGCCTGTGCAAAGAAATAGCTTCAGCAAGCGTACAGGACAGTTTCAGCTGAAGAACAAATGGAAAGGAAAGAAAGAGGCAGAGCCTGAACTGGAAGAGGATGGGCGGCCGCACCACAAGGTAGCACTGCTCTGCGGACCACCTGGAGTCGGCAAGACCACATTGGCACATTTATTGGCCAAAATTGCTGGTTAGGTTTAATTTTTTATATAATTAAATCTTATTGTGTATGTCCAGTAACTCTTATACCTACAGACCTTCAGCTGTGGTATATGTGGGCCGATATGAAGATGGAGATTTAATCGATTTCCATCCTTTGATAATTGCTTTTGTTTTTAGACTACACACTACTTACCATCAGGCTTTGTTGAGCTATTCTAAAAAAAACCGTTTCAGGAATATCAAGATGCCAGAATGAATTGAAAATTTAAATGGGCTATTCTGGTATAGGTAATAAAGTATAAAAATTGCACTGCTATAATAATATAAATGGTAAAATCTATTATATTTGTCGTATAACAAATGTTATATAAATCTAATTTAAAAAAAAAGTAATAGCATTTTTAGCAACAAATCATTCAAGCACTAAATTTTCACATTAGTTTGATGGTCTTATGTTATCTTTCCCCCAGGCTACTAAAATAAAAGATTGAGCAGAAGATGCTTAGAGTCTCTGAGTAACTGGATGAACTTAGCATGGGATTGAGGACAATGGCATAAAATGAAGTAGACCATATCCAGCAGTGGGCAAAATTAGGCTTCAAATGATGATGAAAATTTTAACGATTTCAGGCTACAGACCTGTGGAGTTAAACGCCTCTGACGAACGATCTACTGAAGCATTTCGGACTGCCCTGCAGAGCGCTACCCTTATGAGGTCAGTGTTGGATGCCGACAGAAGACCTAATTGTCTTATTCTGGGTAATAAATAGTCCTTTTTAAATCAAATGTAACAGCTGATATAGTCTTTATACAATATTTTAAATAAAATGCTGTACAAATAACACCCTGTATGTAAAGGTGTTCCATACATTTATTTAAATAATACATATTTTTTCATGCAATTTACAAAAATTATAGAATCTCAGAACACATGGACTTGTGCCCGATAAGTTGGAATACCCGTATTTCAACAGCTTACCTAATCATAAACTTATCAAAGGGTATATAGGTTGCATTTGACTAAGTAACATAATTTTTCTGGTTAAAGTAAATTAAAAATTGTGTCAAAAATAACACTCTGTACATATACCACACATAGTCCTTACCATATTTAAATTCATGTGTTGATAGTTTCGATTGCAATCTTTCGTGTGGGCCTTTTGATACCCAAATATGATATTAAGGGTAATTGGAAATTAAAAAATTAAAAGTTCTTATCATCGGGTATATATATATTTTTGGATTCGGTAAAAAACGATGACTCCAAATATATATATATATTACTATATCACCAAAAAATGTCGCTTAAACCAAATAGCCTTTCACCCGACGATATATATACTAGCCTTAAAATTAAATAATACCAAATGGCAAACTAAAGGAAACATTTTAAACAAAAACTATTCTTTTTTCCTTACGTCATTTTTATTTCAGACGAGATAGATGGTGCTCCATTGCCAACGGTGGAATTATTAGTCAAATGGTGTACTGGAACTGTTGACAGTGGGAAAAAGAAAGGCAAGGCTCAACAATTACGCCGCCCTGTTATCGCCATATGCAATGATTTGTATGCTTCGTCTTTGAGGCCTTTGAGGTATCCTAACTTGCTTTTTATTTATACCCTATTGATTAATAGTAGTTTAGGAGTAATTATATCGTTATAACTAAAAAATGTCGCTTAAACCAAATAGCCTTTCACCCCTCGATATAATCATTTAATTATTTGATTTTATATTGGTCACATACATAAAGTTTATATTTAAATTTTTTTTTTTTTTATCTTGACTCGCTACTGAAGACGCCACACCTGATGGTAAACATGGTGCAGTGCAAATACAAAGACGACTATAACAGGAAAAAAACTTTTCGATAGTCGCAGTGATCGTGCCAGCCTGCATAAATATCTTTTCACGCTTCGCTTATAGTATTCCATGTCATAGGATGATGAGAACAGGCTCGCCGGAAGACCATTCCACAGGTCAAAGACTCGGCAAAAGTAAGAGTTGGAGAACTTTGTATCTGATACCCAGTGACGTGCATAGGGTATTTGGACAAGGAAAGCAGAATCCACGTAATTATTTTAATATTATATTGCGCTCATGAGAAAGATACACGGCGTAAAAATAGAATAGATATGAATATAAATGTTTTCTTGCTTTGTTTAACTTTAAGCAATTACGCCCGCCGAGTCGTCGGAAGTATTCGGATTCCCAGGCTTGGCGAAGGCGAAGAGAGGGCAGTGCTGGCACCCCGGTGGTTTTAGTCGGGGCAGGTCCGACACACCGGGGGAAGTGGCCCTCACCACTTCCCCCTGACGGTCCGTAGGGATTTCCACCGGGATAACAAAAAAAAAACTTTAAGCAATTTATTCCAGACTTATTTATTGCAAGGGCATGCAATGCTTCAATGTATCTATGGGATGACCGCTACTGCTGATACCTCTATGAGTATTTTGAGACATAGGGTCTTCATATACAGACAATGAAGAGATCATATTAGGAATCCTTTTTCCTTTTGAGATACGGAACCCTAAAAAACAAAAATATCTTGTCTGCAGACCTGTGAGCTTGATAGTCCACGTTGGAGGAGCATCATCCGCTCGGGTCTCGGGTCGCGTGTCGCTTGTAGCACGCTGTGAGGGGCTGACCCTCACTCCCAGAGTTCTTTCCGCGCTGGCTGCGAGGGTGCAAGGTGACATTCGCTTGGCTATCCATCTGCTGAGTTTCGTCAAAGCTGGAGCCAAGGACGAGGTACTTGTAACCTACGGATACTCACTTTATTTTACCATTTTACTTTTGCCGCTAAAGACACACCAGGATCGCTGCCCTGATGATCTTATGCAGGATTTTCACCCGGGATACAAAAAACAAAAAAATATTATATCTCGACCGACAGTGTTACCGCGTGAGATTTGATAAACAACTACAATTGTAGTTTATTATTTATTGTGGCTGTTTAAAATAAAACAACCATTCACTAAAATAAAAGAATATCATTTTGGGAGTCGAAGCTGCTCGCGTCCGTAGGCTTTACCCTAGTTTCCCTGCACGTGACTCCTGGGTGGTGCTAAACGAGCAGCAGCGAGGTGGTAGGGCGTCGGTGCCCGCCTGGATCGCGACCACAGTACATGGGTGTAAAGCCCGTCATAGTGACCAGTTTCGGCTTGTCGCGTTTTGGGATCAGCTTGTGCATATCCAGTAGCTCATATACCTAGAGACCTTCAGTCGTGGTATATGTGGGCCGACATGACGATGTAGAATATCAATGGATTTTCATCCTTTGATAGTCGCTTTCGTTTTTGGACTACACTGTACTTACCATCAGGTACTCTGTATTCACTATGTCGAGCCAGTGTAAAAAGAAAAAAAAACTAGATCGTAATGATTATATATTATAACAACGCTATACGATTGACTTAAACTAATCGTATCAACCTTATTAATTAAGTAATCTATTCTTGTAAAATTGTTTCCTCGAACTCACTGGCGCTCATAAGGCTGACATATGGCTTCGCAGTCTTTATATTGTGGAACCGCCGTGAGTTTGGAGGGTTCCGTGGAATTTAAAAGTGGACTTTAATTTGTCTAGGTGTTTGGCTCGTGGGATATAACTATTGCCACCCACCTGTTAGGCTGTTCAGCATTCCTGACGATATGTGATATCACTTACAGTACACAGTATCTGTATGAAACCATATATAAATTATTAAGGTGCACCGTCGACGCATACGTAGTGATTGCAAGACGAACAATTTAATAACAGTTCATTTATTTATTTATTTTAAAGGGAAACATACAGCAATATAAAAATGATAACAATATACACAAAAAATGTTACATAAGCCAGCAAAGTTTCCACAAAAATTAGTACAAAAATAAAAATCAAGCTAATAAATAACAATAAAAGAAAATCAATCAAATATACATACATATATATGTTACATATAAATAGTACATTTATATTAAAAAAAAGTACATTATAGAATAAAATTGAACTTAGGCTAATATTTTCTCTCTCACCATTCGTTTAAAGGGCCCAAAGGCACAGGACAGTATATCTATATCGCAAAAACGTTTATTATATAGATCACAGGCACGAAAAACAAAAGTATTATTAAAATAGTTTGACCTTAAGAATGGCACCTTAAACAGCGAAAAGTCTCTTGCATTGGAATGCGGACACCTGAAACCTATTTGACTAAGCAAATAGGACGAGTCCACGAGACCGTTAACAATTTTAAATAAAAAAAGTTGATCCCTCTCAATTCTACGATGACACAACGCAGGAACTGAGCTACAAGGAAGGTTGTGTAAATCAAATTTATATTTTAAATGTTTTAGGAACTTGTTTTGTATGCTCTCGAGAAGATTGATGTATTTTTTATATTGAGGGTTCCAAATAGTAGAGGCGTATAAGACGAAAACAAACGGCGTTTGACAAACTACCCCCCCGACCGAGTGGCAATCAAACGCAACAGGAGCCAGACAAAGCAAGGACTTATTATCTGTGGCGTTACCATATTATGAGCAATTATTTTGGTAATTTAGAACTAATAAATAAAAAAAAGTTACGATTTCCACGTTACAATATCGTCGTCAGCACGTCTTAAGTTATACAAAGGAAAAGATCGTTTTTCTTAAATATCACTTCTTATGCCATAAATTATTATTTACATTTTTACAGAGTTGTTGAGCACAAAACCTCTAACAATTGTGCTGTAAACATATTTTATTGGATTGACCCATATAATTGAGAAATAAAGGTAAAAGAACGAGGGGTGGGGACAGACAGTAGTTTTTGTACCGCCTCGAAAAATTTCAAGAGTTGTGTGTGGGTGTGCGTGGTTGTGAGAGAGGTAGTTAATTGACTTTTTTTAAACTTTTCAGCTTAAAATGGAAGACGTCGAGAACGCCGCTATAGGTACAAAGGATTGTAACAAAACACTAATGCAGGCGTTGCAGGCTATATTCACAATAAATGATAAAAACCCGGACAGTATTATTAAAATTGTACAATCGGCTGGAGATTATGACAGGTAAATATTAATCCGTAATTTCAGTATACTTGTCGTTTTTAAGCGAAAACTTCTTTAGGCCTCTTGGACACTTTTGCAGTCAGCGCACGCACCCGGTGTCAGCGTCGTATAGACTGTTACAACATCTGCCTCCGTTATTTTGTTACCATATTGCGTTTACGTACTCATTATAAATTTGCAATCCGCTAATCCTGTGGCTAGTTTTATTATTCAGATTGATATATATATATGCAAAGAGGTAAGTAAAATTAACTATTACTAGAAGCTCGCAGCAAATTGAGATTTCGCAGTAAAAGGATTATCCGTATTAGCAAGCTGGAGTGACATTGGGCAGGACATATATGCCGAAGAACCAATTGTTTATGGTTCATGGAGCAGGTGGAATCTTAAGTGGAGACCGCGGATCGGCAGACGTAGCATGCGGCGCCCCCCGGCAAGGTGGAGCGACGATCTGCGGAAGGTTGCCGGAAAAGACTGGATGAGAAGAGCCAAAGACCGGGCTCAATGGAACTTGGGAGATGCCTTTGTCCAGCCGTGGGCTAGAGTGGGCTGATGATAATGGTAGAAGGCTTCAAGGTGCTTGATGTGACAAGTCAGTCTCAATTTTGATTCGATTGCAGATTAATCGATGGAATATTCGAGAACTATCTGTCAGCGCGTGTCGACTCGCGCTTGATGATCGCCCGAGAGACACTGTCGTGGCTCCGACTGTACGACATTATTCAATCTTGGACAGCCCGCAATCAGAACTACTCGTTATACGGAGCCCTACCCCTGTGTATAGCCCGGTGCTATGCTGTTTTGGCCTCTAGAACACCCCAGAGGTTAACTTTCCCCACCCAAGCTCAAGAGGTCAGTTATTTTATTGTTTTTTATATTGATATTGTACGGTACTTCGATAGCTCCGCAAGTGGCACGGGCTGCCTAAAGAATCTCACTTACCGCGATTACCAGTTCGCCAACTCCTCAGGGGCCCCTGCTTCTCCTCCAGGATACTGGTGTCTTTGAGGATCTTCCAAACACACTTATACACTTTGGAATCGGATTATTTAGTTGTATTTAGGAATATTTGTATGTTTTATGTCGTTACTCGGCGGATCGGTTCGAGCGAGAGCAAAACTCAATTGACAACCCGTACGGTGTTGCTAGAGCATAATCGAAGTTGTCCGCACATTTATTCGAATACGGAACAGATATAATTAATAAAATCATAATAGTTTATTGTCATGCCTTTTAGGGTGAGCGTATCATTATTAACTGTATCCATTTTGCGGGTGTATGTCGTGCCCAACGTGACCAGTTGCGCGGCTGATCGCTGTGCTCGGGGCACTTACACATGACATTTCTACCTATAAATATATACAGATATGTGTATATATCAAGCTATATATAGCTCTAGGTCTCTATTACTATATTAATACGTTGATAAAAATACTTAAAAATATTTCATATCAACCAAAAATAATATTTAAAAGTTTTTGAAGCTAGGAAGTATTCTGACGTGTCGTTCTACGATTGACAGTTTTCATGCTAGTGCAGCAAAGTGACCACACTGCTCTTGATGATGGCACAGGGCAGTTTTAAAATCGGCTGTAGCTATGAATAAAACATGGGGCTGTTCAGCAATCAGTAGCGTTCATTTCATAAACGCATGAAAGCATTGCATGCTCTTTCGATAATAAGTCTGGAATAAATTCCTTTGACTTAAACAAAAAAAAGGAACCCTTTATATTTAAATCTATTCTATTTTCACGCCATCTATTTTCCATGTGAAAGTAATGTAATATTTATTATCATTATATAATATTCAAATTCATTATCCGTATCTGCCTACCCTCTCCAAATACCCTTAGTCCAGTCAAATAACTTTTTAAATCAAAATTTTGACACTCAAGTTTGCATTTTTGATATTTTGTACTTATAATAATACAAAAACGATCTGTAAAGGTTTTAGTGTCTGAAACCTCCGGCAAGAGTTAAAAAAAAATGATTTAAAGTTTTTTTCCACAAATACTCGAAAACGGTAATAGTTAGAGAAAAAAAATGTAAGCAAAATATATAGAGCTTAAAATTATAGATAAAAAAGGTAGTATGACTTTTTTTCCTCCGACCTAAATGAACCAAGTTAGGGAGGTTTTTAAGTTTAAGGGTTTTTAAATTCCGCGCCGTTGCATAAAGTCACGAGGCAAAAAGAGAGGGACTATTGCTGTCTCGCTTACTCCCATTGATACTTGACAATGAGTATTGCGTAGGCGTTCACTATAAAATGTCCGAGCATGGATATAAAACACACCCCGGTTGAGCTGAAAATGCCTTTCCCGGCAATCAGTAGTTAGTCCGCTTCAAAAAAAAAAAAAAATATAAAACACACTTAGACTATAAGGTGGTGTGAGTTAATGTATTATTAGCAAAGCAGTCGGTTCGATTAAGGAAATGTTATTAGGTATAGAAAAGGAATTAGTTTGGTAATAGTAATCGAGAGAAGTGGATTGGTGGAAAATTAATGATGATTTTAATGAATATAATTCTTGAATAATAGTTTAATTGGAATAGCTTGCATTTAAGGATTGGAAGAAGTTGGTTGATGAAACTTGTTTTTTTTTTTAATGCATAGGCTTTATTATTTTAAATGTAGTTAAATGATCACGATGTTGCGTTAGGATGTGAATATTTTCAGGCTTTTAGGTGCGTTTTGAAAAAAACTTAATCTTCTTGTAACATAGTTTATCAAAAATGTTTAATTTAATTTAATTTTTTTTTTTTACTAGAACTGAAGATTCAGTTACTCTCTAGCAGAGAGTATTCACAAATTTGTAAAAATGTTTTTTCCCCACATAGGTAGGATAGTTGTTTTGTATTGTATAAAAAATTTAATAGGATTATCAAAAAATTTTAAAAGGAAAGGGAGGATAATGTTGTGATTGTATGTAAGGAGTGCATAAAATTAGGTAACATATCTATCAGGGTGGTGGGTGGTGACCTGTCACTGCCGGCACTCGCTCGCGCGATGGTCGGTAGTGACAGGGCATGGCAGGCGGTCCTCTCCTTCACGGAGACGACAATGCAGGTGAAGGAGGCGGCGGAGCGGGATCGGGAGGCAATATCCACCCCCGACAACCCAATCCGTCGCCCAGCTCGGACTGGACGCCGGAGGAGGGCCTACGCCAACGGCCTTCCTTCGTGACCCGGACATACGCCGGGCGGCGCGCTTTGAGGGAGTGCCCTCACCGCTCCCCTGAAGGTCCGTAGGAATTTCCACCGGGTTACCAAAAAAAAAAAAAAAAAAAAAAGGTAACATATCTATGACATAAATATTACGTTTAGTAAAAATATAATATTTCGTATGAAAGAATTGGAAAATAGGAAGATCGTTTTGAATTCGAAATTCGAATTTGAAAAAGGACTTGATTATTCTAGAGATTGTGTATTGAGCTTTAAGAATGAAAGGTTGAAAAACTAGAATAAACAAATAACGAGAATATTATGTAAATGTATTAATGGTTTACTAAATTTACAGTTTAAAGTGATATTAAGAGTTTGACTGAAGAAGGAAGAACTCCACAATATCGGTCACACAAGTTCCCCTTCCACAATATATTAATATTTATCTATATATATATTACAATTAGTTATTAAAAAATAACCATTAACGTGAAGTTCTGTCTCAAACTTAAGTTTTTACTATATCCTTTATGTTGCTTATGTTTTTAGCAAGCACATAAAAGTGGAGAAATTTTGCAAATTCCAAATAAACATATGTATTTATTAATTTAATTTAATTGATAAATTAATAAAAATATAGCTTTACATAGAAACTAAGGATTTTAAATAGAAATAGAATTTTTACTGTAAAATTTAAATAAAATATAGACCTTCAATTATTATATTTTTTTACATTCGAAAAAATATTACTATCAACGGAATTTCATCCTTGGATGGTCACTTTCGTTTTTGTACTACACTGTACTTATCATCAGGTGTACTACAAATCACTATGTCGTACCACACGCCCGGTTGAGTTCCCCGCCCGGTTGAGTTGTGAAGACCTTTCTCGGTCAATCAACGCGTGTAAATTCGAAAAATAAAATCTATGTCGTACCAGTGTAAAAAAAAATAACTTGTCATATGAACAAGTTGTTTTCAATTTGCAAACCCAATATTTATGATAAAAAAGTTCAAAATTAATCCTAACATGTCAACTAAGATAAAGATGGCGTCCGCTCGTACATCGGACATAAAATTTGCACGTGACTTGGCCTTAGATGCATTGTGGCAGATGGCGCCACCAGAAATAAAGTTGCGACATTCACCCTAAGTACCCTTAAAATTAATTATATATTTGGGAGTCGAAGCTGCTCGCGTCCGTAGGCTTTTACCCTAGTTTCCCTACACGTGGCTCCTGGGTGGTGCTAAACGAGCTGCAGCGAGGTGGTAGGGCGTCGGTGCCCGTCTGGATCGCGACCACAGTGCATGAGTGTAAGGCCAGTTTTGGCTGATCGCGTTTCGGGAATAGCCTGTGTATATCCAGTAGCACATGATTGGCGACCTTTGGCACAGTATTGGGGTTCTGACTTGACGTCTTCGCTTGCTCCCTTATGGGGGGGTACGTTGAACTGCCGGCCAGGGAGACCCGTAGAAACGGTTGTACTGCTGGCCGCCCGCGGTATAGTACAGGGGCCCAATCATAGCTAACCACTATGAGAGGCTGCTCCACCATGCCGCGCATAATCTTGGGTAGGATCGTCGTGCCGGATGGTGACCGGTTTTCGGGACCCGGCGACCTATTCCGGGGGGGGGGGGGGGGGGGGTACGGGGGCCTTCCGTCCGTTGGTTCAGCTTACGTCCTCTGGGGGTTTTGGCGTTGGCCCAGTCTGGTCTGTTCTCCTTTTGCTGTGTCGAGGGTCGTTAATTCTCTTCACGTCTTCTTAACTTTTGCTTCATGTCAGCGCAATATAATAATTCTGGTAATTCAGCGGTGTTTAATCCGGAAAACACCTTCTTTATGGAGTTCACTAACATCCGTGGACTTCATTCTAACTTAAATGCTGTCCACCACCATCTTGAGACAGTCCGGCCTGCACTTCTCTTTTTGACGGAAACTCAAATACACCGTCCGGCTGATTTATTTTATTTGCATTTCCCTGGCTATCAGCTTGAGGAAAACTTTCATACAGCCGGGGTCTGTGTGTTTGTGCAGTCGGACGTGTGTTGCCGTCGGTTGCGCTGTTTGGAGAACCCCTCTTTTTCTGTCCTGTGGGTGCATGTGGATGTCGGCTCTCTGAGTCATGTCTACGTGTGCCTATACCGATCTCATAATGGGGACTCTGAGACCACTCGGCTGTTTGATTACCTCAGCCAGGCGGCTGATGTCGTTCAAGAGCAGTACCCTGCAGCAGAACTGGTAGTTTTGGTGGATTTTAACGCGCACCATGAATTATGGCTGGGATCCTCCAAGACTGACCATGCAGGAAGGTCTGCTCATGCATTCGCCCTGCTTCATGACCTCTCTCAACTGGTTGTCCAGCCCACCAGGCTTCCAGATGTTGTGGGTCATGCTCCCTCTTTGTTGGACCTTCTGCTGACGAGCCATCCTTCCAGGTATTTTGTGTCGGTAAATGCTCCTTTGGGTAATTCTGACCATTGCCTGGTTGGTTCTTTGGTGCCCCACGCCCTCTCACCATCTCCTCGTGAGGTTAAGCGTAAGGTATGGCATTACTCGTCAGCAGATTGGAATGGATTGCGTGAGTACTTTGCTTCTATCCCGTGGGGCCAACGCTGCTTTAATGAGTGTGATCCTTCTGCGACTGCCGATGCGATTGCCGACGAGATCTGGCTTGGAATGGATTATTACATTCCATCTTCTGTAATCGTCGGTAATCGCTCTGGACGCTCTTGGTTCAATCGCGAATGCTCTGTCGCTGTTATTCTGAAGCAGAATGCATATCGTGCTTGGATTAAGGGTTGCGCAACTTGTGATCCTGATGTCAACGCTCTTAAAGCAGCTTATAACAAGGCTACCAAGGCTTGCAGGAGGGCGTATCGCGGGGCGGATGCTCAACGTGTTTCGCGGATTGGCCAGATCTTAGTAAACCATCCGACCAACAGTCGAGCTTATTGGGGACTGGCCAAGGCCGTGCAAACGAATTTCTGTCGCCCATCCTTTCCGCCGTTAAGATCTCCTGACGGGTCGCTGGCCCATGAGCCGCTGGAGAAAGCCAATCTGTTGGCTCACATCTTCGCGGCTAATTCCAAACTTGATGATCTCAACACCCGGCCGCCCACAATTCCTTCTTGCGGCTACACGATGCCTGACGTTGTGATAAGGCAGCGTGCTGTATTACGTGAGTTGAGGTCACTCGATGTGCGGAAGGCTAGTGACTCTGATGGTATCCCAGCGGTGGTGCTGAGGGCTTGTGCAGCCGAGCTTGCGTCTCCTCTTACAAGCCTGTACCGCCTGCCTTTCTCGTCCGGTGTTGTGCCTCAAGCTTGGAGGGAAGCCAACATTCAACCGATCCCCAAAAAGGGGGATCGTTTCGACCCAAACAACTACCGCCCCATAGCCGTCACCTCAGTGCTCTGTAAAATCTTAGAACGAATTGTAAATGTTCAACTTGTCCGTTACCTAGAGGATCACTCTCTTATTAACGATCGTCAATATGGTTTTCGATCGAATCGTTCCACGGGTGATCTTCTAGCGTACGTCATGCACCGCTGGGGTGAGGCTATGGATAAGCATGGCGAATCTTTGGCTGTTAGCCTGGATATAGCCAAAGCCTTTGATAGGGTCTGGCATCGTGGTCTTCTCTCCAAGCTTCGAGCGTACGGTCTTCCTGACAACCTGTGTGCGTGGATCTCTGGCTTTCTGCACGAACGTAGAATTCGTGTCCTTGTTGATGGTCACAGTTCGCAGTTCGTGTCAGTTAATGCCGGAGTTCCACAAGGCTCTGTACTTTCTCCCACCCTGTTTCTTCTGCATATCAATGATATGCTGTCTTTGGGCTGTATTCATTGCTATGCAGATGACAGCACGGTTCACGGGGGATATTGCAGCAGGCCCACTTATGGTCGGGAGGAAACCATTGGGAATCGAGAAGATCTGGTTATTGATCTCAATCGGTCCTTAAGCCTCATTTCTTCTTGGAGCGACAGGAATTTGGTTGAGTTCAATGCCAAAAAACCCAGGTGTGTGTTTTTTCCTCCAAAAAATCCCCATTTTCTCCTCTTCCTACTCTCAAGAATGTGCCGCTTGCTGTGCGTGACAGCCTTAGTATACTAGCCATGGATATTCGCTGTGATCTCAATCTCAGGGATCACATAGGGACGGTCATCTCCTCGACTTCCCGTAGACTTGGTATCCTGAATAGAGTGCGTCGGTTTTTCACACCTGATCTTTTGTATCTATTGTATAAGGCCCAGGTCAGGCCTTGTATGGAATATTGTTCGCATCTCTGGGATGGTTCTGCCCAGTACTTGCTTGATGCCCTGGATAGGTTGCAGCGTAGGGCTGTCCGCATAGTGAACGATCCAGACGTTTCTGAACATCTTGAATCGCTCCAATTGCGTAGAGATGTTGCCTCATTAAGTGTTTTCTACCGTTTCTATTATGGCGAGTGTTCTGAAGAGTTGTTTAACCTTGTTCCACCCTCTCCTTTCCTGAATAGAACCACGCGCGCGGGTTTGCGGTGTCACAGCTATACGGTATCTCACATCCCGGCTAGGACTAAGAGGTTCTCTAACTCCTTCTTTTGCCGTGTCGTTGGGCTGTGGAATGGTCTTCCGGCGAGCGTGTTCCCACCATCCTATGATATGGGATCCTTTAAGCGTAACGTGAAGAGATATTTGTGCGGGCCGGCATGATCGCTGCGACTACCGATGGGTTTTTTCTTACCTTTCGATAGTCGTTGGCGTTTTTTTGGACTGCACCATGCTTACCATCAGGTTTGGTGCAGTCACTATGCCGTGTCAGTGTAAAAAAAAAATCCAATACGGAATAATGCTAAGTTTCTGTCAATTATACTATTTTTTCTTTCGAATCGTCTTGAATTAAAAACCATTTATATAATTAATACATAAAAGAAATATAATATACAAAAAACGTATTAACGTAATTAAACAAAATAAACTACATATGGTAAAAGTCCGTATTATGAGACACATTTTCAGGTTGGTCGTACATTACCGCTATTATATTATCTGTTTAAGTCAAAAATACTATTTAAATCGTATCATACAATTGTCTTATGATTATTTAATTAATATAGCTAGTTTTTATTGAATGTTAATTTGTAAAAATAATATTAATAGCCTTTTATGAGAGGAACCTCTATGTCCCTATTTATGAGACACTTAAAAAGTAGATGGCCCCAATGTCTCATGATGTATGTCCCTATTTTTGAGACACTTTAGAAATCAATAAGACTCATTTTAAAATAACTATTTATTCATTTTAAATCACAATACTTATAAAATAGATAATAAACTTGAATCTGAAATAACAAATAATTAGTCTTTACTAAATTAAATGAGAAATAAATGAAAATTATAAAAATATTTAATTCACTTTTCTTCTTTAATTTTCTTCTGCAGTTCTTTTACTTTATCCATCAGTTTTTTCTTTTCTTCTTGTAACTTTTTTTTATTACTTATAGGCGAACGCTTGACCTCAATCACACCTGGTGGAAGGTGAAGATGAGTCCGACGATGAACTGCGTTTGCCCAGCAAATGCCTATTCACTCTTCTCTTAAAGACTCCCAGGTCATAACATCGCGGAAATACTGCCTCTGGAAGCGTATTCCATTCTTTAGCCGTTCGTATGATGATTGTAGAAGCGAATCTTTTCGTGCGAATATAAGGAACATCCACCACATACGGATGGTATCCCACACGATGTCTAAGTGGTTTGCGGTGGAAAGGTGTACCTTTTTCTGCCAACACGCTCTCTGCTTCAGGACAGAGGAGTAAGCTGCTTTCATCACAGTTAAAAATTCTTGTAGAAGAAATACTACATACATTTTTACTTTCAAAATACGCTCCAGACTTTTTAAACCACTCTTGCAATTCTTCACAAGTGACAGCTGCTCTTGTAACACACAAATCTTGGGGTTTCCTTATAGCTAATTCTGAATGATGTTTTCTAAACCCTTCATACCAGTGGCGACTAGGACGACTATCTGTAAACGCAGTTTTTACAGCTAATTTTTGGACATATTTTTGAACACAATCCAATAACTCAGTTTTTGTTACGGGTGCTCCCATTGCAGCCCTGTCCAGCACCCATTAGACAATATCATCTTCTTCCTGAGACGATAAGACTGTTTCTGGTTCTGATTTTTTTGTATCTCATCTAGCCCAATACTTTTTTCCTGCTTAGAGTAGCCACAGGTACTCCGAAGGCAACGGCTGCTCTCCGTAATGATGACCCAATATCTTTTAATGCTTTTAAAGCATTTTCTACATCTATTAGGTCATATGTAAGTCTTTTATCAACCACTTTTGAACACAACACTTTCTTTTTTGCTGATTGAGACGGCTGTTGTTCCCCGTATTACTCCGATTTTCAATAATTTTTTTTTATTGTTCACTGTTGTTTTGGGAGTCGAAGCTGCTCGCGTCCGTAGGCTTTACCCTAGTTTCCCTACACGTGACTCTTGGGTGGTGCTAAACGAGCAGCAGCGAGGTGGTAGGGCGTCGGTGCCCGTCTGGATCGCGACCACAGTACATGGGTGTAAAGCCCGTCATGGTGACCTTTTTCGGCTTGTCGCGTTTCGGGATCAGCTTGTGTATATCCAGTAGCTCATATACCTAGAGACCTTCAGTCGGGGTATATGTGGGCCGACATGACGATGTGGACTATCAATGGATTTTCATCCTTTGATAGTCGCTTTCGTTTTTAGACTACACTGTACTTACCATCAAGTACTCTGTAGTCACTATGTCGAGCCAGTGTAAAAAAAAAAACGTAACCTAAAATATTTTATAAATTCATAAAAATATAAAAAAACATATTTTAAATATTTCAATAAATTCAAATAAAAAATTAAGAAAAAAAAACATGCAAAATTAATGTTTTGATTGTAGGTTAGGTTTTGAAATTAACGTAATTAAATTGAAAATACTTACTCAGAAATAACTATTTGAAGTTATGCTGATAAATCATTTGTTATAATTAATAATTTAATTTTTTAATACTAAAAATTATTGATATTTTAATTAAAAATGCATAACAGTACGCTGTCTCATTAATGGGGACAATCATAAGACTTGATGTCCGTATTGAGTGATACGCGGTGGAAAGTGTTCTATATACCGGTACGTCTACGTTAACAAATGTCGGTATTGTGAGACACTCAAAAATAAAATAATATTGCTATAAATTAACATAAATGCAAATAACATACAATATCTATAATTTATAAGCTTTTAGATTACACTTATACATAATGTATATAAATATAATAAAATATATAATTTCATCCAAGTAAAAAACTGTACAGTGGTTATCGTTCAACTCTTTTAAGCCATGGTTTTGAATTCCAACAACAAACCTCATACTTTTTAAATTATTTATAAAAACATACAAGTAATAATTAACAATTAGACTCGTTAATTTCTTTCAAAAACGATAAAATGATGTGTCTATTATATTTTTTAAAAGTATAATTTGTTATTTTTTTTATAAATTATTATATTCACATTGTGTATCATAAATAGGGACAGTGTCTCATAATATGGACTTCTACCATATTCATTTAATTTATGAACGTAAAATTAAAATTAATCACTGTCTGATGAGTCCACAGTGGCTTTTTTTTTGTTTGTGACCCGGGGGAAATCCCTAACGGACCTCAGGGGGCGATGAGGGTTGCCCCCCGGTGTGTCGGACTTGCACCGACTAAAACCCCCGGGGTGTTCCATCTCCCGCCTGCCGAATGCCAAGGGCAAGGCTGAGCCATCTACCTCGGCACCCGGTGACGTCTAGCCTTCTGCAGGCCCCGCCTTCTTGGCAGGGAGTCCATAGTGGCTGTTGTCGTAGGTCGACTTTCTTTCACAAAAAATTGGTCCAATGTTTGTTGAAAAGCTTTTTTTCACAACGTAAAATAAATTTCCTTGTAGCAATTGATATTAAGTTTGTATAAAATAAGTATAAAATAGTATTAAATTTGCGTTGAGTTTTAGGTAGAAAGGGAATCCCCAAATTTTGATGGCATGGCGCAATTAAAAATAAAGGTGTTTCCATATTTTAGGAAATAAAAATTCAAAAAAACATTAAAGACTCGAATCCAAAACAACGCAACTTCGAAAATCTAACGACGCACAGTGAAAATCAGTAAAAATTAAGCAGCGACACAACTTCGAAAAAAACGCCAAACGAAACGACCCAAAGCGAGGTATTGGTGTACTATATCTAGTATCTTAGAATGTCAAGTAATTTTTTCGAAACTTGAAATTTAAAGTCGATATATTTATTACCAGAGATGGGCAAAATGTAATCTGATTAAAGATCAACGATTATAAAATGTAGTCGTAATTTTAATTTTCTTGCTCTGTAATCATGATTAAATCCATTTAAAACATTAAGAAATGATAAATGTGTATACGATCTGTGATTTTGAAGTGTTTAAAACATAAATGAGCAAAATGCAGTGATATTAATGGTAAAAAACATAAAATGTAATCGTCAATCATTTTCATTAATCAGATTACTTTTTGCCCATCTACGTTTATTACCCTGATCTATTCGAATGAACAGATACTTAAATAGAGTACAAGAAATAATTATCCGATAATGTTTTCTCACTCTTACTCGGACATTTTATAGTGAACGCCTACGCAATACTCAATTGTCAAGTATCAATGGGAGTAAGCGACACAGCAATAGTCCCTCTCTTTTTGCCTCGTGACTTTATGCAACGGCGCGGAATTTAAAAACCCTTAAACTTAAAAACCTCCCTAACTTGGTTAATTTAGGCCGGAGGAAAAAAAGTCATACTACCTTTTTTATGTATAATTTTAAGCTCTATATATTTTGCTTACATTTTTTTTCTCTAACTATTACCGTTTTCGAGTATTTGTGGAAAAAAACTTTAAATCATTTTTTTTTTAACTCTTGCCGGGGGTTTCAGACACTAAAACCTTTACAGATCGTTTTTGTATTATTAGAAGTACAAAATATCAAAAATGCAAACTTGAGTGTCAAAATTTTGATTTAAAAAGTTATTTGACTGGACTACCTATGGACTTACTGTCCTCAGTGGTCACCGTCATCATGCCGGCATGCTCAAAAGTCGCTTCACACGTCTTTCAAAAGATCCAATGTCATAAGTGGAATGGAATACACAACTGGAGGATCGGATAGTGTAATTGTAATATAAAGAAGATAAATATTGAAAGATGTTAATAAATTTTAGATGTACCGTAAAAAAATGGAATTAGACAGTATAGTGAGTTCGGTATGGCGAGGCAGCGCTCCGGCAGTATCGCAGAGTCGATCGACGTTGCTCCTTGATGTGTTACCGTTGCTACCATACTTGTTGTCGCCTGTGCTTCGTTCAGCTAACGTACAGGTAATAATAAAATTGTTATCATTGTACTAAACAAATAAATCTCAATCTTGTTTTCAAAAATCACAATTTTTTCAAGAAGTTTCACTTCTGTCACGTGTACTATATGCATGCGCATTTTTTTTTATATTTAAACAATCGAGTTTTATAGTATTATTTTAAAGTAGTATCAGAATATGTAAAATATAATTTTAAAAAGTTTATCAGGTTTTGCAGAAAGAACGTCGTACTTGTGCTTGCTTATTTCTTTTTTTTATTACTTATAGACGGACACTTCTCCTCAATCACACCTGGTGGAAGGTGAAGAGTCCGATGATGAACCGCGTCCGCCTAACAAATGCCTACTCACTCTTCTCTTAAAGACTCCCAGGTTATAAGATCGAGGAAACATGCTCGCTGGAAGCATATTCCATTCCTTAGCTGTTCGCATGATGAATGTAGAAGCGAATCTTTTCATGCGGATATAATGAATATCCACCAGATACTGGGCTTCATTATAGGTCTATCCATTTGCTGTCTGGACTTTCTTCATTCTCTCATCTTTACACGCTATCCTGCGCTATAGACTTAAAACCGTCTATGACGACATCGTTTAGAACAGCATACCGGTTTTATTGACCCAGAATAAAGGTCCCGGCTCAATGCTGTATGACCGATCGTATCTCGAAAACATCAGCGGTTGTTACGACTATCGGTTTTACGACTAAATATAAATAGACCCTTCGATGTCGTTATAACAGATTTGTTACTGTATTTTATTACTTTATTACTTTTCTTTTAGTTTTTATTCGATGTATTAGACACTGGCTGCCAAATGAGTGATTAAAATATTATAAATAAAAACAATTTCATAAAAATATATAATTCATTAGTATTTAAAAGCGTTTTAAAATTTATGGACCGTTACTTAAACATGGTTACAATCATAGATGGGCAAAATGTAATCAGATCAATGAAAATGATTGACGATTACATTTTATGTTTTTTACCATTAATATCACTGCATTTTGCTCATTTATGTTTTAAACACTTCAAAATCACAGATCGTATACACATTTATCATTTCTTAATGTTTTAAATGGATTTAATCATGATAACAGAGCAAGAAAATTAAAATTACGACTACATTTTGTAATCGTTGATCATTAATCAGATTACATTTTGCCCATCTCTGGTTACAATGATGATTTGGTTTATATATTTTTTTTTTTTTAATCAATATTTTAAAGGGCTTTTGACTGCACATGCAGTCATGCCAGCCTTATCGTGCTGTACCATATATATATAGATACAAAAAATAGAAAATACATTACACTTAGTGTTATGGACACACTATAGAAGATAGAGAAACCTTAAGGTTCCACTAAACTATTGTAAATAAATTTATAAATTTTGCGAGCTTCTTGACTGCTGGGATTACTTAAATAGCTTTGATAAATGCCTAAGTCCAAAAAGTTGATGTTTAGGGTGCTCCTTAAGCTTTCTCTTTCTTTTTTTATTCTGGACACATTCCATCAACAAATGTTGGATATCCTCTGTTGTGCCACAGCGGATACAGTTTGGGCTACCGACTTTTTTCATAAGATATCCAAACTTGTTGAGAGGAACGTGTCCAGATCTAATTCTAAGAGCTACTACTATATAATTCCTAGCTAGCCCAACCTTAGAAAACCAAGGAATACGAGGAGGCTCACTCTGCATTGTGCGATACCAAATGCCTTTCTCTGTTGATCTTTGGTCAAAATAGATTTGTTTTATTTCTTTAGTTATGTAGCGAGAACGAGCGCAAGGCTTTGAGTGCGTGTGCGGGCGCTATGTGCGACTACGGGCTCCAGTACGTACAGCAACGCACTCCGGAGGGACTCTACGCTTTCGTCTTGGAGCCGGACATATACAAAATCGCCTTTTTAGGTAATATTTAGGGTTCCGTACCTCAATACTTAAAGATAACCTTTATAAGCTCACTTTGAACGTAGATAAGTCCGCGTATTGCATTTCGCACTGTCATTGATCGGAATACTTTTGTATGACTAGTCAAAATTTTTACGAAATGCTGTGGTTATCTTTAATTTGTATCTATTGTTTATATATACAGTGCAAACTCTATATAACGACCTTCAAGGGACTGTGCATATTTTGACGTTATAGAGAGTTGTTGTTAAATGGAGAGAAGAAAAATCTGTATTAGAAATAGTTTAAACTCTTACTTGCCATGTTTACAGTTTGAAAGTTTGTGAGAAACTAAGAATATGATAGCGTATAGATAATCCATGACTCCTACTAACAACAGTCAACACGTGCAAGCAATCCCAATTTGTAAACAAAAGAACGGATTTCTTAGAGAGTTCGGTATGTGCAATGCCGACAGTCGAGTTTATTACGGGCTAGGATAGTAAAGCGACAAAAGAACGTACACAGCTGTGCAGTTTTTACTAATTTTGGCAACTTCAAAAGTCATCTTAGCTTAAAAAGTACTTTATATTATGAAATTGCTGTCGTTATTGAGAGTGGCTGTAATGCTATATAGAGTGTATCATTGTATGGGAAACAAGCTAAACCAATCAAAGCCCAGTGATATCGACGCTCTAGGGAGTTTGTCGTTAAATCGAGTGACGTTACATGGAGTTTACACTGTAATTAGTGCACATGGTTATATTTGTGTGCGCTAATCTCAGAAATCGCTTATTTGTATTTGTTTTCACCAATGTATTGCAGTAAGTTTCACTTATATATGTCTTCGTTTAATTTCAATCAATTCATAAATAAAAATGTTATGCTAATTTAAAGAATAACTTCGAACAGTTAATGAAAATAAATATCACTTGTGCGAAGGTAGGCAGGGTCCGCTAGTCTTGTATAAGTTTACGAAACACTGCAGAGGGTCCTCTTTCAGGACCAGGCCATAGAAGAGTGGCAGTCCAGGCTGGAGCATCCTAGCGCCAGTCCTCGGACTGTTGAGGCGGTGCGCCCTGTCTTGCACTCGTGGCTAGACAGACAACATGGCGCACTCTCCTTTCAGCTCACCCAGATCCTCACGGGTCACGGAAGTTTTGGCCGTCACCGGTGGCGGGTGTCCGGAGGAGAGCTGATGGCGGAAAGCCACGAGTGCGGGAACCCCGAGGACACGGCGCAGCACACCCTTGAGGTGTGCCCAGCCTGGGCCGAGGAAAGGGAGGTCCTTCAGTACCACATTGGGGACGACCTCTCCCTGCCGGCGGTGGTGAAAGCCATGGTCGGTAGCGAAGAGGTATGCCAAGAGGTAGCATCCTTCTGCGAAGTTATGATGAAGCAGAAGGAAGCCGCTGAAAGACGAAGCAGAGAGCGAACATCTTCTCTGGCCACTCGGCGGCCAAGGCACCGTCGCCGGAGAGACGCGTTCGCCCAGATCGAGCGTGACATTCCCCGGTGACAATAGCCGGGCAGTAGACTTGAGGGATTCTGCTGCCCGGATGACAGGGAGGCGGTGCCAGTGTCCGGCGCGCAACCTGAGAGAGAGCTTTTGGAGAGGTGGATTTTTACTCCCACCCCTCCCCCAGAGAGATAGCTTCAACAAGGCCTTTTGTTCCCTGGGCGTCTGGACGAATTTGGCTCACCAGGCCCGGGTGGAGCGATCAGAGGGACACCCCGGGGGTTTTTAGTCAGTAGGAGTCTGACACACCGGGGTCGCTGCCCTCACAGCGGCACTGATGGTCCTATGTAGGAATTTCCACTCGGGATACAAAAAAAAAAGTTTAAGAAACACTGTGTATTGTGATAGGAAACGAGGTTCGGTGTCGGCCGACGCCGGCGATCAGGCAAGCCATCGCACAAGAACAGCAGTTGGAAATCATAAGACGGAACGAGGAAATGGTAAGACTTCATTATACAATCCTTTACTGTCTGTATGTGTAACGCATTGTTGAGCAACTGTATAGTTCAATTGCGCTATTGCAGTTATCATCCTACTAATATTATAAATGCGAAAGTTTGTGAATATGTTTGTTACTCTTTCACGATAAAACTACTGGACGGATTTGCATGAAACTATTACAGTAATATAGATTATACATCGGAATAACATATAGGCTACAATTTATAATGATTTTATGTAATTTTGGTCGTCATATAACGATACATGTCAATTAAGTCGGAAAAAAAATCGGGCCTCTGAGAGCTATCTAGGCGTACACTCCCTAAACCATTGGAGTTACACAAAAATGATGTAGCGTACGATTGTTTGTCTTGAATAGTTCTAAATAAAAGTCCGCGACAGCATATATCTACCTTTTATGTGACGCCACTGTTACAAAAATTGTATTTTATAATACAGAAGATATTCACTAGAAATATCAGCTAGTATTAAGTAAAAAAATATTTTTGTATAATAATGAGCGTTTTAAGACAATACATTAGTAGTTGACTGGTGCTTAATTGGCTGTACCCTCAACCTTCAGTAAAAGTTGAAACGAATGATTGAATATCATAAGAAATTTAGTCAATGTCGACTAAATGTGAATTTTATAAAGATTTTAAAACTTACATTAAATTAATATGTTGATTACATAAAAAAAACTTATATTTTTTTTTATGATTTATAGACGAAAGCCTTTGGCATGGCAGACAGGAGAAGGAACACCCCGGGGGTTTTAGTCGGTCCGACTCCGACACAGCGGGGGGCGGCCTCACCATCCCCTGACGGCCCATAATGGGTTTCCCCCGGGTTAAAAAAAAGGGAGGATAAGATTATTAAAATTACCTAGGAACTTGCCAAAAATAATATCATTTTCAAATAATATGTACATTTTTTATTACAGACAGGCTTGCTCTTGACGTCTATGGATGACTGGTGGAAAGTGATGATGAGGCGTTGATGGAGCGGGCTTACATGATAAATAACGACCCACTCGTCGTTTGAAGGTTTCCATGTCGTAAGATGGTGTAAAAACAAACGCCGGAAGCGAATTCCTCTCCTTTCTTTCATTCATAAGAGTTTAATATCGGTTGTTGTTAGAAATTATGATTTTTAAAGCTATTTTATATGATTGTCTCACAGACTAACAGAGCAACTTCAAAGTCACAATCAAACGAAAATAAGGAAACGAAGAGCGGTAAGTTTAAAGTCGCGACGAACATGAAAATTGACGAAACTCATCTTCCGAATCATTTGCAGAGACTGAAGCCCAAAGAAGTAGTCAAAAGTAAACCTCAGGTAGGTTATTTTAAGGTTGCTATTGAAATAATTGCGTGTGGTTGTTAATGTGATTTTGATATGGCAGTTAGGAAACTAGACTTTTGTCAATGTTCCTTAATATTGACCTTGTGTCGTGTGCGCGTCGCGCGGTGCAGTTTAACGCGAAATTCGGAGCGCGATCGCGGAGCGTAGGAGCGCGCGGCCGTACGTGCGATTATCAAATTAAAACTGGCGCGGTGAGGGGCGAGTGCCGTATGCATCGCCACTGCCCGCGCGCATTTATCATTAATTTTTTTTTTTCGAATTTACGCGTTTTGTTGACCGGGAAAGGTCTTCACAAACTAACCGGGCAGATGGGCGAACACTAAAGGTGCTCATATACAAAACATAACGGAGATATACTAGCGTTTTGGAAGTGACTACCTTGAGAAGAAACGCCGAAAGAAACTCAAGGCTGCGTCGGAGTGAGACTGCGTTGCTTAAACGACAGTTGACGGATTTAACCTTACTTGTAGTCGTCGGCGCCGCCGGTGTCGTGGTAAGTACCTGGTGCATGAGTGATTTATCATTAACCGTGCGCGCTACAACCTTTATACTTGACGGCGCCACTGTGCTTTAAGAGTGTCTAGAAACGTCAAAAGTAATAATGGACATTTGAAATAGTGGGGTTTGACATTTCCCCACTCTGACGCAACTTCAGGCTCCTTTGTAGGCGCGCAGGGGCGGACGGATCAGAATCCATTGGCTCCTCTCGTAAGCAAAACGTGCCTGGTGGAGCGTCATCACTTTATCAATATCGAAAGTGCTGATTTATATTACTATTAATATTTTGTCAAAATAATCATTGGGTAGTGTAAAGTATTGGATAGTGTAAATACCTGGTTTTAATACTCCTCGCCCGCTTACCTACGATCGCTCGGCAGCCAGATCCAGAAAATAATGATAATGGCAATGTGCCGTTATACTTTATACTTTTTATTTACAGGAAAATAAACAATTATGATAATACATTTTACACCGAAATACTGAGTGTCAAGACCGGCATAGTGACTCGCTTTGGCCTGTCGCATTTCGGGATCAGCTTGTGAATGTCCAGTAACTCATGTGCCTAGAGACCTTCAGTCGTGGTACATGTGGCTGACAATGGAGATGGAGACTATCAATAGATTTTCGTCTTTTGATGGTCGCTTTCGTTTTTGGACTATACTGTACTTACCATCAGGTGCACTGTAGGCAATTTATCGATCTAGTGTAAAAAAAAACTGAATCGATTAAATTTTCACAAAAAGATGAATAACAAAATCTGAGCAGACTATTATATATATATATAAAGAATAAGTTATATTTCTTCTCTTCCTTTCTTATGACGCCCTGAAAGCGTCTACCGCGTTGTAGTGAGTCTATCTGCGACATGAAAGGCTGTGGGTTCGAATCCCGGTAGCGGCAAACCTTTTCTTAGATGAGGATAATTTGTAGCGAGTCATGTATGTGTATATATCTGTCTACTACCCATAGTACAAACCCAAACTCAGTTTTGAGTAAGGTGAATGTAATTGTCCGTAAATCTTATTTTACGTTTTTTTTTTTAATAAGTACAATAGAGAAACAACTTGAAATGTCTGCTCACCCCGAAAGGGATATAGCGTTACCGGTAACTTTATATTATTATTATATATTTTATTGTGACTGAGGTCAAGCATGAACGTTTTATCAATTAAAAAGCGAAATCAAGATACAGTAGTTGTATAAGTTGGGTACAATGAGTAAGATGTACGCAGTGACGAGGCGAGGTACGGGTCGGTATGCAAAGAGCTCGTTACCGTGTGAAAGGGTGACAGGAGCGGGTAGATTCAAGTTTACTCGCTTGATGGAATAAATTATCGCTCTCGCGCCCCGCTCTATGCTCGACATTTGCTCTTGTACTAGCGATTTCACCTGGATTTTTTTCATATTAGCCGTGTTTTTTTTTTTTACACTGGCTCGACATAGTGACTACAGAGTACCTGATGGTAAGTACAGTGTAGTCCAAATACGAAAGCGACTATCAAAGGATGAAAATCCATTGATAGTCTACATCGTCATGTCGGCCCACGTATACCGCGACTGAATGTTTCTAGGTATATGAGCTACTGGATATACACAAGCTGATCCCGAAACGCGACAAGCCGAAACTGGTCACTATGACGGGCTTTGCACCCATGTACTGTGGTCGCGATCCAGACGGGCATCGGCGCCCTACCACCTCGCTGCTGCTCGTTTAGCACCACCCAGGAGTCACGTGTAGGGAAACTAGGGTAAAGCCTACGGACGCGAGCAGCTTCGACTCACACTTCGTTCACGTTGAAGCAGTATTTTTATTACGTTAATTACTATTAGTTATACAAAACAGAAGTTTTGGTATAAATGATAAAATAAATGCCATCTATTAATTGGTTCTTATATAAAAATACGAACATAAAGATCTATTACAATTTTATTAAAAATATAATATTATGTGTATTTCAGCCAAATCATCTGAACAATTATTTTATACCATTTTTATCCCATTAAAACATTGACGTGTTTTTTTTTAATTACCAAAACGTTTTTTATATCTGAACTGGTTGAAATTTAACTGGCGCTGAATGTTATAGGCAAATTTCCACAATACGTTAGACAAAACGACCTTCAGTCGTGGTATTACATGGGCCGGTATGACAACGGGGACATTCAATGGATTCTCATATTTTGATAGTAACTGTTGTTCGTGGAATACACTGTATATTTCCCCAAGTGCGATGCAGTCAATTTATCGGATCACAAAAAAAAAACTTTTGTCAACGCTATCGTCATCATGTCAGCACGAAATAATAAAGCTTTTTTTTTGACGTAACGATTCGATTTTTGCTTAGCTATGCAAGCTTTACAAGACAAGAGGGGTGAGCAGTTAAGATGCTCAGCTAGTAAATTATAATTCGGTATCAACGCAAGGGTAACCCTGAGGATATGATCCTTGATTTGGGCGGACAACCAGGGAAAACTTCGTATTACTATATGAAGTTTTACATCACTATGTACTAACGTCTTGGAAACGATTATCTTGAGAAGAAATGTCGAAAGAAATGAATTTGAGATTGCGTCGGAAAGTGAAGATGTATTATAAGTACTTTAAATTGACGCCATCTTGTTGAATTATCGACTGAACGAACCACAATTTTTAACTATTACTTCTACGCGGTAGGAGTTTTTTTATCATAAAAATAAATATTGTCATTGCCAGCGTGGTCCCATGTTACAAATGAATACTTAATAAAATATGTAATCGGTAAAGTGGTATTGTAATAAAAAGCAGCCGACGTTCATTATACCATCATACAGAATTGTAGACAAAGAAACAAACAGACCGGCGCACTCCACGATCTCGCTAATTAAAACTGTGTTTGCTAAATCAGCGTCGCGTATTGTGAGAGCGTGAAAGCGCTTTAAACAACTTTTCATAGAATAAATTGTGAAACAGAGTCGACATTTTTATTTTTATTTTTACAAACGACAAAAATGATTAAAATCATGTCACTTAACGACAGATGTAATGCTATCAGAAATCTAACGTCTAGTTTTGGAAAGGCTCTTTAATTTTTAAGCCGCTTTTAAACAACAAAAAATCGTATAGTATGCAATTGATGATAAATTGGTATTAAAACCTTTAAAACTTAAGCCACTTTTTCGAAACAGCGTAAAGGCTTACGATTTTTTTAAATAGATTTACAAACAATGTAACATGTTGGATTTTTAAATTGTTACATAAATCACAAAAATAAATTTACTGTGTATCATGACAGGAATAAAATCGTCCCAGTGGAGGCTGCCAATCCTTATCGCTTGCCGAGCCGTAAGAAGTATACGGATACCCAGGCTCGGCGAAGGCGAAAAGCAGGCTGTGCTGGCACCCCGGTGCTTTTAGTCAGTAAGAGTCCGGTACACCGGGGGAGCCGCCCTCACCGCTGCCCTGATGGTTCAAGAAGATTCCCACCGGGTTAACAAAAAAAAAAGGAATAAAATCGTAATGAGTTCATTTAAAATCTAAACTATCTGTGAAAGCTTTAATTCTTTAGAAGGAAATGTAACTTGTAGGTTTACGTTTAAGAAAATGATAACTTACATACTAAATTAAAAATTGTATCCAATAATATTAAATAACTATTCGTAAGACAATAAAAAAACATTTTTTTAGTCCTTGTTGGTCTTAAATAAAATCCTATATGGTGAAAAGTGGACTGTCACATCTGCGTATATGTCTTCGGGTCCTACACACGGTACCCGTCGCGTATCCACATAATCACGGCAATCTTCCAACACAAAAAGAAATAATTATCCCATCTACAACGCGACGACGCGAAGCATTTGTCACGGCTCAAACGTTCTTATGGCTTCGTCTAAATAGCACTTGTAGTTATAGGGTAAGACCACACTTAGCAGTGACAGAGTTATGCGATGTGACACGGAATTACTAAAGGTATGTAAGGGCCCTCCACGAAGACAGCTAACGTCGGGATCTGGTTTGAAGGATTGGACATGACCAATCCATGTTGGCAGTGCTGTCGACTATGTTGGTAGAGATCGAAAACTGGAGAGCCGTAAGGTCCTTCTGTAAGGACGTCATGCCCCAGAAGGAGATTCCAGACCGGGAACGGCAGAGAGCCAATTCTACTTGAAGAAAATGGCGCCGGAGTGTTTGCAGTCGCCTTAGCGCATCAGTCCTAGCCAATCAGTCGATCCACGACTGGCTAGCTGATGTTTTTGGGGTCGTGGCTGCTCAAAGTGGGAACCCTGGGAGAGTGACTATCGATTCTCGAGATGTCGACAAAGCATTGTGACATGTTCTGACCAAATGCACCGAGTAATCGTAGGGCTGGCAGTCTTTTCTTCAGAGTTTGTACATGACAGGCGCGGCGCCGAAGTCCCCATTTATTCTTGGAAGTCTCCTTGGAGTTTTTTGCTGGTGTGTGGTCTGGCATCTTGGCACCCTCCCCTATTTGTTGCCTATGTGGTCCTATGAGGGTTTCCCCAAGTAAAAAAGAGGGGCCCTCCGCGAAAATCTCTGTCACTAGCTTATACTGTGACTTAAAACTATATACATTTTTATATTTTGTTGTTTGCCATGCTATATGTTTATTTTGTTAATAGTATTTTTTTTGTATCTAATTGCTCAGTTGTTTACTAAGCCCTTTACTTTTATTAATGTTAACGTTATCGGAAACCTTCATACATATCAAATTTTAACTAAATTTTTCTACATTGTAACAGTGTGTTTTGTGCCGCCGATATGATGAGCAAAATTTGACTTGTATTTTTTATTTTTGCCAATCAGAAGCCATTTCCGTAATTATTACAAAATGTCTAATGAATGAAAATCAGAAATAATTTCTGGATTGTCAATGTCAAAACATCAAAAGTTGTATTTTTAATAGCTCTGGGAACTGCCATTCTGTTCAATGTCGGTCGAACAGTAAGCCCTCTCATAAATACAATAACTAATCACAATAAAAGGGTTGCGGACGATTCTCTATTAAAAACTCACTAAGAATTCCACCGGAGGGGTGATTTAGGAATAACGTACACAAGACACTTTGAATAAAACATTTAATCATGAATTCTTTGATAAACATAACAGTGTAATAACTTCGTTGCAAGCTCTTTAAAATCTATACATGATAAATATTATATAATATTTGTACATATCGAACAATTATTATGAGATGTCCTTCGAGCTCACAACTATGCATTGCTCTTATAATACTAATTTATCCAATGTATTTTTTTCATTTTTAACGATGCAATTAAGATCTTTCTATATTATATTTATTTCTATATCAACTGTTAACTTACACTTTAAAAATATAAATTATAGTCATTGTTTAGTTATTAGTTAGTTCATGGGTATAATAAATATTAAACGCAGAACAAAATATTTCTATGCTTTACGAAATCGTATGAATTTATATCGTTTTTAATGAGTATAAATGTAATTCTATTTTTTTCTTTCTGGCGACGTTTTTGCAAAATAATTCTGTTTACTACATTGTATTTAAGATAGGGTTAACTAGAGGAAGTTGGAGAAGGCCGTCACCCAAAAGGGGTACAAATGATAATTATGACACAAAGCTAAACTAATAATACTAACAGATATTTGAAATGTGAAAGATTGAGATAGACTGATTCGAATAGCTTTGTGTACGATGATCATTATATTATTTTTCCCGCAACTTTTCTTCTCCGCTAATGGAATATAGGCGGGCGGGTTTTGTCTGTCGATTCATTCCTTAATAATAATTTCTTTTAAAACGTAATATTGCAAAGAGTTAAGTAAAATTGCCTTAAAAATAATCTCTTTGCTATTAATTTATAATACCGGCGCTACTAAAAAATTTAGAGTTTGTGAAACATTATATATTTGTATATGTATATAATTAGTATGTGGGTTCTTTTGTTTGTTGTGAATCAGCAGTATTTTAAGGTTCGATAAATGTGGTAATTTTCCCTTTTTTATTTGATATCTCTATGAGTTTCTGAGAAAATGATAGTTGATAGACAGATGAACGAATGACGGATTGTTGCTTTGAGGGTACCTTTTCCTTCCGAGGTACGGAACCCTAATAACTTCATTAAAAGTATAGTAGCAATTCGTTTTGTTACACCGTTGTAGCAAATATAAAATCAGTTCGGAGCACTTAAGGCGGCGTTCTGTTAAACTACCACTTTAGTCCGGCGCAGTCGCGTGCCGAAGCGGGCGGCCAGTTAACAACGAGTAAATTTATTACGTGGGCGTGAACGCATTTTTGTACTCGCCGTCGTAATGGATTCGCCCGGGGAGGTAATAATGCTCGGTAATAGATTGACCAACCCCTTTTGAAAATTTCTTTGCCCGTTGCTAATAAATTGGACACGATGCCAGTGTGGTTAATTTTTTTATGTTCATGTTTTGATTTGTTGCTATGACTCTTTGTAATGATTATTTAACCTTTTTAAAGTTTGCATCCACAAGTAATGATACAAAATTCATACAATAAAACCAATTTCATACCTGAACTGTTCTATTTATTTACGGACATAACACTGTGTCTGATACACCATTGGGATTTTTTCCAAACTAATTTTAGCACAAATAATTCTATAAATTAAACTATATTAGTCAGTTAATACAAATAATTGAGAGTATTTGAATATTAATTAAGACCATGATTTTTTTTTTCAAACTCTTGTTTCTGTATTATTTCCGTTTTTAAAAGTCTAAATCTTTAGAGTTATTATTTCTTACGCTATCCGATAATGGCACTGACCAAAATTGTGATACAATTTGGCATTTTAAAAAGTTAAACTAATTTGAAAAGTAAATCGAAAAACTCATACTTACGCCTCCAGTTTGAAAGAGTTACGGCATTGGACTAGGTGCCTTTTACTAACAAGAAACCATGACATTATTTAGCAATAGCTATATTTTGATTTTCGTTATGACTGTGTTTATAATGATCCCTTGAGCTATTAACACAACGGAACCGACATTAACATTAATATGGAACGTACGGACAAGTAGCTAGACGACATCAAAAAGTGACCGGATTGAGCTTTCCTCTTTTGAAGAGTACAACATGCCATCGGAAGGAGTTTTGTCTATTGACCTTCACACTCATTATGATGATGGCACTCTATAATGATGATGATATTAATAGCATGAAAGTATACAAGTGAAAATATTTCTAGTAATATATTTTGAGAATATGCTTTGAGCGTGTCTGAAGAGAGGTTTTGCTTGTAAGTACTGTAAGATGTCTTGATCTTGTTCTTCAATTAAACCACTTATTTTCACTTTAATAATACATATTTTTGTATTACTATTCGGACTATTACATATATTTTGTTATAATTATATTAGTAATTATATTAATTTAAAATCAAAATTTTCTTATGAAAAACCAAGATGCTCTTTTTTAGAATAAACAAAATCCTTTTTAATCTTTTTAAATTCGATCGATTTTCCTTTGTTTTATAATTCCCTTACATAAAACATTCTTTTTTTTTAACGGCCAGCATCATATTTACGACACAGCTATGTAATCTAATTTTAAAACCTTACAAACAATTACTACAGTACTATATTCGTATCTCTTGTCTTAATAAAACGCAGGTTCGACAATAATTGACATTATTCCATTATACCTACAATTTCCTTAGAAACTGAAATTAAATCTATATAATTACTAAGTATAATGAATAACATATTTTAAAACATACACTTTAACCCATTCGAAAAAAAAACCCTGATCTCGTGTTTTTGGGGTTATTTAAAAATATGATTGCAACTCCGTCTGCGTTGTCAATAAGAAGATATTACCGTTTAAATCGAATTTAATAATTACATTGCTACTTGCACTAATAAGTTAAACCTAGCTTAAACTTGTATAAAATTGTATTTAATTGAAGCTGTTTAATTTAAATTTAAATGTTGTTAAAACTGGATATTTTTCCGAGTAGAAGAATAAGTAAAGTTTAACGTTAATCAGCATTTATTATAAGTTAAAACTAGATTTTTTTTTGTTGGTGCAACTCGCTCTATAGACAGATGGAGGCATCTCGCAAAAGCTGCAATGAATTAAGTAGATACACACGAAGAAAAGAAAAAAAAAACACGAAAAGAAACACGAAAAGATTCGCTTCTACATTTATCATGCGAACGGCTAAGGAGTGGAAAATGCTTCCAGCGGCCATATTTCCGCGATCTTATGATCTGGGAGTCTTTAAGAGAAGAGTGAATAGGCATTTGCTAGGCGATCGCGTTTCATCATCGAACTCATCTTCACCTTCCACCAGGTGTGATTGAGGTCAAGCGTTCGTCTATAAATTATTAAAAAAAAAAAAGATAATCAATGAGTACGACCACTCCGGCTCGAGTCTGTTATGAAGAAGTAACGCTATATTTATGTTATTCTAAATAAAAGCTATAGAAAATAGGCTTTTAGTATCACAGGCGTCAATAAACACACGAGTCACGGATATATTCATGTATGAGTTCACGTAATGCCATTAAATAGAAACAATAAAAGCTTCATTCGCATGATAGTCAGTAACGAATTCGCAGCATTATGCGGCCCACTCCGCTCGTAATAAAGGCAATAACACTCAGAGTCGGAAAGAGTGCCCGTGTAATGCGTCGGGTAAACGAATATGCGGGGAAATTGCCTACCAGCCGACGCAGATGCGATTGCTGCCTGTGTTGCCAGCTCTTATCGAATATCCTCTTTTCTCGGGATAAATTAAAAACCAATATAATTCCCTATACGGCGAATCACCCCCAAGGAGCGTGTATGTGATTGGTTTCTCTACGTCTTTTTCACGCTTGTCTGTTCTTCGATCGGTGTCATTTTACAAGTGAGACTTTGACTTTTGAACGTGCATCTATTACATAACGAAAGTTATCAAGAAATATAGTATTATTTTAAATCTATCTAAAATATATAGTAATACGAAATAGTAATATTTAATTTGTGCTTGCTTAAAGTGTAATAAAATTTCGGTCTTTATTTAAAAACTGTGTGTCAAGATAATTTTACTGAGAAACGCGTGGAAATTGAAATTAATATCAAATATTCAATTCCTTATAGGTCTCTTTGTTTGGAGATATTTATACGGAACCCTCTATGTGTAAATCCGATTAGCACATGGCAGGTTTTTGAAATTAGTTCTTCCGTATAATTTTGTAATTTTCTTTAGTAACGGTCTTAATTTAAAAGATGCTTTATGAGTGTTGTTATTTTGTGACGGGGCTGTAAAAAACTGATTGCAGGAGCCACAGTTCCCGTCAATGCACAGAAGTAGTCACCATGGGTTTTTAGTTAGTAATAGTCCGACATACTTCGGTCGATACCTGGTTTGTGCTATGCATAAAATCGCATATATTATGAATTTGTTGCCGATTTAATGTGAAAACAGATTGAAAGTAATTAAAGTATGGAGATATATAAAATTAAATTGGCAACCCCAGATCGCCTAAGGCCGGATACAGGCAATCATCAATCTACCCCCCCGAGCCGGGCGGGTCGTAAATCACGCGTACAATGGCCCGGGGAAGTTCTTAAGAAGAAAAACTATAGGTTATATCCTTCCGGGGGCACCGGCCAATCGGAAGCCGGCGCAGACGTGCTCCCGGCCCTACGAAGGGTTAGGGCTCTGATTGCGTTGCCTTACGCTGCGTAATTGTTCAACTGCGTTACATAAATTGCCTTATTGTCTGCTTAGAAATTTTAGATTTAAGACCAAGGTTCTGCCTCCAAGAAAGTACATAGGGATACTTGTGTGGGTACTAATAATTATGTATATATCCAAAGATAGGCAAAATGTAATCAGATTAATGAAAAACTATTACGATTACATTTTGCCCGTCAATGTTTTAAACACTAAGGAATTCTCAATTACAAACAAATTTATGACTCATTAATGTTTAGATGAGTATTTATCATTCCCTCCCGGTTCTGTTGTGAAGGTCTTTCCCGGCCAACAATGTTTCGTTAGTTCAAAAAAAAAAGGAGTATCATGATCATAAATTAAAGAAATTAAAATAACATAACATTTTGTAATCGTTTATCATTAATCTGATAACATTGTACCCATCTTTGTATGTATCTCTGCTCGCTATTTAAGGGATACAGGGTGATTATTTGTTATTATTACTACGTTTCTTGGTTAAATCATCAAGTGACCCGTCCGTCCGTCCGTCCGTCCGTCCTTGGTCACTGTTCTGCTAAACCTAGCGTACGTAACCCTACTTATTATATTATAGACTTTCGAGTAATAACAAATAATTAAAAAATGTCAGGAAAACTGAGAAGTGTAGTCAACATTATATTCTTAAATAGCACATTATGTAGCGAGTTGACGTTTCGTGATCTTCTGATTTTAATTGTATTATACCGTTTCTTTGTCGTACTTACAGCAAAAAATCCCACAGAGTTCAGAAAAAACACGATAGAACAAGAAAAGCATCGAGGAACTTACGAAAATATGTTGCCACTAAAATCGCTTAGAATTTCACAGCACTATACATCTTAAATTAAAAATCCAATACTTTGACATTCAAAGGTCACGGGTAAGATATAACCACATCTCTCCCCTAAGGCAGAGAGTCCATCATCCGCCAGCTATGAAGATTAAACGTAATCCTACCCAATGTCGGGATACGGGTTGCGCGAACGAGATGTGACGGCGTAGATGGTTTATATAAATTGATCACCTTACCTTTTGAATCCATTTTTTTAATGCAATGTTTGAATGTTGGCCATTCTGTTTGTCGCTTATCTCCGAGTATAAAAATAGTAGAAAGATTATACCTTACAAAAAATAGACTAATTATGTTGCATTATCTCAATAATAGACCCGTTTATAGGGGTATGATGTCCATATAAACAGCCTATTTCAGCTCACTTTTGAGCATAGGCCGACCTCATACTGTGCCAATTGCACCCACGGTTATATACGAAGAAAAAAGGTATACATTGACTGTTTCTTATATTTCCCGACACACTTATCATTTCTTTGATAGGCAACTACAGTAGAAAATCAGATTATATATAATCAGAAATAAAGAGATAAGATGCTTTTAGTTTATTATGTTGGTAACTTAAATTATCCATAAGTCAAGAATAAGTGGTTTGTTACTGAAGTGACGTAACTACCCGTGTGCTTTTTCATTGATGTATTACAAGAAAAGTCGGTATTCTATCGACATCTTCCTAAGTAGTTTAAAATATATGAAATAATGTAATGTTTATTACTTAGCAATTTTATCCTCCTGTCATTTTGTTATTACTGACCGAAATTACTACATTTTTGTAGTCATGTGAATATTCTAAGAGGTTTTAACCTGTTAACCGGGGAATTAGCTATTGCTCAATTCGTTTCAGAATGGGGACTTTTTGTTCGCAGCGATTAACTTATGGTTTTTATTTATTTTGATAAAATACTTAATATATTACGATTAATTTTCACGACGAAAAATGTCGTCATGCCCATTGCAGTAGGCTTTTATGTATGACGAAATATTTCGTCATACCTAGTTAACAGGTTAATGTGGTAAAATATTTAAATTGTTGTGTTAAGGTTTTTGAATAATTTTCATTGTATGTTGGCAGTTAGCACCAAATCAAGCACAATGAAGGCAACAAGCGATTAATAAATCATTTTTTTTTTTATAAACTACTAAACAGTGTTACAACTTTTGCTTAACGAAATTCGCATAAATAAGCCTAATTTATTGCTTTGGTTCGGTAATTTGTTTCACGTAGTTTCACGTAGTTACAAATATAAATATTACAATATTTTCTATTCTTTTTGAACTTTTATTGAATGATTGATTACTGTTAAGGCGCAGTTCCATCAGTACACATTACAATTTTTCCTCTGTGTGAACAATAAACAAATATATGCACACTTTGATAGATAGTTCACGCACATTGCGAATTATATTCACGCACTCGTGAAATCGGAGGAGTTACAATAGAGTACACGCACATGTTTATTAGAAAGCGTTTGATTTTTCGAGTGTAAATATACTTTTTTGTAATTTTATAAATGTGAAGCATAGTTATGGCAGTGGATACAGTTCAAATTGCCCTTGAAATTACTGCATTTCACTGCGTTCGGACACACACAGCTAGGGTTCAACCATCATGTTTTTGAGGCTATTATTAAATTTAATTCCATCACTTTCAGACCTAGTGAAATACGGTTTGGTTGGCAACATTGTAAAATTTGAATTTAGAACGCGTTCCCCAGGCGCTTGTGGGCGCGCTAAATTTTGAATTAGACCGCCGCGGGCGCACGCTGCTTGTTAGTTAGTTTTTACACTGGTAACCCCTTTGTCAGTGAAATTGTATCAATGGTACAGTCCGCTCTCTATTCAGAGGGGTCGCCTGTAGATTGTCTGATCATACGGTGAGTTTATTTCATAGTGCTCATGATTGTTTAGTTAATGTTCTTTGTTTATCGACGATGAAAGTTATTGGCCGTAAGAATATAAGGCTGACTAAAATTTTCTGCTTTTTTAGACATTTTTATGAACCGTTTAGAAATCGAAGTACTTAAATGCACTATCATTAATTAAACAGGTATGATAAAAGGTATTTTATACGTGGGTTAATATTAATAAGAAACAAATGCAGAATGGCAGCTATGATTTTAATATAGGTATATTATAGAAGGTTATTTAACCGAGAGGAGCAAGGTTTCTGAGTCAAGTTGAGATCTTCGGCGCTTTGTCCGTCTGTCAGAGGCTAACCAGATAAGATAGGGATTTTAAATTAGGATATAAACTACGCAAAATAATTAACAGAGCAAAAATTATTCCAAATTTTTTCCCGATTTTTGACGAGTTGTATCTCAGTAAAAAATGGTCGTATTGCAAATCTAAAAAAATAATTTTAAAGCTTTACTATTCTAGTTTTTAGATCTTTGGTACAAAATGTTAAAGTAACGATTTTTGCGCGATCTAAAGGAATAGATCAGAAATACAAAAAAATTTAACAACAAATTCTGAAATCTGTGAATAGTATTAAAAAAAGTTATGAGTAATGAAAGCGAATGATTTTGCTGAGTAAGTAGTATTTTGTGATATATTTAAAACACGGAAACACGGCTTTACGCTGAAAGTCTTTTATATAAAATTTCAATTCTATTTTATATTTAAATGGTTAACATAATAAAAATTATATTTGTACAAGATAGTCAATGTACTTGTACACTTGAACAAATATAATTTTTATTTCAATATAATATAATTTTTAACTTCAGTGAAAACTCTTGAGTTCATTCAGATTTTTCACAATAATCACATACATAGCGTATACAGTAATTACTAACAAATGATGTTTATAAAGATCCTGTCCCTAATGAGAATTTGACTCTTTAAGTCTCAATTAAAATTTTAATAATTCGATCTTTAAATAATTCACCAAAATTACACACTCTAATTTTCATTTCACTCCGCATTACAAGGATTACCTCGATTTTCCGACCCCACCTCACTCTATTATTGTAACTAATCTTGTCACAAAATCCTAGTCCGATTATCCGAACGCGGTCTGCTCCAAGCTCAAATGTGCTCAAATAATGCGGTTCGATATTTAAACAAGCGTGTAATTTTTGAAATTGGAAGAGCGCGCCATATGTAACGCCCGAGGCTTTATTTTTTTTGGCGCCATATAGTCGCACCCGTTCGGATACGCGTCAGTGATACCAGTTAAATGAGCATTAGGAACATAAATGTATTCAAAAGTGGGGTGAAACGGGATAATAAACGGTTTTATTGGCTTTATCCCGTTGTCTGAGACGTTGAGCTTGTGCCAACAATGGTTGCTTGCTTTCTTTATTGTCAGCGGGGAGTGTATGTTTTATTAGTTAATTCAGCTATGTGGAATAGTTTCATTTGAATTATAGTATTTCTTGAGGAATTTACTAAATTATTTTGGTTATATGTTGAAATTAACTTACAATTAAGTAGAAAAAACAATATTATTACATTCAAATATTTAAAAACGCAAAGAAATCTTTATTATACAGCCATGACATATATATGCAAAATAATCCAACTAACATTAAACCATTATTAGAATAAAAAAATACGAATCCTCATGTAAGGATGTAGCATAGGAAAAATATAATAACTTTACTAGATATTGCGTACATAAAGAGTTATAAAACGAGCTTTTTCTGTGGTAATCATCTCATGTGGTCTTTGCAAACATGTGGCATATTGCAAGGCGGTATCTGATTAACGCAAACAATTTTGAAAGGCTTGCGGCCCCAGTCGCCGGCTTTGAGTTTCCAACTTGCCTCAACGCTCCGGGCCGAAACTACACAAAATGGACGGGTTAATTGCAATTTGTTTGACCAGAGATTCCTCTTTTATGCGCCTCGTGGTTTAATAAACGGTGGCATGGACGGATTTTGTTGATTTTAGAAAATATGCATTAAATTATTAAATATTTACTGGGCATACGGCTTCGCCCGCGTCTAATTCAAGTTTTGTGTAAAATTGTCTTCCGGGAATAGTGTTTTTTTATTTTTCAGTATAAATTTCCTATGTATTTTTCTGTGCCCCTGACATCGTGTTTGTAAACTTTCGTGATAATGAATTAAGTAGTGACGGCTTAAAAATGTAACAAATAATTTTTCATTCGCATTTATAATATTGTCTTTGTCTTCTCCTTTCACCCCCTTTTTCACACCCTTGAGGGACAATGATGATGATTTAATAAATTTTAGGATAAAAAAAGTATAAAATGCAATTTAAATCATTAGACAAAATTATCTTTCGTTCTTATTGACTAGACGACTTTGGCAGTCTATGTTTATGACGAAATTAGTATCTTCAAGTTGTCATGTTGGCATTTATGATTTTGTGCATTAATTTTTGAGAACAAGAAATAAAAGGCAAACCAACAAACAACCAAGTATTTGTGTATATTCCTCATAAATTAATCAAACGCTCTCACGTAAATTGCATTGAGCGAAAACGATTTGTTACTCAAGTTGAAATTGGAACCGATATTCTCTAGAGAACGTGATAGGATGAACGATCGCCTATCAGTGTCAATAGAAAGTTTAAAAATGTAATTGAAAAGGCGCAGTCAACCGCATTAGCGGGATCGAGGTTCGCTTGAAATACATTTTTCCGTTAGCTTACATTCAATTGATTGTTATAAAATTTCTACAGATATATTGCTAAAAGATGAATGAGATTTTTTAATAATATCTGTGTACTATTTATAATTACTTTAAGGGGTCCTATGCGCGAAGTAACTTATTTTTATGGCTCAACGTTTCGACTTAGTTACACAGGCCATAATCAGCAGTAGACTGGTTAGAAAGAAAGAAAGAAAGAAAAAGTTTATTGAGGCAAAGGAAACAACACACAACAAACATATTTATATTAAAAAAAAACGATGAAAGAATAATACATAACATCACATCATGTATCCTGTGTGCTGCTACCCGTCTCAAAGAGCACTCGGCTCAGCGTGTGCTGGGCGACGCTGTACGCGCCATCCAGCGCTGATTGACAGTCGACGCTCAAGGGAACCGATTGTGCGGACGTCGCGGTGCTAATTTAATATTAGATCCGTTCACTATGATAAACAAGTATGACAATAAATACATAGAATACTTTTAAGTAGTATACAAAAATGTAGAATACTAAATAAAATAAAATAAAGATAAATAATAAATTTAAATTAATAAATTATAATACAGTGCAAACTCTATATAACGACCCTCAAGGGACTGTGCATATTTTGACGTTATAGAGAGTTGTCGTTAAATGGAGAGAAGAATAATCTGTATTAGCTAAAGTTTATTTCAGACCAGTGTTAGTAATTACATAAAAAAACAATTCTTATTTGATCGCTATTGAGTATAATCTATTAATTTTGTCCGACGTCTTTTGCTGCACCGGTAATTTTGTTGTTTTTTTAAATTGTTTTATTCGTATCTTGTGATTGAGGCATCTTGGTGATGTTCGGTATGTGTAATGCCGGCAGTTGAGTTTATTACGGGCTAGGATAATAAAACGACAAAAGAACGTACACAGCTGCGCAGTTTTTACTAATTTTGGTAACTTCAAAAGTATTTATATTATTAAATTGCTGTCGTTATTGAGAGTGAATGTAATGCTATATAGAGTATATCATTGTATGAGAAACAAAATAAACCAACCAAAGCCTAGTGATATCGACGTTTTAGGGAGTTTGTCGTTAAATCGAGTGACGTTATATGGAGTTTACACTGTATATACATATATAATATTCAAATTAATTACATGAATTCTGCCTACCCTATCCAAATACCTTATGCACGTCACTGCTATGGAGTATCAAAATCTCTATTTATATCTCATCGGCAAGTACTGAATAGCGTCGACAAAAACTAATACATTATTCTTTCTCTATCCGAAAACCTTTCGTGAATTGTTTATGCGAGTAAAGGCTATTTATTTTGTTGCCCGACGACTGATGTATTATTGTTTGCTTTTATTACCAGTGTATAGGATAAAATAACGCTAAAACCACTATCATGGTAACCGTATCAATAAGATTTTCTTTTATACCATAGAAAATGAATATAATGGTTATAGATAATAAATGTAGTGTTTTAAAATTATAATGGTAGAGTACATATTATTCGGTTTTATTTACACTATCCGGTTAATCTATCAAACTTTACTGTTAATCAGGTATTTATAGCGAAAATATATGAAGGTATTTAAATAAATATTAAGGGAAAACAATTACTATAATAATAATGTAAAATGGCGTTGTATTCTTTCTACGTATTATGAATTAGGTAGATATTAGTTGACGATATATTGGACTCTTTTATATCAGAAGTTATGATTTGTACTTTTAAATGGACAAGGTAAAATGATGGTACCTAATGATAGTTTTAGAATGATCCAAATCCAATGATGACCGCAGATTAAAGATACATTTGACTGTAACTACCATCAAATTTAACATTAAGTTATACTACAAAAGGCTTAGGTTTATTTATTTTAACCGATATTATTAAAGAGCTGAAGAGATCACTGTGCATCCGTTTTCCAATATAAAAGTTGTATAATAAAAAATAGTTCCTATTTGATAATTTAGATTTTGTTATAAATTGAACTAAGATTTTATATTTGGTGATGAGCAGGTTTGTGGTACCGCCTTTTGCCACACAACACTTACTATCGGCCGATACTTTCAGGCGACTAATTTGGTTTTTTAATGGCTCCCGCGCTGGTTATTCGTGTGGCGCATGCTTGTATAGATCGATTAGTAGTGTGGGGAAAGGATCCAAAGATTATCAATGATTAATAAGTCTTAAAAATGTATTTGCCATAGAAGGTAAGCATTGCAAAAACCTATCAATAGACTTTCAGTAGCTGAAGTATTAATAACGCTTACTTATTTGCGATAAATTGTATATTCGCGTAAATGTAAACGTTAAGGTGCTCGTACACATAAGAATATCCAATCTCATTCGAAGCCTGTGCTCTACTGTGAGCGGCATTAAATAAATATCGCGTAGGTTAGATCGCAACGCGATATACGACCGGCATTACGGTATAAATGGGCAATTTCACGATAAATATATTTCTACATACGTAAAATGTTTTTATACGGTTACGGTAGAGAACATTCGCGTTCAGAAGGAGATAGAGTAGGTTTTGTATGTTACATTAATAAATCCTCACCCCAAATTTTTGATAAGTAAAGATACATTAATGGTAATCATTGTATTTATTTTTACAACACTAAACCTATCGTAAGTAGTGCGATCGATCTCTATTCACAGATTTATTTTAAACGTAGTACTCTTTAAATAATGGTATTAAAAGTTGGCCTATTTGTGACCAAAATACAGAAATATTGAAAGTTGCATTTGCTATCAACTGTGGCTCACAATTCCCCGTCAATAAGCCAAACTATGCGCGACAACAGCCAATTAACAATTCGGTATTATTCTTTTAGGAATCGATTATCGTAAAACTTATTAATAAATATTGTTTTTGTTACATTTTTATTCATCATAGGTTGATAAGAATTACTGATTGCTAGCATATTATGCTAAAATTTTTCCTTTGTTAAAATACAGAAATACAGGAATTTTTCAAATAAATAACTAGTACAGATGTGAAGTTCGTAGCATAGCTGATAAAAATTCTTGATATAGTTCCAAACGGCTTGTAAACAAGAATCCTATGTGAATAGGCAGTGGGTTAGAGTTCTCTCTCTCTATTTACGAGTATTGAAACAGTACCGGTTGCGTCCAACTCGGAACAATGAAAAATGACCGGCGGAAAATTGCGCGGATTCGTGCCGATCCACCCGCGAGACGATGCGACAACGGAACACGAGAAGTGCGCCAGGGTCGTATTCAGAAGTTATGTTTTTAAAACCAATTTTTATATTTTGAATTTCAAGAAAAACATATCTAAGGTCTTTGTCGTCTTAACCGTCGGACTTTGGTGGTCTTGAGTCTATAGCGGTTGTCAGGTCGCGATGTATACATGTATATTAGAGCGTTAAAAAAAAAATCCTCGGAACCACGCTCAAAAGTTTCGTTTTAATGCCAAAATAGGCCTCTGAAAATATGAGCCCTTAATATTAATATTTAAGTTGTCCGCATCGCACTTTTCGATTTCCCATACAAATAACACAAGACAAAAGTTTTTTTTCTTTTGATTTCTATAGCTAATGAACGATATATCGTATTGCAATACCCATTCATTATTTTTGTAGAGAATTTAACGCTCTACAAAAAAGGTCTGAAGTCAATTTTTGATAAATCAACTCAGTCAAAAGTTATGAGTAATAAGTTAGTTAGTTAATTTTTTGAAACGCCCTAATGTATATGTAAAGGCATACATACTATATAGTGGCTTAAACGAGCGGCATTTCAATAAATTTTATAGTAGATACTTATATTATTAAAATTTCTTTTTGAAATTTTATATATGTTTTTTTAATAGGTACACGAGTATTATATGCCATAAGGGCAACGGGTATTTTTTGATCTTATCTTACGCCAGTTAAAGGAAATTATGAAAAATAAAGAAATCAGCAATAACATTAAACAAAAGACTTTTGACATCTGCATACTTCCGTGTATCACGTATGGCTGTGAGACCTGGGCACTGACAAGGATCCATAGGGACAAGCTTGCTAAATGCTAAAGAGCTATGGAGAGAAGCATGTTGGGAGTAAAATAAAGGGATAAAATAGGAAACACCGAAATCAGGAACAAGACTAAACTTACTGACATTTTACAAAAAATCGACCAACTAAAATGGAAATGGACTGGCCACATGCTTCGCTGTAGCAAGGAAAAGTGGTGTAAGCAAGTAACGCTATGGTACCCAAGAGACGGCATTCGGCACAGAGGACGTCAAACAACAAGATAGGAAGATGAGTTAAAACTAACCCTCGGACCTTGTTGGACAAGAGTTGCGGATGACAGAAGCCAGTGGAAGCAGTTGGAGGAGGCCTATGCCGTTAGGCACACCGCACTTAGAGACATAATCTAGGGAAATAACTATATTATAAAAAAAAATGTAAAAACTAAGTCGGAATAAAGGCTATTTATTTATTTATTATTATTTATATACGCCAGTTAATCGGACTTATTCAGAAACCAGTAGGTGGTTGTGGGTTCGAATCCCGGAACGTACCTCTGTGTTTTTTCAGATTACGTTAGGATTTAGGCACCATATAGTCATTGGTAAAGGAAAACATAGCGAGGAAACCGGTAGGGTATCTAATAGAAATGACATATGTATGTGCCCGGAAAACGGTAATCAGCTGCGCTATTGGCCAGATTGGGCACAACATATATGCCGCCAAGTGGATACAGCCACTAATGTTTCTCTTTTCACCCCTAAGAGGAATAGTGTAATGACGCGAACTGTCAAAGCGACTGTCAAAGAACAAAAATCTATTGAGTCACTGTCATCATGTCGGCCCGCATATACCGCGACTGAAGGTCTCTAGGTATATGAGTTACTGGATATACACAAGCTGATCCCGAAACGCGACAGGCAAAAGCGACGTACTGTAACAGTTTTTACACTCGACAACTGTGTACTTCCTTGTCTTTTAAATTTGATTTGTGTTGGTATATCTCCATGGCATCCAGTAATAAAGCAATAATTGATTAAAAAGAATAGACTAAGAAAAGAGCTAGAATACCGTGCAGTCTTGAAATAGTTATTTGCGGCCGCTAGTGCCCTGAGGCGGCCCTGTTTTGTCGCGCACTCTATTTTCCTATTTGCGCGGCAGATTGGCTTTGATTGTATTGTTTGCTGCGGGGCGGGGCGAATTGATACCTACACCCCCCTGCCCTCCATATCTCGCAACTCTCGCCCCCGCTCCGCTAGGGGTGCAGTCGCGTGGAAAAATTGTTATCTACAACCCGCAATATTGTGTGTCCATAAATATTTGAGATGGAATGAATGTTTAATTTATTTTGTTTGCTCTATAGTTTTTTTTGTTTGGACACCATTCAATTGGATATGTTTGCAATTATTTACTTGTTTAGTCTAGCAATAAAAACACATATCACAGCAACATTGATCATGACGAAACAAAACGCAATTTGACACTTAAGACTAAAATATAAACGAACGCAGCTAGCCGCTTTTTATTAAACCGGCAAAATCACATTGGTCATCCATCAGTGGAAAGGCCACAAGAAAGGAATAATAATAATTATTTAAACCAAAGTTTTCCTATGCAATCAATTATGCCTGAAATGGACAATACTGACTGTTAGGATTCGATACGTCTTATGGAAAATAAACAAAATGTAGTTTATTTTTATACATTAATATATTTTCCAATAATTACTTATGGATTTATATGTACTTACACAATACACATTCAATAATACCATTTCATAAAAAATAAGCCTTCGTATCTCGAAAACACCACCGGTTGTTACGTCTATCGATATTTGTCGTTATAACAGATTTTGACTGTATTCATCAATTTGCCGGAGCTAGCGCTGAAGTTATGCTTTTTAAATTTTACACTAACTACTTTCATAGCACTGGCAATAATTATTAACAAATATTTTTTTAGAAAGATCTGTATTTCATGGGGTTTTAAGATTTTACAAGTCTTATCTTAATGTACGGTAACTGTTGCATAATGAACATTTTCAAGAAATTATTATTTTTTAAATCTATTTTAAATATACTAATACAAAATGTATTTGAAGCTCTTTTTTTTAATGGTACTTAGAACACAAGTTAAGGGGAGAGTAAGGCTTTTAACGTTTTTTTATTTAATTTTCTGTATAGAGAGAACCTTTTAAGAACATAATGTGAAAATTTGAGATGAATCAGAGCATAACTAACGAAGATAAAGCGGTTTAAGCGACCGCGTGTCACTTCCGCGCGCCCAAAAGGACGGTATAGCAATGGCCGTCAAACACACTCCTAATGCCTTTCAAGGATTTGACCTCTATTGTTCATTTAGTCGGTGTAAAGTATATAATTTCATTTAACAGTGAAGTTGTACTTACGGGGTCCGATTTCCGCAACATATTAGTTGAATTATTGATAAAATGCCGAAGAAAATTAAAGGTCCGGTAGAAAATTATCTGGTTCGAGATTATATCGACCTAGAAAAATCATACCTCCGTAAAAACGTAAAAGCAAAGACGTTTCAAAAAGTAGCGCGAAAGAACTAACTCTATGCATAAGAGCCGAGCGGAGATGGTAGCTATAATACAAACTAAAGTAGGTAGTTCTTAGACGGTATCAAAAATATGCTTTAGATCAGTAGCGTTCATTTCATAGATGCATGAAAGCATTGCATGCCTTGACGATAAATAAGTCTGGAATAAATTGCTTAAAGTTAAACAAAAAAAGTAACTATTTATATTCGTATCTATTCTATATTCACGCCGTCTATTTTTCCTATGAAAGCAATATAATATTTACTATAATAATATAATATTCAAATTAATTACACGAATTCTGCATGGGTATGCAGGGTTTGGACAGGGTTGTCCAAATATCCTATGCACGTCACTGCTTTATCATGTGTTTGTCATGGATGATAGCAACATTCTTTACGGACCTGGCATCGATGATTCAGTGTGAGGTAAGACGATAAAACTCCCTTATGGGCGTTATATTCCAAATTATTTTATTTCTTCTGTAAATTTTCGTAATTTAGTTTTAACTTTAAAAGTACTAAGTGCCGAAGTATTAAGGACAAGATTCTTAGAAATAATGTTGACTTGGCCTTACAATCTAATAATGCCGCGAGATTCCGTTTGCCACAAAGGACTAGTTTATGCATAGGTAATATGTAAATAAAGTATGAGATTACACGATAAACCAATAGTTATTTGTTTTATTGATTTCTCCTGATTCGGAAAACAACGAAGAAAATTGCCCAAATAATCATAACGCTCCAAATAAATGTCATAAAATCAAAACAACCACTCCTGACTGCTGTTCGGTAATTGACAATATAACCGATACGACCCGATGCGAGGTCGTAACAACGGTAGGTACGGTATAGCGCGTCAACCCCGCGGTAACTTTTATGAGCAAGAAATTGTGTTTATGCGGGTGTATGTCGCGATTTACCGGCGCCCGGCGTCGCGCGCGTAATCGGAAATATTGCCAGAGAACAAGGTTAACGTGTGGTCTAAGTTGATCTAAAACAGCGGGCTAATTATTTTAAAAAATAAAATATTGCTGTACATTGTATACCTTAATTATGACGTGCGCAGTGTGATTTTGTATTCTGTCGAATCTCATGATATTATATGAAATCTTTAAAAAATACTGTTCAGCATTTGCTGTGAAAATAATTTAGCCTTGTTGTTGTTGACCAGTGTAATACAAGGTGTCTCAAAAGAAAGTTCACATTTAAATCTTTTTTTAAAAGAAAAGTCTTAGCTTTATTGAAAAAATGTTTATTTTATATTGAAGTACACTGTTTGGGAATTTATTTTTTAAAAATAACATCGTCCAAATGTAAACCGTTGCGCTCTCGGCATTCATTTAGTCGGGCACTAAAATTACCTATGACAGCTCGGCAGGTAGTCTCCGTGATGGCTGCCATTTCATGACGGATATTTTCTTTTAATTGTGCCAGGGAAGTCGGTTTATTAGCGTAAACTTTTGATTTGATATAACCCCACAGGAAAAAATCCATAGGTGTTAAATCGGGACTCCGTGGAGGCCAATTTATGTCACCTCGCCTGGAGATTAATTTGTTCGGAAAAATTTCTCGAACTTGAGGCAGAGATCTGTTGGACTTGTGTGAAGTTGCTCCATCCTGCTGGAACCATGTTCTTTGGTTGTAACCAGGAAAGTTTTGCAGTTGGGGTACGAAAAACTCGTCTAACATCTCCACATAACGCTCTGAATTCACTGTGAGTGTGCGTCCCCTTCCATCTTCAAAAAAGTAAGGGCCGATAATTCCTCGCGCTGACATCGCTGCCCATACGGTGACTTTGGGTGAATGTAGCGGTTTCTGATGTTTTTGTTTTGGGTTGGTTGCACTCCAGTAACGACAATTTTGCTTGTTTACATGCCCATTCAAGGTGAAAATGGGCTTCATCGGAAAACAAGATGTTGGTGAACGTTGGAAAGCGCTCAATCATCTGATTTACAAAGGCAAGCCTCTGACCAGCATCTTGAGGCTTCAGTTCTTGCACTAACTGAATTATGTACGGGTGCAGCTTTAAATCTTTGTGTAAAATGCGGCATAATGAAGATCTGTGCACATTTAAAGCAACAGCACGCTTCCGAATCGAGAGGTTTGGATCATCTCGAATAGACTGAGTAACACTGTCCACTTTTCGGCTGTTCTTAATGTTCTTGGCCGCCCAGATTTTGGTTTCTCCAGAGTTGACCCAGTCTCTTCAAACTTCTCAACCCATTTTGCAATGAGTCGAGTGCTAGGCGCATCATTTAAGTGACGAATATATCGAATACTGCAGAATTTTCTACGCGCTACAGTCGCCGAATTACCGTTTTTGTAAAACTCACGTACGCACAACGCACGGTCCGCACCAGAGAAACGCTCCATAGCGACTAAATTCCCAAGAGCCAGACTACCGACTGACATACCCCCCGCGCCCCTCAGAATAGTTGCTTTCGCGTAATAAGATAAGCAAATGTGAACTTACTTTTGAGACACCTTGTATTTTCCTGGTGGAAACTCATTACTTAATTTCATCATCATTCACGCCTTACTGTTGTAAGCTTGTAGTCCAGATGAAAAGCGCAGTAGGTGGTTTCGTGTCGAAAATTTTGTAAACTTCCAAGAAGTTTACAAAATTGCGTACGCATGTTTTCTACCGTAAAATCTATTTTAATGATTATTTTAGTCTTATTTATTTGTTGAATTTGTATTTGTAATTCTATCAATAAACAATCCACAATTTAAAATATATATATAATATTGTCTTGTGTTATTATACATATCTCATTTCTCAGAATCATTGGTCATACATTTCGTTGATAAAAAATATAAAATATAATATAATAAAATATAAAACCTTTATAACTTGGACCGCACAGTTATCTCACCATCCTCTCAACATGCGTTATTGTCGATCCCGTTTCACTGGGCGGCTGTACGTAACAAACTGGTAATTGGTTTGCTATTCCGCGCCACTATATTGAACTGTTTACTTATCTTGTGCCGATGTACTTATAAAAGTATTTTGGGAGTTGACACTATAAATGTTCGTCGATTCATTTTGTTCAAAATCGAGTGGGGCTTAATCAGCAGCAAAAACGGGTGGTAAGGTACACGCTACGAAGCAACGACTACAATTTATGGGCGGAAATCATCGTAGTGACTCGCTTCAGCATTGGCCACTGGTGCACCTAGTTACCTATGATATAAATGTAAGGCTGAAATTGATTGACGTTACATTGGCTTCTGTCGTGGTATAAGCCGGTTGAAATGAAGAGGTTGTCACGTGCTACGAATCGGCGTAGCAAACTCGTAGCCATTGGCTACGTGACTAAAAGCAAAACCGCCTACGATCTTAAACTGTAAAAATAAAAGTTTTAATCTATAATTTTGCTAAGACTTTAATCACACGTGTGAGTGATTACGCTAGGCCTGTTTCATTTTATAAGAAATATACCGAATAATAAAACTAATCTAAATTATTATGAAAATTATTGAAAATAAATAAAGAATAATAAAATACACTGGTTTCAAATGTTCTGTAAAATAAAATGTTCTCTTAAAATGTTGTGTAGTATAGTTCTAAGGAAAATTTGTAAGTGAGAACTTATACAATCAAATATAATTCTAAGTAAAAAGGATATCAATATTAAATTAGGATTCATAACAAAAATCTTCCGACAGCAACACGAACTAAAATTAATTAAAGCGCACAGTACAGGTGATGAAAAATTAAATTTTAAAACATACGTACTCCTGAATTTCTAAGATTAAGTCTTTGAAATATAGAGCTTATCTACAAAAATTTACAAATTAAAGAAATCACAAAAATAAACATAAAAGAAAAAGTAAAATAGCATTGAATATCAGTTGTTTCAACGATTTGCCTAATAAGAAACAAATTACAGTAATAGTATTATAAAGATAAAAAATAAATATAGACGGTCATAGTGTACCAAGACATAATAGATGTTTATAAATTGGTGTGTTATACCTGCCGATACTTACGGCCAGTTTCAGAAACTTTCCTTACTATTTTAAGGCGCTTTTATACAATAATGTAACAAGCATTTGTAAGCGATTATTTATTAGTATTTAAAAGTGTCTTAAAATTTCAGGAGTGTTTCTTAAACTGGTCACTAAATGAAATATATCAATATCATAATAACCCTTCGGACGCGTAATGCAGTTATACGGTTTTAATGTATTAAAAAATATTAAAAAATATAAAAAAACACTTTTTTATATATTCTCTGTATTTATAGAGTGCCAATAATTACTTAGCAGAATGTCGCATCAAATGACCTTATGTAAATGCAGCAGTATGTTGCAGTCGATTCGAAATGTATTAGCGTAGCTGTCGTAGCAATTGCTACGAAATTGTGCTACGTTAGTGTCGTAGCAAGGAACAAAACATTAACAATTTTTATCAAACTGTTTTTGATTATACACAGAGCCTAAACCCACAATGCATCAAAATCGGATAGCGCAGTGCTTTATCAACCGACATCTGCGCTATTTTTAGGTCGCAAATTTGAAACCAACACTGATATTATTTTAAACGATTAATTCGGTTGAATGTTCATCATTTGATTATATGACATGTGGTGTATTCGTTAGAATCTTCATCCTATTTGAGTATACGACATAGGATGTTTATTTATTGTCTATGAGGATGAAAGATATTTCGCGGCACTTGTAGCGTGAGACATCTTCACCGCGTCCGACGCTAACGACGTCCTTGCCTCGTAAACGCGGTTGTTATCATTAATTCTTACATGCCGTTTTAAACTATATGCTGCAAATCTTAATACTTACATGTGTGTATAGTGTGTGGCAAATTGTAGAGTTAAGAATATCAAACAGGTGTTTTGAAAAGTAGTTTTGTTCGACAATCGTCACCCTAGTCCTTAATTCTTTAAAACATCAATAATCAATTTTATAGTTTTTTTCTTTTGCTGAATGTACAGCTCTTTATTTAAAAGGCTTGTTTGTAATTTTCATTATATCTACATAAATGCCTTATATTCAAAAATATATTTATTTACGGTCTAATTGACCCGTCGAACTTCGTACCGCCTAACAGTCAATAAATGTCATGTTTTTTTTTATCCCGGGGGAAAATCCTTGCATAGGACCATAAGGGACGCTGTGAGGGCAGCGACCCCGGTGTGTCAGATTCCTACTGACTAAAAACCCCCGAGGTGTCCCTCTGATTGCTCCACCTGGGCCTGGGAAGCCAAATTCATCCAGACGCCCAGAGAACAAGAAGCCTTGTTGAGGCTACCTCTCTGGAAGGGGAAGGAGTAAAGCCCACCCCTCCAAAAACCTCTCTCGCAGGCGATACGCTGGACACTGCGCACCGCCACCCTCTCATCCGGACAGCAGACTCCCTCAAGTCTACTGCCCGGCTATTGTCACCGGGGAATGTCGCGCTCGCTCTGGGCGAACGTGTCCCTCCGAATAAATGTCATGTTAACTTTTATCCAACCTACTCCGTTAAGTTTTATTTTTATCTGTAATGTATTAGATGAAAGACGGACTATCGCAGACTGTTTATTTATTGGTCAATCATGTGCACACCGTTGATGGCAGGTGGTTACATAAAAACATATTTGTTAATACCTACAATATAGCACATTACCCTATAATTATTTTTATTTATAATTAACTAAATTATATAACAATTTATTGGGTTATTGTGTTAATAAGCGGTGTATTTCTAGAATTTAGTTCTGTTAAGTGAACAAGCTGTTTTCGCTTGGACGAAGCTGGTATTCTCAAACAATGTGGTGTTTTAATTGTCGCAGATTTTTAAGATTACACTTCCACGCTAACGAGGCCCGTCAACAAACACATTGTGTGTATTCTCAAAAGGTCTTCACTACATTCCTGTGTTTTTTAACCTTTAGTGTTCTGTCTGTCATGCTTCGAATAAGGGTTTAAATATTTTTATGCCGCAAATGTGTTAATGTGATTGTATTTGAGGTGATAGTGATGTTTTGTTTTATACTGACTCGATAAAGTGCCTACAGTGCATCTGATGGTAAGTACAGTGCAGTCCAAAAACGAAAGCGACTATCAAAGGATGAAAATGCATTGATAGTCTCCGTCGTCATGTCGGCCCACATATACCACGACTGAAGGTCTCTAGATATATTAGTTACTGGATATACACAAGCAGATCTCAAAACGCTATAGCTCGAAGCGAGTCACTATGACGGTCTTTATAGTGGCTTGTATGCTGTTGTCACGATCGAGTTCGACCAAACGACCTACCACTTCAAAAAAAAAAACTACCCCCACCCCACCCTACCCCTACCACTACCCTACCCCCTACCACTACCACCCTACCACTTGATGTCCCAAGAAATTCTTTTAATTTGATTTATGTTTTTATTAACGCATCCGTCCTGATCTCGTCCAGATACATTTCATACTCAGAATTGGCAGAATTTAAAAAAAATTTAAAACTTAGAACCATTTCTATGTACTGAAAATGGTGTTCAGCAATATTTAGGTGTGTTAATTCTAACTATAAAAATACCTTCTTTTTGTTACAGGTTCATAAAGATTTCTTCGGGCGCATAGTTCCAATCTCACAGGTGAAGAGACCAGGTAAATGTTCTCCTTACCCTCTTTAAAATACGGGATGATGATATTTCATTGAACTGACTTAATACAAGTTAAAAGACCTTTCCCCCGGTTCAACTATATATTTGTACCAGTGGCACGCATCCCATGCAAGCCTCAAATACATCCTTGTTAATCATGAACATTTAAGAAATATATTTACTAATAATTTGGTCCAAATTGACATCAGAGGCCCTGAATTTGGTCATTATCAAATTTTAAGTTATTATAAATAAATATAGTAATTATTATAATTGTTTATATTTATTAAATGACCAGGAATACAAGGTATTGCTTTTTTTACTTTAATGGGATGCAAGCCACTGTTTGTAACCTCTTTATTGAGATCATACCATTAATGATAAACTGTATTTCTCCTGTAAGGTAATGAAGAGTTGAGAAAACTGTTTGTTCCACATGATGCTGTAGGCGTAGACGGGCAAAATGTAATCAGATTAATGAAAAACGAGTACAATTACATTTTGCATTTTTTATCATTAATATGATAGTATTTTGCTCATCTATGTTTTAAACACTACACAATCCCAGATTGCATGCACATTTATGATTGTTTAATGTTTTAAATGGATTTAATCATGGTTACAGAGCAAGAAAATTAAAATGATAACTACATTTTGTAATCATTAATCATTAATCAGATTACATTTTGCCCATCTCTGGCTGTAGGATTACGTTAAGTTTCTATTATATACATTCAGTCTCTTGTCAAAGAGGAATTTGTTTGTGGCTGTAGTTGCCTATTGGATAAGGGACCAGTATGAGTGCGCGGAAACTGATCGTGGGTTTGAATCCCGGCACTTACCATTGTTTTTTTCCTGATGAAGTAGGGATTTAGTTGCAAAATGCTCACCGGCGAAGGAAAAGATAATTAGGCAACCTGCATGGCAGCTAGTAGAAATATTACGTGTTAGTGCACTAACACACACGATCAGATTCACTACTGATCTCGTTGCACGCGACATACAGTCACTAATGTATATCTACCGCACCTAATAGCCTAATAGCGCAGTTTGAAGCGACCCTGCTTACGATGCTAAGGTCCTGGGTTCGAGTCCCGGTAGTGGTAAACTTTTCTGTGATGAGCAGATGAGTTTGTCACGAGTCATGGTTGTATATATGTATTTAAGTATTTAAGTATCTTTGTCTAGTACCCATAGTACAAGCGCAAGCTTAATTTGGGACTAGGTCAATGTGTGTAATTGTTACTAAATATTATTATTATCTGCTCACCCCGAAAGGGATGTAGTGTGACGATATATTATTGTTATTAGGAATTTATTTTCAAGTTAAAAGCATCTAAAAACTTATAAGGATGTGAATTGATTTAAATAGCACAGTTTTCGCATCTAAATCCCGCAATTTAAATGCCTCCACACCGGAAAGCTTCTCGAATTATTGAATAACGTTAATCACACGCCTAGTTATAAGGATCGGCTATTATTTTCAATTACTACCCCCCGGCAGGAGCGCGAAAGGGTTGTTAATATTCATTTCTGTGACACCGCCCCGCTCCGTGCACCTGATCGCACCCCCCGACGCGGCGTGGCTCGAAAGTAATACTCCGATTGTCTACCATTCTCATATTAATCGCGTTTAATTCCTCATCGGATGTGAGTTTTAATAGGATGCGAATTGCTTTAATGGAGTTCAGTCCGACACCTGTGGTTTTGTCTCATGGATAACCCTTTCAGACCAGTGACGTGCATAGGATATTTGGACAGGGTAGGCAGAATTCGCACAATTAATTTGAATATTATATTATGATAGTAAATATTATATTGCTTTCATAGGAAAGTTAGACGGCATGAATATACAATAGATATGAATGTAAATGGTTCCGTTTTTTGTTTAACTTTAAGCACTTTATTCCAGACTTATTTATCGTTAGAGTATGCAATGTTTTTATGCATCTATTGAATGAACGCTACTGTTTCCGACCAATTGTCCACAAATAGCGACATAAAATGTATATCCTAAAACCAATAAATTCATTAATTTTAATTTTGATTATTTTTTTTCATCGCAATTTAACCTGTATCAGGCACAGGTGCGGTCAGGTTTGGAATACTGTTGTCATCTTTGCGACCGGTCCGCTAAATAACCATTGGTTGCTCTGGACTCGATTGATCGTAGAGCTCTTTAAGTGATAATAAAATACAGAACATCGAGCATCGACGTAAAGTCGCTTGCATCGCAATTTTTTACCGGTTGCAAAATGGAGAGTTCTCAGGGGCTCTATTCTCTAATTCCTCCAGACCCTTTTCACCATAAAACCACTAGACGCCCTGTCGGATACCGTCCGTATGTGGTGGACGTTCCTTATATTAGCAAGAAGAGATTCGCTTCTACATTCATCATGCGAATAGCTAAAAAGTGGAATATGCTTCCAGCGGCCATATTTCCACGATCTTATGACCTTCGAGCCTTTCAGAGAAGAATGAATAGGCATTTGTTGAGCGAACGCGGTCCATAGTCGGACTCATCTTCGCGTTCAACCAGATGTGATTGAGGTCAAGCGGCCGTCTGTAAATAATAAAAGAGTGTTTTATTCGTTTGCACACATAACATAAAAAATATTTTAAAAAAAGTACGAATAACTAGTAGAGCGAAACAAGCGCATAGGTTACGAAATCGATTTAAATTGATGTTTTAACCGGGTAGAAAAAGGAGGAAGTTGTAATTTCGGCAGTGTCTATTTATTTTTATTTTCGTTATTTATCCTTTCTTGACTTGTTTGACCTATAGAATAAAAGTGTATTATGTAATCAAATCATTTAAATACTAAATATACAAATACATTGATTTCTCTGCAAACATTTTCAATCTCAACGAACATATTTTATATTTCCTCTCAATCCATAAACTAAAACGAGGCAATAAATTGTTAACTTCGAACCCGAAACTAATTAAAAACAATGTATTAGTTTAAATTGACAAATCAGATCGTTATTACAAGGGAATTTATTAGAATAAGCAGTTAAATCAAACAGCAAAGTCAATTTCTGTGGGAAGAGGGAGACCCGCCACCCCGCGCCGGGCCTTTCTAGAAACAATTAGTTTATACCGCGGGCTTTCATTATAACTCCAACTAGAAATTGTTCTGTACACTCAGCTTCATTATACGTCTGCATCATTATTTTAATTAATGCTCTACGAAAAATTAAGATTAAATTTGTTTTAGGTGCCTTATGAAGATATATGAAATGTACTAAAAAAACAAATTTCAGTTCGTTTTGCCGTTTGCATATTTTAATGAGTTTTTACTATACAGCTTTTAAGTTCTGAAATGACTCAATCAAAAAATAATCAATCAAATAATAATAATGATAGTCAATTTAATATTAATCAAATTTAATTTAATGTACATAGATATAAGCACAATTTTTTACCGTCGCTTTTTACAATATGACATCTTAAATGACTTATTGACATCTTTCGCGGTTCGACATTCCGCAGATAAACTGCTGTCTAATTAGTATTCATGCCACGCGCACCTCGTTTCTATGATGTACGAACAGTGAAGGTAGTTGGCAGCCTGTGTGGTCAAACATCGTTGGCGACTTGATTGACACTTAGTCCGTTCGAAAGAGCACCTCGAGACAATATATGGGTCTTAAAATCCCAATTGTGTGATGCTTGTAAGTCTAGAAATCTAGATTTCGAGTTTCACGTTAGTTCTGTCATAACAATGTTACTAAATATAATTCTGACATAAGATTAATCATTTTTGGGATTGGCAAGAATGTACAAAGGGCTTAGAAGGCAGAAATTAGAAAAATCGTGAAATCACTGATGATTTGACTGTGATAAATGAAAAATCACCAAGACCGAGACAGTGCCATAATAACACTACGCGTGCGAAAGAGATAATGCTAATAGCGTAAAATAAAGTTTGATTTGATATCAAAGAAGAGGTTTGATATATTTATCATGTTGACTGTACCGAGCCAAAGAAACAATGAGCTTGAGAGACGTCTCGAGCAAATTTCCACTCAATCCCATTACAAATCGGGTTGAGATTATTAAACAGTCACCTTAATGAGAATTGGGAAAGCTCCGTAGCCCGGGGGCGGGGGAGCAGCACAGAGGGGTATTCACTGAGTAGATTTGAATTTTAACTAGGGACTATAAATTGTCTCGCGCATACATACGGCAGAATGATACATCTAGTGAAAAGTAACGGACGTAATTTTTTATTAACTCTATTGGCGCAATTTCACAGCGATGGTCATTGACCTGTTAGAAATATCGTCAGAAGTGAAGAGAATAAAACTATGCCTCCTAAATGCTCTTCCTCTTTATTTCCACATTCACTTATTTATTATTTTAGCTCGGTTCTCTCGACGTGTTTCCTCTACCGAGGCTCGAACCAGAATGTCCTTTTATTATTAAGATTAACTAAATACATATAATGTTGCCAGAATACAATTACTAAAATATAACTGTTAATGTTACCAGAATACAATTGATACAAATAACTAAAATATAACAGACCGGATCGCGGGTTTAATGAATGAAAAAAATATTTGTGTCGCCTAGAGGGATTAGTTCCAGAGCATTATTTATTTTGTTATATTTAATAAATTCATAAATTATGGACGTTTTATTTTTAAATGCTTCGTATTCAATACTTTAAAATTTGTATGCGTATATAGATTCAATATATCCAACCTGGACCAATTACATTCATTTCATTTGTGTTACTCGTATTTTAATTTTTTTCTGAGCATGTATTTTACACTTTTTAAATATAGTCGCATTTGTAGTGTATCTTGTTCATGTCTTATATAGTTTTATGTGTACTTATAAATAAATAAATAAACCAATTCACTTCGTCACTTCGTATTACTCGATGCTGAGAGTTTAAATTACCCTAGGATATCGTCTCTCCTATAGTGATACGCCACTCCTGTTATTTCTTGGCATCGTGGAAAGAATCGTGTAAGTTTTTATTACGATTGTTGCGGATTTGATCAGTTCATACTAATGGGCTTCAGCTCCTTGGACGTATCCGTCAACCTTAGGCGTAACAAAAGATTTTGATATTATTATCGCTTTTTCTAACTATGTTGTCAAAAAACTCCAGTCTCCGACGGAGGCAAAAGGTGGATAATTTCATTTTAATTTTCAGTTCAACCTGTATACAGTCGTTGGTCCGAATTTGGCGATATAGTTTTACAAATGCAGTATTTAACATACTGAGTACATAAATCAATGTTCCCAGACGACACAATACATAATTATCTAGTGCAAACACTCCGTCCCGCTCTCAGACATATTACCAACCTACCGCACGACTAAATACTCGTTCTGCGACAAGATAATTATCCTTAAGCTCTAGAACATTTTCATTAACATTCGCCAATATGTTTTTAGTTCATCACTGGATAGATGATAGAACTGGTCGTTTAGTTTAAATGCACCGTATTCATAACAAACCTTGGAGTATTTAGTCATTTGTTAATACGTGAAATACTTATTTATAGAGATGGGCAAAATGTAATCTGATTAATGATTAACGATTACAAAATGTAGTTGTAATTTTAATTTTCTTGCTCTGTAATTATGATTAAATCCATATAAAACATTAAGAAATCATAAATGTGTATGCGATCTGGGATTCTGTGGTGTTTTAAACAGAGATGAGCAAAATCCAGTCATATTAATGGTAAAAAACGTAAAATGTAATCGTAATCATTTTTATTAATCTGATTACATTTTGCCTGTGTATAATATATTTATAGTTGAAATGTTTAACGAAGATATGTGCCCCTACTCACCTTCCTCAGCCTTTACATTTCTCTCAGGAGTTGATTGACATTTTTATGTTTTTAGTTTTGCAATTAAAATAATTAATGCAAGATTAAATAATTTTTAAATCTTCATAATTGTTTTCAATTTAGTAATTAAATAAATTTGATTAATGTCTTATGAAACTGTATTATAATATTTTTAGAAAAAAATGTTTTAAAACTCTTTGATATTAATTAGATTTTGCAATAAATATTTTATAGAAACTTTTGATACAATGCCCTCTAATTAAACTACCGTTTTGAACGAGTAATCGTTTAAAAAGTTATATCTGTGAAAAATATTGTAATACGTTTATTTTTTTAGTTTATATTGTGTTTATTTATCATAGATGCAGTACCCGATGTGATATCATCGAGTGGCGTGTTCTATCAGTACCGAGAGGGATTCAATAATGCAGTTAGAAGAAACGTGCGCATGCGCGACCTTTTATAGTTAACCAAATAAATACGAAATTTTATATGAAATCTTTGTAATAAGAGTTAATAGCTCAAAATGTTACAATTACTTGCTAACTCTATTTTAAATATAGTTGAGTGGGTGATAAGAAAATTTGTTTAATTATGAATTTAGACTTTTAAAGTATTTTTTTAACGGCTTCTATATCTCCGTTATTTACGTGTATTTTGTTTTTCGAAATATTGCAATAGTTCGTATCTATTGAATGGTAAAATAAAAAAACATTGAAGTATGTTAATCTACGAACTTTTTCTGCAACATTGTTACCCGTAACATGTTGAGCGGTTAATAATGTCACTTGAACTTGCGTAGAAGTAAAATTTTTAATCTGTTTTTACGCATTTCATTGTTACGTATGTCATTATACGCAATGTTGTATTTGATAATATTGATAAATAACAGTATTTCGTAACTTAATACATTGTTTTGTTCAATGGAAATTGATCAGTATGTGACATCGTATTCGTTCTACAATATTTAAAAGTGTGAGATAATAATAATTCAAAAAGATATAAAGAAAAAGTGTAAATAGAATATATATATTGCTTGATTAAACACTCTTTTACATTCACAGCATATTATACACAGCATAATTCGTTCAGTACATAATTTTTAAGTGCTCAAAATCTGTTTCGTTTGTTATGCAATTATTTAAGTTAATTATAACTTTAAAGTTACTATAATTAGCATAAGAAACAAATTTTGATGTAAATATATAGGCTATTTTTTTATTTTGATCACCTCTTATATGTTAGAGATATATTTTTTAATGTAATTATGAATAGCTAAAACTGTCGGTTACTGTGATTCAGTTAAAATATGTTGTTATTAAATTTTAAATCACAACTTAGCGATGTATTATTTATATGTTTAAGGGCGATTTGTACCAACAAATTAAATATAGTTTAAACTAATATAAAACGCGATTTAGCGTTAATTTTGCACTTCTTCCCGCCCGGTTTAGTTGTGAAGGCCTTTCCCGGACGCCAAAGCATAGTCATTAAAAAAATTGCACGTATTGTCTTATACGGAAACATTATAGTTTAAAAAAGTGAGAAGTTTAAATCGTCATTGAAGTCGAAATAAGCCGCTTCAATTTAATAGCGTTTAATACAAGCTTAAACTGGAATTAATTTGTCAGTGCAAGCCGCGTTCACTTAACGATATAATAAAAATGTTATTTTATATCGAAGTTTTAATTACTTATTTCAACAGGTTCATTGTTTGCATAAGATTAATGTGAGAAGAAACTCGACAATAAATTAAAATGTAGAATTTAACAAGTAAAACGCAGTAAATCGTAAAGTTCCGGTAACGCCGTCTGTTTGTCTCAACACCTGAGATGGCAACTTTGCGCATAAATCTGAAACTCTAAGCCGTGCCCGTTCCATTCTAGATTATGTTTTTAATTTAAACTTTAACATTAAATGACTAGATACAACTAGGTTCTTCCTCCGTCTTTACCTGGATTTTAATCGAAATATATGATGATGTCCTAGCCGGATTCGGCCACGGCAACTGTTTCAACGCCGATTAAGAAAATCAAGGCCCAGTTTTCGGAAACAGTCAATTGCACAGGAGATATTTAAGTGCATAACTGGACGCGCTTCCAGAAAAGCACTCTCTCGTCCGAGCTCCCTCGTGCCCGATGGAATGGAGAACCAGTACGATCGGGAGGGAGCGGGATGCAGGTTTGGTCGAGTTTTCCTTCTATAAACACCTGGTTGAATTGCGGTGTTAAAGAGATACCTTAGTCGCCTTTTACGACACCTCAACAAGAAGAGGGGGGTGCTATTCTACTCTGCCGACAGCCACCACGGCTTTAATCGAAATATATATAACGTATATATAGAACGTCTACAAGAAAATGGTACGGTGTAACATGTAATGCCGGGGTTCCTTAGGGGTCAGTACTATCAGCAACATTATTCTTGCTTCACATCAACCATCTGCTAAGGCCCGGCATCTTTGGGTAGGCACATGATAGCACTGTTGTTGATAGATACATGTCTAGGTCTCAGGCTGCTTCAATCTATATTTGTAAAAAGAGAGAGGCGATGGTTCAGCGTGTTATAAAAAGGATTTTAGTAAGATTTTTAAAGGAAATTAATGGAAAAAGCACTTATATGTAAATAATTCTTTGCGATAAATCGAAGACGTGCGTTTACGCGGGTTTATGCCCCGTGCGAAATATAAACAAATCCCGCTGGACAACGAACGTGTTAATATAACTAAAGTTGAATAATATAAACCTTCCAACGATTACTGCTCCCTAAATTTATACTTTTTACGCACCATAGAGACGTTTGCGATAGAAGAGAATACTAAATCAAAACAAATTGGTTTAAATTACGTTATATTTTGTCAATCGTAAGCTCTCAAGAATAATCGTGGTCAGGTGCAACGTTTGGGAGCGCGAAAAGATACAGCTCTCCATTTATCCCGGACTTTTTTATACTGGCTTAATAAAGTGACTACATTGCACTTGATGGAAAGTATACTGTAGTTCAAGAATGGCAACGATCGCCAAGAGACGAAAATTTTTTGAAAGTCGCCATCGCTATTTCGGCCCACATGTACCACGACGTAAGGTAACTAACTGGCAAGATAATTAAGTGGTAAGGTAACTAATTGGCAAGGTAATTAACAGGTAAGGTAACTAACTGGTAAGGTAACTAACTGGCAAGGTAATTAAGTGGTAAGGTAACTAATTTTCAAGGTAATTAAGTAGTAAGGTAACTAAGTGGTAAGGTAACTAACTGGCAAGGTAATTAAGTGGTAAGGTAACTAATTGGCAAGGTAATTAGTGGTAAGGTAACTAACTGGCAAGGTAATTAACTGGTAAGGTAACTAACTGGCAAGGTAATTAAGTGGTAAGGTAACTAACTAGTAAGGTAAGGTAACTGATCTCAAAACGCGACAGGCTGAAACGAGTCACAATAACGGTTTTTACACTTGTGCACTGTGGTCATGATCCATTTCGGGTAATCACCCTACCACCATGATGGACTGATGCATGGCGGCCGTTTTCATTGATCAACGTGTTGGTCAAAACTTTGATTTTTGAGTCATGTCTACAGGTAATTAAAATGTCCACTTTGCTAATGTAAATTACAGGTTTAACTATATCTACTTATTTTTGGGCGTACACCGCATGCCATTGCTGAAGATCTTTAGTCACAAATTAAAGCTGTTTGTTTACAATGCGCTATGCCAGTCTCCCAATCTTTTAGCGAAATGTAACTCGAAAACCTCTGTTAACTGCCAAACTAAGGAGATATTTAAACAAGAAACAAGTATCTCAGTGTAAAGTTACTTCATAAATATATCAAGTTGATATTTACGAGTGTTTACAACTTAGTTATTATGATTTACTATTAAAGACATTTCTTATAAAACAATTTAGGTGTTTAGTTGCAGAGAGTAAGTGTAATTAATTGCTGATTCGAAAAATATGTCATGTTCATTTCTGAATAAAACTTTCTCATTCAAAAATTCGGACAAAAGTCCTGTTTGATGATAATGTTTGGCGCTCTAATTGAAACCGCTATACAGTTAGAAAGGCTCCATGGAATGAAAAAAGTGGACTGTAATTTTTCTAGGGTCTGGCTCATGCATTCAGATATACTGTCTGTTCAGGAGTTCTCAGAAGCACAAATAATTTAATTCTATAAGTACTATAATACTATGTTCGAAGATCAGTGATTCGTGTAGTCTTCTACTTGAATAATATTTCCTTTTGATTCCTTAATCATGTATTTCAGACCAACCATATTATTTTAAATCTCTCATACTTATGTTAAAACTTATTTACAACATTCTTGTTTGCCTCAATTATTGGGGAATAATGAATTTAGAAAATATCTCTGAATATCAAATTCCCGATTTTCTATTGTTCTTTCTATATTACACGTAGTCATTTTAAAATTCCTACCAGCCTTCAATCGTTCGCACAAAAGGTAAACTAAACTATCAGCCTCCTTGGGCAAATATCCATTAAAGTACACACCAATATGGTATGGAAAATGTTAGTTCGCCACGACGTAATGTCGATGTTGGTCGTAATGTCGTAATCATTTTGACAAACCTCTTTCAAAGCGGGCGGCAAGGCTCATATAAAAAAATAATAATTTATTATCTATAACGTTACCACTACTGCGCCCTAATTCTCTAAGACAATTTAGCGATTCCTTGCTTTGATATCACGTCAATTTCGTAAAAAGTTACGACATTTGCAAAAATCGTATTCTCTGTGATACTTTGTTGAAATGAATCAGATTCGTTACCGTGACATGATATAGACAAGACACGATGTTAACATGGCTTTCAAATGGTAATATTTGAGTGTGAAATCTATATTGTCATATAGAATTAGGCCTCTCGGGAGGACAGACTTGTTTTTTTAAGTTTAGGTACCTCGTACCTCTCAAGCATTATCGCAGACATCCAATCACTGTGATGTCTCTGGCGAATAAGAAATCTATATCCATGCGTTAAAACACGAATGATCCTAAATTCGAATCCTGGTATGTGCTATGTGATTTTACAGGTTAAATAGAAACTTAGGCTCCATATGCTCACCGGTGAAGATTAACACCGTGAGGAAATATGCATACCATCTAATAAAAATATCATCACTGGCCAGGTTGAGCACAAAATTAAACGTAAATTAGAGATACTAATATATTTCTATTTATATAATATGTTAAAGTTATATAATTCACACAAAACCTAAATTCAAGTTTGTCTGTGAGACAAAAACAAAAGAAAAACTATACATACAGTTGATTGAGAATGTTTTTAAATTATATTTACATAGATTTTCTTTCCGAGTATTGTATTAAAATCTTCTGTGATTATATTTTTGTAAATGTATAGTAATAAGTTATAATCTTATAACAAAGTTACGAACAGTAAAATAAAAACTGTAACTGGTACTTACTTTAAACAGTAGTAAAAGTATATATATGTCTTGATTTCAATAAATGTATAATGCAGATATCGGATTATTGTAAAATCGTAATTATTTTTGTTAAGATATATTATAAATACACTTTTATATCATACACATTTGTTTTAATTAAATTCCACTTTACTTGGTAGTCGTTTTTAAGTTAATGACAATGCAATGCATACTTTTAAATGGAATCAGATTTAGTTTTACTGAGAACAACCGATTGAATTGACTCCCTTAAAGTATGATAGTGTTCTTGAGAAAATATGAGAACGAACCTCTGCTTGGGCGGCATACCTAGGAAAAAACTACATATAGTGATGTAATAGCGTTTTGGAAACGACTACCTTGAGGAGAAACGCCGAAAAAAAACTGTAGGATACGTTGGAGTGAAAACAGTCTTGTATGATTAGAGGACTAACAAAGGATTCATTTCTGGATAACTACGACCGGTTTTTGGACTTTTTTAACGTAAAACGAAGGCAAGTCTACTCAGATTTATCTCAGCAGTTATGATCATTGCGCTCCCAACCTAGAAGAGTGTTTTTCACTTCTTTAAAAACTAAATGCCATAATATATAAGATGACGCTAAACTTTCCAAATTTTGGTTTTTATTTTGTTTTCGGTATAATTTATTTTGTAATCTCAAGTCACATTTTCCCATATAAGTATTTGCAATCTTGCCTGAGATTTCATTTAGACTAGACTGTACGTTTTTATTTTACGAGAATTCCTTCCCAGGTGTAGTCGGTTTGTTGATTTATAATTAAAAACCCCTTCCTTTTTCATTTCTTTATGGGTTGTTTTAGGGAGATTAAGATAATTAAAATACAATTTATTTGTACGTATGGGTATATTTTGTAATAATTAAAACAACTAATAACTATATCTAAGGTACATCGGGTTATATTCTATGCTTATATATATATTTATGTTACAATGCGCCCGCACCAACAATTCCACATTTCGTGCAAGATGCAGCAGTCAATTATAAACTTCCCTTTATGAATCTATATACAAACATGGCGCGGACACATATATTAGGTAATGATTTAATCTGTTGGAATAACACCTGCAGAAGAATTAACTCATAGCATAAAGCGGCGTCTACACCTTCCGATTAAAGCGAAATGTATGAGACTATGCCTATTAAATCATTCCATTATATTTGAAGACTATAGTGTGTTGAATGAAATTGTTAATCCAATCTTTCAATTGTATTTTAAGTATGACCATTTTATATATACGATTCGTACATAATGGTTGGAGAATCTGAGATACCGATTAATTTTTTATAGTAAAATGAACTAAATTTTTATGAATTTTAATACAATATAGTGCATTATGGGATGAGAAAAAACTTAAACCTGAACAATTAGCGATAACAATTAGTTGTTTTCGCTCATTTGTTTAGAACATTATGCTCATTAAATATTACAGCATAGAAAATTCAAAGAAAATGTTTAATTAAGTAGATCTTTTAAATCCTAACCATAATCCATTATTTAGCAAGAAATTAAATAAAAACCGAAAGTAATTCCAGGTTTTCTTGTCTTTGCTCCCATCTCTTCTAGAGAAGTAGCTTGAACAAGGCTTTTTGCTCCCCGGGTGTTTGGATGAATCTGCTTTCCCAGGCCCGGGTGAAGCAATTGGAGGGACACCCCCGGGGTTTTAAGCAGTAGAAGTATGATACGCCGGGGCCGTTTCCATCACAGTGGCCCTGATAGTTCGATGCATAATATTCCTCCGGGTTGCAAAAAAAAAATCTTCCTAGTGCTAGCGAAAATTTTAGAACTTTTTTTGGGTCTTTTAAGCTTCTCAATTAAATAAGCTATAGCACTCTGCCGACCCACTCCCGCGTATGCTGTAATAGTTGTACCGACCGCTTGAGTACCGGCCGCGGTGGACAGTGGATGAGTTAACCGTGCGACATCAACCACTTCATGTAAAAATTAACTCCCAATATTATCTCTCATCTAGTTTATATTGTTTGGCTCTAAGTTTTGGTGCAATAAAGGTAATTAATTATTAATTGACAAGCGGTATTTTATAGACTTTGAACGATACAACGTAAAAAAAACTTCAAAAACTGGAGACAAGATAACTCACAAAGTATATACAGGTTTGTGTTTTTATATAACCCATATATTTTTACAATAAATGAACTTATATCTATAAAAATGTGTAAATTATTTACAAATGTGCAAATCTACTTTAAACACGAGATTTAGAACCAGGAATAGTTTTTGAATTTATTTTATTTACAATTTTATTCATATTAATGCTACATTTATAACATTTAGAGAAATATTCACAACAGATTTTAGTCAAGTAATGTTATTTATACAAAATAATAACCACATTATTTTATACTTTATAATAATAAAATAGATACAGCCATTAATGTATCTCTGCTCATCCCGATACGGATATGGCGTAACAATATATATTTTTTAATATAAATAAAATAAAGGAATATAAATACTTCTATCTATTATTTCTGCAATCGTTTTGTTTATGGATTAACATTATCATGCTGATCAGTTTGATCTTCATTATCTTGTCAATGTTCTGATAATTATTATACATTTATAATAGAAATGAAACTGTAAGCTATACATTAAACTATCTAAAATTATGACACAATGTTTATGCTTCGTTATGGCACAATCGAATTTTATATAATACATATAGTGTACAGCTTCTATAAGTTGAAGTGAAATTAACACTAGAACTACGAAATAACAAAAAAAAATATCTCTCTTATAATTATCTTTATAGTTATCTCTGAAAATTAAAAGCGTAAGAAAAAAATAATGAATAATATTATTCTATACACAAATTTAATAAAAATCATGACACTATCGTAAAATATTAAATAAGACTCAAAAAGGAAATGGTATTAATAAATGATACAGCCTGTCATTTTGAGCGGTTCGAAGTTCTAGTGTTAAGTGAGAAGTAATACGTTATCCATAACAATTATTTTTTAAAACTTAATAATACATTTGGCCGTGGTGGCCTGGTGAATAAGGGACCGGTTTCTACGCGCGGCAACGCGAATGTTCGTATGTTTGAATCCCGGCACACGCCTCTGGGTTTTACAGATTAAATATGGACTTAGCAAGTATATGCTTACCGACGAAGGAAAACATCCTGTGGGAAACCGCATGGCATCTAATGGAAATTTCATATGTAAGTATCCTGAGAACGGTATTCAGCTGCTCTATTGGTCACATTGGGCACGATATATTAGTGCAAAGCGGATAGCCACTAATGTATCTCTGCTCACCCCGAAATGGATATAGCGTAACGATGTATTATTATTGATAATACATTTATACGTTTTTTCAAGATACAATCAACAACTGATTGATAAATTATTTATTGATTTCTCTAAATGATTGGGTGGATCAGGCGTGTAAGACGCTTTAGTTTCTGGTAGCCCCTTGTAGAGTAAAAGCACCAGTGGCAGCGTAGCCACCAAGGGTAAAGGGTAAACCGACTCGACACAGTGACTGCTCCATACCTGATGGTAAGCTTGGTGCAGTCCAAAAAACGCCAACGACTATCGACAGGTAAGAAAAACCCATCGGTAGTCACGGTGATCATGCCGGCCTGCACAAATATCTCTTCACGCTACGATTAAAGGATCCCATATCATAGGACGGTGGTTGCCTCTCGTGGGGTAATAGCGCCAGTGGTACCTTGGTTAGCTGAAGGAGTAAAGCTAAAAATACCGAGCACCTTACTGTCAATGTTTTGAAGAATCAGATGCAGTTGGCGCTGAATTTACAGTGGCCCGTCATGAGGTAGCATCACCAATAAACAGTAGTAGACAGAGATGCAAAAGTAATTATATCCTGGAATTTACTCTAAATATTTAAGAATACCACGAGCAGTAGAAATAGTACATTATGGTGTTTCGACGTGGGGTAACAAAACGTGGGGTAAAAGTTACAATACCCAGAAATTTACTCTAAATGTTTGGGAGGATCGGGCGCAGTTGACGCCGTAGCTTGCGGCGGCCCGTCGTGGGGTAACAGCGCCAGCGGAAGCGGGGGCAGATGAAGGGGCAAGGGTAAAAGAGCCCGGGACTGGAAGCTGGCGAGCGAGTGCAGGAGTGCGGCGGAATGCTCGTGCGCCTTGCGTCTTAGCTCCGCAACGCTTGACGACCGCGCCTCTTCTTTTGGGCAACAAGGACATGGCGCGCCCCACCCTGAGGACAAACGAAAACATTTTATATGAGTTGTTATTTTTAATAAGTCTTAATTAGATATAAAATTGTTATATATGGACTCCTCAATGAATAATTTAATTTATAATTTTAAAAAAGCTTAGGTGACATATACCAATGAATTCGATAATTGGTAGTTTGATTACCAAAAGAATATAAATACGCAAAGTATTTATTGCCTTAAAATTACATAGTCGTATATATATGAATGGAGTTATTGATTTTGGCAACAGTAAAAAATAACTGGTACACAATAGAATAGAAAAAAAATCCAAAATTGATATCAGGAATTGTCTGAAAGCTCTAAGTTTGTATTTTTCTTAACGTATATTAATTTTTAATTTTTTTTAAACATAAAAGTACTTAAATAAGAAACTACGGAATCTACCTAATTATGAAAAATCTCTACGTAAAAAGCATTTGTTATTATAAAACCCGATCGTATTTTCTGAAAGCAGTTGCTTAATTTACGCTTAAAATAATATATAATTGGATTTAAAACATTGAATTTATCACCACTTTTGATTATCATTTACCTTTCAAGGGGAAGAACGGTTGCGACAAATGACTGAGATGCTGTGAGAGATGTGATAGATGCGGGGGTAGGAACAGCGGGGGCGGGGGAGCGGGCGCAGAGTCGCTTGCGGTGCCACCTGGCGATGACCGGAAGGCACCAGAACTGCAATTAAAAAAAGTATTTATTATTTTTTTCTATTAAAGTACACCAAATCATGACATTTGTAGGACAATCACGGTACAAATTTAACTTCAGTTTATTTCTTTATCGGACAAGATTAAGCGTGGGTCTGTCTACTAGATACAAATAAGACAATCTAGCGACCAGCATAAGTATGTTTAAGTTAGGGTAAGTTGAGAGAAATTTCTGCCGTTGCTTCGAAGGTTTTATTTAAATGAGTTGCATGAAGCGAATGCATATCGATGGGGAGACGCTTTGATCTCCAAAACGAAGTTGCGAGCAGCCAACCGTCCCGGCCGGCGAGCTTTGAAACGCCTTCCATGACTCAATTTGTTAGCTCAATAAAAACTGAACCGATCAAATGACTCAAAAGTAATTTTATTTTTGTTAGCACTTGTATGCTATAATGAACTTTGAATCATTTTCTTTCTTCAACAATTTAATTTTATGGTTTTTTTTTTAGTAATACTGGTATAATTGTTAAGTATAAGCTATGTTATTTATCGTAATAGATAAGTAAGTATGAGTGGATACATAGGTAAGTATGTACCAAAGATTTGTGGTCAGCGCGCGTTGAAGTCTTTACTAGGTGAAGTTCTCCTGGGAATTGCGTCAGTTTTAATTTTCATCGAATCGTAAACACTTTATACAATTTTTTTATATATATATAATTTGAAGTATAATGGTAAGTGTTTCACAATCCGTTTTTCTACACGTTGTCGAAAGAGATTATCATTTTTTTTTGTTTCTCTTCGTATATAATGGTAACTATTTTTTTAATATTCTCAAAAATGTTCGCACTTTAGTATTCATAATGCACCGTCCATTAACATAAAAAAGTTTTGTAAGTAATATATAATATATTTAGACCTATATTTACAAAATAAGCAGACAGAAAAATTTAAATTCACTAAGAGTAATGCATTCCTCAGACTGTCACAGCTCCTGAGTGTCATCTCTTGTGTAGGCGAGCTAGAGAAATATTCAGGCTCTGTGTCGCATCGCAGTGGGCGGCGTGTAAAAGGAGGAGACAATGAAATGAACGGCGGCCGAGGTGTCGTGTGCCTCTCGCATTCCCTCAGTGCATACTTGATGTACCGCGACGGCAATGGCCCGACTCACAGGCGATAGCGATCCATATTAATAAAAGTATCCATCCGTATTATTGAATGTTTACCGGTAATGGTAAACTTTTCTGTGATGAGCAGATTAGTTTACCACGAGTCATGGTTGTATAATATGTATTTAAGTAAGTTTTATCTTTGTCTAAGTACCCATAGTACAAGCGCAAGCTTAATTTGGGACTAAGACAATGTGTGTATTTGTTAGTAAATATTATTATTATATTAAAATTATTTTAATCGAGACTAGACTTTAATTAATTTCACGGAAATATTTTATAAAAAGCCAACATTTAAGCATGTATATATAACTATAGCACAGATAAAACCATGTGGCGTCGCTGTCTTATAGAAAGATCCTATAGAAACATATTAAATTTAGGAAATAATGATGATTATCTTGGTTAAAATAATATAACAATACTCTTATGTATTCTGTATAAATCGCGTTCTTAACTTCACAAACAGTTGAAATAGGTGAGATATTTAGAAATAAATAGAAATCGCTACCGCTTGTACCATACACCAGTATGTCCCCCTGGCATTCGTTCAATGGAATCAAAGGATTTGCGTTCATTACAGACGGTAATAATTGATGTGTCGCAGAGCTGACGGCGCCGCAGCAGTTGCCGCCCAGCGAGCTTTCTAACAACACTTGGCGCACACATCGAACGTGAATTTGACATATCCGTCCAAATCAATAAAATAAGGAATGAAAACTCTCTCCGTTTTTTATAGTTATCGATACGCTCTAATACATGGTATGTTAGAAAGTCATACATTTGGTTAAACAAAAAATATGGACCAACTTTAGTCAGGCTAATTTTATATTATGACAGACAGAAAGGATAGTTTTCCATTTCTTTCTAACTTTACTACTCTCTTTCAATTAATAAACATCCGTATTCCGAAATACTTTTGAGTACGTGTTTGGCTTTTGTGTGAAATATACACAGTTACACAAAATTAACAGATTCCTTTCGCAGTTGTCTTAACTCACCCATTACTAACACCGCCTATCATCGATCCTTGCATCCCCTAAATTCCATTAGGAACACAAGGGTCAAGCCGGCAAGTTTGCTCGTCTAGCGAACCATGCCTTTATTAATTGATTTCTGAGGGGAAGGCCGGGACATTAGGAAAGCGTCCGCCTCGAGACGCGACTTATATGAATATTCAACCAACAAATACAAGAAGCTTGGAACAAAGAGAATTAATACAGCTTTTAACAACGTTACAGCTTTGATTAAAGCAACTTGTGAAATTGAGTGCTATATTGTATTCATAAACACTATTCTTTCTGAATAATTATCGATATTTTATTCATATAATACTGAGTCACTTATGCCCAGTTTTAGAAGCGCTCTTTAAATTTTAAAACACTTTTAAACACATTAAGTCATCTATTTGTAGACAATTGATGATTCATTAGTGCTTTAAAGTTAAGAAATGGTTCCGAAACTAGGAGTTAAACACATTAATTAGTTTGTTCTGTTTTCGAAATATATATCCAACATAACCAATAAAATAGCGACCGATATTCTCATAACTAGAGATGGGAAAAACGTGATGTCATTGATGATTTAACAGTGATAAATGAAAATCACACCAAGATCGAGAGAGATACCATTACAACCAAACTACGCGTGCAAAAGAGATATAGCTAATAGCAGACACGCCTCCTGTTATATTTTATCTCATGCCTACCCTCAACACATTGAAAATTTTAATTTAATAATTATCATCATTATATCAGCTGTACATCCATAAAGCTAATGTACGCATCTAAGCCGAATTTATTGTTTTCCATAACGACCGGTCGAAAGCTGCTTCCATTCAGCGTCTCCCTCTGACCTGGATGGGAATTTCTTTCCACCATGTAGCGGGACGTCCCACACTGCGCTTGCCGGTACGTAGTCTTCACTTGAAAAGTGTTCTGTCCCATCGACCATTCGCTCTACGAGCTATTTATTATATTACAATTATAAATTATTTCGCTGATTATTGGGTACGTGTAACCGATACATAATCTACTTAGTACTCAAACAGTTTTATGAAATAATGAGTATGATTTGGTACAATTATTATCTTTAATATTTTTCTTCTTACATATCAAGGCTTGTCATTTGATATTTATTAGAAAAATAGTTAGAAAGCGGTACATTATTGGCAGTTAACACTCAAATATAGACTGCATGTTTCTTGGGTGTCAGTAAAAATGAGCTCACGCTTTCTACCTTTGATTTTTAGCTTGTCTCTGCCGGTTACTTTTAAAATACATACAAACAAAATATATAAATATATAATATATAATAAATATAAAGAAATACCACATATTTAAAACGTTATCCAAAATATTGATAATTATAGGTTTCTAATACTATTCTATCAACTTAAGACATAATATGGATCAATATTCCCGTATAGTGTTGGGGAGAGAGAGGGGCGCTGGTGTCGCAATAATCAGTTAATTGCATGAATAATTGAGAGCGTTGTAATTGTGGCACTATGCTCACTGCATCCAATAACGTCAATTAAATTACTATTTCTGAGCATATTTTGTCACAGAGCAGCTAAAGTTCCAGGTATATACGGTTGGAGTCTTTGCAAAAGAATGCGAACTTACTGCTATACCAATTGAAGGCAAAGTTAATATTTAGAACAAGTGAATACAATATTTTTCATAGAAAAGTGTAATGTAGAAAGAATTGCCGATGATAACTACTTTAAATAAAATAATCTAATTGTCTAATAAATAAAAAAATAAAATAACACAGTCGATTTCATTGAGATTTCGGAAAGAGTAGCATTGCTTAAACTAAATGTTGGTGATAATACAATATCAATAATACAAACCTACGCTCCAACTGAAAAGCAAGTGAGATCCTCTCAAAACTCTTTATCAAAACTTTTTATAAGGAGTTGGAGAAGGCTCATGCAATGCAAGAAATAGTGACTAATAGTTATGGGTGATTTCAACGCAAAGATAGACCGAGATAAATGATATGGATTAGAGGAGGCTTTTACCCGAAAGGGATTCATTAAATGACAATGGAAAAAAAACGATTTTTTGAGAGTATTATTTTTAATGGATTAATGGACTATTATTATTATTAACTACTTTAAAAATACATAGGCAAGGAGTTTCTTCGATCGCCAGTATCTATAACATTGAGCGTAGTCATGGAAGCGTGCAAACACCACATCAGTAAGCTCACTGGAATGTCGGTAATTGTACATATACAATAAGATCATTCTAAAACCCGACAAATTGAATTGATTTAGTATTGGGAACTTTCTAGTTTGAATTTACTGCAACTACCGATGGTTTTTTGTTGTTAATCGTTGCTGTTATATGACTTTAGTATGCTTATCATCACCCGTGATGTAGTAGTAAAAAAAGACAAACATGTAAAAAGTGGATATCACTGTGAATGGGCTCACCCCAAAAGCGCAATAGCGGGTTGATATTTTGTTATATAATGTTAGCCGTGGTGGCTGCCGGCAGAAATAGAATAGCACTCCCCTCTTCTTGCTGAGGTGTCGTAAAAGGCGACTAAGGTATCTCTTTAACACCGCAATTCAACCAGGTGTTCAGAGAAGGACAACTCGACCAAACCTGCATCCCGCTGCCTCCCGATCGTACTGGTTCTCCATTCCATCGGGCCTGAGGGGGCTCGGACGAGAGAGTGCTTTTCTGGCAGCGTGTCCAGTTATGCACTTAAATATCTCCTGCGCAATTGACTGTTTCCGAAAACAGGGCCTTGATTTTCTTAATCGGCGTTGAAACAGTCGCCGTGGCCGAATCCGGCTAGGACATCATCATCATCATATAATATTAGCAGTTCATTGTTTTTTTTTACCCTGGCTCGACATAGTGACTACATAGTACCTGATGGTAAGTACAGTGTAGTCCAAAAACGAAAGCGACTATCAAAGGATAAAAATCCATTGATAGTCTACATCGTCATGTCGGCCCACATATACCACGACTGAAGGTCTCTAGGTATATGAGCTACTGGATATACACAAGCTGATCCCGGAACGCGACAAGCCGAAACTGGCCACTATGACGGGCTTTACACCCATGTACTGTGGTCGCGATCCAGACGGGCACCGACGCCCTACCACCTCGCTGCTGCTCGTTTAACACCACCCAGGAGTCACGTGTAGGGAAACTAGGGTAAAGCCTACGGACGCGAGCAGCTTCGACTCCCAAAAAGTTCATCCATTGAATTCTTTAATTGAAAATTTTCCACATTGAGGGTTTAATTATGTTCGTGCTACGTACACGAGGTCGGTTTTCCACATAGCCGGGTAATGAGCACATAAGACGTCATGTTGTTGCATTAGTTATACATTCAACGGCGCGGCGCGGCGTAATAACGTTAGAGCCCGGCTCAGTACATAAACAGCGTGGCGGTAAACGTCGCCGCCCTGTATCACGTAATTAACGTCAATTTATCACGTTGCATAATTAATTTTCATTTGTGCGCGCCAACCCATGCGCGCCGAGCGTATAGAAACACTAAACAGTTAGGGCAGTACGGCAACTATATCAATAGTATTCTAGCAGTTAATTTTTTTTGCCGTGGGAAATCCCTAACTGACCTCAGGGGGCGATGAGGGCTGCTAACCCGGTGTGTCGGACTTGCACCGACTAAAACCACCGGGGTGTTCCTTCTTCCCGTCTTACCGAGGCCAAAGGTACAGTATCATCCTCTTCTCCGACCCTCGGCAACGTCTGGCCTTTTGTAAGGCCACATCTCTGCACTGCGAGGAGTGGTGTAGGGAGCCACCCCTCGCACCCCTCAATATCTTGGAGCGGTGTGCGCACACACCGCTCTCGCCTGGATAAGTTGGGCGGCACTCTCCCTCCAGCGTACCGCCCAGGTGTCTTATCCTGTTTTAAGGAGGAAGGCCTCTGGCGAAGGCCTTCCTCCTTTGTCCTGTCCTGCGTGGGCGGCGGATCGGATTGTCAGGGCCGGCTATTGCCTTCCTGTTCCTCTCCGCCGCCTCCTTCCTCACCATGACTACCTCACAGTACGTGAGGACCGCCTGCGATGCCCTGTCGCTGCCGACCATCGCGCGAACGAGCGCCGGCAGCGACAGGTCACCACCCACCACCTAAAATCTTCTATATTTAAATTTAACTGCAAACACTTAATAAAACCATAATATTAAAAATGTACAATAAAGTAAATAACATCAAAGAGTTTCATAGGCAAAAAACACAATTAATTTGTAAACTGATGTAATCAAGAAGTTTATTATAAAGAAATACGGAAAGCCAACGTAATAATTAAAAATTAAAAAAGAGATTTTAAGAAAAAAAAATAGGAAGGTTTTATTTATATTAAAAATAAATTTTAGTATAAAAATATAAAAATTCAAATCTTGATAAATATTATCAATTATTGGCTGCTGATAAATGATGTGACCTAAAATAATTTGTAGAAAAATAAAATGTTTGTAAGCTTTCACTCCATACATTTGTTTAGTAAACTAAAAAAGAAATTATAGCAATAGCATTTTTAAAGGATTGTTTGTTTTTCAAATATAATAATGAACTCTTACAAAACAATAGTTTATAATTGTAATGTATGTTTATACATGTTTAGTGATGAAATATTTAATAAATAATTTAAGATACTGTTTGACGATATCCCTATGTATTGGTCCCAACGTTGAGTCAAGTGTGTATTGAGTTAGCTTCGCAACTATATTTTGATGATTTATTCATGGCTCCGTGTCAGACATTTCATGATACCGAATATCAAAGGCGACAAGCAATCGAATAAAGATATCAGATACACGGCTGCTTTATTCAACGAACTTTTATATTTTACGCTTTTCAAAAGTTTATTTTTGATATTTGCTTGCAGGGGATAGCATTATTTCTGAAATTGATATTAAAGGCGATTCTGAACGTAGAATTTTAACGTATTTTTTAAAATTTGATATTCACAGCTCCGAGAGATTGCTGACATGAGTACTTGATATTAATTTTAATTGGATTTCTTCACGCGTTCCAGAGAAAAATGGGTTTGAACAGACAATGAAGTCATCCTTTTTTTTACTTGGGGAAAATCCTCATTGGACCGTCCCGGCTACACATGGGAGATGGTAACCGGGGTGTGCCGGACTTTTACCGACTAAAAACTCCAAGTTGACCTCATCCGCACTAAGACGGGTCTGTGGGCCCTGTAATCAATTGCTCCACAGCCGCAATGAAGTCATCCTATAAACGTTGTGTGTGTTATTGGTTCCTTTTGAGGTACGGAACCCTAAAAGCCAGTAATATATTATGCAAATAGCAATAGTTGAATAGACAAGTGGAAATATAATAGTTCCTAATAGAACATTGTTAAATTAATTCAGTGGCAAACCGAAAAGCATCGCTATTATACAACACTTTTATTATAATATTGTTATAGACGTCTAAAGTTAATTAGGAACGAATTAAGGCCTTTTTTAAGGCATAATTCTAATTCTGACACCCGCTGCCAGGCCGGAATGTATATATACTTATTACTTTTTCCACTAAAAATACCCCTTTCTTTTCACTTCTTTTCTGAATGTGTCGCTTGCCGTGCGCGACAGTCTAGGTATCTTAAGTATAAATATTCGCTGTGATCTCAACCTTAGGAATCATTTAGGTTCTGCCCTGTCCGCAACATCACGTAGGGTTTGTTTCCTAAATAAAGTGCGTCAGTTTTTCACGTTGGATCAACTTTTCTTATTGTATAAGATCCAGGTCGGGCACTGCATGGAATATTGTTCGCATCTTTTGGCTGGTTCACATACTTGATGCCCTGGATAGGTTGCAGCGGAGGGCTGTCCGTATTGTGAATGATCCTGACGTGACTAAGCATCTTGAACCGCTTCAGTTGCGCAGAGATGTTGCCTCGCTGAGCGTTTTCTACAGTCTGTATCATGGCGAGTGTTCTGAAGAGTTGTTTGACCTTTTTCCATCCTCTCCCTTCCATAATTGAACCACGCACGCGGGCTTACGGAGTCAGGGTTATACGGTAACTCACATCCCGGCTGAGACTAAGAAGATCTCTAACTTATTTTTGCCGTGCCGTTGGGCTGTGGAATAGTCTTCGAGCATGTTCCCACCGTCATATGATAAGGAGTTCTTTAAGCGTAGCGTGAAGAGATATTTGTGCAGGCTGCCATGATCGCTGCAACCATCGACGGGTTTTTAAATGAATGAAAGGAAAATGTATTTATTTATTTCGACAAACGAAAAAGCAGAAATTTAAATGCAGCAACACAACACACAGAAACAAAAGAAAATACAAAACATATAAACATGGCGAAACCGGGACCTTCATCAGCCTAAAGCCACAGAGGAAGCCTGCAGCGCTGATTTCTGATTTTTTCTTGACGGTTGATAGTCGTTTTCGTTTTTTGGATTACTCCATGCTTTCCATCAAGCGTGGTGTGGTCACTGTGTCGAGTCAGGTTAAAAAAAACTTATACGGAAGGCGTCCGGCGCCAGTAACTATGCGACGCTGTCGGGTGACTCCGCGACGTGTCATGACTCATGCGGGAGTAGTGATGAAAATGCCCGGAAATTTCCCCAAAGTGCCTAAAACTTCCGAGAACATTCTATAAATTCCCGGGAATATTCTCAAGGAAGTTTTAGGCACTTTGGGAAAATTCGCGGGCATTTTCATCACTATGCGGGAGATAGTGACAGCTGACAGCGCCACGCAGTCGTCTACATCGGGCGTTTATCACCAGTGATTGCCAGAATCCGAATCATACCTTTAGCTACAGGTAAAATTGTCGTAATATCTCATAAAAATTCAATTCCAGTGTTTGTAAGAGAGAAATGTGCGTAAATATTAAAACGTAACACTCAATTTGTGTACGTCTTTAAGGTACAAATTCAATAGCTCGGTGTAGCGCGAGCTTGCGAGGTGGGGTATGCAGCGCGGGGGACGCAGGCGCCGTCCTAATTGGCAATTTTCTTTTTACGCCATTTTTTCAGCTTTTAAGAAGTAAAATTCGTTAATGCATACTTAATAGCTGTAATCGTCTCTCCCGCTTACGAGTTTCGGGACGCGGCATTTTCGTTTTTACAAGCTTTTATTACGTACCCATGAATGTTTGAATTTAATAAAAGTTAAAAATTCATCATCGTATCTTCACGGCTTCTAATGCTTTGAGACATTTGGGTTTTTGTAGTATAAATCAAACAGTTCTCCAATAGTAGTGTAAATGTTTATAACATTGCATATGCGCTTAGTTACAGAAGTACTCTTTAAATTTAAGCGTTTTTAAAATAACAATGTATTAAAGTAACTTAAGAAACAAAATAAACTATTCGGATTATATATCTATACTAATATTATAAAGCTGAAGAGTTTGTTTGTTTGTTTGTTTGTTTGTTTGTTTGAATGCGCTAATCTCAGGAACTACTGATTCGAATTGAAAAATTCTTTTTGTGTTAAATAGACTATTTATCGAGGAAGGCTTTAGGCTATATAACATCACGATGCAACTATTAGGAGCGAAGAAATAATGGAAAATGTGAAAAAAACGGGGAAAATTATTCATCCATGAAGGCTTCCATTGCGTGCGCTGCGAAAACGGTACAAGATACCAAAAATATATGTATGAAAGAATTATTCCTCTTGAAATGATCTAAAAAAATGTCCATGACAGTATATGTCTATCTTTTAAGATTAAGTCACTAGAACCGTTTTTATGGTAAACATATTTGGTCGAAATTAATGCATTATTTGTTAAGAGTTGTATCAACGTAATAATATTAATCTTTATCCAAATAAATGTTTTGTTGATTAAGAGTATTTAATTATGAACAAAATTGTCTTTGACATCACTTAATTTCATTGAACATCATAGAAGATATTACAATAACTTATATAGCAAAACTACGTTTGTCGGATCAGCTATGTCTTGATAAGCGCGAAACTCGAGAACGACTAAACCGATTTGACTGATTTATTTTTTGTTGTGTTTGTTGAAGTATGGGGAAGGTTATTACGGAGAGAAAAATTAAAAAAATTGTCTGAAAAATTCTAAAAACAACACTTTTCTATATTCTCATACAAAAAATTCGTAATAATATTTTAAAGTCAATTTGTGTTGTGTTGTGTTCGGTTGTGTTCAGTTGTGTTCGGTTATGTTCGGTTGTGTTGTGTTGTGTTCGGTTGTGTTGTGTTGTGTTCGGTTTTGTTCGGTTGTGTTCGGTTGTATTCGGTTATGTTCGGTTGTGTTTGGTTGTGTTGTGTTGTGTTCGGTTGTGTTCGATTATGTTCAGTTGTGTTCAGTTGTGTTCGGTTGTGTTCGGTTGTGTTGTGTTGTGTTCGGTTGTGTTGTGTTGTGTTCGGTTGTGTTCGGTTGTGTTCGGTTAGGTTCGGTTGTGTTGTGTTGTGTTCGGTTGTGTTGTGTTGTGTTCGGTTGTGTTCGGTTAGGTTCGGTTGTGTTGTGTTGTGTTCGGTTGTGTTGTGTTGTGTTCGGTTGTGTTCGGTTGTGTTCGGTTGTGTTCGGTTGTGTTCGGTTCTGTTCGGTTGTGTTCGGTTGTGTTCGGTTGTGTTCGGTTGTGTTCGGTTGTGTTCGGTTGTGTTCGGTTATGTTCGGTTATGTTCGGTAGTGTTCGGTTAGGTTCGGTTGTGTTGTGTTGTGTTCGGTTAGGTTCGGTTGTGTTGTGTTGTGTTCGGTTGTGTTGTGTTGTGTTCGGTTATGTTCGGTTAGGTTAGGTTAGGTTCGGTTGTGTTCGGTTGTGTTCGGTTGTGTTCGGTTGTGTTCGGTTGTGTTCGGTTGTGTTCGGTTGTATTCGGTTATGTTCGGTTGTGTTTGGTTGTGTTCGGTTGTGTTCGGTTGTGTTCGGTTGTGTTCGGTTGTGTTCGGTTGTGTTCGGTTGTGTTCGGTTGTGTTCGGTTGTGTTCGGTGGTGTTCGGTTAGGTTCGGTTGTGTTGTGTTGTGTTCGGTTGTGTTCGGTTAGGTTAGGTTAGGTTCGGTTGTGTTCGGTTGTATTGTGTTGTGTTCGGTTGTGTTGTGTTGTGTTCGGTTATCTTCGGTTATCTTCGGTTGTGTTCGGTTGTGTTCGGTTGTGTTCGGTTGTGTACGGTTGTGTTCGGTTCTGTTCAGTTGTGTTCGGTTGTGTTCGGTTATGTTCGGTGGTGTTCGGTTAGGTTCGGTTGTGTTGTGTTGTGTTCGGTTGTGTTCGGTTTTGTTCGGTTATGTTCGGTGGTGTTCGGTTAGGTTCGGTTGTGTTGTGTTGTGTTCGGTTGTGTTCGGTTAGGTTAGGTTCGGTTGTATTCGGTTGTATTGTGTTGTGTTCGGTTGTGTTCGGTTGTGTTCGGTTGTGTTCGGTTATGTTCGGTTGTGTTCGGTTGTGTTCGGTTAGGTTAGGTTCGGTTGTATTCGATTGTATTGTGTTGTGTTCGGTTGTGTTCGGTTCTGTTCGGTTGTGTTGTGTTGTGTTCGATTATGTTCAGTTGTGTTCGGTTGTGTTCGGTTGTGTTCGATTATGTTCAGTTGTGTTCAGTTGTGTTCGGTTGTGTTCGGTTGTGTTCGGCTGTGTTCGGTTGTGTTCGGTTGTGTTTGGTTGTGTTCGGTTGTGTTCGGTTGTGTTCGGTTGTGTTCGGTTAGGTTCGGTTGTGTTGTGTTGTGTTCGGTTGTGTTCGGTTGTGTTGTGTTGTGTTGTGTTGTGTTCGGTTGTGTTCGGTTGTGTTCGGTTGTGTTCGGTTGTGTTCGGTTGTGTTCGGTTGTGTTCGGTTGTGTTGTGTTGTGTTCGGTTGTGTTCGGTTGTGTTCGGTTGTGTTCGGTTGTGTTCGGTTGTGTTCGGTTAGGTTAGGCTAGGTTCGGTTGTGTTCGGTTGTATTGTGTTCGGTTGTGTTCGGTTGCGTTCGGTTGTGTTGTGTTGTGTTCGGTTGTGTTCGATTATGTTCAGTTGTGTTCGGTTGTGTTCGGTTGTGTTCGGTTGTGTTCGGTTGTGTTCGGTTGTGTTCGGTTTTGTTCGGTTGTGTTCGGTTGTGTTCGGTTGTGTTCGGTTAGGTTCGGTTGTGTTCGGTTAGGTTCGGTTGTGTTGTGTTGTGTTCGGTTGTGTTGTGTTGTGTTCGGTTGTGTTCGATTATGTTCAGTTGTGTTCAGTTGTGTTCGGTTGTGTTCGGTTGTGTTCGGCTGTGTTCGGTTGTGTTCGGTTGTGTTCGGTTGTGTTCGGTTGTGTTCGGTTGTTTTCGGTTGTGTTCGGTTGTGTTCGGTTGTGTTCGGTTGTGTTCGGTTGTGTTCGTTTCTGTTCAGTTGTGTTCGTTTCTGTTCAGTTGTGTTCGGTTGTGTTCGGTTGTGTTCGGTTGTGTTCGGTTGTGTTCGGTTGTGTTCGGTTGTGTTCGGTTATGTTCGGTGGTGTTCGGTTAGGTTCGGTTGTGTTGTGTTGTGTTCGGTTGTGTTCGGTTATGTTCGGTGGTGTTCGGTTAGGTTCGGTTGTGTTGTGTTGTGTTCGGTTGTGTTCGTTTAGGTTAGGTTCGGTTGTATTCGGTTGTATTGTGTTGTGTTCGGTTGTGTTTATGTTGTGTTCGGTTGTGTTCGGTTCTGTTGTGTTGTGTTCGGTTGTGTTGTGTTGTGTTGTGTTCGGTTGTGTTGTGTTGTGTTCTGTTGTGTTGTGTTGTGTTGTGTTGTGTTGTGTTCTGTTGTGTTTAATTAAAATTAAAATTATCCAGGCGAGAGCGCTGTGTAACCCCGGGGGTTTTAGTCGGTGCAAGTCCGACAACCAAAAAGCTCCCTGAGGTCCGTCAACAATATCCCCCGGGCTATCAAAAAAAAAACCTTATATACGCTTGGAAACAGTCTCGATTCTCAACATCTGTCTACACACGAGGGAGATGTAGAGGGACATTTTTTTTTTTTTTTTTTTTTTTTTTTTACTTGGGGAAAATCCTCATAGGACCGTCTCAGCCGCACAGGGGGGTTGCGCGACCGAGGTGTGTCGGACTTATACCGACTAAAAACCCCAAGGTGACTACTTCTGCGCATTGGCGGGGACTGTGGGTCCTGTAATCAATTCGCCACAGCCCCGTCGCGCCGCGCCCGATGGGCACAAACTCGGGGGAAGATGATACGCTTCACCGATACTGTTCGTTGTATTTAGGCAGAGCACGGCACAATGCCCTGCCAACTTCTCGAGGGCCGCTAAACCAGTTGCTCAGGGCCCCCACCCTGAGCAGCCACGACCCCAAAGACATCAGCCAACTGGTCGTGGATCGACCGGTCGGCTGGGACTGATGTGCCAGGGCGGTTGCCGGCACCCTGGTGTCTCCTTCGAACGGCCTTCTGCCGTTCTCGCTCTGCGGCCTCCTTCTGGGACATGACATCTTCACAGAAGGAGACCACGGCCCTCCAGTTGTCATACCCTGCCAGCATTGCCGACACCACTGCTGGCAGGGAGAGGTCGTGTCCGATCCTTCGGACCAGGTCCCGCCGCTCATTGCCCCACGCCGGGCAATGTGCGAGCGTATGTTGGGCGGAATCCAGGTCCGAACAGCAGTGGTAGCACTGGGTCGTTACTTCTCGTCCAAACCTGCACAAGTACTCAGGGAAACATCCGTGTCCCGTAAGTACCTGTGTCAGGTGGTAGGTGACGTGATTTCGACTACTGAGCCAGGCTTCGAGGTTCGGCAGAATGGCACCGACCACGCGCTGGCGCATGCACCGCACCTCATCCAGCTGAACGCGCCAAATTCTCAGGGCTGATCGGCGTTCTTCTGCCTTCAGCCTCTCGAGCACCACGGGAGCCACGTTTTCGCCTCTCAGACGGAATTCGCGGACTCGGTTGAACACTGCCGAGTCCACTTCCGCCTGAATACTAAAGGGCAGAAAGCGTGCCAAGATCGTCGCCGCCTCATATGAGATGGTTCTGTAGCCGCGTGCGATCCGTATAGCCATCAACCGCTGCAAGCTGTGTAACTTCTGCCTGCAGCGGCGGACGCGCAACCTATGACCCCAGACTGGGGCCCCGTAGAGGGCCACGGACCGCACGACACCGGCATAGAGGCGGCGAACTCCCTCAGAGGGTCCACCGAGATTGGGTAGGAGTCGATGCAAAGCACCCACTACCCTCTGTACCCGGGGGACGAGGCGCTCGATGTGTTCCTCGAAGCCCCAGCGGCCGTCAAGGGTGAGCCCAAGGTACCTAATGAACCGACCCACCCTTATATTTACGTCACCTACTCGGATCGACGAATCGGGAGGTTCCCTGGTTCGCGGCAGTTTATGGAACCATAGCGCCTCGCACTTATGAGGCGCTACCCGGAGGCCCAATTCGTGGATCTTGGAAACGACCCGTGCTACCCCATGCTCGGCGAGCTCGGTGGTCCCTGCGAAGGATTCCCCGACGGCAAGTACTAGCGTATCGTCTGCATAACAGACGACGCTGACACCGTCGGGAAGTTCAGCACGCAGGACCGCGTCGTACGCGAGATTCCATAAAAGTGGGCCCAAAACTGACCCCTGTGGAACCCCGCAGTACACCTCCCTCGTATAACGAATATCGTTTCGACCCATGTACGAAATGTACCTGTCGCGCAGGTACGCCCCGATGATACAGCGCAGATAGAGGGGCAGATGTAGAGGGACATAGATTATGCTGTTGTCAATTCAAAAGTTCTGGCTTATACTTTCGAAGACATGTATCAATCCTGCACCATATTAAAATGGGATCAAATTTAAGATATAATAAACTAGCTGATCCGGCAAACGTTGTTTTGCTATATAAGATTTGGAATATCTTCTAAGATGTTCATTGAAATTAAGTGATGTCAAAGACAATTTTGTTCACAATTAAATACTCTTAATCAACAACACATATCTATACTAATATTATAAAGCTGAAGAGTTTGTTTGTTTGTTTGTTTGTTTGTTTGAACGCGCTAATCTCAGGAACTACTGGTTCGAATTGAAAAATTATTTTTGTGTTAAATAGACTATTTATCGAGGAAGGCTTTAGGCTATATAACATCACGATGCAAATATTAGGAGCGAAGAAATAATGGAAAATGTGAAAAAAACGGGGAAAATTATTCATCCTTGAAGGCTTCCATTGCATGCGCTGCGAAAACGGTACAAGATACCAAAAATATATGTATGAAAGAATTATTCCTCTTGAAATGATCTAAAAAAATGTCCCCGACAGTATATGCCTATCTTTTAAGATTAACTAACTAGAACCGTTTTTATGGTAATCGAATTTGGTCGAAATTAATGCATTAAGAGTTGTATCAAGGTAATAATATTAATCTTTATCCAAATAAATGTTTTGTTGATTAAGAGTATTTAATTATGAACAAAATTGTCTTTAACATCACTTAATTTCAATGAACATCATAGAAGATATTACAATATGATGATGATGTCCTAGCCGGTTTCGGCCACGGCGACTGTTTCAACACCGGTTAAGAAATTCGAGGTCCAGTTTTCGGAAACAGTCAATTGCGCAGGAGATATTTAAGTGCATAACTGGACGCGCAGCCAGAAAAGCACTCTCTCGTCCGAGCTCCCTCAGGCCCGATGGAAAGGAGAACCAGTACGATCGGGAGGGAGTAGGATGCAGGTTTGGTCGAGTTTTCCTTCTCTGAACACCTGGTTGAATTGCAGTGTTAAAGAGATACCTTAGTCGCCTTTTACGACACCTCAGCAAGAAGAGGGGGGTGCTATTCTATTCTGCCGGCAGCCACCACGGCTTACAATAACTTATATAGCAAAACTACGTTTGCCGGATCAGCTATGTCTTGATAAGCGCGAAACTCGAGAACGACTAAACCGATTCTTTTTTGTTGTGTTTGTTGAAGTATGGGGAAGATTATTACGGAGAGAAAAATTAAAAAAATTGTCTGAAAAAGTCTAAAAACAACACTTTTCTATATTTTCATACAAAAAATTCGTAATAAAATTAATAAGTAATTCGTAAGTCAATTTGAACTTTAACACCATACCATAAAGTTTAAATGACAGTGGACGGGTTCCGGGAAGGCAAAACAATTGAGTGACGTATAAATATTAATGTCAATATTTGTCAATTTTTATACATATAGCATTAAGGCCAGGTTCTTTCAAACAATTTTCAAAAAAATCTGTCGGGGAAGCTATTAACATTAAAAAAAACAATATGACTTTGTTTTAGAAAAATAGGGCAGAACAAGGTCTGCCGGGACAGCTAGTATATATATATAACACGCATAGCATCTAATAGAAATCTCATGTATAAGTGCCCTGAACACGGTGATCAGCTTCGCTACTGGTCGCGTTGGGCACGACATAAGAGCGCAAAGTAGTTACAACCACTAATGTATCTTTGGTCACCTTATAAGGGATATAGCGTGACATATAGGTATATTTTGTTATACGATTCATCTTTTTAATTAGTTAGTAGTTTTCCTTCATTGTTTTGTGTTCCCTGATTTGATGTATGATTAGTATTCTTTTTGTGGAAACTTTGCTGGCTTATATATCTTTTTTGTGTATTTTTTATTGTTTATACATTGCTGTATGTTTCTCTGAAAATATAAAAATAAAATATCCAAGATTCACTCTGAATTTAAGCACATATGAAACTAATACTGATTGAATTTACATATAAGCGTCACTGCGAAGTCAACATACGCTGCACGTTCCTCAGAGATGTAAAGAAAACTTGTTTATTTATAAGGTCTCGTCGCGAACGCATTACGCGATTAGGTACAGTCCGCGGCATAGTGATATTTCACATGGAGCCCCAAGCCACGGGGCGTAATTCCGCAAATGGGTGTAACCCGAAACGGGGCAGGCTTAAAATTGAAATTTATATGCGCGCATTATGCATGAGGCGCGGGATTATGGCGGACTCGAAGAAAACGATCGCGAGACCGGAAAGCCAAGCCCCTGAGACCAAATGGACGGATAGTTGGAGCGCTTGCTCCTATATCGAATTAACCTTTTTTTTTATATTCAAAATAAAATTAAAACAAATAATGTTTGAACGCAGATCTATTTCTGCCAGAAGTCGAAACCGATTAATCGGTTATCAACACAATCTTCGGCTGCAGGCGAGTATTTAAAAACTATAAGAAATTTGACTGTGGTGGTGTATCGAATAATGGACTGGTTTCCATGCGTGGCAGTGCAAACGATTGTGGGGTCGAATCTAGGCACGTACTTCTACGTTTTTCCAGATAACGTACGGACTCCAGCACCACATTCTCACCGGTAAAGGAAAATGTCGCGAGGAAAACCCGCATGGCATCTAATAGTAATGTCTTGTGTACTAGTGCTGTGAGAGCGGCGATCAGTTGCGCTACTGGTCATGTTGGCCACGACATATAAGTGCAAAGTGGATACACCCACTAATGTATTTGTGCTCCCTCCCCCCGTAAGGGATAGAGCGTGATGATATATTTATACTATTATTTGTTATTTTTTTAATAGTGTCCTATGATATAATAGAATAACTTGCGTATATTTTAAGCTATTTCATATCATGTTCCACGGGAAATATGAAACCTGGTTACCTACTACATTAATCGAATAGTTAAAAACAGCATCCCGTCCCGCAATCCGGGAAAAGAGAATAATAACATTTGCGCAAATCCGCGACCGCTAATGTACCGGGTCCCGGTGGACTTTAAACTGCTTACTGCGGTTTAAAAAACCCCGGCCCGGCCGTAAGCCCTTCAGTAAGAGGTTTGTTCCGCAACACAATGAGAACGCTCAGAATACATAGATGAGTTTTGCGGAGTATAAAAGATAAGATTTCCCTATTACCGCAGTTTTCTTGAAGAAACTGTTCCTTTGAGTTTACAACCAATATTGGTTAAGTTTTCGGCCTTTATAGTTGTGTATTTACTCAATAATAGATTTATAGAGGACTATAAATGTTTTTGTAAGTCCTCAAATTAAGTAATATTTTGAAATCATATAAATACGGCTTTATTAGAAAACGAGTTTAAATAATGCCGAATATTCGTTGTTCCAACATTCTTCTGTTTACATTTCATATAAACATCTTATATATCAAATGCTAGACTATTTTTTATATTATCAATAAAATATATTTTATAATAACTGACTTTTAACATTGTTTAAGCCTGTACTTCAGTTAAAATTCGTTTGCTAATAAGGCCAACACAGTTTAACCAGCGCATGATATGTAAGCCCTTTGAATAATTACAGATCTCACGGAAAAATAACAAAAATAATAATAAAAATTTATCATACCTACATGAAAACCATCGAAAAAAAAAACATTAAATTGTTATGAAAACTTTATTAAGATGTGATATGTAGGTTAGAAATAATACCTACTTTAATTTATACTACACAAAAAAGCATAAAGAAGATAAAGAGAACAATACAAACATATAATTTCTTTCCTTTTTCAATAAATAGACTAAAAAATGCTTCAATTGTCAATATCACGAGCAATATATGAAGCGATCATAGCAAGAATGGCCCAAGTAAAAATTTTGTTTTGCAACAATTATCTGCAGAGATATTCTTTTAAAAATACTCCAAAAGTCTGATTGATGAAGCATTCTTTTTTCTACCAATACAATATCTATTACCCATAATATAGATAATATAAAAGTGAAATTTTTATACATTATTACTAGACTAGAATAACCCGTTTAATTTGAGGTTTTATTTTAACCACAGCCACTAATATATCTATGCTCAACCTGAAAGGGATATAGCGTAACGATATATTATTATTTATCATTTTAACGACATCACTTAGACCAACGTGAATCCGAATTTCTTTTATAAATCCAATCGTAGCTTTAACAATTCAATTTATGATTTTTATTCAAACGAAATATCAATTCCTCGGAGTAATTGAAACGGACCCCACATCTATCACGAAGAAGACCATTTAATCGAATCAAGGTCTATTCAAATCAATAAATATAATGTTGACGTTTCTCATCACGTCAAACGAAACACATTTGTTCAAATTACGCATTTAAATTGAGACGGTATTGTTTTCGAGCAGTCTCGACCGACGGACGGGCCACGTCATAAATTTCAATAAAAACCTACCGACGGTTATCAAATTAGAAAAATTAAAAGTGATAAATAAAGTCCAATTAAACTTTATTGCGTAAAAAAGGCATAAATTAATGCGCGGATGAGACACGAGACTGGAAAAAACATGCGACAGTCGAGTCAGTTCGTATAATTGTCAAGTGGATTAGGGATGAACGGTGTTTATAATTCGTTTTATAAAATATCGAAAATGTATTGAATATTTTCGATAACTTTTATTATTTACTACAGCTTTCTCTTTGGTTCGAATTAGTTTCCTCATTAAATGTTTATTTTATAGTTATCGCATGTGAGACAAGCATTTTCACCAATAAATAATAGATACGTATGATGTAGTACAATGCTGAAAATATGACAATTATATTTATTTATAAAAAAAAAACATATATTTTTCAATTCTATCGTATCTAGAATTGAGAAAATGGAATTAATATTGGAAATTAAAACCCATTTTTTATTGAGGGATTTTTGTAAAGGGAATGAACACATAATTACGACGTAAATATACTTAAATAATTATCACTACTTATTATAATTATTCGGTATTTTATATTTATCATAGATTTCAATACACACCGATATAAAGTACATACAGCTAATATGTATCTATGCTCATCCAGAATGGTGTACATTTTGAGGTTATATTATTATTGTTCTATATATAAATTTAGTTCGACTATTTATTTACATTCTTCAAGATACCTAATTTGATTTAATGTTTTTGATTCATTTATGTCAATTATCTTGCAAGTACGTTAATTATATTTCCAGGTGTTCAAGTCTGTGTATGCAATTCACACGTAAGCGTTCACACGTTATAAGTGAAATTGTATAATGAATTCTATCTCATTCTCCTACTGCTTTAATCCTGTTGACTTATGTGTTTGTCTCTTTTTAGTGCAGATTTTTTGATTCAACGAGCTCCTACAATCATCGATTCTAAAAACATTTACTTTAAAAATAACATCGATAATATGTACAACAACAGCACACATCACTAGCCGTTGCGTCACACGTGTGTCCTCTAATTACTCGCTTAAATTGTATTAATTAAAGCGCTTCGTGAAAGGGTTCCGTACGAATTAAATAGCATTTTAGACCTATGCGTAACTTCATCCGTCATTGTCCTCGCTTGTGTGACTGTTCTTGACACTTATACGGGTTATTAACATAATTTTAATTGTGTTTCATAATTAATTGTGAGTTTTAAGTTGAATTCTAAAGTATAAAGGTTTGTTAGTTACATGATTTTAATGATAATTTGATTTATTAATGCTATAAGCATAGAAATACCAAAGTTTTCAATCAATGCACAACGACTTATTTGATACAGTGATCGAGGGCGTAACTTATGTGGGTTTGATCCATACTCAGAACGAATATTTTGTAAAGTTTACTGAGGGTCTAAACAAAGGAACATTCTATCAGCGATAACGTCAGTAGAAAAGTGCTGTATGTATAGGAGTGACAACAGCTTTTGAAATATCACGTCGTCAAGTTATATCAACTACATATATGTTGGACTAATGTCAGCCGCTAATGTGACTTTGCTCACCCTGAAAGTGTTAAAGCATTCTGATATATTATTATTATATAGAGGGGTGAAAGACTGCTGGCTGAGCACCTTCTGTGCTCGCCCCCTAAGCCCGGTTGAACTGAAAATGCCTTTCCCGGCAATCAGTAGTAAAACCGCTTCAAAAAAAAAAGGAGGTTAAAAGCTATTTGATTAAGCGGCATTTTTTGGTGTTATAGTAATATATATATTTTCGGAATCAGCGTTTTTTACCAATTCCAAAAATAAATTATATCGAGGGGTGAAAGGCTATTTGTTTTAAGCGACTTTTATTGATATATTAATATATGTATATTTTTGGAATCAGTAAGAAACGCTGATTCTGAATATATATATATTACTATATCACGAAAAAATGTCACTTAAACCAAATAGCCTTTCACCCCTCGATATATCTAGATAGTTTTTCTATTTTTTGTGTTTCAGTTTTTATATTTTCTTACTTCCAAATTGTATTTATTTATCCTGTCCCGGCACAGTGACCGCACCACGTCTTTTGGTAACCATGTCACAGTTCCGAAACAAAAACGACTTACAACATTTAAAAAAATAACTCGATATTCGCAGCGATCACAAATACCTCTTCTCAATTCGCTTAAAAGACCCCAAAGCATAGTACGTTGCGAACACGCTCGCTGTAAAACCATTCTACACCTCAACGACACGGCTGCAATAAGAGTTAGAGAACTTCTTAGCCCTAGCCGAGATATGAGTTTATATTGTGAATCATTAGTTCTCTCTCTTCACGCTCTTCACGCTCTCTTACAAAAATGCTCGTTAAAGCTTAAAACGCTTTTAAACATTTCTGAACCATAAATTTGTGATCCATTAGTGTTTAAAAGCGTTTTTAATCCTAAGGAATGTTTCTGAAACTAGGCATAAGTGCTATCTTTGTTAATTTTCTTTTTACTGTTGATTTTCCTTTTCAATAAAATAATACGAGTTCCTAAAAGATAGTTGCCCTATAGAAAGTAACATAAAACTAAACTGTATAAAATACAAACGAGTATAATAACTCTATACTATAGTAAGTGTAGCGATGGAAACATCAAAAGGAGCTATTATGAAAAATCGTAACGCGTTTACTGGGCGGACTCTCCTACATTATTCATGAACTGAAATTGCTCCTAACAGGGCTGTATTGCGAACTTATTTTGTTAATTTGACCCCCTGAAGGTAACTTGCACCAACAAATTAAACCTAGTCTAGTCTTGTATAAAACGCTGTTTAATTGAAGCGACTTAATTCGCCGTTAATGGTGATTTCAATTTGACAGTAGTTAAAAAAGGATAACGCTACGGATCCGCTAAATGTCAGTTGGCGGCTTTGGACTCGATTGATCGTAGAGCTCGTAGACTTATTGGCGACGACTCTTTGTCAAAAATTAAAATGCAAACGTAGAGTTGCCTGCCTCGCGGTCTTTTACCGGTGGCACGGTGGAGAGTGTTCTCAGGAACTACATTCTTTGATTCCACCAGCCCCATTCCATCACAAAACCACAAGACATCGTGTCGGATACCATCCGTATGTGGTGGATGTTCCTCATATCCGCACGAGAAGATTTGCTACTACATTCATCATGCAAACAGCTAAGGAGTAGAATATGCTACCATAAGCGCGAATCTCGAGAACGGCTGAACCGATTTGGCTGATTTCTTTTTTGTTGTGTTTGATGAAGTCTGAGGAAGGTTATTAAAAATTTTAAAAATTCCCTGCAACTGTCTAAAAATAACACTTTTCTGTATTCTCATACAAAAAATTCGTTATTCGTTCCGGGAAGGCAAAACAATTGAGTGACGTATAAATATTAATGTCAATTTTTATACATATAGCATTAAGGCCAGGTTCCTTCAAACAATTTTCAAAAAACAGCCGACAGGCCTATAGGTTTTGGCAGAATAAAATCTGACGGGGAAGCTATTAACATTAGAAAAAACAATGTGACTTTGTTTTAGAGAAATAGGGCAGAACAAGGTCTGCCGGGACAGCTAGTGATACATAAATTTATTAAAGAAATTAAGTTAAATGAGTTAAATGGGTGTGTGTTTACATGAGTACGTACGAATCATTACATAACAAACACAACTAGAGGCGTGTGTGTTGTATTTTGATGATTTACTTTTTTAGAAAAACAAAATTATATAAGATACCTCTAAATTTACTCTCTAACTTTTGAATATACTTCAAAAATTCAAAATTAATGTTGGTACACTCAGTTCAGTTATATACGTTCGTATACTCGTTATTTTCTGTAAAAAGGTTTATTATTTGTATAGTTTAGTATTTGTATAGTAGTTTAATTGTTTCTTACTTGAAATTTTAGCAAGCAGGTTTAAATAAATTGCCATAAATATGGATATAACTTATGTAGATTACATGTAACAGTTATCACCCTATTACTGTCATGTACAACATATTATTTTGGCAAATCGCAATTTATTGAGGATCCATGTTTCTAAAACGATCTTTTGGTATAATAGACATCAATTTTATCTCCTAAAAATTCTGTTCAGTTCGAACCTTTTCAGTGTGAGTACACGTAGGTACCTGAGCAGATCCGGCAGCGCGTGTTATTTACACTCGTTTCGGCTAATAGCCGTTATTGGGGGTGAGATTGCCCCGCCCCGCACTTGCTCTACAAAATTTTGTTATTTTTCTTATAAATTGTTTATTAAGCTATTGATATTTTAACAAACTTATAACACGCCGTGCGTCTTAAGCAGGCCAGCAGAATCCCGGCGGATATCGCCGGATTCATAATCTATGAATAGTTGTGATCGCGTTTTAAAATAAAATTTCCCGAAATAATAATACACTACTCTATGTGCCTTTCGGGATGAGCAGAGATATAATACATTAGTGGTTGTATCCACTTTGCGCTTAACGTGGCCAGTAGCATTTCTATTAAATGCATCGCGGATTTCCTCACTATCTTTGCCTTCACCGATATATATCTGGTGCCTGAATGTGAACTCAGTCTGAGCAAACCCAGTGGTAAATGCCAAGATTCAAACCTATGACCTATCACGCATATGCGTACTCAAACTGGTCCCTCCCTTATCAGCTAGGCCATCACAGCTACTGTTCCCGAATTACAATTTAAAAATAAATGCTTAATATCTTTTATAAAAGCTCCGTACGTTTAAAGTGTACGTGAATATTTATTAAGGACGGCTTTTTAAAATGCTTTAGCTTTTGAGTAAATCGAAAATTCTAAATCAGATTGAATGTAATCTAAAATCTAATCTAGTTAGTTAAATCTATCTAATCTTGAAAATTGCGTTTGTTGAGTTATATTTGAAAACAAATTAAATAAAACCGAAAACAAACCTTATACATATTAAATAATCTTTTACAATGTGTAGAGGTGGAGTTCACAACACCAAGAAAATGATCAACACAATTAGAATTGCAATGAGAAAACTTGAGATAATTATAAATATAATAACAGTTTTACATCAAGAGCACACCGTGTTAAAATTTTTTCATCAAACGTCACTCATTAAGTTTTTATTTCTTTTGACATATTGACAGATTATTAAAAAGTATAACTTAAATAAAAAAGGTATAAATAAAAAGATAGCCTACAGATATATATTGTTATTACTGATATCTATTATAACTTTTATAATCATCGTATTTTTTCCACCGTCTGTATATTCAATACGAAGCAAAGCTGAACTTCCTGATCGGATTATTCCATTAAACGATTAAAATAAAACAACATAATAACATGAAATTAGTATTCATCCGAGAATCGAAATAATCCAAATCTCTTAGAGTATCTGTGTGTAGGGAAAGAGGGTGGAATTAGGAATCGAGTCACGGACGGAGGCGACTGTCGCGCCCCTAACGACTTTACGGCGCAAACACTCGTGATTGCGACGGCTCAGATGCGAAACACATTCTAGACAATGCGGAAATCAAATTTTATTTTCTGTTTCAGAATATGCGAATTACAATAGTGCTTTTGGAGCTACGCCGTAAGATCATTAAATGTTGCCATTTCAACTATTAATTACTAAGTATTATTTATTTTAATAGACTTTCAAACAGAGTATGTACATATTTTACAAATAATAATAGAAAATATGCTATCTACAATTATTGTACACCAATTTAATTGAATTAATTACGACATACACTACAATGCAAAACAATTTCCATTTTTCAAACTAAGTTAAATTAAAATTAAAAAATAAATGAAAGCGCAGGTTTTATACATAAACTATATATTTCAAATGACTTAACATTGGAACAATTTTAAAATAGTTGATTTGAAAGAAGTCGAACAAGTAAAAAAATTATCTTGTCTTTCATTATGAAAATTATTAAAAGTCATTATTTTCCAATAAGGGGTATATTTGGGGTCTAGATTGGAGAGCTATTTTTCTAGTACACCCATGGATGACACTCTGATCCACTATCTATACCCATAATTTGCATTTTTTTTAAATAAACATGAAACCAGACCTGCAGCATATATATACATATGTAATAACGCGTATTACACCCTATAATTGTTTTTAAGAATTGGTTTGGAACTGAATATGTATTATATATGAATGAAAGATATAATTTTGAATAAATTCGTTTTATTATTATTAAAGGTATAGACAATCTTATTGCTCAGAGAGATGATATCATACACCTTGTTGACATAATCTATGTTAATATATGCTACCAGCGGCCATATTTCCGCGATCTTATGACCTGGGAGTCTTTAAAAGAAGAGTGAATAGGCATTTGTTAGGCGGACGCGGTTCATCATCGGACTCATCTTCACCTTCCACCAGGTGTGATTGAGGTCAAGCGTTCGCCTATAAGTTATAAAAAAAAAAAAATGTTACAATATATGCTCCAGTTTAATCGACAGTCTACCTGACCAGGTATTCCTATGTATATTTATATAAGTATGTGGTGCATTATATATAAAAAATATGTATGTTCTAGTAAAATTAATATCAAGTACGTGAAATCTGGTCAAAAAACATCTTACTATATATTTAAAACATGATACTGCCACATTTCATTATAGAAAACGTAATACAAAAAGCTGGTGATCCGACTCGTCTAAAATAATAACGCGTTCCTCACTTCGCTCGCCTTACGGTAAGCAAAAACTCAATTATCATATTTTATACCTCATAATACTTACCAAAGAGATATTCAATTATATAATTTTTCCTCTGAAAAGGGAATCCCTTTTCATTTCTCATTTGGATTTTTCTCTTAAGCAATTACGGGCGCGCCTCGGGGAGCGAGGGATTCGATGTTGTACTCTTTCTACCGGATGAAGCGAGTCGCAGTTCTAATTTATCTTTTAACAAGGAACAGAACGTTATGTTAACTTACGCGCGGGCCGCGTTAGGTCTGTTTTCGTTTAATAAAAACGTGTTTCGCGGATGATTTTATGAATTTCAGCGAGTTATGAATTCGTTTGCGCGCGGAATACAAATGAGCTCATTTCACGACTCGCTCTATGTGTTAGCCGTATTAAGCTTTATTTACTTCTCATTTATATGCGAATGAAGCTTTTCGTCCGCCTTCGTCGGTTTTTGGTCAAGAATTTTATCTGTATAGACAACTTTAGTGGGTTTTTATAAATAATAATAATGTATCGTCATGCCATATACCTTCTAGGATGAGCATAGATACATTGGCTTTTTGTAGATTAATATTTGAAATTATTACTGTAACATTATAAATCCATACACCTGTGGCATGCTCACTATCTATTTATTTATTTCTGTATACTATACTAACCTGCAACGATTTTAATTGTGGGAAGACTATGTAGGTTAGTATAGTATACAGAATTAGTAAGTACTTTTTAATAGTTAAAAAGGATAAAAATACGAGGTTAAAACACTTCGGAGTCGGGAGTCGAAGCTGCTCGCGTCCGTAGGCCTTACCCTAGTTTCCCTACACGTGACTACTGGGTGGTGCTAAACGAGCAGCAGCGAGGTGGTAGGGCGTCGGTGCCCGTCTGGATCGCGACCACAGTACATGGGTGTAAAGCCCGTCATAGTGACTAGTTTCAGCTTGTCGCGTTTCGGGATCAGCCTGTGCATATCCAGTAGCTCATATACCTAAAGACCTTTAGTCGTGGTATATGTGGGCCGACATGACGATGTAGACTATCAATGGATTTTCATCCTTTGGTAGTTGCTTTCGTTTTTGGACTACACTGTGCTTACCATCAGGTACTATGTAGTCACTATGTCGAGCTAGTGTAAAAAAAAAAACTTTAACTGGATAAGATGCCTGGGCTATGCGCTTGAGGGAGCGAGTCATACAACTTATCTAGGTAAGAACGGTGTGTGACATGTTTCCGCACACCGATCGAAGATATTGAGGGGTGTGAGGGGTGGCTCCATACACCACTCCTCGCAGTGCAGAGATGCGGTCTTACAAAAGGCCGGACGTTGCCAAGGGTCGGAGAAGAGGATAACACTATCTCCGGCCCCGGTCAGATAGAAAGAAGGAACACCCCGAGGGTTTTAGTCGGCGCAAGTCCGACACACCGGGGGGCAGCCCTCACCGCCCCTTGAGGTCCGTCAGGGATTTCCCTTGGGTTGTAAAAAAAAAAAGATTAAAACGCTTTTAAGGAGAAATTTACACTTTAATAACATTTCAGAAGCAACTACTTAGTAAGTATAAAATATTTAGCGTCCCTGTACCTAAATGAAAGCACTAAACTTTAACTTTCTAGATCTTTATCATATTAGCTCAGATGCTAATGAATTTTTATAAATTAATTCCCTACACTAATACCCTAGTAATTTCAATTAATTAGTAAGTGCTTTCCGTACACTATATGCAGGTCAAAATAAAATTATAAAGTCGAAATTAAATATTAAAGTAATAAGTACTGAAATATAGTTCTAACCAGAGATGGACAAAATGTAATCTGATTCATGATCAACGATTACAAAATGTAGTCGTAATTTTAAGTTTCTTGCTCTGTAATCATGATTAAATTCATTTAAAACATTAAGAAATAATAAATTTGTATACAATCTGGGATTCTGTAGTGTTTAAAACATAGATGAGCAAAATGCAGTCATATTAATGGTAAAAAACGTAAAATGTAATCGTTAATCATTTTCATTAATCTGATTACATTTTGCCCATCTATGGTTCTAACAAGTATAAAATATTATACAAGACTCGAGATATTATAAAGAGCAGATCTGACTAAATTACGTCGTTTCTAATTATTTTCTGACTGAAGATATATTGAAATCTATCTTGAAACAATCCGAATTATAAATCGCTTTGATTTGTCGAAGTTTAATTCAATATCGATGGTATAATTCGAGTTGAAATGATCGCCGGCGCCCGACACGCTCAAGCGGCTCAGACGAATTCGATTCTGCAAACTGTCGGATCGGATTCCGCGGCAACTCGTAATCGCATCGCGCGGCCGGGAACACAAATTATACGAGCGCCCGAAACTCCCTAACTTCGTCAACCCTATAAAGGAGGTAAAGAACAAAGCGGAACCACAATTGGCCGTACAGCCGATCCTCTACCTGAGTCGATGGAAGTTTTAAAAATGGCGGCTCTTTGATAGCAAACTCGATAAGGCGCCGCCCGCGGGACGCGTAAATGCAATTTGGGAGGAATCGCTGGTGCCTTTGACGTCGACTGCCTCGTTTGTACGCTCGTTTGTTAGGCAACGCAACTCCTAGCTTGCTATGAGTTTCTTAAGAATAAATTACAAAAAAGTAGGCAAATGTAACTTATCTATAAGACAAACAGCAGGAATAAATAAATAAAAGTCGAATATTTATATACATACAAATTTATTACTCTGTATATAAAGATATACATATATTGCCCTATACAAAAATATAATAAATGTATGTATATATATTTCGGTAAAAAAGTAGGTAACAAAAAGACAAAATGCAGAGGTATATAATTTCGATTTCGTTAGTTTAATATCTAAATCAAGTTATAATATTTCATTTATATTATAAAATATCTTACTATTTTACAAGTTTATTTAAATATGCGATGGGTATACTCGTACATAAGAACTTTCCGTTACAAAATATGGTAAAAATAAACAAATTTATAATTTTTACTTTTGACTAATCCAATTCAAATAAGAGATCGAGATTTGAAGCTCTAAATATACGGTACGCCAGTACAGAGCTGGCTGAAGTGTCGGGGAAATAGCAAAAGTTTTAAATAGATCAGCATAATTTTTATTAAGTAAATCATTCCCGAGACGGGAAGGCGGAATTATTTCAACAAGCCAAGTTTGAAAAAGTGGCTCGCCGCACGGTCTCAGCGATTGTAGGGTGACTATGCATTAAACTTTTGTCAAGCTGACAGCGAAGCGAATGCGTGCTAAAAGCGATGAGAGCAGTATGTACACAACAATGAACGAAAGACGTAATATGTACATAATATATATGTATATTGGCAGTCGAAGCTGCTCGCGTCCGTAGGCTTTACCCTAGTTTCCCTACACGTGACTCCTGGGTGGCGCTAAAGGAGCAGCAGCGAGTTGGTAGGGCGTCGGTGCCCGTCTGGATCGCGACCACAGTACATGGGTGTAAAGCCCGTCATAGTGACCAGTTTCGGCTTGTCGCCTTTCGGGATCAGCTTGTGTATATCCAGTAGCTCATATACCTAGAGACCTTCAGTTATGGTATACGAGGGCCGACATGACGATGTAGACTATCAATGGATTTTCATCCTTTGATAGTCGCTTTCGTTTTTGGACTACACTGTACTTACCATCAGGTACTCTGTAGTCACTATGTCGAGCCAGTATAAAAAAAATATAATAATAACGAATTGATTTGATTTTACGTTTATGTATGATAGGATTGTTACGATACCTTACATTACAATAAAAAAACGTATCGCCTTCGATTTTTTTGGTTACCAATGGAATTAGTGCTAAAACAATGCGTTTTGTAGTAGAACGATAGCGCAAAAGGTTTTATCGAAATTCACGTTGCGTGTTCTGCATTATAATGTCACGCTAGGTGTTAATAAATTAATAAATAAAGCTTACAATAAGTACAATATAAATCATTATTTACGAAGAAATGGGTATTTAAATTATGTAAACAAAGAGATTAACGATACGTAATTGAGTTGCGACTCTTAGAAATATACTAAAGACACAGGTCTTGACATCCTATATCTAGACGAAATAGATTAATTTACTTAATTTCAACGAATAATGTAAAATATAATATGCACTAACTTTTGTATTATCAATATTAGGAATTTCAAAATAGTATATAACGATTATTGATTTTTTGGCCGTTTGACACCTGACTGAAGCTATTATAAATCAATTCGGTTGATCCGTTTAAGAGATACGAGTGGCTTTGTAGCACATAACACAAATACATAGAACCACATATAGATACACAAATACACGCGTTAAACTTATAACAACCCTATTTCCGAGAAATACAAACAAGGCATTTTATAAATTTGTCCTAAAATTTAATATGTGATGGCCACCATATAAGAATTTTACGATGCAAATTAAGGGGAATGATAGAGCAACTCCGCGTGCAAATTACAAGGAGAACATTTTAATTTGTTTTTTGGAATAATTTTAATTATTGAAAACAAATTATATTTGTCTTTAATGTTAAGACCCAATCAACGATCAATTTTTACAATTCAGTCACCAGCTAGTCAACAGAAGAATTTTGTTTAATGTTTAAGCATAACTATAGGTGTTATTTAAATATACAATAAACTTCGTAATAACGGCTTTATTATTTTATTTGATTAAAAGCAATTTTATATTACACACACGCGCATTTTTAAAGTCTAGTACATAAACAAAATCGATAGAAAAGAATACAATATGCATACATAAAAATATAATTTCATAATATTACTGTAAAATAGTTAAACATTACTTAATTTATTGTATTATGATTTACACATACTGCTGTAGTTTTTGGTAAATACATTTCAAAAGAAAAAAATAGTCAAAATTCATCTAAAAAAATATCTTTAACCCTTAACTTGGTAGAATGTTCTTTTTTTCAATATCAAAAAAATAATCATACTGTTTGACCCTTTTGTTCCAAGGATGTCTAATAGAAACTAACCGTGCGTTCAAAAACAGAGAAATTACCTAATCTTCTATAATATAAAAATGAATCGCAAAATGTGTGTAAAAGCGCGAAACTCGAGAGCGGCTGAACCGCTTTGGCTGATTTCTTTTTTGTTGTGTTTGATGAAGTCTGGGGAAGGTTATTACGGAGAGAAAAAAATAAAAAAATTGAAGATATTCACTAGAAATAATTTATATGGCAGGACAACGTTTGCCGGGTCAGCCAGTATTCATATAAAAATATTAAGTTTGCGCTAAAAACTTATGGCAATAGGTTTTGTAAATTCTGATGTATCTCCAAAGATACACTGTCAAGAAAAGGGTTAATTTAGACTTACGCGGCAACGAATGAAGCTAGTGACATTGATTCTTTGTTTTGGCTTGGTAGACATGCAGTTAAGTAAATTGATAATGATGATGATGATGATGATATCCTAGCCGGTTTCGGCCACGGCGACTGTTTCAATGCCGATTAAGAAAATTGAGGGCCACTTTTCGAAAACAGTCAATTGCGCAGGAGATATTTAAGTGCATAACTGGACGCGCAGTCAGAGAAGCACTCTCTCGTCCGAACTCCCTCGGGCCCGATGGAATGGAGAACCAGTACGATCGGGAGGGAGCAGGACGCAGGTTTGATCGAGTTTTCCTTCTCTGAACACCTGGTTGAATTGCGGTGTTAAAGAGATACCTTAGTCGCCTTTTACGACACCTCAGCAAGAAGAGGGGGGTGCTATTCTATTCTGCCGGCAGCCACCACGGCTGAAATTGATAATAATATACTGCCAAGCCACATACTCCTTCTGGAGTGGGCAGACATACATTAATGGCTGTATTCACTTTGCGCTTAGATGCCGTGCCCAATGTGACCAGTAGTGCAGCTGATCGCCGTCCTCAAGGCTCCTACATATTACATTTCTGTTAGATGCCATACTGGTCCTCACGATGATTTCTTTCACTGGTGAACATGTGATAGCTAAGCTCGTAAGTAATCTGGAAAAATCCAGAGGTACGTGCCGGAATAAATGTAATAATAATAGTTAAATTGCCACGCAGAAAACGATTTTAGCATGTCGGAAATAAAGTTCAACGTTCTTTAAACCGAAACGAAAACTACTACCAGTGGGTCGCAGGCGGTAAGTTAGTTACATTGACGTTACGAATTTACGTTATCGTCAGGCCCTAGTTCGGTTTTACTAACGAGTTCGGTGCGCAATCGAATCACCATTGTCAGTGAAACGCTTTGCTAATTCTATTGAAGCTTACTGAAGCAGTACTTTTTTTTCGGCATATCCTACATTGATGGCCTGTGAAAGACCTTCACAACAAAACCGGGATTGGTGGGCGAACGCAGAGAGCGCTCAGCCACCGAAATTTATGGGTCGGGCGTCTACGCAAGGGCACCACTGTGGGTATGAAGCAGTACTTTTTATTAAGTATTGAATGATATCTTCTTAATCGTAGTTTTCTCACATCCCGGCCAGGACAAAGAAGTTCTCTAACTCCTTCTTTTGCCGTGTCGTTGGGCTGTGGAATGGTCTTCCGGCGAGCGTGTTCCCTCCATCCTATGATATGGGATCTTTTAAACGTAGCGTGAAGAGATATTTGTGCAGGCTGGCATGATCGCTGCGACTACCGATGGGTTTTTTGTTACCTTTCGATAGTCGTTGGCGTTTTTTGGACTGCACCATGCTTACCATCAGGTATGGTGCAGTCACTGTGTCGAGTCGGTATAAAAAAAAAAAAAGTTTTGCTTTACTTGGATGTAAATAAGTATATTTAGTTATATTAGCTACAAGACCTGTAAAAACATAAAAAACATAGCGTTGACATAATATATGTAGAACAGCTGAATATTCGAAAGCGTATATCAATTCTGTACATATTTTGACTTTTTACTGGCGCTATGTATCTATCGGTGATAGATTCTTAGGTTTAATTAATACGCGAACAATTTTGACAAATGTCATACAATAACAACGTATCATCACGCTATATTTTATTTCATTTTAATAGGCTTTCAAACAGAGTGTATACATTCAAAAATAACAATAGATAACATGCCATATACACATACAGAGCACCACTCAAATTACGTGAAAGCCCAACATGCACTACAAACTAAATTTCCATATAAACAAAGTGAAATTAGAATGTAAAAATTGCCAGTGGCACAGCGATGGAAAACAAGAGATCCTTAATGATGATGATGATGATGTCCTAGCCGGATACATCCACGGCGACTCTTTCAATACCGATTAAGAAAAATCGAGGTCCAGTTTTCGGAAACAGTCGATTACGCAGAAGATATTTCAGTGCATAACTGGACGCGCAACCAGAAAAGCACTCTCTCGTCCGAGCTTCCTCAGGCCCGATGGAATGGAGAACCAGTACGATTGGGAGGGAGCGGGATGCAGGTTTGGTCGAGTTTTCCTTCTCTGAACACCTTGTTGAAATGCGGTGTTAAAGAGATACCTTAGTCGCCTTTTACGACACCTCAGCAAGAAGAGGGGGGTGCTATTCTATTCTGCCGGCAGCCATCACGGCTCTTTAATACACAAACTATTAATTTATAATTATATTAACAGTGAAACAATTTTAAAACACTTGCTTTGAAAGAGATTAGAGAACTATAAAATATATCTTGACTTACATTGGGAATCTTATTAAAGGTCCTACATATACGCCATGAAGGGGCCTGTTTGCTAAGGTTGGTGCGGATATGTATTGTGGCAAATATTCCTTTGTTTGTTTTTTTTTTATTAGGAGTTTTTAACATGGTCATATCAGCCCCATCGTAGCCTAATATATAGAAATAAAACCTATCACACTTCATTACTTTACGTTACTATGCCAAATTAGAATATAAAAGGCAAAAGATCTTAAAAAGCGTTTTAGTAACGTTTTAATACATTAATCATAATTTATATCTAAAATTAATTTTGCTGAATCTGTTTAAAAAACTTTCGCTGTATAAGTTAACCCTTTCGTCTAATTGGTAGCCCGCATCGCGCGGTCAACGAAGGGATTATAATAAAAAGGTCATACGAGCACTCGATCTCTACTCGTATACACAGCCGATCATTGCGTACGTTTGATTTATTTTATAGCCACTATTGCTATGCAGGCGTGCCTAATTATTGTAAAAGGATTTAAGTCTTGATTGAAAAGAAGTGGCTGTACGGTATACGAGTAAATACAGCAACGTAAGTGGTCGCAGTGGCACTCGCTTCCTGTGTCGGTGTTTCCAGCATCTTATGACATGGGAATCCTCAAACATCGAGTGAATCGGTATTTGCTGGGTGTGCGCGCTCCATCGTCGGCCTCATCAACACTTCCCAGCAGGTGAGATTGAGGTCAAGCGCAAGCCTGTATGCAATAAAAAAATACAATCATTCAGTCATTTATTAATATTAATAACATCTTTTACAGAAAACAACTTGGTTTTAAAGTCTTTACCTAAAGCCAGCCGCTTTAAATTATTGACTTGACACACACGGGGCATTACTAGAGACAATTTTAAAAATAAATTTCAATTTACAACTTACTTGATATCTCATTATAGTTAAATATCTATATTAAAAGTTTGAACATATGTCACTGTTGCCCATTTTTTAAGCTAATAAAGTCAAGTTCACAGTGAGCACGCGAATCATATCGGCACGTGCTCGAGTGTATTATCGCACAATATTGTCAAACGCCCGCCGGGCCGCAGCGGGGTGCGGCATCATTGTGATCGATTCAAGCACCATTTGACGATGGTGGGTACAAAAAACTGTCAATTAAATGGTATTTATGTTATACATATTTAATCTATAAACAATCTCGTCTGAAATACATCTGTATTTTGTTATAATAATTGATTTTAAGACTATAATTGAAAATAGAGCGTAATAAATTATCGCTTGACTGTGGCTATTGTAATGAATTTTGAAAACAAAAGCAATGATATGATAAAAAAGAGCAAATAATGTATTTGTTTTTAGATTATCATTTAAAAGAATATGACATAAATTTAAGTGATCACATATCGTTGCTATATCAAGTAAACTGGTTCGATATAACCTCGAGGTGTCCAAGACGAAAAGATTAAAATATTTGACATAGAAATACTACCGGAAAATATAATACATTTTATAGACTAAATAGTGCGGATTTTATAACTAAATAATTACTAAATCCTTTAAAAAAATCATTATATTTACAACTAGTAACCCATCGATAGCTTAATATAACTAAATTTAGAAATAAATGAGTCATCAAATGTAATTTAACAAAATCAAAATCCAATTACGGTACATTTGCCACCAATGAGTTCAACTGAGCGTGCTCGCAGCCGCGTGCCGGCTCAGCTCTTTGTTTGTCTATCAGATTCGAGTCAATTTACCGTGTAGTGCTGGGTGATTACAAGTGCGGGAGAGGCGCCGTGCCCCCACGACTCTCGAGCGACTTTCGCGTTTCTCTCGCCGCGGGTTGTCGTCACATTTGCTTTAACCGATGTGGATGCGTCTTTATTTTTTGTAAAGCTTTTTATCTTAATTAATTTTAGCTTACAAAGCTACAAAATCTAGAATTTTTTTTTAAATCATAATTACTGTCTATCTATATATGTTCCAGTAATTAAAACAGTTACTAAATTAGTAGATAACTAATTGGATAAATTAGATTTCATAAAAGAACAACAAATAATATTATAAAAACTTTTTGAAGAAATAAAGTAAAAAACTTTAGCAAAAAATACAAATTTTCGCTTACGATTTTCTTACGTGACAATTCATAGAAATTTTGCTGGTAGTTTTGATTTTATTGTTTAAAATATTTATGTCTAGTGGCTTGTTTTAGAGCAAAAACGTTTGACTTAAGTCTTAAAATACGAATAATTATTTGTTTGAAGAAATAATATTTGCTTACTAATTTTTATTTATCTAACCCCTTAACGATTTATATGGTCTTATTAACAAAGTTCAGGTCAGACGCTCTATTCATGAAATAGTGTTCTATAGAAAATTGTAAATGCAATGGTCGATAGCCCAGAAATTCTACGGAGTATTCCGCTGAAAGTGCTATGTTCAGGCTCAAGACCTTGTTTATAATGAACCATTTGCCACAATACATATCCGCACCAGCCTTGGCAAACAGGCTCATTCATGGCGTACATGTAGGACCTTTAATAAGATTCATAATGAAAGTCAAGATATATTTTGTAGTTGTCTGACATCTAACAAAGCAAGTCTTTTAAAATTGTTTCACGGTTAACATAATTAAAAATTCATAATTTGTGTATAAAGAATCTTTTGTTTCCATATCACTGTGCCATTAGAAATTTTTACATTCGAAGTTCACTTTTTTTTATATGGAAATTTGCTTTGTAGTACATGTTGCGCTTTCACGTAATTGGAGTGGTGCATTATATTAGGTCCTTACATATGAAATTGGCGTTTTGTATGGGAGGAACAAAAAGTCGAATATTTTTTAATATAATATATTTAATTAATCAAAGTATGAACCATTATTTTCTATGCACTTTTGCCATCTCATAGGTAGTTCATTGATCCCTTTACTAAAAAAACCAGTCGGACGAGAATCAATAAAATCTTTGAAGGCGATTAAGACTGCCCCATCGGAGTTGAATTTTTTCCCTTGCAAGAAGTTATCCAAATTTCGAAAAAAATGGTAATCTGTTGGAGCAAGGTCCGGGGAGTACGGAGGATGTCTTAGATTTTCCAATTGAAGCTCTTCTAATTTAGTAGCCGTCTGTTGCGCAGTGTGTGGTCTAGCGTTGTCGTGAAGCAGCAGTGGCGTGGAGCGATTGACCAGCCTAGGTTGTTTAGCCACTAGCTTTTCCATCATGGTTTGCAATTGCTGACAATAGACATCAGCCGTAATAGTCTGGCCAGATTTGAGAAAACTGTAATGAACAATACCGACACTAGTCCACCAAATGCTTACAAGTAACTTTTTTGGGGTTAATTTTCGCTTGGGGCAGGATTTGGCTGGCTGGCCAGGATCCAACCATTGCTCTGAGCGCTTCCGATTATCGTAAAGAACCCATTTTTCATCACAGGTAATGATTCGGTTTAAAATACCTTCATTATTGTGTCGCTTTAGTAATGTAATGCAGCAGTCGACGCGCGTTTGCCGGCTTGCTTCAGTCAATTCGTGAGGTACCCACCTTTCAAGCTTTTTAATCTTCCCAATTTGCTTCAAGTGAATTAAAACAGTTTTATCACTAACATCGCAGCCTGCAGCTAACTCGGACGTGGTTTGCGATGGATCCGCTTCCACAATAGCCTTCAACTCTTCATTATCAACTTGAGTCTCAGGCCGTCCACGGGGCTTGTTCTGCAGGTCGAAATTTCCAGAACGAAAACGTTGGAACCAAAAACGAACTGTGTTTTCTTTTGCAACACGACCGCCATACACATCATTCACCCTTCGAGTTGTTTCCGCAGCACTAGTGCCACGGCGGAACTCGTACTCGTAAATAATGCGATATTTTAAGTTTTCCATTTTGTAAAATGAGTGACGCAAACAGAAAAAAACAGAAGAAAAAAACAAATGAATGACGATTATCGAAGCACAAATACATGAGTCTATAGCTGTACAAATTTGAATTTGGAATTCCTTACCAAAGAGGAGAAATTTGTGATTAAAGTGGCCTGTACGAAAAACGCCAATTTCATATGTAAGGACCTAATAGATGTATATGGCATGTTATCTATTGTTATACACTCTGTTTGAAAGCCTATTAAAATAAAATAAAAAGTAAAATAAAGTCTACAATAATTAAATCATAGTATATAAATTCATAAAAAAAACGATAAGTATTGGCTCAAAAGGTCGCTTCGAGTGACACAGCGCAGAACAATAGACCGGCTCAGTGTTCATTAATGGCATTAATTAATGTTTAATTGAGCCAAATAGAGTATCAATTTAGCGACGGCAATTGGATCATGCATCGCGGAACGTTGTCGCACTACGCTCTCTGTTCCTTTTGTATATCTATAGTATTTCAACGTACCTACATATCAATTTTAATAGTTATGCGAACGGTCTCGAGTAATCGAGTCAATCAAGAAGAGCTGTGTGAATGTAGTCGCTCGGTGATGTGTGTCTGCTGACTCCGAAAAGAATACAACATAATCATTTAATTTCGGTGCACTAGCATGCAATTATTACACCGTTGGCACGCAAGTCAATTTCTCTTGACTCCTTTAATATAGAATCACTTCGTAGAAGTCAAGCTGTATCTCAAATTGTTTCCACATGTATTATTTGTAATTGAATAGAGTCAGATTAAAAATATTCTTTTTTTCATTGATATTTATCATATAACATATATATACAAATAAAGTTTTGTAGTAGGAATCGGTGTAGATATACCTCCAGTCAGAGAGAGGCAAATTGTAAACTGATTAATGATTACAAAATGTTGTCGTAATTTAAATTTTGCTGCTCTGTAATGATGATTAAATACCTTTAAAACATTGAGGAGTCACAAATGTGTACGCAATTTAGGATTGCGTAGTGTTTTAAACATTTATGAACAAAATGCAGTCATATTAATTTCGAAAAACGCAAAATGTAATCGTATTTCATTAATCTCATTATATCTTGTTTATCTATGCCTACAGTTTCGTTAAGGTTGAAAAATAAAAAATTTGTGCTGCAATAATTTCATCGAAATCGGTTTAGAAATTTTGAGTGAAGTCTGACCGTACATCCAAAATTAGGAGTTCGTAAAGTTACAGAAGAAATATGTAAATACGTGATATTCGACAATAATTTAGACATTCATCATCAGCATAGGCTGTATATAGATATAGATCTGTACACTGCTGGACTAAGGCCTCTCCCACGGTTTGCCACCAACCACATCTTCGGCTCTTCTCATCCAACAATTGCCACCAATTTCGCATAAATCGTCGCTCTAACTGACCGGAGGGCGTCCTGAGCTATTTTTGCAGGGACGTGGTCTCCACTCAAGATCACATCTACTCCAACGATTATCGGTTCATCGGAAAATATAACCAGCCCACTGCCGTTTCAGCCTGTCAGCCCTCTGAGCTATGTGTTAATATTCGTCAGATGCTTACCACGACACTGACGGCGCCGTAGATGATATGGATAGGTCCGTCAACTGTCGTTTAAACAACCCAGTTACATTCCGACGCAGCCTTGAGTTTCTTTCGACGTTTCTTCTCAAGGTAGTCGCTTCCGAAACGCCAGTAGATCACCGTTAGGTTTCGTATATTTTGGCTGGCGGTCCAAGTCGAGGTTCGTACCCACAGGGCAGTAGCGTTCATTCCATAGATGCATGAAAGCATTGCATGCCCTTACGATAAATAAATCTGGAATAAATTGCTTTAATTTAAACAGAAAAAGGAACCCTTTATATTCATATCTATTCTATTTTCATGCCGTCTATATTCCCTATGAAAGTAATATAATATTTATTATCATTATATAATACTCTCTTCGACTCTTTGTCAAAAATTAAAATGCAAAGCATCGAGCATCGACGTAGAGTTGCCTGCCTCGCGGTCTTTTACCGGTTGCACGGTGGAGAGTGTTCTCAGGAACTACATTCTTTGATTCCACCAGCCCCATTCCACCACAAAACCACAAGACATCGTGTCGGATACCATCCGTATGTGGTGGATGTTCCTTATATCCGCACGAGAAGATTCGCTTCAACATTCATCATGCGAACAGCTAAGGAGTGGAATATGCTACCAGCGGCCATATTTCCGCGATCTTATGACCTGGGAGTCTTTAAAAGAAGAGTGAATAGGCATTTGTTAGGCGGACGCGGTTCATCATCGGACTCATCTTCACCTTCCACCAGGTGTGATTGAGTTCAAGCGTTCGCCTATAAGTTATATAAAAAAAAAAATAATATTCCCATTAATAATGTGAATCTGCCTACCTTGTCCAAATATCCTATGCATGTCACCGCCACAGGGGTGCCCTTGCCAATGCAAGGTAGCAATCCACCCAACCCATAAATTGCAGGCTGAGCACCTTCACCCACCCACCTGCCCGGTTTAGTTGTGAAGACCTATCCCGGTCAATCAACGCGGGTCATTTGGTAAAAAAAAAAGGAGAAATTGCAGGCTGAGCACCTCCAGTGTTCGCTCACCCTTTCCCGGTCAATCAACGCGGGTCATTTCGAAATAAAAAAAGGTTTAATATTCGTGTTTATGTGTAAATATAATAGTGTAATACAGGCCTCGAGCACGCAGCGAAGTGCGTCTCAACTGTTTCATTAACAACATTAATTAGAGAGCTGAATTGACTTAAATAGTCATGCAATTAGTTAGACGGCAATCAACGCGAGAATACGCGGAACAGGCTTTGCGTTTGCGGGTGTGTTCGGCTATATCATTTGCCAAGGATAGATGTTGAACACTCCAGCCAGAACGTCTTCTCATAATTAATACCAATACTGACAAATAACGTTCTTCAACGTACATACTACGGTAATACATTATTACGCAGTAGTGTGTATCTCATAGAAGCATAAATGCAATGTATACTCTACGCTCTATGTGCACCTTAGTAATAGTAACTTTAGTTTAGCAAAACCAGACGCTTATTCTCTTTCTAATTTTTAATTTAATTTTACGCTAGTTTTTCTAAAAGTGTTATAAATAAAACTTTCACGTAACTTCTATCCATCGTACATGATCCCCATATATTGAATTAAAAAAGGACCTAATTTACAAATTAACGCTTTATGGATTCTGCTTGCATTTGTAGTATAACATATTGCGTTTTGTCAAAATTTCATATTTCATGATTTTTGGTCGCCCACAAGAAAGTACACTGTAGGTGTCGATTTCCTTGCGAAAAAGTAAAACATATGCTATAATCCCGCCCGGTTAAGTTGTGAAGACCTTTCCCGGTCAACAAACACGCGTAAATTCGAAGAAAAAAAATATGCTAAAAAGGCGACGATATCATTGATTGCGCAGAATTAAAAACTATATAACTTAGATTTATATGCAACTGTAGGTCTGCGTATTTGACGTTAATTTCAACTATATATCCCCAAGCGTTTCAGAGGAAAACGGTCTAAAAACAACAAAGTGATTGTTTTGCTTTTAAAAAACAGACTCCTAGGAGCAAACTAATAATCAATGACCAACTGATTGAATTGTCTTTATCCAGTCATTCCACGGCAGTAATCCCTATCCTAAACGTCAGACAATACAATTTGTCGCTGCGTATAGGATTAACTCATGTTCAAATTAGCAAGCGCGTTCGTGCCGACAAATGGTCGACTAACGAATTTATGCCAACGGCCGACGCAGTTGTTACTCTCATGAATGTCAACGATTTCAAACCTCAAGCTAACTTTTTAATAAGAATTAATTTAGATTAATATCTACAATCTGACTTGAAACTGACGGAGACCTCTTCTGAAGTGTTTTTTTTTCTTAGGACTGGCGGCGCACCTGATGGAAAGTTACCTTCGCCCATGGATAGCTACAACGCAAATAGAGCTATAATGTCGTAGCTCACTAATAAGGACAGTGTTCCCTGCCTTCTTGAAGAAACCCATGACAGCTCTGGAGAGAAACTGTACCCGTCGACGACTGGGCCGTTTCACAACTCCAAAGTGTGCGACAAAACTAGAGGACCACTGTATTGTCGTGTTGGGCTTAGAGTGTGGGGAAGCATCAGCATCTAATGGTGATTGGTGCACCTTTGAATTGGCACTGGAGGTACCAAGTTGTTTTTCAGAGCAATCTTCACTGTGCAAACGAGAGAACCCACATAGAGATGCGACAGTTCTGTGTTTGTTAATTCAGCGACATTTACAATGCGAATATCCCGTCGTTGCGTGGAGTCTCAGAAGTGATGGAAGGTGATGAGTCGATAATAAGGGGGGCTTATACTCAACAGTTGGTATGAATAACATGTTATAGTGTTTTCAAATATTGTTTGGTGTGTTTTACGAATATTGTTTGATGTGCCTATTTTACGAAGTTTATTAACACGAGAATTACTGGCCCAGTCAAAATGGCTGCTTTTATATTTAACTAGCTGATCCGGCAAACATTGTTTTGCTATATAAGGTTTTGTAATATCTTCTAAGATGTTCATTGAAATTAAGTGATGCCAAAGACAATTTTGTTCACAATTAAATAAACTTAATCAACAACACATTTATTTGGATAAAGATTAATATTATTACGTTCATACAATTCTTAACAAATAATGCATTAATTTCGACCAAATTTTATTACTATAAAAACGGTTCTAGTGACTTAATCTTAAAAGATAGACATATATAGTCGGGTACATTTTTTTAGATCATTTCAAGAGGAATAATTCTTTCATACATATATTTTTCGTATCTTGAACCGTTTTTGCAGCGCACGCAATGGAAACCCTCAAGGATGAATAATTTTCCCCGTTTTTTTCACATTTTCCATTATTTCTTCGCTCCTAATAATTGCATCGTGATGTTATATAGCCTAAAGCCTTTCTCGATAAATGGTCTATTCAACTCAAAAAGAATTTTTCAATTTGAACCAGTAGTTCCTGAGATTAGCGCGTTCAAACAAACAAACAAACAAAGAAACTCTTCAGCTTTATAATATTAGTATAGATTAAGATATTGTTTATAGTATTATATTTTTTTATTCAGAAAAATAGCATTATTTTGAATAATACCAGGAAGTGATATATGCCCAGTTTGTTTTAAGTTGTAATTTTAATTTATTTTTAAATAAATAACTATAGAGCTAAATAAAATAAAATAATTTAATTATTTTAAATCATTAGACAGCTGCAAATGTAGCAAAATCGCCAATGAAAATAAATTGACATTAAATTGAATTAAAATAACTACTTACGAAGAAATGGTTTTAAATTTTTTTTACATTATTCATCGTAAAATACACAAGTGTAACAATACGAGACCAAATCGGTCCTTGTAAATGTATTTGTCAAATAAAGGCAGGCAATTGCATCAGCATGCGGGCATGCTAGGGTTAACGCGAAATGGGCCTGAGTTCATTACACTGATGCCATTTAGATACACTTTAACATATGAACGTATGAACATTATTTTTAAATCTTATTTTTAACGAATTTTTATATCATATCTTTAAAAAAAAAAAGTTGTTATTATTAGATTTTTGGTTATTTCATTTTTTGTTTTAATTGTACTGGTTCCCTTAGAACATAAAATTACTATGATATTAAAATTCATTGACAATTAAAAAATATTAAAGGAATGAAGTGATTAAAGTTCATTTAATTATATTAAGCAATCACTATAAAGATAGAATAATTGGATTTTGAGTACTTTAGATATTTTTAAACACGTTCATTAAACAATAAACAATCACAAAATACAATTTACATTTTTTTTAGGTATCTTTTTGTCAGTGAAATACGTACAGTTTTACCCTTTTTCTAGGATCTGAGGGGTTGTGATATAAGAGTATAGAGAGTAATAATTTGACTTTACTAAGAAAATTAGTCTTTAACAAAAAATTGAATCTAAAATATGTATTATATCTTGAGTACAGCTTAGGTATTCACATAGCCAAGCCCTAGTTAATGAAATCGCTGACTTGCTATATACTTATTTGTAATGTTTGAGAAACAGCTGAGCAAATTCAAAGTAGCGTCTAAAAAACTAAATTTAAGTCTCATCAACCAGACAGAAAAATACGTCACCCAATGCTTGTCTTTTAATTAATTTAATAAAACTGGTAACCGACAGGTAAAAAAGGGTCAATAAAAATAACCCTACCATAGATTTAATAGCAGAATAGCAAACTAACAAAATTTAGTTTTAATTGAGACATATTAGATTTCACAAGGATAGCGTTTTTAAATAATAGTCAGTTAAGGCGTAGTGAGAAATGACCAATTTAATGTGCCGCTTTATTAGTTAATTAGGGTCTGTGATCTTTTTTAAGGTCCATTCATCATACTTGCGCCTGTTGTGGTAAGTATTTAGAACAACTGTTTAGTATTATACAATTATAACTTTTTTAATATCTATTCTATTTTGAATTACATTAATTCTGAGAATATGGAATTATTGCTATCTTATTACAATGGCTCAGTAAAGTGATTACAACGCACGAAATGGTTTGTACAAGATTGTCTTAGAACGGCATCAGTCACAATTTCTACCCGCCCCTGGTATATAATTTGTTCCAAGGATTGTCGGTTTCGAGTAATATGTCCAAAATATTATATTTGAGATTATTTTTTGCATAATTGAAGATAATAATAATATATCTTCACGATATATCCCTTTCGAGTTAAGTAGAAATACATTAGTGGTTATACACTAGTCGGGCAGTAGACTTGAGGGAGTTTGCTCCCCGGATGAGAGGGCGGCAGTGCGCAGTGTCTAGCGCGCCGCCTATGAAAGAAGTACTGGTGGCGTGGGCTCTTTATACCCATCCCTCCCAGAGAGGAAGCCTGAATAAGGCTGTTCGCTCCCCGGGCGACTGGACGAATTTGGTTTCCCAGGCCTGGGTGGAGTGATTAGAGGGACACCCCGGGGGTTTTTAGTCAGTAGGAGTCTGACACACCGGGGTCGCTGCCCTCACAGTGACCCTGATGGTCCAATGTAGGATTTTCCACCGGGTTACCAAAAAAAAAAAAGTGGTTATACACACTTTGCGCTTATGTGTCGCGCACAACGCGGCCATTATCAAAGCTAATAGCCGATAATTGAAGATAATTTTCTTATATTTTAAGTTATTCTAATATCGAAACATTGGTTCGAAACGCAGCCTAAGGGATCCGATGCAGTTGTCGCCACCAACACGTTTCAAATGTATTTATTTACATTTAATAATGAACGTAAATTAATATACACAACTTATGAAAATACGCTCATTCATTGCTGATATATACTACAATATATAAGGTTAGGTTTTGGGAGTCGAAGCTGCTCGCGTCCGTAGGCTTTACCCTAGTTTCCCTACATGAGACTCCTGGGTGGTGCTAAACGAGCAGCAGCGAGGTGGTAGGGCGCCGGTGCCCGTCTGGATCGCGACCACAGTACATGGGTGTAAAGCCCGTCATAGTGACCAGTTTCGGCTTGTCGCGTTTCGGGATCAGCTTGTGCATATCCAGTAGCTCATATACCTAGAGACCTTCAGTCGTGGTATATGTGGGCCGACATGACGATGTAGACTATCAATGGATTTTCATCCTTTGATATTCGCTTTCGTTTTTGGACTACACTGTACTTGCCATCAGGTACTCTGTAGTCACTATGTCGAGCCAGGGTAAAAAAAAAGGTTATCTTGCTAGATAGAATCTGCAATTCGTAGTTATGAACTAATTCAATGAAGTTTTATGATGGTTCAATTGATAACGTGCGTGCCCGTCTTTGTTACATATAGTATTGTTATTCATAGTTCTTGTGAATACAAGTTTGTATGCGATGCAGAGATCCACAAGAAATAGATGCGTTATTTAAATACGATGGGTTAATGGAGTAGTGCATATAGATGGCGCTCTTATATCTCTCTTATCCTTGTAGTAAGGCTGAGATTTATAGACGCAACTTTAAGTTTGCTTAGACTTTACTTAAATATTACTATTTATATTACTCAATGGATGTTAAAAGATTTGGTAAATTACCAATTTTGTCAACATAGACTTAGCTCTATGGATACTATGGCTATACTCACCAGAAACAAAGTCTTCAGTAGCGCTATATTATATGATAATGAAGTAATGAGTTGTCATAAATTAATTATTAAAAGTCGGTATAATAGTGCAATAGTGTATGTAGAGATCCTATCTGCATACTAAAGATCTGGAGATCTGGTAACCGAGGAAACTTTTAGTTTGCTCGTATTCATATCTTGCGAGATATGGATGTCTTTTTACATTCAAGTATGTATATTTTTGTCTAATATCCATAGTTTTGGTTCTAAGAAAATATTAATTATATAAATATATATAAGAAAATATTAATAAGGATATCAAAACTTTTTATAAGGACTTGGAGACGGCTCATGCAATGCAAGAAAAAGTGACTAATAGTTATGGGTGATTTCAACGCAAAGATAAACCGAGATAAAAGGGATGGATTAGAGGAGGCTCTCACCCGAAAGGGATCCATAAAATGACAGTGCGAAAATAAACTATTTTTTGTGTGTGTATTATTGTTAATGGAATATAGGGCTATTATTATTATTATTATATCCATAGTAAATACAACTACAAGCTTAGTTTGGAGTTAGAGCAGTATGTGATAATTTTATGGGTGTATGATTAGAAAACAGTTACCACATCTTTCTTTTCGCAAATCCGTGTTGAGTACTAAATAATTGACCGCCTGGAGAGCGCACGCGACGTCAACGCGCGAGTCAGAAATTCAAATTACAATCGTTATTGTAAGTGATAGTGCCAAGGATAAATCTGTTATTATTAGGGTTATGTCATGAAGGGTACTGACATTTGAAAATCTGTAAGTATCATAGACTCATTGATATCTCAAAACAAGCATATCATTCATATATAATGAAAAATATATTATAAAAAACACAAAGATCGGTACTTCACTACTTGGCAGCCACTCCTGAGCAAAGATGGGAAAAATGTAATCTGATTAATGATGAACGATTACAAAATGTAGTCGTAATTTTAATTTTCTTGCTCTGTAATCATGATTAAATCCATTTAAAACGTTAGGAAATGATAAATGTGTATACAATCTGGGATTTTGTAGTGTTTAAAACATAAATGAGCAAAATGCAGTAATTTTAATGGTAAAAAAAAAATGAAATCGTTAATAGTTTTTATTAATCTGATTACATTTTGCCCATGTATGCTCCTGAGTCACCGATGCCGAGCCGTAATGGCAGAACGCACCTCGTACCTCAAGAAGATGATCAACTGCACATGATATAACATGAAGAGGCTAAAGGTTTTTTCAACCAATTTTTCATCCTACTTACGTCCTTTAACTATTACTTCTTATGGTTATTATCCTCTTTTATCACTATAACTCGCAAACCTTTACTATGTGCATTGCACTTTAAGTACTATATCCATTTTTAACTGAGAACAATGAGTCAACGATTCGAATTTTCGATCGTTTGTACTGCCGATGAGTTAAATTAAATTCTTAGTTAACTAATACAGCCAAAAAAAAATAACAAATAAGTTAAAACAGGTAAAATTAACTGGAAGTATTCTTTGTATTTTAATTTCTATTTTAATTTAACACTATTTTTGACGTTTTATTTTTTAGCTTTTTAAAATCTAAGGATAATGTTTCACACTTTTTAAATATTTAAAGGTTGATTTATAATTTTCATAATTATTGTGTTATAGTTAGTTTTCTATTTTATATGTTCTCTAGTTTAAATTTTATTTTTCTTAATTTTTTATTATGAATCTTTACTGGTTTGAGGACCATGTTTGATTCTTTATTTGTTGTTACTGGTGTTGGTCTGTTTGTTTTTGTTATATTATAATAATAAATCTTGATAGATATTTTCTTAACTAAATAAATTCATCATATTCTTTTGAAAACGTAGGCCCAATTAGACATCTGGTTAATATAAAAATAATAATAATACAATCATTTATTTAGACAAATTTAGACAAAAGCTATGAAACAAAATGACTCATTTTTTACCTGTAACCCTATTGCCACATCTACTCCAATCTGTTTCAATCCTTTCTATTTCCTAGCCACACTCACCCACAATTTTTCTACTACTCTATACTGATGTAGAGATATCATCCACACATATTTTCCCATATCTTTAAAAGAAATAGTTACATTATAATGTTTGTGAGTGCAGCAGCCTCGATTTATCTTCACGGTGGGGTGATAAGTCGCAGGCGATGTAAGCCCGGATCACAACACGTATCGCATTAGCGGAACTTCCGGTCCGGCCGGACGCGCCGTGCCGTTCTTATCGTCCGGTTGTTTATTTTTTATAGTGGAAACGCTAACAGGCTAAAGGAAAGCTGATAAAGCCAAACGTAGCATAGTTTGCGTTAAGTAATCTTTTGGTTTAAAACTAGAGACTAGAATCCTTTTTTTTTTACACTTACTCGACATAGTGACTACAGAGTTCCTGATGGTAAGTACAGTGTAGTCCAAAAACGAAAGCGACTATCAAAGGATGAAAATCCATTGATAGTCAACATCGTCATGTCGGCCCACATATACCACGACTGAATGTCTCTAGGTATATGAGCTACTGGATATACACAAGCTGATCCCGAAACGCGACAAGCCGAAACTGGTCACTATGACGGGCTTTACATCCATGTACTGTGGTCGCGATCCAGACGGGTACCGACGCCCTACCACCTCGCTGCAGCTCGTTTAGCACCACCCAGGAGTCACGTGTAGGGAAACTAGGGTAAAGCCTACGGACGCGAGCAGCTTCGACTCCCTTCTCTGTTCTTCGTTATAGTGTGACACTCTATTTGAATTGAAATACAAAAAAGATTAAATGTATCGTATTTCTGTCCTCATGAACTCACAAATACAATTATTTCGTATCTTAAAATTAATACATTAAAATTATTAAATAAACTTTCCTAAAAGCTAAAAGTCAAATCGTTTAACTAAAGCAAAATTATCCCGCTTACAGTTAAACTCACTTTGATTCGATTAGAGTCAATCTTCTCTGTTACTTAACCTGACTTGATAAACTTAAGTTAACAACCATGCTTACTTAGGGTATAACATTTTAATATTATTAATTATTCTTTAACTTCTCTCTATCAATACTGTTTAAATAAATGAGTATTCCACTAAATTATATGTGAGAGAATTTTATTTGTATTTACAAATTATAACGATATATAAATTAATCGTCCAAAGTTATAGACATGACATGATTAAAAAAGAGTTTTAGAACACTAAAAAAATAGTGCTTGTTGACTGTTTAAGGCGCGAAATTCAAATTACATTGAACAAATATAGTCGATGTCAGATTATGTTGTTTAAAAATAAAAATAAAATCACATTTTATTATTTAAATTAAAAATTATTATTATTTTATTAATTATTTATTTTGTTATATTGTATTATATATATATATATATCTATAATATAAAAATGAATCGCAAAATGTCTTGATAAGCGCGAAACTAGAAAACCGCTGAACCGATTTGGCTGATTTTTTTTTTGTTGTGTTTGATTAAGTCTGAGGAAGGTTATTACGGAGAGAAAAAATTTAAAATTTCCTGCAACTGTCTAAAAATAACACTCTTCTGTATTCTCATACAAAAAATTCGTTATAAGTCATTTTGAGCTTTAATACCACACCATAAAGTTTAAATGTTAGTGGTCGGGTTCCAGGAAGGCAAAACGATTATTGAGTGACGTATAAATATTAATGTCAATATTTGTCAATTTTTATACATATAGCATTAAAGCCAGGTTCCTTCAAACAATTTTCAAAAACCGAAATGAAATCTGACGGGGAAGCTATTAGCATTAAAAAAAACAATGTGACTTTGTTTTAGAGAAATAGGGCAGAACAAGGTCTGCCGGGACAGCTAGTTGTATATATATATTGTATTTTAGATTTATTGGCGGCTGCTTGATCTCAATCACACTTGGATTTATATACTAGATGTTTGCAAATCATAGTCGATAGCTCAATATAAAATACGCAGCTCTATAATCACAAATTAGGTTCACAATCTGTAATATATTGGGGAGGTATTGGGAAATATCCGGAAAATATCAATTATCCAAAATCGGCATATTATTTACGGCTCTTCTACAAACATTTATATTTTGGAGATGTCACTTGTTTATTAATTTATTCGTTAATAAATTATAAATAGTAGAAAATTACTGTAGTCACTTGAATCCCAGAATTTATAACGTTATAATCTAAAATTCTGAGCGACAGTCACTCGTATTAAAATTTGTTAAATTACAAAAGACATTATCCCAAATAATATTATCCCGTAATTTTTAAAATAAACTACTACCATATATTTTGCTTTTAAAATAGTTAGTTCATATTTTATATCCTACTTTCATACGTTTTTTGTCCCTTAAACCAGTAGCGTTCATTCCATAGATGCATAAAAACATTGCGAGCCCTTATGTAATAAGCCTAAAATAAATTGCTTTAGTTTAAACAAAAAAAATTAACACTTTATATTCATCTTCATATTCTATCTTCCCTGTGGGCTATATAATATTTATTATCATTACATAATATTCATATTAATTATGTGCATCTGCCTACCCGGTCCAAATATCCTATGCACGTCACTGCCTTAAACGGTAATGCAAACGATTACTAAATATCTCCGACTATCACTTGTATAATTAGAGAGCGAAGACCTAACATTATCGTATATTCAGGTCGACATAGCTACAACGAATGCCGTGAATTTATTTCCATTGCTGGGCAGCCACTGTTTACCTTGTAATGATTGTGTCAGTTGAGATCAGTAGCGTTCATTCTATAAATGCATGAAAGCATCGCATGCCCTTACGATAAATAAGTCTGGAATCTCTTTAATTTAATAAAAAAAGGAACCCTTTATATTTATATCTATTCTATTTTCACACAATCTATCTTCCCTGTGAAAGTAATACAATATTTATTATCATTATATAATATTCACATTAATTATGTGAATCTGCCTACCCTCTCCAAATACCCTATTCACGTCACTGGTTGAGATGATTGTTTTGCCAAGCTAGTATAAAAAATATAACGCTTGATACAAATGATTGTTCTGCTTGAGCTTCAGACATCACGTCACCGGTTCGCGTACGATGCAATATAATTAGTGTTCATTAGACCGCATGAACCGGCGCGGACACATCCTTAATCGAATAATTGCCTTTATAAACCTATTTTCATAACAAGTCGCTCTACCAAGCTAATTAATGACAAATTACAATTACACACATATATTTAAAGTGCATACATATAGAAAAGCTTGCCCACAGTCCAAAAATTACATACGTCCTCTACTGAGTGCCCTATGAATTTCATTGAGTATTTTTATGCTGAACAAACTAATTCAAAACACGCTCCTTTTATGGGATTCCGAAATTCTAGAATAGTCTGAAAAAGGAGTAGGCTTTTCATGTATAAGACCCACTAAAGAATTTAGGTCGACATGATAATTAACTCACAAAACTTAACTACAAAAATAGTATAATTTATTTTAAATCAATAAATATACACTCTGCTTATATCCAGGAGTTGTTGTATTAATTTTAAAGGTAATTTTAAACACTAATGAGAGACTAACTTACTGCATTTAGAAACACAAAATTAGAAAAAACTAATTGAGGAACTTGTTCATAAAAGCACCAATCTAACTATTTATTAATGTTTAAAACTCTGGTAGCCCTTTTCTTATTAATTAAATAAATAATTCTGCTATGTAAGTACAATAATTTTAAATAGAGCGGGCTATTTACAGAGTACAGCATTAATTTAACAGATTAATAGCCGTAATAAACTCTTTCCAACACAGTCCGACCACCGAACACGGCGTTACTGTGTCATTCAGCCGTTAAAAGTTCAAGCATTTAACCGAATGGTGCATAATAGCCAGTTTTGATTAAGATTAATAAATTGGATAGCTTAACTGAGCTCTATGATGCATTATTAAATAATTTGTATCGTTTGAACTCGTTTCTGGGTCTCAATTTAAATAGGCATACCATGAATGTCGTAACAGACTTAACTTTAATTATAACTTCAATCAACAATTACATATTGCTTGATTTTTTTACACTAAAATCCTGTATAGAATCATCAAGGACACTCTGAGGGCAGTGACCCCGGTGTGACAGACTCCTACTGACTAAAAATCCCCGGGGTATGCCTCTGATTGCTCCACCCCAGCCTGGGAAACCAAATTTATCCAGACGATGGAAAAGAAAGAGGAAAGTTGACCACTACCTAAGGATAAGAGGTTACTGTTGTTTATAGACTACTATTAAATAAGAAAAATTAACCTAGGTTTGCTGACTTTGGAGAATATTATACGCTTCTTTGCTGAAAACTCCTACGATATAATTCAGCGAAGAAACTATGCCCTGACGTCCATGCAGATACTTTACAGAAAATGACAAGAACATTATACTGAGTCGTGGTTTTGCTACGAGTTAGTTTGTATTTACTTATAGTGTAGAAATGTACCGACAGCCAACATGGCAACTCGTACGCTTAAAAGCTGCTGATCTCCATATAAAATAATTATTCAAAACACTCTTGCAAATACATATAAAAAACAAAGGACAAGTTTGTATCATTTGCCCTAAAAATATCATAGCAACCTAATAACGATAAACAAATAAGACCATATTTTTAAGAAGGCCGACCTAGGTTATAACCACAGTATACAATTGTAAAGACGGTCTGTCGCGTTTCGGAATCAGTTTGTGTATATTCAGTTGCTCATATAGCTAGAGAACTTCTGTTCTGGTAAAATATATGTAGGCCAACATGGTGATGATGACTGTTAACGGATTCTCGTGCCTTGGCGGTCGTTACCGTTCTTGAGTTTTATTGTTCGTTCCATCAGGTGCAATACAGTCAGTATGTCGAGCCAGTATAATTAAAAAATTGGTCTTCTGAAAGCTTAGACGGGAAAACTCACTGGTCAAATGGTGAGAAAATATGATGAGTTGACCGCTGCTCTGGTAGCGCTTCTCTGGACCCCGCGCTGCCTACCGACGGTGCTGGCGACGGACAACTGGTTTCTGACCTGTTGTACAAAAATTACAGTAACTACCGTAGTCTATGTCATTGTATGGTAACACCTACATTATATTGATTTTCAATACAGTATCTCAAATATCAGGATTGATTTTGCTTCGAAAGTATTACAAGTAGAGATGGGAAAAGTCGTGAAATCACAGGTGATCTAATAGTAATAAATGAAAATCACATGCTCTGAGCTCGAAATAGCATTATGACAAAACTACGGATCGACATGATATAAACCTACATAATGCCAAACAGAGATGGGCAAAATGTAATCTGATTAATGATGAATGATTACAAAATGTAGTCGTAATTTTAATTTTCTTGCTCTGTAATCGTGATTAAATCCATTTAAAACATTAAGAAATCATAAATGTGTATACAATCTGGGATTTTGTAGTGTTTAAAACATAAATGAGCAAAATGCACTCATATTAATGGTAAAAAACGTAAAATGTAATCGTTAATCATTTTCATTAATCTGATTACATTTTGCCCATCTATGATGCCAAGTTATAATCTGTCCTATGCCTAGTTAAGAGTGAGCGGACGGGTAGAATGCATATCTGAGTATTGTGGAACCTGTATGTAATACCCAATATAATTATATATTTCCATGTCTAACATATATGTATATATAAATATATCGATGTACTATACATTGTATAATACATTGTTAATAATGCAATGTACGGAATGTATAATTACTTTTTAAATTTTACAAAAGTCGTATTATAAATTAATAAAAATAAGATCCGCTCATGGATTATAAAACTCTTTGACTGTGGTAAGGTGGACCAATTTCGACTTGAGGGAGTGTGTCGGGCATCATATCCAGGCGTAAGCGGTGCGTGATGTGTTCCCACACACCGCTCTAAGATAAATAATGCGAAGGAGGAGTGGCCTTTTACACCAACCCTCGCAAAGGTAGAAGAGAGACTTGTAGAAGGCTCGACACGGCCAAATTCTGAGAAAGCTGGTTCAATTGTACACTTGGCTGCTACAGGCGGATTGGAGAAACACCCCGGTAGTTTTAGTCAGTAATGGTCTGAAACATCGGGGCCGCTGCCTTTATAGAGGCTCTGTCCCTTCATGAGAAATTCCACTAGGAATTTAATTAAGTAGAAAAAAATAGGTAATTAAGTAGATTAGTCCTTTCAGTCAACCTTAGTAAGTTTTAATATTGGAATACTTACTTCTTTAAAACCACAAATTAGAATTTAGTACAGCGTGTGGATAGTGACCGTATTTTTTTTTTATGTGTGTTCCTTAGAATCAGAATTTTGTTAAAAGTTGTTATTTAGGAAATCAATAGTTTTTTTTATGTTATGTCTATGTGTGTATGTATGTATAATATTTTTTTCTTTTTTGGAATTTTATTAATATTTTTTATTATAAGCTAGCATTATATATTAATTATTGTGCATGCTGTGGGGCCCTATAATTGTGAGACATTTATATGTTCTATTTTGATACCATGATCTTTTTGTTTTTTTACTTTATGTCACCCATGTTGGGCAGCCAAATTTTGTAAAATAAAATAAATAAATAAATAAATGTACAAAAAATGCTCGACTCGAAACTGTTAGTCACTGTTTCCCATTATTACTGTATTCTCTTATAACTATTCAATAATACGTATCGCATAATTACAGGGTTTTAACATATTTTACCTTTCGGGTCTCGGTGACCTGGTAGGCGAATGTCGTGGGGAGCGAAGCGGGGAGCGCCGTGGTGACCCGGGGGTTACAGGTGGCGAGGTGCGCGGGGAGGGGACCATACCAGACCCGGGAGATGCCTCCGCTGACCCGCGCGACATACCGCATTCCGACGAACCCTGTATACCAAACATCGTCAGATCCTACTAATATTAAAAATTCAAAAAGGTTTTAGTACATTCCATTTTCAAGTCAAAACTGCTGAACCGATTTCGATGGATTTTAGCACAGTAATATATTAGACCATGGCGTCTCCAAAGGCGGCCCTATACTACATTTCGTTGTGAAAATAAAACTTGAAGGTGCTGAAATAGGGGATGTAATCTTCTACTGGAAAATTATTAATTTCTAAGTGATGGATACTAGCATGGATTTTGTAAATTTGGTATTTTAAGGAGAGGAGCGGGATTGAGAATGGGAAGGAGGAAAACAAGATTAGGGTGAGACTAGAGTTTAAAGGGGAAGAGGATGATCGCGGGAGGAGGATGAGAGGAAAGGGGAGAGGGGGAACTAGATAAGCTAAAAGTAAACACTACATTCATTAACTATTAAGTTCTTTTGGGAGTCGAAGCTGCTCGCGTCCGTAGGCTTTACCCTAGTTTCCCTACACGTGACTCCTGGGTGGTGCTAAACGAGCAGCAGCGAGGTGGTAGGGCGTCAGTGCCCGTCTGGATCGCGACCACAGTACACGGGTGTAAAGTCCGTCATAGTGACCAGTTTTGGCTTGTCGCGTTTCGGGATCAGCTTGTGTATATCCAGTAGCTCATATATCTAGAGACCTTCAGTCGCGGTATATATGGGCCGACATGAAGATGTGGACTATAAATGGATTTTCATCCTTTGATGGTCGCTTTCGTTTTTGGACTACACTGTACTTACCATCAGGTACTCTGTAGTCACTATGTCGAGTCAGTGAAAAAAAAAGTTGAAGAAGTTCGCCGAGTCAGCTCGTATCTGATATAGTTTTAATCTTGGTCTATCAAAAGCACATGAGTAAATATCGTACAGAGTGTTAGCTTATTTTAAGAGCACGAAATAGTTTTTCTAATACAAATTATAGGTCCCAACCACGTCAAAGTAGTAATCTACTTGTCTAGGTAAACTGGAGCATGTATGGTGGAAACTCTAGACCTGCACAGGCGTGCGGCAAATTGATTACAAGACCCGCAATCCCCACTTATTCGCAGAAGTAGTCACTTTGGGGTTTTTAGCTGGTAAAAGTCCGGCACACCCCGGCTGCTACCCCCTTCGTGACTGGGACGGTCCTATGAGAATTTTCCCCAAGTAAAAAAAAAGACATGCACAGGCGAACAGTTGCTGTAAAAATCATATCTTTACCTGTGCAAGTAAGCCCATCCAATATAATATCTAATGCCTACCAAGTCCAAAATTTATGGAATTGTCGTAACCTTTCGCATTACCTCGCCATCACGTTATGTAAATTTTATATTGTACATTTTTCTATTGGCGTTATCGATGGTTGAAACTCGTTATTTATATGAAACTGGCAAAAGAACAAAATAAACGAAATTTACTACGTTTATAAAAAGCAAATTCTCCTCTTTTTATAGAAAAATCGAAACGTTTGCTCTTTTTAATTCAAAACTGTAAGATACAAATTAATAGGACTAGTATAGTATACTAGTATAGTTTTCACCCTTTGATGGTCGCTTTCGTTTTTGGACTACACTGTACTTACCATCAGGTACTCTGTAATTACTATGTCGAATAAAAAAAAAAGTAAATAAGGTACCTTGTCATCCACGGGATCTCTTTTAGTCAGCACGTCAGCGCCTTCCCTTTTTCTTTGTTCTTCTTTCAACCGTTCTGCTTTTCGCCATTTCGCTCGTCGATTTTGGAACCACACCTACGAACAAACAATTTTCATATATAAATTATCCCGTTAGTACATATTGTAAAGTGAGACTTTTTTTATAATAATATATCATCAGACTGTATCCCTTTCGGGGTTAGCAGAAATACATTATTGGATGTATTCAGTTTGTGCTTATAAGTCAAGCCCAACGTAACCAGTAGCGTACCAGATCACCATTTGCACGGCATTTACACATGACATTTCTATTAGATGCTATGCGGGTTGGCTCATGATATTTTTCTACACTGGTGGGAATGTGGTGACTAAATCCGTTATTAATCTGGAAATACCCCGAGGTACTTGTTTGGATTCGAACCTATGAGTGACCGCGCCGTTGCCGCGCATGGATATCGGTCTCTTATCCACTAGGCTGTGAAAGCATCTCTTTTATATAAATACTGTTGTGCCTTTCTCATCAAATTAGTAAGCATTTCTGTTTTTTAATAACGTCTTAAAATTAAATCTAATTGCAAAGAACACAGTAGGAAACATTATGTGTATAATACTTGTACCATGGGGTGCTAAGTCCCCAATAGCCGAACTGTCAACACTCGAAATCGTAATGGTACGTTATTACCACCCTATTTTGGCGCTTGTTATAACTCAAAGATTACAGATAATTTCGCAGCAGTTCTTCAAACGTTTGTCGCCATTTATCAAAGACCTTGACATTCATATACTGAACTTGCAACCAAAGACCGCGATATATTAGTGATTCGAAATCCAGGACAAAATGAGCTCTATATTCGAGCAGATTAGATGCCAGGCTAGTTTGGAAGTTATGAGCTTTTAAGCTGGTTAGCATTACATGGCCGCATTTACACCGTAATTCTATCAACCCAGACTAATAATAAGTACCGAAGGGTTTCTTAAAATATGTAAAAACTAAATAATATTTTAATGTAATAATCTTATAATATAGCAATATCACACTTTTATATATTTAAAACTAGCTGTGCCCGCGACTTTGTTCGCGTGAAAGAAGTACTTTTGCTATGAGAATGATTATTTCAGGCTTGAATTCTTGTATGAATCTTCAACATAGTAGCTCCAATCTTTAATTTCAGTTCAATCAGTCGAAAATCTAAGAAGATTTATACAAACGTTCATCCCCTATTTTATCCCCTTAGGGGTGGAATTTATCAGAACTCTTTCTTAACGGATGCCAACATCATAGTAGCTTTATGCATGCAAAGTCTCAGCCTGATCGGCTTAAAATTGACAAAGATTCATACAAACTTTCAACCCCTATTTTGTCCCGTTGGGGGTGGAATTCATCAAAATCCTTTCTTAGAGGATGCCTACGTCAGAACATCTACCTGCATGCCAAATTTCAGCCCGATCCGTCCAGTGGTTTGGGCTTTGCATTGATAGATCACTATGTCAGTCAGTCATTCAGTCAGCCAGTCAGTCACCTTTGAGTTATATATATTTAAATAGAAAAAAAAACTATTATATATTTCATATAATTTAAAACAATTGTTTTATACAACCCGACAACGACCCTAAATTGCACCTCATCGGACTCATCTTCACCTTCCACCAGGTGTGATTGAGGTCAAGCGTTGGCCTATAAGTAATAAAAAAAAGATCATAAGATGATGAAATAAACTAGCTGTACAAACACCTCACAGCTTGAAGACAGGACAGAGGTAAGAATTCGAATCGGAAATTGGATTATACGTAATAGTGACTTTTGAATATAAATAAAAATAAGAAATTTAAATCTAATATAAACCTGTTTTTAATACCTAATTTTACAAAATAAAATATAAAAACTACTAAATAATGTTATAGAACTTGTAGGAAGTATAAATAAACCACATACCAACTACGGACGATCCTGTCTATTACGTATTCTACTTTTTAACATCAACTTATTATGTAAGACAAAACACTTTTGACCCTCTTTCGTCTAATACACAAATAACTATAATATAGAGATAAGGAAAGTATTTTATTTAAAAACACATTATAAGTACCAAGTGAAAGATTTGTCGCCTCTTTTTCAATTAAATTTTACTCTTTGCCGCTTTCATAATCCACACAGGCCCCCATCGGCACTAAGCTAATTTAGTTAAAATAATAATCCCATCATAATCCGACGGGCCTTAATAGTTTTTATCTATTACAAGGGTTGTTAATATTTGAACGACGAAAACCCCTTTATGGGTTTTGTTTGAATCCTCACCACATTTTTATAGCGCAAATTGAGATTTCTTAAATGGTTTGAAAATACTATTTAATCTATGCTATTATATATACTATAATATATGTTATACTATTGCTAAACGTCTCAATAAAATAACCTATAAACAAAACCAACAAAGCTTCCAAAACGATTCAACCCCCGCTAAGCTGTAACCTTTCTAAACACATGTTAACACACGACTTTGTCACTACTACTCAAATCAACCAGTCTAAATAGACCTCCCTCGCCCCTGCAATCACTTACAAACGTCATTATAAGCGGAGAAAATAAATAAATCGTCGCGGTTCAACGCATGTTTGTCATCCTGGTAGGCTCATTATAAGGGGTGTTGCACAGTAGGGGCGCTGTAATTACCCTCTGTGCGCAGTAATCGAGTAGTGTTTGCGTTTGTTACACTCGCATTGTGTGCTTTAGGGTTAAATAATAACAAATATTGTTTATTGCGGACAGAAACCGATAATGAGTTGGTTGGTTAATTGTTTCTTTTATCAAGATGCATGTAACAAGATAAAATAGATACAGTGGTGTATATTATTTCAAGCTATACCAAATATCTGCTTGATTATTTATAATTAAGATGGTAAAGAAGTAAAATGCACTCCCCAGCGTCTTTTTTCCATATTATTACTTTTAAGGAGCTTTCGAAGAGTGAAAAGACTTATATTGAGCGGGCATGGTCCATCATTGGCCTCATTTTCATCATCAGATGTCATTGAGATCAAGCATTAGCATAATCATAGAAAACAAAGTCATACTTCATACTCCTGCTTAATTTTTTGAAGTAGAAAAGATTTATTTGGAACACACCGCGACAGAATAATACGAAAAAATGACAATCTCATAGCATATAGCACTATTGTTATTAGCCCTGCCTACCTTGCTAAATACTAAGGATTTTAATCATGGGTACTGATGATTTTCATGTTTCATAGTCTAATAGATACATTTAGTTCCGTTTCAGTAAATTTTCAAGTAACGCTAGTATATTATCAGTACAATTTTCGAAGTTCTCGTTAAAATTGTCATACGACCAGTTTCAGAAAGGTCCCACATTTATGAAACGCTTTTGCATACTTTTTTAAAAATTAAATTAGTTTTTTTTTTGTAACTGTTTCTATCCTTGTGTTGCTCCTATTTTAATTTTTCTTTCTTTCTGTACATGTGTCTACACTTTTAAAATAAAGTTGCATTTGTGATGCATCTTGTTTATGTCTTATATATTTTTATGTGTTTATATAGACTAAGTGAGTGTTCTTATAGATAAATAAATTTAATTTTTTGGAGTGTGTTCGATCTCAGTCTGCAAGAGATTCTCTGATGGGAGCCTTCAGCCTGAACAAATTTGACATAGGCATGTTCTGCGGAATTTTAGCAAGACCTTACTCAGCCGAAGCAAAGGAGTTGTTCAGGCTGATGGCTCCCCGCCAGAAATAAATGCTAGTAGTGCATGTTTAGGATACGATGGGGCTGGCATGTGCCGAGGCACAAAAGTCCCTTAAATATATAGAAAAAAATAAATAATAATTTATCATTGGTACTTAAAATTGTTTTAAAATTTTGTGAGCCTTTCTGAAATTGGACGTTAAAGAGCTATTAATTAATTTAATATGGTTTCGTATGTTTTGTAAAAAGTTGAAACACTCTATCAAATTAAACTCAACTTGCCACTCCAACGAAAACGTAAAGTTAAAAACGTGCATTACTTAAAAGTTACACCTTCTTAATTACGCCAATTCTCGGTAATGTTTAAAATACTCCACACGAGGCTTTAACGCAAAAGTTAGCGTTGTCGACGTATGAAAATATGTTAAGAAAACGACAGCAAATTGCCTAAGTACCGGGGAATGTTTTTGCGGGTAGCGTTAAGTGACAGGCTTTGACTTAAGGGAGTTTCAAGTTAATGTTCCACCCTCTCCCTTTCGTAACAGAGCCCGCATGTATGTTTACGAAGCTATTTCTTTAAATACAATAAGTGATATTCCAGCTAGAATTAAGAAATTCTCTTAATCTTACTCTTACCGAGCTGTTAAGCTGTGAAATAGTCTCGCGGCGGACGTGCTCACACCATCTTATGATATTGTGTTCTTTAAACAAAGCATGAAGATATATTTGAGGCCGGCTTGATCTCTGCTACTATCGATAGGATTTCTTTACTCTCGATAATCAAAGTGAGTATTTTGCACTGCACAACGCTTATCATCTCAGGTGTGACGCGGACGCTAGGTCGAGTTAAAATAAAAATAAAAATTACTCTATATCTAATACTAATATCCCCATGCTTAGGTACTGGATGACTCAATTCTGAAATGACAAAAACAGAAGTGAGATATAGGATTCTGACCTGTGAGTACCCATTCAAGAAGGTTATTTCGATCAAAATACATGGCATTCAAATTGACTTTTCTTTCTAACCTTTATAATTATTATAATAGTGTTGTCTCTACCATCATATAGCTACTTGTTTAATATTTTAATGCTTTTTAATGCTTTTTTAAAATGATTGAAAGCCTATTGATTGGTTTTTATTAATTAAGTGGCGTGATACTATATTCTGTAATGTGAAATAGGTAGCTACGTACTATATTTAGTACTTCTTGTGTGCATTTTTTAAGGTAGCCTGGTCTCAGAACTTTGGTTGTATGTTATGTACATATATTGTATATTTTATTGTTTTGGGGTGTGATAAGAACTCAGCGTCTATTTCTGTGAGCCGGCCTCTATATAGAGGTGATACAAATACATTAAGCTCGTTGGTTTCCATGAGAGGCTCCTATTAGGTGTGTAGGATGCAACGGACACCTTGATATCCACATCAAAAAGATTCTCTTCATCTTCACCTTCCACCAGGTGTAATTGAGGTCAAGCGTTCGTCTATAAATAATAAAAAAAAGATCGGTTCTTGGGTGAAACCTAATTAAGGGCAGAGATGGGCAAAATGTAATCTGATTAATGATTAACAATTACAAAATATAGTCGTAATTTTAATTTTCTTGCTCTGTAATCATGATTAAATCCATTTAAAACATTAAGAAATCATAAATGTGTATGTAATATGGGATTCTGTAGTGTTCAAAAAATAGATGAGCAAAATACTGTCACATTAATGGTAAAAAACGTAAAATGCAATCGTAATAATTTTTATTAATCTGATTACATTTTGTCCATCTATGGTAAAGGGGCCTTTACGTGATGTTTTATCTTGACTCCAAGCTTAGTGCAAAAGTCGGCCTACTTAATTTATTATCTGTCATAATAATGACAAATTAGTCTTCCGACGATTCTGGTGAGGCAGCAAGGCATTGTAAAATGCCTAGGGTGCTGATAGTGGTCAATTCTCAGTATACGGACACTATCCTGCCCCTCTCTAGTTATTTCAGTTCCTGTTCCATTAGGTTAAGGGGTTTGGACGAGAGGAGAGATTTGTGCATACGTTAGCATGCACGCACTAAATATATCCTGCGCAATTGCCTGTTTCAGAATATTTACATTAGCGAGCTCATCGTTCCGTTGCATGACAGACTTTCAGCTCTCGCCTACTTGGTGTGATTTAAAAACATCGCCAAGGCCGAAATCAGCCAGATTTCATCATTATTATAGTCATTTGGTTATCCTGTGTACTGTCGCTGGGCCCTCGGAAGTATCTGGATTCCCAGGCCCGGCGGGGGCGAAGTGTAAGCATTGCTGTTAGTCGGTGCAAGTCAGACACTGGGGGGTAGGCCTCACCACTTCCCTGACGGTCCGAAGCGATTTACGGGTTAACAAAAAAAAAAATCCTCTGTAATGTGTGAATTAATATATAAGGTAAAGCAAAAAGAAAGTAGTTGAAAGAACAAACTTTATAAAATATAATAAATAAAAATATCTATTATGTTAATAATAGAGTCGTCTTCGCTTTTGAATAAATAATTATAAAGCAGCGGATGTGAGAGCATCTAACACGGTGAGTTTATTAAAAGATCCTAATGGAGCAACATGTGAATTCTCCTTAATTTACCCACAAACTTTTTAATAATTAATTCAGACGGTGAAACAACCCTTTGGTTGCTCTGTACCTGAATATGTATGGTTAGCAAAAATATTCGTTATTTTTTAACATGTTAAAGTTAGTTTTGGATTCGCGTGATATAATATAACAATAGACATACCTATTTCTTATAATAGACATATCTATTTACTTTAATTACAGGTATATCACAACCATCAATCTACTGTCATCATAATCTTTTATGTAGACAAGTGTGTTAGTTCTAGAGTTTTGATGTGGTAAGACGATTGCCAGGACTGAGTCGTGAAGTCGTAATCACAGTACACAAGTTAAAGACCGTGTCGTGTGAATTGCATCCGCTAGCATAGAGATCTTTCGCCCAGAGAGCCTCGCCACGACTTTCTGTCGTGGTATATGTGAGCCGATATAGCAATGGAGACTGTCAATGTATTTTCACCCCTCGGTGGTCGTAGCCATTCTGTGACTACACTCTACTTTCCACCAGGTGCAAAGTAAATTGACCAGGTGGTCAGTTTGTTAGAAAAAGAAAGCGAGACGATTTATAAAAAAAAAAACCTGAAATTTAAATTTTAATTTTAATCACAATACGTACTAGACTTTAAATTATATTTCTTAAACATATAAACAAAATATCAAGTTTCGACTTAATTACACAAGTTAGCTCTACTTTTTCCAAGCTATTATTATAAAAGTCAATAGGATATCTCCTATCCACAATTCGCACATCTAAGCAAACATGTACCTAATCAAATTCTATGGCGAGAGTGGAGTAATTCGTGTAAAATGGAATATAATTTGTACCGTAGAATCGTGCTTACTAGCGAATTATGTTGCGGATCCCTTGCCAGTCCAGATTACCAGATTACTACTGAGTTGAATTATTGCTGAAAACAGATATGATCCAAGCTACTTTGTTGGCTAAAATACTGCAATACGCCTCATACGTGGAAACTGTATTAAGCTTGTTACATATGGCGTGGTTAGGATTAAACTGAAACGCCGAAGTGTTTTCGTAGGGGTAAAGGGGCAAACCAAAATTAAATTAAGTTTTTCGTGTACAAAACCCTGTAAATTATTTATTTTAGTAAAGTGTTTTAAGGCAAAAACAAAATAATTAACTTTAAAGTAAGAAAAAAATTTATAAGTGCTTCTGTTGAACATATAAATAAAGAAAATGAGAAAACTAAAAAATATACCAACCGCTTTAGGATATCGAAAAGAAAATAGTTCAGTGATAAACTAACAGAGGGCGCTTTGGTATACCGTTGTATTAAACATAAAATACGCGCGTGTGGCGACGCGTCATTCACTATATCTGGTTTTATCCGCCGCATTGGAAATTTTATATTAATACTATTTGATACACAGAACATGTCATTAAAATATTGTCAAATATAACATAAAAAATAGATATTAAGCACATTAAAATTATTGCCACCAAACTGTGTCTAGTTACCCGAAGTTGATATGTTATTACTTAGAAGGAAATAAACAACGTCGTGAAATTATAGGATTTTTGTAAAATAAATAAAGAAGGCACTTCTTAGAAGCCGACGTGACGTCAAATTATGGCGCACAAACTGAAAACAAAGGAGTGACACATTTCGTTTTTATCTCTGATTTAATTTCTGTTAGAAAATGATTGATAAAGAGAGCGACGGAGCGACTCGAACGCGACTCACGCGACAAGTGGGGAAAAATGAAAATACACGAAACCAAATTACGTTTTTAAACGCGGCAATAAACTACAATGTGTTAATAACAGATTTATCGAAAAATAATTCCAGAACCGAAAAGCCATGATCAGTATCGAATAATTATATGATTTTATTCGCATAACATTAAAATTGTGTACATTTTTATAATAATATGATTATCCAGATTGGGTCTGTCAGGATAAAAAACTTAAACGAATTTAATATTTATTAGAAATGTATTTTTTTCTTTAGATTCTATGGCTCTTAGAAAATCAATCTACAGACGCAAATAAACCTCTTTTTGTATCTAAGAGATTGTCAAATATTTTATAATAATAATTATTATTTATTTTATAAGACCAATCACATTATAATTAATTTAATAATTTAAAATAGAACTTCTTTTCATTCTGAAAACGAGATTTCTTAAGAAAACATTTTCAAGTTTTGATTAACAGAATAAAAATGACAATAGGTTATAATATTTATTGATTGAATCGAAGTGATTAAGTAATAATCATTTTTATTAGATGTTTTCAGATAAAGTACAAAATACAGAAAATTTCGTGATTTATTGCAGTCATCAGCGCCCATCGTTTTAATAAGTAGAAGTGATATAGTTCGTTAAGTAACAGGTTCAGTTCTCACTCGGAACAGATATTAGTACGGCTTGCAGGTGGCTGTTCAGTATTTATTTATGTGCGATGTGTTTTTATGTCTGTTTTGTGATGTAATATATCCACGAAATAGGCGAAAATTCTACGTTTTTTAAATCTTGAAATAACCACGTTATATAAAGCTGTATATTTCACCTTAATACCAGAGTTCGATGTGAAGCATCGTTAGCTCTTGTCACACGGCGGTAGGGTTGCCTCCCATGGGAATCATTTCAATATAGTTACAAATTTGAACATACTGTCTAATTATTGTAACTGATCCGATGAATCATTAACTATAAATTAGATATATTTCAAAGTCTGACGCCAAATTTCTTAGTTCTTGAATACCAACATGAAAAAGGACATTTTAAATTATTTTACCAACAATCGAAATAGTTACAAAAGGTGTCCAAAAAAAAATCAAATACCTTATTTTTTCAATGAATATATCGATGTATTGTGCTAATTAAATATAGTTGTGTCGACAACTGATAGAAACGTTAGATTTAGTGGAATTAATTCCATAGAAGCATATAAAGTATTGTAATTTTTTAATGACAAATTTATAAGTGTAGATGTGGGTATGGCTGGTTACGGTTGTCTTGTGGATTAGTGATCGGTAACCATGTGTGGACAAGTGAATGGTCATTGCTTCAAATGTCGACACGTACATCTGGGTTTTTTCAGATAAAGTTCTAATATAGGCCCCACACTCCCACTGGTGAAGGAAAATATCGCAAGGAATACATGCATCTAATAGAAACATCACGAGAACGGGGATTAACTACGCTACCTGACATATAAGCGCTAAGTGGATAAATGTATCTTAGTTCACCTTGATATGGATATAGTTTGGCGATATATTATATTATTATTTTATGACTTAAAATTTTGTAATTATCAGATTCAGGGCCTTAGAACTGACCGAATTTTAACTTAATATATTATATATCCAAACGTGACAAGTTAATGCTTTTTAAGCTTGTATGAGATGTATGCCACTGGTTAGATTATTATATAAATAAAAGACGATTTACTATACATAAAAATATTACTTCTAGAGTGTATTCTAATATTTTATAACATTAGACTGACGTTCATAATACTTTCATAAAATTCTTTTCACTTATTTACGAACCTATTATTGAAAAAAAAAAAAAAAAAACGTTAACTTTAATACAAAACTAACGCAACTTATTTTACAATTTTTAATAGCACTTGAAAATAACATTTTAACGATCAATTAACCCTGAAGAACAATGCAAACAAACATTAAATAAGCGTTTATTATAAACAGCAGCCCTACAGGATTGTTCGAGTGTCGCACCCCTGGCGTCGAGGCGTACAAGTGCCATTGTTTCCGTTGTAATGCCTTGTTGTACGCTCTTTACACGTTTGACAACCCTATTGTTTACATTCGCGAGTGTAGTACTCGGCATCTTTGTCATTAGGAAGTGTTTACTTATTCCAAATGTTTTTATCTTAATCAAATATTTTCCTTTTTTTAATGTAGTCTATACCTGATTTGTTTTTACTATCGATGAAAGTTGACAAAAAATCAATTAAAAATTTGTAATATTTCGTATGTAAACATACTATAAAGAGTTCTAGTTACATTATCTAACTGATTTTTAACAAGGGCATAATAATGTATTTTATAGCTACCATCTTTATTGACCTGATATTAATCTTTGTGAAAATTGTTCCTAAAATCTTTGTTTGTTGTTTGTGTAATGTTGTTGTTTGTTGTTGTAATTGTTTTTATAAAATTACACTAAAGATCTCCAGTACAATATTCAACCACATATATAGCAAATAAGTCGAGGATAATGTACCTATTATAAATAAAGACTGTAAGAGTCGCTTAAAAATAGAATTAAACACATTTCCGACGATTGTATTGCAAATAATTCAATTCTCTTTGCTATTCTTGTAAAAATGTGTTTTGTGTAATTGGGCAATTTTTCCGCAACTCTCTAATTATTAATGGCAAAACGTTGGATTTGTTTTTATATTCCTATGAAGTGCACGCTTCTGTCTGTTTATTGTAGTAGCAGTCACCGCTACGTAGAGGTATGCGCCCGCACCCATCTCGCCTCGAGTAATCCAATATATCTGACAGCTGCTCTCGAAGCTTCCTTTTTATATTTTTCGGGCGAATTATCACCGACACTCCCCGCCTGGACGAGGATGCGAATCAAATTGAAAGACGACTCAATTATATTAGAGGTTTCTTCAGGGCTACCAGTAAATTCTGGCCATCATTGACTCATATGTTGAGTCTAAAGCGACTCATGCCCGTTGTGCAAATGACACAGCGTCTGGGTTGATCTTATTTAAGATATTGGATACATAATTCCGTAAATTAATATGTAAAGTTTACTATTAAAATATTATCATCGAGTTAAATTTAATACCGACAAACAAATATTTTTTTATTTTAAAAGTCTCAATACAAAATTTGCTGGAAATCAGTTACATGTGCTAAAAATATTTACTCTCACAACTAAGTTAACACTATATTTGTTAATGCCAGTGGCGTGCATCTCATTTAAAGTATAAAAGCATTGTCTTTTATTCGGAGTTGCAGGAAGGCAAACGCAAGCACGGAGGGCAACTCCTCAGATACAAGGATGTGCTGAAGCGGCACATGAAGAAATGCTCTCTGGAACCGCCACAACGGGAGCAGCTTCCTCACGTGCGGACTGGATGAAACTCATCAAGACTCATCAAATCCAGAGTATTTCAATTTGAAGACAAGCGGCGTTGCGAGTTAGACTCGAAGCGTGACGAATTAAAAGCCCGGCCACCTGCGTGTATTAACTACATTTATATGAATGGTATGCTCACATGCCTTCAATGCTCAAGAGTCTTTCTAAAGAAGATAGGGTATGTGAGTCACCTAAGAGCACACGACCGGGGAAATCGGTGTTGAAACAGTCGCTGTGGCTATCCTATGTCTATGGAATTCGGCTAGGTAATCATCATCATCATGGGATGCACGCACGATTATCCAGTGGGGTAATGGTATTGCTTAACAATATTGAAAAAGTCTGTTATAACTTAAATTTTCTTTAAAATTACCTTTTTTGTTCCAAATTGGCATAGCGATTACACCATGCTCACAGCGAGCATGGAGCTGTCCAAAAAACGACTACAACTGAAATCAGCAATAAAAAACCCATTGATACTTGCAATGATCACGAATCGTAATCTCAGAAGAAATATCTATTATTATAGCAATGATTTCAATAAACCAATATTTTTTTATTAAATTTATTATCAATAAAAGTACGTAAACATTTGTATGCATTCGCAAATTACTACAAATAGGAGATAAGTTCTAAGGTTTCTGTGTGCGGTGCTGAGGCACCCCTTAACACCAGTAACACGTGCCATACGGAGTGCGTGGTGGTGAGGCGTACAGGGGGGGGGGCTAGCTAACAACCTCATCCTGTAATACCATTCCGAGATGAGCGACTTAAATGCGTTACAGACCGCCAACGTAACTCGACCTCTTCTCTCAAACCAGTGTAACCAACTTTGGGGTAGAAAATTACTTTAAATTTTATTTAAAGCATTTTCTAAATACATTTGATGAATGCCATAGCTAATTTTACTATTTAATGATTTGTAAATGAAATACCTATTGAGTAAGTGTTTTACTTACAAAAAAAGGTTATAAAGATGTATTAAGCTATTCATAAAAATTATTAAGCTGATTGTAAAATAAACTTTATTATCTTCAAAATTTACTAATAAAAGGATGATTGCACGAGCTGAGTCGTGACTACAGTACACAGGTACAAAAACCGTCATAGTACCTCGCTTTAGCCTGTCGAATTTCGGGATCCTTACCTACAGACATTCCGTCGTGGTATGGGTGAGTCACTATGAAGACGGCGACTGTCAATGTATTCTCATCCCATGGCAGCCACTGTCGTTCTTAGACTACATTCTGCTTACTATTAGATGCGGTATAGCCACTTCGACGAGCCAGTATAAAAAGAATTAACAATATTTTAAATTGAGATAAAATGTATGCAATAGTACATTTTTCTCATAATTTTGTTTTAACTCACTTTATAGTTTCTATTCTTAAAAAAAAAAAAATATCCCTGTGGCCACAAAAATATCCTAAATTTACTGGTAAGCCATAAGTTTATCATTGCTCATAATGCTTTCCAATACGAAGCAATATCGTTAAAAACTCCTAAATTTAGGGGCACAGCCCACAAGTTGGCATCACTGGCAAAAACGCTCCCAATGCGAAACAATATCGCTAAAATTGAATGAACTGCCAAAGGTCACATACTTTTGGACGTGTGCACGTCAAATTCTCAACTGTTTCGGTGGTTTTGCGAGCTAAACTTGCTTTTGACAATAGCCGATGTTAAACTAATGGAAGTGGATTGTTGCGAATCGACTGCTAAATGAAATTGAATGTCTTACGTGACTGGTTATTAGAGAGATGGATGGTCAGTGGTATCATTTGACACGTGACAAGCTAGAAATAAATTCATAAACTAGTTATTTATTCATTATTACAAGTATATAAACACACACGCACGCACACACATCTATCTCTTATTGTTGCGAGTTTACTGTTATTTTATTTTCCTTTTCTTTGTTAGTTTTTAAATATTATCATTGTGTAATTGGCACAGCTTGTTAACTGTACCATATGTAAAGTGTTTGTATGTGCTGTTCGATGATAGTGAATAAATAAATAAATATGGTAATTAATCATTGTTCTGTGTAAACGATCTTTAGAGAGATATAAAGAGCGAGAATTATACCTATTTATTTAAAATCTAGCTATTTATTAACAAATACGTTGACCGTACTGAAGCTAGAAACGGGAATTTTTACACTGGGTAATTTTTAGAACGCAGGCATCCATTAAGCACAGATTTTTCTGATAGTCTACCGTCCTGAAATGGTGAAATAGGGGTTGAAAGCTGTATGAACATCCGCCACTTTGAAATGTAAATTTCACGTGGGTGGATGCGGTCCAATATCGCTAAAATTGTATTTAATGAATATCTACAACTTTGTCACGATTACAACGAAATACAACGCAATGTTAAACTGTGTACTTTAAGAGATCTGCAGCTATTTTCATAAATACCTACCAAGCTATTCTTCGGTACTGCCAAGGAGTGAAATTCACATGCCTCACCTATTTTTCAATATCATGGAATTCTTCAAGCAACCAATGAATCGATATTTGTTGGGCGAGCGAGTTCCTTCATTATCACTTTTCATCAGGTAAGATTGGATACAAACCTAAGCTTCTTTTTGAAAAAAAAAATAGATGATATGTTTAATAAATAATAGAAGAATCAATTAAAACGACAACAAGAATCCACTCACATTACCCTATAAAAGCTTTGCGCGATCTCGAACGACAGCCGCTAAAATGTAGCTCGATCGTGCCAAGCCAGTGGAATTGGTGAATTTTATTCGAGCATAAATAAAACAAGCCCGGTTGCGGAGAGCAATTTGCTTAAAACCGGGCGCGACTGTGTATGGCTCACGAACCGGGCATAACCGGTTATCTTCATGCGTGCGCTCATTGGATATTAAGATACATTGTGAATACTTCACTGTGTATAAGTGGAGTTTTTGAAAGAAAATAGTTAAAGGTAATTCATACGGCGAAGATATCTCGCTTGTAATACAGAGTTGTTATTTTACATCTATTAATTTTTTTTGAAAAAGTTGCATTTTATTGAATACCTTTTTATTTGTTAAAGTAGTGTTCGAGTAAAAGAACATGAGTCAGCTGCTATGAGCAGACTATGGCGTGATGCATGTCGTTTCAGTAGATGGCGTTGTGCAAAATTGCATCGCGTTATAGTTTCGTTCACACCAGCTGCATATAAGGCAAAGGTGCCATATAGTAGATCGTGACGAAACGACAGAGATACCTAAGAGATATCAAGTATTGGTTTAACGTGCTATATATGTTTAATTATTAAATCAGTGGTGACCTGTATCTAGTGGTTTCAATCCAATCTCCACGCTCATGACCCAGTAAAGGGAAATCTGTACAAGTAGTATGTCGATGAATGGGGCGTGGTGTCACTCTTCTCCCAGTCCCCTGCCAGTGAGAGGAAGCCCTGTGGGCGGATCACGCGCTGGACAGCGGTGAGACCACTAGTCACATTCTCGTAGTCCGGCGCACCCTGTGCTTGGAGATGCATCCCAGTGGTTTTAGACGGTGAGAGTTCGTCACAACGGGGGGCGGCCCTCACCACCCCCTGACGATCCATAATGGATTTCCACTGTGTTACCAAAAAAGTATGTCGATGAAACTGTAGCAGCAGAATCAATACTGTTTTAGCGATAGATTAACTTTAAGGTTAACTATGCGTTATTTCTTAAAATAAATTTTATTTGTATGAGCACAAAAAAATGTAATAAAGTAACTTTATTAAATAATGTTTATTATAAAATAATGATTTGAAATTAGGAAATATTGTGCAAGCCTTTAACAGAAAGTCGATAATGATATTTAACCTAATAAAAAGTCAAATTTCAAGAGGACTCTTATTGCTTCTTACAAATATATGAAATTTTTTTTCGCTGTTAATTATTGCGTGTGAGTTAACTTTGTAAAAAAGTTTTATATAATTCGTATCTTATTTGAAATACCAACCAACAAAACAAAACAATCAGCCATTCAATTTTAAACCAAACCATTCAATAAATACCAACTTTCGTTTAGGTTGTTAATAACCACAACTTATATGAACTGGATTATGGTTTGTATGAATTGAAACATATCAGTATACGAACCATAAAGAGTAAGGTTGATAATTTACAAGCACCTTAACCCGCCAGCTTCAATGATATTACACAAACACTTTCCTCTCTACCACGGTGTCATAAAACATCCCCACATTGCCAAAAACGTCAAACATATTTACTTACGCTGTAAATTTTAAAGCAACCCGATCGTTTTTATCGCCCAAATTGAAGTGATATTGCTGTTACATGAAGATTTATTAAGATGTTATCTATCTTACTGGAGATATTTATAAAAATATAAAGGATTTTCGTGATTAAGCTCTACCAAGTATTTTTAAAGACTTACAAGTAAACGCTTCAACATCGCATCAAGCTTTAACGGAATAACCTTTATCATAACTGAGCTTAAAAGCTGTGGCTTAAAATAAATAACATTCGGTCAACGATATCGCTGGTAGACAAGTAAAACATGCATGTATGTATGGTGACGACTACGGGACAAACGTGATACGAGTATTTCGAAAGCTTTATATATCAATCTATACATTTTACAATTTAATACTAGCGTCAACGCTTTTCGAATGTAACGCCCTCTCTGATGTAGCCTTGAGTATCTTTCGCCATATTTTCTCAAGGCGGTCGCTTCAAAAACGCTACTAGATCATCGTTAGGTTCTGTTTGTAGCTCTCCGCCCAAGTCGAGGTTCGTATCCACAGAGTGACCTTTCGTTGCCATCCAATTCATAACTTGCTAGCTAAGCACCAGTATTTGCCGCTCTCGCTCGATGAAGTTATAAATGCCTTACACGACCAACAGCATTATATATACTGCCGAAAAATTTCGACGTCACTTTATATAATCCTTTTGGTGAAGTGTTAAGACAAAAACGATGAATAGGTATATAAAAAGTAAAGTATATTATTTCTTACAAAGGCTCCGAAATTATTAAAATGTGGAAAAATGGAGCTGATAAGCGAATACCACTTCTGTGATGTTCTCATTATAAATAGAAAAATGTATTGAATATCTTAGTGCGAATAAAAGGAACATTTTCAGGTTAGGGTGGAAAACTTTTTAGACATCCCTCGCAGTTGATATCCACTACGAGGAAATAAATAGAGAATTAAGTTTTAAATGTTTTTAGATATTTAAACGCAGTTTGTAGCATTGGACTAGCACTTCGTGAGTCGAGAAGAAAAGGCGTGCACGCATTGCGATGCTGGATTAATACTGCTTCGTCGTCTTTTCTGATACATTTTTAATAACAAACTACACTGAGCGTTCTCACTCCGGCGTAACAACATTGCAACGCATCGTGTGCGCCGGCGCTTATACTATCCACATTTAGAAATGTATTTAGCACTAAGTGACTTGTACAATAGATGATAAAAAAATTCTAGACGCTCACCTGAACGCGGGCTTCAGTTAGATTGATCTTGAGCGCTAGGTCTTCTCTCGTGAAGACATCTGGGTAATGTGTCTGCGCGAACGCAGTCTCCAACTCTTCCAACTATGAAAACACGTTCAATTTAAGTCAATTATAGTGGTGACCTAGTGGATAAGGGACCATAATAAGGTATCCATGGGTTGCGACGCGAAAGGCCGTAGGTTCGAATCCATGCATGTACATCTGAGATTTTCCAGATTAATTACGGATTTAGACACCACCACACGTTCACCGTGAAGGAAAACATCACGAGAAAACCAGTATAGTCTCTAATAGAAATGTCATGCTGTAAGTGCCCTGAGAACGGCGATTACTTGCGCTACTGGTCACGTTGTGCACGACCACTTGACTAAAGCGAAAAGTGGATATAGTCTGCAATGTATCTCTGCTAATCCCGAAAGTGTGGCTGTGTATATAATATTTTACAAACAATTATTTACAATGTGCAAGCCCCCAATTAAACAAAGTCTCATACTGTGGATACCTACTAGAAAAACCCTTTTTTTAAATCTATAAAGAAATACATTCATTTTTACTGACAACCACATTTAATAAGATTTTTATATTGGCTCGACGAAGTAACTGTATATCGCAACTGATAGAAAGTGCAGTTTAATTCTAAAACAGTACCACCTGCGAAAGAGACGAGAATTCATTGACAGCTGCCATTAACATGTGGGTCCAGATATACCATGATTATGATCGAAGTTCTCTAGGTATATGAATAACTGGGCTTAAACACGCGGATCCAAAAACGCGATGAGCCGAATCGAATCACTAGGATGAACTTTGGACTTGTAATTTTTTAATCTTAGCTCGGCATAATGACACCACTCTTGATAAAACTACAACTATCAACAGTAAAGAAAAACCTATTGATAGAGCGATTATACCGACCTGTCTAACTAGCTTTTTTTTTAAATCCAATATGGACTTTCAAAGAGTTGTTGAGGGCCGTGCCCCCGTGTGTCGGACTCTCACCGATTAAAAACTCCTGGGTACTCCTTCATCCGCTTGTACGCCGGCCGTGGGTGAGGACTCGCAATCTACCACGACCGGCGACCAGTGAGCCTTGTTAGGTCTCCTCAGCAATAGGGGATGAAAAGAGTATTCTCAACCCTCTTTTCCTTAGAATAGGCAGAATGTGGAAACCTATCTAACTAGCTAACTTAACTTGTATATAATGTAGTTAGAATCCAGTTCGGGCAATCACCTTACCATCTCAAAATATTTTTTTTTACACTGGCTCTACATAGTGACTACAGAGTACCTGATTGTAAGTACAGTATAGTCCAAAACCGAAAGCGACTATCAAAAGATGAAAATCCATTGATAGTCTCCATCGTCATGTCGGCCCACATATACCACAACTGAAAGTCTCTAGGTATATGAGCTACTGGATATACACAAGCTGATCCCGAAACGCGACAAGCCGAAACTGGTCACTATGACGGACTTTACACTCGTGTACTGTGGTCGCGATCCAGACGGGCACTGACGCCCTACCACCTCGCTGCTGCTCGTTTAGCACCACCCAGGAGTCACGTGTAGGGAAACTAGGGTAAAGCCTACGGACGCGAGCAGCTTCGACTTCCAAAAAATATGTCTGCATAGTAAGTATTTTAACATACCTGTTGTAATGTGAAAGTAGTGCGGTTCCGCCTCTGTTTTCTTCGTACAAACGTGTCATCATGAATTGCTGGATGATAGGAATAACTTGTATCTGCAAACAAAATTATACGTAAATTATATCAATATCTGTTTCTCAATTATGTTTTATCCTTTACAGCAAGGGGTCGGCAACCAGCGGCCTGTAAGCCGCTACGGTGCGGCCCGCGCAAGTGAGATCCGTTCTACAGAACGACGCACCGCAGGCAATAAATTAAAAACACTTATAGAAATAAGTTTCTATGTCATTGTTTTGTGTGCGCGGAAGCTGGAAATTCAGTTCAAGCGATCACAGTCGGTAAAATGAGAGTAACAGTAAATGTGGTTAAAAATGCAAAAAATTGTTTTATCTAAAATATTGTGTTTATTAGATAAAATGTGGCCCGCACCAATATACTCGTAATATTTGTAGCCCTTGTATATAATAAGAAAAGGTTGCCGACCCATGGTTTATAGGATAAATACAGTCCGACAAGGGCTTAATTGCAGTATATAACTAAACTAACATAGTAATTATATTTAGTAAATGAGCTTAAATCGGAGATAATAATAATATACCGTGACGCCATAACTTTATCGGGGTTAGCAGAGATGCATTAGTAGCTGTATCCACTTTGCGCTTATATGTCGTGCCCAACGTGACCAGTAGCGCAGCTGATCGCTATTCTAAGGGCAAATGCACGTGGCATTTCTATTAGATGCTACGTGGGCTTCCTCACAATGTTTTCCTTTATTGGTGAAATTACATTATCAGACAAATGCGCTGTATCATCAACCTCCTCATCCATTTTCATTAAGAAAGGTGTGATTGAGGTCAAGTGTAAAATATTTTTTTTTTAATACTTTTCCTGAAAATCAAATATAAATAGTTTTTCAAAACAAAAGCGAAATCTTAATTGTGCGTATAGACGTAACGGAACCGGAAGCCTGAGCCCATTACACAGAGAGTGCTAAATCGCCGCCCCTGCCAGTTATTATGGGCATCTGAACGGATCCGCGTGTCTATGGGAATTGATGAGGCGGGGTCACCGCGCTATGTAGGGCGACCATACATTCTTTATTTTAATGTCCTTTTATACAAAAAAATAGTATGTTATTGAGCTTGTTAAGCAAGTTTTATGGATTTTCAGATGCAAATAAAGGCTACATTTATAGCATTTACCGTTTGTATTTATTTTACAAAATAGATTCCACTTTGGTATTAAATAAATGTAAGATATTTTTATTTTCAAAGACATTTATAATTCAACAAATAGATGAATAAATCAAACAATTATATAAATATATTCTACAATATAATGATGAAACCGTGGGATTAAAAATCATTGGGCATTTCAATGCATCACCTTTTTTTATATAGTGCTCTCAAAATTGTATTATCTTTTTAAAAGCATCGTTTAAATATGTGCTTAACAACAAATGTTTATAAATTAAATACTTTTCAGTAATAGTTTTTCTCGCCATATTCATTTCAGGGAGAGAATGATACAATATGATTAGTAGTGTAGATCATTTCCTTGATAAAGCTTTATAAGGATTTTATTAAAAATTTATATTTTTCTCCAAATTTACACAAATATAAATATATGTGTACATATAACTAATATACATAGTTATTAGTTAGTCCATGAGTAAATAGAAATTGTTCCGATGCCCGATTCATTTAAATTTTATAACTTAAGCCTATTGAAATAAATATGACTACATTATATAAAGAAAAATATTGTTATTTAATCAACATAATTTTTCTGTAATTCTACGACGTAAAAATAAAACTCATGGTCGCCACACTGCGCCGCAATAGATTCAGTGACAAATGCTAGGGCCGCCTGCCCTCAGCCCCTAACATTTCTATTATTCTTCAAGATAATGTCATTCCATACATTACTTGACGAAAATTACCCCTAATAGCCGGTATTACTCGCTGTCGTCGATTGTCAATGAATGACTTTTCTTTTTATTCTCGGGGATGGAATTTGACGAATTATTTTGTCCGTATAATAAAATGAATACTTTTGTTATTATGTAGTGTAATGAATATAGCTATAGATACAATAATAATAATATATCACGCTTAATCCTTTTCAGGGTGAGCAATAAATACATTAGTCCAACGTGATTAGTGGCGCAACTGATCATCATTCTCAAGGCACTTAAACTTGATGTTTTTGTTAGAAGCCATGCAGGTTTCCTCGCGATTTTTACCTTCACCGGTGAGCTTGTCTCGCCTAAATCCACACTGTATACATACTGTCTACAGCTATAGATAGTGGATTTTTTTACCATAACATACTGGTTCTAGTCAGTCCAAAAACCTATAAACTAACTGTATGTAGTTAAAAATCCTACTTGAGCATAAAAGTTCTTTATGTAGGAAAATTTCAAGATGGTAGGATTGCTCAAACTGAGTTATAATCCCAGTACACAAGTGTAGATACCCTCATAGTAACTCACTGCGGTCTGTGCCGTGCCTGAATAAGCCTGTGTTTGCCCAATTGTTTATATAGCTACCGTCTGCAACGATAACTGCTACTGTCAGCAAATCCTCGATATGTGGTGATCGCTTCTTAGCTTTGTTTAGCCAGTATAAAAAACAGGTAACTAATATAAGGTTAGAATAAACTAATAACTAATATAAGTACTAATAACTAATATAAGTATAAAAAAGGTAACAATTAAAAACAGCGTAAATCTAATGAACTGGAACTTCAAATTTGTTAAAACATATGTTTTTCTACATGTACTTAGGTATGTGCGTGAATATATATCCTACTCATGGCCGCGTTTATACCTCTCTTTCGCATTTCATCCAAGTACTTATTTGTCCTTAATACGTGAAATTTATTTATTAACTAGCTTTTGCCCGCGGCTTCACTCACGTTAAGAAGTATTATTATTAATTAGGTATTAGGCAGATAGGTAAGTTTTGGTGGTTTTAAACTTCGCAACAACATAATTGGAGTGCCCACACGCAGAATAAGCTGGTAAATTATAAGGCAAACCTGGCGGTTTCAATGAATTTAAAAATTCTACAGAGTAATTAGTAGCGTCATCTGTATTAACCACAGTATCAATCGAGGTATAGACCTTTTTTTCGCTCTCAAACGACATGAGCAGGATATCGTTGATAGCTGCTGCTTGATCGTTCTTTGGAGTAAGTATGGCACGCCCACATAACCATTCAATAGGCTTGTCATGTATTGTTGTATGTATTTATATGTCATGTATGTATATTGTCTGGATAAACTGTAGACAGCAATTCTTAAAAATCTAAGAAGATCTATACAGCTTTATATCGCCTATTTTATTCTCTTAGGGGTGGAATTGATAAAAATACTTTCTTAGCGGATGCCTAGATCATAACATCTACCTACATGCCAAATTTCAGCCCGATTCGTCCAGTGGTTTGAGCTGTGCGTTGATAGATCACTATGTTAGTCAGTCAATTTTGAGTTATATATATTTAGATAGGAAAAATATATTATAACATGCTTAAACAATACCTACACAAAATTATTCAGTCATAGCGCGTATAGAAAATTGAATTCCAAAAGAATGTTAATTTGTAATATCTTATAAATAACAACAGATTAAATTATTATCGTTAATTGAAATTTAATAATAGAAGAACGCGGCGAAGGCAGAAAAATCCCGCCTGGGCGGAAATTAAAAAGTATTTATGTCACATCCGCCGGAAGTGACTCCGCTCTGAGCTTGAGTGCAACGGAAAAAGTTGGGCGAATCCTCCCGGATTATTTAGCTTAATAGTAAATGAATGAAATTTTCGCTAAGCTTTATCCTATACAGATTACTAGAGTTAATGTTCAAATGTATTATATTGTTACATGATCTTTTATTATGGAATAAGTGGACAGAATTAACAAATTATAATATAAAGAAACCAAACACGCGCCAAAAGTAAGGGTCACTTGTTCTAAAATAGAACAACATGAATTTTGGGACAGAATCAATGTAATATATGATAAAAATAACGGTAGTAGAAATATATGGAAATCACATAAGCTTTCAAAATACCACGTCATCACGTTATGTCAATTACATACATCTGAAGCGAAAACGTTTCTACCAAATAAACGAAATCTCATTCACATTTACCTCACACACACACAATCACATTTACACACCATATTTTTTTTTTTATATATAAAGGAAGGCAAATAGCCAAACTACCCACCTGATGGTAAATGATCACTTATTAAGGAAGGCAGATGGTGAAACAAGGATAAATAACTCTCTATCGGTTAAGCTTAGATGCTAGTAGCCTGCGTGCAATTCAGCATACTGTACACCTTAGTCGGCTCTCAGGATACCTTAAAATGATGAAGACGAAGGCACTATTCTATTCTGCCGGTTAACTTCACGACACATTTTAGCAATATATTTGTAAATTGTTTTCTATTTTTAGTTATATTCTAAGAATTGTTCAAGCAATTGTCTATAATTCAATTGCCATAAAAATCCGTGTTTTGTGATAAACTTTCACAGTGATTTATTCTTTCGTCCAAACAATAATCGTTTGCCAACGCCGACCAAGGTAGATCGACAGTCTTTGGCGAGTCTTCTAGGGGCCTTGTTTCAGCGTTCCTCAAGAACGCACGGCAATAAGTCCAAATTACATAATCAAACATATATAATTTCGGATATCGGATAGTTTCGGATATCCGTAGCATCCCTAATCCAGGCACTGCGCTTTATGATCGCGTTAATGAGCAGCGGGCAGCATAGCACAACGCTGCAAATTGCCTTATACATTTTTAATAGATCCGTTTAAGCCATTTTTTACTCGAGCCGGCCGGAGAGCTTTATAAAAACATCTACCCCTTAAACTCCACTCTGTTAATAAATTTTTAAATATTAATACATTTACGCAATCATAAAGCCCCTTAAAAATACCATTCCTTGATTATAGTATTCAAGAGTTAAAAAACCTGTTTTAATTATTTAAATAAATTTTTATTATTTAACGAAGAGACGAAAATCCGTTAACAGTTGTCATTGCTCTGTCGGCCCACATACGAGTATATCACAACGGAAGGTTTCTCGGAAGGAGAGAAGGGATCTTTGAGTGGGTAAGGACAAAGTAAAATTAAAGAACAGAACTACTTTTTCACACTAGTGATGTTAATTGGCGCTAATATCTAACGTGAAAATTCAATCTAAAGCGACTGAATCTCGAAAAATAAAAAACATGATATTCCAATTTTATATCTAACAATATGCGTATATAATTATATTTAAACGTTAATAAATTAAATGTCAATTACCCCAGAAGGGGCATGCTGTCATTTTCGACGGCCCAAACGCGATAATGCGATGTTAACTTCATTACGACTCTCCTTTGATCGCTGTAAAAAGCGGTCCGCTTAGGGACTAATCTAAAGTGACATGATACTTATTAAGTTAGAAATGTAACCGTGTTACCGAACGGCGGCGCGACTCAAAAACTATTTTATGAATAATAGATAGCACAGTGGCGACCAATCCCAGAGGAGTACCGCCCACTCTCGCACCCTGCGTCCTCCACCCGCGGCGCACCCCTGCCCGGACTCACCCCCGCTGCGCCCTAGCCTGCCTTTTCTATTCATTAACACATTACCACCCTCAGGCACGCGACCAAGACGGGATAACAAGAAAGAAACTGATTTCTGCCATTTGAGGTTTTCGCTACCCGTTCGCTGGTCGAATGAAGGTCTAACTTGATTTTCATTAAAATACACTGTTAATGTTTATAAGTTTCATTGAACACTTACTTTATTCTATCTGTTTTTAGAACAGACACCAGTTTCTTAACTTTTTTCCAAACAGGCTGACCTCCGAACATATATAAATAAAATCTAATCAGATTAATAATTAACGATTACGATTACATTGACCCTTCGTTAACCATTATTATGAATAAATTTTGCCCATCTAACCTCAATTGCATACTAATATAGAACCCATTAATGCTTAGAACGGTCTTTATCATGATTTACAGTTTAACGAAATTAAAATTACGATCACATTTTATAAAGAAGGTTTTTAAATAAATCTATGAACTAATAACATAGTTTGACATATTTGATATATAAAAAAAAAAAAAATATTGTTAAAATAATTATAACTGGAAAATAATATTTAAAATATTTTACGTTGTTAGTGCGTAAATAATTTAGTGTAAATATTTACTGATGGAAATGTAAAAAGATTTATAGTTTGTTAATAAATTCTAACGGCTTAATTTATCTATCACAATATAGTATCACTGTTATAATAGAATGTTTTATTTAAAATTTTCAGGACATCGTCTAGTTTCTAAGAAAAATGAAACTTGAATGCTCAAAGTGAATACCAAACAACACTAACCAAAATCAATTTGCCGCAGATTCATTAGCGAACGTCGATTAATCGAGACGCAATCAAGTTTGTGTTGGGAATCGAGTTGTAAATCGTAACGAGACTCGTCTGTAGCCGGCATTAACGCAATTAGACCGAACCTTGGCCTCGGCGAATTCTGTTAGGCAAGTTTGTCGAACGATAACTTATTCGCTTCTGGTTATAACATTACGCTTTAAATCATGCTACATTGATTTTTACAACGTTGTCTTTATAATCAGTCATTTAAACATAATTATAATGTTATAAATAATACTCTATCTCTAATATTATAAATTCGTAATTTAAATGTTTATTAAGAAACTAGCAGTCCCAACAGACCTTGTTCTGCCCTCTTTCTCTAAAACAAAGTTACATTGATTTTTTTATGTTAATAGCTACCACGACAGATTTCGTTCAGTCAAAAGTTATTGGCCTGTCGCTGTCTAATTCAAATAAAATAACACTAAAAGACTTTAGTAATATCTAAGCAATGCCTTATGGTACATGATATTTTTTGTTTGATTACTTAGTGCGTAAATGATTATTTTCATTAATGATATGCAACCTCTAATCCACTTGAAGGCATATCAAATCCTAACGCACCTTTGTTTTTTTTTGATTAACCTCATATATTTGTCAGCTGGAGCAGAGTGGTTTGTATGGGAAAAGAAAATTGTTGTTTTTTTTTCTATTTTCCTCGTATTTTTTACATTTTGTCTCTCCATAAGAACCTTCCTTAGACTTATCAAACAACAAAAAAGAAATCAGCTAAATTGGTTAGCTGTTCTCGAGTTTTGCACTTAGCAACAAATTTAGCGATCAATTTTTATTTACATATATGTATAGATGAAACGAAAACTACTCAATCAATTTTTACGGAACTTTCATGATTTGAGATGTTTAACTTGAAAAATTAGCGTTTGAAACCTAGGCGTTTATATAATAAGTATGTTTATGATTTCAAGAGGATTTCAGAACACCCGACCGTGGTATTTTTTAACAGTGTAGAGATACTTACAGGGATGTGAAGCGGTAAAAGGATATTCCAGCGTGGGCAGACGGTGCTGATGCGGTGGCAGGCTCGGAGGACAGTGGTAGCAAAACAAACCCCGGCCGCCTCCGCCACCGCTCGCCAACTACAAACAAAGACCTTGATTAATTTCATTCAGGCTTAGATCTTGAAGTTTTTCGGAGCTTATATGTTTATTTTTTAATTATTTATCATCATTAACCCTTAAAAATGTTTCTAGTATAATTTTTTGGTGTCCAACTTTTGTAAAAATGTTTACTTATCGCATAAGCAAGAAAATATTCAAGAAAAACTAAATTTCGTAGCCTTTGTATTCGAATAACTTAAAAGCGAATAAGATATCTCGTGAGACTTTTAAATTAACTTTTAAAACGATAAACATATGATTATACAAATTTTCAGCTCATTTTTTTTAAATAGAGAGGTGGGCCCTCTTTTTTAAATACAATATTCAGCGGGTACGCTAGGCGATGTGCTCGTCTACCACCCTAAAATTTGTCGTCCCGGGCACCGAGTCCGGTCTCCTATAGGCCCTAAGGAAACTGTCCTTTTCAGTCATTGCATCGAATGGACTTGACCCCCTTTACCGTGAAATAATGTACTATGTGTTAGGAAAAAAATCTTTGCCTAGCAATACATATGTATATGAAATTATGCCCATTGGAACTCCGTCATTGATCAAGGTCGCAGCGTGTCGTACACGGAGCGTGTCCTGACACAGAAACTCTCCAAGTTGCAATTGCCAAATCGATGTACACAACCGACTAGGCAAAGCCAGGTGAATGATGACTGTTGGTATTTTACTTAAGAAAGAATCCTGAGATATTAAATACCTAATATTTTTCTCGCCATTGATAGTTTACTCAATTGCATTGGTCTAGGAAATTCTTAAATAACTTTGGGCGCTATTCATCTCTTTTTATAGCCATGATTTGTTACACAGATACCGCTTACCGATAGCAGTTTTATACACTTATATACAGGTATATCGATATTCTACATGTATCGATTGTCTTCGTACAGCCACGTACGATCAAACGTTCGTGTTGGTCCATAATTACGGCAACAGCTATTACAATAGCAAAGAATAAGCCGTCATGTTATTACCGACATTAACATAGATAAAGAAACATTTAATGATCACAAGCGATCTAATTCTATCGTGTATTAGCATAGGAATCGAACCGCTTTTAATATCAAAGCTCAGCACGTTAGACCAAGAACGTGTGCACGCGCAATTTGTATTTAATACCCAGGTGTGGATTTAAGGGAGATCGTAGGGGCTACGACCTCTCTGGACATATCCAACGTTACTGGTAACTAACGCAAAACCTCTTAAAGGTAACTAAGGTACATCAAGAAAAACAACTTTTGTTCTATGACTTTTGCCAAAACTTACCACATCCTAAGATATATTTTTTTTTAGTTTTAGTGGGGATTTCTATCAATCGTTAGCTCTATGTTTAAAGTTCAGTCAGCTGATGCTACGAAATCGTCTGCCCCAGTTGCATCGCGCCGCCTTTCAGAGTATTAAGAAGATCAGAACTGCAAATTTGTTTTTTTTTTGTATGGGGAAAAAAACTTAATTATAAAAATATATAAGTAAGTAAGTAATATAAGTTTATGTCTTTTCACTTAAAGGACAATGACGGTTGTATTTGGGTTGTGCCACCTCCGAACCAACATATATAATAAATAATATATCGTCACGTTGTATCCCTTTTAGGGTAAGCAAAAATACATTCGTTTTAAAGTGACGAGTAGCGAATATATTACCATTCTCATGTCATTTAAACACTCCAGGAGGAGACCCCAGTCGAGCCCTCGATGCCGGTAGGTGGAAGGTGGAACACCTGGAGGTATTAGTCGGTGCAAGTCCGACATACCGGGAAGCGGCCCTCACCCCCCCTCCCCCGAGGTCCGTTAGGAATTTCCCACGAGCTACCAAAAAAGGGCACTTAAACATGACATTTCTATTAGATGCCATGTGGGCTTCCTCGAAATGTTTTCCTTCACCGGTGATCATTTTCACACTTAATTCGGTAAAACGCGTAGGTGCGTGCCTGGATACGAACCTAGAAGTTAGAAAAGTATGTTAAGTAATAAAAAAATGTAAAGATAGACAAATTAATAAATATGCATGAAAATGTGTCTGACGTGTACCAGAAGTGTCAGCAAATAGTTAAAAAAAAATTTGTTTTGGATAGCAAAGATTAAGGCATTACTACTTTCAGCTTTATTTGTATCTAAAATAAACAGCAATTCGATAACAACAATACTGCGGTTCTCATTATAATCTATTTGTTTTTGTTTTTTTACTTCTAACGTTATAAACAATGAAAATGTGTTTAAATGAACGCTTCAACCCAATGAACTTGGAATAAGTGACCCCCTAAGTCAGAGTCTGGATTCGTCCTATCTATGCGATCGCAAAAGTAATTGCTATCGGCGCTGCTCTGTCGTCATAAGACAATATTATGTGCATGCACTGTAACAGTGCGATCATCTCTGTATTGATAGAATTGTTTTTTTAAGTCAATTCATTTTAGTTAAATCTTAATTTTTGGTTTTTGTTGTATTTTTTTGATGGATATAGTTACTTTTTTTTTGGTTTCTCGGGGGAAAATCTTGCATAGGACCATCTGGGCCGCTGTGAGGGCAGCAACCCCGGTGTGTCAGACTCCTACTGACTAAAAACCCCCGAGGTGTCCCACTAATCGCTCCACCCGAGCCTGGGAAACCATATTCATCCAGACGCCCGGAGAGCGAAATGCCTTGTCGAGGCTGCCTCTCTGGGAGGGGTAGGGGTCAAGAGCCCACCCTTCCAATACCTATCTCACAGGCGGCGCGCCGGACTCTGCACACCGCCACCCTCTTGTCCGGGCAGCAGACTCCCTCAAGTCTACTGCCCGGCTATTGTCACCGGGGGATGTTGCGCTCGCTCTGAGCGAACGCATCCCTCCGACGACGGTGCCTTGGCCGCCGAATAGCCATAGAAGATGTTCGCTCTCTGACCCTTTCGGCGGCCTCCTTCTGCTTCATCACAACCTCGCAGAAGGCTGTGACTCCACGCCATGGCTCTTCGCTGCCAACCATGGCTTTTACCACTGCTGGCAGCGAGAGGTCGTCCCCAATGCGGTTCTGAAGGACCTTCCTATCTTCAGCCCAGGCTGAGCACACCTCAAGCGTGTGCTGCGCCGTGTTCTCGGGGCTCCCACACTCGTGGCATTCCGCCGTAAGCTCTCCTCCGGACACCCGTCACCGGTGACGGCCAAAACTACCGTTACCCGTGAGGATCTGGGTGGATATAGTTACTATTGTATCTTAGCTCAACCTGAAAGGGGTATAGCGTAACGATATATTATTATTAATTTTTATTATAATAAGTTTTAAAATGATACACGATTTATATACTGCTGTATAGAAAATAATTGAAATTCATAATGCTTATTTAAATTAATTTTAAAACTAAGGCTGGCTGGCACCAACAAATTAAATCTATCTTAAACTTGTATAAAACACTATTTACCTCTAATCTGTACTTGTTATTTTGCACATTAACCAGTTTTAAGAGCTGTAACAATTTAAATCACCGCTATGGTTAAATCAAACCGCTTCAATTAAATAGCGCTTTATACAAGTCTAAACTAGATTGAATTTATTGGTGCCAGTCGCCTTAGCCACTTTTTAATTAATCAATTTTTTAACATATTATACTCTTTGTTACATTTTATCAGTAAACTAAAATATAGAATTAGCTTTGATTTTGTAAAATGATTCAAAGACGATCTGCATCGCGTTTCTAAAGGACACTGCAAACATAAATCAATTAATTTCGATGAATAAATTGCTAGAATGTAACGAGCTGCATCGTGCGAGCGCAATTGCCACTCAATAGAATACGCAGAGGGGACAATTCTAAAACAAGATATAATATTATAAACATGGAACCAGTGAAATAATTTATGAAATTTGCACCTCAGAACTTGACAGAACCGGTGAGTGATATTAATTTACCAAAATTAAAATAATATGCAATATCATCATATCGCATATTATTACAAAATTATAATGTGTATATTCATCAATATAATTTTGTTATTATTATGGATAGACTATCCGACAGTTTGGAATATCTATAACATCCCCACTCATCATCCAATCAATCGTCTTTCGGGATCAGTTCTATACACCCAGATTTCAATACACCTAAAAGCCCTTTGTCATTGATGGTCTTCCGACCCTTGATTTCCAGTTTCCGTTCTCGAATTTACTATAAGATGCGGTATGACTATACCGCTATATAGTTATGCTGAGATTTATAGCCATCTCTTTGACTTTGCTTAGACTGCATAGGTTAATTCAGATTTAACAAAAAACTGAGTGTAGGAAATTTAGTATAGCATAAGTAACAAACACACACGCACACACATCTATCTCTTATTGTTGCGAGTTCACTCTTTTTTCATTTTCCTTTTCTTTGTTAGTTTTTAAATATCATCATCGTGTAATTGGCACAGCTTGTCAACTGTACCGTATGTAAAATGTATTTATCTGCTGTTCAATGATAGTGAATAAATAAATAAATAGGTATTCACAGAGCCAAATAAAAGTTAAGAAAATCGGTAAAATAAATAAATAAAAATTATATAATATAATTATTAAAGTTTGCGTTAAGTCTAAGCAAAGTCAAAATAGCAGCTATAAATCTTAGCATTAGTCGTATCTCTATAAAAAAGGAAACTTATCATCAAGTGCGATGTTGTCTATTGAACCATGTTATGATAAAAGACTCCGATTGATTCTAAAATGTACGAATGAGTTATTGCTATGAATTTTATCCAATACTATTTAATGCAGCTCCTACTATAAGTAATTTAGCCAATATTATTCAATGCAGCTCATACTATAAGTAATTTTATCCAATATTATTTAATGCAGCTCCTACTTTAAGTAATTATAGCCAATATTATTTAATGCAGCTCCTACTATAAGTAATTTTAGATGACATAATACACCATGCCTCCTTTTCAAATTTTGTAAAATGACAAGCGTTAAATCACGGCTACTTATTCCATTAGGTCGCTCTGACATAACTTTATTTACAAAAGGAGATTGGCAATGAAATTCAATTGCGAACATTGCCAGTGTCCGTACGGGCGTGTGTGCGCGGATCATTTATGTAATTGTAAAGACTGACTTGAAACATTTGGATATAAAGGCTAGCCCAGACTTGAACACTACATTGGACTTGACTGCGTAACATGACCTCTGACTTTTACGCTGAATGTTAACGCTTGCAGTCTTAATTTATACAATAAGCTAAAGCCTTTATTAGGCTCTATTTCTTTATACATAATGGGTTATTTGTAATGAGACTATTTTTTAGAAAGTGACTGTTGTAGCTGGTCGAATAAGCAACTGGAAGTTGCCAGGGTCGGTCATATTTGTCGTAGAATTGGCAAAGTTAGAGTAAACTATTTAGTAGTGGATATCGCACCGCGACAACTGTAGTATGGGATGCCTAGAGGCTACATGAATCGATTATCTGCGGAAAGTAGCTGGATATTTCTGATTGCAAACAGATCTGAGATTTGTGAGAGGCCTATATTGAGCAGAGAATAAATGTGAGCTAGCATGTTGATGATAATGAATGTATTATCATATTATTCATATCAGTTTCGATATTTTCTGCTACATTCTACAAGAATTACGGGTGGTAAAAGCCTCTTTCATTCGTTTCCAAGCCTCTCTGTGTCTGGCATGTCTGCTCCATACTTTCCCTGCTATTGTGACTATATCATCGTTCCATCTCGTTTGTGGTTTACAATACTATCATATTTGATTAATTGAGTACCAATCCGTTGCATATCTGGTCTAGTATGGACTTGAGGTATAAAGGATGAAATAATTGACAGAAAAAATGAGTGAAGTGTGGAGAAGTGGAAGTGTTCAGAGTAAGCAAGCACACTACAAAGATTACTCTACAAGAGACACGGGGCAAACAGAATTCCGTTTCCTTAACACCGTGTCAAGAGTAGCACTTGAACGCATAATATAATTGCATGTGTGGATACCTCCTGTTAGCTATCACGCGGATAATACTTTCGAGTAACATACCTTGAAAAAGACCAAATAAAAATTGATTGGCTCGTACCATATATATGTAGGTAATTAATGTGTAACAGTGCAGAGATCATATTCAATTCTTGTAACAGTCCACGTTGTAGGTACAATATTCACTGGTGACATGTTCGACTATTTATTTGGGCGCTCGGCAAAGGTTTACTTATTTATAAACAATTGTCCTATAAATACTGTTTACAGTATCCATACTAAAAAGCGTTTATGACACGGTCGTGGAGTTCTGTTACGGTGAAATGTTATAAGTCTGGGCGAACCTTTATTGTATCGCGTTACAATCCGATTATTATAGTGGTCAGTATTGTCAGTCGAGCCTGTCTGCAATACATTTATGTGTCACGTAAGCTGTCTTTAAGAGATATTTAAAAGTTACAAGTCAGTCTCCGTTTATTAAGATGAGATAGACGAATTCTTATAAGATAATATCATAGTTTTTACGGATAGTATTTTCACAATTAATTCAGGTTCTACACCATTTCGTTAAGTGTTAATTTATACTTCTGTAACACTCTGCATTCACAATCCATGCATCATTTTCTTAAATTATAGTGAAAGCCGCGTTTATTCGTTATATATTAGGAGACAAAAAACAACAAAGCATAAGTACAGACAAACAAAATAGCGATTTCAATATTTATTTTGTATACTGGCTATATGAAATAATTATACCAAACTGATGAAAAATGTAATATAGCCCTAGAACAGCAGTGACTATCGAAGACCGAGAAAATTAGCGAAGTCGTTATTAAATTATTTATATCATGTAATAAAAAAAATATCCGAAATAATTATATTGGACACCGTTGTGGATACAACTATTAAACCATTGCAGATATATTTCATGTATTTTATTCTTTCGGATATATTACATTCTGAAGGTATTTCATATTGTATCGTAACACAGAAGGGAGTGTATAAGTAATAAAATTCCATTTCGAATGTTACAAATTAACATTCAGACTGCGCGATTGTCGGGCCGTTTGTACGAATGATGTTATTAATGGGGCAATGTGACAGCTAAACGATGCGCGGGCGCAACCGGCGACAACGAACACGTCAACGCACAGTGGGCAAAATACGCTGAATACCTCTGCTATATAACTGATGCGAATTCAAATTGAGCATACCGTTACATGCTTCAGATATAAAAATAACAATTAACATAAAATTAATAAAAAAATAAGTATTCGAAACGACGAAGATTTGTAAAAAGTATACCTTCCTACGTAATAATAACTCGGCCTAATGAGTTATTAACAAAAATATTGTTTATTTTCTTCACACAATTTTACTTATAATACAGAATTAAAAGAAAATATGAATTTATACGTACATAATCGTTTAGAAGAAGAAGACATATATTGATAGAAACATATCAAGCTTAAACAGAGAGGAGAGATTCAGAAACAGTATAACTATGTATAATGGTTGATAGAGAGATGAATGAGTTCTATTTAATTTGCACATAGTCAATCAATAACAAAACGTATGTTGTTTAAAATACATTATTATTTAAATAAACTAAAGATGTTTGAAGCGCTTCGAGGCATATGAAAAAACGATCTAAAATTATAGTAACAAACGATAATAACTGTCATTATTTTGAGGTAACCATTAATATTACCGACTTATTTGACACTATTACTTTATAATTTTATAAGAATAAATCAATCATTACATATACCTATTTACGGACAATTACATATATTGATATATATGTATATACATTAATGTACAAATAAATACTCATCCATGATTCACGAAAAACAACTCTGGTCATCTCAGAAAGTTTCCCGAAATTAATAGAAAGACATTATTACTTTTAAAAATTTTGTCCGTCTAGTCGTGAGTCTATACCACTGTGCAGTGTATTGGCTCGTCCTGTCTACGCGCGTGGGGTCTTGATCTGCTAATCCTATTTATATTATTGTGTCATTACCGCATTATACCCACGAGCAGCCGGCACCCGCATCCGTGTCGCGTTCACCTTGATTTAGGAACTAATTCCATTTATTTATCTTAATTTGGCTGTTTTTATTTTTATGAGCTAAATCTTTTTTATAAAATGTCTTGACAATGTAACTATAGCGCTCCTGGTGAAAAGTACAGTGTAATCCAAGAATGATAGCAACTAGTAATTGCCGGTGGACATTCTGGATTGCGGCGCTAGTGCACTATCGTTTTACAGACAAATATCTATCTATGATATGGCACACAGTGCGTTCCGGCACCTTTGCACTCGTGCATTGAGCTGCGCCACACCACACGTGTTCCCACCAATAAGGTAAGTCTTTGCGGTGTGACGCCGCATCGTGTGCACCGACTCTAAAAAATAAGAATTCATTGACAGTCGCCGTTGCTATAACGGCCCACATTATCGCGACCTCAGTTTTCTGTACCTTATAATCTAAGCTTATAATATTATGATAAAAATTTGCAAGAATTTATACAATATTTCCTCATTACTAATAACAATCGATATATTTCCAACCCAATGATAGACTTTCAGCTCTAACAATAAACCAGTAATATTGAACATTAATATTAACATAATATTAAAATTGAACATTAAAACTTTAAATAAATTACTAAATTAATAATTTAAACAAAATATGCTAGTTGCAAAAAAAAATATTTTTTTATCATACAGGAAATCTAGAAGCAAAAGCAAACACATCCTGCCATACAGCCACTTATTTCATTAAAAATATTAAAAACAATAATGCAATCAATTTGTAAATCAAAAAAAGAATTAGAGTTAAAGCGAATTGACAATTATTTCTTTTGAAGATGGCAAAAGCACTTCATTTCGTAGGCGAGATTATCGTCACGGACACAACACTGCGAGTGCCGAAGGGGCTTTTGTGAGGAACCGCCGAATGTGGGAACTGATTTATCTGGGTAACCCTTTTCATGTTTTATTCTATTATCGCTTATTTAATGATTTAAAAAGCTTTCTTAACACATTTGCCTTAATATCAATAGCACTAATATTTTTATTAGAATTTTATTTAATTAAAATATTATTTTAGAAATTAAAGAATATGTAAAATAGAATAGTATAGAAATAAAATAAATTAAAAGAAATCCAATATTAATTTATTTATTTATCTGAGGAGCTTGATAGCGCCGTTTGAAGTGAAACTACCTGCGATGCTGAAGGTTTTCGGTTCTAATTCTGGTTTAAACCAGTTTTTCTGTGGCTTTTTTAAATTCCATTTATTTAGGGGACTTTTACGTGTGTACGTATGTTAACCCATCGTATCATTATAAATAAATATCTAAGGCATGACATTTGGCCTCGTTGATCTGAACAGAGCTGTAGCCTCATAAGAATTTTTTTTTTCGAAGTGTCACTATTGCTTTGCTAGGACAGGCCTTCACAAGTAAACCGGGCTTGGTGAGCGAACGCAGAAGGCGCTCAGCTAACGAATAGGTATTATGGGTTGGGCGGCTACGCAAAGGCACCCTGTGGATATGGACCTCGACTTGAGCGGCCGGCCAGTGAAACGAACTTAACAGTAATCTACCAGTGTTTCGGAAGCGACTTCCTTGAGAAGAAGCGCCGAAAAAACTCAAGGCTGAAAGATAATAGTTCTGGTAAGACTTTGTTAAACATCTCGATGCCTTGTCTGTTCAGAGCAAAGGCACTCACAAACGCCTCTCTCACAGATTCAGATCGGACACATTGCGTCAACTTTTCTGTGATGAGCAGATTAGTTTGTTGCGAGTCATGGATGTGTTTATGTATTTCAAAACATATATTTTTGTCTGGTACCCTTAGGCAGTGACGTGCACGGAATATTTGGACAGGATAGGCAGATTCACATAATACATTTGAATATTACATAATGATAATAAATATTATATTGCCTTCATAGGGAAGATGATTGATGTAAAAATAGAAAAGATATGAAAATAAAGAATTCTTTTTTTTTTGTTTAAATTTATTCCAGACTTATTATCAAATGGGCATGCAATGCTTTCATGCATTTATGGAATGAACGCTACTGCCCTTACGGACCATTTTTAGTTTGGAGCTAGATCAAAGTGTGGCATTATCCGTAAATGCTATGTTACATCAAATCCCATCAATATAAAAAATATTAATACTAAAATTATCACACTATATCTTTTTCGGGATGAGCTGGGATCCGTCAGTGCCTGTATCCATTTAACGCTTATATGTCGTGCCCAACTTGACTAATACCGCAGCTGATCGTCGTTCTCGTAACACTACTACACAGAACATTTAAATTAGATGTCATGCGGGATTCTCCACGATATTTTCTTTCACCATTGAGCATGTGGTAGTTACCTCGATCCATATGTGTCCTAATTAATATAAGAGTCATTCATATCATCAGACACATAGAATTATTGTCAACTCAATTTTTATATATACATCAAAATATATCGCAGTCAATCAATTATACAAGTTCATTTAATAATTTAATTGATTAACTCATTGGAATCGATGCGAAATTAAACGGCTCCAATGCGATTTTGGATGTAATTATATTTACTCTGGAAATTGGCCGCAACTGCGGTATTTACTCTAGCAATACAAACAGTTATAAAACGAGACTTTGAATGGCGGACTTTATTTTTAACGAATATATCATTAATCAATCATCTGTAATTTTAGCATGATTTGATTACATGATTCTTAAACAATTAATTCAAAACTCCACTTAACTAAATTTAGGAATAAATGGGAAAAATATTAACTGTAATTATAATTTGGGATTTAATAAAAATGACATGTACACTAGTGGTAAAAGGGCGGCGATCTGCCTGCGCTAGTGGTCATGTTAGGCACAACATATAATGGTGAGAAGACAGAGCATTCTAAGAGGCAGTCATGAGGCAGAAGGAGTCAGGAAACGAACAACATCACTGGACATTCTAGCGGATTCTGCGGCTAGAGGAACGTGTTCGCTCATAATGAGCACGAACATGAGGAAATCTGCTGCTCGGATAAGAGGGAGATGGCGTACAGTGTCCGGTGCACCACCCGTGAGAAAAGTTTGGAGGAAAAATCTGAATTCCCAGGCGCGGGTGGAGTGATTGGAGGGATACCCCGGGGGTTTTAGTCAATAACAGTCTGACACATCGGGGTCGCTGCCCTCACAGCTGCCTTGATGGTGCTATGCAGAAGTCTCCACTGGGTAGCCCAAAAAAAAAGAAATAGGCATAATAATAGGATATAAGCGCAAAATGGATATCCTATTAATGTAGTTCTGCTCACCCCGAAAGGGATGTAGCGTAACGATATGTTATTTATTATGATTATACAGTTGATTTTTTTAATTCAACCATTATCATCATCATCAGCCTATCATAGTCTACCGCTGAACATAGGTCTTTCCTAATCAACACCCCAATAATGTAAAAAAACTCACATCCTGGATAGGATTAAGAATTTCTCTAACTTTTACTGCAGCCGAGCCGTTGAGGTATGAATGGGCTTTTGGAGAGCGTGTTCCCAACTTCCTATCTATACTAATATTATAAAGCTGAAGAGTTTGTTTGTTTGTTTGTTTGTTTGAACGCGCTAATCTCAGGAACTACTGGTTCGAATTGAAAAATTCTTTTTGAGTTGAATAGACCATTTATCGAGGAAGGCTTTAGGCTATATAACATCACGATGCAATTATCAGGAGCGAAGAAATAATGGAAAATGTGAAAAAAACGGGCAAAATTATTCATCCTTGAGGGCTTCGATTGCGTGCGCTGCAAAAACGGTTCAAGATACCAAAAATATATGTAAGAAAGAATTATTCCTCTTGAAATGATCTAAAAAAATGTCCGCGACAGTATATGTCTATCTTTTAAGGTTACGTTACTAGAACCGTTTTTATGGTAAACAAATTTGGTCGAAATTAATACATTATTTGTTAAGAGTTGTATCAACGTAATAATATTTGTACGTAATAAATGTTGTTGATTAAGAGTATTAATTGTGAACAAAATTGTCTTTGACATCACTTAATTTCAATGAACATCTTAGAAGATATTACAAAACCTTACATAGCAAAACAACGTTTGCCGGATCAGCTAGTATTATATAATGGTCTTTAAGCGACGCGTGAAGAGAAATTTGCACAGGCTGGCATGATCGTTGCGGTTATCGATAGATTTTTTTTTACTGTTAGTTTTAAAGAAGATTAATTTTCTCAAAAAGAAACATTTCATTTCACTTACATGAGAAAAATTTACCAATAACACAATACAAGGCGGTAGTAATATAAAAAAATCAAACTAAGTAGTAAACATAGATAAGGCGCATAGACACAGCACCAAACTATATATACAATAAGCACAATAAACACAGACAGAATCACTGCAGTAAAACCATCATAAGACTGGAAGCGTTATGTAAGAAAGAGGGACTTTAATTTTCTTTTAAAAATATGTAGAGATGAAGAATCCTTGACATGATTAGGCAATTTGTTGTAGATCTGTTCGCCTTCAAAAGTTAGGTTTGTTTACCCAATGTTAGTCCTGAGCGTGGTTAGTATATCCTTAGATATACTAACTGTGACTGTGTGTGATGTGTGAGTGACTTATCACTCGAATTTCCCAAAACTCGTCCGTGATTTTTCGCCTTCAAGGATATATTATTGTGAATTTCCCTTAATACTATTTTTCTAATATGGATACAGATATAATATTTATATGTTTGAGCTATGTTCATTAATTTAGTTTTTTGGTATATAAGTGCAGTAGGTGTGCGAAAGTTATAATGAAATAAAGTTTTGATCAATTTATTTTGAGCAACTTGTAATGCTGCAAGGTGAGTTTTCGAAGCAGAGCCCCATACTTCAATTAAATAATCAATGTGTGGTTTTACAATTTTTTACTGTTGATAATTGTTTCGTTTTTGGACTGAACCGTGCTTACTCATCAGGTGTGAGGTAGTTACTGTGATTAGTCAGGATAATAAAAAAGCAGTATACATTGTTTCTTTTTAACTATTACTTAGATTGGTTTTCCTATGAATTTAAAGAAGTTATTGCATTATTGTTTTTTAAGAAATGTATTCGTATATCAATGACATAAACAATAATATTATAAGGACAATTTAACTATTCCGTTTCGTTCATATGTAACAATCAATAATGTTTAATCACGGAGTTCGCTACAACTCGATCATTCGATATCGATGTTTTATAAACTGTAATCGAGATCAATTGAACGGTTTAAATTAACTATTAATGACGGCCAATGGTTCGTCGGGGCGCGAGCGGAGGAACAATCTGATCTTCTTGAAGTATCAATTAATATCAATAATGCTTATTATGATATTTTTATTGAGTACACAGATTCTACTTGAGATTTCTACACTAGGGAAGTTAAAACACACTCGCTTCAGTAAATGTAAATGCCTATCTACTTAAAACTATAAATAGTTTTAAGCTAATTAATTAAAACAAAAACTATCTTTATTTAAATAAACATAGTTCCTCTTTAGTGTAGGATGGCTAATATTATAAACAGGTCAAACAATATTCTTTTTTTTTTATTTATTTTAAAAAGAAAACAATACATAAAAGTTTAAAAGTCACACAAAAACTAAATTATAATTAATCTGCGAGTCAAAAGAGAACAGAATAAGTATACATACAGGTAATGAAGAAATCAATTTTAATTTTATTTTCTTCGCACTTTTTTTTAACTTATAGGCGAACGCTTAACCTCAATCACACCAGGTGGAAGGTGAAGATGAGTCCGATGATGAACCGCGTCCGCCTAACAAATGCCTATTCACTCTTCTCTTAAAGACTCCCAGGTCATAAGATCGCGGAAATATGGCCGCTGGAAGCATATTCCACTTCTTAGCTGTTCGCATGAAGAGCACTTCTTTCTCAGGACTGGAGAAGTGTCGAAGTAATTAACATTGTATTGGGAGAACCGATGTCAGTTAACACAATAATATTATACAAGTTTATACAATAGTGGCTATTGTACGCCACAACTGATAAAACAACATGGTATACTTTACGAGGCTGGCATAGTCATCAAGGATGCACTAAAGCCTCATTAACATTTGATTAAAAAAACAATCACACTTGCTTGTAACGAATATATTATCATTACATTGCTTTTGGGCTCATAAGTATGTTATTCATAATCAATCATTAAATCTGTAATAACATTACCTCATTAGTGTGGGGAAAGTGCTATTACAATTAAGTTAACCTTGTTCCTCACTGCAAATAATATCTATAGAAGAAGCGTTCTTAATTTAATTGGCTTATACTTTTTTTAAATTCCAACAAAGACATTGTTAATACTGGTTTCAGACGCTGAGTTTGATTGACGTGACTCGAGACGAAAAAATAGCGCGTTATTTAAAAAAAAATACGTTATATTAATACAATTACGAAATTAAATTGGAACCATTTACGTAACTTAATATGCCCCTCGCCGTACAACTCGCGCATAATTTCATTTTCTCTGTAATAAAAAACTTAGGACTCTAGTAGCATAATGTACTATTACATAACATTTCATAGCTTCAGTTTTTTTAAATCTCAGGCTTCAGAGCACTCAGTAAGTATAGTAGAAGTTTTTGCAAGTCTGACCCCTTATTAATTATATTCTTTGTTTCTATTTAACCAATTTAAATAAAATTTGCATTAATATAGACACTACAAATATATTCCAATTGAATTGCTTGGTGGTTGGTATTATACAATAGATTGGTCAAGCCATCTACCGATAGGTCCATAGCAAAGTAGTAAGACGCACAAAAACAAAATCCCCATATTTCGTTTTATTCTATGAAAATGAAATTGTCGACGGAGTCTCCGGAACCTAATAGATAAAATAAAGGTAAAATACAGGTAAGCTTAGCTTGAGACAAGGTCAATGTGTGTAAATAAAATACAATATTATTGTTGCTGTAGATATTTATAATATAGATGCATCAAGGTGCTACCAGAATGCGAGCAATAAACAAACAAGTGTATTCAAACCACTGCTACAGTATTCACAAAAGCTAGTCTAATAATACTTCCGGAGTACGAGAGTGTAGTGCGGGTACGGATTGAGGATCTGCACCGGGTACCATTTTCATTATATCAAATTAAACATTTTTTAAATTTAAATCTTCTATTAAATTAGCTTTACGCCTTAATGTTCTTTTATATTATTTTAAAAATAATCTGTATTATGACCGGTGGTCGTGGGTGTGGTTATAGTAAGATACGAATTTGGCGTTTTACAGTTTATTTGCACTTTAAGGCACACCGAACTGCGACGTACACGCACGTAATCCCGCCTTGGGTCTCGGTAGTCGACTAACTTACAAGCGTCCCGTGCGCGCGCGCATCCTCTTACCCCGCACGTCTCGTAACACCCTAACGACCCTTAGGGCGACAAGAGCGTATCGGGTTACGCCTACATGCTATACTATATATTTTATATTTACGAAGGAAGTAAAGTAAGGACTGGCCTCAGTTTTACATAAGTTTTCATATATCGGGAGAAATGCTTAAACGAACCTGGATAACTAATACAAAAGTATAATTAAAAATGATAACAAATAGTGAAAAATGGAAGTATTCACAGAGATAATTTTATGTAAAAAGATACATATATTTGATAAATAGAATATTTAATTCGCTTAAAAGACAGTATAACCGTAGTAGATGGGCAAAATGAAATCAGATTACGAAAACATTTTGTGTTTTTCGTCATTATTGTGACTGCACTTTGCTCATCTTTTAAGCACTACGGAATCCTCAATTGCATATACATTTATGACTTCTTAATGTTTTGAAGTGATATAATCATGATCACAGAGCAACAAAATTAAAATTACGACTACATTTTGTAATCGTTAATCATTAATCAGATAACATTTTGCCCAGTATAACTCATATTATTGAACCAGCAAACAGTTTGCTTAGAACAATAAAACCTTCTAAAATCAAGTCAAACTAAAAGAAGGATTTATTAACAAAATATTATATTTTTCTTATATTAATAAAAACGTAAGAAAAAAAATATATAAAAAAAATTACATAACGTATGCCTTAATTAAGTTCTAATTACGCTCCTATCTTATGCTTTAACAACGAGAACATAATTCCTAAAAACGTAGTAGGGTATAAGTTAAACAGATTTAAAGTTATATCGTGAAAGGCTTTAATATTAACATACAACCGTATTATAATTAAGTTCACATCATGAAGTTACAGTCGTAGTATTAACTTGTAATCGGGGTATCTACGTAATTTGATTTCAACTATGAATACTGGGGATTATTTGAAATGGTATTAGTAGACCATTATTTATAATACATACTTAAAAATTTAAATAAAAATACCTTGTTTAGAAATAACCGTGATTAAATTGCCCGTTGCCCATCAAATCCGTGAGTTAGCGGTGCGCGAGGTGTTCCCTCGCATTGCTCAAAGACAATAAGGTGCGCGAGTGGCATTTTACACTATTTCTCACAAATACAGAAGAAATAAATAAGGTTTGTAAAAGCTCCAACGTCGCCGGATGCTGGGGAAGCTGACAAAGCCATACACGTTGCCCCGGCAGACGGAGAGGAGGACATCCCCGGTGGTTTTATTATCAGGGGTCTGACACACCGGGATGTCAGCTCTCACGGCTACACTGCCGTTCCAAGATTTGGCGATTGCTCAAACAGTATAGTGACCCACAGTACACAAGTGTAAAGACCGTCAGTGTAACTCGCTTTAACCTGTCTCGTTTCGGGGTTAGCTTGTGTACGTTCAGTGACTTCAGTCGTTGTCTATACAGGCCGACAACGTCGGAGGATGGCAATGGATTTTTGTCCTTTGATAGTCATTGCCGTTTTTAGACTACACTGTACTTACTATCAGGTGCACCGTAGTCACTCCAAGCCAGTTAAAAAGTCGTAGATCGATTTTATGTACTTTTTTTACTAAATTACTGATGTGTCTATCATTGCTTGATGGTGAAGAAACCATCGTGAATATACTTATGCAAACAGTCATTAAATATTGAGTAAGCGCAATTTGTGACTATTATCCACTTTGCTTGGTTGTTCATCCCCAAAAATATGTAAATTAAAATTTTTTACAGCCTTTCGGAATATATACGAAACATTACACATGAATCAATATTATCTATTATATTTTAAAAATATAGTAAATAGGTGTTAGTAAAGTTATTTAAATGTAAATGATACTAAAAAAATTATTTGAGACTTCCTCGTTGGGATTAAGGTGACGGAGGGCTCAATTCGACATGTTTATATGTTTTTAACTTTTGTATTTGCTTCTTTTCTGTATTTTTTATGTTTATTTTAAGGCGAAATAAATATATTTCATTTTAAAAAGACTCCAAATATTTAAAACCTTGTCCATGTACACTATTTTTAAGCTTCCGCGCTGTTATTCTGTATATTAATCGTGGTTTTGAGTAGTAGGGATTCACAGGTTCTAGCTCACTGATCACGGTGGCAACCCTAAAAAAAAAAAAAAAAAAAAAAAAAAAAAAAAAAAAAAAAGGTTTTCAGGGTCGCTGAATCGAATGCAAATATTTAAAATTGCGTAGCTTTAACCGTTTCAGACATACAATAACATTAACTAGGCTATAATAATACAAAAGCAATGGGGTACAGTTAACAATGGATCATCCGAGCAAGGGTCGTCTATTGTTCGGCTCGAACGCTATTGTTTGAATCCAGTTACGGTCGGAGGGTCTCAGGTACTTTTTCTATGTATAATAAAAAGCCGTCTACATTCCTTCATTAGTCATATTCATTTATTTTAAAACAGTAATTAAACAAATTCCATAATAACATATCATTGTACATGGTATCGATGTCAAATTGATTAATAAAGTAATTCATTGTACAGTTGTGCAACTTGTAGTACAAATACATTAAACAGTATTGACCACATACTGAAGTCCAATTGTTTTGCAATATTTTTTTATTGAAACTCCATCGGTGGCTATTTCTCTTTAAGAATGCATAGTGATATCCAGAAGGTGGTCGTCCATAGGAGTCGAAAAATTCACCAAAACCATTTTTGTCTATATGTAGTGCAACCCAATGTGATCCAGGTTTTGTATCGGGGTCCAAATTACTAATTAAATAAGTAGGAGTTTCCATGTATATCGGTAATCTATTTGCAGCATACACATTATACCGCAAACTTGGATGTATTTCGTTCAAATATTTCTGTAGTTCTATTGTATTCATATTTATTTAAAAATACAACTTTCCAACCCCAGAGATCGCAAACATGTGTGCGATTGTAATTACAGTAACTTATTATATATCGAAAGGGTGATTATTAAAAATAATACAAAGTAAGTTCATTTTAATTAATTTATTTAAAAATGTACACACAAAGAGATACATACAAATATTACAAACTTAATATTTTTACAATATATATATATTCAACTATTATAATCGACGGATACATTGCGGTTTTTATCTATTTCAATAACATTATCAAATTCGGCGTAAACAATACAGTTAATAGTTTGTACAAGCGTTGACTCAAATCGAACTTCTAATCTTACAGTGCCATGTCTTATAAGATTCCAATGACCTGAAGAGTTGGCTGATAAATCCGGAGTTAAATCAAAAGCTAACAAACAGTAACCGTTCGAATATTGTTCTCTCGAAATTCCATTCCCTTCATTTAAAAAATGTATACCCGTACCCGAAAATAATGTATGATAAGCCGTGGTGAAAATATGGTTTTCAAACGAAGGTTGTAAAGCTTTCGAAGGTATTTGTTGACCATCAATATATAAACAAAATGTGTTAATGTTGTAATTTTCGAAATTAAATGGATTTTTAGTGAGATTACCGTTAAATGCCCCGTTATCAACAAACCCAATAATACATCTTTTTGGGACTTGCCCCAAAAAAATGTTGTCAAGTGTTTTGCCTTGAATCCCAGATGGTATAGTTAAAACTTTCACTTCAGCTCGAGTGACGGGATATTTTGCTGTAGAAAAAGCCAATGCTTTTTGATGTGCAAGTAAAACAGTTGGATTGATTCGTGCTTTACGAACGATAAGTGTTGCATCTGTAATGCATACTTTAAACTTTGAATCACTTGAAGGGGCCATTAAGTTAAATGTTTCTCTAGAGCGAACTAATTTAACTGACATTTCTACACCATTGATCAAGAACTTTTCTTGGTTAAATATATCGCCATGTAAGTGTCCAATCATTTCAATTTCTTGACTTTCAGAAGCTAATTTTTGTCTTTTAACAAATCCTCCATTTTCCTCGCCGGTTTCATTCATTTTGTTGGCTGTATCTTCATACCAAAGGCCACACGTAAGATGAGATTCTTTAGCTGGTTTAGCATAATTCAACAAAGTTTCCATGTAGGCACGATACGCATATGTATTATTTGGAGGTGATATAAGTTTTTGATTTAAATAGACATCAAGTTGACTGAAGATTGAATGCAACCAATTATTAACCGGAGCCACTACCGTTGAGGCAGCTACCTTAGAGGAATCTTGATGCAATATCCTGGCTTTTATATGAATCAAAGTATGAGACAGATCTATATAATCTTCATATCTTCTTACCGTTTTGACGAAAGCATTCCAAAATTTGTTAGTTATGACTCAAACATTTCTAACAGTTTCATGTTACAACTTGTTTCATTGTCTGATAACAGAAAAAAGTTCCAAAGTATTACAAAAATTTCTAAACAATGAGTCAAAATATTTTTAACAATAGTTTAATAGAAAGATGACTAACAAAGACACCTTACAAAATGTTATAAACCTATTCATATCTTTTGTTCATATCGAAGCCGGAATTCATTATCACAAACCTTTTGTGCATTGGACCCATGAGTCATGGTGTAGGAGCGATATTTTCTATATATATAGGGTTGGAACTGTTTAAGTTACATTGTGAAACTGTCATTTCTATAGTGAACATTTAGTTTGTTATATTTCGTGTATTTCTAAGTGAAGTGAAATACAAGTATAAATTTAATTTACAAAGTATTAGTGACATAGATTCATACAACAATGAATGTAAGTAATTTTGTTATTACTTTATACCACACTTATATACACTAAAAAACCATCGCTACACTACGAACATCCATCAATTCAGATTTAAATTTATAAAATATTTTTACAGAACTCACTGGAAATTATTGATGAAGAAAATACTTTTAAAAATTACTACTATCCTCTATCGGATGAAGGTAGTCAGGATTTACTTAGTAATGTACAATCAAAACTAAAGAAAAAGAGGGAGCAAAATATTATTACCAAGAATTTAGATGAATTCTTTGAAGGTCCTATAATAAAACGAAAAAAACTTTCATCCACTGTATCTCGAATCGATGAAGAAGGTAATACCGTCTGTTTATCAACAAACGTTGATGATGGTTCCAGCTCAAGTAAACTTATTAAAATAGAAATATATGACATGAAAAAGATTGCAAAAATAGCCTCCACAGAACATTGGAAGCACGCAGATTTTAGAGTTAAATATTACACAAATGATAAACACAAAAATTCTGCAAACGTTAGAAACATTGTTTACGAAATAACTAAAGAAATTTCTAAGACTGAAAATTGTAAAAAATCTCACTTTAGTAATAAGTAATAAACGCATTCCATTCAATTAATATTCGTGTATATATTATTTACTTATAGTTTCTGAATATAATAATCATGTGTATTTTATAGCTAGAATATAAAAAACTATTTTTGTAAATACAAATTTTTATTAGTACTTTCTTTAAATAAGTTCGTGTCATATATTTCCATTTTATTGAAACATAATCTAAAATTATATCTGTACCTTTCTTCAACGCAAATCTAATATGGAATGTATAATTTGTGGGGAATAGTTCCAGAGAGTGGATTGAAAGACTCCACATATGATGAAGAATTGTACAATATTTGTGCAGTAGTTGAGGAAAACATAGCGTGAGTATGCCTTCTTAAATTATCTCAAAATTTACAGAATTATTTTGTTTTTCTTCTATAAATATGTTTCTTCTTTGTTTTAGACAATCAAAACAATCATATCAAATCGGGATGGGGTCTAAGAAACTTTGTTGTGCGAAGGATGATGACAATAATAAGAAAAAGACTAGATATGAAGATAGGCCATCAACTTCATTATCATCGATCGGGATATCAGCAGACCTCGATGTCGACAAGGTGCAATGTAACACGTGCAAAATTTTGATAACTAGAAAATACTTTACCAATCATTTGAAAAGCAAAATTCATAATAATAATGTTTTAACTTCTCACACATCTCTTAAAAATGTATCAATTGCTGAAACAGCCTTTGGAAATAGAATAATTACATATAAAATTAAAAATAAATCTGATTTATCATCTATGTTAGATTTTGAAACGCCGGAATTGTTTTTAAGTTCTATAAAAGATGATGTGCTATTTTTGATTGAAGAATCTATGCAGAAACATACTGCTTTTAAAGTAAATTTTATACTACACGCAGATTTTATACAACAAACTAAAGATATTCTAAATTCATTTGATTTTCAAACATGTAATTATATAATTTTTCGAGGTGATGACTTAAATATTTTCTTTTCTTCATTATGTGATGCTATAACAAATAAAATAAGTGCTTTTGAACAAAAAGACAGTGGGTGGAGTCTTAAACAAATTAATTGCTTAGACATGAATATTAATAAATTTAATCCGCTACGTGGTACGTCATATATTGATTTACCTAAAGATATTAGTAATAAAAAAGCTGTGATAAACGTAAAAAACTCTGACAATTTATGTTTTCAATGGGCATTACTTTCGGCATTATATCCAGTGAGTAAGAACGCAAATCGAGTATCGTCCTATAGCATGCATGTAAATAAACTAAAATTTAATGGTGTATCTTTTCCCGTTAAATTAAATGATATATCAAAAGTTGAAAAATTAAATAATATTAGTATCAGTGTATTCGGTTTAGAATTTAATAAAGAAATGAAAAGGCATAGTGTAGTGGGTCCACTATATTTAACAAAATGTCGTAGAAATAGTCACATTAATTTATTACTCATAAATAGAGAAAGGACTTACCACTATTGTTATATTAAAAACTTATCAAGATTGGTCAGTAAACAAATTTCAAATCAAAATCATGCGGTTTATATATGCGATGGATGTTTATTGCATTTCCCCACAAAGGAAAGGTTGAATAACCATCAACAATATGATTGTTCACATATTACTGTAGAACTACCAAATATAGATAAAAGATATAAAAATTGGTTTGGACAACTAGTGTCAAATACTCAATTAAAATTTGAAAATTTTCATAAAAAGTTAAAGATACCCTTCGTTATATATGCAGATTTTGAAGCCTTTTTAAATCCAATAAAAACGTGTTCTAACGATCCAAATAAACCGTATACTAAAAATGTTCACAAACATGAAGTTTATAGTTTTGGATATTATATTAAATGTTCATATGATAATAGTTTGTCAAAATATGTAACGTATAGCGGTCCAGATTGTGTACAGATATTTATGAATCGTTTATATGATGATTTAAAAATAATAAGTAAGAAAAATAGTTTTCAAAAATGCCCCAAACCATTGACTGCAGAAAATGAAAAGGAAATTGCGAATTCTAAACTCTGTTGTATATGTGAAATAGAATTTTCTGATGATAAAAAGATTTCATATTTTGATTGGTATACAGGTAATTTTAGAGGTGTTGCACACGATGTTTGTATAAGCAAATTTAGGATACCACGTCATGTTCCAGTATTCCTACATAATCTCAGCCACTATGATGCACATTTCATTGTTCATGCATTAAACTTTGTAGAGGGTGATGTGGATGTCATTCCCCAAAACAAAGAAAGATACATATCTTTTTCTAAAACATTAATAATAAATAGCCAAATTTTGAATTTAAGATTTCTTGATTCCCTAAAATTTTTACCATGTAGTCTTGAGCAATTAGCTAAAAATCTCAACGATGAACAATTTATTACTTTAAAAAATAGTTTTCCAAGAAATGAAGATTTCAGATATGTTAGGAGAAAAGGTATTTATCCTTATGAATTTATGACATCATACGACTGTTTAAAATTAACATCTATTCCCACTAAAAATCAATTTTACAGTTCATTAACTGATTCAAATGTATCTAATGATGATTATAATCATGCACAGAATGTTTGGCAACATTTTGGTTGTCAAAATATGCTGGATTACTCTAACTTATATCTGAAAACAGATGTTATATTGTTAACTGATGTATTCGAAAACTTTAGAAATATTTGTATAACAACTTATGGATTAGATCCTGCTCATTATTATACAGCACCGGGCTTGAGCTGGGATGCTATGTTAAAATATACAAAAATAGAGTTAGAATTATTAACAGACTTTGATAAAATTGCTTTCATCAAGGCAGGTATTAGAGGGGGAGTATCACAATGCAGCAATCGTTATGCTAAAGCTAATAATAAATTTTTAGATAATTATGATGAAAATAAACCTACATCATATCTTGCTTATTTCGATGCAAATAACCTTTACGGTTGGGCTATGTCTCAATATTTACCTGAAGGAGGATTTGAATGGGTCAGTCCAAATACAAGTTTTGATATACCCGACACGTCTGAATTCGGTTTTATTTTAGAAGTAGATTTAGAGTACCCAGTTGAACTTCACGATTTACACTCTGATTTTCCACTTTGCCCTGAGAAAATATGTATAAGTAGTGATTCTAAAGAAACCAAATTAATACCAAATCTTTATAATAAGATCAGATATAAAATTCATTATAGAAATCTTAAACAGTGTCTGAATATGGGAATGAAAATAACAAAAGTTCATAGAATACTAAAATTTAGACAGAGCTCATGGCTGCAAAAATACATTGATTTAAATACAAAACGTAGAATAGAGGCAGTCTCGGATTTTGAAAAGGATTTTTATAAATTAATGAATAATTCCGTGTTTGGGAAAACTATGGAAAACATTGAAAAAAGGGTTAATGTGAAATTGTTAACGCATTGGGAAAATAACGGTAAAACTCTAGGTGTACAAGATTTGATTGCAAAACCGGAATTTCACAGTTTATCGATTTTTGCAGAAAACTTAGTTGCAGTACAATTGCGAAAAACAAAGTTGGTTCATAATAAACCCATTTATTTAGGATTTTGTATATTGGATATTTCAAAAACTCTTATGTATGACTTTCACTACAACTACATGATGAGGAAGTTTGATAATAAATTAAAATTATTGTATACTGACACAGATAGTTTAATATATCAGATTTTTACAGACAACTTTTACAATGATATTAAAACCGACCTCGTTTATCGATTTGATACATCCGATTATCCATCAGATAATACATATGGTTATCCAAAAATCAATAAAAAGAAACTAGGATTTTTCAAAGATGAAAATAATGGAAAAATTTTAAAAGAGTTTGTAGGTCTAAGATCTAAAATGTATGCATTTGACGTCGAAAATAAATTGACAGCAAAAGCAAAGGGTGTTAATAAATGTGTTACAAAAAAAATGACCATGGAAAATTATAAGACTTGTCTCTTCACTAAAAATATCCAATTTTGCAACATGTACAGATTCAAATCAATTAAACACACAATTTTCACCCAGCAAATAAACAAAAGATGTTTGTCTTATAACGACACAAAGCGTTATATTCTACCCAATAATATGGATACACTGGCGTGGGGTCATTACAAATTAAAATAGATTATAGAAAAATCTGTATGTAAATATTTCTTTGTTAATATAATTTTAATATATATTTCTATTCAATGTTCTAATTAAGTACCTTAATGTTAACTAAAATATGTATGTATTTCGATTAGTTTATGAATATAATATTTGTAAATATGTTGCTGTACACTGCTGTATTTGTATACTAGTCTTAAGATGTATCTTTTATTCAATTATTATTGTCAATAAATAGTTAATATTTGTAAATACTTTTTCTTATGTTTATTTTTTAATATGCATGTAGTAAGTGAATATATAAACCAACAATTGAACGAAATGTTTTATTTCTCTCTGTAACTCTCAAGCATTTACACACGTGCAACGTGATGTTTCACTTTATTCATCCATTTACTGCAATAGTTGCAGGTCCAAGTGGCTGTGGAAAATCAAATTTTGTTACAAACTTCATTAAATATATTAATGACATATGTAGTAGGGAGTTTACACAAATTACTTGGTGCTTTGATGAAATGCAACCTTTATATAACTTGCCAAATGTAAATTATCATCAAGGTATACCAGATCTTAATATGTTTGATGGGAAGAACGCAAACCTTGTAATAATTGATGATCTTATGAGAGAGTCTGATGGTCGCATTGTTGATATTTTTACCAAAGGAAGCCACCATAGAAACTTAAGTGTATTTTACATCACACAAAATTTATTTCACCAAGGTAAAGGACAAAGAGACATTTCTTTAAATTCAAATTATATTGTTTATTTTAAAAATCCCCGAGATAAAACTCAAATACGATACTTAGCACGCCAAGTATCACCAGAAAATCCAAAATTTCTTGAAGATGCCTATCGTAATGCAACTATGGAAGCACATGGGTATTTAATGATAGATCTTAAACAAAACACTGATGAAATGTGTCGAATTAAAACAAAAATATTTCCTCCAGATGTACATTGCGTTGTTTATGTCCCCACCAAAGGCTTTAAATATAGCAAGAATCAACAAATTCCTGTCATTTACACATAATGCCGCGAAGTCTAAACACGCATAAAGACTTACTGAGAGCACTACATAAGCTTAAACCTAAATATAAGAAAGCTCTTTTACAATCGTGTGACGAAAAGGAAATTAACTGTATTTGTGAATGTATACATAACGTCCTCCAAGGTAAAGTGGAACTACCAGAAAAAGAGAAAAAAAAACTTAAACGACATAAATCTATACTGCGGAAATTGTTACATAAAAGTTCTAATAAAATAAGAAAAAATATTATTATTCAAAAAGGTGGTGCATTTCTACCAATAATATTGGGTTCAATTTTGAGTGGCTTAGTTAATTATTTTATGTAATAAAAATGGAGCAAGCTAAGAAAATGTTGCTCATTGAACCAAGTTTGATGGACAAACTAAAATACAACCAAGTTCCTGATAGACCCACTTCTAGATTAGATGCTGAGATGAAAAATATTTTGAATAGTAATATGGATGATAGGAAAAAATGTATTCTATATCTACAAATTTTACAAAGATATTTACACTTTACTGGAGAAGACCGTCAACCTCATGAAATACCAATAATAACTAAAAGTATTGATACTACCACTCCAGAAGTAAAAGTAAATACATCTAATAAAAGTAATTATACCGACGACAAGAGTTTAGTTACAGCTCTGCCACCAAACACTGAAGATAAAAATCAGGAGAGTACTATATCTTATGAAAAACTTCCTTACACGAAAGATCAAATTCTTAGTTTAATACCAAAAACCTATGTAAAGAAAGGTGGGTCTTTATTGGAATTGCTAACTCTAAGTACAAATAAAATTCATTGGAATGATGATGGTACAGTCATTATAGATAACGAAAAAATTCTTGGAAGTAATATAGTAGATTTGTTAAATGATGCAATTAGACCGTTAAAAAAAAGTGATCCAATAGGTTGGGAAAAGTTTGCAACAGCATTGAAGGATATTAAAGTACCGTTGACTTACGTTGGGAATCCAGCTAGAAGTGAATACATACACCGGCTTCAATTAAAGGATATTGACCAAGTATCTACAGATGAAGAGTTTAATGATAAAAAAAACAATCTAGAAAAGATAAAAAAACCTATAAGAAAAAAAAATAGTTGGGAAAAATGGACCCCATACTAGAGATAACTAAGATTTATTATGATCCATCACATCCTGCTGGTTACAGTAGTATTGAAAAATTGTCGAAAGCTATGAAAGGTAAAATGACTAAGGAAGACGTTAAAAAGTGGCTACGGTTACAAGAAACATACACGTTGCATAAACCAGTACATAGGAAATTTCCTCGAAACAAATATATTTTGTCCAACCTAAATGAACTTTGGCAGGTAGACTTAAGTGATATGAGATCTTATTCTACACATAATGACGGATTTAATTATATACTTTGTGTTATTGATGTGTTTACTAAATATGCTTATGCTAGACCTATGAAAAATAAAAATTCTGAAACAGTTAAATCATGTTTTGATAGTATTTTTAGTGAAGCTAATACCACACCAACACATATACAATCTGATAAAGGAAGTGAATTCCTTTCAAAAGATGTAAAGGGTTATTTAAAGAGTAAAAATATAAATTATTATACAACAAATAACCCTGATATTAAAGCCAGCATTGTAGAAAGATTCCAAAGGACACTAAAAATGAGAATGTGGCGTTATTTCACTCACAAAAATACCCATAGGTATATAGATATCCTACAGAACTTAATATACGCATATAACCATAGCTATCATTCTAGTATTAAGATGTGTCCTTGCGATGTAAATTTTGATAATATAATGACTGTTTGGAATAATTTGTATGACAGAGAAAAAGTTAGTCAACCTACAAATATTCCACTTCCAAAATTTCATATTGGTGACTATGTAAGAATCACCAAACACAAACATATCTTTCAAAAGGGATATGAATCCAATTGGAGTGATGAAATTTTTATTATATCTTCTATAATAGATAGATCACCGTGGGTAGTATACACATTAAAAGATTTACAAAATGAACCAATAACAGGAACTTTTTATGAGAAAGAGTTACAAAAAATATCTTATGATCCTACTTCAAGTTATAAAATAGATAAAATTATCGGTTCCCGCTATTCCGGTAACAGAAAGCAAGTGTTGGTCAAGTGGAAAGGTTATCCGGATAAATTTAATAGTTGGATATTGGCTTCTAGTTTAAAGAAAATATGATGAAGGAAAGTTTTTATTTAACTTTGTTGAGTAATAGCTCCATGGAATACTTCCCAGAAAATACGACAACCCAGTTTTCAACCAAATTACCGAAACCTATTATACTTGAAGGTAGATGGTCTGTTGGTGTCGTTGAATTTCAATATCCATGCACGATGTTTACAGTTCAGGAACATGAAAATATTGTTTATATAACAAAATGGGCTGTAATGCCCCATGAGGATAAACCTTCACTAATATACTACAAACATTATATACCAGCCACCAACTATGATGATATTAATCAAATTTTAACAGCATTAAACAGCATTGATGATAAAGTTATATTTCGATATGATGAAATTTCAAAGTTTGTATCTGTAACTGTAACGGATGAATCAATAAGATCAGTTACGTTAGCACCTAGCTTAAGTCTTCAACTAGGATTTGAACCAACTAGAAACTTAGCACACAGGGGTGGTTTTGGAAAATGTTCAGCGAATTTACATCTAGGGCTACCATCCCAGTTATTTGTTTATAGTGATATTATTGAACCGCAAATTGTTGGGGATGTGATGACACAATTATTAAGAATAATACCACTAGACCCTTCAAAATACATATATGGAGCTAATAAAATGCATGTTTTCTCACCACCTCACTACATACCTGTTATGCGCAGGGAGTTTGATACGATTGAAATAAATATAAGATCAGGCACAGGACAAAAAATACCATTCCAGTTTGGGACATTGTGCATTAAACTCCACTTTATGAAACTATAATGTATTCCAAAGAATATAATGAAATTTGTCCTTATGAGCACTATTATTCACATCAAGCTGGTCACGGTATTGGTGTGATTTATCGAGGAGCACCGTATCAGCGTGGACATGGAATTGGTAGTTTTTTAGGAGGCTTATTTAGATCTGTTTTACCATTGCTCTCTAGTGGTGCTAAAGTAGTGGGTAAAGAGGCTTTAAATGCCGGTGTGGGTCTATTATCGGATATGGTTAATGCACGCCCCATGGAAGATTCAATAAGAACTAGATTGAAAGAGGCCAGCTCAAATTTACACAAAAAAGCTCAAGATAAAATTAATCGAATTAACATGTCCGGTTCAGGATATATAAAAAAGAGGAACCGTTTGAATTCTCTCATTTCAGCACCGAATGTCAAGGTGAAAGGTATCAAAAAATCAAAGTCAAGTCATACTAAAATCAAAGACATATTTTCATAAAATGTCATTTCTACATAACAAATCATGTGAGTGCATTAAATCAGAGTTAGATTTATTTGCATTACCCTCAACACAAACTAGTATAGAAAATGGAATATGGATACATTATAAACCTATATCATCTCTAGCTGATGATGGGCCCCTCGAATTTCAAGTACCAGGAACTGGTGAAGATTATATAGATCTGTCTCATACTTTGATTCATATAAAAGCCAGGATATTGCATCAAGATTCCTCTAAGGTAGCTGCCTCAACGGTAGTGGCTCCGGTTAATAATTGGTTGCATTCAATCTTCAGTCAACTTGATGTCTATTTAAATCAAAAACTTATATCACCTCCAAATAATACATATGCGTATCGTGCCTACATGGAAACTTTGTTGAATTATGCTAAACCAGCTAAAGAATCTCATCTTACGTGTGGCCTTTGGTATGAAGATACAGCCAACAAAATGAATGAAACCGGCGAGGAAAATGGAGGATTTGTTAAAAGACAAAAATTAGCTTCTGAAAGTCAAGAAATTGAAATGATTGGACACTTACATGGCGATATATTTAACCAAGAAAAGTTCTTGATCAATGGTGTAGAAATGTCAGTTAAATTAGTTCGCTCTAGAGAAACATTTAACTTAATGGCCCCTTCAAGTGATTCAAAGTTTAAAGTATGCATTACAGATGCAACACTTATCGTTCGTAAAGCACGAATCAATCCAACTGTTTTACTTGCACATCAAAAAGCATTGGCTTTTTCTACAGCAAAATATCCCGTCACTCGAGCTGAAGTGAAAGTTTTAACTATACCATCTGGGATTCAAGGCAAAACACTTGACAACATTTTTTTGGGGCAAGTCCCAAAAAGATGTATTATTGGGTTTGTTGATAACGGGGCATTTAACGGTAATCTCACTAAAAATCCATTTAATTTCGAAAATTACAACATTAACACATTTTGTTTATATATTGATGGTCAACAAATACCTTCGAAAGCTTTACAACCTTCGTTTGAAAACCATATTTTCACCACGGCTTATCATACATTATTTTCGGGTACGGGTATACATTTTTTAAATGAAGGGAATGGAATTTCGAGAGAACAATATTCGAACGGTTACTGTTTGTTAGCTTTTGATTTAACTCCGGATTTATCAGCCAACTCTTCAGGTCATTGGAATCTTATAAGACATGGCACTGTAAGATTAGAAGTTCGATTTGAGTCAACGCTTGTACAAACTATTAACTGTATTGTTTACGCCGAATTTGATAATGTTATTGAAATAGATAAAAACCGCAATGTATCCGTCGATTATAATAGTTGAATATATATATATTGTAAAAATATTAAGTTTGTAATATTTGTATGTATCTCTTTGTGTGTACATTTTTAAATAAATTAATTAAAATGAACTTACTTTGTATTATTTTTAATAATCACCCTTTCGATATATAATAAGTTACTGTAATTACAATCGCACACATGTTTGCGATCTCTGGGGTTGGAAAGTTGTATTTTTAAATAAATATGAATACAATAGAACTACAGAAATATTTGAACGAAATACATCCAAGTTTGCGGTATAATGTGTATGCTGCAAATAGATTACCGATATACATGGAAACTCCTACTTATTTAATTAGTAATTTGGACCCCGATACAAAACCTGGATCACATTGGGTTGCACTACATATAGACAAAAATGGTTTTGGTGAATTTTTCGACTCCTATGGACGACCACCTTCTGGATATCACTATGCATTCTTAAAGAGAAATAGCCACCGATGGAGTTTCAATAAAAAAATATTGCAAAACAATTGGACTTCAGTATGTGGTCAATACTGTTTAATGTATTTGTACTACAAGTTGCACAACTGTACAATGAATTACTTTATTAATCAATTTGACATCGATACCATGTACAATGATATGTTATTATGGAATTTGTTTAATTACTGTTTTAAAATAAATGAATATGACTAATGAAGGAATGTAGACGGCTTTTTATTATACATAGAAAAAGTACCTGAGACCCTCCGACCGTAACTGGATTCAAACAATAGCGTTCGAGCCGAACAATAGACGACCCTTGCTCGGATGATCCATTGTTAACTGTACCCCATTGCTTTTGTATTATTATAGCCTAGTTAATGTTATTGTATGTCTGAAACGGTTAAAGCTACGCAATTTTAAATATTTGCATTCGATTCAGCGACCCTGAAAACCTTTTTTTTTTTTTTTTTTTTTTTTTTATTTTTTTTTTTTTTAGGGTTGCCACCGTGATCAGTGAGCTAGAACCTGTGAATCCCTACTACTGTTTTGTTACTGCATTTATTATAAATAACTATTTTATAATTCTTTGGAATGTTTTATATGTTTTAATCGTATTTGTAGTACGCCTCACATTAATAATTACATTACTAAATGAGCAATCTTTTAAATACAATGACTGATAACATTTAATTCAAACTAACGAATCAATAAAAGAGTTAATCGAATACTGGATCATTTACCGTAGTACTTTCGTAGCGGCGTAGTCATTACGTAGCATAGAAAGTTCAAGCTTGTATTTTCAACGTTCATAATTTTTGTTGATGGAATGTGTCCGATCAGAATCTGTGAGAGAGGCGTTTGTGAGTGCCTTTGCTCTGAACAGATTTGACGTCGAGGTGTTTAACAAAACCTTACCAGAACCATTGTGTGATGAGGCGTCAGCTCTGTTCAGATCCAAGGCATCATATTTCATAGATTAGTTATTCTTATATTCGGTCCTTACATATGAAATTGGCGTTTTTCGTACTGACCACTTTAATCACAAATTTCTCCTCTTTGGTAAGGAATTCCAAATTCAAATTTGTACAGCTATAGACTCATGTATTTGTGCTTCGATGATCTTCATTCATTTGTTTTTTTCTTCTGTTTTTTTCTGTATGCGTCACTCATTTTACAAAATGGAAAACTTAAAATATCGCATTATTTACGAGTACGAGTTCCGCCGCGGCACTAGTGCTGCGGAAACAACTCGAAGGGTGAATGATGTGTATGGCGGTCGTGTTGCAAAAGAAAACACAGTTCGTTTTTGGTTCCAACGTTTTCGTTCTGGAAATTTCGACCTGCAGAACAAGCCCCGTGGACGGCCTGAGACTCAAATTGATAATGAAGAGTTGAAGGCTATTGTGGAAGCGGATCCATCGCAAACCACGTCCGAGTTAGCTGCAGGCTGCGATGTTAGTGATAAAACTGTTTTAATTCACTTGAAGCAAATTGGGAAGATTAAAAAGCTTGAAAGGTGGGTACCTCACGAATTGACTGAAGCAAACCGGCAAACGCGCGTCGACTGCTGCGTTACATTACTAAACCGGCACAATAATGAAGGTATTTTAAACCGAATCATTACCTGTGGTGAAAAATGGGTTCTTTACGATAATCGGAAGCGCTCAGCGCAATGGTTGGATCCTGGCCAGCCAGCCAAATCCTGCCCTAAGCGAAAATTAACCCCAAAAAAGTTACCTGTAAGCGTTTGGTGGACTAGTGCCGGTATTGTTCATTACAGTTTTCTCAAATCTGGCCAGACTATTACGGCTGATGTCTATTGTCAGCAATTGCAAACCATGATGGAAAAGCTAGCGGCTAAACAACCTAGGCTGGTCAATCGCTCCACGCCACTGCTGCTTCACGACAACGCTAGACCACACACTGCGCAACAGACAGCTACTAAATTAGAAGAGCTTCAATTGGAAAGTCTAAGACATCCTTCGTACTCCCCGGACCTTGCTCCAACAGATTACCATTTTTTTCGAAATTTGGATAACTTCTTGCAAGGGAAAAAATTCAACTCCGATGGGGCAGTCCAAATCGCCTTCAATGATTTTATTGACTCCCGTCCGACTGGTTTTTTTAGTAAAGGGATCAATGAACTACCTATGAGATGGCAAAAGTGCATAGAAAATAATGGTTCATACTTTGATTAATTAAATATATTATATTAAAAAATATTCGACTTTTTGTTCCTCCCATACAAAACGCCAATTTCATATGTAAGGACCTAATATAAAGGTATGATGGGGTTGACATACGTACATACGTAAAAGTCCCTTAAATAAATATAATTAAAAAAAATGTTCACAATTACAGCTATTTTCTTTAATGTAAAAACCTTTACTGCAATATGAAGGCAGGGTATAATTTTCTTAAAGATCGGCAACTTAACAACAATACTTGCAATTTTAATTGTAATGCAATTTAACATAGGGGAGCAGTAACCATTTACTAGCTGGTGAACCCAAAGCGTGTTTGCAAATAAACCTTAAAAAATCATGGTAATCTGTCATAACTTGCATTTGTCATTAGTTATAATCGAAGCTTCGCCCACGTTCAATTCATAGTTCTATCTCTATTTAAATATATTTAAGTTACTTGTCAATCGGTATTTAGGAAACGGTATTATTTTTCAGGCACCCTGTGTCTTTTTCTGTACTCCTGACAAGGTGAGATTGACTACTTTGCCATGACAATAAACAAGTTTCGTGGGCAAACTCTCAAATTTGTGGGTATTGACTTGAAAGAACATGGTCAGTTTTATGTTGCTTGCTTACGAGTAAGTTCACCCAATAGCTTGATAGTTTTAGCGCCTAATGACAGATTAGTTAAGAATATTGTATACAAAGAAGTTTTGTAGGCCCCAATTTTTTACACACGCTTAACAAAAGTAAAGCCGCAAAAAATATACCTAATTAATAATAATATTTCTTAATGCGAGCGAAGCCGCGGGCAAAAGCTAGTATTCTATATGAGTGTATTCCCGGAGAACATCGCAACCAACAATATTCATTTTTATAGGAAAAATAATGAGGAAGGGGGCAAAGAAGGAAGGGTCAGGAGAGCAGGGAAAGCTCACTTCTAATCAGTAGACCAAGGATGAAACTCCTTGTGTAGCAGCTGTTCTTAAGCGACAGTAACCGCTTACAACCAGAAGGGATGTTCGCCTATTTACCTTCCTTCTACGTAAAAAGAAGGATTATCTTTACCATTTCAAAAGTATTTAGGGTATATTTGTAATATACTTTTTTATCTAGTTTATACAACTAATGGTTGGTCATTTTTGTAATGATTAACTACTGAAGGCTAAGTAGTAACATGGATAGGTAATGATTACGCATGGAATTAGGAAACATAAAGAGATCACATTGTTTTGAAATGTAATTACTATAATCTGTAGCAAGCTGACATGTCGCGATCATCAGAATTTAAATACGGTATTATGCCGCATATGTATCGCAATAAAATAAAAAAATTAAACAGATTTGAAGAAAAATAACGATAAAACAAAATGAACAATAATGACATGACAAACAAAGAGAAAAAGCGGCTATTTTATCTCTTTAAAAATAAAAAAAAATCGTTTTCATTTTGTCGCTTACGACATTATTCCGCAAGAGGCTCGACATGACAAGCGGCGCACGTAATTGCTCGGGCGCCGCTCGTGATTGCATATCAATGTAATGTCCACATTTGCTAGTAATTGGCATTATTGAACGCGATGCCTTATTGGATTTTATTATATTACTGACGTCGATTGAGACGGTCTACGATGCAGTGGTTTAATGGAACAATTGAAGCTAAGTCTCTGAGTAGCAACGTATTTTTTTTTATTACTTATATGCGAACGCTTGACCTCAATCACACCTGGTGGCAGGTGAAGATGAATCCGATCTTGAACCGCGTCCGCCTAACAAATGTCTATTCAATCTTCCTTTAAAGACTCCCAGATCATAAGATCGCGGAAATATCGCCGCTGGAATCATATTCCACTCCCTAGCTGTTCGCATGATGAATGTAGAAGCGAATCTTCTCGTGCGGATATAAGGAACATCCACCACATACGGATGGTATCCGACACGATGTCTTGTGGTTTTGTGATGGAATGGGGCTGGTGGAATCAAAGAATGAAGTTCCTGAGAACACTCTCCGCCGTGCAACCGGTAAAAAAACCAATAAAGTGATTTAGCGGATCCGAAAAAACTAAAAAGCTAAAGGCGCACTTTGGTTTCTGGCAATCATTGCTTGGTAGCGGTTGTCGGGTCACGGTGTACCGTTGTGTGTGCATTTATATGGAATCCTGACAGACGTACATAACTGCGCAGTGCTGTCAGCTATCACGATCGCGACTTTGACACGCCGCTTGACAACGTTTCGTAGTCACGTACATCGGACCGTTTTCTGGCGACTGCTAAAATTCGAAGAGTTCCTTAAGATACGATTTGAATTCGGCTACGAGGTCGTGATGTTCTGACCTATATTTAATCATAAGAATAGGCGTCTAAGGCCTTTTGTTAAGGAGCATTTTGTCAAGTCGAGAAACAAAACTCAACTCATAGAAATTTTCCAGATTCTGAGTCCCGCAATTCGGTATTTAGCAGATTCTGAATCCCGGAGCTCAGTTTTTACCAAATCATATGCCTCCCTCGTTGGGAGGGAGGGGATGTAAATGGTCCACCCCTCCGAAACCCTCTCAGGCGGTCACATAGCACTCAATTCAGATGATATCAAACCAAAAACCTTTATTAAAACCTGTCGAATTGAATAATGAAAAATAATATTGATTGGAAGTTAATTTTGATTTTTTTATGAGCATCCTAATATATTTTATCCGGAGTTTGAACTCTAATTATTTCATGTCACATTCACAGTTAAAAAAAGTTGTTTACAGTTGTCTGATTTGAGAAATAACTGTAAATGTTTATATTCCATATTTCTATTACCGAGTAAAGTTAAATTTACTTTTCTGCTATAGAGCATTAAAGCCAAATATCTTCAAGAATCTAAAAACAATTTTCTGATTTTAGTTATAATATGGTACGTACAGCCATTCGATAAGTGAGTTCCGTGAAAATGTCATCAGAGTTCCATGAAATTGTTTACTACTGACTGTAGAATAATTTTACACTTAAGTACAAATATAATTTGTAACACGCATAAACTATGCTATGTCCAAAACAATTATTTTTATGTATTATACTGAACGATAGTCAGTAGCGTTCATTCTATAGATGCATGAAAGCATTGCATTCCCTTACGACAAATAAGTATGGAATGATTTGCTTAAAGTTAAAGAAAAAAAGGAACCATTTATATTCATTTCTATTGTATATTCATGACGTCTATTTTTCCTATGAAAAAAATATAATATTCACTATCATAAGATAATATACAAATTAATTACGCGAGTTCTGCCTACCCTGTCTAAATATTCTATGCACGTCACTAACGATAGTTATGTGATCGGGTCATGCGCGGATGAAGTTAAGGAACCTAATTCTTCGAGTTAAAAACGAAACTGTATTACTTTTAAAATATGTGTAAATACGCTTTTATTCTGATTTAAATTTCAGTGTCTTTAATATGAAAATATTTAATAGGAGGTCATATGAAATTATAGGGATTTCAGAAGAGTCCCGCTGTCTTAAAAGATTAGAAATCTCTGCTTTAGAACATCGATCATAGAGCGCGTATGTACGGCGCACATTCCTACATAGCATTTTCCAAAACATTTTACGTTTAATAACTTTATTTAAAAATATTTTGAGAAATAATATTACAGTCACTGATAATAAAAAGCAAAATTTAGCTTAAAACATCAATGAATGTTTAATTATGGCGGAAAAATATTTTTCAATGCTGTGAAATTATTATTATAAAAAAAACAATATTCATAGAACTAAAAGTTAAAAATAAATTTATTCTTGAAAAATACCAATTAAAATATTTACAATGAGTACAAATCGTGACGTTTAAAATATGTTAAGAGAACTATTTTCTATGAAATACAATAAGTAACAAATAATTATAAACGGGCGAAAACTAATTATTTAACAGTGATAAAATAAATCACGAGGATCGAAACCGAGACGGCGCTATGAAAATACTACACGTGTGAAAGAGATAAAACTAATAGCATGTACGCCCGCTGATAATGTATCCCATGCCTGTTAATAATGATTTATCACGTAACGAAATAACAAAAAATATATCAATTGCAACATGTAACTTTGCTACGAAATTGTCGGAACTTTTCGTAGCCTTGCGTAGCAGACATTGTAACACTTATTATTCTTTGCATGTATATACCCTATTGAGCTTATTTCCAGTTATATGTTGAAAAAAAAAAACTTCAACTATCCTAAAAAAGTTTTTGTCACTAAAAATACACTATTCATGTTTAAGGAATATTTACCGGAAATATTAAGAATTACCTTATTCGCGTCTGAAAATATTTTGACGAGTTGTAGGCGGGAAGTTTTCCCGCCTAATTCCGCGAGTGAAAGAGCGCGGTCACCGCGACGAGACCGCCATCATGTGGCTAGAACGAGCACTCGCGACCCGCGGCACCGACCCACTGACACATGCCGCGAACTCCGCACTGCCAGCACCGACCACCGAATAAACGTTCAGAAATAGTGCTGCCAACCTCTACCATCATTTACCCTTAAAATACTTTGAACTTCCCCTAAAAACTTTTGAATTATTATATAAACATCAAAATTTACAAATATGTTAAAATACCAAATGTTATTGTATGATGTGCCCAAGAAAAGTCCTCAGATGATCTAGTGGTCGTATGAGGAACGACATATAAGCACATAATGGGGCTTTAGCCTGATGACTATGTCTCCGCTCAACTCAAAACGTACCTACATATATAGCGTGATAATATATGTATCTATTATTAAGGTAAATTAAATATATTAATGCCTGCATCGTGATTCATTAAGTAAAAGGACCAATGAAATGATGTTTTGTTAAAAGAAAATATATAGGTTAAAAAAAAACATTATAGATATAATTTAAACGAATCAAAATTATAACAATATTAATCATTTCTATAGCTTCCTTATTATCGTTTCCAATTTTATTTATATGTCGCGAAGTTATGAAATAGTAGGTTATTTCGTTAATATTGTTTATTATATTTGACTTCATTAATAGATTCAAACTACGAAATTTCCTTATAAAATTTTTGAAAACCTTAAATTTAGGGACATCAACACCAAGTTAGTATCACTGTTCAGAAACCGCCCTCGGCAAACAAAACCCCACCCGCCATAAAGAGCATTTTAGCACGCGCGCCTCCCCGCCCCGCGCGCTGATTTAATAGCAAGCGCGGGCACTGATTCACTTAACCGAACGCAACTATGTCCCTCTCGCTTACTCCCGCGCTCCCGATAATCCGCCGCCGTACTCCCTTTCACTCTCACACCCGTTCGAAAACTGAAAATGTGAAAGAGATGGCGCCGCGGTCGCGGACACTTCTTTCGTCCAACTCGATTTGCATGCGAGTGGGGGTCGCTCCGCAAACTTTATGTCCTCATTTCGTAAATTATTTATACGTTTGGAAATACTTTTAACGGCATGCTCGGGCGGCCAAAAAGATTGCTTTAAAACGAGCCGAATTAAGTGAGTGACCGGGCGGATTAAGGCTCGGGACGCGAAGATTTTAATCTAATTTGATCTCGTCATATGAGCTCATCATAAAAAACATTCAAATGTAATCTTTCACTCCTATAGGAAAGCGGAAGAGTATTGAGTTTCCAACGTAATCCAGTTTATCCATTGGTTTGGCTAGTAAAATTTCCTAGCTAATATGCTAGTAATGGGTATATTTATTATATTTAGTTCACTTCATAAAATAATATGAAATTAATGGATATGGTTGCATTTCATCAGTACTTAACCAAGTCTGGGAGTGTCCAGGCACTGTTAATTTACACATTTGTTGAAAAATTCTTAGAATTGAGGTATCTAATAAAAAAACCTGCTAAAACGATTTTTCGTACAAAATTACTTAGGCAATAATAATAATAATAATAATGGTAATTTGAAATGTTTTTATAAAGACAAATATTATATATAAATTTTTTCTTTTTTGCTTTTTCAAATACCTTATAAAAATGTAATTGTGAAGTCAACGATCAATTAGGTTTTTATAATATGGAATCTGTAAGAAATATGTTATCTATAGTAGGTTTTGAAATTAGACTCCTAAACTAAGAAACTAAATTTGTGTGGTTTGTTTTTTTTCAAGAATAAAAAAAAATGATCACCACGTTATAATTTTTATTTACTAACTCAAATTATTAAATGATTACAAATCGTTATTTTAAAAAAACTTAAGTATATTATAGAAAATATGACATGTAAGATATTTAGTTATTGTTTAAAAGTTTGACGGACAAATATCACAATGTAGATTTATTTTAAAATTTAAGGTACATGGGTATATCTCTTTAAATCAGTTTGCTAGTCTCTTATGGTACGGCCTGATAGCACAGTTTGTAGCGACCCTACCTACGATGCTACGGTCCTGAGTTCCAGTCCCGATATTAGTAAACATTTCTGTGATGAGCAGAAAGTTTGTCGCCGCGTCATGGTTGTATGTAAGTATTTAAATACGTATATCTTTGTCTAGTACCCATAGAACAAACGCTAACTTAATTTGGGAGTAGGTCAATGTGTGTTATTAAATATTATTATTATGGTACACGGCAGAAGGGGGAAGGGATCGTTGTGGTAATAGAAGAATGTGCTTGTACGTTGGACGAAAGCCATTACGTCAAAAATTGTCAATAACTTGCTGATCCTGAAAAGCGACAAACTTTTCTTCCGGCGAGTGTGTTCCTGCATTCCTATGATATGGAATCCTTTAAGCGTAGCGTGAAGAGGTATTTGTGCAGGCCGGCATGATCGCTGCGACTACCGATGGGTTTTTTCTTACCTTTCGATAGTCGCTGGCGTTTTTTGGACTGCACCAGGCTTACCATCAGTTTTGGTGTAGTCACAGTGCCGTGACAGTGTAAAATAAAAAACTGGATGGATTCCCTTGGACAGGCTTTGTATTCATGTGACTACTGTGTGTTTACGGTGCTGTTAAAAACGAGATTTATACAATAGCCACATTCAATAAAAAAAAAATCCGAATTGACCGAGTATTGATGACCGGGAAAGGCCTAAACCGGGCGGGGCATTTAATCATCTACGTGTTCAAGGGCCTATAGTTGAAATTGTTAAAAAGGTACGCTCCATGAACACTTTGACATTTAATGTCAATTATTTTATTTCATTGTCGAATTTTGAAGCTTATTATCTTGTTATCAGGATTAGTTTATTCGTAAAACATATTTGTGACCAAATTAGGTAAAGGAAAATTATTAATGCGTGAAAACTAAACTATTCTCACTTTAATGACCCCTCTACCCACCTACTAAGGTGGATTAAAAGTGGCGTAATTTTCGACATCGTTGAAGTTTTGTGAGCAGTTTAACATTTGGCATTATTTGCAAAAGTATGAAGTTTGATTACGTCTTAAGCCTCCGTGAACATTATTATTTTGTCTACTGGTGAAAATGTTTAACAATATGAACACACCTAATATGTATTATTTAATGAATGTCCAGAAAATGAAAGCGGTTTCAACTAAGAATACAGAAAAGTTTTGTCTTTCTATCTTTTCGCCTATCCCAATAGAAGAGTTATCGTAATGATACAGAGAGTGAACACGACGCCGGTTAACCTATCCAATTAGACATTATCTGATTACTGATGGAGGTAAACTAACTTCTAATGCCCTTCGTGACTCCTTTACCAAGTTTTGTTTCAGTTGGAGCTCACTTACAAAGTCCCGTACCATGTGTTCGAAAGCCCATCTATACTAATATTATAAAGCTGAAGTCTTTGTTTGTTTGTTTGTTTGAACGCGCTAATCTCAGGAACTACTGGTTCGAATTGAAAAATTATTTTTGTGTTGAATAGATCATTTATCGTAGAAGGCTTTAGGCTATATAACATCACGATGCAACTATTAGGAGCAAAGAAATAATGGAAAATGTGACCAAAACGGGGAAAATTATTCATCCTTGAGGGCTTCCATTCCGTGCGCTGCGAAAACGGTTCAAGATACCAAAAATATATGTAGGAAAGAATTATTCCTCTTGAAATGGTCTAAAAAAATGTCCTCGACGGTATATGTCTATCTTTTAAGATTAGCTCACTAGAACCGTTTATATGGTAATCAAATTTGGTCGAAATTAATGCATTATTTGTTAAGAGTTGTATCAACGTAATAAAATTAATCTTTATCCAAATAAATGTATTGTTGATTAAGAGTATTTAATTATGAACAAAATTGTCTTTGACATCACTTAATTTCAATGAACATCTTAGAAGATATTACAATTTTAAAATAAATAACTAACTAAAATGCCCAAAATAACTATTCCACGCGGACGAAGTCGCGGACACAGCTAGTTTATAAATATACGCACCTGATGAAATAATTAAAAAAACTCATAGGTAATGTTATATCCGCAACATCTTGTAGAATCGGTATCTTGAATCTTCGCCGATTTTATACGCTCGGTCCGCTGTACCTTTCACCTAAGTGCAAAGCGGATACAACCATTAATGCAGCTCTGCTTACTCCGAAAGGGATATAGTATGAAAAAATTGACTACTGTACAATCAGTCGCGGAGCCCAACTAACCTGTAGTCCGCTACAAATGTCATACCTTATCAGAAATTCTTTAATTTTAAACGTTTTGAGTTACTATCGAGTTCAATTAGTTTCTTAAACTGTTTCCTTTAGTATAATATCTAATCAATTTAATTACTCGATATCTGTTACAAAGAAAATGAGATTATTGATTCTGAAAGTATCTAAGTTAATGTTATTTCAATTAGTAAGTATTACTTACTCAGTCCGTTATAGAATTATATACAATAAAAACGGCTATATTTAATTAATTTATTATTAAATAAAAACGGCTACATTTGTAATTTGCTTTATATATATCACAAATTTGTATAATAGGTATCTACCTATAATAATTTCTGACTTTTAGAAATCTTTATAAACACTTTTTCATTCAGGAATTCGTCCTATTTTAATTAATGAATTAGGTGACATCGAAGCAGAAACAGAACTAGGTTATCTTTTTATTTTCGCGTAAATTTTTAACTTTCTTTTTAGTATTTTCAGAAGTGAATACTTAGTGATTTCGTAAACTGTACCATTTAATTAGAAACTGCTTTGAAATTATCTGCTATATTACCTTCAATAGAAACCTTTATAAATAATTTCTTCAAAATCTTGAACAAAAGGTTGTGTCTTAAAAGGCATTGTTATCAAATATCCTCGGACAATCCGAAATAAGCATCTTAATACTTTATAAGCAATCGTTTCACCATCTGATTCTTTAATCAGTACCCCGGATCAAAATTTTCTTGTCTTGTATACGAGTACGTCTTCACAAGTAAAACGGTGTATGTCGTAAAATGATATCTCTCGGATTTTCAACCTTAAGATTGTAGCATTTATAGCGAATATATTTTTATGAGAAGATTTAAGCAGCAAACAAATCTTAGACGAGGTATAAGTGACAATAAAACGGGAGGTTAGCTCTCTGGGCCGTCTTCAAGTGAAACGGCGGGGTGAGGGGTACGCGGGGAATTAAAAAGCAGAGCTAGAAACAACTATCTGTCTCCCTCGTTTCGTTGACCCGCGCTCATCCGTTTCATTTCTTGTTTGTTTCTTTCGCATTCGCTAAATAATGTATTTTGAGCGGGCACATTTAAAAAATTGGCTGCGTTTAGGGTTGCAAGATTTGTGAGAAAAACGGGATAAAATTAATTGTATCATTTTATAAAATATGAGATAATTTTTATTAACATATTATGAATGTTTCATACCGGAGCATAAAACATTAAAAAAAAAAACCTTTTCTTTGATTAGATTACTTTTAGACTACTATTTCGTATAGTATTAAACGTATTTATTTCTCCCTTTTGTAAAAAAAAATATAATAAATTATACTGCACAGTTGCATATTCTAAAGCCAGGAGCCCCAATAAGCCTGTAGAAAAAGTAGTGTCCGACCGAAAGTTCGGTTTCGGTTTCGTTTTCGGCCGAGTTTCGGCCAAAAATCAAATTTCGGCGGCAGTTTCGGTTTCGGCCTAAATTGGCCGAAACTTTTGCCGAAACCGAAACTGATTTCGGTAGTTGTCGTACATGCTTGCCTAGCTTCTTTTCTCGCGGCAACGCTTTGACGGACGCTGGCGGCCCTGTTCGGGATTCGTGCGCCGTTCGCATTGCTTTTTTTTTTTTAATTTACGCATGTTTGTTGACCGGGAAAGGTCTTCACAACTTAACCGGGCGGGTGGGCGAACACTGAGGGTGCTCAGGTGGCAATTTATGGGTTGAGTGGCAATGCAAGGGCACCCCTGTGGGTACGAACCTCGACTTGGACCGCCAGCCAGAAATACGAAACCTAACGGTGATCTACTAGCGTTTCGGGAGCGACCACCTTGAGAAGAAACGCCGAAAGAAACTCAAGGCTGCGTCGGAGTGTATCTGCGTCGTTTAGACGACAGTTGACGGATCTAATTCGCATTGCTCTATAGCAACACAACTTAGTCAGTGCGTTATCACCCGACGTAAACATTCTTTAGAGGTTATGTTTTGATGGAACTGATTACATGTAAGTTTTTGTTTCATTTTTTTACTTGACCACGTTGACTTTTATACTTGACCACGTGAGTTTCGGTTTCGGTTTCGGTTTCGGCCGAAACTGAAGCCACGGCCGAAATTTCGGTTTCGGTTTCGGCCGGAAAACCATTTTCGGTCGGACTCTAAGAAAAAGATTTTCAAGAATCCGTTTCTATCATGTCAAAACGTCTGGGCATTTTTCCCATCTCTGCTCTGTTGTAATATCTGGTGATTCCCCCTCTACCAGTCCCGTTTCGGGATCTGCGCGTATTTCTCCAACTCATTTTTTTCTTCTTGTAATTTGATAGCACGTTGGAAATACTTCTGTTGTTTCTCTCGGCTTTGGATAACAATGCCATCACTGCACAAAAGCGAGGCTAGTTTTTTCAACATATTTACAGTTATTAACCGGACAAGACTAAAACTAAATTATAAATATCTCCTATAGATATCTTAAAAGAAACAGATATCAATTAAATAATACCTACGATCCTTAAGTACGTCTTTAACTCTATAAGACTGAGATTTATAAACGCTATTTTGACTTAACATAGACTTTACTCAGGAAATAAATTCGTCTTTGACATAAACCCTTGATTTAGAATACAAACTTGAGTAGAGTAATTTACTAAGTATTCACAGAGCCAAGACCAAGTTAATAAAAACGTTAACTTAGCATATAGGTTCTTTGATATTTATTAAATAATATAATTAGTAAAGTGTAAGCAAAATAAAGGTATCGCCTACAGATCTCACTTTAACACATTATTGGTGATATGAAAGGCTTAAATTAAAACAACTACAGTCTGTAACAGTATATTATGAGGCAGAAAGAAATAGAAATAAATCTTGAAACGAATTAATAATAATAATAATAAAATTTTTATTGGATCAAAAATTTACATTATATAATTTAATTTACGTTGACGCCTGCACTAGTCGTGAGACTGTATCGCAGACGTCAGCGCCCACCATTACAGAGAATACAAATAATTACAAAAATATATAAAAATATACACTATACTATAATTAAATATATACTATAATTGTTCCACTAGCAAAACTTGTCTGCGTAATATATAGGTAACTGTTTCTTGGGTCAAAGGTTTCGCAGAAGAGAATAACAATGTACCTCCAGCATCGGTCAGACGGGAAGAAGGAACACCGGGGTCTTAGTGCAAGTCCAACACACCGGGGCCAGCCCTCACCACCCCCTGAGGTCTGTCAGGGATTACCCCCGTGTTGCAAAAAGAAGAAAAGGGCCAAAGGTTCATTTCACATTAATAGAGAATTGGTGACACAAATAGATTTAGCTAAGCATTGTATTTATTAGAAAGTTGAAGATATAGATGAATGATTTAAGCATTTACGGATAATAAATTTATAACTAACGTAACTTTGAAAAAGGTATAATTTTCAAAAGTCTATCGGACATCTGGCAACCCTAACTGAGTCGCGTACGAGTTAAAGCGTCGAAATGGAGTTTGCGGACAAATGGGAGGAGGGGGGATTGGCAAATGAAAATATTATGGTAAATGATTTCATTTGAATTGCCGTGCGTAATCGCCAGAGCGGGTAATGGTCCATGCGCGTCTATCTATTGTGCGCCGTTTTCATTTACGCGCTGAATTTATTTTGCCGGGTTTTATTGCAGCACTTGACTTTTATCGCCCGTTATGCCGTCCCCATACATATTCAATGCGTCCGGCCGCCCTGCCGGCTGCAGCGCTGTTTTGATAATACCTTGTGACTTGGTTGGTTTATTGATAGCGCGTGATATAATTCAAGACTAATGTTATGTATCATTATTTTTGTGTTCACTGGCTAACATCCACCATAAACTTGTAGTCCAACGTATTTATTTATTTAATAGTAACTTCACAGCACATTATAAGAAAATTATATACAAAATAGGGAATAAAATAAAAATCTAAAATGCCAATAACGAAGTTACACATACATATTAAATTTTGTTAAATGCTGGGTCGCTCCCCGTATCATATAGTCAGTGTTTGAGTGGCATAAGTGTGTGGGTGCATTTGTGTGCGTGTGTGTGCTCATATCGGTGTTGTATGAGATTCATCTAACTGTAGTCCAGAAATAATAGTCTTAATGACCTGATTACGGCTCAAGTGAAACATATCAATATCTTTAAAATATTTATTATACTGAGCGCAACATCAATAGATGACCGAGTTTTGGGCATAACAGTGGGTATTGGTTGGGCATTACATAATAGATTTTATTCTACGATAGTTATTTTTATATAACATCTTTGTATTAAATTACAAGTTGCTTTCTGACATAAGTGAGCCCAATTTATCAAATAGTTGCAGGTATTGCTGACGATTATGTATGTGTAAACAAATTTTTTTAATCGCAATACTAGATAAATTAGTTTTTGCTTTTTAAATGTTACATTTTTAGACACTAGGAGAATAAAAATATATACCTAACAATTTATTGTAAGGACTGACAGAAAACTTAAATTCAAAATGGCGGCATTTGTTCTCCATTCTGAATTTAGATTTCTAATGATAGGATATATTTTTAATAATGCCTTACTTGGACTATAAACAGTTAAAACGTGCGATATAATATTTTAAATTAGAATACTTATATTTCATAAATTTTGAATACTTATTATTTGATTTCGTCTGTTTCTTTTTTTTTTTATTGTGTCAATACAATTTGTCAATTTGAGATATTCTTGGTGTGGTCATAGGACAGTTCCCTAGAGACTATTTCTTAAAATACTTATATTTTGAATTTACCATAACACATTAAAAGAACAAATTATTGAAAAACAAATATAGGAGAGTAATTAATTTATAAATAATTTTATTCCACATAATCAATGAATTAGCAAATACATAAATGTTTTATTTATCTCATCTGTGACAACCCTTGTAAATTTGGCAGGCGTTTAACAGCTCTCCACTAAACAAACCTTCTGATGAGACCTACAGGTATTCTTATGACCAAGGCCCGAAGGTTGTAGTTATTTTGCCGAATAGATATTAAAAACAATATTATAGTAACAATATTTCGCTTACATAATTTATTACTAGCTTCAGTATCCCGGTGATTCCAATAAGGTAAAAATACCTTTATTTACCCTTTTGGATTTTCCAAAATCGTCGAAACACGTATTTTTTATTAATAACTAAAAAACTAAATACCAGTTAAATAGCAATTTGGAGAAAAATAAAACAAAACAAACACTTTTAGTGGGTGCTAAGTCATAAAAGAATTAAATGTCCAAATTTTATGTCTTCAGTAATTTGGACTCTACGGAAATATTGCAGCCAGGAAAAACGTTTATATATTTATGTATATGTGTGTAGACTACAACAATTAGTTCATGTAATTTTTAAAACATTGAATTAATAGAGGCAATCTGTGCACAGACAGTAATGATCCGTGCCGCAATAAAAGACAATAATAACTCAACAATGAAGCCACCGCAAGGGTTTAAAAGCTTTCTTCAATAAATCACCCTCGGAGAGGGGTCGAAAAAACCTTCCGACATTAAGAGGGTCGGGCTTGCGTTCCCAATAGACAGATACGATTACAAAACCATAATCAACCATTGATGGTGTATTAAGAAACTATTAGGAGTTTTGTAAAGTCATTCAGTTAGTTTTTTGTAATCTTTCCTGGCCAATGGGCTATACCTACTGTGAGGTTCCATCTTACCTCAGAAGAAGAGATTACTTCATTTTTTATGGCAATTAGGCTACCCTAACTGGGTTACGACCATAGTACACGAGTGTAAAGACCGTTATAGTTACTCGCTTTGGCCTGTCGCGTTTCGGGATCAGCTTGTGTATATCCAGGAACTCATATACCTAGAGACCTTCAGTCATGGTGTATGTGGGCCGACATGATGACGGAGAATATCAATGGATTTGTCCTTCGGTAGTCGCTTTCGTTTTTGAACTAGACTGTAAATACGACCAGGTGCACTGTGGTCACTTTCTCCAGTCAGTATAAAAAAAATGTACAGGTGGTAAGAATTTGTTTGAATTTAGTGTCGAGAAAATATAAAAATGTATATTCTCTAGCCAAAATTTCTATTCTCCTCAATTCACTATTTCCAGAATATCTCACGTGCAACGTGCGACAGCCTTAACGCTATTTTTTTTTACACTGGCTCGACATAGTGACTACAGAGTACCTGATGGTAAGTACAGTGTAGTCCAAAAACGAAAGCGACTATCAAAGGATGAAAATCCATTGATAGTCTACATCGTCATGTCGGCCCACATATACCACGACTGAAGGTCTCTAGGTATATGAGCTACTGGATATACAAAAGCTGATCCCGAAACGCGACAAGCCGAAACTGGTCACTATGACGGGCTGTACACCCATGTACAGTGGTCGCGATCCAGACGGGCACCGACGCCCTACCACCTCGCTGCTGCTCGTTTAGCCCCACCCAGGAGTCACGTGTAGGGAAACTAGGGTAAAGCCTACGGACGCGAGCAGCTTCGACTCCCAATATTATTATTTATTTTATTCTGTCTGGGAACACTGTACTTTACCTGATGGAAAGCACAGTGCAATTCAAGAACCGAATGCGACTATCGACACAATCACCTAATGATAATCGCCGCAAACATCCTAATAAATACCTCTTATAAATATAAATAATAATAATAAAAGGTCGTGCAATGCTGTACTGGGATCGATCTGTTATCACTGATAGGACTATTTTTGCTAATAGACCTGACATTGTGGTAGTAGAACGGTCCGCGCGCCGGGCAATACTCGTTGATATCACCATACCACATGATGAAAATCTCGTAAAAGCTGAGAAAGAAAAACTATCAAAATATTTAGACCTCGCACACGAGATTACCAGCATGTGGGATGTAGATTCTACGATTATTGTCGCGATAGTCGTATCGACTAATGGGCTGATCGCAAAGAGCCTTGATTTACCTCACCTTAAGAGGCTCTCGCTTGGTTGTTGGATCAAGGGCCGGATGCAGAAGGCAGTTTTACTCGATACGGCACGCATTGTTAGGAAGTTCCTCACTTTAAGCTCCTAACTACCGGTGGCTTGGGCCTTAGGCCTCGCCCCTGTAGGTCTACATATTTTTATATTTTAATATATATGTTTTATATATGTATTTATTTTAAAATGTAACTATATTGTATAAATATAATAATAATAATAATGTATTTATTTATTTTTCCTCACAAACAGAAACTGAAGTACACAATAACAGAAATATTTACAATAAAAATGTTTGTGAAGAACTGGTGTCTGCTGTAGGTTTTATACCTGTGGTACAGATCACCAGGTCCCCACACCCGCTCTTTCACTATCAACAAAATACAAATAGCCTAATTTAATTTTATAGTGTTTGTGTGTGCGTGTGCGTACGTGCTTGGGCATAGTGTTTCTGTCGTGTTGTAGTCAAGTGTAAGTAAGAATTGTGTAAGGTTTTGTTTACATGTGTACTGTGTCAGTGGATATAGAAATACTATATCATTTATCTTATTATACAAATTAGGACCCTGATAGGCAAAAAAGCTATATAAATAATAAATAAATAATAAATATCTCTTAGCGTTTCGCCTAAAGAACCCAACATCATAGAACGAAGGGAGTACGCTCGCTGGAAGACCATTGCACAAGCCAATTACCCAACAAAGGTAACAGTTAGAGAACTTAGTTCTAGCTGAAATAGAAGTAACAATAAAACTAAAACTATAGCACCACAATGCAATGCGAGTGGTTCTGTTATGAAAGGGAGAGGGTGGAATGAGGTAGTGGGTACATCAAATATCTCTTCGCACTTTGCTTGAAGAACCCAAAATCGTAGACCGAAGGGAACACGCTCGCCGAAACATCGTTCGACAATTCAATTCTTAACATATAAGTTCCACACAATGACAATCTTAGCAGTCACGAGGCTAGCGCCATCTCTGCAACATATCTTAGCTTCGAAATTTTGTACAAGAGGGATACTGTTCACATCTCTGGCATGACTTTATTGTACCCAGTTGACATCGTAATAATATTGTCGAGGAGGTATTTCCGTAATATTAACGATTCAAACGGTATATACCAAATATCGCTGCAGTCGTCCATAGACATCACCTTGCCGAACGTTTCTACCGTTTTTACCTATTACAGTAACACTAAGATTTGTGGACGCTACTGACTCCACAAAGAAAGTACATTGCACCTGATAGAAAGTATAATATATTCCAAGACATCAACTGCCAAGGGACGAAGATCTGTTGACAGCCGCCATTGATATGTCGGTCCACTCATAAATAGAACGAGGAAAGGTTTCTAGATATATGAACAACTGGATGTACACAAAACAATCCCGAAACCCAATAAGACCAAACAAGTCACTATGATAGTCTTTATATTTATGTACTGAGGTTACGATCCACTTCGGGCAATCGCCCTACCGCCTACTACTTAGATTATATATTACTTCCTATTGTATATTCAGGTTTTATTAAATACGAACATATTTTCTGAGTAAAGTGTAAGCAAAGTCAAAGTAGCGTCCATAAATCTCAGCATAAGCGTACTGAAGAACTCCACGTGTGCAAGCTTATTTTTGTCTACAGTAAACATTTCGTGTTACGCATACACAAAAAGACATCGATACTAATCATCTATGGGTGTTATATAATTGATACTTGACTTCCATCGACGCGATAATGGGAGGACGATTGGTAGGCGCACGGGTGCTGACATTGCACATTGAGCTGACCTGGTAGCCTGGATGCACTCCTCAATATACTCATATAATAAATCTGGCTTAGCCACCTCTCCAACGTTCCGTAGATGCCAATACCAGAATCTTCAGCCATAACAACATAACAAATAACATAACACCATATTAACACTGTCACTGCAAAAGCGTTTAGAATGCTTGGCTTCATCCTAAGGATGACTAAAGATTTTAAGAACCCTAACACTTATATCCTTCTATATAACGCTTTGGTTCGCTCGTTACTCGAATACGCCTCTACTATTTGGAACCCTCAATATAAAAAATACATCAATCTTCTCGAGAGCATACAAAACAAGTTTCTAAAACATTTAAAGTATAAATCTGATTTACACAACCTTCCTTGTAGCTCAATTCCAGCGTTGTGTCATCGTAGGATTGAGAGGGATCAACTTTTTTTATTTAAAATTGTTAACGGTCTCGTGGACTCGTCCTATTTGCTTAGTCAAATAGGTTTCAGGTGTCCGCATTCCAATGCAAGAGACTTTTCGCTGTTTAAGGTGCCATTCTTAAGGTCAAACTATGTTAATAATACTTTTGTTTTTCGTGCCTGTGATCTATATAATAAACGTTTTTGCGATATAGATATACTGTCCTGTGCCTTTGGGCCCTTTAAACGAATGGTGAGAAAGAAAATATTAGCCTAAGTTCAATTTTGTTCTATAATGTATTTTTTTTTTATATAAATGTCATATTTATATGTAACATATATATGTATGTATATTTGATTGATTTTTTTATTGTTATTTATTAGCTTGATTTTTATTTTTGTACTAATTTTTCTGGAAACTTTGCTGGCTTATGTAACATTTTTTGTGTATATTATTATCATTTTTATATTGCTGTATGTTTCCCTTTAAAATAAATAAATAAATAATAAATAAATAAATAATAAATAAATAACTGATGCCTAATATTGATTTTCTTTTTTTTTTAAACTAGTAAAAATTAAGATTAAGTAATTAACAAAGAAAAGGCAAGTAATATTTAAAGTTTCCATTTCATGATTAAGGCTCAACTAATGCCATCTAGTTTAGAACATAGGTATTCAATCCAGAAGGAAACTATTACAAGTGATTATAAAACGTTTCTATAAATAAATTGGTTAAAAAGAATATTTCAATAAGCACTATATTTTAATATGAAAATTATCTTTTTTTTATTACATTTAAATAATTGATAATGTTTTTATTTATTACATTATAATTAGAAATAGTTCTGGCTGTACGATTGTTAAATCCTTGCCATCAACTGATTATAACTAAAAACCAAAAAGTTTCAAATATAGCGCCCTCTGTTGATATATATTATTACTAAAAATACCTTAATTTGAAAAGTAACTATTATGATTACATTTTTTAAAATGTTTTTACTATAAATGTAAATATTATTGATAAATATACATTTATTAAATAGCTATAAAGTTAATTTAAATTTTTATTAGGCATCAACAAAGAGAGCCAAATGTAAAAAATATTAGAACGATTCATGTTTTGTAATTCCCGCTAGATTTCTAGCGACATTTTGACTATTTGAGAACCCCGCAACAGGAAGTGAGTGTTGTAGGTGCTACGCAGGCGCAAATTGACCTTTCGGTTGAAGAACCCGTCGGTCACATGTGAGTGTCGATAAATATCTTACTTTTGTCGTGGATCCTCTATTAATAGTAATCTTTATTGTTTTTGTAAGTATTTTTAATAGTGAATTTAAATATGTGAAAGTGCAGCGTCGCCGCGATGTGGTTTTAGTGTAGATAAAGAATTTTTATATGTGGCGGCGCCGGCACGTTTGTCAAATCAGTATTTTTTTTTTTGTTGCTCATACCGAAATAAAGATCAAGTTCATTTGGTTCCGTTTCGTTTCTATCGTGGTCATTAATAGTGTGAAGGTGTAAAAACAGATTGTGGTTGGTATTTGTGTATAAAACGTAAGGAAGACATGCCCATACTGTCTCTTCAAGAAGCCACATGTTGGCCCCTCTATTTTAATAACTCCGGCCCTTCGCCCACTATCCTCTGGCTAGATTTTAATATAACATTTATATTACTTTGTGTTTATTATACAATATCGTCAAAATGATATAACTGTAAGGTCTTTATTTTATTGCGAGCATATTTTTCACATTGATTCTCCTTCACGCTGCGATAGGTGGGGTTAGGTGGTGAAAATTTTGCATATATCATGTTTATAGATGTGATATTCTTCACCTTTAAATTCAAATGTTTCTTTGTAGCTATATTTTATTGTTGACTTTCTTTTGCTGTCAAATATATGCATGCGTCGTATATTTGGGTAGATCAATCACTTGCACATTTTCTTGTCTACTGTTACATTTCGTGGTCTCTTTTGATAAAAGGGCTTTAATCTAAAGTAACAACGATAATTTAAGGTATTGTGCTGTCTTAAATCCGTAATTAGCACAATCAATCAGTTTTTTTTTTTATCTAAATGTAAAGATAATATTTTAACCAAAAACTACGTCCATAAGCTTTTTTTAACATTTGTCATATTAAAATTTACACTATTTTGCTATTTTTTCATTATTCTTTTTACAAATTTTGTACTTTGACTTCTCTTCACTGGTATGATAAAATTAATACTTAAGTAATTAAATTGTTTTATGAAAACCTCTGATGATTACTCTGTTATCAATCCTTTTAATGTTAATAATTGTATTTTTTTAGATTGATGTTCATATCCACTAACAATATAGTTATTGTTGTATTTATATCATGTTTTCTCTTTCCTATGTTTTCTATTACAAAATCTCAAATCATACAAACTATAGGAGTAACTTTTATTGTTTAGTTAGTCATCGGGCTGGGTCTGTACATTAACTCTTGAGTTTAGAGCCATGGATTATATTTGTGCATACTATGTTTCTAAACTATTTGTATTTGATTTATACAGTGGACATCCTGTTTTAAAAATCTTTAATTACTGTTAACAAATATAAAAGTAAGTATATAGTAATAAAGCAATTGAATTGTGGGTTGAAATAACCCCTATGTAATGTGTAGGTTTTACCATTGGTTCCATATTTGTAAGCTCTTTGTGGTACTTAATAAGGTACAAATAATGATAATAATACAGTAGTTAGGTAGTAGGATGGTTACCTGAGTTAATTGCCACTATCTGACCATAGTAAAGGATAGTGTAAGGTGGTGTTAACTTTCATTGCTATCATTACAGCTAAAGAGTGGAATGTGTTTCCAGTAAGCATATTTTTATATTTTGTCTTAGCCTTTAAAAGAATAGTATAGGCTTTTATTTGTCATCTTCACTTTCCATCAGGTTTCATTGAGCTCAAGCCTGTAAATGTATAAAAAAACATCAATCTGTATCTGTCTATTGCGGAATATAAGCCTCTCCTTAAGTTTGCTACTGAGTTTGGTCCATGGCTCTTCTCATACAACAATTGCTTGCCATTTTGCACAAATTGTCACTTCACCTAGCCAGAGGGCATTCTACTCTGCTTACTGAGTCGCAGTCTTCACTCAAGAACAGGTCTAATTCAATGGTTATTGGTTCTTCAGCAAATATGACTAGCCTACTGCAACTTCAGCCTTACAATACTCTGAACTATGTAGATACTGTGTGACTGTGTACTGTGTGTGTGTGTGTGTGTGTGGGGTAGTGACTTCAGTTGTCTAATGGATCACCTCATTTCAGACTTTGCTAACTTTGTCTGCCTATAAATTTACAAAACCTGACATGTCATTAGATTTATATAAAAACTGTTGATTGCTTTTCCGTTTTTGCTGCCATTTTTTTTTTCTAAACTGATGGTACTTGCCATGACTGAATTTCTTATCACAATCAATTTATCATAAATTCTTATTCATATACAATCAAGCCCATAGAGTCGCGACCACAGTTTTGTACTGTGTCCGTGCTGAGGGTACTCGAAAAGGATACCCCAGTCCTGACTATGCGTCTCTTTGCACAACTGTGTTTTGGGATCACTGTTCAGGGTACAAAGTGAAATGAAGTTGCTATTTAAATGTCTTTCTTGAGACCATATTTAGTTTCTTTTCGAATATCCTTGATTTTTGTTAAATTGAGTGTAAGGCTGAGATTTATAGACACTACTGTGACTTTGCTTTGACTTTACATGATTTAATTAATATCAATGTAAATAGTAAGGTACCGACTTCCTCCACTTTGAATTAGGCTATACTGAAGTTCCTATTATATTTTTCTTTTCTCAAAGAAGTTATTTTCTGAGGAAACTCTTAAACAACATCAAAATAAATATATATTTTATATCACTTTTTAAATTAAAAATATAACATTACAAATTTAGTTATTTTCCTTATCATTTGTTCTAACCTCTATCTATTTGATAGTATGTTTGTAGTAATTAGTATGTTTTGCAAGTTTCACTTTTTTGTATTTATAGCCTTGCAAGTAAATGATATCAACGCTACTCCAATTTGAAAGACTTGACAATTAGAATAGCATGATTTTATTGTACAAATCTGACATTAAATGAAAACTTTTACCTACTCCACTCACCTTGCAAAAGTCATTGACACGAGTTCAATAACCTGTGTGCTAATTTTTCGTGACTTAGTGAATCATAGAAAAAATAATGTCACAGTGCCATCTTTTAGTTTTATCAGTTATTTTAACTAATTGTCAACATAATTGTAGATTTTTTATACAAATTTTTGATCAGTTTGAACCTTCTTGCTCTACCAGTTGATCTTTTTTAATCAAGCAATACTAGAAAGTTTAAATAGTTTTTTTTTTAATCACTAATCTCTAGGCAAATGAAAACCTAGGTTAGATGATCTTATATAAAGATCTTCATTTCTTTAATTTGATAATTCAATCATCTTCATGTTATTGTATATTTTATCTATTTATATGGAATCCTGATAAAGCATATGAATAAGAAAAATGATAAGCATTATTTATGACAAATATTGATAATCTAATTTTACTTTTACAATAATACAGTATTTAGTATTATAATGGTGAGGCAAATTAAGGGATTTTGTTTTTAACAATAAAATTCAGGTCATTTATGTAAATGGAATTGCATACGCTAACACTGTGATAGTTTTTAAAACAAAAAAAAATGGTAATTGATGTTGTCTTTTGCAGATCACTCCTTACCGTAAGTGAAACTCGGTACAAACCAAAAAATGGGTGACATCGAAGATACACACTTCGAGACCGGGGACTCCGGCGCCTCGGCGACCTTTCCTATGCAGTGCTCTGCCCTGCGTAAGAACGGATTCGTCATGCTGAAAGGGCGCCCCTGCAAGATTGTGGAGATGTCTACCTCCAAAACCGGAAAGCATGGTCACGCTAAGGTCCACCTTGTAGGAATAGACATATTCAACGGAAAGAAGTGAGTAGCTTTAAGTTTTAACCCTCAGGTTACGTCGATTTAGAATATTTGGTTCCGATCAACTCTGTTGCAGTCTGTCCTGTGGCAATTAATGTTATTGAATTAATGCTGAATCAACTATGAGTATACATGATCAAAATTTTATCTAATTCTGATATTGAAAGCAATACTGTAGTTTTTAAGGTGAAGAAGATTCTGGATGCATGTAGCCTTTGCCAAGTACATCACATAAAAAAAAAATAGAAGCTGTAAGACTAAACATGGCGTGTTTTTTGCTCTCTATATTGAAGGATAGTTCTCATTGAGCCCAAACTCGTGTGTAAGAGTCCCCATTCATGTTGGAATTGATATTGAACATTCAGCAACTGCGCTAATGAAGTCTTCAAACTTGAAGACTCAAAATTACCATGTATTACATTTGTTCATCATATCAGGCTGCGTCATTTTGATCAAGGCCTTGTTGTTTCGAGCCCATAGAGTCGCGAACGCGGTACCAATACCACGCTCGTGCTGCGGGTACTCGAAAAGTATATCCTAGTCCCGACTATGCGTCTCACTGCACAACTGTGTTTTGGGATCACCGTCCAGGGATACAGTTTTAATTGTGACTCTCCAGGGCACGTTTTGTGTGCTAAGTCAATTTTTTTTATTATTTGCGGGCAAGTCCGTTATTTTCTTCACACCCTATGGAAAGTGAAGGTGAGGCAGATGTTTCATGATATTTGGCCAACATACGCGTATTTACTTATTAAAGACTGGATTGTGAAGAACTAGAAAAAATTAACGCTTATATCACTCCTTAACTGCATTTTTAATGGATTATATATTAATTGACCCAAATAGCCCGCTTATAGGATAACTACTCTCCATGTTAAGCAATATCTTTCCAAATAATACATAAGGCCCTGTATTGTATATAAGCCAAGCGTCACCAGCTTTCGCGCGGCGTGTAAATTCGAATTGATTCATCATCGCTCTTTGTTATGAAATCGTGCCAGTATTAAAATCGAATATAAGGTTTTTCGGCATGATGTAAAGAGATTCTACACGAATCAATGGTATTTGATAAAAATATAAATCAGATTTTTTCTTTTTTCGAAATGACGCGTGTTGGTTGATCCGGAAAAGTCTTCACAACTAAACCGGGTTGGACCAATTTTTACAGTATGCATCTATATTTGCCAACTTAAAATATGGACTATGATTGATACATGTTAGGAACAGTATATCTGAGGCCCAATTATCAGGTTACAGCAGTTTGAATTGGTTTCCATTTTAAATGTCAAATAGATGTAAGTAAACCATTGGTAGTTTTTGTGTTAAAAAGGCATTAAATCTAGAAAAAAAAACTCACTTTTATAACTAGTAATATTTTTGATTTGGAATGTACATGCCAACTCTACTTTTCCACACAGATATGAGGATATATGCCCGTCGACCCACAACATGGATGTGCCTCACGTGAAGCGCGAGGACTACCAACTGACCGATATCTCTGACGACGGCTACCTGACCCTCATGGCTGACAACGGCGACTTGCGCGAGGACCTCAAGATACCGGACGGCGACCTCGGCGTACAACTGCGCACAGATTTCGACAGCGGCAAAGAGTTGTTGGTCAGTATCTTGGCATTTATTTGACACTAGTGACAGTTAAACCTGGGATATATGGGCAAAGCATGAAAATGAGATCTCTTAGCTCTATAGAAAATTCGCGAATGGCATTAGGAAAGATGAGATAGATACCTGATAGGGCTGGTTTGAAAGATGACTGAAGAATCTCGCGGACAAAGGCTGTTTGTCGGTTCAGATACATAGAGAGTATGGATGATGAAATAATGATGCAAAAGATATACAATATGGATCTGAATGGACCGCGTGACCAAGAGCGCGGACCGGTCGGTACTTAGGCCAAATAAAAATGATATTAATGGTGAGTGTGGACGATAGGTCACTCTTGACGTATGTTGCGGATGCCTTAATAGGAACTTTTTTTTTTAATATAAATTATAGACGAACGCTTGACCTCAATCACACCTGGTTGAAGGTGAAGATGAATCCGATCATGAACCGCGTCCGCCTAACGATGTCTTGTGGTTTTGTGGTGGAATGGGACTGGTGGAATCAAAGAATGTAGTTCCTGAGAACACTCCACCGTGCAACCGGTAAAAGACCGCGAGGCAGGCAACTCTACGTCGATGCTCGATGCTTTGCATTTTAATTTTTGACAAAGAGTCGTCGCCTATAAATCTACGAGCTCTACGATCAATCGAGTCCAAAGCTACCAACTGATATTTAGCGGATCCGTCCCAAAGATGACATTACACAACAACATAACAACTAACTTAACTGTACATTTTTGATTGTAACTGTGTAAATGAGTTATTGTACCGGGCCACTGGCAACCGTGAAAAAGGAAATAAATAAATCAGTGAAAGTGTATATTAGGCTCTTTAAGATACTATCTTACAAGAGTAATATAATATCGCTTACTATAACTGAGTGGTTAGAGGTAGACGCGTCCGCTTTCCTCGAATACTCGCGTGCCTGAGGAATCGATATCCCCATTGTGCGTACACTCAAACTACGAAATCAGTTAATGTTAGCGGAGCAGAAGAAGTTTGCAGAAATAAAGGAGATGATCACCCGTGCTGTCTGATTACCCCAATAGAAAATCAATTTTTTTAAAGTTAATATTTTTATCAGCTTAAAGTCCTTAACTGGTAGTCACGCGTCACGTTAAGCTGCATTTTTGTTTGGTGCGTGTAATGGTCGTATTATAATTTTTACGAAGTCAGCAAATTGATTGGATACGTGAATTATTTCGTGATTCTAAAATCTAAATAATAATCCAAGACACTTTGCATTACGTGACATCAACGTGTTATTGAATCAATTAATTTCTCTTTTACTATTTGTGAGATTTCATTACTTGCTAAGTATTATAATAACATATCGTCACACTATATACCCATCGGGGTAAGCAGAGATGGCTATAGTAAATATAGAGAGAGAGAGAGAGGTGGCTGTATATCCACTTTGCGTTTATATGTTATGCCCAAAGTAACCAGTAGTGCAGAAAATAGCTCAGGGCTTATTAAACATGATATTTGTATTAGATACCACGTTTCCTCACGTTTTTCGTTACCGGTGAGCAAGTGTTGCCTAAATCCCTACTAAACTTGAAAAATCCAAATGTACAAATAATGTTTATTGTCGAAATATGTAATTACATATATTTTTGAGTTACCATTTTTTTTTTCTATGGATAAGGAAGAGCAAATAACAGGCAGAGTGATGTGAAATTTTCGCCGAGCTGTCTGAAGTATCCGGACTCCCAGGCTCGGCGAAAGCGAAGAGAGGGCAGTGCTGGCACCCCGGTGGTTTTAGTCGGGGCAGGTCCGATACACCGAGGGGAGTGGCCCTCACCACTTCCCCTGACGGTCCGTAGGGATTTCCACCGGGTTAACAAAAAAAAAAGAGTGATGTGAAAATTCTGGAGTTATAAACATTTTTCGAGTATAGAGTCTCTGATTCACTAAATAGTGCATTGGTGCTAAATTAACTCGTAGATTATTAACTCTACTATTAACCTGGGCTCGTGTTTTTAACAAGCTATATGGAATAATTAGTTTTGAGAACATTACCTAATATAAATTTACATATTTTAAAATATTCAAACTATTTTAATCATAAGCGAGTAATTAAATTTCCATTCAAATCAGTATCAATAGTCTATTTCCACTAAAATGTCATAACCGATGTTTTACATGACGTATTTCTAAAATAATATCAGTCTTATCGCTTCAAAATAGATATAGTTTGTCTTAATTTTTTTTAACAATCACTGGGTTTCGCTTTAATGACAATTTAAACATATCATTCTGGTTAAATGCTAATTCGCGCGTAAGTCCCGTTTAATTCCCCATTTATAATATAATAGTCCCATTTATAATTAGTACAAAATGCGAAAATTTAAAGTATGTAATTTCAATCAGTCTTAGTTTGACGCTTGCCAGAAACGTTAGGATTCACTTTAAATTTCGGTCATTTTAATTTTTTTCCCTATACTGTTTTTAGCCTAAAATTGGCAAAACCAAGACCTTCGGTCGACCACTAATACAAAACAAAAAGTGAACTGAAGCTTGTTTTCTTTTACACCTTTAAATTTATTGTAGAAAGACAAACAAATATAACCAGACATGTTGTCGTAAACAATTTAATCTGAGGTGCATTTGAATATGAATAATAAAACTACTATGAAAATTGTCATGTACTTGCTTACCTTGAGGAAGGACGCGACTCACATAAATCTGTATTCTGTGCTGCCACGCAACGCAGATTTTCATATTTATGTATGTTTATTAGTCTGGAAACGTCGCCTCTTGTCAAAGTAAAGGCCCTAGACAAACTACAATATGATCAGCGCTGTCGCTACTAGACAAGAGCAGTATGAGATTGACATAAGCCTGTGAAATATCATGCCGACAAATTGTTTATTCCATACATTTTGGACTTTTTTATTAGCGTTATCGTTAATCGAGTTTTTCTTTGTCTAAGCCTTGCGGTCTTTGTAAAAGCAAAGAAATAGTTCTTACGAGGTTTTTTCACCTTTAACATAAAATCTCTCTCTTTCTCTTATCACCCTTTAGCCACCTCAATCGGAGTGAAACAATGTCTTTACTATTGATGGTCCCAATTCTTGGCTAAACAGTTTCGCCTAGCTACCATCGCTAGGTCATTAAAATCGTCATTATGTAGTGGTGATTTGTCTGTCACCCGTAATTAACGACGGGCTTTCTCGACGTTATAGATAATAAAAGTACCAAAACTATCATCGTATTACTATATTTGTTCTACACGTGCTAGCGTGAATGCGTATCCACATCATACCTGTGTGCGCATACTAACGCTTGCTTCCACTTTAATTAAGAAGCCTTTGATTTTTTAGTAAGTCAGACACACTTCACACCGTCGCAACTTTTACCGGTATGCACGGTGGAGTGTTCTCAGGAGCTACGTGCTCTAATTCCGCCAGCCCCATTTCATCATAAAACCACTAGACACCGTGTCAGATACCATCTACATATTATGGACGTTACTTATATTCGCACGAAGAGATTCGCTTCTACATTCGGCATATAAATGGCTAAGGAGTGGAATATGCTTCCAGAGAGCATATATCTGCGATCTTATGATTTAGGAGCCTTTAAGAGAAGAGTAAATAGGCATTTGTTGAGCGGACGCAGTCCATCGTCGGACTTATCTTCACTTTCTACCAAACGCCCGCATGTAAATATCAGTAGCGTTCATTCCATAGATGCATAAAAAGCATTGCATGCCCTTATGATAAATAAGTCTGGAATACATTGCTTAAAGTTAAACAAAAAAGCAATATAATATTTACTATCATAATATTCAAATTAATTACGCGAATTCTGCCTACCCTGTCCAAATACCATATGCACGTCCCTGGTAAATATGTATAAAGTATGTATATATTTCAGTAACATATATTTGTTTTGTTCTAGTGCACCGTGCTGAAGTCCTGCGGTGAGGAGTGCGTGATCGCCGTCAAAGCAAACACAGCCCTCGACAAATAGACCAACCTACAAGCATTTATAGGGATATAACAAACTTATAATTTTTTTACAATCAAAAATTATTACATAAATGTAAAACATAATATGTCTAATTTAACTTAAAATATAGTGGCGGGGTGCGGTATTCACGAGATAGCTCCATTCCGTTCCTCCAAGGTCTTGATGAAGGAGATATTATTGTACGTAAGGGGAACCGTCGTGATGGGCAAGTGCTGGCGTCATAATGACGCTTTTAAACGATGTTGTGGATTATTGAGTCGCGGTCGACCGCGCTATCAAGAAAGGGCAGGCCCTTTCGCTATTTTAATGTGATTTGAGAGTGTAAACTCATTAACGCAACGCGTCGGAAAAGGTTTTTTTCTAAGTACAATACACTTTAAAGCAGTACATCATTGCGGTGGCTAACGACAGACATCGAGTTTTTCGATAGCTGCAGTAAGTTTGTGACCTGCTCTGGGAATATTTGTCCAGCTAGTATATAATAATAAGGAAAGATTCTATGTGTCACTGATGTTAGAAAACTATACACTGGCCCAATTCCTAAAGCAAATCCAGACGCGATTCAAAGCAGCGTTGATGAGTTTAAGCGCTTATTAAAATATTAAACCGTGTTATAAAGAAATGTTCTAACACTCAGATTGCTCAAAATTGAGTATATGGTGCCAAACACTCGAAATGACGAGCCCACATTCCGCTCTCTCAACTAGACATTTTTTTAACTGGTTATAATAAAACACAACAATGAAACAAGTTAATCGCGTCTCTTGTTTTTCGTGTTGGGATGTTTTTTCACAACACGGTCTATGTAGTGTAAAATGGAGGATGTATTCGAGGGATTTGTAATTTATTACGGGATTGAAAAGACCATTGGTGGATCTGGTTTGGAGCGAGGCTGGCGAGCACCGCGCCCGGTCGGCCGGAATATCATTTTTGTTTTGTTTGTCTTTCGCTTACAACGTTTGTTATACGTTGCGCTCCGCGTTCCCCCGATATTTGGCAACGAGGATCGGTACGATCACCCTCGTGTTATGATGAATAGACCGCAAGGGGCTGACCACACCAACACTAAACAGACTTGCACCAATCATAAATTTTAATTTCTGACAAACCTGTGACAGTGGAGTGTACAGACTTGCAAGTGGATTGAATTGATTTGTTTGCAGTAAAATAGAATTTATATCGTTCTGAATTTATGATTTCAACATGGCGTCGACGAATGAACACACGATGGCAACTGGATGGTTTTGTACCAACCGAACTGCGTGATTAATGTTGCAAGCGAGGAAGAAACTGTGAAGACCGCATTTTGGCGTTATGGGATATGATCGACGGCCGTTTGGTTTTATGCTACAAGTGTATGTTAATATGTAATCGGTGCCAGCCTATTCAGCGTTGTTAAATGTGTCTCGCCCTTGTAAAACGGTCTAATAATCATACAAATAGATGATGCAAACTTGAAGTGATTACCATGTTTTAATGCTAAATTAATTATTACATACATATAGAGAGAAAAAAGGAAAAAAATACAAAAAAAAATTATAGAAATAAATACAATTTTTGAATGTGCTGTGTGATTGATTAGTCCTTTATCGGACACATAGGTGTGCGGTCTCCAACATCATCGCCGGGTCCGTGATTAGGGATTACGATACGGGTACTGAATACTATTTGTTGATTCCCGGCGCTGGCCTCTATAGCGATACCGGGAGTTCCCCGAAAATTCATCATTTTTTCATTAGAGACTTATACATTTTACTATAAAGAAACAATGTGTTTTGAAAAAAATTGAATGTTCTTTATCTATTAATTGATATTACAAAGCATATTAACTAGAAAATTATGACAGTACTAAATAATAGGAATTTTGATACTAAGATCAATCATTGAAACCGATTAAATTGTGAAGTCCTTAGTACCATTACTGCAATAAAAATCCATAAGCCTCGATCTCCGCAAACTATTAGTTCTTTGGAATCCTGGAAATTAAGAGTTGCAGTAATTGCTAGTACCGGAAATTATAAATACCGAACACCACCGAGAATTACAAGCGCAGAAAGTCTTCGGGAATTACCAGTACCAGGAAATCCTGAAAACGAACCCTAGTTGTGGTCCAGCGTGATGGCATCCCTTAGTGCGTAACACTTGCCATCTGTTCAAATAATTGCCAACACCTCTGCTCTCTTCGGTGTTATGAACTTTCTATAATTGTACAATTTATATTCAAGACTTGACTTTTAGTAATGTCCCTCTCAGAGACTGACGATGCATTTTGTAGAAAAAAGTATAGTTTGTTTTTATTTTCTTGCATTATTTTATAATCATCTTTGCCTATCCTCGTTCTATTTTGCTCATTTGAACACGTGATGTGTCAACGCATAGAGTGGCTTAATAATGTTCCATATATTTAGTCTCAATTCGGCCACTCGAGCAAGTGTTGCCTTTAAGGGGCTAGATATTAAAACTACTTACATATATGTTAATGGACTATCATCTTTTCAACATCAGATTGTCAAAGACGATGTGATTATACGAAATTTAATGTAAGATTGTGTAAGGTAAGAACCCTATGGGAGGAGAGATATTTTTTTATGCATTCAAAATTCATAACGCTATTTGGCGAGGTGAAAACGTTTTTGGCCTTTTTTTAAATATACGAACGACGATTGAAGTTCTCTTTATGTATAACTGTACATTATTTCCTTCGAAACTGCATAATCGTTATTGTTGGTAAAGATTTTTTTATACTTAGCAGCTTGTAATCAGAATTTGTTTTATAAAAATCTAAGGTAAATTATATTATGTAAATACACCGAACGGTGTGGAATAATAAAATACTTTAGTGAAAATAGTTTTTATTTTTTGTGACGATGTAGTGTTATAATCCCATTGTATGTTATCTTTGTTGGATTTTATTGCAATATATCTTAGAGATTTCCTATTAATTTAGAATTATTTTAGTGCTCTGATGACTACTATGTCAGAATTTGATGATTTCGGCGCTCGCAATGGTTTCTTAGCGTGATTGTCGTAAGTAGAGAAAAACCGCCTCGTATGAAGTTGGCTAATGATATTGAACAGTTTTGTAAGTGAAGATTTTGTAAAGACGCCGCTAAGAGACTGCTCATTCAGAGTGCACGACCGGGTGCGGGCGTTCCCATGTTTACAGATATAAAAAAAAACTACGAGCTTTGCGGGTAGAACAATTGTTTTGAACCACAAGTGAATCAAAACGCTCGAGGACTGAACAGTCAAGTCGGATTAAGGCTAGATTCACCCGCGCTCGCTAACGAACTTTCAAAGCGAGCAGAGACTAAACTAAAGGGACTAGACAAACGACCAACGCTAACGATAGTAGAAAAGTCCTTAAAGAAATGTTAGGGATTGACATACATTTTCGAAATATCACGTAGACACAATTATGTCAACATCATACAATTTGGACTATTTTACTAGCGTTATCGCTGATCGAAAGTTACTTTGTTTTAGTCCCCGGGTACTCAGTTTCCTGTGACGTCAGAGGAAAGAAGGAAAATGACAAAAGAAATTGCGGAAATATTAAAGTTTAATTGCTTATCACCCGCGCTCTTCGCTTTTCCCTTTGTCATCTCCCCACTTTCCTCTAACGTAGTCTGGACAGAGTTATCTCATTTACCGATGGGTAAGTTTGATCTACACGCGCTCGCGCCCGCCTACACTCTGAAAAACGCTTATAACACGAATTGTGTGATTTTTTTATATCAGGGCTAGGGTGTGTTCGGATGGCTATCGCGGTTTAGAACTAAACTTCTGTATATACGTAAGTTTGGAAAAAACGATTGATAAATGGGTATTAGAAATACATTTTCGGTAATTCACAACCATCTTCTACCTACATTTTTAACATATATATTGTCAATGTGCGAATTCATTACCGAATTTAAGAGTAACGGCTAATAACTAAATGTAAAACAGTTATAAGTATTTAACAATCTGTCGAATTAAATCTGTACAAAAACAACTACCGTGCGTTGTGATTCAATTTCCTACATCTGTCATTTTTATTACACTAAACCCACTACTTTTAGTATGACTAGAAACAATTTTTTCTGCATGTATCTCTGCTCATCCCGAAAGGGTATAGCGTGATGATATTATTTAGAAATGTAGGATACAAAATACAATTAAAGATAATATAACGATTTGTATATGTAATTTATTATAACAAATATGCAATTGTACAAATAGGTGAGTAAAAAATACATGCAAATTTTAATCCTGGAGGATCATTAGCGGTAGTAAAAATAATTGTATCATGTTAAAAATATTTGTACACGTAAATAAATTCGATCGATTTATTTAATGGTTACTAGCCTGGCGCTTGACCTCAATCCCAACTGGTGGAAGGTGAAGATATGTCCAACGATGAACCGTGTCCGCCCAATAAATGCCTACTCTTCTCTTAAACATTCCCAGGTAATAAGATCGCGTAAATATGGTCGCTGGAAGCATATTCCGCTACTTAATTGTGCGCATGAATGAATGTAGAAGCAAATCTTTTCGTGCGGATATAAGGAACATCCACCACATACGGATGGTATCCGACACCATATGTCTAGTGGTTTTGTGATGAAATGGGGCTGGCGGAAACCTTTTGATTAATGATTTTAAGCTAGGCAGCCAATAAGAATCTGTATTCCAAGTACTGTTAATGCCCAATATAGCAGCCATTGTAAATTTATCTATAATATTGCGCTATACAGGTACTACAGAAAGTATGAAATAATACTTAAGGGTATTTTAGTATCATGAAGTCTTACTTTAAGTTATAGGACTTCATTTCATTTAGGATAATCAAAACCAATACAGTAAATGATGATAGATTTTTTAAATAAAACCATTTCTGAGAGAATTTTTACAATTAATTCGTCTCACAGTGCTCGTGTATACTCTAAGAGGCGAGATACACGATGCGCTGCGGCTATGGTGGCGCGGCGCTATTTCCCAAGTGTACCGGAGGCGGGTGAACGCAATGCGATGAAGGAGCGGTACAGTATTTTCTGACACATTTTTGGGGTTGCTGCACTACCCCAATACTATTATTGCTAAATGAAACCAAATTATAGTTTCGGTACAACTTATATTAATTACACTTTGGTGTGTAAGGCAGACTGACGCGCACGATCTCTTAGCTAGTATGAACGATACTGTAGCGCGAGCGCTGTAACTGTAGGCAGCTGCGTGAATGCTTGCCACACACCCCGCTCGTCGCAGCCCGCGTGCCTTACAAAACTCGTGAAGTCGCTACACATTATTATGTGGCGGCGCAAAGCATCGGTTTGTTTTTATTGGATTGTCTACGTTGATACCCGTGACTGGCCTTCACAATAAAACCGGGCTTGGTGGGCGGATACGCAAGGGCACCCTTGTAAGTACAGACCTCGACTTGGGTGACCGGCCAGTGAAAAGAACCCTAACGGTGATCTACTAGCGTTTCGGAAGCGACTACCTTGAGAAGAAACGCCGAAAGAAACTCAAGGCTGCGTCGGAGTGAAACTGCGTTTAAACGACAGTTGACTGACCTGTCCTTATTTGTCGTCGTCGGCGCCGCCAAATATTTTAACTTTTTTTTTTTATTTTATGACTTTATTCCAAGGACTGGTCCTTTGTGACTTCGCCAATGTCAGTGTAATAATTAAAAAGCGAGGAAAGTTGGCCGGTTATACTGTTTCAAATGTGCTTAAGTAATTGGACGGATGTCAAGTTGTACTATTTATCATATTTTAACTTAAATTCTAGAAACGAAACATATGTCACTCCTTATACCCTCTGAATTGACACTTTATAATGTTGACAACTTAAATAAAATTATTACGAATAATAAATGCATTAATAATATTCACAATAATAATCAGTATTTAATATATTCACCGGAATTTATTAAGTATATCAGTCCTATTCGATGTTGGAGTTACCCATTACTATCTAAAAATTTAGTAAAATAAATTAAACCCAATATTTGTATTTTTCTATTCCTTCAACCTTGTTTCAATTATCATCCTCGCTTTCAGATGGAATCGTTATAACCATAAATGGGTCTTCTATATCTATTATAGTTGCTGTGAAATCGTCACCTAATTCCTCCAGCATACTTGATATGTCCTGAGACTCTAATTTTACAATATTTGCATTTTCGTTACTTTCATTTTCTGTTATAGAAACGTAATTACTTTTTACATTGTTACTGGATTTATTATTCGGTTCTCCATTCCAAGTCAGTACATCATCGTCATCTTCGGCACTGTCGCTTGAATCTCTGTCATTTGTTACGAGAACTTTTAGTTGTGGATTTGATGTCTCCATGCTTGTAAATCTGGAAATAAATGTATAAAAATGAATCTCTGCGTGAGAATGAGACAATATACAAAATGTTTTTGGTAACTTGCAGGATTATCCTGCATAGAACCCTCAAGGTCACTGTGAAGATAGCGACCCCGGTGTATCAAACTCCTACTGACTAAAAATCCCTGAGATGTCCATCCAATCACCCCACCCGGGCTTGGGAATCCAAACTCTTCCAGACGGGAGCGAAAAGCCTGTTCAGCCTTCATCTCTGGGAGAATTGAGTGTAAAGACCCCACACTTGCAAACCTTTCTCACGGGCGGCACGCCGGACACTGCGCGCCGCCTACAATATGCAATATATCTTCACCCTGAAGATATTATAGACTTTACTTTTCTTAAACTTTGCTCAGGATTTTTTTTTGCGGCAGGATTATACTTTTGGCCCAGTGAGGCCTTTACAACTTCATTGGGCAAAGAAGGCGAGCACTTAATGTGTTCACTTCAGGAAATGGGTTTGTTTTGACAAAAAACTGAATATATAATAGGAATTCCAGTTTAGCCAAAGTCAAGTTGAGAAAATCGGTAACTTACTATATACATTGGTATTCATTAATTAATAAAATTTGTAATGCTTAAGTGGCGTCTATAAATTTCTGCCTAAATATTCGTGAAAAAAAGTTTTTATACCGCCTAGACAAAGTGACTGCTCCATTTCCACCTCCACCACCACCACTTGATAGACAACACAGTACAGTTCAATAACGGCAACGATTGACAAGGGACAAGTCCATTGACAGTCACCATCGTCATGGCGGTCTACGTAAACCAAGACATAAGTTTACTAAGTATATCAACAACTGGAACGTACACAACCTTATCCCGAAACTTGACAAACCGAAGCTATTGTAATTGTGTGAACCAACAACCTTATCCCGAAACTTGACAAACCAAAGCTATTGTAATTGTGTGAACCAACAACCTTATCCGGAAACTTGACAAACCGAAGCTATTGTAATTGTGTGAACCAACAACCTTATCCCGAAACTTGACAAACCGAAGCTATTGTAATTGTGTGATCCAACAACCTTATCCCGAAACTTGACAAACCGAAGCTATTGTAATTGTGTGAACCAACAACCTTATCCCGAAACTTGACAAACCGAAGCTATTGTAATTGTGTGAACCAACAACCTTATCCCGAAACTTGACAAACCGAAGCTATTGTAATTGTGTGAACCAACAACCTTATCCCGAAACTTGACAAACCGAGCTATTGTAATTGTGTGAACCAACAACCTTATCCCGAAACTTGACAAACCGAAGCTATTGTAATTGTGTGAACCAACAACCTTATCCCGAAACTTGACAAACCGAAGCTATTGTAAGTGTGTGAACCAATCACCTTTGAAACACGTCTCGTTCATTCTTCTGGGCAATGCGTTTATTTTCCTCGAGTCGAGCAAGGAGCTCCCGGTCAGTATCGGCTGGGTCCTGAATTTCCTTCACTTTGACTCTGCCTAACATATCGCGCCAGTCGCGTTGCTGACGTCGCCTCTGGAGGGCACTGCCGCATTGTTTGAACAACGCATTAGCTAAAATAATCGAAAGTATAAGTAAATACTATGATTTGAAATAGGTAAATGCGTATCCGCTGCACATGTTTATTGTACCAGCAAGTACTTAAAAAATTAGTACAAAACAGTGTTACACAAATTATGCGAATGCGAAAGTTATTGTCAATACCAATATCCGTATCCGTTAGTATCCGTTGCAGACATTTCGCTTGTGCATGTGATCTCATTGTGAATGTAAAATGTAATGGAACTGTCGATAGCCTATACATAAATTAAAAAATAAATACAAAACATGTACACATTTGTTACAGTGGCGAAAAACTTTCCACGGAATTTTATGACGTCTTCACTTGACAATTTTGCCAATAACGCCAAATCGTTGATGAACATTCAACGATGTCGAAAATAACGCCACTTCTTCATCTTGGTAAATGGGAATTTGATGGTGCTCTGTCAGTTTAACAGATTTTTAAATGTTACTGTAGGAACAGCCTGAATTTCGCGTGTTACATTTACATTATCTAATTTGGCCAAAAATATGTTATATGAATTAAATGATCCTGACAACAGGATAAGCCCACCCCGACGCGTTAAGTTACTTTCGGCGTTTCTTCTCAAGGTAGTCATTTCTGAAAGGATGGTAGATCACCATAAGGCTCATTTCTTAGCTGGCTTCCCAAGTCAAGGTCCGTACCTACAGTGGTGCCTTTGCGTTGCCACCCGACCCATAAATCGCTGGCTAAGCAATTTAAGTGCTCGCCCTCTATACCCCTTGAAGTTGTAATGGAGTTACTGGGGAAAAAAGGTAAAAAACTGCAAAATTTTGAATTGAATTAAAATAACTAACATTAAATACTAAACTGTTTATGGAGGGTAAATTTTTAGCATTTACGACATATTTGACTACAGCCATAGATGGGCAAAATGTATTCAGATTAATGAAAATGATTAATGATTACATTTTACGTTTTTTACCATTAATATGACTGTATTTTGCTCATTTGTGTTTTAAACACTACAAAATGCCAGATTGTATACACATTTACGATTTCTTAATGTTTTAAATGGATTTAATCATGATTACAGAGCAAGAAAATTAAAATTACGACTACATTTTGTAATCGTTAACAGTTAATCAGATTACATTTTGCCCATCTCTGACTACAGCTCCCTGAACAGGTTGTAATTTGGTTGAAAGTGGCGATTGCAAAAGTGTCGTTTTTAACAGCACCGTGAACTCAGTTACAGCCTCAAAGGCCTTTTTAATTGATTGATGGATATATCAAAATACAGACCCTAATACTTCTGAATTGGTGTTAACGTTTATTTAATTGTATTGTTTATGATGAAGAATGGCTGTTTCACAGACTAAAACGAATTTTATATATCACTCTACCTTCATTCATAATCTGCAGTGCAGTCCATCCAAGATTTTCCTGTTTATTAGCAGATGCAACACATAACATAACATCTGAAAAATCTGGGAATAAGGGCTCTCCATTTTCTGCTAAATTATCATTAAGAAACTTTTCCAAGTATTTCACAGGTTCTGGTGGATGACCGGGTATGACTTGTAATCGGATTTCACGACGTTGAACTGGTTGACAACCGGTTAAATCACAAAGTTGTTTATACAAATCTACTATTTTTGCCTTGTAGCTAAAATATAATGGTACATTAATTCTTGACCTATTTCTCTGCGTTGTATATTGTGTTATGTGCCAAATAAATGTTTTCTGTTCTATTACAAAATAAATGGGCTAAATTGGTCATACTGACGAAATAATAGAATAAAAAGAAAAAGATTTCATATACAATGACTTGAATGAATTGAATTTGAATGAATTAAGTCATAACTTCAAATAAATAATTGCTAGATTTTTCAATAGCTCACAAGGCGTCTTAAGGTTTTAGATATTTTTTTCTCCTTTGAATACTGCATTATTATCAGACAGTATGTGTTATCAAAATGTAGCATCACTGCAAAATGAAAAGATTGTCCAGGAAAATAAACAGGACATGCATTTTTGCCCCATACTTTGGAGTTATGGAATGGATTGCTAGATATTGTTTTTTCACAGAAGTGAACAGTGTCGTTAGTTGATAGAGCAATCACAATACTTCTTGTATTGAAATTGTCTGTAGGTGACAGTAACCGCTTTAACATCAGGTGCCCATCAACTTATTTGCTGAGAAAAAAATAAAACAGTAATAAACAAAATAAATTGCTCACTTCTCACTTTGAATGTAAGGTGATTTTTTTGTATTATCACACACTTCTGTTTCATCCAATAACTTAATTTTGTATCTATAAAATTCTATAGTTTCTTCAATTTCTTTAATTTTATTATCATTTAAAATAGGAGTTTCTTGATTCTTGAAAGGCAAAATAAATTGATTGTCTACTTCACTGGAAACATTTTCTATAAAACCTATATTTCGACTAGAATTATTATCTATTTCTATATTTGAATTACCATTCAGTCTATTAATACTATGTTCTTTATAATTTTTATCAGTATGATTTCTATTATTCCTAGAAGTATAATTTTCTTCATCATAGTGAATCCTATTTTTTGGAAAACTGCTTTCATCATTGACATCTACACCAGGAACAACTAAACCAAGAACAGTGTCTTCTTCACTGTCTAAATTAATTATATCTGTCTTGTGCTTTTTTCTTCTTTTATCTACTGAACTATCTTTTCTTTTTTTGTTTTTACAATTTGATTTATTCCCTGCAAAGATTACAAAATGTTATTAATCAATGTAAATCATTGTTTTAACATATTTCACCTTTAAATAACAACATCCCTATAAAAACCAATTCTCTTATAAAAAGAACAAAAAAATTATAGATCACTTCTTTTAATAAACCTTTACCAAAACACTAAAAATAAATAAATCACATGTTTAAATTATAATAAAGTAACATGATTAAAGTAAAATTAATGGTTGATCAATCTCGGACATATGTAATTAAAAGTTAGTAAAGAATAAATATTCAGAAAAAAATTACAATTCAATATGAATATATAAAGAGTCAAAGTTTATTGAGGCTTACCTCCACATACCAAAATAAGAAAATTCTAATGGAGGGTATGATTCAGTGCATACAATTATGTCAATACAAGTGTTCATGAAGAAATACTTCAAGTAAAAGAAGATTGCAAGAGGAAAAATAGCATTCTATTCTCTTCTCCTACCCCAATAGGAAATTGGCATGATGAGGATAGAAATTACTATTTAATGCAAAAAGAAAGATATTGTTAATACTTACCATTAAATTCACAACTGCTTTTATCTAAACTTTTATTTAAAGTAATTAACTGTACTCTTTTCTTATACTGATGTAATTTTAAATTCTCATGTAGAGTGGCAATGTGAGAAAATTTATGTCTAGGATCACTTTCAAGCTTGCTTATTGATGTATTTAAAATATTTTTGAATCGATCAGATCTCCTATATTCAGGATCCAGACTATTATAGTTTTTATACAGTAATCTGTGTGTTATTCTACACATGCCTTCAGATTTTTCTAAGCTTTTGCATAATTCAATAAATTTACAAAATAGAATGTTATTGTAATGTTCTCCATTTATTTTGCCATTCCGTTGTTTCCTATTACTAGATCCAGGTTTATTTATATCACCATTGACAATAACACTGACATTAGTGCTACCTTGTGATGATGGGATATCATCAATTTCAATAATTTCTATGGACTGATCTACCATTGCTTTACAAACTCCAGACTCGTTTGGATAAGAATAAATAATTATTTTTCTATATATTAATACGTATACTTGAATTCCACTGAAAAAAATTTCATAGAGTTTTAATTTGCAATAAAAATAATATAAACTCTTTTCAATTGGTATTGTGTTACATTTAACTTACTGAATCGTCTGTAATTTTTGAATTAATAAAGTTCACCACAATTTGCAAATTCTATGTTCATTGTAATATAAGGCACTTTTCGAGTTTAATTGTCTGAATAATAAAAATAAAATAACTTTTGCTTTAGGCTTTGAAACTTTTGAAATTGACATTAACTTAGGCTTGTCGAATAAATATCGATATATCGATATTTACAATTCAATATATCGATATTTTGGCGCGATATATTTTGAAATGATATATCGATCCTAGTCACGCCAAAAGGCGCAACCCCAGAACCTTAAAATAATAACAATGCAAACGCACCTAATCGCCAACGCCATCTGGCGTACATTCAATCATTCATTACTTATTTTTTTAACGTTCTCGCATTTTAAACTAAACTCCGCATCGCATTCTTTTTAAACTTAAAAACATCGCATCGCATCCTTCTTGATTATAATCGCATTTTTAACAATTACGTCAAACTCGCAACACACACAATCCTCACAAACACCATACTCCACATATTCGCATACAAACATACATAGTGAGTGGTTGTAGTGCCTGGAATACCGCTGCTCGGTAAGTACTTGATTTGTCTCAAATTATCGCAATCTTCTTTATTATAAATTATCCCGCCTACGAGGGTGTATTTCGTGCAACGGCGTAAGTCCAAACCTTATCCCGGCCCGCGTAGATACAAAATATCCAGTATCGAAAACTATATTTTTTTTAATTTTTATGATAGTGGAGTCGCTGAAATCTGAAACTGTAGAAGATAGGACCGAACGAAAAAATAGCACTGTATTGTCTATGACTGTTGAGTATTATGTTTAGTTACGTTGCATGCATTGTCATCTGAATTTGTTGCATGTATATTATTTGCCGCCATTTATTTATATATTATTTATTTTTGTTTGTTATCTTAAATAGGTCTTAAAGTTAGAATTTAGTTCTTGATATTTTTGTAATTTTGTCTAATAAAAAGAAATACTGATAAATAATTTCGTGTTTATTGAGATTTAATCGATATATCGATATTTTTACTTCGATATATCGACGCCGATATTGATGTTTTAATAAATATCGATATAACGATTTTTTTTTTCATTTTCGACCTCCCATCATGAACTTGGCAATAGGTTACTAGCTCGAAACGAAAATTCCCCTACATATATTTTAAATGATACCGAAATTGCGTAAATAATGGTAATACGGAATACGGTATTCCGAATACCTAATGACTACAAGGTAAAATTAAACAGATTATTGTTTTCTAATGATATTTTTTTTTTGTAAAATAATATATTGATTAACAAAGCTATACGTGCATTGGGTTAGTCGGAAACACATATTCAAACAGACAAAGAATATAAAATGTTGCTTACCGTTTCTATAACGTACTTATTATTATAATTAGTACAGCTTTAAACATATTTTTTCTACAGATTGTATGTTATTGAAACAGCGGCAGCACCAATCCAGCTCAGTCGCTTAAAAATAACCTGTCTCCAGGCCTACATCTGCTGCTTCTTCTTTACCATATTACCTTTAAGAAGTTAACATATATTTATTTAACTGACACCAGTGGAAATTACATTCGATGGCCTATTCTCAAATAATAACCCCAGATTTAGGCTTCGAAGTTGGTATCACGACTGATAAAAGGAACTGTCAAGAATAAATATCCATAGATAAAAATAGTTAACAGACAATTTTGTTCTTTAAGTATTGGCGTTCGAGGCTTATTATTTGAGCTTCGTTCGAAACAGAGAGAATCAGTTTCGCGTTCTTCAAAACAGACCTATAATTTCACAGAATCAAACCTACCTGCAGCCCCCTATACTGCTATGGAAACCACGTCCGCTGTGTAGCGTCCGCAGCATATGTTTCACAAATCATATTCTTGACTTTTCTTTCTAATGGTAATAATTATTTAAGTGATCTTAGTTTTTTTTTTATGTTGCACACCATAGTCAAACCATTTACTAGTGTAGGCAAAATATTACGAGAAAGAGAAAAGCAATCCCAATTTCACGATAAAAAGAAAGAAGCAACATAAAACATTTTCTGCGGACACACGTATTATTGGTCTACGCCAATTTTTAGATTATACTTACCATTAGGTGCGTTTTAGTTATTTTGACAAGTTCACATACAAAGAAGCAAGTTATTATACATTGAAGATTAGATGGGGATACATTAGTGGCTGTATCTATTTTAACCAGTAACCAGTAGCGCAGCTGATCGCGGTTCTCAGGACACTTAGACACGACACTTTTGACTTTAGACACCATTCGGATTTCCTCACGACTAATTAATGTATCACTGTTCATCCTGGAAGGGATATTGATACTACTACGATATATTGCTATTATTAGAAAGCAATTATGTAAAACACATACAGCCTCATATATTAATACTTTTATTTTTCGTACCCGTGATGTATAAAACAAACGTGTTTGAGATCTCGATATTCTGTCTTGAGCATTCAGCTTCTTCAGATGAATTGTAAGAAAAACAAAAATGACTGTTTAAGTTTTTTTCTTTGTTGCATTTGTTTTTCTTTATATTATTCGTTTTCTTTTATCTTTTTGTGCCCTATAGCTAGATTTTTTGTTTTTGTATATTACTGTGTTACCATGAAAATATAAACAAATAAATATAGGCAAGCAACTTTGCGAAAACAAATAATTAGGGGTTAAGAAGTCAACACCACATAAAATAATAACTTTATTTAGAGAGGCCAATTTAAATATTATTGTTGTATTATTATGTGAAATAAATAGCAACATTAAAAATTGGCTTGTTGCTAAAGGCGTGCAATGAGTAATTAAAAGGAAGAAAATATAATTTGACATCAAATTTATGTTCGTTAGTCGGTTTTTGTTTTTAATACAGATTAACGATTATAGCGAGCTAGATTTTTTTTTACAGATTCGAAGTTTTGGAATACAGTAATCTCCCTTATAAAACGGTAGTCTTATAAGGCATTTTCATATTACGCGATTTTACTGCCTTGTATAAAACGAGGATTTCCCACGTTATATTTCTGTATTGTGAAATTTATAATGATTTGTACAGTTCATAATTCATTCAAAAGCTCCGACAGCAAATAGACGTATAATAAAACAGTTTTTGAAGTATGTTATTTGAAATTAACTGTTTTTTAGTTGCATATGCATAAGTTTTTTTATTTTATTTTAAAGGCTTTTAGTTTCATTTTAATAAAACGCACATATTTAGTAGATAACATTCGTTTTTCAATTTCAGTTTTTCTTAATATTCGATTTAAACCCCCTTTACCGAGAAAAATTAAACATGAATCATTTGTAAATAACGCGTTATACGGGGTCATACAAGCGTGTTATAAGGGGGATTACTATATATTACTTCAGTTTTAGTATCCTTTAGTTTTTTTTTTATATTTCCGAATTCTAACCATTTAAAGCAGGATTTAAAACAAATATGTAGGGATTTGATAAATATTGTGTTTTGTTTATATTTTTAGACTCCAAATTTCAAGATTACGAATGTAATATTGTACCGGAGTATACCAGCCTCCCGTTTTCATTTCACTGCACGCCACAGCTTGTTGCTCTTATAATTATCATAAGTATTGTAGTGTATAGAATCTCTTATTTTACGCAGTACCTTAATTTAAAAAATACCATTTTTAATCTACAATAAAAAACTTAAGCGATAAATAAAATGCAATTGTAAAATGAGATGGATGATACTTGGGCTATTTTACAATTTTTTCTATAACAATTATAGGGTCACATGCGATACTTTTCCATTCAAAATACTACAAGGGCTTGCCCACTAAACATTGGATAAATTATGACAGAAGTTGTACCCGTTATTAGCTTTATTTCTTTCGCATGCGTGATGTGGTACTAGCGCTATCTCGCTCTAAGTTGGCGTGATTTTTATTTATCATAGTTAAATCACTAGTAATATCATGTTTTTTCTTATCTTTCCTGTCCATATGCGTCGTGATGGGCCGTGATATTCACGGACCTTGTAGACTTTCATGCACCTTGCTAGAAAATAACAATTACTATCCATTCGTACATTTCTCATGACGGAAATTCGTGAGCATAGTGATGTAAATTAGCTTATATATATTAATTTTTCCATATATCTAGAGGCCTTTTGTTGCGGTATATGTAGAGTCATGGCAACGGCGACTAGTAATAGATTCTCGCTCCTTAATAGTTGCAACCGTTCTTGTACTGTAGTCACTTAATCAAGCCAGTTTACAGAAAAATATCCCAACGTGAGTGTTAAGCCAATGGCAAATTTCATCAACAGGTATTTCTTGTATCAAAGAGCATCGCATATGAACCTTCCTTAACTGGGGCTATCCATAAATTACTTCACACATTAAGGAGGACTCAGTGAAGTGTGATATAGTGTTACAAAGGGATGGGAGAAGTCGTAAGATTTGTACAGTCACATGTCAAAATAGTAAATGTCAAATTGCGAAATTATTTTTAATAGAAATTAAAACTATTTTCAAACTGCTATTTTAATTTATACATCCCTGGGTGTAAAGAGCAAAATGTGTAAGGTTAAGCCAAAATGGGGAACAAAAATGTGACGTAATTTATGGATGACACCTAGACACTAATTTCATACATCGAAAATATATTCTATGAAGACATTAAACGTGTTAATAATATAAGGACTATTTTCAAAGCACCATAATGGCCGCATTGATTATTACTAGTTTTATTAAACTATTCATAATCGAGAAAAAACTTCTAAACACATCTTTTTTTTTCATAAGTTCTCGCAATTACGTTCGTTTCACTTGTGTTACGCTCTCTTGGAAGGCTGTCTTCATTGGAACACCCAATATCTCCACCTCATCTGAAAATAAAAATACATTAATTTAAATTTTAACCACCAATTATTTCACAAAGAACGCGATCACTATTAATTTGCCTCTTTCGCACGCGTTGTTTGGTCATAGGGGTATCTCGGTCTCTGTCCGTGCGATTAACATCTATTACTGTAAATTTTTTGTAGCTTAACATTTTTTTCTGTAACCTGTGGTAAATCCCTAACGGACCTACAGGAGGCGGTGAGGGCCGCAGCCTCGGTATGTCGGACTTGCACCGACTAAAACCCCCGGGGTATTCCCTCTCTCGTCTGCCGAGTTCTAAAGGCAAGGCTGAGCCATCTTCCTCGGCACCCGGCGACGTCTGGCCTTCTGCAGGCCCCAACTATTTGGTGAGGGGAGGTTAAATAGTTACCACCCCCCCGCGTACTCTTAACACATTGGCGGGGAGAGTGGTGTAAAGTGCCACCCTCCCCTCATCTCCATGATTTGTCATTGGAGCGGTGTGCGGGAACACATCGCACACCACTCACGCCTGAACCTGGGCGGCTCGCTCCTACACCCGTGACTTTACGTACATTAGCATTGATGAAATAATTATCTTTAAAATCAAATGTTAGCAATACATAGATAAGATTTCTAAAGTTACAAAGAAAAACCATGTGTTGAAATGATCATGGACCATGTGATAAATAAAACGGAACGCATTGTGAACGCGTTGCCTTAGAGTTATGATAATCAGGTTAATAAAAGACGGAAGAACAAAGACGTATTTGATATTAATTTCAACTTGATACCACCACAGTTCCTTTCCCAGTTTCCAGAGAAAACAGATTTATGGGCGAAATTAATAACCTATCCTATCGCCTATCTTAGATTTGTTACTATAGAAACCATAGTAAATCTCTTTTCACATACATAGGTTAGAAAGGGAGTGGTATAGCTAACGATCTACAAATTAAAGATAGATAGGTTATTAATTTTGGCAGTTAGACGGATGGAGAATAAAGTATTCTATAAGGGTTCTGTTTTTCCTTTTAAGTTATGGAACTCTAAAAAAATAAGCATTACTAACGTATACAGGCGCAGATGCAGGCACAGACGCCGAGGCAGGCTCAGTCGTCGCGCTGCACGTGCCGGCGCTGCAGCACCTGTGCGAGGTCGTGCTGCAGCGCGGCCGTGCGCCGGGCCATCTCGGCGGGCACCACCGAGCGCAGACCGTTCACTATGTCCTTCGTTTTACCTATAAATCAATATATTTATTGGGAATAAATACACTTATTTATTGGGAATAAATACACTTATTTATTGGGAATAAATACACTTATTTATTGGGAATAAATACACTTATTTATTGGGAATAAATACACTTATTTATTGGGAATACCACTAGACATATGTTGTCGGATACCATCCGTATGTGGTGGATGTTCCTTATATTCGCACGAAAAGATTCGCTTCTACATTTATCATGCGAACGGCTAAGGAGTGGAATATGCTTCCAGCGGCCATATTTCCGCGATCTTATGACCTGGGAGTCTTCAAGAGAAGAGTGAATAGGCATTTGCTAGGCGATCGCGTTTCATCATCGAACTCATCTTCACTTTCCACCAGGTGTGATTGAGGTCAAGCGTTCGTCTATAAATTATAAAAAAAAAAAACTTATCTACTGGGTATAATTAATTATATTAATTGAGCATAAATCAACAAAACAAAACCACGCAAGGTGGAGTGGGTGCGTCACCAACAGCGAGGCCGCGTGGAGAGGAATGGCGGCCTTTTGCGAGGCCGTCATGAGGGTGAAAGAAGCGGCGGAGAGGGAGAGGCACATCGCCAATCCCCGCAATCCTCGGCGCCGCCGCAGAACAAGGCGGCTCGGGAGAAGGGAGCAGTTCGCGCAGGACTCCCAACGCGACGAGCTCCCCTCCTGACACAGGCTGGGCGGGTGACGTTGAGGGCGTCCCCATCCAGTACAGAGAGGAGGCGAGGGGCTTAAATCCCCCTCCACGAGAGGAGGCCTGCCCAAAGGCCAACGCCCGCCGAGCCGTCGGAAGTATTCGGATTCCCAGGCTCGGCGAAGGCGAAGAGAGGGCAGTGCTGGCACCCCGGTGGTTTTAGTCGGGGCAGGTCCGACACACCGGGGGAAGTGGCCCTCACCACTTCCCCTGACGGTCCGTAGGGATTTCCACCGGGATAACAAAAAAAAGGCGGAGTGGGTGCCACAGTTTTACTGTCTATTTCAGCTAGATCTAAGAAGTCCTCTAAATATTACCTTTGTCGTGTCATTGGATTGTGGAGTGGTCTTATGGCGAGCGTTATACGATTTTGGGTTCCTTAAGCGATACATGAAGAGATTTTGAGTAGGCCGGCCTGATTGCGGCGACTGTCGACAGACTGTAACGTCTCGTTAGTTATGCTCGATTTTTGGACTGCACTGTACTTGCCATCAGGTAATGTGTAGACACTGTGCCGATTCACATTTAAAAAAAAGTACATATTGGGTAAATATACAAGTTGGCGTGATACATAATGTCGCGCTGACTCTTAGAATTTTATTAGATTTTATTTTCATATAAAAATAAATATAAATAAGATTTAATGCTAAGTCAACGGTCCCCAAACTTTGTCTTGTGGTGTACAAGACAAAGTTGCCATATTTTAGTATTTGCCCTGCTAAAATAAATAAAGCTTTTATTCAGACAAAATAGGTGTATTTTATTGCTACTTAGCAAAGGCCTTAATCCATTGCCTTCTAGGAACATCTTTCAGTCACTGTACCATAGTCATGTACTGCCATGTGGTGCTGGCAACAGCTTTTATGTTGTCTTTCTATCTTTTGTGTGGATAACGATATTTTTTATGGCCCAAGAACCAGTGCATGACTGACTTGTTCCATTTATTTGTCCCTTAGCTAATAATGTTTGGCTTCTGGCTGCTTTAGCTTCTTTATTGTAAAGGAGACAATTTTTTGGTGATATCTTTTACAGTAGTGGTTTTAGTTCTTCTGGTTTCCCAATTAAATTAATTGATTCTAAGCAATAACTATAATCAAATTAAAAAACAAATAATCATAATTAAAAAAAAAATCCAGTTTAGAGCACACACCAGCCGTTTCAACTGCCTGTCTGATAAATAAATTTATAAAAATAAGTTTCAATTGCTTTAAATAAGTATACAAAAAATATTGTAAAAAGACATAAAAGTAAGCAAGTAAGAAATTACATTTCTTTAAAGGACTATATTAAGCACTTATATCATAGTGTAAGAGAAAGGTCAAAGACTGGGCAGTAACTAGACCAAGGACAACATTAATGGCTCCATGGCTTACAGCCAAGAATTGGATGATTGCCAGAAATGCTCCAACAGATATCTAAATTCATTATGTCATCATTATTTCAGCTTGGGATGTAATTAACTTAATGGAAGCAATTTTAGAAAAACTATTATTATGTACATGACAAGTATGAATATAGCATAAATATTAAATTATTTAATATAGTATATGGTATGAAAAGTACATTGATGATGAAACAAATTCAGTCATTATTAAATCATCTGTAGTCAAATTCAGTCTCCATTTGCAATTTATATAATTAGGTATTATAATATTCCCTTGGGTCACAACATATTCCCTATGTTAATAATAATTATGCCTCACTCAATGTTTTTCAGAATTGTAAAATTGAATTTTATATACAGTATTTGTATTCACAAGAAAAAGTTGAAATATTGTGCTCTTGAACATACCGAAATAAATATCATTGAGTGTGTTTCTAATCTTGTTCTCCATATCTTCAACCATTCTGCCAATGTTGGCAATGTGTGGTGTCACCTCACTCACTGAAGAATCCTGTTCTGCCTGGAAATATTTATAGTTGAAATTAATTATTTTAATTAAATAATGTATTTCTTTGCAGAAATGATAAATATATGTTCTTACATTTGTCATTAAAAGTAAATTTACAGTAAATTATTCATAATGCATTTCCAAAATTAATGATTCAGTGTCATATATTTTTTTTAATTCATCCACTGAATAAAGAGCTCTCTTTGCCAGCCACCTCCTCAATACAATACAAAAGTTGCTTATACTAGTCATATTTTTATAATATTAGTCAAAGCTGTAGCATTTCGTTGTAAATAAAAGAAATAGTGTGCAACCCAGGTGAAAATATCAATTTCCATTTGGTGGAATATTTTATGAAAAAATATTACCTGTCTAGTTAAACTTCCACCAAGATTCATAGTGCCACTGCTCTCCTTGTTTGTCTGCAGCCAGAGCATAGCAGTGGAGGTTAGCTTATAGTGTGCATTGCGGCCTGAACTCTTCTCAATCACCTCAACAACATGGATGGAATCCCAGCAACCCTTAATCTTCTGACTGCCATCTCCAGCTTTCTTTATCAATATAACACCTAAAATTATTTTACATTTTTACCTATTAAATTCAAAATAAAAAAATGCAAATTTTGTAAATAAATGGCTCAATTTTTGACAGGAATTTAATCCAAATTTATTAGCATAATGGACCAAATTTTGTCAGGAAAATGATAGTAAGCAAATTGAAATGCATGATTACATAATCAGCCAATATTAACACTACTTCTGAAAACAAAATTCTCCCATGTTTCAACACTGAGCCTGATCCTTAGCTATTCTCATCCAACTGCTACCAAACACTGTGCAAGTCAATGCACTGATTAATGCAGAAGGCATACTATGTTTGCTGAGTTACATCACTCCAGAAAACATCCATTCCCATAGTTATTTGTTACTCTGTATACACAGGCACACTGCTATTTCAGCTTATTTATCTTTTAAGCTATATTAATGATGAAAACAAAGCACAAAGTGAACACAGTCATTAATGTATCTCTGCTAACCCTGAAGGTGTATGGTGTGATGATATATAAATATGGTCTGAAATTTTCAATATCAAAATGGATGTAAGAAGCTTATGTATAGGTGGATAAGCATGTCATAGGTCTATAGTTTTTTATCTATGTCACTAGCAGATTTATAAAGGTGTGTGACTTTTGTTGTCATGAATGTAGGAAGTATTCCATTAGAAAGGGCTTTTAGGAATTGAATTGCTAAATGAGCATGCAAACTGGAGAACTATTTTAACCAAAAATTCTGCAATCTGTCTGAGATGTTCCAATTCTGTGTTGAACGGATTGCAACAATTTATTGATGCTATATTACAATTATTAAATCAAATAAAATAGTCTAGAATTTTTTTCCCAAATACTCAGAATAATGCATCCCATAAAAACAAAAAATGGATTATATTGTTAAACTTGGATAGTTAATAAAAATATTGACTTAAAATTTGGTACATACCAGATTAGGAGTTTCATAATCCAAATTGCACCAAATTTTAAATAAATACAGGCTAAAAACTGTAAATAACATACCTGCAAATCCATGATCCATGTCCCATAAATAGACGGAACTAACACCACCTTCGAAGTACATCTCTCTGTACTGATCAAAGGCGTGATTCGCTTCTATTTCCAACTTCCTTAGTCTCTCAGACGGCATCGAGCCATCCTCTAGCGGCGGGTCGTATGTATTTGACCACGGAGACCTGTACGAGTCACCGTCACGGTTGTAATCACACAGCAGATAATCTTTCCCATTACTTTGATCCTGGGCGATCTTCAGAGGCTGGTCTACGGATGATAGCAAGTCGTCGCACATGTTTGGAACTAGATCTATCAAATCAGTCAAGTTTTTCTCAATTTGCTGAGGCGGAAGCCTCCGCATAAGATCCAGAGCACAATCCATTTGTTGATCAGTCTGCAACGATAATAATAACGTGATAGATTCCAAATAATAAATGTTAATTTTCGTGTATTAGTCATCATAACAAACGATAACGATTTACGTTATTAAGAACACCTCGAATAAATAAATAACTTACCATGATTAAATTAAGTGGTCAGTGAATTATCCAGTAACTTAAATTAATCAAATACACCAATTTTTAGTGAAATTATTGAAAAACACAAATAATAGGAAGTTCCGACCTGAAAAAGATAACTTGACGTAATTTGACAGTTACCAAGTTCCAATTATTCGTTCGGAATCCGTTATGTACTTTTTCTTCAACAAAAGTGACATACTCATTCTATTATAAACAATACATACTCAAAATTCAAAACTAAAATTAAATCTTATTTTATCTGTGTATTATATGCTCAATGCTCAATATATAATACATCTCTAGTGTTGAGTGTGGCTTGCTACCTGGTGAAGTGACTGATGTCGCTGTGTCAAAGTTTTGTTGTTATTGCTTTTGGAATCGTGATAATTAATTGTAACTTGCATATTTTATTACTTAATCAATGGAATTGTGAACTGATTTTGAAAAATTACTGAAAAACGTTATCGCCCTAGTAGTTCTATCATAAAAAGGTATTATGTGTGCATTACTTCTCGTAATAATGAATCATTATTTGAGAATGCTTAACGAGATATTTTAATAATAATGTGCCTATTATGTAGGCCTAAACAGGAAGCTTGTTGAGTAAAACAAGTAATCTTATTGTATCGTAACAAAGGTTTCTTTTATGGTAATCTGATTTGCTCATAGGTTATGTTACAAAGTAAGGAAACCATATATCGTAAAAATACGTTTGCTTATTTACATAGACTCATTGGTTTTGTTTTCATAATATCAGTCATAAATATTTTTATTTTAACTACTTAAATGTTCATATTCTAAGTGTTACTTTTATCATATCATTATTGAATCATTACAAGACATATGCTATTGTACCTTGTTATAAAATCTCATCATTATAAAAGCATTAAAATAAAAATTAGCTTTAAAAATAGTACATTACAATGACACATTTAAACAGAACCAATGAAACATGAATCTAAATTGTAAATATTACATCTAAAAACGTATAATTTGTAGTTGTACCCTTTTCATGATTATTTTGTTACTTTACAGTCAGCTATCCTGGATAATGGAGGTAGTGTATCAAAATTACATGATGTTAATTATTTCTTGTTTTGATGTTTATTATTCTGTAAATAGTGCATTAAAGTAACTTTTCTCCACTTCAATTTCATACACTTTCAAACTTTTATAAGGTATTCTCGCAGATATAAAAAAATTAATTATATATAACAAATGTCAAATATTATATGACATTAAAACACAACTCTAAATAGACTGAAAATAAGATAAAACAATTCATATTCTGATGTTAAATACAGTAAAATCCAAAACTGACTGTAGTTAGCAATAAAACATCTGTATCCTCAACATATTTATATAAATATTTTTTAATTATAATATTATTTAATAAGTTTAAAATAAAATATACAAGAAAATAGATAAATGACAAAATCCAAGAGATATAAAGCTGGGCTTGCCATTTAACAGTTACTTCAACTACCTTCCTAAGACTATAAATAATAACCCATTTTGATAATTATATTTCAGGTCTGACATTTGGTAAAGGTGAGAAGGTAATCCTGTCATGATGCCGACTCCACTTATGAATCAAGACAACCATGCAAATGATGTTAGAGTCAAGACTGTGTACAGCGGAGATGTAATGATAACCTACATCAACCCCAGCATCAGTATAGAAGAATTTACGCAGGAGATGGTGGCTACATGTCGCTTTATGCCTGACCAGGTTTGTATTTTTTTTTGCAAATATTTCTACTGTAAACACAATTTCAACTAACAGTAAAATCATAAAGATTACTGCAGAATGTTTACCAAGCTAATAGAATTGATTCCATATCAGTTGAGGTGTATGTGAAAGATTGGGAGCTAGTTCCATGCAGATAAAAATAGATATAAACTTTCAAAAATTGGCTACTTCCCACACACATCACAGTTCAATATACTTGCCATCTGTTTTTTCAATTCACTTGTTACTTTAAGACTTATAAAATGCTGGAAGAACAGACAGATAATCTAATTTCACTCCTTGTTCAAAATACACAACATACAAATTATAAAACTTCTATTATTATTTTGTTGTTGCTGTTATTAAAAATTATCACAAGCCTAAGTCGGTGTTTTTAATATAATACATCATCACATTTTATTCCTTTCAGAGCAAGTAGTGATCCATTAGAACCTGTACTGATTTTGAACTTGTACTTCATGTCCAATATTATGCCATTAGTAGCAGCCACCATCTCAGAGGTTGTCAGCTTAAGCTATGCACCACTTGATCAAACTACAACCTACATAATCACTTTCCCAGCAACAGGATTGTCAGAGTATGGAATGATTTCCCAGAATATGGAACCTCAGCTCTAAATATAAACCAACTTAAAAATTGCCTGAACAAATACTATCTCAATAAAAAAAAAAGAGAAATAGCAGGAATACAGGAGAATACAGTCACTTATCAGGTGTTACAACTGCTTGCCTAAAAATAAATAAATATGACCAACATAGAATGTGATCACAGTTTTTAGGACTCTACATATAAAATTTTAATTAGATATCATAGACTTCCTTGTTGCTAAGTTCATACTTAACCTGCTAAATCCCAGAGCTATGAACCAGGACTCAAATAGGCTACATTATTTTATAATGCTTCCTGACAATAAATTTGGAAGTATTAAGTAAGTACTTAATTTAAATATAACACATATTATTATGTTTTCAAGGTTTTTACCATGAAATGGGTGGACGAAGAAGGTGATCCTTGCACCATATCAACTCAGTTGGAGCTAGATGAGGCCCTGAGGCTGTATGAGCTGAATCGAGACTCTGAATTAACTGTTCATGGTAAGTTTTTTTTTTACTTTTAGAATAATTAGGAAATTCATTCTGATTATATTTGTTTGTTTTGCTAGTTATAGTAATCCATCATTGAATGACTTCTACCTACACTACTTATAATATAAATACTTTTAAAACAGATAGTTGTTTTGAAAATATAGTTCTTAATGCTTAGGATGGTTTTAATATAACAACTGTGGAAGAGGCGTACATCTCATAGAAGCATAAAAAGCATTATCTTGTTGTATACTTGGACATTCAGTACATATGTCGATTTAAAAGTCAGTCTAAATTGAATTCTTAGACCCTATTCTGGTAATTACCAGATTGTAAGTCAATATATGTATTAAATCGCCAAGTATAAAAGTGTAATACTTTTTATAGGATGCACGCCACTGAGGTGTTTAAATACGAATTGGCATGAGATATTAAAAGTGTATTGTTTATAATTCATACTTTTTGTCATTATAACAAAAAGGTACATTAATAAAGATCAAAAATTGAATATATTTAAAAAACATTGTAACTTTGTATGACGTAATTCATTATGTACATGAGTGCCCTCTATTACTGATGTATGAATGCTTTTGTTTCAATATTCTTGGAACTGTACTTAAGTTTTCGAAGTAAAATATAGATGGCGATATTTAGCAGTACATTTTGTTACTTACAGTTTCTTTAGGTCAAGGAATATAAGGGCGGCTTACACTAACAAATTAAATCTAGTTTAGAGTTATATAAAAAGCTATTTAGCGCTGATCTGTACTTATTGTCTTGCAATAAATCAAAATCTAGTTGTAACAACACTTAAACTGAAATCATCATTAAGATGGAATCAAACCAAATCAATTATTAAGCGTTTTATACAAGCTTAAACTAGATTAATTCGTTAGTGCAAGCCGCCCTAAGAGTAATAATAAAACGAGGCTTAGAAACATTAAGAATGTATTTATTACTGCACACAATTATTACACAATACTATCAACTAACAGAGTAACCGAGCGGTATTCGCAAAATGTAAGACAGAGGACGTTGTTCACTGGATATTACCGTATTTAACCTGTTAACCGGGGAATTAGCTATTGCTCAACTCGTTTCAGAATGGGGACTTTTTGTTCGTAGCGATAAGTAATATCACATCTCAAATAATAAAAGAATATCGTTTTTAACTTATGGTTTTTATTTATTTTGATGAAATATTTAATATATTACGATTAATATCCATGACGAAAAATGTCGTCATGGCCATTGCAGTAGGCTTTTATGTATAACGAAATATTTCATCATACCCAGTTAACAGGTTAAACTGCAACAAGTAAAATGGACAAAAGTACACGACAGTATGACCGAGTGTGCTTTATATTGTCATAATGGCTGAAATGGGCAGAAATGTGAAGAAAAAGGAAGAATTGATTTTCAAAGTTGACGCTTCATTGCAACTTTCATAACACGACTATTATAAGACAGTACACTAATAATTGACACTAAGTAACTAAGCATTTATTGCTAATGGTCACACCATTCCCATTGGCTCGGTTTGTATGTACAGTGGGTTCGTTAATTACTGTTAATTTATATTGCTTAACGCCTCCGCGTTGCTTCGACTACTTAAACCATTTGATGTTCATTAAAACTTGTTACAATTGTATCAACTGCTTTCTTTTCTATTTCGAATGATATGAGTCATACTAAACCATTAAACCATCCACTCTTTCACCATGGAAATTAGAAGATACTGTAATAAGGTACTCTCTCGGGACCCTTCACGAAAACCAGCGCCGCAGACTTCCTCCACGGCATTAAGCTATTATGCTTTTGTGTGTGTTTGATGTTTGTTTTATGTGTTTTTGTCTTTTGTATTTTCTTCTTTTATGAATTTTGTTATGTTCCTGTATTTTTAATTTTTATCTTGAGGGGAAATAAATTTATTTCATCTTATTTTAATAAGAATTAGTACATCTGAAAAAAAATGTTTTTCTTCGCTCGTCATTGAGACTATACCATGCCAGACGCTAAGCATGCTGCAGTTAAAAAACAACTATGACTAGCAACAGTAAACAAAAACTATCGATATATATCATGCCAACCTGCACAAATATCTCTTCACGCTTCGTTTAAAGGACCTCGTCTCTACAGTTCTACGAATCGGCAAAAGTAAGTTATTCATGGGATTTTTCAAATGGGCAGTGAAGAATGATCTTGGTCGGCAACGCAATAACAATGCTCCTTGTGTTATTTATAGTATCCATAGTTATCCATCGGCGACTGTAACCACTTATTATCAAGTGGGCTGTCAGTCTGTTTACCGACAAAATGAATAAAAATAATTAAATACGCATATGGTTCCAGTTAGAGTGTCTGGAAAATTGGGGCCTAAAAATACGCTCCTTTGATAGTATTGAGGAAAATTGAACGTATATATGTGCTTATGATCATATATGGGCAAAATGTAATCAGATTAATGATAAACGATTACGATTACATTTTGTATTCGTTAATCCTTAATATGCTTATATTTTGCCCATCTATGTTTTAAACACTGAAGAACCCTTAATTGCGTACAAATTTATGGCTCAATAATATTTAGAAGGGTTTAATAATTACTGATTAACGTAATTGAAATTATGATTACATTTTGCAATCGTTAATCGTTCATCTGATTACATTTATCCCATTTATGCTTGTAATGCAAATGTGTTTATATTCTATAGGTAATATTTTGTTCTCTTTGTCCAATAGTACCGGATGCGACCCCGTACATTGTGAACTTATCGAGCCCGTTTCCCACATCCCTACGTACTGTTTACCCGGCGGGCGGGGCGTACTTTCGCTATAAAATCCTTATCTAACCGCGCCGCGAATCCGGTCCACGGCCATTTCCATATTCAGATTGGCGTTTTGACGGCGGATATTTGTGTTTTGTCCCGAATCGTCGCGATCTGTCGCGCTCCAGTCACGTACGGAAAGGTTTCGGGTTCGACATTCATATTTCCTCATAAAATTAAAAAAAAAAAAAATATTTCCCGATTTGTTGAAATTAAAAATCATTTGCTTATAAATGTAGTTTTTAGAGATCTGAAATCGGAATATATATTTTGAAGAACGTCGTAGTATAAAAACGTATTTTAATGTGAAAATTATATTTATACTGTCATGGTTTTTACTCTAATATTACGATCTTAGTGAAGATGTGATGATATGAAGGAAATATACATATATGTGTGGTGGCAGCGAGGTGGTAGGGCGCCGGTGCCCGTCTGGATCGCGACCACAGTGCATGGGTGTAAAGGCAGTCATAGTGACCAGTTTCGGCTTGTCCCGTTTCGGGATCAGCTTGTGCATATCCAGTAGATCATATACCTAGAGACCTTCAGTCGTGGTATATGTGGGCCGACTTGACGATGTAGACTATCAATGGATTTTCATCCTTTTTGGGAGTTGCTTTAGTATTTGGACTACACTGTACTTACCATCAGGTACACTGTAGTCACTATGTCGAGCCAGTGTAAAAAAATACCTTATTTAAATAAGCATATTTCAAAGCACTTATGAATCGTCAAAAAAAAATTAATCTACCGAGAGGAGCGGCGAAGAAACTTTAGTAGTTGTTTTTTTAACAAGGTTCAAATAAATACACAAGAAATTAGTGTCTCTGAGTAAACATTGCTTACATTGTACCGGCGTGGTTGCTCTTATCAATTAATTAAAGCCTTTGACAGAATGTAATATTTTATATGCTACTTAATGCCTGTATGTATTTTGATACATACACTGTATTCCAAAGGTACGATACAAAAAAACTGGAGTAATTATTGAATCCATTAATAGTATCTAATATCATTAAACACAATCGCAATAAGAGCATATAATTACGTTAAAATTCCTTTGAAGCTATTTATCTAAATGTATAAATGGAGTGTAATAAATTTTGGTCGTATGTTTACGTACTGAAGACATAAATTCAGTGCTATTAAATTGCAAACATGGTAACTAAGTTTCATGTCGCTGGCAATTTGCGGAACGTTTCTATTCAGCTGACAGTGCCGGTTTTAGGTAACAGGGTTGGGGAGACATTGTATACGCTGAAAGCTCGGACTGAAATTATTTTAGTTATAATACTGCAAGGAAGACTGGGATAGATGCAATAAGCAACTGTTTCTAAGGTAGTTATACACATAGGTGTGTGTGTGTGTGTATAAATGATAATAACTTATTGTGAGTATAGACTGGAGCAGGGATGGGTAGTTTTTCATTTGCGGCCCAATGCTTACAAAATAATCTATAACCGGACCCCTAAATAAAATCTCATTCGTTTATCAATAATCGTAATAGAAAAGTGCAAATGAATGAAATTGAAATATCATGTCTTTGTGATATATGAAAAAAAGCTTATATCAATTCCATACTGTTTGCAATTTTTTATAAGCGTTATCGTTTGTCGTTGACTCTATCTAGGCTCTCAGATTTTGGATTTCTTACTATATTCATTTATCAAAATAAAAATGTTTTTATAGTCAGAATTTTAAATATGATTAAATCGTCATAGGTTTCAACCAAACTAGAAGATCGCCATAGCGACCCATACATACCATGACAGAAGGTCTCTAGGTACATGAACAACTGGACGTACACAAGCTGATCCCGAAACGTCACTTGCTGAAGCGAGTGACAGTCTTGACGTATGCACCGTGTGTTATTATGTCTCAACACTATATATGAAATTGGGTCCATGTAAATGTATTGCTAAAGGAGATATTGCGCACAGCTTTATAACACACATCAAGCGAACGTTTTGTGATTTCAACATTTACGCCCCGAGCCGTGTACGAATATAACTGAATCGTCCCGAACTTGTGTGTGAACAAACCCTCTGGTCTAATAAAGAACAAACATTGCGGGAGTTTGGTGTTGGCGCCCAACGTGCTGCTGGATTTATTTCTTACTTATCTTTTACTCTTACTTTGCTATTCGTTACTAGATTAATAAAAATAGATGTTATGTTATTTCTGTCACCATGTTGGCATAAAACTAGGGACTTAGAAAGCATATGTGTGGATCAGAAACATTTGACCTAGTAAAATAGATTCACGAAAAATAGGGTCGTTTTTGTTTTTTTTTTCTTGAATTTTTAGTAATAAATCAATAAGTATTATACCATTTTAGAATCCTTATTAAATGCGTCATCTTCTAATAAATAGTATAGTAGTAATAAATAGTACTTGCCTAACTGCCCTAGTACATTTTTTTTTTAAGGAGGCCCCGTCAAATTTGAGAATTTTTGTAATGTTGTATTCATAGTTCGGCAAAAAAGTGTTATATCTGGTAAACTTGGAGGAACTTTATTATTATTTTTAGATGCGATTACAAATATGTTATTCAGAGTTATGGTAACAAAATTTAAATCAGATATATTAGCCACAGTAACCGAGAAATTATTGAGAGTATGATAAAACTCAATTTTTTTCAAATGGCTATATTTTTTAAAGCACTTGGTTACGGTTATTTTTTTTTTAATTTTTGTGGATGATTAACAGCTATTCTATCCCCCTGTTTCGGTTAAACGTGGATTTTTAGGACACGTTGTATATTCATTTCTTTTTTAAAACAAATTTGTTTTTTGAGCACTTTGTTATGCAAAGTTGAAATACTCTTAACGTATATAAATCTTAGCCTTAGAACGCTCCTTGTAATGTAGTTGTCCATATACCACGTTAACCGTTTATCATCAGGTAGGATGTCAGTCTGTCTGACAAAGTTTTAAAATAAAATCCTCAATTAAACAAAATAACCGGACGTACACTTATTCTGAAACATGACAGACCCAAAGGAGTTTTTATGAAAATTTGCACTCATATTCCGAGTCCCTCTACACAATTCATTTAGATTTACATAGCACGTAGATCCTTCAGGATAAAAGCTGAAACACGGGCGAGCAAAATCATCTTTCAAAATTAAAGATAGTATTTAAAAAAATGAAGTTACAAAACAAACTACGATTATCATTATACAAATAAAAGTCTTCTCAATTAGGGTCGGTGTTGTCAGCGATTCGTGCGTCCCAAACCACGGGCAAATAAAAGGGGAGATGCAAACTTGTGCGAAGATAAACTTTGGCGAAGTGCAAATATTGCGGAAGGTCGGTGTTGGCGCCCGCCGTGGCGCTCGGTTTGTTGGTCGCACCGCTTGTTCCTGGGTAATTAGGTGTGTTTTAATTAACTTTATGAACGACAATTCAGAATCGACTCTGTTAATTGAATACGTTGCTCGAACGGGCTTGAATCCTGTTGTTTACGAAGGCCATTTAAATATGGCTCGCCCTGTCGGTGTTAATTGATATTGGTCCGATGTAAACTGTTTAATCCTGTCCATTATTATATTTTCATCGACATTTAAATGGTTTCAATGGTTTTATAATGTTGGAGTGTTTTGGGAAAAATGAATTTTATTTATTTAAAATATAAACTTCAATAATATTCATTAATCCATAGTAAACTCGTTGACAACATTAACTTATTTCGAAATTATTAAACCATTTTGCCTGTGAATGGTTCGTAATATTGTTATGTCTCTAGATACATATGTAATTAGTTAAATAAACAAAATAGAAGTCGAAAGAGATTAACAATAGTAAATCTTATTATGTATATAAAGATTATGCGCAGGAATATTATTTTAAAAACGTGTTTCAATTTGTATTAGTGGTTAATGTTTATAGTGGTGATATTTTGTTAAATAATGCAATTTTTTAAACAACAGATGATACCTTTTTGTAACTTTTTATATTCTGTGATTTCTTAAAAAATATTTGTAAATTACGTGGATAACGTATAAAGAACTGGTATTATTAAAACCGGTCATTAAGTAATAAATAAAACTTTAAACATCTACCTGTTTTACGTGTGTCCTTATTTATTTTATTCCAAAGTTTTCACAAAATAATATTGAACTAAAGAATATATAATTAAACATAAATATAATAATAACAAGCTTAAGCTGAATTTAATATTGAAAAAATATATAAAACTAGAGATTTATACTTTGACTTTTGAAAATATCTGATATAACACAGAATCGTAATTCTTTATTGATAAGCACTAGCGAGATATAAAAGAAGATATATCGTCCACACAAGACTTCTATTTCATGATAGAACCTGTCAATGAAGTCGAAAATGTAACGAGCGTGCCGGGAATAAATGATTGTTCGTCTCGAATAGACTAGAGGTGTTATTACTCGCCGTATTATTCATGAAAATGTCAGCTCGGATCTATGTATATTTAACGCTGATTCGAGTTTCCTCGCGGGCACGTCCTTATAGCCGCTGTTCTCTTCGTTGAAAGGGGGTATCTAAAGATATGGGATTATGTAATTTCAGCTACTGCTTCAATCCGATTTATTTATTAACTGTCTTCTGAGATTTATATTGAAAGAAGAAAGGTGTGGTTGTGGATGATTTAAGAGCTTTTAACAGAAGAGTGAGTAAGAATTTTTGTTTCGGTCTATCGAGTCCAGTGGTCACCTGTAAACCATAGAAAAGATGGCAAACAAGCTCACAGACCACTAAATAAAAATTGACTATAATCATCTTGCTGACATTTAAGAAAAAGAATGAAAATAGGAAAAGGAAAGAAAGAAAGAAAGAAAACGTTTTATTAGCAGCACCCAGACAAAAGTGACAATATGATACAATAGATTACATGAAAATAAACATAAAAAACATAAAAATAAATAAAAAATCACAAACAATACATAACTAAAGTCTAGGCCGCCGCCAATAAGGGCCCTGTCTCAGCTTGTGCTACAGAGCACTAGACTCTGCAGCGCTGGTATTCTGACAGGACCTTGCGGACGACACAGCCACTTCACTGGCACAGCTCTACATATACATATATATAAGTTATTAGGATCTATTTACACAACAAAAACAAAGAAAAGAAAACCATCAACAACAAAAAAAAAAAACACAAATAAGTACAAGAACCGAATACAATTTGATATTTCAATTTAAATTATTTTTTTTTTATTTTTGATTTTTTTTTTAATTTTTTTTTTTATATAATTTTTTAAGGAGTTGTTTAAACAGGGACTGAAAAAATACGGTTGTGCAAGGCGAGATACTGACGGTTTTCTGAGTTAAGTTTTATCACTACACACTGAGATGTAAACTTTCTTTACGGAACACCTGGTGCTATTTGTAAGTTAGCTTGTGTTGGTGTTATTTTAGTTTTAGAATAAATATTCTGAAGCCATACTAGTTAAAACAAATGTGTGCAAATTTGTTCATATTTGTGTAGCAAAAATCGATACTAGAAAGATTGGAATATATTATATTTAAGGACCAACTGTAGGGACACATAGTATGTTAACGTAAGTAATTGATTTTGATAGCGTGATTTATGAAAGTACGAATATTGCATAAATGAGGAACGTATGCATGTATTTAGAGACGGCTGCGTCCGTCGATTAGGTTAGTTCGGATAATACACAGTTAATAGCAACACGCATTTTATTTCCATAGTCCTCGAACTCTATAGGCTACCACTTACAACCTAAACCAACAAACGACATTTAGATATTTAGGAATTAAATCAAGAATCACTGTACAATTACTTTATATCGCGTTTCAGAAATACACCCAAACATATATAAAATGAAATTGACTTTTAAAATAGGATAATTAGTATGATAAATTCTGAACTGTTGTTTTAACAGCATTCCAATTATTCAGTAGCTATTTTATAAACGTTTTATTGTTATTAATTTGCGATATGACGACTCGACGTTCGAACCAAACACGGATGGGGTGGGTGTAATTGGGTCAATCACTGAACCTCGCACGACAAAATCATTTCAATTCGTTTTTAACATTGGATTGTCTTTTTTAGGTTCTATATTTTTTAATACATTGATAATGATACCTAAAATGTATTCATGGTCAAACACATGGACCAAACTATGTACATGACCCTTTACAATCGGAGATCGTTGAATCAGTGACTATCTCCGTTCGATCTACGCATTGAAACTCTTGCCACACTGACAGTGAACTGAAAACATGACGTGACGTATTCATTCAACCAAAAAACTAAATGCGAATCGCTTCTGTTTCGCTTATTTTTAGAGTCCGACCGAAACTGGTTTTCCGGCCGAAACCGAAACCGAAACCGAATATTCGGCCGTGGCTTCAGTTTCGGCCGAAACCGAAACCGAAACTCATGTGGTCGAGTATAAAAGTCAACGTGGTCATGTAAAAAAAATGAAACAAAAACTTACATGTAATCAGTTCCATCAAAACATAACCTCTAAAGAATGTTTACGTCGGGTGATAACGCACTGACTAAGTTGTGTTGCTATAGAGCAATCCGAATTAGATCCGTCAACAGTCGTCTAAACGACGCAGTTACACTCCGACGCAGCCTTGAGTTTCTTTCGGAGTTTCTTCTCAAGGTAGTCGCTTCCGAAACGCTAGTAGATCACCGTTAGGTTTCGTATTTTTGGCTGGCGGTCCAAGTCGAGGTTCCACAGGGGTGCCCTTGCATTGCTACCCAACCCATAAATTGCCGGCTGAGCACCCTCAGTGTTCGCCCACCCCCCCGGTTAAGTTGTGAAGACCTTTCCCGGTCAACAAACACGCGTAAATTCGAAAAAAAAAAGCAATGCGAACGGCGCACGAATCCCGAACAGGGCCGCCAGCGTCCGCCAAAGCGTTGCCGCAAGAAACGAAGTTAGGCAAGCATGTACGACAACAACCGAAATCAGTTTCGGTTTCGGCAAAAGTTTCGGCCAAGTTTGGCCGAAACCGAAACTGCCGCCGAAACTTGATTTTTGGCCGAAACTCGGCCGAAACCGAAACCGAAACCGAACTTTCGGTCGGACACTACTTATTTTGTTAGACATGTTTCATGCGATACCGTGTATTGTAATAACCCGTGGTGGCTGCCGGCAGAATAGAATAGCACCCCCCTCTTCTTGCTGAGGTGTCGTAAAAGGTGACTAAGGTATCTCTTTAACATCGCAATTCAACCAGTTGTTTAGAGAAGGGAAAACTCGACCAAACCTGCATCCCGCTGCCTCCCGATCGTACTGGTTCTCCTTTCCATCGGGCCTGAGGGAGCTCGGACGAGAGAGTGCTTTTCTGGCTGCGCGTCCAGTTATGCACTTAAATATCTCCTGCGCAATTGACTGTTTCCGAAAATTGGACCTCGAATTTCTTAACCAGTGTTGAAACAGTCGCCGTGGCCGAAACCGGCTAGAACATCATCATCATCATTGTAATAAGAAAACGTCACGCATTCGGTTCGAATTTTGTGTGGTGAGAACTTAAACGATTGTATCAATGCACAAATTATATAACACATTAAAATGATATTATTCGAAAGTTTCACAAAATAACAACCATTTTTGTATGTTACGTGACACACATTTAAAAAAAAAAAATAACATTTTTTGTGCGAAGTATACAATATTCGGAATATTGTGGCTCGGTTTGGCATGTTGTGTCTCGGGCTTAGCTCCTGTGATCCATAGACCTAGAAACCTTCAGTTGTGGCATATACATATGAATACATCAGGATTGACGTCAGTGACTGTCATTGGAGAATAGTCTTCTTGCCGTGTCGTTATTAAAAATGCCTCAAATAACACATTTTAAACTTACGCCTTTTGAATTATTGTAAATACTTAAACGGATCTTATGTGCGATGGAACTTCGTTACATTGTAAAAATGCTGGCACTGAGTGTGGTTGAGTGCCGTGGTTATTCAAATTATCAAGAACAAAAGCGGGTAAACGAAGTAACTTCTCGCTCCTGACAAAACTCCGTGATGCCTTAGTCTGCTCGTGACCATGAACTGTGTTATTATGTCACAACGTTACACCATAGTCAAAATTAAATACCTTCGCGTATAAGACCCGTTAAAGTATTTATAAAAGCGTAAAATAGTATCGTGTTCGAGTTTCTATCACAAGCTACATTAGTATTAATTGATAATTATGTCTAGTTGTAATTGTCAATGCGGACTACAGCCATGCGTGCGCCGGCGCACCCGTCCGTGACGTCACGGCCGCCTTCCCAGCCAATACCGAGCCGTCGTAAAAATTATGATCCGGCCCGTGCTCGACACAATTTTCGCGTCCCGGCTGAATAATATTCAGATGCTGTCATAATCTGTATTTATCCGAGTTTCGTTAGGAGATATGTATATTACTATGGGAGATGGACCTATATAATATACTATATATCTTACAAGACATTCAACTCAATTAAATTTGTATCCAAGAAAGGAATAGAATTTCTTGCCGTCTTTTCTCGGTAGAGTCAGCTTTCCCAATTTGCTGGTAAATTTATTTTATTGACGTTTTAAAAGTGCTTGTGACAGCCAAATTGTTGTTTGAATTTTGTTATTGTGTTATTTTTATTAGATTTTATCTGTTGTCTTATAGGAACGCTGTTTTTTAGACATACGGGTAATTTAAATGATAAAAAAGGCTAAATGAGTGGTATAATTTAGTCCCGAGTAATTCATTCCTCTGTGTATTTATTTGTTTGTCTTACAATACTACAGAGCAACTACCAGAGTTTCTTGCCAGCTCTTCTCGGTAGATTTTGCTTTTTGAACCGGCGGTAAATCTATTTTCTTTCTTATCTAAAAGCGCGTAAAATTAGATGTCTTCGAAAAGTTACTGGAAAAGATATATTATGTTGGTGTAATTATTATAGATGGCTGTGAAATATCTTTTGTGTTGAAATATGCAAGATTTTCATTGCGTACGAACAAAGCTCATAATTTTGCGTCAACAAGCATATATTACCTTGCTGTTTTTAACTAGTACAAGTTTGGGACACTTGCCTGAGTGTTCTATCAAGTGAGATTAGGGCAAAGTCGTAAATGAATTTCACCAAATAAAAAAATATCCTTACATAAGTAGACATCTGAAGAATTAACCTTAATCTTACATAAGAAACATATTTTGCGAATATCTATTGTGTATAAACATCTATTTACGCAGTTTTTATGCAGATATCATAAAAACGTTTTGTAAAAGCAAGCTTCGATATTTATTAGGGTAAATATTGTATAGTGTTTAGAAAGCATGTAAGATTACGGAGGCAACGCTTTGTTATGTAAGTTTGAGATTTCATCTCATTGCGGTTCATTGTTCTTGTCGGGATTCGCTGTTTCGATCGGCGACTCTGGAGGTCGTGTCTCGAGCTAAAGCTCCATTCACATGATGATATTTTGCACATTGTATTAAAGTTAAATTAGCAAAGGCCAAATCGTTTATTTCGATTGTCTCGATTGTTCAAATCACTTGAATAAAATCGATAATTTTCAGTCAAAGTCAGTTGCAACGAATCCAAAATTACGACCTTTCACTGCCGGCGGTGGTGAAAGCCATGGTCGGCAGTGAAGAGGCTTGGAGAGAGGTAGTTGCCTTCTGCGAAGCAGTTATGAAGCAGAAGGAAGCCGCCGAAAGGGTCAGAGAGCGAACATCTTCTCTGGCCATTCGGCGGCCAAGGCACCGGCGCCGGAGGGACGTGTTTGCTCAGAGCGAGCGTGACATCCACCGGTAACAATAGTCGGGCAGTAGACTTGAGGGAGTTTGCTGCCCGGATGAGAGGGCGGTGGTGCGCAGTGTCTTGCGCCGCCTATGAAAGAGGTACTGGAGGCGTGGGCTCTTTATTCCCATCCCTCCCAGAGAGGAAGCCTGAATAAGGCTGTTCGCTCCCCGGGCGACTGGACGAATTTGGTTTCCCAGGCCTGGGTGGAGTGATTAGAGGGACACCCCGGGGGTTTTTAGTCAGTAGGAGTCTGACACACCAGGGTCGCTGCCCTCACAGTGACCCTGATGGTCCAATGTAGGATTTTCCCCCGGGTTACAAAAAAAAAAAAAAAGAATCCAAAATTGCATCAAGGCATCATTCTAAATGTTACTGGCTGATTCATTAACATAGTAAAACACATCTTTTCAGATGCTAAATAAGTATATTAAATGCTATACCCTAAACTATTAACGAGATCTTATAATCTCATTGTACCAATCGACGACCCGACTTGATTCAATAACTCGCAGTTAGGCTCCATTGGAAACAATCGACGATCAATTGGCAGGCCGAGTTTAGGATTCGCTTGATAAATCGAAAATATCTCAAATAATAAATCGTCAGGGCAATACGATTATTGAGTTGTTGGAAATTCTGGTCGATTGCAATTCTTTTGGTTATTGTAATATCTCATATCGCTCATCACTGAGTGAATAAATTGACTTAAAAATTTTTGCAGTGTAGTTGCAAGTTGTATCTCAAAATTGTTTTTAGTTTGAACGGCAGTTTAAATACAGTACAATTTTCAAGTGGAATGAAGAATGTGACTGTATAAATAATTGCAATATATGTAGCAACGCGTCACATTATGGTATAAATTTATACAAAAATCTATTTTATCTGTGCTAATGTTAATAAAGAGGTGTTATTTGTCTGTACGTAAGAAAGCTTCGTAACAGTTAAACAAAAAACATCACCAATATTAAAAATGGTCCAAAAAGGGTTGATGAAGACCATATAACCGGGGCGAATTGATTACAGGACCCGCAGTCCCCGCTAATTCGCAGAAGTAGTCACCTTGGGGTTTTAGCTGACAAAAGTCCGGCACACCCCGGCTGCTACCCCCTTGTGTGGCCGGGACGGTCCTATGAGGATTTTCCCCAAGTAAAAAAAAGACCATATACTCGTATTAATCTCGTTCTCAGATGAAACGAGATTTAACGGAAGCGACGGCGCATAATAAACAATTTCCATTAGCGTAAACAACAAACAATAGAAATTATTAGCTGTTCGTGATTTGCATTGAAATATCTGCGTGTAAACAGTTGCTTTCGATTCGAACCTGTCTGTTGATTAGGTTGGCCAGTGGCCACCCATGGCGGTTGATCTCACGCCGCTCGGCTTGCATGAACTTGCCCACAAACGCATCGGTTCAGACTCTGGCAACGTGTATGGGCTGCGTTAAAAGTTGACGACTCTGCCGGTCGGCGGCGGCAGTGAGGTAGCGGAGATTGGTGCGCGCGCGCGCCTTTCGTGCGCGGAATTATGTGCGCGCGATCTAAACGCTTGAAGCCGGCTTCGGTGATCATTTCGCATTTCGAAACACCAGGCGACGCTAATGGCGGTGATGACCGAAGCGACCGACAATAGACGTGGCTTTGTGTTTGTGACGGATGCAGTTATTACCTACCGTTGTCGCCGCAGAGATTTTTCTCTCCGCAGATAACGTCGTGACCCACATCAGGGTTTGTACATTTCGAAAGATGCGGTCCGCCTTCGATAACACGTGCTTGCGGTGTTGTTTCAAAATGTTATCTAACGCGAATCGCTCGCGCTACAGTTGCGCGACAGTTTATCCGCTGTTTACACCGTCAGACGAAAACGTATGCAAATAACCAGTTGAATAAAAGAAACGTCCTTCGTCCGGGTTCATGCTACTAGTTGTATATTGACCTCGTGCGCAGAAAAAGTACAAAATATTCGGAGAACATTTGTGTTTGTATTGAATGAAATATACATATTACGGGCTCGGAAACAGTGCGTGTTTCGAGACAAAGGATTCCATGTAAATATTTAGTAATACTGCATCACTTAGCGCGAGTGCTTTTTGTCATAAAAATTTAATGCACCTCACCTATTTGCGTGACGGTGTTGTACTTCTTTTAATTTGTTTCTAAATAAACAATTGTAAATACACTCTTTTAAAAAAAAAGAAACCTTAATAGAAGAGCTTAATAGAAATAAAAGTATAGAGTAACGTTAGGAAGTAAATAGTACATTATAATTAATTATATATTTTACTATCTCTAATCACGACAAATTTGAGGTCGCTCAACGTGCTATGGAACGTCCTATCCATGGTTTTTCTCTGAAGGATCGACTCAGAAATGCGGTGATCTGTCAAGGAATTAAAGCTAGCAACATAGCTCAGAAGATTAACAGGCAGAAGTGGCAGTGGGCTAGTCACATTTGCCCAAGAACCAATAACCATTTGGAGAGATGTGTTCTTGAGTGAAGACCGCGTCTCCGTAAACGTAGTATGGTATAGTGGCTAAGCAGGGCGACGATAGGAACAAAATGGCAGGCATTTCTGGATGAGAAAAGCCGAATATCGAACTCATTGGCGAACCTTAGAAGAGACCTAGCAATGGACGGATTCGAGTTGATGATAATGATCTGTCATCATATCGAACCTTTCTTTGGGTAATCTGTACCAGTGGAATGTCGTTTCTCTCTGCCCTTACATACAAATTTCACCTACTTAACATTTATTAAAACCCTTCTTGCATCTCCTCGATTCCGAGCAGAGATGGGCAAAATGTAATCTGATTAATGATGAACGATTTATTTATTTATTTATTTAATATACCATCGATATATACACGAAAACATAAAAAAAAACATATATACGAGTCCCAAGGCCGCGTGTTATATCTTTACAGGTATACCTAACTATATACAGCACAATTATAAACAAAATTAAAAAAAAAACCATATAAGTTTATCCCGTTACACTCAAGCGGATTCAGATGAAAACAATGCAATCAAAGCCGACCGAAATCCTGACAGGGAGCAGTGAAAGATGTCAATGTCACTAACTTTGTTATATGTCTCTTTCATTCGATCAGAAGGTGAACATATATATATAACGATTAAAAATGTAGTCGTAATTTTAATTTTCTTGCTCTGTAATCATGATTAAATCCACTTAAAACGTTAAGAAATGATAAATGTGTATACAATCTGGGATTTTGTAGTGTTTAAAACATAAATGAGCAAAATGCAGTCATATTAATGGTAAAAAGCGTAAAATGTAATCGTTAATCATTTTCATTAATCTGATTTCATTTTGCCCATCTATGATTCAGAGTACTTTTAACTTTCCTCTTTCAAAATCATTAATTTGCTGTGTGTAGGTCACTATATAAATATATGTATAGTGTAATGAATTATATCGTACTAATAGACAATGTACTTGTATGTAACTTGACCTGAGGATCAAATATTCTCAAGCCGCGAAGTTCTTCTTATAACATTTTTGATGTCATAGGCATTCTTGGATTTTTCTTCACTAAGTTTTCTAGGAAACTAGTGCCACGTGTGTGTCCTAATTACCTCTACAAAAGGCTTTATCTCATACCTGAGAATGTAAATAATATAGTAGTAATTGTACACAAGTTAGCTATTATTTTCGCTCGAAAATACATGTAAACATTAAGCTAATTATAATTTACTTACAAGGTGATGTAAACATTTTACATTAAACCGGTTATTTAACATAATTATCAAATTGGTAGTTTATAAGATTACCTTATATAGATAAACTAAAACACAATACAAGGTCGCTCTATACATACAGACAGTATATCGTAGACAACATGTATACGAATAATTATAACACATACCTGATGCTGCCTGTGTTAGATGTTGTATAATTCTGAGCCTTATGTAAATAAGCATAAAGTTAGAATTTATTTATAACCGAACTTGTTGGATAGGCCAATAGCCTCCCTTCGGAAACCTTGATCTGGCTGCGAAATATTTGGTGACTCACAAACGTAACAAGTTATTTTGTTTACATATCGATATAGATATATCGTATAGTTGCATCTAACTAGGTTTAGTTTTGTATTACCCTGCCAATAAGGCGGGGCCTGCAGAAGGCTAGACTTTGCCGGGTGCCGAGAAAGATGGCTCAGCCTTGCCCTTGGCACTCGGCAGGCGGGAGAAGGAACACCCTGGGGGTTTTAGTCGGTGCAAGTTCGACACACGGCGGACGGCCCTCACTGCCCCGTGAAGGTCCGTTAGGGATTTCCCCCGGGTTACAAAAAAAAGGTTTAGTTTTGTATTTGGATTACTAGAAAATATAACATAATTTCTTGCCTAAAGGCGCGCTTTTGATACTGCCAGTCGCTGCCCGGCCCCGGCGACCCAAAAGTAGCAGGTCGCAATCTTCCGCTCTAAGTAAATGCATTTATATTATATGGAAAGGGATGATGTGCCCGATTGTGCAGCGCTATTGGCTGGCATGATCGCAGGCTTAACAGGCTGCTTGGCAGTGCCGTGCAGTCGCCTACATCAGACGCTCTATATGCATATATATGCTATATTTTAAGGTTGTAAGAAGATTTCCCGAACTGAGTCATGACCAGTGACGTGCATAAGGTATTTCAACAAGGTAGGCAGTGTTCGCGTAATTATTTTTTTTTTATATTATATTATTATAGTAAATATTATATAGTTCTTATACGTAAGAAACATGGCGTAAAAATAGAATACGCATGAATATAGGTAGGTAGGTATTTGTTAATTTTTAAGTAATTTATTCCGGACTTATTTACTGTAGGGCATGCAATGCGTTCATGCATTTACGGAATGAACGCTACTGGCCGTGACTACAGTACACAAGTGTAAAGGTCGTCTTAGTATCTCGCTTCGGCGTGTCGCGTATACCTTCGATCGTGGTATATGTCGGCCGACTTAGCGATAACAACTGGCAATGGATTTTCCTCTCTTGGCGGTCGTCGCCATTCTTGGACTACGCTACACTTTCAATCAGGTGTAGTGTAGTCACTTTGTTGAGGCCAGTATAGAAAAATGCATTGTGCATCCTGTGTTTTAGATAAATAAAAAAGCCACTTATGACCGGTGGTCGTGGGTGTGGTTGTAGAAAGACACGGATTTTGAAGTTTTACTGATTATTTGCACTTTACGGCACACCGAACTGCTACGTACACGCACGTACTCTCGCCTTGCGTCTCGGTAGTCGACTGACTCGCAAGCATCCCGTGCGCGCGCGCATCCTCTTACCCCGCACGTCTCGTAACACCCTAACGACCCTTAGAGTGACAATTGCGTATCGGGCGGCGTCTACATGCTATACACTATAATATTTTGTTCTTTATTTAGTACGATGGGTCATAAAACTGATACGGATGTACAATGGTGGCATGTAATTTAATTCAAACATTTTACAGGACAGTAAATATTATATTCTAGTATTAGTATGGTGGGTCTTGGTCCTTAAGTAGCTGTGATTTTGCTGGGCATTTAGTACTATATATTTTTTTCCTAGAACTATCACATTGAACCTCAGGGGGTTATAGAAACTCCTCCACAAATTATTAATAAATACAAGAAAGGGCTGAAGCTTGTACAAAACGCGCGGGTTAAAGTGAAAAAAAATATCATTTTGTGTTATCGTAAGGTAATTTTGTTATGTCGTGATGTTCCTTAAATCTGTTGCATTTCTTGTTATAAATACGACATATGTTAGAAACGGCATAATCTAATTTACATCCGGAGATCACGACTAGTGATGAAAATGCCCGGGAATTTTCCCAAAGTGCCCAAAACTTCCGAGAACATTTCGTAAATTCCCGGGAATATTCCCAAAGAAATTTTTGGGCACTTTGGGAAAATTCCCGGGCATTTTCATCACTAATCACGACACATTAACTAGATACAGATCGGACAAATTTCATATAGAACTATTTAAGATCGTATTTATAGCACACTTTTGATGCATGTATGTGGTTTCTTAATATTTCTTAATTCTATGGTAGAATCATATGCGAGATTTTGTTTCTACATCTTTCGAATTAAGATCAGGACAATCGCAAATAGTTGTGATGTTTTAATGTGAGATTTCATTTGTAAGAAAGCCGTTTTAGTATTTTTTATAGCTTGTTATACTTTCTGACTAAACACGGAATGTTGTTTGTCAGCTTTTTAATGCGTAGGCAGACTAAATAAAATAACACTTAAGGATTTATCTAGATTTTTTTTTATTACATCTAGGCTAACATTCTAGATATGGATTTTCTAGTCATAACGTAACAGATTGCATTTTCTAAACACTTTAATCTTTATAAATATGACAAATTATTATACTTTAAGCTTGGACTTGCCAAAGTATTTATAAAGTTCTTATTTTTATCGATTATATATTTTTAAGAGGATTATTTTCCTAGAAAATTGATATTAACGTTAAATTTACCAGACAACTCAATATGACCAGTCTATACATTTGTCTTAGATGTTTTTCTTTACGAAAATTTTGAATAATAACGTGACTTATACAAATACAAAATAGTAGTAAATAGTATGAATTTAATTTTGTGTGTAGCTGTAGTGGCGTAGTGGATAAAGGTTCCGGGCAGTAGACTTGAGGGAGTCTGCTGTCCGGATAAGAGGGTGGCGGTGTGCAGTGTCCGACGCGCCGCCTGTGAGATAGCTTTTGGAAGGGTGGGCTCTTTACCCCTACACCTCCTAAAGAGGAAGCCTCGACAAGGCATTTCATTCTTCGGGCGTCTGGATGAATTTGGTATCCCAGGCTCGGGTGGAGCGATTAGAGGGACACCCTGGGGGTTTTTAGTCAGTAGGAGTGTGACACACAACGGCACTGATAGTCCTATGTAGGATAATTCCCCGAGACACCAAAAAAATAATAAAAATAATAAAGGCCCAGTATCCATGCGTGGCGACGCGAATCGTCCTAGGTTCGAACCTAACACGTACCTCTGCGTATTTCACAGATAAAATACGGACTTGGGCACCATTTGCACATCGATGAGGGAAACCATTGTGAGAAAACCCGCCTGGCATCTAATAGAAATGTCATGTCTCTGTCGTGGCATTTGTATGTCGACATGGCGATATCGACTATCGATGAATTAGTACCTTTGCAGTCGCAGCCGTTTTTAAACAAAAAAAATTTTCCATCAGGTGAAATGTGGACACTATGTAGAACTTATATAAAAAAACAGCGATTCGCCTCCTCTTTATTATTGTGAGCCACTGAGCAGGGGGATTTGTTTCCTGCGTCAGTTTTTCCAGTATCTTACGACATGAGAACCTTCAAGCAACGAGTGAATTATTTTCTGGTGGATGAGCGTGCTTATCACCGGCCTTATCATCACTTTCTAACGAGTTAGATTGATGGCAATTGTTAAATAATTTATATTAATAATGTAAATACTGTTCTGAGGACCTGTGTCGCCTCATTCCATCGTCTTCCTTTTATAATAGAGCCATGCACGCAGGGTTGCAATGACTTAGCTTTACGGTAACTTCATTTCGGCTAGACCTACGAAATTCTCCAACTCTTCCCTTTTGCCGGCTCGTTGAACTGTATAATGGTATCCCGGCGAGCGTGTTCCGATCTTCCTGTGATATTGGATTCTTTAACCCTGGCGTATTGAGATACTTGTGGAGGCTGGCGCGATCGTGGTGAATACCGATAGATATTGCCTCTAGATAGCTGTACTTGGTTATATAGATTGTACTGTGCTTTCTATCAAGTGCAGTGTAGTCACTATGCCGAATCAGAATAAAAAATGTAGACGTGCCAACACCCCAACACCAACAACTCAAATGAGACGGAATACCTCTTCAATTTTCACTGAAAATGGACTAGATTGAAAAGCCAGTGGACTTTGATTGTTATGTATTTTAAAATAAAGTACTAAACTGTTTGAAATCTTCTCCGGTATGCGCAACAAGATATGCACGCTTTTGTTCAGCCATGTTTGTAAAACTTTGTAATCGTTATGTGAATTTATTTAATGAACAAGTATGTTATCAAGATAAGATGCGTTTTTTCCTTATATTAGTTGCACGATCTTGGATTCAGTTTATTTCGTTGTTTATTGTATGTTATGTTGTGCATTACTAATTACTAATCTACTAAAAGGGTGTCATCCCTTTTTGTTAAAAAAATCGATTAACAAAACAGTAACTCAATGGCCTCAAGTCAAGGTATGTTAACGCGATACTCGACTTTAATAAAAAAATGTAGTTTTTAAATCTGCATACCATTAAAAAATTCACTCTTCTTTTTGCTACACTTGACAGAGGTGATACTTCTTTGACCGTAAATGGTCGGTGACTGTGAGTGTCTACAACGATGATCTCTTACCATGTAACTGTTTCTATTGGTCAGAGCCTTAGTTTTTAGCGTTTGTTCCGCCTTGAGACGAAGTCTGTGTTCCTGCCCAATCGCATGCCTGAAGGGCCTTTGGAACTTCACCGGACGAGAGAACTAAGCTCTTGAGGCGCTCAGCCAGCGAATTTTATGAACCGGTGGTACACAAGACCTCTTTTATGAGCACGGACTTTGCTTTAAGCGAGCACCAAGAAAAATGACTAATAGTAATTTACTAAGGTGCAACTAATTTAGGAAGAAACCCAAGGCTGCTTCGGAGTAGACCCTGATGTCAGTTCAAAACGATTACAGCATTAACGATTAATGTGTCAGCTTGCACGGAAAGGATAATACCGTGATGATATAACAACATCGTGGCTAAACGATGCCGGCCAATATAATTTCTACATACATACGTTTCGCAACACTAAGTACCGGCTTTCACTCAAGGCCGAAAATAACCATTAACTGACTCGGCTGTTCCGCATCAATTGCCGTGCGTGCCTGTAACACACCCTCCCTTGCACGCATGCGTCGGAGAGGCTAAGTGTGAAAGAGACGGGGATACACACGTGAAGTCTAGACTTGATCTCTGATTAAGAGAAAGTTATTAACGTGGGCGCTATAGGTTTTGTTACAAATAGGTTGTAACGTTTTGTTTGATTATTAGACAGAAATCGCACAGTGATGTCCGTATAGTTTACAATAGTATGTTGATAGAATATATACAACCATACACTGACGCCGATTGTAAGTGAAGCTGGGTGTGAGTATGACCCGTTCAGGGTGGGGGCTCTGAGCGACTGGTTAGCGACCAACGAGAAGCAGGCAGTGCATTGTGACGTGCTCTGCCTAAATACAATGAGCAGTGTCGGGGAAGATATCTTCCTCCGAGTTTGTGCCCAGCGGGCGCGGCGCGACAGGCTGTGGCGAATTGATTACAGCACAGTCCCCGCCAATGCGCAGAAGTAGTTTCTTGGGGTTTCACCTTGGGGTTTTTAGTCGGTACAAGTCCGACACACCTCGGTCTCGCGCAACTTCCCTGTGCGGCCGCGACGGTCCTATGAGGATTTTCCCCAAGTAAAAAAAAAAGGTGTGAGTATGGCAGCGGTCATCATAAAACGAGAATCTGTAGATTGTCACTTTAATGTTGTAGAGTTGTATAATATACACACCATAGGTATCGCCAATATTTTAAAAATTAGCTTATGGTCCACTCCGAAGAAGCCTTTGGATTCTTTCGGCGTTTCTTCTGGACGTAGTCGCTTCCGAAACGCTAGTAGACTACCGCTAGGTTTCATACTTTGGCTGGCGGCCCAAGTTGAGGTTCGTACCCACAGGGGTGCCCTTGCATAGCCACCCAACCAATAATCGCTGGCTGAGCAAGCCCGGTTTGGTTGTGAAGGTCTCTCCAGACGGCTAACAATCATCCTGCCGAAAAAAAAACCTTATGATATTTACTACTATTTGTAATTTTAATATACCTAGGATAATACTTTGATGTTTGGGTTTGTTTACATTTAAGACTAAAACTACGTTCAGAATAATTTATTGGCGTTACTTTATTATGGAGAATGTTAGGATCAAGAATATTGTATAGCGACATTTACAAATAGCATTTCGCTAAATTCGCCTTCACACGGCGCAATAAAATAAAACAATATGATAATATAATAGCGTTACAAATGACATTGTTCGCAGCATTGGCAACTGTGCGAATTCACATTATTATAAAATATTACGTTATTCAGTTTTTTGTTTAGTTTGTAACGAGTGGTGCGTTCACGCAGCGCAATGACCTCTCGAGGTATTGCGGACGGACCTACAGCTGTGTCAAAGTTTCACCGGTTCCCGATAATTAGCATCGTTAATGATCGACAATTGTTGTTACATTTGGCGAGATTCTTTCATTGATATTGCATAATAATTGTTTTAGTTTAAACTGGCTCGATAAAGTCAATACATCAGACCCGGAGCAAAGTATACTGTAGTCTAAAAACGGCAGCGATCGCAATGATACAAAAATTGTTTATTTTATTTTATTTTTACAAAATTGGGTGCCCAACATGGGTGACATAGAGTAAAAAAAAAAAAAACAAAAAGATCATGGTACCAAAATAGAACATAAATGCCCCGACAATTATAGGGCGCCACAGCGTGCACAATAATTAATATATAATGCTAGCTTACAGTAAAGAATATAAAAAATAATAATATAATAAAAAAATGTATGTATATATCTTCTATAATATAAAAATGAATCGCAAAATGTCTTGATAAGCGCGAAACTCGAGAACGGCTGAACCGATTTGTCTGATTTTTTTTTTGTTGTGTTTGATGAAATCTGGGGAAGGTTATTACGGAGAGAAAATTAAAAAAAATCCCTGCAACTGTCTAAAAACACCACTTTTCTATATTCTCATACAAAAAATTCGTTATAAGTCATTTTGAACTTTAATACCACACCATAAAGTTCAAGTGTCAGTGGACGGGTTCCGGGAAGGCAAAACAATTATTGAGTGACGTATAAATATTAATGTCAATATTTGTCAATTTTTATACATATAGCATTAAGGCCAGGTTCCTTCAAACAATTTTTAAAAAACAGCGGACGGGGAAGCTATTAACAAAAAAAAAAATTGACTTTTTTTTAGAGAAATAGGGCAGAACAAGGTCTGCCGGGACAGCTAGTATATATATATATATATATATACATATATATAATTTTAGTTTGACCAACGTTGTGGTTATGTCGGCCATATACACCACGGCATCTGGAGGTATTAGGGGTTTTGCACTTGAATATTGTAATCAAGACTTAATTCGGGCTATAGTTTTATCTTACCTATAAGTAAGTGTTAAAGTATAGCGCAGTCAATGATTATTGGGTTGTCCAATAGACTTATATCAACCATCGATAAACCACAAAGGGAACTGAATTATAGGGCAGCAAACGAGATATACATTAATCAGGTCGTAACTGATAATGTATGATAGGATGGTAACTTTGGATTAACGCGATGGTGATTGTGGGTGAGAAGATGGTAATTATGGATTAATAGATGACAACAATGAATAACAGGTGTCACTGGGGAAGGTTGTCAACTGGATTATCCTTGTATATACAAGATGGTTATTGTCGACATAAAATGTGGTAACTGAGGATACATTTTTAATATCGGGGCTTATTATAGTACGTTATTCAGTGTTCGATTTCTTATTCTAAATATGTAAAAGAGCAATTCTTTAATCTTTAAACTATTTAGCCCCTGCAACACTTATAAAGCTAAAGAGTGGCATGCCAGCATGAACTACTGTTGATAATGAATTGATTCCTAAATACAGGTGGTTTTTATAATATAAGGAATCAATTGTTCACATGCCCTTGAGTTGTAAATTGATTCATATAATATGGGTCAATTGTTGGGATCAATTATGTACGTGGAATGGATGACATTGAAAGACTAATTCTTAATAATGTGCCATTTGTTGTATGCACTTAAATTCGCTTTAAAAGTAATTTTTTTAATATAGTTGGTTGATTTCTTTTTCAGGATATCTAGTCATTGATCTAATAAATTAGCTTTGTCTGCTACTTCCTTTATTATTCATGTTGTTTACATGTGTCGTGGAGAAACCTATAGAGTTGTGTTCGATTTCTCTCGAGTAGAAAAAGTCGTGTGGGTTGTCGTCAAACAATGATATGAAATTATTCTCCCACATCGTTATTAATAAACCAGTTTGGGCAGATGGAGTGGTATCCTGCCATAATTGGAAAAGTGGATCTACTATTACCTAACTAACCACCATAGTTCATTTTCTGGCGTATTACCACGACCACGATACGAAAGTTTTTTTATAGCATTTCTTAGTTAAATACCATAAGCGCCAAAATAGTATTTTTATCGAATGTCGAAGTTCTCTAATAGCAGACATAATCCCCGTTTTATTTTTAAAATCTTCAAATAAAGTCTTACCCGCTTCAATAAATGCTTCCTTTACAACCGATCCATCTTCAAATGGTTTCTTGTGTTTCTCCAATATATGAGATATTTTGAGTGACGCGATCGTTGTAGCTTTTGTTTGTTTGTGAATACGCTTTGTTCTTTTTTCATACAAGTTATCAAATCTCGTACTTTTCATTTTCTTAATTCACTCTGTGACGAAAAATCCTTTTCGTAGTTTTTATGAACCGTTTTATGATGTCTCTCTAAGTTGCCACGCTTAGGTATTGCAACTGACACACGACATATGAGACAAATGAACTTATGCTTTTCCATACAAAAGAAAAATTCTTCCGTCCAATCGTTATTAAAATGATACGTTTTAGTTCGATTCTTCGCCGCACTCATTTTGTACTATTTATTAATAAACTTTGTATCGCCTTCAAGTTACAACTCAGACTGAATCCTATTCCTGCAGGCGCAACATTTATATCCGCGCGAACGAAGTCTGGAATGTTCCCGCCAAACACGCCGCCTGAAGTTTTAGAAAATTCGGCGGGAATCAAAGACGTGGCTTATCTTTGACAAGTACCGCGCGTTCCTTTGATAAAGCTGCCTTTTGCCGCTAGCAGCGGGGAGGGGCTATTACGACGAAAGAGCGATAAGGGTGTTGTCCTGGCCTAATCGTGGATCGAATAAATTTTAGTAGTTTATTCATTTCATTATATATTAGTGACCTGTCTACTAAAACAAAATCTGTGAATAGTTCTATATCGGAATTTTTTTTTCAAGAATGACTTAAAAAGCACTCGCCCGTTTGGGCACCCCACATTTGTGGAATGTCTGTAAATAAACTTTAAAATTGTTGCCTTTCATTGATATCTCACATCTCAGCCAGGACTAAGGAGTTCTCTAATTCAGTAAGAGTTAGTTTGGCGTGTCGTTGGGCTGTGGAATGGTCTTCCGGCGAGCTTGTTCCCATCATCCTATGATACGGGATCCTTTAAGCGTAGCGTGTAGCGTGTGTTTGCGAGATATTTATGCAGGCCGGCATGATCGCTGCGATTACCGATGGATTTTTCTTAACTGTCGATAGTCGACGTTTTTTGGACTGCACCTTGCTTACCATCAGGTGTAATGCGGTCACTGTGTCGAGTCCCTGATGAGAAAAATCTGAATATATGACTCGGAATTTAGAGTTGTACACGTCAGTTGTTTGTATTGTCTAAGATTTAAATGTATGATTAGCAAGGCACCGAGATGTTTTATGGAGGCGAAAGAGGCGGCGGAGAGGGTCAGGGAGGCAATAGCCGGCCCCGACAACTCGATCCGTCGCCCACGTAGAATAGGACGAAGGAGGAGGGCCTTTGCCGCAGGCCTTCCTCCGTAACTGGAAAGACGCCTGGGCGGCGCGCTTGAGGGAGCGCGTCGCCCAACTTATCCAGGCGAGAGCGGTGTGTGACGTGTTCCCGCACACCGCTCCATGACTACTTATGAGGAGAGCGATGGGTGGCCCTTTACTTAGCCCCTCGTAAACACAGAGGTGAGGCCTACCGAATAGGTCAGACGTCGTCGCGGGCCGGAGAAGTGGACGCTGCTGTACCTCCGGTCCCGGCAAGACGGAGAGAAGGAACACCCCGGGGGTTTTAGTCGGTGCAAGTCCGACACACCGGGGGGCGACCCTCATCGCCCTCTGAGGTCCGTCAGGGATTTCCCCCGGGTTATATAAAAATAAAAAAAAGGCACCGAGATGTTTGTCTGAGTTCGAATATCCGCAGATGTGAATGAACACAATGGGAAAATTCTGCAAGCATCTCGGTTGCGGCGAATAAACCATGACGTCAACCTATTCTCATAACACTTGTAACGAATGTATCCATTTAGCGCAGCAGTGGACGGACCGGTCCTGTTAGGCTTGGGATGCACTCGGTGGTTGTATGGTCAGCGACACATTTCGCATGCTTTTTAAATAATATGTATGTGTAACTTCGTTATTGGCATTTCAAATTTTTAATTTATTTCCTATTTTGTATATAATTTCCTTATAATTTGCTGTGAAGTTACTATTAAATAAATTACCGTCTTTATGGATCTTCCCTTCATAAGAAAAAAGTAACCTTTATAGGATAACTATGTTGTCCGTCTGGGCGCCTGTTTGTATTAGGGATGTAACGGAGGCAGTTTTATCGGAACCGAAGTCGGAGTCGGAGTTTTTAAATTTTATTTATCGGAGTCGGAACCGAAGTCGGAATCGGAGTCGGAGGCAATGTTAGTTACAAGTGACGGCAGAATAAAATAGTTTTATTAAAGGAAAAATAAAAACAAAAGTTGTTTTTGTGTTAATTTCTATTTTACTTAATTTAATGTAAATGTAAGAAAAAACCTTATAGTAATAAATTTAAATGTACATTTAGTTTTAAATTTAATCATTTTAATCATATTTTTTAATCTAAATTTTTAAAAATGTCTTCTACAAATTAAGTAGTACTGATTGTTGATTAATTGACATTATGTTTCAACAATATATACAATGAAATCAAATGAATTGACTACAACAGTAGTGGTGACCTCCGATTAAAAAGTTTCGGAACCGAGGTTGGAACCGGAGGTGTATTAATAATCGGAAGTTCCGACTTATCGGAGTCGGAGTCGAAGCTCCGTAACATCCCTGGTTTGTATAATGTTTTCTCTTAGAGACACGTAGAGGTCTCAAGTTGAAATTAATATCGCTTACTCAGGTCTGCGATCTATTGTAGCTCCGAAATAGTAAAACTTCTAAGTCATCGCAATTAAAATATATGTCCGTTTATCTCGTAAGATGTTGGTTTTTGCAATGGATTAAACATCTGCAAGGTACATCCTGTCCGGAGAAGTGGACGCTGCTGTGCTTCCGGTCCAGGCTAGACAGAGAGAAGGAACACCCCGGGGGTTTTAGTCGGTGCAAGTCTGACACACCGGGGAGCGACCATCATCGCCTCCTGATGTCCGTTAGGGTTTTAACCCGGGTTACAAAAAAAAGGGTATTTCCCGTTGACATAGAAGCATACAATTTGACAAGATGCAATATATCAGTAGATTTGTCAATATCTTGGCCCGTTTTTGTCTAAGAATAGTAATTTCTATGCCTATGTCGCGGAAATTATTTTTACCTTAACGTTTTGATAAATTATTGGTATTAATAATATATTTTTCTTTTCATTATCTTATTTAAGAATATTTTATAATAGCTAAATGAATATAACAATGAAGATATTTTTAATGGCTTTGATTTTGTCAAGTTATAAAAAAATGCTTGAAAATGTGGACTGACACAGATATAAGGAGATTTTCACTTTATTTTAGCACACTTACTGGTTTCCGTTAGATGCGTTTTTTTATTACTGCTTGCTCGTGATGGTATTGTTTAGATGAGTTGTGATCTAAAGTTTCATTTTTATATAATACCTTATAGTTAAAAATGGTTGTGGTTACAGTGTAATAAATTTAATTTCATTTGTGAATAAAAGTAATATTATTTTTATTAGAATTAACATAAAATTATAATATTTGAGATAGTGGAAAAAACGGTGTACAAAAAATACGCGGGTAACAATAGATATATGCTTAAACCAATTTAAATAATGATAATTTCGACCGTTTCTCAGGTTAATCTCCCACGGGCTTGTGGTAAAATTATTTATTAAATATTCTTGATTTGGATTTTTTTCGTAAGTAATTTAAATATGCTCGTGTGTTATAATATTCAGCGATTAGTGTGCCCGCATCTTTACCCTTAAACCAAGATAATTGGTCGCAATTGTTCGAGACCATTGCTGATTTAGAGGCAATATACTCCTCGCTTGAAATAATAATATCTATTCTCCATATATCATATTTTATTGGGCCACTATTTCGCGATACTGTCATCGTAATTGTCGTATGTTTGTTGATAAATGATAATAGATGCTTTAATATGTGTTATATAAGGTTAATTGCTAGTTGAAAACCGAAAAGTTTTTAAATAATTTTTGATAATAATGGTAATAGGAGATATATTTCATTATTTATTTTTAATTTTACTTGTAAATAAAGTTGATTGTTTGTTCAACCATGAAACATAATGGAGTCGTATTTTAGAAATAAGTTTTTTTATAAGAGTTTGCACTCAAAGTTTTTACATACTTTGTTTTTGTTGGAATATCGCATAAAAACTAATGTTTAGGTATTACAGACTTTAGCAATTCAGTAACTAATTTTACAAGTTGTTACTATAGAAACGAATAAAGTTTAGGAAGAGAAACATTACTCTGATAATTGAGGCGTCTTATTTCAAAACCCGCTAAAACGATTTTTCGTACAAAATTACTTAATAGTCCTAATAGTAATTTGAAATGTTTTTATCAAAGCATATATTATATATGAATTTTTTCTCTTTTGCTTTTACACTCTAGAATAATAATTTTAATACCTTATAAGAATGTGATTGTTGAGTCAAAGATTAATTATATTTTTTTATAAATTTATGGGATTTGAAAAGATACGTTATAGTGGTTTTGAAATTAGACTCCTCAATTAAGAAAGCCAATTGGAATTATAGTTTAACATGCTTCATAGCAACTAACTTCTATACTAAACTACAATTTTTCATTGAAAACAATGCATGGCAAAGAGACGGTTGCCAATTATCTTGTTTATACAGATGTTTCAAAGTTTTCTATTTCATCTGACATTCGTTTTGCAGTGTGCATCGTTAAAATCATTATACGCATTCAGGTAAACCTGTCAGATATGGTACACCAGACCGTTTGACAGATCATTGTGCCACATACAGGCTCCGGTTGCAGATTTTTGTACGTGATCATTTAAATCTGTCAGTTATTACTCTGCATGTAGAAATAACATGCACGAGCAAAAATTAATCTCAATAACATATTCTTAAATAGAACAAAATCAATTTTCAACAATATGTGGTGAGATGACGCGTATTCATCTTCTGATTTCAATTAAATTATACCGTTTCTGTGTCTTGTTTGTATCGAGAAACGCTTAAGAGTAAAATAAAAACACGAAAACAGAATGAATATGGATGAGCTCACGAAAACTTACAATATTGTTTGTATTTTTCTTTATTCCATGGGTATACATGGACACGGGTTCCGGTTATGATATGGTATTGGGCTATGGAACATTTTGCAACATGACACTTTAGTTCACCTTGCAGGTTTTGGTGCCTGATCAGATAAATCTGTCTTCAACTCTACGTAAACACTAGCTGGGTGATCGAGCTTTGCTTGGATAATAATGTTTTTAACCCAACAGAGTTATTTTTGTAAATATAAATTTGTTTCCTTGGAAACAGCCTTAACGATACGTATCTACATCGAATTAGATAACAATATAAATCAGCGCCATCTGTTTATGAACAACCTCCACTGTAAAGCAACGCCATCTGTTTTTGAATAACTAACATTGTTTACATTGATTAAATATCAACGCGTTTTTACTGAATAACAGATGACATTACATAAAATATAAATGCATTTTACTATGTGAAAACGAATTATAATGAAGATAATAGTTATCTAGAAACACTTAGTTAATAGTAAGATTATCTTAATACAAAAATTCGTCAGAAATGGTAGAGCCGTTTCGGACACATGTACAAGAATTGGACGTTTAATTTCATTAATTAATATCAACAGTTGTCTCACTCGATTAAAGGTCTTACGTGAGTCAAGCTCCAATTCGGAATTTGTCGTCTTCGAGTCGCCGAAAAAAATTAGGTTAACGTACTGTGTTTATGATGAACGAAAAAAGTGGGCGGGTTCGCAAAAACTATCCGTCGGGTTATTACAAATTCTTTGCATTCTTATTGCATTTTCACAGCTTCATGGAACATTTATTCTAGTTATATATAAAGCTAGTTATCTGATACTTTATATAAAAATAAATAGTAATAAATAACATAAATCCTTTACGGTATAAGTAGAGAAACATTAAATATTATAAAAATAGTACACCATAATATTTTATTTATTATTATATTTATTTGTGGTAATACAGTAAATATTACAATTACATGGTTAATAATACTACAGTTACATACAAGGTATTTGCAGTTACATGAATGTACACTGTTGTTACGTAGGTAATAACGCAAAATTTATATAGCTTACAATAAGTTGAGTTCACACTTGATTTATTAACAAAAAGACAAGCTCAGCATTTTCTGTATGGTAATACCGAAAAAGACTGATTGATTATCCAAAGTTATCAGCAGATTATATGGGCTCGTAAAAAAAAAAAACAAAAACCTATAAAATATATAGAAAACAGTTCTAAGAATTAAATCTAAAATTTTCGTAGAATAGGTAAGAATTAAATTGCTAATTAATCCAGAAGGATTAGATTGTAATAAGAATTAAGCCTCTGAATGGCTTTATTGCAAAAAAAGGATTATATCGAATGGATTATATCGCTCACTGAACTGGGTCGCGGAACTGAGTCGTGGCCACAGTGCACAAGAGTAAAGACCGAAATAGTGACTCGCTTCGGCCTGTCGCGATTCGGGATTCGGCGGTGTTTGCCGTCCTTGCACTACACTCTACTTTTCATAAGATATAATGTAGTTACTTTGTCGAGCCAGTATAAAAAAAGACAAATTGATTCCGTCAAACACTAAAACGTTTTACAATTCCAATTTCTATCGTGTCATCAGGTAGTATAAAGATCTTCCACCGGTATATTTCTTTCCGCCTATGGTATTGGCTCGTTTAAAATCAGCGTGAAGAGACTTTAGCAGGTTGGCATGATCACAGCGACTGTTAATAAACAGTTACTGTCAGTTTTTAGATCCCATTTTTTTTTTATCAACTATTAAGAAATTTTTTGGAAATAGTACAAACCATACTCATATTTTGATAGATGATTTTTACATTTTTAAATGTTTATAATGGTTACAAAACGAAAGGTAGTATAATCACTTCTATCCGCATAGAATTTGGAGAAAACGTACTGTGTCAATAAATTTCAATATAATTTTGTCAACATGCGACAAGGTTCCGTCTATTTTTGTACACTACAGCATGTTTGATGTATGGAGCGTGTAAATACCAGATGAGATCAAAAATGGAGATCAAAGCGATACATTGCGACACTGCAAATAGACTGACAGTATTTGTGTGCCTGTTTGACTAACGTTCCTATAGCCATCAAAAGATACTTTAGCGTGTCATATTTTCTGCTTACAAACGAGAGATACCAGGTAGTCCAGTGCATAAAATAAAAAAACAAGGTTCAAAATAAATGTATTATTATTAGCAAAATTAGGTTAAGGTTAATTTTTTCGTTCTTTCTCAAATCATTCAATAAAATAATATATTTAACTTTACTCCTATGATGAAATGAAAAATGATGATGTCCTAGCCGGTTTCGGCTACGGCGACTGTTTCAACACCGGTTAAGAAATTCGAGGTCCAGTTTTCGGAAACAGCCAGTTGCGCAGGAGATATTTAAGTGCATAGCTGGACGCGCAGCCAGAAAAGCACTCTCTCGTCCGAGCTCCCTCAGGCCCGATGGAAAGGAGAACCAATACGATCGGGAGGGAGCGGGATGCAGGTTTGGTCGAGTTTTCCTTCTCTGAACACCTGGTTGAATTGCGGTGTTAAAGAGATACCTTAGTCGCCTTTTACGACACCTCGGCAAGAAGAGGGGGGTGCTATTCTATTCTGCCGGCAGCCACCACGGCTAAACTTTACTCCTATAACGTTTGAGGGGCAGTCAAAACACGAAATGTCCATCACAAAACGTTTATTACACATATACTTAATTTAAAACAATCAAAACTGTATAAATATCTAATTATTAAGAGAGCTATGTATTACAACGAGCGGTCGATCACGTAAACGTCAACACGATTACCCTCCCACCGTCCACCGCGGCCGGTGCGCAAGCGGTCCGTCCAACCATTACGGTGTTTGCGAGAGTGGGCCGGCAGAATGCACGCTACACTCCTTATTATTGTAAATGTAAAATGAGTCTTATTGAGTCTGCCCACTGTATCGTATCAGGCACGACACGAAATGACACGGTCTGATTATTTTATTTATTCTCACTCTGTATAGTGAGCACAGTCCACTTGACGGAAATTACAGTGAAATCCTAAAACTGGGTACGTGTATCGGTAGAAATCTACCCACTAGACCGTTATGAAACCTGTTTCATATCCGTTTACTATTGGTTTATTGATCGCAGTGTCGCTACATTAGGTGCAAGCGCACACACGTTTGATGACGTCTCGTGCTATGGTCGAATTGTATCGACCCAGCCAAACGCACCATGTATGACACCCTAGTTACGCTAGGCACCGGTCTAGTCGGTGACGGAACTGTTTAGCCGGCAAAGCTTCTTTGCCTGACACGTTCCTAGCAGGGTCTTGGTGTGGTACGGTATAGTGTGTGTAAAGCTTTATTCTCGTAGTACATTATACCTTCTTTTGGTTGTAGGGAGTACACCTTAGTACACAAGTGTAAAGATAGTCATAGCGACTTGCTTTGGCCTCAACGTTAAAAAAAACCTCACCCTTAGTCGTATTTTTTGACAATCTCTGTTTTTTTATCTCTGCCAGTAATATACAGGGCATATTGATTTTTAATCCGTCTTATACAGATCTAAAAGGTATTTTTAGCACATTATCGCAAAACAGTCGTTAAATTTACTACTCCAGTATCCAACGGTAATAAATCTTCATTATTATCCCATTTCGAACACATCACACCGGCCTTGGCAAAAAATGTCTTATCCCAGAAAAAGTGGAAACGATCCCTAAATTTTCATATTCCAATAGGAGAGAGCTTTCCAATTTACGTAAAATCGATCAGCTGTCAGATTCGTACCGGAGCCTTGATGATGGAATCGTGAGGACTTCCTTGGATTCTCCTGAGAGGGGGGAATCAGGAAATTGGCAAAATAAAACGTTCCTCCTGTTGCTGTTCCAGATTATATTTGCTTAAGACTACGCTCTGGTCGTTTATACGAACCGAGTTGAGTAGGTACGTACGTAGTATGGAAATTTTAGAGTATTTTTCCTGTAGATCTGTGATTGGATAAAAGCTTTCTTTATTGAATCTTATTACGAATGTATGAATAATTCAATAAGATATTTACGGTCTATTTCTTATAGGATAAACGAATTAGAATAAGTTTTAAAGGAAAATCTAAATGACAAGAATATATCGTCACGTTGTATTGCCTTGTTTTACGGGTTTTAATATATATTATCTATCTCTATATTACTTATAAGTGAGTATTACTTATAAATAATATAGAGAGAGTATCGCCTTACCTTACCAGACCTTAATCTCTTTAGAGAGAGCCTGATGAACACATCATATCCCGGCCAGGACTAAGATGTTCTCTAACTCCTTCTTTTGCCGTGTCGTTGGGCTGTGGAATGGACTTCCGGAGAGCGTGTTTGCACCATCCTATGATATGGGATCCTTTAAGCGTAGCGTGAAGAGATATTTGTGCAGGCCGGCATGATCGCTGCTACTACCAATGGGTTTTTCTTGTCTATCGATAGTCGGCGTTTTTTGGACTGCATCATGCTTACCATCAGGTGCGGTGCACTCACTGTATCGTGTCAGAATAAAAAAAAGTACGATGTAGTCCATAAATGGTAACGACTACCAAAGGACGAAAGCATATTGGTAGTCGCCATCGTCATGTCGGACCTTATATACTATGACTGAAGTTTTATAAACAACTAGAGGTGTACACAAAATTCTATACTCCAATGTTTTCGTGGCGTTGTGAAGACCGCAAAAAGCGGAGGAGCATCGCGACGCTAGCATGATGCAAAGTGAATACATAATCATGATACGATTCCTCTGTTAAAAGTTTACGACCGAGGAGAAGGGTGGTAAACAAACTTATCTCGAAATGCGACAGACCGAAGCGAGTCACTATAACGGTCTTTGTGTACTGCACGTCTTTATAATTTTATAGAATAACTAGCTGACCCGGCAAACGTTGTTTTGCCATATAACTTATTTCTAGGTGATAATTGATCAGTTATCGAGCGGGATGAAAAATGATTAAATTACTAAAGCGGCTATTAAAAAATAGGGTTTGGTGATAAAAAGGTAAAAATTTAGGGTTGTATGTATTTTTTAATGCCACACTATAGAAAAATAAAAACAAAAAATTTTGTCCAAAAATAAAAAAATATTAAGGGTGAACAACCCTTATCACTTAGGGGTATGGAAAATAGGTAGTAGCCGATTCTCAGACCTACTGATTATGCATATAAAATTTGGTAAAAATCGGTAAAGCCGTTTCGGAGGAGTAAGGTAACTAACATTGTGACACGAGAATTTTATATATACAAAGATTAATTAATAATTAAATATAATATGTGCCTTTATACATGTATTAAATACACACTGCTGTTTGCTTTTGAACGATTGCCTTGGGGTCTTTCTGATGTAATAGCCAGCCGTCACCTTGAGCAGGACCTTGATTTTTTTTTAAATAGGAAACATCATCGTGATTGCTGAGGTAATTATCGCCGTATTTAGAAGTGTGTGAACTTGTCTATGACTGCAAAGTTTTATTTTCCTATATAGTAATCGTGTTTCCTTGAAAAATACTGATAGTGTAGGTTTCTAAGACGGCAAGTACAAATTTGTACGTCTATAATTCGAGCTTGTTATTGTATGAAGTCGTGAATTTGAAAGTCAAATCTTTTGCCGTTTTGTCGGGCACGTTTATTGTTAAACGTGACGTCATCGCGCCTCGAAGTTTCGAGGGAAATGTGGAAAAGGTTAATGGCCCGCAGTTAAGCTCTAATTTAAATGTGATTTCCTTGTTTTGTTGAAAAGTTTTTAATAAAATAATTATATATAATGTGGTTAGGTTGCGAAGATATTAACAAATGCCATTGAGAGAAAGAGCCACAATATCAAAAATCATAATTAATGACATAAAAGTGTGCATATTGCAATGCAGAATAATCAAAATAGTATATTAATTACATAATAGCTAAGGCTTATTGACCTCTTTTTAATCTGCCATTAACGTGTGTGTCGTATACAAGGTTACAAAATAGTAATTAAATAATAGGTAAAAAAAATTTAATCTGTAATAAAGGCAAATAGGCAACCAGCCTACCTGATGGTAATCAGTTAACAACATGGTTGTTGCCTACGAACTAAGAACTTAGCAATTTTTTTTTGTAACCCGGGGGAAGTCCCTAACGGACCTCGGGGAGAGGTGAGGGCCACTCCCCGATGTGTCGGGCTTGCACCGACTAAAACCCCCGGGGTGTTCCACCTTCCGCCTACCGGCATCGAGGGCACGACTGGGGTCTCATCCTCAATGACCGGCTGGGCGTGCGGCCGTGAGTAGGCCTCTACTCGTTTCCCAGAACACAGAATCCCAGATTGCAAACACATTTATGATTTCTTAATGTTATAAATGGATTTAATCATGATTACAGAGCAAGAAAATTAAAATGACGACTACATTTTGTAATCGTTAATCATTAATCAGATTACATTTTGCCCATCTCTGGTTGGAACATTATACTACAACTTTGAACAAAACATATTGTTACTGTTCCTTCTAGGAACGATACGGGCATCATTATGTAACATGTGACACGCGGGAATAGCCACCCAGTGTGACGTAGATGTTAAACTCTCTCTGATTGATTCAATTCGATTCATTTATTCAGTTAATAGATTTTATTGAAATTGTTCGAACATACATACATTTTTGATAGTCACGGTGACATAAAAAAATTATTAATAGGAATCTTATTCTTGAAATTACTATAAAATTAATAACAATGTGAGGTTGTAATGCTTTTTTACATTTAATTCTTCGTGCATTCATTTGTACCTTATTATGTTGAAAAGTTCAACTATCAGAATGTGTTGCAAGTTTTTACGGTAGAGTCTGCTTTCCGAACTACTAGTGTATTCATTTGTCTTTTTTTTACGTTTGAAATGTCCTTGGATATAGGCTTATTCAAATGAAGTTTTCTTATTTCACAGGCAAAACAAATCAACGTTTTTAATTTTTTGTATATCATTGAAAACAGCAAAACTTAATAACTGTAGTAGGTAATTTTAACTCGTGTGTCCATAAATTTTAATATAATATTCTACAATCTTAAAGTGTAGATTAGAATCTTAAATTTAAGGTTATGAAGCCGCTAGATCGCACGTAATAAATTTAAATCAGCCTTCTTCAAGATAGCTAGATAAATCCCTCGCATGAAATTCTTGGTAGAATCCCATCTCTCACCTAGGAACAAAGCTGCGTCTGGCGCGCGACGTGATAACGTTTCAACCACGTCGCTGTGATCAACTTGATATCCCCCGCCTCTGACTTTGAATCGAATATCGTCAATATAATTTCATTGATCCTTGAATTAATAGGAACTGGTTAAATTGTGGCAAATGTACAGGAGTTATTGGTTACAAATAAATTGGTCATATGAGTGATCTTAATATTAAGCTGATCTTATAAATATTTAGTTTATTAATTAAAAGAACCTCAATGCTACCTCTGTGCTGTTAATTGGACTAAGATTTTTACTTTTAGGTAGGATGTTAACCGACTTGTATTTAACCTGTTAACTGGGTATGACGAAATATTTCGTCATACATAAAAGCCTACTGCAATGGGCATGACGACATTTTTCGTCATAGAAATTGTAATATATTAAATATTTTATCAAAATAAATAAACACCATAAGTTAAAAACGATATTCTTTTATTATTTGAGGTGTGATATTACTTATCGCTGCGAACAAAAAGTCCCCATTCTGAAACGAGTTGAGCAATAGCTAATTTCCCGGTTAAAAGGTTAAGGATAAGATAGGTACTTACAGGGCTCCCTGCCAGCAGTGGTGTCGGTAATGCTGGCAGGGTATGACAACTGGAGGGCCGTGGTCTCCTTCTGTGAGGATGTCATATCCCAGAAGGAGGCCGCAGAGCCAGAACGGCAGAAGGCCGCTCGAAGGAGACACCAGGGCGCCGGCAACCGCCCTGGCACGTCAGTCCCGGCCGACCGGTCGATCCACGACCAGTTGGCTGATGTCTTTGGGGTCGTGGCTGCTCAGGGTGGGGGCCCTGAGCAACTGGTTTAGCGGCCCTCGAGAAGTTGGCAGGGCATTGTGGCGTGCTCTGCCTAAATACAACGAGCAGTATCGGGGAGGGTATCATCTTCCCCCGAGTTTCCCCACAGTCCCCGCCAATGCGCAGAAGTAGTCACCTTGGGGTTTTTAGTCGTTACAAGTCCGACACGCCTCGGTCTTGCGCAACCCCCCTGTGCGGCTGAGACGGTCCTATGAGGATTTTCCCCAAGTAAAAAAAAAAGGTATTTACAGGGATTTGATGGTGATGAGGCTTGCCTCGTTCCACCACACCGCGCTTTTTCAACTTTACGTTTTACTTTACTTTACGTTACGTTTTTGATTTGAATGCGCCGGCGCTAGTGATGTGTGCGGCGCATGTTGCCTTGAGTCGATTATTAGTGAGGAGAACGGAAAGGAGGGAATATCAAGTCGTAACACTCTGTATAAATAATCTAGAATGTAATGTAGAAATATTGGGTATAGAGACTGCGCAGACAGTACTGCAATGTTGTTGGTCGGCTTAGAAATGGAATTAGGTTTTTTTTTTATGATTTACAGGCTGATACTTGACATTAACCGCACCCACTGGTAGGTGAAAATAAGGGTGATAACCAACCGCGTTTGCTTATAAAAATGCCAATTCTCTTTCTATGAAGGTACCCAGGTCGTGAGTTTGCAAGAAAATAGACAATTCCATACGTTTTCTGTTCACATTATGAACGATAAAGTGAACTTTTCAGTGCGGATATAAGGAATATAGGAGAACTCTAGAGGTTTTTTATTTTGTGAACAGGGGATAGTGGACTCAGATAATAAAGCGCTTCGATTCATTTTTCTTTTAAGGTTCATGTTTTTGTAAAGATATACATTAGTAGACAAGAGGCATTCCATTCAGATATGCAGAAGTCTATCTCCATAGTACTACAGCGAAACAGCAGATCAATATATAATTAGTTATACTACTATATTACTATATTACTGCATAGTATACGTATACGTTTGTGTGTACATAATAAAGGAACGACAAACCCTTAACTGAGACGGTGTCGTATTGTTTCCATGCTCATATATTATTTAGTCAGTCGTGTCGTGCCAACGGACGTCAGCGGCCCGGGGTGAAATATGACCTAAACCACGGGATTGCTCCAGAATATTCTATACGCTTGAATAATGACTAAGTTCTCGTAAAGGATGCATTTGCATACGTTTTTTATATTGTACCAGGACATAGGCAGGTAATATTTGGTATTCATGAATGCAAAACCACCTCGCAGCAACAAAAATAGTGAAATGAAAAAGTATTCCAGTGATGGAATATTATTGGTGGTCACGAATTGGTACTGTGCAAACAGTAAGAATGTTGGTGCTCTCAAACGTGTTCAAAGCGAGCCACCCGCAGAATCAAACGGTGCAACAGAAGAACAGCATGCCGATGGAGAAAAGTGCAAAGCCTAAGGAAAGAAGTAAATTAACGACTCGGAGTTCGTTGAGTAACAAACAACGAACTAAAACACAGATCAACATCAACTCGTGTGAGATGGATCCTGAGGAAAGGAATGGGAGACGCGACGTCTGCCTTTCAAACAGCGTTGACGCGATAGTCACGCGCAACGATGCCAAAAGTAAAGTGATATGTAGTGCCAAAGGTTTATTAGAGACTAATTTAGACGATCTGTTTAACGACGTGCAAAAACTGGTCGGGTGGAGCGCAGAGCCCAAGAGTTTGGGTGCAAGTGAACCAGCATTAAGTTTAAGTGATACTGTGAAGCGTGGATCTCTCGTGTCAGACGATGACACTGATGACGATACAGCAAGCGACAGTGATGTCAGCGATGAAATTCTACGTGAGCAGAGGATATGCATGGGAGCGCGGAGGTTCGGTCATTTGCTGCGAAGAGTTATATCTAGAAATGGTAAGCTTATTATTAATCAGTTTTTAAAATCACCACGTGACATGTTTTATTTTAAAACTGAAAATGACAAACGCCCAGTTTTAGAACGGTTCTTTAAATTTTGAAACGCTTTTAGACACTAATGAATCATTAAAGGACATGGTTAGAAATTGTACGGGATCGTGACCCAGCATGTTTGGGAATGATATCTGTATGTATAAAATGCACAGATCTAATTAAAGAAGAAAATAGCATGCACCTCAGCAATTCTAGACAAAACTTATGAAGGTTTTAACATCAGAACTTTGTCGCAATTTTTATAATGATTTCATAATGCTTACATTTCCTGAATACATTTTAATACGAGTAGGTAAATGTATGTGAGCACCATTTACTCTCGAATCCTAAAACTATTTGATGCAATTAATTGCTGTTACTGCAGTGATGTGATTTGTTAGTTCGAATTCAAAAGTAAATGATTATTTCGGATACTCAATACTCATTTCACTAAAATATAAATGCAATGTTTTTTTTTATGAACATATGAATAAAAACCGTGATCAGAATAAACATGTATCATAGAATGACAATTTGTCCCCGAATTCTCTAATTGAATTAATTTGATATATCTTATTCGAAACAGTAGCATTTTACTTGTCTAGGTAAAGTTACACGACTAATGACATAGTCTTTTGATTATACAAGGTGTCTCAAAAGAAAGTTCACATTTAAATCTTTTTTTAAAAGAAAAGTCTTAGCTTTATTGAAAAAATGTTTATTTTATATTGAAGTACACTGTCTGGGAATTTATTTTTTAAAAATAACATCGTCCAAATGTTAACCGTTGCGCTCTCGGCATTCATTTAGTCGGGCACTAAAATTGCCTATGACAGCTCGACAGGTAGTCTCCGTGATGGCTGCCATTTCATGACGGATATTTTCTTTTAATTGTGCCAGGGAAGTCGGTTTATTAGCGTAAACTTTTGATTTGACATAACCCCACAGGAAAAAATCCATAGGCGTTAAATCGGGACTCCGTGGAGGCCAATTTATGTCACCTCGCCTGGAGATTAATTTGTTCGGAAAAATTTCTCGAACTCGAGGCAGAGATCTGTTGGACGTGTGTGAAGTTGCTCCATCCTGCTGGAACCATGTTCTTTGGTTGTAACCAGGAAAGTTTTGCAGTTGGGGTACGAAAAACTCGTCTAACATCTCCACATAACGCTCTGAATTCACTGTGAGTGTGCGTCCCCTTCCATCTTCAAAAAAGTAAGGGCCGATAATTCCTCGCGCCGACATCGCTGCCCATACGGTGACTTTGGGTGAATGTAGCGGTTTCTGATGTTTTTGTTTTGGGTTGGTTGCACTCCAGTAACGACAATTTTGCTTGTTTACATGCCCATTCAGGTGAAAACGGGCTTCATCGGAAAACAAAATGTTGGTGAACGTTGGAAAGCGCTCAATCATCTGATTTACAAAGGCAAGCCTCTGACCAGCATCTTGAGGCTTCAGTTCTTGCACTAACTGAATTTTGTACGGGTGCAGCTTTAAATCTTTGTGTAAAATATGGCATAATGAAGATCTGTGCACATTTAAAGCAACAGCACGCTTCCGAATCGAGAGGCTTAGATCATCTCGAATAGACTGATTAACATTGTCCACGTTTTCGGCTGTTCTTGATGTTCTTGGCCACCCAGATTTTGGTTTCTCCAGAGTTGACCCAGTCTCTTCAAACTTCTCAACCTATTTTGCAATGAGTTGAGTGCTAGGCGCATCATTTAAGAGACGAATATGTCGAATACTGCAGAATTTTCTACGCGCTACAGTCGCCCAATTACCGTTTTTGTAAAACTCACGTACGCACAACGCACGGTCCGCACCAGAGAAACGCTCCATAGCGACTAAATTCCCAAGAGCCAGACTACCGACTGACATACCCCCCGCGTCCCTCAGAATAGTTGCTTTCGCGTAATAAGATAAGCAAATGTGAACTTACTTATGAGACACCTTGTATTATGGTATAACCTTTCAAGTGAACGATTTCAAGCTTTGTATTTGTAGTAATCGATTTTTGTTCCAGCCTCATAGAATGTGCCATATTTTACAAACTAAATGATAATGTTACATGCAAGAATTTTAGATAAAAAATATGTTAAGTTTATTTTTTTCAACCACTGCTTTGAAATGTATATACATAAAAAAAAATGTTTGTTTATTTTTATTGAAATAGTGTCTCTTTGATTTATTAAATGAGACTTTAATTTTTAGTACAATTTCCGTTCACATCCTTTACATACATTTGCCAAATCAATAGTGTTTAAAAGCGTTTTAAAATTTAAGAAACTTTTTTGAAACATGATGTAAATGTGAGCATTACTTTTTCAAAACATTGGTAAATGTAGAAATTTCAATAAGCATCTGCCAGTACACTTTTGCAATAAAATAAAAAAATAGTTTTATCCAAGGGTCCTCTAGGGTTGCAATGGAAAACAATGGCCTATACTATTGAAGTAAATTTTAATACCGTTATAATATAAACAGACTTTCTTACTCCGTTAATCTAATATTTCATAATGTCTCTGACTTCTTTTTTGATTACCCTGATATTAAATAATTAAAGCATGATAAGGACAGCGCATATTATACTTCTCGAAACTCATTATCTTGCTCTATGTTATGAAGCCTCATTGATAATTATGTCCTCGAATATCTCATCTGGTTTTTATTTTATACATAAAATGATTTTTTTAATTTTGATTATTTTGTTCATATCAAACCTACCAGTAAAAGATAAATAAGCTAGGTGGACTACTCCACGTTTTCCCAATAAGTTACCCATGATTTTTATAGAGTAACATGCGTTATCGACATCGGGCAAGCTTTCGCAATATTATTGTAATAGCAAAAACATGAGTCGATTCAAATGTTAAACACTTTATCAATAAAGAGCCGGTAGCATGGCCGCCTGCGGTCGGAAGCGAGTCAATTCAGACGGTTACTGTGCTTTATTTGTTTTCAATTGTGCTAAATTGCTTCTCGCGCTCTGATTGAGATGACCGTCGTAAAATTTGTTACACGTTCGCAATCTTATCGTTTGTTTGCTTCCCCTCGCGCGTTATTATTTAAATCGATGACGCCTTGATGTTTATTCTGTTTTTTTTGTTTCTTTTAATAAACTTTGACAATTTAATGTCAATATTTACATAATTGCAGGGTATACAATTAGGAAATATAAATAAACCTCCTTTAATGCCGAGCGTGTGTGGTTGGTTACACACGTGTGTAAAAATTCAAGCCCAAAATATGCTAATAAATTGAATAACATGCAATTTCAACAATCTGTCGCGAGTTGACGCTTCGTGATATAGTACTTATAATGCCATTTCTGTGTCGCACTTTTATCAAGAAATGTTTAAAAAGTTAAAAAATAAACACGAAAAAACAAGGTGAGCATCAGTGAGCTTATAAAAACATTGTAAATATGTTGTTCCAATACGCGCGTTTGGACTAGATTATCTACTTTTTTTAAATTCCATGCTACAGTGATGTATGTTTTTTATTTAATTTCATGTTGCTTATCAAAATTGTTGCTCAGACTAGCTCTTGCGCGCGACTTTGCCCCATGGAATTTCCGTGGGAACTGGATAAGCTTATACCCGTAAATTATATTCAAATATTGGTGATAAAAAATTTCGAAATCGGATAGATGGGTTTTTTAAGTTTCCTTCATGTATACAATTCGCTTCTTTAGTAATAAAGCGAAGAATGAAGTAGTGAAACGCACTCTCCGCGTCATATTATTCTAGATTATTATTATGTAGGAGCTTTTTAAAGAAGAATGAATTAGCTTGTATTGGGCGGATGCCCAACCTACCTTCCTTCTTCCCTTGCCTACTTTCGGCTTCATAATTACCTTCGATCTGGTGTTTATGAGGAAAGAGGCTATATGTAAATCATAAAAAACACTTCCTCTTTATAATATTAGTAGATATATAGATGATATGACTTCTACTCAACTATTTCCTGCTTTTTCCTACATTCATTAAGATACGAAATGCTATTAATGAAATAATATTAAATCCCTTTCTTCATGACACTTTATGTCATAATACCTTCTTTTTTGTAACCTGGTGGAAACCCATTATGGGCCGTCAGGGAAGCGGTGAGGGCCGCTCCCCCGCTGTGCCAGACTCTCACTGGCTAAAACCATCGGGGTTTTCGTTCAATCACAGGGTGCGCCGGCCTACAGAAATGTGACTTTTGCCCCACGTGTCCGAGCTCCAAACATTTGAAGCACCGAAGCACGTGGGGTGGCTCCAAATGAACCTGGGGTCTTACCCAGCCGACACGAATGCCGGTCTCCAATGAGCGTTTGGCCACTTCGACTAGGCAAGCTACCCAGACCGTATTATGCCATAATACCTTTATGTGTACTTTTAAAGGCTCGTATTGAGCTCTCTATTTTTTTCTACATTTAATACTTAATCGTACATTTCGTGAAAATGTGCTGACTGTTACGTCGCAAAGAAATAATTCAAAATAACGACTGAGGCGTCAGATCAACCGTTCCTGTGATCATTTCCACATAATGAGATGATTTCTCTTCGAAAACGTAACGTTTTAAGCCTTATATTAAATGTTACCTGGGTTAACATAAGTGGCGTGCATCCCGCAAAAGCATAAAAACCATTATCTTGTTATTCTTGGACATTAAATAAGCATATTGACTTAAAATTTGGTAATTGCCAGACTCCGAGTCTCAAAAATTAAGTTAGACTAAATCGTGAGTCAATTGGTTTATTAAATGGCCATGTTTAACAAGATAATACATTCTTATGCTTCTATAGGATGCCCGCCACTGGTGAACATCAAGCCTATCTAAGATTATAAGTGGGCACGTATAATCAATTTAAGTACTTATAATCGTCAGTAACTGTCTACCTCATCAAGTCGATAATTTTATGTAAATACATGTATAAATTAAATAAAAACTTTATATAAAACTAGTGTTATAATCAGGAATGTAAAACTGCCCGTTTCCTGTACACCTGCGTGTTAGGCAGTGCAACATATCTATATGTGCATATACTAATATACTAAGCTTAGGTTACATGAGAGGATAGTCTTTTCTAAAATTAATAACCGGAAAGCGTTGTAGGCTGGTGTCTCTCTTTAAATAAAGAAATGTTACCAACTGTAACTTTAAAAATAACACATATACACGAAAACTTATAACAAAATTGCAGTTCTCTAGAACTTTCTGGTCACACATTAAACCTATGGAATGGACTTCCAGGCGCAGTATTTCTTCAAGATTATGATATCGCGCTCTTTATAAGAGTGAAAATGCTCTTCTAAATCTTCTACTGATACCTAGACTCTTTATTAAATGCCCGTAACGTAATTTGGCTATTAAAACCTCTTTAGAACTGTATTATTTCCAATAATGTAGAAAAGTCAAAACAGCCCATATTTTTTTGCAAAGGACTCTAATAGTGATGAGTACGTCACGATTTTGCAGCCGCTGCCCACACCTTGTGGATTATACACTTGCTGGCCTTCGTTTAACATAAAAATAAACACATACACATTAAATCCATACAAACATATTATAAAGATTCATTAATTGGACAGATATTATCACTTGAAAACTGTTTGAACTAAAATGTCAACATTTTATATTAGCTCGAACAGGGTAAACAAATATTACGATGAGACGTAAATTTATTCTACGAATTCTAAAAATATGGCAGAGATAAGTAACTTTATTAAATTTTTCGGGCTAAGTTTTAATATCATGTCACAGGTAAGACGTTAAAAATTTCGCAATTTCTTGACAACTTTTATAGAACATAATCACTTCAAACTAAGGAATGAGGGCGCACAACTCGCATAAGTTATTGAGCGAGCTACTATTACACGTATAGTAATTTCCTCTTTAATAAAAGTTTAACTAAAATGGAATACAGTAAGTTTTCATCCATTTGATGTGAGTGTAAATATTAGAAAACCTCGGAAGTTTTACTAGAACATTATTTTAAAACTTTTCCTCAAAGACCTTACTTAACAAATGACCTCTTTTGTTATTTTGCGCACATTTTTTTTTTTTGTATAAGTCGGGCTGTTATATATAGAATAAATAATACATTTTGTTGCGCCTTCTATGGAGTTCGGTATTTGCCTATACAATACAATACCTAAAGACATCATAGAGTTATCACCAATGAAATTATAAAAAAAAATCTATTAAAACTAAATTGTTGAAAGGGAGTGTTATTCCATCAATGACTGTTTAAGTGATAAAAGTGTGTGTTCTTAATGAGACAATTTTTCTCATGGGGTATTAATTTATTTATATACTAGCTTTTGCCCGCGGCTTCGCTCGCGTTAAGAAGTATTATTATTAATTAGGTATAGTTTTTGCGGCATTACTTTTGTTTAGCGTGTGTAAAAAATTAGGGCCTACAAAACTTCTTTGTAAACAATATTCTTAACTAATCTGTCACTAGGCAAAATCAGCCCGATCGGTCTAAAATTGACAAAGTTTCATACAAATTTTCATCCCCTATTTTATCCCCTTGGGGGTAGAATAGATCAAAACCCTTCTTAGCGGGTGCCTACGGCATAACATCTACCTGCATGCCAAATTTCAGCCCGATCCGTCCAGTGGTTTGGGCTGTGCGTTGATAGATCACTATGTCAGCAGTCAGTCACCTTTGAGTTATATATATTTAGAGTATAAAATATATAATGTACCTCATGTTAAAAAGAGCAACTACCAGAGTTACTTGTCGGCTCTTCTCGGTAGAATCTGCTTCCTGAACAGAAAGTAGATTCATTTCACTAAACAGAGAATAATGTAATGTAGAAATTTCAAAATTAATGAGGTTTAAAAATTTCTGTAAAAATGTAACTTTGGTAGTTTAAAGCAAAAGTGTCGGGACTTCATTGTAATTTAAAAAAAAAACAGGTTTTTCAGTTATAATGCCACATTTAACCAGGTTACACTGTATATTATGATATAATAAATATGCTCTATATCCAGATGTAGGCTATTCTCGATTCATATATCGACATTTACGTGCACTTAGTTCTCTACTAAAAGCACTTACGGAACGTAACATACTCTCTTTATTGTGTTAGTACCCTAGTTTAGTTCTAGAGAAAATTCTATTAACATTATTTTTATATTAAATTATAGTCGTTTATTATCTCTCTATAAATACGCCGAGTTTATATCGGGGTAAGCTGGAAGAAAGGAACGCTGTTTCGCCATTTCCATTATATTAATCCTACCTTTATACTTCCGATATACTCAGAAGACATCTTTGCCGGAAAAATTGGGCATTAAAACTGTAAAAACTAGAACAGAACACACGATCCCTTTCAGTGGCAGCGCGGCGCCGGAGCGCTATCGCTCCGTCGTTTTACATACAAATCTAGCCATGATGCGCGCACACGGCGTGTTGCAGAGCCGCACCGCACGTGTACCAGACTTGCAATACGCGAGACGAGGCGGAAGGGGGTGAATAATACGTTGCCATGACTGAGGGGTATATACTTTTCCGATACATTAATATGCGGCGTCGCAACGCATCGTGCGCACCGGCTCTTATGGTCGTATATAAAATTATGTAACTAGTATACTTTGTTATGTGAGGATGTACATATTCATCTCTTTAGTCGTATACTCTTGTGAGACACCTGCCAGTATCGATAGTATAGACCAGCGGCTGCTAACCTTTTTTCATTAGAGTATCCCTCTACCTGATTGTTTTCTTAGTGGGTATCCCTAACACACACACAAACACACATATATGTGTACACACAAATAAGAAATCATTTAGTAATTTCAGATATACAAATATATTAATATAATAATATATAATAATATATAAATAAATATAATAATAAATAAATAAATAAATAAATAAATATTTACTTTCAAAAAATACAGCTGAAGAAATATAAAACATGCAAACATATTTAATGTAATGTGATGTTAAATAATGTTATATACGAAAAAAAATTGTTAATCCTAGAAATTATATTTTAGGATACTTTTTACCGCCATAATACTTTTTTTTAGAGTACCCATAAGCAAAATTTAGCATACCCCTAGGGGTACGCGTACCCCAGGTTGGGAACCGCTGGTATAGACAATTCTTATTCATAGGACTTATTTTTCATCAGTCGTACTGGTTGCCTAGTCTACCCGGCGATTATGGCGTGGCAGCAAGGCATTATGAAAGGCGTAGGTCACTAACAGGGATCGATTATCAGCTACCAGACACTGCATCCTGCCTCTCTAGTGGTTTCGGTTCCCCGTCCTATTCGATTAAGAGGGACTTGGACGAGAGGGTGTGTCCGTGCAAGCGATAGCATTCGCGCACTAAATATAACCTGCGCTATTGTTTCTGAATATTTTCATCAGCGAGGTTATGGTCACTGAATGGAGTTGCAGCCTTTTTTTTTATTCCGGGGGAAGATCCTGCATAGGACCATAAGGGACGCTGTGAGGGCAGTGACCCCGGTGTGTCAGACTCCTACTGACTAAAAACCCCCGGGATGTCCCTGTGATTGCTCCACCTGGGCCTGGGAAGCCAAATTCATCCAGACGCCCAGAGAACAAGAAGCCTTGTTGAGGCTACCGCTCTGGGAGGGGAAGGAGTAAAGCCCACCCCTCCAAAAACCTCTCTCCCAGGCGATGCGCCGGACACTGCACCACCTTCCTCTCATCCGGGCAGCGGACTCCCTCAAGTGTACTGCCCGGATGGAGTTGCAGCCTGCACCTACTGGATTCAATTTAGAATCGTCGCTAAGGCAGAAATCGGCCAGGTTATAATTCTCAATGTAGATTGTATTTTCGTGTGAATATTTATTGCGATTTTCTGCTATAGATACACTCACGAGGTTCTGTTACTATGAAATGTCACAAAGTCTGAAAGCACCTTAATTCGACTTAAACGGATGTACATTATTGCCACAGTAGACATAACGTTTATGGTGAAATAAATCAGAACTGTTAAATATCAAATGGCATGTCAAACCATCATCACATAGTCAAAAGGCAGAATAGTATAAGCGTTTACCACGGCGTGGTCACGCGTGACGGAATAAGGTGCGTAAGAGGCCCTTTGTTGCCGCGCCTCTCGTCCTGCATATTGGCTTTAATTATATACTCGTTCAGTTTCATATATACTAAATACTGAGCCGTGGTGGCTGCCGGCAGAATAGAATAGCACCCCCCTCTTCTTGCTGAGGCGTCGTAAAAGGCGACTAAGGTATCTCTTTAACAACGAAATTCAGCCAGGAGTTCAGAGAAGGAAAACTCGACCAAACCTGCATCTTGCTCCCTCCCGATCGTACTGGTTCTCTATTCTATCGGGCCTGAGGGAGCTCGGACGAGAGAGTGCTTTTCTGGCTGCGCGTCCAGTTATGCACTTAAATATCTCCTGCGCAATTGACTGTTTCCGAAAACTGGACCTCGATTTTCTTAATCGGTGTTGAAACAGTCGCCGTGGCCGAATGCGGCTAGGACATCATCATCATCAAATACTGACATACGATTAAAGGAAAGTTTTGTACAAAATAATAATTAAACTTTTTTCTTCATATTACTTATGCGTTTTATCTATAGTATTATAAAAATGCTGTTACTATGGTGGCACAGTGGATAATGGACCAGTTTCCATGCATGGCTACGCGAATGATCGCAGGTTCGAATCCCGGCACACACTTCTGGATTTTTCCGGATTACGTATAGACTTAGACATCACATGCTCACCGGTGGAGGAAAACATTGTGAGGAAGCCACATAGTATCTAATAAAAATGTCATGTATAAGTGCTCTATGACAGGCGATCAGCTGCGCTACTGGTCACATTGGGCACGACGTAATAGCGCAAAGTGAATACAACCACTAACGTATCTCTGCTCACCCCATAAGGGATATAGGGTGACGATGTATTATTATTATTAAAACTTTTGTAAAAACAAAATCTATACAAATATTATAAAGCTGAAGAGTTTGTTTGTTTGTTTGAACGCGCTAATCTCAGGAACTACTGGTTCAAATTGAAAATTTCTTTTTGAGTTGACTAGACCATTTATCGAGGAAAGCTTTAGGCTATATAACATCACGATGCAATTATTAGGAGCGAAGAAATAATGGAAAATGTGAAAAAAATGGGGAAAATTATTCATCCTTGAGGGCTTCCATTGCGTGCGCTGCAAAAACGGTTCAAGATACCAAAGATATATGTATGAAAGAATTATTCCTCTTGAAATGATCTAAAAAAATGTCTGCGACAGTATATGTCTATCTTTTAAGATTAACTCACTAGAACCGTTTTTATGGTAAACAAATTTGGTCGAAATTGATGCATTATTTGTTAAGAGTTGTATCAACGTAATAATATTAATATTTATCCAAATAAATGTGTTGTTGATTAAGAGTATTTAATTGTGAACAAAATTGTCTTTGACATCACTTGATTTCAATGAACATCTTAGATGATATTACAAAACCTTATATAGCAAAACAACGTTTGCCGGATCAGCTAGTATTATATAATGAAACTGGTATTTCCGTTTTTCTTTTATATGTTTAATGTGACAATACGACAGCCGACATGGTGGATGACGGATCAGTTAGCAGCAATGATGGTTCGAGCTATCTAAAATGAATCGGAAGCTATTTCAAAATCATGTCATCAATATATTTATCAAAAAGCTAACTTACCACTCTCTAACCATATACTTTATTATAATCCATTTAAAATGCAATGTGTATTTTTTGTGTTGTTTTTTTTCTCAACAACCGTTTCTTTTTTTAAATATTTATTATCTTAACATTGATGTAAATAAATATGGATGTGTACTTCACAAATCTCAAATCGTTCTATATTCGTAAATTTGTATTAGTCTCGGTAAATAAACGGAAATAAATTTCGAAGTTACTTTCTTATGTAAATATTTTCTTATCGGTATCTCATTGATATAAAATTGATTCGAAAAGTAACAGCTCCGTAACTGTTTCATTTTTAGACTATTCTTGATTTCGTTTTCAAATGTATAAAGTACTTGTAGATATATTAAGCTGTTTTAATACATCGAAAGGCATTTTTAAGTAAAGTGATGTGCTCAGGGTTATGACACCCCATTTTTTTCCGTTTTGGAGTTAAAAAGCATAAGGACGCAAGATGTTGACCTACATTCTATTTTTTACTAGCGGGCCCGACCAGCTACGCCTTGGTGCTGTTTATATTTATAACTGACGTGATTTGAAAAAAAAAATGAAAAGTATTTATTTCGGCACAAATCAACAAAAACACCAGAAATTAAAATGCAGCAACACAAACAACACACAAAAACAAAAGAAAATACAAAACATATAAACATGGCGAAAATGGGATCTCCATCAGCCTAAAGCCGCAGAGGAAGCCTGCAGCGCTGATTTTCGTGAAGGGCCCCGGTCGTGTTACATCTTATAAGAATTATCAATAAACATTATTCTTTTTTTTTTTAATTTCGATTTGTCATATTGATTGGATCATACCTGATGGGAAGTACAGTGCAATGCAAAAACTAAGTGCAACCAACTTCTTAACCTGTATCAGGCTCAGGTACCGTCAGGAGTGGAATATTGTTGTCAACTTTGGGACGGGTCCGCTAAATATCAGTTGGCAGTTTTTTTTTTTAGGACTGGGCAATACATTGGTGTCCGGGATAGACCTTCACAAGTAAACCGGGCGAGAGGGTGAACACTGAGGTGCTCAGCGGGAAAATTTATGGGTCGGGTGGCAAAGCAAGGGCATTCCTGTGGGTACGACCTCGACTTGGGCCGCCTGCCGAAATACGAAATCTAACGGTGATCTACTAGATTTCGGAAGCGACAACCTTGAATGAAACGCCGAAAGAAACTCAAGGCTGCGTCAGAGTGGAGTTAGCCGCTCTGGACTCGATTGATCGATCGTAGACTACTTGGTGATAACTCTTTGACTGAGACTAAAATACCTCGCTATTTTTTACCACTTGCACAATAGAGAGTGTTCTCAGGAACTACATTCTCTAATTTCATCAGCCCCATTTCATTATAAAACCACTAGACGCCGTTTCGGATAATATCCGTATGTGGGCGTTCCTTGTATCCACACGAAAAGATTCGCTTTTACATTAATTATGCGATATTTAGCATTCGATTCTGATTCCAAACATTTGATTGATTCGATTGATTCCAAAGAAGTACATTATAGTCAACATAGTTCCATAATATTTATAGATATTTACACACACTAATCAATTAATAACAATTAATTATTAGGTAGATATTTTGCCTGTCCTGGCCCAGGATATAGTACGAAGGTAAAACGAGTCAATTCCTGTTTACCTAAAATTACGTACAAGAAATGTTATCTACTTACCATTTAATCGTGTGCAGCACGCACTACGCTGTCCACACTTTTTACGGATGAATTCTAAATTAATTATTCAATTTTTCTTTACGATTTGTTAGGAAATATAGTTATTGGCAGTTTTATTCGTTACAAGTAACTACTTCCTTAAACATTTCCCCAGTTCATAAAATAACCCTGTAAAGATTTGGCTCTGTCGATATAGCGATAGCAAATTTTGAAGTAGTTCAAAATTCTACACAAAATGTATCCCCTGCAAACCCGCTCCGTAATTAGTCAATTATGTAAGAATGACGTAGAGTTAATAATACCCTCCCAGCTTTAAGGTGCCGACTGAGTGGGATCGTTTCCTTCTTACCAAGCATTGGCACTCTTGCTGCTTTGTTCCGTGTTGATTGTTGATTTCAACTAATTGAAAAGTGTTTTTTTTTACCCTTTGGATATTGTTTATACTATGCCATTAAATATATAATTATGTTACTTTAAGTTATATTACACGTTGAAGTAAGCTAATTTTACTCCAGTCTTAAATTTTATGATGTATTGATAAGATATAATTGTTGAGAATATATACATTTTAACAGAATAATAGTACTATGTTTTAATTTTCTGGAACAAACCAAATGCTGCTCTAAAATTGCGGTTACCATATATGAGAATTGCATCGCATAAAAGCGTGCAATCAAAACGGACTCTAACAAAAGCCAAAACAATATCTTTCAGTAATATCCATCCATCGTTTTCAACTCGAGGCTGTTCGCCGTAATATCTCCATTCTCTCGTTTCAATAGTTTGTAATCTTCAGAGTGGAATCGTATGTATTTCGGGCCATTGTTACCCATTTAGAATGGAGTCATACGCCGTACATCCTTTTTAGTTACTTTCGATTACTTGCCGAATTTGGTTTATGTCTTCAATACATAATATGTTTCATTTATTCCTTGATTTTTGCTTTATAAAGATGTTATAAAAAGCGTCTTTAAGATCATCATTATCTTTTTTAATATGACGTATTTAATTTTACGTAGGATCAACTACTTGTGTAACTGGGTTGATGTGGTTGAGTTTAGTAGATTCTTAGATAAATAGAAATTATACTAAAGCATCCTATTCTTCGAGTCGAGAGAGACAGGAGTATTACTAATAGAACAAACATATATCTGGTCCTTTCTTTTATACTGACTTGATAAAGTGACTATATTGCACTTGGTAGATAGTACAACCAAGAATGGCAACGACCACCAAGGGACGAAAATTTGTTGGTAGTCGCCATCGCTATATCGGCTCGCATATACCGCGACGGAATATCTCTAGGTATATGAACAATTGGATATACACAAGCTGATCCCGAAACGCGACAGGTCAAAGTAAGTAAGTTTTTGGGAGTCGAAGCTGCTCGCGTCCGTAGGCTTTACCCTAGTTTCCCGACACGTGACTCCTGGGTGGTGCCCGTCTGGATCGCGACCACAGTAAATGGGTGTAATGCCCGTCATAGTAACCAGTTTCGGCTTGTCGCGTTTCGGGATCAGCTTGTGTATATCCAGTAGCTCATATACCTAGAGATACAGTCGTGGTATATGTGGGCCGACATGACGATGTAGACTATCAATGGATTTTCATCCTTTGATAGTCGCTCTCGTTTTTGGACTACACTGTACTTACCATCAGGTACTATGTAGTCACTATGTCGAGCCCGTGTAAAAAAAAAAGTGTAAAGTCAATACACCTCATGCACCTCATAGTAAGTACAGTGTGGTCCAAAAACGAAAACGAACATCGAAGGATGAAAATTCAAAAATCCATTGATAATCTTCGTCGTCATGTCGGCCCATATATACCACGATTGAAGGTCTCTAGGTATATGAGTTATTGTATATATACAAAATGATCCAGACACGCGACCTGCAAAATCGAGTCACTGTGACGATCTTTACGTAATGTGTTCACGACCCAGTTCGAGTATTCCTCCTACCAGCTCAAAAAGTACAAGTACGTACCAGTACGTACATTCGGTTCCACGGTGCTAACACATGGAGTTTAGTACTAGCGCTATCGCTCTTGGAATGTCATTTTTCTTGAGCTTAAGGTAAACAACCGTTTTAATTTGTAACAATCGCGAGTTTTATATAAATCAGCGTTCAGTAAAAGTGTTCCGTCATGGCGTTCGACACCATCATTGTTGTACTCATATAACATTGTTGTGTTGTTGAGAACAATGGACGAAAGCGGATCAAAAGGTGCGGACGTTTGCCACACTGCACGCAACGCTGTCGCACTCTATTTTACGTCCGCCTTGTTTAAATACTGCCGTTATATTAACTGTTACAATCTTTTTGTAACTTCATTTTTATGACGTTAAATATGTTGCTATTTATGTTTTAATACTATTCTTAATGTATAGTGAAGGTTTTGAAATGAGGATGTAACCCTAATTAGAAAATGGTCTAATTGTGACTTTGTTTTCTCGAAACATGTCATAGCCGCATATATATCTCAATTAATTTTTGTTCTCGATCTCACGTGTATAGAAAACGTTCTTCAAGGTCGGCAATATACCGTAACACTTTTGGTATTGCATTTATTCAAAAGCGACAATAACCTCTCTCCAGTACGTGGTCAGTCAGCTTATTTACCACATCTTCTTCTTATATATAAAAATGAATCGCTAAATATCTTGATAAGCGCGAAATTCGAGAACGGCTGAACCGATTTGGTTGATTTTTTTGTTGTGTTTGATGAAGTCTGAGGAATGTTATTACGAAGAGAAAAATTTTAAAAATTCCCTGCAACTGTCTAAAAATAACACTTTTCTGTATTCTCATACAAAAATTCGTTATAAGTCATTTTGAACTTTAATACCACACCATAAAGTTTAAATGTTAGTGGACGGGTTCCGAGAAGGCAAAACAATCGAGTGACGTATAAATATTACTGTCAATATTTGTCAATTTTTATACATATAGCATTAAGGCCAGGTTCCTTCAAACAATTTTCAAAAAAATCTGACGGGGAAGCTATTAACATTAAAAAAACAATGTGACTTTGTTTTAAAGAAATAGGGCAGAACAAGGTCTGCCGGGACAGCTAGTTCATCATAAAAACCAACAGTAGCAGGGTTTTGCGTATGTGGTGGATATTCCTTGTTTTCTTCTTTATAATCGTACTCTCGTGGCGGAGTGATAGGGTCATGGATTGTCTAATTATTTGTTTGCGGCTATTGCGAGACGCCTCCATTCTCTATACTCGTATTAGACTCCTTACTTACTAATTACGTGCGTAATTTTCATAAGAAAAAAAACCCCATAGAGAACTTAATTATGTCTGTTCATCTTGCGGTTGATCGCCCGCGGGAATGTCAACTTTCCACTCCTCCTTGCACCATCAAACCTAAAGAATTTTTGCTGCGGATAGTACGTCCAAATATTATTAGGATTCATACTTGCACAATCGACGAAAGTCTTTGTTGGATGTGAGGTTCTTTCCGGGTGGAAACGTCAGTGCAGGGTGCAGTCCATTTTATTTTCAGCAAGCGCCTCCAGCGCTACATCTCGTGAGCATCAATTTTTTTGCGATGTTTTCTTTATGCTCACACGAAAAGATTAGCGTTCCTGTTCATCTTGCGAATAACTAAAGAGTGGAATATGCTTCCAACTACCATATTTTCACGTTCTTATGATTTGATAGCCTTTATGAAAAGAATGAACAGCCATTTATTGGACTGATGTAGTCTGTGATCGGCCTCATCTTCACTTTCCACCAGGTGTGATTGAGGTCAGACGTTCACCTGTGCATCATAAAATAATTCCATTTAAGAGGTGCAGAAAGCAATCGCAGTCAAATTTTAGATGTTTTTACTGTTCTCACATTTATTAGAAGTGTCAATTTATTTGACTGAGCGTTGAAATACGAGACTAATTATTGACCCGAATGTTCCGGTAATTATATTAATCCAGAGGTTATTGAACTTAGACCTGCTTCTCTATAAATTACCTTGTCCAATGGGAAGCTTATATTTATTTATTTATAAGTACACTTACATAGACTACATTAACACATAAAAACTATATAAAACATGAAGAGGATACATTATAAATGCGACTATATTTATAAGTGTAGACTACATGCACAGAAGAAAAGAAAAATAAAAATACGAGTAACACAAAAAGATATAAACTACTGTAATCAGATTTTTTTTATAACAGAAATAAAAAAAAAATCAATCAATTCTATCATATGTACTCAGTCAGGATAAACACTCGAGTCCCCGACCGAAAGGCACACAGAGCTTGTAAAATATTTTTAGCTCAGCTTGTACATGATCTTCACTTGAGTGTTGTTCAGAGTTATCGGTTTTCCGACAAATTCGATTGAACTGCTTTTATCCGGAAAGCGGCTTGTAGGAAATGTGTATCTAATTTTGGAGACTTCTATGCATTCGGCTATCATTGTTTGGATACGTTTATTCCTACAGTGAATTATGGTTGATATCAGAAAGAGAAAAAATATATTTATCTATCTATCATCACACTGATTCCATATTAACGTAATTAAAGAGAATAGAACGCCCCTTATCTCTAGTTTTTCTTCTTTTACTTTTGTAACATCTATTAATCCCTCCATCCGCACTTGCCCATTACGCGTTCTCAGGACCTTACCCTCCATCAGAGTTCTCCATGAAAAACGTTCTAATAGTGGAATGTTTAAGAAAATAATTACGTAATGCACGGTTGAGATTTTTCCTTGGCCTACAAATGAAATTACTGAAAGCTTCTAAGCAGGCTGAACATTGGACTTATAATATATTGGTCTGCAACAAAAACGAAGCCTTTTTACTAATTCAGGTAACATTCCTTAAACTTCTATTAAGTATTAACCGACATGATTAACGCGTTGCCTGTTCCTATTAATTTCTACGACATACTACCTTACTGCAGCCCATTTAGCCACACTCGGCAATCATGTGTGAACAAGCCAAACTCCAAACAACTTTTACATTAAACCTTTCCGTCTAAACGGCATTCTATGATCTATAATGTTATTACTTTTCGGGCTAAATGAATTATTCGTTTATATTTCTGGGAATACATGAATTGAACAATAATTTTCTACAAATCTATTAATCCAAAACTAAGTGATATGTTCGAAATTTTTATAAACATTTTTTCGTTAAGAAATCTGTCCTATTTTTATATTAAACCTAAAGATCTTTATTTGTGATTTATGTCGGCGGACATAGCGATCGCGTATGTCGATAGATTATCCCAATTTAGTCGCTGTCGTTCTTGAACTAATTTAACTTTCCATCAGCAGCTCTGTAGTTATTTTCTCGAGCCAGTATTAAATAAAGTATTTTAAAAGTGAAAATGAAAATAAATGAAAATGTATTTATTTCGCCACAAACCAACAAAAAACCAGATATTTAAATGCAACAACATAAACAACATACAGAAACAAAAGAAAACACAAAACATGGCGAAAATGGGACCTTCATCAGCCCAAAGCCACAGAGGAAGCCTGCAGCGCTGATTTTCAAATAAAAAAAAAGTGCAAAATAGATTTTTTTTTATAACTTATATGCGAACGGTTGACCTCAATCACACCTGGTGGAAGGTGAAGATGAGTCCGATGATGAACCGCGTCCGCCTAACAAATGCCTATTCACTCTTCTCTTAAAGACTCCCAGGTCATAAGATCGCGGAAATATGGCCGCTGGTAGCATATTCCACTCCTTAGCTGTTCGCATGATGAATGTAGAAGCGAATCTTCTCGTGCGGATATAAGGAACATCCACCACATATGGATGGTATCAGACACGATGTCTTGTGGTTTTGTGGTGGAATGGGGCTGGCGGAATCAAAGAATGTAGTTCCTGAGAACACTCTCCGCCGTGCAACCGGTAAAAGACCGCGAGGCAGGCAACTCTACGTCGATTTAAGAATGTATTCAATTAAACAGTTGAACTGTTCGAATTCGCAAACATATAAAAATTCTGTTTGTCTGTGTGTATAGGTAACAGCAGCGAGTGTGACGTAGCAGAGCGACAAATCGTCACCTGATCGCGATTAAATCAATACAGGCCACGGGTTCGCCCCGTCCGATGCGTAATTAAGGCCGTGATGTCTCCCGTCTGGTCGGCTGCCTCGCCTGATTAATCTCCATACGGTTTTAGTGCCGACGCGACGTTGAATAGCATAAACCGGCTCTTAGATATCACCAGTTAGATATATAATAAAATTTCATTATATAGAGACTTTAGCGCTTCCAATTTCAATTAATGGCTTTCATTTAAACTTTTAATAGTAGGTATTCATTCAAAATAAACTCATTTAGTCAAAAGATTGAATGTATAATAGGAACTAGGTGTCACAGCTATACGGTATCTCACATCCCGGCTAGGACTAAGAAGTTCTCTAACTCCTTCTTTTGCCGTGTCGTTGGGCTGTGAAATGGTCTTCCGGCGAGCGTGTTCCCATCATCCTGTGATATGGGATCCTTTAAGCGTAGCGTGAAGAGATATTAGTGCAGGCCGGCATGATCGCTACGACTACCAATGGTTTTTTTTTTTACCTTTCTATAGTCGTTGTCGTTTTTTGGACTGCACCATGCTTACCATCAGGTTTGGTGTAGTCACTGTGCCGTGTCAGTATAAAAAAACTAGAGACTAGCCATAATATTCGCAAAACCTTAGAAACCTTAAACCTTAAAACAAATCCTTAGACATTAATTGAGGAATATAAATTAAAATGTTTTAGTAAAGTCTAAGTAAACTTAAAGTTAAAAGTTCCGTCTTTAAATTTTAGCCATAGAAGCCAAATGTCCACTTTGAAATCTTAAAAACGAAAATAGAAATTCATATATATAGATAAATAGCGATACACTGTTGTTATTGTTATGTAGGCTCGGATTTAATTCGAAAAAATAATGATTTTCACGATAACTTTTTAACAAAAAGGTTTTTTTAAATCGACTGTACGATGTGTACAAGGCAGCTTTAGATGTAATAACAGGAAATGTTTGCCGGCATCATCACACGAAAGTGGACGTTTATACTCCATAATTCAGGGACTGTTGTACCATCACTCATGCGAATTGAATATTCTAAGCGGGCGCGAGCCGTTTGTTCCTAATTCGCAAACTCTGTTTCCGTGTCAAGTGTGTTTGTCCTTTTTCCGCAGGTTTAGTTCACGATAAGCATGAAAGAGAGGCTAAACGTAAGGATTGTAAGCCAGAGTCAGAATTCGACCTGAAGTATTTTTAGTAATGAAAATATCATAAGGATAAACTTGTATGTCTGACTGGTGTAATGCTTTCTATTTTTTTATGCTTTTGTTTTCTTGTTTTTTAGCAGAAAACTGTTTTCTTTATATTAAGCCGAGAAAATGACTACACCGCGTCTATTGTTAGCATAGCGCAGTTTCAAAAAATCTAACTCAACCAGGGTCTTTCACGAAAACCAGCGCTGTGGCGCTGCGAGGCGTGACGAACTTCATTAGTGGCATAAAGCTGAAGGAGGGCTTATTTCACCATGTTTATAAAATAAACACTCAAAAAACATTGCACCTGAATAATGTTTACGTTTAAAACTGAAAACTAGGCACTTGAAGCCACAACCTCTCATTTTTAAAACTACTGTACGATCATTTTTCTCAAAATGACAGCCTCTTGAGAATCACCTAAAAACGATGTTGGGACATTTTTAATCTTTTAATTAATGCGTCTAGCGTAGTTATTAATTAAAACAGTTCAATATGCATTATAATTTTTTTCAATATTATGTGCTGATATCTTTTTGATGTATATATGAACAAGATATCCAGAAAATAAGATATATTATATAGTAGTATTCGTTGAACAGCTAATATAAAACAAATATGTGTGTCAGTTCACACGCGGTAGAAGTGTAACTGTATAATGTATTCTGTCTCATTCACTCGCTGGCTAATGATTTTTTGTCTCTTTTTGAAGTTGTTTTTCGTTTTGTCGACTTTTAAATTACAACGATTCTAGTTTCACTACAATAAAAAAAATATTTGATCGGTTAAGCTTTTGGAAAATATTACAACTTATGTGTATTCTGTAAATAAAAACCGAATAAAGATAAAATATAGAAAAATAGCCTATTTTCAATGTATTTCTATTTTACCAGGAGTGGACTCGCCGAATTTTCTAATGCAGACCTTTAGTTTTTCCGCTCAGTGCGCGGGTTTCTCTGAAGGTCCTGCGTAATCTTGTTATCTCATTGTCTGTTTTGTTTCATTTTTGAAAGGGAAACGGATTTACGAACTGTTTTTGTTAAACCCCATTATTTCTACGTGTCCGCACGTTATTCTTTGTAACAGCGGTCTTTTGTTTCCGTTGTTTTATCTAGCTTTCATTTTCATTGTTATCTTTAAGGTTTGGATTTCCATAGAAACCTACTTTAATTATATGGTTTTGCTATAATTTCCATTATACGCTATTTATGGTCGTGTGCCAGAACCATGCCCATTCGTTTGTATATTTTGTAACTTAAGTATGTGTTTACCACGTGCTAGACATTTCAAAACATAATGAATAACAAAATTAATAAAAAAAAAATGACTTTAGAAATACAAGTATGATACGTATGTTATGTATGTTGAGATTTGGCAAATCTTACAAAATAAATAACTAAGTAATCTGATTCCAAATAAACATCACCTCTAACCGCTTTCTCGTCTCTATCAACAAAATTTATTACTGATTTACTTAGAAATGTTGAAATGAAATATAACTTTATTCAAATAGGCCTACTTCCAAGCACCTTTGAATCGTTAAAAAAACATTCAACTCCTATTTTACCCTCTTGAGGGTTGAATTTGCAAATACGGCGAAACGCGTATTTTTTTATTTCTAACCAAAAAGCTAAGCTAAATGTTCTGTAGTACAATTTATATTCTCGCACAATGTCGGATCTGTATGCCTTAAGATTTGCCAAAATAAAAAGAAAAGTTTTCGCTTACATAACGCGGTTAAGTACCTACAATACGTTTTCAGTATTTTAATTTATTTTAAGTTAGGCATTACATTGTTCGACTAATTAAACTGTAAATTTGGCGCAGATGTGTTGCGAACCTTACAAGGCTGCTTAGTGCTAAAATCTAGATTTTATAGTGGTGTAGACAGGAGCTACGCTGCGGTCCTGCCGAAATACGGCTGGCGTTCGCTTTTAATTACTCCGTGAAATATGGAGTTTATTGTTATGGACCATAAATCTTGGAGTATTCCTAAAAACCTAAGGAGAATTTTAATAACAAGTGTCCTGCTTTGGATTTTCCTTTTATTAAGTTCTTTATAATAGAATCATAATCATCTTTCACGTGAACATAAATACACCGAGCGTACTTTCGCCATTCTATATGTTAAGGGACGTATTATAAACAAACACAAAAATCAACGTGGAAAATGCTTACCTCATTATAAAAGCTACATACACATACATTCTACATATCGTCGGGTGAAAGGCTATTTGGTTTAAGCGACATTTTTTGGTGATATAGTAATATATATATATTTTTGGAATCAGCGGTTTTTACCGATTCCAAAAATATATATTACTATATCACCAAAAAATGTTGCTTAAACCAAATAGCCTTTCACCCGACGATATGTAACCTCCAGGGGTGTTTTTTTTACACTGGCTTGACATAGTGACTACAGTGCACCTGATAGTAAGTACAGTGTAGTCCAAAAACGAAAGCGACTATCAAAGGATGAAAATCTATTGATAGTCTACATCGTCATGCCGGCCCACATATACCACGACTGAAGGTCTCTAGGTATATGAGTTATTGTATATATACAAAATGATCCAAACACGCGACCTGCAAAAGCGAGTCACTGTGACGGTCTTTACACTTGTGTACTGTGGTCAGGACCCAGTTCTTCCAATCGCCCTACCACCAAAAAAACATGTAAGTAGGTGATAACAGCAATTAACACACAAACACAAGTTGTACATCATCATTCAACCACCTACTAAATAAACTAAAAATATACTTGGTATACTTCGGTTATGAAAAATATTTGACAACAAGAAATGATTTGTAATATTCGTTATAAATTTCTTTTATAAGTTTCTTGTTTAAGAACCCCTGAAATTGTTACTAACTAGGTATAGTTAGACAGTTTAATAAATTTATTAAAACGATATTTACTTTAAATAACCAGTTATATTGCTAGATCCCTCCGTAATCTCATTTTAACACTTAACGGATGGGCCCCGTAGAATTACGTTTTTCCATTCTGACTTCCTAGGGCGGGCTACGTAGATCTACGTTTTTCCATTCTGACTTCCTAAGGCGGGCTACGTAGATCTACGTTTTTCCATTCTGACTTCCTAAGGCGGGCTACGTAGATCTACGTTTTTCCATTCTGATTTCTTAGGACGGGCTACGTAGATCTACGTTTTTGCTTAAATTTTAGATACGTTGCGTTAGTTTTTTAATTTGCAGATTTTTTCTTGGTGATTTTTTTACTTAGTGCCCGGAAACCCGGAAAGACAGAGCAGATTCAGCCCGTCCGTTAAGTGTTAATAGTTCCATTTTTATATAGTGTATGAGACGATAATGATATGTTTGGTTTTTTTAATGTCTATGGTTATATCTTCGAACGACATCACACAAACGCTCGTCTCACCGCCGCAGATCACAAACTGGTTCGAGATCGCACGCGACTCCTCGCTCGACGCGACATGCGTGTGCTTAACACGTCCGTCGCCACGTCACCATATCTGAGTGACGCTCTTCTTGTTGAAGTTAATAGGATATTTAAAATTTTAGTTGGATTTTTAAAAGAAATAGGACACATATAATATAGGATAGAAAAAGGACACATAAATATAGCATGCACAACGTTAAAATACTAAAAATATTTACTAATTTAACACTAGATTGCCCAGAGCAGTCATTTTAACTGTATTTAAATTTAGTTATATAATATATATATATATATATATATATATATATATATATATATATATATACTAGCTGTCCCGGCAGACCTTGTTCTGCCCTATTTCTCTAAAACAAAGTCACATTGTTTTTTTTAATGGTAATAGCTTCCCCGTCAGATTTTTTTGAAAATTGTTTGAAGGAACCTGGCCTTAATGCTATATGTATAAAAATTGACAAATATTGACATTAATATTTATACGTCACTCAATAATTATTTTGCCTTCCCGGAACCCGTCCACTAACATTTAAACTTTATGGTATGGTGTTAAAGTTCAAATTGACTTTTATATATTATTACGAATTTTTTGTATGAGAATACAGAAAAGTGTTAATTTTAGACAGTTGAAGGGAATTTTTAAAAATATTCTCTCTGTTATAACCTTCCTCAGACTTCATCAAACACAACAAAAAAGAATCAGCCAAATCGGTTCAGCGGTTCTCGAGTTTCGCGCTTATCAAGACATTTTGCGATTCATTTTTATATTATAGATATATATAAGAAACCAATTTTTTTAAAATATTATGACTTTTTATATATTATCTTATAGCATTTATTAATAGTTGTACTTACCTCCCGCCTCTCTTTATTCCCCATATACGTATGTGCTATACCTATATTCAGTCTTTCTAGTGTTAATAATTTATATAGGATAACATATTACACCATACTATGTCGCATGCTTTCATTAAAACAGTCTAAACACATTTGAGGTGAGTAACAAAATGTTTTGCGATAAGTCGAAGATAATAATAACAACACAATATATTCATAATATTCGAGTTACATTTTTTATATTCCTCCATATCGATTGTTTACGCGGATTTGGGCCTCGTGAGAAACACAAATGAATCGCGTTGGGCGACGAACGCGTTAAGACAAACGCTCGATTTTGGAGCCCTCCTAACAACACTGCACACACACACAAGCTGATTCCGAAACGCTACAGACCTAAGTGAATCACTATGATGGTATTTACATTTGTGTACTGTGGACACAAGTGGAAATGCTGTGTGTCTATTTTAGCCAACATTAATATATAACCATAGATGGGCAAAATGTAATCAGATTAATAAAAATTATTAACGATTACATTTTACGTTTTTTACCATTAATATAACTGCATTTTGCTCTTTTATGTTTTAAACACTACAAAATCCCAGATTGTATACACATTTATAATTTCTTACTGTTTTAAATGGATTTAATCATGATTACAGAGCAAGATAATTAAAATTACGACTACATTTTGTTATCGTTCATCATTAATCAGATTACATTTTGCCCATCTCTGTGTATAACAATATAATAAAGATTGAAAAGTAATTATAGCGCTATGTTGAGTTGTCATATATCATTCGGAATACCAACAAAACTATAACTAGGAGAATCTATCATCTCGTTCAAAGAGATTCTAACAATTGCTCGAGATATAAAGGTTTTACGACAAAAGTGCGGCTGCCCCATTCACCGGGCACTGCGGGGTTTTCGTCTGAGGATTTCGGGCATTAAAATTTTAATCGTGATAAATCTAGAGCGTCGCTTTCGTGAGCGGTGTGTAATTCGGTTTCTTAGATATGCGAGGGCTATAAATCTAAAACTGCTTATGTAACGATTCCGCGCCTATATGGTTTCGTGTGAGTTTATTAGCAATCTCTTTCAGATTTTTATGGTTCAAGTTAATATTTAAAACCATGTAAATTTTACTCTCTGTGTAATCGTTAGAAAATCATTAGCATTACAATTTTTTTAATTCGGCTAGATGATTTTACTTTGTAAGAGAAAGCCAAGTGAGTCTCAGAAACATTAATTATGTTTATTGAACCTTTTTTTTGTAACCCGGCGGAAGTCCCTAACGGACCTCGGGGAGAGGTGAGGGCCACCCCCCGGTGTGTCGGGCTTGCACCGACTAAAACCCCCGGGGTGTTCCACCTTCCGGCTACCGGCATGGAGGGCACGACTGGGGTCTCTTCCTCAATGACCGGTAATGTTTATTGAACCTGAATATTGTATAATAACAACGGCTATTATTACTACAGTTTCTTGTCTCATGTTTTGGAATTTAATAATTAATTTATATTTATCCTTAAATATTGTTGTAGTTCATTAACTATTTAAGGATTTTTAAACGATAATGAGACAGCTTTTCAAATAATTCAAAATAACAAGTATTTCTCAGAAAAACATACATTTTGGATATAGTCTAATTAAGCCAAGTTTCGTATTCCAAAAAGACAATGATCCCAATAATTTATCTAAATTATGTCTCACGGTTCCTCAACTGGAAATAAGACGGAGAAATATTACAAATAAGAACTGTCCGCCGCGATCGCCCTTTCATATCTGCATGGGGTCAACTGAAGCGGAAAATGATGAATTGGACGCGAAGACTAATATAAATATGGGAATATTTTTGAAGAACCATCAGAGTCCCGGTGTATCAGAATCGTATTGACTAAAAAACACCGCTTTATCCTTCCAATCACTCCATCCGGTACTGGGAATCCAGATTCTTCCAGACGCCCGCGGAGCGAACACCGTGTTTAGGCTTTATCTCTGGGAGGGGTGAGTGTAAAAAGCCCACTCCACCAAACCTTCCTCACGGTCGGCACGCCGCCTCCCTCTCATCCGGGCAGCAGAATCCCTTTAGTTTACTGTCCGGAATAAATAAATACCTGCATGTCTTTTACGTCATATAGTAATGCAGAAAAACTGTAAATCAAACATTGCGACATTATTGCGTATATACCATAATATAAATAAACCTTTTTTGTACTATTATTTTTTTTTTACTTCGGGAAAATCCATATTGGACCGTCCCGGCCTCACGCAGGGGGTGGCGCAGCCGAGGTGTGCCGGGCTCGTACCGGCTAAAACTAGAAGGTGACTACTTCTGCATATAGACGGGGACTGTGGGTCCTGTAATCAATTCTTCACAGCCCCGTCATGCCGCGCCCTTCGGGCACTGTCACGGGAAAGGGTACAATTACTTTTATGTTAACACAACATAATTGGAAAATAAAATTGACGTATAAAACATTCATAAATATCAAAAGATTGAATAGCCAGTATGAAACCCAACTATGTATAGGACTGCAGTATTCATGGCTCAACTTTGTTGGAAACTCGTTTAAAAGCTATCAGATATGCGCCGGCAGAACCATAAAATCGTAAACTAATTTCAAACTGCAACAAAGTATTGAATACATCACAAAAAATGTAAATTCATTTCGCTTGTTTATATCGTAATGTACGAACTGAATTGGATCATATATTTTGTAGTCTATTATGTTAAAGCAAGAATCGCCAATTATTTATTTATTTTTAAAATAATTTTATAACTATGACCGATGGTCGTCGGTATGTTGGTAGAAAGACACGGATTTTGGCGTTTTACTGTTTATTTGCACTTTAAGGCACACCGAACTGCGACGCACACGCACGTACTTCTAGCCTTGGATCTCGGTAGTCGACTGACTTAGCAAGCATCCCGTGCGCACGCGCATTCTCTTACCCCGTACGTCCCGTAACACCCTAACGACCCAAAGGGCGTTTAATACATGCACGTATCGGGTGGCGTCTACATGCTATATAACTAAATATGTTTTTAATCCTTAATGCAACAGTTTTTTATAATCATTCTTAGTGTATATTTACTCTTACATTTTGATGCTAATTTACAACAACATTTTTTATACTCTACATAAAAGTTAACAAGTGTTGGTTATATCAAAATACACTCTAAAAAAAAGCTATTATATTTTTGTTTTAGTTGAAGAATAGATATACATAACAGGAAACATCGGCGTATAATTCGAAGTGAATATCTTTTCATACAATAAATGAAACCGCACACATATATCGAAATGTTATTATCTTTGCTTGTACCCGAAAACAGGCCATAATTTAGTCCTACAACTGAGTAAATAGGAATGCATATAAATACGAAAGGATATACTTGAATAAATTGATATAAATTATGCTCATATAAATCTTATTTGATATACTCCAGCAATTATTCAATTGAAAATACATTTCGGCCTCCATTATATCACAACAAATTCGAAAGTTGTCAAAATGCGGAGTCATTATTCAAGTAAATATCCAACGTAATTACACTCTAAATAATATATTTTAAATTTAAACAGCTCGTTTGCATTTTAACACCCAATATTGTTCCCGGGCACCGATTACGATAAATCAGTACAGAATTACATGTTATTTGTAATTTGTTTAGCACGAAAGTACGTCATGAATTCCAGAGAGACTAAAATTAAGTAATCATTGTTTATGGGCCTTATTACTTACTTTGATCTACTGCAGAACTTTAGTCGTGATATATGTGGACTGACATTGCGATAGTGACAGTCAAAGTATTCCCCAGACAGTCAGTTCCGTTCCTAGAATGCATTACTTTCTATCAGGTGCGGTGTAGAGCTAGTATAAAAAAAATACAGAAAAAAAAATTAATAACCTTTCCTACGTTTATTATAAACCTTATTTATGTAACTGAACAGGTTATATAAAGCTTTTTATTGACTTAAGTAGTATGGGACTGACTGGAAAAGTTTTCTTCGAGATGTGGATTATTATCTTATGCTATTTTTCTTCTACAATATGTTTGTACATAGGATAAAAATTATTTCTCTTTAGAACTCATTGTTAAGTAATCTAGATAATTTAAAAATTTTAATTCATCTTTTTCTACGAATTAAATTAAGTTATAACTTATGCTGTTTGGCTTACTTCTTATAGCGAATAAAGCATGTTTCCAATGGTAATATTAAACAAAATATACAGAAAACAGGTATAACAAACTTTAAACTGCATAATATCGGAGAGCTCAATTTGCATTATAAGTGTTATGCATAAACAAATGTGCCAAAATCTATTATCCACGTAACATATCAATCGTTGATAAAATTGTCGACAAATTGTTGTTTTTAATATACAATAAACGAGTTTACACGATGTTCTCGCATTAATGTACCGGGTATTTCGTCATAAAATGTTTTAATAGTAATAAAAATGACATGCTCGGAATCGTTAATATGTATCGTAATGTTTACGACGGTTAAACTTAATTTAAGTACGGAATTCGGCGCCGTAATGTGAGGCCGCCGGCGTTAGGGACGTGCTCCTCTTATTGTATTACTGATAGCTAGCTGCTTTGCAAAGATATAGAAGTAATAACAATTAGAATCTATAATTACATTCAAACAAATTGTGTAAATCTTAATATTCCGATCTGAATCTGTGGCAGAGGCGTTTGTGAGTGGCTTTGCTCTGAACTGACTTGACGTCGGGATGTTTAACAAAGTCTTAACAGAACTGTTATCTGATGAGGTGTCGGGCCTGTTCAGATCAATGGCACCATACGTCATATGTTAGGTGTTTCTGTATTAGGGTACGATGGCGCTGACACACGTAAAAGTCCCCTGAATAAATAGAATAAAAAATAAAAATCTTAATATAGTCAAACTGATACGTTTACGTTTAAAGGCAGTTTGCACCAACAAATGAAATCTAGTTTAGTCCTGTACAAAACGTTATTTAATTGAAGTGGTTGAATACGACCTCAATCGGGATTCAAATTTCAAAACTGGATAATGTTTCCGACCAGGGCTATAAATAGAGTTTAACGCTAAATAGCGTTTTATACAAATTTAAATTAGATTTAGTTTGCTAATGCAAACCTCCAAATAAGCAATAAGCCCCGTTGAAGCTACTTCTCCGGGAGAGGTGGGAGTAAAAAGTTCAACACTCCAAAACCTCTCAGGTGATGTGCTGGACACTGCACACTGACTCCCTCTCATCCGGGCAAAACAGACTCCCTCGAGTCTATTGCCCGGCTATTGTTACAGGGGGGATACAGCCACTAATGTATCTCTGCTCACTCCGTAAGGTATAAAGTGTCACAATATATTATTTATTTATTAAAACGAATGCTAAATTTATTTACATACTAGCTGTCCCGGCAGACCTTGTTCTGCCCTATTTCTCTAAAACAAAGTCACATTGTTTTTTTTAATGTTAATAGCTTCCCCGTCAGATTTTATTCTGCCAAAACCTATTGGCCTGTCGGCTGTTTTTTAAAAATTGTTTGATGAACCTGGCCTTAATGCTATATGTATAAATATTGACAAATATTGACATTAATATTTATACGTCACTCAATAATTGTTTTGTCTTCCCGGAACCCGTCCACTAACATTTAAACTTTATGGTATGGTGTTAAAGTTCAAATTGACTTTTAAATATTATTGCGAATTTTTTGTATGAGAATATAGAAAAGTGGTGTTTTTAGACATTTTCAGACAATTTTTTTAATTTTTCTCTCCGTAATAACCTTCCTCAGATTTCAACAAACACAGCAAAAAAGAAATCAGCCAAATCGGTTCAGCCGTTCTCGAGTTTCGCGCTTATACACATTTAACGATTCATTTTTATATTATAAGAAGATATAGATATTTATTCATTGATTATAATTACCAATTTAAAATCGTTATTACATTATGCTTCAGAATTTTTAAATAAATTTTTGGCAGTCACTAGAGATATCGGTTCTGGGGCCATTTACTTGAAACAAATCGTTTCGAAGTTCCGCACCGAAATGTACCGGAGCGTGGCATAATTACGTTATGCACTATCCGGTCCGGTCGAACCATAAATCACAGTGCGGAGCGTCTCGATTCGCGGAATGGACGCCCCGCCGGCTCACAAAGGACTGATACCGCCTATATGGACCCCGGCCAAAACGGGATACCGCTCGGGATTAATAAAAAAATACCGGTCAAGTGCGGGTTGGACTCGCGCATCGTGGGTTCCGTGTAAATAAACTGAAAGCGCTGAAAATTGCTCTATTGATACGTTAGAGTTGTACTTATACATAGAGACCTTAAGTCATGCCATTTGAGGGTCGACATGATGATGGCGATCGTCAATGGATTTGCCTTCATTGTCAGGTGTGTGTAGTCACTTTGTCGAGCCTGAATAAAAAAAAATCGATCAAGTGTGAATCAAGTTCCTAAACCGAGAGTTCCGCTCAACTAACTATTTATTTATTCACAATCAACAGCACATACAAACATTTTACATACGGTACAGTTTACAAGCTGTGGCAATTACACAATGATAATATTTAAAAAAAAACTTGAAAGAAAAGGAAAATGAAATAACAGTAAACTCGCAACAATAGGAAATAGATGTGTGTGCCTGTGTCTGTGTGTTTGTTGTGACAAGTTGAGTGTAAGAAAGCTATATATGATATGTATATTGTGTGTGTAAGCTAGGTTAAAATGTATGCAGTGTGGCGTCTGTAGAACGACAATAGAAGGGCTATTGTCGTTTTAACTTTAAATGGTAAAACCATGAAAGCACTAAACTTTGCTGTAACGTAAAGATAAACTGGATCAAAAATCAAAGTTTGTAATCGCGGAAAAATAAATATAACTACATGTTTACGGTTTTTGGATATTTCCGTGCACTTGTGGTGTACAATATTGGTTGTTGCCAGATTTTATGATTCTACATCAACGGGAAGTGCCGTATAGATTTTGATTCTCATGCGATAATGATAAAAACAATAAAATATACGGATCTTTTTATTGAGTTGAATTTGAATCATTTTTTAAAAGCTAACAGGGACTGCAGAACTGTATTTGATATTAGATTCAAGTTAATACTTACACGATTTCCTGACATAATGTTCTAAGGATTTTATTTTTTCTTTTGAGATACGGAACCCTAAATTATTGATAAAAAAAAATATTCCCGCGAATTTGCTTAGTATGACGAAAAACCCTGTTATTTCACTGTTACATAATTCATGGAAAGTAACATCTCCATCTATTTGAGTATCATTTCTAGTTTTATTAAATGTTTGTTTTTATAGATTTCACGGTCGGCTAGGATTATTTTTGCGATATATATGAGAGTCTAGCTAATGTTGAAACTTTTTGGGCACTTACTGTGTTTAGGTAAAGTGGGCTATAGGTCACAACGTTATTTCTTATGATGTAATAAATTTAATTTCATTAAAATGTAAATTTCATTTCATTTCTATGTTGAGCATTTCTCTGAAGAATAAGATTCAAAATTAAGGAAGTCCGATACAGAATTAGAGTTTATAATGTTTGAAGCCAGTAAAAACACGAGAAGACCATCACTCGAACACCTTTATTGCACAGATTCTAATTTTAAAACAATAAAACTACATAAAATAGCGAATAATAGGAATCTTCCGCATGTAAGGCGCGCGGTTGATCGAGAGACGTCACACAATCTCCCTCCTACCGTCCACCGCGGACGGTGCGCAAGCGATCCGTACCAACATTGCGCCGTCCGCGAGAGTGGACCGGCAGAGTGCACGCTACAAGGTATTAACATAGCTCTCTGCATTACAAAGCGAATTGGCAGTGGGCTGGCCACGTATATCGAAGAATCGATGATGATCGGGGCACGTGGGTCCTTGGATGAAGACCGCGAATCGGCAAACGTAGCGTAGCGCACGGCAAAGACTGGATGAGAGAAGCTGAAGACTGGGTTCAATTGCACTGATTAAGGGCGTTGTATGTCCAGCGTTGGACTAAGATGGGCTAAAGATAATGATTACATTATTGTTGTATACTAAGGGGTCCCATTATTACAGTATTAGCTTAAGATATCATCTTGCTTGGAAGTTTATTAGAAATACTGATGAATTCAGTTAAAAACGCTCTTATTGGTTGACAGCGCCATAATGACATTTCTTGTATTGCCGTCCATAAGCTACAGTGGCCGCTTGTTATGGTGGACTGTTCATCTGTTTGATTTCCTTTTACAAAGTACCATTATTAGATTGCTTCAATTCGAAAATTATTTATGAGAAGGGAAATTGGTCTTTCAATCATGAGATGCGAATGAAAAATATATAAATTTAAAATATATATATAAATATATAAATTTAGTTATTAAAATCTAAATCACATGGCATACGCCAATTACTTTAAATGATCACAATATAAATGAAAAAAGCAATAAGAAAGAGAAGATCAGAATACAATACAATTAAAAAAAAACAATATAAAATCACCAATAATAAATCAATAAAATCAGTACCTAATTGTAATGTATGTACGACGTCATAAAATTATGACGTCGGTAGTTTTAAGTTACTTGCGAAATAAATGTAATGCCGTACGCTGTGTTTAATTTCGAGAGCTAATTTTTAACCCTAATTGTAATTGAGTATCCCTGGACATATTACTAATGGTCATATACGGCTCACATACAAACATAAACTGAAACAATATATTATAAAAAGTTGTTTCACACTCATCGTAGGGTATATATACTAAATAGTGTACTCGATGGTTAGGTATCAAGTAAATATACGCTTCGTGCGCGTTCTCGAGCGGTCGCGTCCCCGGCAGGTACACCCCACTTGAGCAAACACCGTGCTCACCCACATTCAGCCAGAGGTAGCGATGGGCGATTGCGTGAGGCTTAAATTATCGAGAGAATCGCATTAGAGCAGTTTTGTAATCGATTCAACGATAGAATCAACCTGCCAATTGATCAATTGAAATATGTTCCAGTTGTTTAGACACGGACCCCATTCTGGCTCATTAAATGAAACCTTGATTGTCACCAATGGAGTCTATTAACAATTAATGTGTATAAAATCGTAAATATTTTTTCTAATTTTGCTTTAATTTATCGTTTTCAAAATTTTTTAAAGCCTCTACATAATTTTTATCTATCTGCAATAAACATTCAATCATGACTAAGTGAAAAAACAGTGCAGGCGAATGATTGACTCAGTAAATTATAACAAGCTACGATGAAACATCTCGCCGATATTGATACTCGATAATGATGATGATGATCGCGATGCCCCGATACATTGACAGTTATGTATGCGTTATAATCGATAGCGATTGAAAACAATCGAATGTAATCTGGAGATTGGAATAATCGAGATTTTCGAAAAATAGATTCGTTATCGCACATGTCTAGGCGGAGGTAGTTTGCAGTCGCACAGCGTAGCATGTTCACGTTCCGGTAATCGGAATATATTGAACACGGTTTAAGGATATATTTGTAGGTAGTACATTATAGTTAAGCATCGAATCCTTTTTTTTATAATAGAAAGATGTCTATTTCTTTTACTAAAGATTGCCTCTCACTAGGATTTGCTCCACTAACAATAGCGCGTTCATAAACACAAATTCCACGTACAAATACCCAGACCCGGGAAAATTGTGTGTAGGTAATATTTAATACAACATTATAACTTTTTAGACAATTAAATACATTAATCTTGCCGAAAATCACAAAAACAAATAAAGTCTCCAAAACTAATCATACGATTGATCTATGGGCAGTACCTACCGGAGCTCAAACTAAGGATCTTCAGCACCACATGCTGAGTCACTACAAATTGCGCTATCAGATTGCCATATATTTAAACCACGTCAAAGTAAAACTCAAGCCTACAGTACAGAACAATAATGTAGACAATTCACTCATTCGCTATGCCAGTCTTTATTACATAGTGTTTTATCCTACCTATGCTGAGGGATTCAAATGTAGTAGGAAGAGAAATTTAAAGGACGGCCCATCAAGTTAAATTTTACATTTCCAGTTGAGTGCAAAAGATGTGTTTTGCTACCGTAATTCAACAATATATATGGCATGAAAGTCCATCAATACGTGTTATCTTTTTTTTTACTTGGGGAAAATCCTCGTAGTACCGTCCCGACCGCACAAGAGGGTAGCAGCCAGGGTGTGCCGGACTATTACCAGCTAAAAACCTCAAGGTGACTACTGCGAATTAGCGGCGACTGCGGGTCCTGTAATCAATTTGCCGCAGCAATACGTGCTACCTAAATTAATCAACAGTTTGCCTCGCGATATACAGAATGTTTGCCTCCAATTTGAAATAGTTATAAACGTGATTAGATTTTTTTATGGAAAATAAAATAAAGAATTGCTGCAAAATCCTGAAATTAATCAGAATTCCGTATGTCTTATGCAAAGTAATCACGTTGCCGGCTTTATAAATGCATTAGTTGAACGAATTGCCGCCGATATCCAACGTCGAGGAAGAATTATGTAATGTTCGAGAGTAGCTTCGCAATGTGTGCTAAGTTGGCTTCTAATACATTATCCACTTATACTTTTGTTGAGAAAACATTATTTTTGCAGTTCTCTTATTTTCTCCTTTCATTTCTCTGACCGATATCCTGTAGATGACTTGGTAATGGTTTATGCATTTGACTTTTGTTCAAGGTTATTTCCTCTTTATACCAAATGATAATTATCATCAATGTCACTTATGCCGAAGGGACATACTCTTTAAAACAAAAATTATTTCGACATAATCTTACATTCTATTCTTCTCGACTCAAATTGTTGCCGTATATAGTTTGCAAATACGGCTGTAAATAAATAAAATCAGTATGTTCATAATAAATAAAAAGAAATACAACAAAAGGTCTTTGTATATTCATTACTTATGCATTTGTACATTATATTGAGACCCTTGGAAAGAAAAAAAAAGAAAAGAATAATATTAATGAAGGTACAAAATGAGCTTTATATATTGGAGTGTGACTTACTTGAATTTGATATTTCCAATACATATTAATTAATTTCAGAATGAGAATCGTAAATTTGTTTTCAAATAAAACTGAAATAGTTTTCCTTATAACTTCAGTAAATGTTTATTCCGGTCTGGAACTTTGAATGCAAAACTTTGCGAAACTGTGACTGCAACAGCAATATTTGCAGTCTTCTCCTTGAATGCTAAAGTTTGCGGAATGACATCGAGGAACTAACGCTTTGCACTTTAAGTATAGAAGTCGTTTGCGCTTCGTAGCTATTAGCTTTTAACCTTAGATTTAGAAAATACGAAGAAATCACTCACACGTGTCAAAAAATAAACCAATAATGTGTTCTCAAATAGTACAATATGAATTTTCAACGATCTATAGCAAATTGACATGCCACCATCCTCTGCATTTAATCAAACTACGCGCTTTTGTATCAAGAAATTCTACAGAGTAAAAAAAATAACGATCATTAAAGATGATAATGATTGAATTTAAGAAAACAGAGAATATGTTGATTGTTTGAGTTGATTCGCACATTTTGTACTAAATTATCTTTCCGTGTTTTTTAATTCTATGTTTTGAATTCTATCGGTGGACATTTTTTTTATTTTACTTATCACGAAATCACATAAAATCTACTGAATAAAGTTTCACAGGTTTTGCTTAGTAAGATTTTAGACATCATGTATAACCAGGTCAAATAATCGAGTTTAATTTTATGCGGTATCGATAACTTTTGTATACACAGTATCAAAATGTTGTATTTCAATTAGCGACTCCTCTTGGATCGAGTTGAACTGTAGGTAAACAAAACTTGTCTATCGTACTTTTATTTTAATGTGTTTGGGTTTGCTACGCTTTAGATTGCTGTTGTTAATTGCGTTCCGTTATCAACAGTTTCTAAAGCGTAAGACCTTTTTAGCAAGAATGCAATAGTCAGTCTTTCACGGTGCCCATTTCTTTCGTGTAAAATAATAGCTTTGTGTAATTTTCCGCCAACCCACCTGCGTCCACACGTGCGGAGTTAGACTCAAGCTGAATGAAAAAAGAAACTCTGCTAGACAGTACGTTTCGGGCTAGCAATGTGTCCACACCGAACTTCACAAATTCCATCGAATGCGACATCAGTTTCCAACGATATAATCACTCCCGAAGAAGTAATCTTTTCACGTTTAAGCCCAAATATAGTTAGTATTCAGATTGTGAAACAAAATGAAAAAATACCTAATAATGAATTATTATCATTTCAATTGTAAGCTAATTGCGTATTGTTTTCCATGTTTAATTGCGGAGTTAGTACCTGACTTTTGTCATGGCTAATCGTAAATATTATTTAAAGCCCGAAAGAGCTTCATTGCACCATTACCGCATGCACTTTATGAATTTATTAGGAACAATTAAGTACTTAAAGTAACCATTAACGGTAGCAGTAAACGCTCTGTTTGATATTTATAGTCGGATGCTTTTGATATTTTCTTGGCTCTAACATCAACTGATAATAGCGCTCGAGAGCGGTAAAATATCGGTCGACGATGAGGGCTATGGCTGCATTTCGCACGCTAAATGCTTTATACCGGATTTCGGTGTACTTGGCATGGTGACAAAGTTTCTAAAGACTTGAAACTGTTTACGCCTTGAGATCGAGTATCATCGTAATGTTTTTGTTTGGTAGTCACATAATATGTAATATTATCTCATAGTTTAGTGTTAATATTGTTGTTATAAGTTTGTAGTGTGATAAAACGATTTTAGCGTAAACTATTTTATGTTGATGATAATGATGTTTCCTGAAAATAATTGTAATACGACATATATATGTCGGAGTGAGAGCGTCTAAATGTTATTGATTGAAACGTCAGGTATAGTGCCTGGACGGAATCAGAGATGGCGTTGCAATCGTAATCCCCCTCCATCTTATGAATATTTTTATTCTTTTGAAAATTTACACCTTGAAACATGTAGTGTGTTTTATTTTATGGTCCCCGGTGACAATAGTCGGGCAGTAGACTTGAGGGAGTCCGCTGCGCGGATGAGAGGGAAGCGGTGCACGGTGTCCGGCACATCGCCTGGGAGTAAGGTTTTTGGAGGGGTGGGCTTTACTCCTTCGCCTCCCAGAGAGGTAGTCTCAACAAGGCTTCTTGTTCTCTGGGCGCCTGGATCAATTTGGCTTCCCAGGCCCAGGTGGAGCAATCAGAGGGACACCCCGGGGGTTTTTAGTTAGTAGGAGTCTGACACACCGGGGTCGCTGCCCTCACAGCGTCCCTCATGGTCCTATGCAGGATTTTCCCCCGGGATAAAAAAAAACAGAAATGAGTATGTCCATGTCCATATATTTTGCACTTTTGTGGTCGCGTTATCGCTAATCGAATGTTACTGTCTAGGTCCCCTTATCGTTATTGATGTCTGTAGAATTTTATTGCCTTTACTAAAATGTTTAATGCAAGTAACATAACTACTGCTATAAATAATGTAGTCTATAACTTGTCTGTCGTAAATTTGAAATACTAATCTCCCTTCGGAATGGAACCACCGGCTTCACCGTTCATCATTATTATCGACAGCGCGGTTCCACTAGTTGAAGAAGCTTCATTGAAATGAATTCATTAGTCAGAGAGACGGACGGACGAATATTTTAGCGGATGAATGGAGAAAATTATTTCCCCTAGAGATGATGCGGTATTCGTCAAAAATATGAATCCGTTTGCCGATTGGATTTCCGACGTTATTGCTTTTGTATGAGATGAATAGAAGAATAAGGGATCGGTTCAGGGTGATCGGTTATTTTGGATAACTTATGACTACACATGTTTTCATACTTGTGAATAGTCAATAAAATATCGCTTTTATTAATACATAGTGGATATTTTTTAAAATAAAATATAATGATGGTAGTATATACAATGGATCTGGTACTAATCGTTAAATAATTTTGTTTTATATTTAAGTTAATTTAACGAGGGCTGAAATTTCAATATATTACGATTATAGAGTCCATTTGTATAACATTTTTAATTAAAACGAAAAGGCTCGTATTACAAATTTTTCACTGCGTCAGAATACTACAAATTCTGAGGTTTCGTCTATCAACTAACAATAAACGAAATTGTCAACTATCGAAAAGCCATAGGTTCAATTCGATATGGATAAGGTTAGAATATTTTAAAAGCCAATGCATGCACCTAACTAGAAAATTACGTTAATCATGATTAATTTTATACGAGCATCGTTCTAACCCTCCCTTAAGATGGGAAAGTTTTCGCTGATGTCACGCATGTGTACGCATCACGCATTAGAGCGGAACAAGTGCGGGCTTATTTAGCCTCCACCCTTTAACGCTATAACAAATGTATGTTTTTGTTATGTGTGGTTTCATATGAGCTATGAAAGTACAGTTCCTACTACTTATAACTTCGCATTGAGAAAAGTATAATAATTATTATCTTTCTTTTCTTTTATTGCTAACTAATATTTTTAAGGATACACGATTTCCTGTGTCGCAAACTTTTACCAAGACAAAATGTATAGGTGTGTGTATAGGTGAAATCCCGAAACCCAGCATTTCTTTGGTACGAAAAATCTATAGATATTTTTTTTGTCCTTAAGCTACTGAAATTTATTACAATATACATATTTACGATACAATTTATTTACGATATTTTTACGAGAAAAACTTTTCCTAGGAACAATCGTTACTTATACTTTGTTTTCCATTCGGCACGGCGAAAACCCTCTGCGAGTGTCACGTAAATAAAGAACGATAAAATTATGTGGTTGCTATTATATTTTTACAGTATAAGAAGTGAACCGTAAGGCATCCCGCTGTTTTACTCCGATCTTGAATTTATGTTCCTTATAAAGATGAAATTATCTGCAATATACGCTTGACTTCCCTTATTTATCTTATTAACTACGATATACACGGGATACTACAGGATATTGTAACAAAAGTAATATACGAGATGTGTTGCAAAGTTATATTATATTAATACCATGGTTTCGAATGTCGGATTAACTTTTAATATACAACTATACTACATTCCTTGATAAAAAGTAGTTACTTAGTTTAAATTGAATCTAACTCGTTATCCAGTTTTTATGTCACCTTGTTTTCTAGTCATTATACTCTGTTTTCCGATACCAAGTAACATTTCTATAAATCGGAATTTTTAATGAGTATATGAGCATTGTTATGAAACTGCAACAAAAAATAGTTAAATTAGAATTCATGATGGAACAAATTTTATAATTTTTCAATAATCTGTTATATAAGTTTTTCGTAATTATTAGAAGAATATCAACGTTCTCTAAATATAGTTTCAATTTGTAATGCATTATTCATCACTTTCTAGTATAATTGTCATGTAGTTAACTCGTCTTGTTACGTTACGTTAATTGGAGCTATTTCAAAAGTTTCAAAGTTCGACACTGATGTTACTGAGAGGTTTTCTTGAAAATTATTATATCAGTGTTGGTCAGGGATAAATAGTATGTCAAGTTGATCTTATTTATAAATGAATTAGATTATATATCATGTAGACGCCGCGCGATACGTAATTGTATTAAACGCCCTAAGGGTCGTTAGGGTGTTACGAGACGTGCGGGGTAAGGGGCGCGTGCGCGCAAGGCATGCTCTAGTTAAAATCAGTCGACTACCGAGACGCAAGGCTAGAATACGTCCGTGTGCGTCGCAGTTCGGTGTGCCTTAAAGTGCAAATAAACAGTTAAACGCCAAAATCCGTGTCTTTCTAAAACCACACCCACGACCACCGGTCATAATTAACATTTATTTTAGAGACCACTTTCTCCTACATCATAATGCTTACTAATGCAGGTAATCAGTAATAGGGTATCAGTAATGATATTTTGTACTCCTTTTAAAAACATCCTTTGAAAAACATAATGGATTATATTGGATAATGGATTTCAAGAATGTTATCTATTACACGAAGACATTTGTTTTTTATTAATAAAAAGAGTACTTTAAGCAATTTCGTTTATATCGTTCTTTAGAAACCTAATATAAATGTGAATGAAATCATTCAAAATAATTAATATCCTAGATCAAAGGTATTAGAAGGTAGTTGTTTGTTCGCAATAGCTTGCGAGTAGCGTGACTCTGCGTCGATTCAAGCTGACTGGCACGAGGCGCCGGCTCACGATTGCTTTAATTGCAACATCGACAGCCATCATGACTTCTTGCACCTTTAGAAGGTTCCGTGCTTGCGGAAATTACCGTTAGGGCAACACCGTACTATGCATAACTACATTACACGAAACCGAGTTATGTAATTGATCAGTTCTTCATGACAATACGAACTGAACTGCACCACAATGCAGTTCAGTTCGTGTGTAATATATTCGTACAGGTGGCTTGCATCTCACAAAAGCATAAAAAGAATTACCTCGTTATATTTGAACATTTAATAAATATATTTACTTAAAATCTGGTAATTGCCAGAATATGTATCTCAGAATACAAATTAGTTCAAAATTTAAATCAATATATGTAATGAACGTTCTATAATTCCAGGATAATATTTTTTGCTTCTATGGAAAAAATTTTTCTGAGTGACCGTATTCCTCGGCTGGGAAAGGCCTTCACAACTTAACCGGGCTTGGTACTGATTTATATTATGTTGTATATCTAATGTAATTTGCCTTTTTTTTAACTTTCGTCTGTGGACAACTGTAGCATAAGGAGTGTAGTTATGGCGTTGTCCACCGAAAAAGACCTTGTTCACTTTCTTTTTGAACAACCCCACGTCATATCTATGGGGTAACTCAACTCCAAAGCGCTCGTCAAAAAATGTTCATTAGTGTAATATCTTTATTTTTTACAATTAATGTCTCCAGCAATACGTGCTACTTAGAAATTCCTGATTGCAAATATATATGGAATGTAGACTAGTCTAAGAAGTTTAATTTTATGTATGTTGTTGTATTTAATTATTTATCCTCTTTATTATGCGTCTTAATAAATAAAATATAAATGATATTGGGTCGCACTGTGCAGTTTTTTGGCGAGTAAATCTCAGTTCTGGACAGTGCGATCATGCTCTAAAGCTTGCAAACCGTCAAGTATCGGTCAACACTAATTTACATTGTAAAAGCAATATTGAATCCAATATGAAGAACATAAAAGATAAACCTTATAGTTTTACTTTGTAATTAAATCCTTTTGTTGTTGTAAAAGCAGTTTTAATGTTTCTCTTTCATTTTCAGGTAAGTGATTGACTGTATTCCCATTAACGAGGTGTCGATCACGTAATGGATGTCGGACATCACGTAAGTACATGTATTTAAAACGTAATTTGAAAATAAATATACAGTTAAGGCTTTTTGTACGTCTCGCCTACTGAAAGTTATGGTACTGTCCTTATTAGTGTTGTTTTGTTTTTACTTACATTGGCTCGATAAAGTGACTACGCCGTTTTAATAGAAAAGTAATATTCTATGCAGTACAAGAGCACCAGCGCCTGTCAAAAGACGGTGAAACTCATTGACAGTCGTCCTTGGGATGTCGACCCATAATATCACGACAGAAGGTCCTTGATGAAGGACGGAAAGTCTAGATCTTTGTGCCCGATTGTTATGCAATTTTAGTGAAGTAGTGATGGCATTTTGAGCATTTTGGCTGAGAAAGTTGACGGGCCGTTCATACAGTTTTGGGTGAAGAGGCTCTGTTTACTTTAAGAATTAATATTTACTATAAAATTTTATTTATGTTTTTATTTCTAATTTGGTTACATCTGAAATGATGATATTATTATTATTGATAAATATTTGAGATTTTTATTATATATTATGGAGTGCCATAATGTGGTAATTGTTTTATATGACTCGTTTTAAATGAGTTGTTCCGTGCGAATCCTATGTTCGATCATGCGCCAAAGTGAGTTAACGAGATGTCAAACGATAAGCCAGCTGCTTTCGAAGGACATATATTTCATCTGCACGCACTCAGACGCGTCATAACAAGTTTATTGTCGTCACTTCTTTTTTTACACTGGCTTGATAAAGTGACTACAGTGTACCTGATGGTAAGTGCGGTGTAGTCCAAAAACGAAAGCGATTTTCAAAGGATGATACTCCCATTGATAGTCTATATCGTCATGTCGGCCAACATATACCACAATTGAAGGTCTTAAGGTACATGAGTTACTGGATATACACAAGCTGATCCCGAAACGCGACAAGCCGAAACTAGTCACTATGACGATGATTTTCTTTACGCTTCTGTACTGTGGTCATGACCCAGTTTGGGAAATCGCCCTACCATAAAAAAAAAACACTTTCTTGTACACAACTAAAAACAAGGTCGAGCTGCCGCGATTCGACACGTTTTATCATGCATTATGGATGCCTAACTTTATAATTTTCCATACTAAAATAATTTAACTCTCATTTTCAATTTTACTCGTCACCCATAGGCTGTATACTCGTAACTAACTCAAAACGTCGAACCAAAATTAAAGTCAGATTATTTGGCTTTAAAACCGCTTAGTTAATAATAATTTTACTGTATATAAAAACATGTTGTAGCCCTGTAAGGGATAAAACACTGGTACTGTATAATTCTGCTAGACTCAACAGCAATAGCGCCGAGAACGATAAAAGTTCCACGTATCACGCAGTCCCGGAACAAAAAGTTGAAAAATCCAGGGAAACTGTGCTCACTGTTATAATTTCATTTATGCTTAGGGTAGAAAGATAATTTGGGATCCATATTTGTTCATTGCTGATCATGCTTAAAGTATTTTTTAAATAGATTCTTTAAATTTTTCTTAAAAACATTTATTGATTCTTTCGTGATATTTATGTTTTTCTTGAACTTCGCTCTTTAATTATTTTATGTACTTTTGACATAATTTGTATGTAACAATTTGTCTTCTGCATTATAGGCGACTATGCTGAAAAAGGGTGTTGATTTCCTCTTTAACGAAAATTGGGAACTTTTCTTGTAATTTATTATTAACAGAAGTTTAGGCATATATTCTAATTTCTAGTTATATTCACATATTTCGTTTCTTTACGATTAGAACTCGGAACTCACTGCTGAAGGTTTGAACCCAAGATTTTTCCAAATGCAACACATAGTTTACTAAGCGCACGGAATAAAGAAACATAAAGAAGTAAAGATTCTTTCATTCCGCGGAGTTTGCAAACATTTGGAAGTTTTTTAATAAAACTATCTTAAGATACTATTGAGTCACTGTGGAGTTGCGGTCAGAGCGATGCAAGATGAAATTAAAGAAAATAAAATAAAGCGAATGATCGCCAAGTTGGAGTTTGCGCAACTTTTCTTTCCAAAATGGATTTAGAAGTCTCAGAGGAGCTTTAAAGCGTCCAGTCGAGCGATAACTCACTGAGTGAAATATGTTTTCTACAGTAACAAATAATGTTCAGGTTTTTATTATGTAATATAAAAAATACGTACCTTGTCCGTTATGTTAAACTAAAAGTTTTCGGTTGTCAAAATGTTAAGCTAACCTTCTTCACCTGTCGTGTGATAAGCCGTTTGGTTTACCATTGTACCGTAAATATTAGGCAATGGTAAGCTGTGACACTATATCTCTTGGATCATTGTTTTTGCACTTACGTTATTCAGAAAGCGAACCGGTGGCGTGGCGAATCGTTTTCATAGTGTAATGTACGATGTCTTATAAATCAGCTCATATCGAAAGTCGAACCCGAACCTGTCCACCTCTACAAAATTAGGCATCGCTCCGCTTTTACCACGCCTTCGGTTCACTGTCTGCTTAAGTAGGGCTTCATTGCCTGGACGTTAATTATGTCCAGATACAGCTTAAGTTAAAAAAAATCATACCACAAAAAAAAAATCTTCCTTTCATAAAACATTATTTTTATAAATTTTGTCTTATGTAAAAGAAATGGTTTTGTGAAATACTACATGCCTATTAATTAGTATATGTACTCTGAATAGATTATGTAACATTAAGCGATTAAATAATACTTTTCTAAATAGGTTAGTCGCGTGCCAGTTATTAAATAGACCCTTACGGTTTCAACTTTATCAAAGTAGATAATTGTTATTGGACTTGCTCGGTTTATTGGGTCGTTGCGTCAAGTTGAAAATAATTGGCGCTACGCCCACCACTTGCTGTCTGCTCGCTATACATCACAACTTTGCGATTCCCTGCGTGGATTGTACATTTTAGCAGTAAATAAGTAATGAATCAAGCTTCATTCCAGAATTTATAACTTTTAAGATTTTAAACGTTTTAGTTTACTTACGTTTTGGGAGTCGAAGCTGCTCGCGACCGTAGGCTTTACCCTAGTTTCCCTACACGTGACTCCTGGGTGGTGCTAAACGAGCAGCAGCGAGGTGGTAGGGCGTCGGTGCCCGTCTGGAACGCGACCACAGTACATGGGTGTGAAGCCCGTCATAGTGACCAGTTTCGGCTTGTCGCGTTTCGGGATCAGCTTGTGTATATCCAGTAGCTCATATACCTAGAGACCTCCAGTCGTGGTATATGTGGGCCGACATGACGATGTAGACTATCAATGGATTTTCATCCTTTGATAGTTGCTTTCGTTTTTGGACTACACTGTACTTACCATCAGGTACTCTGTAGTCACTATGTCGAGCCAGTGTAAAAAAAAAAACTTAGACTCAGTACTGCGCTCCATACAAATGAGCCAGGGCTTAATGATTTTCCATGAATGTTGATTTTATCATCGAACAATAATTCACAAGCAAATTAACATATCAATAGTTTCTGTGGACGAAAACCTTGCTAGTATCAAATTATGCGGCATAAACAGCTGTATGTTTTGATTGCATTGTTTTAGATTTTTTTTCATAGCTCCAAGGCAGTGTAAACTTGAGTATTTGATATTATTGTCAACAACATACCTCCATACGTTCCTAAGAGAAAAGGTTTTAATTGATAGACAGATGAACAACATAGGAATCTTATAAGCTATCCTTTTGAGGTACGGAACCCTACAAAACCCGCATTATACAAAGTAACATAAAGACAGACATTGGAGTTTAAAAGTATTCATTTAAATGAATACGTTAAAATATAATACTGTTAATTAAGTCCATATACGGTTGGCCGTGCAGGATTCTCGTTTAGACAAAGTTTTGAATAGTTTGTAGACCGTACGGAGTCCGCGCGGTGGTCGTGCGTTCTGGCTCATTTAATTTTCTATTCGTAATGGATGTTAGTTTTAATTGAGTTTTAAATACTTTAGCCAATATATTAAATTTAATCCGCTAATGGACTTACGCTAGACACATTAAATATCGAGAAAATTTAAACAAAACAAGTATAAAAATAAAACTTAACTGCTACTGGGATTATCGCTAAAAAGATTTTAATTTCTCAAACAGTGAAATTTATTATAATTAAGCCTTTTTGTTTTAATGAATAAGTTTTAATAGTCTTAAAACTGATGGTGAAGCTTTTAAGCTAGCATAAACAGAAGCGAGGCTTTTGTGTTTTAATTTTTGATGAGAGTTTATTGTTTTGTTGATTTTACTTTTAGATTTTGAATGTTTTAATTCTTAATATCCGCTCCATCGCTGTGCCGAACAGCAAAGAATTATTTATTTGGTAATCACTCGCGTGTATGTTTTATTTTATAATTATTGTGTCTGTTTCTTTGGTCCTATGATTTCTTTCATTTATTTTATTCTCTACCTATGTAATCTACTTAATTTTCAGTGTATGTTATGGCCATCCGTAAATAGGGATATAGTTGCCCCAAAATGTATTCTTTTTTTTTTTACTTGGGGAAAATCCTCATAGGACCGTCTCAGCCGCACAGGGGGGGTTGCGCAACCGAGGTGTGTCGGACTTATACCGACTAAAAACCCCAAGGTGACTACTACTGCGCATTGACGGGGACTCCGGGTCCTGTAATCAATTCGCCACAGCCCCGTCGCGCCGCGCCCGATAGGCACAAACTCGGGGGAAGATGATACCCTCCCCGATACTGCTCCTTGTATTTAGGCAGAGCACGTCACAATGCCCTGCCAATTTCTCGAGGGCCGCTAAACCAGTTGCTCAAGGCCCCCACCCTGAGCAGCCACGACCCCAAAGACATCAGCCAACCGGTCGTGGATCGACGGATCGGCCGGGACTGATGTGCCTGGGCGGTTGGCGGCACCCTGGTGTCTCCTTCGAACGGCCTTCTGCCGTTCTCGCTCTGCGGCCTCCTTCTGGGACATGACATCCTCACAGAAGGAGACCACGGCCCTCCAGTTGTCATACCCTGCCAGCATTACCGACACCACTGCTGGCAGGCCCAAAATGTATTTTAATATATTCAGCAATTGTTATATCACTACTGACAGCCTTTGACTTGTAAAATTAATAAATAAATAATTATATGTTTGAAGTACAAATACATTTACAGTGCATTTGAAGTCTTAAAGTTAGCTCATGTTGCCGGGCTAAGTTATAAACGCTTGTGGCGATACGTCTTCTGCGGTGCGGCCAGTCGCAACTCATTTAACTTGACCCGCAATGTTGTGTGCGAGTTAGGTTTCGTTATATTGCAATCTCAACTACCACGAGCGTTTTAATTATTTGTATATTCTGTATAAAAAAGTTGTCTAAATAAAAGAAAACATAATAATTGCATCTAACTTCTTGATAAATTGAAAAATACTCCAAAATGAAATATATTTATGTATTGATTTGTTGATTTTCGTTTTGTAATGTGTATCCTTTAGTTATAATTTTATTCTATTTAGTATTTTTTTATGGAATCTCTGATGCATGGCGTATCTTCTTTATAAATAATATTATTGATTTTACGTTGCTGTTTATTATGTTATATAAATAAAAAAATATATAAATAAAATTAATTACAGAAACGTTTGCTTTTAGCTAATTTATGAAACAAAATCCTCATAATGTCCTGTAAATTTTCCATTCCTAGATTTCATTATTATTAAAATGTACAAGAAATTAACTAAATGCGTTGTATTGTGCAATTAAATCACATAGTTTCTGTGTCCAGATCAATATTCTGCAGCTCGTTTATTAAGTTGCGTCCGAAAATTTCTGATTTAATTGTGAACTGTTCAATAATTGATTTAATTTCGACACTTTGTTGCCTGCACTCTCATTATGTGAGTGTATTCAATGAAGCTCAATATGACAGTATTCATTTATTTCTGCCTCCTAACTAAGTATACATATAGGTTTTCGTTGTGATAATTCATTTGTTTTAATATTTAAAAAATTTTTTTTTGCTATTTATGACTGTACGTTTTCTTATATTTTTATTCTTTTGAAAATTTACACCTTAAAACATGTAGTGTGTTTTATTTTATGTTCCCCGGTGAAAATAGCCGGGCAGTAGACTTGAGGGAGTCTGCTGCCCGGATGAGAGGAAGGTGGTGCACGGTGTCCGGCGCATCGCCTGGGAGAGAGGTTTTTGGAGGGTTGGACTTTACTCCTTCCCCTCCCAGAGAGGTAGCCTCAACAAGGCTTCTTGTTTTCTAGGCGTCTAGATGAATTTGGCTTCCCAGGCCCAGGTGGATTAATCAGAGGGATACCCCGGGGGTTTTTAGTCAGTAGAAGTCTGACACCCCGGGGTCACTGCCCCACATCGTCCCTGATGGTCCTATGCAGGATTTTCCCCCGGGATAAAAAAATGTGTTATTTTATGATTATAAACAAAAATAGACTAAACAAGAATCTCATTACCTTAGGTTTGTTGATTTAAAACGTGGGTCGTTAATTTATCCCTCTGATTTCCAGTTTATGAGCATGTTGGAATATGAACTTTTCACATTTAACTTTAAACATATTGAACCACAAAATGCTCGGAGTTTCCCATAACTCAACTTTTCTTCATGTAGAGTGGATGATAGTTTGGCGTTAACATCAAACGTTAGGTCTTTAACCCTCGTTATTATGGCCCGTCGACTTCCATTAGGAGTTCTTCATTATGGGGAGATGTAAACAGAGCCCGCGTAGATGTGTGTCTAGACAGCTAATCATATTTTGTATGTATTAAGTATGTTTCGGTCTGGTGCGACCATTGTAGACATTTAAAATTAAATTTTATTTATCTATTAATTTAAGGATTTTTATAAGTATTTTGATAGCGTTACGAGAGTGAATTTATTATAATTTTGAATGCAGATTTTATGTAGACCAACAAAAACATCATTGAATTAAACTGAAAATAAAATTTCATAACCAGACTTTTAGCGTTTATGAAACTGTTTATCAATTTTTAACATTTATTCTTGATGTTAAGGATCGTACTTGTGGAAATTTGCTGTAAAGTGAATCACTTTTTTCGTTTCTATTTTGCTTCAGGTTTGATTTTTACGTTTGGAAATTATAGTTGTCGTTTATATTAGACATTTTTAAGTAATATATCTTATCATATTGTTCGTTAAGTAAGACGATTTGTAACATTTGGTGTACTAGTTTCAAAAGCAAATCTGCTCAAAGCGTAGCGGCAAACACTTGTAAGTCGTAGCGCCTACGCTCGTAGCACGTAGAGTGTAGCATCTCGGTAGCAGTCTCGTAGCATTCGTAGCACGTCTACATTCGCTTAGGGCGGCGATCGTTTCCTAACTTCCCTGGAATATATCCCATTAAGTATTAACGTTTTAATGTGCTTATTGGAGAAAATTGTGTACCTTAGTGGTTTTAAAACACTTTACCGTCGTATGGTAATAGGTTTTAGATGTAGGATAGGGCAAAATAATACCTATCTGTTTGATATTACTTTTTGAATATAATATTTTGTTTTATAAACTTTAGCATAATATTTTATGTAATGTTTCATATTGCTAGGCCACTAGACATTTTTTATTTAAAATTCATTCGAAATAATGTGAGGTCTATAAAGACGGTATTGATGGAATTTGATTATTATATTTAACTTTTCTTTTACTTTTTTCATTAAATATAAAGGTCTTCATTAATATAAATGTGATTTGATGGTTTTACTTTAACGATTTTACCTTCTTTTTTTTTTTTTTCAAAATAGTCGATATTTATTTGTTAACTACGTATTAAGGTTTCAGCGATATAAAGTGATTTAGTTTATAAAATAATGGAAGCCTAAAAAGTGGCGACATATTAATCGTTTTTGTCTGCTGTAACTATGAGAGACCGGCTGTGAATTTGTTTTTTGATGGGCTCTTTCCGCCGGATGACGGCTGAAAGTGATTGAACACACCTGTTGCAGTATTTTCCAAATGTACAAAGTTTTTTTATTACTACATATTTTACAGTAGCTACATTGGACTATTGCATAAGCGTTATTCTTAAAAAAAAAAGAAGGAAATTCGTTTTATAGCATGTAGGCGTAACCCGATACGCTCTTGTCACCCTAAGGGTCGTTAGGGTGTTACGAGACGTGCGGGGTAAGAGGATGCGCGCGCGCACGGCTCTAGAAGTTAGTCGACTACGGAGACCCAAGGCGGGAGTACGTGCGTGTACGTCGCAGTTCGGTGTGCCTTAAAGTGCAAATAAACTGTAAAACGCCAAATTCGTATCTTACTATAACCACACCCACGACCACCGGTCATAGTTTATAATTTATCTTGTTTTTTTTTTATCGTCCTATGATATGGGTTCCTTTTAAAGAAGCGTTAAGAGATTTTTATACAGGCTGGCATGATCGGTGCGACTATTGATAGGATTTTTAACTTTTGATACTCGTTATCATTTTGGGACTGCACCATGATTACCATCAGGCGAGGCGTGGTCACTGTGCCGAGTCGGGATAAAAAAAGGTTGACTGAAATGATGACATAATGATATTGTAGTAGTGTATAAACGACGGGAGTAACTCACTGGCATGTGCTACTAGCACTTCCCATAACTAAATCGACTCAAAACAAACTAGGTATTACAGTACTTGCCAAATCGAGTTCAAGTTCCTATGACGTTGTAAATTGTTATTAAATTGTTTGAAGCGTCCTACTATTCCGCTGTTAGTGCCTTTGTGCGATATTGTGCACAATAGAATTGCAATCGACTGTGCTTGTACCGGTCTCAAAGTAAATCGAAGAACACGAACCTCTATTCTGGAGAATCTTGTTTAACAACAGTGCATGATATAAGGGATGTATTATGTACTTATAAGTCCTTTCTCAAGACATTGCTCAGCTGTACTTTTTTTAAAATTTAATCAAATATTACTAACAAACTGATTTTTGATTCCATGTTTTTTTTTTCAATGTGTTATATACACAGTATTGTGCCTGTAATTAGGACTTAGAAAATGATCCTTTCGGTCATCTATGAGATAATATAGACGACCTGATATCTCAGTTATTATTGATTTGAGTTCTGGTCTCCGCAAACCATTCTGTGATGAGCGGATTAGTTTTTCACGAGTCATGACTGTGTGTATGTATATTATGTATGTTTATCGTCATCTAGTACCCTTAGTACAAACACAAACTTAGTTTGAGACTAGGTCAATGTGCGCATTTGTTCGTAAATATTATTATTCTCTGTTAACCGGCTGTTTTCATGTTTTTATACCGATAAGAAATCTATACGCACCCCAACCTTTTTTAAGTATTTATTAATTATGTTGATTATTTTCTTCAAAGCGTTTACTTATTCGCCGATATGCCTCGGGACCCATCTAGACACCGTACCTGCCGCAGAAATGGTCGCGTAATTGAAAACAGCTTTGGAATCAATTTCACAGGTACACAGGTACCCAACCGTCGCTCGGCGATCGCTGTGTGCAAACTTACCGCAACCAATTTCCAGCCAAACGTGCCGCTTCCAAATCCAATAGGAAACGTCATAATCATATGATAGGTGCGGCGCATTGCGCCCACCTGTCGGCGCGCGTGCGTCCCGCCGTGACGTCACCGTCGACCCGGGCCCCGCCGGAGCCTATAGACCGCAGCGGATTGATCCGACCTAGCTTCTACGTACCCGGTGATCAAATAAACCAATCGCTTATTCAACCTTACTAGTCTAGCTATGCAAAAAGGTTGCTGGACAGAGCTGTAAATGTAAAAAAAAACCTTGAGTCATGTGCAAGTCTCGGGTGCTGCGGAGCGTGTTCCGTCGTGGTTGCTTATCTAATTCATAATCCAAGATAAATATTACATCAATCGGGGAGGGAAACGGGGCGGAGCGCGCATGCGCGTCTCGGCTAAATAGTGATTCCAATTTAGGGGATTTATTCCCTAAATTTAAGGGATTTTTAATATAAAATGATGGATTTTTAATGCATTGAAATGATTAATTTGATTGTAATTTAGAAGAAAAATTAACGATATCATTAATATTATAATTATCATCGTGTTACTATACTTCACAGGTGGACATAGATATTTGATAAATACAATTAAGTCCGGTCTTTCAGCTCTTCTCATCATTAATGTTATGTCAAAATTTACTGTAAAGCTGATTATAATGATAAATAAAGTCGATGCACGTTTTAAATTTCGTTTTGACTGTATTTTATGCATAACCTGATAAAAGTAATATTTTTTTATCAAATTACTAATTCAATTAATGTTTGATTTTAAGATTTACGTCTTAAGCAATAATAAACATAACATGAATACCTACACATTATTTTGAAGGTTTTTAAAGAGGATTTTTGTAAGCCGTTGGCAATACTGAGCGACTGAAGCTCTCAGTCTCGCTCCGGCCGCGCCGCCCGTTGCACTGCGTTCTCGCGGGCGTATTGTCTCAGCGGCGACTCGACCGCTGCCTTCTCCACGAAATCTAACATTCATCTTACGCGTACTTTAAAAAATCTTATAAAACACACCGATGCATCGCCGTCACTGACATTCTTCACCGTTGAACGTCGTCCACGTGCCGCGTACCGTTGCGTAAGTCGACGTCGCTAAAACCCGCCGAAAACGAACCTACTCTCCTACTGGCTCGAAAGAAAAACAAATTTAGTTTAAGTATCGATTATAGCGTGTTTACCATTCGTGTATTTATTTCGCGGCCGAAAATTTGTGTTGAAACTCGAAAGTGGCTTTTAAAGACCGCGCCCGAGTGGTCTTTTAACCCTTCACTACTCACGTACCGGTCGACCTTATATACCCGTGCTCCAAGAATCTGATATCAGTATGTTTACCCGAAAACTGATCACACTTACGCGCTTGAGACGAGCAACGGTTTTCAAACGAAATTGTTTCTTAAAGCGTGAACTCTGTTTATTTAGGCGCCTCGTGATTCCATCGCTTTGAATACGCTTGCGTACGTAATATTAATATTCTGACGTAGTTATTATTTATAATGCGTATAATGTTTAATTTATTTGATACGTTTGGCTCTGGAATGGTAATTAAAAATATGTAATTTAATAAAATCGTTTCTGCATTCATAAAGCGAACAGCAAACGAGTGCAACATGCCTTCAGCGGAATTGTTTCCATATTCTTATGATTTGAGAGTATTTAAGATAAGATTTGTCATGGGCTTTTATGGGGCAGATGCGGTCTACCGTCGGCCTCATCTTCACCTTCCACCAGGTGTAATTAAGGTCAGGAGTCCATTTGTAAACTAAAAGAAATCTTTTTTTTTGCTTTTATATCACGAAAGCCCACAAAATCTTAAAATTGTTTGCAATAAAATTTCTATAAAAATGTAGTGACCAAAAATTTATAAGGTTTTGTTGTACAAGTCCATTTTTTGTAAATTATGTTATTATTTGTAAGGAATGAATACGAAATTTCATTATTCTCATCAAATTAAGCTAAATTAATATTAAAATTGTGGTAGTAATTTAATCTATTTCCAGCTGCATGTATTAGGTCGTTAAAATTGCCTTCTGTACAAAAGTCTGGGTGTTTCGCTCTGGTTACAACCAGGTGAAGGTTACGGCGCTTTTTTCACCTTTTTATGCACACACGGCACAGGTTCTGCGCTTTTACAGTCAATTCAGCGTTTTTTAAACATACCTACAATTATTCAGAGTACCATCTATTATTTACTGCAGGTCTAAAAGCAAATCGGATATAGCCAGTAATCGTCGTTCTAGTGCTTATTTATCGAAACGACCATTTTGTGAGTTAGCTTAATCTTCAAGTAAAAATACAATTATGTTGTTCTATTTTATACGCATTCGTGAATAAATATAAAAAAATTGATCCTTAAATATAAACAAAACAGAAATAATACTGCGTGATGAAATTGATCATTGATGTACTTAATAAATAAGCACTAAGCCTGAGATTTATAGACGATATTTCGACTTTGCTTAGCAAAGTTTTAATAAAATAAATTCGTTTTGACAAAATACTGAATATATAATAGGAACTTGAGTAAAGCCATAGTATTCGCAGAGCTAAGTCCATGTTGATAAAATCGGTGACTTACCGCCTTTGACATTTATTGAGTAATATAAATTATAATGTTTTAGTAAACTCTAAGCAAACTTAAAGTTACGTCCATAAATCTCAGCCTAAGACAACATGTCTCTATGCTTTCTGTAGAGTTTGGAAATATAAAGAATACCAATAATATATTCTTAAATAGAACAACATGTTATTTTATCTATTTGTGGCAAGTGGCGCGTCGTGATCTCCTGATTTTTATTATATTATGCTGTATCTATGTATATCATTCTTATATTAAGAAATGATACAATGTTGAACTAACGAAAACATTGAAAATATTTTGCTTCACTTTTATCTGAGCGTTTGTTCTGGATTATCCTTAAATATATTTTTTTTATTCCATGCTGCCCTCATTTCAATGAATACAACATGAAGATATATAATTAATTATTTTAGGATCGCGTCATGTACCTGTTAGTATAATCAAATAAAACGAATACAGTTTCTCTTTATTTTTGCAAACATCTTTCATCTCTTTTTTTAAGTTTCTAAATACGTTTTCGTATTTTTCCCTTACTTAGTAACAATCGCCATTATTTCGCTTGCGAAGCTAGCTCTCTGGTCGCCCTTAGCCCTTATTTCTACTCCCATTCACATTGTATTTTATTTTTGTCATTCTACGTGTCCAAACTAACGAAGCTGTCTTTGTGGAACTTGTATACAGAAAACTAATTGGCTTGGCCCTGACCAGATCGGATCTGCTACCAATGCTGTTATTATCTGCTTAAATAAAGGGCAGTATAAAGTCATGTGAATATTATTTGTCTTATAAAGTAAATGATTAATCCAACTACAAAATGGAAGATTAATAAAAAGTGTAAATTCATGTAAAATTAATTTTCAACAAATTCGAAGAATTAACGCTTATCATCGACTTTCAGCTGAAATACGAAATTAAGTGGAAAATTTTTCCTTGCTCGTCTGTCAAGCGCCATTAATTAGTTAGATGGGTCATTAGAAGCGATTAAAAACGTTAAGTGGCCGTTTGGGATATAAATATGCCCAAAGGTAGATAGATGGGTACTGATCGCACGGTGACAATAAAAGGGAATAATGAAGCTCGGGTGCTTAAGGAATTGCATAAAAATGAAGACTCGAAAATAAATTTCCATTATCTATAATGAAATTCTGCGTACAGATGTTAGTATTGTTAAAACTTGGAAATATTAAAAAAATATACTTTATACTTACTAAACTTTTATGTAAGCATCTAACACTGTAAAATGTATTTTCTAGAAATGTTATTTGTCATTTGTCAAATGTCAGTGTTTTAATAAAGTCAAACGGCTGTACTACTGGTCACGATGAGCACGACACATAAGTGCGGAGTGGGTATAGCCACTAATGTGTCTCTGGTCACACCGAAAAGGACAATGCGTAACGATTTTTATTTTATTTTCTATTCATATATTCTAATCGTTAGCAAACGGAAACTACGCTTTATTATTAGATTATATCGACAGAGAAAAAGGGTTTTTTTAGAACTTTGTCCTAACATTCAGCAACTGTAAAATTGGACGATTACTAAACCAAGTTATGATATTTTACAGAAGAACTAATTAAAAAGAACTGGCCTAATACGAATTGAATTCACGTTTAGAGAGTTTCGTAGAAACATTTTCCGTACAAACAGATCTAAAAGGGAATGAGTATTTGATATTAATTTCATCTAGACACTCCCATGCGTTCTTGAGAGAAAGTATCTTTAACGACAGACGAACGGACAGCGAAATGGTTCTATATATATCCCTCTTTTTCCCTTTCAAATTACGAAACCCTAAAAACATATTGTTTATTAATGCAGTCTGGCATCTTATAGTTCTTTAAGTTGTTTTTTAGTTAATGTTTTAGGAAAAGTATGTCAAATATATTTCGTATTAGTATATTTAAGATACATTTACAATAATAACTAATTTCTGGAAAATTTTCGTTAAGTAATGTTCTTTGCAATGATAACCCACATGGAATCTATACTAATATTATAAAGCTGAAGAGTTTGTTTGTTTGTTTGTTTGTTTGTTTGTTTGTTTGTTTGTTTGAACGCGCTAATCTCTGGAACTACTGGTTCGAATTGAAAAATTCTTTTTGAGTTGAATAGACCATTTATCGAGGAAGGCTATAGGCTATATAACATCACGATGCAATTATTAGAAGCGAAGAAATAATGGAAAATGTGAAAAAAACGGGCAAAATTTTTTATCCTTGAGGGCTTCCATTGCGTGCGCTGCAAAAACGGTTCAAGATACCAAAAATATATGTAAGAAAGAATTATTCCTCTTGAGATGATCTAAAAAAATGTCCGCGACAGTATATGTTTATCTTTTAAGATTAAGTCACTAGAACCGTTTTTATGGTAAACAAATTTGGTCGAAATTAATGCATTATTTGTTAAGAGTTGTATCAACGTAATAATATTAATCTTTATCCAAATAAATGCTTTGTTGATTAAGAGTATTTAATTATGAACAAAATTGTCTTTGACATCACTTAATTTCAATGAACATCATAGAAGATATTACAATAACTTATATAGCAAAACTACGTTTGCCGGATCAGCTATGTCTTGATAAGCGCGAAACTCGAGAACGACTAAACCGATTTGACTGATTTCTTTTTTGTTGTGTTTGTTGAAGTCTGGGGAAGGTTATTACGGAGAGAAAAATTAAAAAAATTCCCTGCAACTGTCTAAAAATAACACTTTTCTGTATTCTCATACAAAAAAATCGTTATACGTCATTTTGAACTTTAACACCATACCATAAAGTTTAAATGTCAGTGGACGGGTTCCGGGAAGGCAAAACAATCGAGTGACGTATAAATATTAATGTCAATATTTATCAATTTTTATACATATAGCATTAAGGCCAGGGTCCTTCAAACAAGTTTCAAAAAAATCTGACGGGGAGGCTATTAACATTAAAAAAAACAATATGACTTTGTTTTAGAGAAATAGGGCAGAACAAGGTCTGCTGGGACAGCTAGTGGAATATAAAGAGCGAAACAAAATTTACTCTCCATTTTCATGTATTTGCCCCCATCAAATTTGATTTTTTATGATATAGGCTTTTTTTTAAATTCCACCCCTCAGGAAGTGAAACAGGAGTAGAAAATTTCTTGAGTGTAAATCGCGTCTCGGCAAAACAGCTCAGGTCCGCTAGTATATTCGCACAAGATTCAGAGTAAAATTTATTTGTAAGGTTAGCTATGTGAGGTTTTACATTTAAGGTTGGGCGATTACCCGAACTCAATACTGACCATAGCACATAATGCAAAGACTGTCATAGAGAATCGCTTCGGCCTATCGTATTTCGGGATCAGCTTATATATATCCAGGGAAATGTGTTTACCACACCGGCGAAGTCACAGGCAATAGCTAGTTTAAATAAATAAATTAAATTTTACGTTACAAAACCCTAATGCCCTCTAAATTATTTGTAATTAATTTCACCGCGGTTTAGCTTTCGTACGTATATACTTTAACCATTACAGTAACTCTGTCCTTACGGAGCCCTTCGTTGACCTACAAAACTAACAAGTAAGTGCAAGCAAAAATTAGCAGACCCCCAAACAGGTGGAATTTATTTAGGGCAAGTTACTCAAGTGCCATCGTGTTCCATCCAAAACCGTCCTATAAATACATACTAATGAACTTGGTCCTATTTATAATGCAGTAGATGGTATAATACCGTCACGCTATATCTCTGTCGAAGTGAGTAGAGATATAATTAATCAATGAATTAACTTTGCGGTTATATATCGTATCCAATGTGACCAGTTGCGTAGTTCTTCGCGGGCAAAAAATGAAGTTTATTGACGTAAATCAAAAGTGTTTTGTGTGAAATAAAATATATTATAAATTATTTAGCAATCCGAAAAGAAAAATTCAATTGTATTGTAAAAGTACTCTAGTACGCCTAGTACACTTGAGTAGAGTTCAGTTGTTTGGCGTCCTCATTATGCTACGCATTCTCTCCGTATTGAATGAATTCAAAAGTGTTTTATAAAACAGCTTATTGTTTACAAACAAAAAATGAGGACTCAATCTGTATTAAACTTTTGAACGAATTCCACATAAAATCTTTAGAAACACGTCGAGATACTACCTAAATCGGTAATACGACGGTCTTCTTGTTTAAAATTGTAAATAATCACATATATTGTCCGGAATTAATCAATAAAATACAATTCAAAAACATATTCGATATCCCCATAATCCGGTGAATCTTTTCAGTCAGCCTTTCAGATAAACAGTTTTAGGCACCAATTCTCGCATTGGTCTAGAATGATAATGTTATATATTTAAAAAAAACTATGATTTATTTCATAGTCAGTGACGTGCAGTGAACATCTATAAAGAACCACTCCAATATTAAATCTACATTATTAAAAATGATAGCTTAAACTTGCAGTTTTGAGACTGTACAGGAAGTCCATTTTAAATCCGTTCATTCAGATATTTTCAGCCCACCACAATTTAAAAATTAAATTATACAATAGCAACTTAAAATATCGATTTAATGAGTATAGAGCATTTAACCGCGTTGGTTTCCCTTTTAGATGTTTGCCGCACGCAACTGATGACATCGGTCATTTGCAAAATCTGTGTCTTAAATGGATAATCGCTGGCCATTCCGACTTTGGATAGCTTAGCTAGATTATAATATGCGAATGTGACCAGTACGAGATTCAAGCGTAATAGTCTGCGACTGTCCGCAATATAATACCAGATTTAACTCGCTTAACTCCACACTAAGCGGCCGCTTAATGTCGCAACTGTCTGGATAATTCCCTGCATTGTTGTCACCTAATGCAAAATGACATCTGGCGCTATGGAAGTAGCACACGTCTTTTCGCACTATGACGGCCATTGTGCCGCTGTGCCGACGGATATTACGTCAGTTTATTAACAATATTACTCTACTCTCGGGAGTGTTTTATATATTTTAAATGGAAGTATAGTTTGTTAACTAGACTTAATTGTGTAAAATAGGTAACTGATGTCCATATTCTTTAATAAGTCTGCGTCCATGAATGTATAATACGCGCGAAAACGTATTAACAAATTATCAAGAACAAAAGAGGCTACAGGAAGTAATTTCCCGCCATCGAGGAAAGATTCAGCATGCTCTGTACCTTAGTGGCTAGGTGTAAAATTGCTACTAATGGTTGCAGAAATAACGCAGTTAATAAAAGGCATATTTAAATTTCGAAGTAGCAGGATAATTTACGATCTCTATAACATAAGATCGATAAATTTTATTAGAAAACTAGTTTTAATTTAAGTAAAGGTTTAAAGATTTTGTATATTTTTTTATAATGTGCCAAATGCATTTATAATAAACTACATTAGCCACTGGACTTAAACCTTGAGTTTTAACTTCTTTTGTAATATGGTCGTATATATTTGCGATTGCTTCTATCTAAGCAAACCTTGTTATATATCTATTTTAGAAGTTCAAATACCTATTCTTTTGAGTAGTTATTATTTTAAATAGAATTGGGTACTTGTACAGTATTAGGGTATTCCCCGAGCGTGTCGCTTGACAACCCTTTTGAATTACTTAAAAATTTGATTAATAGTTAAGTTACTAACTTAATTATGTAACGCGTGTAAATCAGACTTATGAATATTTATGTAAATTACTCATAGCATTATTGTTCAATGTTTCAACAAAATATACTCTTTAATTTCGGTGTAAGAATGAAAAATCTAAACCAAATATCCCTAATTACTGCAAGTATTCCGATTCAATTATATTGTAATAATAGTAAAATAACATATCGTCACGCTACATCCCTTTCTGGGTGAGAAGAGATACATTAGTGGCTGAATTCAATTAAATTATTATATTGTGTGCATTATATATTATGCCATACGAAAGACCTAACACACAGTTGCAGCAACATATTAAATTTAAAGACGATTATAAAGATTGATAGATCATTAATTTAATTGTGAAAACCACCAATTACTAACTCATTAGTGTTTGAAATCGTCTTTTAAACTGTGTTTCTACATCTGAATGATAGCCTGAAATTTGAAGACCCTAATTTGAGTTTGCTTACACTATGCTCGAAAATAAATTCGCCTTTGTTTGACAAAGAACTAGATATATGACAGGAGTTTGAGTATAACCCAAATATTAGCACTGCCAAGTCTAACTTTAGATGATATCCACCATTTGTTGATGGAATGTGTCCGATCTGAATCTGTGAGAGAGGCGTACATGAGTGCCTTCTGTCTGAACAGACAAGGCATCGAGATGTTTAACAAAATCTTAACAGAACTATTATCTGATGAGGCGTCTGCCCCGTTCAGATCAATGGCCCCATGTGTCATATGTTAGGTATTTCTGTATTAGGGTACGATGGCACTGACATACGTACACACGTAAAAGTCCCTTAAATAAATAGAATAAAAAAAAAGTCTAACTTAAAGAAATCTTTGGCTCACTAAATATTTTGACATTAATTGTTTATGTTTAAGTCAAGTGTAAGATATTTCTAAGTCGCGTTTTTAGTCGCTTGTTTGAGATAAAATTTATTGCTTTACTTTGTTTAGTTTTATTCCTTTCTTGTGGCTTTTCCACTGGTGTATGACCAATGTGATTTTGCCATTTGTTTAGTTTTTACTCAAACATTACAAATTATACTATTTAATTAATGTCAAAGTATATCCTAATTCACTAGCGTTATTAACTTGAAAGTAGCTCTGCAAATGCTCAAGTTCCAATTATATATTTAGTTTTCTGATAAATACCAACTTTTTTTCTGAGCAAACATCTGAGTAATGTCAAAGTTGAATCTATAAACCTCAACCTTAGAATCTGGAGGTTAAACCGGTGAATCTGCAACCAGTGCTCAAAATTGTAGTAATATATAAAATTTGAATTGTTATAAATTTGAACAATATAAATACATTGAAAGGCCGTCGAGCACTGCCGGCGCCGGCTTTTTGTCCCAGCCCCGACATTTTCCACGTAAATGTTCCAATTTTTTATTTCTCCTTCCTGTTACTGTAATTGAGGAGTTCTTGCGTTGAATAAGCATTATTAATAGTACCTACATACTTTTTCGTCCATTGAGTATTTTCTAAACAATTTATGTTCATAATTGTTACTTTGTGTTTTTGGAAAAATTAAACGCTTGCTTTCATTATTTATTAAAATAATTATTATAGAATATGCAAGGATGTCAAAAGGGCGAACAGCCCATATGATGGTAAGAGAGTACTGTCTCCTATGATAGAATGGACAGCTGCAACACAAGAAATGTCATTATTGGCTGCCGACCTAGAAGGTTTTTCAGTTGTTTTGTTTCTTATTGACACGTGTTTAAAAAAATATAGATTTTTATGAAAAATTTATTTTAATAGTAATAATTATATATAGAAAAAAAGAAAAGAAAGAAAAAACGTTTTATTAACAGCAGCCATATAAAAGTAACTACATTGTACAATAAAATACAAAAAACATAAAAAAAAACAACCAAACAATACATAAAAAAAGTCTAGGTTTTTATATATCTTCAATCTATTATCCCTTCCGTGGTGAGTAGAGATACATTAGTGGCTGCATCTCAAACTGTGCTTATTTTTTTCTTAAATTACCTAATTAGGTGATTTTTATTTTGTCCACGCTCATCAGTCTTGAACAAAGATAATCAGCGGATAGCTGCACTGAAATTCAATTTTAGTATTATTTTATATTTATGTTATATTAGTATTATTCAGTTGATTATTTAAAAAAATATAAAAACGCACTTGTCTAGCGTATATTCGTTATGCAATATGATCAAAAAAATCTGTTATTTTTATCACGAATCGACAGTCATAATACATTTAAAATTGTTATATACGGTCGCCTCTGAAATAGGACGTTTTTATGAATTGGCAAATTTTTATTCGATAAAATACTGATTTCGCTGTTGAAATTTTTAGCAATATTTCGCTTTTGTTGGAGATATTTTTATCTTATATTCCGTATGAAAGGTGTCACTTGTTTTTCTATAGCTTTCTATACTATAGTGTTCATCTCTAGTTTCTCAAAGTACTGATTTGTTTATTGTGAATGTAATATAAAGGCAAAAGACCTAATATTTGCAAAAAGATCGGTCATATATTTTGACAGTGTTGATTTTTTTTCGCTTATATCTGTAAATAGGCTGACGGGCAACCTGATGGTAAGTGGCTATAGTCGTCTATGGACAGTTGCATACAAGGAACGTTGTTATTGCGTTGCAGACCAAGAGGAATGCTGTACACTAAAAAAAGGTTAATTGCGGTTTGGAGATAATTATTGATAAGTATACATTTTTAGAGGTAACATCACTACATGAAATATTTATTTTGTGTATAACTAAAATAATATATGCAAAACATGATGTGCTATATACGAGTATATTCGCATTATAAACGTTGGTATTTTTCTAAAAAAAAATGTCGGTTGGATCATCTTTTCTGTTTAAGAAAGTCCGACTAAAGTATAGTGGTAGCGAGAATACATTCCGTATGTGTCTTTGACTGAGTTCTAAGCAACTGGAAACTCGGTAGTCTAAGATTATAATTATATCATGCTCGCATCCCGCGTACTTTTATATCATACAGCTCTCAAAGGAGCGGGGTAATGAAATAAGTTCATCCCGCTGCGACGCCACAGCGGGAATCTTGCGACGTTTTTGCGGATACGCTTCATACAACTTTTTCTAACTTTCGTTATTGTATTCTTACGGTCTTGTGTTTGCCTTGATTGTATATAGTTTCCTTTATTTTATTTTGTACACTTTCAGGAATATAAACAATAAAATAAAACACAAATATACATAAAGAAGTTTTCACAAAAAAAATCAAGCTAAGAAACATAACACCAAAAGAGAAAACTATAATAACTAACTAATTATATAAAGAAAAACAAATTAACCTGTTTTTTTTCACCATTCTTCTCTAGGAGTCAAATATAAAAGGCAGAATAAATAAATACGGAAAACTCCTGCAAATTATAAGACTCCTGTTTATACAGGAATTTTGAATGAAAAGTAAGATTTAAGAATACTATATATATAATATTATTAGGAGCAGAACATATCTAAAAACTACAAACTAAATAAACAGAAATAATATGTATAGTTTCTACAAAATCCAATACCCACTACACATCGTTTGATGTCAAAATACAAAAACCCAATATGTATTTAGATAAAATATACGATTCATGTTATTAGTCAAGTTAATCAGTCGAAACCATTTGGTGGAATGAAATTCATTCGGCAAATGATAATAATCATATTCAAATACGATCGACTGCGCCATCCATGTCTGCGTATAATTTGAATCTGACTATTCATCGTCGATACATATTCACGGATTTCAACGTTGTTTACCGCTCGTTGTCAGTCAAGTTTCCATCTCATTAAGTCGTTTAGAATTTAGTCCGTAAATTGGACGCAGGTCTGTCTACACTCCACGCAATATTTTGAAAAATCGTTTTTTTTTTCGTGTAAAACTATACTTAGTGTCTATTTAACATTTCATATATAACATTCTATAATGGCATAACCAAAAATAAGTTTAAAGTTTACAAGATATACCTACTAAATAAACGCGAGTGGTAGTCGGAGCAGACGCCAGCGGAGACTTGCCTACAAAGACCTAATAAAGAGAGATCTAACGAAGAATAATGTCAAAAGTATGCGAAATTGGCGAGAGTGCATAAAGTGATTAACGAATTTTAAGCAAGCGCTGACGTTTGCAAAAAGTCGTATTCCATTCTCTCTGTCTGTTCCAAATAGGGAATCAGCGTGTTGATAGATAGATAAATAAAGTAATGCACATTCTATAATGTATGTGTTTGGTTCTTATGTAAAAGTTCGTGGTCGCAAGTTAAAATTTATAGAAACTACTTTTCTAACTTTAAAAACATGTACATAAGATCTCATAGCGTACTGTGTAATATTTTACGTCCACCTTTTTAGGAACTGGAGCCCAGTTTTATATAAAAATATACGGCCTTATTACATAATGAGTTTTGACTTAAGAAAAACTTTAAAAACTTAAAACGTAACCTGCTTTTAATATTGGTAGTAGAATAGATTTTATGATAACTGACTATTCTGCAGGACAAAATGCTGTTGGCCCGAAAAGGCCAACAAGCTAAGCTTCATCGGGCGAAGAGGGCGAGCGCTTAAGGCGTTCAACCAGCAATACATGGGTTGGTTGGCAAAGTAATAGCACCCCTGTGGGTACGGCCCTCGATTTGGGCGCCGAGCTTGGAAAGGAGCCTAAGAGTGATCTACCAGCGTTTCGGAAGCGTCTACCTTGAGAAAAACGCCGAAAGAAACTCAAGGCTGCGTCGGAGTGAAAAATAACTAACTATTGCGGATGTTTATCCCTTTGCTTAAGTTAAAACTCGTTTTCTATGAAGGCTGGTGTCGATTATAAACCCCCAGAGGAAAAAGAGGGGTGTTATAAGCTTAGTGTGTATCCGTGGCTCTGTGTATTAGTATACCTGTCTGTAGCATCGTAGCTTTTAAAAGTCTGAACCTATTTTGATTTTTTTTTACTTGAATTAACTTATTCAAAAGTGTTCTTATTTATGATTGAAGGTAATATGATAAAGTACTGGAAAATCATCAGCTCTGTTCTGGTTCTTAAGGAATATAAACCATCTTATTAGTTTAATGTATTTGAAATTTAGAATCCAGTGACTTTAATAATATTAGATTAATATCATCATCATCAATGCATCATCACGAAGAAACAAGATACTCAACTGTCCACTAACAGCAGATGTTATCGTGTTTCAGCTCTTTGAAGTGGTCTCAATGAAAATGTCACAAATAATTGATAATTGAATGAGGGGTGTTTTAAAATTATATTTTTTATGCAAACAATAATTGTCTCGTGAAATATATAACTTTTAAAATAATATAGAAGCACATATTTTCATTAAAAATGATTTCTGATACATATATATATATATATATGCTTTTACAATGTCATGTAAAAACCTTGATTTATATGAAAAAGTTAATTAAACATGAAAAAATATTTTTGACGATTTATCACGGAATATAATTTATAGTATGTCGTTCTTTTAAAATTACGTGAGTCATGAACGAACTAGGCTTGTCGAATAAATATCGATATATCGATATTTTCAATTCAATATATCGATATTTTTGGACGATATATTTTGTATTGATATATCGATATAAAATATCCAGTATCGAAAATTGTATCCAAAACGAAATTTTTTTAATTCTTATGACAGTGAAGTCGTTGAAATCTGAAACTGTAGAAGATAGGACCGAACGAAAAAAAAAGAACTATATTGTCTATGACTGTTGAGTATTATGTTTTGTTACATTGCATGCATTGACATCTAAATTTGTTGCATGTATATTATTTGCCGCCATTTATTTATTAATTATTTATTTTGGTTTGATATCTTAAATAGGTCTTAAAGGTAGAAGATAGCCTATTAGTTCTTGATAATTTTGTAGTTTTGTCTAATAAAATGGAATACTGGTAAAATACTTTCGTGTTTATTGAGATTTAATCGATATATCGATATTTTTCCTTCGATATATCAACGCCGATATTGATATTTTAATAAATATCGATATAACGATATTTTTTTCCATTTTCGATATCCCTAGAACGAACCTTCGGACAGAATTAGCGGCGGCTCGTCACCGCGCCCGTTCCTGCCAGCGCAGCGAGACATGTTGCGACACCTTGTAGCCGCGACGTGAACACGATCGCCCCATTGCCGAACCGATAGCCCGGAAACATTGGAATGTCATAATACACACGCGTAGAAATTATCTCAGGACTACCTGCGGTTATGTCACCTACTTCCATGTCGCGTCCTATTGACCGTGACAGAGTTTCTTCGGGTTTACAATTTATTCCAGAATTTATACATAAGAGTCGAGGCACACGGTGTGTTCCGGCGCCGCGACGCCCTGGAACCGGACTGGCGTCTCATGAGACAAGTCAGAGTGGGGTGCACACGATACGGTGCTGGAGCTATAGTCTTTTCCAACCCATTTTTATAAACTGCGTCGTGATGACGTTGCGACACCACAGCACATCGTGTGCTCCACCAATGCGATAAATCCGCAACGCATCTTGTGCACCGGTTCCAACGATTTAATTGAATATTAAAAGCAATATTGTAATCTATCTATCACCACGCAGATTTCTTATTGGGGTAGGTAGACAGAATGGACTGCTACGTCTCTTTGTATTCGTAAATCACTTTCGCATCCTTAACATTAATTAATCCCTTCATACTCCCTCACCGATTCCGCGTACACTAGACCTTACCCTTTATCAGAAATCTCTTTATTGGTATGTATACTATTTAAAAATAATATACACATAAAATATACATATATGAAATAATACTTATGAATAATAATAAAAACCTGTAAATTATAAGCCTATAATATTTATTATAGTCTTTAAAGCTTTCTGACTTCTATCGTTTTTTTTTTTGTGTAGTTGCTTGTAGAAACATTTCTGGAATCACGTGTTTTGCGGTCACAGAGCTTGCCGGCCGACCGCGCGTCGCCGTCAAAGGAGATTAGGTTCGTTTTCACAACGGCGCCCCCAGTTGACACGCGGCGGCCGCGTGTACGGATCACTCGACCGTGAATGCGATTACGCACTGCATTTCATACAAATCCGTGAAAATACGTTCCCATGTAGCCATAGAACTATTTGTATGGTAGCTCACGCATATTAATCCGTCGTCCGATTTCTATCCATCATCTTCTGATTCGCACCATAATATAGTCAGACCGAAATGGTCATAGTACTATTTGTATATATGCTTTACCCTACGTACGAACCGATTTTGAGTTGTATCGGATTAGTGGGATGGGCGGTGGGGCGGGGGGAGTATTAATGTCATTCATTGCAGCGTCCATATATTTTTTTAAAATTATCTTTATAATATATATTAAGTACATTCGTTTAGATATACATTTTTATTTTTTCGAATTGCGTATTTTTCTAGATATATATTTTGACAGATTGAAATTAGAGGCTGTTCTGAAAGCAACATCCGAATTCGGTCCCGGGTTTCTAATTCGGTACTTTCACGGATCGAACGCAGTGCGTAAGCGCTCTGAATTGCACTGAGTTATCTAAACGCTCACCTACAGGATCTGAGCCGTCAAGTTTATGGGCATCAGATTGTAAGGATGGCGTGGGGTTACTGGTCGGCGTCGACTGTCATGCCTGACCGAGGCCGTAGTCCTCGTCGGGCGGGCACCTCCGCCGTACATACACACCCAAACCCTCCAACTGCGAGGGAGGTCATGGAGAGTCGCGAGGACAGTATCATACACACTGCGTCGACGTCGCGCGACAGCAGGGAACATTCCTCCTCACCGCACTCCTCATCCAACGGGGGACATTCCCATCATCACGAGATCCGACACGCCGTGCCAGCGAGTGCGCTCTTTGGAGAAAGCTACGGGGAACTATCACGGAGACCGTCTCTAGACCTCGGTTCGGTTCGAAGTGCGCTCGCCTCGTGCTCCGGAGGCGGAACGTTAAGCGCGGGATCGACAATGTCCCGGGGCGGGACGCTCACTGACTACATGCCACAGACACCTTGTCCGCATCATCACCGAGTATACGTTGATCATCACAAGCACTACGAGCAACCGATCCAGCCGGTGCACGTGGGCGTCGCTCACCACACACACTCGCACGCCTCGAGCCGCCATCAGACCGACGACGAAGACGACTTGGAGCCTACCTACGCCACAGGTACGTGGAAACACAGTTTAACGTGCGCTTTGGGTTCGGGTAATCGCGAAACGATAGCAGCACCTCAGCAGCACATGCCAGGTCCCAATGTACCGCTCTGTATGAACTTACTTAGTCTTGCCGTAACTATGGTTACAAAGAAAAACAACTTTTTTTTCATCTCCCGATATAAAATCTTTTGCTTTCGGACAGGATTTTTTCTAATTCTTTCCCTTACTGCGTTGATCACCTTTTTCGTTCGAAAAACTACGTGCACGGCCATATGTTTTTCTGTCACAAACGGAGGAGGTTTCGTTGTACCTATCAATAGCCCGGTACACAAATATTTGACAATTCCAAGCGTATGGAGGATTTTAAAAATTGTATTTGGCTCTATACCTTATACAGGGATACAGGTAACTAACGCAAAACCTCTTAAGGGTGACTTTGGTATATCAAGACTAACGACTTTTGTTTTACGACTTTTTATAATTCAATCTTTTTATCCCCATACAAAAAAATAAATAAATCAAATTTGCAGTTCTGATCTTCTTAATACTCTGAAAGGCGGCGCGATGCAACTGGGGAAGACGATTTCGTAGGATCAGCTGACTGAACTTTAAACATAGAGCTAACGATTGATAGAAATCCCTACTAAAACTAAATATATATATATATATATCTTAGGATGTATTAAGTTTTGGCAAAAGTCATAGAACAAAAGTTGTTAGTCTTGATGTACCTAAGTTACCTTTAAGAGGTTTTGCGTTAGTTACCAGTAACGTTGTATAATGCAATGTCAGCGATTCGGCTCCCTTTATCACCCCATTTCATTTTAATATCACAAAATATTTTACAATACAATTGGCGACAAAATAAGAAAACACAATGAACAATCGTATAAAAATGACAGATTCCAAATTCAAAAGTAACATTTTGTAATTGTAACGGTATTTATGGCCAGACTAAGTATACATTAAGACGTCCGATGTAGGCGTTGCGTTGCGTCTGCGCCAGCGTTGTCAGACAGCACGCCAAGCTCGCGATCGTGTCAGTTGGGCCGTCGCCGCCGAGCAGCGTCCGCCGAAATTCAACTCGTACCTTTACGATCATTAAATGCTATCTATCGAGGAATTTATTGCTCGCAACATAGACAGCTTTACGGGCGGCCATATTTTATTTGTTTCTATTGAAACTACGGACTACAAATAGGTCATATATATAGCGTTATAAAATTACATTGTCGTTTTATTTTTCCGTTTAATATATAATTTACTTCGCGTTTAAAACATGTTTCGGTAAGATCGGACATTTATACACGTATTTTTGAACTACAAAATACTTTTAAAAAAATTAATTACTATAACAACAAACTACAAAGGTCGATCTTTATTAAAATATTCATCAATTCTCCCCACTCAAATTTCAGAGTTTTTGTTACATTAATTACAAAAGTTTTCCTTCTTTATTTCGTTAATGTATTTGTAAGTTTCGCAGCGACCCAGTTTCGCAGGGAGCATTCATTGCGACCGGCCAGTGTTGCCAACTTTATGCAAAAAAGGCATAGGATTAATTTATTGCTACATAAAACTTTGCATTCCCGGTCAGTTATAGTGGTTTTTGCTTGAAATGGTGAGGCTTGTATTAGATTTGTTACGGGCTTTTAAATACTCTTATATGAAAGTGTATACAACCCAATTTAAAAGCAATGATAAACATTAAAAAACCTATGTACAATAGTGGACTGATGCCGACTTATGGAATAGATAATTATCTGTCATACAAAAAAAAAGACTTCTCTTGATTGCTTGTTCTTTATTTATAATTTTTAATAAACCTTTTCATTGTGAACTCTACAAGCTATACTTAGATTCGCCCAGCTCTCTCCCACGCTGAAAATGAGTTTTATCTCTTTTATACTCTACGACAAGAAAGATTTACGGCAAACTAATTAAAAATAAGATCCTAGTAATCCTCTTGAATTAAGCCGTTAACGTCCGAAACTCTCAAAAAAACTTTTTTCATTGAAAGTATGATAATGTTCCGACTTTAAGATTTCATTTGATTTTAATGTTTTGGTGTATATTCGTTCGAAATTAGCTTTTATTTACGATTTTTTTTAAATCACGGTTTTTATCAATCGTTCAACGTCGCAGGAAAATATCGTGTGTAATCGCGGATGGCAATTAAAATGTGTAACTGCCCTGGCACGGCATCAGTTAAACAGGATGTATAAGCATAAAGTGGACCTAGCTACTAATGTTTACTAGTCACCCTGTAAAGGATATAGCATGGCGATATATTACTATCAGTCAGTAGCGTTCATCCCATAGATGCATGAAAGCATTGCATGCCCTTACGATAAAAAAAGTCTGGAATACATTGCTTTCATTTAAACAAAAAAGGAACCCTTTATATTCTTATCAATCTTATTTTCACGCCATCTGTCTTCCTAATGAAAGTAATATAATATTTATTATCATCATATAATATTCACATTACCTATGTGAATCTGCCTATCCTGTCTAAATACCCCATGCACGTCACTGCTATCAGTATAGTAGGAGGTTCGTGCGTAAACAAATTTTTTTTTTTTGTTCTTACTCGACAAATTGGCTGCACTCTACCTGATAGTAAGCATGGTGCAGTCCTAAAAACGCTCACGACTAAGAAAATCCCATCGGTAGTCCCAGCGATCATGCCGGCCTGCACAAATATCTCTTCACGCTACGCTTAAAAGATCCTATATCATAGGATAGTGGGAACACGCTCGCTGGAAGTCTATTCCACAGCCCAACGACACGGCAAAAGAAGGAGTTAGAGATCCTCTTAGTCCTGGTGCCTTGATATTTATATGAAAAATTGTAATTATGGTTTTGCTATAGATGTACAAGTAGTTGCTGTGTGTTACGTATCTGCTTTTAAACTGAAAAGAACACTTGAATATAGCATTTAACGAGCACTCGGAGTAATGTGAAGTGCGCTTTGGGATACTGATGCATCCGTACTGCCAACGCTGGGATATGAACAGACTGAGTGAATGAATGGAAACGCCGAGAATGCTTTACAGCGAATGTAATTATGCGTCCCATTCACCTGGCTCGAATGGAACTTAACAAATCAGCCACGGCCTACATATTTTTGTTCGTTCATTCAATGTGCGGGTTATAAATGGGGAAGAGAGAATTTCAAAAGTTTCATTTTTTAAGGATCCATCCACCTTCATTTTTCCACTAGTCACTAGACAACATCGCATAAAAACATAATTCGAGTTAACTTTATCAATATGGTGATAATCGTAGCCTGTTTATCATGAAATAGGATAGCAAATCGGCTGATAATCCATCCAAATGTAAACAGTTACAATCGTCTAGGAAATATAGTCGTTTTACTCCTTTTTTGAAGAACCCTTTGATAAAATCTAGAAAAAAGATACTGTACTCGTAGGCTCATCTAAGGATGTTAAAATACACAGAAATATTTTTCCAAAAACCGCACTGTTTTTGTATGCTTATGTGGTATGGATAAACCGACCGACAATGGTGCTATGTTCCTCCCAGAAATGGCGATGAAGAGATCAGTTCAAATTATTCTTCGTAACATTTCTAAATGTATGGATGTTAAAATACATACAATAAAGCGATTTAATTGTGAAAATTTCAAGGCGTTACTTTGAAGAAAGTACGTAGACTGCTACGACGAACATTGCTTACTGCTTCATCGGAAAACCCTCGATAAAAATCTATACACATTTCTTTTTTTTACTTTATGCAAGCAGCATGCCTTGTTGATGTACTATCTTAACACGTTCTGTATATGTAAATATAGTATGTACAACATTCAAACACTGAACATTATGCAATACCTTTTATTAAATTATGTAGAATAAAATATAACATTATATTGTTTTTCGTTAAAACACTAAACACATTTGAGGTGAGAAATACAATTCTTTGCGATAAATCAAAAATAATAATACTATATCATAACGTTCGAGCTATGTTGCTTATATTTCTGCATATCGCTTGCTTACGCAGAGTTGGACCTCTTGAAAAACACAAACGAATCGCGTTGGCCGACGAACGTGTTAATGATTTTATAAGTTTTCTGTTATTATAATTTTAAAAAGTAATAAAAAGATATAAAGGCATTAAATACAACCATAATAATATAATGCTAATCAAATTATCAGACCGTAATGTGACGACGCCTTATTGTTTGAGGTCGAATTACGCATACCTAAGGTCATTTTATATCTTGGCAGAATAACCTTGGGGCAAGGATGAGTGTAGCAGCAATACCGTTGATTGCATTATACCCCGTCAATTGTTAATAAAGCCCGGCTAGCGTAGATGAGCACAAATAATGGCCGGGACTTTTGGGAATTGCCGCAATTTTCGAATTGGAAGCGTTTTATTATAGCAAAGTGAAATAAAAACGAAAATAGTTTGTTATAGTTACTTTAATAATATTTGACTAATAAGAAAAATACTAGATTTGAATAATAAGAAAAATACTGGATTCAATACTAACTTCTTTATTTTGTGTAAGAAACCAAGAATTAATACCATGACTTTATACTATTATTTTCATTTTTTATTTCCATACGCTCTACGATTTTCCTTAAAAATGACCTGCTATTATTATAGTTTAGCACAAAGGCCTCTTTTAATAGTTGTGACGATCTAAAATAAACATTTAAGAAGATATATTCATAAATAAATATAAAGCCCTGAATATATAATTATGACGGAAACATCATAATGTCCAAGAATATTCGACTAATCAATTTCGTTATCTTCAATTAATTTTTATTAAGTATCTTTTTTTTTTCATCTGGATTTTGATTGATGACCAGAATAGACCTTCACAACTAAACCGGGCAAGAAATTATTTATCCTTATAATTTATTTATTTAAGCACACGGTTCATAGCATAAATATTAAATTCAACAAGAAATATACAACTAAAGTTATGAAACTGGTCCATCTTCCAAATATAATATATGTGAACACAGGAAGTTCCAAATATTTATTTATTTTATTCATTCACAAATCTACAGTATATAATTTTATAATTTAAAACAGGAAAACGTACAAAAAATCGGATTAACCAAGATGAAAAAAAATGGATGGATTAAATATAATATGTAGCTACAACACATTAGTTAACTTTCAATTTTTTTTTATGCCGGGGTAAAATCCTGCATAGAATCATCAGGTACGCTGTGAGGGCAGCGATCCCGGTGTGTCACTCTTACTGACTAAAAACCTCCGGGGTGTCCCTCTGATTGCTATACCCGGGCCTAGGAAACCAAATTCGTCCAGAAACTAGTTAACTTACAAGTTATTACTGAAATTAAGTTCTATAAATAAATGGCAACATTTAAATTCTAAAATTTCTATTATGTATAGTCTCAGTATTTTTACAGAAATGTATTATCGCTGTCGCTTATAATTTACGACACATATTAAGGGAAGCCATGTTCCTCCCAGTTTACATATTGCGGTGGGTACGGTGCCTAATAGCCGGATAATTTGTTGTGTCTCACCGCCTGATATCTCGTTATCGGCTCTGCTCCAGACGCTCGCCTGGCGAACCCATTAAACGGGATTGGGAATGTTGTTATTCATATTTGCTATATGCATGCTGTTTTAAGGCAATATTTTAATTACAAGACATTACATTCCGATAATCTTATTAAATTTTCAAAACGCTTACACTAATGAATAATCAATTACTTATAAATGTATCATAGATGGGCAAGATATAATCAGATTAATGAAAATTATTAACGATTACATTTTACGTTTTTTACCATAATATGACTGCATTTTGCTCTTTTATGTCTTAAACACTACAAAATCCCAGATTGTATACACATTTATGATTTTTTATTGTTTTAAATGGATTTAATCATGATTACAGAGCAAGAAAATTAAAATTACGACTACATTTTGTAATCGTTAATCAGATTAAATTTTGCCCATCTTTGTAATGTTTGTCCCACTAGTGGATTTGACTTGTGCGCCCTGGCACGATTATCACTAAAAACTAGCGGATTTTCAAAGAATCTCCCAGCTCCTATTTCACCCTCTTAGGGATGGAATATCGATAAACCCACCCTTTATAAATGTTTTCGTCATAACAAAACCCAATGTAGAAAATAGTGTTTCTAACTTCAGTAGTTTCTGCTTTATGGTATGTCAGTTAGGACAATCTTTTTGTACGATACAGATAGATAGATTAGTGCTTAAAATCTGCCCAGTTTCAGGATCGTTTTCAAACACTAATGAATCATAAATTTATAAGCATTTCTTAGCGTTTCTTAAATTTAATCTTTTTCTTTTTCTTCAGTTTCTTAATCTTTATGAAATCTTATAAACTGATGTAAAATTTTATAGATTATTGGCAATACAAAACATCATGAGTTATTCCGCATAAAAGGGAGATTTCTCGATGTAAAATTATTAAATAAATAGAACGATAGAATGAGGCGAAACAAACCAAATCTTTTATTTAAAAATCCGTAATACCTTTTCATGTCACGGATGACGCAGCAGTAATGATGTTGCGGCTACGTCAGAGCGTCTCGGCGACGGAAAAACGAGAAAACTCATGTAAATCTCATTCCCGGGTCGACGCTTCTACATACATTGTCAATATAGAAATTTCCCGGTTCCTTGTAGACAGACTTTTCGCACGTAGACATTTTATGGATGTTCCTAAACTTACTTTAGAGTACTGAAGTCTGTTTTTAGTGCCGTAGGGTTCCAACAGTTCTTTCTATTGCAGAAAGAAGTTTGCCTGATAATAAATGAGATTCATTAGGAATAAACACATCAACAAACTCGGGCACATTTTTTAAATAAACAATATGATAAGATTTCAAGCATGATTTTATGTTGGTTTGTAATTTATAATAAAATTGTAGCCAATTGAACAAAATATAAAAGTTTGTTAATAAAGAACAAAGTTGTGTGGAAAGTAAAAAAAAAGAATAAAAGACAAAAATTAAATGTTTTTTTTTTGGAAAAAAATTTAGGGGGCAGAATGGACATTGTCGGAATAATATCGCGTCGCAATTTGCCTCTCTCACAGATTCAGATCGGACACATTCCATCAACAAATGGTGGATGTCATCTATAGTGTACCTGAGTAGTGTTACTCTTTGTTGGTGTGTTTAGATGATAGTGTTTTTTATTATTTTTTATAGATAGATACCTACAATACATAATAATAAAACGCTCAATTAAAAATATTTGCTTCATTATATTTTTACTCAAAATAATTTTGAATTACACTGTTTAAGTTACAATTTACATTTTGTATCCAATTTCAATCTAACTGCTCTAAAATACAAAAACTTTGTGTAAGTTGATTGTAAATATATAGTTTATCCCGTTTATTAAAATTTATTTAAATGAATTGATTTCTTCGCTACATATCCCTTATTTGAATCCAAATATGTTATAATTCACTCCGATGTTGCCAGCCCTAGTTTGAAAATGTAAATTTTAAGGTAGCACTCTCGAGGCTAAAGCTCTCCTGCCTCGAATAGCAGACATCCATCTACAGTGAAAATATTATCTTTGGAAATTCGTTAATATTTTACTTATACAAATAATCTTTATAATGGCAGAACCGGCGTTCAGAATGTTAATAGTTTCAATAATTTCATTGATTTATCCAAACCGCCCCTTTAAATACAGTATAAATATTAAAGACAGTACGGAAATATTGCATGCGCATGCATACTGAGCGTATTGCATAGTATACGGCTGAACTCGGCTTTTTCAAAAGCGGAGCTTCCGTATTGTAAACTTCCTGCTGATTTTGAAAGATAAGATTGATTGACTGAATGCAGACAAATCGTTAAAAGTTACAACCCTAATGCTTTAATGTGTAATGTAATGTATTTATTTCATCAACTAGGCTTAGTTTTCATACTGGCTACTATATTTATACTATGCTTTAAGCGTGATTGCGGCATAGATGTATCCATCATGATGGATGGTATCTGTGTACCAGTAGCGTTCATTTCATAGATGCATGAAAGCATTAAATGCCATTACGAGAAATAAATCTGGAATGAATTGCTTAAAGTTAAACAAAAAAAAAAGAACCATTTATATTCATATCTATTCTATATTCATGCCGTCTATCTTTCTTATGACAGCAATATAATATTTACTATTATAATCCCGCTATATCCCGCTAGCTCCCGATCGTACTGGTTTTCCATTCCATCGGGCCTGAAGGAATACGGACGAGAGAGTGCTTTTCTAGCAGCGCGTCCAATTATGCACTTAAATATCTTAGATTATATAGATAGAGTCCGCTCATACATCGGACATAAAATTTCTGCGCCAAAATTAACACGTGACATGACCTACTAGATGCATTGTGGCAGGTGACGTCACCAGATATAGAGTTGCCACATTCACCCTAAATACCCTTAAAATTAATTATATATTCCAATACGGAATAATGCTAAATTTCTGTCATATATACTATTTTTTCACTCGGCTTGTCTTGAATTAAAAACCATTTATATAATTAATATACATAAAAGAATTATAAACAGTTCTATGGTACATGATGATTTTAATAATTTTCCATAATATTGAATCAATACTTAGCATGAGGTACAACCAAGGCACCACCCTAGGACTATCTATATATCATATAGATGTCACGATGTAGGTATAGTGTTATTCCGAACAACCTTGTAACTATTTAAGTATTATTTCCAGAAATATATCAATTAATTAATAATTTATTTAATAAATTGGACTTTAAGCAAAAAATAAATATAATTAACAAAGATTAAACACTGATGCTAAAAAATGTTGTAAATGAAAACTATAGTATACTGTACTAATATAATGCCTAAGAGCAATTTATATAATTAGTAAATATTTTTATTTTTTTATTAGTATCAACTATGGACCCTGTTGGGCATGGTATTTATGTAGGCAAGAAGGCTTTAATATTTAAATAATAATTCGAAGGCCTAGGCTGATGTAATTAACGAAATGTGCAACGTAATTTCACGTTCGGTTAATATTGGTATGAAGATCGTTGCAGACACTGGAAAACACATATAATACTTTCATTCCCGAAATATTTTTTTAAAGGAGTAAAAAGATGGTTGGGAGAAAAGAAAGGCAACCATACATGTTGCCTATTCGATCGTGAAAGCGAGTTCGCATGGTGGAAAAAAATAGGTTATTCAAAGTACTAATTTTACGTAGATAAAGTCATGGGCAAAAACTAGTATTGTATATAGGTGACGTACTCATGCATATTAAGAAGTATACAACTTTTCAACTCTTAGATCACTATACCTCAAAAATGGCAATTCTTAGGAGAATACGTGTAAGCAAAATTGTTACAGATAATTGCATAATCTACAACTTTGAAATACATATTTTTATTTAGTTTTGTTGAAACATGTAAAAACCCATATTTGTGACCTTAAAAATATTTTTTTGTTGATATGGGATCAATGGGAATGGTGTTCCCAACATTCGTACCAGTTTTCAACTCTATGCGATAATCATAACCATGTATTTTGACCGGGCCAATAGCAATTAGCCCAAAATAAAAATACCAAAAAGTTTACACAAATAATAGATATATTTTTCATCAACGTAGTGATTAATAACAACTATATCGTACTTGATGCCAGCTAAAGACAATAAAAATTAATATTTTCGTGTTAAAGCACAGGTTTGATAAGTTCCTAAAATTGGGGAGTTTTAAAAAGTAAAAAACTGGCAACACTAGCAGTTAAAAATTATTGTTATATGATTTAAAATTATATTGACGTTTTTTCAAAGGAATGCAAACATATTTCACTGTTTACCTATGAAAGGAAATTTTACTATTGCTTCCAAATTATCACTGAAAATTTCTGCACAATATGACAGCACAACACGCCATAATAAAAAAATATAACAGAGCTCAACACTGCACCGTTTCCAAGTGACAACTGTCGTCCATGAGACGTGTGTTATGTAGTATTACATATCATTCACTTGAACTGTTTTGTGCGGTTAGTACTACTAGGTTGTTAAATATCTCCTGCGCAATTGACTGTTTCCGAAAACTGGACCTCGATTTTCTTAATGGGCATTGAAACAGTCGCCGTGGCCAAAACCGGCTAGGATATCATCATCACTATCATAATATAGTATTCAAATTAATTACGCGAGTTCTGCTTACCCTGTCTAAATATCCTATACACGTCACTGCTGTATACATCTATAAAGGAGCAGCCATATTTTTTTTATCTGAAAGGAAAGCAAACAAGCGAATCGCCCAATTGATTGTAAACGGCTGTTGGTGCCTAATAATAACGACAACACAAGAAGGCTTAAGCGTAACACACACACAGCGAGCGAGCGCGGGTCGAGTTGGGAGTTCGACGGGTATAATTCCTTGTATTTATATGGAAGACTACTCACTGCATCAACCACTCGGCAGTCGACCCGCGCACTCGTTTAACGTGTAATCTGTTATATAAAAATAAGTTCGGTTTTCCTTCCTGACGCTATAACTCCAGAACGCACGAACCGATTTCCACGGTTTTGCATTCGTTGGAAAGGTCTCTGGCTCCGTGAGTTTATAGCAACCAAATTCAGGAAAAAATTCAACAGAAAAGCAGGAAATTGGGGAAAATCATTTTTCACATACAGCGCCATCTCTGATACATAGCATGTACTACAAAACAATATGGTTTTGCATGGTGGTGGAGCAGATCGCACCAGTATTTTAAGTAGATGGCGCCGATGCGTTATACATTGTTTGACAGCTACTCATTGTACACTACTTAGTTAATTTCATGTGACATTTATTATGCGCACGTTCTTTCAAACGCTAACTAAAAACCAAAACGAAGCCACCTGGTGGCGAAACGAAGTTCGCCGGGTTTGCTATTCTTCCATATAAATACAAAGAATTAGATCCGTCGAACTCCTGACCCAAACCCCCCCCGACGCGCGCTCGCTCGCTGTGTTTTATTGCGCTTTACAGAGCGTTTTTCACTCATTTTTTGAAGAACCCTATGTCATAATCCATGTAGTTTGTTTTTTTTTTTTTCATTTTAATTTAGGCTTCTAAAGCAAAATATTAAAATAATATAATTTACCTTTCCAATTAAGAATTCTATCGTGATGCCTATCACTAAAGCAGGCTAATTTACGAACAATCGTCACTTTGGATTCAGGCCGCGTTTACGCCGAAGGGTCGTCCGCCTGACCGCCCTTCTAATTATAATCCGTTAATTGTGAAAAATCAACTGCTATCCGTCGGGAATGAAGCTTTTCTCGGATTAAAGACGGACCGTGATTCGAATAAAATATATTATTGAAGATGACTTGGGTTTATCTTCCTTTTCATTGCTCCATTTCTTTATGAATTAAGAATGTTTAATCTAAAAGTCTCATTTCATGTTGGTATTAAACCCTTTTATAAGCTAGATATGATCCTCTTACGTTATGACTTAGTTGATCCTTATAAATAAATGTTCTAGAAGGTGTAAAACATTAACGGCTCATGGAGAGAAACATACATTGTTTAATTTTTTTTTTAAATTGACTACATTGTATTGAACCAACAGGAAAAAATAGTACAGGTACTATTTTAAAGAATCAATCGGTAAGATCTATTTTTATTAAATAAACATTAACTTAAGTTTTCTCAGAAAACAAATAAAATAAAGAAAAAACATGTAGAAACCCGTATTCGACCCGTAAGTGTGTTTCGGACCAATAAGCGTTAATACTTAATGGTATATTTATATCGCGTTTCACATTAGGCAAATACTAGGGCCATTGAAGGTGATTGCTCGGGGCAGCTATAACGAAGAGAAATAAAATTTTACTATCACGTGTCGAGAAATTTATCCGTCTACGATATTGTCAGTCGTCTAATACCCGAAATGTACCTTTATATATATATATATTATGTTTGTGGATTCAAATTCGATTGCTGTTACAATATTTGATACATTTCATTTCTTTTACTTTTGGTTAAAAACTAACCTGATATTAATAATTTATTATAATAATAATAATTAATTATTGCATCTCTCGTTAGAAAGATTTAGATATTTTAGTAAGTTGGAAACACTTAATTGAAAACTTAATTAAGTAAATAAGTTTTATTATAGATTGGAGTTTATTTTCGTAATGTATTAAACTGTGCTTTAAATGAATTGTTACAAACGGTTGAACAATCTTTTGAATTAAAATATTTGCACTGAGTGAAGTTTGAGTTACAAAATACACTTAATTCTGTAATATTAGTGGTCGATGGATACTATGTTGCGATTATTACAAATTCAAAGATATAATAATCTTAGTATTGGCGGCGTTTCAATGGCAACCCTAGCGATTCAATGCGTCACCACTCAAGGACGGTCCCTATCTAACGAATGGCGGGCTACCCTGTGAATACGAATAAACTTTTTAAGATGACCCTCCCCTTAATACCTGAGGAGTTGCGTAACTCGTTCAAACTTACCCTCGCCGACCCTCCATGGATCGTATTAAGATATTCGTGTTTTATTTAAGAACAGGACCTTTATAAAGTTTATTGTCTATTAAATATTTTATACTTGTAGTTTTAAATTTACAACATACATAAAATAAAAGTAGTTCATTAAAATTCGTCAGTATTTTAGGTAAATAAGTTCTTCATACTTTAATAGCAACTATTTGAAAGTCTTCAGGTATTATAAGAATTTTTCATATTTCTGATGGCATCTAACAAGAAATAACCTAAATACTAATGCATACATGTTTTTAATTTTCATTGATACGAAACTTTAAATAACCCAAATGTTCGTTTTCTTTACAAATACATTTTTAAATGTCAACGTAATAGTTGAAGATTTTTGATTCGAAGAGGAAAGTATAGCAAATAAATCGTACTTTAAACATATCAATATAATTTTAAATCGTATTAAATTCACCGCAATAGGACATGTCGGTCGAGGAGACAACCAAAAAGTAATTACATTCGGTATTAAATATTCAGCAAGAGTGTGTGCGGTGCCGTATCGTGGAAGGGATTTACGCGTCCATGATTCTGATTTAGGTATCGTTCTCGTATATTTAAATTAAATTGATCCTTTTAACATTTTATTTTATCGTGCTTTAAGATCATCTAAGACAAGTGTGACATAAATTCATACATAGAAATACTTTCATTTCATTATTTCTGCTCTGTATTGGTTATAGATACGCAAATATTTTATTTAAACCATTTGTTGTATGTGGTTGTTTTGGAAATCAAACACGTAAGTCTATGTCAGTGATATGCAGAAATGTAATTTATGTAAAACTCAGGTAGGCAGATTTTCAGGCTTACAAGCAATGCAAGCGTTACATAATTCTGCATTTTTTTTTAATTGTGGGTTTAATGCGTCAAAACATATGTATTCGCCAGGGGTGGTTGTAGAGGAAGGTCTTACCCTGCCAACAACGTACTGTCTTGACGGAAAAAAAACATATTATGCTGGAAGTATTATTGTTATAATATTAGACTCATCTTGTATCCTGTTATAACTTCTTAAAAATTGCAGTAAAAACTCTCCAGTGGATTACTTTTGCAAAATGTCGTCTGGTAATTAAATATTAAAAGTTTATTCAATGTCGTTGATACAGTCAATAATATACAAGTGTATACGATATCTGGTATAGATTTCTTAAATAAAAAACGTGCAGGAGCTGATTTATTTGAAATTTTTACACTTGCCTTACTGCTACACGTGTCTCTGTGGACCTTATTACAGTACAATGTATTGATTTGTGTTATGTCCTATTGGGCATGTATCATACTATACGATTACAAAATGAAAACTCCACGCCACGCATTCATTTCTCTGTCAGTGCGTTGAGGGCTTTTTTTCTATTATATTTATTTAGGGGACTTTTACGAGTGAACGCATAGATGGGCAAAATGTAATCAGATTAATAAAAATGATTAACGATTACATTTTTTACCATTAATATGACTGCATTTTGCTTATTTATGTTTTAAACACTATAAAATCCCAGATTGTATACACATTTATCATTTCTTAATGTTTTAAATGGATTTAATCATGATTACAGAGCAAGAAAATTAAAATTACGACTACATTCTGTTATCGTTCATTATTAATCAGATTACATTTTGCCCATCTCTGTGTGTACGTATGTCAGCGCCATCGTACCCTAATACAGAAATACGTAACATATGACGTATTGTGCCATTGATCTGAACAGGCCAGACGCCTCATCAGATAACAGTTCTGTTAAGACTTTGTTAAACATCCCGACGTCTAGTCTGGTGAGACCAAAAGTTGAGGACTTTTGGTACTAAAATATAATTGAAGCTGATATTTACTATTTAGAGGTAAATAATTATTTCTCCTCTGCGCAAAGGTATTATAAAAATCTTCGTTATTACAGCCGTTGTTATGGGACGTGGAAGTTTCGATACTCGTTCGATATCCAATCCATTTGTGCAACGATTTGCGACCTCGTTTATTATGCGAATTGCTAAGGTATTGGAATTTTCTACCTACATACTTTTTTACGATGCAAATGACTCTGCGTGAAATATTTCGACTTACAGCTGACTTGTGCTATCTGTTGAAATAGGCTATAATTTTTACTTTAAATTAAATTGGACATTTAGTTGAATCAATAAAACTATAAGAAATACAAGCAACGCTAGAATTAGTTGACAACTGTTTCAATTTGTTGTGTTCTATTGTATAAGCGTCCAGAGAACGGCGATCAGCTGCGCTACTGGTCACGTTGGGCATGGCATATAAGCACAAAGTGGATACATCCAATAACGTATCTCCGCTCATCCCGGAATGGATATAGCGTGACGATATATTATAATTTATTTTTATGATTTTATTACGCCACAACGATCGCACAGATCTTCTATGGAAATTTTCTCGGGCAAAAAATACTCAGAATACTGGTAAGTACAGGGCAGATAAAAGAAAGTGAATGGTAAAGTATTCACTTCTTATAAATAATAAGTATTCACTTACACTATTTTGCGTACAGCACTACACCTATTTATTTATTTACTTGTACTTATAAATAATAAGTATTCACTTACACTATTTTGCGTACAGAACTATACCTACTTATTTATTTACTTGTGCTTATAAGTATAGGAAATATTGATACGGCAGACAGTCTGAAATTAGACACTTGTGAAATTAGTAATTATGCCTAAAACAGTGGTATCAGAGAGGCCCATTAGCATGGGATTGCATTTGTTTGCGCAAGTTTCGGTTTGCGGTTATGATTGAACATTTATTATCGCGGATAATGGACGTATATCGCGGCCGCAAAGTATTATTCTGGTGCTCAATGTTAGCTGAATTGGAAATGGAACAGCCGTCTGATCTGAGTTGCGTACACTTAGACACATCATTGTAAAGTCAAATTAGAGCGACGGAACTAAATCGTCGGGTGAAAGGCTATTTGGTTTAAGCGACATTTTTTGGTGATATAATAATATATATATATTTTTGGAATCAGCGTTTTTTATCAATTCCAAATATATATATATATATATATATATATATATATATATATTACTATATCACCATAAAGTGTCGCTTAAACCAAATAGCCTTCCACCCGATCATATAATGTTACCGTCATTCGCCAATCCTATCTAAATGTATGCAAAGCTTATTTGATTTGACGAATCAAAAACTAAATTCACTGCGTTTACGCGCTAATGAGTCAACAGATTTATAATAGTGTTTCAAACATTATCGAAATGAGTATTGATTATTTTATTCATACTGATGGAAAGTACCGAGTAGTCCAAGAATGAGAGCGACTATCAAAAGACGAACAACAATTGACAATCGCCGTCTCTAGGTATATGAGTTACTGGACGAACACGAGCTGATCCCGAAACCCGATAGGCTAAAGCGGGTCATATTGTATACTATGTCACAAAGAATAACTGTTACATCCAGGTAATTGTATCTTCATGTAGAACACTCTAAAATTTATCAAATAATATGAAAGTTTTTAATTAAATTAACCAGTTTGTTATTTAATTCCACTCTTACCTTCACTGTAGAGTAATTAATATGCTATTTACCAGATTACCCTGGAGTGATTTTCTAGTACCAATTAAGTTTTATATTTAAAGAATATAAATAATTATGGTATGTCAAAATGGGAAGGTGATATGAATGTGGCAGCAGACAATACAGGTAGGCTGTTACCGCTTGCTGTCGGCAGCGTATATTACCGAAATAGCATTTCTGCTTCGCTGTAATCTGCTTTATACAAATCCAAAAAAACTTTCGTTTTGCTAATTGCCGGCAGCGGCTGTATACCGCTACTGCCTCCCGCAACTTGAAATAAAATAAAATATAACTATTCAACTAGGCCGACTTCCAAGCACTGTTGAATCATCATAAAAAGAAAGTAAAATGAATTTAACACCAGTTCCAAAAGCAGAGTCCACTGAGAATAGTCGGCAAGAAACTTTGGTAGTTGCTCTTTTTAACATAACAAGGTACAAATATATGCTACATAAAGGAATGGAGGTCCCGTGAGAAGAATTGTATACATTAAAACCTCACAATTTTATCATGCAAACAGCCATTGATGGAATATCTCTTTTTTAGCAATTTAGTTTTAACACTTTTTTTATATTTTAATGATGACTCTATGAGGAGGTATTGTATTGTATAGACGAATACCGAGCCCCATATAAGAACCATGAACTTTTTTTAAGCCGATGCTTAGAAAACATTAATTGGGGTAAATTTCTAATTTTAACTGTATGAACATCACTACTCACCGAAAATAGACTGTTTCGTCGACATACCTTACATTTTTATTGTAAGGCTGTAAGGGTGTGTTTTTAAAAAATAATTAATTTAATGGAGAAGTAAGATGTCTTAAACTACCGCCGTATATTACCATATGATGTGTTGGTATGAGGAGTGGGCCGCATACCTCCCCCCTGTCAAAAATGTGCGAGGAGTGATTTTGCGAGGTGGTAGGGCGTCGGTGCCCGTCAGGATCGCGACCACAGTACATGGGCGTAAAGCCCGTCATAGTGACCAGTTTCGGCTTGTAGCGTTTCGGGATCAGCTTGTGTATATCCAGTAGCTCATATACCTAGAGACCTTCAGTCGTGGTATATGTGGGCCGACATTACGATGTAGACTATCAATGGATTTTCATCCTTTGATAGTCACTTTTGTTTTTGGACTACACTGTACTTACCATTAGGTACTCTGTAGTCACTATGTCGAGCCAGTGTAACAAAAAATATATATATTTATATTACCCTCATTTGAGCGGGCAGGGCTTTCCACTCCGACGCAGCTTGGCTATCCTTTCAGCATTTCTTCTCAAGGGGGTCGCGTCCGAAACGCTAGCATAACACCTTAGGTTCTTTCCCTTGCTGGCCGTGCAAGTCGAGTTTCGTACCCACGGGATTGCTCTTGCATTGACACCGAACCCTTAAATTTGCTGACTGAGCTAATTTAAATCAATCATCAATCATAAAATTTAAATCAATAAAGGAATGAATAAAATCTTTGAAGGCGATTTGGACTGCCCCATCGGAGTTGATTTTTTTCCCTTGCAAGAAGTTATCCAAATTTCGAAAAAAATGGTAATCTGTTGGAGCAAGGTCCGGGGAGTACGGAGGATGTCTTAGACTTTCCAATTGAAGCTCTTCTAATTTAGTAGCCGTCTGTTGCGCAGTGTGTGGTCAAGCGTTGTCGTGAAGCAGCAGTGGCGTGGAGCGATTGACCAGCCTAGGTTGTTTAGCCGCTAGCTTTTCCATCATGGTTTGCAATTGCTGACAATAGACATCAGCCGTAATAGTCTGGCCAGATTTGAGAAAACTGTAATGAACAATACCGGCACTAGTCCACCAAACGCTTACAAGTAACTTTTTTGGGCTTAATTTTCGCTTGGGGCAGGATTTGGCTGGCTGACCAGGATCCAACCATTGCGGTGAGCGCTTCCGATTATCGTAAAGAACCCATTTTTCATCACAGGTAATGATTCGGTTTAAAATACCTTCATTATTGTGCCGGTTTAGTAATGTAACGCAGCAGTCGACGCGCGTTTGCCGGTTTGCTTCAGTCAATTCGTGAGGTACCCACCTTTCAAGCTTTTTAATCTTCCCAATTTGCTTCAAGTGAATTAAAACAGTTTTATCACTAACATCGCAGCCTGCAGCTAACTCGGACGTGGTTTGCGATGGATCCGCTTCCACAATAGCCTTCAACTCTTCATTATCAACTTGAGTCTCAGGCCGTCCACGGGGCTTGTTCTGCAGGTCGAAATTCCCAGAACGAAAACGTTGGAACCAAAAACGAACTGTGTTTTCTTTTGCAACACGACCGCCCTTCGAGTTGTTTCCGCAGCACTAGTGCCACGGCGGAACTCGTACTCGTAAATAATGTGATATTTTAAATTTTCCATTTTGTAAAATGTTTCAGGTAAGTCTATGTAAAATTTTCTCGAAACCCCTTCGCACGTGCAAGGCATACAAAATGTAGGTAAGTCATTTATCATCTTAATATACTCTCCAAGTAATGAAAATGTTTGCTCATTTTTTTTTTTCAAATAGCTTTCACACGTCCGAGAAGGGACCATCCTTCAAAATGATGAGTGGATTTGGAGGTTTTTTTACCGAATATATCAGTTTTATTCATGAGGACACATTAAAAAGGAAGACTCAACTCTTTAGGGAAGATCTCCTTCCTACACAATTTTATAGAATTAAATATATTTTCTTTTTTTCATTTGTATCCAAGAGGATGACGATAATGATCACAACTTAGTTTGTACTAACTGGGTCTTGTGTGTAATATCAAAATTATTTGTTCGTTCTACTGCATGTTTGCGCGCACGGGAAATCACTTCAAATTTGATTTTTTATTATATCGAATATAATAATCGGCATTGCATCAAAGGTTTACATAATATATTCGAATTTGAAATCGCTATTTTTTGGTAGCCGCTGTGATGGCAGCGACCCCGGAGTGCCATTCCAAACACTCCAACTGGCCTTGGGGATCCAGATTCTTCCAGACGCCCGGGGAGTGAACAGCCTGTTTGGCTTCATCTTTGAGATGGGTGGGCGTAGAGAGCTCACTCCTCCAAACCTTTCTCACTGACGGCGCACTGGACACTGCACGCCGCCTTCCTCTCATCCGAGCAGAAGACTCCCTCAAGTCTACTGCCCGACAGACTCGACTTTTCAGATGCTGAAGTTCCCATAAGTTAACTCAAAAACCTGACTTCGTCATTAAATGCATTAATTGGGTCATGTGTGAAAAGTCTCAAAATTCTTTGGATTCTTTTCCTCAACTGAATTTGAAAAGCAATCCAAATAATACGTTAGTCGATATCGTGTTTAAGCCAGGTTTTACGTAGGTTTTACGAATATATAAAAATCTTATTTTCATAAATAACTGTTTATCGGTTTTTAATTTTATGTTATTTATTTTGAGTAGGGGCTAGTATAGATTTAATCGTATTTGAGCCGTGCACGACGGCGAGCCGACGCGTCCGATGGGAGAGATTCCTGGCACGGAGCCCGGGAACGGTTCCGATTACACGACTGCCCCGGCTCGGTTTCATTTCGCTGCAAAACTGCCAACGCTCTGTGTTTACGGTATGGATTATATTATTCCCTAGCTATCATTTATTACGAGTTTTCATTTAACACATTTGTTCGTGCGACGTGTGAGTTGTACGAAATTAATACAAAAAAGTTACTTTTCAACGAATTCGCGAAATTGTGAAGTACGTTAATTGTAGTAAATAATTGCTGAATTTTTCGACCAAAATGTTCATCACTTTACCTACAAATGTCTCGTTTTATGTAGTCATTTTTACTCTTGCATTAATCTGTAAGTCTGTTTTTACGTGACTCACATATAAATGAATTAATTTTGTGTATGTAAACGAAAGGAATCCATATTTTATCTTAAATAAATCCATGAATATTGCGCACTGGTCATTATTTACCTAGTGATCGTATAATGTAATGGATTAATTTAAATTTGCAGCGCTACTACGACGAACATGTAGCTACTACGACAGTAATAGTTACTACAATTTTTGTTATTGAGTTTCCGAATTGTACGTTATCGCATGCGCGAAGAAAGAAGTCCATTCTCTAGAATTATACTCTTCTATTAACGAAGTTAAAAGGTGGTAAATCGAAGGAAGCAGCAGTATAGTGCCGCGGCCAGCAGCAAGCAAAATGACTGATTTATTTATGTGGAGCGTATTCCGACGAAGCAGCAATATTGCTCAACAGCACATGCTGCCGGAAGCATTGTTATTGCCGCTGCCTACTGCTGTTTTCATCCACATACGGCTTTTAGCTCAGAATTTTGTAGCGTCAATATTTGATGATTTTTCTTTTTTTGCTTACGAATGGGCCTAGTTAAAAAGTGGGCGGTGAGGAACAACTCCCCGTGTGTCGGATTCTCACCGACTAAAACCACTGGGGCGCATCGCCAAGCACAGGGCGCGCCGGACTGGGGGAATTTGACGTTGGTCTCACCGCGGTCCGGCACGTGTTCCGCCCAAAGGGGTTCCTCTCGCTGGTAGGGGGGTGGGAGAAGAGTGACACCACCCCCAGCGTCAAGTGGCGTGCGGATGCACGAGCAGCACCACCGGTGCTTAGTGTCAGTCGGTTGCCCCCTCAGGCGCCCCGCCAGACGCTCCGCGTGTTTGTCCCTCAGGCAGTTACGTTCCAATTATTATGTCAACATCCTCCGTCAGTTGCTAAGCTCATCTAAGCCATTACCGGTATCCTTGACCAAAATATACACGTACACACGTACGTATATACACGTTTAAAAATATATATTTGAAAACTTCAGCAATGCAAGCCAAAAGCCTTAAACTAGTTTCGTTGAGACAACATTGGGCGTTAAGGACGCGGTCCGTTGCCAAATTACACGTGCACCGCATTCGGGCCCGTATTGTTCTTGTTGAACCCGCTCCGAACTGTAGGTGTAATTTGAGAACTTATCCTGCGGGAAATCTAGAAATTTTAGCTGGAATTCAAAACGGAACGACGAGCAGACCCGCTAAAGCGCGGAGAGTGTTATTACTTTTGAAGCGATGTGGGAGAAAATGAAAAGTTTCTATTAAATTCTTTGTACGATTTTTAATTATGCCATGTAATGTTTTATTGTTTTGTTAATTTCTGGTTTATATATGTAAGTTGAAAACGTATGTAATTAATGCTGCTTTTTTGTATATTTAATAAATATAACATAAATAGAAGTACAAAAGAAAACTCTTGTAATATTTCTGCTATTTCTGTAAACGACATAGATTTTTTTTTTGTTTGAAAGCTTTTGCCGCTGTTGGAATCGACTTTTTTGCATGCTGAATTAAATCACAAGAAATGCATTATATTCAAGCTTTTTTATTTACACAAGCACTCTCTCTCTCTCTCTCTCATAAGAACTGCTACTATTTACGGATTCGTATCCGTTAAATATATGGTGAGTATTTTGTTGACTTCATTCATATGTTAAGCAATCAATAGTTTGAGATATGAAAGTGAACTCTAGAACCATCATGTTGCACACATTAAGGTTGTGGAATGTGGTTTGAAGCGCTGTGTTTCCTTTGGATTATAACGTAAGAATTTTCTAGAAAATAGGGATAAACACTATTTACGTGGATAGCGTAATGATGACACTTCGTGTTTTACAGTGACCGCTTACCAACAAGTAGAATGTTTACATTGCTTTCTGATAAAATAAAATAACTCTTCTATAATAATAATATTTGTGGACAATTACACACAGTGACCTGGTCGCAAAGTAAGCTAGCACTTGTGTTATGGGTACTTAATACCCGTGACACAACCAAGTAGCCCATAGTAGTTTACTTATATCTATGTCTAGATATAGATATAAGCGTAGATGGGCAAAATATAATCAGATTAATCAAAATGATTACGATTACATTTTATGTTTTGTACCATAAATATGACCGCATTTTGCTCATTTATGTTTTAAACACTACAAAATTCCAAATTGTATACATATCTTAATGTTTTAAATGGATTTAATCATGATTGCAGAGCAAGAAAATAAAAATTACGACTACATTTTGTAATCGTTCAACATTAATCAGATTACATTTTGCCCATCTCTGGATATAAGTATACATACTTAAATAGATTTACACAACTATGACTCGTAATAAACGAACCAATTCAACATGGAAAAGTTTGCCGCTACCAGGATTCAAATTTTAAATTGAGCGTTGCAGGCAGGATTACGCAGCATTTCGCCCAGCATACGCTGAGCCGAGTGCCCTTTGAGATTGGTGACAGCACAGAGTATAAATGATGTGGAGTGAGAGGATACATGTATTAATTATTCTTTCGCTTTCATTGCTTTATATAATTTTTTTTTGTTCCTTTCTTTCTTACTATTGCGCGATAAGGCTGTAAAAATAAATAATAATATTGCTGTAAATATTAGTGTTACGCCAGCAGATGTCTTATAGTGACAAATAAATGCGGGTTTCGCTTTTGTTCTGGCACCGAATACCTTTTACCTAGTTTTGTAGCGGAAGCATTGGCTGGTGCGGAAAGGTTTTGTTGCCAAACGGCACGTGTGCGATAGTACGTGCCCACATAGATATCAGTTTAACCCTTTAAGAGGATAATTCAGTCATGGCAAAGACATGATTTGATTTTTAAAGATAACCTGAAGTTTATTTTTTCTATACCGGCTCGATAAAGTGACTAAATCGCACCTAATGATAAATGTAGTGTAGTCCAAGACCAGTATTCATTAAGTGATCGTCGTCATGCCAGTCTACATATATCACGACTGAAGGTCTCTATGTGTATAAACAACTGGAGGTATATAAGCTGATCCCGAAACGCAGACTCGAGTCCAGCCCTGATCTTTGACTTCCAGGCTGATTTGAATACAATATAAACCAAAGCGTGTCCTCTATGACAGGCATGAGCACATTAATCAATGATTATGTTCGTATGTCTCTTATATTCATTATAATACTAATAATAAGATAGAGAAATTCATTACACAAATTCCAGTTCATTCAGCAAAGGAAAACTGGTTAAATTTTTATATTATACTTAATTCTCTATTTACAGCATTGCTATTTTAATGTGGAACAAGGAAGTAAAGTATTGAGGTAAAATTTTGGCATATTCAAAAGCTTTCTTTAGTCTTTATACATTTAAATTAAAATCTACATAATTTTAGGTCTTTTATAATTTTATTAAATTCTGCGAAATTAGGGAGTAAAAAAAAATCTCCGAATACTGTAATAAAGAAACGGTATTTTTTTGGGGTTTCATAATGTACAAAGCTTAAAATTGCGTCGGCAATGTTTAAATTGGCTATAATTGATAGTCTTGATACGATTTGCACATTTAATTATTCAATTCAAAGTCGATTCTGTTCAGATATCCATCCATCCAGACTGCTCGGTTGCCACGGTCGCGTCGCGTCGTTGAACCGTAAAACTGTGTAATGAAATTATCTCCATTGACCTGTGATGGCTTTAATAACGCCAAGAAAACAATTTTAATGGCTCTCTGTTTCTATATCTGCGTAAATTTAATTTTGGTTCTATTTGAAAGGAAAATATACAGAATAAATGAATTTGTGAAAAAGGCTTTTTCTATTATGAAATTTGTTCGAATCAACCTAGTAGTACTAACCTCACAAAACAGTTCAAGTGAATGGCATGTAATACTACATGACACACTTCTCATGGACGACAGTTGTCACTTGGAAACGGTGCAGTGTTGTGCTCTGTTATATTTTTTTATTATGGCGTGGTGTGCTGTCAATTTGTGCAGAAATTTTCAGTGATAATTCGGAAGCAATAGTAAAATTTCCTTTCATAGGTAAACAGTGAAATATGTTTGCATTCCTTTGAAAAAACGTCAATATAATTTTAAATCATATAACAATAATTTTTAACTGCTAATGTTGCCAGTTTTTTACTTTTTAAAACTCCCCAATTTTAGGGACTTATCTAACCTGTGCTTTAACACGAAACTATTAATTTTTATTGTCTTTAGCTGGCATCAAGTACGATATAGTTGTTATTAATCACTACGTTGAGGAAAAATATATCTATTATTTGTGTAAACTTTTTGGTATTTTTATTTTGGGCTAATTGCTATTGGCCCGGTCAAAATACATGGTTATGATTATCGCATAGAGTTGAAAACTGGTACGAATGTTGGGACCACCATTCCCATTGATCCCATATCAACAAAAAAGTTATTTAAGTTCACAAATATGGGTTTTTACATGTTTCAACAAAACTAAATAAAAATATGTATATCAAAGTTGTAGATTATGCAATTATCTGTAACAATTTTGCTTACACGTATTCTCCTAAGAATTGCCATTTTTGAGGTATAGTGATCTAAGAGTTGAAAAGTTGTATACTTCTTAATATGCATGAGTACGTCACCTATATACAATACTAATTTTTGCCCATGACTTTATCTACGTAAAATTAGTACTTCGAATAACCTATTTTTTTCCACCATGCGAACTCGCTTTCACGATCGGACAGGCAACATGTATGGTTGCCTTTCTTTTCTTCCCAACCATCTTTTTAGTCCTTTAAAAAAATATTTCGGGAATGAAAGTATTATATGTGTTTTCCAGTGTCTGCAACGATCTTCATACCAATATTAACCGAACGTGAAATTACGTTGCACATTTCGTTAATTACATCAGCCTAGGCCTTCGAATTATTAATTATATATTAAAGCCTTCTTGCCTACATAAATACCATGCCCAACAGGGTTCATAGTTGATACTAATAAAAAAATAAAAATATTTACTAATTATATAAATTGCTCTTAGGCATTATATTAGTACAGTATACTATAGTTTTCATTTACAACATTTTTTAGCATCAGTGTTTAATCTTTGTTAATTATATTTATTTTTTGCTTAAAGTCCAATTTATTAAATAAATTATTAATTAATTGATATATTTCTGGAAATAATACTTAAATAGTTACAAGGTTGTTCGGAATAACACTATACCTACATCGTGACATCTATATCATATATAGATAGTCCTAGGGTGGTGCCTTGGTTGTACCTCATGCTAAGTATTGATTCAATATTATGGAAAAATTATTAAAATGATCATGTACCATCGAACTGTTTATAATTCTTTTATGTATATTAATTATATAAATGGTTTTTAATTCAAGACAAGCCGAGTGAAAAAATAGTATATATGACAGAAATTTAGCATTATTCCGTATTGGAATATATAATTAATTTTAAGGGTATTTAGGGTGAATGTGACAACTCTATATCTGGTGACGTCACCTGCCACAATGCATCTAGTAGGTCATGTCACGTGTTAATTTTGGCGCGGAAATTTTATGTCCGATGTATGAGCGGACTCTATCTATATAATCTAAGGTTCGAATATAGATGATTTGGCGAATTAATCTGTCTCGTGAGTATTTGTCATTGATTTCTTATCTAAAGTCAATAATACCATAATATAATATACCTTATGTTTTATAATATAAATAAGTAGTGTCAATTTGAAATTTTAATTATTTGTACATTAGTCATGTAGGCTTTAATTGTTTTTTTTTTCTAAGTTTACAGGTGATACCGGTACAACATGTTTTAAAATCATTTGTTATTTTTAGAGTACTTAATAAGGGTTTATTTTGTTTTACAAAAGTTCTTGTAGAGTTTTTATATATTAGCAATATTTTTCGCAAACATAAGAAATAGGTAATTATATCTACTTGAATATTGTATCTGAATATATAATTTTTAACACAAAAACCGCAGCTTTTTACTGAACACAATGAATTCGAGGAAGGAATCTTGCCCTAGCGGCCTCATTATTCTTATCGGTTAAATGAATTCCCTCTGAATGTAGAGATAGATAAGGCTTCAACGGCCAACAGGTGTCGTTGTGATAACGCTGTGAATAGTTTTTGCGGGCACATCGGGCCATTGTGCGGCCGGGCCCCGCCGAGATACGAGCCTGCGTTCCGGCATTGAGAGAGGCCACTCCCGGCGCAAACGGCCCGGGGTGTCTTTAGAAGCTTTTCCGCGTAATGCCCTTTAATTTCAGCGGCATCTTTGTCATGTAAACGAGTTGTTGGGTTTCATGTTTAACTGTCTTGTTATATTTTTTTTTTATTACATACAGGCTTGCGATTGACCTCAATCTCACCTGATGGAAAGTGATGATGAGGCCGACGATGTAGCGCGCTCGCCCAGCAAATACCGATTCACTCGACGGTTGAAGATTCCCATGTCATAAGATGCCGGAAACACCGACGCAGGAAGCGAGTTCCACTCCTTTGCGGTTCGCAGCAAAAAGGAGGACGCGAATCACTTCAAATGTTATGTTTTAAAGTTGTTTTTTTTTTGCAATATGGGAAAAAGAATGGGTTACACCGTTAATACTATAAACCGTTTATCGTTTGCTCGCTTCGGCCCGTCGCCTTTCGGAATCGGCTTCTGTACATTTAGTTGTTCTACCTAGAGATCTTCTGTCATAATATATGTGGGCTGACAACGGTGACAACTATCAATGTACCCATGTCCCTTGATAATCGCTGCTGTTCTGGAACTATACTATACTTTCCACCAGGTAAGACAGTCACTTTTTAGATCCAATATAAAGAAAAATCATATTTTAAATTACTAAAATTAGAAGTATGACCGTTTTCTAATCATGTTCCATTAAATCGACCGTTCTAAAAGGTCTAATAAATGGATGTTACACATGTATACGTACGCCCTTAAGTACACTCGGAAAACAGTCCTCGTGTCATTTACAATTTGAGATCAAAAGCATCCGGACATTTTCTATTAATGGCGCAAATGAGATTGCAAATTACCCGTATTCAAAGTCAAGCTCTAATTGCCAAGCGCTCTTTTGTCTTGTCGGTTTGTTTTTTAACTCAGAGATAGCGAGCTAGGTTCTTTTTTATTATTTTTCGTAGAAAATAAATTTGCGGTCGCTCCGTTGAAATTAATAATAGAGCGCCGTGGGCCGGAGGCGATTTATCGCTCAATTACGGACTATAAATTTTATATAAATAAAAATAAACAGCCTGTAGATGACGCCGCTCTCGTTACCTGGTATTAATTAGTGAAATAATTAAAACGAAATTAATCATATTTTTTATAGTCTAGTACTACTAGTCGAATAAGTTGTTAAGAAACCGGTGGAACGTATACAAAACGAGAATGAATGTAAGTCTAATATCTGGAATATGAATCCACGATTTTCAGCATACCTATGAAATAATTACATTGACTTTGCAAGAAGTAAATACATCGTGAGAAAAGCCAATTTTTTTGCGCAGTTACTACAGTGTGCCCCTTATAACAAGTACAGTACAGTGCAAATGCCGAGTATGTGTATCGCGAGACAGTCACCTGCCGATAGTTGCCGTGATCATGACGGCATTCACAAATAACTAGCTTCGTTTAAAACGTCCAATATCATTGGTTGATGGGAAGACACATTTCAGGAGACAATTCCAAAATACCCCTCAGAAGTAAGAGAAGAATCTCTTAGTTTTAACCGAATTGAAAGCTGCCTATAAACTGTAGCTCGCAACCCAACTTACGGGGTTGTTTAACAAAATATGATAATACAGCCTTTTTTTTAACCCGGGGGAAGCCCGTTATGGGCCGTCAGGGGGCGATGAAAGGCCACCCCTCGGTATGCCGAACTCACACCGACTAAAACTCCCGGGGTGTTCCTTCTCCCGTCTGCCGGGGCCAAAGGGCAAGGCTGTGCCAGCTTCCTCAGCACCCGGCGACGTCTGGCCTAATGGAAAGCCTCTGCATAACTTTTATTCACCTTCGTATGATAATACAGCCACTGAAACATGTTTCATCTCTGCTCAGCACGAAAGAGATATAGCCGGTTGTTGTAGAATAATTATAGCTAGTGATACTAATTCAAGAGGGCGTGGGCGCGGGCTTTAGTTGATGTTGAATAAACTGAGTTCAGTATTGAATACCGAAAGTCCGTCGTCACGATAGTACGCGCCTGGGATTGATTGAGCGCGCGCCGCCACATTCCCTGGCTCTAAAGCCTCCGCTGTGACATAAATAACTTGATATTAAACTGCCTTTTGTTACCGGCGCTGTTCAGCGTTCACACTACATTGCGTTTCATTCAAAAGATTAAAAACTCTGCCATCAATGAAGTATTTATTATATATAGCGGAAAATTGAGCTAAATCTATCGCTTAATTTAAAAAATATTAAGAGTCGGTGGTGTTGTAATTTCTGTATTGGTAAAAACGCATTCGTTTCACATACTTTCATTCATTTAATTAAAAATGAGTAATTTAATTTTGGTCTATGCTTTTTTCAAGCTAGTCTCAGTTTTTCAATTAATCTTTCACATTTTAGAAGAAAATTCAGATAAATTCTCTTTGATCTTGAATGATAAAAGGTCACGCGACATGAGAAATCTTATTTTTGATGTTTGCCGGATAAATAAAAACGTGTAAGAGATTTTCATATCCATAGTGGACTGCTTAACAGACCAACTTCACTGTAATAGTCTTTAAAAGAATATAAAATAGATCACTCAGAATTAGCTATAAGTTAACAATTAGCTATATTTTCTACACGAGCACTTAACATTTTAACATACCTTTAAAGTACATTTCAATGTTAAATTCTCCAACAATAAACAATATTGACGATAAAAACGAGTCCTCTGTGTAAACTTCAAAATACTTTATTGAAACAATTTTCATCTAAAATTTCGAAACGTTCGCACTAAAACGGGACGACAATAAAACCGAAAGGTCGGGCCCCGTAAAACTGTGCCTGGTAATATCTGGAGGAATTGCCCGGGAGTGAAATTAATGAGAACGTTTTCTCTTAAATTCGAAAGGGGACCGGAGCTCGTTGAATCGGAACAGCCTTATTGGTAAAGGATGGGACACCTAATTACCGGGCGATAATCGATGCTAACATTACCCTTTGCGACGAATCTCCTTAATGTGAACGTTTTATAAAAGAATTTTAACAAAGAATAGCTCCAGATTCATTTGTCCGTCCGTTTTAGCACACATTACTCTACTGCTGTATAGAAATCTCTTCTGAGATTCTGTTGCCGTATCCAAAAGGTTTTGCCTGTAAGAACCAAGCTAAGGCGATAATCGCTAGATTTATGAATGCTATTTTTTTTGTATCGCGGGGGAATACCTGCATAGGACCATCGGGGACGCTGAGAGGGCAGTGACCCCGATGTGTCAGACTCCTACTGACTAAAAACCCCTGGGGTGTCCCTCTGATTGCTCCACCCGGGCCTAGGAAGCCAAATTCATCCAGACGCCCAGAGAATAAGAAGCCTTGTTGAGGCTACCTCTCTGGGAGGGGAAAGAGTAAAGCCCACCCCTCCAAAAACCTCTCTGCATAACAATGCTATTGCTTATAGCCAGTCTTGCTCACTTCCAGAAACGCTCCCTAAATTTTAAGACGCCTTTAAACACAAATTTGTCATCAATTTGTATGCATTTGTAATAAACTCTTATATCGCAACTAATGATTCGTACATTGATTATAATTGTTTTATGTCGCCATGTAAAGAGAGTCAGAGTGAGTGTTGTGACTATTTAAATTTTATTTTATGTTACATAATTGCGTACCCAACATGGGTGACATTAAGTAAGAAAATAAAAAAACATATATGCCCATAATATGTCCCCACAATTATAGAGCACCATAGCATGCTTAATAATTAACATATAATGCTAGTTTACAGTAAAGAAAAGAGTGTTAGTAAAATTAAAAAAAAGCCACAAGACAAATTATCAAGATCAAAAGAGGTTAAAGGGAGTTTCTTCCTGCCCCGATTGAAAACTCCTCAGCTCGTCAAGTCTGCTCGTGACCATAACCAATGTAACCGTGTCGATATCTAGCCATAATTAAAAGTTATATCGCATATAAGACCCTGCAAATTATTATTATGATGATGATGTTTCAATCACGGGAAATCTTTTTATATGTAGAGGTAGACGACTACTGTAATAAATTCAAACACTTAATACCATTAAAATTTTCCTAAACGGACACATACAAATTAGTTGAACAAAAGAACCTTAAAACTTAAACAATAGCCGCTCACATCTCCATCGTGTGGGATCGATGAATATTGTTTTTTTTTACACTGACACGGCACAGTGACTGCACCAGACCTGATGGTAAGCATGATGCAGTCCAAAAAAACACCAACGACTATCGAAAGGTAAGAAAAAACCCATCGGTAGTCGCAGCGATCATGCCGGCCCGCACAAATATCTCTTCACGTTACGCTTAAAGGATCCCATATCATAGGATGGTGGGAACACGCTCGCCGGAAGACCATTCCACAGTCCAACGACACGGCAAAAGAAGGAGTTAGAGAACCGCTTAGTCCTAGCCGGGATGTGAGATACCGTATAGCTGTGACACCGCAAACCCGCGCGCGTGGTTCTATTCAGGAAGGGAGAGGGTGGAACAAGGTTAAACGACTCTCCAGAACACTCGCCATGATACAGACGGTAGAAAACACTGAAAACACATTGTCACAGTTTATTATCCCAGCGTGGAACTACACGCGGCGAGTATTAATTTCGCTCCCGGGAATTCCCGGTAACCTGAATTTGGCTGATTTGGTATTCAACATTTTATTGTAATACAGTATATAATGTATCTAAACTTGCTTACATTTATACTAGACGACCTGATAGCGCAGTTTGTAATAATCCTACTTACAACGCTAAGATCCTGGTTCACGCCCCAGTACGGGCAGAATTTTCTGTGAAGAATAGATTAGTTAGTCACAAATTATTTGTGTATCAGAGATGGGCAAAATGTAATCTGATTAATGATGAACGATTACAAAATGTAGTCGTAATTTTAATTTTCTTGGTCTGTAATCATGATTAAATCCATTTAAAACATTAAGAAATGATAAATGTGTATACAATCTGGGATTTTGTAGTGTTTAAAACATAAATGAGCAAAATGCAGTCATATTAATGGCAAAAAACGTAAAATGTATTCGTTAATCATTTTCATTAATCTGATTACATTTTGCCCATCTATGTTCTGTATAGTGTATTTACGTAAGCTTATCTTAATTTGAGGCTAGGGCAATGTGCATTGTCCATTTTATGCATAATTATAGACATAGCAAAAATTCTATAACTAATCAAAATGAATTATAATATATTTTTTTACACTGGCTCGACATAGTGGCTACAAAATACCTGATGGTAAGTACAGTGTAGTCCAAAAACGAAAGCGACTATCAAAGGATGAAAATCCATTGATAGTCTCCGTCGTCATGTCGGCCCACATATACCACGACTGAAGGTCTCTAGGTATATGAGTTACTGGATATACACAAGCTGATCCCGAAACGTGACAAGCCGAAACTAGTCACTATGACGAGCTTTACAACCATGTACTGTGGTCGCGATCCAGACGGGCACCGACGCCCTACCACCTCGCTGCTGCTCGTTTAGCACCACCCAGGAGTCATGTGTAAGGAAACTAGGGTAAAGACTACGGACGCGAGCAGCTTCAACTTCCAAAATAATATATTTTTTATTATTATTGGTAAATTATAGATCTTTTGCCGTTATTTCTACATTTTTTTTTTTTTATTTTAGTTCCAATACTATAGCACAGTCTCTAGTGTAAACTTTTATATTACATTTCTCAGTGGCCTGGGCAATTAGGTTAAACTGAACTTTGAATAAAATATCGAAGTTTTAGGCTTTGCGTCCCATTACGAGCTGAACTATGATGTTCCTTGCATGGACGTTTTCTCGTGAAATATTAATTTGGTTCATCCGAAACATGATAATGCTGTATAAATATTAATGTTTAGTTAGTTCGGGTTGTAAACTTAGGACTGAAATTATAATTGCCCGCGACAGGGTACTGCAAGTTTTAAAGTAATGGAGTTACGAGTTCGAAAACCACTAAAGATGAAACCAGTTTATTTAATAAATTATGTGTGTTTGGTTCTAAACCCCACAAAATAGTATATTTGTTTACGTTTTATACCTATTGCGTTTACTTGTTAGTGTTACTTATGGTTTTAATTTTTTTAAACAGGAAAGTAGAAAAGGAAAAGAAACATTGTATTTTTTTTTTTAAAGATTAGTGAATGTATTCTTTGTGTACATAATACATACGTTCCGTCCTTCAGAGTTCAGAAATTGTTTCTGTTAAATAGGTAATTGTTAAGTAAGCCTGTTCTATCATCAACCTCATTATCATCTACCACCAGATGTGATTGGGGTTAAACTTGTGTCTGTCACTTATAGAAAAAAAAAAAACTTTCGTGACGTATCCAAAAACGAGGTTAACATTTGTACGCACTCAGCAAATAACTGATATTGAATCAGCTTTTTGTTAAACCGTTGCCAACTTTACTCACTGCTATTTAACCCTTTCTTCGTCGTCAACGATATTAGAGAAGTTTTGCGGCGAACTTGCTGCGATATTGCGCTCGGATACGACATCTGCGGAGAAGTAGTTTTATCGACAATATTACTCAGCGACACAAACGTTTTTCTTTAATACTTTCATGCACTGTTCTCGGATATTTTACAACGTTTAAAATTGTTCCAGTGATGCTTACTGCAGTGAATAGGGAATATTGATTTCACTATCTGTCCTAAGTATTGGTTAGAGTTTTGACAAAATCCAATGTTTTTAATTCTCCACGTAGTAAATTGTTGCAAAAATTTTATTTATTTTTCCAACTAGATATTATAATTGATCACAGTTTCGATCATATCATTAACTATGGGGTTTTCACCATCACCTTCATCATAATTTTCAATCAGATTTGATTAAGTCCGATATTGCCTACAATGTTACAAGTTAAAATAATTTTTTAACCATATTTTTATTTTTTAAGAAATATATTCTGCCCTATTAGAATAAGGATTTTAACTTAAGCAAATGTTTTAAACAAAATATCCGATCGTATAAAAATGTGTTTGTCTTGTATATTTTTTTTTTTTGTATATATCAAATGCTAAATTGTTTAGTATATTTGGGAAAAAATAATATACATTTTATAATAACTGAATTTTTCCACAATTAAAAACCTTAAAGTTAAAACCATTCTTTTAATAACGTAGATTGAACTGTGTGAACTACTGTGGATTATTTCTATAATTGCAATCTCTTTTGAAGTAGACCTTTTATCATAATATGCGTGGGAGTGAAGTCGCCTTATTGCGGCAGAATAACACGCTAAAATACTTCAGAATGTACAAGAGATTCACAAACAATCGATAGAGTTATATTTATATGGGAGCAGTTTTAGCGTTCCCTGTACATATTTTAAGAAGACAGCCCTTCCGCCGTATTCTATTTAAAGGCGCCCGGGCACATCGATCGCCTAAGCTGTGCATTAGCAAAGGGTACGCCTCTTCGTTGTCCGAGCGAGAAAAAACGTACAAACCTTCTTCTGTATTCGCGGACCCTGAGGTCCTTTTTATGTGCGTTATTTTTCGCGCTCGATATGAAATCCATCCATCTGTGTTGACCTCGATCGGGGTACGTTTTTTCAATCATTTGGAGTTTTTAACGGTAGCTCTAAATATATTTTTATAGTATGAGTATGTACATACATGCAATTCATTTTACGTAAATAATGAAAAATATAAAATGCAAGCATTTCTAGAAAACGGAACCCTTATAGAATTTCTTAGTTTTCTATCTGTCCTTTTCTGTAGCATTTTATAAAACAAATATTGGTAAATACTCCCCTTTCAGTAGAATATTCTTTAGTTATAATAGCATACGTAAATCTTTCGATATTTTTCTCTCTTCCTTAAACATAAGATTATGCAGTGGATGCAAGTGTAGCGCGTATTTTGCTTTCCTTTTATTCTTTATGTCTGATTTATTTATCGTAATGTTATTAACATAGCTTGTTGTGTTCATTTTTTTAGGACAGCGTCCGCCTAACTAATGCCTATTCACTCTTCTCTGAAAGGCTCTCAAGTTATAAGAACATGGCAAAATGCGTTGCGTGAAAGTGTTGCTGTTGTAAATTTATATTAACAAATTAGTACGAAAGCCCCAGTGTGTCGAGCTAAAATTGTATATTTTACGGAAGGAGTTGAGAGGAAACTATGGCATACTTTGTAAACATTAATATAATTATTGTATAATGTTAGGGTACATAAAGTTGAATACAAGTTTCCTTCCAGAGGGAAGTTTACAACGACTTGTTAATTCGAGTGGCACTCGGGCCGAGTAAAGACCTCTCAAGCACGAGAATCTCTTAAACAGCTCTGGAGCATCGAATATTATGTTTAAAAGTTATGATAACGCGCGGTACAAATTTGAATATATTCAACATGGTTTTATCTTTTTACCCTGTGGATACCCGACTATTATTGGAAATATATATTTTGTTGTAGAAATTATATATTATATTAATGCTTTGACGATGTGATGTTGCGTATACTTTTTATTCAGTGGAGCACAAACGTCTCAATTCTTGATGAGTTCGGTGTCAAGATGCATCTTTCTAACAAAATCAACACTAGAATCGTTTGTTAATGTGTGTGTGTGTGTTTGTTAATAATGCCATGGGACGCCGAGTTGTGAAGGGAAGGGTAAATGGAGTTAGGTCTTAAGAAAAAATTATAATTATAGACGCCAGTAGAACTAGGAGGGAGCGAGCTAAACAATTGCTCAAAGTACTAGAATTGAGAGAAATCTTATTTCATTAAAGTCAAAATATTAGCTACTTTCACCATTTTGTCTCGGAAATAAATTACTCATGATTTTCAGCTGGTGGTCTTTATGGTAAAGGATGACAAGATTATTTTTGCTCAGAGTAACAAAATAATTAGATTAGCGATGACGATCTAGCCGTCGACACGGCTGCCGTTATCCGACTTGCCACAGTGACCACATCACACCTGATGGTAACCATGATGCAGTCCATAAAACTGTTGGCATGATCGCTACGAGTATCGATGAGATTTTGTTTACTGTTAATAGTCATTGTCATATTGTAGACTATACTTGCCATCAGGTGTACTGTAGTCACATTGTCGAGCCAGTGTAAAAAATGAAAGGGTATCTAGCGTCTGCAGGAATCCAAGTTCGTACCATTAAAGTGAAGCAAATTAAAAAAGAAAACCCTGGCGCCAGTCTATGGACAACTTTATACATTTGCGACCATTACACAACACGGAAAGTTACAAACGCGCCTCTTAAAATATTCAGCAAGGTCGCCCTGGAACTCCTCGACCCCGAAAGCGTAACGACGAGCAAGGAAAGCTAATATAAACTTTATTACACGCCGAGGTCAAATGACGGGTTGCCCATTAACTATAATACAGTAAGTCAGCTGCCCGTCTTCAATGTACAAAGTATTATGAGACTAAAGTTGTTTTATCGTCCATTTTGACACTGTTCGTAACTTTTTTGAACAGTCTCGAAGATTCTACAGTCGTTTGACAATGTCTCGAAGGAACAATCGTGCCGGGAGACAGGCGAGACTGGGAAGGGTTGAGCCAAAGCTGAATACAGTCCAACAAGGGTGCGTGTGGCGCGCGATAAAGTTGACGCGTGGTGCTCTACAACAAATATTTATAAGAGGGGTGGCTCTTTATGCCACTCCTCCCCAAACGAGTAGAGACCTACTTAAGGCCGCACGCCTTGCCGTTTATCGAGGATGAGACCCCAGTCGTGCCCTCGATGCCGGTAGGTGGAAGGTGGAACACGCCGGGGGTTGTAGTCGGTGCAAGTCCCCGACACACCGGGAGCATCCCTCACCGCTCCTCGAGGTCCGTTAGCGATTTCTCCCCGGGGTTTTAAAAAAAAGCTGCATACAGTACGGGTGGCACACTTGGGGAAGTGTGTCGCCGAAGAAGGTGCGAGCGGCACGCGATGTGCTTCCGTGTTCTGTTCTAAAATCGCAGAGTCAAGAAAGGGGTGGCTCTTTACTCCACCTCTCTTCAAGTTAGCAGAGGTCTTACCAAGTAACGCTCGCCTAGCCGGGTATCGAGGATGAAGCCCCAGTCGTACCCTCGATCCTGGTAGGTGGAAGATGGAACCCCCGACTGAAACCCTTCAGTCGGTGCGAGTCCGATCTGACGGTTCATAACGGATTTCTCCCGGGGTACCAAAAAAAAACTACATTGCAATCGCCTCTTTAATAGCTTGCAACACAAATTTCAGGGTTTTTTTCTACTTGGGGAAAATCCTCATAGGACTCGCCAGGTCACACACAGAGGAAATGCCAACCAATGTGTGTCAGACTTATACTGGCTAAACACCTCAAAGTGGTTATTTTTGTGCATTGGTGCACAATCTAATGGACTCGCAAATAATTTGAGTAAGATTTTATTTCTGGCTTTTTAAATTAAAGTGGTCTTATATGACGTCTGTTTTTAAGTACGACGTGTGTTTTGGGAATCGAAGCTGCTCGCGTCCGTAGGCTTTACCCTAGTTTCCCTACACATGACTCCTGGGTGGTGCTAAACGAGCAGCAGCGAGGTGGTAGGGCGTCGGTGCCCGTCTGGATCGCGACCACAGTACATGGGTGTAAAGCCCGTCATAGTGACCAGTTTCGGGTTGTCGCGTTTCGGGATCAGCTTATGCATATCCAGTAGCTCATATACCTAGAGACCTTCAGTCGTGGTATATGTGGGCCGACATGACGATGTAGACTATCAATGGATTTTCATCCTTTGATAGTCGCTTTCGTTTTTGGACTACACTGTACTTACCATCAGGTGCTCTGTAGTCACTATGTCGAGCCAGTGTAAAAAAAAAAAAAAAAAAAGTGAACATCGTTTAAATGGTAGATATGCTCATGCACCATTTTAACGTTATGAATGATTCGGCAAATACATTTTTATTTTATTTTTTATTCAGAATGTATGTTAATAGTTAATTTATAAGCAGAGTTACAACGTTTATCTCAAATATATATTAGCTCGACCAATTGCACAAGCGCTAGCAATTTTAAACGCTAATGAGTCTTTAACCCTTTGCACTCCAGAGGTGAATTTCGCTCACCATATTATATGCGCGCGGGAACGGTCTCGAGTGCAAAGGGTTAAGACGTAGCTATTACAAACAAATTATTGATTTGTCGAATCCGAATTCGTGAAAATATGTGTTTCTAAGTGGGCGTCCCGAATAACGTGGTTTCCTCGATATACATTTTGACGGATTGTGAAGGAGCCCGGATACAATTTATTCAACTAATAAACGCCGCGTTGTGTGCGTAATTATTGTTTATGTTTGTTGTGTACAAATGCTGCATGTGCTGTAATCGATTGGTCTCGCAGTTCAATGGTAATGCGGTGTTTCGCCATCCGCATTGCGCTTGCATTGGCTGCACCTCGTTACGGCGTCACGCTTCTACATGCGAGATTGCTTGCAGCGCTGTAATATAAGGGTTTGTTCTATAAGGGTTGTCAGGTAAACTACATTTTCGTGACGTCGATATTGCATTAGGTTTTATTGTTAAATTTCAACACGAAGCTCCTAAATTTCGTTTATCGTAATCAGTGATTTATATTCGACTGGGATTATTTTGTTACATTCATTTTCTTCTCATAACTTAAATAGCTATAAAATGATTATTACGAATGTTACTTTTTTATTCAGTTGGCAAGTAGAGATGTGTTTCTAGAATGACCGTGCAGCTTAGCATGCGGAAGCCCTCTACAAGGTCCTGGGTGGCTCATACATATAAAAACAATTGCTTTATTATCCTTTCGTCCGTGTCGCGTCCCTTTACAGGACACGGTATGACGTCCTTATATTATTAGGTAACTTATATTATTTCTGATAGAACAGTTGCGTTGCAATTCAAAGTCAAGTGTAGTGTAAGAAATTACATAAAGAAATATATTTTATTGGTAAAACTAATTGGAGCTATACAAAATTCCATATTTTAAAAGTTTTTATTGTACACAATACGTTTGTGGAATTCAGTGAATGAATGTTTTAATGATATAGGTAAATCATTGCTTTTTTTTAAACAAAAGAAATATCTTACGTATTTTTTTTATATTTGTACTCTTAACTACTTCAATTACTCGGTTGATTTCTTATACTATATAAAAATTAAACGTACGTATATTTAAAAGTTAAATAGGTGGATATTTTGAAATTTTACCTCCTACATCGAAACAAATGTAATAATAATAAACGTCTTTATAATAATAGTGTAGATTTGAATTTGAAATTTTAAGAAAATCTGGACATTGTTTTTACATTCTAAATTTTTTTTCGACTAACGATTCAACACGTAAGCGGCGAAGGAAAGCGGAGAATTAATCGAAATTAATCTTGTCTAGTCTTTTATATGTTGATCCCCATCCTCTTGATTTACATTGGCAGTGCGCTGTTTCGTAATCCGTAGTTCGCCGATATCGGCTTTATATCGTTACAGGCCCCACTAACATATAAGATTGGCGGTGTGGCTGTAGATGAATGTTTGTTCGGTCGACGATGTAACAGCGCCAAGAGTCTTAGGGTTGCTAGACTTTATTTCAATTTTAATCATATTTCATCTTAAAATTGTATACAATAAGGCAAACGTAAAAAAAATCCACATTAGCATTTAAAATATAATGTCGAAAATATGATACTTTTTATTGAAAATTATATGAATTTTAGTATTTATTTTAATGCAATGAAGTCGTGGAAGAATGATAGCATCAAATGTTTTGTAAAGTTTATGGTACTTTAATTTTTGTGAGCAAACTCAGAGTAACTTTATTTGAAAAGACTTTGTTAAAATACTTTATATAAAAAGATGCAAAGGCACTCCCAAACGCCTCTTTCACAGATTTAGATCGGACACATTCCATCAACAAACTGCATTTATGCCCGAGCTTAGCACGGATGATGTTTCCGACCTAATCGAGCTATTTGTATAAATATAAATTTGTTTCCTTGAAAATACCTCAGTAAATCAGCGCCATTTGTTTTTGTACAGATTGCACTGTAGAGCAGCGCCCTCTGATTTTTAATGGCTTATATTACTTTAATACCCAGGTTTTTTTGCTCAATAACAGATTGTAATACATAAAATATAAATTCATTTTTTATGAAAAACAGATTTTCATGGAGATGACACATTTCTACATCAATTTTAATAGTAAAAGACTATCTACAAATACAAAAATTCGTCAAAATCGTTATAGGCGTGTCGAAGAAACCAATTACATACAAATATGTATACAAGAGATACATTGGTGGTTGTATCCAGTTTGCGCTTATATGCCGTGCCCAAAGTGACCAGTAGCGCAGCTAAACATCGTTCTCAGGGCATGTACTTATACATGACATTTTTATTAAATGACATGCGAGTTTCCTCACGATTTTTTCCTTCACCGGTAAGTATGTGTTGTCTAAATGTATGTATCTCTACTCACTCCGTTAGGGATATAGCGTGACAATATATTATTATTCGTTTATTATATATACAAGAAATGGTCGTTTAAAGTAAAGGATAAAAAAATCAGCCGTTTACAGATAATTATAAAAAAGTATCAACCCTAAAGTTGGAGAGAGGTAGTTCGAGCCGATGTAGTCAAACATGTGTGCCCGTAACTCTTTCGAGTTGATAGCTCGAGTGCGCTAACTGGGTTCAGGTTGGCGATCCCACGGGAACGCTAGCACGGGTGTCGGTGATGTAATTCGCTTCCCGTGTATAACTCTGTTGAACAATTAACCTCGGCCGAATCTGTTTAATTTCGTGTTCGTGTAGAATTTTTGGGCCCCTTTTAATCCGCATTATTGCTTCTGAGATTTTTCTTTCAAGACTTTTGCATGATTCTATTCTATGCAGATGTTGAAATTAGTTTCTGTCTGCCCTCGATTTTTCTAAACTGTCATTATATACATTTCTATATTTATTATATGTCTTGACAATAGGACTTACTACCATCCTATTGGTGCGTTTACAAATATAATTTCCACACACATAAACATAATACTTAAACACAGTACAATTATCTGCAGCCTAAACAATTATATGTTCCGTTTCCAAATCGAACCCTTGACTAGTAGCACGGAGTCGGTCGCTCAACCGCTGCACAAGCAATATTAATGTACCTACAGAATAATTAAAACACTCAGGAACTTTCCAGCTAAAGCAATTGAGCATGTAGATTTTTTGCCATGAACAATAAAAACCAGAGGGTGTAAACGATCGGTATTTGCATTAGCTTTAAAATAAGTGTTCTTGGTTTACAATATTACATTCAGTGATCTTTTATCGTCTACAGCAGAATAATTCGTTATCCTATTTGCGTATTCCCGGGCATCTAGTACTCTCTGTATTTAATATTTATTTGCACTATAATTTTTAACCTCCGACGGAATTATTGCCTAAATTAATAACATATCTACGTTTAATTCGCAGATTGATCGATATAGCTCTCCCTTTCCAGCTTGTGTATGCGAAAAGAGATGTGCTATAGTTGCTATAGTAACAAATCTAAGATAGGGGATAAGATAGGTTATTAATTTAGGTCATAAGAGAAATATTATAAGTTAAGCACGTGTACGCGAGTTTTTTTGCTTGAAAGCGGACTTGATTGAGATTGTTCTCATCTATGATTGAAGGGACTCTGATCAGCTGCTTGAAGATAATTAGCTCTTTTCTAGTTCTTATGGAACATAAAACATCTCTTTTGATTATATCGATTCGGAATGTAGTGTTCAGTTGTTTCAATGCTATAGCAATTATATAGCAGCGGCTGCAGCATCCTCTGGAAGCAACAGGGTACTCAGCTCTCCGTTAACTTACAGCAGATATTTCGTGTCTTATCTCAATGAATAAGTTAAAAATACATACACAATTGAGTCGGGGGATATTATAAATATTTAATTTAAATATATGTACATTATCTGCTTGGTATTACATATTTCCCTCAAGCGCGCCGCCTAACTTATCCAGGCGAGAGCATTGTGTGATGTGTTCCCGCACACCGCTCCAGGACTAGTTATGAGGAGAGCGATGTGGCCCTTTACTTCACCACAAAGAAGAGGCCTACCGAAAAGGCCAGACGTGGTCGCGGGCCGGAGAAGTGTACGCTGCTGTGCCTCGGGTCCCAGCTAGATGGAGAGAAGAAGCACCCCGGGGGCTTTAGTCGGTGCAAGTCCGACACACCGGGGGGCGACCCTCATCGCCCCCTGAGGTCCGTTAGGGATTTCCCCTGGGTTACAAGAAAAAGGTATTACATATTTGGTTTTGTTATAAATCACGTAATATCGCCTTTAAATTTGGGCGTATATGTTATGTTTAAGAATGAAAAGGGTCACAAATGTTATGTGTATTTTAGCTTTTTCTATTTCGTGTGCCGAACACGCGAGACTCGAATCGTAAATCTGCCAATCGTAAAAACTCCAATATCCAAGGGGTTTTATTTGAGACGTGCACTCTAAGGAAAAATTAGATTTTTCATTTAGATAATGTGCTTTCGGAAACTACAAGAGCGTAGATAAATATTTTGAAGATTCAAAAAATAAAATAACTACTGAAATTAAAACATGATTAAAGAATTAAAATTCTTTATCCAAAAGTTTTACAGATTATTGTATTGTTTAGTCTATGAAATAGTTTTATAGTCTTTGTTAGAATCTTCTTCACTCTCCTCTCGTAGAAGTGTCTTCATACTATGTTCCTTATATGTTCTATAGCGCTGCCCAACTGCTCTCTTGTTTGAGTAGTACTTTCTGCAGCAATCGTAGAGTATAAAATATTTTCAAGAGATTAGATAACTTGAATTGATTCTAAACTACTTAAAACTACCTTTTCCTACTTTTTACTAAAGAATTGCACTCGTTCCAATATTTTTTAGCTTGTTCTCTCCATATATTCAAATTATTTTCCACGTCACCTACTATAAAAAATAACATTTCTTAATTAAGTTCGTCGTGTTTGCCATCCTCTATACCAACGTAAGATAGAAAATTTTAATTACTTTTAATATTGGCTGCGGTGTCTCGATGATTTAGGAAGTGTCTAATTTTGTTACACTGGTAGGGGGAATAGCTCAATTGGGATGAAATTTATAAACGCTTCTTCGATTTTGCTTAGTTTTTACTCAAATATTGTAAATTACATCAAAGTATATGATAAGTTATCCATTTCTGAAACTTTGACTTGGCTCTGGGAATATTTAGGCAATACTCAAGTTTTAGAAACATTCACTACAAGTATATAAAGTGACATTGCTTGTCGTATTGAAAATACGTTCTCACATATACTTAAATTATAAGTAAATTCCCAAAGTACACCCCCCGTCTACTAATTCACCATCTTGCGAATCTTTAAGAGAAGACTAAATAGGCATTTGCTGGGGTGACTGTGGTCTATTATCTTCCTCATTTTGTTTGAATGAGGTCCAGCGTTACGCTGCAAACTGTAAAATAATATGTAATAATTTTTTGTAATAAAAATTCACACACGATATACAATATTTACGTATATGTGATTTATCTAAAACTGCCGCTTTAATCGCAAAAGATGTACATTTAAGGATCTACTGTACTTTTGTGCTTAGTTGAATTCATATAGATTACTCTTTTTGAGGCGATATAGCTATTATATAAATTATATGTAAACTATATTGTGACCATAAAACCAACTGAATGTCATATTGACACGCTTTGGCTTGTGGCGTTTCGGGATCAGCTTGTGTATATCCAGTAACTCATATACCTAGAGACCTTCAGTCATGGTGTATGTGGGCCGACATGACGACGGGGACTGTCAATGGATTGCCGTCTTTTGATAGAGCGATGTTGTTCTTGGACTAAACTGTCCTTTCCATCAGATGCATTCTACGGTCGCTTTATCGAGCCTGTATAAAAAAATAGTTTAATTTAATTTTCTATTTATTTTCAGGTAAGTCTGAAATTTCATTACGGGCGGGACGGTTGAGCCGGTAAGTTGCTTATGAAAGTTGTAAACTCCTGAAATGAAAAGTGGGAGCGGAAATTAGTTATCGCTGCTATCGAACGTAGGGCTGCCACAACCAATGAAAAAGGGTATGCATTTTCAGTAAAAAGTGAGTTATTCTTTGCTATATTTTTCCTCTATTACTACTGAGTATTACGGAATGGAATTTACTTTCGACGTGGAGGTTTTGGTCATCTAAAAACATGGGTCGAAACTCTCAGCGGTGGTACAAATCAATTTATAAAAACATTTATTGAAGTGAAACTTCTATAAAATCGTTGTGATTTCAAACCGGATGCAACGGATAAACGACAGGTAAGAGACACAAATACAAAAATTAGTGAGCCAGAGCGAGAAAGCAAATGTCGGTGTGTATGTCCATATTACACTTTTTAGTAAGAAGTCAGCGTGGTGAGACAGAATACAAAAATTAGTGAGACAAAGTGAGAGAGCAAATGTCGGTGTGTATGTGCGTATTTTTAGTCAGAAGTCAGTATGGTGTGTTATTATTTAATAGTGTTTGTGAGTATTTTTATATCTTGTTGTGCTAAATAATAAATTTTATAAGATGCCGAATACTAATGCCGTGATGTGTCGTCAATATCGACGCAAAAAAAAAATGAAATTAAAATTACAAAAAAACAGGAAAAAGTTCAACAGAACGTAGTCGCGAGTTTCGTGTGTGTAAAAAAACAATTGTTGAACAATCAAGATAGATGTTCAAATATAAGTGTTAATTAACACCAATAAATTAAGTAACATGTGTTAAATAAAATACTTAAATTAATCAAAATACTTTCATTTTTACACAAATAAACTTTGTGGTTATCCTACCCTTGTTATATATATTCATCTCATTTTTTTGTCTATTTACTGAAGTTTCACTTCTACCGTATGTGAATCGCTCATACAACTTTTTTATTTTTAGTGCGATTCTGGTTAAGAATTCACATTAATATATAATTTACCTTATATATCTTACGGTGTGAGAGCAGAGATAAATGACTGAAAATACTTAGTTTGCGCTTGTACATGGTGATGAGGTCGTGCTCATACTGACTAGTAGCATACGAGTAACCATCGTACAGAGTATTCCCTTCCCACGGAATTGCCAAATAATTATACTATAATACTACAAACATTTTTGGGAGTCGAAGCTGCTCGCGTCCGTAGCCTTTACCCTAGTTTCCCTACGCGTGACTCCTGGGTGGTGCTAAACGAGCAGCAGCGAGGTGGTAGGGCGTCGGTGCCCGTCTGGATCGCGACTACAGTACATGGGTGTAAAGCCCGTCATAGTGACCAGTTTCGGCTTGTCGCGTTTCGGGATCAGCTTGTGTATATCCAGTAGCTCATATACCTAAAGACCTTCAGTCGTGGTATATGTGGGCCGACATGACGATGTAGACTATCAATGGATTTTCATCCTTTGATAGTCGCTTTCGTTTTTGGACTACACTGTACTTAACATCAGGTACTTTGTAGTCACTATGTCGAGCCAGTGTAAAAAAAAAACATGCGAGTTATGTGTGCGGGGCTCTAGTAGCTGGCTGTCACGTTCGCCGTCGAATAAGTGCTGTGTAGAACTGTCCCAGAGATTTTTTATACAATATAGACTAGCCCTTGACCTCAATCACACCTGGTGGAAGGTGAAGATGAGTTCGATGATGAACCGCGTCCGCCTAACAAATGCCTATTCAGTCTTCTCTTAAAGACTTCAAAGTTATAAGATCGCGGAAGTATGGCCGCTGGAGACATACTCCACTCCTTAGCTGTTCGCATGATGAATGTAGAAGCGAATTTTTCGTGCGAATATAAGGAACATCCACCACATACGGATGGTATCCGACACGATGTCTAGTGGTTTTGTGGTGGAATGGGCTCAGCCCCAGCTGGGGGGGAATCAAAGACTGTAGTTCCTGAGAACACTTTAATAATATAATAATAATAAAAAGTAAGATAGTAAAAACTTAAAAAACATTGTATATTAATAGCCCTCATAATCACATAAAAAAAAAAAAATATATAAATATCGCTTAAAAGTTTTAAGGGAATTATAAATTACACCAATGTAATATTTCCAAATTTTACATTACAAAGTTAGTGGTGTTTTCCTACAATGGAAGAAAGAATATAATTATAATTTTAAATAAACTTTAACTTTTAGCACGAAAACTCGCTTTGACTCTTGTGTTGCAATTATCCAATGACGACAGGTAACCATTTACTATCAGATGGGCTGTCAGTCTGTTTGCTGACAAAAGATAAAATACTATACACAATAGGTATAATATTTAATGCCAACATAGCTTTCTCTTTTATACGTCAGCGATGCTGCCCGTTTTTTAACATTGAAGGTAGAGAGCTCTCCAGGGGCTCACAGGTTTACCGGCTCAGTAATATCGACATTTAGTCTCGAGGGTAATGCGACGTCCAGTAAATATTCATTTGTTGCCTCTACTTTGTTCCTATTCCTTTTAATATCAAGAAAGATTTAAAACTTTATATGTATATACCGTATTTAGATATTTTTTTAAATATTTCTTGCTTAGTCTGGAGGCTATAGCAGAATAGTAAAATTACTTGGTTAGTGGAAAATAAAGACTGGGGTACCACAGGGTACATTTGGTCTTTCCCTCTTTGAATACATATCGAGGGGTGGAAGGCTATTTGGTTTAAGCAACATTTTTTGGTGATATAGTAATATATAATTTGGAATCGATAAAAATCGCTGAGTCCGAATATATATTACTATATATCACCAAAAAATGTCGCTTAAACCGAATAGCCTTTCACCCCTCGATATGATTTTATAGTATTTTTTATACTAGCTCGATAAAGGGACTACATCGCACCTGTCGAAAGATATATTGTTGTCCAAGAATAGTAAAGAACGCCAGAATAAATCCATTGGCAGTCGCCATTGCCATCTTGAGCGACATATACCACGAATAAAATTCTCTAGGTATATGAACACCTGGATGTAGGCAAGCTGTTTCTGAAACGCGACAGACCGAGGCGCGTCACTATGACGGCTATTTACACTTGTCTACTGTAGTCAGGATACAGTTCGAACAATCATTGTACCACTTCTACCAAAAATACACGGATCTTTGTACTATCGATTAGTATCAAAGTCGGTCACGGTAGCGCCACTGGTCACCTAGGTCACTAATCTATACTAATATTATAAAGCTGAAGAGTTTGTTTGTTTGAACGCGCTAATCACAGGAACTACTGGTTCGAATTGAAAAATTATTCTTGAGTTACAGTATATGTCTATCTTTTAAGATTAAGTCACTAGAACCGTTTTTATGGTAAACAAATTTGGTCGAAATTAATGCATTATTTGTTAAGAGTTGTATCAACGTAATAATATTAATCTTTATCCAAATAAATGTGTTGTTGATTAAGAGTATTTAATTGTGAACAAAATTGTCTTTGACATCACTTAATTTCAATGAACATCTTAGAAGATATTAAAAACCTTATATATGGCAAAACAACGTTTGCCGGATCAGCTAGTATACTATATAAGCGCATAGTGGATACAGCCGTTAATGTATCTCTGCTATGGATACAGTGTGCTGATATATTATTATCAAAGTGGGTACGGTGCAAGTGTGCGGAAACGAAGCGGCACGTTGGCAAACATCGTGAATCAAACACGGCCGGAACGGCGCCGCGCCGGTCGCGTGCGGACGTTCGCCAACCGGCGAGTGACCCCCGATCATTGCGCACGTATTATTATCGTGAATATGCACTGTACCATTTGCTCAGTGTAATAATTTTACGAGGTAAGCAGAAAGCGAGACGAAAAATAATTTTGTCATTGCGATATATAGCATTACCTGACTATTATCAAATTACTTAATATTGCATATATTATTATTATTGCAGAATAGAATAGACCCCACCCCCTCTTCTTGCTGAGGTTTCGTAAAAGGCGACTAAGGTATCTCTTTAACACCGCAATTCAACCAGGTGTTCAGAGAAGGAAAACTCGACCAAACCTGCATCCCGCTCCCTCCCGATCGTACTGGTTCTCCATTCCATCGGGCCTGAGGGAGCTCGGACGAGAGAGTGCTTTTCTGGCTGCGCGTCCAGTTATGCACTTAAATATCTCATGCGCAATTGACTGTTTCCAAAAACTGCTACCTAGATTTTCTTAATCGGTGTTGAAACAGTCGCCGTGGCTGCATCTGGCTAGGACATCATCATCATCATCAAATTACTTCATTCAGTCCTTAAGTTGGCATATATGCATCTCTTAGCACGCAAAATAGACACCACAGAATGATAAAATTGTGCAGTGTCTTCCTATGATAAATCTATTGTTTTAGATGAATTTGAATGATTTTTTAATTAAGGAATATTGATTAGATTGTTAGATTATATTACCTGTGTGGATACTGAAATGTGAAACTGTTGTCCATAGGGGCTAGACAAGGTAAGATTCGATTAGCTTTAACGTTAGTAGAAGAATACTAACTTTATGGGATTTATATAACTAAAGTGATGTTTTGAAAGCTTATCTCAGCCCCGTACATATTATACTTTTCTACAAGCGTTATTGTTCATCGATTCATATTTGTCTAGGTCCTAACTTTAGTTTATCCTCCTTTTTATCAATAACTGCTAGAAAAAAAAGAAAAAAAATCACAAATCAGGCCCACGATCGCAACTAATTAAAATTTCAGTTATGTATAAAAACGAACTATTACAAAAGGTGCGCAGAGAAAATTCAATCCCATTCTTCGTTCCGTATTCATTTCGGCTCCAACAATTCTTATCTGAAACAGTGCCTGGTTCGTCATAGAGCGAAATGGAATTCTAAAAATGATTTAACAATACCAGTAACCTTTTCGTGTTGAAACATTCCAAACGAGAATCCCCAATATAAATTGTTCAAGCCTTTCTGAACCCTTTGATGTATATTTTTGTTTATATATACGGTTGGCGTTCTTGTGGTAAGTGTAATTAATTACATTGCACCTCGTTTTGACGAATAAATGCAAAATCAATGTTCGTGTCAAATGAATACATGTGGTTTGTCTCATTTACGTTAATTTGTTTCGAAAACGATGAGTGAAAATTGTAATCGTTCAGGGCGCTCGCATTAATGTTGCTAATTAAATTTTATTGTTTTTTGTTTACACGCAGTTGGATACGGAATACCCTTTTATAATTAATAATGTGGAACAAAGAATTCCGTGGTAATTAGAGGGTTGGGTTTTAGTACTGCTCGCCTTTAGGGCTGTCCTGTAATGTTTAGACATTTCGGGGTGGGTACACATTTGTTTTAATCAAACTAGATTGCGGTTTATTTAGTGTTTTCATTTACTTAGTTAATTATGTTTTACCATGTTAAATTATATATTTTGTATTGTGTATCAATTAAGTGCTAAATATTCCTTTTAGTTTCATTTTCGTAAAATGTTTGCTTTTTTATTTAAAATTTTGTTATTTCATTGCATTTATTATCAAAGCCTTTGTAGATACCAGAATGTTATAATGTAAGGCAAATGCAACTTTTTATCGATAAAAAAAAAACAATGTTTTACTGTTGTTTGTCAAAAATTTAACTGTGTGCCGTTCGCGCGTCGCGCGGTGCAGTTTAACGCGAAATTCGGAGCGCGATCGCGGAGCGTGGGAGCGCGCGGCCGTTCATGCGATCATAAAATTAAGACTGGCGCGGTGAGGGGCGAGTGCCGTATGCCTCGCCACTGCCCGTGCGCATTATTATTAACTGTGCGCGCTACAACTGTGTTTAATGGTTAATTTTGTCATATTTCACAATGTCAATTTTATAGAAAGGTTAGAGAAATTTGATTAACTGATCAAAGATTTCAAAATACGGAATATAAGCTTAACATTAATTATTCTAATTATCGTTTCAGGTAGGCGTAACAAATACCACTAAACAATCAGTTTACTTATAAAAGTACAAAAAAAATAGAACTATCAGTTGACAACCCTACTCCCTGCTGCGTACAGCACTAGGTAGTGTTTTACTGTCTAATGATCGCGTAATTCTAAGATTAGGTACAAAACTACCCGTTCACGGTATTCAAAGGTTAAGTTAATAATAATAACATCCCAGGCACGCATTTGGAAACGAATCTCTATGAGTATATGCATAAACTTCAATATCGAAAATAATGTCCGGGGTGAGCAACAACGCAACTTTTAAGGATCTATCTACAGGAGCGTATTTATTGCAGAAATATTTACGTTGTGTCGTCGAATTCGATAGTTAAGTTAAAGACCCCTTTAAATTTAAAATTCTTCCTTTCAAATGATACTTTCTAGTACGGCTCTGTTTAAAGAAATCGGAATTTTTCAAGTCGGACTCTAGCACCAACGGTTCGGTACAAATGAAATAGATAATTCATTTTAGTAGGAGACATAGACCAACGATTTCAAAATATGCAGGGGGCTCATCGACGAAATTTACGGTAACAAGATAAAGCTTAGGGAGACTTAATTTGAAATTTTCATTAAAATCTAAAGTCAGATTTGAAAGATAAACGTTAAAACACAAATGCTTGATCTAGCGATTGTGCAATATTTATGACATAAAATAATGTAACAGTGCACTGACTAACATACAAACTTATTATTATATTATATTAAACTAAATGGGTTAAGTGAATTTAATATTACCTGAGAACGCCGATCAGCTGCGCTACTGGTCGCGTTGGACATGAAATATAAGTGCAAAGTGGATATAGCCACTTACGTATCTCTATTTACCCCGAAAAGGATATAGCGTAACGATATTTTAATATTATAATAATATAACATTTACTGTAATTGTTTAAAAATATCCTATTTTTGTAATCAGGACAATAGATGTGATTTTTGCATAAATTTTATATAATGTACTTTACAATTTGTGTAACGAAATGAACGACAGATTCATGATCATTCAGATGATCTTTGTATAATCTCATAACGTAACTCAGTTAAATAATATACGGAGTTAATTATTATGATAGTTATTTAGTTTAAATACTATAACCTAAGTATCGTATTCGATTAGAATATATTTCAAAATAATACAATTCGCAGCTCTCAGCCGCCATTTGTATTTCTAACACAATTCCGGTCATAAATTTGACTATAAAAACCAGAGTTACAAATCACGAAATACTCTTAACGTTTCAGGTTAAAATCAAAACGTATTTTGGAGTATATTTATATTCCCAGTAATTTATTTAACAATGGCCCGGTTGTGAATGATATGAGTGTAATCACAATAAAAAAGTTTTGTTTTGTGGTATAATGATTTTACGGATTTTGTAGGCATTGCTTCTTACTGCGCTATTCTTGTTGACCGGTAGGCATGAGTACACATGCGCGTGTGATGATGATGATGATGTTCTAGCCGGTTTCGGCCACGGCGACTGTTTCAACACCAATTAAGAAATTCGAGGTCCAGTTTCCGGAAACAGTCAATTGCGCAGGAGATATTTAAGTGCATAACTGGACGCGCTGCCCGAAAAGCACTCTCTCGTCCGAGCTCCCTCAGGCCCGATGGAAAGGTGAACCAGTACGATCGGGAGGGAGTGGGATGCAGGTTTGGTCGAGTTTTCCCTTCTCTAAACACCTGGTTGAATTGCGGTGTTCAAGAGATACCTTAGTCGCCTTTTACGACACCTCAGCAAGAAGAGGGGGGTGCTATTCTATTCTGCCGGCAGCCACCACGGCTTATACGCGTGTATAAAATATGCGGCATGGCACGTCTTTAGATAGTGTTGACTAATAAATTCGATTTTTTCTCAATTCTGAGGTATTGCAGACCTGTGTATTGCATATTAACTTGAAAATGATACCTTCATAAGTTCCTGAGAAAAAGAGTCTTGACAGACAAACATAGACAGGGCAAAAAAGTGACCCTATAAAAAAACCTTTTACCTTTTCATTTAATAAGTTATATTGATAAAAATATCGTCATTACGAATATAATCTATATAGAGGGGTAAAAGGCTATTTGGTTTAAGCGAAATTTTTTAGTGATTTAGTAATATTTTCGGAATCAGCGTTTTTTACTGATTCCAAATATATACAGTAGGCAAAAAAAGTCATCGGCCACTTCGAACATTTGCCTATTCTTGAAGTTTTTCTTACTAAGAGGTGTGAAATTCCACTCCAATTCATTATATTCACTTAAATTACAGTATATTTTCATAAAATAATACATTTCTGACTAAATAATTTAGGTATATCTCTTGGTATTCATATTTATTTAAAAAAAAATAGCAAATTGGGCGCAAAAAAAGTCATCACCCACATATCATTTCTTAACATCCTACTTATGTTTCGACGCTTAATCGATGGCAATCAAGTGAATTTTGTGCATAAATGGGTGTTATTCGTGGTGGGCCAAGGCAATACATGCTCCAGCTGAGCTTTTTTTATATTCAATATTATTTTTTGCTTTAATCAAGGACGTGTTGGCTTAAAGAGGTAAGTGTTAAGATTCTGGGCCTAACCATTATTTTTTTCACATATCAATAATTGTTTAAAATAATTGGAATGTCATATTATAACGTTTCACACGTACTCACATGAAAAAACAAAATAAGCGCTTTACTACGACCGGTACAGTATTCAACAAATAAGATTTGGCCGGCCCTCCAAAATAAATCGACGATTGCGCAACATCATAATCCGAGAAATAAAAAGAGACCTGAAGATTTCTGTTCCAAAGATAACAACAAATATTGTGGAATCAATTGGAGTGAGTATAACGCCACAAACGGTTAGAAATATTCTGCAGAAGGATGGATACCGTGGTCGAGTATCGCGCAGAAAGTTCGTCGTAAGTAACAAGAATAAATCGAAGCGAATGAAATTCGTGAATGATAAAATAGATAAGCCGCAAGAGTACTGGAGCAAGATTATTTGATCAGACGAGAGTAAATATAACTATTTTAGTCGAAAAGAAGAGTTACCTTTTGGCGTAAGAACGGCACAGCGCTTAAGCCGAAAAATCTTACGCCAATTGTCAAACATGGAGGTAGAAGCGTTATGGTGTGGGGCTGTATAATTGCTTCTGGAGTCGGAAAATTAATATTCATCGATGGGAAAATGGTCTAGTATGTATATAAAAATATCTTATAAAATATCTTATAAAATAATTTGATGTCAATCGCCCGTCAACTAAATATTGAAGCGGACTCAACCAAGTGTCATTAAATTATACGTGGCCGATGACTTCTTTTGCGCCCGATTTGCAATTTAAAAAAAATAAATATGAATACCAAGAGATATATCTGAATTATTAAGTCAGAAATGTATTATTTTGTGAAAATATACTGTAATTTAATTGAATAAATTGAATTGGTGTGTAATTTCATATCTCTTAATAAGAAAAACTTCAAGAATAGGAAAATAATGCAAGTGGCCGATGACTTTGTTTGCCTACTGTATATAAACTCTACATACATTTTTGGTGATGTATATATCGCCAAAAATGCGTTGAAACCAAATAGCCTTTCACTCTTCGATATGTTAGACAATACTGACTTCCCTTTTAGGTAGTGACCGCACGCCACTGCGGCCTATGCTATTGATACTGAGGGTTCTTCAGTTAATTTGAAAAGCCCGGAGAGCCGAATCATTTTAATAAAACTAAGCTATACACAGCTCGTCACGCAATATTATAATTATTTAAATGAAGTCACAATAAACATACGTACTGTACACGAGGCAAGTGTAGCGCTTTTTCATTAAATAGCCGGCGGAATTGCACCGCGCATTATTATGCAAATGTGTCTGTCTAGGCAGCTTGCTGTCACTAGTTCTCTAAGAACTAGGAGATGTTATTAAACCTAATATCACTGGTGATTTATGCTTTTATAGTTAAAGTTAGTTAGAATATTTAAAAGGAATTTAATGGAATAAACACTTATGTAAATATAGAATATACAATAGAAATATTCGCATTGTACAAAATCTTTTATTAATTTATATAGGAAAACATTATACTATGTCGTATGTTTTTCGTTAAAACACTCTAAACACATTTGAGATGAAAATCGAAATTCTTTGCGATAAATCGAAGGTAATAATATCATAATACTCGACTCACATTTATTTATATATCGCTTGTTTACCTTACGCCGTACTAAGAGTCGGATTTAGGCCCCGTGAGAAACACAAACGAATTCCGCTTGGCGACGAACGTGCTAACACTGATAAATAGAATTCACACAGATCGAGATGGTAAAGCCTTATTATAAAACAATACTACGCGTGCGAAAGAGATATAGCTAATATCAAAAACACCCCTGTAATAATTTATCCCATACCTACTCTTAACCGGAATGCGACGTGACTGGCAGCTATTCACTGATGACCGCAGATTTTTCTCTCGGTAATCATCATATGGTACCATCTTCGTAATTAAATTTAGAGGGCAATAGGCAAAGCTTCATACAATCCCATTCTGTGGTCTTCAAAAAAAGTTCTTCGCGGTGGTAGGTAGGGCTATTGCTCGAACAGGATCCTAACCTCAATACTTAAGTACAAAGACCAACCCGTCATACTCATATCATATACACATATAATAAAAATGTTCCGAAGCGTATAGGTCATATGTAACGCCTGACAGAGAGATCCTGAAGGTGAAACTTTTATAACCACCCCCTGATATTGTGCCTGTAGAATCCTTTCACTGGGACATAAGAGGAATCCCGACTACCAGGCTCATCTTGCAGGAGAAAAAGGTCACCTCGTTTTTAAATGTTAAAAATATTTTAAATTTATCACTCGCTTCTCGCTAACAGTACGACCCGGTTGCAATTTCGTCAGACCTCCGGTTTACGGGAGGTCCGCGCCCGCAGCTCGCTTCACTGTATTTCCGCTGGCTTTTCAGTACTTGTTTTCATCTCATAATTTAAATGATTTTATTTTTACTGTATGCCTTTTTTTGTAAATTATTTACGCTTTCCACGATGAAAATTGTAAACTAATTACAGTCTCGTTTTATTAACGAATATTTTTGTTGTTTTTTGTTTTTAATAAACACTATACCATAAGGGGTATTTGACGTAGTAGCTGATCAGCTTAACAGCGGATCGCAAATTCGATTGCCAGATGAAAAAAATATTGCTACTACCTACTCGTAGTTACTCGTTTCAAATATGGATATTTAAGCATGTAAAAATAAATATGAATCTATTTGAATCCTCAAATAGTTATATCATTGTATATGTATATCACTGTATATGTGTTAACATACGATGGAATAGAATATCGTATTGTTATCCTAAGGTTTAACCCTCATAAACATATTAATTTAATACAAAGAAGAAAACAGTGGTTGTATCACTAAACCCCTAAAATTTCATTAAACATCTAAATAAATATAAATAGTTTCACCGAGTTTACAATGTATAGGTACTAATGAAAATCTTTGCAGTGAATACCTTCAAGATAGGCTGCAAAATTGAAGTGATACGCAGGTAGGTGGTAATTCAGAATTTAATATAGTGTTTTGTTATACAAACTAACCTAAAAGTATAATAATATTGCATCCATCACTTAAGTTTTACTTTCTTAGAACTGCAGAGTCCCTGTAATAAATGGGAACTCGCGAATATCTTAGGAAAATTACTACTTTATAAGTTACTAGCTGTCCCGGCAGACCTTGTTCTGCCCTATTTCTCTAAAACAAAGTCAGATTGTTTTTTTTAATGTTAATAGCTATTGGCCTGTCGGCTGTTTTTTGAAAATTGTTTGAAGGAACCTGGCCTTAATGCTATATGTATAAAAATTGACAAATATTGACATTAATATTTATACGTTACTCAATAATTGTTTTGCCTTCCCGGAACCCGTCCACTAACATTTAAACTTTATGCTATGGTGTTAAAGTTCAAATTGACTTATAACAAATCTTTTGTATGAGAATATAGAAAAGTGTTGTTTTTAGACTTTTTCAGATAATTTTTTAAAATCTTCTCTCTGTTATAACCTTCCCCAGACTTCAAAAAACACAACAAAAAAAAAATCAGTCAAATCGGTTCAGCCGTTCTCGAGTTTCGCGGTTATCAAGACACTATAGCTGATCCGGCAAACGTTGTTTTGCTATGTAAGGTTTTGTAATATCTTCTAAGATGTTCATTGAAATTAAGTGATGTCAAAGACAATTTTGTTCACAATTAAATACTCTTAATCAACAACACATTTATTTGGATAAAGATTAATATTATTACGTTGATACAACTCTTAACAAATAATGCATTAATTTCGACCAAATTTGTTTACCATAAAAACGGTTCTAGTGACTTAATCTTAAAAGATAGACATATACTGTCGGGGACATTTTTTTAGATCATTTCAAGAGGAATAATTCTTTCATACATATATTTTTGGTATCTTGAACCGTTTTTGCAGCGCACGCAATGGAAGCCCTCAAGGATGAATAATTTTGCCCGTTTTTTTCACACTTTCCATTATTTCTTCGCTCCTAATAATTGCATCGTGATGTTATATAGCCTAAAGCCTTCCTCGATAAATGGTCTATTCCACTCAAAAAGAATTTTTCAATTCGAACCAGTAGTTCCTGAGATTAGCGCGTTCAAACAAACAAACAAACAAACAAACAAACTTTTCAGCTTTATAATATTAGTATAGATTATTAGAACAGGGCACAGCGGTGTACTAAAGCCAGCGCAACACGAAGGCGCTCCTCGAGTGAGTTAAAGTAGTTATTTTGCTCCATTCCCGAGTCATGAAGTGCACTCCATTGTGTTTTTCCTTTATTTAATTTCCGGTGTGCTGATCACTGGAATTTGCTTCTCAACTTTCCGTTCTCGATTTCCCGCTCCGAGTCGCCGGGAAGATTTGTAGACTGTGGGGAATTCATTAATGTAAATGCATTAGTTCTTTTTTCGTTTTATAATGTTGAATTGGAAGTAAAATTTCTCAAGCGCTACAGAGTAAATAACTCCAGGAATGATAATAAGAGAAATGAATCTACATTTTTATTCCAAATTTAAATCCTTTTTGGTCTTCTAAGAAATTTATAATTTTAGTTTTTAGGTAGAATAGACAAGATACTGTGCTTTATTTTTTTTGGTATATTTTATGTCTGTAAAAATATTATAATATTATTTATTTTATTTGTAATTAATAATAAAAATAATGAGTTGATATTAATAATTGCAATTTGATATAAAATTAATCTTATTTTGATCCTGGATCTCCAGACAAAATAGTATTCCTTTATCGATAATGCTTATAGAAAAGTACAAAATGTATGGGATTGAGACAAACTTTTAAAATATGGTGTTGACACGTTAAGCCAATTCGATAAATTTGTACTTTTCTACTAGCGTAATCGATACACCGATGTTATTTTGTATAGAGGCCCTGAGTACATACTCGTATGTTATAATGCATTTTCCTTACTTAAAAAGTAGAAATTATCTTCTAATTAAATACTTTAACTAGATTACACGAGCAAATAAATTGAAAAAGCATAATAAATCGTAAAGTCAAGAGACAATTGTTCTCGCGAATCGCTAGAAGTGACGCCGCGCCCTGAGCGGTATAAATGAAGCGGCTCGATGTCGGGTTATTTACAGAATCACTAATTTAATTTGAGCGCCGATGTGGATTGCAACTGGACCCCTCGGGAGAGGAGGGGGCGGGAGCCACCAACGGCGTAGACGCCCTTTGATATCGCGAATAAAACAGAAATTAATAAATGGCCATTGCCAGCGAACTGTGCTGTTTTATGTAAACGAGCGGTTTTCTAAACATTATTTTGTTGTAAAATATATTGTAGATAAATTATTTTGCAATAAATTTAATTGTAATTAATTTCAGCAGCAGGAATATATTTGAATTTTTGTAGATCTTTCATACCGTCTACACGTGAATTTAAAGAAGACTATTCTGTCATCATGTAGTCATAAGCGGCAATACACACATTGCCAACCACAAGCAGTGATCAGATTGAGCCTGCTGGCCGAAGTCGGGCGTTTTATTTTTTGTGACAGAAAGGAAAATCATTCAAATATCTAAAAAAAGTTTCACTTCTTAATTTACATTCAGACGGGGTAGTCTGGGGGTGCGCGAAAATCCGCTTCACGCAGGGCCCATGCATAGCATTTTCTGTGTTGCTAATACAGTACTATTCACAGAACATGTTTTTTAATTGTAAAAAAAAGTGTAATGAATTATTTTTTACCTATACCTATGACTAGTCGAATAAATTTTTAGCTACGTCAAATCAGCGTCACGGAAAGAAACGCTCGTCTGCTGTAACTAGATTGGGACGTAGCCATGCCGCCCACATCGTACACGTCTTGTTAACTTGGTCCGCAAACTTTTCAAATATGATTGAGTCGAATAAGACTCCTTACAAAGACGCCTTTGGCTCTCGCAAGTTTCGTTAAGTGTGAAGTAAACATGTGTCTCATTTTGTTTTAAAGAACTTTTGTTTTATTGTATTTTGTTACAATTGACATAATGTAATAATTAATGTGAAAGAGCCTTATTTTATACAAATTGGTCTGATTATGGAAAGGGGTAACTATTTTTTTTTTAATTCTGATTCGGTACAGTGACTGAACCATACCTGATGGTAAGCATGGTACAGTCCAAAAAATGACAACGACAATCGACAGGCAAGAAAAACTCATCGGTAGACACGGCGATCATGCCGGCCTAAATTATGCCTTTAGCAGAAATACTATTAAGATGATGCCGCAATTATCTCTTAAAAAGTTTTTTTTTTATACTAGCACGGAAAAATGTCTATATTTCATCTGATGCTGAGCCCAGCGCTGTCGCAAGATCGATCGGAATTATCAACTTAAATAGTTAAATGACAATGTAAAAAATACAGTACACAAGCGTAAGACCGTCATAGTGACTCGCTTTGGCACGCCGTATATCGCGATCAGCTTGTGTATATCCAGTAACTCATATACCTAGATACCTTCAGTCGTGATATATGTGGGCTGACATGACAGCGGAGACTATCAGTGGATTTTAATCCTGTAACGGTCAACTTTGTTTTTGGACTACACTGTACTTACCATCAGGTGCACTGTAGACACTTTGTCAAGCCAGTGTAAAAAAATGTCGCTTATTTTAAGTTCTAAGGCCTCAACAACGACGCTGTTTACTAGACGCCAAATGTATACGTTGAGCGTCTTATTATGTCCAATAGCGAGTCACCAAGTAACAGATGAAGCAGCAATGAATTTGGAGCCAAGCGTAACTAGTGTAGAGACTGTTTATACCGGGCTTAAGGTCAAACGGTAATTTATATTTCTTAAAAACACACGCTAAATAGCTTTATAACATGCTAGGACGATTTATTAGTCAATATTTTTCATAATGAGCTTCCTAACTCTTTGTCGGGTCATTGAAACAGTGAATGGCCTTCCAGCAAACGTGTTTTCACCGTCCTATGACATTGGGTTCTTTGAGTGGAGATTGAAGTGATATTTGTGTAGACTGGCATGGACACGGCGACTTTCGGCAGGTGGTTGTGTCTCGATAATCGTACTCGGATTTTGGATTGCACAGGCTTCATAGTTTCAGTTTGAATAAACTAAATAACTACTTGGTTTAACAATACCTAAGTTGGCAGTGAAATTGAGGTGATCAGGCAGAGGATTTAAGGGAACTGCTGCCCAGTGAAGGTAAAGGCGGTGTGTATTAACAGGCGCACCGTCTACGTGGGATTCAATATTTACATAATAATAATAATAATATAATATTTACTAACAATTACACACATTGACCTAGTCCCAAATTAAGCTTGCGCTTGTACTATGGGTACTAGACAAAGATAAACATACATACTTAAATACATACATACAACCATGACTCATGGCAAACAAATCTGCTCATCACAGAAAGTTTAGTTTAGTTTTTTAGTTTACATCCACCCGTCCGAAAGTTGAGGCCACTATAGGCCATTTGTTGGCTAGCCCGTAAGACGTACATGGTCTCCTCAACTGCCCCGCTACCAGTGATAAGGAGATACTCCAAGGATTTTCAACCAGTTGGTGTGACACACCGGGACCGCGTCGCTTTCCACGGTCCTGACACTCGATTCCGGCTTTTCTGCCGGGATACTAAATACAAGGTATTCCTAAATTATATGTATGTATTGTTTTTAATCAACAACAAACTAATTATACATCTTCGTGTAGATGTTACAAGTAATGCGTTAAACACATTCGTCCCCGTGTTGGCCGCGCCCTAAGCGCATTACATCACGTGCGCCCAGAGCTCGGCTTCGGTTACTTAGCGGCGGCTTAGAGCGGAACCTGAACTTAGTACCGGCTTAGAGCACGGAATTATTGCCTTCGATAAACATAGAGCGAGTCTTGCTCTTGTTTTGGTGTTTCTCTTTAAGTCTTACAAATCGCAGAAATTGTTTTATACAACCTCGACTGCATAATTACATTAAAAATTAAAAAAAAACTTAATATAAAGTATTTCATAATAGTGACTGTTTTTCCTCGAAAGTAATGCGATACTATATTTGTAGGTATATATAGTAAAGTAATTTATAATGTCGGCTTTTTATGTTGTGTTTATATATGTCAATTCTTTTTAATTTTTTTCTTCTAATAAATTAGCATTAAATATTATATTGCATGCAGGACATACTATAATTATAGGGGCATTTATATGTTCTATTTTGTGCACTTTGCCTCTTTATTTTCTTTTCAATGTCACACATATTGAGTACCTATAAAGCTTAGACCGCACTGGGGAAATTCACTGCGCGAATTTTATTCACGTACAAAGATTCAGTTAGTTCGCACCAGGAAATTGATTTTGTACGATTTTTATCATCACAGAGTTGTTAATTTCATACAAGTGAAGTGAAGGGCGATGCGCGAATTTTATACGGCACCGCATCTCATTTCACCGACTTGTTTTTCGTGCAATTTTTTTTCCCTGTCCGTACGCTTGTATATAATTCCTAGTATTACAATATTTGCAGTATAAAATCGCTCGGTGAAAATTGCCAGTTCGTGTTATGCCTTAATCTATACTATAATATTATAAAGCTGAAGAGTTTGTTTGTTTGTTTGTTTGTTTGTTTGTTTGAACGCGCTAATCTCAGGAACTACTGGTTCGAATTGAAAAATTCTTTTTGCGTTAAATAGACCATTTATCGAGGAAGGCTATAGGCTATATAACATCACGATGCAATTATTAGAAGCGAAGAAATAATGAAAAATGTGAAAAAAACGGGCAAAATTTTTCATCGTTGAGGGCTTCCATTGCGTGCGCTGCAAAAACGGTTCAAGATACCAAAAATATATGTAAGAAAGAATTATTCCTCTTAAGATGATCTAAAAAAATGTCCGCGACAGTATATGTTTATCTTTTAAGATTAAGTCACTAGAACCGTTTTTATGGTAAACAAATTTGGTCGAAATTAATGCATTATTTGTTAAGAGTTGTATCAACGTAATAATATTAATCTTTATCCAAATAAATGTGTTGTTGATTAAGAGTATTTAATTGTGAACAAAATTGTCTTTGACATCACTTAATTTCAATGAACATCATAGAAGATATTACAATAACTTATATAGCAAAACTACGTTTGCCGGATCAGCTATGTCTTGATAAGCGCGAAACTCGAGAACGACTAAACCGATTTGACTGATTTCTTTTTTGTTGTGTTTGTTGAAGTCTGGGGAAGGTTATTACGGAGAGAAAAATTAAAAAAATTGTCTGATAAAGTGTAAAAACAACACTTTTCTATATTCTCATACAAAAAATTCGTAATAATATTTAAAAGTCAATTTGAACTTTAACACCATATCATAAAGTTTAAATGTCAGTGGACGGGTTCCGGGAAGGCAAAACAATTGAGTGACGTATAAATATTAATGTCAATATTTGTCAATTTTTATACATATAGCATTAAGGCCAGGTTCTTTCAAACAATTTTCAAAAAAATCTGACGGGGAGGCTATTAACATTAAAAAAAACAATATGACTTTGTTTTAGAGAAATAGGGCAGAACATGGTCTGCCGGGACAGCTAGTATGAAATAAAATCTTAACTAAAGTAGACGAAGTCGCGGGACGAAACCGATACATTTATGAAACTTTTAAGCCCGGTGGTAAATCAAGGCACACACTGGCGGAGGGGGTTGAGCTTGGGCGGTCGCTGTGACCTCATTAAGTTCCAGGACAAAGTGCGTTACCGCGCTCGGCTGCTCCTCGGGAGTGATGAATGCGCGGGCATCAGTCAGCCGTGTGACCTCCCGGCCACCGCCTCTCGTCCTTGAGCTTACGGACTAAGTACTTATACGGCGTACATTGTACTCTATTTCTAACTTCATTTGACAGTCATTTTCAATTAAGTGTGTATATTAGAATTGCTTTGTTGTACAATAGATAATTTCTAAGTAAATCTTTTGACGGATAAATCTTTCCACTACTAATAATTAGTAAAATAATAATATACCGTCACGCTATATCCCTTACGGGGTGAGCATAGATATATTGGTGGTTGTATTCACTTTACGCTTTTATATCGTGCCCAAAGTTACCAGTAACGCAGCTGCTCGCCGTTCTCAGGGCACTTACGCATGACATTTCTGTCAAATGCCATGCGGGTTGCCTTAGGATGCTTTCCTTCACTGGAGAGCAGTTTCTGGTAGTTATTTATATGAATATTTTAAATCTTTAAATCCTGAATTAATATATTGAAAAGAGGAACTACCAGAGCTTCTCGCCTGTTCATCTCGGTAGATTCCGAACCGGTTCATTGATTTTCCCAGTGGCGTGTGTCCCATAAAAGCAAAAAAAAAGATAATCTGGTTATACTTGTATATTTAGTAAATATATTGTTTGAAAATTTGGTTAAATTTTGTTTTTGAGAACCCTGTACTGATAATTACCAGATATTAAAGTCATAGACGTTTTAAATGTCCAATCATAACAAAATAATGCTTATAAGGAAGGTATGCCACTGTATTTTCCTTTTTTTTTTTGACTGGTCAAAAATGATTGGAACTAGGTTTATTGGAAAAATTTATATTTCATAAATAAATATTATAGTATTATCAAATGAATAATGAACATTAAGTAAAAAAATTAAGAGTGTATTTTGAAAATATACATTTTTTATAATAATTCCGTCTTTTTGCCCTAAAGAATTCTGTTATAATCGTCTCAATCTAAATCATTTTTATATATCAATGAGTTAAAGATTTACTTAGGAAGCGTAGGATTTGCTAAGTATACATATATCTGTTTTCTACAAATTTATACCTTGTGGCTCAATCAATCCGGACTTATATATCTTTATTATAAAATAATGTCTTAAAATAATCATTCATGTACATTTTTCTTTTTTTTTTGCGTGTATTATGTGAGTCATTTGTCTGAACTTTTTATTTATATTTATCCGTACAGAAAATCGTGAGCTTGTTATAATCGGATAAAACCTTAATTTTAAGAGCGAATGAAAATAAAGTTATTAATTAACTCTGCATTTCGTTTTTAAATCATACAACCGAGGATCTGCCAGAATCGTGGTGAATAAATAAGAAAGGTTGTAAAATCCAGCGTATGAAATTTTTCAACAAACATTATTTGCACCGCAAAATGCCACTTAAGGGCATTCTCCTGCCCATTTATGCCTGCGTAATTACATAAAATTATTTGCCTACCCCATTAAGATGAAATTGTATTAATAAAATTATGATAATTATAATAAACAGAGCTTTGAGTTTTTCGTTGATTTTAATCTTGTTAAAGCCTATTTGCGGCTTGTTTTTCTGTTTGTACACGAAATAAGCAAAAAATATCTAGCCTGTTTTGATGAACCTTTGGCAGTTTAAAGTAATAATTTCCAACTCAAAGTCTGCGGTGTATAAAATTATAATTAAACGTGCAGAAGTGGTCATGTAGAGCCTTTACCCAGCACACCTCGACCGCCATCTCTCTGTATGTTGGGGCAGTCCTATGAGGATTTTCCACTAGCAAAAAGGAATCTCGAAGAAGCCTTTCGCTTATGCTAAACCATCATTGATTCTGCAGAATTATCAATAGAATGAAGATTTGTTTATAATCTCTACATAGCTACTTATTGAAGTTAGAAAAAGACAGTTTGTCCAAATAAAAAATGGAATTTCAAATGAATTACCATAGTGACCTAATTTAGACTTTTGGTTTTGTGAATGCCATCGTCAACATCAGCTAACTATTGGTATTGTATTGGATGTTAGCACCCGCATTAATTAATGCTGATATTAACACGTCAATTCCCGGTGTCACTTGTAGGTGACAGTAGTTTAATTTTTTTTTCCTTCTACGACATGATATTTTTTTTAATTCTACCATTATTACAGCAAAGTTGAAGAGTAAAACTATTCATATATTTTTTCACAATGCCAAGTCACCTTCCTAAAAAAAGAGGGTATTTTTTTTTTATTTAGTTTTGTCTTCGCTGAATGTATCTAAACTATTTTGGTAAAAGAGAAATAGATAATTAACATTAACATAGACATGGGAATTGAAGAGTTAAGGCCGTGCAGTCGCCAGGTAAAATTATCAACCAATGCTTTCTGCCAGCTTTGATGTGCGGAGACGAAACGAGGGCACTGATCGTTTGGCCAGTTCACTAGTTTAAGGTCATTTTGTTTGTTATGGAACGCATTATGTTGGACAACTCTCTGAAGGATAAAATAGAAAAAAAAAGATTATTCGACAAAGGATTCAAAAGATCGAAAACGGTCTACGTATTAGCAAGCTGACGTGACAGTGAACTAGTCAGATATACCGAAGGACCAATGATAGTGAAGCGGGCGAGTTCCTGGAAGGAGGCTGCAGAGCGAGAACGGCAGAAGGCCGCTCGAAGAAGACGCCGTGCTGTCGACAACCGCCCCGGCATATCAGTCCCAGCGGATCGGTCGAACCACGACCGGCCAGCTGATGCCTTAGGGATTGTGGCTGTTCAGGGGGGGGGGGGGCTCTGAGCGACCGGTCAGCAACCCCGGGAAGACGGCGGTGCTTTGTGACGCGCTCTGCCGAAGTATACTAGGTGGTATCGGGGGAGGCGGCGTCTCCCTCCCGTGATTGTGCCTGTCAGGCGCGGCGTAGTGGGGCGGCGGCGATTTGATTACAGGACCCGCAGTGCCCACTAATTCGCAGAAGTAGGCACCTTGGGGTTTTTAGCTGGTAAAAGTCCGGCACACCCCGGCTGCCACCCCCTTCGCGGCCGGGACGGTCCTATGAGGATTTTCCCCAAGTAAAAAAAAGGCGGGTTCCTGAGTGGAGACCGCATATTGACCTGAGTAATGGCAAACGTAGTATGTGCCTCCTGCAAGATGGTGCAACGGCTAACGAAAGATGGCCAGAAAAGATTAGATGTTGAGAGTCAAAGGCTTTAAGAAAAAAGGCTAGTTTTTTTTTTAAACAAAATGTTCTCATGTAAGTGATTTGTGTAAGTGTGTGTAATGAAAATAAACTCTTTGAACTGAAAGTCTGGGCTCAATGGCGCTTATTAGGAGAGGCCTATGTCCTGCAGTAGACTATGGTAGGGCTGGTGATGATGATTATAATAATGATAATGAATCAGATCGTAACCTGACCGCTGGCTGTAAGATTTAACGCTAGCAACCGGAGGTTATTGTGACCGAAATTAGTGGGATCTTGCTTTATTTACATGATTTGATTTGTCTTTTTTTTTTTAATTTATATTACAGTATAACGAAGTCGCGATTGAGAGCATGAAATCTGCCACTCACAAATCCCGTCAGTTTTGATTGATAGCGAAACACCGAAATTTAACAAACATCCAATGTAATAGCTAACGAAGTGTCCCGCCGGAACCGATCCATCATTTTTCGAAGCAACGTGTCGAGCGCTCGCAGACACTTCGTTTGAAAGATATATCGAATGTGTAATGTTATATGTAGTTTGCGAGCAATACGAAGACAGCACGTCACGTGTACTGTTGCCTGTAAACAATGTAATCGATTTCCATTCATTGATCACATGTCGTCGCTGAAGCGTGAAAACATTGTTACTCACATAATCAAAAATTTTATACTCTTAAGCATAGAAATAGCATTTTTTAAACGATAACATCTGTTATTGGTAGCTTCTCGCAATTTAAGTCTTTTTTTTTTGGTGTCTTGGGGTAAAATCCTACGTAGGACCATCAGGGACGCTGTGAGGGCAGCGACCCCGGTGTGTCAGACTCCTACTGACTAAAAACCCCCGGGGTGTCCCTCTGATCGCTCCACCCCAGCCTGGGATACCATATTCATCCAGACGCCCGGAGATCGAAATGCCTTATCTAGGCTGCCTCTCTTCGCAATTTAAGTCATGTTTTAAATTATTTTAACGCTATTGAATAAATGAAAAATTGCCTTTCAGAAATAATCATTCATTTATTTATTTCAAATATACAAAAAAATAGAGTATTATTAAACATGATTTCTTCCAAGTAAATTATTAGATAAAGATACCAAAACTATAATACTTACTAATCAAATGATTACAATTTGACGGCCTGATAGCGCAGTTTGTAGGGACCCTACCTATGATGCTTAAGTCCCGGGTTCGAATCCTGATAGTGGTAGACTTTTCTGTGATGAGCAGATGAGTTTGTTGGCGCGTCACGGTTGTATATTTTTGTCTAGTACCTATAGTACAAGCGCTACTATAATTTGAGACTAGGTCAATGTGTATAATTGATAGTAAATATAAAAAAAATATTGATGAATATTCTAGTTACATACAAAAAAGTTTTTTAATTAGTCGTCAAGCAAGATTGATAATTCCTTTAATTATAAGTGTCTACCGCTGTGAGTATTGCATTGTATCGCGATGTATGGGTGGCTACGGCGTGCGCGACGCGTTTCATTTGGAAGCTACAGAAAAAAAAATCACACAATAAAGGTGATATTTTGACGTAGCAGCGACTGCGTGCTGATGGTTCCTGCTGCCGCTTGTCGCTGTTTTGTTGACATACCGCCTTATATTAAAATGACATACCAAAGCTGAAGAGAATTTAAAAACTGCTACCGCGAACCTAATTCTCATTGTATAAGTACTGTAACACGCTTTCAGCAAGTCGTGTTATATTTTCCTATATGTATGGTCGCTCACACGGTTGAAATGATACACTGATGATATTTTTCAATATATATTGTGCTTCACAAATCAATAATTACAATTATTTTATTTTTATATTAGGTCCTTACATATGAAATTGGCGTTTTGTATGGGAGGAACAAAAAGTCGAATATTTTTTAATATAATATATTTAATTAATCAAAGTATGAACCATTATTTTCTATGCACTTTTGCCATCTCATAGGTAGTTCATTGATCACTTTACTAAAAAAACCAGTCGGACGGGAATCAATAAAATCTTTGAAAGCGATTTGGACTGCCCCATCGGAGTTGAATTTTTTCCCTTGCAAGAAGTTATCCAAATTTCGAAAAAAATGGTAATCTGTTGGAGCAAGGTCCGGGGAGTACGGAGGATGTCTTAGACTTTCCAATTGAAGCTCTTCTAATTTAGTAGCCGTCTGTTGCGCAGTGTGTGGTCTAGCGTTGTCGTGAAGCAGCAGTGGCGTGGAGCGATTGACCAGCCTAGGTTGTTTAGCCGCTAGCTTTTCCATCATGGTTTGCAATTGCTGACAATAGACATCAGCCGTAATAGTCTGACCAGATTTGAGAAAACTGTAATGAACAATACCGGCACTAGTCCACCAAACGCTTACAAGTAACTTTTTTGGGGTTAATTTTCGCTTGGGGCAGGATTTGGCTGGCTGGCCAGGATCCAACCATTGCGCTGAGCGCTTCCGATTATCGTAAAATACCCATTTTTCATCACAGGTAATGATTCGGTTTAAAATACCTTCATTATTGTGCCGTTTTAGTAATGTAACGCAGCAGTCGACGCGCGTTTGCCGGTTTGCTTCAGTCAATTCGTGAGGTACCCACCTTTCAAGCTTTTTAATCTTCCCAATTTGCTTCAAGTGAATTAAAACAGTTTTATCACTAACATCGCAGCCTGCAGCTAACTCGGACGTGGTTTGCGATGGATCCGCTTCCACAATAGCCTTCAACTCTTCATTATCAACTTGAGTCTCAGGCCGTCCACGGGGCTTGTTCTGCAGGTCGAAATTTCCAGAACGAAAACGTTGGAACCAAAAACGAACTGTGTTTTCTTTTGCAACACGACCGCCATACACATCATTCACCCTTCGAGTTGTTTCCGCAGCACTAGTGCCACGGCGGAACTCGTACTCGTAAATAATGCGATATTTTAAGTTTTCCATTTTGTAAAATGAGTGACGCAAACAGAAAAAAACAGAAGAAGAAAACAAATGAATGACGATCATCGAAGCACAAATACATGAGTCTATAGCTGTACAAATTTGAATTTGAAATTCCTTACCAAAGAGGAGAAATTTGTGATTAAAGTGGCCAGTACGAAAAACGCCAATTTCATATGTAAGGATCTAATATTATAATTTTTCATTCGCGACTTTCCCTTTCGTACTTCAGATACAATCTCCTATAATAATTGAATAAAATCAATTATTCTTCATCTTTAAAATACGATGTTCTAACTTTTAAAATAAAACGTATTTTTTTATATAATGGCCAACTCTGATGAATGTGCCATAGATAACTAACCTATTATATGATCCATTCATACAATCACTACAGTACTTTTTTTTATCTTGACTCGGCGTATTGACCACACCGCGCGTGATGGGAAGTATGGGGCAGTCCAAAAGATGACTACAAATATCAACAGTAAAGAAAACTCAATCGTTAGTAGCAGTGACCTGCATAAATATCTTCACGTTTAGTTTGAAGGAACACGCTTTCCGGAAGACATTCCAGAGCTCCACGACTCGGCAAAAGTGAGAGTTAGAGAACTTCATAGTTCTAGCTGGGATGGGAGTAACTCCGTAAACCCGCGCGAGATTTTTTTATGCAAGGGAGAGAGTGGACCAAGGTTAAATAATTCTTCAGAACACTACCATTTTCTCTTGCCGCTTTTTTTTTTCATTCACTCAATGGCGATATTATTTACTCAGCGTTATTAAATGTTCAGTTTGATTAATCTCAGCAGACGCCTTATGTACGTAATCTACGTGGCCCGGGGACACGGGAAATGACAAGGGTAAGTTAGGTCCTTAATTTTGGTCTCCAGACCCTTATCACGGCGATAGTTAATTGACTACAGCTATTAGAGAACGGGCGTGTTTTAACTCCATCTGCCTTTTGATTCGCATGCGCAAAATGTTAAATGACAGTATGAAGAATATATACATCGTCACGCAATATCCCTTTCGAAGTAAGCAGAGACATGATGAAAGTAAAGTGGGTTGACGGGTGGGGTCGTGAGAAAACCTCCAAGGCATTCAATGGAAATGTCATGTGTAAGTGCCCTGAGATTGGCGATCAAGTTGCGCTACTGGTCACTTTGGGCACGATATATAAGCGCAAAAGATTACAGCCACTAATGTATATATTTGCATCATAGATCATTTTACAAATAATAGTTATCGGTTTCGGCCGGATATCTAATTATAATCGAATACTTATTAAAAGTAGTTTAGCAATCACAATCAGTCTTCGTTGGACGCTTGCTAGAAATATTAGGCTTTAGCTAAAATTTCGGACCATTTAAAAGTTTACCGCGCGTTTTTCGGCCTCCACGCCGACGCAGCCTTGAGTTTCTTTCGGCGTTTCTTCTCAAGATAGTCACTTCCGAAACGCTAGTAGATCACCCGTAGGGATATTATTTTATTTGGCTGGCGGTCCAAGTCGAGGTTCGTACCCACAGGGGTGCCCTTGCATTGCCACCCGAACCAAAACTCGCTGGCTGAGCACCTTCTGACCTCGCCCCCTAAGCCCGGTTAAACTGTAAATGCCTTTCCCGGCACTCAGTAGATAGTCCGCTTCAGAAAAAAAAAAGTTTTTCGGCCGAAGATGACCGAGGCCGAAGTTTTTATTTGGATACTAATACAAATCGAGATACTTTAATAAAAATGTTAGAAATTGTATTTCTATAGAAATGTGCACAAAATAAAATTGTACTTAGCTACTGGGAATTTCGTCACCTTCAATAATGAATGGGACGAGATTTTCCGCGAATCCCTTGAGATATTTCGGAATGAAATGGTTTCTACAAGTAAATATCCAGGAGCGTAAATCAAAAAAGTTGACTTATTTTTTTCTATTCTTTCTTTTTCGTGTCTTCTAAGGCGTGTGGCAATAATGAGGTTATTTCTAGAGCCACGCGTAATTTATATAAATAAATAACTGTACAAGATAACCTATAAATGCTTCTAAAAAGGATTTTGTCTTACTCTCTAAACTTAATTAATAATAGGACCATTATTTATTGCGGCTAATGGTATTTAAATAGTGTTAATACCAATTTGCCATAGTAATGCATTACAAGGAATCTCATTTTACTATCAGACCAAAGAAATACAGAATATTATTAGTTTTCCCATAGATTACGCTATAAGTGTTTCCACGCACAGCTTATCTCGACGGTTCTCCGGAGGGGCCAAGTCCGCCACCTTCCACAATTTTTGGATGCCTGAGAAGGCCGTGCTTGTACCGGCACCCTAGCAGTATGTGTAGTCCACTTTTACGGCTGATTTTTATGATGGATTTTCCCCCAGTTCAAAAAATGCCTAGGTGTTTATGCAAATAAAATTTTGTGTTTTCCACTTCGCAATGAGGGTTTCGTGTGAATTTGGGCTGTCTAAATAACTCATTTCTCTTAGTCTCCTTAACCTTTGAACCACTCTTTCTAGAGGCTAGGAGGCTTAAGCAAATTTAAATCCGATCAGCAATAACACAAGTAAAAAAAATCTAAATGTAAGGCAAAATATGTCGACATGATATTTCGAAAATATATGTCAATCCCTATATTATGCACTTTTCTACGAGCCTGAACGCTTACAGGGTGCTATTTTATCTAAGTCCTTTGATATTATTATATTATTTAGATATATAATACGAAATATACATAATAAGTAAGCTATCAAATTCTCCAAGTGTTATATTTAAATTAGTATTTCTAAGTTAGAACGGAGCGTAGAAGCCGTACGTCAGTGGCGTGGAGCAACTTTACCCGCAGAGCTAATGAATGAATCACTCGCGGCACGTTTAGCTCGAGGGATCTATCTATCCGAGCATGACCGCTCGCAGTGTCGCAGTGGCTGGACGCTGCATTCACAAAGGCGTTCGGTTTAACTCGGCAACTCATTTGGAAACTTTGCCGCGCGTTTTCTTGTGCTTCCTCTATACTTTTAAACATGTTTTAATCTTTTTATACTGGCATAGCAAAAATTATCTCGCTACACCAAAAAAAAAATCTAGCTATTCGGTACTCTAACTTTCACTGTTGTCGTGTCGTTGGTCTGTGGAACGGTCTTCTGACGAGCGTGTAAGACGGCGGGGTCTTATGATATGGGCTATTTTAGGCGTAGCGGGAAATAATATCTGTGGAGGGTGGCGTGATCGCTGCGACAATCAATGGGTTTTTCTTAACTGTCGATAGTCGTCGTTTTTTGGACTGCACCATGTTTATCATCAGACGTGTAGTGGTCAGTGTGCTGATCCTGGATATAAGACACTCCATACTGCTTAGACAAATTAGCATTCGATGAGTGTTAACGCGGGTAGAAAAGTCCAAAGTGTATAGAATTAACATTACGTGACAAAGTGATATTTCAAAGCGTATGACATTTTACCCTTTCGGCTAGGGTTATCGCTGATCGAACGTTGCTTTGTCTTCGCCCTCGGATTAGTACAAAGAAGTCCATGAACCGCATAACAAACCGCAGACAAAAATCTATTGACGGTCATTGTTGCCGGATGCTTAGGTAACATACGTTGCAGTACATAGGGTCCAACGGATAATAGACGGATAACGAAATGACAACATAAGGGTTACTTATTTCCCGTTGAGATACGGAATCTTAAAAACAATATCATACTCGTAGGAAGGAAATTAAACGTAAACCAAAAAATTAATATTATTATAAAAAACCTTCAGAGACCTGCGGAACGAAACCGGTCTCTAGCAATAAAAACACGAACTAGTTTTCATAATACGGTTGCATTTATTATTCAGATCGCGATCCGTGCTGAGGTGATTGCGCAGACAGCAGCAATAATAACATATCGATCCCGCTGGGTTGCCATTTGTCCGGTTTTAGCCGGAGATGTCTGGCTTTTCAGACAGCAGCAATAATAACATATCGATCCCGCTGGGTTGCCATTTGTCCGGTTTTAGCCGGAGATGTCTGGTTTTTTTATTCTGGTCAAATATTTATTAGTCCAGCCTCTTCGGTTTTCATACCACCGCCATAACACCTCAAAATATAACCTTATATGTATAATACTGATTGAATCGGAAAATTTTGTACCACCTAATAGTCAATCAATGTAGTGTTAACTATTAGCTAGACCTCCCCTCTCTGGCTTCCTTTCCAAGCGCCTTGACTATTTTCAATATTTTCAGCAATTAATAATATTTCAAACAGTTTACTAGAAACATTAGAAAAATATACATCTGTAGCTTCCATATTTATCGCTCTATCTATTGGTGAAAACTGCATGAGAATCCGTTCAGTAGTTTTTGACGCGAGCAGACAGACGTGGTAGGGTTTTTGTCTTATAATGTGTAGTTGTGTAGTGATAAAAGACAGTTAAATATACTGTAGGTATATTGCATTACCTATATATTATATACAGTGACGTGCATAGGGCACTTGGACAAGATATGCAAAATTCGCATAATTAATTTGAATATTAAACATTACTCTGTTCGTACCGGAAAGATAGATGGCATGAAAATAGATTATGTATATTAATCATTCTTTCTTTTCAAACGACTTCGTTGCATTTAATTTTAATTAATTTATTCAAGCCTTACTTATTGTTAGGGTATGCAACGCTTTTATGCATCTATGAAATGAACGCTACTGATTATATATATGTATACTACTACAATACCCATTGATCTTGAATACAGACAACAATGGAGTTTGTGTATCGAACTCTGATTGCAAGCTTATTGTTTGCAAAACATCTTGTTAAGTCTTGGAGATTGTTTCGGATCTCACTAGTCCTTTATCAAACATTGTTCGTATAGTTACTGCGTAGCAAATGTTTGTAGCAATATATTTTAGTTATTTTGTAAGACCTGACTTTTTTTATTTATTGTTTATAAGGGCTTTTGCCATTTTGGCATATCAGCCCTATTGTACCCAATACGGTGAATTACTCCTCAGTTCTGAGAGAGTCGCTGGTGAGTCAGTGCTACCATGTCCACCAACAATTTCATAGTACTCCCTGTCGGATCACATAGGACGCCATGAAAGGCGCCTACATCACATAAGCTGACTCTGCATTGGTTCATCAGCGACTCTCTTGCACTTTTATTCCGGTCGCACTCCATCAGCAAGTGATGCAAATCCTCCCGTTTTCCACAGGTACTGCAATTAGGCGATTCTATTTTCGTCATAAGATATGCAAAACTTGCCGATGGATAGTGCCCGGAACGCAGTCTTAACGCTACCTTGACGTAGTGTCTACTCTGTACGCTATTACTAAGCCATGGGGAATGCAAGGGCTGACACTGTATCGTTTTATACCAAATTCCCTTCTCCTTACTTCTTTTATCAAAATGCTCCTTCCAGCTGTCAGCCAAGACCTGACCTTATAAATATAAAATGGCTAACATGATTCTCACACATACATTGTGACGGTGTTGTATTAAAGTATAGGATTAAACACTAGAGGCTAGACTCAATACTCACCTCCGTATCGTCACTGTTGCGTGCTCCAGATGTGTTTTTATTCTGGGATCTTTGATGTTGCCAGATTTATAAACTATTCTGACACATTTATTTGTCTTTTTTTCCATGCTGTTTTACATAATGTATTACTAATATGAGGATTGATAAAAATTCAATTATTCCCATTCCAATTCAAACCGTTGTTTTAGCTCTGTAGTTGAAAAGTATAATTGAAGAATTAATCTATTTGATTTAGTATTTATCTGTACTATGAAATATTATTCAAATGTATTCGGTAATTTGTGTTATTAAAAAGAAACTTAAAACAAATAAAATCACGTTCCATCTTTCACCATATCAAACCTAAAATAAAATTTATTTTGCTTTATTGCACAAAAACAATTATCAAGATCGGTCTACGCACGGCGAAGGTTATAGAGAATACTATAGGTTTTATACTGTTGCCGATTATAGAGTTCTGGCCTATATCTCCGAAGAACTTCATAAAACTCACAGTATATTAAAATAGGATCAGCTTTATGATGTATCTCATTAACTAAAAAGTAATTATCAAAATTGATCTATAAATAGCGTAGTAATCAATGTATATACATACAAATAACCGAACCTCCTCCTTTATTGAATTGGTTAAAAGTTACTTAAATTAACATTTTTGTACATTTTGACGGTGGCTATTATTTTGAGCGATTTGTGCCTTAAATGTTTCCAGTTTAAAGCAAAATCTGTTGTATATTTTTATGTTAGTTGAATATTATGTTTTTAAAGAATTAAATCTTTTTTCTAATTCAAATAAACGTTTTACCCGTATTAGAGTAATCGCGAATGTACTTACCTGACAACCCCGAATCCCTTGGCGGCGATTTAACAAGCGGCTTTATGATTTTAATTTATACCGCGCCATGGGGTATTATGTAAATGCGCATCCCGGGTATAAGGTTTTCATTAGGTGATGTTGTTTCATTGGATTTACGAAGATAAGTCGATGCTAAGATCTCGGGTCAGACTTAAAGCTTGTACTCTTTTGTTGGATAATATCATATACAATTAGTTGAATTTAATCATTACGGTTTAGAGTCTTTATCATTAGCCATATTCAAAACAAATATTTTTCTCAAACTGTATTGCTTCTTTTTTATTTAATTGTTTCCTGTGGATAGAAAAAGACATTCCACAGTTTCATACAGTATATAACAAAAACCCCGTCCGACCCGTGAAGGTGTTACTCGTTATATAAAAGTTTATCGATATTTGATTCTATTTGAGTTATCTCTTTTCCATCTTTCCGTTCTTTTTTAGTTAAAGAGCAAAACTATAAAATAAAATAAAAAATATTAAATGGGGAATCTTTCATGGCAACACTGAGAGCGTGCGTAGCTTGTGAGCAAGGGTAAAAAAGAAAGTAAAGGACAGACAGGCAGGGCGATTAGGCAAGCATCGTTTATCAATTAAACTGTTTGATTAGTCTTTATATTATTTTTTTAAAGCAATCCGAGATTGGTGCCCATGTATGATAACTCAATAACTTCAATTTTATATGAAAATAACTTTTTAATGTTCCAGATTAATATAATTTTCTCTTTGATAATTTTATCCTGGCACCAATATGGCCCTTTTAGGTCAGACAGGATATTTATTACATTCTGTATATATAAACCTAATATACGAGTATATAATATATTGGACAACTGCAACTGTATGTATGGATCGACTAAGAGCCTGGTGTTATAATCACAATGGATATTCCGAGGTTCCGACAGAGGGTGTAATGCGGCGCGATACCAGTGACGGAGATATGATTGTGTTCGGAGTTCACCGCGCCGGCATTACACGCTCCGTTTAACATCTCACCTTTGTAGTATTCAATGGAGAGTTGTCCGCTCGACGTCATTGATTGAACTTCATCAATTTTAAGATACAGTTAACAACTTAAGTGAAAATAGCTTTAACACATGCCCGCCGGCATGTACCATTAATGGTACATTGAGGACTGTTCCATCGGTCGGCGTGTACCATTTATGGTACATAAACAACTGTCCCATGTATATCTTCTTATATATAAAAATGAATCGCTAAATGTCTTGATAAGCGCGAAACTCGAGAACGGCTGAACCGATTTGGCTGATTTCTTTTTTGTTGTGTTTGTTCAAGTCTGGAGAAGGTTATTACGGAGAGAAAAAATTTAAAAATTGCCTGAAACAGTCCAAAAATAACACTTTTCTGTATTACCATACAAAAAATTCGTTATAAGTCATTTTGAACTTTAATACCACACCATAAAGTTCAAGTGTCAGTGAACAGGTTCCGGGAAGGCAAAACAATTATTGAGTGACGTATAAAAATTAATGTCACTATTTGTCAATTTTTATGCATATAGCATTAAGGCCAGGATCCTTCAAACAATTTTCAAAAAACAGCCGACAGGCCAATAGGTTTTGGCAGAATAAAATCTGACGGGAAAGCAATGTGACTTTGTTTTAGAGAAATAGGGCAGAACAAGGTCTGCCGGGACAGCTAGTTTTGCTAATAAAAAGAAAAAAGTTTGCAAATGAACGCAGGCATAGTCCGCAGAAGCACTTAATGTGAGAAATGCGATTACGTGCAAACGGCGCCGCCCGCTGAGACAAGTTTGATTTTACAGAGCCGTCAGACGCCGAAAGATAGCGAATTCAGCCGCCGCGCCGGCAGGAACGTGTTAAACTGTAATGGAGTGCCCGCAGCTAATGTTTCTTGTACCTGGGAGTGCAGAAAATAACGGGACAAAACATTTTGTCTATGGACACACGCGTTTACTTCTTTGTATGTTTCTAGCAAAATATTTACATAAAACATTTGTCTATGATCACGTTTTACTCTACTTTTAAAGTGGCTTTAATCTCATTAAGTTAAATAATAACTTAATTCAAGGTAGATCCTTGAGTCTACATGATAATAAGCCTATCTTGATGTACTATCTGCATTAATGCACGTTTAAAGGGAACATTGTAAATTGTTCGTAGTACAAGGGTCCACATAACACGTGTGTTTTGTTTTACGAGCCACTCACTCGCCTCGACTTTGCATATACTTGTTACGTTACAAGGGATATGGTAAACAGCGAAAATAATTTACGATAGCAGGGGAGTATATTAAATTAATAATATTACTCAAGTTATGCTGTTTATAATATACGAATAATAAAATTTGTGAGACAAAACCTTTCAATTGAAGTTTATTATTATTGTATTCCTTTATGTATTAGATCATTATTTATTATTGTATATCACGCTATCTCTTTCGGGGTGAGCAGAAATACATGATATGTGTAAGTAACCTGGAGAACGGCGGTCAACTGTGCTACTGGCAGAGATGGGCAAAATGTAAACTGATTAATGATGAACGATTACAAAATGTAGTCGTAATTTTACTTTTCTTGCTCTGTAATCATGATTAAATCCATTTAAAACATTAAGAAATGATAAATGTGTATACAATTTGGGATTTTGCAGTGTTTAAAACATAAATGAGCAAAATGCAGCCATATTAATGGCAAAAAACGTAAAGTGTAATCGTTAATTATTTTTATTAATCTGATTACATTATGCCCATCTATGGCTACTGGTCACGTTGGTCACGACATACATGTAAGCACAAAGTGGATACAATCACTAATGTGTCTCAGATTGATTATGATTACTTATATGTTTTTAATTCGTTTTTTATTTTGTTAATTTTATGTTGCATTTTGTTATCCAACATAAATAAAAAATAATAATATAATATTCAATCAAATGTTGAAGATTCCGATTTTTTGACTGAGATTACAATAAGAAAATTGACTTAATCGTTTTTCCACAACATTGGAACAAAATGGTAGATATCACTTTTGAGGGAGCACAACTCTACAACGCGTTACCCTCCTGCATTAGAAACGCTGGCTCGCTTGGCATATACAGAACTAAATTACTACAATATATTAAAGATAAATACTAACAAATACGGTTCTGTGTTTGCCAAGTGAGCTCTTAGTATCTTAGTATCTTACTGTTCCAGATAGTTTTTAAACAAATTGTTCTCATGTAAGTGATTTTGTATCTTAATGAGAATAAACTCTTTGAACTGAACTGAAAAGGCTCTTTTTTGTTTCTAAATATCTCTAAATAGTGGAAGAATATTAAACTGACAACAGAAATACATATAAATAGCAAAATAAGCAGCGCCGTACTAGTAATTCAACAAGAACAGCAATTGCTACGGACTCTTTGCATACACACCTCCTACCTAAACATAATTTCTTGAAGTGAATCTTTGTTTAGACGTCGTATAATAAATTTGTTTGATGTCACCAAAAAGAGAAGCGCTCACCCTTATCTGACTTTTTTAATCACTTAAAGCTCCAAAGCACATATAGCAAACCAACAGCATTTGATTTGAATTGGACACAGCGTTGAATTACAATCTTTTACCGGTTGCACAATGGAGAGTGTTCTCAGGAACTGCATTCTTTGATTCCACCAGCCCCATTCCATCTCAAAACCATTAGGCATCGTGTCGGATACCATCCGTATGTGGTGGATGTTCCTTGTATCCGCACGAGAAGATTCGCTTCTACATTCATTATGCGAACGGCTGAGGAGTGAAATACGCTTCCAGCGGCCATATTTCCCCGATCTTATGACCTGGGAGTCTTCAAGTGAAGAGTGAATAGGCATTTACTAGGCGATCGCGTTTCATCATCGGACTCATCTTCAACTTCCACCAGGTGTGATTGAAGTCAAGCAATCGCCTATAAATTAATAAAAAAAAATCCGTCAACGTAAATAGAGGTAGAAATATAAAAGTAAGTTTGCTACAGACTTAGAAGTACATAAATTCGCAATCTTAGTTAATAAAGTCCCACACTTTCCAGTATAGCTCATGTGAGCGTACATAGCAGCGCTTGCTCGTTAAAAGCGTCCTTGTAATACAAGAAGGCATTTCGTATTACGAGCCTCTGCTGCGAGCGCAAGCAGGTGTTGCTCGCTCACCCTTTACTACGCCCACGATAAAGTGCCAAATTACTCACAGGAACTTGTCCTAAATGAATAATCACGAGGCGCCACGAACGCGTTACTAATTTTTTCATCTCTTTCACACTGCGTATTGTAACAGCCAGGACACACGATGCGTTGCGGAGGCGGCGCGGCTTTTTTTTTTTTAATTTATTTTTATTTAGGGGCTTTTATTCAGGCGAATATATCAGCCCATTGTGCGCTAACCTACGTCCTTACATCCTAGGGGAGTCGCGGATGAGCAAACGTCACCATCTGGCACAGCATTCACTGGACAAAGGATTGGCCGAAATGCCGCGCCATGCTCCAATACTTTGTTGATTTTCAACTTGCTCATCAACGACTCCCTTTGTGTCTCGTGCCGGGCACACTCCATCAGCAAGTGATGTACTGTCACGCCGTCATCTTACATACATCCATGATGCGTTACGTTGCCGCTCCTCCATGGACTTGCGCGTCGCAAGACGAGGCTATGAGGGGTGAACGCGTTGCGATGTCGAAGCTGTATAATCTTTTCCGATGCATTTTTCCGATGCATACGGTGTCGTAATGCATCGTGTGGCCACCAATGCTATAAATCTTTGCGATAGGACGCCGCGACGCATCGTATGCATCAGCTTTAATGTGTCTGTCTTTTACGCAATCTTTACTTTATCTATTGCAGCTGCATTATTTATTAATAACGTTACAAATTTTGCTCCGAACAGACGTGCACGGTTCGTAGTCATTAGCGAATTAATTATTCAATGAAGTCCTTCCCCCTTTATTTTCGACCTAGTTAGGAAAGATACATGACTTTCCAGTAAAATATAACATAATATGCGAGTAATAAGACTTATTTCTACGGAATCCTTACGTTCTGATGAACCATATTTAGATATCGTTGCTTTAGGCTATTCGCCAAAAATATTCAACGTCAAACTTGGCCTATTTAATTGGCCTATTTATTGATAACAGTAGATATTGACATATCTTTATCGACAAAATACTTTTACTCACCCTACCGCAGCGTTAGCCTTGAGGAGATATCGACGGAAACTAGGGCAGAGATATACCAACGTCACACGCCTAGATATTGTAGGGCTTGCGATTTCCACAGGCGACCCACCATTCGCGTATTTATTTTCGCAGTGTACACTGGTTTTCGCGTTTTCCTATCTGTGGCGTTAGTGATAATTATAAAATTATTGTGTTAAGATATCGACATTGTTTTTGTGATTACATAAAATAATGATATAATAATTCCTAATAAAACTTTGAAATTACAAAAAAAAAGATTTGTCACCCAAAGCTCGTTGTGTTTCATGATTGGCAGAGAAGATATAACATTCTAACTTCCTCGTAAAGTTTCACACGCTAAAAAAGATCTTTCAGTGTTAAACTGGTTGTTAAATTAATGACTATGCTAAAGGAAATGCAGCAATAACTAAACACAGAAAGTCTTAACTCGAAAACACGCGCTCTCTCGTTACTTATTCAACGCAGGAGTGGCTCAAAAAACCTGGATGAAAGGAAGAAAGATATACATATTACAGTCTACAATATAACATGGGCTACTTATTATCCCGTAATTGTAATCAGTTTTTATCAAAACACGGATGCGGCCACGTGATATAGCTAACCTCAAAAACTATAAGATGTACATTGAACCTGTCTGCTCAGACACCGCCGGGACACTATAGCTAGTAAAATATAAAAACTTAACATGTCACAGTCAAAGAGGACAATTATAAATAAAGACTGTGAAGCAAAGTGAAATAATGGTGCGTTACAGAGAAAATGATTGCTTCATTGAACTTTTTTCTTTATTGTGCGAGGAAAAACCGACTGCTAAGAGAAAAAGGTTAACAAGAGGTAAGTCAATTTAAATGCTATTTCTTATTTTAATCACGGACAAATTTGTTTGTTATTGTGATTTATTACATCCTTCCGCTTGATTTCAGTCTTATTTCATACTGCACAATGTGTTCTATAAATACGTAATACAATCTAATTATGGTTTAATTTATTATGCAACACTAAGTTGTATTAAATAAAAATTATAAATCATAATAGAACATGCTTCAATATGTTTAGCCGACTTCAAAAAGGCCGCCCCCTTCTGTGTTCGAGTGTATGTATTTTTTATATATGTTCACCGATTACTTTATGTATGTTCATTTAGGAACCGAATTAATTTTCTTTAATTTTTTTTTCCATTTATTATCTTTTACAAAAATCATTGTTACATTTTTTTTAATATAGCATAAAGAAACCACTAAGGTTTGAACGCATGCTATTTACAAATAGTCCACATTTAGAGTCGCAATTAATGTATGGAACTACGTAAACACATTTCGATTAAGGTGGTCACTATTAATGAGGTCCAAAAAATGTTTTTTTAATCTTTGTTTCACATTCAAAAAATCAATTCAAAATGATGCTGTATAAAGTTGGTAACTTTTTAATACGGTGCTATTCTGATGTAGATTTTCAGATATATTAGCCATACAGCTTGAATGGAAAACAGCAAAATCTATTGATTTCTAATAAACTTTTCAGTAGACTGTCACAGTCATAATTTAAAAAAATAGTAAAAACACTATTTTGTTAATTTATGCGTATGTTATGTAGATCAAAGTCAATTCTCAAAATATATTATCAGAATATATTATCATATGACCTAGTTTATACAATAAATAAAGATTATCTCACGATAACGCTCATAGATGTTAATTAATTGTTGTTAGTTGTGTATTTCCTAATGTTTATTACACTAATATTGTGTTCAGTTATTTAAATTTGCTCAATAAGCTATCGAGAAATGTCTAAAAATCTTATTAAATAAAATTAATTATTTTTAATTCATTGATAAGCTTTGTTTAGTCATTACAAATCGAATTTATTTAATTTGGTATATTTTGATACAAAATCCTTAAATGAGGGTAATAAAGGGTTGATGTTATTTCTTACAGTGGTGACAGCCCCCAACTTAATCACGGAATTTTTCTTTTTTTATTTTTCCTGTAGATACCAGTGTTTTTAAAATGTTCTAAATCTGCGGATGACTCCTCTTCATCGCCTGTTAGCTGACACGATGGTCTTTTCGATTAAATGCAGCAGTAGATGTGTTATCATTCCTTTTAAACTAATTGTTGTATGTGAGCCTTATCACAGCGATATGACGCCGAGACAAAGCGCTGCTATCGCGATAACAGCCAAACAGTGCCCGGCCGTCAGTTGCCAGTTGCTTACCCACTGCTCTGAAAACTGAAAAAACCCTTAAACAAAAAGTACAGTTAGAGTAATTTTACAATCTCGCGTTAACGACTTGCGCAATTTTCTACTACCCCATTCCTCTCAGCGCATAAGGGATGCAGTGAAGTGACAGTGTCGACATAATTGTCGATGTGAGTGCAAATTAAAAAAATGAACGACTTCTGGAACGATTTTTTAAAAGCGGCAGTTAATCATCCGTTTCCGTCTATTCCTGGAGATTTGCTGTCACCGTTCGATGTGCATAATCAAGATAATGGGAACGGTTTGTTTTGTAACAAATAAACTGTATTAATTCATCAAATGTAGCGATAGATGGCGTTAAAACAATACTACGAAGTGATGCTAGGCACGTTTTAAATTTTCGCGTTTTGTACTCAATTTAAATATTTCAATTTATTTTAAGCTTGAAGGAACCGAAGTTAACTTGACCACGCATAAAACTTATTAGAGTACTTTTTTAAACGGATATTCATATTTTTATATATTATGAAGACTCTGAAAGATATTATTTCCTGAAGTTACTTCTTTTTTCTGCTAATAATGTGACTAATTTCAGTAGGTTATATATTATACAGTTTATCCTCTATTTTTTTTAACAAAACTATCTAAAAGTATGAGTGTAACAAAACCTAAGTTATAATTTTTTTTACAGTGAAAATTAACATTTTAATGCAAATTTATTTGCGATCGACCATGGTCGTAAAGTTTGAAAGGACTATAAATTCAGTTCTGGAATATCTCCATTTTGTTATCTTGAAACCAAAGTTCGCTACTTTATAAACACTGGAACGCATTCAGTAGCCAAGAATTTACTTGCAAATTCTGACAATAATACGGTTAGTTGTGGATACAGTCATTCCATGTAAAACGTTATTTCAATAAATAATAACAAATATACTGCATTTATGACCACTTTGTTGACTATTCCCATTCAATAAAAGGATCGTGTCCGATTCTCGCTATTAGCAATCAAACCTATTCGTAATTGAACTTTTCTTGGTAAATGACTTTAAAAATTAGTCAACGCGAAATTGTTTGAACATTGATAAACTATTATAAGTAATAAGTGATACGAAAATGATAACCGCTGTTGCATAGGAAATCGATAACCGCAGTTGTATACTCGGATTTGTCGTCTATGTTAAATCTTGCTTTCAGAATATAATTACCCCGATTTACATTAACCCGAATAGTTTTAACCCTATTCGTCCATATGTCCGCTGAATTAATTTATTGCTTCGTATTTTGTCTACAAATCACAACATAAATGCTAGTACCGTAGAGCTGTATAATCGTGGTTTGTCAGTATTCATCTAAATTACAAAATACGCATTATCTTGTATTATTCACCTTGTGGTGAATAACGTGTCCATATTTGTCGTATCGAGCGATAGACAAAGCTTTGCGCACACGCGATTATACTATCGTTTCATTATCATTCATATTATCTATAGACTATCGATAATATAAGAACACCTACGCAATACATTGTATGTATGATCTCAACAATCCATAACCTCCTCTACTTAAGTTTCGAACTGTGGCAGATGAACACCTCTCCTCTCATTTTTATCTTATCGACTACCATTATCGATATCTATCGAGGAAATCACGCGCACTAGTGAATCAATTCGATTGGATGGTGACCGTTTATCTTATCGTATTATTACAGTGCCAAGAAATATCGAAAGGCATCGAACGTGTGTGCAGGGCTTGTTTGTGAAAATGGATAGTGTTTGTTTAATTATACCTTGACCCAAATTTGAGACAGTGTTGTTTTTATGTGGTTGATTTATCGATATGCGGTTACCGCCGGTTTCGTGGTCCGAAACAGTTGAATGCTTTCGGGAATGTGCGTGGAAAACGTTTCATTGTGGACTAAATACTTGTGAGAAATTCGCAGCGGCACATAATTTGTTGGCTCAACCGTTCCCGAATTTCGATGTTGTTATGGCGGCTCCGACGTATGCTAGACACTGTTAGTTGCTTTTATTTACGTTTTATTAACAAATACTATTATATTTTGTACAAAAATAGAGCTACTTCTCAAAATCAGCCTTATTTGATTTTTGTATATGTTCATGAAATTAAACAAACTTTTATAAACCCAAGAAAGCGCAATAAAAATTCAGGTCTCATACCATTTTATCTTGTGAATAAATTTCAAACAAATGCAACAGTCAAATAATATATCTGTCTATTTAAAAAAACTGCAGGAAACAATGCTTTTATATAAGTATTTACAGTTTAGTTTGCTTAGTAAAACATCCAGCGCCTCATGAATTTGTCAAGTTTTAATTTAATATCACGTATTGCAAATCTTTCCTCCTTCGAGTGTGTTCCGAACATTCTGCACATCTCACGTCTGTTTAAGCTTTAGATGTATTTTATTGTTTTTAATATCTTATCGCGCCGATTCTGTATTGGGGTAGGCAGAAAGAATTGAACGCTGCTCTTTTCTATTTTCGGAAAGTTATGTCGCTTCTTTTACATTAGTTAAACCCTTCATACATTATCGTCGATGCCGCGTACTAGTGTTTTCGCGATTGTTTTTAAAATAAGAGCACACGCTTGAGTATTTTCCCGCGTCATATCCAAACACTAGCTGTGTTGACCGGGCGTTGCCCGATTACAAATACTTACTCCTTTGGAAATGATTTTCTAAAAACGTTGAAAACATATATTTTTTATTTCTAACCAAAAACGTTTCTAGACACCAGATATCGTACTGCTAACTTTAAAATTGACGAATTTTTAAACAAACTTTTACCTTTTTTAGGGTGAAATACCAAAAGATTACGTTATAAAAAGAATCCAATGCTCAGAAATCAATGATCCAGATTTGTTAAAGAGAATTAATTTTAAAATAAACACCAAAACTACTAGACAGCCCAACTTGTTCGCCTTGCCGAAAATACATCACAATTACGCAAAGAACCCTGTAATACACAGATGCCTCAATACTTACAATAAGGACTTTCGCACTATTGACACATTTTCCCTAAATAGAAACAAGTTTATAGCCTCGGTTTTAGCTTTGCTAAAGTTAAAACGACAATAGGAGGGTACAGACGCCACACTGCATGCATATACATACATATCAGTGACGTCCATAGGATATTTGGACAGGATAGGCAGAATTCACGTAATTAGTTTGAATATTATATTATGACAGTAAATATTACATTGCTTTCTAGGAAAGATAGATAGCATGAATACAGAATAGATATGAATATAAACTGTTCCTTTTTTTGTCTAATTTTAAGCCATTTATTCTAGACTTATTTATCATAAGGGTATACAATGCTTGCATGCATCTATGGAATGAACGCTACTGATACATATCAATATACATATTATATACATATATGTAGGTCGTATACAGTCAACCTGTTGTGAGGTATTAGTGTGATTTCACGAACTGGGTCGTGACCACAGTACACAACTGTATAGACCATCATAGTGACTCGTTTCAGCCAGGCATGTTCGGAAATATTAGTATCGTATAGGTATGAACCCGCATTTGGTAGGGCGGAAGCCGATCAACCACTGTGCCAATCGTTTCGGCAATAATATGAGTTAAACAATGTTATGGACGTTCATTCACGTGTTAAATTAAACAACAAACAGAAATAATGTAAATGATTTTCGTTCCCGTCCGCTCGGATGGTTAGTTTTAAAGCGATCCCGGCCTGCGGCGGGGCTTATCCGACTGCGTATTCAATATAATAAATTTAACCAAGCTTTTATTATTCAGTTTCCCCTTTAAAGTTGTTTTTTAAACCATTGTCGACAAAAAATACAAGTAAGATATTGTATAAGCAGGAATAATTATGTAAGTAGCTAGAATTATCAGTGCAGGATAGAATAAGAGTCCAATGTATACCAGGATACCGGCAACCGCCCTGAAACATCATCGACCGGTTGGCTGATGTCTTTGGGGTTGTGGCTGCCCTGAGCAACTGGTTAGCAACCCTCGAGAACGTGACTTACTCTGCCTAAATACAACGAGCGGTATCGGGGAAGGTATCATCTTCCCCCGAGTTTGTGCCCAAGGGGCGCGGCGCGACGGGGCTGTGGCGTATTGATTACAGGACCCGCAGTCCCCGCCAATGCGCAGAAATAATCACCTTGGGGTTTTTAGTTGGTACAAGTCCGTCACACCTCGGTCGCGCAACCCCCCTGTGCGGACGAGACGGTCCTATGAGGATTTTCCCCAAGCAAAAAAAAAAGCGTCCAATGTATAGTGTAGAGATAAGAATGTAAACAGAAAATAGAAATAGGAGCTAATTTAAGAAACAATAAAGGTAATTAGAAAAAAGGAATAGATATAGAGTAAAACAAGGAAAAGAGCAATGTCGTTGCAATAAAACATAGCAACGGGTATTAAGGAAAAAAAAAACATTATCGACACACGAACTGGCGACACACCTTATAAATAAATGGTTACCGCTACATATGGACTGAATGTTTTAGAATTTTAATCTACCGCCATTAATTTAAATATCTATACTAATTTGTAATGTTCGATCGAAGACTTCGGCTAAAAAACAAATACGGCAAAACTTTCAAATGAGCTATAATTTTAGCTAAAAGTTAAGGTTTTTAGCAAACGACTATCTAAAACTAATTCATCTGATTTTTTAATGTATTAAGGATCCAATTATAAGCGATATCCGACCGTAGTCAAAGCTAATAAATCGATTATTGTCTCAATGATCCAAAGCCGAAATTTTTAACATCCCAAAAAACTCCGTTCAATATTGCCTAAATGTAAGCAATTTAGTGATTTTTTCAACGTTTTTAATGTAAGGATTATATATACATTACTAAAACAACCTCACAACCTCACAACTTGTCAATAGATTCCTAATGCCAAAAGTACAGCCAAAGCTCCGGTTGGACTCTATTTATTTTTATCTAGCATACAATTGTGTAGAAATTATTTTTTTTATTGTGTAGTTTTTATAAATCATTTATATGTATATTGAATTAATTTGTTTTTCTTTAAACCCAGTAAATAAAGTTTTATGGTTAATTTTTAGTCTGCTGTGTATTTTAGAGTCAAAATAGCTGTCTCGGCTTTGAATATCGGCAGCTTAGTTATCTGGTAATCCTATTTCTTGTGTTCACTAGAATGTAAAATCTCGTATGTTCTTATCTCAAAGCTGAAATACAAAATACGCCATAATACCTATGTAGTTTGATACGATTCCAATGTTTTCTACTTTGTTTCAATTAAGTTAAGTAAACAGTATTTGTTTCCTTGAAACAGATGATATAGCGTCCCTATAAGCGATAATCCTATAATCTTCTTAACAGATTTGGATTGAGAACAAAGGAAACAGACATAAAAAATATTATTAAACTTATTTCTTTTCGTGCTCCATAGAAATGTACAAGGAGACGAAACTATCTATTTTTTTTTATAATGTGTCATTTCACTGTTGTTTTTTCTTGTCTCAGCTTCTGTTTTATTTTTCTATGAAGCTTTCTTTTTAAGATATTTATTGCATCACTTTAAGCCTGTGGTGCTCACTCTAGAACTGCTGACGATTAAAACCTTAAGCTTTGTTAGACTACAAGTAATCAAGTCTGTAGGCGTAGGTAGGTAGATACTGCAAGCGTGTGTGATACAGGATTGCTGTGTAGGGTCATGGGGTTTATTATAGCACAAGTAGGTCGCATGTGTAGTGTAGGACTCTTTTCTAAAAAAGTTAGCAAAAAACACTATCCGATTTAGATAAAGACCTGCTTATTGGTTTTTACATAATGACGTTAAGGTTAGTTACTAGAACCGCCTTTCGCCGCTAGCAGAGGATTATTCCGATATTTAAAAAAATAATAAGAGACTCTCTGACTACACTATGATTTTACTTATTGTAAATCATGTAATCATTAAACAAAAATTGCGAATCGACCGATATTGACTAATATTTCCTGAAGTTGATACAAAAAGCTCTCGTGATCGACCGTTTGAGCACCCCCGCTTTAAGCCATATTCACTATAATCGTCGCACTAATCGCTATTGGATTATGTTGATATAATTCGCTGCCGATATATTAATTACTTTTGTATTAATTAATTATGACGCGGTTATATATTGCTTTTAACGTACTCAATAGACAATTAATTGAATAGAAAACATATGTACCCACTAGGGCTACATATGTTTTATTAATAATATGTTAGTTTTTACAATCGGTTATTATACCTTGAAACTTGTGATCGAAAATCCTTTTTTTTTTTACTTGGGGAAATCCTCATAGGACCGTCCCGGCCGCGAAGGGGGTGGCAGCCGGGGTGTGCCGGACTTTTACCAGCTAAAAACCCCAAGGTGACTACTTCTGCGAATTAGTGGGGACTGCGGGTCCTGTAATCAAATCACCGCAGTGATCGAAAATCCTAAAATAAGTTAAAAGTCTAAAAGGGATTAACAAGGATTTAAACTTTCACAAAAGTTAATAATCCATCTAAGCCATATAAATAAGGATATGCGATAAAATATCGTGCAAGCCCCCTCAACCAGGTTTCGCCGACGAGCCGACTTGATTTTCAGGGCGTGTCTGCAGTGTACCGCACAGCTGCTTGGAGCCACGAGTGAGAATTCATGGAAACTATTGTATATAGCGAGCATTTTTGGGACGGTTCTGCCCAGTAATTACTTGACGCCCTGGATAGGTTGCAGCGGAGGGCTGTTCGCGTTGTGAATGATCCTGACGTGACTAAGCATCTTGAACCGCTTCAGTTGCGCAGAGATGCTGCCTCACTGAGCGTTTCCTACCGTCTGTATCATGGCGAGTGTTCTGAAGAGTTGTTTAACCTTGTTCCACCCTCTCCCTTCCTGAATAAAACCACGTGCGCGGGTTAGCGATGTCCCAGCTATGCGGTATCTCACATCCCGGCCAGGACTAAGAAGTTCTCTAACTCCTTCTTTTGCCGTGTCGTTGGGCTGTGGAATGGTCTTCCGGCGAGCGTGTTCCCACCATCCTATGATATGGGATCTTTTAAGCGTAGCGTGAAGAGATATTTGTGCAGGCCGGTATGATCCCCGTGACTACCGATGGCGTTTTTCTTGCCTGTCGATAGCCGTTAGCGTTTTTTAGACTGCACCATGCTTACCATCAGGTATGGTGCAGTCACTGTGTCGAATAAGTATAAAAAAATACAAAACTGCACACTGCTGCCTGGCAGCTGTTAATGGTTCACCACTGATGAGCACCGACTGTTAGAATATGAACCGTGCCTTAGGACTTCAGAGTATCAAAAACGACCACCGATGAATGGTGCGAAACCTACATTTGCGGAACCTCTGTCTCCACTCAAGAATGTTTACACGATCAGTTATCATTAAGCAAATATGACCAGCCCACTGCTATTTCGGTTTGCCAATCTTTTAAGCCAAGTCGATGAATTTAATTCTCTGTAAGTAATAAATACACTGATAATTTTTAGAATTCTTTCTGATAGGAAATAAAATGTTCATGTTTTATATCTTACAAGCGGACTTATCGATGTTGAAAATCTAATTACATATTTGCGTGTTTAATGCCGTCGTGTTTTCGGTGGACTCGTTGTGTGTAATAATAATTACGGCTTACCAAAACTCAGAGTAGTAAGTAAGTGATTTTTCAGTAAGCATTATGAATTAAAACATTTCTTTCTATATATCCCGTTTTAGCGGTCAAGGTTGTTCAAATAACAAAAGATACTATTTCTAATATAGCCAGGGTTATGTTCAGAGTCCTGTAGGTGTTATTTGTGAAATTAATGTTCTTTGTGGATTAGAAATATATAAAAACGCTTGTCCTGACTGACTTATCATTGTAAAGACAAAACTACTTTAACTAGAATTATTATTTTTTAAATATTGGGTACGTTTTATGGCGCAAGCGCACAACGAGCGGATTTTTTTATGCACCACTCCTAAGCATGTAGTCGTAGGTTCGAATCCCAGCACACGCCTCTGAGTTTCACCAGATTAAGTATGGATTTAGTCACCACATACTCACCGGTGTAGAAATGTCATGTGTAAATGAAATGACCGGAGAGTGCTGTGCTGCTGGTCACGTTGGGCACGATATATAAGCGCAAAGTAGATGCAGCTACTAATGTATCTTTGCTAACTCCGAATGGGATACAGCGTGACAGAGGAGCTTATTGCGTAGTGTCTACGAATTTTCGTAGCCAGCTACGCACAAGAGACTACGCGTTCATATTACATGCATGTGCCTCTCTGTATGCTAATTCTAACGTCCTTTCTGAATTATTTCACCTTTTGAATATTCCGTTTTGATGCGTTCCATATTCCCTGCGGAAGGAAAGAGATATATGATATAGAGGTACATGCGTTGACTAAATAAATAAAAAATCATGAAGGTGAAGGTAAGAAAAGAAGAGTGTTCGAATGAGACAGAAAACCACATGATAAGTACGATTTCGATTGATAATGTATCGAGCATAGATATCGCTTAACACCAACAAAAATATCCGTTATTATATTTCGTGTGCTCCGAAGATACACATGAATTTCGGTTCGCGAAAATGAATATTTGAAATCTTTCCTTGCACGTATCAAAAAGTTTCACATGTGGGAAATTTTCGCTAGGTACGTGGGGAGCTCTACATCTGAATCAGGTATGTTTGGCAAACATGTTGTGATTGATTCGAGAGATGCTTCGATAACTACATAGACTGAGAGCTAGCAGATAATTTTATGTCTTTTGGGTTCACTTCGAACAATTTAATTCTCAATACGTACTTTGCAAGCTATAAGAGATATTTTTTAACATTGTATGAAATCAACTAAAACTAGAACAGTATGTACTTGCCAACATTTTTTAATTAGTATTATATATGTTGTTACAATTTTTAAGTCTAATTTTGATACCTTATTGTTGAATAGATAATAATATCATCACACTATAACCCTTTCGGGGTGAGCAAAGATACAGTAATAGCTGTTTCCACTTGTGCTTTGAAGCTATATTTTTGGGTGTTCTTGGAAAATTCATTTTTCAATTATAGTTATTCATTTTATTTTTATACGTGCACTATGTTTTTGAATGTTTCGAAAATATCATGTACTTACATTAAGGAGAAAAACAGCTTCTTTATCAGTTAAGTGTTTTGTATATGATCAAACTTTAAATTAAATTTGGTATTTAGTTTGCCTCAATAATAATACAATATTTGTGGACAATTAAACACATTGATCCTAGTCCCAAAGTACTCTTGCGCTTGTGTCACGGATACTAGAAAAAGATATACATCCTTAGATACTCTATATACATCTATGACTCACGAAAAACGAATATATTTAGCATATAAAAATTTGCCGCTACCGAGACTCGAACCCGAACCAAAGTACAGAAGGCAGGGTCATTACCGTTGCACTATCGGCCCGTCAATTAGTCAGATGTGGTGAATACCATTATGAGAGATTTTAATAATCAAGAGAATAGCAGTAGACCGAATTTATAATCGAAACAATAATCAAATCACCCAAACAATTGATCAATCGAGTTATATTTCGATTGCTCTGATTAAAACCCAAAGACGATGCATCGAGTATACCATCGTAATACGTATCACACCAGTAATTTGACGTATCTAAGTCATAATGTTAATGAATTGGAACTATTGATTCTATATAATCATATTTGATTGAAAAACATCGATTATACTAGACTGATACGAAGAGTCGAGATAATCGAATTGAACGACTTCAATCGCTAGTTACCGCACTTCACCGTGTGTCACCAGTAGAGTCAACATCTTATACCGTAGGTAACTAAAATGGAATTGGAGAGAAAACTTGTTTAAAAGTAAATCTATTAGATGAGGCCGCGCCACAGCCATCCAGACGAGGGAATGTGCGCCTGCCTCGGCACGCTACATATTGCTATGACGAACTTTTGTTTGTTTTATTCGAAAAGTTTCCTGTGGTATCGTTTTAATACTCCCCTCCATTCGATCCACTCTTATTTTATTGCTTCGTGGCAGATACTCCGAAGATACAATACTTTAATGGCCCTTTAAATAAGATACTCAACATATGATATAAAAACTTTGCTCTTGAAGTTTATTTTATTGTTTTCAGTAATAAAATATGGCAAATACGTTGGCAATGCTATGATGCTTTCAAAGTATTTTTGTAGAGTATTATGTTTAAAATTATATTTGAAAAGTATTGCACAAGATATATACTTAAATTATTGTTGGTAAGTACTTATTTCTATGAGTTATTAATATATATATATACATATATATATATATATGTATTAATACTTATCAAAAAAATATTTATCGATGTTGAGTATTTGGCCAAAATAATTGTTATTTAGACTGCTCCTGTTTTTTCTACATCAAATGGTATAATATCAACTCTTAAATTAAAAACCACTATGCGGAAGTATAGATTTTATAAAAAAAATCTCTGAGAGAGCTTAACCATATCTAGTAAATATTATACCAACGATAATGCTGGTAAAAGGTTCAAATATGAATGCGATTTATATAACATAGATTTTGTATTAATTCCATAAATTTATATATAGATTTCCTACAAAGTCAATAGTTACTACAATATTACTTTGTTCTGCTCTCAGATCCCACGAACAGTTCCAATTATAATTTGCTTTGATACGTTGATATATCATTGATTAATACGATTCTTCGGTATAATTACGTCTATCTCAATAATATATTCATTTAGTAGTGTTCGACCGAAGTTTCGGCTGTAGTTTCGGTTTACGCCGCTTCGAAATGTTGTGTTTAATTTAATTTATTTAGTTGTGGGTAATTTTAATAATCTCTACACGCTGCTTATATATATATATATATTTATATTTTGTATTGATGTCAATACACAAACCTTGGACAATAAACGTTTAAAAACACTATCAGCCAATTTTAAAATGAAATATTTCGGATTTTAAAAGCTTTGCCTTTAGCAGAAAGTTGTGGCAATAGCCGATTAATTGGCTTCGGCTTGTTAGATATCGAACTTTAATCTGGTGCTTATTAAAAATAATATAACAGTTGCGATCAGATCAATCAGTGTTGGCTTGGCGCTTGCTAGAAACCTTAAGCTTTAGCTAAAATTTCTCCCCAATCGAAAGTTTTACCGAATGTTGCTTTGGCTAAAACCGAAGCAATTGGTAAGACACTATCATTTGGTTATCTATGTTAGTGTATATATGCGGGCGCGGGTGTGTTTCCGGGCACTGCGGATTCCATTAGACATCCGGAGTGCGATGTTATCTTCGAACCGATACGTTTTCGGTAGCTGGAACCGGCTTTTGTTTCTTACATATGTCGGATTAAATGATCGTGTTTGCTTCGTGATGCGGTTGATGGGTCGTGTATTTTGGATTAGTTATTACCCATCGAGAAGTTATACGAGTAGTATCGATTTGTTAAGACCTGGAGATATGTTAAATACAATTATAAGTATATTGTTTTTAACCTGACTCGGCACTACGACTACACCACGCATGATAATGACAACTTCTATCAACAGTTAAGAAAAAAACCATCGATAGCCGCAGCGATCATGCCGACCTGCACAAATATCTCTTCACGCTACGCTTAAAGGATCCAATACCATAGGACGGTGGGAACACGCTCGCCAGATGAACATTCCGCAGCCAATGAAACGGCAAAAGTAATAGAAAACTTCTTAGTCCAAGCTGGGATGTTAGTTAGCGTATGCCAATGACTCCGTAAACCTGCGCGCGTGGTTCTATTAAGGAAAGGAAAAGGTGAAACAAGGTTAAATAACTTTTCCAAACACTCGCCGTGATACAGAAGGTAGAAAATGCTTAGTGAGGCAATATCTCTGCGCACTTGCAGCGATACGAGATACTTTAAATGAATGGAATAAAAAAAAAAAACAATATAGTGAGATAATATTATTGTATTAAAAAAGTTAATTATTATCAGTTGCCCTTTAATGACGAAGAGAAATTCGAGAACCGATAAATCAGAAAAAGAAACCATCAGAATGGTGAAAATTTACCAAGATATTTGGAAGAGTTTAGAAATAATGCTCGATATTAAAGAGGGTTGATTAAACCGTTGCGAAATCAAATTAAACCCCTCAAATCTTGGGGCAATTTCGCCTGGACCGGTTCCAAACAAGGCTAATTTATTGCGGTTACTAATTAATAGTTCTTAACTGCACAGGATGGGAGTGTAAAAGAGCGACAATTAAGTTCAATTAAGTTCACAAAGCAATTCATTTGGCTCTTGTATTTGGCTTGACTTTTATACCCTTGAATTAACCTCAAAAGCAATGTCGTGCTTACAAGTAGTTTGCAATTAGAGAACAAGAAAAAAAATATTTCTTCTTTTTTTATGATTTACCGACAAACGCTTGCCTTCAACTGCACCTGGTGAAAGGGAAGCTGAGTCCGACAATGAACCGCTTCCGCTTAACAAATGCCTATTCACTCTTCTCTCTTTTTTTTTTTGATTCGGACTACTGATTGCCGGTAAAGGCATTTACAGTTCAACCGGGCTTTCTCTTCTCTTAAAGTTTCCCACGTCATAAGATGGTAGGACTATGATCGCTGGAAGCATATTCTATTCCTTAGCTGTTCGCATGAATAATGTAGAAGCAGATCTCTTCGTGCGGATACAAGGAACGTCCACCGCATGAGGATGGTATCCGATACGCTGTCTATATTATAGATAAGTTACTTTGGATATGTGACGCACTGTAAAGCTAGCCATCCTAAGCTATTGCCCAGTGACGTGTATAGGGTATTTACACAGGGTAGGCGTAATTCGCGTAATTAATTTGAAGATTATATTACGACAATAAATGTTACATTGTTTCCCTAGTAAAAATAGACGGGTGAATAAAGAATAGATATGAATATAAATGGTTTCTTTTTTTGTATAACTTTAAGCAATTTATTCCAGACTTATTTATCATAAGGGCATGCAATGCTTGCATGCATCTATGGAATGGACGCTACTGCTATTGCCTATATATTCTGGATTTCGTGATTAGGTACAATCAACCCTGCAGCGGCAGCCAATGCGCGGTATACTACTCTGTATGCATTAATATGCAAAGTCCGGTGTAGTCGACTGCAAGATGCTGTCCGATAGGTACCTTTAAGGGTGCCATGGAAGGCCTCGTTGTACAGGGCAAAGTGGATGTAGTTAGGTTCCATGGGAGGTCTCGTCTGTGCTAAACCAACCAGATCAACTAATCAACGCGTCGGGTAATGAATACGCCGCCAGGCTTCAACTCCAGACAAGTGGAGAACTTTATTGCTACGCGCCTCCAAACTACTACTTCTCTACCAGGAATAAGTGAATATGAAGAGAGATTCAAGATAAGACGTTAGTCGTCTCAATATCGCGACTTAGGCGCTGCGACGTAGCAACGGCTTCCAAGTCACAACTGCCAAAATCCATTTCGGCGCGTTACATATACAAAATAACTTATCTGGAATATATTCTTTTTACCTGTTCTCTGGTTGTGATCTGTGTACGACATATCAAAATCCGACTGGCGCCTGCAGACAGAATTGACTAAAATTTATGAAACAATATTGTATTCACCAGAGCGACTAAAAAGGCTGTGAAAATATTATAGGTAGTTTTTGGTTATTTATTATTTATCACGGTTAGAGTAAAAGGCAGACAGTACTTTTATACCTATCTGAAGAATTCTAAAAGGTTATAACAAAACAAGTGAGCATATAAAATATTTACGTCTGTTATGCGAAGCTATGTTTCAGTCAACGGATTCAAAACAATCAGAACGATATCCCTAAAGGCCGAATAATATTTCAGTACAAACAAATGCTTGTTCTCCTTTTTTTCGTAAAAACAATGTAATTGGGGAGACGCGACCTTCCTTGTGACAAGGGTTCCGTGTGAGGGGAGAAAAATAATTTTTCGCAATCATAAAAAGTGGACCGGATTTTTGTTTGTACGAGATTTTTATCACGATATACATGAGGAGAATTTATAATTTTTGGGAAAATATCCAATAGGAAATCTTCAGTAAGGGCTGGTGGATATCTTTCCAATTTTATTTCTTCTCATTCTTAAATAGGAAGTTAAAAAATAAATGCTAGTTATCATGCGTTCCGCAATTTTGTAAAGGTATGATTCGGTGCCTGTCGTAGTCTAGTGGGTAATGGAAAATATATGAAATGAACATAACGCGTTGGCTCGTTGTATAATTTCGCTTTTTGTACTTGCTATGAATACTTTAACATGCTTAAGCGCGAATTAACTTACTTTTAATTATGGCTCGACGTTTCGACCTGGCCCCTCACGAAAATCCCGCTGCGCATCACTCTTCTGATGACCTTGAACTGTATAACCAGATTGAAACGTCGAGTCATAATTAAAAATAAGCAATTTGCGCATAAGACATGTTAAAGTATTTGTAATAACGTGTTGACGTGATATTTCGATAGCTCATGTTAATCCACGTATTTTTAGATTTTCTATATTTTCGTTACTTTATATAAGACCTTGCGTTACCTCCAAACTTTATATATTTGATGGTTGAGAGTCTTAAACGCTAGACCCCCCCCCTCTCCCCTTCGCCCCGGGTGAAGTTGTAAAGGTCCTACGAAGCCAACAGTCTTTACAAAAGAATATCGCTTAAATTTGCACAACAATGGTGGTCCGGTCTACAATCACACGAGTGGTCACCTGTGTTCCCTCGAACATCAAAGTATTGAGCTTGTGTTTGACACGCACCCTCTTAAAACTTTTGTTACGTTAATTGCCCCCTTTTATTCGAGTGACGAAACTTCCTCAAACCATTTATAACTGTTGTTAAATAATAATTCGTCGTGTCATTATTTATATATGTAGGTATAAAACAAAAACGAGATCAGAGATGGGCAAAATGTAATCTGATTAATGATGAACGATTACAAAATGTAGTCGTAATTTTAATTTTCTTGCTCTGTAATCATGATTAAATCCATTTAAAACATTAAAAAATCATAAATGTGTATAAAATCTGGGATTTTGTAGTGTTTAAAACATAAATGAACAAAATGCAGTCATATTAATGGTAAAAAACGTAAAATGTAATCGTTAATCATTTTTATCATTCTGATTACATTTTGCCCATCTATGAACGAGATATTTTGCGTAAGAATTAAGGTGATTTAGTATCCGATCCAGTTTTAAACTAAAATAAGTACCACGGAATGAACTATCTCTTTATACTATTTCCATGTTCAAAGCTATGTGATTTACATTTATTGCGTACATACATTAATTTTACCCTTATTGTCTAGAACGCAAGAATTTCTTCCCTCAACTGTCCGAAATATTAGTTATATAATAAAAATTGTTAATCGTATGTACTCAAATCTAATTTTTTAATAATGTTGTGAAAGTCCCGATGGAATTTGGATTGATACACTCGTTGTACAAAGAAATATCATTGTATTTGTTGCATATGGTGGCCATATATGCTCTAAATTTTTGCAATACATCAGAAATTTTATCGGTTTGTCCAGAATTTGGTATGTATTAAGACGTGCGAAACTTTCATAATGCAATAAAAAAATTGTAGTAATACTGATAACCTATACTGTATTTGGAACGATGCACGCATTGTCACAAATTGACCCATTGAATTGTTTTTATGACTATTCGCAAAGAATCTGGCAATCGAGGGCGTGATCGAATTGCCAGCCATCCAGCCCGCCGTGACGCATCGCAGCCCTAGGAAGGGGAAACGCAAGGGAAGGAGCAGTGACGGCGACGAGTGCCTGGGCCGACTAGTCCGCCCTCGCCTGTCGCGCTCCGTGTCGCCGACGCCCTTGTGCCGTGACTCTTTCCACTGGCATATGCGTGCGTCCATCTCGCCGCCACAACCTCCACTGCAACCCGCCACCATCGTTGGTGACGGACCCACTCCGGGCGAGATCCCGCCAGTGCGCACCACTGTGTACGCCCGGGACAAACCTTTGCCGCCTAGAGAAAAGAGGCGAATAAAGAAGTTGCCATTCGACGAGTACACGGCTGCCTTCACTGCGGGTGCCACCATCGTCGCGCCATCGCGCGTCGCACCGGCCCCGGTCACAGGACCGCGCGCCGTGCCCGCAACCGCTGCGGCGCCTGTGCGCCGCGATGCGCTGGCGCCCACTGTCGACTCGGCTGCACGCCCGCCGACTTCCACTGCAGCCACCGCCGCAAGACCTACCCTGCCGCCCGGAGCCATTACAACCTACCAGCCGTCCGGAACTACCTATGCTAGTAAAACAAAAGCCAGTAAGCAGAGACCTGTCCCGCCGGAGCAAACAACGACCGTTCCGGCCCATAAGGCCGCGCCCGCCGGCGCACAATACGCACCGCCTCAGGTGCAATCGCTCACACTGAGCGTACCTTCCCGCGGCACCGCACGCGCACCTACTGCGCCGCCAGCTTCGCTGGCTGCCTCTCAGCCGGCGGGACAGGCCTCCGCTGACCCGGCCGCTGCTTCTCAAAGACATAAGCAACCGAAACAACAACAGAGGAAAGTAGACTTATTCCCTCCTCTGATTGTGGAAAAGTTACCTGAGTGGCAACGCCACTTTAAGCAGCTTGCCCAAATGCTCGGACGGTCTCCGAATGCGCGCCCCTACGGGACAGGGGTGCGGTTCTCGCCAGAGAGCGAAGAGGAATACCGCGTCGTACAACGCTACCTTACTCGACTCGAGAAGGATGAGCGAGTGGCGTGGTTTACCTACTCGCTCCCGGCCGAGCGAAGCCTCAAGGTGGCCATACGTGGACTTCCTGCGGACACTGACCCACAGGAAATCATGGCCGCCTTACAGGAGCGAGGCTTCCAACCCGAGTTCTGCAAGAATGTGAGAGCTCGAGGAGGCAACCCCAGTTGCCTCTTTTATGTGATTCTTAAGCGGCACGAAGGCCTCACCCCTGCGATATTTGAGCTCAATGAGCTCATGTATATGCGGGGTGTGGTCGTGGAGGCCTGGCGCAGTCGACTGGGTCCTGCACAGTGCCACAGGTGTCAGGAGTTCCGGCACAGCTCCCACCAATGCCACAAGCCGCTAGCTTGCGTCCGATGCGGTGGTGAACACACCGCACGCGACTGCGATCGTCCCAAGGAGGATCCTCCTACCTGTGCGAATTGCAAGGGTCCACACCCTGCAAACTTCACCAGGTGCCCGGTGTTTAAGCGCGAGCTGCGCAACAAACGGGCTGGGACGCTCGCACGAACGGGCGCGGGCGCAGAACGCACCGGGCAAGCGCTGCCACTGAGCAACGCCGTGGAGGAGGCAGCGCCAGCGTCGCTGATGGCGCCTGCTAATAATCCCACTGGCCTCAGTGGATCGACTGGGCAAGGTAACAAGCGTTCACGTGGCAAACGCTACAAGAAAAGAAGATCTGCCGCGGCAAGGGGCCGAGCCGCGGCAACAAGTGGACAATCAGAGGGGGAGGACCTGCGCCTCCCTGCACCTGCATCACCGCAGCCGGCGCGGAAACTCGACACACTCGCCAATACTATAGGAGTCATCAGGGAAATCCTTGATGCCGTGCAGGAAGGCGAGAATGGTCAAAAGGCCGCCCTGAAAGGATTGTTTAAGCTCCTGTGCAATGGACAATAAAACCTTAAGGGTGGTACATTGGAATGCCCAGTCTCTCCGGAGGAAGAAAAAGTTGCTGGCACACTTCCTCCGTGAGCAAAACGTCGACGTGATGTTGATATCAGAATCCTACCTGCGTGATGTCGACACTTTTAAAGTGTCGAACTATTACACGTACAGGAAAAACGAGAAGAGGCCCGACGGCGCCCCATATCGCGGACTTGTGGTGCTCGTCAAAAGGAATGTCATACACCAGGAGATACCTTATAAAGAATACCCATCACTCTATGCCCTGGGAATACTTCTGAACGTTAGAGGGCATCACTTCAAGCTCTATGCGGCATATAAGCCACCGGGTCGCCAGAATTTCCAGTCTTTCTGTGCGGACATTGGGGATATATTGCTGCAAGACTCAACTCCGACAGTGATAGCCGGCGATCTCAACGTAAAGAGTACGTACTGGGGCTCGAGTACGGATACACCGATGGGCAGAGCGTTTTATTGTCACTCTGTGGACAATAATTACGAGATAATCGGACCGGACGCGCCGACCCGGTACGGTTATAATTCGCAGGATGTACTGGACATCGTAATCTACAGAGGCCTACGAGCACCACCGAGGCAGACGGTTCTCCCGGACCTGCCGTCGGACCACCGACCAGTCCTTCTCGAGTTTTCTGATTCTTTACCAACACGAATTAACGTCCCAACATCACGTCTCAGGGTAGATTGGACCGCATTCGTGAAAGAGCTTGAAAACACGAACATCACGAGACCGATGTCCTCTCGTGAAGACGTTGAGTGGATGACGGGTGCCTTGACACGAAGCATTCAAAGCGCTCTCCGTCGATCTAGCCATACGGCTCCGGTCGGGGGTCGGCTTAAGCCACTTCCCCGGCGGATCCAGATGCTAATCGACGAGAAGAGGGCGCTGCGACGTGCATGGCAACAAACCCGTTGCCCTTTCACGAAATCCAGATATAACTCGATGGTAGAGCGAGTTAAAGCGGCCCTCGATGACGACGCAGCGGAATCGTGGGATAGCTTCATAAGAGATTTAGGGGATTGGAGCGAACGCCTGCCCTCTATACACCGCTTGTGCCGGAACTTGTCAGCGGTTCCATCGCCGGTCAGACCTCTACTGGATAAAAACGGTCACCCACGATTCACGGCAAAAGATCGGGCGGAGATATTTGCCGAGTGTCTGGAGAGACAGTTTTCCCTGAACCCGGTATCGGATCCCCAGCACGATATCGATGTCAAAAGACATCTGGATCGCTTCTTTTTAGAGCCTATAGCCGGTAGCAGTGAAGAAGGCACCGCTCTATATGTTAGTCCGCACCAGGTTCTGCGGACTATCAGAAAATTAAAGCCTCGAAAAGCCCCTGGAATAGATAAAATTACTAATACAATGCTTCGTCATTTGCCGTTTAAGACCGTTGCGGCAATGACACGATTATTTAATGGAATCCTGCGAAGCGGCCATTTCCCACAAGACTGGAAACTTGGAAAGGCCGTAATGATACCGAAACAGGGCAAACCTCTGCAAAAACCTGAGAGCTATAGGCCTATCACGTTGCTTTCCACGATGTCTAAACTGTTCGAAAAGGTTCTACTTGGGTTCTTAAGACCCCACATCACACCGAGAGAAGAACAGTTTGGTTTCAGGGAAGAGCACTCAACTGTACTCCAGCTCACTAAAGTCATCGACACTATTGCCCGAACCCATGACGACAATCAGCACTTCGCTGCAGTGCTACTAGATATGGAGAAGGCGTTCGACAGAGTATGGCACGAGGGGCTGCTATACAAGCTGTCGACGTCGTCGGCCCCCAAGAAGATTACCCATATAATAAGATCTTTCCTGGAAAACCGCCGCGTCGTGGTAGCGGTGGAGGGGATCACCTCCAGGGACATTCCTGTGCGGGCAGGAGTCCCTCAGGGCAGCTGTCTCTCGCCGTTGTTATACGCGCTGTACACCGATGACATTCCGCTGGTTGGTCAGGCGGAGCTCGCGTTGTACGCAGACGACACGGCATTTTATGCTTCAGCGTATAAAGCCAAAACTGCTGCTTCAAAACTGCAAAGACAACTCGATGCTCTTCCTGAATGGCTGGCGAAGTGGAGGTTGGCAGTCAACGTGGGGAAGACACAAGCTCTTGTCACCAGAGTGCGGACTAGAGTACCGCCGCCACTGACGCTCCAGGGACAGACTATTCCTTGGTTGGAAAGAGTCAAATACCTGGGTGTCACCATCGACCGAGACGTTACCTTCAAGAGGCACGCGGAGGGTGTGATCGCGAGGGCTAAAGTAACCAGGAGAATGCTGCAACCAGTGCTTAGCTCGAGGCTCCCACTTCGAACGAAGTTAGGGCTTTACAAGACCTACATTCGGTCGCGGCTCACGTACGCGGCCCCGGCATGGTATTCATACCTGTCCACATATATGAAGAAGCGGCTTCAAGCCCAACAGAACCTCTCTCTACGTGCGGTGTTGGGTGCGCCGTGGTACGTGAGCAACGCCACCATAGCCCGCGATTTAAAAGTCGAAAACCTGGAAGCTTTTGTGAGCAGCCTGGCTACTAGGATGTTCAAAAGAGCGGACTCGTCGGCGCACGTTCACCTCCAGAACATTGCGCCGCTCCACGCAAGACCTCCAGACGAAGGTGAACGCTACGAGATACAGAGAATTAGATGCATTAAAAAAGAAAAGCCTAAAGCCCGCGATCTAGTCCTTACCTAGACTGCGCCCGACCCGGAGAGGGCGCGCTGGAGAGTACTAGGCGGATGTGCGAACAGATCGCTCACCCTCATGATTCCGATCCCACAGAAGAAACACCCAGATGGACTCCGTAGATTTCCACCAAGAAGGACGCGCGAGCCACCTTCGCTCAGTGACCCGTCTGTCGTTGCAGACGGAGAAGAACGCCGCCGTCAGGAGGTCCGCCTCGACACGGCTTCCCGCTTCAGTCCCCCATCATACTTTGTAATTAGGCTAAGTTTTAAATGTAAATAAATTCCTCTGTTGTTGTGTTTTTATTTTATTTAAGGCTTAGGTTAGTTTTTGTACATACGTTAGTTAAGGTTTAATTAGGTACTAGTTGTATAAGAATTTGTAATATAGTCTTAAGTTTAGGTTTAAGTTATATTGTAAATTTTTATGCAATAAATGGCACCACTCAGACCTTATCAGCGGATGGATGAAAGAATGAAGTATGAAAGGCAGTGGAATGGAGTGGTGCGAAATTCGAAATTCGATTCGCAAAGATATATGTTCGTACAACTAGTACAAAAATAAAATATACTTTTTATTATAAGTAGATTACATTTTATTTTATACAAAAACGTGGCGGAGCTTTGTGCAGGCGTCTGAGATTTTTATTGCGAAACTTTCCTTTTGATATGGTTACCCTGTTACTGTTCCCACGGATCTTTGTGTCTCGTTTATTTGCTTCTGCTCGGTTTAATATCTATTCAGCTTTGTCGTCGGTATTACTGACTGTGCTGGATTGCTTTGAGTCCTGACGTGCTACGAGGCGTACTGCAAACAATATGATAACTAAAACTACATCTACAGTCAAACCTGGACAAGTGAGAAAACTCTATAAGTGAGAGTAATAGCCAGGACCCGTCATTTTAGGCTCCCAAACCCTCTATTAGCGGGAAACAGAAAGCTCTGTAAGAACGAGTCGTTTTTCCCTCATGGACCTCCGTGAGTAAGACTGCTACTTATCTAAACCTCTATAAGCGACAGTCGGGCTTTATTTATTTATATTATTTAGGAGGAACAAATGATAAAACAAATTACCTACCCTCATAAAGTACTTATATGTCGAAATCTAATGGACCTAACATATACACACTATTATAAATATATATGTACATAATACATTCGTACTTGCTGTGAGTTTTTATTGCTGCGTACTTCTATAAGAGAGAAACGCTACCCATGTGCCTGCAGTAGCGAGAAACTCGGGTTAGTTAGAAACCTCTATAAGCGAGAATGAGACTGAACTCCCTTGAACTCTCACTTATCCAGGTTTGACTGTAATTCCTTTTTTTATAACTTATAATCTTATATAATTTAATTTTGTAAAAGTTTATTTTGAATAATGTGATATATATGAACATTGACGTTTCTTCGTAAACGTATGGAGCTTGATGAATTTATTATGAAGAGTGAGCAGGCATTGCTGTGGACGGGACGTATCGCGTGACGTCACAAACGACAAATGGATTTCTCACCCGCACCCTTTCCGTTCTCACCGGGGCGACACTGACTTTGCTCTTAGCTGATTTCCTTCATCCATTATCGGAATATGTCTGTTTAGTTATTCATTTCATCTTCTATAAAAATATATCGTTGAGAAAAGAACTGGATGACAACCAGAGATGGGCAAAATGTAATCTGATTAATGATTAACGATTACAAAGTATAGTCGTAATTTTAATTTCAGTGATCCGTAATCAGGATTATATCCCATTAAAACATTAAGGAGTCATAAATATATATGCAATTGAGGATTCCGTAGTGTTTAAAATATAGATGAGCACTATACAGTCTTGTTAATGATTAAAAATGCAAAATGTAATCGTAATCGTTTTTCATTAATCTGATTACATTTTGCCCATCTATGTCGACAACCCATATTCAGCATTTTTATTTATGGTTTATCAACATTGCCATTGTAATTATTGCAAATATAATCATGTATAAGATTATATATCAAAAATAGATACTAAATACAAATATCCACAGCGTTTCTTAGAAAAATAAGACTTATAAAATTTGAAAAAGTAACGACAGTTAAACTGCAAAATAATTAGCATATTTAGCAAAATGAGAATCTTTGTTTTGTAGGGAAGTAAACGAAGGTTTTCATAAAACTAGACCGATTGCAAAGAAATAATCGTATATTTTGCTATGTGTCGTACATCAGTCTTGCAGGAACAAATTAAACCTAGTTTATTCTTACATAAAACGCTATTTAATTTAAGCGGTTTTGTTCTATCTCAATGATGATTTATATATTTATACATACAATTGCTATGTAGTTTGCCGCCAACACACCTGCGTTCAGACCGGCTCAGTTAGACCCAGGCCGGTGAAAAGATAAACTCTGCAAGACAGTACGTTTCGGGCTAGCAACGAGTTTACATTGAACTTCAATGTTCTATCGAATGCGATATCAATTCCGTAAGATATAATCACTCCCAAAATTCCATTCATATTATAAATATATTATTATGATTACAAGTGTACAGTGCCTTTTGAGGCATCCACAACATTCCTGCCTACTTTTATACAGATTTTAATAAAAAAAAAAAAACTATATTCACCGTGTCGTAAGTTAACTTTCATTAGATTTTCTTCTCTGAGTGATGTTCAATTTTGCTTATATACGTGTGAGAAACGATTATACAATGATATAAAAGGTATATTAGTTGTCTAACCGAAAAAATCTGTACGAAGCTACATTCCGAGCGAGATCTCCACACGAATCGCCACATTTCCTCGTTCACAGCTTATTTTACTTTTCCCGACGGTCGAAATGCAATTTCGTTTGAGCAAATAAACGAAATGGACACACTATTGGGATGTAACCTTTTTTTATTCCCACGCCGTGCAGAACACAATATTATATTGAGAGATACAGTATGAAAAGGTATTACTTAGTAATAATATACAATATATTTTTAGAAAATGATTTTCTTTTTTTGTTTTATTTTGTTACTTTTATAAATATATATATCGAGGGTTGAAAGGCTTTGAAAGTGAGGGTGGAAAGGTATTTGGTTTAAGCGACATTTTGGTGATATAGTAATATATTATATTTTTGGAATCGGTAAAAAATGCTGATGTAGTGACAGCCAATAAAAATGTATTAAGTTTTAGCTAAACCTATTGCCCCTCTCCCTCCCTCTTACTTATGTTGATATATATCAAGAATATGATGTTTTGTTTCGTCTTTTTGAAATTTTTTTATGGCTATCAGATTTTTATTAATAATTCTGTTATTGTGGACGGTGGCAAATGCAGTAAATCGTTCTTGAACTATAAATGTAGTACTTAACACTACTTTTTTATATACAATAAACATTACAAATAATCATACAATACCGTTCTTGTCTATATGGTGCAGCGGCTTTTGCGGTGTGAACTAACGATATGATTTTGTTCCAGTATTCCCGAATGTGCCCGCGGCGCCCGGCATGCCCTGCGCCGGAGAAGACAGTGAGTATCCATTTGCATTTGAAATATCTACCTTTCAAATTTTAATATCTTTACGTTAAGCTCGAAACAGTCACACTCAACGAATTCTTCATTATAATACCCAGTCTTTCTTGACAAAGCTTAAGGCGGTGAGTCGAAAGAAGCAGCAGTAACATAGCAAAACGACTGGTTTGTATAGATTAAAAATTGTTTAACCTTGTTCCACCCTCTTCCTTCCTAAATAGAACTACGCGCGGGTTTGCGGAGTGACAGCTTTACGGCATCTCATATCCCGCCTAGGACTAAGAAGTTCTCTAACTCCTTCTTTTGCCGTGTCGTTGGGCTGTGGAATGGACTTCCGGCGAGCGTATTCCCACATTCCTATGACATGGGATCCTTTAAGCGTAGCGTGAAGAGATATTTGTGCAGGCCGGCATGATCGCCGTGACTACCGATGGGATTTTTCTAACCTGTTGATAGTCTTTGGCGTTTTTTGGACTGCACCATGCTTAACGTCCAGGTGCGGTGCAGACACTGTGTCGTGTTAGAATAAAAAAAAAAAGATTTATATGCAGCAGCATGGTTTACTTTTGAGGGCGGTTACGCACTGCGCACCGCGTCCGACATGAATCCGTCAAAATACAGATCTAAAAAATCAAGTTATCCGGCAATAATGAAAATACTAAAATAAATAAATGTATAGTTGAATGAACTTAAATATATATTTAAAAAAACTTTTAAAAAAATCTGAATACAGTACGGCACGCCGCTTCGAAACACATTACTATACCCCTACACGATCGTCCGACCTCTTCTCAGATACAAATCGGATTCAGTTCGAACAGTTCCGTTGAGTGAAAAGTGTTATACTTGATAATTTAATAAAGTATTGACTTCAAATTTGGTGAAATTATGGATTCTGTGATTTAAAATCCTGTAATTACCAGATTTTATTAAACGCCCTAGTATATGCACATGATGCTTTTTCCGCTTCTATGGGATGCACGTTACTGGATTGCCAACTATATATTACATGAGTCGAATTTCAGACCTAATATGTTCCATCGGGTCGATTTTTAATAGTAAGGTATGACATACTATAAAATAGATGTAATGATCCTTATATATTGTTAATAAACATAATATTTATGCTCAGTTTCACTTGCTTCGCGGGCCGCAACAATCGATAGTTATAGTGGGCCGCAGTTTATCTACCCTTCGTGAAAGAAATAATATTAAAATATTTGGTGTTTTAAATACAATACTTGTTGATTAAATGTTTAAATTATTCTTACTTTATTTCAATATTAACATTGTGAGACGGATCAAATTAAAACTTTACGATAATTGAAATTGAATCCAAGAAAAAAATTTGAAATTATTTCTATATTCCCGTTTTTGTAAGGCAAAAGTTCCGATCTAAAATACAAATTAATTAGTTTCTTTAAAAAGATTGTTTCTCTTTTTCTTTTCTTAGATTGCTATAAACTTCGTTAATTACGTTCACGATGTTTTAAAAATAGATTTTTTTCTCTGAAAGTTTTGGATATAAATTTATTTTTGCTTGAAACTTTTTTATTATGATATTTTATCCATTTGAAAAGTTACTATCACTACCGGAAGTATGTAATTTTTTTGTGGGAAATATATTTATAATTTTATCGAAAGCAATATTCACTATATTTAACGGTTACCTATATATGAGTATGAATTACTGTGTAAAGAATTCAAACATTATAAATAAATTTAAACTTGACTGTAACAAATCTAAAAAAATATATTTACTTCATTCATAAAGCCAACGTAAATATAGGCACAATGAACAAGCATATCCTAATCACGAACTATTACTAACTAATACTGATTAGATAAACACTAATCATTTCATAGTTGTTTTTTTTTAATACTACGAGAATCAAAACATTGTATGATTTTATCTTAGACTGTGAATTAACAATTAAATTTTGTTAGTGACCAGTGCCCAGAGATGGGCAAATTGTAATATGATTATTGATGGACGAAAAAGTTAGTGATACTGTAAATGTTTTAAAACAGCGGCAACTGTAATCAATAATTGAATATGATTGCTTGTAATAAAATTATAATTACGCTCTGCCCTACTGTGGTAAGCAGAAAGTATATGCACCATTTCCCGCTTTAATTACTAAGTACTTTTATTGCCTCATCATTCGTTAATCTATTAATGGATCGGTGCCGATTCCAACTGTTTGCGAGGCCTTGATCGGAACTTTTTGACACGGGTTCGATTAATGTTACAAACTTGTGTTGCCTGATCATCGACTTGTAAAGATTAATAGTACTTGTATGCGGGCTCATTATACGCCTGTACTATTTTTTTTTTACACTGCCTCGACATAGTGACTACAGAGTACCTGATGGGATGATGGATGATGAGTACAGTGTAGTCCAAAAACGAAAGCGACTATCAAAAGATGAAAATCCATTGATAGTCTACATCGTCATGTCGGCCCACATATACCACAATTGAAGGTCTCTAGGTACATGAGTTACTGGATAATCATCTTCACTTTCCACCAGGTGTGATTGAGGTCAGGCTTATATAGCGTATATAGGTCAGGCGTCTATAAATTATAAAAAAAAAATATATACACAAGCTGATCCCGAACGCGACAAGCCTAAACTGGTCACTACGACGGGCTTTACACCCATGTACTGTGGTCGCGATCCAGACGGGCACCGACGCCTTACCACCTCGCAAAATTACTATTAAATAATTCAAGTATTGTAGCTTCATACGTACGGCATTTCGTTGTTATTTTGACGAGGTATCGCATCGCCCGAAACCACTTCTTTATTGCATGTGTCTACATAAAACGTGTAGCAGATACGGGCATGCAAAATTCCGTCCGCGTCAGGTTCTATTGGATTCCTACGATCCAATTACCGCGGGATTAAAATTCGCAGCTCCGAAAAATCAGTGAGGTTACATACTAGTTTCATTCCACGACACCGGCTTTGGCCGCGGCGCCGACGAAAGATAGTTAACTAGTTCTGTTTCACTTGAGCCGTAATCAGGTCATTAAGACTATTATATCTGGACTGCAGTTAGATGAATCTCTTACAACACCGATATGAGCACACGCATCCACGCACACAAATGCACTCACACACTCAACACTCACACAACACACACTATACGACGCGGGGAGCGACCCAAACATTTAACAAAATTTAGCATGTTGTGTAACTACGTTATTGGCGTTTTAGATTTTTTATTTTATTTCCTATTTTTGTATATCATTTTCTTATAATGTGCTGTGTAGTTACCATTAAATAAATAAATAAACTCAATTGTCGCTAACCGGTACTTTTCAGTCTGAGGCCCAGCTCCACTCCGATATAACTTTGAGTTGCTTTCAATGTTTCTTCTCAAGGTAGTCACTTTCGAAAAGCTAATAGATCCCGGTTAGGTTCTTTTGCTATCTGGCTCCAAAGTTGAAGTTCGTTCGTACACACACGAACTCGTAATTCTCTGGCTGAGTACTTCAAGTGCTTGCCCCCTTCCCCCGGTAAAGTTGTAAAGGCCTTTCCCGGGCTATAGTAAATTGTCCTTCTAGAAAATAAAACTATTTGACGTCATGATATTTTTATACCTTTCGTAGTTTTTATATATGCGTCGTTTGTTTATTTGATTCCTACTTTTTTCTTTTCCTTATAAACTGATCTTTTTGGTAAACCGGGTGTAAATATTGATTAGGACCAGGTTAACCTTCAATTCTCGTCTAGCTGGACCCGGAAATCTATATATCTCTCAAACGATCCGGAGAGTTAATTGTCATTTTTAGGCTTAAGGTCTGGGAGGAGAGTGTGTGTGAGCTCTCCCTCGAACGATGCATAAAACACATGACCTGCCTTGCCACATGCCTCCACCTTATACGGGCAGTATTATAAACAAACCTTCGTCAAGCTTTGTGTATGTACATTTGTCCTGTCGGACTTATCATCGTAGACCCTAAACTACTAAAACCCTAAACATAAAAAAATGATAATATGCTACAAAGTTTGGATATTTAGCTCTTTTTATATCGTAGGCATCCACTGATGGTTGAATTCTTGGTATTTAGTTACTAAGGGAGTGAAACAGAGGTTGAAAGTCCCTCAATTTTGAAGTAAACCCTGTGAAAACTGGTATGGTCTGTAATAAAAAATAAGTGAATTGTCGTTTTTGGAAAATTAATTTCGAACGGAGTCAATTATTTATACTCAGGCAACGCCAGGTCATCACAGCTAGTACAGTATAACTATTAATTTCTATGAACAAACCTGTATAGATGATCAAAATACATAACACAGTAATTCAATGAAACTTATACAATTGACACGTAACCCGCGCGTAATCAATCGTATAAATAGATTTACGAAATTCGCTCCGACTTGATAAGATACTGGTGATAACAGCTCAGTGTAGCCGCGACCAGCAGACCTGCTGCACTGCCGTGTCGCACCCGGTACCATGACACGCGCGTCAAATGTCTTGCTCGCTCCAAGTCGTCAAATTCTTGACAGGTTACGTATGGCGCCGATGACAGTGCTTAGTGAAGTTTAACGTAGCTTGAGGGATGCGTTCAGAGGGCCTACCACGAATATTTACGATAACGCATTCGTTTGACAAACCGTCTTATTCCGGGAGATATTTAGAAAAATCTAAATGTGATGTGTTGTAATCAAAATATATTTGCCTAGATTCATACACCGTGTTCATTTTGTATAGTGGGGGGTAAGGGGGTGCGAAGTCTCTAGAACTAAGAGGAAGTTGTCTCCACTATAAAATGCCCACGTACAGTCCGTATTTGCGGGTTCTCAGAAATAGAGATGTATATAAGCGCTAAGTACTTGTGTGTAATGTTCTACTTGCACTTATGGCCGACCAGCGCTTCTTTTATATAACACACACCCGCTGAAGCTGAAACAGCTTTGCAGCCGAAGGTATATTAAAATGCTGTTGATGGGATGTAAGGAAGCGGTAATATTGTCATAGCGGATGCGGTACAAATATGATCTTTCAAGAATAAGATTATGCGATGCAAATCAACCGCCTATGTGACGATCGTTAAATAGATTTTTGCGGAATATATTGTAGTATATGTGGACAATACAGAGTCTACTTAAGTACTAATATTATTCAATGAATGCAATCATCTCAATACATACTTACATAAGGAAAAAGTATATAGAAATATAGCAAGTCCCTAATATATAGCTTCATAAATTAGTTATAAGTATTACTTATGGCATCTGAAAGTACGTTAAATTTATTATTCAATAGCATGCGTACAAACATCCGTGGTTTGCTGTAATGCTGTGGTTAAAAAAATGTACTCATATATTTGTATAAATATTTTTTTTTTTTAAATACACCGATCACTTATAATTAACTGTTTTACCGCAATAAACAAAATAAATAAATAGCCTGTGATTAGAGTTTCTTAAAATACCGCGGTATATAGTGCTAACTTCGGTACTCCCCGGAATAAGGCGGTTTATCATACGAATACGATATCGCAAATATTCGCACCATAGGGCTTCTGTAATCGTGAGAGATTTCGATACATGCTCGATGTATCACTGACCTAAATACAGGCGATGGCGTTAGGAACTGTTGTGATCGATTGCCAATTGCAAGACGTTACGAGGCTTTTCGGAGTGTATCTGGGTTTGTGCGGAATGTTTTTTTGCCTGTTGTGTCGTTTGGCGGTTTTGGGTTTCGGTTTTGTTAAGTGTTTGCAGTTATGTATTATTATAGGAGGAAAGGTTGGTATTGTTCATTTTAATTTGTCCCACAATCCGTTGATATTTTGATTAATAAAATATGTGTGTTAATAAAAACATATCGTCACGCTATATCCCTTTCGGGGTGACCAGAGATAGATCAGTGGCTGTATTAGTGGCTATTGCCAATCTGGGTTTTAAATATTTTATGAATACTTGTACATTAATATTTAGACTGGGAAGTCTTTAAATAGACAGGATACATTTTACGCTATGTCGCATTTATTTTAATATTTATAAAAGGAAACAAACAACAGTAAATATATTATCAATAAATTATACGATAACAAAATATAAAAAGAGTGCAAAGCCTAGGAAAAAATTGCATAAACTAAAATCCAAGCGAAAAACGTTATTAATCAGGAACACAAAATAAATAATAAAAAATCAGTTATAGGACATTTGCAAAATAATTCAACTAACATCTTTGGTGACATTTAATTCTGTTATAGATTAATAGTAATACATCGTCCTGCTATGCCCCTTTTGGGATGATCAGAGATACATTTGTGTTTTTATCCATTGTGTGCTTGTACTTCGCGTTTTTACAATTGTAATAAATAATACCGCCGAAGAATTTTAGCCATATTCGATTTTCTTTCCACAATAATTGATACAGCGACCAAAGAAGGTTCCAGTAAGAGAAGCCAACATCAGTCATTATTATTATACTCGAGATTGTAGTTTTTTATACGAACTACTGGTCATTTTAAAATGTATTTGTTAGAGGTAGCTAATAGTGATTATAAGTATGTTTAGTTTCATTATCAAACTGTTTCACCATATTTTTTGTTGGTTTCGGCTATTTTTACTTATCAGTGTGAGTACGTCATAGTTACAGGTCAAACGTTGTTCATTAAAACAATCGTAATTTGTCTTAGGTCGCTTATTCATTGACCGATGCCGATAATTGTAAATCGATAAACTTTACATACAACTTGGCAACTTTACGACATGGCGCCGACATTAATAACCTATTTCTATACAGTAATTAAACTTATTTGATATTTCTCATTCGTTTAGTTCATTAGTTGCCAAGCGCTGCATTTCAAATGTTTTCTAGCCTCTCTACAACATATAATATGTTATTATTTTTTTTAGTTCGGCTAAAAAAAGAACTAATTATTTTTTAGCCAGTAGCCCCTTTTGCATTTCAGTGATTAAAGTCACGGCCACTTGACTGACGAAAATAAAACTCGAATAGAGTTGTGTTAATAATATCAGCAACGAATTTTTATCGGTGACAACAACATTACCGGTATCGACGAATAAAAAAACTGGTTTTTGTAGTTAAAATATAACATTTTTGTACTTTTATGTTTGTTGGTTTTTTATCGAAATACCCAGTGTAATGTTCCAAGATACGAGGCATTATCTAGTTGCTAAACCAATACAACGCCTATTTATCAGTTAATCGTAATCATTGAATGCTTGTTTATCCCACCGCTGGCCGTGGGATCCTCATTCTAGTGATAGCTAACATATGTTAAATACATCCTAAGCGAAGCAGCAATAAACACTCACTAATAGAGTATTGCATGTTTGAAATAAATTGCCTCGGGACATTTTTGACGCACTATCAACGAATAGCTTCAAAATTAGACTGGACACATGACTCCTCTCAATCAGAGTTTAGTGTATGGTCGACGCAGTGCCGAACGATATGTAGTAGTCGAACACACCAACTGAGACGTAAGCACATCAGCTAATACCTGCATGTTTATTATTTGATAAAAATAATCATATTTCCAGGGAGCATATACAGGCGTGGTGCTCGACGGTGGAGAAAGCTTTACCGGGTCAATGGACACATCTTCCAAGCTAAGAGATTTAATAGAGTAAGTTATTCTTTTACATATCCACTACCCGTCTAAAACCCGTACGTACAGCGTAGTCCAATAACGAAAGCGACCATCAAAGGATGAAAATCCACTGACAGTCCCCGTCGTCATGTCGGCGCACATACACCACGACTGAAGATCTCTAGGTATATGAGTTACTGGATATACACAAGCTGATCTCGACACGCGACAAGCCAAAGCGAGTCACTATGACGGTCTTTAGAATGTGTACTGTGGTCATGACTCAGTTTGGGCAATGGCCCTACCACCAAAATAAAAAACTTAGTCGCTCCTGCCGAATCGAAATATGACTTTCAGTGTTTAAAATCGTCTCGAAATTAGAGGAGCGTTCCTCAAACTAAGCGTAAAAGAAACAATTTCACTAGTTGTAATGTCTAATAACTGATGTTCAATGTTCCAGCGCGCCTTTTGCGCCTTCTGCCAGGATCGCATCTGGGGCCTGGGCCGGCAGGGCTTCAAATGCATTCAGTGCAAGCTGCTCGTGCACAAAAAATGTCACAAGCTTGTCCAAAAGCCATGCTCCAACGAGCACGTCGATCCCATCGAGGTCAAGGACGATGCCAACGGGGAATCGACTCTCGGACGTGCGTCCTCCGTTAGATCAGTCAGGTATATTACCAATTGACATGTCTATAATTAGTAGATGCAAGAAAAAAAAACATAAATTCTTTTGTTGCAATTAATAGTAATAATATAACATCAAGCCATATCACCTAGGGGGTGAGCAGATATACATTAGTGGCTGTATCCACTTTGTGCTTGTATGTCATACCCAGCATGGACAGTAGTGAAGCTGATCGTTGTCAGGGCACTTACAAATGATATTTATATTAGATGCCATACGGGTTTCCTCACGATATTATCCTTCACCGGAGGGCATGTGGTGCCTAAATCCGTTCGTTATCTGTAAAAACACAGACTTACGTGCCGTGATTCGAACCCACGGCCATTCTCGTGGCTGCGGAACCTGGTCCAATATCCACCAGCCTATCACAGTCACAATTAATGTTTTTGCACATAATGTAAAAGCCGGGTAGCACAGCATTTGTTTTCGCAGGAATATCGTTGATTCTGCTATTAATGTTAATTACCGTTGACATTTTGAAGCACGATATATATTTTATTGATAAAACACTAATTAAAGTTATACAAAATTCCAATTAGATTTAGAAAACACTGTTTTTTCTAAGCCTAGTTTTCAAAACTTAGTGCTCAAATTTGTCTGTGGAAAATCCTGTAGGATTCCACGGACGAGAGGTTAATATTTTGTAATTATTTTTCTTATGAATGCTGGTATTCCCTGTACAAATAATCTACCATATATTAATTGAATGATTAATTGTTTGAACCTGGGCATGTCTCATCAGATCTCGTGCAGAGGAGCAGCCTCCACTGCCGGAGACGCCGCCGGCCCCTGCGCCAGTTTCAACCGTGCGGCCAGAAGACCTCGAACCGGGCTCGCAGCGGCAGTACTCACTCGAGGACTTTGAGCTGATTAGAGTCATTGGAAGGGGATCTTATGCTAAGGTATACACAGAAAATGTCCTTTTATTATTATCTACATATATCTAGTAGTTCCAAATTCTAAAAAACCTTAAGAAAGATCCTAATTTAAAAAAAGTATTTTCTTTCATTTTCAAAGCTCATAGTTATCCTTGATGCATCTGATATATGATATTACAGGGCAAATAATTAAGATCATCTGCTAATTTAATATAGATTCACATTAGGCTTAAAAATACCATGTAAAGGCTCCTCCACACAGGCGCGTTATTATAGATCGATAATATCGCATGCGTTACTGCGATATCTGTTTTCAGTACATTTTGTATTAGGATGGTCTTGTAGTTACACACTGCTGCGATAATAACGTAAGTACTTTGGTTTTAACGACAGTTTGAGAGTGGTTAAATATCGGACGATAAAAACGCAGCTGTGTGCAAGGAATGTAAAAGGAATCGGGACGCATTAACGCAATACCGCATGCGATATTATCGACCTATAATAATGCGCCTGTGTGGAGGAGCCTTAAAGGAGTGAAAGGCTACTTGATTTAACCGACACTTTTCGGCGAAAATCTGTTATGTATCGAGAGTTAAAAGGTTATTATTTTCTTTAATAAAAAATATTTAGTAAAACTGTATGCACAGTGTCGCACAAAGCAAATAGATTTTCACCCCTCGATGTTTATATTACCTGTGAAAGCAAACTATGGATATGTTTAACTTCTTGTATATTCTTTAGGCTCTGTAGACGCTTTAGGCTAGGATATTATTATATATTAATAACAGTTTGATATAAATGCCTTCCGAGGCTTGCTGCCGTATAGTAAAACAGAAAGAGTACTAATAATAATCGAATTCCCCCACAAACTCTTCAAACTGACGTAAATAATGCACTTAAGACTTCTCTGATGCCTTTTTTTTTAGTTATGCCACAAATCTAATTAATTCCAGGTGCTAATGGTGGAACTGAAGCGTACGAAACGCATCTACGCGATGAAGGTGATCAAGAAGGCCCTCGTGACAGACGACGAGGATATAGACTGGGTCCAGACGGAGAAGCACGTGTTTGAAACGGCTTCGAACCATCCGTTCCTCGTGGGCTTGCACTCGTGTTTCCAGACACCTTCGAGGCTGTTCTTTGTGATTGAGTTTGTCAGGGGCGGTGATCTCATGTAAGCTTAAAAATCCATATAATTGCGATGAACTTATATGAGGCGTCTAGTTTCAAAACCCGCTAAAACGATTTTTCGTACAAATTTTTTTAATAGTCCTAATTGTAATTTGAAATGTTTTTATCAAAGCAAATATTATATATGACTAGCTGATCCGGCAAACGTTGTTTTGCTATATAAGGTTTTGTAATATCTTCTAAGATGTTCATTGAAATTAAGTGATGTCAAAGACAATTTTGTTAACAATTAAATTCTCTTAATCAACAACACATTTATTTGAATAAAGATTAATATTATTACGTTGATACAACTCTTAACAAATAATGCATTAATTTCGACCAAATTTGTTTACCATAAAAACGGTTCTAGTGACTTAATCTTAAAGACATATACTGTTCGGGACATTTTTTTAGATCATTTCAAGAGGAATAATTCTTTCTTACATATATTTTTGGTATCTTGAACCGTTTTTGCAGCGCACGCAATGGAAGCCATCAAGGATGAATAATTTTTCCCGTTTTTTTCACATTTTCAATTATTTCTACGCTCCTAATAGTTGCATCGTGATGCTATATAGCCTAAAGCCTTCCTCGATAAATGGTCTATTCAACTCAAAAATAATTTTTCAATTCGAACCAGTAGTCCTGAGATTAGCGCGTTCAAACAAACAAACAAACAAACTCTTCAGCTTTATAATATTAGTATAGATTTTGTCTTTTTTGCTTTTTAACTCTAGAATAATAATTTAAATACCTTATAAGAATGTGATTGTTAAGTCAAAGATTAATTATAAGTTTTTATAAATAATTGGGATTTGAAAAAAATATGTTATAGCGGGTTTTGAAACTAGACGCCTCAATTATGAAAATAGTCGAAAAAGTTGGCAAACAGGCTAACGGATTACGTGATTGAAAGTGACTGCTGTCGCGTACCGAGTCTGCAGAAGAATAATGTATACTGTGGAAGGCTATACAGGATGTGAATAATGGCGCGTCGCGGTGTGTCAGGTTCCACATGCAGCGGCAGCGGCGGCTGCCCGAGGAGCACGCGCGCTTCTACGCGGCGGAGATATCGCTGGCGCTGAACTTCCTGCACGAGCGCGGCGTCATCTACCGCGACCTGAAGCTGGACAACGTGCTGCTCGACCACGAGGGGCACATCAAGCTCACCGACTACGGCATGTGCAAGGTATACGAAATACGAACGCTTCGTGTTATCTATGCTCATTGATGGGCAAAATGTAATCAGATTAATGAAAATGAATAACGATTACATTTTATTGATTTTATCAATCGATTAATTGACCTCCACGAAAATTATCTTCTTTAAATTACTTTATTAAAAGCGAATTAATATGCATTGTCAGTTATTTTTAGCCATTACTTAACCTTTCTTAGAAATATTTAATTTAATTTATTCGTGTTTGTACCCGAAACTATTGTTCGGACGCTCATTAAATGAAATTTATTTCGCCTCATTACATATATTGATGCGGTGCGTTCTATCTCGTTCGTTAGTATAGATGGACAAAATGTAATCAGATTAATGAAAATGATTAACGATTACATTTTAGGTTTTTTACCATTAATATGACTGCATTTCGCTCATTTATGTTTTAAACAGTACAAAATCCCAGATTGTATACACATTTATGATTTCTTAATGTATTAAATGAATTTAATCACGATTACAGAGCAAGAAAATGAAAATACGACTACATTTTGTAATCGTTCATCATTAATCAGATTACATTTTGCCCATCTCTGTCTATGCTACTTGTTCCGTGTTCCAAATTATTCTACAAACTTAGGTCAAAATGCACCCCTATGCAGAATGACAAAGTTATACAATTATATGTCGAAATCAATAGATCTCGACATATTTAACGAAACTATATGCAAATTAAAAAAGAGGATGTTATTTGAGAAGATTGTTCCATAGATTATTGATTTTTTTTTTCTGTTAAATTTTTTTTCTGATTATAGTAGTTTATATCTTTTTGTGTTACTCGTATTTTTATTTTTCTTTTCTTTTGTGCATGTAGTCTACATTTATAAATATAGTCGCATTTATAATGTATCCTTTTCATGTTTTATATAGTTTTATGTGTTAATGTAGTCTATGTAAGTGTACTTATAAATAAATAAATAATGCTATTCATTACAGTGTTGTTCCAAAGAGGTTTCTTACTTTATATGTATTAGTAAAATATATTTAAGAACAGTTAAATTAAACCATACCAGGCAGTAGACTTGAGGGAGCCTGCTTCCCGGATGGGAGGAAGGGCTGCGCTGCCGTGAGAAAGGTTTTGAAGGAGTGGGCTCTTTACTCACACCCCTCCCAGAGAAGAAGCCTTAACAAGGCTGTTCGCTCTCCGGGCTTCTGGACGAATTCGGATTCCCAGGCCCTGGTGGAATAATAGGAAGGACATTCTGGGAGGTTTTAGTCAGTTGGAGTCTGACATACCGGGGTCACTATGCATGATAACAGGTTACGAAAAAAAATTAAATCTTGATTATTATAATAATAACAAATTTATATTTCACAACGATTTTTTATATTTCATATAAATAGGGTGATAGGTCTCACGGGAGTATAGAAATACTGCTCTGACCCGTGCAAAACAAAAATTAAGACGTAATGCGAAGTAAACGAAACATGTCTCGACACGTTCGCAGGCTGCGGTTGCGAATGGCGCGCGAATTAGATGTACAGGGCCTTCAGCTAAGGGGCCGTATACACGTATTCAGTAGCGACGTAAATAACTCAATGTTAAGTAGTGTAACGTTTACACGTGATTCGGTGAAATTATAAGTACACTATATTATCAAAGTTATGTGCTTCAGTAAATTATTATGAAGTTCGCACTTGCTATTGTAGAATTTAGTAAAGCCACGCCTTCCGGAGATCGTGCGGGGAGTGGAGTGTGGTGTTGGTTACTATATCAAGGGGGTTGTTAGTTACTTCGTCTAAAGATAGGATTGATTCTATTCTAATTGTTAACTTATTCACTAAAACAATATTTAGTTGAAAGTTATTGAATCATTGTTTATATGCTACAATTTAGTTAACATTTAGTTATTTACTTCGCTACTTAATACGTGTATACGAGCAATAAATGTCCGCCTTTGCATCCTACAATTTCACTATTACATTGCGCAAATCACCTCCGAGCCGGAGAGCGTCCTGCAATACGTTTGTCGAGACTTGGTCTCCACTCAAGATCACGTCTACAGAGTTCTTCAGGAGATTTGATCAGCCGATTGGCACTTCAACGTGAAAGTTCTTTGAGCTATGCCAATGGTTCTAGTTGTCTGAAGGAAAAGTCGTTGCCTCTTACACTAAACGATCGTAAGCAGGGCATAGTCGACAGAAAACTGAAAGTTAACGTACCTATTGTGAAGGACACTGGTGGCGATTGCCTGAACTGGTTCGTGACTACAATATATAAGTGTGTAAACCGTCATTGTGACTCACTATATCTTATCGCATTTCGGGATCAGCCACTTGTTCATATCATCAAGAGATCCTTTGTCGTGGTATATGTGGGCTAACATGACGATGACAACTGTCTGGACAAATGGATTAGTCCCTTGGCAGTCGTTGCCGTTTTTGGACTATACTGTGTACGCGGGCCGGGATAAGTCTTCACTTATGCCGTTGCACAAAATGCACCCTCGTAGGCGGGATGATTTACAAATAAAAAGAAAATTGCGATAATTGAGACAATGATATGAAGTACTTACCGAGCAGCGGTATTCCAGGCACTTTACAACCACTCACTATGTATGTATGTATGCGAATATGGAGTATGGTGTTTGTGAGGATTTGTGTGTGTTGCGAGTTTGAACGTAATTATTAATGCGATTGTAATGTAGGAAAAAAAGGATGCGATCCGATGTGTAGTTTTAAATGAATGCGATGCGGAGTTTGGTTTAAAAAATGCGAGAACGTTAAGAAAGTCAGAAGACTGTATGTTCGCCAGGTGGCGTTGGGGATTCGGTGCGTTTACATTATTAATGTTTTTGATGTTATGGAGTTGCGCCTTTTGGCGTGACTACTGTGCTTCCTATCAGGTGGAATGTAGTCACTTTGTTGAGCCCATATAAAAAAAGTTGGTTTATTAATTTAGATGTAATATGATTTCACGCAACAGGAGGGCGTTAGGCCTGGAGACACGACGTCCACGTTCTGCGGCACCCCGAACTACATAGCGCCGGAGATACTGCGCGGCGAGGAGTACGGCTTCTCGGTGGACTGGTGGGCGCTCGGCGTGCTCACGTACGAGATGCTCGCGGGCCGGTCGCCCTTCGACATCGCGCAGGCGGCAGACAACCCCGACCAGAACACGGAGGACTACCTCTTCCAGGTGCCTATACCCACCGCCGAATTTAAAAATTTGATATTTAACAAACAGTTACTCATGAAAACATATTATAAATACGAACTATACGCCGGGAAGATTTAATGACAATGATAAAAACAACTAACAGATGAGTTGCGTTCCAATTTACTCAACACATTTTCTTCTAATAATTAGTCGACGTGTTTGTTTTTTAACTGACATAGCTTTTTTATTTAAGAACCGATTGAAATAACATTAACACTATATGTTAAAGGCAGCTCAACATATTACATGAGTGAAAACCGCATTTAAAACGGTTACGCCGATTCAGAGATTAGAGGGCTCAAACGCGTACAGATCAATTAACGATTCTCATACATTTTTAATAATGTACATCGCACAAGTCAAGTTTTCCTGTGCGCTCGCATTATATACACGGAGTTGCAAATCATAGTACCCATGGAACGACGGAGAGGTGTCTGCAGAACGGATTTATTATATGTATTGATTCAGCTTTTGTCAAAGATGTACTATTTCCTGAGAAAAGTCCGAGTAGCGTCTATGAATCTTAGTTTAATAATTAATTAACGCTGTGGAGTCATTAACTAATATATGCAATGCAAAATATAATGTATGTATAAATACTTGTCGATTTTTCTTTCTAAATCCTTTTTCCCCAACCGATGGTAAATTACAAATATAATTTGCAGGTGATATTGGAGAAGACCATCCGTATCCCGCGGTCGCTGTCGGTGAAGGCGGCCTCGGTGCTGAAGGGATTCCTCAACAAGAACCCCGTGGAGCGGCTCGGCTGCGGCGAGAGCGGCTTCGTCGACATCGTCAGCCATCCCTTCTTCAAAAGTATCGATTGGGAAATGGTAAGTCCGTCCATAAATCCTCTATGAATATATGAAGTCGGTTAACAATCGTAATTCTTCATTCTAAAACTAGATATTGTATTTTTTTTGTACCCCGGAGGAAAATCTTGCATAAGACAATCAGGGTCGCTGTGAGGGCAGCGACCCCGGTGTGTCAGACTCCTGCTGACTAAAAACCCCCGGGGTGTGCCTCTAACTACTCCACCCGGACCTTGGAAACCAAAATCAACCAGACGCCCGGGGAGCAATGAACCTTGCTGAGGCTACCTCTCTGGAAGAGGTGGTAGTAAAGTGCCCACCGCTTCAAAACTTCTATCTGGCGGCACGCTGGATACTGCGCACCGTCTCCTTCTCATCCGGGCAGCAACCCTCCCTCCCAATTCCCTCCCTCAATTCTACTGCCCGGCCATATTGCGTTTTTAATACACGAGTATTACATTAAAAAAGAAATTGTATGTTGAAACAGCTGTACTCGGAGTGTTGTATTACGCTGTTGCAATTATTTTTTAATAATTCAAAGTAGTTGCATGGCTTCAATCACACCTGATGAAAGGTCAAAAAATATACCGCGTCCCAACCGTACCCAACAAATGCATGTTCATTTTTTTTTACACTGGCTCGACATAGTGACTACAGAGTACCTGATGGTAAGTACAGTGTAGTCCAAAACCGAAAGCGACTATCAAAGGATGAAAATCCATTGATAGTCTCCATCGTCATGTCGGCCCACATATAACACGACTGAAGGTCTCTAGGTATATGAGCTGCTGGATATACACAAGCTGATCCCGAAACGCGACAAGCCGAAACTGGTCACTATGACGGGCTTTACACCCATGCACTGTGGTCGCGATCCAGATGGGCACCGGCGCCCTACCACCTCGCTGCTCGTTTAGCACCACCCAGGAGTCACGTGTAGGGAAACTAGGGTAAAGCCTACGGACGCGAGCAGCCTCGACTCCCAAAAATCAAAATCCAAGCAAAATTCATTCCTCAATTCAAGGCTTCCTAGTTATTGTTCTAAATTATAATGATACTGAGGAACTGTTGCAGGTATAGATGTGCTTGGGCTTTAATATTAACATTCTTTTGTAATTGTTATTCACTTTGTTTGTATAGTCTGTTGTTTGGTATGTAATGTTGTTTTTGTATTGTTTTGAGTTATGATTGGAGCTACGCAGCAGTAAAAAACTGTATCAAATTTGTGTGAAATATGCTGACATCCAAGATACAGGGTGTCCTAGTTTGGATGTCAGCTGATTTTTAATGTGCTGCCTTGTAGTTGTTTGTCGAATAAATTATTATTATTATTATTTATTAGAACTTGGAAATATGGCCGCTGAAAGATTATTCCATATATGAAAGTAAAAGCGAATCGTTTCCTGCAAATTATATATTTTTCATGGTCACAATAAAGTGTATCATTGCGCAAAAGGTTCTATATTAAATATGTATTGTTTGTGTGCGCGCGTCAGCTGGAGAACAAGCAGGTGGTGCCGCCGTTCAAGCCGCGGCTGGAGGGCGAGCGCGACCTCGCCAACTTCCCGCCCGAGTTCACCGACGAGCCGGTCCACCTCACGCCCGACAACGAGTACGTCGCAGGCACCACACTTGTCTAACATTAACACTAACGAGCAGAGATGGGCAAAATGTAATCTGATTAATGATTAACGATTACAAAATGTAGTCGAAATTTTAATTTTCTTGCCCTGTAATCATGATTAAATCCATTTAAAACATTAAGAAATGATAAATGTGTATGCAATCTGGGATTTTGTAGTGTTTAAAACATAAATGAGCAACATGCAGTCATATTAATGGTAAAAAACGGAAAATGTAATCGTTAATCATTTTCATTGATCTGATTACATTTTGCCCATCTATGCTAACGAGCGAGATAGAACGCACCGCATCAATATATGTAATGAGGCGAAATAAATTTCATTTAATGAGCGTCCGAAAAATAGTTTCGGGTACAAACACGAATAAATTAAATTAAATATTTCTAAGAAAGGTTAAGTAATAGCTAAAAATAACTGACAATGCATATTAATTCGCTGTTAATAAAGTAATTTAAAGAAGATAATTTTCGTGGAGGTCAATTAATCGATTGATAAAATCAATAATTTGTGCCAAATAGTAGAGTATGACCGGTGGTCGTGGGTGTGGTTGTAGAAAGACACGGATTTTGGCGTTTTACTGTTTATTTGCACTTTACGGTACACCGAACTGCGCGCGCGCACGGGACGGTTGCGAGCCAGTCGACTACCGAGACGCAAGGCGAGAGTACGTGCATGTATGCCGCAGTTCGGTGTGCCTTAAAGTGCAAATAAACTGTAAAACGTGTCTTTCTACAACCACACCCACGACCACCGGCCATAAGAGTATTATTATGTGTACTTTTAGGATAAGTTTAGTTTTTATTGTTATTTGTTAATTGTATTCGTGATCGCAGCACTGTGATAGCGGACATCGACCAGTCGGAGTTCGAAGGGTTCGAGTACGTGAACCCGCTTCTGATGTCGCTGGAGGACTGCGTGTGACAGCACGCCTGCCTGCTGCACCCGTACCGCGAGCCCGCGCAGGTAACACCACTGTTATATACTTCGTCATTTCTGATGGTAGGACGATTGCCCGAACTGAGTCATGACCACAGTACACAAGTGTAAAGACCGTCATAGTGACTCGCTTTGGCCTGTCGCGTTTCGGGATCAGCTTGTGTATATCCAGTAACTCATATATCTAGAGACCGTCAGTCGTGGCATGTGTGGGCCGACATGACGACGAAGACTGTCAGCGGATTTTCACCCTTTGATGGTCGCTCTCGTTGTTGGACCACACTGTACTTACCATTAGGTGCACTGTAGTAGTGTATTATTTTTTAATTAAAACAATGGATACAAGGATCGTTATCCATGCACAGGTACAAAAATGTTCGTAGGTTCGTATCCCGGCACGTGATACTATACTCGCCGGGAGTCTTTGGTCCAGTTTAGTCCCTGAGACCTATATTCTAATAACCACCAGATTTGAAGTCAGTGTGTTTACTGAATATCGCAGTTGCTATACATACAAAAAGTAACGCTTTTTGTGCTTTTATAGGATCCAAGCTACCGCAACTATCTGAGTTTCTTCTCTAACGAGTCGAATAGGGTTTTCGAAACATACTATATTTGTGTCACTCGTTTTTTTTTAAATTATAAATTAGTATTATATATATTGTGTATACAGTGGCGCTTTCTACTTGTGCAGGCATTTATATGTTTTATTTTGTGTAACTTGTTTCTTTTCTTTTTCAATATCCCAATGTTGATAGCCCATACACAAATAAATAAATAAATATCACACATGCTGGGTACCCTTTAATGTAATATTAATTAAATGTATTAGAAGTACAAATAAGTTTCCGCCGTTTATTACAACACAAATTAAATATTTATTATAGAAGAACGGTAATATAAATGTATTTAAAATATTGCCCATCACTTGCAACCACTTTTTCCCATCTCTCAGGCAGCATTCGAATCCCACGTCTGAAGAACTCCTTGTCTTTTGAGGCTATCCACGAATCAACCCAATTTTTGGTATCCTCATAAGATGTGAACCGCTGCGCCGTCAGAGCATGTGCCATGGGCCGGAATAGGTGATAATCGGACGGTGCAATGTCTGGTGAATACGGCGGGTGGGGTAACACTTCCCAATCAAGTATTTCCAAGTACTTTTTCACGAGAGCCGCAACATGTGGACGAGCATTGTCATGCAGAAGAATAATTTTTTTGTAACTACAATAGTATTGAAGGCGTTTTTCCTTCAGAGCTCGGCTCAATCTCATCAATTGTGTTCGATAGAGGGCTCCAGTAATTGTTTCGCTCGAATTAAGCCTCCAATTCTGCATCCTCGTAAATTTTTGGCCTTCCACTGCGATCTTTGTCTTCTACGTCGAAATAACCGTTTTTAAACTTTTGAAACCATTCTCGACACGTTCTCTCACTTAAAGCACCCTCACCATATGCTTCTACGAGCAATTGATGCGCCTCAGCAGCAGATTTCTTTAAATTAAATAAGTAAACTAATATTTCCCGCAAATGACGCTTAATTGACTCAAATATTGACATTTTCAACTTACAAAAATTATATTTTACCGATATAAAATCAAATTTTACCGATATAAAATCAATAATATTAATAGGTTATGTTGTTCTTGAATGTCCAAACTATTTTTTAAGCCGGTTATCATCTGCGAAAGCTAACCGAAACTCCGTGCCGCGCCATCTACAATAAAACGGCGGAAACTTATTTGTACTCCTAATACCTTGATATCTGTGATGTGGATGTATCTTGATTATTTCCTAAAAAAATGTGTCTAACGCAGGCGTTCGGGTACGGGGCGGAGTCGTCGTCATCGGACTACGACTCGGTGTGCTCGGAGCGGCCGGCGCGCAGGCCCACGCTGCTGCACCACATGTTCTGCCTGCCCCTCAACTGACGCAGGCGTCGCGATGCGCACAAGCACACGCGACTCACCAAAGAAACACAATTCTAATCTTATTCACGTACAGGTTGAGGCAAGTCGACACTTAACGCGCTCGTTATCGTTAAATAATCATGACCAACTTAAGGTTGGTTGACATTCTTCACTTTTTTCATTCTACCTACACTTTTTTTCGGTAATTTTCGGACTATACTGCACTTACCAACAGGTGCAATATAGTCACTTTGTTGAGCCAATATAGAGAAAAAAATACAGGTTACAACTAGTGATGAAAATGCCCGGGAATTTTCCCAAAGTGCCCAAAACTTGTATGGGGAATATTCCCGGGAATTTACGAAATGTTCGCGGAAGTGCTGGGCACTTTGGGAAAATTCCCGGGCATTTTCATCACTAGTTACAACCCCATTCCAGAAAGGCCAGCGCGCTGATGTCTCTCGTATTTAGTTTTAGCGCGGAATGTCCCATGACACGATAGATATGTCGAAATACCTTAACAGGCAAAGGGACATCACGTTTTAAAATTTCGAATTTTGTACTCATTATAAATACTTTAACAAGTCTTATGCGCGAATTAACTTACATTTAATTACGGCTCGACGTTCCGCCCTGGTTACACAGACTGTGGTCACGAGCAGAAAGTTTAAACGTCCGGCCATAGATAATTAAAAGCAAGTTAATTCGCGTGTAACACCTGTTAAAGTATTTTTAATGATATAATCTTCATCATAATCTTCTGTAAAACAATGGGAATTGTCTCTTAGGATATATTTGCTTTAATAATGTTGTTAAAATAATTAAAGTCAATTTCTAACGATAAAACAATACAATGAAATGTATATAAGTTTCGACTTGTTGCAATCTTCACTCCTGTAACAACAATATTGTAGCTTTATTGATAAATCAAAAACGAAATATCGATATTATGCATTGTTAACTTTATTACAAACTCGGAGATAACTTATTGGACTTCACTTGCATATATGTAGATACTATGATGTGGCATGTGACAATTAAAAAGAAAGCTTATGGTTGAACATCTAGTATATATTAAATAAAAATCGATGTTGTTTGGATACACAATTAGAAGTTGGGAATAGATAAGGAAATTCAATCCGAACTCGAACAATTAAAAACAAAATCATATTTGGAAACAAAAACGAAATGTGGAATAGTTGTATAATTTTAGTTCATAAAAATAAATACTACAGATGCCCAATTAGTAGCAGTTATTTGAAATTCAATATTCAAAGAACACGAACAATAATATTCAAAGAAGCACGTACGCTTGTAAAGACAGAAAACAGCCAGAGACAAAGAGCAACATAACACAGAAATATCGATGTCATACTATCAAAGTTATCTTGCATTTATTTCAGGCCAGCTCTATTTCGTGAAAAAGCATGTAAAGGAACTTCACAGTATCGATAAAATGTAAATTTCGATTTTACAAATATACACTAGATATCTAACTATACCCGTTTCCCTTTGTAGTCTCAACTGCACGTTTCTAAAACTATTGTCATTATTCGTATGTAAATAAATGTAATAAAAAAAAGTAGATAAAAATTTGGAATTGCTCACAAATTATCAAAGTTCTTATTGTATTATATTAAATGTCAGATTATTTTTAAAATTGATTAATGATTCTTACATTATAGATTAGCGCACATACATACATATTATTTCGAAAATAAATCTAGACTAAAACAAACACATTAAACGATGTACGATATCGATTTTTTATAAGGTTTAATTTATTATATTTTAGCAACAACAATTATTCCTCTGGAAACTAGATTCAGGAAGGTTCCATAAATTTTAAGACTCTTTTAAACATATTAATGATACACAAATTTTTATGCAATTGATAATGTATTAATATTCAAAAACGTTTTTATATAAAAAAAAATCTGAAACTGTGTTACTTCTTGTATTCCACGCATACAAAAGATATGTGTGACATAGTAAATATCAAATAAAATTTGGTAATAATTAAGCTTTGTTTTTTTTTGTTTGGTTGGTTTTAGTGCGCTTATGTGAAATAAATCTTATATATAAATATTACTCGTGATTTGTCTGATATGCTGTAATTTAAGAGTATTTTCAAAATTAGTAGATGTCTCTATAAAATTTTAAGCTAAACATGAGCCCATTTTATCGTAAAAAAAAAGCTACAATCTGCGTCAAAATTGGCTCGATGTTATCAAAAAATCTCCTGTTCTCATCTAGATAAGAAATATTAACTATATTTGTGTAAATGTAAATTGTAATTATACTTATATATATATATATATATATATATATAAGTATGTATATGTAGCATACACAGTTTTTACTATATATTTACTGACAGATCTCTCAAATATATTTTTTCGTAATAAGACAGAATTGTATTAGTAGACAGTTTTAAATTATTTATTGTCATGAATACATATAATAAAATTATCGACAATTTGTCAAAACTTGTAAATGGTTTATGAAATATGTGGATATTATTAAATATATTTATCGAGAAATTTAATTAATGTAATAATATATAATAAAATACGTTATGAGACAGTTATCTGCTCAAATGGAAAGCACGAGAGGAATTAAAAGTAGTGGAAAAACGGCGAAAGCGTCGAATCTGCATTATAACCCTTAGTAAACTATATTCTACACTCTAAGACATAAGGCTAGGTAGATTGTAGCTTTATTTGTGCATTCACGTGCCGTATACTCTTAATCCGTAATATTTCGTAGTGCTGTAGACAAAGTGTTATTCAAATTATCGATATTATAAATTTATCGAAATTGGACTACTTTAGTTACGATGTATTTGATCTTAAAATTGCTGATTTTTTTTAAGTATGCGGTACGGCTACGCTGTGTAACATATTTGAAAAACAAAACATTATTAAAATGTGTATTCAATCGAAATATTTAGTAATATATTTTAGACGATACTTCGTGTACTAAATGTACCATATAACCAACCTTAATCTTAGTATTCGTTATCGTTCATAGGAAATCACCACTCACCTATGTGGCTAATAAAATTACTAATAAAAATATGTATATTGAGCACTGAAACAAATTAAATATCATATACATTGATAGATTATTACAAAGTGTTATCGAAATTATATAAAATATTGTTAATGTAGAAAAAGACTTATAGTACGTGTTGGATGAGTATCGCTCATAACCACACACTGTTCTAGATAGTGCGTAGAGCTATCTGTTAGATATTTTGCACATTAATTATACTAATACACACGTACGTATTTCCCACTTGATATAATACGAGGTGCGCTCGCTCGTCTAAACGACTGTATGTAGTTGATATGCGCTAAAAAAAACTTACAATAAAAAGTCTTGTGCATTCTATTATAAATAAGAATGATATTATATTTTTAATGTGTAAAAATTGATTAAATTTCATCACAATATGATAATATCAGCATCCACCGATAAAATAGTTGTAATAACATAAAACACATCAAATCGCTAAAACCCACAAATTCTAAATTAATCTCCAAATGAAAGAAACAAGAACTATGAGTAATAAGATACTAATTTTTGAATTGGGTACTAAGCGATAAAAATGAATGCTTTGTTTAAAATTAAAAACACATCAATGTTAAATTTGTCATTTACGATTTTTTATTTCGCCTATGATGTCTATTTTTTTTTTCTAAAGACAGTCAAAGGAAGAGTACAGTATATAAAAAAATTCTGGACGCAAGAATTAAATTTATTTAGTTATTATCGACATGTATCTTTATCGATACCATACACATTTCTAAGTCACAAAGTGAAAAACCGTACTTAAAATTAATTCAAAATAAAATTATACAAATCACTTACTTGATGGTGTCTAGTTATTCTTAGCATTTACAGAACCATTGTTGACTCTTTAGGCCCCTTAATATCTCTATTACTTCTATATATTATAAGTGTTTGTTGTTTGTAAGAAATAGTGAATTTCTGATCGATCTTAACCAGTTGTTTGTTCATTTCGCCGAGTAAGGGTTTTCGTTTATTCGATGTGTTTCACTGATTGAATCGTGACTTGCAATGCATCTGTGCTATTACGTTAATAAACTCATTATCGTGCTCTGTCTCTCCTATAAAAAAAGAGGGACGGAGATATCGTGTCTTAGCGGCGTGCGGTTTGCCATCGTACGATTTAGAATTAATTTGTATTTATAAAAACGTATTTAATTATTGTTAAGGGACAGTATTTTGGTACTATTACGCTTTAGACTTTATTATTAATTTACATTCCAATGTATCTGAGAGTTATATCACATATGTTTGTTGTATATCGATGTTATGTATGTATGTCATACAAGAAAACGAATCGCGAAATAAATTTATTAAATACAGGAGTTTACATTATTTACGCAAAAATAATCTTGTCGACTATAAATATAGTTTTATATATATTTTAACAAAATATTAAAGTTACAGATCACATAAATTTTGCAATAATATTATTCGCATTGCATAGTATGGCATGTTTGTTATCTAAATTAATATTTTTGTCTTCATTTTAAACTGATATACAGAAAATATTTAAAATACTTCTATATTGTTACATCAACATTATTATTTAAAAAATGTAATATCCAGTATATATGTATATATACCGAAAATGCGTATAAATGTACTAACAACATGACAAACGAGGTTAAAGTGTCAACAATTACATTTATAATTAGTTTGTAAGTACCGAATTGTAATCGGTTTACGATCGATTTATGTAGACAAAGTATATTTTAAATAGACCCTTTGTAAGGCAGAAATTATTTATTAAATATGTACTCCTGTTCGTTTAAAAACTAGAAAAATCTATTTTGAAGAGATTTTAGAGTAACACGGCAAGATCGAGGAGGCTATCGACACAATTAGTATCCAGATTCTCGATGATTGCGGTAATTTCCTGCTGTGAAATGATCTGCGTTTTACATCAGAAGGCAATACGTCTAAATTAAAAACATCGAAACCTCATATATATAACATATGATTGAAATTTTATCGAAAAATAAAGAGAATTGAAATTCTGGTTCAGGGAAGTAATTTTCCGAGGTAGTATATAAATTAAAACAGATTTTGCTCGTTTTGAAGTGGAAAACTGTTAGAAATATTCTCTTATTGTTTGTGCCTTATAAGGGGTTGAAAATTCACTCGCATGTGTAAGTTAGCTTGAATGAATTCGATAAGAGTTTTCGATAATTTAAGGTTAATTGTTTTGCCTGTATACTTGTGGACACTGGTGTTACTTAATGTTGTGATCGGCCTGGTGCGCGCCTCGACGTGTCCACCCGGTCTGGAGCACTCGGGATACTGTACTATTCTATGCTTAAATGAAAATAAAGAGAGTTAATCGATATATTTTTTTTCATTTTTATTTTAACACTAGAAAACCTAACTTACAATTGCTTTGCAATTTGGGACTATTATATATCACACATTTATTATATAGCACACAGACGCACACACATACCTGAAGTAAACAGATAAGTTGAATATAATTATCAATTAATAAGCATGAAACAAATTATAACAGATGCTACGCCTGCCATTAGCTTTTTGTCTTTCGCACACATAGTGTTATCCCGGTTCTTCTAATTTCGGTTTTTCTAGTTGAAATAAAAAAAGTAGTCAGTGACTACGTGCCTGTATGTACATCCTCGGAGGGAGATCTCTAAACATTATAAGTACAAATAAGTTTATACCGTATTTTGTCATAATATACAGGCTGTTTTTATAGACGAGGTAGATATTCTAGGACGATATTCGATTCTAATTCCAAATATATAGGAATAGTGATATCTTAATATTACCATTAAAACAAAGTAATTTATAGTCACCATATTAAAGGGCAATTACAAATATGATAGAATTAATAACAATTAATTATTAAACAGGTGTTTTGTCTCTCCTAAGCCAGGATAAAGTACGAAAGGGTAACGAGTCAATTACCTGTTTACTTAAAATTACGTAAAAGGATTTTTTTCTATATGCTATTCAATCGAGCACCACACGCGCTGCGATGTCCAAACTTTTTACGGATCAATTCTCATTTGTTCATCAATGTTTCTTTATGATTTGTTAGGGAATATTTTTATACAGGGTTATAGGTAACTAACGCACGGCCTCTTAAGGGTGGCTTTGATTTATCAAGACTGACAACTTTTGTTGTACGACTTTTGCCAAAACCTAATACATCGTTAGATTTTTTTTTTTTTAGTTTTAGTGTGAATATCTAGTCATCGTTAGCTCTATATTCCAACTTTCATTCGATCTGGCGTAGGTATCCAATCAGCTGGTGCTATGCAGTCGTGCGCAAACTTACGTTGCTACGCAGCGTTAAGGATCGTGTAGCAGAAAGTTTATTAACCCTATACCTTGTTTATTTTACAAAGTCGCTTATAACAATTATTTGAACGTAAATTTCCATATTTAGTTAAATAGTGAAAATAAATGTTTATTGATTGACGTACTAATACACTATTAAAACAAACTAGAATCAAAATAAAACATTAAATAATTGTTTCACAAACAAAACCAACCTATTATTTGTCTGCCATAGGGAACATCGTAAAATGAACAAGGTAAAGGCCTCTACGTAAGTTAATGTTTCAAAGGTTGTACAATCTGTACATATTTATACACTGAATCCACAATCCCTTCATACTTATCCAGGCTTAGGACTGGCTACACTAAAAAATAAAAAAGTAAATAGAAAAACACGAACATTGATACGTAATCAAGCAATTCATCGCACCAAAAGAGGCGCGCGGTCTGTTTGAAGATAGATAATTGCAAACTATTTTTTAATGTAGGCGTATTTAAAAAGTGGAATCACTCTATTTACAATAATTAAACTATTTACAAAAATACTCACAAATCTATTTACTCGGTGTCAACACATTAGGAAATAGTCTCGCGGACTCACGGCAAGCTTCAGACAGATTGTCACCGCACCGAGCATAAACACGCACCATTTCGGTATATTCAATGTTAGTGTATCGATTTGACATTGTGATTTATGAAACGAACGCGTCACTGGGACAACTAACACGTCACAACGCACACGCAAGCAAATTTGCGACTGACATGACCCGTGTTACACAGTAGTCAAGCACATGTCGCTACGCCCGCTCACCGCGCCGCAGACCCCTTTCTTCGTTAGTAGCGACACAAGACGCCGCGCACTACGTAAGTCTGTCTTCGGTCGCCTTTGTCAGCGTGGCGCGATCGTCGCCTTACGAAGAGTTAAAAAGTTCAGAACTGCAAATCTGATTTTTATTTTTTTTGTATGGGAAAAAAAGTAATTGAATTAGAAAAAGTCGTACAACAAAAGTTGTCTGTCTTGATAAATCAAAGCTACCCTTAAGAGGCTGTGCGTTAGTTACCTATAACCCTGTATAGATTTTATTAGTTATAAAAAAAAGTATAAATTATTGTATTCTGAAATATCTCCCTTGTCTATAAAATCATTCTGTATATTGTGAAAGAACGGTACTTTAAATTTAATCGAAGTGTACATCACTAGCAACTATTCCCATCTTTCAGGCAGCGTTCGGATTCCACATCTGAAGAACTCCTCATCTTTTGAGGCTATCCACGAATCGACCCAATTTATGGTATCTTCATATGATGTGAATCGCTGCTCCGATAAAGCATTTGCCTTGCACGTCTGGGGAATACGGCGGGTTGGTAGCATTTCCCAATCAAGTGTTTTCAAATAGTTTTTCACTAGAACTGCTACATGCGGGTGAGTATTATCATGTAGAAGAATAATTTTGTTGTCTGCAGTAGCATTGAATGCGTTTTTCCCTCAGAGCTCGGTTCAATTTCATCAATTGTGTTCGGTAGAGAGTTCTAGTGATTATTTCGTTTCGAAGCGACTTGTAATAAATACACTACACCCAGCTGATCCCACCAAATACACAACAGTTTTTTTCCATGAATATTCGGTTTTGGTGTGAATGTTGACGCGTGGCCAGGTAGTTCATAATTTTCTTTTTTTTAATTATCATAATGTATCCACTTTCCATCACTAGTGACGATTCAATATAAAAAAAAAATCTATGCTAATATGAAATTAATAATATTATAGGGTTTTGTTGTTCTTGAATAAGCCATTTAAGTTACCAGCCGGTTATTATCTTCGAATTCTAACGTAAGCCTCCTGCCATGCCATCTCAATCAAAACAGCGGAAATTTATTTGTACTCCTAATACAATGCGATGGATTTTACAGCTATGTCATCTGAAACTGACGGTGTGTGAAACACCTTCAACAGTTCAGATATATATATTATTGTTATATAAATACATTTTCAATTAGAGATTATAAGTAAAATCATTACATCACAACACATCGTGTACACATACGAATAGAAATGACAGTACAAGACTAAACCAATAATAAATAATAATAAACCAATAAATAAAACACTATTTAATGACAAAATATTTATTCGCATTCAAATGCACAATTATACATTTTATTCCTGAAGTAGCACATTTCCTTATTGGAGTAATAATGTCGAATACAAACATCGATATAATAATTATAATCCAGAACTTCACAATATAACCTTAAACTCAAAATCTATAAATTCCATAAATGTTTTTTCAATGATTCGTTTATTTTGAAACAGAAATATTCTGCTTAACTCTTCAGTTTAATAATACAATGTCGTAACTCTTACTATAAATACTTATATATAATACATGTAATTTCAATATACTGTCTATGAAAATACTTCAATGAAATATTAAATCTAAAAGAAAATTAAACTTTAAGAAATACGGGACAAATAAATGCTGGTGTCTAACAACTATAACAAACAATGAATACTGGGTTATTCCTACCAAACTGGGATTCGATATCAGACCTACAAATTATTCTTTTATAGATAAGTTTATAATACTCACAAATACTGAACAGAGATTCAGTTTTATTCAGATAATTCTAGACTATTCAACTACCAGAAACTATAAAACTATTAATACATCAATACACTCATTATGAATCCAAAACTACCTAAATACACACTTCGGGTACGGGTCAGGCGGCGTATCAAACTCGAGACCGTGACAGTTGACAGCGCTACGCAGTCAAGTACACGTACATCGCAAACAGACAAAGAATAGGTTGGTTTTATTTGTGAAACAATTATTTAATGTTGAATTTGGATTATTTTACTATTGTTTTAGTATCTCAATCGATAAAAATTTATTACCATAATTGAAACAAAATATGGAAATTTACATTGAAAAGATTGTTATAATGGAACAAGGTATAAATGTATAACTGTGGAGTAGAGACTGACTGCAAGTACCAGAAATGTGCCTTTAGTCAGACTTATTATCGGCATCTACTTGTCATTAGTGCATTTTACTGGAAATGACGTATATTCTATAAAAAATACTAAAAGTGGAATTTAGTGCCTAAATAAATCATTGATATTATTTGAAAAAAAAAAAGATCCCATTATAAGATTTTGTTTGAATTATTAAAGCCATATTAAACATTTCACGTACCAAAATTTTTCCTATAAACGAGTTACAGATCAGTACTAATTGTCCCTCTAGACAATGTAACACTATAAAAGATGACGCCAATAAAAAGTGAAAAATGTAAGGAAATGAACCTTGCGAAATATCATGCCATCACGATATGTCAATTTCATACATTTTGTAATTTTCTTTGGCGTTATTGTTTATCGAATATTAATTTGTCCAGTCTGAACAAAACACTTACAAACTGATTCGACCTATTGTAAAACGAGTTTTAAATTTAAAATGATTTACACAACGGAAAAACTCAACTATTACAAAAATTAGGTTTCATATATTTTAAAAATGTGTCAGTACCATGTTAAATAGTAGCTTATTTTATTTTGTTTTAGCAATTTTTTTATAATAATAAACTTTTGCCTCTGTTTGATCTCTATTTACATAAAACTCGTTTTGTAAGGCCATATGTAATCCTCTTAGTATGTATTCTATTAATTTTATATTTCAATAATAAATTAGAATTATAAATGTCTATAGTATATACTCTTTCTAAATAAATCAAATACAATACATTTCTTTTTACTTAAATAACGTCCCTTAATTATAAACCGATTGATAAAGAGATTAACTATAAGTTAAAGAAACCAAATACGTAACATGAACTAAAAACTTTTTCTTCAGTATAAATATATATTTTTTTAATTTATGAAATACATGATCCCATAAAATATTTCCAATGAAATCCTCATTTCTACTCATAAATGATACATTAAATATATTGTTGACCCGATATAACTAAATAACCGAAGTAAAATAGAGTTAGTTAAGTATCTTAACTCGTAGACAGGTTCGATCACAAATATGGTTATCACAGAAATGTAACCCAAAACATAAAATAGCTTCCGACTTAATAAAAATGAATATAACAATAAATATTACTTAAAATGAATAATCATGGAAATGTTTGATGTAATATTTGCTTCGTGAACAACCATCGGGAAAACAGAATGTATTTTTCTTTTTTCGATATTAAAAACTTTAGCAAATCCGTATTATGGTGTCGTTGGAGATAGTTCACACTGTCGCAGTTGTTTAGTGTGTTACATCGTTTCAAAAACGCTCATTAAAAATTAATAATGATTTATGTGTTTAAATAATCTTATTATTTTGAAGTGTTCTAAAAGTGAGCGTTAATGTGGGTGTGTGTGTAATATTATTGATCTTAGTAAAAAAAAAATACTTAGTGCAAGTTAAAGTCGTTAATACAAAAGATATATATAAAAAAACAAAATCTTTCGTAAAACTTTAACCAAAGTTTAATGCTGTGCTAAATATAAACTTAGTTTAATTAACAACGTTACATTCCACATTGATACTTGCAAATGTCAAAAGGATATTCCAAATATTTTTTATTCCTTGCATGATTAATTTGTTTTTCTTTTTTGCAATAATAAAACCCTTCAATATAGACTATATTCAATTATCTTAAGTAAAAAATAATAATGTATCTTTGAAGACATAAAAAATACTACTCCCCGATGGTGTACGTCCACAACGCAGATATTATAGTGGGTTGAGTTTGCTCCCCGGCTTACCTTAGTGGTCTCCGTTCTCGTGGGCGATCTTCTGCTTCTTGCTGGGCGGCGACCCGCCAGAGAACATTGTACCGTTCCGCAGTGCCGACATCAGGAACGGCACCTGCAGTTATAAACAAAGAAACAAATTTACACGTGCGCCAAATATATCTTTTATGATATGTGAGTTGTAAATCTTTTGAACAAAAGAATTTTCTTTAAATCGGTAGACCCAATATTGATTGATTGAAATTAATTTTAAAATAAAATACTTAATGTAGTATTTTGAAGGCAAGATTTACTACTAGAATAAATCTTTTAGAGATTTAATTCTGTCTTTTTCCTCATCGAATTCTATTATAGTTGTGTCAGTATAATTTTTTTACATGATCAACGATTAGTTAAAACCTCATTTGAGAAACGTAGAATGTACTGCTAGTTGCTTTCTACAGATGTTTATCTTTTTACCGAATCAGTCTGGTTTTACATATTATTTTTTACTTTTTAGCTAAAAAAGTTTATTTCGCCGCGCTATACGAAAAGAAAGAATCTATATATATATAAAAATCAATTGCTGTTCGTTAGTCTCGCTAAAACTCGCGAACGGCTGAACCGATTTGGCTAATTTTGATTTTGAATTAATTGTTGAAGTCCAGGGAAGGTTTAAAAAGTGAGCAAATATGAAAAAAATGCTAGGAATATAGTAAAAACAACAATTTCGTTTTCCCATACAAACCACTCTGTCCCCAGCTGTCAAACATATGATGTCAATCAAAACAAAACAAAAGTATGCCTTCAAGTTGATTGGAGGTTGCATTTCATTAATGAAAATTATAATTTATACGCCAAGTAATTAAAAAAAAAAATCCAAAAATGTACCATAAGGCATTACAGTAAAAATATCATTACCTTAGATATGACTAAGTCTTTCAATGTAGTTTTATTTCTATTAGACTGCGACAGAATTTTGGAAGAATGAAATCTGACGGGGCAGCTATTAACATAAAAAAACCAATGTAACTTTGTTTTAGAGAAATAGGGCAGAACAAGGTCTGCTGGGACGGCTAGTGAGAAATAAACTAAAATATGGGGAAATAGGCACTTCAGTTTTATGCCTGAATGTCTCAAAAAAATAAAATTTAATTGAAAGATTAGATAGGGACACCTCGAGCCAGTAGCGTTCATTCCATAGATGCATGAATGCAATGCACGCTCTGACGATAAATAAGTCTGGAATCAATTGTTACATGTTAAACAAAAAAAAGGAACTATTTATCTTTTATCTTTTCTATATCCACGCCATCTCTATTTCCTATGAAAGCAATATAATATTTACTATCATAATATAATATTCAAACTAATTACGTGAATTCTGCCTACCCTGTCCAAATATCATATGCACGTCACTGCCGCGAGCGTCTTTAGTCAGTAGGAGTCAGACAAATGGGGGTCGCTGCCCTCACACAGGATTTCCCCGGGTTAGAAAAGGACCTTTTCCGGCGACGAATTGACAGTAGAAACGGATATAATGCGTGTCAAAGGAAATAGAGAAGAACTCTCACCTTGTGCTCCAGCTGCATGTGATGGTTGGGCTGCAGCGCGAGGCAGGCTCGCATGATGTTCTCGATGCAGGCACGCTGCTTGAAGAGAGCGTTGACGACGGGCGTGCCGGCCGGCACCAGCGGCGCCTTCAGCAAGTACGCCAGCGGCGACATCACCGCGTGCATGCCGCTCCACTCTGCCGCATGCGTGCATATTGCAATCCCACTGAGTCACACTTCTCGCCATCGAAGGTACAACTCACTTTGTGGTTTAATTAGTAACATAATGTAAAAAAGATCCCAATGTTTATTAGACGCCAGGCGGGATTTTCTTACTGTTTTCCTTCACCGATGAGCACGTGGGACCTAAATCCATACCTTGCCAAATAGACCCCATTCGTTTTAAACTTTAAGGGTCTTTTCTAAAAGCGATAGCGATTGCAATATTGACTCAAAATTGGAATCTCTTCTCAATCGTCCACTTTCGTCAGATACGCCGTCGTCTCTTGATGATGCATTATCCTAGATAATAATAATAATAATAATTTTATTGGATCAAAAATTTTACATTGTATAGATTAATTTACGTTGACGCCTGCACTAGTCGTGAGACTGTATCGCAGACGTCAGCGCCCACCATTACAGAGAATACAAATTATTAGAAAAATATACAAAAATATACAGACGTGTTGTGTATAGGTGTGTTATGTGTAGAAAAGGGAGAGTAAAGAGTGTTGTGTGTGAGTGCAGATTATATATGAGCATTTATAAGATAATATGTAATCCTAAATAGGTCCCGCCCTCACGAGGCGCTTTTCTATTATTGCGGTCAGCAATATCACGAAATATTGGACTATAGAGGTTTGTGGAGCAATTTGTATCAAGTCTGTCCAACGCGCAGGTGATTCGACCTCATGATCGTTTGTCTTCCACATATCCCTAGATAACGAGTCCTTCCATAGAGTTTCTTCTACACTCGCGCCGTCATAGTGACTACAGTGCACCTGATGGTAAGTAGAGTGTGGTCCAAAAACGAAAGCGACCATCAAAGGATGTAATACCGCTGACAGTCTACATCGTCATGTCGGCCCACATATACCACGACTGAAGGTCTCCAGGTATATGACCCACTGGATTAGGGATGTAACGGATGCAGTTTTATCGGAACCGAAGTCGGAGTCGGAGTTTTTAAATTTGATTTATCGGGGTCGGAATCGGAGTCGGAATCGGAGTCGGAGGCAATGTCAGTCACAAGTGACGGCAGAATAAAATAGTTTTATTAAGGGACAAATAAAAACATTATTCAGTGTACCTTTTTAATGAGAAAGTGATAAATTTACAAATACACAGACAATAAAAATTGCTGTTTCTTATTAACATTTTCATAGTACTGTGAGAAAGCGATTACCTGAGCTACTGGTCGCGTAGTCCACGACATTTAAGCGCAAAGTGGATAAAACCACTATTGTATTTCTGCTCGCATAGCGTGATAGCGTGAAGATATGTTATTTATTATATCTTAAATTTGATCCCATTTTAATATGGTGCAGGATTGATACATGTATTCGAAAGTATAAGCCAGAACTTTTGAATTGACAACAGCATAATCCATTTCCCTCTACATCTCCCTCGTGTGTAGACAGATGTTGAGAATCGAGACTGTTTCCAAGCGTATATCAGGTTTTTTTTTTGATAGCCCGGGGGATATTGTTGACGGACCTCAGGGAGCTTTTTGGTTGTCGGACTTGCACCGACTAAAACCCCCGGGGTCACACAGCGCTTTCGCCTGGATAAGTTGGGCGGCACGCTCCCTCAAGCGCATCGCCGGCGTATATCAAGTTGGGTCAACACAACACAACACAACACAACCCAACACAACACAACACAACCCAACACGGTGTAATAACGATCGGAAGTTCCGACTTATCGTAGTCGGACTCGAAGCTCCGTAACATCCCTGCACTGGATATAAACAAGCTGATTCCGAAACGCGACAGGCTAAAGTGAGTCACTATGACGGTTTTCACACTTGTGTACTGTGGTCATGCCATGATGGTCGAAGAGATTTGCACACTCAAATGATATTTGCACAGTCGTAGAAATATGAATAGCAACCTTGTATGGCCGGTACCTTCGTCATCGCGTTGCCTGAAGGCGATCCTCGCGAAGAGGTCCGCGAGCAGCACCAAGTCAAGCAGCAGCGGCACCGCGAGCAGCGAGTCCTCGCACGTGTTGTGCACGACGATCGTGTTCGTGCCGTGCAGCAGGATCTCCGACGTGTACTCGTCCATCGCGCGCTTCGAGTCGCCTGTACCAACGCATTACACAAACGCACTTATTACAAACCCAAGTTAAGCTCAACCAAGTGCAAATGCAAGTTCGGAACACCGGCGAAGAGTGGCCTGCCTTTCGGTTTTCTATAGACTATACTCTGGAGAGTGTGCGGCTGAGTTGTATGATTTAGTTCCCCCTCCCCCTTCTACCATAAATTGACGAGACGCCGTGCGGGTTTGCACCCTTATGTGATCGACATTCCTGCTGCTCGCACGAAGCGATTCGCCTCCTCCTGTTTGCTGCGAACCGCGAAGGAGTGGAACTCGCTTCCTGCGTCGGTGTTTCCGGCATCTTATGACATGGGAAGCTTCAAACGTCGAGTGAATCGGTATTTGCTGGGTGAGCGCGCTCCATCGTCGGCCTCATCATCACTTTCCAGCAGGTGAGATTGAGGTCAAGCGCAAATCTGTATGTAATAATAAAAAAAAGTGCCGGTTCACACGAAGCGCTGCGGCGAGGTTGACCGCACTGGCGGGCACACGCGTGCTGCGGCGCCGCAGACACCGCTCAATAGAGTCTATTACAACTTGAACGGTTTCAACGCTCAACTGATTCTGACGACGCCGTACATGTTCTGATATGTTTTCCGCTGCCATCGTAAATAATCTTATTGGAAGATGGCAATTTGTTTATTAGGACGAATCCTTGACAACAAATTAACTTAAAATAAACAAATATCTTGTTTACTTTACGAGGTCCCTTATCTTTGAACGTAAAGTTCCATATTTATTATAAATAGTCAAAATAAATATTTATCAGTTGAAGTACTAAAACACTATTAAATAAATAAATAAACTATAATAAAAATAAAGCATTAAATTTTATTAATATTAATTAATAAATATTATTTAATTTAATTAAGATATTAATTAATATTAATTGTTTCATAAACAAAACAACCTATTTTTTATCTGTTATGGGGGACTTCGTAAAATGAACAAGGTATAGTAGGGCTGCCCCAGAGGCACTGCAGCATAGAGCGAACATCTTCTCTCGCCATTTGGCGGCGAAGGCACTGTCGCCGGAGGGACGCGCTCGTCCAGAGCGTGCGCGACATCCCCCGGTGACAATATCCGTGACGTAGACTTAAGGGAATCTCCCGCACTCTTTACACTCAACCCTCCCAGAGAGGTAGCCTCGACAAGGCTTTTTGTTTCCTGGGCGTCTGGATAAATTTGGTTTCTCAGGCCTGGGTGGAGTGATTAGGGGAACACCCCGGGGGCTTTTAGTCAGTAGGAGTCTGACACACCGGAGTCGCTGCCCTCACAGCAACCCTGATGATCCTATGTAGGATTTTCCTAGATTACAAAAAAAGAGGCACTGCCGCATGCGATTACAAAGGTGACACGATAAAGGTAGGAAAATAAGAAAGGGTAGCTTTGTTTAATATAAATAATTATTAATGCGACCAATGATTTTTTGCACTACCCAATATATTTATTAAAAATAAATTACTAAGTTGGTAAAAATTTATTAATAAGATCTGACTGTGGTGACCCTTTTTGATTTGATAGAAACCCCCATAGACCATCAGGGATCTTGTAAGGGCGATAGCTCCGATGCATCAAGCTTTAATTGACAAAAACCACCGAGGTGTTCCTCCGCCCGTCTGCCGAGTGTTAAGGGAGAGGCAAAGCCAGCTTCCTCTGCACCCCGGCGACGTAGCCTAGTAGATAAGGAACCGGTATCCGCGCGCAGCAACGCGAACAGTCGGAGATTCGAATCCCAGAATCGATGTATTATACAGTGAATACTGACCGACGTAGGGCACGTATTTGATGACGATCACGTGGTCCGGCTTCTCTCCGGGCTTGTACAGGATCTGATTCGACTCCACCATGTCGTCGACCACGTTGCTCTTGGTTATCTGAAAGTTTGCTCTCATTGACCCTTGCGCTAGGGCAGGCCTACCTGCAAAGTGACTCGCAGCAGACGGCGCTCCGTGCTGCAGTCGCGCAGCATGAACGGGACAAAGCGTTGCCTCAAAACGATTTTGCTAAGTATTTAGAAGGAAAGTAACACGAGTGATCAAATATCGAGGGGTGAAAGGCTATTTGGTTTAAGTGCCATTTTTTAAGTGATATAGTAATGTACATATAATTGGAATCGGTAAAAAATGCTGATTCCGAAAATATATATATTACTATATCACCAAAAAATTTCGCTTAAACCAAAGAGCCTTTCAGCCCTCGATATTTAGTTACTCATACAGACAGGCCGAAGCGGGTCACAATAACGGTATTTGTGCTTGTGTACTGTGGTCACCATCGCCCTACCACTCCAAACTTGTTTTCCATATAACCTTGAAACCTTCAGTAGTGGTATATGTGGGCCCACATGGCGATGGCGATTCTCCCTTCTCTGTTGGTATTCGATGCCGTTCTTAGACCACAATGTAACCTCTCTCAGGTGATATGCAATAACTTTGTCGAGCCCGTATAAAAAAAGCCCATCTTTTCATTCCAACTATTCCACTCCGGCGCAGCCTTGAGTTTCTTTCGGCGTTTCTTCTCAAGGTAGTCACTTCCGAAACACTGGTAGATCACCCGTAGGGATAGTACTTTATTTGGCTTGCGGTCCAAGTCGAGGTTCGTACCTTTACGTTCGTGCCCTTGCATTGCCACCCAACCAATAAACTCGCTGGCTGAGCACCTTCTATGCTCGCCTCCTAAGCCCGGTTGAACTGTAAATGCCTTTCCCGGCTCCCAGTAGATAGTCCGTTCAAAAAAAAAATTCAACTGTCAAAATAAAGGCGAAGAAATTATGTCTACCGTCATTTACACCTAGTTTCCCTACACGTGACTCCTGGGCGGTGCTAAACGAGCAGCAGCGAGGTGGTAGGGCGTCGGTGCCCGTCTGGATCGCGACCACAGTACATGGGTTTAAAGCCCGTCATAGTGATCAGTTTCGGCTTGTCGCGTTTCGGGATCAGCTTGTGTATATCCAGTAGCTCATATACCTAGAGATACAGTCGTGGTATATGTGGGCCGACATGACGATGTTGACTATCAATGGATTTTCATCCTTTGATCGGTTTCGTTTTTGGACTACATTGCACTTACCATCAGGTACTCTGTAGTCACTATGTCGAGCCCGTGAAAAAAAAATTAGGAAAACAATATCTACCGAGAAGAGCCGATAAGAAACATTTTTTGTTATAGTCCTAACACCAACAAGTCTTCAGTCATGTGATTGTGCAGGCGAGTTATTTACCTCCTTGGATCGGAACTGCTTGGGCGCCGAAAGGTTCTTGCCGTCGTTATTGCCGAGGTGGTTATAGCTCACGATCGACACCGGCTTCAGGCCTGAGGACCGAGACGCCGATAATAATTGGCAATGATGGGCAAAATGTAATCAGATTAATTAACTTACGATTTTTTTATAATATACAGACGGACGCTTTACCTCAGTCACACCCGGTGGAAGGTGAAGATGAGGTCGACCACATCCTCCTCCTCATCCTCGAGGATAGACCGCGTCCGCCCAACAAATGAGTATTCATTCATACGTAATCTCATAAGAGATACCGTTATCACGTATGAATTATTTCAAGGTCAGAGGTTACGATTTTTCTGTTTTTGCGAATAATTGTCTACCTTTGTAGATATTTACATTTTTTACAAAAGTTGTAGAATTCAAAATTCTACAAAATTTGCTGTATTTTTTGTAATAGGATTAATCCATATAATTGAGAAATAAAGGTAAAGATTTGTGGCTTTATCTGAAGAGAGTAGTTTTTGAAAACGCGTACATCGCGTGTATATTGGTTATCGATTTTGATACGTTTTTACACACGTTGAAGTAATTTTTCTGTAATGCGATATATGTACAAACAGTAATAAATAGGTCTGAAATAATTTTTCATCTAAATAATATTATATAGGTATATTAAATTTATTATATCGAGGGGTGAAAGGCTATTAGGTTTAAATGTCATTTTTTGGTGATGTAGTAATGTATAAAGGGGTGAAAGTATATTACTGTTTCACCAAAAAATGTCGCTCAAACCAAATAGCCTTTCACCCCTCAATATATATTGATACAGAAATCTTAAATGTAATTATCTGATTTTCTTTTACATTGGCCCGACAAAGTGACTACAGTACACCTGGTGGTAAGTACAGTCTAGTCCAAGAATGGCAAAGACCGTCAAGGGACGACAATCCGTTGACAGTCGCCAACGCTGAGTAGGCTATGTCGGAAAATCAGCAGTAAATTGAATATCAAGGGCTGTATTGTAAATGAAACCATTTTTGAAAGAGAAAGTTCTAGAACTCACCAGCTGATACCAGGAAGTCTACAAGCACGGACTTGAGCTTGGTCTGACCCGACTTGAAGTCATCGCCGGCGACGAAGACACCGCGCTGGGCCGCGCGCTCCACCACGCCGGGGACCAGCGTGTTTTGTGGGGAACCGTTGATGTATGTGCACTGGGGATTATTATAACATTGGACTCTCAAACGTGGCAATCTGTATCAACAGTTTATAGCATCCTATTGATATAATAAATGCAAAAGTTTGTGAATATGTTTGTTACTCTTTCACGATAAAACTGCTGGACGGATTTGGACGGAAATTTTTTACAGTAATATAAATTATACATCGAAATAACATATAGGCTACAATTCGTAATTATTTTATGTAATTTTGGTCGTTATATAACGATACATGTCAATTAAGTAACAAAAAAATCTTGCTTCTGAGAGCTATCTTGGCGTACACTGCCTAAACTATTGGAGTTACACAAAGATGATGTACCGTAGGATTGTTTGTCTTGAATAGTTCTAAATAAAAGTCCGCGACAGCATATATCTACCTTTTATGTTGAAATCACTATGATCAAAATTGTATATTATAATACAGAAGATACTCACTAGAAATAATACCCGAAAGGGATATATTAGTGTCACGATAACATTACCAAAATACGATACATTATAAACTTTCGCGTTTTTACTCCCTATAAATACTTTAACGGGTCTGTTTCCTCATAAAACCCGTTAAAGTATCTATTAATAATTGTTAAAATACGTCAGAATTTTTTTACACTGGCTCGACATAGCGACTTCAGAGTACCTGATGGTAAGTAAACTGTAGTCCAAAAACGAAAACAACCATCAAAGAATGAAAATCTATTGATAGTCTCCGTCGTCATGTCGGTCCACATATATCACGACTGAAGGTCTCTAGGTATATGAGTAACTGGGTATACACAAGCTGACCCCGAAACGCGACAGGCCTTGGCGAGTCACTATGACGGTCTTTACACTTGTGTACTGTGGTCAAGACCCAGTTCGGGTAATTGCCCTACCACCAAAGAACAAACATGAGCTTACGAACATACATACAAAAGCTACTGTTATATAAAATCAAAGGTATTTAATGATTTTTACATGTGATATAAACTCGGTTAATTTTAATTGAGACTAAAACCGTAGACAACATTACGGATATAATCCCGCCCGGTTTAGTTGTAAATAGTGATGAAAATACCCGGGAATTTTCCCAAAGTGCCCAAAACTTCCTTGGGAATATTCCCGGGAATTTACGAAATGTTCTCGCAGGTTTTGGGCACTTTATGAAAATTCCCGGGCATTTTCATCACTAGTTTTGAAGACCTTTACCCGTCAATCAACGCGCGACATTTCGAAAAAAAAATCACGGATATAAACCTAAACCATATATTCGTTTTATTATAAATAAATATATTTGATTTTCTTTTTTAATTAAAAAAAAAACAAGGTGTTTAACACTGGTTACGTTTCTACTTACCCCTTCGTCGACCGATGCCAGCGCGAAGATAGTAGAGGGCGATATCTCGGAATCGTTTTCACGTAGAGCTCTCTCCAGATTATCCGCAGTATCGTGAACCCCCTCGCGTATTTCACAAAATCTGAAGACGAAAAAAGAAATTCCTAATTTTATGCGAAAATAAGAAAAAAAATCACAGGCACTGGCTCGATAAAATGCCTGTTGAACAATAGCATAGTCCTAAAACACGCCAAGGCGAAATAATTAATTCAAGATATTTCTTTATCTCTATTTTTTCGAGGTTTAAAAATTAAATTTTAATTTGTTTAAATTGAACCTTAAAATTGAAATATATAAGCGGCGTACCTTTCGGTGTTCGCCGTCCAGAGAACGATGATCTTGTCGAGCCTGTTCTTCGTCTTGAAGTCCTTGATGTCGGCCCTCAGCTGAAGGTATTGCTCGTATTTCGTTCCGCGGATCAGGTTTGTCGCACGATCGGCCTAAGTATGATAAATTATTTCCATCAGTTTCCAGTCACCTACAGAAAAGGAATTCAACCTTTCGAATTCTTCTTTTTTTTAGACCCAATGGTGGTACAGAATCCACCCAAAAAAGAAGAAAGTGCTAACTATCGCCCATTAACAAGAGCGACACCAGAAAGGAGCAATTGTGAAATCGATCTTAAAAAAGAACAAAATCAGCTAAACGTATACATGGACGAATGGTGCATCTCAAATAAAAAAAAAACATTTGTTTGTCTTTTTCTTTCATGTGTATTTTTGATTACCTTTCTCTTTCTTCTTATATTTTGCGAACACGAGCAAAAAATTTATCTATGATGTGCGAGAAAAAAACAAATAATTACAAAAACTTGCGAAAGAAAATGCAGCTTTTTGCGAAACATGAAAAATGAGATGTGGACGCACCATTATTATAAAAAAAAATTAATAGTTTCTTAGATAAGTCCAACACAACCGTGGTTTAAGTAAAAGAACAAAGCTTTTACTATGTATACGGTAATCATAAGTTTATAATAATAAAATAATAATATCGTCACGCTATATCTCTTTCAGTGTGCGCAGAGAAACATTAGTGGCTGTATCCCATAGATGGGCAAAATGTAATCAGATTAATAAAAATGATTAACGATTACAGATTACGTTTTTTACCATTAATATGACTGCGTTTTACTCATTTATGTTTTAAACACTACAGAATCCCAGATTGTATACAAATTTATAATTTCTTAATGTTTTATATGGATTTAATCATGATTACAGTGCAAGAAAATAAAAATTACGACTACATTTTGTAATTTTTCATCATTAATCAGATTACATTTTGCCCATCTCTGGATAGGAGCTACGCAGCGAATATAAGCTGCTTGTAACATTGTGTGCCATAAATAACTCTGACACCCAACATACAGGCAATCCTAGTTTGGGTGTCAGCTGACTATAATGTACGCTTTCAAATTGTTTAATTGAATAAATGATATAGTATTAATTATCAGATTTTAAGTCAATTTCTTTACGCAATGGCACTCATTAAGAAAACCAAATGTCACAAGAGGACAAGAGCGGGCGGATGATGATGATGACGATACGTTTCTTACGTATAATGAAATGTACCTTAATTACTGTATTTGAATTATAATTTCAGCGAGCGTGTCAGTGAGCCACCACATCCTCGCCGGCAAAGGAAAGCATCGTAAGAAAACCCGCATAACATTTAACCTGTTAACCGGGGAATTAGCTATTGCTCCACTCGTTTCAGAATGGGGACTTTTTGTTCGCAGCGATAAGTAATATCACATCTCAAATAATAAAGGAATATCGTTTTTAACTTATGGTTTTTATTTATTATGATAAAATATTTAATATATTACAATTTCTATGACGAAAAATGTCGTCATGGCCATTGCAGTAGGCTTTTATGTATGACAGGGTGGTGGGTGGTGACCTGTCACTGCCAGCGCTCGCTTGCGCGATAGTCGGCAGTGACAGAGCATGGCAGGCGGTCGTTACATATTGTGAGAGTGTTATGGAGGCGAAAGAGGCGGCGGAGAGGGTCAGGGAGGCAATAGCCGGCCCCGACAACCCGATCCGTCGCCCACGTAGAATAGGACGAAGGAGGAGGGCCTTTGCCGCAGGCCTTCCTCCGTAACTGGAAAGACGCCTGGGCGGCGCGCTTGAGGGAGCGCGTCGCCCAACTTATCCAGGCGAGAGCGGTGTGTGACGTGTTCCCGCACACCGCTCCATGACTACTTATGAGGAGAGCGATGGGTGGCTCTTTACTTAGCCCCTCGTAAACACAGAGGTGAGGCCTACCGAATAGGCCAGACGTCGTCGCGGGCCGCAGAAGTGGACGCTGCTGTACCTCCGGTCCCGGCTAGACGGAGAGAAGGAACACCCCGGGGGTTTTAGTCGGTGCAAGTCCGACACACCGGGGGGCGACCCTCATCGCCCTCTGAGGTCCGTCAGGGATTTACTCCGGGTTATAAAAAAAAAAAGGCTTTTATGTATGACGAAATATTTCGTCATACCCAGTTAACAGGTTAATAGTTATGTCATGTGTATGAGCCCTGAGAACTGTGATTAGCTGCGCCACTGGTCACTTTGGGCACGTCTATATGCGCAAAGTGGATACAGCCACTAACGTATCTCTGCACACTCAAAACAGGATACAACGTGAGGATATATTATGATATTTGGGATATTTGTTTAAGGTGTACTGGATATAAATAACCGAAAACTTATAGCAGACGGTTTTGCGTAATCTGACGTTCGCAGCGGAGTTGCGGAAGTTAAGACATCATGCCACTACGCCCTGTGACGTACATACAAACTATATGTTATGTTTCGCACGAAATCTGTATCTTAGATTTGTTTTTTCTGAGTAAACAACTATGGTAACAATGTGGCGAATTCGACGAAACGTAAAAATCTTTACCGAGTCAGAAATATAAATATATTAAGTGATTTCCAGTTGGTGACAAAAGTGCAGACTGCACGGTAATCGTGCACAGAGATGGGAAAATGTAATCAAATTAATGGTTAACGATTACAAAATGTTAATTTGTAATCATGACGGGAATTTTTCTAAACAATAAAAGTCACCAATTAGTATGCAATTGAGGATTTCTTAGTGTTCAAAACATACATATATAGGCAAAACGTAATTATATTAACATTAGATTGCACAAAGCAGTCGTTTTTAAAGTTTAGTTATATAAAAATATATATATCTATAAGGAACCATTTTTTTTTTAATATTATGACTTTTTATATATTATCTTATAGCATTTATTAATAGTCGTACTTACCTCCCCCCCTCTCTCCCCTAGTACATTGTCCGTCATATTGACCCGCTTGGACAATAAACCGAAGAGCATTCTAGCTGAGGTTGAGATGGCCCAATAGATACAGATCCGGTATCCATGTTCGGATACGCTAATGGTCTTAGGTTTAAATCCCGGAACTTACCTCTGGCTTTTTCTAGATTAAGTACGAACTTAAGCACTATATACCGGTGAAGGAATATATCGTGACGAAGGCCGCATGGTATGTAGTAAAAACGTCTGAAAACAGCGTTTACATGCTGGTCTCGTTGGGTACGACATATAAGCGGAAACTGGATACAGCCATTATTATATCCCTAGTCACCTCGAAAGGGACATAAGGTAACGATATATAATTATTCCAGCTGTGGTCAAGCTATACCTGATTAGCGGCAATGAAATCAGGATCGTAGATCGCCGGGCGCGGTTTCATCGTGGCCATCTCCTTCTTCAGTTTCTGTTGAAGGTCGTAGTCTATGACCTTCGCACGGACCATGGACTCTGCCAGGTTCAGCGGACTTATGTCCCAGCCGTCGATGACTATTGAAGCAATGACATATAAAAAAAAATGATTTTACTATTGTAACTACTCATTTGTGATGTTTAAATGAGTAGTTACAATAGTAAAATTGTCGCTATGTCGAGTCAGGAAAAAAAAACAAAGAATCTGAGTAAACAGTAGCGCCATCAAATGATACGCGCATTAACTAAGCTTCCACTATGCCCAGACCTACGGACTGTTGTATGTTGCTTGTGTACTGGTCTACTTTTATAAATTTTGTTCCAGACTTTAATGTATCTAGATAATTTTACTTGATGTATAGTGTTTCCTGTGTTAATTAAGTGTGGTTTAATAGTTATTATGCTTAAAATAAAAATTAAATCTGTAAACTAACCTAAATCATCAGGATGTACCATCGGCAGAAGATTACACATTGGTACATACACATCACTGCCTTTTTCGTCTACTCCAAGTCTGACTGTTGAGGCTTGTGTGATGGAGCCGAACCTAAGACATCAAACAAAATTAATTAGATTAGATTACCCTCTAATTGTAAAACTATTTAATTACCTTAAACTGTTTGAAAGTAGTTTTTTTTGCATATTTTTAATTCTTTAAATAGAATATTGCAAAAACGAAATATTATTATTATCAAATAATAGGTGACTAGCTATTAGCTGATGTGCTGTCTCAACTGGTGTGTTCAATTATCACATATTGTTTAGCAATATGTTGAGCATACACTAAGCTCTGACTGAGAGGAGAGCCATCTATCCAGTCTAATTTTGAAGCTATTAGTTGATGGTGCGTCTACAATGTCCTGAGGCAATTTATCCCATACATGCATAATTTTTTTATTGGGTGAGTGATAACCAATATTCATTTTGATCTCCAAGGAACCAGCTGCACACCATATACATAATGAGCATGGGGACAACTATTGACTTGAAAAATATTATATAACTTAAATAAAATACTTTGTATTATTTTTCTTTCTGTCTTGACTCTGGACAGATGCTGGGTTGAACTAGTTTAGTGAAATTTATTAAAGGATTTATCACATGGCAATACATATTTTCTTAAACACATAAAAGTATCTATTCTCCTTGTTTAAAGAATAATAAAGTAACTTGGAATCTCATGAAACACTTGTTTGTTTATCTAATTTTATTATTAAAAATAATTCTGCTTTTTTCTGAAGATCTTGCTTCACCCACTTGAGTGCTAATAAATAATATGATTACTAACCAATTTGATTGAACAGGGCCATTCTTAGTATTCCAAGAGAGCTGATGTCTATTGGCCAGTACAGCTGCCGTAAATGTGGAACCGTTGTTGCCTCCCCAGCCAACTAGCATCACACCAACTTTGCCAACTTTCCTTTCAGTGCGGATGTTCAGTGATTTTTGGTATGGGCAAGCCTAAAAATGTGACATATTCAACAAACACCTAAACAACATTGACTATCTAATTAATATCCTAATAATTCTCTATTAAACACCTAATTTTAATCATAACACATATAAAAGCCCACCAACAAAACATTTGATGATACATTAAGTGTAAACCTTTAAACCTTTAACAGACTACAACAAAATACCAAAGTAAACCATTATATTATTATTTACCTAGATGTAGAAATCAATTAATCAAAGAATTGATTTTACAGGCCAAAAAATCATAAATTTAAATCAATGTGTAGTACTGACTCATCCAGTGAATCAATACTTCACTCTGGAAAATAAACATTCCTATTTATTTTATATGTTTTGATAAAAACCATAAAATTGTTTGTTTTTACAGTTTGTTATGTATACTCAAATACTCTGACCCTGCCAGCAAAGCTAAAGCTCCTGGTTTTGTTTCCGGAAGTGGCAAATGTATGTGAGGTTAGTTACTCACGAGTTATGGATGTGTATATGTCTTTAAGTATTTACATTTTTGTCTACTAGCCATAACTTAAGCGCAAGATTACTTTGGGACTAGAACAATGTGTGTAATTATCTATAAATATTATTATTAGATACATAGAAAGTAACAATCGTTTTTCACTTATTGTTTCCTTTAATACCTGATACTTTGGTATGGTTGTAAAAACAACTGCAATTATTGAATTCTCTGGAATAAAAAGTTCCGTGTTTTTAATTATAGGGATCACATATTATGGTGTTTTTGTTTTTGTGTTTTACATTTATTTTAAAAACAAACTCGAAAAAAATCAATTTATAACTCCATTGATCGTAGAGCTCCTAGACTTATTGGTGACAACTCTTTGACAAAAATTAGAATGCACGGCATCGAGCATCGACATAGAGTTGCCTGCCTCTCGGTCTTTTACCAGTTGCACGGTGGAGAGTGTTCTCAGGGACTACATTCTTTAATTCCACCAGCCCCATTCCACCACAAAACCACTAGACATTGTGTCGGATACCATCCATATGTGGTGGATGTTCCTTATATTCGCATGAAAAGATTTGCTCCTACATTTATCATGCGAACGGCTAGGGAGTGGAATATGCTTCCAGCGGCCTTATTTCCGCGATCTTATGACCTGAGAGTCTTTAAGAGAAGAGTGAATAGGCATTTGCTAGGCAACCGCATTTCATCATCGAACTCATCTTCACCTTCCACCAGGTGTGATTGAGGTCAAGCGTTCTCCTATAAATTATAAAAAAAAAAATTGTGAAAAAAAAACTTCTAGAACTTTTTTTTAAGTTGATTAACAGATTGCAAATGTCAATCAATTCAAAAATTAATCTTTTTAGAAGAATTATCATCCCTATATTAAACTCCCCTATATTTAACCTATATAAGGGTTTGTCATGAAACATGTCACACTCCACCAATAAAAACATGATGAACCACCATTAGATATCTAAAATTCTAAACAACAAATGCTCATCATCAACATTTATGGCTACATTATTAAAACACCTAAGGGTCTATCATTGTAATGTTATTATTACAATTGTAACAATGACAGTAACATAACATTTTTGTTATGATAATTACAAATATTAAATTACTTGTAAAGGACAAATTAATGACTTTTTAATTACACATTAATAAATTACTTACTTTTCAAATGTATTATGACAACATAGTTACATTTATTGAGTTTTCATGTAAAAACTGCAATAAATGTTAACACTTGTAAAGATAACAAACCATTAATTAATATTGTATTATAGATACTGTATTGACATAGTTGCCAGCTACTAGCTATGTCTCATAAAATAAATGTCTACAATATATTTTTACATAAGAGACTTTTCACATAATAAATATACAATGTATATTAACTGAGTACTGTATTTTAAGATCTTTCTAACTAATATCATGTTCCTTTAGCTTACTAACTTTAATGAGATAGATGTATGAAATTATTATGAATTGTGCTACGATTACAGATGTTAAGCTTTAATTATATGATAACTAATACAAATACTGATCAGGTTCCAGTATCAGGTTCAAATGTGTTAATTCTTTTGTACACTAGCACAACGAAGTAACTACTCTGCACCTGATGGTATGTATAACAAAATCCAAAAACAACTACGGAACTATCATACAGGGAGACTCCATTGACAGCCTCTTTTCATTTCATTCATTTCAGCCTACATATACCATAAATGAAGGTATCTAGGTATACAAACCACTGGATAAACACAAGTTGATACTGAAAAGCGAAAGGAAGAGCCGAGCCACTATGACAGTCTATGCTCTTGTGTACTGTGGTCAGAACCCAGTTAGGGCAACCACCTTACCACCTCAAAAACTTCACAACTTGACGTCTATATGTATCTATTTTTGTGATAGCCACATGTATGTTTATGCAGCTATCATGCAATTGAACATAATAATTTTCAAGTGATAAGAATAGTTGTGAGAGTAAAATGTTTCCTGAACTTTTCAGTTGATAAATTCCCCCATAAATAATATATCATCAATTACTCTACTATGTTATTTATGATTATTAATAGAGCTATGTAGAAGACACAAAGAACAATAAGCAGAAACCACTATTTCAAAATATGAGTGCCAGAGTGAATTTAATATTGTATAGGTTTGAAACAGCCAACTTTGAATTAAAAAGTATATAAAATCAGAAAGTTGACGTAAAAGAGAAAAATTATACCTATTTAAAATAAAATTCCAACCATAACATTCGATATATTTCTGGAACAACATAAATCGATAGTCTATACGGCCGGCTAGGTTATAATATTTTAAAAACATGCAAAATTACAAAATACTTACCATTATTTCATCACCATTCTTAGTCACCAATGTCTCTTGATATTCATAGTCAGAATAAATATAATCATTTGTATATTTTAAATTCGGGCTGGAAACAACTAGACTTGGTGATTTTTCCATTTTCATTTAAATTAAATAACTTTAGATTTTTTCCAAGTTCTTTTCTTTTATTGAAAATAATAATTGTTATCGTGGCACAGGCCCAGGCTCTAGATGTTCAAATGGAATATTAAATGATACCAAATCACAATTACATCAGACCGCATGAAACCGACCAAGTGAGAAATCTAGAATCTAGATTCTAGACGGAACTTGAATTATTGACAGTTGACATGAGACACTTGACAGCATAAAATCTCGTACAAACAAAACCAATGCAGACTAAAGCACTTAAAAAATAGTTCCCACCATAGTTAAAAGACAAATGCAAGGATCATCATTCTAATAATAACGTAGGAACTTGTTCTATACAAACAAAGTAACTCGCGTAGTATAGTTTTTAATTGAATTAAAAAAGGATAACATTCTATTTTCAGCTGTATATTGTCTTATGTATATTTATTCAACCATTGCACTGTCCTTTATTGACCGACTTTGATTTTTTTATTGACCAACATATACGATATAGTTAGTCTCGCTTCAATATATGTGCACGTGACAGTAAATGGAATTTCGTCCCTTAATGATCATTTCTAATCTAACACTACACTTTCTATCAGGTGTCCTGTAATCACTTTGTCAAACCAATGTAAAGAAAAATAGTGTTTCTACTTTTTTGTCTAGCCATTGGACAAGAGTTCAAGTTCGATATTATTAAACATATTTATAAGCACTGTAAACAAAATATAAATATATTATCTAGCCTAAACTTAATTGAATGGTATAATTTAAGAAATAAAAATTCAAAATTTTTGTTGAATATTTCAGGTTTTTTATATCATTTTCAGTAAAATTCGCTTTAATTTTTATAAATTCGGATTATACAAAACACTCAAACTTACAATTTAAATTATTTTGTTATTAAAACTTAAAAAAGCTATTAATATAAAAATAAAAAGATTATTTTTATTTATTTGGTTTTTTTTTTTATTATTATGTTTTCTCCGTTGTGGGGAAATCAAAGGCCTTGACGCCATATAGGCGTGTATGAGGTAATTTATTTTCACGTCTTATTAAATTTCTGTTAAGTCTTCTCGCCACATTCCAATATCTTTGTCGTAGTTTCAATTTAATGTAATCCATATTCATTTCCTGTTTGTTGCACCACTTCTATACACACACAATATAAGCAGCGGGGAAGACTATGCAGATTAGCGGTAAAACTCAGCGGTTCAAAGGATGCATTACTCCGCTAGCGTCTCGCCAAAAGACCATTAATTCCTTATCACACACGGTCAACCGGGCATTCCACTGCTGCTCAAGCCCATAATATAAGCTCAGACAACAATTGAACACCCAGCCGACCGCCACAAGAAAACCACAATAATTCAACGAGTGTGAAAGACATGCAACCACTCCGGCTTGATGTTTTACAGCCAATCTATGAAAATTATTTTAGATATTTATTAAATTAGTTGATTAAATAACTATCGATGAACTTTATTAGTGTGATGTGTACGCACCATTATAAAATAAAAATAAAAGTAAAATAATCTATGGCAAGATTGGCGACAAAACTTCAAGCCGGAGTGGATGTATCTCTTCTGAACTCTCATTAAATAATTGTTTTTTTCCTATTGTGGCGGTCGGCTGGGTGTTTAGTTGTTGCTGCTGCTGTTGCTGCAGTTGTTGCTGCTGCTGAGCTTGTGTTGTGGATGTGGGCAGCGGTAGGATACACGACCGAGCGGGTTCGATGGGGAATCAATGGGTTTTTGGCGAGACGCTAGCGAAGTGATGCGTTCCTTGGACCACTAAGTTTTTCCGCCAATCTGCATAGTCTTTCTTGCTGCTTATGTTGTGTGCAAACGTTTTAAAATGGCTCATCAAACAAAAAGGGAGATTGAAACTACGTTAGAGATATTAAAGTGTGGCGGGAAGATATGAGAGAAAATTTATTATAACTTGTAAAGAAAAGACCCAAGATATGGCTGTATAACTTGTAAGCATTTGCCTTCCACACAATGGGAAGATAAAACTAAAAAAAATCGATGACCAAAAAGTATGTTCTGACATTCTCGTTAATGTGTTTTATTCAGCGTCTTGAATATTATTGCAAGAAAGTAAAATGCCGAAATTAATTTTTTTCGAAGCAACCCAAGTAAATTGTCGTGATTTGTTACTCTTTAATTTGAATTTAAATAGTTCTATGATGAATATTTACAATAATTATTCTAATATTGTGTAAATACACAACAATGAACATTGTTAATGAACATTTGCTATTACATTAAATATTACTAATACCATGAAATAATAATTAAGAAATTCTATAGAAGTAAATAATATTCCTTAAGTAATTGAATGTTTCACTAATTATTACTATCTGTTTAACAAATATTTTAAACATTTTCATTTCTTATTACTCATTAAGAGGATATAATGGAACATACAAAAAACTGAGGAATTATATGTCAATCTATAAATGAATAACCTCACCACTTTCCTACTCGATAGTGCCTCTTATGCATGACTGTACAAGGGTTTTTTTGACAGTATATGGGTTGATGGCCGGGAAAGACCTTTACAACTAAACCGGGTAAGAAGGCGAACGTAGGTGCTCAGCTGTACTACAAGGGTGTTCAATTGTTACTGTTAAATCCATAGTCTTTGGGCTACTTGTGTATCGGTACGAGTTTTTGTAAAACGGAAATACATGCCAGTATTGCAATGTAATACCATCTTTCACAACTATTTATTGGCATTACTGTTGTAAAATTGGCTTGACTGCCCCACAAATAGCTATTGTCATAGAGTATAATAAGATAGAGGAACGCTTTTGCAATGTCATTGGTCTACAGTCTACTGTGAATCAACAAAAAGATGGTTCCAACCTACAGCTACGTTAAAAAGGATCTCCATTCAGAGTTAATTTCAGAGTCTCCATTATAAGTATCATTAAGCAGTCAATGCATTAGAATAAAATATAACTGTTGTGTTTGTTTATAGTGTACACACATACATACATGCATTTTATTATGTCCACGCTAGTCTATTTTTTTTTTTTCGTGACTTGGCTTTTGTTTTGCCATACGTTTAATATTTATTTACTCATTGAAATAGTTACATAATATTAATACCGTATTTAAACTTAAAAGCAAGAAGGAAAAGTATTTTTAAAACTTAGATTTTAAAATACCTACTGTACCATAGAGTTACCATATATTGTATTCGGCGACCGTTTGTAATTATCGGTTAAGAAATTCGTTTTTACATAACGGTATCACTGAGTGTCGTGTCGCATCAAAGTACATAGTTGCGCTTAATAAATGGTTATTTTAATACTCAATACCGTATTTTAGGTATTTAACTAATAAATGCTCTGAATCTATTTAAATGCGCAACGCACATCGCCACTTTAACAGCATACGGTCTGTCAAAGTGTAAAATCCTTCAGGAAACAGCTCATGAATCAAAAATTAGTGACCGAATATAATTTATGTTCTCTGAAGAGATTTTAAACAATCTTAAATTTATATTCTTTTATTATATTTTCGGTGGCCTTTATTATCAATCATTAGACTCAAAATTTGTCTACAGGTATTTAGTAATATATTTGGGATAAAGATTATTGCAAAAATTATTTGTCGTTATTTCATTTTTATAATTTAAAGCTTACATACTTATAAGATTAAAAGGTATTGTGCCTAATTAGGTAGGTGTAAATTATATTAGATAATTCACTTTCAACTATCAAAGGACACAAATATATAAATATAAGCAAAGATAGATCAACGCTTTTTGGCTTTAAAGTCAATAACATATATTATTATTTAAAATTAATAAAAGTAGGAACTAGGAATCATCCAAACTCTTAAGCAAGGCAGGTAGTTTCGGAGAACCGAGTCTCCGAAAAACATGTATATTAAACGTCAAATAATGCTATGCGGTAGGTATATATAAAGTAGGTAAATATGTAAATTAATTAAAATTCACGCACACAGTTTTATTATACCTGCCTCCCTGACCTACCTCTTATGCCACTCGCCTACACACATGTAGGCACAATTTTAAATGAATACAAGAAATTCTTCTATATAATTTGAAATTCATTAATAATACTAGAGGTCATGAGTTCATTTTAATCTTTTTAATTTCAACCATAATCTCTTCCATGATCATGATAAATGAATCACTCATTCCAATGCATAGATGAAAGATGGAATCTAATAAAAACAAGAAATATAAAGCCTATTCTCTCGAGTCCCTTCTCTGCATGTGTGTTTGTGCGCGCGTGTGTCATAAAACGAACAGTATTTGTGTGGCTTGGTACTTTTTATTATACACTCACACATTTAAGCCGTACCACTAATAGCAACAATGTATATGTAGGTAGTAGGTTCTAATAACTAATTTATTTAAAGGAAGGGGCCCGAACGGGTTTTGGAATTTGAATAATGAAAAGTTTTTATTATTCATTTTGAAAATAGGAATTTAAATTGTGAAAATATTATTTTAAAAGACAATATTCGAACGTAACTCGGTAAGGAACTATACTTCAAGGACGATCTATATTTCCGCAGCATTAAATTAATTTAAAATGTTTTAATATTTCCTGGGATCGCTATAACTGTAATATTATTCACAGTTGTGTAAAATAATTCTTTACAGCTAGATGTATGTGCGCTAGACTGTAATACAATTTATAAAGTTGTATATTAATTAGAGTATAATAAAGCATGCGGGACGCGCGAGGGGGCGCGCCGCGCTCTCATATTCCGTATATTGATTGTGTGCGAGGGGGCCGGGGGAAAGAGGGGGCGAGGGGGCCACGGCGTGCCCCACTCTGTTTTTTACGACACGGCTTTCTGTGTAACATAATTATTGTATTAATTTTGTGAAATGTTTCGGTGTTATAAGTGAAAATTCTGGCTGTCGGTAAAACAAATACGAGGTAAGAATTAACGGCCGGTATGTTTTTTGTAAAAAATTAACGTTTTGCCGAATATATAATATAAATAAAATTTTATAGTTCTAAATTCCGTCGGCGGCGCGTACCTACGGTATATTACACTGTCATACCGCGTACGTATAGTGTTTTTTACGGGCATCGTTCTAAAAATAAGTTGTAATAATTATAATTTTATGTAGCGGTCGCGGCAGAGTCCGTTTTCTGTCGATTATCCTTTCGGAGGTGAAGTGGTGTGATTTGTGTGATAAAGAGTGCATGTGGTGCAGATGCAGGGGCTCGTGAGCGATAAAACGTTCCACTTGAAGTGGAACAACCACCTGCAGAACCTGAGCCAGCTCTTCACCACTATCTACTCATCCTCCGAGCTCGCCGACGTCACGCTCTCCTGCCGCGATGGGACCCTCAAGGCGCACAAACTCGTCCTGTCCGCTTGCAGTCCTTACTTCGAACAAATTTTCAAGTACGTACTAGTGTTCTTATTTTAAATTTCCAACAATAATTAACATTTTCAGTCACGATGTGTAATTTTTTAATTATATTACGAATAGGTAATGCACCATTTGGTCATAATGACATCATTATTTTTTCTAGTAAAGTTATTTATAATATCTGCATAGCATACCGCCAAGAGCTTATATTCTGTAATCATGCTACTGAAAATAAATATTTTATATATATACAATATTATAATACAGCTCAATGTTATATAAATGTCATTTCCATTAAATACAGTTGTATTTTATCTTGTGATAACAGAAATAAATATGTCCATTTTAATAAATAGATAATTTGTTATTCAAATTATAATGATAAAATGTGACTCTTAAGTGAATTAGAATATTTTTTCATAGGGACAACCCATGCCAACATCCGATAGTGATACTTAAAGGGATACCCTTCTCGGAGATCAACCTTCTTGTGGAGTTTATGTACAAAGGTTCAGTGGATGTCCAGGAATTGGACTTACAGTCTCTTATGCACACTGCGTCTGAGCTAGAGATTAGAGGACTGGCGTATGAGGCCAGAGATAATGCTGCACAGCTGTTGAATGTGAATTTGGAGTACCCTTCATATCCTCAGACGTCAGTTCAGTCCCAGCCATCATTCTCACAAGCCCAAGCCAGAGGAACAGATGTTGAGAGACTCAAACAGGTGAGTCCTATTTACAGATTAACCCATTAATTAAATTATTAAGCCTAAATTCTGTGATTCATCATAGTAATCTATGAAAAAGAATAATATATACATTAAGAAATTTTCATTAAAATTTGTGTTGCTATAAATAATAAGCATATATTGAAGGAGGATCATGGAAAAAAATAAGTTATTTTTTACACTCTTTGAGTTTTGTAATAACAGTAAATGGGCATAGTAATTACTAATTAAGTATTTAACTCTTGCACACATTTTATAAACAAGTATAGAATGAACAGAAGAGAACAATTTTTATTAATAAACAATATTGACCAAATTCTTGATCACATTTAAATTATAAAGGTTCATGCTTTTAAAAAATACATAATATTCATGTTTAAACTAGTTTTAAATTGTTTATTTCAAATATCACAAAATTTAAGGATTAATTGGAAAGGTTAATTGTTTTTTGCAAATAATCTAAAATGTGCATTGAATATTTTAAAATCAACTCTATAACTCATATGATAAGATGCATGTAGAATATACATATTCTTAATATATTATAAATAGTAAAAAACAGGATATCAAGAATATTTGATTCTATAATGTACAAATAGCATTTATTTTAATTTAGTAATAGAACCATTTTATGATGATTATGGAAAATTTACAAAATATTAAAAAAGAAAAAATATGTTACAGATTTACTCAATTACCTAATTATTTGGTGTTTTAATGTGCTTTTTTTATTATCATACATAATAATATTATTTGAGCATACAAGTTTTTGAAACCTGATTTGGTTACTGCAAACTTAAATTTACTTGAAAATAAATTTGTTGTCTTTCACTAAATTTTTATGTAGATTACATGTAACTTAATATCATCTTATCTTTTTTATAGTCCCAGTATACAAGGTGAATGAATAAATGAATAGCTTTAATTATATTTTCATTTACTATTATATTTACCGAACTTGTAAAAGGTTTGATATTTAAACTCTTAACATGTTTTCATTACTGGTATATCATAGATCCAGCTGTGGTGACCTGGCATGGCCTGGTAGAAATCCTTAATTTTTATCTCTGAATGTATTGTATTTAAAAAACTGAAACATATTTTTTTATATTTCCATCTGAAATGTTTAATACCAATTTTCATAGTGGTCACTTCAATAAATTAATGAATTTTTAAACAAACTTTCATACCTTATTTTACTCTCTTGGGGGTTGATTTTCCAGTAAACTCGAAACACAAATTTTTTTTCTAACCAAGAACATAAATTTCGACTTCATATTGCTTCCTTTAAAATTTATGAACTTTTGAACAAAGTCTATTTACCCCCTTAGGGGTGGAATAATAAAACATTTATCCTTAGTAACCGACTTAGTATTCCTACATCATAAAAAGGATCTGATGTAAAATTTTCATACTTCTATCATCAGTAATTTAGGCTCTATGGTGATATGTCAGTCGACACAAGTTAGTTTTTTTTTTCATACAAATAAATGTAGTTGTCATTGATGAATACATGCGCCATAAGCCTTATTTTTCTATGGCTAATGACATATTACATTTATTTAAAAATAAATCTACTTTTATATTAAGTAATATAATATGAAAAGGTAACTATTTTATATTAATGAGCTGAAAAGATAACATGTAAATCTCTTAATCTTCATGAAGCCTTCTAAGGTTTATATACAGTATGATGCTTTACTTATATTTTGCGTTAATTTTTTGTACCTATATTAACTTTATTATAATCTTTTTGACCAGCTATATTTAATAATTTACCAATAAATTTCTTCAAATTTTTTAAATTCTATTTGAATGATGCGCAACTTAATTAAATATTACCAAATTATTTATATAAAATCGTAAACAGCTATTTCCTTTATGAATCCACTTACGTTCTCTTTTCTTAAAAGTAAAACTAAAAAAAATTAACTGCATATGAATATATATAGTAGGAAAATATATTCTTGTTAGATTAACAAGTACCAGTAGGTATTATTGAGTGCTAAGTTGGGATTAAAAAACAGTAAATGTAGATAAGACACATCATGATAGCCAACACTCCGATTTTGGTCTATTTCAATATTATAACGACGTGTACCAATATGCGTAAGCAGAATGATCTGATTTGTGTTGTTCTTCATAAATTATTTGTTGTCATATTTAAACTTCTCTGCAGTTCGAAAATATTTTCTTTTTATCAAACAGTTTACAAGTATTTGTCAATAGTAGGCATGTAGTTGAAATTGCGCCATTTTTATTTTTATTTTATGGTTTCGATTTGACATCTGCAAACTTTTCGGTATAGTCGAAAACCCGAAATTGACAATCGAGAAATTAAAATACGTTGGCAGTAGATAATGTTTATCATTTTAATTAAATCTTTAATAAATATAAACCTGTTTTTAATCTATGACAAAAATTATAACTATAAATTGTTTGTACACGTAAACACGTACATTTATTTTAAAAATATCCTGTAATATTTTATTGAATTAAATGTTTAGAGAAATATTTATTCATTTTATCTTGTAAACGGAGACCTTGATATGTGTAAATTTGATAATAGTTAGAGTTAACACACCAATGGAATAATTTTCTGAGTCAAAATTTAATCATGCTATTAAATCATTCTAATGATTTTATTGCAGATTTTGGTCTTAATATAACCTCGCTTCAGATTTTTAAAATAATTCCAGCTTAGTTGCAAATTTATTTTAATCGTCAGTACATGTATAAACAATCGTTTATATCAGATATTACAAAAGATGGTATCCAGTGTAAAATTGTAAAGATTTGGTCGATTTTAATAATTATTTGACCTTAGAAAGCTACTTTGTCTAGAAGTTAGTCGAATGACCAAGATAAGATAAAGGATCCTTAGCATATTCTAGTCGCGAACTTTGGAGTTGTGGAATGAGCTGCTTGCTAGGTTTTTCAAGAGGAAAAGTAATTTACGTCCTTCTTTGTCTGCAATGCAATAACAAAGCTCCTTGTGCTGCAGTTCTACTTAGACGGCAGTAACTTACAATCGGGTAGGCCGTCAGTCTTTTAGCCTACGGAGATTAAAAAAAAAAAGATATCTATAGCCAATAACTTTATTTCGCGGGTATTTTTAGGAATCGAAGCAGCTCGCGTCCGTAAGCTTTACCCTAGTTTCCCTACACGTGACTCTTGGGTTGTGCTAAACGAGCAGCAGCGAGGCGGTAGGGCGTCGGTGCCCGTCTGGATCGCGACCACAGTACATGGGTGTAAAGCCCGTCATAGTGACCAGTTTCGGCTTGTCGCGTTTCGGGATCAGCTTGTGTATATCCAGTGGCTCATATACCTGGAGACCTTCAGTCGTTGTATATGTGGGCCGACATGGCGATGGAGACTATCAATGGATTTTCATCCTTTGATAGTCGCTTTCGTTTTTGGACTACACTGTATTTACCATCAGGAACTCTGTAGTCACTATGTCGAGCCAGTGTAAAAAAAAAAACATAGTTATAGGTACAGTTAGTTTCTCTCATCTTCTCATCTCTTCATCTGATCTAATAATGTTTTTAAATCACAAAGCAATACCATATTACATATACGCGGAATTGGTAAGAGTGCATGAAGGAATTAATGAAAGTTAAGGAAGCGAAATCGATTTGCAGAAATAGAGGGAAGCGGTGATTCATCTTCTCTGCCTACTCCAATAGAGAATCGACAAATAGATACGAATATACTTTGTTATGTAAATTAATCGAAAATAACAATCACATTATAATAATAATAAAATAATATACCGTCACGCTATATCCATTATGGGGTGAGCAGAGATACGTTAGTGGTTGTGTCCACTTGTTGTGGCCCTCCACGAAAATCAGCGCTGCAGACTTCCTCTGTGGCTTTAAGCTGATGGAGGTCCCATTTTCGCCATGTTAATATGTTTTTGTTTTTTCTTTTGTTTCTGTATGTTGTTGTCTTGTAACAGAAACTGCTTTTGAATTTCTAGTATTTTGTTAGTTTGTGGTGAAAATAAATATATTTCATTTCATTTTTCACTTTGCGCTTATATGTCGTGCCCAATGTGACCAGTAACGCAGTTGATTGCCGTTCTCAATGCATACACGACATTTCTATTGGATGCATTGTGGGTCGCCTCACGATGATTTCCCTCACCGGTGAGTGTATGGTGCCTAAATCCGTGCGTTATTTGGAAAACCCCAGAAGTTCGTACCGGGATTCAAACCCACGACCAGTCGCGTTGCCGCGCATGCGAACCACAGCCACGGCAATGCCACATCGCATATCTGACAAAAAATTACATTATTATAACTACAAATGTGTATTACAAATAAATATGAAGTGCTAATTTATTTAGTCTTAAGCAGATATTTATAGACGATACTTTGACTTTGCTTAGACTATGCACTAGAAATAAATTCACCATTAACACAAAAATCAATATGTTCTAAATTTCTGAAAATTTGTTCAAGTTCTTTGCAATTTTCACATAAAGTTGGATTTTATACGCGCGTTTTTTTTGAATACCTAAACGCCATCTATTGAATTAACCTGGCTACACAATAGCAATGCGTAGCCATGTACTCTAGTAACGGTGTGCGGTGAAGATAGAGCAAGGAAGCTGGTGTATTTGTTGTTAATATTAAGTGACTAGCTGATCCGGCAAACGTTGTTTTGCTATATAAGGTTTTGTAATATCTTCTAAGATATTCATTGAAATTAAGTGATGTCAAAGACAATTTTGTTCACAATTAAACACTCTTAATCAACAACACATTTATTTGGATAAAGATTAATATTATTACATTAATAACAAATAATGCATTAATTTCGACCATATTTTATTACTATAAAAACGGATCTAGTGACTTAATCTTAAAAGATAGACATATACTGTCGCATACATTTTTTTTAGATCATTTCAAGAGGAATAATTCTTTCCTACATTTTTTTTAAATATCTTGAACCGTTTTCGCAGCGCACGCAATGGAAGCCCTAAAGGATGAATAATTTTCCCCGTTTTTTTTTCACATTTTCCATCATTTCTTCGCTCCTAATAGTTGCATCGTGATGTTGTATAGCCTAAAGCCTTCCTCGATAAATGGTCTATTTAACACAAAAATAATTTTTCAATTCGAATCAGTAGTTCCTGAGATTAGCGCGTTCAAACAAACAAACTCTTCAGCTTTATAATATTAGTATAGATTACAGCTCTCGATACAACTCTTTTTGAGCCCGTCGTAAGTATTTTTAATATTCAGTAGTTTTAAAACCAACGACCCAAGCGACACGCACTCCACCCTGCGCCATCAGAAAAATCAACAATTCTCCTTAGTATTTTGCCATCCGGGCAACTTGTCGCTGTGCACACCCACCTTTCACCGATAAAGCAAGAACAGCAAACACCTCCAGAAGGCTACAACAACGACAAATCAGTTACTTTTCGCTGAATGAAATAGAGAACACAATTGCTCGCGTTCCAAGCTTGGACATCAATCCTGACATATTTAAATGTTAGTGTGACCAGGTCGAAACGTCGAGCGATAGTTATATAACACGTTAATTCGCGCATTAAACCCGTTTAAAGTATTTATAACGAGAACAAAACGTAAAAGCTTAGAATGTGCTAGTGTAAATCAGTAGCGTGCATCCCATATAAGCATAAAAAGCATTATCCTAGACATTACATACATATTTGAGATCCTTATTATAAAAATTCCTAGATTTTAAGTCAATATATTTTTTTTCTGTGGTGGCCTAGTGGATAATGGACAGGTTTCCATGCGCGCCAACGCGAATGGTCCTGGGTTCGGATATCGGCACGTAATTCTAAGTTTTTCTAGAATACGTACGCATTTATGCACCACACGCTACCGGTGATGGAAAACATTGTGAGCAAACCTGTATGGTATTCAATAGAAATGTCGTATGGAAATGACTTATGGGAATATGTATCAGGAATTTTACCAAATTTCTGATTCGGCCTTACAATTCATTTTAATCTAGTCTGCATACTTAGAATCAGTGCGATCCGGTTTAGGTAAAATTCCATAGGTAATTTTTCTTCAAAATTTCCTTCATGTGTATTTTCCATGTTTAGTTTTCACCGTTAAACGTATCTATTTTTGTGGGCTGGGCCCATAACCTTTTGAAGCAGGCGCACAGAAATTAATTAAAAACCATATTACAGATCGCACTTTTGTATATTTAATATATTTTATGACTATTACAATTATTTTTTTTATACTGGCTCGACATAGTGACTACAGAGTACCTGATGGTAAGTACAGTGTAGTCCAAAAACGAAAGCGACTATCAAAGGATGAAAATCCGTTGATAGTCTACATAGTCTTGTCGGCCCACATATACCACGACTGAAGGTCTCTAGGTATATGAGCTACTGGATATACACAAGCTGATCCCGAAACGCGACAAGCCGAAACTAGTCACTATGACGGGCTTTACACCCATGTACTGTGGTCGCGATCCAGGCGGGCACCGACGCCCTACCACCTCGCTGCTGCTCGCTTAGCACCACCCAGGAGTCACGTGTAGGGAAATCAGAGTAAAGCCTACGGACGCGCGCAGCTTCGACTCCCAAAACAATACTTCATGGACACCATAAATTTCTTATGTGACACATACTAAATTCATCGTGATATGACTTTTGTTATTTGTATAAAAACCTTTTAAATCTACGGACTTCGACCTCTTCAACACTAGTGCTATAAGAAAAGCGATCAACTACGCTATTGGTTCCAAACGAATGTATCTCTCACTCTATCGTCTCACTCTAAGCGATATAGTTTGAGAATATACATGGTGTTTTTATAGACGAGGGAGATATTCAGGGAGGATGTTCAGCATTCGATTCTAATTCCAAATATATAGGAATAGTGATATCTTAATATTTCCAATAAAATAAAGCAAATTATGGTCAACATATTAAAAGACCAGTTACACATATGAATGAATGTATAACAACTCATTATTAAGTAGGTATTTTGCCTGTCCTAAGCCCAGATACAAGGCGAAGGGAAAGCGAGTCAATTCACATAAAATTACTTGAATGGAACTTTATCTACTTACCAATGAATCGTGCACCATACGCGCTACGGTATCCACACTTTTTACGGATCAATTCTTATTTGTTAATACATTTTCTTAATGGTTTGTTAGGGAATATAGTTTATTTACATTGTTATTAGTTGCAAGAAGGTACATATTATTATGTCCTGAAATATCTCACTTTTCTATAAATTCACCTGTATATTAAATGACCAAGTATAACAAGGTTATGCACTTTGTGTTTCTATGGGATAAAAACTACTCGTCTAAATAACAGTCTGTATTCAGGTAACAGGAGCCCAATTATTTTAGATTTAGTCATTTTCAAATACAAAATTATAAAATCGATTTTAAATCGAATATCTTTTAAAAATGTTTTATTTTTTAAATTGTAACGATCTGAAAAGTGCCCTTTGTAAAAACTGTTTTTATAATGGTCGTCATATATCGATTTTATGAACGTCAGTGGCGTGCATAAGGTGTTTGGACAGGATAGGCAGATTCACATAATGAATTTGAATACTAAATAATGATAATAAATATTATATTACTTTTATATGGAAAATAGAAAAGATATGAATATAAAGGGTTCCCTTTTTTTGTTTAAATTAAAGGAGTTTATTCTAGACTTATTTATCGTAAGGGCATGCAATGCTTTCAGGCATTTATGGAATGAACGCTACTGATGAACGTTTACGTATTTGAATGTATAAGCTTCTCTTTTGAGCGTTCACTGCACGCCACTGACAGCGGTCTCGTGTAGCACCGTGTAATTGCTCGTCTTTTTATAACTTATAATGAATAAGAGAAATTAGAAAAATATGATGTACGCAATAGAAAGTTGAACATTGCAAGAATTTATATATCTATATATTATTATGACGATTTCCTTTTGGGGTTGGCGTAGAGGATGGAACGCCAACTCTCTCTATTGAGTTGCAATAGCTTTTGTTTTTTTTTTACTTCCCTCTACAACCATTATTTTTTGTGACGTCATCTTGTTCGTTTATAAAATCTTATCGGCCAAATTTAGCTCACCCTTGAGTATAGGTGTCCTAAACGCCAAACCCGTACTTTCTCTCTTATCATCGACTCATTGCGGACCACCTTTCAGAAGTGGTCCCTCACCTTGAGGGTCGTTGTTAGTATTGTTTCTTTTCTTTTTAACACATAATTGCTTCTTCCTACAATTAATACTTATTTCGTTTTTTTTTTTAATATCCAAACATTACAACCATAGATGGGCAAAATGTAATCAGATTAATAAAAGTGATTACGATTACATTTTTCGTTTTATACCATTAATATGACTGCATTTTGTTCATCTGTTTCAACACTACGGAATCCCAGATTGCATACACATTTATGATTTCTTAATGTTTTAAATTGGTTTAATCTTGATTACAGAGCAAGAAACTTAAAATTACGACTACATTTTGTAATCATTAATCAGATTACATTTTGCCTATCTCTGATTACAACGGTATCTGTTTATCCACTAACTATTGCTCAGTAAGGAATTGAGTGAATATAATAATTATTTTTTAAGACAGACTTAAAACATTTACAGGCAATTATACAAATAGACATGCAGCCAAAGTAAGTTTGAGCTTGTACTGTGGGTACTAGATAAATATACTGATACTTATTAGAGTCTGATAGTTTGACGCGCGTAAATCTATGTCGCGCTTCATCTGGCGGCGCGCTAATTTCGCGTGTTCAGGCTTGCACGCGCTTCTTGTTTCTTCAGTAGTACATTGAGTGCTTACTTTGCAAATTGTGTAACTCGTGTTGTTTTTATATCCTGATCGGAGATCTATGCCGGTAAAAATAACAAAAGGCGTTGAAAATATATTTATAATACGTTATTAAATATATCTTTTATTCAAAATAAACGTTTTTATATATGTACGTTAAATTATCAGTGTCTAATAGCACAATCGAATGCGAAACACCGGTAGTACACGACGCCCGATGAGGCGGTCTAGCGCGAGCCACCAGTGGTACACGCTGCCCGATGGCACAATCAAGCGCGGGCCACCAGTGGTACACGCCGCCCGATGGCACAATCAAGCGCGGGCCACCGGTGGTACACGCCGCTCGATGGCACAATCAAGCGCGGGCCACCGATGGTACACGCTGGCGTGAACGTGTTAAGAGCCGAGGCCGACCGAGACTTACCTACACAGATCAAATAAAGAGATTTCTGATGGAAGGTAATGCCAAAAGTATACGGAATCAGTGTGAATGCATGAAGGGATCAACGAATGTTAAGGTAGTGAAAGAGGTTTACAAGAATAGAAAGAAGTGGCGTTTTATTCTCTCTGCTTACACCAATAAGGATTCGAGGTGTTGATATATTTAATTTTAATTGGCCGATGACAAGTAACTTGTGTGTCAAAATAAATTAGAATTTTTTTAATCTCTACTTACGCAGTGAAAGATAAAGGTATGATGATAAATATTTTTTAAAATAATAACCATTATGTATACATAAAATACCTATTGTAAACCAGATAATTTATCATTAAATAAACAATGACGTAACAATGACAATTTTTCATACAAACTGAGTCATATTAAAACGTATATTAAAATGCTACAAGGACTCACTATTTATATTCTTTGTCACAGGTATTTCCCTAGGATAATTAATTTGGCGAATTCATTTCTATGTCATCATATTTAGTAATTATGATAAATATTCGAATTACTTAATTAATTATTTTTTTCCTTATAATAATATGTTACGATTTGAAATAGCTCAAAGCTGGTATATCGAAAATTTCCATAATAACTGTCACTAGTGTAGAGTTTGTCCGAATCTTCAACTTTATTCTTAATTAATTAATTCTTATAAGATGTAACACGGCCCTTCAAGAAAATCAGCGCTGCAGACGTCCTCTGTGGCTTTAAGCTGATGGAGGGCCCATTTTAGCCATGTTTATATGTTTTTGTATTTTTCTTTTATTTCTGTATGTTGTTTCTGTAACAATATTTAAATTTCTAGATTTTGTTAGTTTTTGGCGAAATAAATACATTTCATATCAACTGCTGCTTCCGTTTTTAACGACCTTTTGACAAGTTGCAAGTGTAAATAATTTCTACGCGTTGTGTATTTATATCAACATAAACCTTACATTTAAAAGTTTTCAATGAGTTTGAATGTTCTTCGTGGGGAAACCTACATGGTGTATAATAGAAACTTCATTTGTAATTGCCTGAGAATGGCAATCAGCTACGATACTGGTCGCGTTTGGGCTAGAAATATCTGCTTACACCGAAAGGGATGTAGCGTACCGATATAATATTATTACATTAAAAAAATATATTATTCAGTTTTAATTTGTATTGAATATAATTATTAATCGACTACGGCTGGATATCGACCTGTAATGTGATACTTATTAAAAGCAATTTACCAATCGCAATGAGGTTCAATCAGTCTTAGTTTGACGCTTGGTAGAAACCTTAGGATTTAACCCTTTTATTGATAGTGTATCTGTGGAGATACATCAGAATTTACAAAACCTATTGCCATAAGTTTTTAGCGCAAACTTAATATTTTTATATAAATATTTAGGTAATTTCTCAGTTTCTGAACGCACGGTTAGTTTCTATTACTCATCCTTGGAACATAAGGGTTAAACGGTATGAATATTATTTTGATATTGAAAGAAAGAACATTCTGACAAGTTAAGGGTTAACTAAAATTACATTATCTTAAGTAATTCTTTGGCCGAAGGTCGCTGAAACCGTGTGTGTGTATGTGTGTTTGTTGGAATGAAATAGATGAGGATTAAACAATTATTGTACCATTATTGTTGCCGAGACTACATTTGTTTGGCACTTGGTGTTAGATATAAGTCAAATGGGCCCGATAGGCAAATCCGGAAGAATTTAAAATAGTGAAAAGTACAAAATAATTTTCATAGATAGGATTTGAAAATAAAACATGTAACACTGTATTATTGCACCACACTTTAATACTATTCTGTGTGTCGCGTTATATGTGTAATTCGAACATAAATACAATTTCATGTTGTTATTTCGTGTTATGATATTCAATAAAATATGATTTATTTTGTAATTATAGCGTGCTGGAAAGATCTTTTCACTGTCGTCGCAGTTTATATAAATGTCATGCATAAAATTTTCAATTGTATAGTAGTTCAAAACTTGTTTAACAGATGGCATTATTGTACACAACATTATATCCATAAGGTTATACTTTTTTAACTATATTTTGTTATATATTGACATCAAATAGACAAATGCTATTTCACATCATATAATATATTCAACATATGGGATTTGTAAAAGTAAAGCGTTACTTTTTGAATTCTGATATTGATGTCCCAGATAAAATCATTGCACTGACGTCTATTATTTGAAAATTAAAATCTGCCTTAAATGCAGTATACTGTGCAACAACTGGGTGCCTCTTATATTTATCGGTTTAAATTTAAATGTTTTTTTTGTGGTATATGCATTTATTTGCATATTGCTATAAAATTAATGTATATGATATGTGTGTGTAATATACTTATATATGTGTAGGCGTATTTGCGTGTTCATGTCTCTATGTATGTATAATAATAATAAAATTATTTATTAGACCAACAATTACAAAGCAGCACATTAAAATCAGCTGACACCCAAATTAGGACAACCTGTGTCTTGGATGTGTATATATAACTATCTATGACACATTGAAATAGTCCCTAGATCTGTGTACATATGTTCTATTATTCTCTTCTTCGCTGTCTTTCTGCATTGATACAACAAGTGGGTGTCAGCTGGAAATCCGCACTGATGGCGCAGCGGGTCACCGAGCATTTGCTGAGCTGACTTCCCTTTAACGTATCATTACAGCACAGGATATCTGCTTTTTTGTTTTCTATGTAGATAAACTTATACTTCTTTGTTATGTCTGATGTGTGTTATGTGCCAAATAAATGATTTTTCTTTCTTTCCTCTTGTCTCCTGGGATTTTATTCTTCAGATCGATTTAATATGGTCTTCTTTTTATTTATATGCACTAATTGCACCACCAAACCAAAAACAACTACTTTATAATCGCATATTATGTTTAACTGTACCGAATTCTCTTTTGGATGATCACCACACTCAACTAATAATCATCACTTATTTGTTTAGTGGAAGTTATATCCAGAAACATTATTTTATACACTTATTTACTTATCTATTAAAAAATACACCAATATCCTTGTTTGCCGCCGTAAGTACCTAAGTTTTTTCTATATATTATTATTTGAATACATTGAAATGCAAATAAAAATCTTCAATTCGTACTTTAATATTTAGTATAAAAACAATTGACGTTCACTTATGAACTTCTGGTAATACTTCCTACGTATAAATCACAGATGATTCTGAAGAAGACTGCTCATGACAGATCTTTCTGGTAACACATTAAGAGATTAACATGGATGTAATATGTCTACTCAAGTCACTCCAGTAACCGATGCGATCGACCATTTTTATTAGCCTAGAGATTATGGGACAAACCATCGTATAGTTTTTTTACTAAGAATACCAGCCCATCGAGTTGACAGATATATTACCCTTTTCGATTATTCTGGATGATTTTATAAACGAGCTATAATTATTCTAATTCTAAATATGTAAAAATAGCAGTGCTTTGCATTCCATATAAAGCATAAAAAGCATTATCTCGTCATACTCGGACATGTAACACAAATACAGAGTGATTTTATAGACGAGGGAGAGATTTCAGAATACAATCATTTGTATCTTCTTATAACTAATAAAAATGTAAATAACAATATTCCCTAACAAATCATAAAGAAACATTGATGAAAAAATGAGAATTGATCCGTAAAAAGTTTGGACACCGCAGCGCGTGTGGCGCACGATTGAATGGCATGTAGATAAAATTCCTTTTACGTAATTTTAGGTAAACAGATATTTGACTCGTTATCCGTTCGTACTTTATCCTGGCTTAGGAGAGACAAAATACCTACTTAATAATTAATTGTTATTTATTCTATCATGTGTGTTAGTAATTGCCCCTTAATATGATGACTATAAATTATTTTGATTAATGGAAATATTAAGATATCACTATTCCTATATATTTGGAATTAGAATCGAATGCTGAATACCCTCTTTGAATATCTCCCTCGTCTATAAAATCAGCCTGTATATGCTTAAAATTTGTTCCAAATTGAACTCTCAGACTGCTATTTTCGTAACTACCAGATTTTAAGTCAATATATTCATAAAATGTTCAAGTATAACAAGGTAATGCTATTTATGCTTTACATGGGATGCACGCCACTGAAAAATAATGATATCTTAATATTTCCTTTAAAACCAAGTAAATTATAGTCAACGTATTTAGAGACGATTAGAGACATGAGAGAGTGAATAACAATAAATTATTATGTATGTAGGTATTTCGTCTGTCCTAGTGATGAAAATGTCCGGGAATTTTCCCAAAGTGCCCAAAAACTTCCTTGGGAATATTCCTGGGAATTTACGAAATGTTCTCGGAAGTTTTGGGCACTTTGGGAAAATTCCCGGGCATTTTCATCACTAGTCTGCCCTAAACCAGGATAAATTACGAAGGGAAAACGAATGGTTACTTGTTTATCGAAAATTATATAAAAGGTACTTTATCTACTTTCTTATACGTGCTACGTTGTCCACATTTTTACGGATTAATGCTCATTTGTTTATCCATTCTTATTTATGGTCCGTCAGGGAATATAGTTATTTACATTTTTATTGTATCTTGCAGTATATCCCTCGTTTACAAAATCATCTGTATAAGATGGGCTCGTGCAATCTATTCTAAACGTCTATGGTATATTTATTATAAAGAAATACATACGTACATAACTATACCTATTATTTATGTTTCACTATTATTATAACACGATCAAATCATTTGTGATTTTTTTTCATCTCTAATGTTTTTTGCTAGCTGTGTGCTGTGGTGAATTATATTTAAAAAATGTAGTAAGTATAAAAACAAAATTAATTCACAGACTTATGATTTTGCAGATTTTGTTTTTTACCGTTTAATATTTTTATTTCCCGATATAATTTCTGAGGATAATCTTCTGTTTAATACACTCGAACTAAGCACTTACTTATCTAACTTAATTATTAGTTTTAATGAATTTGGTGATTATTAAAAAAAGATAATACAGCTATTAAGAGTTATATTTTCGAAATTATTTACTTAACGCATTTTTTATTATATTTTTGAGATTTGACTACAATCTTTACTAGTGTCAAATTAATATGTGGTCTTATTAATGTATGTACTAGTATCAAATATACCTTCGTATAATCGCTTTTTTTTTTTTTTTTTCGAAATGACGCGCTTTGGTTGACCGAGAAAGGTCTTGAAATAGCTCTACAGTACGTTTTATAAAACTACGTAGTGTGTTTTTGTGGTGGTAGGGCGATTGCCCGTACTGGGACATGACCACAGTACATGAGTATACAACTGTATACAGTATACAAATATAACTATTTGAAAATATATCTTATTACATATAATATTTTGCTATTTATATTTTAAAATGGGTTATTTTTATAAATCCGTGCTACCTTCTAGTTCTAATTAAACTAATGTACTAACATTATTTAAATTTTTTAATATATTAAACTACATTCGCTTAAGTGATACTCAAATTTCTAGTGATACATTAATAAATATACTATATATTACCTTAAAACACTTAGCACGTACTCTGTCACTTTTTATTGATTGTTTTTTAATGTAAATAAGTCGTTAAAAGACTTTAGAATTAATTTTAAACCTGTATAATTATTATATGTTTTTTTACCTAATATTTCGTAACTTAAAAAAGAAATGCTTTGGTATTTAAAGATAAATCCAGATATTTGACCTCAAAGACTCTTTGGCTAATAATCATGTGGTGAAAGGACGCATAATGTGATATTATTCTTTCATTGTTTTATATAAATCTGTATGTTGTGTGTTCCTTTGTTCCCAATAAACGCTACTAGGATTTTTTCGACATTTCTCAAACGTTACAAATAATTTTATTAACGTAAAAGTACTATATATGATAAATTACCTATTTTGTCAACTTAGATTTTTTTACACTGGCTCGACATAGTGACTACGGAGTACCTGATGGTAAGTACAGTGTAGTCCAAAAACGAACGCGACTATCAAAGGATGAAAATCCATTGATAGTCTACATCCTCATGTCGGCCCACATATAACACGACTGGAGGTCTCTAGGTATATGAGCTACTGAATATACACAAGCTGATCCCGAAACGCGACAAGTCGAAACTGGTCACTATGACGGGCTTTACACCCATGTACTGTGGTCGCGATCCAGACGGGCACCGACGCCCTACCACCTCGCTGCTGCTCGTTTAGCACCACCCGGGGGTCACGTGTAGGGAAACTAGGGTAAAGCCTACGGACGCGAGCAGCTTCGACTCCCAAAAGATATAGCTTAAGGACAGTGAAATGCATAGAGTATATGGACAGGGTAGGCAGAATTCGCGTAATTAATTTGTATATTATATTGCTATAGTAAATATTATATTGTATGATTATAAAGATTTTCACAGGGTTACCAGAAAAAGAGGATATCTGATAGCTTCGTTACAGATGCGGATATCTATTACGACTATAACATCACTAGTATGAAAAAAAAATGAAAAAGTATTTATTTCGCCACAAATATACAAAAAAAAACAGAAATTTAAATGTAGAAATTTAAACAACACACAAACACAAAAGAAAATACAAAACATATAAACATGGCGAAAATGGGCCCTTCATCAGCCTAAAGCCACAGAGGAAGTCTGCAGCGCTGATTTTCGTGAAGGGCCCCGGTCGTGTTATATCTTATAAGAATTATCGATAAACAACAAAATACATATAGCTTAAATAATAAATACTAGTGATACTAAAATAAACTAGTACATACAATAAATAAATGGACTACAAAATGTAATATTGATAGATACTATAGTAAAAATATATGTAACTAGAGTTATTACTAGTTACCAAATATGTTCTAAAAATAGTCGATAATTTTTATTCTGTATTCCCGTTACTATTTGTAATAAAGGTACGGTGTAACTGATTCAGGAAAGGTTACATATCTAGTTTCATCAATTTGTATTCGTAGATATTCTAAATTTAACACAGCTTCCGTTTTGTAGGTCCTGGTAATTCTTGTATACACAAACAACAGTTGAACAAGGAAAAGTAACCGGAAGTGCGCGCCAATGGTGTATACTAACCGCAATTTATATGGTTTATTCGTCATTAATGTAATAACGTTTACATTTCTGATTACCGTAGAATTATAATTTTGCGGTGAGCTTATCTATCTAAAAAGTAACTTTGTAGTGCTACTGTCTGGACTTTTTAATACAAAAATGATGGGAGCAGTAATTTGACGATTGTTTTTTTTAGGTAATATTTTCCCTTTATGAGAAAGGCAAAGGCGTTTACGCCATACAGCCATGGCTGAGATAATTTCTTTTCATCGCTTATTAAATTTCTAAGTCTTCCCGCCACGTTTAAATATCTCTGTTGTATTTTCAATTCATTCTATTCCCTCTTCATTTTCTGTTACACCATTTCTATACACATACAATATAAATGGCGAAGAAAACTATGTAGATTGGCGGGAAAACTCACTGACGCAAGGGACGCATCACACCGCTAGCGTCATTTGACGGTTGTTTCAATTTTGATTGTTGTTGTTAATATTAAGTTTTACGGTCCTAGATACAAGTCCTTTTGGACCCGTAGTTAGTAATTTTAAGTATTCAATAATCTCTTATTAACATTAAGACAAACGACCCAAGCGACGCGCATTCTAACCCACATAATCAGAAAAATAACGTAATAAATTTAAATAAAATTTTAAATTAATATGGAGTATATAGCTATGTATAACTGTGTATGTATGTAAAACTATATCAATCTTAAAATTAACATGACCAAGTAATAACAAGAATGTTATTCGTGTACCTATTATTTTGTATTATATCCATCATTGTTTTAATTGTACACAATTTGCATTCTCAGGCGATTAGTGTGCTGGACTGTTCTATGTTTTGTTTGTATAAGAATTGTATTATATTAGTCGTTTGTGGCAAACTGAGACCTATCGGCATTATTGGGCTAAAACGATTTTAGGGAACCATGTTCTAAATACTTCGTAATAAGCACTTTTAAAGTAAAATCTTTACTAAACGATATTATAACATTTTACAAATGAAAGAATTTAATAAAATCTGCCAATTACGAATCGGATTCGCGTAAAGAGGTTTCAGTGCAAATTTGTTATAGACAAACAGACCTTTTTTTTGTATCCCGGGGGGAAAATCCTACATACGACCATCAGGGACGCTGTAAGGGCAGCGACCCCGGTGTGTCAGACTCCTACTGACTAAAAAACCCCCGGGGTGTCCCTCGGATTGCTCCACCCGGGCCTGGGAAGCCAAATTCGTCCAGACTTCTAGGGAACAAAAGGCCTTGTTGAGGCTACTTCTCTGGGGGAGGGGCGGGAGTAGACAAACAGACCTACAAAGGATTAGATATTAATTTCAATCTGACACTTTAACGCGTTCGTAAGAAGCTTCTTGAGGGATAATAAGGTGGTTTTATTAGAGTTCCTATGGGAATTATGGAATCCTAAAAACATAGCTTTTTTTTTACCAAGTTGCCTCTCCGCCTAATCTGGGCTGCTCTACACGATGATTATAGTAATATTTTTAATATTGCGTAGAAAGACCCACTTTAAATTAGTCAATTATCTACTAAGACACCACAACCAGTATTGTGGTGTCCTAGTGGATAATTGACCGGTTTCGATGCGTTGCAACGCGATATGTCGTAGGTTTGATTCCAGGCATGTACCTCTGGGTTTTCTAGATTACGTACAGATTTAGGCATGCTCATAACACATGCTCACCAGGGAAGAAAAACATCCCGAGAAAACCTGCATAACGTCTAATAGAAATGTTATATGTAAGTTCCCTGAGAACGCCGATATATAAGCGCAAAGTGAATACAGCCGCTAATGTATCTGTGCTCATTCCATAAGGTACATAGCGTAACGAGGTATTATTAGTGTAAATACACACTTTCTTTTGTTAACCCGGTAGAAATCCCTTCGGACTGTCAGGGGAGTGGTGAGGGTCACTCCCCCGGTGTTTCGGACGGACACCGACTAAAACCACCGGGGTGCCAGCACTGCCTACTCTTCGCCTTCGCCTGGCCTGGGTATCCGTATACTTCTTACGGACCCAGCTAGTGACTGGCCTTGGAAGGCCTCCTCTCTGGGAGAGGGTCAGTTGATACCCCCTCACTATCTCTCAATGAGGCGTCGTGTGGGCACGTAGACGACGCCTTGTCCTCTCTGCCGGAAGGCGGACGCCCTCAACGACTACCGCCCGGCCGGTGGCAGAAGGGGACGCGCCCCGTGTAATGACACTTCATTTGAACTCCAAATAGTGAAGGTGTTAAAGGATCTTTTATTGATGCTTTAAGTTGAAACATCCATTATTAAAACTATTATGATTCTGTCAAAATCTATAAATTCTGTATTTTGCCAGAGCAATTATCTAAATTACGTTTTTAATAGTGCATTTTTACAAAGCCAGAGCGGCCTCATCTTCAGTCATTTTTCACACAATGACCTCCTTTGTAATAAACTTAATCTTTTACAAATCTTATTACATCTGTGTTCATTAGACACAAAAAGTATACATAGTATAAAAAGGCGGAAAATACTCTGACTCAACACGTAATCTCAGGAAGTATAAGGGAGTGCGCAAACTTCAAGCCACTCTTGACAGATAGTTTGTCGATCTTATACTATTAACCCTTTTGTTGATAGTGTATCTGTGGAGATACATCAGAATTTACAAAACCTATTGCCATTGCCAAGTTTTTAGAGCAAACTTAATATTTTTATATGAATATTTAGGTAATTTCTCAGTTTTTGAACGCACGGTTAGTTTCTATTAGACATCCTTGGAACATAAGGGTTAAACGGTATGAATATTATTTATATTGAAAGAACATTCTGCCAAGTTAAGGGTTAAGAATATATTTATATGTTCACACTCCAAACTATCGGCAGATTAAAAAAGTTTGACAGATGTTATGATTTTCCTCAAAACATTAAATAAATAAGAAAAAGTTGAAAGTGTCAAATCGTAAAAGTCTGCGCGGAACATTATTATGTAAAAAAACATCATGCTATATTCCTCCATTTTGCTACTGCTGTATTTCTAAGCGATTCCTTTTCATTTACCAACCAGTGCCTATAACAAAGGGTAAAATTTTAAGACAAATCATAAACTTTATAGTTATTCATATCTGACAACTTTATCGCATATAAATTTGTTTTTTATTAAGACAAGAATTTAAGTTATGGATTTCTTGTTTGCAGACTTTTATCACAAATTACAAGTATACAAAAAAGTTTTATTTTTGTTTATCTTAATTCATATTTATTATTAAAGAAAACTACAACATGCAGAAGAATCAAAAATAATATAAAATAAATAATGTACTAATAATATAATATTTCGCCACGCTATATCCCTTTCGGGGTAAGCAGAGATACCTTAGTGAGTGTATCCATCAGAGAAGAGGATAACACTGTACTTCCGGTCCTGGTCAGACGGGAAGAAGGAACACCCCGAGGGTTTTAGTCGGTGCAAATCCGACACACCGGGGGACGACCCTCACCGCCTCCTGAAGGTCCGTTAGGGATTTCCCCCGGGGAACAGGAAAAAAAGGGTTCGCTCCTTCTGTTGAACTTGTCCATAGGCCATAGTTAGTAACCGCTTAACGCCAGGTGCGCCAACAATCTTTATCCCAACAAAGGTTTGAATAAAATAATTTTTAGGGGACATGTGACGTTTTGCTAGTTGTTTTTCGCTAAGAAAGTTTATGTCTAATTTATTGAAAAAGGCAAACAAAAATGATTTAAATAACTTAGGCATTTTCTTTTTATATTAATCAAAAGTAAAATTACTATGAAACTAGTGCTTGTAAATTGACAGTTATACGATATTCTATTTCCTAATTTTCGTCGCTGTTCTAAGAACAGGCATACCTATTATTTTTATTAGTTGCGTGGGTTCGTTCGTTTTCCTTAATTCGTCATACTTCAGTTTACTCCCTGTTAAAATATAATAAAAAAATCTTTTAATATCGAATTAAAAAAATAAACACGTTTCGGTAGTGGCATTTAATTTCTGGTTCTGGTATTTTTTTGTAATAAAATTTATAATGTTGTTGTAATTATAAATAAGTTTCTTCTAAATATATTAATTAGATTAATAAACTACAAATTAGCGGAAATCCTTTTCCGCTTCAGTTTTTACGTCGGGAACATGAAAGTTACTAAGAAATCGGGAAAGAATAAACAAGATTAGCGCATTCTATTGTTCCACATATCTTCTAGAATTCTTCAGGTCAAGTCGTTATACAAATTTCCACTCTCGATTGAACGTTGTAACTGCTATTAAATATCTGGAAAAGAAACTTTCCAATTACTTCTGAGCTGTTGAGAGTTACTGAAACTCAACTCCACGATCTTCAGTTCCGCAGACTGTTTCACCACAAAGCACTACCGCCATCAAGTATTATCAGTTCATATTCATTACACGGACCTGATAAATGAAAGATTTAATGAATTCTCACTACTCATTACCCTCGGAATAAAGTCGGGACCGAAATAATGGATTCTGTAAACAAAAACCTAGAAATATTATTGTAATCAATTTAAATAACCTTGAATTATTAAACATTATTATTGTAAAAGATAAATATTGAAACTATATAGATAACTTTGTCATGAGGCGAAAAATAAAAATAATATATTAATTACCTGATAAACCATTATTTTCTATATATTGTGTGATAACTATTTAGCTTTGGAATAAAATAATATTTTAAAATATTTTTACCTAACTGATAATAAAGTAAGTAATCGTGTGTTTCGGTTTTGTGTATGTTATTTTATCTAGGACATTTAATGACACGAATTATAAAATAAAAGCGTATTTATACAATGACATTTCTTTGTATATGCTCAGGAAATGAGCTATCCAAAGCGTTTAGATTTTGTAAACATTCAATTGTAAAAATGATGGTGAGCCACTAGCTCTATAGTTCAACATTCCTGTTTCTAGATCCACATGTACCAACAGTCCATGATGCGTGCGGAAGAAAGACGGCGCGACGAAGAGCTGCGCAGGCGGCGCGGTAGGGAAGACAACGCCGGCACCCATACTGCGGTCAACAACATCCTGGCCGCGGCTGCGAGGGAGATGGAGGAAGCCAGGAACGCGTCTCGAGCGGCAGACAGAGTCGTCGCGAGCATACAGACCGAACACGACCAGGGTGAGTATAGGTAATGTCGTGCGATGTGTCCGGCAACATTTAACATGGTTCCTTAAAAACACCTTAGTTTTATACTGGCTCATCAATGGCTAGTCGATTTTTAGTATAGTATATTTCATAAATGTAAGTCCTTAAATGATCAAAAGATTAATTAGTTCGTGAAATTATATTATCATGAGATACAAGTGACCCAAAATAAGTTGCAAAACCCATGAAGGAATTAGAGGATTTTTTCTATAATGTATATAACCAGATGTCAGATGTGCTTTTTACTTTCGCGAAAGCTAGGTATTTGGCCGTAGCTTTTTGAGATTAAGAAAAATTAATTATTAAAATTTTCAGTATATATTTGGCGTATGTTGTACTCAAAATTATTTATAAGGAGCCATAATTGATCATAGTTTCTAAACTATATATATTTTTTCTTTTAATTACGTGTAGGCTTGTTTTTTTATTTATATTTAAAATCTCTAAAGCACTTTGCAACAAATTTTAATCTACGCGCTTACGAACGCAGTTTCTCATATTAATGAGTTATCGTAACACATTCATCCATAGAATTACATCGAGTAAAATCATTTTTTTTTCTAACCCAAGGATAATCTTGCTTAGGACCACTAGGGTTGCTGTGAAGGCGGCGGCTTCGGTGCTCGAACTTCCTACTAACTAAAAATTCTCGAGATTTCCTTCAATCTGCTGCAAGCTGAGCTTGGTGATTAATATTTCTCCTTCAACTTGACGAGCGAAGAGACTTACTCATGCAAAACCTGTGCCAATATTTTGTTATACTGTAATAGCTGGATAAATTAATAAAACTATTTTTTTGTAGAGAGGAAGTAGGAATTAGAGGCCGACCTATAGATTATATTAAGATTAGTTCGATCATAAAAAAGGCATTAAGATCTAGCGGCGAATCTATGAATAATTTACGAACAAATTGATGAATACAATTTTACGGCCGGCTCTGGTAAATTTACAAATATATTAGCGCATTCGTATGTTTGTCTTATCTTAAAGTTATATTGGCAACTGCTACGCCCTCTCGTTTTGCCCTGGCAACAAAATGAATCCAAGATGAATTTTGGATTTGGTCCTTCAAGCCGGATGGAGACGAAAAATTTTTTTTTACTTAACCTGTAATGTTCCTATGTGTGATAAAACTTAAACAAAATTCTAAAACAGATTTATGAATAAAATTGCTAATATAATGATTGGTTTTATCACTCTAAAAACTATTTAAATTTGCATTTTGACATTTATTTAAAGTCAAGTATTTTTTTTAAATATACATATATAAAATTAATAATAATTTCTGTAATACCTTTTTCTATATCTATATTCTTTCAATTTAGATGCAAATACTAATAACATAGATAAAGAATTTATATAAAAAATAAAATATTCCGGTAGGCGAGTAGTATATGGATCAAATAAAAATATTTAATTTTATAACGTCCATGTATTGATAAACAGGGAAACGTAACCGTCAAACTCATGATGTGGAAATCAATAACATAGCAATTGTTTTAATTGTTTACAATAACTTTATACGCTCAGATATATCGTACATCAATTTATATAGAACTTAAGAACCAGCCAATTTTTTTTAAATTATAGAATATATTCCATAAATCAGTGTCATTCCAGTTTTGTCATATTTTCACATAATCTTTAGTTTATTGGAATTAAAACATGGGTTGATTTTTATTATTGTGTCTTTCGTTTGGAAAAAATAGCATAATACCTGTAATAATGTAACGAATACAGTATATAGAAGTAGTATATGTAATGTATGTGTTAATTGATCCTGTTTACTACGACCAAGGTTCAAATATAATATAGAAAAAATTAAAAAGTGCTTTTATAAAATAGAATAAAAAAAATCATCACAGGTCCCATTGAACTAAAAAGCATACTTATATTAAAAGTTTAAATAATGTACGTCTATGCTAGGTTTCACTCCTGTCAAGTAAGAATCTTTTTACTAACTAATTTTACAAGCACATTGGCAGTGGCGTGCATAGGGTATTCGTACAGGGTAGGCAGAATTCACGTAATTAATTTGAATATTATATTATGATAGTAGATATTATATTGCTTTCATAGGAAATATAGGTGGCGTGAATATAGATTAGATTTTAATATAAAAGTTTCCTTTTTTTATTTAACTGTAAGGAATTTAGTCAAGACTTATTTATTGTCAGTGCATGCAGTGCTTCTATGCATTTATGGAATGCACACTACTGCACATAGGTACACCCAGACAACACGGACTCCCTATAAGTTGAATGATTTCTGCCATGGCATTATTGTGAATTTAATGAAACAATAAGAGGTGGTAGGTCTATTGTCCGAACTGGGTTGTGACCACAGTATACAAGTGTAAAAGCCGTCATAATATCTCGCTTTGGCCTGTCGCGTGTCGGGATCGACTTGTATACGTCCAGATATGACGACGGAGGCTGTCAATGAATTTTCGTCCTCTGATTATCGCTGTCGTTTTTAGACTACGCTGTACTTACCATCAGGTGCACTGTAGTCACTTTGTATAATTAAATTATATTTGCAGCGCTTGCGGCTGCAGCCACGTCAACGTTCGAATTGAAACGAGATCAAGATGAAGACAGACCCAAGAAGCGGATGTCTATCCTCTCTCCAGAAGATGACAAGCTAAGAATCAAGAAGAAGCCTATGACAGTGCGCTTCCAAGAAGATAATAAGACTGATGAACATCCCCACAAAGTTACATCGCCTGGTAAGTTTTGTAATCATTTTTCTATATATTTTTTCAATATTATTATAGCGTTGTTTTATTCAAAGAATAATTACATATAAGAACATTTTTGGTAACTGTTTTTTTTTTTAATATATTAATTTAATTTGACATTTCGGTTTCTTTTGATAATTCGTTTATCTATAATTTATTTATACAATTTTTAGTCATTAGCTTGAGTATTTTTGTTTTAATTTTTTTTTATTCGTTAATAGCGCGCGTTCGTGGTGATTATGTAAATTTCAAATTGAAAAAATATAAGTATTTTTAAATTATCATTAAAACAACATAAAAAGTCGCGACGACAGATAAATAAGTGATCATAAATCCCTTCATAGAGACCAGCGTCGACTTGTTTCGTTCGTCATCATCATTTACCGTAATTTATCATCATTATTTGTATTCAGAATATCGCTTATTAACATTCTAAAACGGCATACTTTTGTTGGTATAACAAATAAACTCGGATTCAAAGTTTAAACTTCAAAATATCTGATCTTAGAAGATTCCTCCTTAGCATCTCGGAATAGGCAGGCTGGCATAGCGCTGGTGCTTTTATAGACGATGAACATTTAGGAAGAATTTTCAGCATTCGATTCTATTTCGATTATGTACAAAAGTGATATCTTAATATTGCCATTAAAACAAAGTAAATTATGGTCAACATATTTAGGGACAATTACAACCATAAGTGAATGAATAACAATTAATTAATTAATTATATATTAAGTAGATATTTTGCTTGTCTTAAGCCAGGATGAAATACGAAGGGAAAACGGGTCCATATTTGTTTACCTAAAATGACGTAAAAGGAACTTTATTTACATACCAATCAATCGTGTGTCGCATGCGCTGCTGTGTCCGCATTTTTTACGGATCAATTTTATTTGTTAATCAATTTTTCTTTATGATTTGTTAGACAATATACTTATTTACATTATTAGTTGCAAGAAGAAGCAAATTATTGTAACTTGAAATATCTACCTCGCTTATAAAGTCAGGTGACTTTATACTGAAAATATATTGACAGCCTCAGATGAATGACGTTCCAATGTCTAAATTTGTTGAAACTAAATGGAATCAGTTGCTATGCTAAAACTGACTTGCTTTGTTCATTAAAAAATCCTCTTATTTTATTTTAAAAATCTCGGATGGTAATAAACGGTACTTCTATTTTTTGCCTTTAACACTGGATTGCGTCATTATTTTTTGTTTATCGTGTCTTTTAAAATTAATTAAAAACCTTTTATTGTATATTTATGATAAAACCTTTACGATTTAATTTTTACCTTTTAATACTTGTGACATTTTTATCGCATGTATCAGGAACGGTACCTATATAAGGTCGAGGACTTATTTATTATAAATAAAAACGGATATCAAAACGGGAAATATATTTTTATATTTATTTTTTGTTATAATAAAAGGCTAAGATTGCAATTAGTTGTCCGTTAATAATCTTTGTCTCAAGCTAAGAACTTAACTAAATACAGTAAAGGACATAATTAAGATCTTTAATGTTGTATGAATAAGCGGGAATAGATTGGCATAATAACGACTGAAAAAATGTCCCGAATGCTTTATTATTCAGTATTTCAGACAACTAGACAAAAAATATTTAGAAAACTAAGTAAGAGACATGCATTTTTTGGTAGATGAAATTTTCTATAAAATTACGCCTTTATAAGAAGTCGCTCAACTAGCTTATTTATATGTATGTATAGTTTTAGAGATGTGCCCATGAGGACATGAATAAGGATATTCAAAACAACTCCGATTTCAATCACGGATTGTGGATATTTTTTAGATTAGGTATATAGATAATATTTATGGATATTTTTATAGGAAATATTTTTATCTAACCATTTACACGAAAAATAAAGTATAGTAAACTATTAATGTGAGGTTCTAAGTTAATAATTAGTATTTTCGGATTTTTGTAGTGTTTGTGATGAATGACGAAAACTGAAATTATTCGATTAATTTATATTGGATATGTTTCTAAACATATTAATTGTGATTTTTTGACAATAAACATTTTACTTTAAAAAAAACACATGCTGTAAAGAAAAAATGTCGTTAAAGTAATAAAAAAAGCAAACAGTGCGGACCCAAAAGCGAGATATTAATAAAATAAAAGTTAAAACAAAAATCCAATTTAAACGGCTTATCTTAATAAACAATCATTTACGTCAAAAACTTTATTATAATTTGAGACTTGTTTTTAAAACAATTTTATTTAATTATTTATTATAATTTATTTTTAGTCTCGGTCCTTCCACGAGTTAATAACGAAGTTGTAATGTGGAATATAAAATATTATAATGATAAAAATTTTAATTTGAGGTTTTTAATTGCATATAGAAACAAATTAATTTGTAAAAAAGAACCAGTTTTTTTTATTTCGGACAATGTTGCAAAAACAGTTAAATAACCGGAAATGTTTTTGCTATTTAATGTTTTGTATAAATTTATTTTAATGAAACACTAATTATATTAGTACGTAGGTACTATCTAACTTATTCATCTTTCCTAAATAGCTGTACCATATATGTTTTTTTTTTACATATATAAAATACTTTTTTTCTTAACTAATAACTGAAATCGTAGAGTTTAGTATAACGATAATAATAATATATTGAAATGTCAAATGCAATTATCATATTGTTTTTATACTCATACATCATACTTTTTCAATCTGTCGAACAGTAGACATTGAAGATAAATATGGTAATTAATACGAGTATATTCGAAAAAAAAAAAACGTCTGCTTGGCTGTGCATATGCACTTTTAAAATACATTTGCGACCTCGAATAAATAAAATGTCATTTTAAATGTAACGGAAATGTATAATAGTTTTAAATACATTCAAAATATAACTATATTTAATCTATGTTTATATTGTACTAGCTGATCCGGCAAACGTTGTTTTGCTATATAAGGTTTTGTAATATCTTCTAAGATGTTCATTGAAATTAAGTGATGTCAAAGACAATTTTGTTCACAATTAATACTCTTAATCAACAACAGATATATTTGGATAAAGATTAATATTATTACGTTGATACAACTCTTAACAAATAATGAATTAATTTCGACCAAATTTGTTTACCATAAAAACGGTTCTAGTGACTTAATCTTAAAAGATAGACATATGCTGTCGCGGACATTTTTTTAGATCATTTCAAGAGGAATAATTCTTTAGTACATATATTTTTGGTATCTTGAACCGTTTTTGCAGCGCACGCAATGGAAGCCCTCAAGGATGAATAGTTTTGCCCGTTTTTTTCACATTTTCCATTATTTCTTCGCTTCTAATAATTGCATCGTGATGTTATATAGCCTAAAGCCTTCCTCGATAAATGGTCTATTCAACTCAAAAAGAATTTATCAATTCGAACCAGTAGTTCCTGAGATTAGCGCGTTCAAACAAACAAACAAACAAACTCTTCAGCTTTATAATATTAGTATAGATTTCTTAACTTTTGCGCTAATTTTTTGTTCACGTGATTGAGTGTATAGGTAAACAAAAACATTCTATAAAAATAAAGTGGCAAATCATAAAACTAAAAATAATAATTATTTCTAAATTATTGCAACTTATTATAAATTATTGTATTATATGTATGCATTGTAGTAGATTTTACAATTTAGTTTTTTTTTATATTTATACCCACTTTTTACTCTTGGTAAGTTTTTCGCTGATGGATATAAGCTCTAAGCTTGTACAGCCTTGTCAAGAGCCAAATAAGGTAAATATTTCGATATAGCTTGTGGGTGTTGTAGAAACTAGTATTGCAATGATTTTTGACTTATTACATTTTAATAAATGGCCTATTGCAGCTTTGACTTATGAAGCACGAGTAATTTTTAACTTTGAAAGTAGTGAATAAAAACGTTTGCACTCCATCAGTTATTTCAAAATTTGCGTGATATTATTTAAAAATAATTAACGCTTGTTTGACATTGTAAATGGCGTCTTTGTTATTCAAATGCGACAAGCGATTGGCGGCAACTCCAGTCTTTAAATATTTAAATAAAATAAAACATACATTAAAATTATGTCCAAATTGCTTAACCGAAATTATTATGAAGAAAAAATGTAGTTTTGGCTATTTGAGGTAAAAAACATTTAATGAATTCACAAATCAAGAACATGCTCTTATAAATTATGTAAAATAATATTATAATTATTTCGAATGTGAAATAGTTTGTTCGGATTATTAACAGAAACTCTCAAAATTAAATTATGTACTCTTGCCTATGCTAACAATTTTAATGACCAATAAAATAATAATTCCCAAAGTTTTTTTTTAAATTTATTCTTTATTAGGGGCTTTTAACTTACGTCATATCAGCCCCATCGTAGTCTAACATATAGAAATAAAACCTTTCATACCTCACCTTTCATACAGTTTCCATAGCATTTCGGCAGTTGCTTTAGTAGGCACCGCCAAAATACTATGGAACATACCAACATCCAATCTATTTAATTTCAATTCACATATAACATCCTTTCTTACATTAGCGTTCTGGACACACTCAATCAGGACATGCTGAATATCGTCTATAAAATTCCCAAAGTGTGACCTAAGATCGTTATATTTGTGGTTGACTAGTGTATCTTCAATAAAAATCTTTTTTTTTTTTTCATTTATTTCACAAAAATGGTTACATCTCTCACTTGTAAAATATAACATGTTAAAACATGCATTTTTAGAGAAATAATCTACTAGATGTGAATATAACGCAAATATATATAAAATGACATACAAATACAATTATAACAGTATAAACCACCGCACAAGAATAAACCGTCGAAGAACAAAGATTAAAAAGAACAAAGCGTCACTAATTTAAGTCAAAAAAATGAAAAAGATCAAAATTTTGATTAAAGAATACAACATGGATGATTTTATTTATACATTAAATTAAATTAATTAAAATAATGCGGCTATATTAGTGTCAGACGATTTCTATGGATATTAATAATAAGGAGCATTATCACAGCGAGTTTTAATTTGACGCTTGTATCTTAAATGTCATATTATTTAACTGTTCTTTGGGCTTAATGTGTTTGTCAGACAAACTACATATTTGGTAACGGTTTTCTCTTGTACTCGGAACAATTTTTTACACAGCTCCGTGAACTGTTCGGTCACATATGTTTAAACGTCTGCGCTTTTGTTGTATGATCGCGTAACAATTTGATCGGCTACCAGACTCCAGGCTCGCGACGGAATATTGTGGCACTGTCTCACAGATTTGGAAAAGTTCCTTAAATTTTAAAATGTTTTAAACACTAATGATTTATCAATTCATCGTTCCAGTGCTTTGTCTAAATAACTAATTTATTTGCTCAATCTTCATACAAAAATTGAAAAATTTAAAATAAAATTATATGATAACTCTATCTCTCTTTCTTAATAAATTAAGAAGGAATGTTGTATCACTATCAACAAATAACACGGACAAATTTAAAAATTTCAATAAAAATTATTCGCAATTCATTAATTTTGTGTGATATTTAGGATTAAATAAATAACCAGTTTATTTTACTAATATCAACAGGTTTTTATATTTAAACTAGCTTCTGTAGCCCGCGCCTTCGTCTATGGTGCCAATGATTTTTTTTGTTAACCACGTGAATATCCTCATGGACTGGCCTTTACCGCCGCCCCAGTGGGCCGAACTCTCCGACTAAAATCACCGGGATGACAAACACTGCCTACTCTTTGTCTCCATCAGGCCTGGGGATCCACATACTTCCTAAGGCCTATGACCTGGCGAGCAATTGGCCTTAGGCGGGCCTGCACTCTGGGAGGGGGTTTGGGGTGATACCCTTCTCATTTCCTCTCAAATGGGCAGCGTGACAGTACACACACGGTACCCCCTACTCTGTTGGTCGACGTACGCCCTAACGGCCTCCGCCCGGTTATGATGGCAAAGTTGAGTAATTAGATTTATAAATTCGTTAGTAAAGCCATTGTAATGTTACGGATGAAACAATTTCACTGGGTCCCTTTAGTGGAGGATGACAAGTTTTATAAAATCAGTTGAATAGAAACATAGATACTGCTCGGTCTTTGCTTATTATTAAGCAAAGACTTACTTTATATTATGAGTTGGTCATGCTGTACCATATTCTGCTCAATCAGCCACGACCGAAAATATACAATATTTTATGCAGGAAACTGTGTAGTAAAACTGAAAGTGCCGGCAAAATAATTGAGTAGTTTCAGCACAATTACCGAACAAATAGTAATTAAATAAGTCGTTCCCCCACACTTTTTTTAATATCTTGAAATAACTGGCATTTAAACCGTTAATAATTTAGTAATAATAAAGAAGTGCCGAGTACATTAGTTAGTTCAATTTAAAAAAAAACCGTAGGTTTGCGTCAACCTCGTTATAAGTACATTTGATTCGAAATGCATTCTTTATTGTATTTTTGTATTAATTAATGCATAACAATTTGTGGGAGGCACGTTAAATAATACACCTATCGTTAGAAAAGCTGAGATACCTAATATCTCACCGAGAAATAAAATGTCTTACATCATGCGATTCTTTTGTTTTAGATTTATCTTAGAAGATTTTGTTGTTCAGAGAACGGTACTACATAATTATTACGCAGAGGAACAAAAACGAGACATGTTTTTGTTACGAACACTAATGTACTTTTAATGCATTTTGTATCCAAGAAATCTAAGAACTTAAGTATAAATAATAATAAGAAAAAAATAAAATATTTCATAAAATTTTTCGATTTTGATAGGTGAATGGACGGATCTATGTATTCGTCGGAAAAGAATGCGCGTGGACAGACCTGGCACGTGTACCATAAAAATTAATTATAATGAAAAAATATCCCGCAAAATATATAACAGCTCATTCACCGGCCAGAAGCAGTTGTGAATTATAACTACCTGTCATATAGGATTATTATTTATGGCATTTTTATAAAGTAAATTAAAGAAACATGTGCGTTTAAAACTGCCTCTTTGTAATTCAGCATTTTGATACAGGAAAAGAGAATTGAGTGATGACACATAACAAATAAAAAATAACATTAATCTCACAGAACAGGTACTAATTTGAGGTAATTATTTCCTGTAATCGACTATTAAAAGTGGTTTAACGGATATTGCACTAATTATAATTTGTCTTTTTTTTTCGTCATAATATATATAATTTTAAAAGTGAATGCTAAATATATGAGAGATTTGTAAAAGTGTGTCAATTCCCGCTTCTGGTTTATGATATACGACCTGTATAAAAAAAAATCATGGCAGTTATCTCATTAACAACTATATAAAAAAACCTCATAGATGACCCGGGATTTGTTCGAATTGGAATCTTAACCGAGATATTTTTACCAACCCCCGTTTGAAGCTTATGTTTTTTTTATCCCGGGGTAAAATCCTGCATAGGCCATCAGGGATGCTATGAGGGCAGTGACCACGGTGTGTCGGACTCCTAATGACTAAAAACCCCCGGGGTGTCCCTCTGATTGCTCCACCCGGGCCTGGGAAGCCAAATTCATCCAGACGGCCAGGGAACAAGAAGCCTTGTTGAGGCTACCTCTCTGGGAGAGGAAGGAGTAAGCCCACCCCTCCAAAACCTCTCCCGGGCGATGCGCCGGACACTGCATCGCCTCCCTCTCATCCGGGCAGCAGACTCCCTCAAAAGTACTGCCCGGTTTAAGCTTAAGTTAATTTAACCTTATCTTACCGCCTAATAGAGTCGTAAATTAAAAACAACCTTTATGATGTGTAAGACCCTGTTTATTTTAGTAAAAATGGAGATATAGTTGCGTGATTCGCGTTTGGTCACTACTATTCGCCCCGAAAGAGCATATTGGTGTCACAATAACATTACCAACCACTAGACATCGTGTCGGATACCATCCGTATGTGGTGGATGTTCCTTACACCCGGACGAAAAGATTCGCTTCTACATTCGTCATGCGAACAGCTAAGGAGCGGAATATGCTTCCAGCGGCCATATTTTTGCGATCTTATGACCTGGGAGTCTTTAAGAGAAGAGTGAATAGGCATTTGTTAGGCGGACGCGTTTCATCATCGAACTCATCTTCACCTTCCGCCTGGTGTGATTGAGGTCAAGCGTTCGTCTATAAATAACAATAAAAAAAAATACGTCACAAAATTATATTTCCTGAATATTAAAAAGTTATTATATAAAATTGAAGGAATTGAATTATTTTGAACATCAAAGCTCGGATTACTTACAACAGTCAGTGTAAAAATGAATCAAACGATTCAATTGATAAACGGTGCTTGAGTCTACGGGTGTCATGACCTTTATGACGTCATGTCTTACTAGTATGATCTTTTGCTTTCCTTTGTTCATGAGATATTCACGCTCCCAGTGTTAGCATGTATGTTTCCCATTTTATTATTTTTTAATTTATTTGGGAATTTTTTGCTCTTTAACTAAAAAGGGTTCACGGGTCGGACAAGGCTTGTAAAACATAACTGAATAGCGCCATGCCGATTTTTTTTAAAGAAAAAATTATAATGATCCCTGTGGCAACTTAAGAGCGCCCGATTTATACTTTTTAAATGTAAATCCTAGTATGCTTTTCGTCACTATGAGAGATTTTCCTTAGTACCGTATAGTTCAAAGTTTTTAAGGTTCATATAAAAAAGAAAAATTCATCAGTGACTTTATCGACTTTATTTCTGTAGACGGACCTTTGGGCTTATTCTGTCATGTGAATAAGCTGGTATTTATTAGCCAATGCCCAGTTTCGAAATAATAATATGTTAAATAAATCGATTTTTATTACAAATTTTTAACGATTTAGTAGTTCTACGGCATTTTTAATAATAAAAACCGGATTTTTAAAGTCGATTCTAATTTATGGTCCATTTTAAGGCTTCCATTTTAACGATATTACAAATTAAAAAATAATATGACAGATAAACGAATGTTATATAAATTGTAGATGTTTTTTACTTGGAAAAAAACATTTTGTACAGTAAATTTCTGCAAATGAGTACACGCTTACTTCTCAAAGTAAACATCAACCTTCTATAAATTAGAAAATTGACCATTGGGCGAGGAATATCCATTCATTATAAAGCGCGGATTAAAACTAGCAATAAAATAACAGGAGTTGGCTCCTGCAAGCAATTTTTAATCTGTAAATTATAATTAAAATGATTTATTAATTTATTATATACAAAAATATTTAATTTATACATAAAGACATTTAAAGAAAAAATATAATTGAAAACTTAGTAATTCTCGTTTTTTTTGTTCTTAAATATTCATTAACAAAAGGCTTTATTTTTGCTTTTAGTATTATTATCAAAACAGCATAAATTTTATTATAAATATGTATTTTGTAAATTTGTAGCAACAGAAGACGCTATCTATTTTTATTGCAAAAAGAAAGGTGGCAATAATATTGCGCTTGCGTCGGCTTGCCAAATGTAAAAGATTTTGAAAGTCCTTCAAATTTAAAAACTACTGCAAGTAATTGCGGGCATGATCTTGCCGAGAACTTGTCAATGCCTCTTATCCGCACAGCAACATGACCGCCAGTCTACGAGAAAATAATTTGTTAATGTAAATCCGACTCAAGCATTAATTTTTTTTTTGTTTCTCGAGGGAGGATCCTGCATAGGACCATCAGGGCCGCTGTGAGGGCAGCGAACCCGGTGTGTCAGACTCCTACTGACTAAAAACCCCCGGGGTGTCCCTCTAATCGCTCCACCCCAGCCTGGGAAACCAAATTCATCCAGACGCCCGGAGAGCGAAATGCCTTGTCGAGGCTGCCTCTCTGGGAGGGGTGGGGGTAAAGAGCCCACCCTTCCAATACCTATCTCACAGGCGGCGCGCCGGACACTGCACACCGCCACCCTCTCATCCGGACAGCAGACTCCCTCAAGTCTACTGCCCGGCTATTGTCACCGGGGGATGTCGCGCTCGCTCTGAGCGAACGCATCCCTCCGGCGACGTTGCATTAATTAATAGTAACACCGATTAAGTATTTGCTTTGTATTGTGCGGTCGTGGACATGAGTATTTCGCGATTATGAGTGTTAATTAATTTATTAAAAATTATTCACACTTTAAAATAAATTAGATATTTATTAAATCAAGACTTATCATCAAAATTTAAATAAAACCTTAATATTTTTCCGCAAAAAGTATCGCAGCCGAAGTAAGTTCTACGAATAAAATTTAGTGATTTTATTCAGGAGTTTTACCGCTCAATAGTTATTTGGATTATAAGCATTAATCCGTTTCCCCCGATGAAATAAAAAGAAATATCTCGAATATTGTTTGAATAATAATGGCGTAATTACATAGTAAATATTTTATCAACATAACTCTTGAATATCAAAGGAATAAGCTGGTTTCGTTAAGAATACAATAGTAAATTTAGGTTCGACAGCTGTTGCGGAATCAAAGGTAAACCGTTGTGAACACACATTCACACACGAACGCACACGCACGTGCGCGCGATAAACACCTTTTAAATTACATTACCTGACGAGTTCATTAATTTCTTATGTAAAATAAAAATATTATAATACCTGCTAGAAAATCTTGTTTTGATTCGATTTTATTCTGGAATTTAATCAATCATTTTATGTAAATTTAATTATTTTTGTTTCATTTTAAATACGTTTAAAATTAAAACTTATTCTAAGAAACAGAAAATAAAAATGTAAGATATTTTTAAGCTCGTAATAGAATAAAAATAATAATAAACAATGTAACCACAAAGGAAATATGAGACGTGAAAAGATATTCAGATCGTGTTCAAACAGAATTTAAACAATAGTTTGCAAATTGTGTTATTTATATGTAAGGCATATTTTTCTGAGTATACAATAAGACTAGCTGTGAAATAATAAGAAACCCCACGATGAGGCGAACTCGCAAGATAATAATTTAATATAATTTCCTTTCACGGCAATTGCGCGTAATCATCCTCTCTGTAATGCTCTGTCCTGGCAAATGATGTCTTGCATTATATTTCTGGAAATGACTACAACATAAAAACATGCTATATCTAGATAGCACAGAGATTTATTCTATGTTTCAATAAGTATAAATTAGTCTATACGATTTGCCAGAGTTCTTACGTTTTGCTCAAGTATACTGAATAACGCGCGACATTCATTTCATCTGAAAAATATAAATACTATAAGTGATGGATGAATCGCTATGCTAATTATAAACTGGCCTGGAAATGGCTTGATTAATTTGGTATTTAATTACATTAATAAGATATTTCTACCTTTTTACATAATATTTTAAACTTTCCCTTTATTCAAAGAGTGTTCAATTTGGCCTCGCCAAATTCAGCCGTTTTCTTCTGAAAAAACAGGAATAATAATTACATAAAACATTTAATAACATTTGTCTGAATTATCTAGTCTCTTTTGCCTGTGGTCCTATAATGCAATCAAAGCTTTATTGTAAGACATTACAAGGCCACCCAGTTGTAAAGGAAGCTAGCTTTGCCATTCCCTCAGCACTTGACAGACGGGAGGAGGAACTTCCCAGCAGTTTTAGTAGGTAAATATCTGACGCTCCGGGGTCGTCGCCCTCACGTCAGCTCTGATGGTCCACGAGTACTTCCACAGGTTAAAGAGAAAGCTATTACATAGCGTTGTCTCATGTAGCCCTAATCCAGAACTGCTTTATAACATCGATCACTAGCCTGGTTGTTGGAGGAATATTAATCCTCCAGCCCGGCTGGTAGCAAACTCGGCGTCTCACAGGTTTTCAGTCAGTAGAAGTCTGGTACACTAGGACCGGTGCCCTTTTTTTTACACTGGCTCGACATAGTGATTACAGAGTACCTGATGGTAAGTACAGTGAAGTCCAAAAACGAAAGCGACTATCAAAGGATAAAAATCCATTGATAGTCTACATCGTCATGTCGGCCCACATATACCACGACTGAAGGTCTCTAGGTATATGAGCTACTGGATATACACAAGCTGATCCCGAAACGCGACAAGCCGAAACTGGTCACTATGATGGGCTGTACACCCATGTACTGTGGTCGCGATCCAGGCGGGCACCGACGCCCTACCACCTCGCTGCTGCTCGTTTAGCACCACCCAGGAGTCACGTGTAGGGAAACTAGGGTAAAGCCTACGGACGCGAGCAGCTTCGACTCCCAAATAAGTCCTCATAGTTGCTTTAACCATCCTATGCAGGTGATCCCCTAGGTAACAAAAACCAGGAACTATTTCTAAATATCGTGCGTCAATGGACGAGTAATGATCTTTTTCCACTCGTAAAAACCAAGATCTAGGCAGAAATTATCGTGATTACTAATATTTCGTCCACTTGAAAATCAGCGCTGCGTGGCTTCGCTAGTCACCTAGCATAAATGTGACTGACTTCCTGTGGGCGAGTCATCACAATACAGAGTATTTTCTTTTGTTGTGTTCTACATTAACTTATTCTTTTGTATTGTATATTATGTGTCGAATAAATTTTATTGTATTAACATTCATAGCTCTCTAGAACGTTCCGGGACCCTAAGACAATAAAAGAATCGTAAAGCATGCAATTTGCTCTTTTGATTGCCTGAGCAGATTAAATTTGGTGTTGTGCTCCACTTTTTCATAACAACGGATGAACTACAGACATAGAAGGGATTAGGTTCATATCTCATCGGGTCCTAATTTTATGGTTCCCATTGTGAACACAATTCAAAAGATATTTGTATAGAAATAAGAAAGAAATAAACTTTTATTGAGAAAAAAGGAACAACATACTCATTTAGATAAAACTAGCAAACCCGGCGAACTTCGTTTCTTGAGCCATCTGGTGGCTCGTTTTGGTTTTTATTTAGCGTTTGAAAGAACGTGCGCATAATAAATGTCACATGAAATTAACTGAGCAGAGTACAATGAGTAGCTGTCAAACAATCTATAACGCATCAGCGCCATCTGCTTAAACTACTGGTACGATCTGCTCCACCACCGTACAAAACCATATTGGTTTAAAACCGGACTTTTTTTTATAATAGATAACACATCACATGTACCTGTGTGGCGTCACTCATCTCAAAGAGTACCCAGCTCAACGATATGTTTACTACACTAAAATCATATTTCATAAGCAATATCCTAAAAATTCTAAAATTTAGTTACGCTTCCTAAAACAAGTACAATAATAGTGTCTTGTGTCATTTTTTAGCTGTATCAGATGCGATTGTAAAATCCTTTTGAAAAGGAAAGTAACTTTAAATTTAATTAATACTCTGTAAAAGCTATAAATTTTACCTGTGATTTTAAAAGTAACCCATAGATATAAGGAGTCTAATTTCAAAACCCACTATAATTTTATTTTTTTTTCAAATCCCATATATTTATAAAAACTTATAATTAATCTTTGACTTAACAGTCACATTCTTATAAGGTATTTAAATTATTATTCTAGAGTGAAAAAGCAATAAAGAATAAATTCATAAATAATATTTGCTTTGGTAAAAACATTTCAAATTACTATTAGGACTTAGTCACGCCAAAAGGCGCAACTCCAGAACATCAAAAAAATTAATGATGTAAACGCACCGAATCCCCAACGCCACCTGGCGAACATTCTTCTCTTACTTACTTTCTTAACGTTCTCGCATTTTAACCAAACACCGCATCGCATTCTTTTAAAACTACACATCGCATCGCATCCTTTCCTTGTCCATTATAATCGCATATTAATCCTTTCAAACTCGCAACACACAACACAACTGCTCAAAAACCACATTCTACTCCACATTCGCATTAAAATACATACATAGTGAGTGGTTGTAAAGTGCCTGGAATACCGCTGCTCGGTAAGTACTTGATTTGTCTCAAATTATCGCAATCTTCTTTATTATAAATTATCCCGCCTACGAGGGTGCATTTTGTGCAACGTCATAAGTGAAGACTTATCCCGGCCCGCGTAGGACTATTAAGTAATTTTATATGAAAAATCGTTTTAGCGGGTTTTAAAATTAGACGCCTCATATAATACATACAGTATCACTACAATTTATGAATTATAACCTTGTTTTAAGAAAAAACTCAGTAAAGTAAAATTTTCATCTGTCCGTAATTGTTCTCGAAAGTTCTAAATTACATTCTTACCCGACGTTACAGTTTACAAACGATTGTTTTGCTGTATAACACGACTATCTTTTATTCTAACTTTGTGTGCATTCGTCGGTACTCGCATTTGCTTACGGTTATCATTAAAATTAAAAAAAACTTACTAGAGAGGCGTGCGAACGAGTCTGTTTGAACAATGAAGACATTTTTTTTTGCTTTTATAGAAAATTATACGTTATTTTTACTTAATATAACATATGTACATTCCGAAAAAATCGTACATTACGTTTTCGTCCAAAAAACTTCCAATGAACAATTTAATTACTTTGCACGCAATTGAGTATGTTAAAATATCTCATAAAAACATTAACCTCGTAGTATGTATTTATATTGACATAAAACATGAAATAATTATTTATCAAATATTTTTTTATTTTAAAATATTCTGTAGGTTTTTTTCCATTTCCATATATGTATATAACTAGCTGACCCGGCGAACTTTGTACCGCCCTGAATGTCGTATTACTCATAGCTAAACGTATACCCTTTCTCCCTTTCCTCCCTTCCTTCCATTATCTATCGCCTATTAACATTTAATCCTCTTTTCAGAATATGAATAAATTAATCTGTTTTTTTTTTGTATGTATTATTATAAAACTTGTAATTGCAACTCAAATTAAGATTAATAAATAAAGTAAAATATATGGTAGATACATGTGAATACGCATTTATTGTAGTAACAACCCCTACAGTACGTTTAACATAGAACCATATAACGAATAATGACTCAATCCAGTAATCATTCGTTAAATACATACCGTTAGATACCGCCATCTGTTAGGATCTCTTGGAGCTAACTGAAAATTGTGACTATCAAATAATAAATAATTTGCAATAAAATAATATTGTGACTATGAATTGAGGTGAAAACTATCTTTTCTTTTAAGATAGATCAAACTGCACGTGGTGTGTAAATTTTATTAAAATCTGTTTAGTAGTTTAGGAGTCCACCGCGGACAAACAACGTGACATGTAATTTATATATATTAAGATGTATCGACATATTAAAATTAAATTAATGTATATAACACGAATGTAATAAACCTATATATGTAGGCGTATGTGTGTTCATTTGTACGTATGTGCATATCATTATCCTATGACACTTTGATATAGTCCCTAGAGCTGTGGACCGATACTCAGTCATTCAGTTCCTCGCCGTTTGCTGACACAACAAATGGGTGTCAGCTGAACAACAGCGCTGCGTGGCTGGGCTGGTTTCCTAGCATTTGTTGAGCTGACTTCCCTTTGGCGCATCATCACAACATAGAGTATTTGCTCTTGTTATTTTCTATCTTGATTAATCTGTCCTTCTGTGTTGTATGTCGGCCTAATATTTTTTTTTCTTTATTTCTGTATTGATTCCGACGTATAGTAAATATTGGTTATTTATACTACTGTGATGATAGGCATAGATCACTATTACGTACCGGTACTGTTATAATTTGCATTACAATGGATAATACTGATAGTTACGTTTAAGTTAAGCTAAGAATTGTTACGCAATAAGCATTACGAAACGGATACAAAAATGTAATAATTGAAAAAAAAGCTTTGATTCTGATAGTAGTCGCCTGAGAAATTGAATTAAAAATAATATATTTGACTTCAGGAAAAAGTGAAACTGATAAATAAAATAAATACGCCGATCGCAATTAATTCAAGATCGACCCAGTTGCATAAAACTTTTTTTTTTTTAATTTAAAGCAACGGATTTTAGTATTTTAAACATGATGAGATCTATTTTTTTATGGAGTACAACGATTGCATCTGTATACAAAATAAAATAAAATTTTATGTAATGCAATTAAATAATATTGTGATATTGTTTTTGAAAAACAGATTAGCTTGAGATATTTCCGATTACGGATACTTTTACAGAAGATATTTTCCAAAAATTAAGTACAAAATAAATTTATTTAGGGGTATTGTTGGCCTTAGTATTAGGTCCTTACATATGAAATTGGCGTTTTTCGTACTGGCCACTTTAATCACAAATTTCTCCTCTTAGGTAAGGAATTCCAAATTCAAATTTGTACAGCTATAGACTCATGTATTTGTGCTTCGATGATCGTCATTCATTTGTTTTTTTCTTCTTTTTTTTTCTGTTTGCGTCACTCATTTTACAAAATGGAAAACTTAAAATATCGCATTATTTACGAGTACGAGTTCCGCCGTGGCACTAGTGCTGCGGAAACAACTCGAAGGGTGAATGATGTGTATGGCGGTCGTGTTGCAAAAGAAAACACAGTTCGTTTTTGGTTCCAACGTTTTCGTTCTGGAAATTTCGACCTGCAGAACAAGCCCCGTGGACGGCCTGAGACTCAAGTTGATAATGAAGAGTTGAAGGCTATTGTGGAAGCGGATCCATCGCAAACCACGTCCGAGTTAGCTGCAGACTGCGATGTTAGTGATAAAACTGTTTTAATTCACTTGAAGCAAATTGGGAAGATTAAAAAGCTTGAAAGGTGGGTACCTCACGAATTGACTGAAGCAAACCGGCAAACGCGCGTCGACTGCTGCGTTACATTACTAAACCGGCACAATAATGAAGGTATTTTAAACCGAATCATTACCTGTGATGAAAAATGGGTTCTTTACGATAATCGGAAGCGCTCAGCGCAATGGTTGGATCCTGGCCAGCCAGCCAAATCCTGCCCCAAGCGAAAATTAACCCCAAAAAAGTTACTTGTAAGCGTTTGGTGGACTAGTGCCGGTATTGTTCATTACAGTTTTCTCAAATCTGGCCAGACTATTACGGCTGATGTCTATTGTCAGCAATTGCAAACCATGATGGAAAAGCTAGCGGCTAAACAACCTAGGCTGGTCAATCGCTCCACGCCACTGCTGCTTCACGACAACGCTAGACCACACACTGCGCAACAGACGGCTACTAAATTAGAAGAGCTTCAATTGGAAAGTCTAAGACATCCTCCGTACTCCCCGGACCTTGCTCCAACAGATTACCATTTTTTTCGAAATTTGGATAACTTCTTGCAAGGGAAAAAATTCAACTCCGATGGGGCAGTCCAAATCGCCTTCAAAGATTTTATTGATTCCCGTCCGACTGGTTTTTTTAGTAAAGGGATCAATGAACTACCTATGAGATGGCGAAAGTGCATAGAAAATAATGGTTCATACTTTGATTAATTAAATATATTATATTAAAAAATATTCGACTTTTTGTTCCTCCCATACAAAACGCCAATTTCATATGTAAGGTACCTAATATTTGAGTTTAATGATTAAATTATCCATTTTATTTACATGAGATATGCTTCTTGTTAATATTTAGGATATAAATTGTCTAGAATCGTGATCTCACTCGTATATAAGAGAGTGTAATTTTTTCTTACCTTTTGTTATGTAAACCGTTACAAAGAACAAGACCTCTTACCTAAACGAAAGTATCAGTTTAAAAAGATACAGTGAAATAAAACACGAAGCAATATATTCAGTGGCTAATTAATCATATTAATTAATTGCAAACAAAACCGCCGACAGATGCTTGTATAAAACAAATTAGATGCTAATTATTCACGAGGGCCATTAAATGTGTTCTCGTTTAGATTCAAGATTTAAAAAAAAAATTGATGATGTCAGTGTCCCGGTACAAAACGATGAACAGTAATTTAATGTTTTTTATTTATGTATATACATAGTTGTGTTATAAAACTTGGTTAGTTAGGCTACGTTCAGATTGTAACGCGTTAAGTCGCGCGACAATGCGTGTTGAAACGTTCGGAAAAGTTACAGTGAGTGTAATCCTCAGCAATCGCGACTCTAAATGCGCTATTATGACTTCACATGCCGTGTACAAAAAATAATAAAAATATTCATTTTATTATAATTTTTCTTTTTAAATTTTAATTTTTAAATCTTGTTTTTAAATTTTATATTGAAATTTTTGTTTGTTCAATAATATTATTTAATTTTTACAGCAAAGTAGTGTCGTTCTATCCCCGTTTTTGGTAACCCGGGGGACATCCCTAAACGGACCTCAGGGGGCTAGATGAGGGTTGCCCCCGGTGTGTCGGACTTGCACCAACTAAAACCGTGTTTCTTCTCCCGCTTGCCAAATGCCAAGGGCAAGGCTGGGCCACCTTCCTCGGCACTATCGGTCTATCCCTGCAGTACATTAAATCACCGTCTGTTGTCTGCCGCGTTATACAGAATGTTTTCTAATTGAATATCTAGATTAAAATTCATTTGTCAAGGCTCAATGCTTTAATTCTGTATTTTTGTGAAATACTAACGCTATTTGAAGTTCTATCTTTTTCTGCTGTGCCGGCATCGAATCTATATTTAGGGAAAAAAATTGCAGACTGATAAAACAGATTTTTTTAAACACAACACGAACCTTGAAAATAAATAATTAAATGACTCCATTAATTTTTTTCTACCGTATTTGCTGGTGCAAAAGTATGTTTTGCTGTTACAATATCCCCACTTTCCTTGTTTTTAATAAAGTTATTTAATATATTTATTAAAACTTGTTTGCCTGAATGGCGCGGAGTCGTGTTCTGATGTATTTTTTCTTACTACGGATTTTTTCGTATACATTTTTTTTGGTGGTACAAATGCTGTTGTCCGAGAAAGGCCTTTACAACTTCACTGGGCGACAACCTTCATATTATGTGAGATTATATATCTATAATGGACATGACATTAAAAACGCGTATAGAATGACCGTAGTATGAATTGTGCCTTAACGTCTGAGCTATGCTTGAAGTAACTCCATTGTTTGTTATTTTTATTCTCATGTAGAGAGTCATTCGCCAAGCACTATTTACGGAGTCAGTGAACGTAACTTAACATCACATTTGCATACATTTTCTCAGCAATACAACTAAATATGTAATATTAAATTGCTATATCCCTTTTCGGGTCGGTCCGACATTTTTTATTTCCACTTTTATCTAGTACGAAACAACACAATACTTCATTGTTCATACTGTATTTTATTTCTTCATCACAATTTTTCTTCCACCACCTATATGGGCATTTAAAATGGGTGATAAAGAATGTATAATAAATATATCGTCACGCTATATCCTTTACGGGGTGAGCAGATATACGTTAGTGGCTGTATCCATAGGTGGGCAAAATGTAAACAGATTAATGAAAAATGATTACGATTACATTTCGGCTTTTTTATCATTCATAATACAGCATTTGGCTCATCTATGTTTTAAACACTACGGAATCCGTAATTGCATACATATTTATGACTCCTTAATGTTTTGAAGGGATTTAATCATGATTACAGAGCAACAAAATTTAAATTACGACTAAATTTTGTAATCGTTAATCATTAATCAGATTACATTTTGCCCATCTCTGGGTGTATCCACATTGCATTTATATGTCGTGTCCGACGAGACCGGTAGCGCGGCCGATTGCCGTTGTCACAGCACTAGTACACATGAGATTTCTATTAAATGCCACGCGGGCTTCCTCGCGATCTTTTCCTTCACCAGTGAGCATGTGGTGCCTAAATTCGGGTGTAATCTAAAAAAGCCAAAGTTATGTGCAAAAAATAATGTAATTCGTTTGTAATTACTTATGCAATGAGATGGTGCCTAGGATTCATTAAAAAATCAATTAAAACAAACATAAAAAACAATATCGCTTTGCATTTGAGTATAGTGAGAATGAATTTCATTAGAGTTTTTGCGCAATTTCAGCCATAAATAAATAAATTTATAAAACTTCCATTTTATAACACATCAGGTTTTTTAAAATTCTTTGAATATATTCCTATTTTTAATGATATATTCAAGAAAAATCAAGGTATAGGTTGTTCATAGGTACACGTAATGTAATTAAGGTGTAATTAAATATGATTTAAAAATTTGAGCCTTGAAAATGACTATAATCTCTATTGAAAAATTGTCATTTGTTAAAAACGAATAATTACTGTGTATGTAATATATCTAAATGGTAAGGCCGCTTTCGAAATATCAACTTTTAACTTTAATTTTATTTCGTAACTTGTAGTTTTACACAAGTTTTCTTATTAGAACATAATCTATTGATTAATATTTACTACAGCTATGTTATATATCGCAATCTTTTTTTAAATATTCTATTTTGATTATTAATTATCTGTGTTTCTTTTTTATTAATATGTTGTTTTCATTTTTTATAGGAACTTTTCTTTGTGTCACGACTTGTTAAAAACTTCTTTACGTAGAATATAATATTATATGTATAACGGGGCTGTGGAGAATTGATTACAGAACCCACAGTCCCCGTCTATATGCAGAAGTAGTCACCTTGGGGTTTTTAGCCGGTACGAGTCCGGCACACCTCGGCTGTGCCACCCTGTACGTGCGGCCGGGACGGTCCGATGAGGATTATCCCAAAGTAAAAAAAAAGAATATAATATTATATATGGGCCGACATGACGACGGAGACTCAAAAGAGTGTCGTCCTTTGTTACTTTCGTTTTTGACTACACTGCACTGCAGTCACTTTGTCGAGCCAATGTAAAATAATATATATTATTATTATTTTTAAAGTATTATTCTGGAGCACTATTTCCAATGTGGATTATTTGTTTATTAGTCATTTGTGTGCTGGATTAGTAAATTAAGATATTCAAGTATTAAACAGTTTTTCTTTTTAATAACTAGGCGCCAATAGCGATCCAAACAGACAAGATGACGGCAAGTCCAGCGGTGGGATCAAGGTTGTCCAGCTCGCGGTGCTCCAAAAGCCTTCCAATAACGAAAACGACGATTCTGACGGTGTGTTTTGTTTCTGTAAAATAGTTTTATATGGAACCATATTAATTATTTTATATGTAGCCATAACAATTATATTTCGATTGAGACTTCTAGAATAAGAGGAAGCCCTTATAAAACAAGTTTTCCAGGTGGCACCCTGGAATCAAGGGGGTGCCACTTCAGTATTTGTTACTGAAAAAAGTATTTCTATAAAGAGCAAAATGGTAAAAAAAAATGACAAATGTTTTGGTGCTGATTGTATACAGTGATGAGGGCATTCTTATACTTGAAGAAAGTCCTCAATACTCCATATAACTTTCTTTCAGGTCACAAAATTTTACGATATTTATTATTATTTATTATTTACAGCGTACATGCTCGTAATTCGCCCCAAGACTAAAAAAAAATTTGAGGCCTTTTTTCCCATTGTTCGTTCTATTTTGATCGTTTCCAGATTAAAAATGCTAACAAGCCAGTTACTCAGCCGATCACACAAATAGTAAATGAAACTTACATTCCCGTTTTGTACACATGCCTATCTTTGTACCTAAAATATGCAATTGCCGAAAAGTCCCGCGGCCCATGGCTAAGGCGTCAGCCAACAAAACCGCTGTGCCCCAGTTCGAGTCCCGTCCCAAAGCGTCTTTTTACAAATTAGACCCACGAACGCACACTGACAGGCCGTGACAAATATCTGAAAGGTTATCAACTGCACATCTATTTTTATAATAATCCTAGCTGACCCGGCAAACGTTGTTTTGCCATATAAGTTATTTCTAGGTGATAATTGATCAGATATCGAGCGGGATGAAAAATGATTAAATTACTAAAATGGCTACTTTATTAATATTAAATTATATTTTAATTACTAAATAAGATTAAATACTAAAAAATAGGGGTTGGTGATAAAAGGGTAAAAATTTAGGGTTGCATGTATGTTGAATGCCACACTATAGAAAAATAAAAACAAAAAAAATTGTCCAAAAATAAAAAAAAAATGTTAAGGGTGAACAACCCTTATCACTTAGGGGTATGAAATATAGATAGTAGCCGATTCTCAGACCTACTGAATATGCATATAAAATTTGGTAAAAAATCGGTAAAGCCGTTTCGGAGGAGTAAGGTAACTAACATTGTTGACACGAGAATTTTGCTATATCCTCACATTATTTAATAATATTTTTTTTTTATAATTTTATTGGATCAAAAATTTAACATTGTATAGATTAATTTACGTTGACGCCTGCACTAGTCGTGAGACTGTGTCGCAGACGTCAGCGCCCACCATTACAGAGAATACAAATTATTAGAAAAATATACAAAAATATACAGACGTGTTGTGTATAGGTGTGATTATGTGTAGAAAAGGGTGAGTAAAGAGTGTTGTGTGTGAGTGCAGATTATATATGAGCATTTAAAAGATTTTCAGTTTGTAAATAATCGAGCTGCAACAAGTAATCCTTGACTTTGATTTTAAGTTCATAAAGGGAAAGGGGATATATATTGAGAATTACATTTAGTTTGTTGTAAAATCGAGCGCTTAAAATTTTGAAGTGTCTAGAGGCGACCGAGGTGCGGTGAAATTCAGTTTTACAGACAGTAAGCCCTAGACGTTTATTTAAAATGCCTAAATCCAATGATTGAGTGTCATGCCTAAAAACAATAGTTTGGAGCACAAAGAGCTGTCTCACAGTCATGATTTTAGTCTCATTATACAGTAGTGTTGTTGGGTATAAGAACGGTTTTTTAAACATGACTTTAAGAACAGCTCTCTGTGCTCGTTCCAGTTGGATTAGATGACTAGTACAGGCACCACCCCAAGCTGTGATGCAATACGAGATAATTGACTGCGCGAGTGCAAAATAGACCATTCTTACAACATCATCAGCAGCAACATTTCTGAGTTTTTTAAAAACATAAATAAGTTTTCTAATGCGTGATGTAACAGAGACAATTTGAGTTTTCCAATTTAGAGTATTATCAATTAATATACCTAGGTATTTTATACAAGTACTTCTTGAAAGTGGGAGACATGAACATTTATTAATATGCGGGTGGCTACAAGAGTGAGCAATCACAGAAATAATTGTCTGAAGGTGGCAGGTTTCTGATTGAGGAAGCAAAGGTGACATATTATGTCTTGTCAACGTTTAATGTAAGAAGATTAGATGATAGCCATGTTGTAACAACAGAAAGAGCTGATTCTGCTAGCAATTTTGTTTCATGCCAAGTCTGCCCTCGAATTATTAGAGCAGTATCATCTGCATAAGTGTAAATATTACAATTTGGGATATCGAGCTCACAAAGATCATTTATGTACAAGAGAAATAGAGTTGGACCTAGAATACTTCCTTGAAGAACTCCGCAGGTCAACATTACATCTTTGCTATTGAAACCACTTATAGTAACAGTCTGTTTTCGGTCAGTAAGATAGTTCTTAAAGATGTCATAGACCAAGCCGCGTATGCCATGGTTTTCCATTTTATTTAATAATATTGGAATAGAGACGGTGTCAAATGCCTTACAAATATCAAGAAAGATACCGATTGTTTTATATCCTTTATCAATATTATCTACGATGGTGTTTGATAAACCTAAGACATTAAGACTTATATCCCCTTCGGAGTGATCAGAGATCGATTAGAGGCTGTATTCAGTTTAGCGCTTATATGTCCTATAGCGCATCGCTGTTTTCAGAGCCTTTACACATGACATTTCTATTAGATCCCATGCTGGTTTCCTCATGATGCTTTCCTTAACCAGTGAGCATTTACTGACTAATTACGTAGAATTCAAAAAGTAATATGAATACATTTACAGAGAAATCAGGGTCAAAAGCTTGCATGGAAGACGACGAAGAGACGGACTCTAGTGGATCGATGTCGGATGCAACCGCAGCCGACGCGCAGGAGGGCCGGCCCCATGTTTGCGATGTTTGTGACTTGCGGTAAGTACTTAAGCTTCCTTCATTTTTGTTCGATAAAGAAAGCGGATGCTATTGTTATGCGTATGGGCTTGTAAGTAAATCACGGCAGGCTGTCAGTACCGTTTATTATTTAATATAATATTACAACGACTATATTTATAAGACATGAAAAATACAAGTGACGATAGACAATATCCATAGACTATGTGTACATGTTTATAATACATAAGACGTTCCTATTTACGTAATAGTTATATTTCAATTATAAGAATTAGAGAAAAAACGTTATTTGGCAATAAAAATATAATAATCCAATACAATAGGAAGGAATAGAATAGTAATGATAGCAGACAGCCGGTGGTCGATGGACCGGAGTACGTTTTTCTCGTCTATTTTCGACTTTTTTACGATATGAGAGCATCTAAAAGAACAAGAAAAATAATGGCTTTATGCAGTTCATAATCGGCCTCAATTTTATCATACATAAGACGTGATTGAGGTCAAGCGAGTCTATAAACTTTAAAAAAGATATCACCATAATAAAAAAAATGCAAGAAAGGAATAATACAGGCGTCAAACTACCCTAATTAACCAAACATAAATACATTTCCAGACACACGTACAAACACACACACAAATACATTCATTCTTCTATGAACATTTGCGACTTAGCAGTTATTTCTTTAATTAGTTTTATATAAATATGAGGATTGTATATTTGACACATAAGGGTAGAACTTAAATTATAATAGATTTTATAATGGTGCTGTTTAATGAGACCGAGTGAATAAATAAATAAATACTTACCGTGTTTTGAATTGCTAAAGGAAAGTTAGCTCAACATAATGAACTAAGGTGAGCACTTGTGCCACCGGATGCTGATGAAGCTCTTTTGTGATATATCTAAATGTCCTTTGAGTCGGAAAGGAATCTAGATTATTTGTTGAAGATATAGCACCTATGTTTGCGCTTTATTCGGATAACGAATCTGTATTTTGTATATTATTTAAATTATTTTTAATATATACTTAATTAATACAATTAAAGTTTTTATCAAAGTATTTAAAATTCTAGATGTCTAGACGGAGTGTGGCTACAATGAGGATTTGTTAAAGGTTAAACACCTTTTCTAATACTCTATGCGATATAAAATATTGAACACTCATCGTGACATTTATTCCATAATAATTTCGTCTTTATATAAGTAAATATATTCATTTCAACCCGAACATTTGATTTTTGACATCTGAGAAGAATTAAGATACGTGGTGCTCCTATTTAGTAGCAGGAATACAGATTCCCAGGCTTAGTGTGGATAGAATATTTAGGGACATCCCATTTTTACTCAGTAGAGGAGCCTGGCATACGCAGGAGCAGTGGCGCGCATAAGGTATTTGGACAGGATAGGCAGATTCATAAAATGAATTTGAATATTATATAATGATAATCAATATTATATTATTTTCAAAGAGAAGATAGATGGCATGAAAATAGAATAGATACAAATATAAAGGGTTCCTTGTTTTGTTTAAATTAACACGTTGAACGCCGGCCCTTTTTCTCAATGCTTCTCGTTCAGGCCGTTTTAATCTCTTTATTCTACAATAAATTGTATTTCGAAATATGTTTTTCTTATCATTTCTAGTGTTATAAATCTGCGTTTTATCACATTTTTTAGCTGGGGGTCACCGGTGCACCCCCCCCGGCCCAAACGGAAAGTTCACTGGGGGTCGCCGGTGACCCCCACGGCGTTCAACGTGTTAAAGGAATTTATTCCAAACTTATTTATCATAAGGGCATGCAATGCTTTCATGCATTTATGGAATGAACGCTACTGCGGAGGAGCCGTAATTATTACGGTGTTCCTAACAAACTCAAGCATGATTTTTCCATTTTTCACTGAGTCCAAAAAACAGGTTAACAAGAAGACAGCGCACCTTTGTACTGTTCAATGCATCAACCAGTTGTCAGGATGCTGTGTCCATGAGCGCAATAATTGTTTCAGATTTCAACGCTCGTCCCACTTGAGCCGGCACAAGTTGACCCACACCGGGGAGCGTCCGTTCACGTGCGGCGGTTGCGGGCGATCTTTCGCCAGATCGGACAAGTTGCGGGTGCACACCAAAATATGCGAAAGGGTGAGATTGTGTGTTGTTATTTTTTAATTATAGTTAATTCTCGTTCGTAGACATTGTTTTGAGTGTCGACTTCTATATTGCATCTGATGATAAGTATTTATTTTGTTTTTATACCAAAAGATGGCAAATGCTCACAGCCCGTCTGATGTAAAGCCTTTTTTGAGCGGGTGGAAATCCTCAATGGTCCTTAGGGTCGCCGTGAGGGTAGCTGTCCCGGAGTCAGCGCGACGAGCTCCCCTCCTGACACAGGCTGGGCGGGTGACGTTGAGGGCGTCCCCGTCCAGTACAGAGAGGAGGCGAGGGGCTTAAATCCCCCTCCACGAGAGGAGGCCTGCCCAAAGGCCAACGCCCGCCGAGCCGTCGGAAGTATTCGGATTCCCAGGCCCGGGGAAGGCGAAGAGAGGGCAGTGCTGGCACCCCGGTGGTTTTAGTCGGGGCAGGTCCGACACACCGGGGGAAGTGGCCCTCACCACTTCCCCTGACGGTCCGTAGGGATTTCCACCGGGATAACAAAAAAAAAGCTGTCCCGGAGTGTAAGCCTCCTTACTCATCTGCCAGGACAAAGGGTACGGCCACGCTAACTTCCTCCAGTCTCGAAGACGTTTGACCTTGGGCAGGCCTCAGTATTATGCGGAGGGGTAGTGTAAAGGGCCACCTTCACTTACCTCTAAACTAGTATTAGTATCAGTAGTCATTGGAGCGGGATACGGGTCTGATATACCTGGCATAGTGTGGTAGGAATGTCTATCTGTAATAACTCTGTAATGTATTGCGGCCCTTTTTATGACGTGCAAGCTGAAAATACGAAGATAAAAAATGAAACTCCTTTACATTATGCATTAAAACTGAGTAAATAATTAATGTTTAGTTATGAAAACATAAAATAATCGTTATTAACATTTTATTGAATTAGTTTTGTGCGGTGTCTTTGACCCTAAAAACAATAATGTTTATGGTTTGGTAAGAAACGCTTTAAAATAATTAAAAACCTTTTAAAAGTGATTCATCGACATTATTTCAGTATGGCCTCTTTATTTAATGACAGAAGGATTATATTATACTTAAAAATAAATTTAAATTCATAAATGCTTTAAGATTTTTAGTTAATCGTAAAATGAAACGATTTTTTTTTTATTAATATGCGCCTACTTCCAAGTACCATTGAATCATAAAAAAAAAATCTACCACCGATCCGAAAAGTACAATCTACCGAGAAGAACCGGCAATAAACTCCGGTAGTTGCTCTTTTCAACATAATGAGGTGCAAATAAATACACAAAGAAATAAATGTTCAATGAGAAAAATTGCTTGAGAACGCACAATAGAGCCGTTTTCCTTTTTAACAATATTTTATTAGCAATTTTAATTAAATAATTTTACGTTAGAAAGTTGTAGATTGTGAAATTTCTTTTAATTTCTCCCGACTTAAAACTGAATAATTAAATTCTTTAAATAAAACAATATTGCAATGTATAAATTGTTCACACGACTTAACTCTTAGATTTAACACAATGCCTGTTTTTCTGAAGATTGCAACTATTAAACCAAGTAAAATAACCAATAAAACATTTCATTTAATGTAAATACACCGTCGAAATTCTGCAGTAGCATTCATCCCGTAGATGTTTAAAAACAGTGCATGCTTGAGAACAAAAATACCTCATGAATAATTTACTTAAAATTAATATTATATCATCACGCTATCTCTATCGGTCAAAGGAGAGTCGCTCGATATACTGTTCCGAGATAAATGTATAGTATATTGTAGATGAACGTAAGGAGTTTCTTACGGAAAATGGAGTAGTTATATGGTTCCATACAAAATAGAGCGAAATTTTTGAATTAATATTATTGTACATTATTTCAAATATGTTTTTTAAAAAAACATGTTTAGAAAGATACAAACGAAAAGAAAAACTTGCTCATATAATTAGTTATCTAGCAAATTTAATATTAATGTATTTGTAAGTATTTTCCTAACATAAAAACCCGCCTTGTTTACTTGGAATTAGGATGGCGGCCAAAATACTAATCTAAAAATCTCAAGGTAAATCTTGTGTAATGAGGGAGTTTCTATAACCAGTGCTCCATGCCAAACGAAAATGTGCCTTCCCTGCCTATGCACCCTAGGCAGTGACGTGCATAGGATATTTGGACAGGGTATGCAGAATTCGCGTAATTAATTGGAATATTACATTATGATAGTAAATATTGTTTTGCTTTCATAGGAAAGATAGATGGCGTGAATATAGAATAGATATGAATATAAATAATTCCTTTTTTGTTTAACTTTAAGCAATTTATTCCAGACTTATTTATAACCAGGGCATGCAATGCTTTGTTGCATCTATGGAATGAACGCTACTGACCCTAGGCATGCCACAGATAGCGTGTCAATGCTATTAATATTTGCACAGGAGGACCCGACAGTTGACATGGCAAACGACGCGCCGACCGGCAAACGCGAGAACAACTCGGAAGTGATGTCCGGCATGGTGCGGACAACCCACCGCGAGTCCGGACACCTCGTGTTCACGCCAGGCGGTGACGTCATGCTGCCACCTCGTACCTCCGGCCAGCATAACCAGGTATAGTATTGCCTGGCCATGAATTTGCACCGATCTAGAAGATAACTTTAACAACTTTCTCACATCGAACAGTAGAGGATGAGGGGAGTTTTAATTTATTACCAGTGTACTTAAGAGTATTATATAAGACTAGCTGATCCGGCAAACGTTGTTTTGCTATATAAGGTTTTGTAATATCTTCTAAGATGTTCATTGAAATTAAGTGATGTCAAAGACAATTTTGTTCACAATTAAATACTCTTAATCAACAACACATTTATTTGGGTAAAGATTAATATTATTACGTAGATACAACTCTTAACAAATAATGCATTAATTTCGACCAAATTTGATTACCATAAAAACGGTTCTAGTGAGTTAATCTTAAAAGATAGACATATACTGTCGGGGACATTTTTTTAGATCATTTTAAGAGGAATAACTCTGTCATACATAGGGTAGATGTACCGTTTGTGGCCACTTTAAGAAATTTCGTATCTATTATTTAGAATTTAATAAATGTAGTAAAATATATAATAACGAAATATAAATTAATGGCATCTTTAATGCATCAGTTATCGAATAATTAACAGCGATTACCTTATAAACATAATTCTGTATAAAAAAATAAGAATATTTAATCATACCTGCTGTTTCACCAGTTGTGGCCATCGAAGTACTACTTTTGGCCATCAGTTGCTCCACTTTTGGTCATAGTAAGCAATAAATTTTGGTGAATAGAATATTATTAATATTACAGTCAATTAATTACCAAAACAACAATTTATTTAAAATATACTTGAACATAATACAATAAAATTGTTACAGATTAGAAACTTCAAGTTATTTATTAGACATATTTCGCGATTTAATAGGTTTCTTAGCAGCTAATTTTTTAGCTGATTTTTTTTAGCTTGTTCCTCTAACTTCTCCTATTTATCTTTTTATTTCTTTTAATTCTCTCTTCTCTTTCAATTTTCTTAAGCTTTCTTTCTTCTTCTTTCTCATTTTTTTCATTTTCTTTAGCTTCCACAACTTCTACCCATTTGTCAGATGTTATTACTGAAGGCAAATGTTCGACAGCACGTTTGCGCTTTGATGGCTGTTTCTTATGCCACATAACTATTTGATTAATGACTTCATCTAACGATTTTCGGCGCATCGTTATTGTATCATATTCTATAACATTGTCATCATTGGTAATCGAAGGATTGAGATCTTCAGATACGAGAGGAATACAAGATGGAGATTGTTGGTCATTATCTACATTTTTATCATCATCTATTGCCTTGACCCAAAGTTCGTACAAAAACTCGTATTTATCATCAGATTTTCAAGCAATACCTGCGGCTTTTGCATGCTTAAATCGTTGTAAAACGTCAGCATAAATCTTGCTTTCAATAAATTGTCGGTGAGATAAAACTTGTGCAGATTTTCGTGATTCGGGTTCGTTAGAAATATTTTGAGCGTTTTGAGACTCTTTTATTTCAACGCATTTAGTGTAATCGACTGCGTCAGCATCAAATGGGCATATGCCACAAGCTTTAAATCCACTCTTGATAACATCAACAAAATTTTCATCATTGATAAGCTTTGACAAAAAAGCTGGAACATTATGTTTTTGCACATAGCACCATTATTTTCTATTTGCCAATTACGAATTAAATTCTTCCATCTTTGTTTTAATGGGGAAAAAAAAGATACATCGAGTGGTTGTAGAATATGAGTTGCGTGGGGCGGGAAACAGCACAGGATAATCTGTTTTTCTTTGCAAAACTTACTCAAATGGATGGACATGTGAGAGACATGACCATCTAAGAATACAATCATGGGAATTTAATTTCACTTTTTTGAAGAAATGGATAAAAAACATTTGTAAAATATTCATAGAAAGATTCATTGGTCATCCATCCATTTTCCGATTTCCCTATTCCCCGGTCTTTTGGAGCAGAGTCAAATTTTGGGTAAACGTTCATATTTGAAAATTGTTAGCGGTGGTGCGAATTCCCCAGCAGCATTAACATTGAACAATGTCGTAACATTTTCTTTTTCATTACCTGCTACATCATAGACAGATTTTCCTCTTTCGGCCAAAACAAGACCATCTTTTGGTGCAAGATGTACTGCGGTCTCATCCATATCAAAAACCCGCCGAGGATCTTTAAGTATCTCAATGTTTTCGCCTAGCTCTTCTGCCACATGAGAAAACCAAGAACGTATCCCACTTTCAGTGACGACTGCCCGAGCTTTGCATATATGTTCAGCTTTCTTTTGTCTAACGCGTGGATGACGCTTGAGGAAACCTTCAAACCACTTTCTTCCAGGAACCTTATCTTTAAACGGATTCTTTATCCCTTCTGCTTCCACCAATTGTTTGACAGAGTGTATCAAAAATTCCCTATTTATCGGAAATCCCATGTATTAGTCCCTAATAACCACTCCTCTAATTTGTCTTCGATATGACGACCAAGTATCGATTCTGGACCAACGTGACCTGAAGACTCTGGTGCTCTTCCTTTAAGTTTATTACGCAATGTTGTTCTCGGTATATTATATTGCTTAGCTGCCGATGCAATAGCGGTTCCACTTCTTATTAGCTCCAAGGTTTTTTTTAAATCAGTTTCTGGATACTTCAAAAAGGCCTTTTTTGGTTTGCTGATTGCCACTTGAGACGACGTAAGAATTTTCTCCACTGTCTTCTTTTTTGGTTTCAGTGCCATTTTAACCTATAAAATAGAATAAATAAAATAAATAGTTATTAGTTTGATGATTGAAATCCTTTATTTATTATTTTAGCATTAATAACTGAATAATATACGCGTTAGTAACTTAAATTACTAAGAAATAGATAAGATGGCCAAAACTGGAAAACAGATGCACCACTTGTGGTCATAGCATGGCCAAAAGTAGCACTTGTATGTTTTTGTTGTACCAGTTGTGGCCATGGGTTATTTTATGCATATTTTAGGTTAATTTCTGTGAATTCATGTTTTTTTTAACTAATTTTAAGGTATTTTAATAATATACAATATTAATATTCAATGAATAATAAGATTTTCGACAAATATTACGAATTTACTTACCAGGGTCGTTCTTCAGTTTCTTATTAGAAATTGATAAAATTTATCACATTCACCACACGTCCACATATGTTTTTAATTATTTCTGTCAATACACACTTTACGAGTAGGGAAAAGAGTTCATAATGTTGCCAACATATTAAAAAACCCTACAAATGTACTACATGATACAATAAAAAAAACTAAATATTTAATATTTACTTACAAATGTCAAAGTGGCCACAAATAGTACAGTGGCCACAAACGGTACATCTACCCTATATGTTTGGTATCTTGAACCGTTTTCGCAGCGCACGCAATGGAAGCAGTCAAGGATGAATAATTTTCCCCGTTTTTTCACATTTTCCATTATTTCTTCGCTCCTAATAGTTACATCGTGATGTTATATAGCCTAAAGCCTTCCTCGATAAATAGTCTATTCAACACAAAAATAATTTTGCAATTCGAACCAGTAGTTCCAGAGATTAGCGCGTTCAAACAAACAAACAAACTCTTCAGCTTTATAATATTAGTATAGATGTAACACGACCGGGGCCCTTCACGAAAACCAGCGCTGCAGACGTCCTCTGTGGCTATAAGCTGATGAAGGTCCCATTTTTCGCCATGTTTATATGGTTTTGTGTTTTTCTTTTGTTTCTGTATGTTGTTTCTGACAATGCATTTAAATTTCTAGTTTTTTGTTAGTTTGTGACGAAATAAATACATTTCATTTCATTACTATTAGGTCCTTACATATGAAATTGGCGTTTTTCGTACTGGCCACATTAATCACAAATTTCTCCTCTTTGGTAAGGAATTCCAAATTGAAATTTGTACAGCTATAGACTCATGTATTTGTGCTTCGATGATCGTCATTCATTTGTTTTTTTCTTCTGTTTTTTTCTGTTTGCGTCACTCATTTTACAAAATGGAAAACTTAAAATATCGCATTATTTACGAGTACGAGTTCCACCGTGGCACTAGTGCTGCGGAAACAACTCGAAGGGTGAATGATGTGTATGGCGGTCGTGTTGCAAAAGAAAACACAGTTCGTTTTTGGTTCCAACGTTTTCGTTCTGGAAATTTCGACCTGCAGAACAAGCCCCGTGGACGGCCTGAGACTCAAGTTGATAATGAAGAGTTGAAGGCTATTGTGGAAGCGGATCCATCGCAAACCACGTCCGAGTTAGCTGCAGGCTGCGATGTTAGTGATAAAACTGTTTTAATTCACTTGAAGCAAATTGGGAAGATTAAAAAGCTTGAAAGGTGGGTACCTCACGAATTGACTGAAGCAAACCGGCAAACGCGCGTCGACTGCTGCGTTACATTATTAAACCGGCACAATAATGAAGGTATTTTAAACCGAATCATTACCTGTGATGAAAAATGGGTTCTTTACGATAATCGGAAGCGCTCACCGCAATGGTTGGATCCTGGCCAGCCAGCCAAATCCTGCCCCAAGCGAAAATTAACCCCAAAAAAGTTACTTGTAAGCGTTTGGTGGACTAGTGCCGGTATTGTTCATTACAGTTTTCTCAAATCTGGCCAGACTATTACGGCTGATGTCTATTGTCAGCAATTGCAAACCATGATGGAAAAGCTAGCGGCTAAACAACCTAGGCTGGTCAATCGCTCCACGCCACTGCTGCTTCACGACAACGCTAGACCACACACTGCGCAACAGACGGCTACTAAATTAGAAGAGCTTCAATTGGAAAGTCTAAGACATCCTCCGTACTCCCCGGACCCTGCTCCAACAGATTACCATATTTTTAGAAATTTGGATAACTTCTTGCAAGGGAAAAAATTCAACTCCGATGGGGCAGTCCAAATCGCCTTCAAAGATTTTATTGATTCCCGTCCGACTGGTTTTTTTAGTAAAGGGATCAATGAACTACCTATGAGATGGCAAAAGTGCATAGAAAATATAGGTTCATACTTTGATTAATTAAATATATTATATTAAAAAATATTCGACTTTTTGTTCCTCCCATACAAAACGCCAATTTCATATGTAAGGACCTAATATTTTTCTTTTTATGCGGACTCGTCACAGTGACTATACCACGCCTGATGGTAAGCTAGTGCAGTCCAAAAAATGACAACGACTATCTTCAGTTAAGAAAACCCAACTGTAGTCGCAGCGATCATGCCGGCCTGCACAAATATCTCTTCACACTTTGCTTAGAGGATCTATATTATAGGACGGTGGGAACACGCTCGCCGGAACATTGTTCCACAGCTCAACACCTAGGCTTCAGTAATAATTAAAGAACTTCTTAATCCTACCCGGGATGTGACTTACTTTCAGGTGATTTTCAATTGACATTATTTGGTGTTTTTTTTTTTTCATATAAGTAATATAAGCCTCGACGTTAGCGAGAATGCGATTTTATTTTATACTTTTGTCGGCAAAGAAGCTGGCAGCTCACCTTGAGGCAAGTGGTTACTATCAACAATGGACAACTACTGGGAGTCTTTAAAAGAAGAGTGAATAGGCATTTGTTAGGCGGACGCGGTTCATCATCGAACTCATCTTCACCTTCCACCAGGTGTGATTGAGGTCAAGCGTTCGCCTATAAGTTATAAAAAAAAACTACAATATAAGGAACACTGTTATTGCGTTGCTGCCCAAGCTGCCTTCTTGAAGAACGCAATATCATAGCTCTGGGGGTAACTGCACTAGTCGGGCAGTAGACTTGAGGGAGTTTGCTGCCCGGATGAGAGGGCGTTGGTGCGCAGTGTCTAGCGCGCCGCCTATGAAAGAGGTACTGGAGGCGTGGGCTCTTTATTCCCATCCCTCCCAGAGAGGAAGCCTGAATAAGGCTGTTCGCTCCCCGGGCGACTGGATGAATTTGGTTTCCCAGGCCTGGGTGGAGTGATTAGAGGGACACCCCGGGGGTTTTTAGTCAGTAGGAGTCTGACACACCGGGGTCGCTGCCCTCACAGTGACCCTGATGGTCCAATGTAGGATTTTCCCCCGGGTTACAAAAAAAAAAAACAAATGGTGTAACTGCACCCCGCAGCCCATTCCACAACTCCAAGGAGCGCGACAGGAATGCTCTATGGAACCGCTGCATTGTCACGATTATGTTAAGCTTTTTAGAGTGTATGTTCCGTATTCGAATAAGTGTGCGGACAACTTCGATTCTGCTCTGGCAACACCGTACGGGTTGTCAATTGAGATTTGCTCTCGCTCGACCGATCCGCCGAGTAACAACAGAAAACATAGAAATATTCCTCAATTTATAAACAATCCGATACCAAAGTGTACAAGTGTGCTAAGGAAGATCCTCAAAGACACAAGTTTCCTGGAGGAGAAGCAGGGGCTCCTGAAGAGTTGGCGATCTGGCGGTCGCGGTAAGTGAGAGTCTTTAGGCAGCCCGTGCCACTGTTGCGGAGCTATCGAAGTACCGTACAGTGTCATTTTATCGAAATTGGATTTTGAACGTTCCCACAGGTTATTCTAAACACGTCTCTGGAGCCGGTGCGGAACGAACTTAACCAGGACAGTTTGCTGGACCCTCCGCGAAGAGGGCGCGGCCGTCCTAGGAAAACCCCTTTGCCGTTGACGCCCAAGATCAAAAAGAAGAGGGGACGCCCGCCCAAGACTTCGTTGGGTAAGATCCATCCTGTGCTACTCTCCTCAAATTTTCACTTTTTAATAGTGCTTGTTTGAATAAAAAGTTATTTTGAGTTTCCCATTCTTCTTACGTATCAATGACCAAACAATGAAATAAAAAAAGCCTTTATTTTATTGATAGCTAATGCCATACTTACTATCAGTGATGGACAAAATGTAATCTATAGCATGTAGACGTAACCCGATACGGAGTTGTCGCCCTGAGGATCGTTAGGGTGTTACGAGACGTGCGGGGTAAGAGGATGCGCGCGCGCACGGGGCGCTTGGTAGTTAGTCGACTACCGAGACCCAAGGCGGGAGTACGTGCGTGTACGTCGCAGTTCGGTGTGCCTTAAAGTGCAAATTAACTATAAAACGCCAAATTCGTGTCTTTCTACAACCACACCCACGACCACCGGTCATAAATCTGATTAATTACCAAACGATTACAAAATGTAGTCGTAATTTTAATTTTGTTGCCCTGTAATCATAGTTAATTCCCCTTAAAATATTAAAGAGCCATAAATGGGTAAGCAATTGCAGATTCTGTAGTGTTTAGAACATAGATGAGAAAAATGCAGTCATATTAATGCTAAAAATGTAATCGTAATAGTTTTTTGTTAATCTGATTACATTTTGCCCATCAATGCTTACAATAAGTCAGCGTTACGTGCGCTCATAAAAAGAAAGTGTTCTTCAGAGGATATCCTAGAAAATTGATATCTAGAGTTATTTTCAAAGAAAAGAAAAAAAGCAATATTAGATTGTATGGTTCGACTAGTATGAAGCGAGTTTTATATCGCTATCGAAAGCTTCAAAGAAATCTTTATATGAGCAGAGGTCAAGTTAAAAAAAAAGGATTTTCTCGTAAGGTCTCAGTTTTTTTTATTGTTGATGGTTTAATAAAAGAGGTCGGCAGTCAATTGGTTTTTAATTCATCTGTAGCTGATATGTACTTATATATACATACTTTTAAAGTCTCTGTACATCACCGTTTGCAGATATGGAAGGCTGCGTGCTAACAGGAGGCACGGTGATGGGCCCGAGCCCTCAGCAACTGTCACACCTGACGCCGTCTGGGCAGCAGCTCCTGCTGAAGAGGAAACGGGGCCGGCCTCCGAAAAACTACTTCATACCCAAACAAGGTATTTCATATCCACCAGTTCTAATAATAGAAGGAAATCTCAGTGATAATTATCACGTTCATTTTAGACCAGTTTAACGCACTTTCCGCTTATCAATTGATATTAACTAAGTAGAGAATTTTCTAGTTATTATTAATAATCGGTGTTCGAATAAAAAGTCTCAAAAATATCAAGATTAGTTCGTATTAATTCGTGTAGTTCTGTCTTTTAATATAAAGAAATAAATCGAAGCTTATTGTTGCTAAAATATTATTTAAATAAACAATAGTTAAATGTTAAGAACAAAGAACCAAATAATGAATGATGCTGATAGTTATTACAGCAAATGAATTACCTTGATAATTTCAAATTTTGCTATTAAAAACTTGAATTAGCCCGAATGCGCTTAACTTTTGTCTGATATTATTTTGCTTTAAAAAGTAGGCAATGATTATTCATTATATATATACATATATATTTTACTCACAATTTTTTTTTGTAATGATTTAAAAAGAAGTATTTCTTATTATTTAGTTTTTTTTTTTATTGTAGAATAGAATGCTTTTTTTGATAGCCCGGGGAAAATCCCTAACGGACCAGAGAGGGTGGTGAGGGCTGCCCTCCAGGGTGTTTGTTCCTCCTACTCGTCTGCCGGGACCAAGGGCACAGCATTGGCCACTGCCTCGGCCTCCGGCGACTAGAATAGAATGCTCATTTCAACAGTTGTTTTTATGTTATTATATATTTCTGTTGGAATCAAAATGTTGAATTATTATTTCTTTAATATTTAATTAATCATAAAAAATATGAAGCCTAAGATAGAGTCGTGTTTGTTTGCTAATGCTTTTTTTTACGGATAATTACACACATTGATCTAGTCTCACATTAAGCTCGCGCTTGTACTATGGGTACTAGACAAAGATATACATACTTAAATACATATATACAACCATGACGCGCCGACAAATTGATCTGCTCATCATAGAAAAGTTTGCCGTTACCGGGACTCGAACCCAGGGTCTTATTAAGGTCACTACTGCGCTATCCAGTTGTCTGATATATCGAGTAATTGTCGTATTTATGGCAAAGGTCGTAGGTTTGATCCAGTGGAGACAAATGTATATAATTTTTGTATTCTTTGGTTTTTATGTTGAGTATGTTTGTGTAATATTGTTTTGTTTTTTGTTAAATTGTAAATGTGTCCTTTAGGTATGGATTTACCGATCCAGTACGGGCTTGCCGCGGAATTGAGCAAAATTTGTTAGTACAAAACTAAATATTAAATAGCATGTACACATAAACTTAATAAAAAAACAATGGACGGATTGGCGGGTTTCATCGGTTGCGTTGAAGAATGAGCAATTTGTTTATTTTTACTATCAATTTCTAAATAACTTCTTTTTTTTCCCTATGAGCAACTATTTATAACTTTTATTACAAAAAAAATTAACGACATTGTACAGGGTGTTCTAATAATATTAACATTAAAACATGAAAGCTTTAGACAATATCGGTAAATATATTTTTCAAGGAACGATATTTTTCTTTATTTCATATCTGTAAAGTAGTTAATAGATGCATTAATTAGGTCTTAAAAATATTATTTATCGCATATTATTGACATAATATCGAAGTCATATTTATAGAAAAATATTTATCCTTATATTTATATATGTCTGTGTGTTCATCTCTTTGTCTATAGTGTTGTGAGAGAATTTTATCTAAGAAAAACAAGATATATCTCATAATGTAAGGTTGGTTACAATTTTAAGATGGACGTTTATAATTGATGTCGTTTCTTTTAAAGGTCTATATATAAGTATGGATTTAAAAAAAACGTCGTTTTGTCGTAGCCTGTGAAATATATATTACATTTTGTTTCGAGTATCAGAATGAATGTATTAATTAACTAAATTTGACCAAAATAGTGACTAAAACGTATATTAAATTATAGAATCTTGCTCATTCTTCATATGGTAATTAATTATTATAAATTAAATATTAAAACAAAAAAACAGGAATTCTCACTTGCACCCGTACTTGTTCGATTGCACGCTAACTTGTGTAAATAACTACTAACGATCTCTTCTGGGTCTTACACTAAATGTTTGAAACTTAATACTTCCATATACAGGATTGCAGTAAAAGTTAAAAAGAGAAACCGTCTCAGATCGGTCAGACTTCTAGTTTACTTTTTTAAATATAATTTATTTTCCTTTTTTAAGATTTTTTTTTATCCTGACTGCACAATATCTACCACACGCTTGATGGTTAACGAACTGCCGTCCAAAAAATGACCACAATTATCAACAGTTAAGAAAAAATAAATCGCTAGTCACAGAGGTCATGCCGACCTGCACAAAAAAATCTTCACGCTTCGTTTAAATAACCCAATATCACAGGACGGAGGGAAACGCCCTCCGGAAGACAATTACGCAGCCCAACGACACGGTAAAATTAAGAGTTAGAGATTTTCTTAGTCCTAGCCGGGATCTGAGACACCGTACTCGTATAGCTGTGGCTCCGAAAAACCCGCGCTCGTGGTTCTATTATATTTATGATAGGGGGAGGGTGGAGCAAGATTAAATAACTCTTCAGAAGACGCACCCTGACACAGACTGTAGTAGAAAATAACGACGGTAACAGACTGTAATTACGGCAGTGTGGTTAAAACTACTGACAAAAACTGCAATGATTCTCTGTTATATATACATTTATATAGTCTTGATAAGATGTAACACGACTGGGGTCTTTCACAAAAACCAGCGTTGCAGATTTCAGTTGTGGCATTAAGCTGACGGAGGGCCCAATTTGCCATGTTTATATGTTTTTGCCTTTTTTTTGTATATTCTTGTTTTATTTTGACGCGAAATAAATGTATTTAATATACTTTCATTATATTTCAAGTGTAGGCTACAAAATGTTTATTTCACAAATGTGCCCTAAACGTCGAGTAATACCGGCTTCTTTTCGATATATTCACCTCACACCTCTAATGCAAACTGTACACTAAATATTAGCACGTCTCTACTTTTTTTTTATCTAAATAAAAAACTGGTATATTTACACAGAATAAATAATTTTCCTTTATTTAATTCAATTGTGTTATATTAAACTACGCAAAGGATTTGAATGTGATTAAACATAGCGGTAGTCAAGTTTCGGGTCGCTTTGACTTTGAGTTGCTGTAACCCTGATGCCGGGTGTTACAAATGTATGATATAATACTTGATGGTGTAGTGGTATTGGTGGTGGGTTGGTTGTGGTATGTTCTGGTACGTCTCTGATGTGTACGCTACAGTATGTAGCATAGCTTTCATAATATTTCGTAGTTTTTTTTTTACACTCACGGCACAGTGACCACACCAAACCTGATGGTAAGCATGGTGTAGTCCAAAAAACGCCAACGACTATCGAAAGGTAACAAAAAACCCATCGGTTGTCGCAGCGATGATGCCGGCCTGCACAAATATCTCTTCACGCTACGCTTAAAGGATCCCATATCATAGGAAGGTGGGAACACGCTCGTCGGACGCACGCTCGTAGTTTACATACCTGCAGATATTAGTGGGTTTTTTTGTAACATCATGTATATATCGTCGGGTGAAAGGCTACTTGGTTTAAGCGACATTTTTTGTTGATATAGTAATATATATACAGGTTGAACGGTAATGCGATACATTCCTTGATAGACGTTTTAGTACAGCTTATTTGGAGTTATTTAAGTCATATGACACCATGTCCGAAACTTGATAATTTCTGAGATATTCAAGATTTAAGTATTTTTTTAAAAAACTCCAGCTTTTATCTTAAAATGGGCCCTTGTAGTGACGAATACAAAATAATGTTATTGTTTATGCTGTATTCGTATAGCTAAATAATAACAATCTCATTTTAAATTAAAATTTGCAATAAGGAATCGTAATTACTTAAGTAAAAGCTAAAAAACCATGTATCATTTTGCAAAAAAACATGTTTTAGTTAAATAAACGAAGAATTTCCAAGTAAATATGTATGCAATGTTTCGTACAAATTACATAATTCTATTCCTTGATTCATTGGCTATTCAAAAAGGTACAGGTGTCAACAAAAACTACATACCCTTTTGTGGTTGACATTCCTGCTGCTCGCACTAAGCGATTCGCCTCCTCCTTTTTGCTGCGTACCGCGAAGGAGTGGAACTCGCTTCCTGCGTCGGTGTTTCCGGCGTCTTATGACATGGGAATCTTCAAACGTCGAGTGAATCGGTATTTGCTGGGTGAGCGCGCTCCATCGTCGGCCTCATCATCACTTTCCAGCAGGTGAGATTGAGGTCAAGCGCAAGCCTGTATGTAATAAAAAAAAAACTTATTTTTTTATTTGAATTTTAAATGTCCAGTAGATACTTAATAAAAAAATGTATAAATAAAAAGACACACAAACAACTAGTATTTTTGGGCTCTAATAAATGAAAAACTTAGTATTTTAATAGTACATTTATTGGCTAATTATCTGGGTACATTATTTCAAGTCGGTATGTACATATAACATATACAGTATTTGGAATCGATAAAAAACGCTGATTCCGAATATATATATATATATATATCACCAAAAAATGTCACTTAAACCAAATAGCCTTTCACCCGACGATATATAAAGCAGAGAGGAATGTCAACATTATGAACACAAATATAAAGAGCTTTGTAAGAGGATTCGGCTTATTTCGGAATGTGGTGACACTAACCGTACTAATAAGATACCGTACCGTATTAAGATATTGTGGCCAAGAAATATTTTGCATTAGTCTATATTGTAAAATAGTACCTTCACTGATTAAAGTTTGTAGGCTTAAATTACTGGCGAGGTTAACTATAGTTAGTAATCAGTGTCCTAAAAGTGAAATCAAGTTTTTTGATTAATTCCTTATTTTTTAACCGTCGTTTTAAAATAATAATATATCGTCACACTATATCCCTTCCGGGGTGAGCAGGGTTACATTAGTGACTGTATCCAGTCCCCGCTAATGCGCAGAAGTAGTCACCTTTGGGTTTTTAATCGATACAATTCCGACACACCTCGGTCATGCAAACACCCCCCTGTGTTAGGCTGAGACGGTCCTATGAAGATTTTCCCCAAGTAAAAAAAAAAGAAAAAAGTAACTGTATCCAGTATGTTCTTATATGCTGTGCCCAACGTGATCAAAAGCACAGATAATCGCAGTTCTTATGGCATATAAAAATGACATTTCAATTAGATGACATACAAGTTTTCCTCACGATGCTTTTCCTTCACCGGTACACATATAATAATACCGTACATAATCTGGAAAGAATCCTGAGTTACGTGAAGGATTTCGAACCAATGAACGCTCGCGTTGCTGCGAATGGTTATTGGTCCCTTTTTAAATAGGCCACCATAGTTCTTTGTAACGGTCAATGAAAAAGACAGTTATAATTAATATATATATATTAGACAAACAGGAGAATAACAAAATTTAAGTCAGACGCTTGTAAATTCATATATTGAACTAATAGAATTCTTTGTATGTTAAAAAAGGTTTGAATAAAATCATGTCTCTGTTTTATTATTTTTATTTAAGGTGTCTGAGAAAATTACCGTATAATCAATGAGAGTGTCGATTTTCTTATAAATAAAAATATTAATTAGTTATTACTCTATACCACGATTTAATTTTTCGTACACAAATACTTCTCTTGAATAATCGGGCCACAATATATCCGAAGGAACGATTTCGACAGGTATTCAATTGTATATTTTATGAAAAATAAGGTAAAAATCCTCTATCTAAAATTGTTTTTCTCATTTTTATTGATTTTCCTGCCAGAAGACTAGATACCTTTTAATTTATATTTATTTTTACGATAGTTCCAAATTACAATGCTTCAAAACTGTACATATTGTCCAAATTACAACTATAGCTCACATTACGATTATAATCAAAATTACAGTTCGAAACTATTGTAAGACGCAATTGAAAGAAATTTTATTAACGAAACTTTATCCTCTGAGAAGCTAACTTTGTAATGATCATTTTGTATTGTCAGGGATTATCTAAAATTATACCATCAAAACTAATCCTAACTAATGTAATTTGTAACCTGAATTGCAATAAAAAATTGAAATTCTCCAATTTGTACTGCATGTCAGATATAGAGAAGAAATCCTGGACTATCACTAGGCCGCATGCGCTATTGCCCTGATCTCGGGCAGCTCTAAAATAAGGTCTACATTTTTAATTCCAGACGGAAGGCCAAACGAAAACTACAACGCTACAAATCTACCTTTCGGCGACTTCTCTTACCTCACCGAGATGATTTACAACCCGCTAGCATTCGGATACGGTGTGACCAGCGTCGACCCGGACCGAAACGTCGACACTGACCAGAGCATCACGACCGAGACGTCACACGATAGAACAATAGACGTATCAGACTCCTCTTCAGACGATGACGACTCCAGAGTCGAGCCGGAGGAGAACGTTCCTCCTGTGGGCTTAGAAACCCAGATAATGACCGTCGGGGACTGCCAGATAGTCAAGCTGCCGGCTAACAATGACGATAAGGAAGACCGGCTGGAGCAAGCGGCAGAGGTGGGTGCAGTGACGTCATCGCCAAGTGCGGTGACAATAACCCCGATCACTACGGTAGGAGATTGCACGATACGGCCTGTGGAAAACACTTAATGTGGACAAAGGGCTGATTGTTCGCTCTAATTTGGATTTCGAATCAGCGAGATTCGCCTCTCCCCGTATGTATGAGGCATTGAACGGTTTACCACTAAAAAAAAGTCGAATGTCGTGATCAAAGGGCTTAGTCACCTTTGTTAGCAATTGGAGTAGCTACTAACATAAGAGGGAAGGTTCCTTAGCTTCGGTTAGAAAAGAATTCATAATACCGCCGAAATATAATAATTAGTGAATGTTTGCATTGAGTTATGGTGTCATAGTCATGCGAAAATTAATTACGTTGATGTATTTAAAATGATTGTATTTTTGTTTGTAAAAATTGTGTGGACGGTTGTTTAGTGACGGGGATGAGGTGACAATGTCTCGTGTGCCTAAAACTGTTAAAATTTTCTCGAAACAAAAGAAAACATACTAAATTATTGTGGTAGCGTTCACTAAATGATCAGTTCGCTTCGTGACTGGTTCAAAGAACGAACATAAAACATAGAAGTTTTTCTCAAGGAATCAAAGTTATTTAAAATTAAGGATACACTAAAAGCGTGTCCCATTGCGCATGTTTAATATTTCGCATACACGAAAAAATTAGTATACACTATTTATAGGTCTTTTTCTCGTATATTACTTTCTCTTTCTCGCTCGCCGTGGATAAAACTTTTGTGCACACATTTGCTGGCAAGAAAGAGAAAAATACTTGTATATACACAAGGGAGAAAAAGATCCATACATGTTTTGTTTTGGAAATTTACACGCTCTGAACAATTCGGTTTATTATGCAAATGTTTTACAATTAAAATGTGACCTTACTTTTTGATTGATATGGTTTAATGCGGTGTACTAAGGCTACATTAAATTCATTTTCTAGGGCTAATAATACTTCTGTGTTTTATTCGCGTTCACAGGACCGAATGAATTATAACAAGCAAACAACGGCGTGTCATGCAAACATTCGAAATACATTCCACGATCTGGAGCAATTGAAATTCGCTTAAAAATTAGTTGTTAATTATTCTATTTCAATTGTGAAGATGTGGGTATTTCGAAAATGCTAATGAATAATAAAAGACGGTCAAATAATGCTTTAAAATGGCAGGATGGTTTTTCATCCTGGTCTTTCCAAATGTCTTCCTACTTGACAGTGATGCTGCCACAATGATAAACAGATCATCAAGTTAAATTTAAAGTCAATACAGCGTGCAGTGCAACTTAAAATGGAAGTCCATACAGTGCGACATGTGATCTGTATTAGCATTGTCGATACTTGCACGGCTTATAACTTAGTAGGCGACACTGCAGGTCTCGGGTTTGAATTCCGGTACTTGTAAAATGGATTGAATGCGCAAGCCGTATAACCTTTTTTGGTTTTCCTTTCAAACATTAAGATTTCTCTACTATTTAATAAAATACAAATGCAGAATGCTTAAAGAAACAATTGGAATACATTTCCTAAGTGGTGGTGACAACTGTATCAAAATTCATTATGTACTTTAAGAGACATAAGGGAACATACTACCTTATTCCACTCCGACGCAGCCTTAAGTTTCTTTCGGCGTTTCTTCTCAAGGTAGTCGCTTCCGAAACGCTAGTAAGTCTCTCTGTTATCTGGCTGCGTGTTCGCTTATATATTCTAAAGCATACAACGATCTTTAAAGCGTTTCGCATCACCATTTATTGAATGTATTTAGGATTATTTATGCATATAATACATATGTATTAATTTTAAAAATAGCAGAGACATCAGAAGTTGGATCAGGTCTACAAAGAGATAATAATAAAACATTTGTGATTAAGATCGTTTGTGTCTGACTTTACATGCTTCCGTTTTTAATGATCACTGCACGGCTGCGGCGAACGAAATGCATTTAGATTGGTGAGTAAATAATTAATTATATTGGATGATACTATAATCTACGATATGCCATAAGCTTTACATTTTTAATCGTGATACTCAGACATGACTTGTGTACTGGAACAAACATTTGTCACAACTTATAAAACAATGTTCTATATGAGAATTTTTATATATACCAAATAATTTCAAAGTAATAGTATTTTTAATATATATATTATTTTGATATGTATGCACTCTTATGGAAGTAGTGGCATTTATTATTAATAACCAGGTCCCATTGCAGGACAATTGGCGCCATTCCTTTTCCAGTATGTTTGTGGAATCCATGGGAAAGGGTTTGCAAATTTATCCTAGCACACAATGTCCAATGCGTATATTTTATTTTTATGTACTTATGTTTCCAATACACGAAGTAGTGATCTTTTAAATATTAGAAATAACGATTGTTTTGCTTGTAAAACATCGCGATAAAGTGAAAAGTGATCGTTAATACACGTGAAAAAGAAAGACAAGAAGGAAACAAAACATTTGAATAGAAAAAGGAAGATGTTTTTATTGCAGAAAAAAATGGCAAATGCTTAGAAAAAATAGGCGATACAAAATATCAATAATTTAATAGTTTTATAATAAATATGAAATATTTTCATATAGAACATTGGTTCAGTAATAACTTTATGTATAGATGTGTAATATTTTGCGAATATCTACATTAGAGGCAGTGTATTTACCATATTGACGATGTAACAGTGAAACTATTTAAATATTAAATATTTATGATATAATGCACTTTGGTGGATACCTTCACTGTCTCCATTCAACACTCCTCAAAAATATTCTTAATCTTTCCCATACTATATAGTGTTAGGAAATATATGAGCAATCTCTCGATCGATCTGATTATTAAGGAGGGACTGACTTCCATGATAGGGATATATTTTTGAGCAGTGTACTTAGGACATAAGGCCCTAATATCAACCGTTTATTGAATCCTGGAAATTCTTACGAAACCAACACTATATTATTACACATTGGCCGATAAATTTGACTAAAATGTGGTATTTATCCTGCACAATTTTAATAAAAGATATATTTAACCGTCTTAGTGCCACATATTTTTTTGCAATATATGTATATGAAAAATGCCAAGAAGAACCCTTCTTTTAAGAAATTTTACAGTAAGATAAAATAATGTGTAACTTTTGTAAAAATCTTTCAATTTTTAAAATTGTTTCAACATCTATTTCTAGTTGGAATACTTGCTTTTCAGTTTAACATAAATTGTAAAACAAATTACACGTCTAACGCACATGACTGCTGCTGTGCAATTCAAAAACACACTGACGCGAGAGGTCTTCCGCGCATCTGGCACTTTTAGAAGAAACAAAACGACGCGCAATTGCGCTCCTTGCCATTAAGACGGTTAAAGTATATTGTTTCGCACTAATAAATATTAAAGAAGGATTTTTAATACATTTGCAGTATTAAATGACATGAACCATTTTTGCTTAGTTGCTTAATAACACGTTCAGTAATATAATAAAACAAAAATTAAAGTAGAAAACGTAGTATAATTCATGTTTACGACACAGTCATTAGTAAGCCCGTAAGAATAAATAGTTCTTCAATCGTTCTGTATTGAACTTTCTGTGTACACTTACGCCATTTTAATTGAACGTTTCCTTAATTTATTGTCGAGCAAAAACATTTCGAGGGGCGAAAGGGTATTTGATTTAAGCGACATTTTTTTAATTTATATTCTGTGATCATTTAATAAAGGATTAGGGGGAACATAATAATAATAATATAATTATTATTTGAATATATTATTTAAAAAGTAATAGGTTGTTAATATGTATCATAAGTTGTCGATCGTGCAGCCAAAAGCCCGACAGATGGCGCCCTAATAGAATATTACGTTTCATTTATTATTTAAGTGTACGATAGTGGCGCCTAATAAGCGCCATCTATTGTATCACCTCGATCTAATAGATAACCATATGGTTATCTTAACTTATATATGTATATTACGGCAGTAAATGATATACAGGATATATGCACAGATTTTCATTTGGTAATCATCATCATCATCAATAATCATTGTATACTCATATTAATTGAATATAAGAATGCAGAATATATATAAAATTAATATTTTTGTAGAAAGAGCCATCTATGGTATAAGCCTTGAAATATTAATAAGTATAAACCCACAGAATTGAACCAATGTTGCTCTGGTTCTATCAAATTTAGGTTAAACTAGATTTTTTTTAACCGTTTGACTTTTAAGTAATTCTTACAAGAACACACGAAAACTGCGGGACAAATTTTGACTTGATGATGTCAAATAAAACACTCTCATTTAGACAAATATCAATCAAATTTAATAATTGTTTTCGTATTATATAGAAAACGGTAAAATGTTATTTTAGAGCGAGGTCAGACTATTTTCACTCCCACGGAGCAACAAAGAGCCACTGAAACTCGCGTCGCGGTTTTCAAGACAAATGAATTCAGCGCTTTTGCGCCGCGTAGCCGTCAAACGGTTACTGGCAGCTCATGACCTGTATAATTTATACATTTATGTGAACTTTCGGAATTTAAGTAGATGGTTATATAGAAATGGTTCAAATCATTTGATTGCATAATTAATGTATATTAAAAATAATCATGTTCCCCGTATTTTCCAATTTTATTAAGCTTAACCAGTGGCACGCATCGCATAGAAGTATACATAAGCGTTATCCTCTTACATTTGGATATTTAATATATATTGATATTAAATTTGGTCCCATTTAGATACTGAGCCTCCTATTCTGGTAATTACCAGATTTTAAATCAATACATTTGTTAAATATATAAGTATAAGAAGATAATACTTTTATAGGAAGTACGTCACTGGTTTTAGCAGCTACTTATTGGTAATATTTAATATTTGTAAACTTAGGTTCATATATTGTAAAACGGTTATTGACATTGTTCAGTGTTATTTGAAATTAGGGCCACATGTCTATTTAAGCGTATAATAAATAGCATCTATAATGGCTGTCTATAATTTAATCGTATGAAATTAATTTGAATAGTTTTAATAACGTGTAGAGAAAGCACGCTATATATCGCCTTTTCCATATTATTATGTATCAATCTCTGTGAATACTAGAATGTAGTTTTGTAGTGTCTTAGAAATTTAATATTCTAAATATTAATGTATAAACTCGACAACACCACACGAACAAGTGATACGACTTAGCTAATGTATAGCGGAACATAATCGTAATAACAATATATATTTCTTTAATCATATTGCCCGTATAAGCAGCGGCCGACTTATTCTAGGTGTAATTTATGCGGGTAGTTCGAAGAGCGAAACATTTTAAATATTCAAAAAACTTGAGGTTTATCTCATTGATTTTCTTTTAATATATTTTCAAGGAAACGTACAGCAATGCATGAACACACAAAAAAGGGATACAAAAGCCAGCAAAGCTTTTTTTTTATGTTATTCTTAGTCAAACGACAGCAAAATATTTTATGAAAGAAAGATAAAATTAAGGACTATTTATATAATTTTATCTATTAATCAATGTATAATAAAGTTAAATTCAAATCATGATAACGCTATTTTCAAATCATGCTCTATACTACATATAAGTGAAAAAAATATTTATGAAATCCTATCCTGCACATAAAAATTATAAGTTCAAATCGTATTTTGCATGTATGAATTACTAGTTGTTCTTGTCCGACGTTGCTCGGATATAAATAATCCCCTTGGTTGTTGATTTTCGAAAACGCCGAAATACGTATATGTAAATTTATATCCAAAAATCTAAATATCAGTTTTCATGTTGCTTACTTCAAAATTGACGTATTTTTAGAATACATTTTTAACTCCTATTTTCCCCCTTAGGGGTGGAGTATCAAGAAGTCCGCCTTTAGTTGGTTTTAATTTCACGTTTCTTGCTTCAGTAGTTAGTGCTCTAAGTTACAGAAGTAAGGGTGACTTGCATTAACAAATTAAATCTAGTTTAAATTTGTATAAAACACTATTTAACGATAAACTGTACTTATTGTCTCGCACGGAAATAACCAGTTTAACCATAGTTAAATTTAAATCACCACTGATGTTGAATTAAACCGCATTGAATAATTAGGGTTTTATGCAAGCTTAGAACTAGATTTTGTTTGTCGGTGCGAGTCGCCTTGAATATTTATTTTGTTGAACAAAAATCACAGCTCGTTACAAAATCGTTTTAAACTATAACATATTAGATCAAAATGATTTTTCTTATTTAAATAAGAAAAATCATTTAAATTATGCCTTGCAACAAAAAGTAATAAGGTATGCTTGTAAGTGAAACCATTAACACTTTCGACTTAAGTGAACATGTATGTATGTATGTATTGTCCCTGTGTATGTATTACATTACGATTCAATATAACAAACGAATGGCATGAATACGCAAAGTAAACAAATATTTCGCTCTTTTAGCTACACATAATTAATATTTAATAATATGCAATATAAACCCCGCATAGTGTGACAGCTACTTATTATAACAGTGGCTGTTAAACAGCCTCGAATGGCAATAAGGGCGGATTGCAACAAGGAGTTAAATCTAGTTTTAGCTTATATAATACGCTATTTAATTAAAGAGCTTTGATTCGACCTCAGTTATGATTTTAATTTTGTTAAAACTTTATTGTTTCCGTGCAAAACAATAAGTATAGTTTAATGTTTAATATCGCTTTAAACTATATTTACATAAACTATAAACTAGATTTAGTTTGTTCGTGCACTCCGATTCATATACTTTTAATTTTACGTTTATGATGAATGTATGTTGGTACACTTGTAATGGCGCTTGCATCAACAATTTAAATTTACTGTAAACTAGTATAAAACGATGTTTAGCATTAAACTGTATTTATAGTATTGCACGAAAACATTATCCAGTTTTAATAACTGTGAAATTAACCATGGATGTTGAATAAAATCGCTTCAATAAAATAGCGTTTTGTACAAGTTTAAACTAGATTTAATTTTTGGTGCAAGTCGCCGTAGGTCTACGATCACAGTGGAAGTATTAAATCAATGGATTCGTTAATTTTAAATTTTCTTGAATAATTGTACAGTAGCGTAGTTCCTAAATTGTACTCGATACGGAATCATAACCTTCGAAATAAGTCTAGACGTATAATTTAATTACTATTTTGAGATAAGTCTTAAGACGTTTGAAATAATGGGTCCTAGTTTTTTTTACTTTCTGACATTTAGAAGTGACAGAGCGATTTTTCAAAATGGGTCGGGAGCTTGTTCCTTTGCTCCCTTCGATTTGTTACGTTTCCGGATCGGTTTATATGTATACCTAGAGACCTTCCGTTGTGGCATAATAGATGGGCATAATGTAATCAGATTACCGAAAAATGATTACGATTACATTTTGCGTTTTTCATCATTAATATGACTGCATTTTGCTCATCTATATTTTAAACACTACGGAATCCTCAATTGCATACACATTTGACTCCTTCATGTTTTGAAGGGATTTAATCATGATTACAGAGTAAGTAACAAAATTAAAATTACAACTACATTTTGTAATCGTTAATCATTAATCAGATTATATTTTAACATAATTAAAATTACAACTGCGTTTTGTAATCATTAATCAGATTACATTTGCCCATCGTATCGGCATAGCGATGGCGACTGTCAACGTATTCTCGTCCCTTGGCGGTCGTTGCCGTTTTTGGACTACATTGTGCTTTCCATCAGATGCACTGTAGTCACTTTTTTGAGCCAGTATAAAGAAATTACTTGCAATGAATCCGCGTATATCAATTGGTAAAAAAAGTTTAAGAACACAGTTTATTACAGAAGTTCGGCCGTTTTCAAAGCGATATTTTTAAAGAACTTTTGTATTTGTTTTTAATTATTCTGACTTGGCACATGTGTTTTTTTTTATTTTAAGAGAATTAATTATTTATCCTCCTCAATGAAAATAAACATATATTTATTTCCTTTACTAGAATGCTTATCAAATTATTGATTTAATATTTATGATAACTCATTTTAAAATTACATGTTTTGTAATAATATATTTCACGCTATATCCTTTTAGGGGTGAGCAGAGATACATGAATGGTTGTATCCACTTTGCGCTTATATGTCTTCCCCAACACGACCTGTAGCAGAGCTGATCGCCGTACTCAGGGCAGTTACACATGACATTTCTATTAGATGCCAAGCGGGTTGCCTCACGATACTTTCCTTTAATATAATTTATTTTTATATTATATGACGTTATTAACGTATACAAATATATGCGAAGACTCGCTCGGTGAAGTTGGAAAAGCCTTTCCAGGGAAACAGCACATTGTCTGGCCCAAAAAAAAAGTGAAAACCATTTAATAGTGTTTTTAAATGGAAAATAAAACTTAGACCCATTTTTTAAACGAACTGACAATTCTCAAGTGCCTAGAATTTAAGTTGTATTTTTGTGTAATCGAACAATCTTTTTTTTAGTTTGTTAGCCAACTCCTGGTAGGTCTTTAAGTTACGTTGAAGCGTTGAAATGATTAAGTTATAATGATTTGAAATTAATTTAACGTATTCATATTGAAGACTGCTCGATATCGCTTTCATTAAAAACGTATTATTTCGCTTAAAATCGTTTCGTAGGTAGCCCCGAAGAGGCATGATCGATGAGTCTCAAGCGGCAAGCTAAGCTATTGAGAATTATTTAACATAGGAATCTGTATTTTTATAATAAAACTAAGATATAAGTTTATTACAGACAATGTTTAGTTACTCTGCTATGTAACCGATGTGTAGTTTTTAATATTTCGTCTATTTTTAAGTTATGTTTTTACAATAGCCCTATTGGCTCTGTGATGTCGTTATTTTTAAAATCGGTGTCGATTGCTGAGAAATGTCTTGATTTGAGAATTACAAACATTTTATTTTAAAAACTTACTATGGTGGGTGATATACATATATAAAAAAATGAATTAAGTGCCTTTCACATGGCTAATTAACCCTATGCGTAGGCAGCAATGACGGCAGCGCCGTCTACATATCGAGGGGTGAAAGGCTATTTGGTTTAAGGTATATTTTTGGTGATATATTAATATATATATATTCGGAATCAGTGTTATTTACCGAATCAAAAACGTATATATTACTATATCACAAAAAATGTCGCTTAAACCAAATAGCTTTTCAACCCGCGATATATATGTATGTCTGACCAAATGTCATAGTATCATCAGCTCTATGATGGCGCGCAACAAGTTTATGTGCCATCTTATCCATCAACAGAAAGCCACAAATTTAAAAATACGTCGCGGTGAAAATTAGCAGTGCGTGCTAGACATTAGACTCGGTGCACACGATCCGTTGCGGCGCCGCAACGTTTTCACGACGCAGCTTATTAAAAATGTATCGGATAAGACTACAGCTCCAGCGTCGCAATGCGTAGTACAAGTCTGGTACGCACCGTGTGCTCTACCATGGACATTTACAGTAGCGTGCATACCATGGATGATTTTGTTATGGTTGTACATTTAATGCATATATTGACTTAAAATTTGATCCAATTTTGGTTCCTAGACTCCTATTGTGGTAAATACTGGATTTTATACCAATATATTTATTAAATGTCTAACTTAGGATAGATAATGCTGTTTATGCTTTTATAGAATGCACGCCACTGATGTTTGTGTGTAAAATGATTGCGATGAGCAACGCATCGTGTGCCCCGACTATATCCTTTGAGAACCGTCGTATTGGGCAGTTGTCTGCAATCGACTCGGTTGGTGTTTCCCCGATAGTCATTCTAAGGCCGCGGTCTTTCAGTTTTGGCAATGCGATGACGGATTCCTTGTATACGGTAATGTTGAATTCTCGATTGGATTGCATTTATATTTAATTCGTTTATTTGTGTAATTGTTTTGGACGTATGTTTATTCACGTTGCGTGCAAAGATATCGAATCATGTATCAAATTTATGGATCAAATATTTTATTGTTTTTTGTACAGAATTGTGGAGTATCTTGTCTGTGACGTCATCCATGTGTTATTCGAATGAAAACGAGTAGGCATACAAAATAAAATTCTAATTATTAAGAAAACAATGCAGAATCTAATAATTGATTGTTATTAATGTTTTTTTTACAAAGTAATACTGGGTATTATAAATAGGGTTATTAATTGTATTATTGAAAATTATTTTAATTTTTTTTTTTCAAATTATCTGTCAAATATAAATTAAGTAAATATTTTTTAAAGAGATTTATTTTTGAAGTGCAATAATTTTTAAAAATTCATACTGCATTTGTATAAAGTTGTTTATTTTATTAAAATTGTGTTTGTTTTTCTATGTATGGCTGACGTCACAAATATGTAAAACTGCGAAATTATATTTAATAAGGTTGTTCAAGCAAGAATTTGTTTATAAAAGTTTATGATCAAATGAAATGTATTAAGTTAATACCTATATTACGATGACTCTGTCCTCAGATATGCGATATTGTTCATAATAATTATAGCATTTAACCCTATTCTACCTTTGTTTAAAAGACGATGCAAGTGCCGTTATCAAATAAAAATATGTCGTCAAAACTGGATTTATCCATTTTTGTTTGTACGCTATTCAGCTATATATATTTTGGTAAACGTCGTGCCTCACGGGAATATAGGCTATTGTAGTTAAATAATAATGTATAAAGGTTACAATGCCGTAACAATATCAAAGGCAATATTTACGATATTCTGGAAATTAATTGATTACTTTGTGTTTTAAATATATTTCTAAAATTATTACTACGGAAAAATAGAATTCCCTAAAATTTCCCTTAGCTGACTCCCAGTTCTGGGACTTCATATGTATAGTATGTATGCATATATTGTTTGAAATATATATTTTTTAAATTAAAACTTTATAATCTTTATTTTTCAGCTCGATGTAAAGAGAAAACGATAGAATGCATTATAGGTACAGCGTTTTATAAAACGTGATCTCGTTTTTGTGTTGTGCTGTTACACTACATTCAACTAATTCTTTTGAAGTTTAATTTTTTGAAGTTTCACTTCTACTGCGTTTGAACAACATACCGTTTTGTTTGGAATCGCAGGTCTGGGGACAGAGGTCGCTTGTTTAGCGGTAGGATGAAGCGTTCTATATTCCTGTTTTGTGAAATGTATACCATTTTACGTTGTGATCATGTGAGTGCAAAATTTTAATTATATTTTAACCAGATTCGTTGACAATTCGTCAATATGGGCAGCAGTGAACATTCGTTTTTGTTCTGCGTAGTCCGTGAGCAGTATTTTTTAGATGTAATCTTTATTATTATGAACTTTTTTTACTTTAACATTTACGAAATTCGAAAGTTAGTTAATTTCTAACAATGAACTATTTAATAAAGAAATCACAAAATTGATCAGTCTTTCATTTTAATGTAATTAGATGATTAACCCTTTTAGGCCTCGCCACAAAATAACAGCTTATAGTTGACACTAGAAAACCACACAGCAACGGTCGCGATCGAGCCAAAGTGTCAAAAAAAAATTTTTATTTTCTACTAAGTCGGGTTAAGTGAAATTTCATAGAGCCTTGGTTCTATAAAGCATACGTTGTTAAAGATATAAAGCCAAAAGGTATAAAAATGACTAAATTATGAATAACGTGAAATTAAGGCCGCGGGCCGCAACGGTACGATTGTTGGGTGTGAATCCACGCCCGCCGGCCGCAACGGTACAATTGTTGGGTGTGAATTCACGCCCGCGAGCGTCAAAGAGTTAATAGAATCTGTTGATAAGTCATTTTTTTTATTCTATTTATTTAAGGGACTTTTACGTGTGTACGTATGTCAGCCCCATCGTACCCTAATACAGAAATGCCTAACATATTACATATGGGGCCATTGATCTGAACAGGCCAGACGCCTCATCAGATAATAGTTCTGTTAAGATTTTGTTAAACATCCCGATGTCAAGTCTGTTCAGACCAAAGGCACTCACAAACGCCTCTCTCACAGTCGATAAGTCATTTACAAAAAAAAAAATTAAAAGCTCTACCAAAATTACTACCTTATAATATATTTCTTATTACCGACGACAGGAGTTGCGCTTTTCAATCCCACTTGATGAAAGTAATGCTGAGGTTGATGTTGGAGGGCACTCACCCAACAAATACCAATTCACTCTTCACTTGAAGATTCCTTTGTCATGTGATGCTGGAATTGCAGACACAGGAAGCAAGTTTCACTCACAGTTTCGCAGCAAAAAGGAGACGAATCGCTTCGTGCGAGCAGCTGGAATGTCAACCACATAAGGGTGCAAACCCGCACGGCGTTTCGTCAATTTATGGTAGAAGGGGGAGGGGGGAACTAAATCATACAACTCAGCCGCACACTCTCTAGAGTATAGTCTATAGAAAACCTAAAGGCAATTCACTTTACGCCGGTGTTTCAAACTGAGTAGTTTACGCGACGTGAGAGCCTCATCGGCAATGAGTCGCCGGCGATCAATTGAGTCCAAAGCTGCCAGATGGTGTTTGGCGGAACCAACCCAGAGGTGGCAGACTTCATGAAATTAAAGGTTGCATATTAATTGCCTTGTAACCAATAAAACAACATTTGAGGTATCAATCATTTATTATAATATAAATATATAAGTATATTTTTGGATAACCACACTTTAGTACTGTTAAATAACTAATCATTGATAGCCTTAACCCGTACACTAAGTGATTAAGTGCCGGGAGGGGGCGGAGGCCCGTGGTTCATCCAGCGCGCCTGCGGACCTGGCGAGTTGCTGAAACCAGATCCGAAAACCGGCATGTTGTGCCGAACCGGACCGTGGGGCGCGGGACTGCGCATCCTTGAGCTTTGGAAAAAGTGATTCATTTGCGGGAACGTCGGCTGAAAGTATACCGTTGGAAATGAGTTATCGGTTATCATCGGGGGTGCTCTAAACGGACCTCCAGGATCGTTGGGGTGTGGGGGCGGAGTCCTAAGATCCATGCTGCCTGACCAGGGCCGCGTAAATCTCGGCAGGGGGGTACAATGATTCCCTCTCCTTGGTCCTGCTGAGAACGGGTTCCTTCCCCGACTCGGTCCGCTGCCAAACCGGCTGCTGGACTCGTTCGGTCTTTGGTTTCGTCTTTCTGGAACTTTCCGGACGTTTCTAGGAGTTTCATCGTCGTTATCGTTCTCTTCACTCTGCTTCTGTCTGTTCTGTTCTTTCCGAGCTCTGTTCGCTTTGCGTTCCTCTTCATCGTCAGAGTAGTCCACCTGGTGGGGCGGTGGCTCGATGTCGTTAAGCCACGACGCATCTGAACCTTTCATCCTGAAATTTTTAAGATCTAATTATATTATTACCTCGCAGAATGAGATATGTTTGCCATATGCCGATTCACAAGTCTCATTTTGCTGAGAAATAATTTTGGGTTCTTGGTTCAAGGATTTATAATAAGGTTAATCATGAATTAAATATCTTGAACTTATCAAACTTCGAATGTAAGATGTAGCTGAGAGACTGGTTGTCGATTCTAAAATATAACGATACAGAGGAACTGTTGCAGGTATAGATGTGCTTGGGCTTTAATATTAACATTCTTTTGTAATTGTTATTCACTTTGTTTGTATAGTCTGTTGTTTGGTATGTAATGTTTTTGTATTGTTTTGAGTTATGATTAGAGCTACGCAGCAGTAAAAAACTGTAACAAATTTGTGTGAAATATGCTGACATCCAAGATACAGGATGTCCTAGTTTGGATGTCAGCTGATTTTTAATGTGCTGCCTTGTAATTGTTTGTCGAATAAATAATTTTATTTATTATAAAACTATAAATATATTACGCGAGCTTATAAATCAATGATTCCCAAAGTGGTCTATGGGAAACCCTGTGGGTGCTCTGGAGACTCGACTAGTCTACGTTGACGTGAAAAAAATGGGGGCCCATAAGTTTCACGATAATTTATCTGGTTTCAATAGTACAGAGCAAAAGTGTTCTCTAACTCTAAGTAAGAACTTTTGCCGTGTCGATGAGTTGTGGAATGGTCTTCCAGCGAGCGTGTTCCCTCCTGCCTGTGATATGGGGTCCTTTAAGCATAATGTGATATTTATGCAGGCCGACATGATGGCTGCGACTACCAATGGGTTTTTTCTTTACTATTGTTCAATGTCGTATCTCGCACTGCATCATGACCAAAACCAAAAAAAAACTATATTATATTTTTTACACTGGCTCGACATAGTGACTACAGAGTACCTGATGGTAAGTACAGTGTAGTCCAAAAACGAAAGCGACTATCAAAGGATGAAAATCCATTGATAGTCTACATCGTCATGTCGGCCCACATATACCGCGACTGAAGGTCTCTAGGTATATGAGCTACTGGATATACACAAGCTGATCCCGAAACGCGACAACCCGAAACTGGTCACTATGACGGACTTTACACCCGTGTACTGTGGTCGCGACCCAGACGGGCACCGACGCCCTACCACCTCGCTGCTGCTCGTTTAGCACCAGCCAGGAGTCACGTGTAGGGAAACTAGGGTAAAGCCTACGGACGCGAGCAGCTTCGACTCCCCAAACTTCGTCATATTACTTTCGTTAATACATTATGACGTCATTTCAATTTCACAAGTAATTTTCAAATTATGTTTATGTTAACTACGGCTGGGAATTGTCGTTGCTGAATGTTATTTTTTTATAACTTATAGGCGAACGCTTGACCTCAATCACACCTGGTGGAAGGTGAAAATGAGTCCGATGATGAACCGCGTCCGCCCAACAAATGCCTATTCACTCTTCTCTTAAAGACTCCCAGGTCATAAGATCGCGGAAATATGGCCGCTGGAAGCATATTAAACTCCCTAGCTGTTCGCATGATGAATGTAGAAGCGAATCTTCTCGTGCGGATATAAGGAACATCCACCACATACGGATGGTATCCGACACGATGAAAACGAGAATGTTGAGTAATATACTAAGTACTCACTTCATGAGCTCGGCGAGGAAGACGTAATTCGTGTGATGGCTCTGGGGCGCTATGAACACCTCCATGCCGGGGTGTATGCCTCTCTCTCGCACGTGATCGACCGAGTTGAACCGGACGCAGTAGTGGGGCTCCGTCACCTGCGCATTACAAAGTTAATTGCTTAAGTTTGTTCAAGAAAATTTGTTATGATAACTGGAAAGAATTTTTTGATAAAAGGTGTAAAGAAAAAGGTATATGGTACAAAACAATCGTTAGTCAGCCTCTTCATGTCCCCTGGTTCAGCGAAGCTAAAATAAGTAGAAAAGATGTAAAACTGTGTTTAAGGCTCCGTTCCGGACACTATCCAACAGCAAGTTTTGCATATCTCATGAGGAAAGCCGAGTCACCCAATTGTGACACATGTGGAAAAATTGAAGATGTGCATCACTTGCTGATGGAGTGTGCCCGGAACGAGACACAAAGAGAGTCGCTGATGAGCAAGTTGCAAATTAACAGACAAAATATTGGAGCATGGCGCGGCATTTTGGCCAATCCTTTGTCTAGTGAAGTCAGAATGCTGTGCCAGATGGTGACGCTTGCTCATCCGCGACTCCCCTAGGATGTAAGGAAATAGGTTAGGGTACAATGGGGCTGATATGTTCACGCGAATAAAAGCCCCTAAATAAAAAAAATAAATTAAAAGAAAAAAAAAAAAGTTAATTGCGGACATTCTCTGCACAGATCACTCGAGAGAGAACGTAAATCACAATACACCTTTCCGGTAACAAATCAATGGAGTAGGACTAATGCAATTTCAGGTCTACTCAAATCACACATACAATACGTAAGTGTGAAGACCGTCATAGTGACTCGGCTTTGGCCTGTCGCATTTCAGCTTCAGCTTGTGTGCGTCCAGTGGCCCTTATATCTAGAAATTTTCAGACGTGGTATATGTGGGACGGCGTAATATTGACTGTCAATTGATTTTCGTCGTTAGAAAACCGCTTATTGGGCTTCACTGTACTTATCATCAGATGTACTGTAGTCAGTGACGTCCATAGAGTATTTGGACAGGGTAGGCAGAATTGGCATAAGTAATCTGAATATTATATTATGAGAGTAAATATTATATTGCTTTCATAGAAAAGATAGGTGGCGTGAATATAAAATAGGTTTTAATATAAATGATTCCTTTTTTTGTTTAACTTAAAGGAATTTAGTCAAGACTTATTTATTGTCAGGGCATGGAGTACTTGCATGCATCTATGGAATGAACGCTACTGACTGTAGTCAATTTAGGGAATCGGAGTAAAAAAAATTAAGTGTTTGATTAGACGAGATAGACATTCTATTTTAGGTTTATGTCTCGTATACGTAATCTGGTTCATATTTATTTACATTTTACAGGGTTGCCATGGCCGGTACAATAACCCATTTACACAACACATATACACAGTTACAATCAAAAATGTACAGTTCCTATTAAGGCATCCCACAACATACGTCAGAGTGGCCTGTTTATTTATACTATATTGTATTATATTATATCATATTATATTAATGGTAATTAATGTCAACATTATTCGTTTGTGCATCTCTCGACAACCCGAAGACCTTTCTCCTGAATCTCGGCATGGAGTCCGCAAACAAATCAACCGAATCTCCAAGAAGATTGTAGACCCGAGACAATCTATACAAAGCGCTGTCGATTCCGAGGTTTGTTCGTTTAAAAGGTGGGTGAAAAAGAGAAACAGCTCGTCTGGAATCTTTTTTTATATTATATTTTACATAACTAGACTCCTCCAGTCTTCAAATCCTTGAAACTATGACCTAGATGTAGGTCAGCGCTGTAGTGAACAAACGCGAGAGCTATTAGCACAATAACGACTTGGCACAACACCAAACCCTTACTCGGCACTATTCCGGAAAAATGAAAAACATTTTATTTTATAGCGAAAACGTAACTTGCAGACCATTTAAAGGTCTTTCCTCTTCTCAAATTTACAGGCTACAATCATTTAAGTATACGAATAAAGAAGCTCTTTATCTTTTATTACTGAAATATCTAACAAATTCTACAATGTAAGCACTTTATAGGGAATTTATAAATTGCGACCTGTATAAAAAAGCCTTTCGTTTGCCAAAATTTTAGTTACGGTTATTTATATGGAAGAAAAGACCTTCTATATTGTAGGAAAAACCGAAACAGTGGAATATACATTATTTTCTTTAAGTATCTTCGCTTGCCAATTTTATAGACTGAAATCATTTAGGTACATGAATGAGAAAAAAAAGCAATTTCGATGAAGCAGAAAATGCTGCATCATTGATTTCTTATCCGCGCGGATTCTTATTACTAACCAGTTTCGTCCCACTGCAGGACAAAGGTTTCTCTTCTCTTATTCTATTATATGGAATTCATGGGAAGAGGTGTCGAGTTTAACCCAGTACGCTTGTCCAATGCGGAATGGGCGATACGTGCGCATGTAGCAACTTAGGTGTTAGCAGATATAGCAGTAGATTTCCGGTAGTTACAGCCTACGCATCCCTGGTCTAGTGTCTTCACAACTTCATCGGGCGAGAGACAACGCAAGGGCATAAAAACATCTTTAAACATTATGTACATGTCTAGAAATGGGTCGTAGAGAGGGGTAAGTAGACTCACTGGTCCAAAGACGTCGAACACCTTCCCGAGCGCCTTGGCCCCGCTCTCCACAAACAGAATGCTTTCCAGGTCCACGGCCGGCGTGTTTGGGAATGCGCTGATTACAACTGTAAATGTTATAAACCAAAACTTAATAATGTCTCATCGTCGTCATCACACAAGCCTAGAAACGTCCACCATTGGACAGCCCCCTCTGCGGCTGGAAGCATTTTGCGTCATCCTGCGCTCTATATTAGGTCTATCCTCCTTGTAAGCGGACTTTCCACACTAAATGAAATGAAATGAAATATATTTATTTTCACCACAAACTAACAAAATACTAGAAATTAAAAAGCAACATTTCTGTTACAAGACAACAACATGCAAAAACAAAAGAAAAAACAAAAACATATTAACATGGCGAAAATGGGACCTCCATCAGCTTAAAGCCACAGAGGAAGTCTGCAGCGCTGATTTTCGTGGAGAGCCCCGGTCGTGTTACATCTTACTAAGCAATAAAAACATAAGAAACAAGAAATAGGATAACATACAGCTTAAATAATTTTAACTATAAAGTATAATAATAAGTATAGATAATAACAATACACCCACTCAAAAATAAATAATTCTAAAATAAACTATTACATACAATAAACAAATCGACTACAAAATGTATTAGTGACACCATAGCACAAATGTATGAATACCCAAAACAAGAGCAAACGTATAAGAGAAAATAAATTAAATAGACTACTTGTAACTGATAGATTATAAAATAAACATCATTTTAACTATGCTATTTTCACTACGTTTGCCAGTATGTACTCTCCACTCGAGAACTACCCTGCTCTATCGGACATCCCCGTTCTATATGCCTGGTCACTGCCACACCAATTTGCTAATTCCTAGTATAATATCATAATAAAATTAATCTATACAGATATTATAAAAAGATGAAGTTAATTTTATAATGGAGCTTCCGTTCTCACCTGAAACGGGAATTCACGGAAGCAAAGTCGCGGGCAGCAGCCAGTACGTAATATTAATATAGTTAAAGATTTGATTCCTTGTACTCAAGAAACTCTAAAACTACAATACTCATTACAATTATTATTTTACTGATATTATAAAAAAAAATAGATATGTAAACTACTTCTTTTAGCGTTTGCGATTGTCTGTCTGCCAAAACTAATAACTTATCTATCTTTAATTCGTAGATTGATTGCTATACAATTCAAGCCTGTGTATGTGAAAAGAGATGCACTATAGTTCCTATAGTAACATATCTAAGATAGCGGATAGGATAAATTATTAATTTCGGTCGTTAAAGAGCTGCGATATATCCTTTTATACGTTTAAAAAGCTGCGTCAAAGAAGTTCAACGATTTAATGTTTACATTGACCTCAGACATTAACCATAATCGTACGTAATATACATTTGTCAAGATGTATACCTAATTTGGTACCACCAATCATCAACACTGCGAAAGTTCCATTACGATCAGTCATATCGACGTGAGGTGCACATAACACAAGCGTATGCGTGTCTAGTACCCATAGTACAAGCGCAAGCTTAGTTTGGAATTAAGTCAATGAGTGTAATTGTCTGTAAGCATTATTTATCTTTATTCATCATAATTACAATATAATTACATTTTAAAATCAATACATATAAAAAGATAACATAAATTTTAAGATATAAAAACATGTAGACCTACAGGGGCAAAGCCTAAGGCCCAAGCCACCGGTAGTTAGGAGCTTAAAGTGAGGAACCTCCTAACAATGCGTGCCGTATCGAGTAGAAATGCCTTCTGTATCCGGCCCTTGATCCAGCAACCAAGCGAGAGCCTCTTAAGGTGGTAATCAAGGCTCTTTGTGATCAGCTCATTAGTCGATGCGACTATCGGGACAATAATCGTAAAATCTACATCCCACATGCTGGCAATCTCGTGTGCGAGGTCTAAATATTTTGATAATTTTTCTTTCTCAGCTTTTTCGAGATTCTCATCATGTGGTATGGGGTGGTATCAACGAGTATTACCTGCGCGTATTATTATCAATATTAAGATTTTCGGGACAATAATCGTTGAATCTACATCCCACATGCTGGCAATCTCGTGTGCGAGGTCTAAATATTTTGATAATTTTTCTTTCTCAGCTTTTTCGAGATTCTCATCATGTGGTATGGGGTGGTATCAACGAGTATTACCTGCGCGTATTATTATCAATATTAAGATTTTCGGGACAATAATCGTTGAATCTACATCCCACATGCTGGTAATCTCGTTTGCGAGGTCTCAATATTTTTAAGATTTCTCTTTTTCCTTTCACTAGATTTAGTGAAAATTATTATTTCTTTTTTTTAACCTGACACGTCACAGTGACCACATCACGGCTGATGGTAAGCACGGTGCAGTTCTAAAATGACAACGACTTTTAACAACAAAGAAAACTATCGATAGCCATAGCGATCATGCCGGCCCGCACAAATATCTCTTCACGCTTCGCTTAAAAGGCCCAATATCATAGGACGATGGGAACACGTTCGCCGGAAGACCACTCCAAATGTAATACCTTTTAAACAAAAGGTTAATGGAAATAAAATATCATTCAACCATAATTGGTTGATTAATGTAAATACAAGGAAATGTTTGTTGGCTTGAGTGCTTGAATGAAGGGCAGCCACTGCGCATAGGCGACCCTCAAATATTTCCTGCATCAAAGCATTCATTTGCACATAATTAATTATTTATCCAATCGTTAAGTATTCCTTTAATTTTTTTACGAATATAGTTCCATACGCGGCAACGCGAATTGTCGTCGGATCGAATCCCAGATACCGTACCTCTGGGTTGTTCCATGAAACCCGCGTGTCATCTGATGATGATGTCCTAGCCGGATTCGGCCACGGCGACTGTTTCAACACCGATTAAGAAAATCAAGGCCCAGTTTTCGGAAACAGTCAATTGCGCAGGAGATATTTCAGTGCATAACTGGACGCGCTGCCAGAAAAGCACTCTCTCGTCCGAGCTCCCTCAGGCCCGATGGAAAGGAGAACCAGTACGATCGGGAGGGAGCAGGATGCAGGTTTGGTCGAGTTTTCCTTCTCTGAACACCTGGTTGAATTGCGGTGTTAAAGGGATACCTTATTCGCCTTTAACGACACCTCAGCAAGAAGAGGGGGGTGCTATTCTATTCTGCCGGCAGCCACCACGGCCCAACGGCGTGTCATCTAATAGATATGTCACATGTAAGTGCCCTGAGAACGGCAATCAGCTGCGCTACTGGTCGCGTTGCGCACGATATATTATAAGCGTAAAGTGGATACAGGGTCTAATGCAGTGACGTGCACAGGGTATTCAAACAAAGTAGGCAGTGTTCGCGTAACTAACTTGAATATTATATTATTATAGTAAACATTATATAGGTGTTATACGAAAGAAACATAGAGTAAAAATAAAATACGTATGAATGTATGTAGGTAGGTATTTCTTCATAGTTGAGTAATTTATTACGGACTTATTTATTGTAAGGGTGTGCAATGCTTTCACGCATCTATGGAATGAACGCTACTGGTCTAATGTATATCTCTACTTACTCCGAAAGGGATATAGCGTGGTGATATATTATTATTACTTCAGTATTATTAAAGTAAATTTAATGTAATATTGCAAGTTTAATGAAAAAAGATTGGATTTAATCTCTCTAGATAAAATAAATTCTTAAAATTTATTGTTACATAATCTGGATGTTATGTCTCAATAAATTATTACATAATTTATATGTCAACAGACAGGAGTGATTATCAACTGACAATACAGTACCACAGAATATATTAAATGAAATATTTATAAAAACAATCTATCATACAAAGTAACAAGTAGGTCACTAGAGTTCAAAGATTTACCTCAAGACATATAGGTGACCTCTGAGAAGTTACATTTATTGCACCTAACAGATAAAAAATCAACATCCTGCACAGTGCCGATTTTTATATAATAATTTTTAACACAAATTGTCATTAATAAGTGCCTGAATCCTACTATTCTAGAATTGATTTGGGTGATTGACCATACTGAGTTGTGGCCACAGTACACAAGTGTAAAGCTATTATAATGACATGCATCAGCCCGTTGCCATTCAGGGTTCAGCTTGTCTATATGCAGTTGCTCATATAGCTGGAGACCTTCCATCATGGTATATATATGGGCCGACATAATGATGACGAATGTTAACAATGTAGACACTTAGTCAAGCCAGTATAAAAAAAAATATTTCTTTTTGTTACTAAAAAATATTTGTTCAAGCTATTTTTAAATTAGCTCATATTTTGGAGTTCATATTTGTATTTAATATTGCATACTCCACAAGTAATGAACTTTATTTTTGAGTTCCATAAGTAGTTTGTAGAAAAGTCAGATTAAACATGGCTGCAAACTATTTTATTTAGAGACAAAGACAATATGTAAAGTTAATAAAAACATCATAGGTTTTCAATCAGATAATCTCAATATAATTTAAATAGCTACTCAATATGGTCAACCTTCCCTGAATACCATAGACAAGGACCAAAGCAATGACACTGGTAAAATCAGATGGAGCACACTCCAGTAAAAAGGCTATTAGGAAGAAAAAACATGGTAAAAACATAAATACACATTTGGCTACCTACCTAATCTATCAACTATGCTGGCAATAACACCAATCTTAGTACACTCTTGAGACGGCAGGCTAATGGCAAGATCTTCTATAGGCGGCAAGTCTTCAAGACCCAATTCTCCATTCACCTTGGGCGGTTCAGGCTTCGTAGCTTTACTGCTACCTTCAATTTCATCACTGTAATTATAAATATTGCTACATTATGTGGAACCTTGTTGTCATAACATTATGTAACTTTAGGAACTTTTTTGTAATTAAAGGGATTTGTATAATAAATGAAACAGTTTTTCAGTATGCATTTAAGGTAGAAGTATTTTTTTAATGTAATATTTATTATTGTAATCAACCCCAGAGCGGAGTGTTTAGGCTGTGGCAAATGGAGGATAGAATAGAATATTTTAAATACAGTCACGAATGTTTTCCGCTCGTCCTGGAAGGAAATATAGTTTGACAATATATTATCACTATTATAATACAGTACTGACTAGTATCAAGGTCAACATTAATGTATAACATTGATTAAATTTTTAATTTATTGATATCCTGTTGCTACTGATGTGCATAAAATTATATGTTTAAACATATTTAGCCTAGTTTACTATAGATATATTTTTCATTATTTTATTTACTATGTTGTCAAATAAACAAAATCATAACTATTCTAATTTGTTGCCTTGTCTGTGAATAAATGAATATTAGTTAAAAATGTATACACATATTTTTTATAATCAGGTAATCAGCTAAAAGACTATTATGACAACATGAGAGTTGTTGGAACATTATTTTCTTTTAAAACTAGAGTGATTTTGATAAACTTAACAGTGTCTAGATTCATTTTGACATAAAAATAATATCATTTTTATTAGAAATATTTTGTGACTACCCCCCCAAAGAAAATGTTTAAATCTGATTGTAATTGTCAGTAAATTTATTCTTTGACTACCTACATAAAAACAAAACTAATTGAGGTAATATTTTGTAAAAGAAAGTAATGTTGACACTAAAAAGGGATATTTTATTTATTTATTACCAGGCAGGCAGTAATGAATAAGTAACTATAGCCTGCTAAGCCACAATTATTTTAAAATTATTTAGTTTTCTAGTTAAGGATATATTTTTCCAGACAATTTTTAAATTAGTTTACATATTATCACATCTTCTGAAAGCTATTCTATTGTTTTAAGCATGTTATTGACCAATTGGTACATTGTTTACGGTAGCCATATTTAATAAAATTTCGGTATATACTTAATGTATAAAATTATTGTGATTGGCATTTTCTCTATATTTTTTGTATTGACTAAACATACTAAGATGTAAATGAACAGGGATGTGCTGCAGTAGAGATTAGTTATTGAATATTTTATTATATTATAAAGATTGATACATAATGGAAAAATAGACATAGGTAGGGCATTACATTCCATTTTCTTTCATTGTTCACATTATGAATATAGAAGTCATTTCTTTTGTGTGGAAATGTATAATATCCACCATATAACAGTAGTATCCATTAATGCGTCTAGTACTGAAAAAAATTCAGGAAAATTAGAGAATGCAACCCTTGAGCATTCTCCATAAAATAATAAGCAGTATCTTTCCATTAGGTACTCTTTAGTCGAGCCAATATACAACAATAAATAAATTGAAAGTGACCTACCCACTCGAGACTTCGTCGATGTCCTTGATAGAGTCTATGTCACTATCACTCGACGAACTCGAATCTGAACTAGAGTCCACGTCTCTGTACTCCGTTACCTCGTATTCAACTACGCCACTCTCACAATTATCTATGATCATGTGCCGTGTAACGTCTTCGGTATCCGATTTAGGCCTCGACAAAGGTCCATGAGCACATGCGTTGATTATATTGTTCTTTATAACCATCTCACTGAACTCCGTCGCGTCGGATTCGTTCCCGGTAGTGTTTGAGCGCGTTTCTGTGTCGGACTCCGAATCGGAGGCTCCATAGTCGGCGATCAGTCCCAGCGACACGTTTTTATTTACTTGTTCGGAGTTCGCCATTTTTGGCAATTACATAAAATTTGCACTAATCGCGAGAAGGTTACTTGCTGTATCACGCCAGAGGTGAACTGAGATGTCGGAGTGAGCGTAGAATTTATTTAGCAATGAAATGTTAAACAAAATAATTTCAATAAAATGACAATTAATAATTTGACATCCTTGTTTACAGATTGAAATTGAATGGTTAATTCCCATGTTGCCAACTTAGATTTTAAATACCCCAAAAATATTTTATGCCCTGCCTAAAAATATTTTATGGGTACTACTTGTTTATCGTGTAAATCAATAGCGTGTTAAACAACTTTTTTATCACAAGATCTGATCAAATATTTAGTGGTCTATTTTTGAAAATATGTACTATATATGCAAAACATTGTTCTCTATCCTTATATTACTTTTACCTTCGTAATTATCAATATGCATATGAAATTGTATATTTATTTCCTGATGTTATCTTAAACAAATTCAAACCCACAAAGAATTCTAACAAATAAAAACCCCCCAGCCAAACAAAACCCCTCAAATTCTGGAGTAAAATCCGTACGTTTGCATTATTGGCCAATTTTATTGCGGCTAACTTTTTTTATTGTAAATAGGTGATTAATACTGATGTTACGATTACATTTAATCGATTTCTTAGATACAGCAAATTGAATTGTATTATTAAATATTATGTGATAAAAATATGAACTTACCGTAACAACAACATAACAAAACGTTAGGGCGACTTTCACTTTCAATACGAACGATTTTACAAATATAATAAAAGTGAAGCACAATTAATCATTAAAATCGAACATCCTAAAACAAGTTTAAATTATACATAACACAGACTATAACCGCATTATTTGCGAATACCAGTATTCCAAATTGATAAATAAAACAAATGATATGAATATAATTTTATTAAATATTATCGTCATCTTAGATATTATCATTATAAATATCTGGACTGTCAATTCTCGCTTTTGTCCTCTTCTTGCGAGGCGGATGTGGCATCTTGTGATGGACAGTGCGCACGTGCAAGTTCACACTAGTCGAGTATTTGAACTTCTTGCCACACATAGAGCATTCGTATGGTGTAACACCAGTGTGAACCTGAAATATTTATATTATCCGATATTAACTTTATGAAGTACCTTGTCCGTTGGTGAAAATAAAATATGAATACTACATTGCTATTTAGAAGAAAGATTACAGGTGGTACTGCTTACTAGTTATTTCTTTGAAAAGTATTTATGTACCTGAAATATCACGATTTAATCTATCATTACTGCAGTATCAAGCCACATTAAATAGCATCCAACTTAGGTTTTATTGTATTTATGCCTATAAAATAAAATTTAAAAGTATAAATTATGAAAGTATTTGTATTAATCAGACAATTATTTCTTGATAAAAATATCACCTAAATCACTACAAATTATAAAACAAAATCCTATGCTACGTCTGTATGTTTGAAAAAAACCTAAAGGGAGAGAGGGAGTAGGAGTGGATTCAATTAAAAGTTAACACGACAGTCATTAAATATTGTACGAAATTAGCCAGGCCAGCTAGTGTATCACATATCATGATTTTTGTGTAAAGGTATATTACCCGAGAATGCCTCTGTAGGTTTCCTTTGAGCCTAAAGGCCCGTCCACACACACGGCACGAGTAAGGCCGCGTCTGCTGGTGCACACTAGCGTGCCTCGCCGCCGCGTACTTGTCATAGAACAGTCTCGGACAGTGACCACACTTCACCTTCGGTCGGCCATGTCTTAGCTCGTGGAGGTGTAATTTAGTAGAGTTCTGTATTTTTTTAAACATTATATTAGGCACAATGGGCATATTATCGTAAACATATTGTTTAAAAAAAAACTACAACGCTAATGTAGAAAATTCTCGAGCATAATAGTGGTAATACAAACTCGATTGATTCTTGAGCGATATTCCAATTCAGGGTGAAAAATTAGTTCGAAATCGAATATCCGATTTTGAAAATGGTGCTTAATTTTACAGAAGTAAAAAAGATTTGAATGCCACTTTAATGAAAATTGCTTATCATAAAACTTTTGGTATTTTAATTCATCACTGGTCGATAGAAAAAGACATATCGAGGGGTGAAAGGCAATTTGTTTAAGCGACATTTTTTTATGATATAGTAATATATATATATATATATATATATATATATATATATATATTTGGAATCGGTAAAAAACACTGATTACGAAAATATATATTACTATATCACCAAAAAATTTCACTTAAGGCAAATAGCCTTTCACCCCTCGATATGTAGAATAGATAATATCCTTACAACATTGTTATAATATTGAAATAGGTTTATCAGCAAGCTGAAAATTGAAATATTCTGGGTGGTGGCAAAACATCAACTACATTTTTTAAATTATTATTACTTTCATTATAGTCCCTTTTCTAATGGCCGATATAAACATGTATCGTTTAGTTGTTGTCAATACACAATTTCGCTTTGAAACTGAATAGCTACGCTACAACGTCCACGCGATATCACGTGATTGGCCTTTCGGAGGCTGGGTCACGCGATACCGAGTGGTTGGAAAAGCACGTGTGACAGCGGCTTATTACCTGGAATCCTTTCCCGCATATCTCGCAGACGGCTGTGATAACGGGCTGGTACAGATGCTTCTCCTTCGGATGCTGTTGGCGAACGTGCGACCAGTGCTCTTTGCGGTTATTCACCGTTTTGCCACACTAAAAAAATAATTGAAATAAAAAACAGAAAAATTAATTTACAAAGTGTATATAAATAGAAAGAAAGAAAACGTTTTATTAACAGCAGCCATATAAAAGTTACTACATCTTCTTATCATATATAAATCTCCTGTCACGATGTTTGTCCGCGATGGACTCCTAAACTACTAAACCGATTTTAATGAAATTTACACACCACGTGAAGTTTGATCTAATTTAAAAGATAGGATAGTTTTCATCTCAATTCATAGTCGCAATATTATTTTATTGCAAATTATTTGTCATTATTTACAGTTAGCTCCAACCGATTCTAAAAGATGGCGCTATCCGTTGACTGGATTGAGTAATTATTCAAAAACCAGTCACAGCAAAGCGTGGCTGGTCTGCTATAATTTATATGGCAGAACAACGTTTGCCGAGTCAGCTAGTTGTACAATAAAACACACATAAAATACAAAAAACATAAAAAAAACAACCAAACAAAATTAAATAAATAGAAACAATAATGAAAATAATGTCATACTTTCTTTTTCTCTTCTGAAATGAATTTAAATTAAATTTCTGTAATTAAAAATACAGGAACTAAACAACATACAGAAAAGAAGAAAATACAAAAAGCAAAAACATAATATAAACATGGCGAAGTTTGGTGGTAGGTTCATTGTCCGAACTGGGTCATGACCACAGTACACAACTGTGAAAACCGTCATAGTGACTCGCTTTGGCCTGTCGCGTTTCAGTATCAGCTTGTGCATATCCAGTAACTCATATACCTAGAGACCTTCAGTCGTGGTATATGTGGGCCGACATCACGATTGAGACTATCAATGGATTTTCATGCTTTGATAGTCGCTTTCGTTCTTGGACTACGCTGTACTTACCATCAGGTGTACTGTAGTCAATAAGTCGAGTCATTGTAAAAAAAATGGATCCTCCGTAAGTTCTGCATATTTGAATTGCTATCAATACATATAACGTGAAATGAGTTTGTATAAGTATTTTTATTCGTCTAAACAAAAATAACCGTTGATATTTTATTAATAATTTGTGGGTATTCCAAACACAAAACATTTGCTGTCAAAAATATCATAATTTGAGGTGGTACCCTTACTGGGTCATTCTCCTGCCTGTCGAGTATCGGGATCAGCCAGCATGCGTCCAGCTGTTCATATACCTGGAGACCGTCTCTCATGTCAACGGGTTTCCTAACCTAGACGGTCGTTGCCGTTTTTAGAATACGCCCAGCACTTTCCATCAGATGCAATGTACTGACTTTATCGAGCCAATATAAAAAAGAATCTCTTACATGTTCACATAAGGTCGGATAAGAATCACCGGGTAGTTTCCAGCTAGTTTTCTTCCGTGGCCCCGTTGTATGTTCAGATTTCATATGAGCTATCAAATCACCCAGACATTTAAAATCTTGACCGCACTTCTTGCATATCCTGTCGAGGGAGTCACGTTCAACATTTGTGTCACTGAAAAATAAAAATAACTTCACGCTATGTCTCTATCGGGATGTGCAGAGATATATTAGTGGCTGTATGTAACCACGTGACCTGCATATCAGCTGATCGCCGTTCTGAGGGCAGTTCTATCAGATGGCAGGCATTTTTTTTTGTTGATGTTTTCCTTCAGCTGTGAGCATGTGCTGCCTAAATGCATATCGTCGGGTGAAAGGCTATTTGGTTTAAGCGATATTTTTTGGTGATATAAATATATATATATATATATATATATTTGGAATCAGCATTTATTACCGATTCCAAATACATTGTACGGTACTTCGATAGCTCCCCAAGTGGCACGGGCTCCCTAAAGAGTCTCACTTACCGCGATCACCAGTTCGCCAACTCCTCAGGGGCCCCTGCTTCTCCTCCAGGATACTGGTGTCTTTGAGGATCTTCCAAGCACACTTATACACTTTGGAATCGGATAATTTCGTTGCTATTAGGAATATTTGTATGTTTTATGTCGTTACTCGGCGGATCGGTTCGAGCGAGAGCAAAACTCAATTGACAACCCGTACGGTATTGCCAGAGCTGTCGAAAGTTACCCGCACATAAATACGCATACGGAACATACATATATATTACTATATCACCCAAAAATGTCGCTTAAACCAAATAGCCTTTCACCCGACGATATGTAATCTTGAAAAACCGTGAAGTACATACCGGATACCGAAGCTACGACAATACGCGTTTACGTGCATGAAAAATAAAAGTCAATTTTATATGTACTGGCCTATCAAAATAACTACCTACCACTGGAAGTACGATATAGTCGCACAGGTATCCCCGATGCTACGTGCTACTTTCCTAATAATGTAAGATACTTTCCCAATCCTACACGATGCTTTCCCGATACCATAGATGTGCAAAATGTAATCAGAATCATAAAAATGATTAACGATTACATTTTACGATTTTTAACCATTAATATGACTGCATTTTGCTCATTTATGTTTTAAACACTACAAAAGCCCAGATTGTATACACATTTATCATTTCTTATTGTTTAAATGGATTTAATCATGATTACAGAGCAAGAAAATTAAAATTACGACTACATTATGTAATCATTCATCATTAATCAGATTATATTTTGCCCATCTCTGCCCGATACTATGTGATACTTACCTGACACATATTTAAGCACCATATGTTAGCCGGTGAAGGTCCATTTTGAGGAAACCGCTACATTTCACGTTGGGCACGATATACGAGTATAAGCGCAAAGTGGATACAGCCACTCATGCAATTTCTAGTTTTTTGTTAGTTTGTGGCGAAATAAATACATTTCGTTTCTTGTATCTCTGCTCAACCCGTAAAGGATACAGCGTAAAGATATATATTATTTATAATTTGCATGCGCAGTGTTAACTAACCATAACAATGGTGGTTTATGTTGACCAGTTAGAAGATGCACACGTCTCGCTCCTTCCGATGCAAAATTAACATCGCAAGCTTCACATCTATAGTTGGAACTGACTTCTACATCCTGTGTATAAAAAATAATTAAAACATCTTTGGAAGCAATGATAGTATGTAAAGGATTTTGAAAAGGATTTTCTTTCGTAATTTAATTATTTGCTATCCTTTTGCCGCTTTTACTCGGCATAAAAAGTTTGAACTATATATTGTATTGCAATCTAGTCCGCTCTCTTTCGTAAAGAGCTGAAATTGCACTTTTCATGGAAAAATGTGCAAGTTAAATATAACAATTTTTGAGAAGCGTCAAAAATAAACATGAGGACATATGTGAAAATCTTTCTAAGAAAATAAAATATCAAACGATTTTTAACGCAATTTTTAATAAAATTTAGTGGTTTATGACAAAATTCGTACTTTATGATCGTATTAAAAATAAAACTTCGCAAAACCAACACACACCTCTAGCAAAAAAAAAAACACAACCCACACATTTACTATCGTACTCACTGTCTTTGTTATTCTTAAGACTTTATTTTTAATAAATTGGGAAGATATGAATCAGTTTCTCCTCAATTTAATGGTGAAATAAAAGACTTGCACCCACCCATATGTGGTGGACGTTCCAGCTGCTTCTGTTTTTCCAACATCTTATGACATGGGAATCTTCAAACGACGCGTGAATCGGTATTTGTTAGGTGAGAGCGCACCATAACGAGCCTCGTCAACACATTCCATCAGGTGAGATCGACGTCAGGCGCACGCCTGTTTGTAATAAAAAAATCGATATACGTCAATTTGCGTATTTTTCCACGACGGGTACGAATTTACAAGTCAGTTATTACAGTGACGTGCATAGAGTATTTGGACAGGGTAGGCAGATTCACATAATTAATGTAAATATTGTATAATTATAATAAATTTTATATTACTTTCATTGGAAAGATAGATGGCGTGAAAATAGAATGAATATAAATATGAAGAGTTCCCTTTTTTGGTTTAAATTAATGCAATTTATTCCAGACTTATTTATCGTAAGGGCATGCAATACTTTCATGCATTTTTGCAATGAACGCCACTGAGTTATTACTAACCGGTTGATCTCTATGCGCGGTGGCCGTGTGCAGCGCCAGCCCGCGGCCGGACACGCACGGCACTCCGCAGCGCGTGCACGCACGAGCCGCGTGCGCATGCGCCGCCCGCGCGTGCACGCCCACGGCGGACTCGTGCGCGCTCTTAAACGGGCACCAAGAGCACTTGTATCGGTGGCCGGAATGCCAGCGGTGGTGCTTCTTCGCTACACCACTGATAAATACAGACATTTTTTTATTTTTGGTAACCCAGGGTTTTACGCAGGGCTTCTGGATGAATTCAGATTCTCAGACCCAGGTGGGCCGATTAGAAAGATTCCGCATGGGTTTTTAGTCAGAAGGAGTCTGACACCCGGGATCGCTGTCTTCACCGCGTCCCTACTGGTCCTATGTAAGATTTTCTCCCGGGTTACAAATAAAATGTTTGTAGCGTACCTGCTATGAAAGTCGCAAAATGTTAACATTATAAACTTTGTAAAAATATTTCAAGACATTCAAGACAAGCTCAGTCTAACGTATCAGAAATTATTTTTTGTGACAATCACTCACCTTTCTTATCGGGTGCGAATTACAGCGAATGAAAAGTGACGCCATTTTTATTTCTATTCTTCAACAAACTAATTAACAGTTAACTTACACGTTATTGAATACTTTAGGACACGTTTTGCAATAAAACTTCTTCCCGTGCGTCCGATTTCTGTGGGATCGCATGAGCATTTCGTTTTTGAAACGTAATTTACATATAGGACACTCCTCTTTTCCACGGCTCTAAAATTATAAACAAATCTAAATATTATCACGCTGTATTCCTTACGGGGTGAGCAGAGATGCATAAGTGGTTGTATCCACTATATTATGTATAACAAATTACTAAAAAAGGGATATTATTCCATTAATGACTGTTTCAATGATAAAAGTGCGTGGTCTTAATATATGCAATCTTTATCGCAAGGCATTCAATCCTTCATATATTATACCTCATATATAAAGCAACTACCAGAGTTTCTTGCCGACTCTTCTCGGCAAATCAAACAAGGGAATAATACAAACAATAGAAGATAAATAAAAATATTATACTCACTGGATTATGGCTAGCTATGTGTAATTTATATGTTTTAATATGAGCAAATATTTTGAAACAAATCTCACATTGAAATATTGTCTTGCTGGTCAAAGGTCTTTTAACTATAGTCTTTTTCCACTCTTCTATCTGCTCCTGCGACTAAAGTAATGTTTTTGATATTTTAATAATAATGTATCGTCACGCTATACCCTTTTTGGGGTGAGCAGAGATACATTAGAGGCTGTATCCGCATTGCGCTTATATGTCATACCCAACGTGACCAGTAGCGCAGCTGATTGCAGTTTTTATGCCACTTACTCATTTCTAATAGATGACATTCGAGTTTCCTCACGATGTTGATATTTTAACTTCCATTGAAGATGTTTTTCAAACTCAAATACATAAGGGAAGATATTTTATTGATGTTTTATAATCACATACAATATAATTAATATCATTTTAGATTCCATGATTCATCATAAATATTCTTACTTTAATCTGGAATTACTCCTTATTAAGGCTACTTAGTAGTCCTAATTTAGCACATGGCTACATTTTTTTAAATAAATAATTTAATATCTATAATAAAAATGGAAATTTTCATAACATTACAAAAATGTGATTGGTCTTCATGATTGACTGTAATTAAAAACATTTTTTTCTGTCAGTTTCCTCTGAACTGAATCATGTAATCTGAACTTAAAATAATTTTTAATGATGTTTTCTGCAATATTTGTCAAAGTCATAAGCTTTTAAGTCGAAATAAATAAACTGAAACCTGTAACAATTGTTTATAGTTTTTAATAAACATTTAAGTTACTCACTGTTAATGTTACAATATCAAAATGTTTCTGCATCTCGATTTCACTAGGAGTCAGCCCTATAATGTCTTTTCTATTCACTTTATTAGCTGGCAGTTTATTCCTTTTGTTACAAATATTGTTTGCATTTTTCTAAAAGTAAAAGCAATTTTAATCTAATATACTACTACATATATATATTCATTATCACTACTACAGCAAATAATACTTAAATAAGAAATTCTAACAATACTGTGTATTTTGTAACAATAAGATAAAATTAAGAATTCTTACATACTTTTCTTTCCAGCTTTAAAACATCATCAAAAGAATTTTTATCACATGAAATATCTTCATGTAAAGGAATATCATTTTTTTCATCTACATGAACATAGAGATCATCTTCATCATCGAAATGGATTACATCATCATCAATTCCTTTAATACAGTTAATTATAGGTGTTATTACTTCATGTTTTGTTTCATTATCACCATCAATTTGTAAAATGTCCTTATTTAATTCAGTTATATTATATTTAATTTCTAACTTAAGTTCACTGGCACTTTCATTGAATTCATCATCAACTTTAACATTAATTGGATTAAGGCGTTCATTTTTAAGTGATAAAAATACATCCTCAGTATCATAGGTGTAATTGAAGATGTGACTGGTCTTAGAACAAATTAAAGATGATTTTAAATTAAGTTGTTTTCTATCTTGTTGTTTTATCAACATCAATGTTAACTGAAAATAGTTTAAACCATATTTCAATTATAATATAGCTTGTGATTTTTAGTCACAAAATAATTTACACATTGTAAAGATGAACTAAAAAAACCTGTTCGTCAAATATATTTGTTTACATATTGTTTCAATTGGAACCAAGACTTTTTCCTAAGATTTTATTTTGATAAAATTTCATAGTTTACTAAATTCAATTAATTATTTAACGACTGTATCTGTCTGAATATGTCATTATATAGTTTTTACAAAAAAAGAAGAAACAATATAAAACACATACTTCCCCATTTTGAGCAAATATATCCAACAATGTTGTCTGCGATATCATGCTCTTCTCTATTAGATGATAACACTTCAAGAGACTGGCTCCACATTCGTAACAAACAAATTGCGGTAGTCCTTCAATGTGGTTGTCCTGAAATTATGATTAATGATGATATGATTTTCAATTTTTGTTTTGATATTGTTAGTTAATGCTTTTGAGCCATGCTGTGGCTGTCTTTCATTAGTATCCGTTGCAGATATTTAGCTTGTGCATGTGATCTCATTGTGAATGTAAAATGCAGTGGAACTGTTGATAGCCCATACATAAATAAATAAATAAATTGCCATATAGATTATTTTTATTTTACACTGGCTTGAAAAAGTGATTACAGTAGATCTGATGGTAAGTACAGTATAGTCCAAAAACAAAAGTGACTATTAAAGAACAAAAATCTATTGACTCTCCATCGTCATATCGGCCAACGTAGACCACTACTGGTGGTCTCTAGGTATTTGAGTTACACAAGTTAACCCTGAAACAAAACAGGTCAAACCAAGTCACTGTGAGGGTGTTTACTCTCATGCACTGTGGTCATGACCGAGTTCTGGTGATCACCCTACCATCACATACTTACTACAATGAACTAATGGTATGATTCGGATTCTGGGCGCTACTGCTATGTCCTCTGCTGATGTGATGCATGAAATGATCCATGCCTAATCAATATTGAATATGTTCAGACAAAAAACTCTCACAAGGAACTCTTTTAAGATGGATCAAACAATCTATGAGCAAAAGGTGTGTAAAATTCGATCTTGGAAATATTTATTTTATTTAAAATTATACATTAAGGCATAATAATTCAAATTTAAACTTACATTCAATCCAATAATTCTCTCAATACATGAATTTAAAATTCCATTCTGAAGGCTGTACATTTTTACTTCTGTGACCAAACATATTCTGCACACTTCCAAAAAAGAAGCTTCAAAATTAGAATTAAGCTGTAGAAAACAAATGGAAGTAAGTCTCAAGGAAAGGAGGTGCAATATTAAATGCCATATTGCTTACTGGTAAAAAGTTAGTTGGACAAGCGTCGTCTTTGATTCTAGTCCTGCAACCTTCGTGGCTTATCTGATCGTACTGGAAATGCGCGCTGCAAATACGAGTATGCATTGGTGGTTCCCAATTCGGGCGTCCTATTGCTTTTAGCCATTTCGCTTTTAGTTCCACATTTGACGGAAATCTACGAGCAGAATATATATCAAACTATTTTGAGGTAGTTGAAATTACTTTTAATAGAATTATCTTTTTTTTAAAAACAAAACTCGTTTGTTATTGTAGTTTAAAATAGTTCTCAATTTCTTGCATTCAAAATACTAACGCATGAAACGATACTGTTGAATTAATATCTTTTTTCTTTATATTACTATTATTATTGCATCCTTTTACACAACAATAACACACCATTTTATATTTTAAATAAATACTACTGGGTGCACTTGAGAAATGTTTTATTTACATTTTTTTAAGCCGTTTTGTAATTTGTTACTTTTTAATACGTAGGAAAAGAACACCAACCATACAGCCATTTTATCTATACTAATAATATATTTATAAAATAAGATAAATAAATATGATCTATTGTTTGAGAACTGATTAAAAGTCATATAAAAAACCATTTATATGTATTATCATACGTTATGCCGCATGACACCTGGTAGTACATCCAAATCCGTGTTCCAGTGTTAATTTAATAAAACTTTTTCAAACTCGTCGTGTCGTCTGTAGTACGCTTTTCTCTCAAGTGCTCCACGGCAATGACTATCTATGAAGGAAGTGTAGTCGCTACATAAGTCCATGGCTACAGTTACCTGAGTTTTATACGTTTTTTTCTATAAATAAATAAAACAAGTTGTTATTACAATATTCATTTATTAATATAATAAGAAACAAAAGATAATATATTGTTAGTAACAAACCTAAAGAGGTTTGCAAAATTAAGAAATTACAAGGTACTACTACAAAGGCAGTGCTGGTAAAAGCCTCCCTGAGCATTCACCGAAACCAATCCTAACACCTTTTTCATTGATGCAGTAACCACGTAATGTAACTGTGTCACCGTCTTGAATGAACTTTCTTTCTTCTCCATTATTAAGACGGATTGGTTTAGTTCCCTTCCATGCGAGTTCGAGCATGCTCCCAAACGAATCAGATTGCTGTAAATTATTTTATTTATTTTATTTTATTAATAATTGGCCTGCATTTCGTCATGGATAGTGGAAAATGCATATGTCAGAAAAATAAGAGATAAGTCTTCATTTGGTATCTTTATTTCGAAATTATTGTTAATGTTGTATTTTATATTTAACATAGGAAAGAGGGTATATCTCTGAGTGATTGTAGGCAGTTTTTTTTTTTAATAAAAATAGTTAGTTCATATAACTCACCTCGCCACTAATAGTGCCAGAACCCAATAGATCTCCAGCTTTGATATTGCAGCCCGTGACGGTTTGCTGTGCCAGTTGTTGCTTAACAGTCCAGTACATGTTGCGGAAGTTGGATCGGCATACTGTTGTCGTCACCGAAGAGGTGTTAGCTGAAAATAAATAAAAAATAATTATTATGATTTCTGGTACACTCAGATAAACGTTTTCCCTGTTCCTAAATAAAGATATTTTATGGCAAATTTATATTATTGTGTTTATGATACCAGACACATTCATATAGTTATACCAATGACTTGAACAAGTCAACTTTTATGTAAAAGTGAATTAAGGTTTTCTATATCAACAATTGTTATTTATTTTACTTAATTGAAGACCCAAGCTCTGCATGGCCTCATTGTCAAAGGCCTGGCACCTGTAAAATATATAAATAAGTATTTTGATATTACTTAGAGAGAATATTAAAAGAATAAGCAAATAAATTAATTCGAACATATCTCTAAAACACGGAAGAAGTCATCATCAACGCTTTTCATTATATTTCCAATCGTAAGTCTGTTTGCAGGAACAAAGAGTATACATTTTTTATTTCTCTTTCATCTTACGCTATGTAAAATCAATAATAATTATTATTAATACTCACGTTTGATATCAACTTCTAGTTTAACGTCGAAGTTGAAATTATCATCATGTCGAAGGTAAGGGAATGGTGCAGGATCTTGAGGGAAGTTGTCCACGATGTACGGCTCAAGAGCTTGGACGGTGACTATCCAAGGTGATATGGTAGTTCCAAGGTTTTTAGCCGTAAATGGCCCCAGGGGTATGTACTCCCATTTTTGTATGTCCCGAGCTACAAATCATTATAATACTATGTTTACTACATGTCTAAGAGTTTTGAGATTTAATAAAAATAAAGTTTAGAATTAAAATTTACATATTAAGTAATAGATTATTGTGTTTATGTTAGAATAATTTTCATTATTGTTATTATTATCCAATCTTTTTAACGTTTTCATTAAATTTTAATAATTCGGTAATATGTAAATTCCTGTTTCCTTTGCTTCCAATTAAAAATATGCTCACTATCAGTGGCGAAATACAGGTGGCAGCACCTACCCACGATATTTTAGTTGTATTTTATTTTTTTTAATTTAAACCGTTTTCCACTTGAATAAACTATTTTATTACCACTTCATGTTTAGAAACCGATATAATTTAACGTTATATTACCCAGTCAAATCCCCGGCAGACATGGACCATCATTATAAAACTTATTCTATCATGAGTTCAACAATAGAACTTGTACGGGATAAGTGAATAAAGTAGAATTCGAGGCAAGACCCTAACTTTTGTGAAAAAGTTCACTTTTTCACAAAAGTTGCTTAGGTTATTAGATCGAAAATTGATTATTTTGCATGTAGAGACTTCATTTTAAAGTCTAACTTACTTATAGCACGCTGTAAATGTGTATTAATTTGAATTTTTTATTTTATCAATGTAAGAAAATCTTTATCATAGGCTAAAAATCGATATTCTGTTGTTCCATATGAACATGTACGAGCGAAATAAGCTTTAAAAAAACTGTTGTTCATGCTGCTATTGTTTAATGAATTTAAAAAGGATGAGGTATGGATGTTTGTTTTTTTTTCGTTATTAGGTTGCAATATTTCAATACCTAAATTCATGCTATGGAAATATTTTTAACATACCACTCCAATCATTCAAAAGGACAAAACCAAAGATTCTGTCGCCTGCATCTTTGGCGAGAACGCGGCTGCCGAGACTGGTTGAAGGGCCGCCGACAAACGCCCCCATCTCTAGTTCGAAGTCCATAAGCCGACAGGGACCGAACTCGGGGTCAGCACCTTAAAATCATACAGGTGTTACTTGTTACGTTAGAAGTAAAACTAAGCGGAAAAACGCGACGAAATTTCGCTCACTTAAATACACGGTGTCCCAACAAACAAAATGTTCCCAAACGGCTACATTTTCGACAAATTACGTGAGCGAAATTCTATCGGGTTTTTCGCTTAGATTTAACCCAATCTTGACCGATCAGTACGAGGCAAAAATGTAACTTTTTTTTTCAATTGATATTTTTAAGTGTTTTTGTTTACATGGCCGACTTATTACGTTAATTCTCTTTAGTGAACATAATAATTGTTAATGTACTCCATTACATTTTATTATCATTATTTATATTTATTATGGAATGATGTACCCTGTCAGATATTGTAATTTTACATTAAGGACTAGGAAATTATTATAATAGGTTTGTAATAGATCATACCGTGCCGTGCGTACGTTTGCCGTGGTGGCTGCCGGCAGAATAGAATAGCACCCCCCTCTTCTTGCTGAGGCGTCGTAAAAGGCGACTAAGATATCCCTGTAACACCGCAATTCAACCAGGTGTTCAGAGAAGGACAACTCGACCAAACCTGCATCCTGCTCCCTCCCGATCGTACTGGTTATCCATTCCATCGGGCCTGAGGGGGCTCGGACGAGAGAGTGCTTTTCTGGCTGCGCGTCCAGTTCTGCACTTAAATATCTCCTGCGCAATTGACTGTTTCCAAACCTCGATTTTCTTAATCGGTGTTGAAACAGTCGCCGTGGCCGAATCCGGCTAGGAAATCATCATATAATACAGCATTTACGCCCACTAATTTTTCACGCCCAAACATACCTTCGACAGGCTGAGTTTGACCTAGGGGTCTTCTAATAGGTGTTCCAGATATAACGATTGAGCTAGAACGGCCGTGGTAGCCGACAGGCAAATGTTTCCTGTAACAAAATTATATTAAATTACTAACCGTCTTTCCGAGACTTGATTTACGGTAATAATGAAAGCAATGATTCTGGAGGAATAATTGTGATGTAATCATTCAATCAAATTCATGATTTTAAATTTCTCTTTCTTTTTTTAACCATTTTGACGTATGAGTTTTTTATATTTATTTTAGTACATCGCTATATTTTAGGCAAAAAACCAGCAGCAGTTTTAAATTGCGTTAACTATTGTACCTTTTCATAATATATAATACTAAACGTACCGGTAATTACTAAAAAAATCCAGCGGCTATTTAGATAGTGTAAATTAAATAGATAGCCGCTAGATTTTTTTTTTAGTAAAGAAAGAAAAAAAAGTCTTCGATTGCAGCCACAACCAAGGTACAATAAATACAAACAAATGATGCAAAACGAAAAGGAGAAATAGTATAAAATAGAAATAATATATGAAAACTCTAGGCAGCTGCCGATAAATACTCTGTCGTAGCGTGTTCTAGAGAGTATTAGGCTGAGATTTATAGACTGTATTTCGACTTTGCTTAGCAAAGTTCTCAAAAATAAATTCGTTATGTCAAAAAACTGAATATATAATAGGAAATTGAATATTGCCATAGTATTCACAGAGCCAAGGCCATGTTAACAAAAACGGTGACTTACCAAATACTTTGAAATTTATTGAGTAATATAAATTGTAATGTTTTTCCAAAGCCTAAGTAAACTTAAAGTTACGTCTATAAATTTCAGCTCTAGACTGTAGTGATGGTATTCTGACAGTAAATATATGTTTAATAATATGCATTCCGGAAAATTTAGAATTGAAAAAAAAAACTGATTAAGAGCATTTTACCAGTACAGTCAAACCTGGATAAGTGAAAAAACTCTATAAGTGAGAGTAATAGCCAGGACCCGTCATTTTAGGCTCCCAAAACCTCTATTAGCGAGAAACCGAAACCTCTATAATCGACAGTCGAGCTTTATTTATTTATATTATTTAGGAGGAACAAATGACAAAACAAATTACAAAATTAACATCTGATACTTTAATGCTCATTCTTAACTTTCGTGGAAAATTCGACAAAATTTATGAGTTAGAGAAAAACATCCAAAATACAAAATCAGAAACCCAAACGAAATCGAAGGATTTTTTAAACTATAAATAAGTTCTAAATAAAATAAAATTACATAGTGCTTGCATTTTTGTTTTGTTGTCGTAAGCATCTTGATACCTACCCTTATACAGTACTTATATGTTGAAATCTAATGAACGTAACATATACACACTATTAAAAATATATATGTACATTCGTGCTTGCTGTGAGTTGTTATTGCTACCTACCTCTATAAGAGAGAAACGCCATCCATGTACCTGCATTAGCGACAAACTCGGGTTAGTGTGAAACCTCTATAAGCGAGAATGAGATTGTGCTCCCTTGAACTCTCACTTATCCAGGTTAGACTGTATTCCTGTTCACGATCCAATGTTTCTATATATCCTTATTTTGTTTATGGAAACTGTACCAGTTCATAAATGTATTCTTACCAGTTAGCAAACAGGGCGTTTTCCTTTCCTCTGAACATAGTACCCACGTTTGTCGCGTGTTGCAGAGAGGAGTAAAAGTCTGTATAATCGCCTATATCCACGGGAAGATGCATCTCTGCGTCGCATTGCGGCACTAAAACTCTGAAAATTCATAACCTTTTATTTCTGAGGCGTTAACACTTTTCGTGTGCCCAGATTTTAGACTGTTGTTGTATACATAACAGCAGTATATTTTGATTGTATTACCGGACTTAGAAGTCCGATTTCAGGGCTGCAAGGGATCGTAGACCCGAGTATTTGGTATTAATTTTAACAAGATACCTCTACGTATTACTGAGAAAAAGGGCCTTGGCAGATAGACAACGAAGTTACCCTATAAATGTTCCTTTTGAAGCACGTTTCCCCTTAAAATATACTCCACCTAAAATTAGATATTCTGGTCAATGTGTTGAATGTGTGGATCAATGTGCTATATTAGGTCCTTACATATGAAATTGGCGTTTTTCGTACTGGCCACTTTAATCACAAATTTCTCCTCTTTGGTAAGGAATTCCAAATTCAAATTTGTACAGCTATAGACTCATGTATTTGTGCTTCTGTTTTTTTCTGTTTGCGTCACTCATTTTACAAAATGGAAAACTTAAAATATCGCATTATTTACGAGTACGAGTTCCGCCGTGGCACTAGTGCTGCGGAAACAACTCGAAGGGTGAATGATGTGTATGGCGGTCGTGTTGCAAAAGAAAACACAGTTCGTTTTTGGTTCCAACGTTTTCGTTCTGGAAATTTCGACCTGCAGAACAAGCCCCGTGGACGGCCTGAGACTCAAGTTGATAATGAAGAGTTGAAGGCTATTGTGGAAGCGGATCCATCGCAAACCACGGCCGAGTTAGCTGCAGGCTGCGATGTTAGTGATAAAACTGTTTTAATTCACTTGAAGCAAATTGGGAAGATTAAAAAGCTTGAAAGGTGGGTACCTCACGAATTGACTGAAGCAAACCGGCAAACGCGCGTCGACTGCTGCGTTACATTACTAAACCGGCACAATAATGAAGGTATTTTAAACCGAATCTTTACCTGTGATGAAAAATGGGTTCTTTACGATAATCGGAAGCGCTCAGCGCAATGGTTGGATCCTGGCCAGCCAGCCAAATCCTGCCCCAAGCGAAAATTAACCCCAAAAAAGTTACTTGTAAGCGTTTGGTGGACTAGTGCCGGTATTGTTCATTACGGTTTTCTCAAATTTGGCCAGACTATTACGGCTGATGTCTATTGTCAGCAATTGCAAACCATGATGGAAAAGCTAGCGGCTAAACAACCTAGGCTGGTCAATCGCTCCACGCCACTGCTGCTTCACGACAACGCTAGACCACACACTGCGCAACAGACGGCTATTAAATTAGAAGAGCTTCAATTGGAAAGTCTAAGACATCCTCCGTACTCCCCGGACCTTGCTCCAACAGATTACCATTTTTTTCGAAATTTGGATAACTTCTTGCAAGGGAAAAAATTCAACTCCGATGGGGCAGTCCGGAAAAAATTCAACTCCGATGGGGCAGTCCAAATTAGAGATGCCACGAATATTCGGCAACTATTCGGTATTCGGCCTATTCGGCCACTTTTTTTGCAACACTTTAGTAATTAAAATTGATCAGTGGTAAGTTGTGATGAATGAAAATAAGCTTTTCAGCATTTTTTGGTAGCAAACGATTACGCTTTTCATCGTAAATGTTACTACCCTCAGAAAATAACCTCTCACTAAACACGCTACTTCCAGGAGAAGAAAGATAAACTTTAGCAAATTTCAAAAGGTTTGGGTATTGTTTTTCGTTTGTATTGGGTATTTTATTGTCTTTGCTGGCCGCGCCAATGCAACGAGGAAAACAGGTTGCAACTTGCCTTAATCCAGCTAACGCGCCCCCGAGAAGCATGTATTCTATGCCGAATATTCGGCGGCCGAATATTCGGCGCTTCGGCCGACAGCGTTGCCGAATATTCGGTATTCGGTATTCGGCCAAATCACTATTCGTGGCATCACTAGTCCAAATCGCCTTCAAAGATTTTATTGATTCCCGTCCGACTGGTTTTTTTAGTAAAGGGATCAATGAACTACCTATGAGATGGCAAAAGTGCATAGAAAATAATGGTTCATACTTTGATTAATTAAATATATTATATTAAAAAATATTCGACTTTTTGTTCCTCCCATACAAAACGCCAATTTCATATGTAAGGACCTAATATTTAAATAGAAATAAGTTGAAATCTTACAGTTCCCGTAATGGCTCCCTTTGTAGAGTTTTATTTGAGACGCTTAAAAGATCCTGTAGAGTCTTTCTTGCTTCAACCCAATGCGGCTTACTTAAGTTCATAAATGCGTTTAGCGTTTCTTCCTATAATATAAAACATCCCATAACAAAAATTACACAAATTGACTAAAAAGGGGCCTTCACCTTGTATTTTGTGTTTTGGGAGTTGAAGCTGCTCCCGTCCGTAGGCTTTACCCTAGTTTCCCTACACGTAACTCCTGGGTGGTGCTAAACGAGCAGCAGCGAGGTGGTAGGGTCTCGTTGCCCGCCTGGATTGCGACCACAGTACATGGGTGTAAATCCCGTCATAGTGACCAGTTTCGGCTTGTCACGTTTCGTGATCAGCTTGTGTATATCCAGTAACTCATATACCTAGAGACCTTCAGTCGTGGTATATGTGGGCCGACATGACGATGGATGAATGGATTTTCATCCTTTGATAGTCGCTTTCGTTTTTGGACCACACTGTAATTACCATCAGGTACTCTGTAGTCACTATGTTGAGACAGTGTAAAAAAAAATAGCTTGTATTTTCTCGGTCTTGATATATTGGTGCGCTACTGGGACGCTCTCTAAACAGAATATTCTATAATTTATAATTCACTGCATGCAGCCTGTCACTCAGAAAGCTATGGAAGGGGCTTTGTAGAGCGTTTCCCTTTGCGACCGGATGAGAAATACTGAAATTCGCTTGAAGAGTAGGATGAATGACATATCGCAAGTGATAGCAGTTATTGGAAATGAGCTGGTCACATATGTCGTAGATAGGATAATAGGTAAAGTAGTGGAGAAAGGAAGTGCTCGAGTAAAGACCACGAATCGTTCGTAGAAATGTGGGCCGGCTAGATGAACTCAGCATGGAGTTCCTGAAGGTTGAAGAAAAATAAAGGGCTCGCACATGTAATATACTATTCAGCGGACCTTGAAAAATTAAAATTCTTTCTCCAATTGCGTTAATAGGAAAATCAAAAAGTACGAGACTAACATAACCTTTCGAAAATCGAAATATCTCGATTCACGTCGAAATGTTATGTAAATTGCAAACATTTTTTGTTTTGAACTTTTCTACCAACGTTATCGTTTATCGAATGTAACTTTGTCTAACAATATTATATGTGTTTCTATAACAACCTGAGATTTTCGATCAGCTACGCTATCGCACATAGTGAGCCCGCCATATAAATGCAAAGGAGATATCTATAGATACGGTTGTATCTTTGCTTACCCTGAAAGGGTTTTTTATACGGCTTATTATACAGCTAAAAATCGAATTCTACTTTGTCTGAGCCTTCTGTTCACCACAGAAAAAATTTGCCAATACTGAGACTCGTACCTAGTACCTTCAGCGTCGCATTCAAAATCTGGAACCATAGTCGTAAATGAAATAGCGGAATCAATCCACCGGCCGCTATGAATAAATTTACTAGTTGTCTCTTTCGCCTGTTTTTTTTACGCACAGTACATACTGCTGTTGTCCTGGAAAGACCTTCACCGGGCAAGCACTTAAGGCGCTCAACCACCAAGTCATTAGTTGAGTGGCAACACAAGAACCTAACAGTGATCTACTAGCGTTACGGAAGCGACTACCTTGAGAAGAAACGCCAAAAGAACAAAGGCTACGTCGGAGTGTTGTCGCCCGGTGTCGGGGAAAAGATCTTCTCAAGACCAACGCATACCAAGTCAGGGAAAATATCTACCGATCTCACAATTGACTGTTTCATTGTAAACAAAACACAAGATAAATAAATTGAATTAAAACTGGTTGTCGTGTTTTATAATATTGTGCAATTGGATTATATAATTTATTCTATGTTGAATGAATATATTATCATGATATAAATATGGTCTTATTTAATTACGTGTTTTAAAATACATACTTTATTTACTTGTGAATGAAATATAATTTTATTTACAAGCACTTTTGAGTCGGTTAAAAGACAGTAAATCTACGACCGGTTTGGAAAGCAGAATCTAGCAAGAAGAGCCGACAAGAAACTCTCGTATTTGCTGTTTTCAACATAATATAATATATTTATATACTATGATGTATATTCATGTAATTGTTTATGTTGTTAGGTTTTATAGAGGTTATTTTTATATAAAAAAACACAGGAATTCCTTTATGCAACGCTGGCCGAATGGATTCGCTTTTAATGATAATTTATTGTATATAGCAATTTATAACATAGGTATATGTTTTATTGTACCTTCTGTATTGGAAGTCAGAGTATATAATCTTTGATATAATTCTTAAGAATATTTATTGATATTTTTATTTACGGAAGTAGTAGATTATTGTTAGGCCGGTTTTAACTTGTAAGCCACTTCCGTAATGTAATATATGGCGTTGTCTACAATATTTTTACACTTTAGACTTATAATTCTCCAAATTTGAAAGTTATGAGTAATATCAATGAGAACACTTTCCACTTGCAACCGGTAAAAGAGTGACAGCAGGCGACTTGTTATGCTAGGTTGTAAAATAAATAGTTTATCTAGATATTTTGTTCCATTTTCTAGATTGTAGTTAACATGGACGAACATACTTTGTGGATATTAGACGTAACAACTAGTGTAATCGTGACAATGCGAAATAATAATATCTTTATTTCAGATTTCTCCAAAATTAAAAATACATAAAATTTTATACTTAATATTAATTTATAACATAAATACCCGAGTGGATGAGCTTCTTCACCCAAAACTGAATAAAAGGCCCATCCACTTTATCAGCTAAAATACCCAAAATGCCATCAGTACTGCCCCTCAAACGCTGCACCATCGAAGCACACCACCGACGCATGACTGCATGAAAATCATGCAATCCTGCTTCGGCAAACATACCCGACGCACTACAGAATCGGGGCAGCCCCAACAACACTCTGAAAGCATTATAGCATTATACTGAATACGCAAAATGCGTTCCTACTTTTTTCTAAGTTATTAATAAGTTAATTTAATAATCTCGGATTATTACTTACTTTGAAAACCTTCTGTCTACACGATAGTAGAGGCCCATTGAACAAATGAGAGATTTCATTTAAATCCAGTATCCATTCTCCTATGGCTACCCCGATGTGTTTATGTCCCTGAAATCATCAATTATAAAACATGTTTTCGTTAGAAACTATCGTTTGATAAAACCTTATTTACTTACTTTTGTCGAGACGTTCAGCTGAAGAATGATCTTCCGACGAACGTGTTCCCACCCTTTTATGATATTGGTCATTTAAACGAAGCGGGAAGAGATATTTGTGCAGGCCGGCATGATTATAGCGACTATACATTGTTTTTCTGTACTGCACAATACTAATCATCAGTCGTGATGTAGTATCTATTCCAAGTCAAGATTAAAAAAAAAACTATTAAGGCGGCTTATGCAAATTAAATATACTTTAAAGTTATATAAAACTGTATGAAACATGCAGTTTTAACAATTGTTTAATTGAAATCATCATTATGGTCGAACTAAGCCGCACAATTAAATAGAGTTTTATAATAGTCTAAACTAAATTAAATTTGATTGTGCAAATCGCCCTTGGTATTCAAAAATTTCATCGAGGCTCAAGCGATACACACAAAATGATTATTTTATATGGTTCATGATCAATGGAGAGTAGTGACGTGCATAAGGTATTTGAATAGGGTAACCAGAATTCGCGTAATTAATTTGAATATTATATTATGATAGTAAATATAATATTGCTTTCATGGAAAATATAGGTGGCGTGAATATAAAATAGATTTTAATATAAATGGTTCCTTTTTTTGTTTAACTTTAAGGAATTTAGTCAAGACTTATTTATCGTCAAGGCATGCAGTGCTTCCATGCATCTATGGAATGAACGCTACTGATGGAGGGCATATACTCTAGGTTTCCAGCTGATTGGAATATATCTGCGTAAGTAACAGTAATAATTTTTTGCGTCAGTGCACAGAGCTTAGACAAAAATGACGCTACGCTGACACTGACGATGACGCTAAGTGCAAAATATAACGAAATAACATAAATTTTCGAAATATTACTTCGAGACAGTAAATCATATATTTTGCACTTTTCTACCAGCGTTATCGCTTATCGAATGTAACTTTGTCTAAAAACATTATATGTGTTCCTATAACATACTGAGATTTTCGATCAGCTACGCTGTCGCTCATAGTGAGCACGCCATATAAATGCAAAGGAGATATCTATAGATACTGTTGTATCTTTGCTTACCCTGAAAGGGTTTTATATACAGCTTAATGATATATTACTGTAAAAAATATATTTAGAGCGGCTTGCATAAACAATTTAAATCTAGGTTAAGTTATTACAAAACGCTATTTATTTGAAGCGGTTTAATTCTGCCTCAACGGTGATTTAATAGTTGTTAAAAGTGGATAATGTTTTATGCCAGACACTGAGTACAGTTTAAAGCTAAATAGAGTTTTATAGAAGTATATTGGATTTAATTTTTGGAGCAAGCGGCCCTTCGCGTTTATTAAACATCTTTTTTTTTTGTATCCCGGGGGAAAGTCCTGCATAGGACCATCAGGGACGCTGTGAGGGCAGCGACCCCGGTATGTCAGACTCCTACTGACTAAAAACCCCCGGGATTTATTAAACGTCTACTTCATTACTTTGTGATTATATCCCGACCTACTTGTGTAAACTAGAATCATATTGTTTATAAATACCACCATTTAAATCAATTGTGATATTTATTACTTAATAACTATACGTGTAGCTATACAACGTTTCTTATTGAAATGATTTTATTTAAAAGCCGACTATCGTAACACAAATAATGTTAAACAAAATATGTACTGATATCAGTCGAAATAAACTTAAAATTCCAGTCAGTTTTACATCTTAACTCGACGGAATAAGACACATTTTTAATTGTAATGTCTAAATAAATTCTTAGATAAAAATAGAGAAAAAATTGTTTACTTACATTATTAATTGAAGTAAAAACACCATACGGTAGATTTTCGATAGGAAAATCGGAGTCCGGAGAGTATTCGATGAAAGATTTCATAATGCACGTCCTAACTATGTCAAAGGCACGGGGAATGTGTCTAGCTGTCCGTCTATTGGGTGTTTTTAGTATGAAGTTACAATAATCAGGTTATTTGTTGAAATGGAACTCGTTTGCCGGTCGAGCCCCGACTGGATTCTTTAAACTCAAGGACGCGCGCTACCTCCACACTTAACGTTATTTTTGTGAGAAAGTTACATAGCCGTAAATTGTATGCATAGGTGGGCAAAATGTAATCAGATTAATGAAAACGATTAACGATTACATTTTACGTTTTTTACCATTAATATGACTGCATTTTGCTCATCTATGTTTTAAACACTACAGAATCCCAGATTGTATACACATTTATTATTTCTTAATATTTTAAATGAATTTAATCATGATTACAGAGCAAGAAAATTAAAATTACGACTACATTTTGTAATCGTTGATCATTAATCAGATTACATTTTGCCCATATCTGAGTGTATGTATGTGAATTGCATTTGTTTTGATTGACTGCACGGATAAACTGTCAATGTGACGTTTTCACTAATCATTCTGTTTCATTATTATACCTACATTATATTCTTGCCATATACTCAGGGGTGTAGGAAGACAGAAAACTCGCATTGCATCTGATTGAAATGTAATGTGTACTAGTGCTGTGGTCACGTTGGGCACGATATATAAGCGCAAAGTGGATACAGCCACTAATGTATCTCTTCTTACCCCGTAAAGGATATATGTATTATATATAATTTCCATGCGCAGTGTTAACTAACCATATCAATGTGGAGGGATGTAGCGTAACGATATATTATTATTTTACTATATTATTTTTATAATAGTTTATGTAATACATCTTATCTGTTGCAGCCGGAACACATGATGCGTCGCCGGAGCGCTCTCGCTTCGGTTGTTTACATATGTTGCGGCGCCACAATGCACGTGCACAGGCCTTGCGCTTCGGTAAACCAAGCGGTAGAGTAGGGGGGGGGGGGGGGCGGGTTGGATGAACGCGTTGAGATTACAGAACCCAAGTCTTTTTCCATGCGGTGTTTCAATAAAAATAAACATCAGTTAATCCCATGACACTCAAGGAGATCCAGATGGGAATAACGTTATTAAAGCCAACCGAAATCTTGACAGCAGTGAAAGGGCATTTTGTTCTAAATTATCATTTCATGTGTTTCTTAATGCCATCTGCAAAGTATAAATTATTATAACCGACTTAAAACTCTAAGTTAATAATAATATATAATCACGCTATATCACTTTCGGACTCAGCAGAGTCACTTTTGTGGCTGTATCTACTTTGCTCTTATATGATATCCACTCAACCGTGGAGGGTTATTTACAGAACTAGGCGCATATGTCGCGCCCTTGTACAGGACTTTCATCAGATGGGGGTTTTTGAGAACTAGGTTTCGAAAAACCTGGATTTTTTATACCACAGAATTTCTAATTTCTCTGGGAAAGGATAGCTTGTTCTTTCGTGAACAATTTATACGTGCGAAAAGGATAGAGCTGTATGTCGCGATGTATTACGCTTGTAACAAACATCTGTTTGCACTTGTTCGCGCCGGCTGTCACAGGACGCCTATCAGATGCGGGATATTTTGATTTGACCTGTAGCAGTACTTTCATCACACGAGGGGTTATCGTACCCAATGTGACTTAATAAATAAATTTTATTTTATTGTTATAGGCTTTTAAACAGAGTGTATACATTCAAAAATAACAATAGATAACATGCCATATACATCTATAATGCACCACTCCAATTACATGAAAGCGCAACGTGCACTACAAAGTAAATTTCCATATAAACAAAGTCAAATTAGAATGTAAAAATTGCCAGTGGCACAGCGATAGGAAACAAGAGATCCTTAATACACAAACTATTAATTTATAATTATATTACCAGTAAAAATTTTAAAACACTTGCTTTGAAAGAGGTTAGAGAATTATAAAATATATCTTAGCTTTCATTATGAATCTTATTAAAGGTCCTACATATTTTTTTTTACTTGGGGAAAATCCTCATAGGACCGTCTCAGCCGCACTGGGGGGTTGCGCGACCGAGGTGTGTCGGACTTGTACCGACTAAAAACCCCAAGGTGACTACTTCTGCGCATTGGCGGGGACTGCGGAACCTGTAATCAATTCGCCACAGCACCGTCGCGCCGCGCCCGCTGGGCACAAACTCGAAGGAAGATATCTTCCCCGACACTGCTCATTGTATTTAGGTAGAGTACGTCATAATGCTCTCCCTACTTCTCGTTGGTCGCTAACCAGTCGCTCAGGATGGGGAATCTGAGCGGTCGCGACTCAAAGGTCGTACATATACGCCATGAAGGAGCCTGTTTGCCAAGGTTGGTGGCTATTTATTGGTGGTTATTATTTTACAATAATAAATCCTTGTTTAATATTTTTCGAAAATAAAAATAATCATTATTTCAAAACATTTATTCTAAATAAACCTACCATATTTACAAACAGGGCTATATTAAAAAGTACAGGGGCACAGAGTAGATGGGGCGACTTTTTTGAGTGTTCTATTTTCTATTTTTTAACCCTTTGCACTCGAGCGGCGCCGAGTTGGCGCCCGACCGATTTGAAGTCGCAATTCGAGCGGCGCCGACACAGCGCCCGGCCTATTTGAAGTGGCGTAAGCTTCTTTTTGGGGCATGGAAATTTCCCTCATCAATTCGTACATTTTGTACAAACAAGAAAAGATCTAGAAAGGGGAAAAGTCGCTTAAAAAAAGTCATCTGCGGTATGTCAAAACACTCGAGGAACAATTGAGCGGACCGTATCGCCAACAGCGAGAGCAAGCATCTACGTCATATTCAGATGAAATCCGACTTAATTGGAAGCTCCACATAGATCTAAAAGGGCCAAAAAGGGACTGCAGTTTGTTCTAACCGTAGCATACCTGGGGGTAGGCGAGGAATCACGTATTACTGCGATACGTGCCCTGACAAACCTAGGATGCACCTAAGACATTGTTTTATAAAATATACACGAAAACTAATTACAGAGTGTAATATGTTATAAAGCTTATTGTTTTCAACATATAAACTGGTGTAATTTTATTATTTCTATACGTTTTTTTATTTATAAATGTTTTTAAAGTATTTGTAAAGTGTTCCCCGAATTAGGCCGAAACCGTCTCGAGTTGTTGGATAGCGCAAGCGAAAAGGCCTCGAGTGCAAAGGGTTAAAACTGTAGCTATTTGCGTTGCAGAATGCTCAATGAGTAATAACGAATCTATAGATCAAAGTTAACGCTACTGCTGACTAACGTTGCAGGGTGGCGTAACACTCCTCGAACATTCTCCTTGCTCCGGACAGGGCTGCTGAGAGGTTCCGAGACTACCTGCGAAACATATATCTGCAGTGATTTGGATACGATATTCACATCCTATTTGTTTTTGTCTAGCGAATTTCATTTATATCATTTCACCTACCGCTTGCTATTAAATCTTTATACCTGCAGGGTATTTAAAAAGGTATACATTTTAAGAATTCGAGGGACTCTCCTAACCTTCTGTGTTAAAATGTTCTGTCCTCCTAGATAAAGTAGCGTGTGATTATCGATAACGCTTATAGAAAAGCACCAACGTCTGGAATTAACTAATGCATGGGTCAGCAACCTTTTCTTATATAAGGGCCACAAATATTATGAGTATATTAGTGCGGGCCACATTTCATCCAATAAACACATTTTTTTAAGATAAAACTATTTCTTGCATTTTTAACTATATTTATTTTTACTCTCATTTTACGGACTGTGATCGCTTGAACTGAATTTCCGGTTTCCGCGCACACAGAACAATAAAATAGAAACTTATTTCTATAAGTATTTTTAATTTATCGCCTGCGGTGCGGCGTTCTGTGAAACGGCTCTTACTTGCGCGGGCCGCATCGTAGTGGCTTACGGGCAACTGGTTGCTGACCCCTGCATTAATGGATTCATTAATAACTGTTTGTATGTTCGTTTGTCCAGAGTGGAATGAACATTTAGAGTGAACCTTTAAAATGGATGTGGCCTATTCATTATCGTTCCTAAAGAAAACATGAAGTTCACGGGGTCGAAGCCCCGAGTAGTTATTGTAACTAAAGGAGAGAGCAAAAGGATGTAGGTAGTTTTTAAAACAGGAATGAGGAGAGCTGGAGAGCTTGGGAGTCGAAGCTGCTCGCGTTGGGAGTCGAAGCTGCTCGCGTTCGTAGGCTTTACCCTAGTTTCCTAGATGGTAGGGCGTCGGTGCCCGTCTGGATCGCGACCACAGTACATGGGTGTAAAGCCCGTGATAGTGACCAGTTTCGGCTTGTCGCGTTTCGGGAGCAGCTTGTGTATATCCAGTAGCTCATATACCTAGAGACCTTCAGTCGTGGGCCGACATGACGATGTAGACTATCACTGGATTTTCGTCCTTTGATAGTCGCTTTCGTTTTTGAACTATACTGTACTTACCATCAGGTACTCTGTAGTCACTATGTCGAGCCAGTGTAAAAAAAAAGGAACATGGTTTCTGGAATTAACTTAATAATTAGATTAATTATTGAATTTTATATACACTTTCTTGACAAAGTAACTACAGTGCACCTGATGGTAAGTACAGTGTAGTCCAAAAACCAAAAACGAAAGCGACCATGAAAGTACGTATATCTATCTATTGAGTCTCTGTCGTCCCACATATAATACGTCTAGAGGTCGTGCTGATGAGTTACTGGACGTTTACAAGCAGATCCCGAAGCGCGACAGGCCAAAGCGAGTCACTATGACGGTCTTTACATTCGTGTGTTACGGTCATGATTCAGTTCGGGCAATTGCCTTACCACCACAAGAAACACTGTATGGTCTATATATATAAGAGGGAAATAAATAAATATTTGAATTTAAATATAATTATATTTATATACCTTACTATTTATTCTACTTAAATTACTACAGTTTTACCAATTAATAACATCACCAATATAAATGTAACCTATTTCTAAAATACATACTAGTATGGTAAAATACTTTAAATCACGGGTTGGAAAAATTTACAATTCAGGCACTTAGTTCTTTAGAGGATCTTACAAATTTTAGGTATATGAACATATTAACACTTTTTATAATTTTAAAGTTTCTATTATCAATGGATCAAGGAATTTATAGTTTATGTAATATTCAACGATCAGATGAAAATGACTTATCATATTTACTGTTTTTTAGACTCATTGTTGCAAATTTGATTCTATCGTGTTTGTGCTTACATCTGTAGCATTTTATAATACAAGTACGACAAAGAAATGACATAATGTCATTGTAGACGGCGCAAGGGATACCATCCTTAGCTGGTGGATACTCTCCATCACTTCATCCTTCATAATACGAACAGCAAACGAATGAAATAAACTCCTTGCATCTGTTTTCCCACAATTTTACTTTCTTTTATTAGTCGCGTATAGTAATAGAAAACTTTTATTTACCAAACAAACTCAAAACTACATAAAACATCCCTACACCTCTCCTGATATCTACACTAAGGAAACTTGTGTCGCGGGCTGCTACCGCAAACCAGTGCCGTACATCCCATAGAAACATAAAAAATAATAATTTATTATACTTGAACATCTGTTAAATATAATAACTTAAAATTTGGTTTAGTTTGAATTCAGATACTCCTATTCTGGTAAGTATGTACCAGATTTTAAGTTAAAATATTTATTTTTCGTCGAAGTATAACAAGGAAATGCTTTTTATGATTTTATAGGATGCACATGACACGCAATAAACAGTTTTCATAAAGAGAGGAAATGAGTAGTGTGAGATAGGGTGAGTGAGTGCGTCACGAAAGTGATACTGTATTAATTTACAATTACAAGTTGGGCCAAAAGAAGTCATCCGATGTCGTGTGGCTCCCATTTTTGTTCTAAATGAAAAACTTCGAGTCTGTTTTTTGATTATATTTCCTTGAACTTTTAGAATTTTATTGGTTAAGTCGAGAAGATGCTATCGGTCAAATGGGCGCCGTCACAATTGATTACTATACGGGCTCGTTTTATGGCATTTTTCATCAGTTCGGCGAGAATTTCGGGCGACAGATTCTCGCACTCGTGTCGAATGTTGCCCTTGAGGGCTTCCAGGGTCTCGGGCTTGTTCACGTAAACACGGGACTTCAAAAAAACCCCACAAAAAAAAGTCTGGAATGGTTAAATCGGGCGATCCGCCCGCATCTGGCCCGCAAACCAGTGTAAATCTCCAAAAAAAGAGATGAGGCGACCCGGGAACGCTGCCTTCAGAATATCGGTTGTGGCCATAGATGGGCAAAATGTAATCAGATTAATGAAAATGATTAACGATTACATTTTACGTTTTTTATCATTAATATGACTGCATTTTACTCAATTATGTTTTAAACACTACAAAATCCCAGATTGTATACACATTTGTGATTTCTTAATGTTTTAAATGGATTTAATCATGATTACAGAGCAAGAAAATTAAAATTACGACTACATTTTGTAATCGTTCATCATTAATCAGATTACATTTTGCCCATCTCTGGTTGTGGCTCGCGCAGTGTGTGCCATTGCTCCGTCCTATTGGAACTACATGTCCTACAATCCTAATTCGTTCAATTGCGCCCGAAAAAACTCGGTTAACCTTGCCCTATAGTGCGCACCAATCACTGTTGTCGTTTGACCAGCGGCGTTCTCGAAAAACGGGCGCTCCAAGGCCGGCCATTCTTGGCAGCGTCTTTTGAGATCCCATACTCTTCAAGGTTGGTGGCCAAACGGCGCAGTGTTTGCGCAGTCGGTGCCGGACGACCGGGGGAAATCGGCGGCGGAATTCGCGCCGTGCCAACACCACAGACGAATTGTTACGCAAAAAAATAGACACGATTTTTCCGCGCTCTTGAGGAGTGTATCACTCCATGGTTTGTTCACTTGTATTCTACATCTGTCTAGTTCACAAATGTCAAAACAGATTTATCATTGGCCGCTTTTTGCAAAAATAAGAGGATCTTCCAATAGGGTGATTTCTTTTGTATAAAGAAAGAATTTAAATTATGTTGGAAAACAAGATTAATGGACATTAAACGTATGTGCTTCCTAGTTCACATTGTAATATGTATAATTTTTCTTTTTAATAATAACAATCGTCCGCTGTATCTCTTTCGGGGTGAGCAGAGAAACATTGCTGGTTGTATCCAATTGCCGCTTATTTGTTTTGCCAATGTGACCAGTAGCGCAGTAGATCACCGGTGCCTAAATCCGTACGTAATCTGGAAAAACCCAGAGTTATGTGCCGGGATTCGACCCAACGAGCATTCGCGTCGTCACACATGAATTCCGGACCTTAACCACTAATCCACCATAGCCACACACTTTTCTTATTAAAACACATGATATAATTAGAAAGTTTATTTTTCCAGATATCGGAAATTCAATGTCACTATATACGGTAGATATTTTATCCTCCGGTGTTCCATGTAAATAAATAAATAAAAAAAACGAACTTGGCGCGTTCTTATATATTACCGCAATATGTTGTACTTTGGATATTATTGTCATTTAAGATAATTGAAAATAATTTCAATGTTCTATGTTTTTTCCGTGAGAACGGATATCTCATGTATTTATCAAATTAAAATACTTTATCAAATAGTTACAGATCAACAATATTCCTCATTTAACTGCATATCAAAATATTATAAAACGAGAGTTAATATTTAACCCAAATATTATACACATCAAATCTATCTATTAATATTATTTTTACACATCTTAAAATATCATAAATTCCAAAATGTTGAAAACCATCTTTTTAAAAATGTATAACATTTAAAAATTTAAACTGACCTATAAAGATATAAAATGATACATGTAGATTAAAAATTAAAAGTACCCGCATTTTTTTTGAAGTTCACTCAATTATGGGTGCATCAAATGACGTCATTTGTACAGAAGTGTAGTTAGGTGCTTTGTCTTTACTTTGTTCTAACCCAGTAAGAAGTCATTTTTTTACAATTGTCTCGTTAGTTCGGGACAAGGTACGAAATATACCTCTATCTTTGTTGACGCAGACAATTTTGTTGAGACAATTGACATACACAGTTACATAAACATTAAGACACATACATATCTGTCATATAACCTGTATAGCAGTGACATGCATAGGATATTTGGACAAGGTAGGCAGAATTCACGTAATTTTTTTAATATTATAATATTAAAGTAAATATTATACTGCGTTGCCAATAGATATGAATATAAATGTTTACTTGTTTTGTTTAACTTTAAGCAATTTATTCCAGACGAAGTTATTGTAGGGCATGCAATGATTTAATGCATCTATGGGATGACCGCTACTGCTGTATAGCATATATCAGGGGTCGGCAACCAGCGGCCCGCAAGCCACTGCGGTGCGGCCCGCGCAAGTGAGAGCCGTTTCACAGAACGCCACACCAAGGGCAATAAATTAAGAACACTTATAGAAATAAGTTTGTATTTCATTGTTTTGTGTGCGCGGAAGCCGGAAATTCAGTTCAAGCGATCACAGTCAGTAAAATGAGAGTAACAGTAAATATAGTTAAAAATTGAAAAAATAGTTTTATCTAAAAAATTGTGTTTATTAGATGAAGTGGCCCGCACCAATATATTCATAATGTTTGTGGCCCGCACCAATATAGTCATAATATTTATGGCCCTTATATAAGAAAAGGTTACCGACCCATGGTATATATAATCATTAGTACTATAATTTTAAAATGAATCCTTGAGTCACCTTTATATGTATATTAACCCTTTGCGGACGTATTAAATTTGGACATGGGTATCGTACTGGTCGCAATTCATTTCCGTCGGAAGAGCAGCGATACATAACACGTAAGATTACGATGGATAAACAAGATTTGGTAATTCTTTTGTGAATTTTAGATATTTATTTAATACAGTCATCCATCCATCCATTTTGTTTCGAAAAAGTGTAAACTGATACATTGTTGCATACAGTATAGGATTCGTATGGTTCCTTGCTGTGGCGGCTGAGAGCAGACATACGACCGGAAAGGGTTAATGTTACAAATAAGGTAAACTGTATATTTAAATTGATTTACTATTGAAAATAAATTATATACTGACGATTTGTGAAATAAATAAGTTATTCCTACAAATACTAGATTTCTGGGAATGCAGAGGGTTGGGCGTCGCCGGGTGCCGAGGAAGATGGCTCCGCCTTGCCCTTGGCACTCGGCAGGCGGGAGAAGGAACACCCTGAGGGTTTTAGTCGGTGCAAGTCCGACACACTGGGGGGCAACCCTCATCGACCCCTGAGGTCCGTTAGGGATTTCCCCCGGGATAAAAAAAAGAGAAAAAAGAGTGGTTTTATTTGGATACAGGTGGGCACCGGTGAATATCTATACTTCCGTACATATGACGTCATTATACGTTTTTGTCGTTATTAAGTAAAAGCGGTCAAAAAAAAATTTGAACTCAGAATACGAAAATAAAATCATTGTTTTTTGTTTAATACTTAAGAAATATTGTCAATTCATATTGGTATTTTAGGGTGTAAAAATAAAATTTAGTTTAAACAAACAATAAATAAACAACTGAACCAAGTATCTAATTTCTACAATACAATACATTCCTTTTTCTATTCTAAATATGTATACAATTTCTACAGGGCATAGATATAATAATTGTATACACAAGTTTTATGTAATTTGTACTTCAATGAAACATTGTATCAAATTAAGAAATTGTTATTTCATTACTATTTGGAACTTATTTCAGTCACTTTGATAAACTTACGCTCAGTTTCAGAAACGCTCCTTAAAGTTAAAAGCGCTTTTAAGCACTAACGATATGTTTGAAATTAGAGCGTTTTATTTAAGGGTTGTTTCTGAAACTGAGCGTTAAATAAAAAGGAAAATATAATGACAATTACAGACAAAATACACAGCTATTGTTCCGTATTCGAATAACTGTGCGGACAACTTCGATTCTGCTCTGGCAACACCGTACGGGTTGGCAATTGAGTTTTGCTCTCGCTCGACCGATCCGCCGAGTAACAACAGAAAACATACAAATATTCACAAAACCAAACAATCCGATTCCAAAGTGTACAAGTGTGCTAAGGAAGATCCTCAAAGACACCAGTTTCCTGGAGGAGAAGCAGGGACCCCTGAGGAGTTGGCCATCTGGTGGTCGCGGTAAGTGAGACTCTTTAGGCAGCCCGTGCCACTGTTGCGGAGCTATCGAAGTACCGCACAGCTGTAATAATCTATACTACAAAGTGAAATAGAAATGAATCGCTTATCTACACAAAGTCGCGTCGATTTGCTGCAGGGACGGTATGATGAGTTTCAACTTGCGCCTGTACGCAGGATCGGACGCTATCGGGTTCCTTTCCAAGTATATGGTGAGCAACTTCTTGTTCTGTTGCAGATATTCTACTGACGCCCAATCAGATATCTGGTTATCATTCAGCTGCAAATAAAATATACTCTATATCAGTGAGGTGCAGTGGCGTTCATTTTATACAAGCATTAAAGCAATGCTTATCCTACGCTGTACGAGCATCTAATTCCAACATGAATGAATCAATCAATAATAGATAAATTCACCATTATGATTGTGATGGGAATACGTGCTTATCGAAATTGATAAAATATAACGTGTTTTCACAGTTCTCTAATAAAGAAAGAGTAATGGAAGAGTCGAAGTAACTTTTCTTACTGATTGCTTGCCTTGTGTGAAAACGATATGCACGCCACTGGTGAGGTTCCTAGGGTATTTGGATAGGATAGGCAGATTGATATAATTAATGGGAATATTATATAATGATAATAAATATTATATTACTTTCATAGGGAAGATAGATGGCGTGAAAATATAATAGACATGAATATAAAAGATTCTTATTTTTATTTAAATTAAATCAATTTATTCCAGACTCATTTATCGTAAGGTCATGCAATGCTTTCATGCATCTATGGAATGAACGATACTGCTCTATATTAACTGTTGACTGTGGCTATGGTGGAATTCAAGAACCAATCTGACTAAAAAAGAACAACCTATCAATTTACGCATACTAGAGTTCATAACATCATTTCTGCTACCGAAATACAACAATATATATGGCACTAGAGTCGATCAATACATGTTACCTAAATTAATTAATACTTTACTTCGCGATGAGCAGGATGTATGCCTTTCAGTTTTCCTGCTAAACCTTTTATTCAAATAAAACAATATTATTTGAAATTAGATCCTTATGAATATATATTACAATTTTATTAATTAAGATGTCTATGCTTGTAAAATTTGTTTGCTCGGAATGCACTGGATTAATTTGTGATTTATTCACATTTGCAATTTAGAACTAATAAATAATTAAAAAAAAAAACTTGTCAAACTCACCCAAAGTTCCTCTAACTCGGGCATGTGCCGCACATTCTCAATAATACTAATCCTATTCTTAGCTAAGTCTAAAGTTTCTAACTTTACTTGGTTGTCCATATTCTCCATGACACTTATTCCGTTCTCCGATATGTAAAGTTGTTCTAAGTTTACAAGTTCTCCGAGATTCTCAATTTTCGTTATTCGATTACTTTGTAACACTAATATCTTAATTTTTGTTAAATCTTCCAGATTTTGTATCTTCGTTATTTTATTTTTACCTAAATATAACTGTTCCAGTTTCTTCAATCCATCCAAGTTTTTTATTTCCTGTAAAGTCAAAACATGTACTTATAAAATAAATAAATAATTTAAAAAAAAATATTTAGGAAAATAAACCTATCGACTATCTTTGAGAAATAGAACACATTGACTCTTCATTTACTGGTGACGAGTTAGCTCGTCATTTTGTGCCCAAACGTTGTTGATCGGTGACGAGTTATCTCGTCTTTTCATGTCTAAGGGCAACTTGCACTAACAAATTAAATCTAGTTTAGAGTTATATAAAATGCTATTTAGCGCTGATCTGTACTTATTGTCTTGCACTAAATCAAAATCTAGTTGTAACAACTCTTAAACTGAAATCATCATTAAGATGGAATCAAACCAATTCAATTAATAAGCGTTTTATACAAGCTTAAACTAGATTAATTCGTTAGTGCAAGCCGCCCTAAGCCTTATTGACTGATGATTAATTAAGTCCCTGTGGCACTTGCATTATGAATTTAAATTAGTGATACCCAGGACGATATAGAATATTGCAAAAACTATGGCGTATTATTATAATTTTTTTGTTTTTTTTTTGTATTATTTTGTAGTATTATTTTAGTATAGTAACGTATGCCGTAACAACCGTTGGTCATGACAGTTTCTGTATAAAATTCCATAAAAATATACATAAGTCAATTTGCATGTATTTGTAATAACAAAATAAACATCGTGAGAAAACCCGTATAGCATCTGATAAGATGTTATGTGTGACTAGTGATGAAAATGCCCGGGAATTTTCCCAAAGTGCCCAGCACTGCCGCGAACATTTCGTAAATTCCCGGGAATATTCCCCATACAAGTTTTGGGCACTTTGGGAAAATTCCCGGGCATTTTCATCACTATGTGTGACAAGCCTTGAGAACGGCGATCAGCTACCCTACTGGTCACGTTAGGCACGAGTCACGACATATAAGCGCAAAGTGGATGCAGCCACCAGCATATCTTTGTTTACGAAGACATATAACATGACGATAGATTGTTATTATTATAAGAGATATAATCTATAACACACCCGTAATCTATTATCACCCAATTCAAGTAATTCTAGCTTCGATAAATGATTGACGTTTTTGATCTCTGTTATTTTGTTGGAACTGAGGAACAGTCTTTTCAAGTTCATCAGTTTGTTCAAGCCTGTAATCTCTTTGATCCTGTTGAATGATAAGTCGAGTATTCTGAAATATATAACATTTATAACGTTATTTTAATAACTATAGGTATATAGACGCAGCAGCGGGGCAAAGAGATACATAATTGAGGAGTTTAATTTCAAATGCCATAAATTTATAAAAACTTATAATTAATATTTGGCTTAACAATAACATTCTTATAAGGTATTTCATTTATTTTTCTAGAGTGAAAAAGCAAAAAGAAAAATTCATATATAATATTTGCTTTGTTAAAAACATTTCAAATTACTATTACGACTATTAAGTAATTTTGTACGAAAAATTGTTTTAACAGGGATTGAAATTAGACGCCTCAATTACAAATACATGAGAAAGGAGACAAGCATATGTTTTATGGGATAAAACATTTTCTTTGGAAGCATCATAATAAGTTCTTAAACAGGAAACACGCGTTCCACTAACCATTAACAAAAACAATATGAAAATAATGGTCTTTTTTGGTTACAAAAGTAACCACACACCAGGGATGGATCTTGAAATTTTTCAAGGTGAGGCAAAAACTGTCAGCTGAAAGTATTTTTTATCTTTGTTCAGCATTTATATGGGACTAATCCAATAAAGTGTTAACAGTACAATTTCTTTTTTCTATGCTCTACAACTTTCTTAAAATGTAAGTATCGTTTATTACATATGAAGCAAAATATTCACAAAAAACTATCTTTGACCCTACATAACTCAAGACCTGGTAGGGATATCTTGTAAGAACTTTGAGTGAACTTTTAAACATCAAAACAATGGCTTATACTTTTTAGTATTTTTTATGACCCATTTTCTTAGATTTTTGTCTGCCTCCTCAATAATTCAGCGAACTCAGTACGGGCCTCCAATTGATCTTCTCTAGATCAGAGGCTGCCACCAGCAAGGGAATAATGGAGTAATGTTACTTACTCTAAATTAACAAGGCTGTCCAAATTCTCTATGGTAACAATTTGATTATCATAAAGCTCCAGTTCAATAAGGTTAGTTAAGGTGCTCAGACCTTCAATCTTTTTAATCAGGTTCCATCTTAGAGACAATCTGCAAAAACATAACTTATGTACCAATATGTGGTATGTTGCTGTAATTAAAAAAAAAAACTCATCTTTGCATAACATTTTTTTGTACTTTTGTACTCATTATAAGTATGATAGTGGGATTATCAGGATAATGGATTTAAGTTATCTTCAGTGTGGAATACAGTGATTAGAAAACTAAGATCTTGTCTTATATCTCCTTATAAAAATGTTAATAATGTAAGTGTTCTTTCTTGTCACTATTCGAATGATTATCATGGTTGTCCCCGTGCTCGTTGTGTGAATGATGTGCAGCTAGTTCATTGGAACTCAAAAATTAATATTGGTTACCACTCACTTAACAACAGAATATTGCAAGTTTGGAATAAATTGCCTCAGGACTAGTGATGAAAATTTCCGGGCATTTTCATCACTACTCAGGACATTGTTCACGCACCATCAATGAATAGTTTCAAAGTTAGACTGGATAGATGGCTCTCCTCTCAGTCAGATTTTTTAAGTTGTACACACCAGCTAAGACATAGGCATATCAGCTAATAGCTGCTCGCCTATTATTTGATGATAATAATAATAATAATTTTGAAAGGATTTGTTGATGGTGCATTAACAATGTCCTTGGGCAATTTATTCTGAGTGTGCATTATTGTGTTATTGAGTGAGTGCTACATTTACTGGGCATTAAGATATTTTTTAAGATACTTTGAGGAAAAGGCCAACAGCAGAATACAGCTAGGTTGGGTCTCTTAGCAAATTTTGTAGTTATTTCATCACCCATAAAACAAGGCCTGAAAACTAAAAATTAAACCAGTGCATCCTACCTGTAATAACATATAGTGCAGAGATGTGGACACTCATGGTACGACTGGTCTACAAATCAAAAGTCACTCACAGTGCTATGGAATGTGCTATTCTATATATTTATCTGATAGATTGAATCAGAAATTTCTCAGAGAACTAAAGTCACATGCTCAAATAATTAGAAACACTAGAACACTAGACACATTAGAATTTACTGAAACACTGATTTTTGCTGGGGTAGACGTGTTTTTGAGAGGAGAATATGCCTCGGTAAGTGTAATGTGTGACATCATCTGGATAGGTGGAGCAACAATTAGCACAAGGCGACAGCAAATTATTAGATGAGAAAAATCAAAAATCAGGTTCAGTGGCAAACCTTGGGAGAGGCCTATGTCCAGCCATGGACAGATACAGGTTGATGATGAATATATTTATTATTCGTGTTGCCTCACATGGAAACCAGTCAATTATCCACTAAGCCGCCATGGCCACGGCCAAAATTGTTCTATTTTCATGGTTACTAACATTAGACTTCACTGTAATTACTATGACGTGTGATATACTCATTATTTTAAGGAAATTTATTAAAAAAATGTATTTTACCTTTCCAACATTATCAAAGGCTCTAGATTATCAATCTTTCCGATCCGACCGTGGTTTAGGTCTAAGTCTGTGGTGTTTTCGTTAACAATTATGATGTCTTGCGTGTCTTCTTCCACTGGTGGTGGTGTGGCGGGCGGCGGTGGCGATTCATCCCGGTCAGATATACTTTCCTTGCCATTCATGATCGCTGAGCCATTTGCCGGCACGTCGTTGGCCCCATTATTGGCTATCGGTGAGTCATGCTGATCTAAAACATGATGAAACTTAGTATGTACTATTATTTCTAGATCACATAATAATACATTGTTAACTTACCTGCCATAGCTACGATATTGCTAAGTAAAATATAATAATTACTTAATATCAGACAGCTTTAGTCCACAAATACGTATAATGATCGACATTAAATCATATCAAGTTAGAAGAAACTTTTACTGACTTGTGCTTTAAATAGAGTGAAAATATTTCTTATGAAATAAAATCAATCAATTTAAACCAACAAATTGTTTTTAATTGCAAATTAAACATCGAAAATGAAAACCCGAAATTAAACTATTTGAAGCAGAGTTACCAACCTCTAACAATTTTATTTCCTGAATAATTTATGAAAAACCTGTGTTAATATTTTATACTTTATAGGTACAGTATTTTATAGGATGGAAAGTAGCAAAGATATATTTGATCCATCAACTAATGAAAATCAATTTATTACCTGCGTAAATGGTTTTAGACTGTTGTATTGGGCCAAAGACCTATAACAATATTCATGAATATTGCTAAACATTAAATTATATTTTTATATCTTTATGATGGACCAATTGTATGATCTGAGTTTGTGTCTGTGGTATTATCGATGGTAAAGCTCTGTATTAAAATTGACTGCCAAACGGTGTGCATAGTTTCATTTTTCTTTTAAAGTTTTTTTTTTTGTTGTTACGATTATACTACAAATATACAGTGATATTGTAATTGTTTTTGATTGTCAATATAAAATAAGACCACAGTTTTTGCCATGGTAATAATTATAAAAAATTAAGAAATAAATAACCAGTTTTTTAATATTTATCTCTGCATAAATATAAGATGTATAAAATCAAAAATTGTAAAACAAATATTGTTACGTAAAATACCGGAAATATAATCCTGTAATGTTATTGATATTTTTTAAATAAACTTGTATAGGAAAAAAATAAACTTTAATCCGTATAAAAATATTTCTCACTTTTACAAATCCTATTTTCAAGGGTAATATTTCCAGGTTGATAGCACTTTTTTCAAGATCGTCAACGTGTGTCAATTGTAACTCAAATTGGAATGTCTCCTGAACAATCAGCAGATATAATTGAATAATTATAGATCAGAGTAATATATACTTACCTACAGTTACAGGTACAGTGATATCTATTAATAATTTATTATTCATTTTTGTTAATATAAAATTTTGATTTCTAAATTCATGTAATCAGCAACACTGCCAATATGTGGAACCCTCCAATTTTCGGGAAGATACAAAATTATACAAGAAATTATAGGGAGCAGTCATATGAGGGAAATTATGCTGATATTGAACATTTTTTACATAATTGTCGTCAGTTTGGAAAAGAAAAGTTTGGTTTTGGAACTGAAAAAGTCCGGAAAGAAGTCTTAAGAAGTTTAAAATAATTTTTCTCTAACAAAACCTGTCACGTGCCTATTTACAATTATTCTAAAAGTATGTACTATGAATAAAATCTAAGCATTGCGTTATTAATTACAGGCTCAAAAAGACTTGTACCCAGAGCCGTAAAAAGTGTATTATAAAATAATGATTTTATTCCCGCCAGTTTTCTACTTAGGTTGTTATTTTATTTGTTGTTTTTTGTCTTATCTCGTTAAAATTGTGAATAATGGAGGAAGTTGACGAATTAACACAGCTAGAGCAGTTATTATGCGCAGATTTAAATGAAGATGAGTGCGCCAATAAATCAAACATTGTAAGTGAGGTGGATATTTTTCAACAAAGCGAAAAAACGGAATGCCCAACAGAAAATTCAATTAAAGAATCATCGGTTATTCATAACGGAGATACAGACTCATCTGATGATGAAGATAAAAGGAATTACACCGAAAGAAAGTATAATGACTATGGTTTGGAAGTGAAGAAAATATTGGATACCAGAGCCAAAGAACAAAAAGACAGAGATCTAGATTTCAAAACAAGACTAAGAGAAACAAATTTAGATGTTAAAATAGCTCGAAGTAGCTCCTTTACTAAAAAACCTGAGGTAGATAGTAATAAAAATGTAACCTGTGCTCCGGAAACCAAAATTAAGACACCGGCAGATGTTTACACTGATCCAGTCTTTGGTATTAGAATCGTAAAGCCCTTGATATCTAGTTCTGTTTTCTTAGATCGCATGAGTGGCAGAGAAGCAATCACAATGTTACGAGTCAAAAGACATGTCGAATCAGAAGCTGCGTCCAATGATTGGGTGATTGCTGGCGTGATTGTCAGAAAAAGTGCTGCTAAGAAGTCTCAGAAAGGTAGTCAATTTTTAATATGGACTCTTAGTGACCTGAAAGATGATCTGAAAACTGTCTCTTTATTCCTGTTCCGTAAAGCATATAAAGATTTGTGGAAAACTCCTGTAGGAACTGTTGTAGCTGTATTGAACCCTAACATTTTGGATAAATCTGAAAATAGTATTGATCAAGCTTGCCTCAGTGTTGATAGCTCAGAAAAGATCATGATATTAGGTCAGTCTAAAGATTTAGGGACATGTAAAAGCAGAAAGAAGAATGGGGAGCCCTGTACCGCTTTTGTTAATGTAAACAAATGTGAACATTGTATTTTTCACGTGAAACAAGAGTACAATAAATTTGCAAAGAGGCAAGAACTGCAGTCATCAACAATGGGGAAGGGGCTGGTTAATTTGCAGAAAAAAGTCTTTGGAAAAAGTACTGTTATTTATGGTGGAAAAGCTTACTCTGCCCTTCCAAGTGGAGACAACAAAAAAGTCAAAGAAAGAGATCAAAACACCTTGATGGCTTTAACTGACTATTACAAATCAGAAAGTAAACAATTATTGACTAATAAGGCTCCATATGGGGCAGGCCCCATGAAGAATAATTCAATGATTCTACATAGTCCAACTATTAAGAGGCAAAGTGACTCAGAAAGACTTAATAAGCTATCAAACAGTAGTCCAATAGGCACATATGATACAAGTTTAGCTGATAAAGTTGCTAGTTCTCCAAAATTAGGTAGAGGTTTGGATCTTAGTGGAAGTGGAACAGTCGATTTGAGCATATCTTACAGTCAAAAAGTAGCAGAGAGAGCCAAATTCAATGCTGTTAAATTAATTAAGAAAAATGGTGGTATCACTAAACTTGATCCAAACAACATAAAAGGTACACAAGCTGGTAAAAAAAGGGCTCTTGACATGCTAAACTGCTCTGGAAGTGATGAAAATGATGCTAAAAAATCTAAACCTAACATAGATATAAATATAAAAGGTAGGATAGTGTCAGAAAGATTTAAAAAGATTCTAGAAGCAACATCAATGCACCAGAACCTTATTCAGCTGCATGATGACAGTGAGCAGGAAAAATATTTCAATAAACTGGAGAAAAAAGAATCCATGGAAGAGAAAATGTTGAATACTTTCAAATTGCCGTGCAAAGCTGTTAGATGTGCCAAATGCAAATATACTGCCTTCTCTGCAGCCCAGATTTGTAAAGACGAAAGGCATCCCCTTAAAGTTCTGGACACATTTAAACGGTTCTTCAAATGCTTGGACTGCAATAACAGAACTGTGTCTCTAGAGTTAATTCCACTCCATTCGTGCAAGAATTGTGCTAGTTCTCGATGGGAAAAAGCCCCTATGCTTAGAGAAAAGAAAGTAACTTCTCTTTCCGAGGGCTTATCAATTAGAGGCGAAGAAGAAACGTTTATAGGTGGGCAGGTATCTGCTGGAAAAAATATTAATTTATTAGTTCCAGATGATTAAACATGAAACATTATTATGAAAATTGTTGAAACAAATTGAACATTTTAGTATTATCATTTGACTGCTGTTTAATAATTTGACAATTAGGTAGTTTAATTTCATTGATATTTAATTTGCATGATAATGACCTAAATTAATTTAATTACATTATTATTAATTACATTTTATTGTGATGAAAAGATCTCTTGAATCATTGACTTATAATGTACTAGCAGACTTGGTCTGTATTTACACAGATACAATCTAACTACATCTGAAACTGGCAGATTTCAAATCTTTCATCCCCTATTTACTGCTCTTGGGGAATTGAATACAAAACATCAACTTAATAAGTGGTTACGTTATAAAAAGAACCCAATATAAAAATTCCATGTTTCTAGCTTCAGTAGTATAGGCTCTATATGGTGATGTCAGTCAGAACAAGTGACTTTATATGTAGATATAGATTCTAGAATGATACCTTCACAATGTGAAATAGGTAGTCTTGGGACTGGGATATGTGTGTCTCTGAGTATTTTAATGCATGACATATTTATTTATATTTAAGAAAAGGTAATAAAATAAAAATCATAAATAAAATAAAAGCATTATATAATTTTAATTATGAAATTTCCAGTCAATAATACTGAACCATTCCATAAACTGTCTTGATTTCATACAAGATTTATTTATAACAACCTTGTCGTGCGGAGCAATTGTTGGCTCATAGTATTTAATTTACACAGCCTTTTACAATAAATTACTACTATAGAAAAAACTGATAGTGGGGCTAACAATAACATGTGACACGAATGTATTTACAATAACTTCATTATGTCGGGCAGTGGTCCGATTATTGCAAAAATATCTCCAAACACGACAAAACCAAGAATACAACCTAAAAGCTATGTCATTTAATCAAACAACTAATTAATACAAAACAAGAAAATGTATTTCCTTCTAATTATTTCAAACCTTTCATAACAATTGACTATGTGTATTCGGGAATGTATTTCCCAATTCAGTATATATATTAAAAAAAAACAATAAACTGTTAAAAATACAATGAAAATAATGCCGCAATATTAAAAAGATTTTGAAAACATGTAAAACAGCAAACTTTAAAATGTAAAGAACTTTGTCACAATGAGTAACTTCATTTCGTGTTCAAAAGTTTATCAGGTGTTCATTCCATAAAAATCGAAACTACAGTAATTTGATTTTATAAGCTGACATTATATGTATAAGTTTATACAGTCGTATAAAAATATTAATAATATCTTCATACTATATCCCTTTCGGGGTGAACAGTGATATTTCGCTGTATCCACTGTATAAAAATATTGATAGGATGATTACAGTATTTATTTAGGCACTTCAATCAATTCAACAGTGATGAGTATAAAAATATTAAATCAAAACATCACAATATAATAATTATGATGTCATAACATTTTATATGTAACTTGTGCACAACAATTTCAACTTGGGAATTTACAATTTTAATATCTCTTTAATTAATTTTAAAGCCAGGTTTTCACTATACGTGTACCTTTGGACCAAGTACACCCGGATTACTGGTAGCGTCTAAATACTAACTTGGCCATTGGCATTCGATCAGAGTTGGTTCAGATGCGGTTCTATTTTTATGCGCAGACTCGGGTCTTTTGGAAAAAAACAATATGGCGTTATCTAAGAAAGAGTGAAACGAGCGTAGAACTGTGAGATTTGTGAAACAGGGAGCATTATGTAATGTGAAATTAAAAGAATTTAAATATAAAGATGCGCGATGTGTTGCTATAGAATGCATCTCATACTCTTTGAGATATTTTCTTATATGATTTTGTACTTGAGTCATTAACATATCTGCTACATCTATACCTAGGAGCAGCAGATCAGTTGTCGTAGTGCATAGATTTTAGTGTCCTAATAGGGCAATATATTCTTAAAGTGAAAACCAAATTCCAATCACTCTTATATGATCTATCTCGGTACGAGAGTACTTGTATAGTCAAAACCAGGCCTTAGTACTCGAAACAATGTAGGAACTATTGCACGCTAGCAGGATTATAAAAATCACACTGTTCATCTTTGTCATCGGCAACCACTGCCCATGGGTGCGTTCGTTTAGTAAAAAAATTGTATAAAATTATGTCGGACGCGAACATCATTCCCATTCGGTGGTCGCGGGCGGCTTCGGGGTGAGGTCGTACAGGACGCGAGATATACCCGGTACGTTCATCACCTCCTGTCTCATCCTGTCTACAACCTGTTCGTAAAAAAGTTACATGTGTTAAAAAGGTATTATTTTGCATGTCTAGTATATTAAAAATAATAATATATCGTCAAGCTATATTCCTTACAGGGTGAGCAGAGTTATACATTAGTGGTTGTATCCACTTTGCGCTTATATTTCGTGACATTTCTATTAGATGCCATGCGGGTTTCCTCACTGTGTTTTCCTCCATCGGTGTACGTCAAGTGTTATCTAACTATGGGAAACCACAAGATCGTCCAGGATAATAGGTGGTTTCATTATTGCATATTCTTGATAGTCTGTGGTTTATTTAGTCTATGGAATGGTCAGGTCATTGTTAAAGTTAATATAAGTATTCTAGTTATAAATACTTTAATTTATATTCCATATACAACTAGATAAATAATGAAATACAGTGGTCATCATCAGGCATCGACAATGAAGTACACTTGGATAAGTCAATTTATATATATCAATCCCTCATTGACAAAATGTGTTAAAACTGTTTATTAGAACTTTTTACTATATTCACTTTTTTGTTACTATTTTAATTCACAGAAAAGAAGTCATAAAGACTTAAAAAGGTGTAATTATTACAATCAATTTTTTACTCATTTAATGCCAAAAAATAAAAAAAGATTCCAAGCCTATATCTTTTTTATTTATCAAATGTTGATATTCTTGTTTGTGAGATGTTTGACAATGACCTGAACCGGTCGTGAGGTCAGTACACAAGTGTAAATACCATCATAATGACTTGCTTTGGCCGGTGTCGTTTCGGGATTAGTTAGTTACGTAGGCATACGTGGGCCGGCATAACGACAACTGTCATTATCATCCCTACGAGGTGCTGCCGATCTTGGACTTCCCTCTACTTTCAATTAGGTGTGGTGTAGACCAGTGACGTGCATAGGGTATTTGGACAGGGTAAGCAGAATTCGCGTAATTAATTTGAATATTATATTATGATAGTAAATATTATATTGCTTTTATAGAAAAGATAGGTGGCGTGAATATAGAATAGATTTTAATATAAATGGTTCCTTTTTTTGTTTAACTTTAAGGAATTTAGTCAAGACTTATTTATCATCAGGGCATGCAGTGCTTCCATGCATCTATGGAATGAACGCTACTGGTGCAGACACTATCTAACCAGTGTAAAAAAAATTACTATCCCATTATTTGTCAAGTTCATTTCAAAACAACTTATGATAATGAGAAATATATTGGACGTCTTACCTCTTGGGGCATTACATCAGTACCGGGCAGAGCCGCGATGCCCGTCATGAAATCCGAAGTGATGAAGGGACGGAGCACTATGGAGCGCTGGCAGGAGGCGGCGCGGATTGCCGCGTCGCGATCGAACTGGATCGGGATAAGTACAACCGGCATCTGTGCTATGCGGTTCGCGTATCCACTTGCTACGAGCACCTGAATATACACATACAACATTACATACTACACATTATACACTACATTACATTATGTAACAATAATAGAGACGCACAACTGCAAATATCACAAATAAGCTATTATGGATATAATATAAATAATAATTATTAAATACTAAATATTGTTGCAAATACTATATACTATTTCATCGGGTGAAAGGCTATTTGGTTTAAGCGACATTTTTTGGTGACATAGTAACATATATATATTTGGAATCAGCGATTTTTACCGATTCCAAAAAAAAATTATATCACCAAAAAAATGTCGTTGTTTAAACCAAAAAGCCTTTCACCCGACGATTTATTTATAGTCAGTAAATATATTCTGAGTTGCCAATAATATAAAGTGACAGAATGGATACGGAAGTGTGACAGAAAGTCATAATGGCAGCGGCCTAAGTAAAAAATATTGTAGAGAGATGTTGATATTAAATAATAATATCCTGTGAATGAATTATTGATACAATGATCAGTACAGGTGTCCATCGATTCAGTACGAGGCCAAGGGAATACCTAAATATAAAAGTTGTATGGAGTGTGGTGACCAGATAAGTTGTAGAGTTTTAGGAATATAATATATTTCTTTATAGTACAATAGCATCTTTTTTTACTTAGGGAAAATCCATAATAGGACCGTCTCTGCTGCACATTTTATTAACTTTGAAATGATACCACAACCTTATATGATATGCTCGCCGATGAAGTAAAACATGCTGAGAAAACCCGCACGTCGTCAAACTAAAATATCATGAGTATTGATCTGAGATAAAAGCAAAGTGGACACGGCCGCTAAAGTCTCTTTGTTCATCCCGAAAGGAATATATCCCGACCAACGATTTTTTTTTCGAAATAACGCGCGTCGATTGACCGGGAAAGGTCTTCACAACTAAACCGGGCGGGTGGGCGAACACTGAAGGTGCTCAGCCAACAAATTATGGGTTGGGTGGCAATGCAAGGGTAACCCTGTGGGTACAAACCTCGACTTGGACCGCCAACCAAAAATACGCATCTTACGGGTGATATACCAGCGTTTAGGAAGCGTCTACCTTGAGAAGAAACGCCGAAAGAAACTCAAGGCTGCGTCGGAATATCTGACCAAGAATTGATTCGGTATTCGATAAAGATCTTTTCACATACCTGCGTTGCGAGGTCATCGGCTTGGCGTAGAGTCGAAATGACTTGCTGCGTGAGGAAGGTTGGAGTTATGTCTGTTATCTGTTCCTTAATTAAGCCGCCGAAAGCGTAGCATACCCTGTTGATAAAAATGAGTTTTAAAATCGAAAATCGCTTTGTTAACTCATATATAAAATAAAATATCCCTTTGCACTCGGGGACGTTCTCGCGTGCAAAACATATGGTGAGTGAGAGTTCAGTTCAAAGAGTTTATTCTCATTAAGATACAAAATCACTTACATGAGAACATTTTGTTTAAAAACTATCTGGAACAGTAAAATACTAAGAGCTCACTTGGCAAACACAGAACCATATTTGTTAGTATTTATCTTTAATATATTGTAGTAATTTAGTTCTGTATATGGCAAGCGAGCCCGCGTTTCTAATGCAGGCGGGTAACGCGTTGTAGAGTTGTGCTCCCTCAAAAGTGATATTCCGTTTTTCATAATTGGTCCGTGGTTTAGGAAGCACAAGCAAACTTGCTCGGCGAGTACTGCGCGCTGTATCAAGAGAGAGTCTTTTTGTAAAAAATAAATTTAAATTGATTTTATTATCAATAATTTTTTTAATAATGATGCATGTGTTATAACTATATAGTTGTTGTATATTTAATAATCCTGTTTCATTGTATATTGTCTTTGTAGCTGTAAGATATGGATAACGAAAAATAATTTTTATTAATTTGTTTTGTAGGGTTTGTAATTCATGTAGCTTCGTTTTTGTAGCACTGCCCCAAACTTCAATCAGGTATAATAGATGTGATTTAACTAAGGAATTATAGATAGTAAAACGCATTTGTCGAGGAACACAACCACTTAAGTTGTGAAGGGATCCAGTTAATGATGAAAGCCTGTTTTTAATATAGTCTATTTGATCGTCCCATGTTAAGTTGTTGTTTATTCTGAGACCAAGATATTTTTCAGTAGTTTTTTGTTGTATTGGTATTTTATTTACGGTTAGAGTTACATGTTGTGGAATTTTCTTATTTTTAGCTTTAAATATTATATAGGAAGTTTTACTTGTATTTAGAGTAAGTAAGTTGTATTGAAACCATTCACTCAAAACATTCAAATCTTCTTGTGCTTTTGTGACAATGTCTTTTTTTTGTGAGTTACCTCTCGAGTTCAAAGGGTTAAAGGTAGTTTCAAATAGTCTATGGTCGTTTCTACCCAACAAATCACATGTATTAAGTAAAAAAAACTATTATGCATGAATTCGTGGTTGTTAGCCTCGTCGAATAAATACCCCTGTTTTAAATATTATAAGATGAAGAAACCATTTTCTTTATGTATCTTTAGTGCAGGATGGCTATTAATACGGATAGGTCAACATGCATTTCTAAGTGATGACAACTGAAAGTTCCGTCAATATCGGTTATGTTGCGTCATGCATAGACAAACATATAACTTCCTACAGATCTTTTTAAAATTTTTAAAATTTTTAAATTACTACTTTTGCACAATCTTTTATAGAAGTTAATTATAATTTAATGTCAACGACTGTCAACTTTATAACGATCAAGGCGCCACCTGTATATCTTTTATAAGAGTAACGATAAAAAACCTGTTGACGTTATGGCAGACGCGCGGTATGAGCTTGGCGAGATAATGCATGTCCTTCCAGTCCGGCGGGTAGCGCTCCGTGGACAGCGCCACCGCGTAACTGTACGTCCGTCCGTCACCTGAAACAACGCATTCCTTTCAGAATAATGTAGCTTTAAAAAAAACTTTAATAATCACTGTATTTGAGATAGGAACAAAACTGTAAGGTGTTTAGAAAAACGCCATTCATATACAGATTACTAACTTTTCGAATCCGCTCGTCGCCTAGTGCGATTCGTTTGTTTCTCACCAGGCACAAATCTGACTCTTGGTGTACCGTAACTCATAACGTAAACAAATAGTATGCGGGAATATAAGTAATGTTTTTTTTTTACACTGACACGGCACAGTGACTGCACCAGACCTATGGTAAGCATGGTGCAGTCCAAAAAAACGCCAACGACTATCGACAGGCAAGAAAAACCCATCGGTAGTCGCAGCGATCATGCCGGCCCGCACAAATATCTCTTCACGCTACGCTTAAAGGATCCCATATCATAGGATGGTGGGAACACGCTCGCCGGAAGACCATTCCACAGTCCAACGACACGGCAAAAGAAGGAGTTAGAGAACCGCTTAGTCCTAGCCGGGATGTGAGATACCGTATAGCTGTGACACCGCAAACCCGCGCGCGTGGTTCTATTCAGGAAGGGAGAGGGTGGAACAAGGTTAAACAACTCTTCAGAACACTCGCCATAATACAGACGGTAGAAAACACTTAATGAGGCAGCATCTCTACACAATTGGAGCGATTCAAGATGTTCAGAAACGTCGTTATTCGAGTATTATGATTATATTGTAGTGAAAACTCTATCGCTTGTGGGAGGCTTGTGAATCAGGAGGCGGCCTTAGCTTGTATTAAATATTTATTTGGCGCGAGTTTTGTATAATTCGCGAGACCGAGACATCGCATTGCATTGCACTCACTAGTGCGTTGAACTTCAAATTACCTTATACATCAGTGTCGCCAAATATTATGATAGCAATGAATAGAATATAAAATTATTATGTTCTGTTTATCGCAAAAGAATTTGTTCGAGATGGGGAACGGATTTGCTCTTGAACAGAGGGCTACCACGGACCAGAGGAAGCAAATCATTGAGCATTAAAAATTGAGAAAAACATATTTAAGAAACCATGGGTCATAGTGTAATGTGATTTGTTATCTTATATATAAAAATGAATCGCTAAATGTCTTGATAAGCGCGAAACTCAAGAACGGCTGAACCGATTTGGCTGATTTCTTTTTTGTTGTGTTTGTTGAAGTCTGGGGAAGGTTATTACGGAGAGAAAAATTTTAAAAATTCCCTGCAACTCTCTAAAAATAACACTTTTCTGTATTCTCATACAAAAAATTCGTTATTAACATTAAAAAAACCAATGTGACTTTGTTTTAGAGAAATAGGGCAGAACAAGGTCTGCCGGGACAGCTAGTTTTATATAAATTAATAAAAGGTATTGTATAAAACTAGTATTTTTAGTATTTTTCTTGTATATGTGTTATTTTAATTAGATTCCTTTTCAAAAACCCAATCAAAATTCCTATTAACTCCAGGATAAAAAACGTCACCCATATTTGGGTGACAATGCCGCACGGAACCTAACCGTCATCCAGATACGGGTGACGCGGCAAAAAACATGTTAACCGCAGTATCTGCTATTATAATTGACGAATCGAGGTGCACAATAGAGTAGGGTACGGTACCTTGCACTCCGACAGACCGTATGGGCAGCAGCGTGGCGGCGACCGGCGAGTTCGACGAGATGCGCTTCAGCTCGGCCTGCTCTAGCGGCGTGCTCGCGCTCACGACGCGTCCGAGCAGCGCGTGCGACTTCACGCACATCGACGCGTACTCCACCATTATTTTCACTATCACCTGGACACCACACTCGGTTACTTTGCAGTCGGGATAAAGAAACCCAGAGCGGTCGATGTCAGTGGATGTTTGTTTACCTGTGTCTCCGCGAAGTCTCTCTCCATGAAAGGTTCGTCCTGGCAGATTATCCTGACTGCCAACCCGGGGCCCGGGAACGGTTGCCGTTCCACCATGGCGGGCGGCAATCCGAGCTCCATACCCAGCGCTCTGACCTGATCGCAAAAAACGTCACACGTTACGTTACATTATACTGACATAAATATCAAATTTCTTCACATGTTCAAAAGCAAATACCCAATACACGGACAAAAGAAATGGTAGTGTTAGCAGTGAAAATGACTATAGAGAAAGTCACAAATAACTGCAAGCAGAAGTGGGTCTTTAATGTCAGTATATAAAACATATAATAGCCCGGCCACATGCCGCTTAATAATTTTTTAAGTATAATGAAAATTAAGAATACAGAAAAATGCGAAATTTGTAACGTTAAGCAAGACACGGAACAGGTGTTGATGGAATGCACTCGGATTAAGTCAGAAAGGGAGACTATGACCGGTGGTCGTGGGTGTGGTTGTAGAAAGACACAGATTTTGGCGTTTTACTGTTTATTTGCACTTTAAGGCACACCGAACTGCGGCGTACACGCACGTACTCCAGCCTTGGGTCTCGGTAATTGACTGAATTAGCAAGCATCCCGTGCGCGCGCGCATTCCCTTACCCCGTGCGTCCCATAACACCCTAACGTCCTTTAGGGCGTTTACCACAAACGCGTATCGGGCGGCGTCTACATGCTATAAGACTCTTTTTCGAGTACTTAATATAAATATGATGGATCTCTGTGCATTCCATCAATACTTAACCGAGCCCGGGAGCGCCCAGGCACTGTTAATTTACACATTTGTAAAACAAATTTTAGAATTAAGAACTTAAATTTGTATGTTTATGAGGCAGACATGACTGCGTAGTTAAAAGTCTATTTTATTTTTTTAGAATAAAAAAAAAACATATACTAGTATCTGTTCAGTTACATTTTCTTCTCTATCTCCTACTCTTGACAGAGGAATTTTGATCAGAGATATCGTTTGGTGGAGTATAGCACTACAGCTCTCCACTTATCACGGACTGATGGTTGGCGGACTTTTTCATTGACTTATGAGTGATTTGCAAGGAGACCTTCTACGGGACCTGACTTCATCCACTCTTCCCTATACAGCCAAGCGTGCCATGGCATCCTTACTGCGCTCTCACATCCAATTGTGATTATGTTACAAAGCTAGGCCTTTCACATCTCTTGAAAGAATTAATCTTATACCCTCACCTCATCTTTATGGAAGTCCTTGAGTGGCTCAACGACCCGGCCTCGTTGGCGCAGCAGACGCACCAGCTCCGTGTCGTTGTGGTGTGTTTTTATCGTCGCCGCGTTGTTCGAGCACAACGCTGACGCTGACTCGATGAGGTCTGGTCTGAGCGTGCCTTGTCCTAGAAGCACCTGATCCTCCCTGTACATTAGGGCGGATTTTGTGTTAGCATGTGTGGTCAAGTGAGATAGATCTGGGCGAAAAGACATAACAAGGAGTGACATTGTGAGGGCATTAGTGGGAGAGACAGTTCACAACGATAAAAAAAGGTAGGACAGGTGTTGGATGTAAGGAAAATGAATTAATGTCAAAGAATAAAATTGATTATTTTCGCGAGTACATGGAAGTAACAAAGAGAGCTAAACGAGAAAAAGTAAGACAGTATTTTGTGAGCAGGTACATAATTTTATATAAGCTAGACATATCAAAGTGAAACAATAAGACAAGAAGTCTTATGTGGGCGTATATTTAGATATAAACTAAAGGCAATATATTTTAATAAAATGAGTGTTTTTGTGGGCAATATCAGGATTCAGATCAACTGCATACAATAAGTCAGGCAGCGTTTTTTTTGCAAAGACAAGAGAAAGAGAGACGGACAAATGAGAGTATATATGTACTGACTGCAAGCTGAGGTCGTGGACCGCCTGCTCGGCGATCCTGATGAAGACATCCCCGATGATCTTCCTTTTATCCTCCGGCGAGATCGCATGGCAGAGCAGCGGCGTGTGACGCACGCGACCGCCCCCCACGCCCCCACCACCCTCGCGGATCACCGTGCTGCCCACTGCGAACTGAACACACGTGTGCACCGCTATATTAACGAACAGTGGCGGACGGTGACCGTCCACAACGGAAACTGGCACAGTCAAACACATTAGTTTCATTTTGGGAGTCGAAGCTGCTCGCGTCCGTAGGCTTTACCCTAGTTTCCCTACACGTGACTTCTGGGTGGTGCTAAACGAGCAGCAGCGAGGTGGTAGGGCGTCGGTGCCCGTCTGAATCGCGACCACAGTACATGGGTGTAATGCCCGTCATAGTGACCAGTTTCGTCTTGTCGCGTTTCGGGATCACCTTGTGTATATCCAGTAGCTCATATACCTAGAGACCTTCAGTCGTGGTATATGTGGGCCGACATGACGATGTTGACTATCAATGGATTTTCATCCTTTGATAGTCGCTTTCGTTTTTGGACTACACTGTACTTACCATCAGGTACTCTGTAGTCACTATGTCGAGCCAGTGTAAAAAAAATATAATAATTTTTGTATGAAGGATGGTTAACATTTTAAAATGTAAACGAAAAGATTAAAATGAGCAATGGACAATCAGGTATTTAAAAAATAGAGAGTAATTGAAGGACTTTTGGTGTGGAACGCTAACAGAAATATCGTAAATGAGAATAAATAATTATAAAAATTGTAATAGGCTCAACAGGCCATTAATTCAAAACAGAGGATTGCTCACGCTACAGTACCTAAATTTATTGTTCCTAAGAATAGATTGTCTCTATCCCATAATAGAGCCCTGATGATTCAAATCGAGATACAGTTAACAGATGAAGTGTATCATTGTAGGCTATAATCATTGTCTCATCGAAGGCTTCGGCTCCGGTATCTGCCAAAATAACATTAGGTAACTCTCGTTTGTGGAATCTCATTCCAGGACCCTAAACCTGATTTTCTCTAAATCTAAATGGAATTATATATAACTCCAATTAGTTTTGTCAATAAAATATATATCTTTATGTAATTTCTTACACTACATTTGACTTTGAATTGCATTTCAATTATTCTATGAGAAATAATATGAGTTATCTAGTGAGATAAGGACTTGTTACCGCGTCCTGTAATGGGACGCGTCACATACGAAAGAATAAAGCAAACCATTTCGAGACTACATATGCCTCTAAAATTTTAAACTACTTAAAAATTTCAATTTTATAAAAGCAATCCTATGATAAAATACATATATTTATCAATAGATATAGATTTAGCGAGATAATTATATACATTTATCTCGCTATATCCCTTTTTGAGTAAGCAGATATGGTGATATAGCAATATATATATTTGGAATCTGTAAAAAAAACGCTGATTCCGAAAATATACATATTACTATATCACCAGAAAATGTCGCTTAAACCAAATAGCCTTTCACCCCTCGATATACAACATTACTGGTGATGAAAATGCCCGGGAATTTACCCAAAGTGACCAAAACTTCCGAGAACATTTCGTAAATTCCCGGGAATATTCCTAAGGAAGTTTTTGGGCACTTTGGGAAAATTCCCGGGCATTTTCATCACTAAACATTACTGGCGGCATCCACTTTGCGCTTTTATATCGTGCCCAACGTAACCAGTCACGCAGCTGATCGCCGTTCTCAGGGCACTTACACATGACATTTGTATACCCTATATTCAATGTCAGCTTAGTCATTGTTAATAAAAAAATCAATGCTACGAATGTTTAGAAATCACGTACCTGATGTGATGCATTTACAACATGTAGACGAACTCCGAGCTCACGTAGACACCTCTCCACTTTGGCGCTTTCGTTCTTACGCATGAATCCTGCGAAGAATACACACCATCAAGACTTTTTTTTTACACTGGCTCGACATAGTGACTACAGAGTACCTGATGGTAAGTACAGTGTAGTCCAGAAACGAAAGCGACTATCAAAGGATGAAAATCCATTGATAGTCTACATCGTCATGTCGGCTCACGTATACCACGACTGAAGGTCACTAGGTATATGAGCTACTGGATATACACAAGCTGATCCCGAAACGCGACAAGCCGAAACGTGTCACTATGACGGGCTTTACACCCGTGCACTGTGGTCGCGATCCAGACGGGCACCGACGCCCTACCACCTCGCTGCTGCTCGTTTAGCACCACCCAGGAGTCACGTGTTGGGAAACTAGGGTAAAGCCTACGGACGCGAGCAGTTTCGACTCCCCAAACCCGACTTCCACACTATATTCCAGTTCTTCCTAAATCAGGGTCCGCAAGCCTATCTCGGAGGGTCAGAGAACTAAACGAAAATTTTGAGAATTATATTAATTATGAATACTGTAAATAAAAGTTTTTTTTTAGGTGCACGCGGATCGTTGTATGGTTGCGTTAGGGAGATCTGCCCTTTTTGACTGGACGAATTCGGTTTCCGAGGCCTGGGTGGAGTGATTAGAGGGACAGCCCAGGAGTTTTTAGTCAGTAGTGACACAACAGGGTCACTGCCCTCACTGCGGCCCTGACCCTATGTAGGATTTTCACCGAGTTTTCAACAAATAAAAGGAGGGATTTGCTCTTAAAATAGGTTGTCATAGCTAACAGGAGCGACGGGAATTCTCGAAACATAAAATCATTTAAGAACTAGTTTTCAACAAATCTCGGTCTCGCAAATGACAATAGTTACGTGATATTGAAGTGTGAATTAAACCATGGGTCGGCAAACACATTTTTTTTAGATAAAATTATTTTTTTCATTTTAAACCATATTTATCGTTACTCTCATTTTAACTAAGACTTATAAAGCTAATGCGATTTTTGATGCTGTACTTGTTTTGCAAGTTTTTTAATGTCTGCTTCGATTTTAGACGTAGAAATGCGTAGTATAGTTTTGGGAGTCGAAGCTGCTCGCGTCCGTAGGCTTTACCCTAGTTTCCCTACACGTGACTCCTGGGTGGTGCTAAACGAGCAGCAGCGAGGTGGCAGGGCGTCGGTGCCCCTCTGGATCGCGACCATAGTGCACATGTGTAAAGACCGTCATAGTGACCAGTTTCGGGATCAGCTTGTGTATATCCAGTAGCTCATATACCTAGAGACCTTCAGTCACGGTATATGTGGGCCGACATGACGATGCAGACTATCAATGGATATTTATCCTTTGATAGTCGCTTTCGTTTTTGGACTACATTGTACTTACCATCAGGTACTCTGTAGTCACTATGTCGAGCCAGTGTAAAAAAAAAATCGCATCTAAATGTTCATCGGTCAATCGAGAATAATGGTTGTTTTTTCGATAGTTAATTAATGAAAAAGTCTGCTCACACAAATATTTACTACCAAACATTGTAATCATAAGTGTGAGTGCAGGAGCGGCGGTGACTGGGATAGGAGACGCAACGCGCGTGCGATGGATGTTATGATCAACGGTACAAAATCTCGGGTGAGCCATAGATGGGCAAAATGTAATCAGATTAATAAAAATGATTAACAATTACATTTTACGTTTTTTAACATTAATATGACTGCATTTTACTCATTTATGTTTTAAACACTACAAAATCTCAGATTGTATACACATTTATCATTTCTTAATGTTTTAAGTGGATTTAATCATGATTACAGAGCAAGAAAATTAAAATTGCGACTACATTTTGTAATTGTACATCATTAATCAGATTACATTTTGCCCATCTCTGGGGTGAGTTATGAATACCTCGCGCTCGCAACGCACATTTTTAAACGAAAAAGCAACAAAATATTACGTCACAGTCTAACAGTTCTGCTTGGACTGTGGTCGCTTGAACTGAATTTCCGGCTTCCGCGCACACAAAACAATGAAATAGAAACTTATTTCTATAAGTGTTTTTAATTTATTGCCTGCGGTACGGCGTTCTGTGAAACGGCTCTTACTTGCGCGGGCCGCACCGTGGTGGCTTACGGGCCGCAGGTTGCCGACCGCTGCATTAAACTAAATATATAATAATAGTAGAACTTCTTTTCAGGCAATATAATCCATCATCAATGACAAAGAGTTAATATGTCGCTTTGATTGACGCCATAGATGGGCAAAATGTAATCAGATTAATGAAAATGATTAACGATTACATTTTACGTTTTTTACCATTAATATTACTGCATTTTGCTCATTCATGTTTTAAACACTACAAAATCCCAGATTGTATACACATGTATGATTTCTTAATGTTTTAAATGGATTTAATCATGATTACAGAGCAAGAAAATTAAAATTACGACTACATTATGTAATCGTTAATCAGATTACGTTTTGCCCATTACTCATTGACGCTATCCTTTGTGCCCTACACTGTTGTATGCAGGACCCTCACCCACGTGTTATCAGCTCGACAAGACACTTACCATTGTCAATGTGCAGAGCGATGACTTGGTCCTCACGTAGAGCGGTTCTCAATAGAGCTGCGCAGACCGTCGAGTCTACACCACCGCTCACCAGCACCTGGTTAATACATACTCTACAGACGTTGTCACGACTTGTTAATCCTTTCCTTTTACTATCATCGAATCATGCAAGTGTGTTTAGCGTGGTAGGTATGCAGGAAGAAGAAAGTAGACCTACCGTAGGCTAAAGCGCAGGATAGCGTGATAGATGAGTTGATGAAGAATGAAATGAAGAAGTCCAGACAGCAAGTTGATACACGTTTAATGAAGCACAGTACAAAGTCCAGAAGGAATAATGAAGCACAAGTATGATAGTTCAAGTAGAAATAAAGTTCACGACACAATAATATAAATAACAAACACAAAAATAACAATGCGGGCGAAAACTATAAATAGCGAGCGAGTGGTGCGTGGAGGTGCGTCGAATGAGATAGCGAGACTGTTTGCCGGGTGCGCGGGCGCTCGCGTCGTGTGCACATGTACAATCCCCCCGCGCGCGCCCGGTATCCCGCGGCTCTCTGGCTTAGTGCCGTTTCCATCGCACGACACGATTTGAAGAAATAAATATCAAGTGTGTTAGTACGAAATGTGTTTATAAAATTACTTAGATAAATAAGTGAAGATATAATAATGTTATTTAAAATAGTTGTTAGTGATAGTGTTAGTGATAGGTTAGTATAGTGAAAAGAATTATAAAATAGATAATGTTAAAGACAGAAATAAATAAATAGGTAGTGAGTATGCCACATGTGTTTTGGGAGTCGAAGCTGCTCGCGTCCGTAAGCTTTACCCTAGCTTCCCTACACATGACTCCTGGATGGTGCTAAACGAGCAGCGGCGAGGTGATAGGGCGTCGGTGCCCGTCTGGATCGCGACCACAGTGCATAAAGCCAGTCATAGTGGCCAGTTTCGGCTTGTCGCGTTTCTGAATCAGCTTGTGCATATCTAGTAGCTCATATACCTAGAGACCTTCAGTCGCGGTATATGTGGGCCGACATGACGATGTAGACTATCAATGGATTTTCATCCTTTGATAGTCGATTTCGTTTTTGGACTACACTGTACTTACCATCAGGTACACTGTAGTCACTATGTCGAGCCAGTGTAAAAAAAAAAGAAATCAAGTGTAGCTGCACGTCTGCACGGCGCAGCGAGCGACAACAGAAAAACCCGAGCATGATGTCGCCCACGTTTATATGTGTAACATTTTCACAAGTGCTATGTTCACGCCAAAAATCCGTGACTTTCTACAACCACACCCACGACCACCGGTCATATTCTGCTTTCCGTGAGCGACGCTGCGTTCGCATAATTAATTTCTGTTAGTAAATGGTTTACTTGTCTTATAGGAACGATAGATGGCGTGAAAATGAAATATATATTATAATGATATTAATATTTCCTTTTTATATTGAACGTTAAGTAATTTATCCAAGACTTATTTATTGTAACGTATGCATTGCTTTTTGCATGTACGGGATGACCGCCACTGCTTTTATGCAAATATGGGATCGACGCTACTGACACACATGTATAAAAAATAAAAACCGATGGACGGTAAACACTAGTGATGTTCCGACTATACATTGTTCATTTTACGAAGTCCCTTGTAACAATTATTTAAACGTAAATTACCATATTTACTAAAGTGAAAACAAATATTGATCAAATGAGATACTAAAACACTATTACAACAACCTAACATCAAAATAAAACATTAAATAATTGTTTCACAAACGCAACTCACCAATTTTTTTATCCATATTGTTGACTTCGTAGAATGAATAAACTATAGTCGGTAAAGTCGACTTTTGCGTCACTTTCGTAGTCGGCAAAAGGCACCGACTAGCCGCTCTCTATCATCCAACTAATATATACAGGGTTATTTTATAGACGAGGGAGATTCCTAAGCCCGGTTGAGCTGAAAATGCCTTTCCCGGCAATCAGTAGTAAACCCGCTTCAAAAAAAAAAAGACGAGGGAGATATTTCAGGGCACAACAATTTGTACCTTCTTTTAACTAATAAAAATGTAAATAACTGTATTCCCTGACAAATCGTAAAGAAACATTTATCAACAAATGAGAATTGATCCGTAAAAAGTTTGGACACCGCAGCGCGTGTGACTTATGATTGAATGGCATGTAGATAAAATTAATTTTACGTAATTTTAGGCAAACAGGTAATTGACTCGTTACCCTTTCGTACTTTATCCTGGCTTAGGAGAGACAAAATACCTACTTAAAAATTAATTGTTATTTATTCTATCATGTGTGTAATTTCCCCTTAATATGTTGACTATAAATGACTTTGTTTTAATGGAAATATTAAGATATCACTATTCCTATATATTTGGAACTAGCTGTCCCGGTAGACCTTGTTCTGCCCTATTTCTCTAAAACAAAGTCACATAGTTTTTTTTAATGTTAATAGCTGCCCCGTCAGATTTTTTTGAAAATTGTTTGAAGCAACCTGGCCTTAATGCTATATGTATAAAAATTGACAAATATTGACATTAATATTTATACGTCACTCGATTGTTTTGCCTTCCCGGAACCCGTCCACTGACATTTAAACTTTATGGTGTGGTATTAAAGTTCACGAATTTTTTGTATGAGAATACAGAAAAGTATTATTTTTAGACAGTTGAAGGGAATTTTTAAAATTTTTCTCTCCGTAATAACCTTCCCCAGACTTCAACAAACACAACAAAAAAGAAATTAGCCAAATCGGTTCAGCCGTTCTCGAGTTTCGCGCTTATACTCATTTAACGATTCATTTTTATATTATAGATTAGAATCGAATGCTGAATATCCTCCTGGAAAATCTCCCTCGTCTATAAAATCAGCTTGTACATTTTAAAGTTTTATTTCCTATATTCCTTTGGGCCATTAAACATGAATCAAAGAACTTACAAGGACTTTATTGATGTCCCCGACCGTGTCCCGTATGTACTGTATGCACGCGTCCCTGCGCGACCGCAGCGTGAATGAGCGCGACAGGCCCGCGATGTCAAACAAGAAATTCGATAGCATTTGTTTACCCTTCGGCGTTAGATCCACCTGGAAACAACAAATTATTATACTTCCATAGATTATTTTCCTCTGAACCATAGTTATATCATGCGTACTACTGCTGTGACAAGGGCGATCAACTGCGCTACTGGTCACTTTGGGCACGACATAAATGCGCATAGTTGATACATCCACTAATGTATCTCTGCTGTCCTCGAAAGAGATATAGCGTGAGAATATAATATTATTAGAAGGATCATAACCATCAAAAATTACTTCATGTTTTAAATTTATAAAGGATCGTTTGTAAAACATCAGTAAGTTCGCAGGGGGGGGGGGGGGAAGTTGGTAGGTTAATCCTGACATCCTATAAAAAAAACTTTTGTTGGAAATGGCGAAGATATGAAAGGAAAAATATAGCCTTTGCTATATTGTCCTATCAAGAGTTCTGACCTATATTTTTGAAGATGTTCATTAGATCTGTACCCTATTAAAACGGTACAAATGTGATGTATTCTAATAAATAAAAAAAAATATCGATTCCAGTCGGTCAATAAATGGCGAAGGTTTGGGTGAACACATAAAAACACACATATGTATATTAGAGATGCCACGAATATTCGGCAACTATTCGGTATTCGGCCACTTTTTTTGCTATTCGGTATTCGGCCGAATACCGAATACCAAACCATGTAAAAAAGACACGTTATATTACTCAAAGTTATGTATTTATTTCCAAACTACAACACTTTAGTAATTCAAATTGATCAGTGGTAAGTTGTGTTGGATAAAAACAAGCTTTTCACCATTTTTTGATAGCAAACGATTACGCTTTTCATCGTAAATGTTACCAGCCTCAGAAAACAACCTCTCACACACACACTCTCTCTCTCTCGCTCACACACATACTAATAAACTTATACCGTGAATATCCATATAAATACACAAAACACCCTTGAATAACCCGAACGGAAGTGCAAATCTCACCAGAGACAAGATTTACTTAATTGGTGAGACTTATCACTCTGTGTATATGCATGTTTTGTGTTGAAATAAAGATTATTATTATTATTACTAAACACGCTACTTCCAGGAATACACGGCGGCCGACAGCGTTGCCGAATATTCGGTATTCGGCCAATTCACTATTCGTGGCATCACTAATGTATATACAGGGATACAGGTAACTAACGCAAAACCTCTTAAGGGTGACTTTGGTATATCAATACTAACAACTTTTGTTTTACTACTTTTTATAATTCAATCTTTTTCCACATACAAAAAAAAAATCAAATTTGCAGTTCTGATCTTCTTAACACTCTGAAAGGCGGCGCGATGCAACTGGGGCAGACGATTTCCTAGCATCAGCTGACTAAACTTTAAACATAGAGGTAACGATTGATAGAAATCCCTACTAAAACTAAAAATATATATGTATATATCTTAGGATGTGTTAAGTTTTGGCAAAAGTCATAGAACAAAAATTGTTAGTCTTGATTAGTGTTGAATATGCCCGGGAATTTTCCCAAAGTGCCCAGCACTTCCGCTAACATTTCGTAAATTCCCGGGAATATTCCCCATACAAGTTTTGGGCACTTTGGGAAAATTCCCGGGCATTTTCATCACTAGTCTTGATGTACCTAAGTTACCTTTAAGAGGTTTGGCGTTAGTTAAAAGTAACGTTGTATATATAGACTATAGTTAAGTAGATATTTTTCTTGAAATCAACGGAAAATAAATACCTCCGGATGGAATTGCACGCCGTAAAGACGCATCTGCTCGTTGTAAATGGCTGCGATGAGGTGATTGGAGGACTGAGCTCCGACGCGGAACCGTTCTCCGACTTTGTGCACGCTGTCCCCATGCGTTAACAGGACGGGCTGGAGTTTCTCTAGGCGACTGGACAAAAAAATCGCACAGTGTCGTGGTATTTCGGTCAGAAACCTATAATTACCACCAGAGATGGGCAAAATATAATCCTGATTAATGATAAATGATTACAAAATGTAGTCGTAATTTTAATTTTCTTGCTCTGTAGCCATGATAAAATCCATTTAAAACATTAAGAAATCATAAATGTGTATACAATCTGGGAATTTGTAGTATTTAAAACATAAATGAGCAAAATGCAGTCATATTAATGGTAAAAAACGTAAAATGTAATCGTTAATCATTTTCATTAATCTGATTACATTTTGCCCATCTATGATTACCACCATCAGACGGGCCGTCAATCTGTCTCTTGGGGGTAAATCCTGCATAGAACCATTAGGGTCGCTGTGACGGCAGCGACCTCGGCATGTCAGATTCCTACTGACTAAAAACACCCGGGGTGTCCTTCCAAACACTTCACCCGGGCTTGGGAATCCAGATTCTTCCAGGCCCTCGGGGTACAACATCCTAATTAGGCTTCATCTTTGGGAGGCGTGGGTGTAAAGAGCCCACTCCTCCAAACCTTTTTACGGGCAGCGGGCTGCCTCTCTCCTATCCGAGCAGTAGACTCTGCCCAGATGTCAGCCTGTCTTCTACTTTTTGATACAAAAAAGATAACACCCATTTTGAAATTAGATTAATTAAATTAATTAGTTAAATTAATATTTGTTTCATAAATCCATTTTTTTATAAAATCTCTGCGCACTTGACGGAGTGCATCGCCCAATATATCCAGCCTTGGGCAGTGCGGGATATGTTTTCGCACACCGCTCCAGGACAGTAAGCTGAGCGAGTGGTGGGTTTTTACATCACTCCTCGCAAATGCAGAAGAGAGGATGGCCTGCAAAAGGCCCGACGCCACCGGGTTCTGAGGAAGATGGTAAAGGCATTCTCTTGGCTCCGGCAAAGGCATAGGGGGAACATTCCGGTGGTTTTATTCAATCAGACCAGCACACTGGGGCGCCGCCCAAACAATCAATAAAGATTTCCACCTTGTTACCAACAAAAAAAAAAGGCAAAGAACTCTCTTCCCTTTTGCCACCGTATTTATAATGTTTTTTTTTTTGTCACATTATTTGTCCAGTGTAAATATTCATGAAATATAATTTACTTGAAGAGTGGGCATGTGGTCTCCACTTCCACTTCATATTGTCCATCTTCTCGAGCTTCCTTGCGGAGTACGGACCCGCCAAACTCTTTGTTCAGCATCTGCATACCGTAGCATATACCTAAAAATCATATAATTGTTATGAGGAATGTATTTTGTAAATTTTAAATAAAAATATCAAAAACGTATCTTTAATAAAAGAAAAGACTTGTCTTTTTGTAATATCTCCCATAGACCATTTAACGAAAAGACTATATGCAAGCATTATTCTATTATTTAATACTGATGATAGCCAAAAATGAACTATATCTATGAAACAAAAGATCTATTAGACGGATAAATAAAATACCAACAGTATTGCATAGGCGACAGTATCCACTTAGGTGAGCTTTCAGTGGGATACCATTACTTTTTTATTAAAAAAAAAATTGAATCAGTGCGAGTTGGTTTCGCGCTCCAAGAGTCCATACAAACTTATAGGTATAATTTAATAATTGCAAAAACAATTTTTTTTTTTGATGAAATTTTTATTTACGTGGTTTTTTTTTCTTTACTAGTGCTGAAAGAGCTTGTTCATGGCCAAATTTCCTGATTCTAGGTTAATGAAAAGTAAAGGAGACGAGGGGGGGTGTGGCACTCTACACCACTCTCACCGAAATGTGTTAGGTGTATGTGGGGGGCGGCGACTATTTAACCGTCCCACGCCTAGTAGGTGAGGCCTGAATAAGGGCGGACGTCGTCGGATGCCGAGGAAGATGGCTCGGCTTTGCCCTTAGCATCCGGCAGACGGGAGAAGGAACACACCCCAGTGGTTTTAGTCGGGGCAGGTCCGACATACCGGGGGAGCGGCCCTCACCGCTCCCCTGACGGTCCGTAGGGATTTCCACCGGGTTAACAAAAAAAAAAAAGATTAATGAAAACTACCCTGTAGGCAGTGTCCTTGGCGAGTGTATAAAATAGCTAAATCTATTGATTGGTCAGTTTAAAAATTTACTTATTTCAGAACTACAAGTAAATACAGACCCCGAGTATTAGATACCACATTTTCTTGATAAAAATAGTTTTGACAGAAAGAGACGGACAGACAATAAAGTGTTTCTATAAGGTTTTCTTTTCGGCAGGATAAAGCTCTCTACAACGTCACCTGGCCAGAGGGACGAGCAGTTAGGGTGCTCAGTTAGCGTATATATGTGTTTAGCCGTGGTGGTTGCCGGCAGAATAGAATAGCACCCCCCTCTTCTTGCTGAGGTGTCGTAAGAGGCGACTAAGGTATCTCTTTAACACCGCAATTCAACCAGGTGTTCAGAGAAGGAAAACTCGACCAAACCTGCATCCCGCTCCCTCCCGATCGTACTGGTTCTCCTTTCCATCGGGCCTGAGGGAGTTCGGACGAGAGAGTGCTTTTCTGGCTGCGCGTCCAGTTATGCACTTAAATATCTCCTGCGCAATTGACTGTTTCCGAAAACTGGACCTCGAATTTCTTAATCGGTGTTGAAACAGTCGCCGTGGCCGAAACCGGCCAGGACATCATCATATGTGTCGAGTGGCAACGCAACGACTTCGCTGTCGGTACGAACCTCGGCTTAGGCGGCCGTCCAGGGAAATAACCTAAGGTGATTCCGCTAAATATCAGTTGGCGGCTTTGGACTCGATTGATCGTAGAGCTCGTAGACTTATTGGCGACGACTTTTTGACAAAAATTAAAATGCAGAGCATCGACGTAGAGTTGCCTGCCTCTCGGTCTTTTACCGGTTGCACGGTGGAGAGTGTTCTCAGGAACTACATTCTTTGATTCCACCAGCGCCATTCCATCTCAAAACCACTAGACAATGTGTCGGATACCATCCGTATGTGGTGGATGTTCCTTATATTCGCAAGAAAAGATTAGCTTCTACATTTATCATGCAAACGGCTAAGGAGTGGAATATGCTTCCAGCGGCCATATTTCCGCGATCTTATGACCTGGGAGTCTTTAAAAGAAGAGTGAATAGGCATTTGCTAGGCAATCGCGTTTCATCATCGAACTCATCTTCACCTTCCACCAGGTGTGACTGAGGTCAAGCGTTCGTCTATAAATTATAAAAAAATATACTGGCGTCTCTGAAACGACTGCCTTGAGAAGAAACACCTAAGTAAATTCAAGGCTATATTAGAGTGGATATATTTTGCCTTTTGAGCTATAGAGTCCAAAAAATATCAACTTTTCAAATTATTAATACACCTTTCAGTTCGTTCAATTATACCAATACGAATCTAGTTATAATGGAGATACTCACCTAACACTGGTAGACCAATTTTGAATATATCCGAATCATATCGCGGCGCGTCCTGGGCGTAGACAGAGTTAGGTCCTCCAGAAATTATGATCGCGCGATAGCCGGTCTCCTTGAGGTGGTAAGCTGGCGTATCTAACGGCAAAATATCTGATTCCACGCATAGCTCTCGAACGCGGCGATCTATCACCTGCCGAAATATAATTTTAATAGAGCGTTTACACTAAACCAATTAACGCCAAAGTTATCGATCACTTTATTTTTCGACTAGCTGATCCGGCAAACGTTGTTTTGCTATATAAGTTATTGTAATATCTTCTAAGATGTTCATTGAAATTAAGATAATTTTATTCACAATTAAAAACTCTTAATCAGCAATACATTTATTTGGATAAAGATTAATATTATTACGTTGATACAACTCTTAACAAATAATGCATTAATTTCGAACAATTTGATTACCATAAAAACGGTTCCAGTGAGTTAATCTTAAAAGATAGACATATACTGTTGCAGACATTTTTTTAGATCATTTCAAGAGGAATAATTCTTTTATACATATATTTTTGGTATCTTGAACTGTTTTCGCAGCGCACGCAATAATTTTCCCCGTTTTTTTTCACATTTTCCATTATTTCTTCGCTCCTAATAGTTGCATCGTGATGTTATATAGCCTAAAGCCTTCCTCGATAAATGGTCTATTCAACACAAAAATAATTTTTCAATTAGAACCAGTAGTTCGTGAGATTAGCGCGTTCAAACAAACAAACAAACAAACTCTTCAGCTTTATAATATTAGTATAGATAAATACACTGTGAATAGAAAATCAAATATTTGCTACATAACACAACATATAACACAGTAGAACAGGTTAATCAATATAGGAAATAAGAAAAGTAAATGATGTGATTATCCGCTAAAGGGAAGTCAGCTTATATTTTTTATACCAGAGGAAAATCCTGCATAGGACCATCAGGGTCAATGTGAGGGCAGCGACCAAGGCACCCGCGACAATTCTCCATATCCTTCCTACCTTTGCCGTGTGTTTGAACTACAAAATAAGCTTTTGGCACACATGTTTTCTTCGTCGGATTCGGAACAAAAACATTCTACAGAAAGATATATTTGGGAAGGAACCATCACAATGTTTTCGAACACCAGTGAGCACATGGTTCTCTAGTTCGAACTTAGAAAATACCCAGAGCCTACGGCCCAATATTTGAATATAGCTTTGAACGTTTTCTCGTATAGATTTAGCCATTAAAACTAACCCAAAGCTAAACTAACTGGTTTATTTTTAAGTACTTTTTTAATTTTGCCCATTCTACTCTTAGCTATTTATTATCTCTGAGAAAAGTTATAAACGATGTAATGTGTTTTTGGATTTAATTTTGTGAATAACATTGCACATAGCAAGTGTAGCAAATGGATGAATGTAATTACGACGACGTGACATTTTTAAATCATACTATTTTTAAAAAAGTTTATAGAATTGGTAATTATTTTTAAACCACGATGTTGTAAATATATTAAGATATCTTTGTTCATGACAGTTCGTAATAAATGTTAATTAAGGGATAGATAATATAAAATAAAAAGACATGATTTATAAAAAAAAAAAACTAAATTAGTTACCTTTCCATACTGGGAGCCGGCGTCTAGGATCGCCACCTTGTCTCTTCCGGGGCTGGAGCCGTTCGTGCCGCGGAACTGTCCGTCCGCACTCGCTGTGTGCATTTCGCCGACTCGCCCACAGCACTGCTCCGGAAAATATTAAAACAACATTGAAACAAATTCACAGCCTCGGTTTTAGCTTTGCTAAAGTTAAAACGCCAATAGGAGGGTACAGACGCCACACTGCATTCATACACATATCCTCTCGTGTGATGAAAGTACTGCTACAGGACAAATCAAAATATCCCGCATCTGATAGGCGTCCTGTGACAGCCGGCGCGAACAAGTGCAAACAGATGTTTGTTACAAGCATAATACATCGCGACATACAGTTCTATCCTTTTCGCACGTATAAATTGTTCACGAAAGAACAGGCTATCCTTTTCCATAGAAATTAGAAATTCTGTGATATAAAAAATCCAGGTTTTTCGAAACCTAGTTCTCAAAAACCCCCATCTGATGAAAGTCCTGTACAAGGGCGCGACATATGCGTCTAGTTCTGTAAATAACCGTCGACGGTTGAGTGGATATCATATATAACTTTCTTACACTCGCCTTGTCACAACAAACACACACACACACGCACACACATCTATCTCTAATTGTTGCGAGTTCACTATTTTTTCATTTTCCTTTTCTTTGTTAGATTTTAAATATTATCATTGTGTAATTGGCACAGCTTGTCAACTGTACCGTATGTAAAATGTATATATGTGCTGATCAATGATAGTGAATAAATAAATAAACATTATAACTCTGTAATGGCTCCTTCACACGTCAGCCAATAGTGACTGATGACTGACGTCTTGTAAAGGGAGGTATTCTGCTCTTTACACAGTTGGCTCTGACTAGGATTGTCACTGATATCAAAAATAAGCAGAAAACTTCGGTTACAGATATTTAATTTCAATCATATATCCGAAAACTTTGTTCCAGTAATGGATATATAGAAAATATTGTAATTTTATATTTATACGAAATAATAACGTAGCTAACTCTTAAGCAAAAGGTGGTAACTTAATACAGGATGTTTTCAGAATTTCGTAGGTTTTATGAAGAATGAATTTGTACATACTAAATTAAATTTAGTAAATTTATGTGATACTTTTAATTATCTATAATTAAAAGTATCAAACTGGAACTAGACTGGTGTTTGAATCTATTCAAACACCGGTTAATACCCCAGTTCTGATACAGGCGACAGATAAGTGTCGGTTTATTAATTCACTACAAAGGCAGGTAGAGAAAAAACGGTTGACATGCCATAGTGAAATAGAAATTTTTATCTACTATTACATATTGGCCTATGTATAAAGGAGCCATAATTAAAGAATCCTTTCTACAGAAATAAAATTTTGGTATATGACTGTTGTTAAAATTAAAATTGGAGAAGCCTGGTTCAAACAATAAGTATTTTATTTGCTACACATACAATTGGCTCATGATTTTACACGAATAAATTTGTCATCAAACAATATCCTTTTCAAGATGAGCAGAGATACAAAAATGATTGTATCTACTCACCTGCGCATTTAGCAAAATACATGAATTATATTTACATTATAGCAGTGACGTGCAAAGAGTATTTGGACAGGGTAGGCAGAATTCGTATAATTAATTTTAATATTATATAATGATAGTAAATATTATATTGCTTTCATAGGTTCATTCATAGTCAAAGATAGACGGCATGAATATAGAATAGATATAAATATAAATAGTTCCTTTTTTGTTTAATTTTAGGCAATTTATTCCAGACTTATTTATCATAAGGGCAAGCAATGCTTGCATGCATCTATGGAATGAACGCTACTGCATTATAGTAATAATATAAATTTAGAGACATTATAAAGGAAAAAATTATAATTTTTTATTAATGTTTGTTAGTTTGACCTTTGAGCAGACAATGGAGACCTTATTCAAAATTTTCATGTTAGTGTTGTATACGATAATATTATTATATCAATAATTACCCAAAAATAAATTTTATACCTAAATAAAACTGCTTAAAAAATTAAAACTATCCATTAAAAATTTGTGGAAGCAGTTGGTAAATCCAATATTACATTTAACCCTGGTAACCACGTCGGCTTCAAGGCGAAACACAGGGGTTTTACGTGATGTTTTATCGCACAAACTGTAGCGGTGACTCCCTGCTTAGTGCTAGTCTGCCCATTTATTTATCATATCGTGCTAATGGCGCTTAATCTACCCGATGATTCTGACGAGGCAGTAAGGTCATGTGAAAGGCCTGAGTTGCTGATATGGGTAAGTTATCAGTACCCAGACACTGTGTCCTGACTCTGTCTACTTGTGTCGGTTCCATGTCCCATTAGATTAAAAGCGCTTGGACAACAGGATATATTCATCAGCAAGGTGACTTTCGCCGAATGGGGCTGCAGGCCACGCTTACTTTATGAGATTTTGAAAAGTCGCCGAGGCCGAAATCGGCCAGGATTTGACCATCATAATATTCATTATGACTTAATGCAATGACATTTAGCGGTATTTAAAACTAAATACGAACTCGGTTGATATAAATAATAACGACTTTAAATTTATGTTTTCAATGTATAATACCCACATTGTATATTTTTGTGCAAGGCCTGGAATGTGATACATCATAATTGGTTAATCTATTTAGAACCATTCTTTAATGGTTCTTCATTATGAAATAATGGTTAAAAACATGTACAAAGTGATTCATTTATTATTAAATTAATAATAATGCATCATTACGCTATATCCCTTTATGGGTGAGCAGATATATGGTAGTGGTTCAGTCCGCCTTGCAGTGTGTTCTGCTAAACTTATCCAATATCAAAATTGATATTCTTAGGGCACAAGATATCATGTGTTTGTTAGATAATATGAATTCATTACTTGGAATGTATAATAAATGTCTTGAGACTAATAAATGCTTCCAATCTCAGCCTAGTCATACTTGGAAAAGACAAAACCCAAAATAACAAAGAACTTATTATATTCTGTTAAATTATATTTATTAACCGTTTCCTGTCGTAATTCCCGTCAGTGTTACGTTATCTATAAACAAGTGAATGACATTGAATATTGTGTTATTAATTGAAATGTGAGCAGCAAAAAACATATCTGAATTTAGAAATATAAAAAAGTATGCAAAAAGTTGCGACACCGAAAAGCATGATATTTAAAAAAATATAACAATTTTAAAGGCTACTAAGGAGATATTAGATAAGAAATCTACTATTATGTAGGGTGTGTCTTAATAACTATGGCCTTGGTATGTAGTTCTGTGTACAGAATATTTAAATTTCAATTTAAGGTAAATGTACTAATGCTAGATACTGAACTGAAGGATAACACTTCGAGATAAAAATATTTATTTTTACTAAGAATATAACTTTAAAATATCTATTATATAGTGCCAAAAGCATATGTACACTTTCCTAAATTCAAAATTGTGTCAGTTGACAGTAAACAAAATGAAGGAGTAAATCCCTGCAGTTGTAATTCTTTCTTTGTTTTATAATTAATGCTACTTTTTTATTTGGTTCAAAGGCCAGACGTGACACAACTACATACAAAACATAAACAAACTTAAACAATAATACAAAAGGTGCGTTTTAAAAAGTGAACACAACAAGCTAAGTTAATACTGCTATAATAAACAAATCAGACAAAGAATATACGGAAAACGAAATACGTGTTACACTTGCATGTACTGCAAAATCTTACGTTTGGCTGAGGGAAAGGAACAATGAAAAATATCGAAAGATTTACAAATGCTATTATACTATCAACTGTTAATGCAAATAAATGTGTATTGTTAGTGTTGGTGCTGTCACCTATTGGCTCCTATGACAAAGTTTAGAAAAATATAAATATAAGTTTAAAATATATTATATATGATGATTTTACATGAAAGATTTATTTTTAAAATGCTACTGTAGTAAAAAGTAATAGTAAATAACATTTTCTAATAATTTATATTCCATTTATGAATACCGAAATTGATGTTCTACTTAAAGTGTCGAGTATTAGTGCTTTTACCTTGTACATGTTTTTAAATTTATATTTAATATGTAACTAAAATATGTTCTAAAACCAGTTGAATATTATAATATTAATACGTTTTATAATTTCATCAGCATAATTTATATATTAATGCTACATGATGAAATTATAAACTAGTGTGTCAACAACTTGACAAACAACTATTATTTAAGTCTAAATTGAAAGTCTACATTTGAGATAAATTTTATAGCACATAATATATCATAAAATAATTGTTTACCATTAATTGTAATAAATATATAACTGCACTATTATAGGTATACATATAACAGAAAGATGTCTCTATTTGATTGTATATCTACAACATAAATTACCTTAAAGAATACATTCTTAAATCCAAACATCACAATTATTAATAAAGAAGTTATAATCCAATAAACAATAATCACAATAAATTGTCACCTTCATTGTTGCAAAGTACAATTTATCACAAAAAGTATCATTAATTATATTCATAAAAACAAAATTATGTACAACAATTCTGAGAGTTTTAGAAGAAAAAAATTGTAAACACTACTGATTATCATGCACTTTCATTATAGGTGTCAGTGCCAATGGTTATTTATAGACATCATCCCACATGAAGTGTAAACATATATACAAATACAATTTGTTTGTGTGTAATGTTGTACCATATTGTTAATTGTGGTAGTTCATTCATTTGTGCTGGTTATCTATATATTGTATAAAATACTTGCCTTAATTGACATATCATTGCAGAGCCTCAACTAGTAACGCTAGAAACTTTTAATTTAGACATAAGGTATTTTTTTGACATAGGTACCCACTAACAGCCTATTTTTTTATATTTCATCCCTATGGGGGTTCAGGCGTGCCTATTTTGTGTGGCCCTAAGGAGGTGAAAGGAATAAGAGGTTGAAAGTTTGTTTAAAAGTCTGCCTACTATGTTTATTTTTTTTGGTAACCAAATGAATATTTTTGCTTTTTTTCTGTTATTTCTACCTGGGAAATGCCAGGTCTAAATCTCAATTTTGTTTTTATATTTGACATACTTATTATATTTCAAGCTAGCAGTTAATAGTGTAATATAATATTAATTAAAAATTGTGGACGCTTCATTATGTTGAATGATTTTTTTTTATTATGTACAAGAAAATAGTTGGCATTAATCACATTTGGTGGAATGTGACAATGATAAACTGCACAAAATATGCATCTCCTTTCATATTTTAAATACTTGTACATCATAAGATGGCTGTAAAGATAGACAAACAGTGTATTCCACTTTTTCATTGTTCACATTATAAAAGAAGTGATTAGATAGAAAAGAAGATTAGAAATATCTATAAAAAGAAACAAAAACAAAAATATTTATTTGACACTTAACAAACACATTACACAGAAGAAGGTTGATCAAGGTAGGAGACAGTAAAAATAAAGATAATATAAGAGGGATATCCAACATGGCTTGTGATGGTCTGGTGATAAAATTTTACATTATGTTTACATTCATTAGATATTTGGTCCAATTACAATTATGAAGTTTACATAATTTTTGCTTTGTTAGCAGAATCAAAGACTCCACAGACAGGTCTACTGGTGGGATACACTGCTTTACAGGAATGGGAAATATAAACTACATATAATTGGATTTTAATTAATAAACTAATCATTAAATCTCCAATAAGGACCTAACTCTAGATATAGATCACTAAAAACTTCAGCTTATGGTTATATACAACCCATTTAAAATATCTTAATAAATAATTAAAATGTAAATGAGCAGTATACAGCCACTTACCATATATTTCAACTGCTTGACTGATAATAAATAAATTAATTAAAATAAAAAGAAATGTTTAAGAATCATGTTATACATATTGTAATTAGATTGAAGAATACATTATTGTGCATAAATCACTCATAATGCTCTTTTTCAATAAAAATCACATCATTTGCTAGAGCTAAGACTATTTTAGATTGCTTGATTTTATTTTTGATTGATTAAATTGCTGCTCTTGAACGGCAAAGGAAGTTGTAGAGACTAAGAAGGCTAACAACTTTTTTGTGTTAAAAATAGAACTGTAAATTGAACAGATCTAAAAATATACATAAAATTACTATAATTACCTTGACACTAGAAGGAGTAGCAGATGTGGTCAGATTTGTCTCAATTGAATTGTACATTTGAATTGAAAGGTTAAGCAAATAAGGTTATCACACGTTCCTTTGATAACAACAATAAAACAAAACCAATGGTATAAACATGATGTAATGATGATTTTCAGCTTAATTCAACTAAATAAATCAAAACCACTGTGCAATTGAATTTTAATTTTTTAATGAAAACAAAGACCTATCACATACCTTTCTGAAAATACAAAACATGTCCACACATTGGCCAAGGTGTAAGCATTATTTCTCCTAACCAGATGATTGAGATCAAATTGATAACAACAGATAACATAGAGATAAATTGCAGTATCTTTTGGCAAAGAAAATAAACTTAAATGGACAGCGCGCGACGTTATGTATAAGAAACAAAGTTGAACAAACGTAAATAAAATGTACTATTTGTTTTTTTTTAACTGACCACTGATAATATACCAATCACTATTAACAATAGGAAAAAAGTTACATGCATTCTAAAACAATTATGTGTAAAACCGGGCTTTGACAGCACTTTTTGGGTCAAAAACGGTGTTACGGTATGAATAGACTATGGTTTCTGATAACAATTTGTTGTGTATGCAGCAGTAATGAGTATTAATTGACACACTCACCTATTAACAAAATTAGAGTATTTTAAAAGATATATTTCATGAAAAATGAGAAAAAATGTGATACTCCATTCAGCACTACGAATACAAAATTTTAATACACAATTATGCCACCGGATGGCATTGCGTGTTTGTCAACTAATGCGTTCATTTTAGTTGTTACGATTATTTAACTGTTCAGATTTTAACCAATTAGCTATAACAATAATAGTTACTATAATTTAGGATGTTTTAAACCTTATATAAAAAACGTTTTTCCAATGAAATTTTTATCATGGAATATTTTTTTTTATGGAAATAACGAGAACTTTAATTTGACTACATTTTCCTAAAAATCTGAACGTGTCTTTAATTTCGCTTGTCATGATTTCTATGAACGATTTGTTTTACGGAAGAAATTATATATTAAGAGACGAAACGTATTGATAGAAAAATTAAATTAATTAGTAAGTTTTCTCATCATAAAAATATAATTAAAGATCAATTTATAGTTATCATCAGGTTAAAATTATTATCTTTTATAATCTCAGTAATTTTACTGGGTGTACATAAACGACTAAAGTTTTTTACTTTTTTAAAGTTTTGGATATAACGAAGCGTTTTAAATTAGATTTGATGACCGTCGGACGCTGTGTTGTAAATTATAAAAAAGTAGTGAATTAATTTCTATAAAATAAAATCGAAACAATGCCAGATCACTTAGGAAATGATATGCGTAAAGTTAAAGAGGAAAAGGAGGAACCAGAAAAAGAAATTAAATGTTTGTATAATTGAACAATGACTCGTCAAATAACCCTTTTTAGTGAATTTAGTTTAATCATATTCTTTTATAATATGTTACAGCATTGGATGAGGGAGATATAGCTCTTTTAAAGTCCTATGTAAGTATATTTCTTAAAACTCTGTCTTAACTAAATCAAACCAATTCGAGAAAGCTTGTCACTAAATCTGATACAAGTCTAAGATACAAGTCCACTTTTATTTAAAAAAGGATATCAATTTTAGGGCCAAGGCCAATACACGAAAATCATTAAAGAAGTCGAAGATGGCATTCAGACCGTCATGAAGAGGGTGAATGAACTCACGGGAATAAAGGAATCTGATACAGGGTTGGCTCCACCAGCATTATGGGATCTTGCAGCTGACAAACAGACATTACAAAATGAACAACCTTTACAGGTAAATGGTAGAGCAGTATTTTGGTACAAGTGTAAAAATTATGACCATGTTATTTTAAATGTAAAAATTTTCTGCAGAACATTTATTGTTATAACAATAAAGTTGTATACCAGTTGGTAGCTTTGGACTCAATTGACTGTAGAGCTCATAGACTACATTCTTTGATTCCACCAGCCCCATTCCATCATAAAACCACTATACATTGTTTTGGATACACCATCTGTATGAGGTAGACATTCCTTATATCCACATGAAAAGATTAGCTTCTACGTTCGTAATGCGAACAGCTAAGGAGTGAAATATGCTTCCAGTGACCATATTTCCGCAATCTGGGAGTCTAAGAGAAGAGTGAATAAGCATTTGTTGGGCAGACATGGTTCATTTTTGTACTCATCTTCACCTTCTACCAGGTGTTATTGAAGTCAACAAGCAACTGCCTATAAATAATAATAAAAAAATCAAGATTTAATTTCATGTAATACATCTTGATTACATTGTAATAATGCATACATATAAAGTAAAAAGCCAGAAAGTCAGCACTCTTTGCCAACTAGTCCTCAACTACAAAAGTAGCAGACCAGACAATTACTTGGAACATTACTACATATTAATTGAATTATAGGTAGCAAGGTGTACAAAAATCATCAATGCAGATTCAAATGACCCAAAATACATAATTAATGTAAAGCAGTTTGCAAAGTTTGTAGTGGATCTCGCTGACTCTGTCGCACCTACTGATATTGAAGAGGGCATGAGAGTTGGGTAAGTAATTCTAAGGCAAATGAGTTATTACAGTCTAATTGTACTAGGAAATATTTATAGGTTCAATATGAGTGTGCATTTACTACTTGTGAAAGACAGCCAATAATAATCAACAAGGAGAGCTGAAGACTGAACTTATGACGCTTAATGGATTGCTATGTCCAGCAGTGGACTAAAATTAGATGATTACAATGACGATGATGATACCATATAGCAAAATTAAAAACAATACTAAAAGATAAATAATTTAGCATATTTTTAGTTGAATCAGTTTTTTTAAAAGGTTTCTTGATGAGTGATGTAAACATAGGGATATATAAAGTTTTACTAATCTATTTATCTTAATTGTTCCTTGGGAACAGATTGCTTACTTGTTCTTTTCATTTAGTTATATAGTAAACTATAGTGGTATATTAGTTCTCTTTTTCTCTAAAGATTTCATTACAGTCATAATTCTCTTTTGCTACCATCATTGGTAATTAAATCCTGAAATAATTTAGCCCAGAAATAATCATCAATAAATCTCTCTGATAAATAAAATGATTAATTGTTGTAAATAAATGTTTGTAAAATGTGATTTTATTTATTTTCTTTTATTGTTTTGTGTCTCTTAGCTTGATTTTTGTTTTTGTATTATTTTATTGTGTATTTTTTTATCATTTGTTATGGCTGTATGTTCCCCTTTAAAATAAAGAAAATAAAATAAATAAATGTACATTGGAGATTTCATAATTGGTAGTCTGTATTAAGCACTAACAGATTGCTGGCACGGATCTCCAACATAAATGTTGATCATTGCTTTTAGCTCAACTTATTTAGTAAAAAGTGTGAGATATTACAATGAACTACAATTATTTTTTCGTGATTGACTGTTGGACACTTGACCTCAATCACATCTGGTGGAAGGTGAAGATGAATGGACAAAATTGGAAGTCAAATAGCCTTAACCTCTTCAGGGAATAATTTTTTAAAGTTTTGTCATTGTATTTTTTCACAACACCATCAATAAAATAGAAAATTTCTAGGGATTCTGTAGTGAAATATTCTGCATTAACACACTGAAAAATGAGGCCCTGTGATCACCGCTTTACCTAGCATACTTTCGTCAAGATCCCCACCTTTAATAAGTTAATATCCAACAAATAATTACGTATGATAATGTGTTTCACTTATATCTATATCTATCATAATATTTTCAGAAGCAGTGAAATGAAAGCATAATATCATTTTACTGATACTATTTTTTTTTTACTATATGGTTGTGAATATAATTTATTTTTAGTGTGGACCGCAATAAATACCAGATTCACATACCGCTGCCTCCCAAGATAGATCCCACAGTGACCATGATGCAAGTTGAAGAGAAGCCAGATGTCACATACAGTGATGTGGGTGGATGCAAAGAACAGATTGAAAAGCTCAGAGAAGTTGTCGAAACACCGCTTTTACATGTAAGCTTTTATTTTTTAGTTTTCAATACATCTGGATGTTACATTGATTCTTCTCTGCAGAGGACAAAAATATATTTATATTGTTGAACCACCACTTTTGCTTGTCAGCTTATAAATTTCTTTCTTTTAAATATCACTTCATTAATTATTGCAAATTTTTAATACATTATGCAGATAATTAATTGCATACAAAATTAATCATTAGTGTTTAATCAATTTAGAATTTAAAATGCATCTCTGAAATTGTGCGAAAATACAAAGATCTAGAAAAAAGTGTATGAAACACCTTTAAAATGTCCTTTTAGTTCTCTTTTGCATAGATTTTTAGAATCCATCTTGAGATGACAATGGAAGTTTGCAGGGGAATTTTTTTACTACATCCCAAGTAGATATTGAAAGATGTTCACAGAAATAAGTATTAGTAATAAGTAATTTACAAAAGCCTGGTGTGTATTTGGTAATACTTTTTTACAATTAAGTTTTATTTTAAAATATCCTTTTTTATTTACAGCCAGAGAAATTTGTAAAGTTGGGTATTGAACCTCCCAAGGGTGTCCTATTGTTTGGCCCACCTGGTACCGGCAAAACCCTTTGCGCCCGAGCGGTAGCCAACAGGACAGACGCTTGTTTCATCAGAGTTATAGGTAGAGTATACTATTAGTTATGATCCAAAAAACTGGTCATGTTGGGTACAGCCAATAACGTATCTTTGCTCACTCCGAAAGGGATATAGCGTAACTTAACACCATATCACAAATTTTTCATGAGTCTAAACTATTAATGATTTATTCAATGACTTGTGATGTTTTCATTCATTTTTGACAAAATTGAGCACAATGTAAACATTTCAAACATGGATATTGCATGAAATTAACATGACTCGTGTTTAGCGTCATATTTTGGCTTGCATATTTCGCTTTATTTTGCTTGCGAGGGAGCAAAATCATTGAAAGACACCTAAAATTGTAAACTAGAATATTGAGAGAACGCACTAATATTATTACAAAGAGTTAATTAGGGGAGAAAAGAAAGAATTCTGTCCATAAGCTTAGTCAGTATTCTGATACGTCTCCCCAAGAGCAACTGTTGCATAGAACATCTTTGTCACTCGCAGTTTAGTGGTAAAGCTACATAATGCAAAACAATAAGAAAATTGACCACAGATTGAATCTGCTGTTGTATCAAGAAATTTTCTTCTTCTAGATCTTAGGAAATAACTCATATTAAGGTCTGAGCTTCGGGTAGATCTCATTATCTTTCGTGATGTAAACACTGGAATCATATGTTTTTTTTATTACTGATAGACTTGCGCTTGACCTCAATCTCACCTGGTGGAAAGTGATGATGAGGCCGATGATGGAGCGCGCTCGCCTAGAAAATACTGATTCACTCGACGTTTGAAGATTCCCATGTCATAACAAGATGAAAACACAGACGCAAGAAGTGAATTCCACTCCTTGGCGGTTCGCAGCAAAAAAGAGCAGGCGAATCGCTTCTCGCGAGCAGTTGTGATGTCAACCACATAAGGGTGCAAACCCGCACGGCGTCTAATCAATTTATGGTACAACTAGCTGATCCGGCAAACGTTGTTTTGCTATATAAGTTATTGTAATATCTGCTAAGATGTTCATTGAAATTAAGTGATGTCAAAGACAATTTTGTTCACAATTAAATACTCTTAATCAACAACACATTTATTTGGATAAAGATTAATATTATTACGTTAATACAACTCTTAACAAATAATGCATTAATTTCGACCAAATTTGATTACCATAAAAACGGTTCTAGTGAGTTAATCTTAAAAGATAGACATATACTGTCGTGGACATTTTTTTAGATCATTCTAAGAGGAATAACTCTGTCATACATATATTTTTGGTATCTTGAACCGTTTTCGCAGCGCACGCAATGGAAGCACTCAAGGATGAATAATTTTCCCCGTTTTTTTCACATTTTCCATTAATCCTTCGCTCCTAATAGTTGCATCGTGATGTTATATAGCCTAAAGCCTTCCTCGATAAATGGTCTATTCAACTCAAAACGAATTTTTCAATTCGAACCAGTAGTTCCTGAGATTAGCGCGTTCAAACAAACAAACAAACAAACTCTTCAGCTTTATAATATTAGTATAGATGTGGTGGGGGAACCAAATCATACAACTAGGCCGCACACTCACAATTTCAATGGATGTAATTACTGGTGTTATATCTCCCATTTTCCATTGCGTATCTCCATTTATGTAAATATTATGGGAATTTCTTTCACAATTTCCATTGCGATAGAATGGTCATTTGATTTGGATTTTTCAGGATCTGAGCTGGTACAAAAATACGTCGGTGAGGGAGCCCGCATGGTGCGTGAACTATTTGAAATGGCACGTAGCAAGAAGGCCTGCTTGATATTCTTTGATGAAATCGACGCAATCGGCGGCGCTAGGTGAGAAATGCATATTTTGCTTATCCCTTTTCGCATTTAAAGGTTTCGTGGTTTATGTTTTTGTATTTTTTTTTATTTGTATTTTTTTTTTATTATTTATTCAAGCCGTGGTGGTTGCCGGCAGAATAGAATAGCACCCCCCTCTTCTTGCTGAGGTGTCGTAAGAGGCGACTAAGGTATCTCTTTAACACCGCAATTCAACCAGGTGTTCAGAGAAGGAAAACTCGACCAAACCTGCATCCCGCTCCCTCCCGATCGTACTGGTTCTCCTTTCCATCGGGCCTGAGGGAGTTCGGACGAGAGAGTGCTTTTCTGGCAGCGTGTCCAGTTATGCACTTAAATATCTCCTGCGCAATTGACTGTTTCCGAAAACTGGATCTCGAATTTCTTAATCGGTGTTGAAACAGTCGCCGTGGCCGAAACCGGCCAGGACATCATCATCATCATCATTTTTGATTTTAATTTTTAGGCGAAATAAAATATATTTCCTTTCAAAGTGGATATTGTAAGAAAGTATCTCTGCTCACCCCATAAGGGATATAGCGTGGCGATATATCATTATTTAAATTATTGATTTTTTTCTTGATATTTAAAGGTTCGACGACGGTGCCGGAGGCGATAATGAAGTGCAACGAACTATGCTGGAGCTGATCAACCAACTGGACGGCTTTGACCCTCGTGGTAACATTAAGGTGATTAAATTCATAATGGTCGATCATTCGTGCAAATTGAAGGGGTTAAAAGGTGTCGCTTTTTTATAGACAGTCATCCACATCGACTCTATGATCGGTAAACCATGATTGTACGAATGGGTGTAGGTTCGAATCCAGGTACTCTCCTACTCACTACTCTCCTACTTACCTATGGGTTTTTCCAGAATACGTACGGATTTAGGCTGCAGGTGCTTGCGGGCCGAGGAAAACATCTGGAGGAAATCCGCATGGCATGTAATGGTAATGTCATGTATTAGTGCCCTGAGAACGGCGATCAGCTGAGCTGCTGGTCACGTTGGGCATGATATTTAAGCGCAAAGTGGATACAGCCATGTATCTCTGCTCACCCTGTGAGGGATATAACGTGACGATATATTCTTATTATATTCAAGGTGCTGATGGCGACGAACCGTCCCGACACCCTGGACCCGGCGTTGATGCGGCCCGGCCGTCTTGACAGGAAGGTGGAGTTCGGTTTGCCGGACCTCGAGGGTCGCGCGCACATCTTCCGCATCCACGCGCGCTCCATGAGCGTCGAGCGCGACATACGCTTCGACTTACTCGCCAGGCTCTGTCCGAACTCAACTGGCGCCGAAATCAGGTAATTTCAGACCTGGGGGTTCAGAGAAACTAAATCTCGATCTTCAATATCGTTAGTAGAAAAGTTTAAAATGTATGAGAATGAGATAAGCAATTGGTATAAAGTACTCATCAGTGGCGAGCATAGTAATTTTTCATCAGGTATGCAAAGTATCATTTAGGACCCCGCTATTACAAAATTTTCCACAACGCAAAATTTAAATACTTACAATTAGTTATAATTGCAAGGAAATTGTATTATTATTGTTATACTGATAAAAAATATATAGTAAATAGTAATTAAGTTAAATAAAAAACATTTTCACAAATCCTATGCTTACAAAAAGCTCTGCTTATAATTGCGAAGAAATCCTAAAGTTTTGGGCGTGCCCAAACACTCCGGTTAGTATGGTGCCAGACTTTGCAAAATGTACTCTGCTTTTCTTTATACTTGTCTTATAGGAACGATAGATGGCGTGAAAATGAAAAATATTATAATGATATTAATGTTTCCTTTTTTTATGGAATTTTAAGTAATTTATGCAAGACTTATTTATAGTAAGGTAGGCATTGCTTTTATACATGTACGGTATGAACGCCACTGGTACCCATAATTCCATTCCATCAAGTGATTTTATGGTCTCGATTACTTGTTTTCGTACAAATAACATGTACAATGTTTCACTTCATGTGACACTTTTATGATGGATACTTTAGCGAACGAGAAAATATCATAGGGAATTAAAATCAATTTGGCGATATATGCTATTTCAGTAATAAATATATACTCCATAGTGGTAAAGACACTTTATTTTTAATACTTACTAACTAAAATTAAAGTTTTATTCATTTAGGGACATAATTATTTTTACAAAAGCAAATATCGGCCTACAATTAAATTGTTAAGATATGCACAGAATTAAAAGTCAGGGTAAAAATGATTGTATTTCTTTAATTATTTACACGTAACAAATTTAAAATTGTGATTGTGATGCCCTAGCGGATAATGGGCCGGTTTCCATGCGCTACAATGAGAATGGTCCTAGGTTTTAATCCCGTTACGTATGGGTTTTCCATATTACGTACGGATTAAAGCACCACATGCTCACCACTGAAGGAAAACATCTTGAGGCAATCCGCATGGCTTCTAATAGAAATTTCATGTGTAAGTATTAAGTCCTAGTATAATTAAAAATAATATCATATTAGTTATTTAGTTATTCTTTGATTCCGCCAGCCCCATTCCACCACAAAACCACTAGACATCGTGTCGGATACCATCCGTATGTGGTGGATGTTCCTTATATCTGCTTGAATAGATTCGCTTCTACATTCATCATGCGAACAGCTGAGGAGTGGAATATGCTACCAGCGGCCATATTTCCGCGATCTTATGACCTTTATAAGAAGAGTGAATAGGCATTTGTTAGGCGGACGTGGTTCATCATCGGACTCATCTTCACCTTCCACCAGGTGTGATTGAGGTCAAGCGTTCGCCTATAAGTTATATAAAAAAAAGTGACACATTTTTAATATATTTAATGACAACGTCACAGCTGCTGACAAGCAAGATCTGTTTGCATAAAACCTTAACAGTAAGTGCCTTGAAAACGGCGATAGGCTGCCCTAGTGGCTATATTGGGCATGATATTTAAGCACAAAGTGGATGCAGCCACTTATGTGTCTCTGCTCGCCCAGTATAGGATTTACCGTGACAATATATTTATATAGTTTTAAAATTATTTAAATGTCCAAAATTAAATTGAAATATTGCGTTATATTGACATATTTGTACATATAGGGAGATTTAATATAACGGTACGCAGTATCCGGCGCGCCGCCTGATAGATAAATGTTGGAAGGGCGGGCTCTTTACTCATACCCCACCCAGAGTGGCAGTCTCAACAAGGCATTTCGCTCCCCGGGCGTCTGGATGAATTTGGTTTACCAGGTTCGGGTGGAGAGGTTAAAGGGACGCCCTGAGGGTTTTTATTCATTAGGAGTCTGACACCCCGGGGTCGCTGCCCTCACAACAACCCTGATGGTCCTATCTAGGACTTTACCCCGGGACGTCAAAAAAAAAAGGGAGTTAGTATAAAGTGAATGCATTATTACAAAAAACGTTTATCATCCAGGTCGGTGTGTACGGAGGCAGGCATGTTTGCCATCAGAGCTCGGCGTAAAGTGGCCACCGAAAAGGATTTCCTCGAAGCAGTCAACAAAGTGATCAAGTCGTATGCCAAGTTCTCAGCCACGCCAAGATACATGACCTACAATTAATTTATAATAAATCTTACAAGTTGTCGTACTGTTCTGTCTTATATTGTTATTTTTACAGATTAACCCTTAATATGCCTTATGCAATTTTATTTTAATTTCTTAATTTTATTATGAAATATTAAATTGTATGTACAAGCCAGTATTTTTGAGTTTAAAAACAGGTAAATTAGAATTATATTTATAAAAAAAAAATGTTTTAAACTATTAATTTAATTGCGATGAAACCTTGACGATTTTTGCTTACATATCCGCGAAAGTTTTAAAATTAATACAATAATTTTGCTAGTATCTATGTTTTATAGCAATTCTACTCTAGTAATAAAAATAATTAATAAAAATTAATATTTGAGGGTTAATCTAATAAATCAATGATAAATTATTTGATGAGATTCTTGAACAGTGACAGAAAGGCGTGCATTTGTTTGTGATTTGGTTCCAAAAAATGTCAGTTTGATGCTGTATTTATTGGAATAGATTTTAAATGTTGTATTATAAATATTCTGTAATAAAATGTCCGTTGGAAATGTTGTTTTATTTTAAAACTTTATTATATTCATATTTGACTTTCTTTTTTTTATTCTATTTCTTTAAGGGACTTTTACGTGTGTACTTATGTCAGCGCCATCATACCCTAATACAGAAATACCTAACATATGACGTATGTTGCTATTAATCTGAACAGGCCCGACGCCTCATCAGATAACAGTTCTGTTGAGATTTTGTTAAACATCCCGACGTCAAGTCTGTTCAGAGCAAAGGCACTCGCAAACGCCTCTCTCACAGATTCAGATCGGAGACTTTGTTTTAGTTTTTAAGATACGAAAATATTTTGATACGTAATATCAGTACTGCTATAATAACATCAAACATTTTAAATTATTTAACTTATTTATTTATATTTATATATATAGTGTAGGTGTGGTGCGTTAGTGGACAATCGATCAGTTTCGATGCACAGTAACGCGACTGGTCGTAGGTTCGAATTCCGGCACGTACTTATGGGTTTTCCTAGATTACATACGGAATTAGGCACCACATTCTTACCGGTAAAAGAAAACACCGTGAGGAAATCTGCATGACGTCTAAAAGAAATGTCATATGAAGTTCCCTGAGAACGCTGCGGTACTGGCCACGTTGGGCACGACATATGTGGACGCGAAATGTGGATACAGCCACTAAAGTATCTCTGCTCATCCCGTAAGCGATATAGCGTGATGATATAATATTATTTATTAGATATTTTTATTATGTTACTAAAGGATTTAGAGTTCATTTTTTTTTAATATTTGCTGCAAATTTAATAAAAAATATCTTAAGATTTAATTTTTATTTTTTAATCATACGTTCTTAATAATTCTGGGCATAAAGCATATACATACGATGGCAACAATGAATTTAACAAATAAGCAGACATTGCGTACATGCCTGGAAAAAGATATTTCGAGGGTAGTTACGAACGTTTTGTCCCTTGTCAAGAAGTCTAGATTTGTAACGGCTCAGTTATTTTAATGAAATATTAAATTAATTATGGCGGAAACGGTAAATATCTTTCATTTCTTCTATTTTTTACAAGGATTTTCTTATCGACAGATTTTCCTACTATTTAACAAAATTGCCGTAAATTTAAAGATGTAAGTAGACATTGCTATTGTTTTAATTAAAATAATTTCAGAATCCGTATACAGATGTGGTTGAATTGTGCGCTTTGCTCCAATGTCTCGGATTTAACGTGCGGTCTGTGGATTTAAATGGTATTAACAACAGCCAAGATGAAGGTTGCAGGACGGTTGTTATCAGCTGTCAGGTATGACTCCTTTGTTTCCATTCGATCTTATGCAGAATTAGTAAAATTATTAAACACCGTGCGAGATATAAAAAAATAACAAACAACACAGAATAATAGATTAATCAGGATATAAAACAATAAAAGCAAATACCGTGAGTTGTGGTGATGTGCCAAAGGGAAGTCAGCTCAGTATAGAGATGGGCAAAATGTAATCTGATTAACGATTACAAAATGTAGTTGTAATTTTAATTTTCTTGCTCTGTAATCATGATTAAATCCATTTGAAACATTAAGAAGTTATAAATATATACGAATCTGGGATTCCGTAGTGTTTAAAACATAGATGAGGAAAATAGTCATATTAGTGGTAGAAAACATAATCAATAATGTATAATGTGTGTATGTATGTAGTGTGTGAATATGTAATCATAATCCTTTTTAAAATCTGATTACATTTTGCCCATCTATGGCTCAGTATATGCTACGCTGGAGGGGTGAATTTTTACTCCCACCCCTCCCCAAGAGAAGTAGCCTCAACAAGGCCTTTTGTTCCCTAGCCGTCTGGACGAATTTGGCGTCCTAGGCCCGGGTGGAGCAATCACAGGGACACTCCGGAGGTTTTTAGTCAGTAAGAGTCTAACGCACCGGGGTCGCTGCCCTCACAGCGTCCCTGATGCTCCTATGTAGGATTTCACCCGGGATATAAAAAAAAAGCAACGCTAGCATATTTGAGCCACCCAGCGCTGATTATGAGCTTTTTTTTACACTAGCTCGACAGTGACTACAGTGCACTTGATGGCAAGTACGGTGTACTCCAAAAATGAAAGCGACCATCAAAGGATATAACTCCATTGATAGTCTCCGTCGTCATGCTGACATTCATTACTTGTGTAAATGCGCAGAAGAGGTTAGAAGGCAATAATACGAGTACAATATAGATAGATGTGTGCCTAGAGATTATTTCATAGATAACGATATGTACATACATTGATGAATACATATATGCGTGGGTATATATATGTGGATACGTATAAGTAGGATATTATTACCTTATATAGTTAACACAACTGCTAAGAAGTGGGAATCTTTAAGAGAAGAGTGAATAGGTGTTTGTTGGGCGACAAGTTGATCACTGATGATGACAGTGTTCATCAGAAACGATAGTCGATCACCATTAGGTTAATTTTTGGCTGGCCTCCCAAGTCGAGGTCCTCTTCCTCAAGGGTGCCCTTGCGTTGCCACCCTACCCATAAATCGCTGGCTGAGCACCCTAACTGCTCGCCTTCTTTGCCCGGTGTAGTTGTTATAGCCTCTTCAGGCCATCAGCATATTGTGCTGTAAAAAAAAATTATCAGTCACAGTCCTTGGACTACTCTGTACTTTTCATCAGGTATGGCTCAGTCACTTTAACGAATCAGTACAAAAAGTTTCTCAAATGTTTCTTCCTAGATATATGACATTTCAAATGAGATTCTTTTTAGTCTTCGGGCTTGCATGTGGTTATGGAGAGCGCCAGCCTGTCGTGTTCTTGCCCGGCAACAAATGTACAGAACAGCGGCGTATGGCACGTATCGGGGATAGCTGGAGGAAAGGAGCATGACAAGGTATCAGAAAAACCTACAATATCAGTATTTTTCTCTATTTAAACCTAATTTCCTCGAGCCTTCCATGATATATAAGTAGTAGGCACCCTAGACATTTTGACTTGTTTACACGCTCTTTGGACAGGAATAGTGTGGAGCGCCACGGTCTATTCGTTGGGATCAGGAAGTTACTTCCTCTACTCACTTTTATTCTTGATTTAAACAGTCATGGCATACAAAACTAAAAATTTTAATATTTTTATAAGGGGACGTGAAACGGAGTCCTAGAACCGTTAAAGTATTTATAATGGGTACGATCGTGCAGTAGACATCAGGGAGTCTGTTGCTATGCGCGCCGCCTCACATAGGGGTACTGGATGATTCTCTCTTTACATCTCCACCTCCCAGAGATAGGGCCTGCCAACGGCTATTCGCGCATTGGCATTTTGGTGGAATATAGACCCACTGGGCCCGGTTGGTAGTAAAGTGAGGGACATCCCGGAGGTATTTACTCAGTAGGAGTCCGACATACCAGATTGGCTGCCCTCATGACTGTCCTAAAAGTCCTTTCTAAAGGATTTTCCTCTTGATAAAAAAAGGTATAAAACGTGAATGTTTAAAATGTGTTGGCTACATCTTATGACTTCATACATTTTTTGACAGGAGTTCGGTTGTTCTCTTCTTTGTTCTTTGCCGAAGACTTGCCGCGATCGTCTCAGCAAGGAGTTGCACGCTATGATGAAACGCATAAAGACCATCAATGATTTTGAAGTAAAGGACAAAGAGGGTACCGCCAACAAATCTAGTAGCATGATGGATTTGAGTACTCCTGAGAAATTGTAAGATTTTTGAATTATTTGATAGCTTAGTATCAGGCCCTGTCTGCGAAACGGTAGGTCATGGATTCGAATAGCTGTACCGACTATCGATAAACCCCTCGATGAGGAATACATTTATTTGTCCCGAGTCATGGAAGTGTATGTTTTTTGTGTAGTTTCCATCAAGAAAAAAATACGAAAGAAACGCTTGTTGAAGAAATGAAAACAATACACAGCATTCACATTTAGATAAAATTATGAAAGAATAATAGGTAATGCATTCTGTGTGTGGTCATCAATTTCAAAAAGTACTCCAATTCAGCGTGTACTGGTTGACGCTGTTACGCGTCCACTAGCGCTGATTTTGAGCCGATGCTCGATTACAGGTAGATACAGACTTGGTTGAGGCCTCTAGTCTTTATTGTGTCTTTTGGCACCACATATATATGGCTAGTAATACGTTACGTAGGTATTTTAAATACTTAGTAATCATCACAAACATATGCTAGGCTGGGATATTCTTTCTGGCGCATCATTACAACACAGGGTATTAGTTTTTGCTGTTTTACTTTGTTTTGGCATCCTAGAGAAAAATCCTTCATAAGACGGTCATGGCTGTCATGAGGGCGGCGGCCCCTGTGTTTCAGACTTCTAATGACTAAAAATCTCTGAAGTGTCCCTCATTACGCTGCCAACTATCCATATTTCTCTAACGAACCGGCAGGCGAATAGCATTTCTCACACTCCATCTCTGGAAGTGCTGTTTTCTATTTTGATTAATCTATTCTTCTGTGATGTGCCAAATAAACGACTTCATAATCCAAGTTAGTTTTTTTAATTATCCACAGGAGTAGCATAATGCAATAACACTTTTTGTTCGCTGTTATAGACAATATCGCCAAATAAAGGCCGAGACCCCGACACGCTACCGTTCTCTTGATACTTTGACTAAAGTAATCAAAGAGGAAGGTGCGCTCCAAATGTCTGACATACAAATGAAACGAGTTCGTAACAATTCTGGACATTTTACTGACGATGACAATACTGAAAATAAGGTGGGACATATTTTTGTATAATTTTATTTGAGTTGCTAAGATGACTTGAGATGATAGAATTATAATGAACACATTCAACGTGAGTCCACCCGTAGTGTATCCATAAATGATATCGCTACTTACGTATAATAGGTTTTCCATACCTATTGACGTTCTGATATGTAGCTACAACTTATTTTCACATGATTTATGGACTGTCCCCGATATCGAACATAGAGAGAATAGTGGAAATAGGAGTAGGGACTGTGAATGTCGCTGATGAGTGGTTCAAATATGAGTAGGAACACAGAGTCACTTATCAGTAATTTAAATATGAGTAGAGCCAAAAAAAGTGTCTCTGATTAGTAGTGAAATTATAAGTAACCAAAATATTGGAGTTTTGGCCGAATCTCTGTCTGGTGTAGCGATAATACTGTACAAGATGACGTGTTTACTCAATAGAAACTTGCCCAGCGTGATACTAATTCCTTATCGACTAAGCGCTATATAAAATAAATAGTCGAATAAATATATATTTTTAATTATTTTAAATATTATAATTCGTTAGTGCTTAAAAGCGTTTTAATATGTAAAGAGAGTTTTTGAAAGTATGCGAAAGTTTCATTCTTTGTAGTAATAAGTGTTTTACATTTAAAATTAAGTTTTTATTCTTTTTTATATAATTTTGAACCATTGAATGTATTGTTCGATATAATTATACATGTTTGTTGAGTGTTTCGTTGTTTTAAAAGCTTATGAATCCGTGGTTTAGCCTTTACGGAACAATAGAGCTGACATGTCCTGCAGAAAAAAGCCCGTGAATAAAAATACCATATTTATACAATTTGCAAATAATTATACTTTACAGAAAGCACCATACCAGAGACAAAGTACATACACTCTTTCTTCAACCCCAGGAAGTTTTTCGAGACGCAATAAAACATCTAGGTATGTATTTATATTATTTTTAATTTGATGGCTGTGATTGTTAATAACTTCGGCCAGTCGTGTTTCGAGATCAGCCTGCATTTTCCTTTCCCACTTGAGGTCGGCATATGATGCCAATGCTTTTGTTCTTGAACTTGTTTATAAGTTATCTAATGGAAGCCACTTCCCGTTAGTTTTACTTTTTTTTTATTATTTGTCTTTCGTAACCCTTTGCTGTTAAGTGCAATGTCTTTTGAACTCTTTTCTAGTTGTTCTTTTGTTGTATGTTCTTATTATTATTACATCTTATTTCTACTATTGCAAAGTTTGTCCAAAGGATGATTTATTTTTCCGTGACAACAATGCACAATACTGTCATAGTTTATTTTGTACAGAACCCTCGGTGTACGAATCCGAGTCGCATTTTGCCGGTTTAGTAATTATGTGTTTACCTTTCCAGCCCAGTGCGTGCGTCTGAAACCACCTTGTTGGATGACTTGCTGGCCGCTGAAAGAGGAGCCTTCAAGCTGAGTAAAACTTTGTGTAAAATCGTTAAGGATTATATCCACGAGAATAGGAACGAATCAAACACGTCCTGGCCAGCTTTGGATGTGTCTAAAATATCTCTTTTAAAGGTTAGTTATTTTTGCAGTTGGTATTAAAACTGATTTTTTTAAAGGCTTAGAGAGACTAATCTGAACACAATCCCCAACGACCGAAGGTATCTAGGACTCTTCTGAGATATTCTCATCATAATTATTACTGTAATCTCATATTTGGACTGCCCTATGCGTACATTATCAGGTATGCTATAGTAAATTTGCCGTAGCAAAAAAAAGCATAGTAATAAAAAATATATTTATTCAAATCAATATTTCCAATGAATTAAATGATAGATATATATTATCAGTACGAATTTCTGCTTTCTTCAAACAAGAATATAAAAAAAGTAATTTACGCATATTTACATATTGAAAAATAAATCTAATAAAGGGTTTTTAATCTTTCAAAAACCATTCAAATTCTTATTCCATCTTGTATATTTTTCTAAGTACATTTGGTCTCCCTACAAAATTATATTGTATGTTTTGAAGTTTGTACAGGTGATTTTTCATTTACTTGACGAAAAAATCTTGGCTTCTCCATGTTAGTGTTGTTACTAAAGGAACACGTGGATCTTGTTGGGGCAAGAAGGCAAGTGGTGCCGGAGGGACGCGTTCGCTCAGAGCGAGCGTGACATGCCCCGGTAACAATAGCCGGGCAGTAGACTTGAGTCTGCTGCCCGGATGAGAGGGCGGCGGTGCGCAGAGTCTAGCGCGCCGCCAGTGAAAGAGGTTAGAGGCGTGGGCTCTTTATACTCACCCCTCCCAGAGAGAAAGCCTGAATAAGGCTGTTCGCTCCCCGGGCGACTGGACGAATTTGGTTTCCCAGGCCTGGGTGGAGTGATTAGAGGGACACCCAGGGGTTTTTTAGTCAGTAGGAGTCTGACACATCAGGGTCGCTGCCCTCACAGCAACCCTGATGGTCCTATGTAGAATTTTCCCCCTACAAAAAAAGGCAAGTGGTGGGATACAAGACTAGAGAAACGCATGCTTTCCGTGCCGTGCAATGAGCCGACATATTTCCGAGTAAAAAAGACCTTTTAAAGTTCTCGAGTGGAAACAACGTACTGGTAAGCGCTGTATGGAATTTCCACTTACAAGACAGACAGACAACCTTATCCAGATCGCGGAACGAGCTTGGATGCAGACCGCTCCCTATCGAACGTTCTGGAAAACATTTGGGGAGGCCTATGTTCAATAGAAAACGTTCTACTGCTGATATGACCTTTCTTTTACAGGGTAGCGATTCTTTAAAACAACAATTTGCATCTAGCCCGAACCTACCTCGCCTTGCTGTTTCACAGGATGAATTCACAAAGACTAGGTTGAAACGTTTCGAAAGCACCTCTACGACTAGCTTGGATCCGGCCAAACCGGGCACTAGCAAGGAAGGAAAACCATCTTTCTTCCGGCGATTGTCCCCTAAAATCCGAAGGGCGGGTGAACTCATAAAGGATCCAAAGTCAAGTGCTTCAGAGAATAAGACTGGTAAATTAAGTAGTATATTTATTTTATGTAAAAGATAACTGATCCTATATTCATGGGATCTTCACAGTTTAAAATAGTACCTATTTTAAAAATGAGTTGCTAAATTCACTTTCGATTAGTTAAATGCTTGGATGCAGTCCGTATTTTGGATAGGGTGAACCTACATAATATAGGAAGCTCTATTAATGTTAGGTTTATACAGTTTTAATTTATATAGATACGTACGGGATTCAAAGTTGAAGATTAGAATCTAAGATTCAACTTGTTCTTTCCATACTACATTAACATATTGGTATGAGAATAAGTATCTGCCCTTTTGAAAGAGGTGTCACTAGTGGTACTACATTTAGGCTTTCTTAAGTGATGGTGTCCTAGCCGGATTCGGCCACGGCGACTGTTTCAACGCCGATTAAGAAAATCAAGGCCCAGTTTTCGGAAACAGTCAATTGCGCAGGAGATATTTAAGTGCATAACTGGACGCGCTGCCAGAAAAGCACTCTCTCGTCCGAGCTCCCTCAGGCCCGATGAAATGGAGAACCAGTAGGATCGGGAGGGAGCGGGATGCAGGTTTGGTCGAGTTGTCCTTCTCTGAACACCTGGTTGAATTGCGGTGTTAAAGAGATACCTTAGTCGCCTTTTACGACACCTCAGCAAGAAGAGGGGGGTGCTATTCTATTCTGCCGGCAGCCACCACGGCTAACTAAAAGCCGGCAAACTAAAGGTGGCTTTCTTAAGTACTATATTTGTAATTTGACGTTGTATGTGTAAGGTCTCGATTTAAATAGTTGACAGTCGTTTCAAGCGTAAATATCCTTTTTCATTTTCTATCAAAAATTTCAACATTTCGCCCGGAAAAGCACCATCTGCGGGAAGTTATGTTGCATTATTACATTTAGAAGAAAAGTGACGCTGAAAAGTGCAGTGTATTGAGTCATATTTAAGGTGATCACGCTCCGTCTAATACAACTTGCAATAAAACTTCAAAGCCAGCTTGATAAATAGGGTTTTTTTAATTTTTCAGGCTTGAAAATTCCCAGAATTATAACTCCAGTTCGAACACCTCAATCAGGTCAGTCAAGTGCTCAATCAAGTCCGAATTTAAGTTCATCTTCCAGAAAGAAATTTAGTCACGTCAAGTCAACTATACCCAAGCGGTCAAAAAAAGAGTAATCACTCAGAAAATTGTCATGGAAATCAATAACTTAAGGTAAAATTGTGAAAATAACATAATAAAATAAATGTTTACTTTGGAAATTTGTTTTGTATTTCCTATATTACATTTTCCTCATATCATTAAGTTTAAATTGTATATTAAATCGAAAATATTAGTTAACAAGACATTTCAGAATTAGATTTCCGTATTAATTTTTCGATTTCCTTTTCTAAATATTTTTTTTGATCAATTGACTTTCTTTTTGTTTTGCACTGTTTATTATCATTCTTATCACTCCTAAATTTCGAATCTGTTTGTATTTGGTTCTTTTGTAAATGAAAGCATGCAGGATGACTTATATTATCAACTGCATCCTTTCTTAAAAATTTTCTATTAAAATCCCCTGTGCTTCGAACATGATTCTTTTCTTTTTTATCCTGTTTTTCTTTACAAATTTCATCCAAGCTCTCATCGCTACCTATTGATTTAACATTTAAATTATCTGCTTTCTTTCTTTCATTAATCTCCCGTTCTTGGCTTTTTACTGTTAATTCTCTTAAGCTATATTGGTCGCTTGTGGGTTTTTTCCTAATTTTTTTAGCGAGTTTCAAGCATATAGTTGCTTTTGGATAGCCATTAAACTGCTGGTAGCATTCTCCTTTCTCCAAAGACATAAATGCATTGAAGTATCTTCTTGGGTGTACATCATCTGGTGTTTCATTTAATAAGAAATAAGCTTTTTTCAAAAACGATTTCTTATTGATAGGGTTCTGCATATGAAAGAAATTTTCAAGTTGCTCATGTGTTTTTAGCCTTTTTATAGCATTTTTTTGTACACAATTATATGAAACGACCGCCATGAGGATAAAAGCAGGTTCATTGCTCAGTATATGATCCCAAAGGATCAACCATTCAGAACAAGTTAAAACTTCACTGAAAGCAGTCTCCAATATATTTAGTGCATATGTTTGACTTGTAATACCTACATCACAGAAATGTTTCAGAAGTTGTTGATCATGTTCAGCCAATATATTTTCAATCATTGCTAGAACACTGATTGGAGGAAATGGAGCATATTCAAACCATAATTGACAGTAATTTAAAAGTATAGTTGCAGTACACTCAAACAATAACATAGGATCCTTTTGTAGTACCTTTACAAAAGGAAAAACAAAACCTGGGAGGAATTTGATTACACCAAATAATGGACACCAATGTGCTAGACAAGATAATAATTTCTTTAGATTTTTAAGTGATACTGTACTGTGTATGGTGAATTGGTTTTCTATATCTTTATATGAAGGGTGTATGCCCTTATCGATAAGAGCAGCATAAGCAGACTTATTTCTAGGAGTATCTAAAAGGGACCTCCAGATTATGGACCGGAATTTATTGGGATACTCTCCATATTGCATTAAAATTCTTCTAAGCCTTGCACTGTCCATATTTATGCGCATTTTTTGTTCAACCTCTGCTTTAGATATAGTTTGGCTCCTTGATGGAGTTCTATGTGCGGAAGTACATGGTATTTCCATTTTTGCATTATCATGACCTTTAGTGTGGACTCCGTCTAAGACAAATGATGAATTATAAATGTTTACTTCTCCAAGCTGCAAGATACACAGAAAATATTTTCCCGTCGGGCTGACAATGAATTTCCGAATGCTTGATGATTCTGGGTGTATTTTAAGAGTTACGGTAAGTGACTCTAAATCAAATAAATACAAAATACAATCACTGCTTAATGTTGCAAGTATTTTATTAGATCCTCCATCAAATATTTGAGGGACAAAAGAGATTTCATGGACACCTGTTATATTGTATTTTACCAAATCAATACATTTCATTGCTTTCCATGTATCCATACTGAAAAGTAATAACAGAGGAGTTAAGCCAGCCATAGCCATAGCACGACCATTCTTCGTAAAAGCTATACTCTTCATATGTTTCAGTTCAGTAGGTATAATTTGTTTAACAGATTTCATACTGTCATGTTTCCATATTTGCACAGTATCATTCTGGAAGCAAGCGACTAGGAAGTCTCCTGCTGGAGTAAACATTATTTGCTGAATTTGTGCATCGGAATAAGTATTTAGGGTAAAGTACTTTGTGTGGTTGTTAAGTTCCCAAAGGATTGCTTCAACTGAACTTGCAGTGAGGAGGTTATTGGTTTTACTGTTAGAAAATGATATATTTTTAACAGGAGCTGTGTGCCCCCCCAGAGATAGAGTAACATTCCCAGTGTCTATATCAAAGAAATTGATATTAAATTTCTTGGCTGTAGCTGCTATCAAGGTGTCCGTTTTATTTCTTAAGAAATGTAAGCTTGTACACGGTCCTATTGAACTGAGTTTCCAAAATTTTAGTTCAGAGAAGTCTAGAATGAATACGTTTCCTACATTATCTGCGCATGCTAACTTCTCATTAATGTCATCGAATGTACCAGTAGAGAAACGGATTCTGCGTGATTTTCCATTGGTACTTTTGATAGTGTGATGCAATTGCAGAATGATACCATCTTTCGGCTGAGATTTTAGTTTTATATCAAATTTTTCTATGTTCTCTCTATCACAGCTCTTACTTAAATCCATTAAGTCCAACGATGACCACGCTCCATTCAAACATTATATTTTGAGTAATTAAGCATTATTTGTAAATAAATGACAAAATATTTTAAATTTAGCAGAACCAAGTAATAAAAACAAAACAAGCTATTAAATGTCAATTTTTTTTTATTCTCACTTTTGTGGGAAAGGCAAAGGCTTTCACGCCATACAGCTATATCTGAGATCTATTCTTTCGACTCTTTTTAAATTTCCTGTCACGTTTTCCCTCCACTCTCCATATCCTGCTTATTACACCATTTCTACATGTTTGTACACAATATAGACGGTGAGGAAGACTAATACAGATTGGCAGGAAAACTCACTGGCCCAAGGGATGCATCACTTTGCTAGCGTCTCACTAAAAAACTATTGATTCCTCATCGCACACGATCGGGCGAGCATTCTACTGTTGCCCAAGCCCACAACACAAGCTCAGATAACAATTGAACACTTAGCCGAACGCCACATTTAGAAAACAATAATTATTCAACCAGAGTGCAGTAAAGATGTAATTACTCCGGCTTGAAGTTTTGCCGAGTTTAGAAAAGACACTGCACATGACCGTATGACGTAAAAGCCTTTGCCTTCGCTACATTGGTGAGAATAAAACAAAAAAACAACTTTAACTGTCCAGAGTCTCAAGAGATGTTTGTGTTTGGATACCAATATCGTAGCTATTGTATTCCCTTCTAAAAATATAACTTGGTAAGTAATAATATTCGATAAATACATATCATAAAAACACATTCAGGAATTTATTTCATTAATAATATTATTTTGAATTTTATTTTGTAAGGTTACAGATTAATCATGAACTTTCATAAAATTTATTATAGCAAAATATTCTCTATGATAGCGGGCTACAAGTATATTTATTTTATATTTTGTATTATTATGTTTATATTAGGAAAGCTGTTAATAATTAACTAATAATAGAAAATGAAAAAAATACTTTATTTTTGGGAGAAATAACTAATTTGTCTTTAAATTTTGTTTTTTATTTGCTTAATTTATAAGTAGTTAATATAAATAAATTATATAGCTATTACAATATTTGCATAAATTTACTTAAGAGAGCACTATTATTAAAATAGAATGTTATTTGTTAATAAATCATAATAATTTTGTATTTGTTGAAGTGGCTGTATGATCAAGTATTTTAATTACATAAAAGCTTATTTCAATAGTTTATGATCAGAAAGAAACATAAACTTCTTTCTTCGAGTGTTGATTAATTTTATGTGCTGTTGCGTAGATCGCTATTCAAAGTAGGTACCCATCTGCCTATATGAATGTTATTCACAAACACCAGAATTTTTCATAAGACTAAGTGAGTTTGTATTTTGTGTAAAGTTAAAATAAAAGTTTGTAAGAAGGTAGGTGTCCGATTAATACAATTTATTGTTGCGATATAGCTGTTATCGTTAAAAGAATAAAGCATAATTTTTATGTTAAGGTTTTATGTTATTGAAAGGGAGTATATGTACTTACGTCGTGATTACAATAAGTATTAAAATGCAATAAATTGGCCCGATGTCTTCATTAAAGTCAGTGCAAGATTTTTGTAAAAAGAGTAAGAAAATAATCAAACCCTTTAAGAGCGATTCCAAAATTAGTAGAATAGGTATGTTTGGAATTTTTTAACTTAGTTCTTCATGGCAGAAAATACGTTTCGGCAGATAGCATCCTATGTCCATTTTATAGGATTTTAAAATTAATTTCATTCGGGTTTGTTTAAATCTTGAAAAACATAATTTGACCTAGAATAATTTTATAATGCGTTCTACCAGTTACGACGTATGTAGCTGATATGTGGACACTAACGGTCGGGCTAATCGATCTGTTTACGGTCGCTCACCGTGCCATTAAATGAGATATGTTAGGAATATCTGTAGAGAATATAATGAAAAATAAGATTATCTGACAGAGAACCAAAAGTATCGGTATAGCTTATTCTATCAACAAGCTGAAATGGCAGTGGGTTGGCTACATATTTCGCCGGGTGTCGAGGAATATGGCTCAGCCTTGCCCTTGTCACTCGGCAGGCGGGAGAAGGAACACCCTGGGGGTTTTAGTCGCTGCAAGTCCGACACACCGGGGGGCGGCCCTCACTGCCCCCTGAAGGTCCGTTAGGGATTTCCCCCAGGTTACCAAAAAAAAGGGTTGGCTACATATGACGAAGAACTAGTGGTTGTTAAAGCAGATGGCTAATTGAGTGAAGATGGCGGATCGGCATACGTAACGTGGGGCGACTTTCGGCAAAGTGGAATGGCGAATTGCGAAATGCCGGAAAAGATAGTTCGAGGACAGCCAAATACAAGGCAAAATTGTGCTTATCAGGAGAGGCCTGTGACCAACAGTAAAGTATGATAGGTTGATAATGGTTTCGAATTTTATAATGACGAACACTACAAATCTACATCGGTATCATGACAGTACTGAAGAGTTGTATAATCTCGTTCTACACTCTCCCTTTCACAATAGAACCACGCTCGGGGGTTTATGAACCCACTGTTTTATAATAAGTTCTATTTTATCTAGAGTTAAGAACTTTTTTACTCTTACGGTTCCTCAGCAACAAATGTTTCGTATTTCACAAAACATCTCCGTGTTTTTTTATTTCTCGTATATTTATGATTACTTTTATATTTTAAGCACGCCATAGACAAATCTTTGTGAAACAATTTATTCCGAGGGCTATTGAAGTCCAATGTATTAAAAAAAACGCCAAACATGTACAATTTGCTGCTTTTTTTTAAACCGCAACAGCTTATACTATCAATAGGAGGTTGCGGTAAAAAAGTTAAGAAATTGCAAATAACTTATGTTTTTCTAAATGCCTCCAATTTCAAAATGTCTCGAAAGTAGGTGGTTTACTACACAAAGATGTTATTGCTGATATTTCTGCTAGGGCCTCAATTATGGCCAACTATAGGGCTGTCGATAGTCACCGTTATTACGCCGACCAAATCAAAATTTTTTTTACACTTTTTTAAAATACTCTATATAATAAAAATAAACTAGATTTTGATTCTGTGGATAATAATACTGTTATAATATTTGTTTACAGCGAGAAGCAAAATGAAGTACAAACTTTTAAGAAGTTTCATAAGAAGTAAAAACATGGACAGACCGTACCATTTGAGGAATTGCAGTGTAGTTATTGAAGGAAGGAGCTATTTTAAAGGAATGAGTAAGGAATATAAAAAACACGGATGTCAATATATTTTAGGCCCTGAATGTGACCGATATGCAGATTATTTAAAGAAAAAACTTGATTGCTTAATTAAAAGCGGTGTCACTTGCTATGTTATATTCAGCGGCGGTATGAAGGCTAATTTAGACCAGAGAAAAATAATTCATGAAAGACTAATCCAAAGGAGAGAGCTCATTAAGCCTGAAAACTTTAACGATAACTTTTATGAGCCAATATTATCTAAAGATGTTCGTTTAGAGGTTTTAGATGAGTTACAAATTAAATACTCTTTTTGCGAATACGATTGTAGAGAGGCGATTGTAAGTTACGTGAAGAGGAATCGAGTCCCGGTACTGACTAATAATATTGAGTATTGTTTCTTTGGCGTATCATGTATTCTCACTGATTCTATAACGTACGATAGTGAGAACCAACGAGCGATGTGTTCTATTTATCATTATGATGCCTTCCAAAGGATTATGAGGGTATATTTCGACCATAATGCGTTGCTTTTATCACTTCTCGACGAAGATTCCGACTATTTTTGTTATCTTACTGAAGATATTGCAGGACGCTCTAAGAATGTTGTAAATTCTGTTATTTACTGGTTACGATTTAAGACTAAAGATGAAGTAAAAGGAAATATCTTGACTCGTTTGAGAAGTGAATCTAATAAAAACATGTTTTTAGATTTGTATAATAAAAATGAACACATTGTTCAAGTTGCGAAGGGAGCTGGCATGTGGCACGAAAGAAATAGAAAAGAGACAAAAAAGTCAAACAACGATGATTGGTTCCTTCAAGCCGTGTCGAATGGAGTAATTGCTGTACCTTATATTAATTTAACTAACATTGGGATATTTTCTGGTTGTTGGATCATGCCTGATGAACGCAAAGAAGATGCTATGTTAGCAGCCATTGATATAGTTGGTTTTGTACATTGTCTGCTAACAAGATCTCAACTTTCGAAGCTGAAATTCATTGGTAGGAAAACTAATAAATGTTGCATTATGGACATAGAGCAAAAGTGGGATGCTCCTATAAATTTCAAATTTATACATTCCGCTCATAAAAATCATAAATTTAACATAAAAAGCAGGTTCGGTTTCTTCAATATGTCCAATCCGTTTTATCTATTTTTACATGAGCGTCTTCATGGCTTTGATTATAATATACTGATGCGCCTGAGACAAGATAGTTGGGTTCTTATCATAACACTTGTGTATTACATAAAGAAATTTAACAAGGATTTTGTGACAGCTTCTTATTGCGTCATACTATCCCATATTATGCTGGGCTATGTTTCAGAGTTGGTAGGTGTCATTAAAAGGAGTAATTTCTCTATTAATTACAACGAAAATAATAAACACAATATTAATAATGGTCTCATATATAAAGATTGTGTTGTAGCAGCGAATGCCCTCATGGATTCATTCTATATCAAAGACTTAAAAAATAGATATGATCCCAGCGTTTTGCATGATTTCACAGAATTCCAACATTGTTTACAGCATATGAATTATTTGAATAAAGTGTGCGGGGAGACATTACCACATACGATTTACAGTAAAACGTTCAATGGCACTTTTGTGTACAATACCCATTTCATCATAAAAGATGAAAATAAACCTCTCGAGGTTTTGGAAAATATTTTAGGGCAATCGTCTGTAACTACTTTGTTTAAAAATATGGTCGAAGTTTTCGAAAACTGTTTAAAATCAGTTGATGAATCAAAAAAAAAATCAAAATAAAAAAAAACAAAAAAAAAAAAACGAAAAAAAAAACAAAAAATTAAAATCAGTAGGCAACGAGGGAACTCTGTTAACATAAAATGTTAGGGATGTTAGGCTTGGAAACAAATCTCTACTCTAGTGGTGTTTTCGTATTGCTTGTCTTTTTCTTTCTCGTGTGTTTATAATGACTTATCTCTTTCTCGCGATGCTTTGTGTACACAAGCAAAACATTTGCTATGGCGTGCGAGAAAGAGAAAAATAAAGTAAATACAAGAGAAAGAAAAAGACAGGCGAATGTCTTTCTATAGCGAATTTAAACCACAGTGTAATATTACTTGAAATGTTTAGTTATAAGACTAGTAAATTCAATGGTGTCACATAAAATAGTTTTGAGATTTTGAAAATATTTAAATGTGGGTTGTATTAATTTAATTTGGATATCTATAATATAAAAATGAATCGTTAAATGTGTATAAGCGCGAAACTCGAGAACGGCTGAACCGATTTGGCTGATTTCTTTTTTGTTGTGTTTGTTGAAGTCTGGGGATGGTTATTAAATGGGGATGGTTAGAAAAATAAAAAAAATTGTCTGGAAAAGTTTAAAAACACCACTTTTCTATATTCTCATACAAAATATATTTAAAAGTAAATTTGAACTTTAACACCATACCATAAAGTTTAAATGTTAGTGGACGGGTTCCGGGAAGGCAAAACAATTATTGAGTGACGTATAAATATTAATGTCAATATTGGTCAATTTTTATACATATAGCATTAAGGCCAAATTCCTACAAAAAATTTTCAAAAAAATCTGACGGGGTAGCTATTAACATTAAAAAAAATATGTGACTTTGTTTTAGAGAAATAGGGCAGAACAAGGTCTGCCGGGATATTTTCAAAAAACAGCCGACAGGCCAATAGGTTTTGGCAGAATAAAATCTGACGGGGAAGCTATTATTATTAAAAAAACAATGTGACTTTGTTTTAGAGAAATAGGGCAGAACAAGGTCTGCCGGGACAGTTAGTTACCTAATATAATTTACGTTTATAAGGATATTGACATAGCCTTATTTGTTGTATATGGCTTTTACTTACAAGTTTCGTTTATGAAGATGATTTATAGCTACTTGTAATTTAAAATAAAAAAAATGTGTATCGGATACGAATTATTTATTTTGGTTTTGTTATATCTAATTGTCAATAAAAACATTTCGTACTCTCTAATTGTGTTTAACTATGTATTTTAAAATATTCCTTTGTATACCTATATAAAAAAGAAAAGGTTTATTCCATCAAAAATATTTTCATGTAAAAATACAACCAAGTCTCCATTGGTCAAAAAGTGAAATGTAAAGAAAAGTCAAGTCTCAAAATTCCAAAAGTTAACACGTATTGTTTCATATAAAATCTCATATGACCTAACAATTTCATTTTACAAAAGTATGAAAATTTGCGATTTGCCGACAAGTCTAGAAAACCCACTATACGGATCTAGAATGCAGCCAGCAAAATACTGTGAGGCTGGTGAGTTTACAGCGAGGCTCGATAGTCAGCATTTTTGCCCGCTAGTAAGTCTGCAAGCTCTACGGTCAATTGATCCCAGAACCTTGTTTCGTAAAGTAAAGCCTCTTTTACAGGAAATACTTTCTTGCCCATTGCATACAAAACAATTAAAGCAATAAATGTCTGGCACCATTTAAACAACACGTGAAATTCTTGCAAGTATAAGCAAGTTGCTATTCAGTACTATTCCTGCTATGAACTGTACATACAATCTTTATAATACCCTTATAGAATTAAAAACAAAGAAATATGTATAATACTAAAGTCCGACAGAAAGCTTCGGCTTCCGTCAACTTCACCGAAAAATTTACATTCGGTAATATTATCAAATGAGCCGAAATTTAAGCTAGAGCCCTAAGCTTTCTAGCAAGCGCCAAACTAAGACTTATTGTTCTGATTGTTATTGTTTAATTGCTTTTAATAAGTATTCGATTTCAAGACGATATCCGAGGAAAACCCAAGGCGTTCAATCGGCTATTCCCACAGCCTTTAACCAAAGCCAAAGGTTTTTAAAATGCTAAATAATTTTGTTCAATATTGATTAAAAGTGAATAATGTAATTATTTTTAAAACTTTTGAATGTAAGGTTTATGGTGATTTACAATGTATAGAGATTATTAACCCTTTGCACTCGAGCGGCGCTGATTCGGCTCCCGGTCGATTTTGATGCAGCGCAGCGAGATTTGTAATAAAGTGTGTTGTTTTCAACATTTAAATGTATAAACTGGTGTAATTTTATTATTTGTATACGTTTGTTTATTTATAAATGTTTTTAAGTAAATGTTTAAAGTGTTCCCTGAATTTGCCGAAGCCGTCTCGAGTTGCTGGTTAGCGCAAGCGAAAAAGGCCTTGAGTGCAAAGGGTTATAATAATCTTTCAACTTGTCAAAAGTTGGATAAAGCGGAATTCGCGGCCGAAAATTTGGTCGGACACTATGATACTGAAAATCAAGTCAAACAAAATTACTGAAAGTTAAGTCAAACAAAATGACTTAAACTCAAGTCAATCATTAGTACTGCCTGACAGCACGTGTTGCTTCAACGGAATATCGTCTATATAAATTTACACAAACCAGTATTTTTTTTAAATTCATTTTTAGGCGAACGCTTGTCCTCAATCACACCGTGTGGAAGGTGAAGATGAGTCCGATGATGAACCGCGTCCGCCTAACAAATGCCTATTCACTATTTTGCTTGCTGTCATTGAATGCCATTGACACCGCTTCTTTTTTCGACAAACCTACTTATAAATTGTCACAAGAATTATTTTTCCTTAGAATTTTCTTATCCCCTGATTTCTTAATCCGGCACTGCTCGTGACTTTAATTATTTTCAGATGTGCTACGTTTTCTCCGTACATTGAGTTCCGTTTTTTCACCTCTTGGGGAAATGCAAGTTAGCTTCGCGTAAAGCAATTACTGCGGTCGCGGAGTCCGTCTCGCCACTACGCTCACGGACTCAGCGCGGATTCCCGCTCAATTTACCACCTTACCAACCGTTAAACTACAAACTTGAAATGTCGCGAAATCTCCTAAACTATCGACGTGTTCACACCGATATCCATAAATGATACGCAATGGAGTATTAAGAACGCGTCGGAATTCTTTATTAACGAAACTGTAATGCTTTGTTGTGGCGACAGGAAAATTGGTTTTCTCTAGATTCCGCGAGCGTATCGGCTCGTTATTCGCATAGACGCGTTTACCGGTGCTGGTTGCTTTTCATAATGTGCTTCCTCAATGTCTTGCGCCTGCACGTGTCTCAAACGCAAAGGCAGAAGCGTTTGTACAAGCAATATATGGAGCAGTTAGCAGGAGCATACGTTGAGAGATGCCCTGACTTAAATACAATGCATTGGGACGGAAGGTACAGCTTCAGAGCTCTGACGCCGGAGTGGCGGTATCCTCTACCGTGTGAAGACTATTGGCACGGTTCTGCAGAGTCGAGGTGTAATTCTGAATACGACAGTGGTCGGTGCTCCTCGCCGTGTTGCTCGGAAGTGATCTTCAACGGTGGCCACCATTTCAGCGGCAAGGGAAGTCGTCACGTGTGCGATCGCTATGCTGTCTGCTATCCTGGAAACTTTGGGTGAGTTAACTTATTTTGTTTATGATTAAATTTGACGAGTGATTAAAATTAGATTAATGGTTAAAGCGTTTTGTATGAAATTGTGCGCTATATTTGCCTTATATCTTTAAAGATACGTTTAAATTACATACACAAGTTATTTTTGTACACATATATAGTACGTCTACCTTGAAATCCTTGCTTTTAATAATAAATCCAAAATTATATCCGACCAAATTAAATTGGTATTCTGTTCTAGTAATAACGCATAAAAACTAAAATGCCGTACAAATAGAAATGGCAAAGTGTATTGATTGAATGCTAAATCAATGAGTTTTTAAGATATTTTTATAGGAACATTTTCTGGAGCAAACTGCAACTATCAAAAATTTCAATTCGGTTACTTTAGCGTTGGCGGCCTGTTATCATAGTAGAAATTTGGGGATTTGATCGACGGTTAAACACACTTGTTATATCGTATTCCTGTTTTTTTTCACTTGGGGAACATCCAAGGACCGTTTCGGCTACATGTAGGCTAAACTAATATTGTATTTTGCAAATTAATCACCTTCAAATGTGTTTTTGATTGATTTCGGATTGTAGTCAAGTGTAGAGTTGAAAAACAATAAAAAATACACGTTAACTTTTATACGTTTGTTAATGACATTTAAACTGATAAAACCAAATTAAAATATATTACGTATTTATTATTTAATTGCCTTTTAGTGGGAGGAATAAACCTGATACCTTGATGATACATTTTCATTATTTGCTATCAATTTATTTAGGTTTAATCCCAAATCTCTTCGGTTAGTGAAAACAGATATCTTGTTAACTACTACAATTTTGTGAGATTTGATGATATCGCTAGAAATATTATAAGTTAAAAAATTATGAAAATTAATTATATTGGCTATGTTTTCGGGTAAAAACTAAACAATAACTATCTATGCGAGTAGATTATTCCATTCGTGGAAAGTCAAAATAAAATTTATTACCTACTTAAACGAGATCAACTATCGTGGACCCCCGTTTGCATCTCAACGAACCTCAAGTATTTTTCGCTCACGTAGTCCTCTGGCAGGTCATCTTCAACCCTTGGGGATTGATTTAGACCGCCTTGGAAATTCATGCCCTGGAGTAAATATACTCTAAGCATTGCTGCACCATCTCAGGAGCCCCAAATTATAATTACGATAGCAAATGTAGGAGGCGAATTCAGATGGGGTATCGGTTTTATTTTTATTTGTTTTTTAGTTTATTGCACAAAATTGGTTACTTCTCACGCTTGTAAATATAGCATTTAAAATATACATTTTTGAAAAATTTACCAATAAGAAGTGGATATGACATGCTATGATATACAAAATACAATTAAAACAATACAAGTAACCGTACAAAAACAAATAACCACATCCGAGAACGAAAACCAAAGAGAGTTAAACTCCACTACAAATTAAAAAACAAAAAAGAAACATAATTTTGGGATAAAAAAAAAATCGTGAAAATATGTTAGCTGGAAGCATATACCACTTCTTATTTCATTAACTTAATAGTTCTTATGATACTTTTAAGTTCATTTTTAAAACGTCAAAACAAAGGCTTGTACAAATCAATCAATTTTTTTTAGATAAGTTGACCAACTTTTTTAGGTATCGAGGGGTGAAATGCTATTTAATTTAAGCGACATTTTTTGGTGATATACTTATGTATATATATATATATATATATTCGGAATCAGCGTTATTTTCCGATTCCATATATATATATTACTGTATCACAAAACAATGTCGCTTAAATTAAATAGCCTTTCACCCTTCGATATGCTATTTAATACGTACGCTGGGTGATGTACTCGTTTGCCGCCCCTAGAATTTGGCGCCTGGGGCTCTGGCCTCCTCCCCCTAGATCCGATCCTAAGTTCACATAACGAATATAACAATATGGAGACTTCCAGGGGCTTTGAAACCATGGGAAACTGTGTTAACATAATTATAACTTTGTCGTAATTATGACTACGTTACAAGTAAACTGTTCTATTCATTAAATGACTTAGGTTCTGGTTCATTGACTAGGTGATTGTAATATACACTTAAAATAGGTATAATAATAATAATAATAAAATATTATTATTATACCTATTGCTATAACACTTATGGCGAACTGAACCATTAATTTAAATCTAGCTTAAACTTGTATGGACCGATATTTAGCGTTTATTTTTTAGTGTATACAGTCGGAGACTTTATCTTAATCACACCTGGTGGAAGGTGAGATCTCTTCGCCGATGGACAGAGTTCGCCCAACAAATGCCTGTTTACTCTTCTCCCAAAGGCTCTTAAGTCATAGGATCGTGGAAATATGCTTGCTGGAAGCATATTCCTGCGTTAAGCTTTACTTAAAGTATTACACGCGGAAACATGATCTAGTTTTAACAACTTTTAAATTTAAACCGTTATTGAGGTCAAATTAAAGCGTAACATACAACGAACGGCGCGGGTTAAGAGTGTTGGAAAATTACATATTACAAGTGTCCATGGTGCAGAAGATAAAGAAATATCCCAACAGCTCGAGTTTTACTAAAGTTAGTAAAATGAAAGCTCTAATTCAGATGTCGTAATTATTCGAGGTCAATTTATTTTTAAATAACAAAATAATTCACGGGAAAGTAAATATCCATAGTATAACGAAACAATTTGTTTATCTATTTTAAACGAAAAGGGAAAACTTCGGTCTCATGTAATTGATTATAAATGATTGCATAATTAGATAGACAGTATTATTTCACTATGAACAACAATGTCAATACAAATACTTATTTAACTTAAGAATTATACTTTTTATTAGGTCATTAAATACAAAAATAGCTTTAGTGTTGTTTAGTGAAATTAATAGATTCTTTAGGTATACAGCGGCGCTTAAAACCATTTGACTTTTAAAAAAGAATTGCTTTAATAATCTGATCGCAGAAGTCAGATGTCAGAGTCAAAAGTGTCGCTGATGCACGTATTTTTAATATCTAATATATCTAATATGTTGATGCTAGTTTTGTATGATTTTTTTTTGTATCCCGGGGGAAAATTCTGCATAGGACCATCGGGGACGCTGTGAGGGCAGCGACCCCGGTGTGTCAGACTCCTACTGACTAAAAACCCCCGGGTTGTCCCTTTGATTGCTCCACCCGGGCCTGGGAAGCCAAATTCATCTAGATGCCCAGGGAACAAGAAGCCTTGTTGAGGCTACCTCTCTGGGAGGGGTGGGAGTAAGTTTTTTATGATGTGTATCAACTCATGTTGATGCTAATTTCTATAAATTATTGTAATATTAGGTCCTTACATATGAACTTGGCGTTTTGTATGGGAGGAACAAAAAGTCGAATATTTTTTAATATAATATATTTAATTAATCAAAGTATGAACTATTATTTTCTATGCACTTTTGCCATCTCATAGGTAGTTCATTGATCCCTTTACTAAAAAAACCAGTCGGACGGGAATCAATAAAATCTTTGAAGGCGATTTGGACTGCCCCATCGGAGTTGAATTTTTTCCCTTGCAAGAAGTTATCCAAATTTCTAAAAAAATGGTAATCTGTTGGAGCAAGGTCCGGGGAGTACGGAGGATGTCTTAGACTTTCCAATTGAAGCTCTTCTAATTTAGTAGCCGTCTGTTGCGCAGTGTGTGGTCTAGCGTTGTCGTGAAGCAGCAGTGGCGTGGAGCGATTGACCAGCCTAGATTGTTTAGCCGCTAGCTTTTCCATCATGGTTTGCAATTGCTGACAATAGACATCAGCCGTAATAGTCTGGCCAGATTTGAGAAAACTGTAATGAACAATACCGGCACTAGTCCACCAAACGCTTACAAGTAACTTTTTTGGGGTTAATTTTCGCTTGGGGCAGGATTTGGCTGGCTGGCCAGGATCCAACCATTGCGCTGAGCGCTTCCGATTATCGTAAAGAACCCATTTTTCATCACAGGTAATGATTCGGTTTAAAATACCTTCATTATTGTGCCGGTTTAGTAATATAACGCAGCAGTCGACGCGCGTTTGCCGGTTTGCTTCAGTCAATTCGTGAGGTACCCACCTTTCAAGCTTTTTAATCTTCCCAATTTGCTTCAAGTGAATTAAAACAGTTTTATCACTAACATCGCAGCCTGCAGCTAACTCGGACGTGGTTTGCGATGGACCCGCTTCCACAATAGCCTTCAACTCTTCATTATCAACTTGAGTCTCAGGCCGTCCACGGGGCTTGTTCTGCAGGTCGAAATTTCCAGAACGAAAACGTTGGAACCAAAAACGAACTGTGTTTTCTTTTGCAACACGACCGCCATACACATCATTCACCCTTCGAGTTGTTTCCGCAGCACTAGTGCCGCGGCGGAACTCGTACTCGTAAATAATGCGATATTTTAAGTTTTCCATTTTGTAAAATGAGTGACGCAAACAGAAAAAAACAGAAGAAAAAAACAAATGAATGACGATCATCGAAGCACAAATACATGAGTCTATAGCTGTACAAATTTGAATTTGGAATTCCTTACCAAAGAGGAGAAATTTGTGATTAAAGTGGCCAGTACGAAAAACGCCAATTTCATATGTAAGGACCTAATATATGAAATATTTCTATGAAAATTGATAGTTTTTTTATTAAAGGTATTTTTAGGTATGTTTTGCGTCGCCCAGCATACCAGGGATGTTACGGAGCTTCGACTCCGACTCCGATAAGTCGGAACTTCCGATCGTTATTACACCTTCCGACTTCGGTTCCGAAACTTTTTAATCGGAGGTATTCATCGGAGGTTACCACCACTGTTGCAGTCAATTCATTTGATTTTACTTTATATGTTATTTAAACATAATATCAATTAATCAAACAATCAGTGCTACTTAATTTGTAGAAGACATTTTTTAAAATTTAGATTAAAAAAATATGATTAAATTATTAAATTTAAAACTAAATGTACATTTAAATTTATTACTAAAAGGTTTTTTTATTTTACATTTACATTAAATTAAGTAAAATAGAAATTAACACAAAACCAACCCTGCAGCAAATTTGATTTAATTTGTTCACTGGACAATGTTCACTGGAGGATAACGGTTTCTGATATATCCAACACTTTGTGAACAACAGCTTTTATTTGCCCAAGTTAGGTTGTGTTGTGTTGGGTTGTGTTGTGTTGGGTTGTGTTGTGTTGTGTTGGGTTGTGTTGTGTTGGGTTGTGTTTTGTTGTGTTGTGTTGTGTTGTGTTGTGTTGACCCAACTTGATATACGCCGGCGATGCGCTTGCGTTCCGCCCAACTTATCCAGGCGAGAGCGCTGTGTGACCCCGGGGGTTTTAGTCGGTGCAAGTCCGACAACCAAAAAGCTCCCTGAGGTCCGTCAACAATATCCCCCGGGCTATCAAAAAAAAAACCTGATATACGCTTGGAAACAGTCTCGATTCTCAACATTTGTTTACACATGAGGGAGATGTAGAGGGAAATGGATTATGCTGTTGTCAATTCAAAAGTTCTGGCTTATACTTTCGAAGACATGTATCAATCCTGCACCATATTAAAATGGGATCAAATTTAAGATATAATAAATAACATATCTTCACGCTACCACGCTATGTGAGCAGACATACAATAGTGGTTTTATCCACTTTGCGCTTAAATGTCGTGGACTACGCGACCAGTAACTCAGGTAATCGCTTTCTCACAGTACTATGAAAATGTTAATAAGAAACAGCAATTTTTATTGTCTGTGTATTTGTAAATTTATCACTTTCTAATTAAAAAGGTTCACTGAATAATGTTTTTATTTGTCCCTTAATAAAACTATTTTATTCTGCCGTCACTTGTGACTGACGTTGCCTCCGACTCCGATTCCGACTCCGAATCCGACTCCGATAAATCAAATTTAAAAACTCCGACTCCGACTTCGGTTCCGATATAACTGCCTCCGTTACATCCCTACAGCATATGCTGAGCCGAGTGATCTTTAATATTGGTGACAGCATACAGGCTACATGATGTGATATTATGCATTATTATTTTATTGTTTTATTTAAATGTGTAGGTACGTGTTATCTTTTTTTTCTCAAAAAAAGTTTCTTTCTTTAATAGTGTTTATAATTATATTATCTAACTAAAGTCAATACATTAAATGGCAGCTTTTGTTAAACTCCGGTTGTTATCGCAATGTCCAGCCCCTAGCGGTCATGTTTTGTTAAAAATCAGCTGAATATCAGCATTGAAGATGAGCATCGATTAGTGCTGATGTTGAACATAACAACCCTACCCTAAAATAAATTGAAATATCGACTGAGAAACCTAAATATACTTTTGTTCTTTGCCCTTATTTAATAATACATTAGGATCAATAGTTTCAGAATTAGTCACTTTGGGGTTTTTAGCTAGTACGAATCCGGCACACCCCGGCTTCTACCCCCCTGTGTGGCCGAGACGGCCCTATGAGGATTTTCCCCAAGTAAATAAAAAGGATCAATAGTCTCTAGCAGTATGCTTTTTAAATTAATTTATAGGCGAACGCTTGACCTCAATCACACCTGGTGGAAGGTGAAGATGAGTCCGATGATGAACCACGTCCGCCCAACAAATGCCTAATCGTTCTTCTTTTAAAGACTCCCAGGTCATAAGATCACGGAAATACGGCTGCTGGAAGCATATTCCGCTCCTTAGCCGTTCCCATGATAAATGTAGAAGCGAATCTTTTCGTGCGAATATAAGGAACATCCACCACAAACGGATGGTATCCGACACGATGTCTAGTGGTTTTGAGATGGAATGGGGCTGCTGGAATCAAAGAAGGCAGTTCCTGAGAACATTCTCCACCGTGCAACCGGTAAAAGACGTGAAGTTGTCTGCTGCCTGCCTTTGATGGATGCGGTACAAACGAGCCCTGAGAACCATCTAATAAAGAAGTTTCGAGGAGCGGTTATTTATACCCCGCTTCTTAAAGATGGGGCTTAAATGGCTATTTTACTTACCAGGTCATTGGAAGAATACGGATCCCTAGGCCCAGCTGGACACGATTTGAGGGGCACTCCGGTGGTTATTAGTTAGGAGGAGCCTGACGCACTGGGACGGCCGCCCTCACGGCGGATCTGATGATTCTATTCCGGATTTTCCTTCGAGATACAAAAAAAATGTTTCGATAAAGTGACAAAGTACTTCAGAGGCCTACATTTCAAGTGTTATTACAAGAAAGTAGGACAGTCATGCCTGACTGAACTGCGGCCATTATACACATGGAGAAATTAGTCACAGTGAATTTAGTATAATTAATGTTTATAAGAAAGAGCAAAACAGCGAATTGACGCACAAGATATATGGTGTACGAGACTGATATTTCGCATATCCTGGACCCAGCAACGTACAAATTGATATTCTATTTCTATTGATAAGCTTGGCATCAGGAACCGCTTTTCTAGCTATAGATAACTCCAGATTCCTTAGCAACTTTGGACTTGTGACGCCGTAAGGATGACCTGAAACGCCTGGTTGAGCAAGGTACAGCCAATTGTCCAAGTCTGGTGAGATTCTCCCCTACGCTGAACCGGCCCGATGAAAGTTCTTACGCGTCGTTTTATGATAACATCCGCAAAGTATCAGCTCAGTGGATGCAAAGCACTAGGGCCAATATTGCAGAGTTGCGTCGTTATTGAGAACTTGCTTTATAAAGGTTTTTTTTATCCTGACTTTGTATAGCGACCACAACACCACTCCTGATGGTAGTTACTGTTGTAAACTATTTTATAGTTAACAAAACAGTAAATTAAACCTATATGCACATAAGGTCAAAATAAGAAAAAGTAGACGTTACACAGTAGATAAGTATACGACGTTATCAAAAATATAAAATATTATTCAAACGAATCTCTTTAATCTATACTAATATTATAAAGCTGAAGAGTTTGTTTGTTTGTTTGTTTGAACGCGCTAATCTCAGGAACTACTGGTTCGAATTGAAAAATTCCTTTTGAGATGAATAGACCACTTATCGAGGAAAGCTTTAGGCTATATAACATCACGATGCAATTATTAGGAGCGAAGAAATAATGGAAAGTATGAAACAAACGGGGAAAATTATTCATCCTTGAGGGCTTCCATTGGGTGCGCTGCAAAAACGGTTCAAGATACCAAAAATATATGTAAGAAAGAATTATTCCTCTTGAAATGATCTAAAAAAACGTCCGCGACAGTATATGTCTATCTTTTAAGATTAACTCACTGAACCGTTTTTATGGTACCCAAATTTGGTCGAAATTAATGAATTATTTGTTAAGAGTCGTATCAACGTAATAATATTAATATTTATCCAAATAAATGTGTTGTTGATTAAGAGTATTTAATTGTGAACAAAATTGTCTTTGTCATCACTTAATTTCAATGAACATCTTAGAAGATATTACAATAACTTATATAGCAAAACAACGTTTGCCGGATCAGCTAGTTATATTGGTCCATATCATAACAATTACAAACAAAAACCACGACACCCATGAACAGTAAAGAAGAACCAATCGATAGTTGCGGTGATCATGCCGGCCTGCACAAATATTTGTTCAGGCTTGCGAGTGTGTGTGAGAACTATAAATGAAATGTAGGTAAGACCTAATGTTTCGTTGCTGTAAAAAACTTACTAATATGAAGTTACCTAATACTTTAATAAAGTATATAAATATATATTTTAACAGTGAAATGTTATATACATAGTATAATCAACAACAAACACAGCGGTTACGCATTGCGTAGAATTATTTTTATGTATCTTACGCACTACATCCGTCATCCATAATTTTGCTATTTAACAGTTGTGATTTTTTTCAATATTTTTAGGTGTACACAGAAATAAAATGCATTGACAGGTTAAAATATGTAATATATTACGGAAACACTGTTTTTTTTATTTAATTACAATACATTAAACAGAAGAACAAAAAATAAAACCAAAGGTGTTTTATTATCCTTCATCATGTGCAGCAAGTCAGCACATAAGCTCGGGATTCCCCGTGAGATGTGTACACAGCGCACGTGTTCAAACACAGTAGCATTTAGTAGAGTGCGATAAAAACAAAAAAAAAACTTATTTGGAAAACCGTGTAAAAGCGAAAACGTGTAAAACAAGTACCGTGTAAATCGGGGGATAGGTGTACTTTTAATTTATGAATACTTGTGTACTGGCGTAATGCGTTTGAATCAAGTCTGAACTAAATATATATTTCCCGTCGTGTTTATGTAATGCTTTTTGCTGATTCTAATGAGCTCATAGATTCATATTTTCTGGGATTTGGGTCAAAGGTAGAGCGAAATGCAAAATCCGAACTCGGCCCAAGTTTTATAGGCTCGTATTTTTACGAATTTTAATCGAAGGCGAAGTCAGTGCGTAATCGCTTTAAGAGTAGAAAAATAATTGTAGATGCTAGTTTTTTAGCGTAAAGATAAAAAAAACGTTCAGTTAAATTACTGTAATCACAGCGGTGTAAATAATCACATGCATTTGTTAAAAGCATTTCCATGGTGGCAACATTATTGCCAGCGTAAGTTGGAACAGAGGTTAATAACCCGTAATGTTAAGGGCAGTTACTCAACGAAAGCGCTTGTTTGCTGAGTCATCAGACCGTAAAAGAACGATTTTCACTCAATATTTTATTATTGGAAAGGCGATTACCAAGTTGTATTGAATTTTGTTTATTATATTATTACTTTCCATTTTATTGAAATTATTTAAATACACGATTTACTGGCATCTATTGTTTACATTATGAACTTAGTAAGATCAAAAGTTCTACTACTAGTCACTAGATGGCGCGTTTACTCACAAGTTTAATATTGTTTAGTATGCTATTTTAATATTGCATAGGTTTTATTTATTTATTATGATTTATTTATAAATGTGTATGTATGTATATACTTAGAAAACTTTCAAAAACTCGTAAAGTTAGCTAACCAGTTATAAAATGTTAGAATTTTTATAAAACGTAATAAATAATAATTTGGATTTATTTTATTATAAGAGCAACATAACAAAATGTGAACCGTAATACAATGTACGTGAACGCTTTGTCTGTATTATCATATGTAATTCTCGAAAGTATGGCTTTGTTTATTCAATTTGACTAAGTATTAAGTCATCTGTATTTATTTTACATCGACCTTTAAAATTTCAGGAGTGATTCCACTGGATACATAAAAAATTTATTAAATAAACTGTAATTTATTGCTCAAATAAAATTATGTTTGAGTATCTTTGTATATTTTAAAATTATATATCAATATTTATCATTAACATAATAATTAAGCAATTAATTAAATAATTAATTAGTTAGAATGTTTTATAAGTCAAGTGATTCGATATAGACGCATAGAGATGACGGGAAGGTCGTACAGACTACAGACAGACTTAAATGTTAGTATTTAAAACTAATTGCACACCAATCTAAACCGATCAAATGCGGTGCTTTGGGTTATTAGGAAATAAAATTATTAATTTTGAATGTGTTGTAGGATTTATTTTTTATATTGACATGGATATTGTCATGGAATTAAGAAATACACGGAAAGAATCTAATACAAAATGCGTGAATTAACGTGATTTAATTTTTTTTTCTGATTTCGTCAGCTCATTCATTCACATTTTGTTTTATCGTGTTTTTCTTTAACTTTGTAGCATTTCTTGATACAAATATGACAGACACAGCATAATATACTTAAAATAAGGAGATCATGACGCGTCATCTCGCTGCAGATTGTTCAAATTTCATGGCTGTTATGTAAGTAAACAAAAAATATATATGTAGAGGTAGGCTTACTTTAATTACGAAGAGCCAAACCGGGACGCAGAAGAGAAGGAGCCTCATTTTCATTTTGCTTTTCGCTTGATTTGTGTTTTTCATATTTGAAATGCAATCAAAATTATTATAAATTAAAAACATATTAATAAATGTGAATATATTTTTATTAAAAAGAAAAAGAGACGTCGGGACTGCGATCTCAAACTGGGACTATCCCGGTCAAACCGGGACGTATGGTAAGCCTATGTAGAGGTATATTTTGTTTGGGATTGACAACAGTCATCTGGAACCGGTGTGACAACGGCAAGGTCGCTTTCAACTAAGCCACACAGCTTAGTGCAGATTGGGACGTAATACAAAGCATGATCGGGGGGTCAGACCCCCTGTCACTTAGAGAGTGGACGGATATCACTATATATAAAATTCTCGTGTCACAATGTTAGTTACCTTACTCCTCCGAAACGGCTTTACCGATTTTTACCAAATGTTATATGCGTATTCAGTAAGTCTGAGAATCGGCTACTATCTATTTTTCATACCCCTAAGTGATAAGGATTGTTCACCCTTAACATTTTTTTTAAGTTTTGGACAATTTTTTTTCTATAATGTGGCATAAAAAAATACATACAACCCTAAATATTGACCCTATTATCACCAACCCCTATATTTTATTAGGCATTTTAGTAGTTAATCATTTTTCATCCCGCTCGATAACTGATCAATTATCACCTAGAAATAACTTATATGGCAAAACAATGTTTGCCGGGTCAGCTAGTAAGTATCTAAATTTAAAAAGAGCTTAAAAGACCGTAGTGTTCTTAGTTGTAAGTTTATGATCATAAAAAAACCCCCACTAATGCCCACTGCTGAATAAAAGCCTATCTTAATAAGTCTTCAGCTCTTTCTATTAAAACTTTGTCGTCCGCACGATTCGTAAATATTTCGCTTGGCACTTGGCAGCGATAATTCTGATCACTTGACTTGTCGCCGGCCGTTCTTGACATTATCAGGAAATTGTTAAGTTTTACTAATCACATCGTTGGTTCTCATAAGTTCTCAACCCTGAAATTTCGAAGACCAAAAGTTTGCACACTTCGGCACTGTGGTGTCGCCGGACGGCATAGTATTAAATTATTGTCGGCTATCCGTTGAAAATTGTCTCTCCATGTTGCTGAAGGACGTCACTACTTTTGTTTTTTATTAAATAATATCTGCGAATAGAACTAAAGAGCCTCAGCTTCACATCTAAAAAGCCGCATGTGGCTCGCGAGCCGCATGTTAACGACCCCTTCGGGCAACCGATAGTGGGTCTCATGCGTACAATCTAAATACACACCTGGCTTTAGAAAAATAGGCAAGTAGCATTTCTAGTAACAGTAGCGCAACAGTTACCGGCAGTTAGAAATCTAATTTGAACTGCTTTTACGGTATATCATTTACTTTCTTGAGATCGCTTACTTTAGTTTAATACTCATTTTGACTTGAGATACTACTTTAGTTTAAGACTCATTTCAATGGATCAAGATAACAGTTTTTGGTTTCTGTTAATTACTTATACCTCTAAAAACCTTTCTTAAATTTAGAAATGGTTTTTAACATTATACCGTCCGGCGACACCAGAGTTGTGACGTGCGCAAACTTTCGGTCTTCGAAATGAAATTGAAAGTAGGGGAACGGGGTTGAGAACTTACGAGAACTAACGATGAGATTAGTAAAACTTAACAATTTATAAACACTCTATAATGTCAAGAATGGCCGGCGACGAGTCAAGTGATCAGAATTAGCGCTGCCAAGCGCCAAGCGAATAAATAATTACGAATCGTGCAGATGGCAAGGTGTTAATGCTAATGGGTCTTCAATTGTATATGGCTCATTAGTGTTTAATTTTTTTTTGTATATCTGGGTAAAATCCTACATAAGACCATCATGGCCGATGTGAAGGCAGCGACCACGGTTTGCCAGACTCCTACAGGCTAAAAACCCCCGGGTGTCCCTCTAATTGCTTTCATTCTAATTTCGTCAACTGGCTACATTCGTCAGCAAAAAAATATAGTTATTACTCATGTGAAAACATAAAAGCTGTTACTTAACACGCGTAATATTTGTCTGCACCTACGATTTGTATGTAAATACATTTTAGATTATATTTACTCGATGTTAAACGAGTCGTAGAGTATCATTTTGCTTTCACAAAAACTTTATTTTCTGTTTGAAATTCGCAATCTAAATGTGTAGTCGCTTCCGAAATGTTGGTAGATCACGTTAGGTTTCTTACCCTGGATGATAGCCCAAGACGAAGTCTGTACGCACAAGGGTACCCTTGCATTGCCACTCGACCTATAAGTTGGCAGGCTAAGCACCTTCAGTGTTCACCCTGTTAGCGTGATAAAGTTGTGAAAGTTGTTCTCGGCTAACAAGTTTATGTCCTGCCGATAAAAAAGTGGTGAGGCTTGTAGTTTTCGATGTCTACGGCTGAGAATTATACCCACTGTTTTGATTTTGCTTAGCAAAGTTCTCAAAATATAAATTCATTTTGACAAATAAGTGTATATATGTAGTTTTGGGGATCTTCTGACTAAATAAACACCAAATAAACTGTTAAATACTACTTTATTGCACTTTTTCATAAATAATCTTACGTCTTAACACTTTTTACGGCTTTATATTACAGAGCGGTCACATTGAAAAAAAAACCGTTTATCCTCTCTCTCTTTCTATCTTTCCTGTCTTTCACTCCCATACGTTCCGATCTACGCATTTACTACTTCATACATTATAATATTTCACACAATAACATCCATCCTACATATATAATAGGAACTTGAGTATAGCCATAGTATTCGCAGAGCCAAGTCCATGTTGACAAAATCGGCGACCTACCAAACCCTTTGACATCCATTGAGTAATATAAATTGTTATGTTTTAGTAACATCTAAGCAAACTTAAAGCTGCGTCTATAAATCACAGCCTAGCAGTGGATCGATTTTAGCAGAAGTGGAATTCTTATGTACCAAATATGTCTTATGAATACTTGTTTTTACAAAGCTTATCGTACAATTATGTAAAAAACAAGAATACTGACTGACAGGGCAGACAGTAGGTACAAAGTGAAACATTTTAAGTTAAGTAATGGCTCGTAATTACGTATTACGCAACGATATAAAACCTACTTGATTGGTAATATGTCGACTAGCGAAATGCCGAAAAACTGAGTCCTTTTTCTACACTGGCTCGAAGTAGTGACTACAGTGCACCTGATGGCAAGTAGAGTGTGGTCCAAAAACGTCAGCGATCATGAAAATCTATTGACTTTCTCCGTCGTCATGCCGGCCCACATATACCACGACTGAAGGTCTCTAGGTGTATGAGTTCCTGGATGTATATATTTTTTAAATTTTTTTTTTTTTTTTACACTTGCTCGACATAGTGACTACGGCGTACCTGATGGTAAGTACAGTGTAGTCCAAAAACGAAAGCGACTATCAAAGGATGAACATCCATTGATAGTCTACATCGTCATGCCGGCCCACATATACCGCGACTGAAGGTCTCTAGGTATATGAGTTACTGGATGTATATATATATTTTTTTTTTTTTACACTAGTTCGACATAGTGACTACAGAGTACCTGATGGTAAGTACAGTGTAGTCCAAAAACGAAAGCGACTATCAAAGTATGAACATCCATTGATAGTCTACATCGTCATGCCGGGCCACATATACCGCGACTGAAGGTCTCTAGGTATATGAGTTACTGGATGTATATATATATATTTTTTTTTTTACACTAGTTCGACATAGTGACTACAGAGTACCTGATGGTAAGTACAGTGTAGTCCAAAAACGAAAGCGACTATCAAAGTATGAACATCCATTGATAGTCTACATCGTCATGCCGGCCCACATATACCACGACTGAAGGTCTCTAGGTATATGAGCTACTGGATGTATATATATATATATTTTTTTTTTACACTAGTTCGACATAGTGACTACAGAGTACCTGATGGTAAGTACAGTGTAGTCCAAAAACGAAAGCGACTATCAAAGGATGAACATCCATTGATAGTCTACATCGTCATGTCGGCCCACATATACCGCGACTGAAGGTCTCTAGGTATATGAGCTACTGGATATGCACAAGCTGATCCCGAAACGCGACAAGCCGAAACTGGTCACTATGACGGGCATTACACCCATGTACTGTGGTTGCGATCCAAGACGGGCACCGATGCCCTACCACCTCGCTGCTGCTCGTTTAGCACCATCCAGGAGTCACGTGTAGGGAAACTAGGGTAAAGCCTACGGACGCGAGCAGCTTCGACTCCCAAAAATAAGCTGATCCCGAAATGTGCTAAAGCGAGTCACTATGACGGTCTTTACATTTGTATACTGTGGTCATGATCCAGTGCGGGCAATCGCCCAATCACTAAAATACCTAACCTACCTTATTTTACAAAAACTTACGTACCTTATTGAAAGAGTTAAACAGGAATATGTCTAATTATATAATAAAATCTTTTATTTTTTTATTAATTTTTCTTCAAGATATATGAGGATAAGTTATTAATATATAAAGGGTAGGTATACATGCGCGGCGACGCAAATGGGCATAGCCATAGCTGGGCAAAATGTAATCAGATTAATGAAAAACGATTACGATTACATTTTGCGTTTTTCATCATTAATATGACTTCATTTTGCTCATCTATGTTTAATATTAAGAAATCCTCAATTACATACACATTTATGACTCCTTAATGTTTAAGAGATGGTATCATGACTACAGAACAAGACCTACATCCGGTCGCGGCTCACGTACGCGGCCCCGGCATGGTACTCGTACCTGTCTACAAGGATGAAGAAGCGGCTTCAAGCTCAACAGAACCTCTCCCTACGCGCGGTGTTGGGCGCGCCGTGGTATGTGAGCAATGCGACCATAGCCCGCGACTTAAAAGTCGAAAGCCTGGAAGCTTTTGTGAGCAGCCTAGCTACTAGGATGTTCAATAGAGCGGACTCGTCGGCGCACGTTCACCTCCAGAATATTGCGCCGCTACACGCAAGACCTCCAGACGCAGGTGAACGCTTCGAGACACAAAGAGATAGATATCCTAAAAAGAAGAAGCCTAAAGCCCGCGATCTAGTCCTTACCTAGACTGCGCCCGATCCGGAGAGGGCGCGCTGGAGAGTACTAGGCGGATGTGTGACAGATTCGCACACCCTCATCATCCCGATCCCACAGAAGAAACACCCAGACGGACTCCGTAGACTTCCACCAAGAAGGACGCGCGAGCTACCTTCGACCAGTGACCCGTCTGTTGTCGCAGACGGAGAAGAACGCCGCCGTCAGGAGGTTCGCCTCGAAACGGCTTCCCGCTCATAGTCCTCCTTCATATTTTGTACTAGGTTAAGTTTTAATTGTTAAATAAGATCTTCCTCTGCTGTTGTTTTTTTTTATTTTTAATTAAGGCTTAAGTTAGTTTCGTCCGTACGTTAGTTAAGGCTTAGTATGTTTAGTTTTGTTTTTTGTAAATTTATAATGTAGGCTTAAGTTAGGATTAAGTATATATTGTAAATTTTAAGAAATAAACGACACCACTCAACCCTTTTCAGCGGACGGATGAAAGAATGAAGTATGAAAGGCAGTAGAATGTGAGTGGTGTGAAATTTGTAATTTGTAAATGACTACAGAGCAATAAAATTAAAATTACGACTACATTTTGTAATTGTGAATCATTAATCAGATTATATTTTGCCCATTCTCTGCTCATAGGTTCCAATCCCGGTACGTACATCTGGGTTTTTCCAGATTATGTACGGATTTAGGGCGCCACAGGCTTACCGGTGAAGGGAATCATCGTGAGGAAACCTGTGTACCCTAATAGAAGTGTGATGTGTAGGTTAGGGATGTAACGGAGGCAGTTTTATCGGAACCGAAGTCGGAGTTTTTAAATTTGATTTATCGGAGTCGGAACCGAAGTCGGATTCGGAGTCGGAGGCAATGTCAGTAATCACAAGTGATGGTAAAAGAAAGTAGTTATATTTAAGGACAAATAAAACATTATTTAGTGAACCTTTTTATTTAGAACGTAATAAATTTATACATCCACAGACAATGAAAATTAAAATTGTTGTGTTTCTTATTAACATTGTCCCATTAACAGTGAACTAATTAAATTAAATTTGCTCCGGGGTTGTTTTTGTGTTAATTTCTATTTTATTTAATTTAATGTAAATGCAAAATAAAACCATTTAGTAATAAATTTTAATGTAAATTTAATTTTAAATTTAATAATTTTAAGTTTATTTTATTTTAAACAGATTAAAAAAATATATTCAAATTAAGCTCAAAATTTTATTTTTATTAAGTATATACATATTATTAGGTTCAAAAAAGGTTCTTCAAATTATTGATTGTTTGATTAATTGATATTATGTTTCAACAACATCTAAAATGAAATCAAATGAATTGACTACTACAGTGGTGGTTACCTCCGATTAATACATCCGATTAAAAAGTTTCGGAACCGAAGTCGGAACCGAAGGTGTAATATCAATCGGAAGATCCGACTTATCGGAGTCTGAGTCGAAGCTCCGTAACATCCCTGGTGTAGGTATACTAATGATGGCAATCAGCTGCGCTACTGGTCACGTTGGGCGCGACGTATAAGCACAAACTGGATACAGCCACTAATGCATCTTTGCTCACCCTGAAAAGGATATAGTGTGACGATATATTATTTTTATGTTATAATAATTTTGAGGCAATTATTAACTTTTTTTAATTATTTACCGATATAATAAAGAAAATAATTGGCATGTTTATTTTAAATCTCTGTTTTATTATTTTATAAATAAGTAATTTAATGTAATTTGCAAACACAGATATGGGGGGGGGGGTGTCAAAAAAGTTAACTCAAAAGTAAAATAGTAGTTTTACACCGCTTCGAAAAATTTCATGATCCAAGGCTAATGAGATGACAAAAACTACTAAAAAATAAAATAAAATATCTGTACTTTTTCACAACACACAGATAAAAAGAAAAGTCAACGCTCGGTAATATTTAATTTTTTTCTTAAATACGATATAATAAGATTGTTTAAAATAAATACAGTAATGTCGAAAAACTCCTAGGCTTGATTAACAGTTGATTTGTCTTATTTTAACATGCTATGTGTATATACGTTATTAATCCTCACAAGAGCTACGAAAAATTGCATTTACCTATTAGTTCCGCACAAAATCATTCTACTATATCTTTATTGCATAAAATCACGCGAAACCTTACGTAATAAATACCACATGATTATGCCACAAAAGAAGTACTCATTATCTAGACACAAAAATGTGTTGGTATTTGAAATACTATTTTTTTACGTTTACATAATATGGATATTTTTAACATATTATTAAAAGCAAAATTTTATTTTCCAGTATAGTAATGAATTTTAATATAAAATATAGAAAGCCAACAGCTAAATGTAAATAAACAAGAATATATTCTTTTTATATTTTTTTATATAACGTGAATAATATATAAATATATTCAAATAAGATAAATTAATTTTGTTCATATTATAAGTTCGTTTATTAATTTTTGCTAGCAAAACAAAATAATATATTCGGTTATTTCAATAAATATGAAATTTAAGTCTTCCTATATTGCAATATTTATAAATAAAGAAAAAGCTTTATTCCCCGTTTTCCAACTTCCCGGTATCCAGAGCGGCTCGCTTGCAATTCGAGACAGCCTAAATTTTCTTGGCCTGAATATTCACCGTGATATTAGGTCAAGAAACCACATCGGCAGTGTTATATTCGTAATATTAGGTCCTTACATATGAAATTGGCGTTTTGTATGGGAGGAACAAAAAGTCGAATATTTTTTAATATAATATATTTAATTAATCAAAGTATGAACCATTATTTTCTATGCACTTTTGCCATCTCATAGGTAGTTCATTGATCCCTTTACTAAAAAAACCAGTCGGACGGGAATCAATAAAATCTTTGAAGGCGATTTGGACTGCCCCATCGGAGTTGAATTTTTTCCCTTGCAAGAAGTTATCCAAATTTCGAAAAAAATGGTAATCTGTTGGAGCAAGGTCCGGGGAGTACGGAGGATGTCTTAGACTTTCCAATTGAAGCTCTTCTAATTTAGTAGCCGTCTGTTGCGCAGTGTGTGGTCTAGCGTTATCGTGAAGCAGCAGTGGCGTGGAGCGATTGACCAGCCTAGGTTGTTTAGCCGCTAGCTTTTCCATCATGGTTTGCAATTGCTGACAATAGACATCAACCGCAATAGTCTGGCCAGATTTGAGAAAACTGTAATGAACAATACCGGCACTAGTCCACCAAACGCTTACAAGTAACTTTTTTGGGGTTAATTTTCGCTTGGGGCAGGATTTGGCTGGCTGGCCAGGATCCAACCATTGCGCTGAGCGCTTCCGATTATCGTAAAGAACCCATTTTTCATCACAGGTAATGATTCGGTTTAAAATACCTTCATTATTGTGCCGGTTTAGTAATGTAACGCAGCAATCGACGCGCGTTTGCCGGTTTGCTTCAGTCAATTCGTGAGGTACCCACCTTTCAAGCTTTTTAATCTTCCCAATTTGCTTCAAGTGAATTAAAACAGTTTTATCACTAACATCGCAGCCTGCAGCTAACTCGGACGTGGTTTGCGATGGATCCGCTTCCACAATAGCCTTCAACTCTTCATTATCAACTTGAGTCTCAGGCCGTCCACGGGGCTTGTTCTGCAGGTCGAAATTTCCAGAACGAAAACGTTGGAACCAAAAACGAACTGTGTTTTCTTTTGCAACACGACCGCCATACACATCATTCACCCTTCGAGTTGTTTCCGCAGCACTAGTGCCACGGCGGAACTCGTACTCGTAAGTAATGCGATATTTTAAGTTTTCCATTTTGTAAAATGAGTGACGCAAACTGAAAAAAACAGAAGAAAAAAACAAATGAATGACGATCATCGAAGCACAAATACATGAGTCTATAGCTGTACAAATTTGAATTTGGAATTCCTTACCAACGAGGAGAAATTTGTGATTAAAGTGGCCAGTACGAAAAACGCCAATTTCATATGTAAGGACCTGATATATCGTTGGCTCGATATCTTAGTCCTGTGGCGAGGCCCGCTCATCTGCACCTTCTGTATAAGGCCTAGGTTAGATCATGCTTGGAATACTGTTCACATATCCGTTCAAATAGTTTATTCTCATTAAGATACAAATCTCTTATATGAGAACATTTTGTTTAAAAACTATCAAAAACAGTAAAATACTAAGACACTAAGGGCTCACTTGGCAAATATAGAACCATATTTGTTAGTATTTATCTTATATATAAAAATGAATCGCTAAATGTCTTGATAAGCGCGAAACTCGAGAACGGCTGAACCGATTTGGCTGATTTCTTTTTTGTTGTGTTTGTTGAAGTCTGGAGAAGGCTATTACAGAGAGAAAAATTTAAAAAAAAATTGAAAAATCTAAAAACACCACTTTTATATATTCTCATACAAAAAATATTTAAAAGTTAATTTGAACTTTAACACCATACCACAAAGTTTAAATGTTAGTGGACGGGTTCCGGGAAGGCAAAAAGATTATTGAGTGACGTATAAATATTAATGTCAATATTTATCAATTTTTATACATATACCATTAAGGCTAGGTTCCTTCAAACCATTTTCATAAAATCTGACGGGGAAGCTATTAACATTAAAAAAAACAATGTGACTTTGTTTTAGAGAAATAGGGCAGAACAAGTTCTGCCGGGACAGCTAGTCTTTAATATATTGTAGTAATTTAGTTTTGTATATGTCAAGCGAGCTCGCGGTTCTAATGCTGTAGGGTAAGGCGTTGTAGAGTTAAGGTTAAGGGGTCATAAGGGTAGTTTCATATCTGAGTTGGTTCCGCACAGTACCTCCTTGACGCCCTGGATAGGTTGCAGCGTAGGGCTGTCCGTACTTTTTTTTCTTCGTTATGTTTATTAGTTGCAAGTTATACTGGGTGAACACACTGACCTCGCAAATGGATACAAGGTCACAGGGGAAGCGTGATTTTAACATATAACAAAAAGTTATCACTTTTATATACTATTGAAGCCCTTTAGAGACCTACGTAGCACAAAACGGAAAAAGAATCCAAGCAAGTCTTCTTGGTTAGCAGTTGGGAGATATTAAACGGGTTGACGCGACAGGCGTTACAGGTTACTTCATGTTTATATCTGTACTTACTGAAAGCAGGACAAATTTTGATGAGATGTTCCACCGTTTGAGAGGATTGTCTGTCACACGGGCAAGTGTCGTTGGAAATAATGTGGAAACGATGAAGGTATTGTTTATGAGAGCCCGGGCTGTCCGTACTGTGAATGATGCGGACGTCTCTAAGCACCTTGAGACGCTATCGTTTGTATCATGGCGTAAGTTCTGAAGAGTTGTATAAGCTCATTGCATTTTCTCTCTTTTATAACAGGACCACGTGGGTTGTTTGAGGTGGTACAGTTTTATAGGGATTTCTATTCGCTCTCACTTTTGTCGGATCATTGAACTGTAGAATGTTATTAGAGAGAGGGTGTTCCCTTAGTCCTATGATATTGGGTTAAGGGAAGCGTGAGGAGATATTTGCGTAGGCCGGCATGACCGCGGCGACTGTTGGCAGGTGGTTGTCTGTTGATACTCTTAATCGGTTTTTGGATCTTGCTGTTATATATTTATGTTCTTTAACTAAAATATATAATCGAAATATAATGTAACATCGATACCTAGTAATGCCTTCTCAGTTCGGACAGTGTTTTTATAACATAGTGAATATTGTTTTAATTTTGAAAATAGGCTTGGTTATTTTAATACGTATGTATAAATAGTTATTTTGTTTGTTTGTTTAATTCGATTTGTATAATGTTGGTTTGCTAAATCTCTATATATGTAAAAACGGAACGCACTCCGTTTCCATGGTTTATGCTATTTTATAATCTATGGAACTAATGTCAGTGTGACGTGAGTGACACGGATTATCAAGAAGCGAGGTTAGGAGGTTAAAAACAACGAGAGACAAATATTCTCCTGTTCAGTGTAAATAAAATATTAAGTAATAGTTAAACTAGAAGTAAAGGCTTTAAATGTTGTTTTCTGTTATTTCAGCAAACACAGTTCTTTATTTCGTCCCACCTGAACATTTACCATTATAAAACAACATTTTCCGCAATAAAATATAAAAAATATGGAGAAGTTAAGATTCGATTTTTACGTGAAAGCAGCAGCAGATGGAAAATCAAACATTATTTGCATAACCTCAATAGGAACACCTGACGGCCGAACTTTTGGTATACCGGCTGAATTCCAACCTGCAAACGTACACCAACTTATAACAAATACATCTAACTATGCCAAGATAAGAAAAACATTAATTAAAAGACATCAAACAAGGAAAATATGGATAACTCTGACTGATGAGATATCAAGGGTATATTTAGATGAAGAACAAAATATACAGTTTAATGATTTTTACCTTGAAGAGGTTAATGTAAACATAAATGATCCAAAAACATTAACTGAAAGTACAAATAAAACATTAGAGAAACTATTAGAGACATTACTCGAAGAAAAGCAAAGAAAATCAGAAACTCAAAATTTGGGAAAAATTGCAAAAGACTTTGTGCTTGAAAAATTCACTGGAAAAAACGCAAACGCTCACCAGTGGATTAAAGACTTCAACAAAGAATGTGAACGTTTCCATATTGATGAAGACAGGAAGAAAATTGAAATTTTGAAACAATTTTTAGAATATTCAAGTGTAAACTGGTATAGTTGTATGTTAATAAAGTATACAGTCGAATCAGAGTGGATAAAATGGGAAAAAAACTTCTGTGAAACATTTGGAAACAAAGGTTGGTCGCCAATCAGATATGCACTTGGATTTAAATATCAAACAGGCTCATTACTTGAGTATGCTTTGAAAAAAGAAAAATTGCTATTAGAGGTTAGAAAGACGATTGATACAGGGACTCTTATAGACCTTATAGCCGCAGGCCTGCCTAATTACCTGAGCGATAAAATTGACCGAGAGACGTTAAAACAAACAGAAGATCTATATAATGAGATAGGAAAATTAGAACATCTTGTTGGGAAGAACAGATATGAAAAAAAGGTCTACATGCACTCAGAGATAAAAGCAAAAAAAAATGAAGAAAAGAAACCATGCCAAATTTGCATCAATGAGAAAAAAGGGAAACGTTTTCATCCAGAAGAAAACTGCTGGTTCAATGTGAAGAATCACAAATATGTTGTGAAAAGTGTGAATAACTCTGAATTAGAAGTAGAACTTAATGAAGAGAATCCAAAAAACTAGAAGTATCACCATTAATAAAAATAAAGTTATTATTAAATGACACTTTAAATGTTACTGCAATTTATGATTCTGGTTCAAATGTATCATTAATTAATGCAAAGTTACTAAAAATACAAAAAAAAGAAGAAGACGCATTTAATAAACAAACAGCAAACTTAAAAACTATTAATGGTGAGAAGAAGACAAAAGGTATGGTAACATTAAAAATAAAAATATATGATATTGAAAGAGAAATGAATATTTTTGTGATAGATAATGAAAACTTCCAATACGATTTTCTCATTGGATTGGATTGTATCAAAGAATTTAGATTAATACAAGATGAAAAATTGAATATCATACAATGTAATAACTCACATGAAAAGAAAAAAATCCAAAATGAAGAAGATAGCAAAAATAAATACTCAGAAACAAATATTACGAATGTCGAAATTCCTGATGTACTAGGTGACAAAAATGCAAAAGATGAGACTCCAAACTCTGAGGTACAGAAACAAGAAATTAATTGTTTAAACCATTATGAAATAAACTTCAATGAACATATTAATACAACTGAATTTGGAATTTCAGTAAAACACCTAGAGTTATGTAAACAAATTGAAATTGATAAATTAATAGAAAAATACAAACCAGTCTTCGCTAAGGACAAATACGACATCGGTACAGTACGAGGTTATGAAGCTCACATAGACTTGACAGTAGATCAATATTGCTGCAAGCGCCCATACAGATGCACAACTGATGATAGAAAAGAAATTGAGAATCAAATATCAAAACTATTGAAGAAAAACTTAATTGAGGAATCATATAGCCCTTTTGCTGCTCCAGTCACCCTAGCATACAAGAAAGAAGATGGGAAAAGATCAAGACTGTGTGTCGATTTCCGGGAATTGAATAAAATTATTGTCCCTCAATCACAGCCGTTCCCGTTGATTGAAGACTTGATGGTAAAGACCGTAAACTGTGAGTATTATTCCACTTTTGATATAAATTCAGCATTTTGGTCCATTCCATTGAGAATACAAGATAGACATAAGACAGCTTTCGTCACGCAAGAAGGTCATTTTCAGTGGACATGCCTCCCATTTGGTTTAAAGACAGCCCCTGCAATTTTCCAAAGAATATTGAGAAATATAATAAGAAAATATAATCTCTCAGATTTTGCAGTGAATTTCATAGATGACATCTTGGTCTTTTCTAAAAGTTTCGAAGAACATGTAACACATATATCGAAATTACTTGACGCAATACTAACAGAAGGATTTAGATTAAAATTCACGAAATGTATTTTTGCAAGCAATCATGCCAAGTATTTGGGACATATAATAGAAAAAAATACAGTAACGCCTCTCAAAGACAATTTAACAGCTGTCAGGAACTTCCCTATTCCAGAAACAAAGAAAAATATACGACAGTTCCTGGGTAAAGTTAATTTTTATCATAAATTCATACCACACAATGCAATTATTCTGGAACCATTACACAATTTGTTACGGAAAGATGTTAAATTTATATGGACCAAAGAATGCCAAAAATCATTTGATAAAATAAAAGATTTATTATGCTCGAAACCAATTCTAAAAATATTTGACCCAAAACAACCAGTAAAAATATTTACTGATGCCAGCATTCAAGGAGTGGGAGCTGTGTTAAAACAGGAAGATGAAAACGGAAAAAATAAACCGGTAGCTTATTTCTCAAAGAAATTGACAGACACTCAAAAGAAAAAAAAGGCAATATATCTGGAATGTTTGGCAATTAAAGAGGCTATAAAATACTGGCAACATTGGCTTATGAATAAAGAATTTATAGTGTATTCAGATCATAAACCACTAGAAAATCTTAACATCAAGTCTAGAACTGATGAGGAACTGGGTGATTTAATATATTATTTATCCCAATACAATTTTAAAATAAAATATAACCCAGGACAGTCAAACCAAGAAGCGGACTGCTTAAGTAGGAATCCAGTCTTAGAACCAAATGACAATACTGATGATTTTTTGAATGTTGTTAACTTAATAAATATAGAAGATATCAAAAAGGACCAAGACACAAATTTAAACGTACAAGACGGAAAATCAAAATTTATACTGGAAAATAACATTTATTACAAAAATAACAAGAAAAGAAAAAAAATTGTACTGTCAGAAGCATTTAGCAAAACACTAATAAAAAATGTCCACAACACTTATTGCCACATTGGGAGAACCCAAATGATAAATAAAATAACTCCTTTCTATACAGCAAAAAATATCATCACAAATATTAAGAAATTCTGTGATGAATGTGATATTTGTATTAAAAATAAGTCAAGAAGAAATCCAAAATTTGGTTTGATGTCCCACTTAGGTCCAGCAACACGTCCTTTTGAAATTGTATCCATTGACACAATTGGAGGTTTTGGAGGATCAAGGTCTACAAAAAAATACTTACATCTCTTGGTTGATCATTTTACCCGATATGCATATATTTTGACATCAAAAAATCAGAACTCTAATGATTTTATCAAGTTGATAGAAAAAGTTACACAAAGTAATAATATAGATATGCTATTAACTGACCAATACCCAGGCATAAATTCCAAAGAATTTAAAGACTTATTAAAAAAGAAAAACATAACAATGGTATTCACTGCCGTGGACGCGCCATTTTCAAATGGTCTTAATGAAAGGCTGAACCAAACTTTGGTAAACAGGATAAGGTGTAAAATAAATGAAGGGGATAAGAAAACAGCTTGGACAACTATTGCACAAAAATGTGTAGAAAAATATAACGAAACAGAACATACAGTTACTAAGTTTACCCCAAAATATCTTTTGGAAGGAGAGAAAATTGATATTTTGCCACTGGAATTGAAATCAAGATGTACAGTAGAAGATCTAAAAAAAGACAGAGAACAAGCATTTGAAAATTCAATAAAATCTCACAACTATAATAAAAAATTATATGATCAAAAAAGACAAGAATATAAGTTTGAAGTGGGTGATAGAGTATTCGTAGAAAATGGAAACCGGCTAAATAGGAAGAAAATGGATGAATTAAGAATTGGACCATATAAAATCTTAGAGAAGATTTCAAATTCAATCTATGAAGTGGATGCCGGACATAAGAAGGCGGAGTCAAACTTCTACCATATCTCAAAGTTAACTCCAGTTTTGAATAGCTCTTGATCGAACAATCATTGTGATGTTGTTCTCTCCGAGGGGGGGAGATGTAAAAACGGAACGCACTCCGTTTCCATGGTTTATGCTATTTTATAATCTATGGAACTAATGTCAGTGTGACGTGAGTGACACGGATTATCAAGAAGCGAGGTTAGGAGGTTAAAAACAACGAGAGACAAATATTCTCCTGTTCAGTGTAAATAAAATATTAAGTAATAGTTAAACTAGAAGTAAAGGCTTTAAATGTTGTTTTCTGTTATTTCAGCAAACACAGTTCTTTATTTCGTCCCACCTGAACATTTACCATTATATATATATAAAATTCTCGTGTCACAATGTTAGTTATCTTACTCCTCCGAAACGGCTTTACCGATTTTTACCAAATTTTATATGCATAACCAGTAGGTCTGAGAATCGGCTACTATCTTTATTTCATACCCCTAAGAGATAAGGGTTGTCCACTTTTAACATTTTTTTTTATTTTTGGACACAATTTTTTGTTTTTTTTTTTTATAATGTGGCATTTAAAAATACACACAACTCTAAATTTTTACGCATTTATCACCAACCCCTATTTATTAATAGCCATTTCAGTAATTTAATAATTTTTCATTCCAATCGATAACTGATCAATTATCACCTAGAAATAACATATATGGCAAAACAACGTTTGCCGGGTCAGCTAGTAATATATAATAATATAATATGTCGTCACACTATATCCCTTTAGTGGTGAATACATTAAAGGTTGTATCTACTTTGCGCTTATATCATGCCTATTTTTGGTAACCCGGTTATATGTTATACTTTTTTTTTACTTGGGGAAAATCCTCATAGGACCGTCTCAGCCGCACAGGGGGGTTGCGCGACTGAGGTGTGTTGGACTTATACCGACTAAAAACCCCAAGGTGACTACTTCTGCGTATTGGCGGGGACTGCGGGACCCGTAATCAATTCGCCGCAGGCTAAGTAGGGTAGGGTAGGTTATATGTTATGCCCACCGTGACCAGTAGCGCAGCTGATCGCTGTTCTCACAGTACTATTACCCATGACAGTCCTCTTAGATACCACGCGAGTTTCTTCGCGATGTTTCCTTCACTAGTCAACATGTGATGCCTAAATTCGTACTTAACCTGGAAAAATCTAGATGTACGTGACGTGATATGAACCTAAGACCGTTTACATTGGAAACACCTAGAGGTATGTGACGCCACATTGCCACGCTTGGATATCGCTGTCTTATCCACAAGGACACCACAGCTACATTTGCTAAATAAATAAATTAAATGTATTATATTGGTAAGAAAAGTAATGATACATCGATGATCATTTAATAAGTAAAAATGTAGTAAGTAATGAACAAATACTATGGTTCTTACGCCACCTTTGACATTTTTCGCCCAATTTACCGTAAACTGTAATTTAATAATAGCGGTGAAGGCGTTCAGAGTCTATATTAAGAATATGTGAAGAGATATAAATTATCCATTTGCACTTAAGTTTCGTTTCCAAACAATACGACCTTGGGATATAATAAGATAAATATAAAATGTCAAACATTCCGGACGTAACGTCGAATCAAATGGACATACAGTCTAGATGGCTTGAAGAGCCTTGTTTGTCAATGTTTTTTTCTAACTTTATATGGTATATAGCAGTAGCGTTCATTCCATAGATGCATGAAAGCATTGCATGCCCTGACGATAAATAAGTCTGGAATAAATTGTTTAAAGTTAAACATAATAGGAACCATTGATATTGATGTAGTTTTGGGGATCTTTGGTTTAGAATAAACACTTAATAAACTTCAAAAAACTCCTTTATTGCACTTTTTACAAATTAATATCTCGTCTTCACACTTTTTACGTCTTAAAGTTACAGAGCCGTTGCATCGAAAACAAACCGTTTATCCTCTCTCTCTTTCTATCTTTCTTGTCTTTCACTCCCATACGTTCCGATCTACGCATTTACTACTTCATACATAATAATATTTTACACAATAACATCCATCCTACATTCATATCTATTGTATATTCACACCATCTATCTTTCTTATGAAAACAATATAATATTTACTATAATAATATAATATTTAAATTAATTACACGAATTCTGCCTACCCTGTCCAAATATCTTATGAGCGTCACTGGTATATAGCATCTATGTGCGACTTTGTAATAGTTTGACATTTGCAATAATGAAATATCCTAGTTTGGACTGCCGTAACTAATTATAATTATGAGCTAATTAACCCTTAAACACTTCGGTACGGTGCCTATCGGCCACGAAATTTACCAAGCTAGTAAAGTAGAGCAAGTAGTAGTAGTAGGTAGTTAGAAGCTAGTTAGAAGTTAGTTAGTTAGGTAGGTAGTTAGTAAATTAGTTAGTAAGTTAGTTAGTGCGCGTTTATATCACGGCTGTAGACTATAGGCGACGCTCGGCTATGTGGGGTCATCTGTAGCCGTCGCCTATAGTCGACGCTCGTACCGAACTGGTTAAGGTTTGGTGGAGTGTAAATACACATTAATGAAGGTCTTTTTTATACTGGCTGGACATTGAGATTACATTGTAACTGTTAGTCCTCGACATAGATGGATAAAATGTAATCGGATTAATAAAAACAATTACGACTATATTTTGGGTTTTTTACCATTAATATGACTGGATTTTGTTCATCTATGTTTTAAACACTACGGAATCCCAGATTGCATACACATTTATGACTTCTTAATATTTCAAATTGATTTAATAATGATTACTGAGCAAGAAAATTAAAACTACTCTTAATCATTAATCAGATTACATTCTGGCCATCTCTGGTCCTAGAATGCCAACGATCACCAAGGGTCCACAATCTGTTAACATTCACCAACGCTAAATATGTCGGCCCACATATAGCACAATGGAAGGTTTCTAGGTCCTCAGGGTCCTTATTGGCGGCGGCCTAGATTTTTATGTGTATTGTTTGTGATTTTTTTATTTATTTTTATGTTTTTTTTTTCTGGTTTTTCATGTAATTTATTGTACCATGTTGTCACTTCTGTCTAGCTGCAGCTAATAAAACGTTTTATTTCATTCTTTCTTTAGGAATATGAACCTAGATACCTTCAGTCGTGGTATATGTGGGTCGACATGACGATGTAGACTATCAATGGATTTTCATCCTTTGATAGTCGCTTTCGTTTTAGGACTACATTGTACTTTCCATCAGGTACTCTGTGGTCACTATGTCGAGCCAGTGTAAAAAAACAAATTAACAACTGGATATATAACTGAGGCCGAATCGAGTGACTATGACAGTCTTTACAATTCTGTTCTGTCATAAAATTTAAAAACAATCTTCGCTCTTGTGAGTCAAATATTGATGATTGCCTACGAGTTTTTATTATGTTAAAAGAAATGAAATTATGCGGTACAATTTTATATTATAAAATTTTTAGTTTGATTTACATTTTGGATGTTTGGTCACAGATGGAAGGCTTTTTTTGTTAAATCGGTGGAAATCCCTTCGGACCGCCAGGGGTGGTGAGGGCCACTCCCCCGGTGTCTCGGACTTGCACCGGCTAAAACCGCCGTGGTGCCAGCACTGCTTACTCTTCGCGTTTGCCGGACCTGGGAATCCCGATACTTCAGAGGGGAAGGCTTTCACAGCATCACCGGACGGGTAATGCGAACATTTAAGGTGTTCAGATAGTAAATTTTACGGATCCGTGGCAAGGCTACCTTTATGGATATGGACCTGTGCTTGGACTTTCTCCAAGGGAAAACTGCTGATAGTAATCAACGTGCGTTTTCAGCAGCTAACTTGAAAAGAGCCGTCCATACTGTCGGTATCATGGCGAGTATTCTGAAGAGTTATTAAACCAAGTTCCACCCTCTCTCTTCTTCAATATAACCACGCCCACGGATTTACGGAATCGCAGCTATACGGTATCTTACATCCCGGCTAGGACTAAGAAGTTCTCTAACTCTTACTTTTGCCGTGACGCTGTGCAGTGGAATAGTCTTCCGGCGAGCGTGTTCCCACCATACTATGATATGGGATCCTTTAAGCATAGCGTGAAGAGATATTTATGCAGGCCGGCATGATCGCTGCGACTAACGATGGATTTTTCTTAACCATCGATAGTCTTTGGAGTTTTTAGACTACACCATGATTATCATCAGATATGATGCGGTCACTGTGTCAAGTCAGGATAAAAAAAGAAATGGCGAAAGAAATTCAAGGCTGCGTCGGAGTGGGACGATTTACTTTTGTGAAACCAATAATAACGTGGTCATTGTTTATTGAATAGGGGCTGGTGAAGCGGCTAAGATACTTCCGCTTCACACCTAAATTATTCTTCGTTCACTCCATAAGTTGTTTGCGAATGATATAAGGATAATCTGCATCCCTAGCCTATAGTGAAACAGATAGAAGTCGCTTACCCACCCGCTCTGTGTGACGTCACAAACGTCACACATTCATTACATTACTACTATAACAATTGTATGCAACCGCCGCGACGTCGTGCTATCTCCGCTCTTATTATAAATATATTTAAACCGCCTTATTAATATAATAAAACCACCACACGACGTTGTTATTAAGAAGAGAAATAAGGTGTAATTGTGCGAGAGGAAACTTACTGTGCCCGTGGCCTCTACCGGACCCCTGGAACCTTACCGTGCTGTAGCATATACTGGACGAGCTGCAGACCTACAGGTTAGTGATTCAGACATTCTGGTATATCAGCTGCGATTTATGGAGTGATAAGTTTCCTTAATACTCGTTTTTGACCTTATTTTAATTTCTCTTAACCGCCAACCAAGATACGTTCCCCGCTCATATGGAGGGCTATTTACACGCCTCTCACGCCTTAAGGTAAATTCGTTGGAATTAGTGGAATACTAAAAACAATGGATTAACAATAGTGATAATTCCTGTATAACTGTAGCATTTAGGTTAAGATCAGGTCACATTCCATCAAGGAAGTTTGGATATTTCATGAAACTGGCCGACTCACCGCTTTGTGAAACATGTGACAAAATTGACGATGTCCATCACTTCCTGATGGAATGTGACAAGTATAAGAAGGAAAGATCTGTCCTTGTAAATAGTTTAAACCTTAATTTATATAATGTAGGCATGTTTCACAGCATTCTAGCGGAACCAACCTCTGGTGCCGCTGGAATGTTGTGGAACATGTATAAATAGTTTATAATTATTTTGTTGTTAGTTTTAATATTTTTTTGTATTTTTAGGTTAAGGTATGATGGGGCTGACATGTTCAAAAGAACAAAAGTCCCTTAAAAATAAAGAAAAAAAAAATAGTGATAACGCTAACAACACGTAATATGCGTTAAAATAAACGCAATGTGCAACAAACCAACGTACTACGTATAGTAAATCATGTGTGTTCGTAGTAATCAACGGGCACGCATTCGCACCACAGCCGGGCCTGAGCGCGCGCGTTATGCGCCGTGTCGTTAAATATTTTTCGCTATACTCAAACGAGTTTCAAAATATACCGAGTGGTAAGAAAGTACTATTTTGTGTTGTGATTTGTGATTAAGGATTATTATTTTTGTTTGGTGAGTTTAATTTTTGTCACTTCATTCATTTATATACACAATATTTCTATATTTTTAAATAACATTTATAAAAAGACAATATTAATATCAAACGTTAAGATTTAAATTAGATTAGTTAGATGGCTCTCATATCAGAGTTCGATAGATGATGACAGTGCCTTTTTTTACTTGAGAAATATCCTCATAGGGCCGTCCCGGCCGCATAAGGGGGTAGCAGCCAGGGTGTGCCGGGCTTTTACCACCTAAAAACCCCAAGGTGACTGTGCGAATTAGTGGGGACTGCGGGTCCTGTAATCAATTCGCCGCTGTGCCTACTCCGATGCAGCCTTCAGATTGCTCTCAAGGTAGTCGCTTCCGAAACCGTTCATAGGTCACCGTTAGGTTCTTTTCCCTAGCTGCTCTCCTAAGTGGAGGCTCGTAAGGTGCCCTTGCGCTGGATCAGCACCTTAAGTGCTCGCACTTTACGCCCAGTGTAGTTGTAAAGGCTTTTCAGGGCCAACAGCTATTTGTCCTGTCAAAAACCAACACAGTACTAAACAATATGTAATAGTTGAACACACCAGCTGAGACATACGCACATCAACTATAGACGCTTGCCTATTATTTAGCAATAATAGTCTATTTATATGATTGTCCTTGTCCTTATTGACATATTATCGTATAGCCTACACTACTAAACCTAGAAATAGGAAATTCGGACATTGGATTCTTTCTATAACGAATGCAGTGACTAAGAACTGATTTTTAGATAAGCCACCCTTAAGAGGGTGAAATATGGCAGAAGTTGAAAGTTTGTTTGTAAATCCGTCAATTGTGAAGAAACCAGTATGAAAAGTGGAATTAAGATGTTAGGTTAGGATTTACAAAAAGTGATTCGGCGTTTTTGGAAAATTATCTCCCCAGGGAGTAAAATAGGGGTTAAAAGCTTTTTTTTTGGAAATCTATTAATGTGAGATATGCATAATAAAAGCCGATAGTCAGTTTTTTGTTTACAAATAAATAAAGTAGATATGGTATCTATTTCGACTTTTTCGACATTTTTGGATCATCGATCCTCAAGGGTGTAAATTATTTCTACTGGAGCAACGAAGGGTAGCTGAAGGCTAAATGAAATGAAATGTATTTATTTTCGCTATAACTTACAAAAACTATGAATTTAAATACAGTTACACAAATAGTGTACAGAAACAAAAGAAAACACAAAACATACAAACATGGCGAAAATGGGCTCTCCATCAGCTTAAAGCCACAGAGGTAGTCTGCAGCGCTGGTTTTCGTGACCTACGAGAGCGAGGCTTTAAGCCCAAGCCACTATTAGTAAGGAGCTTAGGATCAGGAACTTGCCAACAATGCGCGCCGTGTCGGGAACACCGCCTTCTGTATCCAGTCTTTGATACAATGATCAAAGGAGAGTCTCTTCAGGTGGAAATTGAGGCTCTTTGCCATCAATTCATTAATCGAAACCAATTACTGGCCAATAACCGTTGAATCTACATCTCAGATGCTGATATTCTCGTTTATTTGATATTCAAATTTAAATTCAAATTTCACACCCCTCACATTTTAGTGCCTTTCATACTTCATTCTTTCATCTGTCCGCTGAAAATGGTTGTAGAGTTGTGTCGTTTATTTCTCAAAATTTACAATATATACTTAATCCTAATTTAAGCCTACATTATAAATTTACAAAAAAAAAACAAAACTAAACATTCTAAACCTTAACTAACGTACGGACGAAACTAACTTAAGCCTTAATTAAAAATCGTTTATTTGGTACTTGCTCGACGAAGTAAGTATACCGAAGCTGATGGAAAGTATTGTGTAGACCAAGAACGACACTGGGTGTAAATGGATGAGAATCCAATGACTTTCATCGTCAGTTCCGTATGAATATAAGTAATTAGACGCTCACAAGCTGATCCCGAAATGCGAGAGACCGAAGCGTGCTTGTATGACGGTCTTTGTTCTTGTGGCACTTGTGTGTATGTTAATTATTTTAATATTAGTCATAACTTTATGATCCAAGATGTACTTTCTGTTTATGTAAATACTATGTATATTTTATCGTGATTTCTGGTGGTTATACAACAAAGATGTTTCTCGAACAATTCGAATAATAATACACATATGCTGTTAAGATAAATAATGTCTGTAGAATAACGGGTTAGTATTGTTAAAAAATAAATGCGTTTTTAGTAAAAACTTCCTTAAACTAAATTTTTAAGAATTTTCACTAACAATCTACTTTTTTTTTAATATTAAGTTTTACGGCTCTGGGTACAAGTCTTTTTGAGCCCCTAACAATCTTCGATAGTCAAGTGTTACAGGAAAAAAAACTTTTGTAAGAATACAATGCACAAACTAATAATTTTATAGATGCCCAGGTATTGCTTACGTGTCGCCCGGTCCGTAGGAAGTCGAAGGTAGGTTTTGGGAGTCGAAGCTGCTCGCGTCCGTAGGCTATACCCGAGTTTCCCTACACGTGACTCCTGGGTGGTGCTATACGAGCAGCAGCGAGGTGGTAGAGCGCCGTTGCCCGTCTGGATCGCGACCACAGTACATGGGTGTAAAGCCCGTCATAGTGACCAGTTTCGGCTTGTCGCGTTTCGGGATCAGCTTGTGCATATCCAGTATATACCTAGAGACCTTTAGTCGTGGTATATGTGGGCCGACATGACGATGTAGATTATCAATGGATTTTCATCCTTTGATAGTCGCTTTCGTTTTTGGACTATACTGTACTTACCATCAGGTACTCTGTAGTCACTATGTCGAGCCAGTGTAAAAAAAAAAAGTATACGGTTACTCAGGCCCGGCGAAGGCGATGAGAGGACAGTGCTGGCACCCCGGTGGTTTTAGTCTGTGCAAGTCCGACACACCGGGGGAGTGACCCACACCACTCCCCTGTCGGTCTGAAGGGATGTCCACAGGGTTAACAAAAAGAAAAGGTATTGCCTAAGTCACGAATGATTAAATAATACACCTATCGAATAAATACATTGTTTATAAAAAGTTATTAAATATCTTAAAAATCCGCAAAAATATTGCCCCAAAAAGTAAAATTCCTAAACTGGTAATACTATTATTATTTATTATTATTATTTATTTATGTATGGGCTGTCGACAGTTCCATTACATTTTACATTCACAATGGGATCACATGCACAAGCGAAATGTCTGCAACGGGTACTAATGAAAGACAGCCACAGCATGGCTCAAAAGCACACAAACTAACTAAGTACTAACAATATCAAAACGAAAAAAAAAAAACCAAAAAGAAAAAAAAATTGCAGACAATAATACCTACAATCGAAATTAAAATTAAAAATTATCACACAAACTATACATCACCAAGAACAATGCCAAGCTCAACATACTTGCTCACTGATTTTCCTCTTGAAGGCCGGCATCGAATCCGAAAATATATCGATGCTCTTGTCCCCGGCCACACACTCGTTATATAAACGCGACAGCCTTGGCACTATAGAAAAGTGACCAAGGTTGGTCCTATATTGTTTGGTGGCAAATATGGGAGCAGGACACCGAGGCAGCCTGCGAGGTACCGCAATATTAAATTGTTCTAAAAGTTCCGGATCGTCCACACGGCAACGGAAGAGTTTATAGAGAAATGTCAAGTCGAAAAACTGCCTAATACCTTGCTGTGTATTAGACTGAGATCTATAAATGACACTTTAACTTTGCTTACACTTTTCTAAAACATTTTACATTATATTATGTAAGAAATAATAAATGAAAAAAATTGGAATGAGCGCTTGAATTAATATTATTGTGCAGTGGCCGGCATCCCATAAAAGCGCAAAAAGCATTACTTACGCACATTAAATAAATATATTGACTTAAAACCTGATAATTACCAAGATAAGGGTATCCAAATTAGACCAAATTTTAAATAAATATATTTATTAGATATGCGAAAATGACAAGACAATACTTTTGTATGTTTATATTAGGTATATGTCACTGGTATCATGTAAGCAAAACTTAGTCATTAAAAAATATCTATGACTAGGTTGGCGTCTGAGCTTGGAGCGATGGCAGACGTTCTCTATTTCGTCAATCGGATAATAATTTATTTATCGTTGTTGTAATCTTCTAGACGTGTTATTTGTGTTGTCTGGACTGATTTTTGTGACTCAGGACAACTGCTTCATTCCGACGCAGCCTTGAGTTCTTTCGGCGTTTTTTTTCAAGGTAGTCGCTTCCAAAACGCTAGTAGATCACCGTTAGGTTTCGTATTTAATGGCTGGCAGCTCAAATCGAGGTCCGTACCCACAGGGGTGCCCTTGCGTAGCCACCCAACCCACAAATTTCTGGCTGAAGCACCATAAGTGCTCGCCCTCTCAAGTCCGGTGAAATTGTAGCGACCGTTACCCCGGTCATCAATAAAATATTCAGTCGAATAAAAAAAAGGACAGCTGTAGGATGCCTGGATGGCAAAATGGTGTGCGGATTCAGCGAGTTTTTTTTATTGGCTTGAGATGAAATACTGGTCGCTTGAGTCGGTTTGACCAGATTTTGATGTTAACCAGTGACTACGAAATATTTAAAATACCACCAATGGTCAGAGCCGTAAAATTTAATATAAAATAGGATATAAAACCTATTTACCTGGGTAACACCGGGTTATTACAATTAGAAGGTTATAGTTATAATATCTTGCACTATCAGGAAACGTTAATGACATGTAGGTAAAGCTGGAGAGGCTCATGTAACATAAAATAGTGATCCTGGAAACTTATACGTGTTTTTAACTACCCATGTGGCTTACTATTTATGACAGTACACATTTACAGTTGACTTTAACAGTTATAATCATCTAGGCTTATTGCGCAGCGAGATTTTATCCTGGCAAAGGAATTTTATTACTAGAGCTTGAACGAAACGTTATTCTCTTAAAATAAGTAATTTCACAGAAAGATTCGGCAAAAAATATGGCCAACACTTCGGTTTTACTGAAACGTACTGGCAACAACTGCTTTAGCACGTATGGTACAATGTTTTTATGAAGTTAAATTTAATTTCTTCGATTAGGGTTGTGATAACCTAACCGTATAGAGAGGACAGATGGCAAAAGGTTGACTTATTTCAAATCTGGTGTTAGACAGGCTTTACAGTATCCTGATTGCAGTGACCTGCATAGGATATTTGGAAAGGGTAGGCAGACTTTGCGTAATTAATTTGAATATTATATTATGATAGTAAACATTATATCGCTATCATAGGAAAGATAAATGACTCAAATGTAGAATAGATATGAATATCAATGGTTCCTTTTTTTGTTTAACTTTAAGCATGTATTCCAGACTTATTTATCATAAGAGCATGCAGTGCTTTCATGCATCTACGGAATGAACGCTACTGCTGATTGACCACACTACGGTGTGTCACTTTTTGGTAAGTCGATACTTTGATATGACAATTTTGGAATGCACCGGCGCTAGAGATGTGGTCTGACGTCTGACCATGCTTGCGTAAATCGATTACCTCCCGTAATCCTCACTCTCTAACCAATTCGGTACAGTGACTGCCATACAGAACTGCTTGGATAGTTCTAATATCCTGCTCTTTCATGCGTACGCAAATGGCTGATATAGCCGAACAAAACAGAATACCACCACATTGATAGTGTATTATAGCCTTAGAGAATTTTACCATATCACGTTTGTTATCCAGGAGGTGCGTAAGATTATAATCTTCGAAAGAAATAAATCCTCTGCTTTAATAAACTTCTTGGTTTTAAATTTCATGTTTCCTTTTTTTATGTATTTGCTGTCAATTATTTTTTTCTATTTTTTATTATAAGATATAATACGACAGGGATCCTTCACGAAAACTAGCAGCACAGACTTCCTCTGTGGCATTAAACTGGCACGAAAAGCCCATGTCACCATGTTTATATATTTTGATCTTTTTTTTTACGGCATGTCCTATGTTGACGGCCTGGGAAAGACCTTCACAACAAAACCGGGCTTGGTGGGCGAACGCAGAGCTCGCTCAGCCAGCGAAATTTATGGGTTGGGCGGCTACGCAAGAGCACCCCTGTGGGTACGGACCTCGACTTGGGCTGCCGGCCAGTTGAAAACGAACCTAACAGTGATCTACCAGCGTTTCGGAAGCGACTACCTTGAGCAGAAACGCTGAAAGAAACTCAAGGCTGCGTCGGAGTGAAACTGCGTTATTTGAAAAACAGTTGACGGATATTTTGATCTCTTATACTTTATTCTTTCTTTATGTTGTTTTTATTGATTGAGGCGATGTAAATGTTTTTCATTTCGTGTCGCCATTTCAGCCACTTCTCAGCATGTTACTCTCATTGTGAAGATTTGATGTTAAAATCTCGAACGATGATAACGGACGTAGTGAGGGATACGGATTGACCAGACGTAACAAATGTGTTGAGTCTCTGATAACGCAATGTTTTTATATAAACCGTGATGATTCTCCAAATTTCTCGGTTAGATGGATAAGTGGTTTACTGGACTACGCTTACTTGTTGTTTATGGTAATTTGTTCGTTTTAACTTAATAAAATGAGGTTAAAAACAAGATGTACCGTCAATCAATTTGGAGTGTGTAGAATAATTACTGTACACTGTGGGCTAATAGTAGTGTGTTGTGTAGTGAAAGCTATGGGGGAGCGCAGTTAGGATTGTAAAGTAAAACAAACTTAAAAAAAGCAATTGTTGTTGTTGTAATATATACGTATTTCTTTTGGTGGAATGAGGGTGAAGTTTGTGGAATGAGGAGTGTAAAAGTAAAATGTTTTCAGGTCATGCAGTTTGAATCTGAAATAAGTAATCGTGTTATATTTAGATATTTCATAAATTAAATATCGAGGGGTGAAAGGCTGTTTGGCTCAAGCGACATTTTTTGGTGATTTAGAAATATACATATTTTTGGAATCGATGAAAAGTACTGATTCCGAAAATGTGTATTACAGAATATCGCCTAAAAATGTCGCTTAAAGCAAATAGCCTTTCACCCCTTGATATAATATATTGCTTTATAATCTGGTAGTTATTTGATTCATTGTTTTAGAATCCAAATTAGACTAAATTTTAAATCAATATATTAAATCTCGAAGTATAACAAGGTAATGCTTTTTTTGCTTCTATAGGATGCACGCCACTGTAGGGTAGCAATATTTTCAGTCAATGAATCACGTGATACTGTGAGCTACATATTCGCTTTTAAAAGGATTTCACCGGAATTCGTTATGAAATCTGTACTGCCGTGTTTTTACCTTTGTTATGTTATTAAGGGTTAGAAACAATTTTCGGCCAATTATCCAACCTTTAATCTTTATTAGTTTTTGAAAAATGCTATTATAACCCAAAGCTTCAAAATCGTTTTTCTGTTAAACTATAATAGATATTTGAATAGGTCTAAAATAAAACAGAAGCTAGTAATATGAGTTATATTTAATTTATTTTCACGATTTTCTAAATATTTGTGGGTACACAAGACATTTTGAAATATTTAGGGACATTTTTCTCGCTAGCAAAAAAATACAATTGTCATTAGTAAGTATTCGATTATAATTGATCATATTTCAAGTGATAAAAATATTACATATGTCGGCACAAGTCAATAGAATAAAAATAAAAAAAATAAAAATAAGAAAATACTTACGACGTTTATTTCTCATATTAAAATATCCAAATGATTCCAGTTTTATCAATATTTTCACCTATAGTGGCAGTTTGTCTCTAGAGCTGTGTGTCCTATTCTATTATTCCCTTCCTCACTGTTTCCTACGTGTTTACACAACAAATAAGTGTCTGGTGGTAATCAGCGCTGCGTGGCTCACGCGTCCTGCCAACATTTACTGAGCTAACTGGCCTTTAGCGTATTATTACAGCACATGATATTTGCTTTAGTTACTTAAAAATTAAAATGTAGAGCATCGAGCATCGACGTAGAGTTTCCTGCCTCGCGGTCTTTTACCGGTTGCACGGTGGAAAGTGTTCTCAGGAACTACTTTCTTTGATTCTAGCAGCCCCATTCCACCACAAAACCACTAGACATCTTGTTGGATACCATCCGTATGTGGTGGATGTTCCTTATATCCGCACGAGAAGATTCGCTTCTACATTCATCATGCGAACAGCTAGGGAGTGGAATATGTTTCCAGCGGCCATATTTCCGCGATCTTATGACCTGGAAGTCTTTAAAAGAAGAGTGAGTAGGCATTTGTTAGGCGGACGCGGTTCATCATCGGACTCATGTTCACCTTCCACCAGTTGTGATTGAGGTCAAGCATTCGTCTATAAGTAATAAAAAAAACTTTCTATTTTGACTAACCTATCTTTCTGTGTTTTATGTTATGTCGTGTGCCAAATAAATGCATTTTCTTTCTTTGTTTGCGTTGCGTAAGTCTTACTTTGCTGAAGCGAAGTTTGGTCCGTTTAGTATTCTCAAAAGTAATTGTTTATGAATGAACAATTACATAACTGTGATATGAACTGTCGTATACGTCTTAAAATTGCTTAACACTTTTATAAATAAGACTGTTTTATATTTAATGAGTGAGTTTGCGCTTTAAAGTCTTGGTACATCGAGGTATACAACTCATGCACAGGAATTGGAGCGTGCTGTGCTTCATTTTTTAGATCATATGTAACGTAGCCTCTTAATTGGACTAAATCTAGGTGTACAAACAATATTTTTAATGTTTTCTAATACGTTAATTAAATATTAGTCAACTTTGCTGATCTTTTAGATGATGACATTGAATAGATGAATTTTATATGTATTGAACGTGGCTGTCAAAGTAGAAATTTATGTGTCTCTCGTAATTTTTTTATTTCTTACAGGTTTTCGCTTGACTTCATTCTCACCTGCTGGAAAGTGATGATGAGGTCGACGATGGAGCGCGTTCACCCAACAAATACCGATTTACTCAACGCTATTTAAATCATTAGCATCCTATCGAGGGGTGAAAGTCTATTTAGTTTAAGCGATATTTTTTTGGTGATATAATAATATATGACGGGATCCAGCCTGTCAGAGCGCCACGTGTACTATCTTCATGACTCATTATAGAAAGGAAACGCGACGATCTCTGAGATGCGTCCGATCGTTGCCACCGTTCAAATATGAATGCCTTCGAAAATGACTAATCCCGACCAACTCTCCTTAATTCAGTGTTGTCAATTTCATAATCAAAATTGAATTAATTGAATAGTTGATTACGATTGCAACGCCATCTCTAATTTCATCCAGGCACTAAACCTGATGTTTTAATTAATAACGATTACTAACAATTTAGACGCTCTCATTTCGAACGATATATATAACATTTCAAGAAATGAATAAAGCCAATAGCAAAGGTTTGTTTATAATATACTTACGTTTAAAGAGTGCTAGCGCGTACGGGAAAGGTTTTCGGTTCAACTCCAAGGTCCGATTGCAGTTTTATGGACTAATGTAATTATAGCTGACTCTTGGCTTCAATGTCAATCGATTCATCCGGCTGGATTTCATAATCTCCGAATCACAACTTCGATTTTTAGGGCTTATCTAAATAAAATTATTGTAATCTGAAATGTTACGTATATATCTTCAAACTATTATTATTTGTCAGTTATTTAGCTTGTGTACGTCAAGGAACTTATATATTTAGAGACCATCAGTCAAGGTTTATGTGGCCTTTGGTCCACCTTCCACCTTGGCAGACGATTAGTAAAAACACCACGGTGGTTTTAGTCAGTAAGAGTTCGACGCACCGGAGACACTGTCCTAACAGCGGCCCTGATGCTCCAAGAGGAATTCCACCGATAAACAAAAAAAAAAACCCTGTATTATATTTTTTTGTAATTGTTTACATGTATATATCGTTGGTGTATTGATAAACAAAATAAATGAACTTCCTGATATAGATTACACAGGGTTATTTTATAGACGAGGGAGATATTTCTAGATACAACAATTTGTACTTTCTTGTAAGTAATAAAAATGTAAATGACTATATTCCTTAATCCTACTAATTTTATAAATGCGAAAGTTTGTGAATATGTTTGTTACTCTTTCACGATAAAACTACTGGACGGATTTGCATGAAACTTTTACAGTAATATAGATTATACATCGGAATAACATATAGGGTACAATTTGTAATGATTTTATGTAATTTTAGTCGTAATATAATAATACATGTCAATTAAGTCGGAAAAAATTAGGTCTCTGAGAGCTATCTTGGCGTACACTGTCTAAACCATTGGAGTTACACAAATATGATGTGGCGTAGGATTATTTGTCTTGAATAGATATAAATAAAAGTCCGCGACAGCATATATTTAGGTACCTTTTATGTGGAAGCCACTGTGACCAAAATTGTGAACCATAAATTTTAATAAATTAGATTATATTTTACAATGTACATTTTATTATAATACAGAAGATATTCACTAGAAAATATTTATATTGCAGAACAACGTTTGCCGGGTCAGCTAGTAAATCATTAAGAAAAGTTGACGAACAAATCATAATTATTCCGTAAAAAGAATGGACACCTTAGCGCGTGTGACGCACGATTGAATAAAGTTATTTTTACGTAATTTTAGTTAAACAGATATTGACTTCTTTCTCCTTCGCACTTTATCCTGGTTGAAGACAGGCAAAATACCTACTTAGTAACTAATTGCTATTTATTTATTTGTGTGCAATTGTACATAATTGTTTTTTGGAAGTGTGTTGTCTGTAATTTAATTTGTTTTAGTGGAAATATTAAAATACCAATTTTCACATATTTGGAATTAGAAACGAATGCTGAAAATCCCCCTGAATGTCTCCTTTGTCTATAAAATTACCTTGTATAATAGAATTTCTTGTTGTCTTGAAGTAACTCTTTGTGGAGATTGTAAAATAAAAAGCCATTTATTTCTCATCAACAATATCCAGTAAAAAATATACAATTATTATGACGAATTACTTTAAAACATTATCAAATAAAATTATACATAAATAACAAAAAATAAACAACTATATAATCAAATAAAACTAAAAAAATATATATATAATAACCGATATAATTAGCGTATAACTTAAAATTTCATTTTGTCTGTACGTGCCTATGTAAAAGTTCTAAATAATTTTTTTAATAGTCCCACACTACAGCGTCGATGAGAACCCCTCTTCGGGTATAGGCCTCCTCAAAACAATTCCAGTTTGATCTGTCAGAAGCTGTTTTGAACCAGCTAGCGCCCGCTATGGATGTAATGTCATCAGACCATAGTGTTTGTAATGTGTGCGTAAATACATATTTCCATGGATTCATATCAAATGCTGTTCGTAACTCCCCTAAAAAGTCTCGGTCAGTAGCTAGGCTTGTCAAATAAATATCGATACATCGATATTTTCAATTCAATATATCGATATTTTTGGGTGATATATTTTGTAATAATATATTGATATAAAATATCCAGTATCGAAAATTGTATCGAAAACGATATTTTTTAATTCTTATGGCAGTGAAATGGCTGAAATCTGAAACTGTAGATGATAGGACCTAACGAAAAAGAACTATATTGTCTATGACTGTTGAGTATTGTTTTGTTACGTTGCATGCATTGATAAACCGAATTTGTTGCATGTATATTATTTGCCTCCATTTATTTATTTATTTATTTTTGTTCGGTATCTTAAATAGGTCTTAAAGTTAGAAGATAGCCTTTTAGTTCTTGATATTTTTGTAATTTTGTCTAATAAAATGGAATACTGGTAAAATACTTTCGTGTTTATTGAGATTTAATCGATATATTGATATTTTTCCTTCGATATATCAACGCCGATATTGATATTTTAATAAATATCGATATAACGATATTTTTTTGTCATTTTCGACATCCCTATCAGTACCCACCTCATTACTGCAAAACTATGATGTCTTGCGAATGTTTTCCTTTTTAGTAATGTAAATCAAAAGCGAGTTAGCACGGCTTAACGTTTCGTTTATTATCATAATAACACAAACCGTATGTTTCTACTTTCTATCTGTATATACAGTGAATTTATGAATAAAGTACGTTATGTCGAATTAAAATATATCACGGGGGTATTTATTACGGGTGCAACGGTTTTTCTTGAGGAGTCACCGAATTGCAGCACGTGTAAGAAAGTAGATGACGTACAACATTTGCTGATGGAGTGTGTCCGATCTCAGTCTGCAAGAGATTCTCTAATGGGAGCCTTTAGCCTGAACAAATTTGTTGTAGGCATGTTCTGCGGAATTTTAGCAAGACCTTATTCAGCCGAAGCAAAGGAGTTGTTCAGGCTGATGGCTCCCCATCAGAAATAAATGCTAGTAGTGCATGTTTAGGATACGATGGGGCTGGCATGTGCCAAAGCACAAAAGTCCCTTAAATAAATAGAAAAAAAAATCGGTTTTTCACACCCGATTATCTGAATCGATTGTATAAGGCCCAGGTCACGCCTTGCATGGAATAATGTTCGCATCTCTGGGACGGTTCTGCCCAGTACTTACGCGACGCCCTGGATAGGTTGCAGCGGAGGAATGTCCGCACTGTGAATGATCCAGGCGTCGCTAAGCATCCTGAACCGCTCCAGTTGCATAGAGATATTGCTTCACTGGACGTTTTCTACCATATGTATCATGGCGAGTGTTCTGAAGAGTTATTTAACCCTGTTTCACACTCCCCCTTCATATTAATGAAAAATGAAAAAGTATTTATTTCGCCACAAATATACAAAAAAAAAAAACAGAAATTTAAATGTAGCATTACAAACAACACACAAAAACAAAAGAAAATACAGAACATATTAACATGGCGAAAATGGGCCCTTCATCAGCCTAAAGCCACAGAGGAAGTCTGCAGCGCTGATTTTCGTGAAGGGCCCCGGTCGTGCTACATCTTATAAGAATTATCGATAAACAACAAAATACATATAGCTTAAATAATAAATACAAGTGATACTAAAAGATATTAGATGACATACGGGCTTTCTCACGATGTTTTTCTTCGAAGATGAGCCTGAGATGCCTAAATCTGTACGTAATCTGGAAATACCTTAAGATATGTGTCAGGTTTCGAATCTACGACCATTCGCATCGCCGCACATGGAAACTGGTCCATTATACACCATGCTACTATAGCCAGCTATAATTATAGCGATGTTTTGAAAAACTCGTTGTGAAAATAGTACTCCACAGGTGGAGGAAAGTGATTGCTGATCAGGTCCTGCAAGTTTTTGTTGCTATTCCTCGGAATGCGGCAGATATCGGTGAAAGGCACTCTCCGAGTTGTCAGACAAAAACTCGTTAACCATTTTACACAACTTTGTAAACGATCGCTCCCTTTACGGCGTGTTAAGGGAGTTAGTTTCTGTTCAACTTTCATTTGTGTATCTTTAAACATTAGTGATTAAGTTCCAACTTGGTATTATTTATATTTAATCTTAATTGTGTCACTATAAGGTGAAAGTGGTCCTTCTCTTTTTCCACTTCTATTTATTCATAATAACAAGAGAAGCGTTCAAAATATCTAGATCTCGCACACGTGATTACGAGCACGTGGATTTAACGATTATTGTCCCCATAGTAGTATCAATTATTGGGCTGATCGCATAAGATCCTTGATTCACATTTTAAGAGGCTCTCGCTTGGTTGTTGGATCAGGGGTTAGATAGAGAAGAAAGTTTTAATCGATACAGCACGCATTGTTAGGAGGTTCCTTACTTTGAGTTTCTAACTACCGGTGGCTTGGGCCTTAGACCTCACCTCCAAAGGTCCATATGTATTTATATTTCAAATTGTAACTATGGTGTTAATATTATGAAAAAATGAATAATAATACTCTATCGTTACGCTATACCATTTTCGGGGTAAGCAGAAATACATTGGTGGCTGTATCCACTAATATGACCAATATAATTCAAAAAGATATCTATCTACGTCTGTTTGTGTGACTAGAAGCAATTATCGAAACTGTTTTTGTTCGGCTTGCGCGCTCTATTATCGGGCTTGTCTACCACCACCACCATTGGACCTTTTTAAATACAAAATTCCATATCTATTTTAGTCTAAGTTTACCTTAAAAATTACATTAGTCGGAGAAAAAAAAATTGGGTCTGAAAGGGTTTTATTTCATGCAAATCTGAATCACATACACAGACACGTAACACGGATACACACACCGATCATTCGCTCACGCGTAAACGAACGACCCAAAATACACTAAAAAAAATGTAATTTGCAAGTGCAACTTCTTAATTGGCATTGTAGTAGCTGGCATCCATGTATAATTTTTAGGAAATATTCTATGAATTTATTATTAAAATAAATAAAATGTTGAGCTACCATCTATCGTGAAATGTTGACAATATATTACAGCATGTTTGCGCACTTTAACTATACGCAAACGCAACTCATGTAGTTGTAGATAACGCTAAATTTGTCTCAACTCTCCGCTTGGAGGCGCTAGTTAATAAAAAGTTTTCAGTGAAATCTTTGAAATAACCTATTTTTATTTCCTAATTTATTTTACTCAACCTTAACTTTGAACAGTATTTAAAAAACACTTAAATAAATCAATAAACAATGAAAAATCGTCCATTCCTTTGATTTTTCACGAAATCTCTAAATAAACCTTTCGAGCACGAAGAGAAGAAAAACGCAGCGTTTTGAATCTTCCAAGGGGTTTTTCAGGGCACCTTAAGGTTGAAAATTTACGGACGAAATTCCTCCTTAACCCATTATTACACACAGTTATTACAAGTTATTTAAATATTCTTGTATACGCACTTTTTTACCTTTTCTTCAGTAAACATTTTCTTGTCAAAAAGAAATGTTTTATCAAAAAAGAATAATTTTATCTTATAGAACATATTTTGTGGTTTACAAAACCCTGCTTTGATTCTTTGTTTTCTAGGTCAAATTATCGTAGAAAACTCATAGGTAGATCAAATTAAAGGGAACTAGATTATCAAAATGATTTTTAAGGTAAAATTATAGAATAACAAAATACCAAAACTTCATAGACAATTTTGAAGACGAAAAATATTTGGAAAATAACAAATTAGGAATTTTTGTTATGATTTCTCAAGAAACCTGGACATGAAATAATGTTAACGTTTAAAACTGAAAACCAGACGCTCGAAGATACAACCTCCGTCTTTAAAACTTCTCTGCGACCATTTTCCTCAAAATAACAGCCTCTTAAAAATAACCTAAAAATTATGGACATTTTTAATATCCTTTAATTAGTGTGTCTAGGGTGTCCTGCGTAATTGGCTGTTTTCGAATATATTCACCAGCGAGCTTACATTCGCGAAAAAGGGCTGCAGCTCGCGCCTTCTTGATTTGATTTGCAAACGTCGTCAAGCCCGAAATCGACAAGGATTTCATCATTATTATTCAAATAAAATTACTGTTGTCTCCTTACCACAAAGCGCATTGTAAAAATACTTACTTATAAATTTAAACATACGATTTTTTTTTCTTAATTTATGGCTTTTTTCCAAGGAACCAGTCCTTTGTGACTTCGCCAATGTCAGTGTGTTGGCTTAAAAACGAGGAAAGTTGGCCGGTTTTGCTGATTGAAATGTGATTATAATATTGGTCGGTTGTTAAATTGTACTATTTGTCTTGAGATTGTACGGTACCTAAAACAAAATAACACAAACTGACTACAACATCACAAATATATTCATAAATAAATAAACAATAGGAGACATATAGACGTAACAAGGTGGAGTTAGTAAATGTATAACCTTATTTTAAAACGGGCGATGTACTGGAGCAAAACATGAACAATAGGAGTTTCCAGTAATTGGAGAAGGGAACAAAAGTTGGTAGAACGGGGGATGAAATTAGGGAGAATATCATATAATGAAGTAGAATGGTTGGGACGAGAAAAAATTGTGTGCTCAAATGGACCCTCATCAATTCCGCACTCGCCGATGGAATGATCTCTTAAACTTACGATTGATAATATTAAACGAGTGTATTATTTGGCATGGTCAAAATGATTAAGTGCATTAAACAAAATATAAAAAAAACCATGGCCTAACCTAACCTAACCCATAATAGGAAAATTCGATTGGAATACAACTATGAATTATTACAGCTTTCTATAAAAACTATGCCCGGATGTAGATGTGGGTTGGCGTTGTTTGTTACATAATTACATACAACAATATATTGAGTTCTTTATTATTAGTTATTAATCTTATTAATATTTATTCAGTAAAAGTCTTGAATTAAAGTGAAATTTACTAATTAGCAGTGCTGTATGTTATCTAATGGTATGCTAATATTGATATTTGTTACGAAAATATCGTAATAAATGAAGCGAGAAAATGTGATTGTATTCTTACATACTAAAATACTGATTAAATGGTACTCTGACTTGAGCATCGAGAGTTTCATAAATTTTACTACATTTCTATCAAATATCATATGGGTTTCCTCCAGAAACTGGTTTAGAAGGGGCAAGCCGGTGTTTAAGCTTCAAGAGTGGTAGTCGAGCTCATCACCCAGCGTCCCCACTGAATAACGTATTTAAATAAATGGGCTAACCTCTTCATCAAACATTTGTTGAAAAGTACAAGTCTTTGGTCTTAACATTTAAAAATTAATTTGAAAGTTTTATAAGGTATCGTTGTTTTTTTTTATATCCCGGGGAAAATTCTGCATAGGATCATCAAGGATGCAGAGGGTGTGTCAGACTCCAACTGACTAAAGCCCCCAGGGTGTCCCTCTGATCGCTCCACCCGGGCCTGGGAAACCATATTCATCCAGACGCCCAGGGAACACTTGTTGAGACTAACTCTCTGGGAGGGGTAGGAGTAAAATCCCACTCTTCCCAAACCTCTCTCTCAGGTGGTAAGCCGGACACCGTGCACACCCTCCCTCTCATCCGGGCAGCAAACTTCCTCAAGTTTACTGCCTAGACGATATCATCTCATTATCACATCTTAAGTTATGCCAGGTCTAAGATGATATTTCGTGAACATTTCGCTTCCTATGCGATAAATTAAATTTAAATTTTCACAGAGTTACTGACCACAGAATCTTTAGAAATTGTACTGTAAATATGTTTTGTTGTATCTAAATATATATAACTCAAAGGTGACTGACTGGCTGACTGACTGACTGACATAGTGATCTATCAACGCACAGCCCAATCCACTGGACGGATCGGGCTGAAATTTGGCATGCAGGTAGATGTTATGACGTAGGCTTCCGCTAAGAAAGAATTTTGATGAATTCCACCCCCAAGGGGATAAAATAGGGGATGAAAGTTTGTATAAATCTTCTCAGATTTTCGACTATAATATAATATAATAGCTTGATAGTTTTAGCTCCTAATTACAGATTAGGCCCTAATTTTTTACACACGCTAAACAAAAGTAAAGCCACAAAAACTATATCTAATTAATTATAATACTCCTTAATGCGAGCGAAGCCGCGGGCAAAATTAATTCATATAATTGAGAAACAAAGGTAAAAGGACTAATGGGGTTAGGGGTAGGGGGTGGTAGGACTGGGCGGAGCTCTTGAGGGAGTAAGGCCTCCACATATCCTGGCATGAGTGGTGCGCGATGTGGTCCTACGCACCACACTAATGACAATACATAGCGGCGAGTGAGGAGTAGACTTTACAATACTTCCCGGCATTTTTAGTAGTGAGGGGTGCTTCTATACCCCTCAGCAATTAGATAGAGGCCTGAAGAAGGCCGAACGTCGCTGGGGCCGAGGAAGTTAGCGTAGCCGTGCCCATGGTTCCAGGGGATGGGTAGGAGGTACACCCCGGGGTTTTAGTAGGAGTCTGATACACCGGCGTGCCGTCCACATAGCGCCCTGATAGCCCATGTTGAATTTCTCCTGGGTTACCAAAAAAATGTGGGTGGCAGGAAGTTTTTACTCGGCCTCAAACAATTTCACGATTCGGGTCAGGTTTCCGCACGAGGTTGAAAGCGATTTTGAAGCAAAAGAGATTAATCTATAAAAGGCTCGGTTGTTATGACTTGAGAAACATTTTACTGTGATTTCCACTCCATCATAGAATATAATACATCGTCACTCACAATAGACATGCGCTCATTGCTTGTGCATCAAGCTTTCACGTGCATTACTTGATTACATTGTTTTGTATCCAGTTTCTGTTGAGTATTGTCTCTGGAATACCGCATTTATGTCAAATTGATTAATGATTAATTGCTTTTTTAAATTTACAAACTGGAATATTAAATTAAATTGAGTATACATCAAATATTTATATTAATTATTGACTTTATATACAGTGAAAAGAATGTAACGGTAACTATTAGTAGAAAATAAGTGATTTTTAATATATTTAAGTTAAGTATTTGTTATGTTGAAAGATCTGTGATTTTCAAGTGATGTGGTCAGTGTTCATGGCATTGTTTTTATTATGGCTGTTAGAGTATTTCCGGCGGAAGCACTCGTCTGTGACATCACACGCGTGCGCAGAAATGTTCGTATTAAATTTTACATCAATGTTATGTTACAAATTTGTAATCTTTCGATTGACCTTGCGTTTTTAATTGTTATTTTAATAGACACGTGATTATGATTTTTTTAAAACCGCATACATTCTTATAAACAATGTATTTTTTTAAATACTTAATCTTTGTTTTGGTTTACAACGTCTGACGGCTTGATAGCACTGTAGTAGAAAGTGTACAGAGCGTTTACTTTTCATTGGGTTGCCATATAATTATATTACTATACACACACGGTTTAAGTGTGTGTGCCCACGAAAACCGGCTTTCGTCAGCACTGCTAGTGGACAAATTTAGGGCTGTGCAAAGCTTGCATTTATATATCAATTTATTATGTCGTGGTGGCTGCCAGCAGAATAGAATAGCACCCCCCTCTTCTTGCTGAGATGTCGTAGAAGTCGACTAAGGTATCTCTTTAACACCACAATTAAATCAGGTGTTCAGAGAAGGAAAACTCGACCAAACCTGCATCCTGCTCCCTCCCGATCGTACTGGGTCTCCATTCCATCGGGCCTGAGGGAGCTCGGACGAGAGAGTGCTTTTCTGGCAGCGCGTACAGTTATGCACTGAAATATCTCCAGCGCAATTGACTGTTTCCGAAAACTGGACCTCGATTTTCTTAATCGGTGTTGAAATAGTCGCCGTGGCCGAATCTGGCTAGGACATCATCATTTTTAATTTATTTGTCGAAACTTGACATAATTTGAGACCACATTCAAAGATCACATTTGTTTCCCGAAGATAACTCTTAATTTAAAATTGATTGTAAATATTAAATTTAAGTTTTTATCGATTTATTTGCTATTTTCAAGATTTTTCAAAAACCGATAGATAAAAAATTTGTTGTAAATTTAATTCTTTACAACTTTACTTATTACCTTTTTATCCTACGATCGATATTTTTAAGTTAAAGGCAAAAAAATATTGCGTATCATCAATAAACATGATAATCGACTTATGTTGGTTTTAAACAATACTAGAAAAATATTGGCCAAAATAATGTAAAGAAATATGTTATGCTATTTGTATGGATGAATTAGAGTATACTAGAATTACAGTGTCTATGTGTTTATGTCTAACTGATACCAAATCATAGTACATAGCTAATGAGCAAAGCTGGGTCGGACCACTAGTATTGTCTGAATCACAACTGGAGCACAAAAGTTCGTCATTACGTGTCTTCATTACGGTAACGTTAATATAATACGAATTATGAACCGGTACTTTTAGTGTTAATTAGGTATTTATTTTTGCATCAACATCTTAGCGTCTAATTAAATAATTTCAAATCTAGGTCATAGTAACCTTTATTTATATTTAAAAAATATAAAATAGTAAAGTTGACTCCATTCCATAGGTTCTATTTCTCTTTTGATTTTCCTTGTTTACCGCGAATCAAGCGGTCTCAGAACGGTTACAGGACCCGCAGTCCCCGCCAATGCGCAGAAGTAGTCACCTTGGGGTTTTTAGTCGGTACAATCCGACATCTTGGCTGCGCAACACCCCTGTGCAGCTGAGACGGTCCTATGAGGATTTTCCCCAAGTAAAAAAAAAGCATGTTATACGTTGAGCCGCATTTACATGAGGTTATTTGTAGCGATATTCCCTTTTTTTTTTACTTGGGGATACTCCCAATGGTACCGTCCCAGCCGCAAAGGGGGTGGCAGCCGGGGTTTGCCGGACTTTTACCAGCTTAAAACCCCAAGGTGACTACTTCTGCGAATTAGTGGGGACTGTGAGTCCTGTAATCAAATCGCCGCAGCCCCACTACGCCGCGCCTGACAGGCACAATCACGGGGGGGGGAGACGCCACCTCCCCTGATACCACCTAGTATACTTCGGCAGAGCGCGTCACAACGCACCGCCGTCTTCTCGGGGGTTGCTGGCTGGTCGCTCAGAGCCCCCACCCTGAACAGCCACAACCCCTAAGGCATCAGCTGGCCGGTCGTGGTTCGACCGATCCGCTGGGACTGATATGCCGGGGCGGTTGTCGACAGCCCGGCGTCTTCTTCGAGCGGCCTTCTGCCGTTCTCGCTCTGCAGCCTCCTTCTGGGACATGACTTCCTCACAGAAGGAGGCCAAGCGATATTCCCCTAGTGTAAGCCACGGGTTGTCAATCCACGGTTCGCAAGCCACATGCGACCCCCTAGCTTCTCGAATGTGGCTTTTGCATTAATAAAGATTATTATAGGATTTTTTTTCAATGAAATATTATTTAATAAATTAGATATTATGCACAATATAAAGAAAACAAATACGGTAGGTATATGTAGCTTTTTTTTGGTAACCCAGGGAAAATCCTTAACGGACCTTAGGGGGTGGTGATGGCCACCCCTTGATGTGTTGGACTTGCAACGATTAAAACCCCCTTTTTTTTCGGTTTACGGAGGAAGGCCTCTGGCAAAGGCTCTCCTCCTTCGGCCTGTCCTGCGTGGGCGGCGGATCGGGTTGTCGGGTCCGGCTATTGCCTCCCTGTACCTCTCCGCCGCCTCCTTTTCATTCATAACTACCTCACAATAGTTGAGGACCGCCGGCCATGCTCTGTCGCTGTCGACCATCGCGCGAACGAGTGCCGGCAGCGACAGGTCACCATCCACCGCCCTGAGCTATATGCAGCCAGGACAGTGGCGTGCAACCCATAGAAGTCTAAGGAACCATTTAAAACAATTTCAAAAAAGTCGAAGAATGGTCTTACCTCTAAGATTAGAATTGAAGTTGTTGGGAGTCGAAGCTGCTCGCGTCCGTAGGCTTTACCCTAGTTTCCCTACACGTGACTCCTGGGTGGTGCTAAACGAGCAGCAGCGAGGTGGTAGGGCGTCGGTGCCCGTCTGGATCGCGACCAAAGTACATGGGTGTAGAGCCCGTCATAGTGACCAGTTTCGGCTTGTCGCGTTTCGGGATCAGCTTGTGTATATCCAGTAGCTCATATACCTAGAGACCTTCAGTCGTGGTATATGTGGGCCGACATGACGATGGAGACTATCAATGGATTTTCATCCTTTGATAGTCGCTTTCGTTTTTGGACTACACTGTACTTGCTATCAGGTACTCTGTAGTCACTATGTAGAGCCAGTGTAAAAAAAAAATAAGGGAAAAAAGCGCTTTCATAGCAAAACGGTAGTAATGTAAATACCGCTACATTAATGTGTATTGCAAAGTGAATCTGTTTTTGATTTCCGTAGAAGATAAGAACGAAAATTAAAAGTAAAGTAGGAAACCAGAGCAGCTATGTTATTATTCCTTCAATCCGCAATGAGATCTTATCATTTCCTAGAGTGATGTCCGTTGGCCGTGCCGAAATAACTAATTACGAGAATACATTTTGCGACATGTAAGGCAGACTTGTTACATATTAGGAGTTCACTAGACTTTCAAGAAAACTAACCAAGAGCGGTCAATGACCTACAATTGTACAATATTTCAGAATAGTTTAAACTTCTAAGCACATTTGATTTACGCTCTAAATCACTTGGTAATTGTAATAAAAAAAACCTGTTTGGTACAATTTGAAATATTACAAAGATATCCTTAATAAGTATCCTGCCCAGATTTGTTGAAGAGAATTAATGTTAAAATAAACACCAAAACTACTAGACAGCCGAACTTGTACAAAAAACTCTGTAATACACAGATGCCTCAATACGTACAATAAGGACTTTCGCACTATTGACACATTTTCCCTAAATATAAACAACTCCATAGCCTCGGTTTTAGCTTTGCTAAAGTTAAAACGCCAATAGGAGGGTACAAACGCCACACTGCATGCATATACATATCATATATAGCTTTCTTACACTTACCTTGCCACAACAAACACACACACACACGCACACACATCTATTTCTAATTGTTACGTGTTTACTGTTATTTTATTTTCCTTTTCTTTGTTAGTTTTTAAATATTATCATTGTGTAATTGGCACAGCTTGTCAACTGTACCGTATGTAAAATGTATATATGTGCTGATCAATGATAGTGAATAAATAAATAAATAATAAATAAGTATTTAAAGTGGCAGTGGGCTAGTCGTATTTGGAGAAGAAATGATAACCGTTGGAGTTGATCTGTGCTTGAGAGAAGACTACGCCTCGGTAACCGTAGTGAAGACCGCCCTTTCACTAGGTCGAGCGACGATTTGCGCAGTGTGGCAGGCAATTTTTGGATGAGAAAAGCCGAAGAACGGGCTCAGTGGCATACCTTGAGGGAAGCCTATGTCCTGCAGTGAACGGATACGGGTTGATGATATAATCCTTATCTTTAAGGAAACTAATATAACGTTTATAGAAAATTACAAACATTGACCTAGCTTCAAACTAAGCTCGCCTATGTACTATAGGTACTAGACAAATACATAAAAATATATATCCATCACATAAAAGTTACGCAGTATCAGGTCCCGAATCTAGAACCTTCAGTGTTGGAGATACGGTCACATCAAAATGCGCTAACAGGCCGTCAAATTATCAAGGTCTAGGTGCAAATTTTAAGCTTTTAATTTAAAGTGTTCTAGGTATAGTTTTTTTTAATTTATAGATAGGCTTTTCGAGATAACAATTGCATATGTTTAAATATTTTAATTCCTTGAATATATTAACAACATCTGTAGTTAACCTATGTTAATTTACATTACATCACAAAACCTTTTCAATTTAAATAATTACGAAACGTTGCTAAGAAATTTCTATCGATTTAACTCTTAAAACTTTCAACTTCAATGTTTGTATGTCTATGTTTGCAGTTGCGCGCGTAAATGTTACGCGTTTGGGGCGATGTACACCTGACAAATGAACGACAATAGATCGCACGCGTTAATTTCCATGTACATTGTTGATGATCATGTAGGAATGGGAGAAAGAGCGAGGACCGTGGCCGCACCGCAGTCGTGAAACAAGCGCAATTCGACATGGTCAACTGTTCATAATTGAACTGCGCTGTGTACTCTTAAAGCCAGTGCGTCAGTGTTCGCGAATTAAAAAAAAAACGGAACGTCAAATCGTGGCGCGCAATTTCGACGCCATAGATTATAAAAAATAACTGAATGAAATAACTTGTTTCGTTAACGAAAGTGAATTAACATTTTAGTAACATATCGTGTGAGAGTGAATGTGAAACTGATTATTGCGTAATAATAAATTCTTTTGAGATGTCGATTTATGTTATCGGTGAATTATGTTTATAACAGTTTTATTAATGTCAAACGTTTTGAAATGGGTTATTGTGAGTAAATCAGTTTAGAACGTGCTTTAAATATTGTAATAACTAATAACTCGTTATGTGCGACGGCTATTTAGTTTTAAAACAAAAGTGATAGACACGTAATGAGCGATGACCTGTTTCCCAAAGGTTTCTATTGCTATTACATTTGTAACAAGCTTTTTAATAGGAAACAGAGTGTCATTACAATAGCAGATAGTCTTTGAGAAATTAAATTGTCTATGATTTAGAAAATTCATAGAAAAAGTAAGGAATACGTTACGCACTGACGAGAATGCGCGCGTACTAATTGTTACCTTTCGTTTCTTGTGATGATAACTCAATTCGTACACTGTAATTTGCATGTCAATTAGGCAGTTAGACATAAAAAAATAGAGTAACTTTTACAAATGTTTGACGTGTTAAAAAGGAGGACGATCTGCTGGTAATAAATAAAAAAGATTTACATTTCACGTACTGTATACAATGAGTTTAACACAATATTAATATGACAGTTTATTTAGACAACTCTTATTTGTGATACTTTCGATAATTGGTTATGTTATATGGTAGCAGCAAAAATGGACAATATGTAATTAGTTTAGTGAAAAATAAATAATATGATTATGTTTTGCCCGTCTATGTTTTAAACACTAATGGATTCTCAGTTACATACAAATTTATGATTCATTTATGATTAGAAGGGTTTTAATCATGATTACAGATTAACGAAATTAATATTCCAATTACATTTTGTAATCGCTAATCTGATTACATTTTTCCCATCAATGGCTAGCAGAAGTAAGGCATATATTAAGGTTATAGTAGGGTTTATATACGTACTTATGTACACCTTCGAGATTGTGCCCAGTGGGCGCGCCGAGACTGGGTTGTGGCGAATTGATTACAGGTCTTGCAGTCTTCGCCAATGCGCAGAAGTACTTTTGGGCTACCTAACCATTGGATTTTTAGTCGGTACAAGTTTGGTACCCCCTGTGGGGCTGAGAAGCAGGGATGTTACGGAACTTCGACTCCGACTCCGATAAGTCGGAACTTCCGATTGTTATTACACCTCTGGTTCCGACTTCGGTTCCGAAACTTTTTAATCGGAGGTCACCACCACTGTTGTAGTCAATTCATTTCATTTCATTTTATATGTTGTTGAAACATAATATCAATTAATCAAACAATCAGTACTAATTAATTTATAGAAGACATTTTTAAAAATTTATATTAAAAAAATATTATTAAAATTATTAAATTTAAAACTAAATGTACATTTAAATTTATTACTAAAAGGTTTTTTTTTTTAATTTTACATTTACATTAAATTAAGTAAAATAGAAATTAACACAAAAACAACCCTGGAGCAAATTTGATTTAATTTGTTCACTGTTAATGGGAAAATGTTAATAAGAACAGCAATTATTATTGTCTGTGTATTTGTAAATTTATCACTTTCTAATTAAAAAGCTTCACAGAATAATGTTTTTATTTGTCCCTTAATAAAACTATTTTATTCTGCCGTCACTTGTGACTGACATTGCCTCCGACTCCGATTCCGACTTCAGTTCCGACTCCGATAAATCAAATTTAAAAACTCCGACTCCGACTTCGGTTCCGATAAAACTGCCTCCGTTACATCCCTACTGAGAAGGTCATATATGGATTTTCCCCAAGTAAAAAAAAAACTTTTTTATGTACAAGCTCTTTTTTATTATATTTAAGGTTTCGTACCTACAGTGGTACAAAGAAACTATTATAATATAATTTCTGTCTATCTGTTTTTAAAACGCTTTTTCTCATGATTGCATGGAGTTATTAAGTTGACATTAACATTAAACACCCCGAGGAAGAGCAATTCGTTGTAGCTGTGAAGAAATGAAACTTCTAAGTCAACGCAATAAAAATAGGGTTTGGTTATGCCGCATATACTGATACTCGCAAGGGAATCATAAACTATAGGGTACTTCCTGTTGGCGAAGGAAAGACAAGAAGCAATTTAAGTCGCTTTTAAAAACGAATTATAAAATATATGCAATTGATGCTTGATTAGGTTGTAAAAGCGTTTTTAATTTCAAAGAACGTTTTTGAAACTAATCGTTACGGATTCGCATAGAACATATTTCATCCAAAAAAATATCTTAAAATAGATGTAAATAAATTTTTATTGGTATTTTGAGCTACCTATTCTCAATATATTTTTAATATAAAGTTCTAAATCGATTATAATGTTGTGCTCGCATTCAAAGAAAATCTATTGGTATATACATATACCTATAGGTATAGTATTGGTATAGCTTGACTTTTCTGTAATATTCGCCGTTATAAAATAAAGGGGGTAATCAGTTATCGGTAAAGATAAAAGTTCTTTTTATTACTTAGTTAATTGTAAACGGAAGGTTTTATAATTCTTACCTAATATCTAATACTGTTATTATGTTAATGGGGAAGTAATAATAATAAAAATTAAGTAACGAATGTTCCATAAACCTTAAATAGTTTAGTTAATATGTAAACATAGTAGGTATAACATTTACTTATATTTATTTTTTAAGCATGCTAAGCAAAAGTAAAGCCGCAAAAACTATACCTAATTAATAATAATACTTCTTAACGCGATCGATGACGCGGGCAAAAGCTAGTGTTCTATAAACATTAAACGATTTAGTTAATATGTAAACATATTGATGATGATGTCCTAGCCGCATTCGGCCACGGCGACTGTTTCAACGCCGATTAAGGAAATCGAGGTCCAGTTTTCGGAAACAGTCAATTGCGCAGGAGATATTTAAGTGCATAACTGGACGCGCTGCCAGAAAAGCACTCTCTCGTCTGTGCTCCCTCAGGCCCGATGGAATGGAGAACCAGTACGATCGGGAGGGAGCAGGATGCAGGTTTGGTCGAGTTTTCCATCTCTGAACACTTGGTTGAATTGCGGTGTTAAAGAGATACCTTAGTCGCCTTTTACGACACCTTAGCAAGAAGAGGGGGGTGCTATTCTATTCTGCCGGCAGCCACCACGGCTAAACATATTATACTTATAGTTAATGTCAGTAGATATTTCATCTTCAATAGCAACGACAGTTGGTCATAAAAGAAAATTGATTTTTTTCTCATCATCCACTCCTCAGCCATCCAGCCCACTTTAGTGCCTTCCTGGACATAGGTCACTTCTAGCTATTCTTGCCAGCCACCTTCCGCACATCATTGTTTCACCTTACCAGGGAGTACCCCTCGCTACGTCTGCCGACTCGCGGTATCCACTCAAGAACACGTCTTCTCCGACGACCATCGATTCTTCGGCATATATGGCCTGCCCACTGCCACTTTAACTTGCTTATATGGAGAGCTATCTCGACCGCTTTTGTTCTCTTTCGGATAACATCATTCGGACTTTATTCCTCAAAGAGGTGCCCAAGAGAACCCGCTCCATCGCATTATTCTTCTATTAAAAATACTTAGGTTAAATTAATTTTAATGCTAAGACCTAGTTATCCATAGCCCCAGAAATACATTTTACAAGATTTATGACTGCTTATTTCTAATGCTTTTTTTAATTTCTAATATTGTAATTTAATTTGTAATATTTGTAAGTTACGAGACGGTAGTTCTTTAAATTATAAAAGGTTTTCTTCACCATAGAGTAACCTTCTATACTACTTCTTACCTTTTCTATTTTATTCTTCTTCTATCGTCCTATAATATCCTGTAATATCTTTTTCGCTCTTCCTCCTATGTTCTTTTATACTAATTTACTATTGTATATTCAATTTAATTTAAAGTCAGAGTTTAAGTTATACTGAAGTTAAAAAATTGAAGTCACTCCAATGTTGAATTTAAAAAATAATGAATTATTTATTAGAAAACGGGATTTAAAAAAGTGTTGTTCTTTACGAACGTAGCGTGCAAACTTTCGTTTAACTCGTTAATTATATTCAATACAGCGATGTTATCGGTAGAAATTGTCCACAATATAAGCTTGCAACAAGGAAACGATATTTATTACACGATATTACGTGAAAGTGGTTTATAGCGCGGATTGAGGCATGTCAAACTGTTAAAAATTATATTTATATTCAGATTTTTTCTTTTGACTTAATTTTTTTTTTGGCTATGTTTGATGGAATTTTTATAATATCACCGTAGTAGTTTGCAATTACATATTATGCAACCACATTCTTTTACTATCTACATATCTTTCTAGAACATTCCCGGCCACACATAGAAGTGATGGCATCCTAAATGTTTCGGAATTAGACCAGTTAAAAGCCTCAAGGTGATTCCAATCGCCATGAACTATATGCCTACTGCTGGAAATATGCCTTTCCCAAGGTTCTCCACCGAGCCTTATCCCCTGCTCTTCGCATCAAACAATTGCCTACTACTTTGCGCAAACCATCGCTACACCTAGTCAAACGGCATTGTACACTACGCTTACCAAGGCGCGGTCTTCACTAAATCTCACCTCTACCTCAACGGTTGATGATGTCCTAGCCGGATTCGGCCACGGCGACTGTTTCAACGCCGATTAAGAAAATCAAGGCCCAGTTTTCGGAAACAGTCAATTGCGCAGGAGATATTTAAGTGCATAACTGGACGCGCTGCCAGAAAAGCACTCTCTCGTCCATGCTCCCTCAGGCCCGATGGAATGGAGAACCAGTACGATCGGGAGGGAGCGGGATGCAGGTTTGGTCGAGTTGTCCTTCTCTGAACTCCTGGTTGAATTGCGGTGTCAAAGAGATACCTTAGTCGCCTTTTACGACACCTCAGCAAGAAGAGGGGGGTGCTATTCTATTCTGCCGGCAGCCACCACGGTTAACAACCTCAACGGTTAACAGTTCTTCGACAAATATGACCAGCTCACTGCCTCTTCAGCGCTAATCATCTAAGCTATGTCGATTTGATCTTTTAAAGAAACACCGATTACAGTATGTTCCGCACATGTATAGTATGTGAGCGACTTTAAACCTGTGGACAAGTCGTACCGTCAGTGTCCAGTTCTCAGCTCCATACGTCATTACAGGTTACCCTCAGTGTCCACATCTCAGCTCCATACGTCATTACAGGTAGGATGTACAGGTTCTATGCTTTCGTCTTCAGGCTTTTTGAAATAGATTACTTCCTGTGACTTATAATCAATTTTCCACAGATTCGCCGTGTTATGCAACCATCCAAAAACTGATAATTATTTAATCTTTACAGATGTAGATGCTTTTAAATTGTTACATCATATTGTTGAACTTTTCGTCAAAATATAAGTTAACTAGTACGGAGGTTTATTACTTTTTTAACGCGCAGTGGAATAATTAAGGGCCATAATGATATAACAGAGTAATTATTACATAAATAAGAATGTTAAATAATATTTGTCAATAAATGTAAATTTATGCGGTTTATTTGATCTTTCAAACTATGTAATGATAAAATATCGACTGTCAACATAATACATTGCCTACTTTTTTGATTGATATACGGAAAGCTGTGTCCCTTTCAACGTGAGCAGAGATAAATTGGTGGCTGTATCCACTTTGCGTTTATATGTTGCTTCTAACGTGACAAGTACCACAGTTAATCGCCGTTCTCAGTGTACTAACACAAGAAATTTCTATTAGATGCCATGCGGGTTTCCTCAGAATGTTTTCCTTCACCGGTGAGCATGTGGCGCCTAAATGCGAAACCTGGAAAAATCCAGATGTAAGTTTCGGGATAAGAACCTATGATTATGATTACCGGTCCTTTATCTACTTTTTTTTACTTGGGGAAAATCCTCATAGAACCGTCCCGGCCGCACATGGGGGTAGCAGCCGGAGTTGCCGGACTCGTACCAGCTAAAAACCCCAAGGTGTATACTTCTGCGAATTAGTGGGAACTGTGAGTCCTGTAATCAATTCGCCGCAGCTCCACTACGCCGCACCTGACAGGCACAATCACGGGGGGGAGACGCCGCCTCCCCCGATACCACCTAATGTACTTCGACAGAGCGCGTCACAATGCACCGCGGACTTCTCGGGGGACGCTAAACGGTCGCTCAGAGCCCTCCCTCTGAGCGACCACAACCCCTAAAACATTAGCTGGCCGGTCGTGGATCGACCGATCCGCTGGGGCTGATGCGCCGGGGCGATTGCCGACAGCCCGGCGTCTTCTTCGAGCGGCCTTCTACCGTTCTCGCTCTGGTTCTGTCCTTTATCTGCTAAGCCAGCGGTTCTCAACCTGGGGTACGCGTACCCTTAGGGGTACGCTAAAGTTTGCTTAGGGGTACTCAAAAAAAAGTATTATGGCAGAAAATGCAATTCAAATGTAGCCTAAAAAATCAAAAGAATCTTTAAACACATTGCAAATGGTTATTTTCTTATATTAAAATAATTAAATAAATTTTAAAGCAACAAATCTACTTAATTTTTGGATAGATATTAGCACAGAATTTGAAGTTCTTTCTTATAAAGCTGCTAAATTTTTGTTACTGTTTACAAGTACAGCGCTTGTAGAAGGAGCTTTTTCTTCCTAAAATCTATAGTTTTATATATATCTATTATATAAAAATAAGTCCGGTATTCCTTCCTGACGCTATAACTCCAGAACGCTCGAACCGATTTCCACGGTTTTGCATTCGTTGGAAAGGTCTCGGGCTCCGTGAAGTTTATAGCAAACAAAATTCAGGAAATTTTTGACAGAAAAGCAGGAAAACGGGGAAAATCATTTTTCAAATAACAGCGCCACCTCTGTTATACATAGTATGTACTACAAACCAATATGGTTTTGCATGATGGTGGAGCAGATCGCACCAGTATTTTAAGTAGATGGCGCCGATGCGTTATACATTGTTTGACAGCTACTCATTGTACTCTGCTCAGTTAATTTTATGTGACATTTATTATGCGCACGTTCTTTCAAACGCTAACTAAAAACCAAAACGAAGCCATCTGGTGGCGAAACGAAGTTCGTCGGGCTTGCTAGTATAATATAAAAATAAATATCGTAATAAGTTGAATGCTAGTCTAGATTTAAGATTGTACCTTACATCTGTTGATCCTGATATTAAAAAATTATGTGCACGAAAACAAAGTCAAGGATCACATTAAAATAAGTTTGAAATAAAATATGCTTTCTAGGATTAACATTTTTTTTTATAATTTTTTCTCGTGTATAACATTAATTTAACATCATATTACATTAAATATGTTTGCATGTTTATATTTCTTCAGCTGTATTTTTAAAGTAAATATATTTGTATATCTGAAATTATTAAATGATTTCTTATTTGAGTGTATACATATATATGTGTTTGTGTGTGTGTTAGGGGTACCCACTAAGTAAACAATCAGAGGGGTACTCTAATGAAAAAAGGTTGGGAACCGCTGTACTAAGCCATCACATCTAGAAACTTGCAAGCTTGCAAACTATGATATATTGATATTTGATATGATGAAATATTAACTATCAACATAATACATTGCCTACTTTTTTAACGATATGCGGAAAACTATGTTGAATTAATACGAAGATATAATTTGTGTTAATAATATTGAATATATAAATAAATTACACTCTCATTGGCAATTTTTTGTACAAATAATACTAATATTAAATGGGTTATTGTTAAAAGTCTCCTTTCTGGTCTTTATATTATGTTTTTTATATCGCCTCGGTGATGATGTGAAGTGAAGTGACTACAGTGCATTTGTTTGAAAGTGCAGTGTAGTCCAAGAAAGACAGCGACTATCAATGCACGAAAATCTATTGACGGTCGCTGTCGTCATGCCAGCCTACATATGCCACGACAGGTTTCAAGGTTCACTCCGACGCAGCCTTGAGTTTCTTTCGGCGTTTCTTCTCAAGGTAGTCGCTTCCGAAACGCTGGTAGATCACCGTTAGGTTCGTTTTTCAACTGGCCGGCCGCCCAAGTCGAGGTCCGTACCCACAGGGGTGCCCTTGCGTAGCCGCCCAACCCATAAATTTCGCTGGCTGAGCGCCCTCTGCGTTCGCCCACCAAGCCCGGTTTTGTTGTGAAGGCCTTTCCCAGGCCACCAAAGTAGGACACGCCGAAAAAAAAAAGTTTCAAGGTATTTGAACAGTTGGGCATACACTGGCTGACCCCGAAATGAGGCAAGTCGAGGCGAGCCACTATGATAGATTTTTTTTATAACTTATAGGCGAACGCTTGACCTCAATCACACCTGGTGGAAGGTGAAGATGAGTCCGATGATGAACCGCGTCCGCCTAACAAATGCCTATTAACTCTTCTTTTAAAGACTCCCAGGTCAATTTGCATTTGTGGTCACGAGTCAGTCCGGACTCTCGCTCTACCACCTTAAAATGCTTTGTTAGTCGTAAAGGTACCATTGATATAGTGTTTCACGCAGACCAAATAAAAAGAGTTCTGTTGGAGGGTAATATGCGGAATCGGCGTTGGGCTGTGGATTGGTTTTCCGGCGAGCGTGTTCCCACCATCCTATGATATGGGATCCTTTAAGCGTAGTGTGAAAAGACATTTGTGCAGGTCGGCATGATCGCTGTGACAATTCATGGGCTTTTCTTACCTATCGATAGTCGTTGGCGTTTTTTGGACTGCACCATGCTTACCATCAGGTATGGTGCAGTCACTGTGTCGAGTTAGAATAAGAAAAAAAATCGGCGAGACTGCATGAAGGGACTAATGAATGTTAAGGAAGCCAAAGAGGTTTACTAGAATAGAGAGAAGTGACTTTCTATTCTCTCTGACTACCCCGATAGCGATTCTGCGTAATAGATAGACAGATACAACCACAAATGTATCGCTGCTCACCCGCAAAGGGATATAGCGTGACGATATTATATCTATACTAATATTATAAAGCTGAAGAGTTTGTTTGTTTGTTTGTTTGTTTGTTTGAACGCGCTAATCTCAGGAACTACTGGTTCGAATTGAAAAATTCTTTTTGAGTTGAATAGGCCATTTATCAAGGAAGGCTTTAGGCTATATAACATCACGATGCAATTATTAGGAGCGAAGAAATAATGGAAAATGTGAAAAAAACAGGAAAAATTATTCATCCTTGAGGGCTTCCATTGCGTGCGCTGCAAAAACGGTTCAAGATACCAAAAATATATGTAACAAAGAATTATTCCTCTTGAAATGATCTAATAAAATGTCCGCGACAGTATATGTCTATCTTTTAAGATTAAGTCACTAGAACCGTTTTTATGGTAAACAAATTTGGTCGAAATTATTGCATTATTTGTTAAGAGTTGTATCAACGTAATAATATTAATCTTTATCCAAATAAATGTGTTGTTGATTAAGAGTATTTAACTGTGAACAAAATTGTCTTTGACATCACTTAATTTCAATGAACATCTTAGAAGATATTACAAAACCTTATATAGCAAAACAACGTTTGCCGGATCAGTAATAATTTATATAAACGAGTAATAACATTAAATTACTAAAGTAGACAAACGCTTCTGTGTTGAAATAAATTACACTCGCACTCTCGAGAACTAAAACTCCAATAGCATTCGCACATAACGAGACTTAGGTATTCAAAATGACGCAACAATGCTATGGGAAGCGCGGAAGAAACGTATAAAATAAAAAAACTAATCTCAATTACGAATTCGTAGGAAATTTTCTGTGCTCTTATTAGAAACAGTGACAGTTAAATAACGATTAAAACGAGAAACAATGCCTAAAAACTCGAACAATGACTGCAACGCTATAGCGAGACTGATCAAAGACTTCTGCAGTTGCTCGGAAAACGCCACCTGGTCGCCAGAAATGACAACTGGTAAGCGAAAAGGACCGTTTCTAAAAAGTGAATTGACTAACATGTCTGCCATGCGCCGAAGAATCATAACAATCGCTAAACGTAGGAACATTCCCGAATCGCCAAAACTAGGCCGTGGGAACCGGTTTGGAAAAAGCTCTGAAACGCTAACTTCCAACTTAGTCAACACTACTATAAGTTCACAAACGAGTACGTTGAGAAGAAATATTGACAGCTTTCTCATGTCGCGAAGAATGTTTGCATTGGAAGAAGATATATATGAGAAACCAATACAGCATGTTAAGAATTCTTCATGCGGCGAGAATTGGTCTTTAAGCAAAGCTTGGAAGATAAATAATAGTGAATTCTTTGAACGTTCCCCTACGATTGATCCTTATAACCTAATTGACAGGGATCAGAATTACTTGGACCGTATAGACGAAGTGCCTCACAAAAAAAAGAAAAACAAGAAACTTAAAGAACAGCTACGTTACGATAGGAATATCAAACGTCATATCCGCATACGTGTAATGCTGTCTTTGAGAATGCGAAGGTATATGAAGAAGAGAGTCAAGAAACCAACGGTATACACGACGCAGAATGTAAGCGTTCCTCCAAGGAAATTCCCAAGGGGAGCGTCGGTGAATTCGAGCTTTGGAACAAGGTCGTACAGGAGTGTGATGATGGATAAACAGGCAGACGGTTCGGTGAAGTTCGACGTCCACGAAGCGAGGAACTCGACGCTAAAGTTGTGCCACGATTACGAAGAAGACCTCGACACGTTGGAGATTGCGTTACGCGCCGGTAACTTTAGGTAATCAATTTGCATATTTTTCTAGATTATGGCTGTTAGTTAGCTCACCTAGATGTGTGATTGGATTAACAAACTTTGCGTCGGTCCAAAGTGGACTTTGTCTAAGGATTTATTAATTGACAGCTTAATTTGAATACTTAATGTGTAAATTTTCAATTTGAATTTGATTATTTGTTCTAAAAACAAGTATTATCCTTGGATATTAGATAAACATATATGATTGCATTAAATCTATTAATGCAATATAGATAGACGCCTTTGTTTGTTTTTGATATTCAATCTTACTTGTAAAATTTCATTCATCATTAGAATTTTCTTAAATCTTTTTGCTTACACTAAATTTGAAATACTAGTGCACAGATTTACAGTGCCTTCTATTTTAGCTAGAGGTAAGAAGTTTTTAACCCTTACCTTTGTCGGCTCATTGGACTGTGGAATAGTTTTTCGGTGACCGTGGTCTCATTGTCTTATGATATTGAGTTCTTTAAGCGAAGCGTAAAGATATATTTGTTTAGGTCGACAGGATCACGACGGCTATCGATAGGTGGATGGTCATACTCGTTTTTTGGATTGTATTATACTTTCCATCAGATACGGGGCAGTCACTACTGAGCCGAGTCATAATTAAAAAAAATGACTTTGTATTTGATATATATATAAAGTAAAGCTATACTATCTAGACTATTATTACAAAAAGTAATGCTTGTTCGTTTGGATGTAGAAGGTCATGTTTTAAACCATGGGTCGGCAACGTTTTTCTTATATGAGGGCCACAAATATTATAAGTATATTGGTGCGGGCCACAGTCTAATAAAGATTTTTTTTAGATAAAACTAATTATTGCATTTTTAACCATATTTATTGTTACTCTCATTTTACTGACTGTGATCGCTTGAACTGAATTTCCGGCTTCCGCGCACACAAAACAATGAAATAGACACTTATTCCTATAAGTGTTTTTAATTTATTGCCTGCGGAGCGGCGTTCTGTGGAAAATGTGTGGCCACATGCGGCCCGCGGGCTGCTCGTTGCTGACCTGTTTTAAACTATCCATATCGAGGGACGAAAAGTTTTTTGGTTTAAGCGATATTTTTTGGTCATATAGTAATATATATATTTTATGTATTACTATCATCATCATATAGGTCATATAGTAATATCACCAAAAAATGTTGCTTAAGCCAAATATAGCCTTTCACCCCTCGATATAACTAAAAAATATATTAACATAGTTTGGTATGAAGTGTCAAATGATCATAATTATGCATTATTCCGTTCTCACGGGAAATGTAACTTCCACTCGGCCGAAGCCACTGGCATGAACTGGACTGGCATGTAATAAAATTAGAAAAAAGCCGTGATCTCCAAAAGAAGAGAAATTAAGGAGAGTTACCGTTTCGCACATATTAAAGCGTGGAATGGCGCGGTACTTCCTCTGGAGTTCGTAATGGGACTCTTTGAACAATGAGTGAAAAAGATTTTTTTGTCGGCAGTGCATAGCATTTCTTGTATTGCAGTTGCCCATCTATACTATAATATTATAAAGCTGAAGAGTTTGTTTGTTTGTTTGAACGCGCTAATCTCAGGAACTACTGGTTCGAATTGAAAAATTCTTTTTGTGCTGAATAGATCATTTATAGAGGAAGGCTTTAGGCTATATAACATCACGATGCAACTATTAGGAGCAAAGAAATCATGGAAAATGTGACCAAAACGGGGAAAATTATTCATCTTTGAGGGCTTCCATGCCGTGCGCTGCGAAAACGGTTCAAGATACTAAAAATATATGTATGAAAGAATTATTCCTCTTGAAATGATCTAAAAAAATATCACAATAATGACAGTATATGTCTATCTTTTAAGATTAGCTCACTAGAACCGTTTTTATGGTAATCAAATTTGGTCGAAATTAATGCATTATTTGTTAAGAGTTGTATCAACGTAATAATATTAATCTTTATCCAAATAAATGTGTTGTTGATTAAGAGTATTTAATTGTGTACAAAATTGTCTTTGACATCACTTAATTTCAATGAACATCTTAGAAGATATTACAAAACCTTATATAGCAAAACAACGTTTGCTGGATCAGCTAGTGATATAGGCTATTCGCCTATTTATCTTCCTGTTATATAAAAAAAAAAAACGTGATGGCTTCAGTAGTTTGTGAGATATTTTGATTGAGTCTTATGTATCCCTACAAACGAGTCGTCAAAATAAGTCATTACAATTTAATGTTTTACTGTTATTTAAAAGGATTAACTTCATTTTTAATAATTAAAAATACAGCTGACCTGGAACTTTGTAATATATTCATAAAACTGACGGTGGAGCATTGCTCCGGATGCATCTCTAGCGTAGCGTGACATAATTACAGCGTGTCACTGATATGTCCCCTTTTTCTGACCATAGGCATATTTAACGGTTTTTTAATATTACGTATGCAAATGAATGTTAGATAGGTTATATGCAGAGATGGGCAAAATGTAATCTGATTAATGATTAACGATTACAAAATGTAGTAGTAATTTTAATTCTGTTGCTCTGTAATCATGATTAAGTCCAAAACATTAAGGAGTCATAAATGTTACAATTGATGATTCCATAGTGTTTAAAACATAGACGAGCAAAACGCAGTGATATTAATGGTAAAAAACGTAAAATGGAATCGTAATCTTTTTTATTAATCAGATTACATTTTGCTCATCTATGCCTATAAGGAATTTCCAAAACTAAAACAAATGATAATGGAATGGTAACCATGCGTGACGACGCTGATAGGAGTAAGTTCAAATCCCCCATGTAGATCTGAGTTTTACCAGATGAACAATGGATTGGGCACCACATGCTCACCGCTGAAGGAAAAGATTGTGAGAAAACCCGCCTAGCAAAAAATCTCAGATATAAGGGACACATCGTAAGGGATATAGCATGACGATGTATTATTAAAGTTAAAAGGATTGGTGGTTTGGTGGAGGGTGGTAGATTGTAGTTTTTACCCCGCCTCGAAAAAATTCAGGATCCTGTCATAAAGTGGCTAAACCCTATCCGCGGTGCGACTCAAAGCTTTAGTTGACCACTAAATTCATTCAAATATTATATGTACTCTTTCTTGTTTAGCATGTAGCAATATATGTTTGCATAATTTAAAATATAACCATAGAATAAACATAAAACTTTCGATATTATAGCGTTATTTTATTGTCAATGTATAAGTTTTATTGTATAAATAGGTAAAAGAGAAATTTTATTGCTTTCTACAGCATAATCTTGAAGGGAAATAAATATAATTAATTGCGAATAGAGTATTTACTACTAAATAACTTAGCTACTACTAAATAACTTAGCTACTACTAAGCATCTTCAACCGGTCTAGTTGCGTAGAGATATTGCCTTAATGAGGATTTTCTACACTCTGTATCACATCGACTGTTCTGAAGAGTTATTTAACCTTGTTCTACCCTACCTAGAACCATGTGCGTGGATTGATGGAGCCACTTTCGCGCGGAAGTAGTACTTTAGTAATTAGTTTTTGGTGATTATTTCAAGCTGAAATGTATTTATAAATAATTTAAATGTCATCGTTTCTTATATAAATTATACAACACAGCATTCAGTTATAAGTTTATTATACGCATAATACTCGTGTTATATATATTTCAGGCAAATAACCAGAACAACTATTTAATACCAATTTATCCAACAAAAGATCGACTTGTTTTTTTCTCAACTGACGTAAACTGAACATGAACTGACATTTTATTTATGAACTGATTGAAATAACATTAACACTAAATATTAAAGGTAGCTTTCCAAAATGCTTTAGTGAGAATAATATGTTAACCGGTTATGCCGTTTGTAAGATCAGCAGCATTATTTAAAGCAGTAGGTTGTTATGACAAAGTTGTTTTGTTGAAGATATTAATGGTCTATATTTCGGAACTCGCTTTCAATATCAATTGATTAATCTCATAAGACCGGTTGGTCGTCTAAACTCGTAAACTCGTATAACATCATTGGCGGACGAATCTCAAGGCCACTGGGGCAAATGCCGTGGTTTACTAAAAGATTCCTCCTTGAATTTTAACGAAATTCGATGCTTATAATACTTGTTCATAGCATTTATTTTAATTTCGTTCTGCCGTTTGTTTCGTAATGAGAGCCTAAATTAGAAAAAATCGATCAGCAAGAACTCTGGTAAAAAAGTGCAAAATCTATAGGCATAGACATATATGGGCAAAATGTAATTAGATTAATAAAAATGATTACGATTACATTTTACGTTTTTTACTATTAATATGACTACATTTTGCTCATCTATGATTGAAACACTACGGAATCCCAGATTGCATACACATTTATGATTTCTTAATGTTTTAAATGGATTTAAACATGATTAGACAGTAAGAAAATTAAAATTACGACTACATTTTGTAATAGTTAATAATTAATTAGATTACATTTTGCCAATCTCTGGGCATAGGGCATACTTTTATAAGCCCTCAGGTATGAACAAATGCAAATGAGTTTACGAATACATAGAAAATTTGTTGTGTCCCTTTTAGAAGTGCGTTTTGTACTAGATAATTCTTCTATGGTTATTAATTCTATAGACTTAGAAAACTAGATTCTATCAGCCACGTAAAGACCCGGTTTACTAATACAGGTATCTTGGTTAGTTGTACTTACAGTTAACTAGATCTCTAACATAATAACATATGTTATAATGCAATAATTATGTTCTGTTACTTCTCTCTCGATGATAACGTTGTTCGACTTTATTGCATCTTGTACGTAAAAAGATTTTATTTTACTGTTCTCTTTACATGTGTTTATTTCTACTACACCAGTGATAGAAGAAAGATTTAGACATATTTGTCATCAAGTTTACCACTCGGTACCCTTAAAGTGACAACACACGGTTCGCCATAATAGGGCAGACTTTTTTTTACACTGGCTTGACATAGTGATTACAGAGTACCTGATGGTAAGTACAGTGTAGTCCAAAAACGAAAGCGACAATCAAAGGATGAAAATCCATTGATAATCTACATCGTCATGTCGGCCCACATATACCACGACTAAAGGTCTCTAGGTTTATGAGCTACTGGATAAACACAAGCTGATCCCGAAACGCGACAAGCCGAAACTGGTCACTATGACGGGCTTTACACCCATGTACTGTGGTCGCGATCTAGACGGGGACCGACGCACTACCACATCGCTGCTGCTCGTTTAGCACCACCCAGGAGTCACGTGTAGGGAAACTAGGGTAAAGCCTACGGACGCGAGCAGCTTCGACTCCCAAAACAGAATGCGATAAATTGTGCTGCGACGGCAGACGGCACTTCTAAGTTGTACGAGACTGATTCCGACAAACGAGTGCAATTGTCGTGCGGGATGTCTCATACAAATTGAAACTGTATTGTAGTATTAATTTAAGTAGATAATATAATGTGAAAAATAACCTATCATTCATTTAGAAATATTATGTCTAAAATTTCACTGCAAATATTGAAATAATTTAATGTCCCTATTTAACTTTCATGTAGCATGGTTGAAAACATAAGATTTAGTTACGTTTAGCGCCATCTATTGTCGAATAGGAATACTTATACTAGTATTATTACTTCAAACAATAACTACAAGATGTCACTATATATGTATTACAAAAATATAATTAAAACGCCATATAATTAAAGATAAAAGTATAGTTATTAATTTTTATCTATAATCAGGCTAACGGTTGTTTTACGATCTCAGAGCCTTTAAAAATGAGTGAATAGGCATTTGTTAGTTGAAACGCGGTTCATTATCGGCCTTCATATATTAATAATCTTCACCTTCCATCAGATGGGATTATGGTTAAGCTTTATTAGCCTGTAGTAAGTCATAAGAAAACGTTTGATTTCTATCGCATCTGATGGAAAGTGATGATGATGATAAATAAGCGTGTTTGCCCAATACATACTGATCGCTCGTATGTTATATAATGCTGGAAAAACAGATGCAGAAGAAATCGGCTTTACCGACTAGTCGAAACATCACTAGCTATTACCGTCTTTTCTACCTATATGACGAAAAAATATAGTATTAATTTTAGCACCAAGATATCTTTATTCGACAAGACATTTGTTATTTGGCCTAGAAAGTCCTTTACAACTACACCGGACTTGAGTGGGCGAGCACTGTTGCTCAGCCGGTATCAAGACGGCTTTATAATAAACTAGCTGTCCCGGCAGACCTTGTTCTGCCCTATTTCTCTAAAACAGAGTCACATTGTTTTTTTTAATGTTAATAGCTTCCCCGTCTGATTTTATTCAGCCAAAACCTGGCCTTAATGCTATATGTATAAAAATTGACAAATATTGACATTAATATTTATACGTCACTCAATAATTGTTTTGCCTTCCCGGAACCCGTCCACTAAAATTTAAACTTTATGGTATGGTGTTAAAGTTCAAATTGACTTATAACAAATATTTTGTATGAGAATATAGAAAATTGGTGTTTTTCGACTTTTCCAGACAATTTTGTTAATTTTTCTCTCCGTAATAACCATCCCCAGACTTCAACAAACACAACAAAAAAGAAATCAGTCAAATCGGTTCAGCCGTTCTCGAGTTTCGCGCTTATACACATTTAACGATTCATTTTTATATTATAGATATGAAAAAGCAATCAAATGCGAGTTGAATGAAAAATGTTTGTGTCCAGGAGCGGTCGTTTGGCTGTCGAGGGTTGGTGGCGAGGGCGCGCGATGCCGGCAGCGGGCGGGCGCGCCAACAATGGCGCGCTGGCGCTCCACTACGCGGCTGCGAGGGGCTGTTTGGATTGCGTACGCCTCCTCACCAACACTACACCAGACGTATCGTGAGTATTATAGTAGAAGCTACATTTAATGACCACTCTGAATACTAGTACAAGAGAATTGCATTATGCCGATTGCGAAAGATAGTTAAATGTAATTTATATTCCATTAATTATTATCATGTAATTGCATGATTATGTTTTGATAATTCAAGTAAACATGTTTACTAGCATGTGTAAACTCGATGGAGGCTATATTATTATTTTTTTTGGTATCCCGGGTGAAAATCCTACATTGGACCATCAGGGTCACTGTGAGGGCAGCGACCCCGGTGTGTCAGACTCCTACTGACTAAAAACCCCCAGGGTGTCTCTCTAATCACTCCACCCAGGCCTGGGAAACCAAATTCGTCCAGTCGCTTGGGGAGCGAACTGCCTTATTCAAGCTTCCTCTCTGGGAGGGATGGTTATAAAGAGTCCACGCCTCCAGTACCTCTTTCATAGGCAGCGCGCTAGACACTACGCACCGCCGCCCTCTCATCCGGGCAGCAAACTCTCTCAAGTCTACTGCCCGATGCTATATTAATATATCACAAGGGTTACACTAGTCGTTTGTGGCAAACTGAGACCTGATCAGATTATTGAATCGTAACGACAGGGACACAGGATTTTTTTTTTAAATTTCGCAATACTTGCTACCTTTAAAGTAGCACTGCTACTGAGCGAAATTAAAAGCAAATTTATAAGAAAGCTGTTTTATTTTTAATACAGTTTAGTCATAGAATCAAACTTTACTTAAATCTATATTTTAAGGAATACTTCAGGGAAAGTGTGTGATAAAACCATCTTAAATGTAAGATAAAAATATCTAACCGTATCCGTAAACTACCAAAGTTGCCGTAAAATTATTAATATTTTAGTTCACGCACTACATCTGGCATTCGTCAGCCGATTTTCATCCGTCATCGGTTAATATTTAATTAGAATCCGAAAATTGTCACACCGATATAGCTATAGAATTATTTCATAAATACTCTTGTAGTATCGAATCGAGTCTGAGTATCTACAATTGTAATGAGCTTTTAGATTCATATATTCAAGAATTCTGATCAAAAACAAAATCAGAAATTAAATTACAGTTTCCGATCTCAGTCCGAATTTTCTACTCTCGCACTGTCGTGTGTTCGTATCGGATACAGTGCGTATCCACACTTTTATTGGTTCTATAATAGTAATGTAATTTCTATTGCTTTTGAAAGTAGTATTTTCCGCTTAAACAATGTAATAAACAGCAAGACGACTTAGATTTAACTTAAAATCAATTCATTTTAGATTACTCCACACGTCAGTTACACATCATTGGTCGGCTAGTTTTATTAGACCTCTGAGATCTAAATTAACGTTTACAGATATGCCTAGCTCGGGGTTTTTGTGGGTCTACGCGAATGGTCAGATAACTGATCAATCACGATATCTAACGGAAGGTAACTGTACGAGCTAGTCTGCGGTTGCACTTGTAGTAGCGTGTAAAATGATTGGATAAAGCTTGACCTATATCCAATGATATTTTCTAGTTACTGGGATATAAATGATTGATTCAGGTATCTATTAAGAGTAAATAAACTACATCATCACAAATTAATCATCCTTAAATCAAATGGAGAGAATTATAAATATATTATACTGAAGTCACACCACGCGCCTAAAGTCAAAAATTGTTCTTAAATAGAACAAGAAAGAACATTTTGTTATGAGTTGACTCGTTATGATCTTCTGATTTTGAATATTATGCCGTTTCTATGTCATAGTTGTTTCTCGAAATGTTACAGAGTAAAAAAAAGGATAAAATATTTTATTTTATTCATACGAAGGTTGCCATTGGTACAATGCAATATTTCATTCATATGATGATGATGATGTCCTAGCCGGTTTCGGCCACGGCGACTGTTTCAACACCGGTTAAGAAATTCGAGGTCCAGTTTCCGGAAACAGTCAATTGCGCAGGAGATATTGAAGTGCATAACCGGACGCGCAGCCAGAAAAGCACTCTCTCGTCCGAGCTCCCTCAGGCCTGATGGAAAGGAGAACCAGTACGATCGGGAGGGAGCAGGATGCAGGTTTGGTCGAGTTTTCCCTTCTCTAAACACCTGGTTGAATTGCGGTGTTCAAGAGATACCTTAGTCGCCTATTACGACACCTCAGCAAGAAGAGGGGGGTGCTATTCTATTCTGCCGGCAGCCACCACGGCTTCATTCATATAATACATACATAATTGAGCAAGCGCTGTTACTGAGGGTGAAAAGGTTGCCAAAACCTTCAAGGTTATAAAGGGCACTAGTCCATCCAATATCTAGTTGGTCTTCACCAAATCACCACGAACTTTGCGGTTCTTAAGCATTGAAATCTTCAACACCGCTGGATGTTTCTCATGGGGCAATCGCTTCAGTGTTCTAGGTAACTCTATGAAGCTGCGCAGCATCCTCTCTAGGACTTTTAAAACAAAGGTTCCATACTTAAAACGTGTACGCCAATATAGTTCTTATAAACGTGGAAAAATAAAAAAAAAATAGAAATTGAATTGCCAATTGCATAAGCTTTCACACATATTATTAAAAAAATAGCGTTTGGTTGGAATTTAATAAAACTACAAACCAAAACAACAGCATAAATTACCGCCATAAAGCAGAATATATTTGATTAAATTGTATAAAATCGATATTAAATTAAAACTAAGACATAATAATATGTAAAGTGAGATAGATTCACAATTATCTAGTGATTGCGCAATGAGGTTAAAGAGATTCAGTTAACTACATTTTTAAATAAGATAGCATCCTGAACTCAATGGTTCCGTGTGGTGAAAGCGTTTCAGAATTAATTACAATGTGTTACTCACCAATCTGCTATCTCGGATCTTCACAGTTTGAAGACGATCAGATATGGGAGACATTCTAAACGCCGTCGAATCTTTGTCACTATGTTTTTTTTAATACACCATGCCTGATTGTATAGTGCAGTCCAAAATCGACACCTCCTTCTGTGAGGAAGTCATGTCCCAGAAGGAGGCTGCAGAGCGAGAACGGCAGAAGGCCGCTCGAAGAAGACGCCGGGCTGTCGACAACCGCCCCGGCATATCAGTCCCAGCGGATCGGTCGAACCACGACCGGCCAGCTGATGTCTTAGGGGTTGTGGCTGTTCAGGGTGGGGGCTCTGAGCGACCAGCCAGCAACCCCCGAGAAGACGGCGGTGCGTTGTGACGCGCTCTGCTGAAGTATACTAGGTGATATCGGGGGAGGTGGCGTCTCCCCCCCGTGATTGTGCCTGTCAGGCGCGGTGTAGTGGGGCTGCGGCGATTTGATTACAGGACCCGCAGTCCCCACTAATTCGCAGAAGTAGTCACCTTGGGGTTTTTAGCTGGTAAAAGTCCGGCACACCCCGGCTGCCTACCTCTTCGCGGCCGGGACGGTCCTATGAGGATTTTCCCCAAGTAAAAAAAAAAAAAGTCCAAAATCGACAACGGTTATACACAGTAATAAATCTATCAACAATCGCAGCGATCATGCCGGCTGGCACAAATATATCTTCACATTTCGTATAAAGGACCCATTATCCTCGCCCGGTTTAGTTGTGAATGTCTGTCCCGGCCATCAACATATATACTGTTCGAAAAAAGAGGACCCATTATCATAAGACGGTGGGAAACCCTTGCCGGAAGACCATTCCACAATTAACAACTCGGCTGCAGTAAGAGTTAGAAAACTTCTTAGTCCTAGCCGGGATGTGAGTTACCATAAAGCTGTGACTTCACAAACCCACGCGCGTGGTTCTACTATTTAGGGGAGAGAGGGAACAAGGTTACATAACTCATCAGAACACTCACCATGATACCACGGTATAATACGCTCAATGAGGCAATATCTCTGCGCAACTGGAGCGGTTCAGGATGCTTAGCAACGTCTGGATCAGTTACAGTGCGGACATTCCTCCGCTGCAATCTATCCAGGGCGTCGAGTAACTACTGGCCAGAACCGTCCCAGAGATGCGAACATTATTCCATGCAAGCCCTGATCTAGGTCTTATACAATAGATTTAGTAGTAGTTCGATTTCTTCGTTTAGAGTTTATACATTTTTAACCTCTGACGTAAAAAGAAGTGGTATCATTTGATGTTATAGGGGCAGTCGCTTGATGTCAATTAGACCTGTTTGAATGTGGACATGAATCCTATAAAAGTCCGTACCCATCCAACAAATACGTATTACTCTTCTCTTAAAAGCTGCCGAATTATAAGAATGTAATGTAGAAATATGGTAGCTGGAAGCATTTTCCACTTCGTAGCTTTTCGCGTGATGAACGTTGAAGCGAATCTTTTTGTGAAGATATCTATGTATCTCTCTGTTGCTCTAAGAATCTGTGTTTTTTTGATAGATAGTGTTCTTAGCTATGACTGAGGAAAATCTGAGCAGTTGTTTGGAGATTATCACCTATTTTCGATTTGTTGAAGGGTTGTAAACAACTTGTACTTGTCTGAATCATCTGTAATCAGGAGGGCATTCAAATTTTCATTAATTCACAACAGAAGTATCCTGTTTGAGCTCATGAATGTTCCTAATGAATATATTATAGATAGATAGTTCTCATGTGGAACTTTTATATTTTTAATTTAATGGATATAGCTACTACTTCGACAGACTATTTTTACTAACAATGTACCGTTTATATAATTATACCTGATATTTATTATTAAAGGATAAAATATTATATTATTATAAACTCTAGAACTTATCTGGTAGTTGGTAAACACGACATTACACATCTCTTTTATTTTGGTTCTCCTTTTGCTTCGTGCTGGATTGATGGACACCTGTTCAGACCATTGCATCAGCCTTTGATCAGATAATTATTTGTTATTCATTTGCAGAACTCCAACACAATATCAAACGCCTTCTTTTTCGCCACACTCCTACTTAAGCCGCCGCCATTAAGAATTGTCACACACTGCCATATCCCTCCTGTCATTTTTTTTGCTTGCCAACATAAAATATAACTATTGCGAAATATAACTTAATTGTTATTGGTGTTCACATTAATATTTAACATTTAATAAGTATAGCATGTAGACGCCGTCAGATACGTGCTTGTGTTAAAACGCCCTAAGCCTAAAGTGTTACGGGACGCACGGGGTAAGAGGATGTGCGCGCGCACGGGATTGTTGCCAAAGCAGTCGACTACCGAGACCCGAGGCTAGAGTACGTGCGTGTGCGTCGCAGTTCGGTGTGCCCTAAAGTGCAAATAAATAGTAAAACGCTAAAATCCGTGTCTTCCTACAACCACACCCACGACCACCGGTCATATAACTATTATTTATATTATATCCAGCCTAGCCCATCAGTCATATTCGCTGTTGTGCTTTTCTATTATTGTAACATTATATATTTTTTAAAATTTATTTATGAATCGGAATGAATTGATCAAACGGAAGAAAGTCATTTCAGTCAGTAATTTCAAGATAGTTATAATTGCGTTGATATATTAGGTTGCGTCGCATGACTGCTTGTAGAATTCAATGTAGCGTATAAATTGTACATATTTTACGATTTCTGAAGCATTACTTATTTGCATCATGGTTATGAAATTGTGTTATTATTTAAGGTGTTTTAGGTGTTTATACATTCTGATAGTTTTAATTAAATAGAGACAACATTGGCTTTGGTGTTTCATTTCGAGGGTTTTACGGAGTAGTAATTAATTAGAAATTACAACAAACTTTGAATATTTCCAATTTATTTTGAAACTTTTATCGAGTGAAAGAGTAAATTTTCTATTGCTTAAAAGCCTTTTACTTTAAAATTTTATTTATTAAAAAATATTCAAAATTACATTTGTCACCTTCCGAATTAATTACACAGATGTAATTACTTCAATTACATGTGATTAAAATATAACGAATCGTTAAAAAATATTGTCTTTTTTATGTATCTGCTTACATGAGCGCAAAACCAAAAGTACCCGTTTTATATCAAATATGGATCGTTCATCCCTCCGTATTAGTGAAATCATTTCTGTTATGGACAGATGTTTCTATAAAAATCTTAGTTTCTAACTTATTAAACTCTAATTGAAAATTGCTTTAAATAAATCTATGACAAGCTCATCTAAAACTTCAGTGAAATGGATTTACCACTGTGCCGCTTTATAAAACAGGATCTACAAAAGGTACTGAATGACTTTCTAAGAAACTTTGGTAGTAGGTTACATAGATACAAATCAAATAGAAATTCATATTCAGTCAATTGATTCTTACTGTGAGAGGAAACTTCAATAATCAAGACATCATTAATTTTATAAATCATATCAAAATCACGCAAAAGCACAATTTGCACGCGGATTGTAGATACAAAATTAATTATTGTGCGAAGAAAGTACATATCGAATGGATTACTGAGTCCATTGCAATTATTAGACTAAGAACGCACTGTTGTGTTTTGTGATGTGATTTGATCTAATCTTTAGGACCGTTTTATATGGGCATTAATTAAGACGAATAAATATTTAATTACACTTTTCATTACATCTTGCAAGTATTTATAAACCTTTGGTACAGTTGATTACAAAGAGTTTTTACATGTTTATTTTCTTGGTATTTTAATAAACTATCTGTCAAGAGAATCTATAAAAACTTTATTTAAACAGGTTCTTTCAAGAGGATTTTAATAATATATCTTCACATTTTATTCCTATAGGGGTGAGCAGAGATACATTAGTGGTTGTATTCATTTTGCGCTTATATATAGCGCCAAATAATATCTGAAAAAAAAAACCGGAAAATATACCGTGTTATACCTAATTTTAAAGTAGGTCGTTTAAGGTTGGTCACCGGTAGATCTAAAGTTAAATGTAATTTTTATTTTTTTAGAAAACTAATTTAATTAAAAAAATACAGAACTTGAAAAATCGTTCATATTTTTATTTACTGCTAGTAAAATTATTTTCATTATAATTCGACAATTCATTTTCACTATAATCTAAACTTAATTAATAGGTTTATTAGAATAAAGCTCTTTTGAGTTAGCTCGAAATTCAGGTGAACGCATGCTCACCGATGAAAGAAAACATCGCGAGGAAGCTCGCATGGCATCTAATGAAATTTCTTGTGTAAGTGCTCTGAGAATGGTGATCAGCTGCGCTACTGGTCACGTTGGGTATGATATATAAGCACAAAGTGGATATAGTTACTAATGTATTTCTGCTCACACTGTAAGGAATATAGCATGACGATATATTATTACCATTTTTTTTATTATTATCATTTAATTATTCATATAACTCTATATATAACTGAATATATCAGCCCCATTGTGCCCTAACCTACGTCTTTACATTCTAGGGGAGTCGCGGATGAGCAAGCGTCACCATCTTGCACTCTTATGAAATTTAGGAGTGGTCTAACAAAATGCTATTTTGAAAGTTTATTCAGATTCTTTATTCTTTCTTATGATTTTTTTATATTAATGATTGCGTATTGACGTAATTAATAACATAATTTTAAATTACTTACAACATCCATGATTCTTTCAAATTAAAGGAAAAATAAGACTTTCGCAATCGCTCTCGCTTCAGCGTCCGCTTCACTTGTCAATTTTTAAACTTATATTTTCTTATAATCACTTATTTATTCGAGTTTGACGTGTACGTCTACATACATAAGTCTTGTATCACACGTATAACAAAATTGAAAAATTTATTACCAATTTACCATCATAGTCGCTTCTAGAAGTAAACAGAGTAAAGTGAGAAGTGATCAAGTAATCTATACTTTTAAATATGGTCGCATTAGTAATATATCTTGTCCGTTTTTTATATATTTAAGATTATGTAAGTGTACTAATAAATAAATAAACAATAATCTCTCGCTTCCGCTCCCGCTCCGCTCGTCACCAACAGTCCGTCGCAAATGTAACTAGAGTACAATTATTCGTTAATAGTAACGCATTCAGTCCAGTGAGATGGTACTCTGCGCGTGCCCGCATCGAGTATCCGTGGCAGTGAAATTCGCGTTCGTGTGAAATGTTTGGTTTGTGTATTAGTGTGCGTATGCTTGCTATGCTGTTTCTCCCTATTTCTTGTCTAATTCGACTTCAAAAGTTCACGTTAATATAAGCCGACTTGAACTGCTGTGATTCAAACTTTGCTGACTCAAAATAATATTTTAAGTCTAGGGAAACAAGCTTTTTTTGGTTTAGGTAAATTACAGTATATAATCTAAATGATATAATTTATAATAGTGGTGATAAAATTAATACAATATTTCCTTAAGCTTTAGAATGTGTAATTTTAAAGAAATCAGTATAATAAACTTGAAATTTTTAAAATATAAATGATTTGCTCTGGTTTTGGGGGGCCCTATACTCGTATAGCTTTCTACTTAGTACATGTATTTTTTTTACAATGGCTCGACAAAGTGACTGCATTGCACCTGAGGGTAAGTACAGTTTAGTCCAAAAACGACAATAACTATCATAGGACGAAACTCCATTAACAATGTCTGTCATTATGACAGCTTACATATACCACGACTGAAGGTATCTAGATTCGATAGTTTGAGTTAACTGACGTACACAAGCGGATCCTGAAACGTGACAGGACGAAGCGAGTCACTTTGACGGTCTTTACTAATGTGTACTTTGGTCACGACTCAGTTCGGGCAATCGCCTTACCTCAATACCACCTCAACTGTTTAGTCATAATTAGTTTATAGAATCGAAGATATAACTTGACCAAAATATTATGACGGAGGTAAACAAAATTAAGTTTGTATCTATAGTGCCAAGGCTGTCGCGTTTATATAACGAGTGTGTGGCCGGGGACAAGAGCATCGATATATTTTCGGATTCGATGCCGGCCTTCAAGAAGAAATCAGTGAGCAAGTGTGTTGAGCGTGGCATTGCTCTTGGTGTTATATAGTTTGTTTGATAATATTTAATTTTAATTTAAACTGTAGGTATTATTGTCTGCTTTTTTTTTCTTTTCGGTGTTTCGGTTTTAGTTTTCTGTTTTGATATTGTTGGTATTTAGCTAATGCTTTTGAGCCATGCTGTGACTGTCTTTCATTAATATCCGTTGCAGACATTTAGCTTGTGCATGTGATCTCATTGTGAAGGTTAAATGTAATAGAACTGTCGATAACCCATACATAAATAAATAATAATAATAATAAATAATAGTAAATTGAATTGAAATTGAGTTGTTCAAAACAGAGGTACAAGCTTGCTCGGAATAAATTGCTGAAAAAGAAATTGCTTTCTTTAATGATCACATCCCATCGGCTAAATCGATTGTATGAAGAGATGTGTGTCAAGAGGTCGGGTCAGGTGCATAACCATTGTCCATTGTGCTGTGGAAAAGCATTGTTCAGGGCACCTGACCTTGCTTATTACGATGCCATTAGGTCGTATGTTATGTCACAGCAAAAATAATTTCGTAACGTATTGTTCTAGAATATTTTTAAGGATCTTCTCTCGTACCTTTTTGTTATCTTCGCCTTGTCATCAGGCTATCAAATGATCTTCTAATCGGTATATTAATTTCCTCATGCAGTATTGGGTTATTTAAAAGTGTATAGCATTTTGGGCGGGCCGGTGTGATTACAGCGTCTATCGATGAATATTCTCCTGTTTTTTGACAGTTGCACTCGATTTTTGGACTCTGCTTAACACCAGATGAAGTGTAATCACTGACAAGATGTACCGATACCTTGCCAGATCCAGTTTCTGGTGAAAACATTAAAAAGTTACGGAATTATTTTATTAACTAATGCCATTACTCAAACATAAATCATTGTTTCGTCATCATCAGCCTATCCTAGTCCACTGCTGGACTGCTGGCCTCTCCTAACAAGTTCCATTGAGCCCGGTCTTCGGCTTTACTCATCCAATCCTTTTCGGCTACCTTCGTCGCTCTACCTTGTTGGGGGGTGCCCCACGCTATGCCTGCCGATCCACGGTCTCTGCTCAGGAACCCGCCTGCTCCAACGACCATCAGTTCTTCGGCATATATAGCCTGCCCACTGCCATTTAGTCTGTTAATACGAAGAGCTATGTCGACATCTTTGGTTTTCTGTCGGATAGCCTTGTTACAGACTTTATTCTTCAAAAAGCTGTCCATTCATGAATTATAGTTTATGGTGCTAATATTATAAACTAGCCTTGCTGTCTTTTACCGTCTGCACCCTGGAAAGTGTGTCTAAGAGCTTTATTCTCTGATTCCAAAGTTCCCTTTTCACCACAATACCACTACACGCAGTGTGAAGCATAATTACCTGGTGGATATTCCTCACTTGGTACTAAGGTTCGTTTCATTGTTAACATTGCAAATAGCAGAGGAGTGGATTACGCTCCCTGCCTTTGTGTTTCAAAATCTTATGATCTGGGAGCCTTTAAAAGATGAGTGAATAAGCATTTGTTGGATAAACGTGCTTATCTTCTGCTTCATCTTCACTTACCACCAGACGCAATTCAGGTCATGCGTTAGCGGTAAATGATAAAATGAATATAGTAAAAAATGTGTAATGTTGATTTTTAATAGCAAAACTTAGTTTATTATAAATAATTCTACTTTCGGTTCTCTTCGGAGATAGACATTAGAAATGGATTTTAGTTTTAGTAAATAATAATTTATCAAGCGATGTCTCTTTCAAGGCAAATAGAGAATTACATGTATTCAATTTACGTTTGTACAGAGTGCCTAAAGACTTTCTACGCACTTGTAATTCTCCTATACTTTCGTTAACGCCTTTTTAAAAGATGTGAAAATATTAAACGACATTTAAAAAATATAATGTTAAATATCTGACGTCATATTAAAAATATATTTTTTAAGGATTTAAAAGCATTAATGTTTTATTACACTGGCTCGACATAGTAGTTACAGAGTACCTGATGGTAAGTACAGTGTAGTCCAAAAACGAAAGCGACCATCAGAGAGTGAAAATCCATTGATAGTCTCCGTCGTCATGTTTGCCAACATATACCACAATTGAAGGAATATTAATAATTATTTCCCCGCCCGGTTTAGTTGAGAAGAGACCTTTCCCGGTCAATCAACGTGCATCATTACGAAAAAAAAAAATCAGATTAAACCTAAACTAGAGTTTACTCGATCTAAATATTCTTTATTTAAAATAGAAAAGATTTATTCATAAAATCAACGTTTACTTGCTGTGTAGATACTTTATACAGTGCATAGATAAAGTTTTTAAAAGAAACCACGTTAACCATCAAAGGGCAACAAAAGTGAAATTGTATACGACCATTAATTACTCAAAAGTAACAAAATTCAGTGTAAATTAAAATACCTGCATACGCTCAGCGTGTTCGCTCTCCAAAGTGTACGAAAGCGAAACGATAAACAGTCGCGAAGAGATGTGTTCGTTTGTTTAAGTTATTAATATTTTACAAAGGCGTTGTGATTTTGGTAAAAAAATCACAACGCAAGTTTTAAATAAACGTGTAATTTATAACTTTAATAAAGATTTGGCGTGGTACATTTATGATACGCGTATTTTATGGCAAACTTTAATGTAATTAGGAATATATCTAGCCCAAATATGGGCAAATTGTAATCTGATTAATGGTGAACGATTACAAAATGTAGTCGTATTATTAATTTTCTTGCTCTATAATCATGATTAAATCTATTTAAAACATTAAGAAATAGTATATGTGTATACAATCTGGGATTCTGTAGTGTTTAAAACATAGATGAACAAATTTCAGTCATATAAATAGTAAAAAACGTAAAATGTAATTGTTAATCATTTCTATTAATCTGATTACATTTTGCCCATCTATGATCTAGCCTATTAAGGGTTATTCGCATATAGCACAGAATTTTTATTAGTGGAAATTTATTTATAATATCTTTACGAGCTTTTATATTTATTTACCCTTCTACTACACTGTATTCTAAAAACAATTTATGTCTAGCTTTTCTGCTTTCATGAATTTATTGCTCATAATTTTATTAATTAAATCTGTTTCATATTGTTACATGAAGGGTATAATTTAAAATACTGCTGATATCTTTAAATATACAAGAATTTATTATCTATAAAGTCGATTATTTATTAAGTTAGATTGTAGTCCCGGTAGTGATGAACTTTTCTATGATGAATTAATAAGTTAGTTTGTCGAGAGATATGGATGTATGTATGTATTTAAGTATGTATATCTTTGTATAGTACCTATAACACAAGCCTAAGCTTATTTTGAGAATAGGTAAATGGGTAACTAAGTAAATTATTCGCAAAAGTAATAATAATTATTATAATAAAGTACTGTTCTCTGAAACTCGTACATTGTAGATATTAATTAATTTTAGGAATTGTGTTGCTCAGTGTACATAAAAGTGAGCTGTCGCTTATTTCGGTAAATTTCTATAAATATGAATTCGTTGAACTATATTAATGGACATTACATGTTTTATTTTTATTCATTGAAAACAAAATCATTTTTTAGATATGCTATTCACGTTTATTTATTAGACAAATCATGATTCAAATTTGAAACTGAATGAAAGCCGTTTTAATTATCGAGTTAATAAGTTTTCAACTTGTCATCAACATTTCCAGCTCATTTGCACTCATGTGCTAAGTATGTGCTAAGTATTCGTAGAGCCAAGTCCAAGTTGAAGTATTCGGTTACTTAGAATATAATTTGGCATAAAGTAAATAACAAATTTATGTTTGAGTGAAGGCTAAGCAAAGCCGCGTCTATAAATCTTGGCCTGGGAGTTTGCGTGTTATGTTTTAGTGAGAAAAGTAAATTTTATCATTAACGTGTAGTTTGCGTGAGACAATATCTTGTCATATATCATCTTCAAAACCACACTAATTAAGTCACAAGCTATTTATACGCGTGATAAACGCTGCGCGTTCCTCGTGCATTCCAGATAATCATGGATTATTGAGAACGGATCAACTATCAATATTTATACTAAAAAAAGACACTGATTTTTGAAGAGCCAACTTTTTTTTATTTATTCTAAATAACTAAGGAGAATAAATTTCAAATTCAAGACTGCGAAGCCATATGTGAGGCTTGTGGGCAGCGAGTAAATTCGGAGGAAACAATTTTACAATTTTACTTAATTAATAAAAAGGAATATGATTAATATAAATCAACCATATATCGTAGTTATAATATATATCCATGGTGAACTAGTTTCAAATAATATTGTTTTAGTTTAGTGAGCGGTTTAGGGGTGTGAAGACATATGTCTTGCATGTCGTGAAGTAAACTATTAATTAATTTTGGTAACATGTATTGATGGACTCTTATTTATTTATTTATAAGAACACTTACACAGTCTACATTAACACATAAAGCTATATAAGACATGAACAAGGCCCATTACAAATGCGACTATATTTAAAAGTGTAGACTATTTGCACAGAAGAAAATAAAAATACGAGCAACACATGGATAGGAACAGTACAAAAAGAAATATAGTAATGCAATTTGCAAAAAATATTTAAAAAGCCAAAAATCAATAATTTCTTACTTACTAGAATACTTTTGTTGCTTTCAAATTTTTGTTTTTCCTACATTACTCTTTTATTAACCCTGGTGTAACATTCTTCATTTGTTGATTGTTTCTGTACCTGGTGGTCTATTAAACAACATATCTTTTGTTTATGTATCGCTGACGATTATAAAGTTATTGAAGAAAAACCGATTGTACGAATACTTTTTTGACCCACTGTATATATATATCTCTCTCACAGTAATATTTCTAATGAAACACCAATGAAATTACGTCGATTCAAGTTGGTTTTACTATATAATGTATATAATTATTAGCCAGTTTCGCCCCATTGCAGGGCAAGTGACTGCCTTTTCTTTTTCCATTATATTTGTGGAATAAATGGGAAGAGGTTTGGATATTTAACTCAACACGCTTGTCCCAAGCGGGTTGGCGGGTGCGTGCTATGTGCAGAGAAGGTGCATGTAGCAGCTTCGATGTTAGTCATCTGCGTGCAATTTGCCATACTGTATAGCTTAACCGAATCTTACTACATCTCAGTATGATGAAAAGGGAGGCACTATTCTATATAATATAACGTAAACAATTCAACCCATAAGATAGTTTGCCAAAATTATGGTACTGTTTATTATGACTGAGTAATCTATTAATTGCTATAAAACACAATGCGAGATATATCTTCTGCTTTAACATTCATATCTGAGGAATCGCTTCACTAATCTCTACTTTGCTATAGCTGCTAAACTCCTGTAAATATAATATTATATATAATTCCCCAATATAATAAAAATAAACGTAATGATATCGCAGAACTTTTGATACAATTTAAAAGTTACTTAACAAACGAATAACAATCATTATTGACTGAAGTGAAGTGAGGTTAATGACGATTAAATGAAACTTCTTGTTAATCCAGTGAGAGTTGTGATGGTTTAACTTTTTAAATTTGAAATCAAAATGGCGACGTGTCCTAGAAGAGAGCGTCCTACTCGATCAGCGTCGACGAGGTTAAAGTATTCTAAAACAGTACCAGCGAGTGTGATCAGGTAAGAATAAAAACGGTTTTACTTAATCAACATAACCGCCATCATTATTGGCTCCTTTTAACCCACTACAGGATTCAGGCCATCCCTAATAAGCGTCATCGAGCTTGATTATCGACTCTTCGGGTCCAGTCGTTACCGATCGCATTTGGCATACCATAATATCAGCTTTGTTTTATATTAAGCATATATAGTATATCTAGATTCAGGCTAGGTGGAGCGACAATTTGCGCAAAGTGACAGGAAGTTGTTGAACGAGAAAGGCCGAAAATCGAGCTCAGTGGCGAACCCCGGGAGAAGTCTACACGTGCCCAGCAGTGGATGGATACGAGTTCATAATGACGATGATCTAGATATTCTAAATCCTGATAATATTGTTCGATTAATGCTAAATCGCTAGATGGACGCAAAAAACAAAATAAATGAAACAACATTATTGCGGTGTTATTCAATCTTGTAATCAAATGAAATAAAATAATTACATTTCTTCTTTTTAGTATTGTAATTAAAAAGAATGATCCTCAAAGATTTATTTTGACAATTTCTTTTTGAACTAGTTTAACAAAATGGCTACATTCCACCTGACGAGAACTACAGTGTAGTCTAATAACGGCAACGACCACCAAGGGACAAAAATCTGTTGACAGTCACTACCACTATGTCGGCTCACATGTACAGTGACGACCTTTACACTTGTGTGCTGTGGTCACGAGACAGTTCGGACAATCCCCTTAACATTTCAAAATAAATGTTAATATTTTTATTGTGGTTTTACTGAGATATTTACAATAATTTTTTTTTACTATGCTGTATGGCGTGATGGAAACCAAAACCGCAAAGAAAAACTGGTATAATGAAAGTATATCATGAAAATATAATTATATTATGAGTTATATAAGGTTTAACCGTTCTGCACACAAAAAAGTTTGTTTTGTTATGTCAACCGCATATGAAAACATGTTGCATTGAATATTCTATTTTCTGGTGTCATTATGGTTCGGTTCATTCATTAGATGCAGAATGCTTTGTTTACATATATCAGTAATCAGATTACATAACTGTGACCAATGTAATTAAATATTAATTAAATTACTTACATAATCTATATTGCATAAACATTACGGTTTCGTGGGAACTGTTTTAGACGTGTGACAAATTAAAATGTATAATTACGTTAATTGACGATAACTTGAAACACAACTCCGTGCAAAAACATAACTGTAGGATTTTTTTCACTTTTTTTGGCATCCCAGGGGAAAATCCTGCATAGGAGTTATAGGATAGGCCGCTGTGAGGGCAGCGACCCCGGCGTGTCAGACTCCTACTGAATAAAAACCCCCGGGGTGTCTTTCCAATCACTCCACGCGGGCCTTGGAATCCAGACTTTTCCAGACGCTCGCGGAGAGAACAGTTTATTTAGGCTTAATCACTGGGAGGAGTGGATGTAAAGAGCCACTCCTCCAAGCCTATCTCACGGACGGCGCGCTGGACACTGCGCGCAGTCTACCTCTCATATGGGCAGCCCGAGATATGTTTTTCACTTATCCTAATATTATTACCCCTAAAAAAAATTATTTTAGATAAAGGAACAAACATGGATTACCACAATTTTACTAAAAACCTTTTTTCATTTATTTTATTACTATTTAGTGCATGCAGTAACTGTTCTTAAATAGTTTATGATTGCCTATTGGTCTAGTGGATAACGATCCGGTATTAGTGAAATACAACAAGTATGGTCGTAGATTCGAATACTGGTACGTACCCCAGAGTTTTTTAAATTACCACATGCTTACCGATGAAGGAAAAACATCATGAGAAAACTCGTATGGCATCTAATAGAAATGTTATGTGTAATTGCCCTGAGAACGGTAATCAGCTGCGCTATGGTCACGTTGGGCACGATATAAAAGTGCAAAGTCGATACGAATACAGCTACTAATGCAACTCTGCTTACCCTTTAAGAGGTATAGCGTGACAACATATTATTATCAAAAATAAATAACAATGTTCCAAAAACTGCAATAAATGAATTATTAAATAATTAACAACCATTAATTAATTAATTAATAATCAACTATATTTAATTTTTTTTAAAGGTAAACACAATTTTGTAATAAAACCGAATGTAAACATGTCTATAGAAATGTTAGACTGGCAGTTATGATGGGGAACTAATGATGGTGATATCACTGGCCCAGAATGGAGCGAATATGAAGACAGCGGTGTGGCACCTCGCTTGACTGACCGCGCAATTTATCGTAATTAAATGCAACACTCTGTATATAGAAGCTCGACACGCGATCCTAACAGTATTGTTCCGTTCTGAAACATACGTTTGTTGACTAACTGTGATGTATTTCTCAAGGGTGGCTTTGCCAGGAAATTTCTTAATTAAACAACATTTTTTTCGAATAACTAGCCATTATCTGCTTCTACGTCTACTTTACAAATAACTAGCAAACCCGGCGAACTTCATTTCGCCACCAGATGGCTTCGTTTTGGTTTTTAGTTAGCGTTTGAAAGAACGTGCGCATAATAAATGTCACATGAAATTAACTGAGCAGAGTACAATGAGTAGCTGTCAAACAATTTATAACGCATCGGCGCCATCTACTTAAAATACTGGTGCGATCTGCTCCACCACCATGCAAAACCATATTGGTTTGTAGTACATGCTATGTATCAGAGATGGCGCTGTATGTGAAAAATGATTTTCCCCGTTTTCCTGCTTTTTTGTTGAAAATTTTCCTGAATTTTGTATGCTATAAACCTCACGGAGCCTGTGATCTTTCCAACGAATGCAAAACCCTGGAAATCGGTTCGTGTGTTCTGGAGTTATAGCGTCAGGAAGGAAAACCGGACTTATTTTTATATAATAGATCAAATATCCCAGTTTCAGTTTTAAGCCTGGTGTTTGGCTCGGACACGACTTCTCTCTGCCTGCAAGGGCGCCTGCTATGTTGGTAGGGTATGGAAACTGGAGAACCGTGATTTCTTTGTGTGATGGCGTTATGTCCTAGCAAGAGGGCGCAGAAGGCAAATTTCGTTCGGAGACAAAAACATGAGGGCGTCATCAATTGCTCTGATGCACCACTCTCTACCGAGCAGTCAATTCACTATCGGTTGGCTGATGCCTTCGACGTCGTGGCTGCTCAGGGTAGAGCCCCATGCGGCTGTTTAGCGACCCCCAAGATGAATGACACTCCAGAATTAAACGTGTAGTGGCCCCAAGATCGTGCCAGGAAGGTGTGGCGCAGCGTGGCGGCCTATGGAGATTTGATTATAGGTCTCTCGGTTCCCGCCAATGCGCAGAAGTAGCCATCTTGGCGCTTTAGCTGATATGAGTCCGGCATTTCTCAGCTGGCGAGACGATCCAGTGAGGATTTTGCCCAAGTACAAACTCGATTTTTTTTTTCGAAATATCTTTCGTTGCTAAGCGAGAAAGACCTTTATAACTACACCGGGCTTGATTGGGCAAGCACTGAAGGTGCTCAGCTAGCGATTTATGGGTTGGGTGGCAACGCAAGGTCATCCATGTGGGTATAGACCTCGACTTGGTATACCAGCCAGTGAAAATGAACCTAACGGTGATCTACTAGCGTTTCGGAAGCGACTACCTTGAGAAGAAACGCCGAAAGAAACACAAGGCTGCGTCGGAGAGAGCATCCATTACATAATTGGTTGTCATACAAAATTATGTCAAAACTGAGACAAGAAAATAAGGCGAATTTTGTAATTTTCATCTCACTCGGTGAAAGTGAAACTGACATGAAAATGACAGACGGATGTGTGTCGTTTTTATCTAATTAAGGAAACTATTATTGTCTTATGTTATATAAATTATGACTTTACGATTATTTTACTATTTTTTTACTTTCTGATGTCCGCTTAATTATCTCTTTATAGTTTATAATAAAATTGATATGCGTTTCCTATGAAAGTTTGGAGATTTTTCTATAATATTTGCGGATATTTTTTTTTTCTTTGATATCCCGGGGTTAATATCCTACATAGAACCATCAGGGACGCTGTGAGGGCAGCGACCTCGGTGTGTGAGACTCCTACTGACTAAAAACCCCCGGGGTGTCCCTCTGATTGCTCCACCCGGGCCTGGGAAGCCAAATTCGTCCAGACGCCAAGGGAACAAAAGGCCTTGTTGAAGCTATCCCTCTGGGGGAGGGGTGGGAGTAAAAATCTACCTCTCCAAAACCTCTCTCAGGCGGCGCGCCGGACACCGTGCACCGCCTCCCTCTCATCCGGGCAGCAGAATCCCTCAAGTCTACTGCCCGGCTATTGTCACCGGGGGATGTCACGCTCGCTCTGGGCGAACGCGTCCCTCCGGCGACGGTGTTGCGGATAATTTTGACTTAGCTCAAACTAAGCTTGCACTTATACATAACGATATTTCATTACGAAAATTTTATTCATTTTTGTGTATCTTTTTCTTTTATTTTATTTTAATATTTATAAGGGCTTTTGCCATTTTGGAATATCAGCCCTATTGTACCCAATACGGTGAATTACTCCTCAGTTCTGAGAGAGTCGCTGATAAGTCAGTGCTGCCATGTCCACCAACAATTTCTTGGCATTCCCTGTCGGAAGTGTATCTTTAGTAGATTGTTTTAAATGTATTATAATAATTATTTGTTTTTCTATTAATAAATAAATACAGTCAGAGCCGATTGCAAAAGACTTCATCGATACTTATGCTAATAACGATCAGTATTCAGGCAAATTGCATTGATCTAAATGTTCACGCATCCATATCGGTACTCGTTAATTGGATTGGAATTAGCTTTCTCTAATCATGACTAAACGTTCAGTTAATTGCTTTATTATCGAACCAATCGCAGTGGCTTAGCTCCACTCTGACGCAGCCTTAAGTATCTTTCAGCGTTGTTTCTGAAACGCTAGTAGATCACCCCTAGATTTTTTCCCTTGCTCGCCGCCCAAGTCAAGGTTCGTACCTACAAGGTGCCCTTGAGTTGGTACCCAATCCGTGAATTCGCTGGCTGTGCATTTTCAGTGCTCTATGGGTAGAGGTAGGCCCGGTCAAGTTGTAAAGGCTGACTTGGCCACCAAAGATTGTCCCGTAGAAAAAAAAAACTGGCGTAGCTTTGATGGGTTAGCGGACAAACGATCGGTCTCCATCCACAGAAATCCATGCATGTGGTTTGAATATTGGTACGTTGCAACCCAGTCCCGCATTTTTCTTTTTGTTTATTATTTCTGTCTGTCACCCAAGACAGTCATTTTACTATAAAAAATATTTTACGATTACATTTTGCGTTTTTCATCATTAATATGACTGCATTTTGCTTATCTATATTTTAAACACTACGGAATCTTCAATTGCATACACATTTATCAATCCTTAATTTTTTTATAGGATTTAATCATGATAATAAAGCAACAAAATTAAAGTTACGACTGCATTTTGTAATCGTTAATCGATAATCAGATTACATTTTGCCCGTCTCTGGCTAACACGTTCCCCACTCAAAACCCGCCTGTTCAAATGAACATCGATTCTTATGCGTATATATCCAGCTCACTGCCAATCCTTAAACTGTATCGAAAACTTTCTTTGCGAGATAACCTCAGTCCGGATTTTATCCTCCAGAGAGACTCCGAACATACGAGTAGCACGTTTATAGACCTTAAATCGATAGACTGTCCAAACCGTGCGTCGACATGACTACATTCATCATAATGGGTAGGAATCACTAGTCGAATATTTCAGTTTTCAGGCATTGTGGGATGAGTGACGATAAGACACAATGTAATTTAATCTCGATACGGCTTTGTACAAACAAAATTTTGGCATTGGGCGGGCATCGAACCGGGGCTTTTAAAAAGGAAGTCCGATATTCATCAAACCGTGCTGTGGAGACAATGATAAAAAACCCGATTTGCTGAGGTCAACCTAAGTCATTTTACGCATTTTATTATAGAAATATTTATACAGTTTGCTAATAATTAATAATCCTTTAAGGTATTAAGTGTCGTAACTAATAAAAAGGCGTTATATATTTTATTTTTATGTAATATTTAGTATATACTTCATATAACAATGGCAGAAACTTTTTACAGCGCCCTCTAGCGTCACGTAGAGACAATAAGAAAATTATTTTAAAAAAGCACCAAAATCCCCGGCGCGTAGTGATGTACAAAATAATTAGCGTATTTTATGACCTTGATTTTCTTATGAAATTGTATATTTTTCCATTCTTTAGACCTAAAACTGATGAACAACTAAAGGTCAAGTTTGAAATATAGATAAAAATGTATTTTTATCCCTTGCTAGTTGTGTGGTGATATTTACTTTTATCAAATTAATTATACCTTTTTCATTTTACGAAGTCCCCCAAGACAGATAAAAATGGTTGGTTTTGTTTGTGAAACAATTATTTAATGTTTTATTTTGATTCTAGTTTAGCACCACAACGGATAAATATTTATTTTCACGATTTATACTAAATTTAGAAATTTACGTTCCATTAATTAGTATAAGGGAGTTCGTAAAATGAACAAGGTAAAGTCTTAAAGGAAATATGTCAGCCACGTAAGTGTCCATTTGTTACCCGTCTCTTTCATCTTATGCCATAAACATAGACAATATAGTAGATTTTTGGTGATCTACTTAGTAGCTTTATGCCTCATTTTAAATCTCCGTCGGTAAGCAGACAGACAGTTTACTGATAGTAAGTGGCTACAGCCTTCTATGGAAGTAGTAGTCTATATACAACTTTAACATATATGGTTCTTATGTGCTGCCGACCAAGGCGGGCCTATACATTACTCTTTTAAAGAACCCCATATCATAACCCTGCGGGGAAAATTACATTTTGTGTGCACTGACAAATATCAGTCAGTAGTCCATTTGAAATTACTTCACGAAGTATGTGGAAAATGTGTTGCTGCAATAAAAATGATAATTATAATTATAATTCTTACTTATTCGCGGCATTCACATAAACGCCGTAGTAGCAAGTAAGCGAAAGTGTTTCTACGGACACAAAACAGCGGTGTCATGTTGTGGAGTGGATTCGTGACTGAGTGAAATCCGCGCGGTCCGTGTCACGAGCGTTTAGCGTTAATTATACACGAGAGCTACTCCGCCTTATTAGAAAACGAGTTTTAACTAAATGTAAGCTTAAAATCCGTTATAAAAGATATTATATTAGTAATATAAAATAGATTAACATTTGATATAGTGCTGAGATAGTCTATAATATATTAATAATTTACATTTGCCACTATTTAAACATTTACTTAAGTTAAAACTTGTTTTTTAAGTGTGACTTGCACTATCAATTTAAACCTAGTTTAGATTGGTATAAAACTCTTGGGTAGTAGACGTGAAGCTCTGGGTTTGAACTTGGACACTATACCCACACTCCCAGAGAGAGTCTGAATAAGGATATTCGCTCCCCGTGCGACTTGACAAATTTGGTTTCCCAGGCCCGAGTGGAGTGATAAGAGGGGACACCTCAGGGGTTTTTAGTTAATGGGAGTCTAACACACCGGGGTCGTTGCCCTCACATCGGCCCTGATGGTCTTATGTAGGATTTTCTTCTTTTTAATTCAATAAAACACAAAATAATAAGCGGGTATATATTTTTGATTGTAAAACTATTTTTATTGTAAAAATCATTTGTTTTTTAATATCCGTCAGATATTTTTTCTTGCAGAATGTAGTTCTACCTCGTAAATAACTGCACACTATAATAACTTAACAAAAAAACATGTTAAAAACTTGAGGGCCTGATAGCGCAGTTTGTAGTGACCTTACTTACGATGCTAAAGTCCTGGGTTTAAGTCCTCATTATGGCAAACTTTTTTGTGATGAACAGATTTGTTGGTCGCGAGTCATGGATGTGATATATATTTGAGTATGTATATCGTTATCTAGAAGCAATAATTTTAGTGCAAACTAATTTAGGGACCAGGCCAATATGAGTCCGTAAAAATTGTGGTCATAAAATGTTTACAATCTTTTTTAAAATATTCTCGCCGTTCTCTTATTTCTTGCATCCGTACTTATCAATATCTCACGTTTTACTACGTAATTAGTGACAGACGAAATAATTATAAAATCGGTGCTATTTTTCCCAATATATCGAATGTGGTTGTGAAATTACGAACACCGTGTCGTAATATCTAGCTATGGAGCTTTCCGGAGTATACGCTCATCGATTGTGTATTGCATTGCAACGTTATTCATAAAAACAAATTATTACGTATTCTTTATACAGCGTATTCCATAAATCATGCTTAAACAGTAATGGGTAATGGTGATTAACATAGGGTATAAGACTCTCCAGTTAAGACGTTTTCCAGACATTACTAAGCATCTGGAACCGCTCCAGTTGCGCAAAGATTTTGCCTCTCTAAGCGTTTTCTACCAACTATATCACGATGAATGTTCTTGGGAGCTATTTAACCTTGATCCACCCTTCAATAAAATATACGGTAACTCCAATCCCGGCTAGGACTAAGAAGTTCACTAACTCTTAATTTTGCCGAGTTGCTGTGGAATGCTCTTCCGGCGAGGGTGTTCACACCGTCCTATTGCATTTGGGTAATTTAAGCGAAGTGTAAAGAGATTTTTGTGAACTTTTGGAAGTCTTTAAGAGAAGAGTAAGTAGGCATTTGTTGGATGGACGCAGTATATCGTTGGACTCATCTTCACATTCCACCGGGTGTGATTGAAATGAAGCGTCTTCTTGTAATTTATTTTAAAAAAAACTCAACTTATTTTTTCTCTGGAGAGGTGCTCATTTTTTTATTTATGTATATTAAACAGTGGGTGCGGTGGGTGATGTAAGCCCGTGAGAAAGAAAGCTTGAATAGGCTATGCGCTCCCAAGGCAACTGGACAAATTTGGTTTCCCAGGCCCAGGTGGAACGATTGGAAGGACATCTCTGGGGTTTTTAGTGAATAGGAGTTTGAAACACCGGGGTCGGTGCCCTCACAGCGGCCCGTGATATACCTATGAAGGGATTTCCTCCGGCTGATCAAAAAAATACATAAAATGGGTCATATACTTTTCTGGCGACTCTAGAATTTGGCGCCAGGGACGCGGGCCCCGGGTTGCCTCAAAGATCTGGGGCTGCGCAATTAATGTTTGTTTAAGAGATATTTAAGTCAATATACAGAGGAAAAGAAACTAAGGAAACTATATTACTGAGATCATTATCAGAAACCATTTTACAGTCAAACGAAAGTGCACTAAGCCCAATTAATACGAACAATTACATTAACGAAAGGTTAATTTCAAATATTTGTCCAATATTTTAATTACATAGTCATTGTTGACGAGTTCGAATAAATATTCGTGGAATCTACTTAAAATATTCTTAGACTTTTTAAGTTATTTAAGTTTTTATAGCTTATACAATTAGTTTTATAAAAAATGGTCTAGAAAGTATGTAATAAAAAATTTTCTAATGATTAAAATGGATTACATTATTCAAAAATTATTGAGACAAAAAAAAAATTGATATTTTAAATAAAATAATAATAATATATCCTCATGCTTTAACCCTATCGCGGTGAGCAGAGGTACATCATGTCTAGTTTGAGCTTCCATTTCATGTCCAATGTGACCACCCACAGCACTAATATACATGATATTTCTATTAGATGTAATTTTAGGTAAACAAGTATTCACCCGTTTTTCGTTCGGTTTTCCTTTTTATTTTCGTTTTCTTTGGCTTAGTACAGGCGAAATACCTACTTAATTGTTAATTGTTACTCATTAATTCATATGTAATTGTCCCTAAATTTTTTAACTATGATTCACTTTGTTTTAATGGAAATATTTTTAACTATTTGGAATTAGAATCGAATGCCAAATATCCTCTCTGATTATCTTTGTCTATAAAATCACCGGTATAATATAAAGTTGAGTAAAGCCTAAGTGTTCACAGAGCTTAGTTCACGGTGAGATAAACGGTATTCTACTATACTTTGATATTAAGTACATAATATAATTTGTAGTGTTTGAGTAAAGGCTAAAGAAGACCAAAGTAGCCGCAATAAAAATCAACCTATAATCTGGTAGTATGGTAACCCATTTTAGAGTATCCAAAATATATATTTCAAGGTCTACCGCTATTCATTGTCGGAATGAATGAATTTCTTGAGTTTCGGTCGCGTTTCGGGATCAGCATTTGTACGTCCAGTAACTTATACACCTAGAGACCTTTAGTCTTAGTATATGTGGGCCGAAATGTCAGCGGGCACTGACAATGGATTTTCGTTTTTTGATACTCAATGTCGTTTTGAATTCCACTGTCCTTATAATTAGTTGCACCGTAGTCGCTAAATCGAACAAACGTAAGAAAAAAAACTTTGTGTTTTTTAATGTCTTATTTTAATTTTTAATACCTTTTCGTATTCCAATAAAAAAGTTCTTAAATACCGGCCATGGTTATAACCCTTAACGATCGATAGAGCTATAATTGTTAGCAATTCACGTATATATCACTTTCGCTCACATTTTCATACGAAATAGCTGCCGTAAGCTCTGCAGTGAGATTTCGTTAGCGCATATCGGCGCCCGTGTTTCAATACTTTTATTTTCAAAGCACTGTTTGCGGCTATTCATCGCGTTTTAATTTTTATCAGATCTTGTCTCTTATAAATGAAACCTTAATTATTTAAATGGAAATTTCTTCGCGAGTAACTTTTGTATTTTAAATAATAAAAACCGTTTTGTTATTCTTAAATTATATGTGCAATGGAGTGGAAATCGATTGAAAAGATGTAATTGTTTGATTCGATTATATCGATTGTGAAATTTTAATGTAAATTGATTTATACTAAGAGGAATTGTGAAATAACGCAATTATGACGCTAACCAATACTCAACCGCCGTATAATAGAGTAACGAGTAAATTATTCGGTAAGAAAAGTAAGAAGAAGAAGTCGAAATCAAAAAGTGGAACTTGTGGAGAACGGGAACAGTAAGAAATGCATCATTTTTAATTGATTTTAATCATTCTTTTTTAATTTCGCTTCTTTTTTTTGTTACAAAACGCCAAAGAGTGGAATTCGCTTCCTTCATGTTTTTTCCACATCTTATGGAAATCTTCAAACGACCAGTGAATCGGTATTTGTTAGGTGAATGCCCTTTAACATCGGCCTCATTATCACTTTTCATCAGGTTTAATAAAGGTAAAACACAAGCTTATCGGGAATAAAACAAAATATTGTTATTTATTCCTCTTTACACATTCCACCAGGTGTAACTGAGTTGAAAGACCGCCTGTAAATCATTAAAAAAACTCGTATTCCTAAGGGATATTATTTGAAAGTTAGGGAAAAGTCTAGACTTTTTCTATGGATAACAAATCACCGCAAAGATCAGGCCAGGGTCTGTTGGAAAAGGTCATTTTAGAAAGTAGTAACGGGTTTAAGGGCATATATAACTTAGCAGACATATTATTGTTTAAAATATATTATAATACTTTTACTTTTTTATATTGCCTTGATAAACTGACTAGAATACACCTGATGATAAGTACTGGATAGTCCAAAAACACCAATCAATGACTATTAAGTTGACATAGGACAAATTATAATAGAGGGGGGTTTATTAGCTTTATCTCTTTCTTACGCATTTATTGTTATAGTGATATCTCTGTTTCTCTGCGTGATTTTTATTTATCACTATTAAATCACCAGCGAATTCACGTTTTTTTACATCTCTGTTACTAAGAGCTAGAATCCATACAAAGTTGACCTTAACATGCCTGCTCACATACACCACGACAAAATACCTCTAAGACTAATTTATAGACGCTACTTTGACTTCGTTTAGACTTTGCTCAAAGATCACAAATTATATCATTTAATTAATATTATAGAAGGCGTACAATTTAGCCGTTAGGTATACCGGCAAAATAAATAGTGGCTCTCTCTTTATCATACTGTGGTGTCGTGAGAGCCGACGAATGATCGAAATTAATAAACTATCCTATCCCCTGTCTTAGATTTGTTACTATAGCAACTATAGCACATCTCTTTTCGCATATACAGGTTAGAAAGGGAGAGGTATAGCTATCGATCTACAAATTAAAGACATATAGGTTATTAATTTCAGTAAGGTATACGGCATGCGAAATCGCGCGCGGATTTCTAGCATCTAAGCTGCTGAATTGGACAAGCGTGCTAGGTTATTTTTTTTTTACACTGGCTCGACATAGTGACTACAGAGTACCTGATGGTAAGTACAGTGTAGTCCAAAAACGAAAGAGACCATCAAAGGATGAAAGTCCATTGATAGTCTACATCGTCATGTCGGCCCACATATATCACGACTGAAGGTCTCTAGGTATATGAATTACTGGATATACACAAGTTGTTCCCGAAACGCGGCAGGCCGAAGCGAGTCACTATGACGGTCTTTACATTTGTGTACTGTGGTCATGACTCAGTTCTGGCAATCGCCCTACCATAAAAAAAATGAAATGAATGATGGTTAAATGTCCAAACGCCTTCCTATAGATTACTTAAAGGAGGCCTTTGGCCTGTAGTGGGACGAAACTAGCTAATAATAATATTAAAGTATAGAGCAAGTTAACGATTTCCTCCACTTGAGCTTGGCTCTATTAATACTTAAGCTGTTATCAGGTTTCTATTATATATTAAATGTTTTGTCAAACATGTATTCATTTCCTGACTAAAATCTAAGCAAATAGAGTGTCTAAAATCTCAGAAACTGGGTGTACACATGTTAATCCCGAAACGGGATAGGCCGTAGGGAGTCACTATAACGGTTTTTGACGTTTTATGCATAGCAAACTTTTTTAAATAAAAGTACCAGTAATTTTATGTATTTAAACTTATAAGTGAAAGCAAGTTTCGGATTAATGAAATAAAACGAAATGACTTAAAACATCATTGAACTTTAACCTTTAACGCTCAAATAAAAACAGTTCTCATTTAATAAATCTTTTAGACATTGGCTGTCCTTGGCCAAATTTTAACTTAATAATACCCAAGTTTGTTCTAAGTTGATACTGAGAAATATAAATTCTCGGACGTTAATTATAATAGAAATTAATTTGGGAAATTGTTTTTTTTTCTACATTTGCACAGAAAAGTAACAGCATTATACCTTAGGTGATGCATGCAAGGATGGCGGCGACAGCAAGGAGACGAGAGTTCTAGCATATTGATAACTCGATACACCAGCTGCTCCTGAAACGGGATTTGCTATGCTTTGATCTGCCTGCTCATTTCCCTATAAATAAAGAATGAAAAGTTAATTCTCTACAACCTTGCAAATCTCTGCATACAGATAATAGATTGGCCGTCAAAGCTGAAGTTCGTATATTAGGGTACATTTGCGTTGCCACCAACATGAGATGGGCAAAATGTAATCTGATTAATGATTAACGATTACAAAATGTAGTCGTGACTTTAATTTTCTTGCTCTGTAATCTGATTTAATAATAATTAAATCCATTTGAAATATTAAGAAGTCACAAATGTGTATGCAGTCTGGGATTTCGTAGTGTTTCAAACATAGATGAGCAAAATGCAGTCATATTAATGGTAAAAAACGCAAAATGTAATCGTAATCATTTTTATTAATCTGATTACATTTTGCCCATCTTTGCCTCCAACCCAGAAATTCGTTGGCTGAGTACCTTAAACCCTCGCCACTCTTGCCCAGCGAAGTTATTCAGAGCACAGATGGGCAAAATGTAATCAGATTAATAAAAATGATTAACGATTACATTTTATGTTTTTTACCAATAGTATGACTGCATTTTGCTCATTTATGTTTTAAACACTACAAAATCCCAGATTGTATACATATTTATCATTTCTTAATGTTTTAAATGGATTTAATCATGATTACAGAGCAAGAAAATTAAAATTACGGAAACATTTTGTAATCGTTAATCATTAATCAGATTACATTTTGCCCATCTCTGGTTCAGAGCAACATAAAAAAAAAGGTGCCGCTGATGTCGCCATTATGCAATGTATAACATTGTATTATCTAGACAGTAGATCTTTCATTAATAATATTCAGAATTTTTGTTTTTATTAATCTTAAGTATACTTTAAAAGGCAGGAAGTTTTTGTGTATTATCGTTTACGTAAGAAATGCAACTATTTTGCATAAGATTATTTCAGTTGAATTTTATATTTATTAACTTTAAACTACTTTCTTTTTATCATTCATAAAATTCACCCTGTTTGTCTATGGTAATTTGGTTATTAAATTAAAATAGATTAAAATAATTTACCATAGTGTAAAATATGTTTATTATCATCGCGTCAGAATAGTCGGAAGTATTTTCAATGCAAAGCGATTTTGTAAAGCCCGCTTTTACACGCTCATGCAAGCGTCAGTCATACCATCAGTCATGAATTACTTTTGAATGATAGTGACTGATGGAATTAAATCAGTTACTGATAATATATCATGATAGCTTATATCATATATCGCTATGCAGAAAAGTTACAATTCTAATACGAATATTGCAATTTACTATTGGTTTTTTATTATAATATAAGTATATTATTTTGTATTATAATAATGTTGACTCTATTATTACTCAATGGATTACAAAACCAAAGCTTAAATACACTATGTCATGGATTTTTGTTATTATAATTAGGTATTGGCTTACAAAAAGATAAATTATATAAGTAACGGAGTTAAGATTATTTCAATCTTGCGTAAAATTAAGCGGGTAAAGAAGATTGACTTAGTTTGTTATTGTATCGTGTCTAATATTATAAAGTGATTTAAAGTGACATGTTCAAGGAAGCAGTAGCAGTTTCAATGCAGCCAGCAGCAAGCAAAGAGACTGATTATAATATATATAGATTTGTATGTAACGTAATCAGATGAATTAATTAGCAACGCTGCCTACATCATGCCAGTTCATCTTTCTTTATAATAAAAAAAATAAAATAAAGAAAGTTGCGACATCTAGCCGCTATGTACCGTACTATTTACTAGAAAAAATGCGTTCAAATTTGTTAAATTATTAATTATCTAATTTTAACAAATCGTTTGTTTACTTATACCTAATAATCATATACATTGTTTATATGTTACGCCATGTACAAATATTTATTTTTTAGCAATATGTTAATATTCATAAGTACATTTCTGATGTTGAATGCAGATGTAACTTAATAACAGATTTAGTGTTGGCAGTATACGGAAAAAGTTTCTAAAATCTAGTAATCAAATATACGAATTCATTATACATATTATCTTTTTTAATTCATAATTACTTAAATCAATTCTTTTAATTAATAATTTTGTTAATTTTTGTTATTCTACAAAGGAACCCAATGGAATTTCTTCTGCTGACATGGGCTTCTCCTAATAAGCGCCACTAATATCTTTTTTCCAATCTTTTCCGGTCAACATTCGCAAGTTTCTTTCTACTTTGCCAGGGGGCGCCTCTCGCCACGTTTAATAATTAGCGGTCATAATTCAAGAATACGTTCCTCCAACAATCATTGATTCTTCGGCATATATTGCTAGCCAACTGCCACTACAGCTTGCTAACCAGGAGAACTATGTCGATAATTTATTATACTCATTTAGGGGGTGTAGTTAACTCAGCGTCTATCTGCCAGCCGGCTTTTATTTAGATGTGTCAGAAATTAGTTAAACTATTTGCATTTCATGAACTCCCACCAGTCTTACTAGTAGCTGTGCAGCAAGCAGCAGTCACACCCTGGTAGCCATGCCGCCTTGTCTGGAAATTGTGTGTGTGTTGACGGGGCTTGCAAGATGATTTATCGCACAAGTCGTTTCGGTTGCTACCCGCTTAGTGCAAAACTCTGCTTACTTATTCTTTATCTATCATGCTAATGACAGTCTAGTCAACCCAACGATTCTAGCGAGGCAGCAATGCAATTTAAAAGGCCTCTGGTGCTTAGAGGGGTCAGTTATCAGTACCCAGACACTCCATCCCACGTCTCTCTAATTGTATCGGTTTCCTGACCCATTAGATTAAGAGGGGTTTGGACGAAAGGGTGCGTTTGTGTAAACGTTAGCATTCACGCACCAAATATATCCTGCATAATTGACTGTTTCCGAATATTTTTATCAGGGCCTACTTTATATGATTTGGAAACGTGGTCATGGTCGAGATCGGCCAGAATATCAGCATCATACGCATTTAGAAACTTCCCTCTTGTTTATTTTATAGTTGAAAGCATTATGCATCTAACAAATAAAACAAGTTCCGAATAAAAGTGAAATTTCGATAGATGCATAACTGTCGACGTTCCATTGATATTAAATTTATTATACATCTTTTTAAATATACCTAACACATTTATGTATTTTGAGTTAATTATTATAATTTATCGTTTTATAACAGGTTAGAGATATATTTATTTGTAAAGAGTTTATTAAGTAATGTTATTTAAAGCAGTGATTTTAAACGTCCAATAAATAATTCGCAATTTCTTAGGCATACATTAATAAAAATGTATGCCTTTCGAATTTTACGATTGAATTCCGGGATCTAAGAAATTGCGAATTATTTATTGGATGGACGTTCAAAATCACTTTTCCACTGTAAGTTTCGTCACCAATTATGAAGATTATCCATTTATTTCAAACCAAGGATGTTATGAATAACCCCATCCGTAATTGAAAGTGTCGGATATCCGAAACATTTAAATATTCGTAACGATATCCGATACAAAGTAACCTAATAATTTTGGATTTCATAATAAATAATTGTCATTATTACTTTACTAAATCTGAAAATACTTAATTAATATACTTAATATTTCATCACACTTTCTCGTAGCGAGTGTATTAATTATATTGATATTAGGCGTATACCTATCTAAACTATGCACTAAGGTTATATTAACATGCAAAACCATGGAATCCATGAATTATTATTATTCGCATTTTTGGAACGGTTCTGCCCAGTACTTACTTGATGCCCTGGATAGGTTGCAGCGGAGGGCCGTTCGCGCTGTGAATGATCCTGACGTGACTAAGCATCTTGAACCGCTTCAGTTGCGCAGAGGTGTTGCCTCACTGAGCGTTTTCTACCGTCTGTATCATGGCGAGTGTTCTGAAGAGTTGTTTAACCTTGTTCCACCCTCTCCCTTCCTGAATAGAACCACGCGCGCGGGTTTGTGGAGTCGCAGCAATACGGTATCTCACATCCCGGTCAGGATTAAGAAGTTCTTTAACTTCTTCTTTTGCCGTGTCGTTAGGCTGTGGAATGGTCTTCCGGCGAGCGTGTTCCCACCATCCTATGATATAGGATCTTTTAAGCGTAGCTTGAAGAGATATTTGTGCAGGCCGGCATGATCGCCGTTACTACCGATGGGTTTTTCATGGTTTTTGATAGTCGTTGGCGTTTTTTGGACTACACCATGCTTACCATCAGACATGGTGCAGTCACAGTGTCGAGTCAGAATAAAAATACAAAACAAAACATAGTGCCCTCAGAGTGCGGTAATATGATATCTCAAATAAGTTGAGTTTATGGCTAACTAGGCGAGAAAAAGGGCATTATATCACAATTACAGAAAAAAATCCGTAATCCGTGAATTCGTAGTTACATTGTATTATTATTTGCCGTGGTGGCTGCCGGCAGAATAGAATAGCACGCCCCTCTTCTTGCCGAGGTGTCGTAAAAGGCGACTAAGGTATCTCTTTAACACCGCAATTCAACCAGGTGATCAGAGAAGGAAAACTCGACCAAACCTGCATCCCGCTCCCTCCCGATCGTACTGGTTCTCCATTCCATCGGGCCTGAGGGAGCTCGGACGAGAGAGTGCTTTTCTGGCTGCGCGTCCAGTTGTGCACTTAAATATCTCCTGCGCAATTGACTATTTCCGAAAATCGGACCTCGATTTTCTTAATCTGGCTGGGACATCATCATAGAAAAATGAGTTTTTAAACATATTACAAAAAGTTTGTGCTAAACCCTAGGTATGCTAATACTAGTCGAACTTGGCTGGTTTTTTGATAACCATTTTGACAGTTAAAAAGCTATGACAACACAAAACACAATTCTATATTATTTACTGGTTTTAGCAACTATAAATTCAGACAAATAAACATACAAATTAACATTTTGCTTTGTTTTTATGAGCTTAAATCGGCTTTTGTGTAAACTCAAGTAGCTTCTATTGTAATGCCGTGGGATTTCTTTGTAATCATTACAAAAGCTCCATTTTGTATTTCATTAGTTTCTAATTTTGTTAAGTTACGTCAAATATTGCATCAAGTCGATATGTCAAGCGCATAACGTTTCGTATTGGAGTTTCTCACTATTGGATACCATTTAGTCTGAGAGTTATAGACGCATCAATATCATTTAAAAGAAAGGTATTGGAAGCACTGAGGGTCACGTGTAGGTAAATTTTTATGTGTTAATATTTGTGTTTTTGTTTTAATTTTACTGTTTCTTTTTTTATTGTTGTTCTTGTGGTGTGCGCGTATTCTGTTCTTTATTTCTTTTTGTTTTCGATTCTTAAATTATTTGGTTTTGATGTAAATGTTGTTTTCTATAATTGTTATTATTATTTTTGTTTACTTTTAGTGTATGCTGTGGTAGCCTTCACCGGTTGACACAGTTAATGATTGTCATTGAATTTTTTTTTTGTTTGTTGAAATATATCGGCCACGGGCTGCCATATAAATAAATAAATAAAACAAAAATCTAAATATATATCTGATAGGAACATGAGTATAGCTTTTTGTTGATCCAATGGAAATCTATCCACGGATCATTTTAGGGTAGCCGTGTGAGCGACCGCTTTAGTGTGTCAGATTCTAAGGGACTAAAACCACCGGGATGTTCCTTTTTGTCTGCGAGGGCCTGCAGGGTACTATCACTGCGACCTCCTCGGCTCCTGGCGACAATTTAAGTATAGCATAAGTATTTGCAAGGTCCAATGTGATGAAATCGGTGAATTACCATATATTTTGATATTGATTAAATAATAACATGTAATGTTTAGTTAAGTGTAAGCAAAGTCAAAGCAGCGTCTATAAATCTCAGCCTTAGTTTTACGAAATATCGAGAACGTTCTAAAAGTATACGCTAAACAGAAATATAGTAATAATAGTAGTATAGATATGTCAAATGTGAATATCCTAACACACTACATATAAGGGCAAAATGGATACAGACACCAATGTATGCCTTTTTTTTTGTTATCCCGGTGGAAATCTCTTCAGACCGTCAGGGGAGTGGTGAGGGTCACTCTTCGCTTTCGTCGGGCCTGGGGATCCATATACTTCCGATTGCCCGGCGAGCGATTGGCATTAGGCAGGCGTCTTCTCTGGGAGGGGGTCGTAAATTACCCCCTAAATACCTCTAATTGGGACGGCGTAACACACACGCCGCCCGAACCAATGTATGCCTACTCGCCCCGGACGGGATATAGCGTAACGATATATTATGATTAATATTTGACCGAAGGGTCAACGATTTTTATTAGAGAAAAGCGCTTCGTCATTGAATTAATTTTCACTTTCTATCAAGGGATATTCAGCTCTCTACCATTTCATAAAATAAATGTATGGTTGTGATTCTATGAATATATATATAAGAATTAAAATTTGTGTGTATTGTACGACCGAAGCTTTTGGATTCTGCTATATTTAGCATCTACAGTAAAACAGTGCAGTAAAAACATCTACAGTAAAACAGTAATGGGCTAAATTGATAGTCAAATTCTATGCTTTAGAGCAAGTGCCAAACTAAGACCAAAGAAATTGACTTCGATTGTTAAATCACTTTTATAACGTACTTTTACTTTTAATAAGTGTGAAAAATTTATTATTATTATTTTTTTTAATTCAGTGAAAATCGTTTTTGAAGTGATCTTTTTTACCTATCCATGTATCGCGCCTTAACACTGGGGTTAAAACCTAGTTCGGACATTCGCACTGCCAGCTCAGAAGTCAGAACTTGTTTTCTAGCAACACAAAACGTCGCTATTAACCATAGATGGGCAAAATGTAATCAGATTAATGAAAATTATTAACGATTACATTTTACGGTTTTTACCATTAATATAACTGCATTTTGCTCATTTATGTTTTAAACACTACAAAATCCCAGATTGTATACACATTTATGATTTCTTAATGTTTTAAATTGATCTAATCATGATTACAGAGCAATTTGTAATCGTCAACATTTTTTTTTATTCTTGAGAAAAAAAAGGCTTTTGACTATGCAGCCATGTCTGCTCCGTAAACATACAAATTTAAGTTCTTAATTCTATTTTTTTTTTAACAAATGTGTAAATTAACAGTGCCTGGGCGCTCCCGGGCTCGGTTAAGTATTGATGGAATGCACAGAGATCCATCATATTTATATTAAGTACTCGAAAAAGAGTCTTATAGCATGTAGACGCCGCCCGATACGCGTTTGTGGTAAACGCCCTAAAGGACGTTAGGGTGTTATGGGACGCACGGGGTAAGAGGATGCGCGCGCGCACGGGATTCTTGCCAATTCAGTCAACTACCGAGACCCAAGGCTGGAGTACATGCGTGTACGCCGCAGTTCGGTGGGCCTTAAGGTGCAAATAAACAGTAATACGCCAAAATCCGTGTCTTTCTACAACCACACCCACGACCACCGGTCATAGTCTCCCTTTCCGACTTAATCCGAGTGCATTCCATCAACATGTGTTCTGTGTCTTCCTTAACGTTACATATTAATTTTGTAAACGTTCATCATTAATCAGATTACATTTTGCCTATCTGTGCTATTAACAATGAATTATCATAATGCCTTATTGGCTGTCCAAGCCGAGGTACATTCTTACAGGGATACCCTTGCGTTGCCATTAGCTCATAAAATTCGCTGGTTGATCGCTATAACCGATGGCCCCTATCACCTGGTAAAGTTGTAAGAACCCGAAGGCTAAAAACGTTCTGTCTCGTTAAAAAAAACTCGTAACATAACCTAACAATTTTATCCATTGTATTTAAAAACATTCACATAAAGTTTATAAGATTGTTTTAATTCGCAGTGCAAATACAGCGATGGACAATGACGTGACGCCGGTGTACTTGGCGGCGCAGGAGGGTCACCTGGCTGTTCTGAAATACCTGGTGCTCGAGGCAGGTGGAAGGCTTGATGCCAGGGCTAGAGACGGCATGCTGCCGATACACGCGGCTGCGCAGACAGGCTGCCTCGACTGCGTCAAATGGATGGTGAGTACTTGATCCTATCAGTTTCAGCGCTGGATGGCGTGTAACAGCGTCACCCAGTATAGGCTAAGTCAAGTGTTTTTTGAGATTGCTACAGTGACAGTACACAGGATACATGATGTGGTATTATTCTTTCATTGTTTTATTTAAATGTTTATTGTTCCTTCTTTCTCGAACGTTTCTTTCATTCTACAATAAGACCAAAACCTCTAGATAAGGTAACAGCACCTGATATGTATGTATGCTTGTGGAAAGTAAAAAAATGTAATTGACAAACATTTTTGATGTGATATTTCAAAGATTTATTTCAAAAAGTTAAGTCCAATATGTATGGGATATTTTGGAATTTTTTTCTAGAGTTATCGCTGACCGAATGTTATTTTGTCTAAGCCCTTTTTTTGTATCACGGGGGAGAATCCTGCATAGGACCATCAGGGACGCTCCGAGGGCAGCGACCCCGGTGTGTCAGATTTCTACTGACTAAAAACCCCCGGGGTGTCCCTCTGTTTGCCACACCTAGGCCTGGGAAGCCAAATTCATCCAGACGCCCAGGGAACAAGAAGTCTTGTTGAGGCTACCTCACTGGGAGGGGAACGAGTAAAGCCCACCCCTCCAAAACCTCTCTTCTAGGCGACAGACAGCAGACTCCTTCAAGTCTACTACCCGGCATTTTGTTTAAGCCCTGACCTAACCATGACCTGGGTTCGCCCAAGTGCGATTAACATTTAAAATTGACAGATTCAAAGAAACTTTCAACCCGTATTTCACCTTTTAAATTATGCTACATTACAGTTTTATAAACATTTTGTAATCGATAGTCAATTCCTCTTTAAATAAATATAAACTTTTCAATGTAATCTTAAGTTGCAATCGTCGCGATAAGAAAAATCTGCTAGGCTGTCCTGACAACGTGTAAATATCGATTATACGAGTAACAATCGCATAAATCATTCGATACAACTCCCTTTTGTTCTGTCCAGGCTAATCTCTACGCGAAATCAGAGTTTCGTGCTTTGTAACAACAAAAATAAACTTGTAAATCGAACCCATGTTACCTTGTCGATGATTATAAGATATCGATTTACATTATCACAATAGCCATCACATTTTAGACGAGTTAATTGATCTTTACAGAATAAATGATTTTGCAAGTGGTTTTGACATTTAATGCATGAGCCATAAGGCCTCATTAAATATATTTTGACCAAACGAACATTGCTGGAAGAATTTAAACATTTTAAATATGTATTTAACTAGTTATTACTCACATATAAACTCGTTAATTCGAAGAAGGAACTATTTTTTAATTTGTTGGATTATTCATAAGTAAGTAAGTAAGTGAATAGTAAGTAAGTGTGAGCTTGTGGAACTTTCTCTTAAGTACAACTCTACAATAAAGTCTAAGTAATTGAATATTCGCAGTAGATATCTGTATATTTTTAATGCTTGTTCAATAATATATATAAATATTATTTATTACTCGTATTATTAACCAGTCTTGGCCAACTGCAATGCCTTCCTTTTTTCTACTATATCTGTGAAGTCTACGGGAACGGGTTTAGATCTTTCTCGCGGGGGATTCAATCCTTTATATATTATTACTGTTATTGTACCTCATTATGTTAAAAGGAGCAACTACCAGAGCCTTTTGCCGGCTCTTCTCGGTAGATTCTGCTTTCCGAACCGGTTGTAGATTCACTTTGCTTTTTTTGACGATTCAAATGTGCTTGGAAGTAGGCCTATTTGAATAAAGTTATATTTCATTTCATTTCGATATTTAATCCAGTATGTTTGTCCAATACGGGTTGGCGGGTGTACAGCATTTGCAAAGAAGGTACATACAGCAGTTGAGATTCTAGTAATCTACGTGCAATTCGGTATGATGTATATGTAGCCGTGGTTGCTGCCGGCAGAATAGAATAGCACCCCCCTCTTCTTGCTGAGGTGTCGTAAAAGGCGACTAAGGTAACTCTTGAACACCGCAATTCAACCAGGTGTTCAGAGAAGGAAAACTCGACCAAACCTGCATCCTACTCCCTCCCAATCGTACTGGTTCTCCATTCCATCGGGCCTGAGGGAGCTCGGACGAGAGAGTGCTTTTCTGGCTACGCGTCCAGCTATGTACTTGTAGGCTACCTTTTTATATACACCTTTTTTATATTTCTAATTATACATTTTATAAATGTCAATATGTCAAAAAAATTAGAATATGAATTGAATTTGTGACGTTCAACGGTGCGCTATAGCTCTTAAGAAAAACTGTTTTAATTTGAATATATTATTTTTATCATCTCAAGTTTTTCTTAATTCTCCTTCCTGTGTTGTGTTAACTCCACCTCTACACACTTAAATATCTCCTGCGTAATTGACTGTTTCCGTAAACTGGACCTCGATTTTCTTAACCGGTGTTGAAACAGTCGCCGTGGCCGAATTCGGCTAAGACATCATCATCATGTATACATATATACCTTGGTTGGCTCTTAATAGCTAGCTTCTTACCTCAGTATGATGAAAAGGGAGACTCTATTTTATTCTGCCGGTAAGCCCCACGGCTAACGAGCACGTTATTAAATTAAAAAACACCTTTAATTATTTTTACGTTGTTGTCCACAGAAAAGGGGTTTAAAACTCTTTTATAGATAAAAACAAAGTCTGCGACTTAAATTGAGTAAATTTTTATAATTTAAGAATTAGATATTAGATAAAATAGGTCATTTTATTTATTCCGGTTTATAATTATGATTATAATAATCGATATATTTTATATTTTTGGTTTTATGCACCACATGCTCACCGGTTAAGGAAAAAATCGTGACGAAGCCTGTATGACATAATAAAAACGACATGTGTAAGAGGTTTGAAAATGGCAAGCAGCTGCGGTACTGATCCTGTTGGACGCACTATATAAGTGCTAAGTGCATACAGCAACTTATGTATCTCTGCTCACCCCGAAAGGGATATAGCGTGATATATTATTATTTGATATATTTTATAATCATAGGTAGTCCGTCCCATTTTTGGGAGGTTTCTCATACTAATATCTAAAAAGGTTTCTCGTTATTAATAAACGAAACATTGGTTATATCGATGGGTCAAAGGCTATTTGGCATCAGCGACATTTTTGGGTGACCTAGTAATAGTATATATATATATATATTCGGAATTGGTAAAAAACGCTGATTCCGAATATATCTTGTATCACCAAAAAATGTCGCTTAAAGCAAATAGACTTTCAACCCTCGATATAATTCTTTAAAATTAAAAATGAAACAGTCCTTCTAGTAGAAAATCAGATGGATACCGGTAGGCGTATTCAACTATCAATAAATATTTCTTTATAGATGTAATATTGATGAGTTGCGCATAAGGCACGCGAGCGGCGAAGAGAAAACTGCCGGTTCAATGGCCGATCAATAAGCTATCTCGTGGAAACTTGTTCAGAGCACGATAGATAGTGTCGGACTGAAGGTCGATATCGATATCTCGAGCAAGGCCGATTCGGTCGTCTCCATAACCTAAGGCAGAAACTGAAGCCGAAAGCTTAAAATCTTATGTTTAGTTTAAGATTTTTTTATACTAGCACGAAAAATTGATGCATTACACTTGATGGATCCTACAGTGTAATTTAAGAATGGTAATGACCGCCAAGTGACCAAAATTCCTTGAGAGTTGCCATGGCTATGTCGGCAAACATGTACCACGACGGAAGGTCTCTAGGTATATAATCAACTGGATATACACAAAGTGCTTCCGAAAAGCAACAGGATGAATCGAGTCACTATGACAGTTCCTACACACGTGTACTGTGGTCTTAACCCAGTTCGGGTAATCGCCCTACCACTTCAAAATTGACTAAAAGTAGATAGCTCGTGGATATATATTGGCTTTTAAATTAAAGGTTTATGTGGACTGTATAAAAATTACATCTATGGATGACTGAAATTTCAGCGTTTTTTACCGATTCCAAAAATATATTTATTACTGTATCACCAAAAAATGTCGCTTAAATCAAATAGCATTTCACCCTCGATAACATTTTGAAAAAAATGTACGCAGTCGAAATACTTTGTTCGATTTCGGTTTCGGTAAAAATTCTTGCCTATATTGGCCGAAGTCGAAGCCGAAACTTCGTTCAAACACACACTGATGTTTAGATATCAAGTGAGTAGTGGTGTTAACGCATTATGCCGTTAAATTGTGGGAATTGATTTTATGTTTTTATTGAATTTCACTGATACATGTCGAAGTAGCATTTACCATCTATTGCATAAGAATGCTTACTTTGATTAGGTGCAACTTGACTACAGTTAAAAGCATCATGATCTTATTTTATAAACACCGAAACTTGGCGAATAAAATGTCTTTGATACGACAAAAAAAATCCATTAAACTTTGACGGGCACATTCATGACACAGTTAAAGTTTAAATGTTACAATACCAGAAAAATTGCGAGGTCATTAAGCATATATATATACAAAATTATTTGCATGACCGATATAACGTAATGAAATTTAAAAAAAAATGTTATGCGAACGAAACGTAGTGAGATATTTACTGTGTAGGTGAATTAAATATATATTGACGAATATAACAATGTAAAATAATGTTATCGTTTGCCAAAATTAATTGGTATAAAATGGGTATTTAGAGATATCTTTATGATTCCAATACAGTTTAATTCCATCATCTCAAGGCCGACCAGTCTTTAGATTTTATTAAAATGTTCTTATTGTATTTCTCGTGCGAAACATCAATTGTATTTCATAGATGTATCAGCTAGTGTAGTGTTACATGATTTTAAAATTTATCGTCTAAAAGCTTTTAAGTAATTTTAAATAGACGGGTTACTTATATGTTTTGCAACCTATAGAGTGGATCACGTCTGTCTTGTTGTGATTAAGGCTTGCACCTATCGTTTACTAAACATTAATATAACTTAGAGATATCTATATATATAAAAAAATCAATTGCTGATCGTTAGTCTCGCTAAAATTCGTGAACAGCTGAATCGATTTGGCTAATTTTGGTTTTGAATTAATTGTTGAAGTCCAGGAAAGGTTTAAAAGATGAGTAAATATGAAAAAAATGCTAGGAATATAGTAAAAACATCAATTTCGTTTCCACATACAAACCACTCTGTCCTCAGCTGTCAAACATATGATATCAATCAAAACAAAACAAAGGTATGCCTTCAAGTTGATTAGAGGTTGTATATCATTAATGAAAATTATAATTTGTACGCCAAGTAATCAAACAAAAAATAACCCAAAAATGTCACATAAGACATTATAGTAAAAATATTATTAGCTTAGATATGAATTAAGTCTTTCAATGCAATTTTATTTCTATTAGGCTGCGACAGGCCAATAACTTTTGGCAGAATGAAATCTGACGGGGCAGCTATTAGTATAAAAAAAGAACAATGTAACTTTGTTTTAGAGGACAGAACAAGGTCTGTCGGGACAGCTAGTACTGAAATAAAATATCTAATTACTTATTTTTACTTACCTATTAGCCGACTAAGGTATACAGCATGACGATTGCACGCAGATTGCTAGCATCTAAGCTGCTTCATACACTTTCTTTGGACATAATGCACACCCGCCAACCCATATTAGTCAAGCGTGCTGGGTTAAATATTCAAACCCCTTCCCATCGATTCCTCAAATATGATGATGATGATGATGTCCTAGCCGGTTTCGGCCACGGCGACTGTTTCAACACCGGTTAAGAAATTCGAGGTCCAGTTTTCGGAAACAGTCAATTGCGCAGGAGATATTTAAGTGCATAAGTGGACGCGCTGCCAGAAAAGCATTCTCTCGTCCGAGCTCCCTCAGGCCCGATAGAATGGAGAACCAGTATGATCGGGAGGGAGCGGGATGCAGGTTTGGTCGAGTTTTCCCTTCTCTAAACACCTGGTTGAATTGCGGTGTTCAAGAGATACCTTAGTCGCCTTTTACGACACCTCAGCAAGGAAGAGGGGGGTGCTTTTCTATTCTGCCGGCAGCCACCACGGCTTAAAATATAGTGGCGATAGGAAAGGAAGGCCTTTCCCCTGCAGTAGAACGAAACTGGCTTAAAATAATAATTAGCAGGTATAATTTAAAAACCTTATTGAGGAGTGTAATTTTTAGAGACTTTTTATGAATTAAAAATAAATCAAAGTATAGCTAAAGAAAGAATGATAAAATTTGGAATCCGTGTGCTGTTTTTTTTATAAATGTCAGGAGTTTATTTATTTATTTATTTAATTACACTTTTCACAATGATAGCATAATAATGTGTTTTCTCTATTACTATAAAATTGCTCAGGATCAAATGATATTATTTCAAGATAATAAATAAATACACCAACGCCCTCCTCCCTCTCCTATTGGTACGGCAGTACAGCCAACTATTCTGCAGGTCCTGCAATCGAATTGCTAAGTCGAAATCAGACGGAATGCTTAGGAGTCGCCGTCATCGGATAGAGGGCTCTCTAATCGTTCTAATGGTTACATTCCTCACTTTCTAGATTGTGGAGCGTGGTGTGGATCCGAATGCGAGAGACGGAGATGGCGCGACGCCTCTCCATTTTGCAGCATCCAGGGGTCACTTGAGCACTGTGCGTTGGCTGTTACGGCATGGAGCCAGGCTGCATTTGGACAGGCACGGCAAGAGTCCCATCAACGATGCCGCTGAAAACCATCACTTGGAGGTAAATACTCTTAGATTTAAAAAGCTACTTTGCTCACTACGCGTGAAATCGCTACAGCACCTTAAGTTCTTTTTTTTTGGTATCCCGGGGGAAAATCCTACATAGGACCTTCAAGGACGCTGTGAGGGCAGCGACCCCGGTGTGTCGGACTCCTTCTGACTAAAAACCCCCGGGGTATCCCTCTAATCACTTCACCCAGGCCTGGGAAACTAAATTCGTCCAGCGCCCGGGGAGCGAACAGCCTTATTCAGGCTTCCTCTCTGAGAGGGGTAGGTATAAAGAGCCTACGCCTCCAATACCTCTTTCATAGGCGGCGCGCTAGACACTGCGCACCGCCAACCTCTCATCCGAGCAGCACACTCTCTCAAGTCTATTGCCCGGCTCAGCACCTTAGGTACTCGCTTAAGTGTGATGAAAACCAAAAATAAACAAGCAAAATCTCTTATAGTCTGGAATGAATAAAGTTTTAAAATTTTAAAATACGTTAATAATTTTAGGCCATTCATTTACTTTTAATATAGAAAAGGAAAGTTAAAATAATAGTCTTTTTTATGTTTCTGTTTACTACAAAACTTATATAACATTTATAACAGCAATAATAGTAATTACAGTGGATATTGAATTTATAATACATATTACAAAATTACTAGAACTTTCCTAATTAACATATAATAAAAATTAAGCATACAGTTATAAGGAAATAAAGTAATTTATTTATAATGCGACGGATAATCGCTTAGGTTATTGTTGAGTCGGTTTGTTGAACGGTTTAATAACTCGTATACTTTCCAGTAATAGTCTATGGGCATTTAATTACGATCGTAAACAATAGAGGTACTCGCAAGATAGCGCTTCGAGAGTCAATTTTCTCCCGGTCATACTCTGTTAATTCTTTTTGCTTGATAACTTTATGTAATACAACCTGATTTTCTTAATACAAGTTTTTGGTAGTTCTGACTTTGACGACTTTTTGACATAAAACTGAATATATAATAAGAACATAAATAGTATTCGCAGAGCCAAGTCCATGTTGACTTAATCGGTGACTTACTAAATCCTTTGACAGTCACTGAGTAATATAAATTGTAATGTTCTAGTAAACTCTAAGCAAACTTTTTTTTTTGGGAGTCGAAGCTGCTCGCGTCCGTAGGCTTTACCCTAGTTTCCCTATACGTGATTCCTGGGTGGTGCTAAACGAGCAGCAGCGAGGTGGTAGGGCGTTGGCGCCCGTCTGGATCGCGACCACAATACCCAGTGACCAGTTTCGGCTTGTCGCGTTTCGGGATCAGCTTGTGCATATCCAGTAGCTCATATACCTAGAGATCTTCAGTCGTGGTATATGTGGGCCGACATGACGATGAAGACTATCAATGGATTTCCATCCTTTGATAGTCGCTTTCGTATTTGGACTACACTGTACTTACCATCAGGTACTCTGTAGTCACTATGTCGAGCCAGTGTAAAAAAAAACTTAGTCTATAAATCTCAGCCCAATTGCCTGAAATTATTTTTGACGAAATAGTTAATGAGAATATTTCTAAGTTTGACACTTGTTTATAGTGCCTCAACGTGCTGGTCGCTGCCGGTGCAGCTGGAGCAGATAATAAGCAGATGTCCTCTTACAAGGCCGTCCATACATGTGCATGCACGCCTGGCGACTCCAGAGTAAGTTTTTTATATTTACATTCATAATTGAGGAGTCTAATTTCAAAACCCACTATAACATACTTTATTCAAATCTCATAAATTTATAAAAACTTATAATTAATCTTTGACTTAACAGTCACATTCTTATAAGGTATTTAAATTATTATTCTAGAGTGAAAAAGCAAAAAAGAAAAAAATCATTTATAATATTTGCTTTGATAAAAATATTTCAAATTGCTATTAGGACTGTTAAATAATTTTGTACGAAAAATCGTTTTAGCGGGTTTTGAAATTAGACGCTTCAATAAAAACTTAGAATAAATATACGATTTTTTTTTACACTGGCTCGACTTTGTGACTACAGAGTACCTGATGGTAAGTACAGTGTAGTCCAAAAACGAAAGCGACTATCAAAGGATGAAAATCCATTGATAGTCTACATCGTCATGTCGGCTCACATATACCACGACTGAAGGTCTCTAGGTATATGAGCTACTGGATATACACAAGCTGATCCCGAAACGCGACAAGCCGAAACTGGTCACTATGACGGGCTTTACACCCATGTACTGTGGTCGCGATCCAGACGGGCACCGACGCCCTACCACCTCGCTGCTGCTCGTTTAGCACCACCCAGGAGTCACGTGTAGGGAAACTAGGGTAAAGCCTACGGACGCGAGCAGCTTCGACTCCCATTATAGCATGATACTTTGAAGTTTGGTACTTCTGGCGTCTGTAGAGCTATGTGTTGGATCTTCTCAGCCGGTGCTGAGTCACAGCTGTTGAATAAAAACATGTCACAATCCGATGGATACCTTTAAGTGACTTAGATGTTAGTTCCAGGCGTGTCGTTCGATATTATTTATATGACGATTGACGAGCAGCAACAAGGTATCGAGCTGTAGCGTAACGTTCATTCCATAGATGCATAAAAGCATTGCACGCCCTGACGTTAACTAAGTCTGATATAAATTGCTTAAAGTTAATAAGTAAGTAAATAGTCATATCTAAAGCAATATAATATTTACTATCATAATGTAATATTCAAATTAATTACCCGAATTCTGCCTACCCTGTACAAATATGCTATGCACGTCACTGGTATCGAGTATCTGCATATCTATATATTGATATCCTTTTTCCGTTACGGTACATTAGGTACATTAGTGGTTGTACATTATTATTTACTAGCTGTGTGCGCGACTTCGTCCGCGTGGAATAGTTATTTTGGGCATTTTAGTTAGTTATTTATTTTAAAATTGTAATATCTTCTAAGATGTTCATTGAAATTAAGTGATGTCAAAGACAATTTTGTTCACAATTAAATACTCTTAATCAACAACACATTTATTTGGATAAAGGTTAATATTATTACGTTGATACAAGTCTTAACAAATAATGCATCAATTTCGATCAAATTTGATTACCATAAAAACGGTTCTAGTGAGTTAATCTTAAAAGATAGACATATACTGTCATTATTGTGACATTTCAAGAGGAATAATTTTTTCATACATATATTTTTGGTATCTTGAACCGTTTTCGCAGCGCACGCAATGGAAGCCCTCAAGGATGAATAATTTTCCCCGCTGTTTTCACATTTTCCATTATTTCTTCGCTCCTAATAGTTGTATCGTAATGTTATATAGCCTAAAGCCTTCCTCGATAAATGGTCTATTCAACACAAAAATAATTTTTCGATTCGGATCAGTAGTTCCTGAGATTAGCGCGTTCAAACAAACAAACAAACAAACTCTTCAGCTTTATAATATTAGTAAGTATAGATAATTCATGTCCATCGTGACCAGTAGTGCAACTGATAGTCGTACTTGGAGACCTTACACATGACAGTTCTATTAAATGCCGAACGGGCTTCCTCACGATATTTTCGTTCACCGGTATGTGGAGACTAAGTCTGTGGTTAAACTGAAAAAAAAAAAGAAAATCCGTTTGCTGCGGTGGCCTAGTAGATTATGGTGCAATGCTATGTAAAGTTATTCGAAGTTCGATGCACTAGTGAGTACAATGCACTGTAATATCTAGGTCACGGGAATTATATAAAACGCGCGCCAAATAAATACAATTCAAACTAAGACTGCCTCCTGATTTCCAAGCCTCCCACAAGCGGGAGAGGCTTACCACAACTGGTAACGCATCCTTAACAATTGGTGACCCTGATGTCGATGTGAGGTGAAAACCTTGTTGGAGCAGTCAATTTGATGAACATCACTTTTGATGTTCACATTAAAAATGTGTAATAGTGAAAATTCTAATAATACTGTTATTTTTTCATTACAGTGCGCTTTACCGACCTGCAAAAACGCGAACAGTTCGCGATCCCCTTTTTATCTTCACGCGCCAGAAAGAGAGAGGCGTTCCTCGGCTCAGGAGCGTCGAGGGTCTTTGCCTTCAACTGGCGGATCGGCGAGTTCAACCAGAACTGGTCCATCAGACGGATTATATGTGAATCCAATGCAACGTGGCACCTCGGCCAGCGTCATTCACCACAGTTCTTCAGGGGAGGACAGCTCAGGTGTGGATTTAGATTTTAATACCAATTGACGCTTTGATAACTAGTATTGTTCATTATTGCAATAATAAATTATTTGACGCATTGTTTATACACAAGGGATAACACTGTTGTTAATTTTTTTTTAAATTAGCTGTCAAAAACTTATTGATTTCGCTATCAAGTATAAGAATGCCATCTGTTGGAAAGTCTCTTCTCAATGATTGTTTGCACAATAATATTTATTGTAGTTAGTTGTGAAAATTGCATAAGAGATGACGCTAGAGTTCACTGTTTTTAAACTATCAATTACAATTTGGAGCTTTATTGTGTAAGCAATAAAATTTATATTACCGTAACACAGTTAGCAACTGTGACTTGTGACTTGTGAACACCTCGCCCGGTTCAGTTGTGAAAGTCTATCCCGGCCATCAACATATATCCTGTTCGAAATAAATAAAGGGACTTGTGATTGTTCACATATCACATAAAAAAATATTGAAAATAGCTGTTATAAAGTAGATTCTTTCCGAATCGGTGGTTTCATATTCCACATATTTTAATCATTCAAGTATTTTGAAGTAGGCCTATTTGAATAAAGTTATATTTCATTTTATTTCATGGCCAGCCTCATTCTTAGATAAGTCCATGTTTCTCCATTTTTTTTCCTTTTATTATATATTTTTTCCTATAAAACGTGTTGCACCATGCAGTTTCTTGTTTAGTTGTTTATAGGGGATAGTAGCCATGTACCTTATGTTAGAGTTTTTGTCATCTTAAAAAATTATAGCGTTCTCAGGATGATTGATAGATGTGTAACTTTAGGGTTATTTTTACTTCATGATTAAAAGTAATAATACTATTTAATACAACGACATCTAGTGACCATATACACAATTAAATAAGAAATATATTATCTTCATTAGGATAATGTAAAGGAGTTTTGTATTAAATTTATAATGCGGCTAGTATAATTGATTTTGTTGAGGTACAATTATTATTCAATAAATCAGCATCGTAGCGATTATATCGTTGTACCATTCGATGGAACCATCAAAAATTTTAATCGCGCAAATGAAATGTGGCGACGCGTCCCTTTCTAAAGCCAGTATCAGCCACCGCTTAGATGATTTACATTAAAAGTATAATCATTATGAATTACAAACTCGACAATTTTACAGATGGGCCGTATATGAATTCGCAGCGAAAGAGGTCTAGCAGTTCCACCGCACGTCGTGACATTTACGACCAGGACGCGCAAGGTAAATATGGATTTTCTCATATTACCTCACACTACGATTTTTCGATGTGTCATGATTAATTTTATTAATTAAGGTGCACATTAAGGTGTTCGGACTTAACGATAAGATACGGTACAAGTATGATACACATGTAATATTAGGTCCTTACATATGAAATTGGCGTTTTTCGTACTGGCCACTTTAATCACAAATTTCTCCTCTTTGGTAAGGAATTCCAAATTCAAATTTGTACAGCTATAGACTCATGTATTTGTGCTTCGATGATCGTCATTCATTTGTTTTTTTCTTCTGTTTTTTCTGTTTGCGTCACTCATTTTACAAAATGGAAAACTTAAAATATCGCATTATTTACGAGTTCCGCCGTGGCACTAGTGCTGCGGAAACAACTCGAAGGGTGAATGATGTGTATGGCGGTCGTGTTGCAAAAGAAAACACAGTTCGTTTTTGGTTCCAACGTTTTCGTTCTGGAAATTTCGACCTGCAGAACAAGCCCCGTGGACGGCCTGAGACTCAAGTTGATAATGAAGAGTTGAAGGCTATTGTGGAAGCGGATCCATCGCAAACCACGTCCGAGTTAGCTGCAGGCTGCGATGTTAGTGATAAAACTGTTTTAATTCACTTGAAGCAAATTGGGAAGATTAAAAAGCTTGAAAGGTGGGTACCTCACGAATTGACTGAAGCAAACCGGCAACGCGCGTCGACTGCTGCGTTACATTACTAAACCGGCACAATAATGAAGGTATTTTAAACCGAATCATTACCTGTGATGAAAAATGGGTTCTTTACGATAATCGGAAGCGCTCAGCGCAATGGTTGGATCCTGGCCAGCCAGCCAAATCCTGCCCCAAGCGAAAATTAACCCCAAAAAAGTTACTTGTAAGCGTTTGGTGGACTAGTGCCGGTATTGTTCATTACAGTTTTCTCAAATCTGGCCAGACTATTACGGCTGATGTCTATTGTCAGCAATTGCAAACCATGATGGAAAAGCTAGCGGCTAAACAACCTAGGCTGGTCAATCGCCCCACGCCACTGCTGCTTCACGACAACGCTAGACCACACACTGCGCAACAGACGGCTACTAAATTAGAAGAGCTTCAATTGGAAAGTCTAAGACATCCTCCGTACTCCCCGGACCTTGCTCCAACAGATTACCTTTTTTTTTTAAATTTGGATAACTTCTTGCAAGGGAAAAAATTCAACTCCGATGGGGCAGTCCAAATCGCCTTCAAAGATTTTATTGATTCCCGTCCGACTGGTTTTTTTAGTAAAGGGATCAATGAACTACATATGAGATGGCAAAAGTGCATAGAAAATAATGGTTCATACTTTGATTAATTAAATATATTATATTAAAAAATATTCGACTTTTTGTTCCTCCCATACAAAACGCCAATTTCATATGTAAGGACCTAATATATCAAAATATACGCAACCATAGCTTAGAAACTGGTCTATCATCCAAATATTTTTTTTACACTGGCTCGGAAAGGTAGTCACTATGCACCTGATGGTAAGTACAGTGTAGTTCGAAAACAAAAGCGACCATTAAAAGATGGAAATCCATTGATAGTCACCGTCGTCATGTCGGCCCACATACACCACGACTGAAGATCTCTTTTTTTTTTTATTTAGGGAAAATCCTCATTGGACCGTCCCGGCTACACATGGGGGATGGTAACCACGATGTGCCGGACTTTTACCGACTAAAAACCCCAAGTTGACCTCATCTGCACTAAGACGGGACTGTGGGCCCTGTAATCAATAGCTCCACAGCCATGACTGAAGGTCTAGGTATATGAGTTACTGGATACACAAGCTGATCCCGAAACGCGACAGGACAAAACGTGTTACTATAAAAGAAGATAACTATATAGACTATAAGTGCACAGAGGAAATTCCAAATATAGGTCCATGCTCTCGGCGCCAAATTCTATGGGCGGCAGACGAGCAGCACATATATGTATACATCATGCCCACTGAATCACATGAGCAGCATATATATACAATATCCACTGAATCACATATCAACATAGTGGGCCAACTTCTCCATAAGAAATAGGTGGAAAATTTTGTTTTGATGTTTTAAAAGTTAACTCAAAAGTCTCACAAGATATCTTTACCGCGTCTTATGTTCTGTAGAGTTAAAGGTTGTTTTTTGTGATATTATAGCTTCTTAGGCAATAACCAATGTTTACAAAGTTGCAGAGGGAAGGGCAAATAGTAGCTTTTGCCCCGCCTTGAATAATTTCAAGATCCGGGGCTCTTAGGAAACAGTCTGAGTTTTTACAGTTCTTGTCTCTCTTCTTCTTTGAATTTTCACAGGACATTTAATTTAATTTGTATGTAAGGAACAATATTTTGAAAAGAGCGTCTGTCATCGTTTCTTGTTGGCTCTGCTCAGTAGATCCTCCTTTCCGAATCGATGGTAGATCCATGTTATTAACTATTTAAAAGTGCTTGTATTAGCCCTTTTTAAATAAGTTACTTTAAGTTCGAGTTTCAAGGTAATCTAAGTAAGGTAAGGTATAACAGCAAAACTTCTGCTTATTACCCTTCGTTATGGGCGTCAGTTTTCACTTTGCATCCCACATAAACAAAAATTACCTTAGGGTAATACAAACATTTGTTTCATATGGAGATTGTTTCTATGACTTACTAGCAAAATAGTCTTTCGATCAGTTAATGCGTTATCCTAGCCGTAATTGTTTTCGGTTTATTTTCGTTTTGTTGTATCGATTTTTGTCAGCGTTATTCCTAAATAAAAATAGAAACAAACGTGAAATCACTGGTATTTTATAGTAATAAGTGAACAAGGACGCCGATAGAAATAGCGCTATGACAAAACTACGCGTACGAAAGAGATGAGACTTATAGCAAGCACGCCCTTTTATAATGTGTCCCGTGACGTTTGTTTTATTTCATTGCACGCGTAGTTTTGTTATAGTGCTTTCCTACTCTCAACAGTTTTATTTCACATTATCTGTTATTAAAGAACAGGTAATTTCATGTTATATTATTTGACATCTCTACCTATTCATAAACGACATCGCATGGTAAGTACAGCCTTTTAAAAGCACGAAAATGTTTACCGTAAAAATATTAATATTCTTCAGTAACATTCTCTATTCACGTATTATGGCAGATGATTCAAGGCTTCAATCCAGAAGCATGGATTCACTCAAAGGACGAAGATCGCTACGTGGCGTCAGAAAATGGGCTCGCGTTCTTTTATGGAAGGCATTCAAAAACTAAGACATGTATAGGTTGGCGAAGAAATAATATCAACACTGGAAATGTACTTTTTATTGGAACTGGTCGTTGGTGCACTTAAAAGTTAGACAAGATACTTTAACGCCCATTTTCAAAAAGTTACTTAATTTATAAAACGCTTTTAGACACTAATTCGCGTTAGTTGCATAAAAATTCATTAATTAATATATATAGCTTATAGCGTAGTTTCTAGTAATCCTGCTAGCGTCGCTGAGGATCCTGAGTTCGAGTCTCGATTCCGACATACTGTTCTGTGATGAACAGAATAATTTATTGCGAGTCATGGATGTGTGTTTGTACATAAGTTTGTGTATTCTTGTCTAGACTCAAGGTATAAGCGCCAGCTAGGTTGATATGATTAATTTTCCGTAAATATTATGTTGTTTTTATGTTATTAATAATTAAAACTGTTTATATTTTAAAGAGCGTTTCTAAAGCTGGGCTTCAGACTGGTAGTTATAACCGAAACTCGAATGTGAGGAGATTCGAGAATATTACTTCTATAGACACTGAATTTTCGATTATAACCTATCTAATAATAATTTCAAAAATCCTTGTTGATAAACGGCCAAACTTCTCTTTATAACTTCTCAACAATTCAGTTCAATAATAAATAAATTATAATAATAAATAATTTATTCAAAAAACAGTTTGATAACGGGACATTAGAGTCAGCTGATATCCAAACTCGGACTACCTTTATCTTGGGTCTCAGTGTTATTCATGTCACACAATATTAATAACAGCTTATATCCGCAGCGTAGCTCCAATTTTAACCTTTAATTAATATTATATGCAGATCAGACAACAATAAAAAAAACCCTTAAACATTAACTAAAGTTATCACCAGTTACCAGGACACATCGCATCTCTAATTATAAATGTCACATTATTAAAATTTTGTTAAAACTTTCTACAATTATTCTTCCGTAAGATGTAGTAAGTTTATATGAATAAAGTAGTTAATTACGAGCAATTTACATGGAAAATGATAATAAAGATAAAATATTTATTATTTACTATAGAAAATAGAAATCGAATAAAATTATGTGTGTGGTTTAAAAGTTTATTTTTATTTTCCTGAGATGGTTTCACCGAATGTTAATAAAAATATTATACCGTCACGCCATATTATTTTCGGGGTGAACAGAAATACATAAGTGGCTCTAATCATTTAGCATTTAAATATCGCGCTTAGCGTGAACAGTAGCACAGCTGATCCCAATTTTCAGGACACCCACATATGACATTTCTATTAGAGGCAATGAAGATTTCCCTACGATGATTTTCTTCACCGGTGAGCATTGTGGTGCCTAAAATCCTACTTCATTGGAATAACTCGTGGAGAAGCATTCGCGCTTCCATATGTATGTAAATACCAGTCCGGATGTACTGAATTTTATTTAAATACTTGTGGAACCGCCGTGAATTTGCAGGGTTCCGTGGAATTTATTAGTGGACTGTAATTTTTCAAGGTCTTGGCTCATGCGATATCACTGTTGCCACCCACCTGTTAGGCTGTTCAGCAGTCCTGATGATATGTGATGTCCTTTCCACAACACAGTATTTGTATAAAACCCAAAATATATATTATTAAAGTGCACCGTCGACGCATATGTCTTGATTGTAAGACGAACGATTTTTCAATAGTTTGACAAACTACCCCCTCCTCGGACTGGGTGGCAATCAAACGCAACAAGAGCCAGACAAAGCAAGGACTTTATTATCTGTGGCGTTACCATTTCCCCCCGACCTTAAAGAGTTGCCTTTAAGAGACTATTAACCTAATTGTATTAACAATAACTATAAACTTGCTATATAGCACAGTAATTAACTTAAAGTAACGCGTACAGTTTACGAACTTAGGAATCTAATATAGATTATATTAACACTTAAGATATTAAAATCCTAAATAATAAATTATAATAGGAAGTAAATATAAAATAAACAAAGTAAACAAATTAAATTAAATTATAAATAACCATGACAAAATCTTACTGGCTAGGAAGTGGGCACAGTTTCACCACGGGACGTACGAAACACCCCTTTGACGTTCGTACCGTCGCGACACGAGTAGCACCATCAAATGACAAGTGAGCTTCCTCGATAATACCTAACGGCCACGAGAAGGGCGGGGAATTGTCCACTATAACTATGACGACGGTACCCTTAGTGATTGGGACGGAAGGAGTCCTCCATTTCGCGCGAGCTTGCAATTTAGACAAATACTCGAGCCGCCAACGCTTCCAAAATGATCGCACTAAGGACTGCATAAGAGAATGCCTTTCCCGTAAATCGTGAGGTTCAATGTTAAGGACTGGAGCCGAGGACAATGGAATTGTACATAAAAAATGAGCAGGCGTTAAAGCGGATAGCTCTGAAGGGTCACTACTTAGCACTGTGAGCGGTCGCGAATTAATTAACGCTTCAATTTGAACAAGGACGGTTAACAATTCTTCGTAAGAAAGAATTTGTTGGCCTATAGCCTTGAAAAGATGTGTTTTTATAACCTTTACCATACTTTCCCAACATCCACCAAAGTGAGGGGCGGCTGGTGGAATAAATTTCCAATCAATGCGCTCCTTGGCAAGCTCGGAAGCAAATTGCGAACCATTGTCCTTTAAAAACTTATACAAATCGCGTAGATATGTGTTAGCGCCTACGAAATTGGTGCCTCTGTCCGAATACAAGCACTTAACATGTCCTCGTCGAGAAATAAATCGCCTCAAAGCATCCAGAAAACTGACTGTTGAGAGATCCATAGCTATTTCAATATGAATAGCTCGTGTCGTAAGACACGTAAATACACATAGCCAGGCCTTACGCGACTTCATACCTCGACTACGAATAGGAGTATACTGAATCGGGCCAGCGTAGTCGCATCCTGTATGGGTAAACGCTTTGTCAACCTCATTCACGCGCTGGCTAGGTAGATCAGCCATTTGCGGAAAGGTCGGGCGTGGCTTGAATCTAAAGCATGCATTGCACTTAAATATACGATAACGGATAATCCGTCTAGCTGCGATAATCCAAAAGCGCTTCCTCAGTAAAGACATAAGAAGTTCCGGGCCTGCATGAAAGTACTTAGTATGATAGTAATCTACAATCAAATCTACGATGTGGTCACGGCGAGGTAGAACCATAGGATGCATCTGAGCATAATCTATGACTGCGGCCCTAGACAAGCGACCTCCAACACGGATTAGACCTTCGTCCAAAAATGGTTTCAACCTCCATAAAGGTGACGAACAGCACTTGCTGTCTCTCAAGTCACGAATATCCTCAGCAAAATACCTTTGCTGAACAGCACGTATTATAACCTTTTCTGCGCATTCCAGATCGTTAGGTGTAGGTGTGCCTTCATTTCGCGGCTTGAGAATTTTCGCAAATTTAAGAACATATACAACAATTCTAAGCAACTTAGGCCACGAGGATATCTTGGAGCAAAGATCATATATTACTATTTCTTCCGGGATGGTGCTTACAAGCGAATGAGATCTTTCCTCTGGCAGGGAGCTTTCTATTGGAATATCTTCAATTCGATTTATAGGCCACCGTGATGGGCTTAGTGAAGCCCACTGTGGGCCATGAAACCAGGTTGAATGATTTAACAAATTACTAGGAGTTAAACCACGAGACACGCAGTCGGCCGGATTTTCTTTACCGGCCACATGATAGAACGATTCTTTTGGAAAATTTTCCGTAATCTTTACAACGCGATTGGCAACAAATGTTTGCCATCGGTGTGGGGGCGAATTAAGCCAGCATAAAACTACCTTTGAGTCGGTAAATGCAAAAACATTTGAGATATGGTAACGCGGGCCATATGTATCGCAAACGCGACGAAGCAGACGTGATAGCAATTCAACCGAGCAAAGCTCAAGCCTAGGTATGGAGAGAATTTTAGTTGGAGACACTTTGGACTTAGCACATACAAATTCAACGTGGATCCCGTCGGCCTTAGTAATGTGTAAATAAACTACAGCTCCATATGCACGCTCACTTGCATCTGCGAAACCCATTACGTTAACAATAACGTCCTTCTTCACACCAATGTGGCGTGATATCCTAATATCATTAAGGCGGGGTAATTCTAACTGAAAGTTATGCCACAGGTTTATGATATGTTGCGGTGGGACGTCATCCCAATGACAATTTAAAAGCCATAACTCCTTAATGAGTAATTTGGCATAAAGAATTACAGGGGCAACGAAGCCCAGTATGTCCCATAGGCGGGCCACTGTAGACAAGATTATACGTTTTGTGCACCCTTCAGGAGGAACGGCCACCTCGAAACGGAAAAAATCTTCAGATCTCGACCATCGCAACCCCAACACCTTCTGCTGCGTTTCCTTGTCGAATTCAACATCCTCCAAACTTCTGTGTGAGGATGGAATGGCTTGACAAACTCTATAAGAATTGCTAGACCATTTCGCTAGATCAAACCGTCCCCTTTTAAAGAGTTCAATCAGCTCCGTTACTGCTATGATGGCCGAGTCCTCAGAAAGAACACTGTATGCAATATCATCCATATATAAAGCAGTGGAGGCTATGGAAGCAGCCATACGAAGATCATCGCCCTCATCATTAATAAGTTGATGAATAACACGTAGCGCATGAAAGGGACTTGATTTCATGCCAAAACAGACTCTACTGAATTCGTATATATTAATAGGATCCCGTGGATTGAATCGATACAAAATCCGTTGGAACCGTCTGTCTTCTTCGCGCATAATTATTTGAAGAAACATTTGTTTCACATCAGCACAAAAGGCAACAGGAAACAATCTAAAGTTTAGAATGATACAAAATAAATCACCCTGTAAATTAGAACCCGAATGAAGGATATCATTCAAGGAAAAACCTGAACTAGTCTTGGAGCTAGAATCAAGGACAGGCCTCAGAGGAGTTGATTTTCCGGGTCTAAACACCCCATGATGAGGTATAATGTAAGAAGGCACTTGGTCGTACTCTGCAATTTTAACGTACATTAAATAACCCTTGTCTATGTATTCTCGAATTACTTTGTCGTAGGCCTCACGCAGTGGACGCGATGCTTCCATTTTGCGTTCTAAACATCGAAAACGATTTCTTGCAGTCATCATAGAATTACCCAATAAATAGGCGTCTTTACAAAATGGCAGAGCCACGATATACCGACCGGCTTCATCACGAGTGGTAGTAACCCTAAAATGCTCCTCGCATTCCAGATTATCTGGATCTTCAGCACGCGGAATTGATATCTCCTCTAAGTTCCAAAAGCGTTGTAGAAGAGAATCAATAGATTTCTCGTCGACAATAGAACAACATGATGTCACAGTGACTGGAGTGTTCGATGACAATGTAGCTACTGGTAACGACCCGACCACGACATAACCTAACGCGGTCTCAATAACCGGTGGCACGTCATAAGAACCCTTGGTGGTGGCTACCAAGCCAGGCAAAAGCAGATGTGGGAATAGGCTAGCCCCTATCAGTATGTCAACTGGGCCAGGCGTAGCAAATGTTTCGTCTGCAAGCTGTAATGACTTCAGGTGGGGTAGAGCCGCCCGATCAATTGCTAAAGAGGGCAAGTCACCTGTGATTTGGTCAACCACAAGAGCACTCATATCATAGCAAATATTAGAATTATGTCTAGAATAAAATTTCATATTAACAACACCTTTAGTTCGCTTCTCAGACCCACCTACACCTCTCACTATGACGTTTGACTCCTTATATTCAGTAAAACCTATAAGCGAGTAACACCTGCTCGAGATGAAGTTACTCTGTGAAGCAGAGTCTAGCAGACCCCTAACTATATGCCGTTGACCACAATCATCGTACACAACAACCTGCACTGTAGCGAGAGCGACAGTCGTAATTGTGCCGCCATGTTCACTTAGTAAATTGCTGATACAAGAGGTAGAAATATCAGCCGAAGTTTGCGACGGAAGCTGAACCTTGGGTGGTAATGTAATACCAATGTTATCGGAGGGTTGAATTGTCGCTGGTGCATCGTCTACAAAGTGAAGCAATGAATGATGTTTCTTACGACACACACCGCATCTCGTGGGCGACTTACATTTGCTAGTATTATGATTTATGGTTAAACAATTAATGCAGCCATTCTTCGACTTAATACAAGAATATCTATCAAAGGGAGTCATGTTTTGAAATTCAGGACACTTAAAAAGATGTTCGTGAGTAATATTAGCGCACAAACATCTTAATTTATTTTGTGAAACCTCTGTTACGTATGACTGCGGATTTGGAGCCTTCTGAATAGGCTTCTGATACTTAGATTTAGAATTCTTACTCATGCTACTGGAAGTAAGTCGGGATTGCACAGAACTGTAATGATAAGCTTGCCCCTGTGTTCTAATAAAATCAATCAACTGGGCAAAGGTTGGAATTTTAGAGCCACGAGTGTACATCTGAAAATTCATCACGGTATCTGTATCCAACTTCAGCAATGCCAGATAGAGACAAATGTAATCTGCCAAGTCTGTTAACTTTAGATTTTTCAGAGCGTTCACAGCAGTGACTACCTTATCAGTAAATAACTGAAAGCTATCAGAAGATGGTCCACCCGTAAATTGAAAATCTAATATCTGCTCCAAGTAAGTGTTCGCCATGAAACGTTTATCTTCAAACCTATCGATTAGCGTCTGCATAATGAGTGCATAATTTTCACCACTTGCAGTAATACTCGAAACTACTTCAAGAGCCTTCGGAGACAATTTACCGAAGAGATAATATAATTTGTCATCGTCTGTAAGCAATGGGTTTTCGTGTATGAGCTTTCTAAAGTTATTATAAAATAATGACCAATTCCTTACATCTCCATCAAAGGGCAATAGCTCAGTAGGAGGAAGCTTGGGTCTCGCAGCGTATTTGTCTTTAATATGTGCAACTTGTGTCGAGTTGGCCGAATTTAAGTTATCTGAAACACGTTTAACCGCGCAGTACATATCCTCAAACGCAATAAAAGAATCATAGCTCGGTATCGCATTAGGGTCTCTCTTCATATTCAATATATTAAACTCATCAAGAGCAGCCTGAAATTCTGTACGAATATCCTTGATAGAACTTGCTGCGATAAGAAAATTATTTCGCGCATCATCACCCGTAATAATCTGTGATAAGTTGTATACACTCTGCATACGCGCGAACAATGCATTACGCTTAGCATAGATAAGACGGTACTGCGGACTTTCATCCGAGGTATCTTCCCTTTCCTTTCTAGACATTTTATTTCAAACCCCAAAGGCAATAATTAAATATGTGCTTTAATGAATACTCAGATAAATACTGATCAAATTACAAAGTTAAATTGTTTCAGTAAAATTATTAGCTCGACTATACCTCAATTCACAAAAAAAAATGTAACATATTAAACATTACTTTAAATATAAGATATTATGTCAAAGTGAACATTATACTTATGAGCGTAAATATAAAAGAGAAGCGCTGTTTCCGTGGGCATATGTCACTATTACGATAGTCGCGTGAACGAGCCTATTTATTATATTTAATAGATTGTAAATAAAACGTTTTATATTTTTAAATATTCTATCAATGTAAACAACGCTATGCCTCACAGTAACCGTGCCCTCGAGAAAATGTTTGAAATCTGTTAATATTATTTGCAAGAAACAAAATACAGAACACTCTTGAAATGTTTTTTTTCCTTTTTTTATAATTAATGAGCTATATGTTCTAGCTAACTCAGCAATAAAATTTTGTAACGTTAATGTTATTTAAAATCAACATAAATTATTACTTATACTATTATTCATACGATCGTGCAAGCAATACTCGTACAGCAAACTAACTATTACTGTGTTAGCCTGTGTTCTTGTATACCAACAACTGTTGTTAAAGTAATACAAAGAAACTAACGATATGCTAAACAACAATAAAGTAAACAGTTTGTTACTAACGCGTAAACAATAATAATACAATATATTCATATAGTTCCTGGATTGCTAAATTATTCATCGAGCGAGATTTTATACGTATCCAATAGCTGCTACATATGAGCTCGGCACAGTTTGTTTTCAGGGTACCCGTGACATTAAAATGTTAATAGATGATTTAGCAATTTTCACTATGTTTTGGTTTATAGGTATACAAAATAGCTATTTAATGTGACATTATAGTATTTAGTATTAGTTTACCAAAATACTAAATATGTGTAAAGACAATATCTAAGCAAATTTTTACTATATAGGCAACTTTTCAAGGTGGGACGGAACTGTTTCAATTAGGCCAAATATAAATCGGGCCTTAACTGGATCAAAATACAGATCCGGCTCGAAGGACCAAATGGAACCGCCGTGAATTTGCAGGGTTCCGTGGAATTTATTAGTGGACTGTAATTTTTCAAGGTCTTGGCTCATGCGATATCACTGTTGCCACCCACCTGTTAGGCTGTTCAGCAGTCCTGATGATATGTGATGTCCTTTCCACAACACAGTATTTGTATAAAACCCAAAATATATATTATTAAAGTGCACCGTCGACGCATATGTCTTGATTGTAAGACGAACGATTTTTCAATAGTTTGACAAACTACCCCCTCCTCGGACTGGGTGGCAATCAAACGCAACAAGAGCCAGACAAAGCAAGGACTTTATTATCTGTGGCGTTACCAACTTGATTACGGGAAAATTTTCGCGTAATCGAATAGTTGAGGCTATACGAAATGCAGTATCCGAACTCAGATTTGTATTTTCACGGATTCAAACCGGATGCTGTGTAAAAACAATCCTACAGATACAAGCAGTGTCAACTCTCAAAATTATTGTAACTTTGAAAATCAATTCAGAAAGGTCATGTCGATTGAGCTTTTTTTATGTAAGCATTATAATGATTGAATAATAAATTAATACAAGTCATTTCCGATGTGAATTGAATCACATTCTAGGTACGATATTCGCTAATAATTGCAGGTGTAGCAAATCGTGAGCGTATCTAATGGCGATACGACGGAAGCGATTCAGTCCGGAAACTGCGCAGGCGCAGCTTTAGGTAATGTTTGTTGCGCCCCATCGATCAGTTAGTTTCCTGCCACCACGATGGGTGGACGTGTCTTATATAGCCTTTATTAAGAATGGCTATGGTGGAAAAAGCTATCGTTTTCCCGGAACGGACTTGTGATGTTAAGGAATTTTCCGACTACGGTGTGGTTTCCTTTTACTGACAGACAATTTTATTGAAACTTACGTTTTAAATTATAGTTAAGCAAGAAATCAATCTTTATAACAGTATTTATAATCAATTTACCTTAATATACATATTTGAGTTTGTGATTAAACAAAAACTAATTGAGATATCTGAATATTTTCTAGGCTTCTTTGGTCCTTGCTTTTATATTAATTTATTTTTCTACATTGCCAAGTATAAAAGATAATGTAACATCATGCTACTAAAATAAATTATAATCTTGAACAAAAACTACATATGTAATAAACATTTCAGCAACTTCAATGGTTCTCGTTTTTAAGTTGTGTTTGGACAGTATTTATCTTAATATCTAGCGACCCGCCCCGGCTATGCACGGGTACAGTGTAGAAACTAATATAGGGCAGTTTTCTAAGATATCCATTTTACTGAAATCCTGCCCAGGGAAGTTTTGAACTACATGGAATTTACAAAATATGTAATGTATTTATTTGGATAAGGGGTAATACTGTATTGTATAAAACATAATATTTTGTAATAAGTAAAAGATAAACATAGTACATGGTTTTCAGTACATAGGTGTAAAGCCCGTCATAGGGACCAGTTTCGGCTTGTCGCGTTTCGGGATCAGCTTGTGTATATCCAGTAGCTCATATACCTAGAGACCTTCAGTCGTGGTATATGTGGGCCGACATGACGATGTAGACTATCAATGGATTTCATCCTTTGATAGTCGCTTTCGTATTTGGACTACACTGTACTTACCATCAGGTACTCTGTAGTCACTAATCGAGCCAGTGTAAAAAAAAATGGTTATTGTGGGTTGTCCTTTAGATAGCCGGGCAGTAGATTTGAGGGAGTCTGCTGCCCGGATGAGAGGGAGGCGGTGCACGATGTCCGGCGCGCCGCCTGAGAGAGAGGTTTTCGAGGGGTGGGCTTTACTCCTTCTCCACCCAGAGAGGCAGCCTCAAGAAGGCATTTCACTCCTTGGGCGTTGATGAATTTGGCTTCCCAGGCCCAGGTGGAGCAATCAGAGAGATACCCCGGGGGTTTTTAGTCAGTAGGAGTCTGACACACCGGGGTCGCTGCCCTCGCAGCGTTCCTGATGTTCCTATGCAGAATTTTCCCCCAGGATATAAAAAAAGGGTTGTCTTTTAGACATAAATACTAAATATACTATTCCGGACTTGTTTCTCGATCTTCTGAAGATATACAATTCCGTAGTACATTTATTTTATCTATGTCGTAAGGTTTATCCAGCGTTTGCAATATAAGCACACAAAAATGTGTTTGTTACAACAATACATTACAAATCTATAATTTTTTTAGATTTTCTATCCTATAATATATTTTATTATACATATAAACCTTTCTCATTAATACTTTGATGTTTTAAAGATCTAAGCGAACAGAAAACGGAAGCGTCTTCATTTTAGTCTACGTTAAGACATTAGTCGCAGTGTTGCAGGATATAGTTTTTCCCTTGATTTTCGTTAAATAAGTCATACTATTCTTGGCAGCTATTACACTTTTTTTAAACAATAATATAATGTGTGTGATTATGAAACCGAAATATACGCTTCTATTCATAACATTACATAAATAACAAACAATGTAGTTACATATACTGTCTTGTTCAAGTTATGAGGCGTTCCGCGTTTAATTGTATTAAAACTGGTTTTTGACCATTATTTCTTGAATCTTTTACAAAGGCGCAGTAATTAATGTTGTAATGAAGCGCTGTAAGCAATACTGCATTAGGAATGTGGATGAAAACGCGAATAAGAGTTAAATAAATTCATTATTATAATGTAATATCTCAAGTTATAGATACGATTCCACAAATTAATTTTCCATCAGCCTTAGAGCAAATATTTTAGTAAAACAAACCTATTTATGATGTTTCACTTCTTTAGAGGTGTTTTGGCCTGCTCGAGAATGAGATAGAATACTTTATTCAGTTTCTCTTCCACCTCGTGTAAACGGCACACATAAAATGTATATCTTTGCTTTTAATTTTTGTTAAAATTTAGAAACAAATTATAATAAATACATATATAATTAATGAGTAGCTTTATCAAATTATGCCATCAATATAAAATCTCAATGATTAAATACGACATCAGCCGCTTTGGAGAAAATTGTATTCATTAAATACATTTTACTGAGAAAATTGATGTCAAAAATTCGATAGATAAAGAAAATGAAACTAGTGTAACTAGATCTATTTCCGCAGCTTGTTCAGTATCCGATGCGGACACAGCAAACTCTGGAGGCTGGTTTCTCCATAGCAGCAATCCAAGCAGCCCCGGTGCTCCGGCCGCCCTGTATCAAAGAGTCAGAGACCTGTTCCATACTCGTTCACCAGGGCCTAGAGTCCCCGCTGAAGGACAAGAAGCACCAACGATGACAGGTTCAAATTCTGCATATTTTTTCATAGTAGCACGGCATTTGATAGAGAGTATAGCGGAGTTCAACAAAAACGATGTCGACTGCTAAAGAATGAAAGTTTGATAACAGTCACCATTATTATGTCAGCCTAAATATACCAAGATAGAAGTTAGCTAGGTCTAGGCATAATTGGAGAAATTAGAGGTGATTCCAAAACGCGATAGGTCAAAGCAAATTACTGTGAAGTTTTCACCTACGTAATATTGCATGATTGTGTCCTTAACCGACAAAATTAATAACGTCTTATCTAACGTATATTACTAGAATAATAATGATATATTTCTTCTCAGCCATATCTTTGAGACAGATATCTATAGCTATATAAGAATTTAAAATATGCTATTATTTTGTTCATAAGTCTTTTCTAAAATCAAAACGCAGGAAAGTTTATAAGATGTAATTTAAAATCGTTTAGGATTGTATTAATTTAGGTTGATAAAATATCTTAACAGCTTTTAATAGTGAAGTAAAAATCGATAACGATGCAGATAAATTAAATTCGGTTGATAATCATAGAAATCTTGACGACCTAAGTTATGATTTATTATTCTTTTTTTTGTATTGATCATTGTTTTTAAGATTTTAATTACTATTTGACTAATTAACAGTAAAAGCTGAAGTACACGGCTCAACTGAAGGTACGACTGTTCAAGAGAACTCCGACAGTGACAGTGGGGCTGAAGCAAACCGCCGTGACCATCATCACTATGAGGATATTTATGTTCCCAAAGACGAACAACCGCGACGAAGGTATGTCGATCTCGAAATTTTACTAAAATTATTGAAGGATGTTATGTTACTGAATTAAAGACATGTAAAACATTTGTACATTTGTTTACATTATTTCGCACCTCTGAAAGTTTCTTTTTAATTTGTTAGTAATTGTTAATTATAGTAAAATTCAGGCTAGTCACCATCGTTTAGAATGCTATTATAGAAGATATTTTTCCATTAAATTAATGTAGGTTATATGCTGGATAGCAAGTAGAATCCTGTGAATTTGAATTAACCAATGTTAATGCAACATGCCTTTGGCCCCTGCAAACGGGAGAAAGAACAACCCGGGGGTTTTAGTCGGTGCGACTCCGACACACCAGGGGGTGAGCCTCATCGTCCCCTGACGGCCCATAACGGGTTTCACTCATGTTAAAAAAAAAAAAAAATGTTAATGCAACAAACTTGAAGACACTGTAAGATGATTGTGAAATTGTTTGTAATTCTCTAGGAGCAGTTCCCGTGATTCCGGCAGCCACAGTCGGCCCTGTAGCGCAGCGCTGATTGTCGACTATTCAACCAAAGATAATGACAAGTAAGATCTGGATCAATTTCTTTTAATGCAGACAGTAAGCGTTTTAAGAATAATGAGTATACAGCAGTGGTGAATTAAGTTGATTGCTAAGAACGAAACAGAATGGAATTTGCGATTCAAATTTCAGTTACCATTGTCAACCCACTTTGGTCTACTGCTGAACACAGCCATCTTTTTAAAAGCACCATCGATACAGGTCTTCGGCGCTTATCATCGAATTATCGCTTGTTCTAATTGTTGAAGTTTTAGTATATTTTTCATGTATATTATATTATACTATCATTAACCTGTGTATTCTTTTGTTTAAATGTACATTTGTTTCCCTTTTCCTTCTTAATGACAATTTTACCTTTATAGTGCATTGTAAAATTTTCGTATAATTATAACGAATATTAATAATGCAGCTACTACTAAAATTTCTGCTGTTACTATTATCCCTATTTCTATTACTACTACTAATCTTATTACAAGTTATAATGAAGAGTTTTCTTAATACAGCTCCAGTAAAGCATACGAAGAGGTGTCGCCAGCAGAGACCCAAACCAAATCAACAATAGCCACAAAGTTAGCAGCGTTGACGCACAAGGCACAAAACTTTGTAAGATTTCATTATTTACCCATACTATTTCTACGTGTATATCGATAATTTTAGTAATAAATAGTGCTATTATTTTCAATATGGAAATGTTGTAAACTTTTAGAGCCAACGAAGTTAATTTACTTGCAACGTCTGACTGGATAATATGTGCAGGGAGAGTTGAACGAAATCTTTATTATTATTTAAGATACTTAAAAATATCAGATATTTGTGAGGTAGCGATACTGATAAAAGTATAATATTTTTGAAATAAATCTGTTATGAAAGTAGCTAGTACTTATATGTATATATCTATTGCAGTGTTTGAGTCTCCCTATCATACCATAAAGATTTTGTAGTTATAGCATGTTCAATGCATTATTACTACACTAGAATAATCCATATATATTTTTGCTCGCTGTCATTTTGGTAATATCGCTGAGATTCCTCTCATGTTGATAGCCTGATATGTATAAAAGATTTTATTGTAGGCAAGCCGAATTTCATCAGCGGCCGGCAGCCGACGCGCTTCCATCTCCGATGAAACGACAGTAGTGCAAGCATCAGCGTCTTCAGGTGTATCCTCTGGAGGTAGTTCCGGAGACGAGGCACCGCCCCCGCCTCCGCCACCACCTGCACCGCCCGCCCCGCCGCCACCAGCTGTGTTGGAGGAACCGGCGCTCAGGCCTTCCGAGCTGAAAGGACGCTTAGGTAAGTCTGATATAATGGTTCATTCTCTAATCACTCATCTACGCATTCACCGCCTTTTGCAGCATCTTCAATACGAGCGCATCATCCGATCTCCTTTTATCACGCAGCTGGAAGGCACGTGTCAAATACTTTGTACAAATCCAATCCTATGTTATTGTTGCTCTCTTATATTTCATCTCTATTCAACGTTAATAACTAAATCTCTTTCACTCGGTCCTAATTGTGATGCGCTATCAATCACTTGTAACTTACTACTGATACAAATTCATTCAAGCACAAAGAATTTTTACAATTTGTATCTCTGTCGTGTAATCAGGTAGTGGCATGATCTTCCAACCTGTGTATCCTTCCTTCAAATATAAGGGCTGCTTTAAGTGTGCAGGGATATTGGAGTAGCTCGTCATTATTATGCAACTATCGACGAATTTCTCCAATTCAATAATTATGATCAGTTGTTGGACTAACCTGTTCCACGCTACACAGTTATAGTCATCATTAAGTGAATTACACATTGTAACTGTAAAAATTAATTACAGTCACTTTACAGAGTTACTGTATAAAAAAATGAATTGATATTGATATAGACTTAAGATACTTTACTAAGCTTATCAGAATTAGGTTCTAATAATGTAATTCTATTCTCTATCCCCTTTTCTTTCTTATTGCTAGTTTGATTACTTCAGGGTTGCTGATTTGCTTATTAAGAACTCTAATCTCTTCCTGTAAAGTGTTATTAGAAAATTTTATTATAACACAAGTGCGTTATCTTTAAAAAAAAGTGTAAAAATAAGTGTTAATATTTTTATCCGTTGTGAGATTTGTTATACAACTAATATTCCGAATATTCACGTCATGTTAAATGTTATTATGAAAGCAAATGTCTTTCGCATAATGTAAATCTTAGATAAATATGCAATATTTGGTTTTATTGTGTATTGATTTAAGAAATCAAAAGTAAGACAATATTAATACTACATATATACCATATCATACCAAAACTGTTGTATTTTAAAACTTTTTCCAGTGATCGCTAATAAAATGAGATTATATGAAATGAAATCTTCTATCATGTGAATATATTTAAATTCTAATATGTATACGTAATATCACCTAAAATATTGGTCACATATTTGTGAATATTAAAATATCACAAATCGTTGCGTCAATTTCATAATGTTTTTATTTACGGGCTCAGTCATCAGAATTACAAAGTGCCTTTGTTTTTCTAGTGTTTATCCCGAATTTCTAATAAAATGTTTCATAAGTTCCCTTGCCTTTGTTAGCAAGGGGTTTTTTCTTTATCTTTCGTCAGTGACGCGTCCCATTACAGGACACGATAGAAAGTCGTTATCTTTTTAGATAGCTTATATTATTTCTTATAAAACAGTTGCAAAGCACTTTGAAGTAAAGAGTAGTGTAAGAAATTACATATGGAAATATATCTTATTGATAAAAAGTACTAAATAAAATTCCAATTAGTTTTAGAGAAAATCCGCTTTTTTCTAAACCTAGGTTTGTGAAATTAGTGCTTAAACCTATATCAATGGAATGTTCTGTAATGGGATTCCACGGACGAGAGGTTAACTTTTGTCACCCTTGACGATATCAAGTTAGTGCTTTTGGGTTTACCATGGGACTTTATTTCTAAATCTACTTTCAATGGTTATTTTTACCAACGTACTTTGGCCATTATTTTAGAACCTGACTATGCCACTTCTAATAATTTACCCTGAGTTTGTATTTCGATTCATTTACCCTGAGACAACTAAGAAAGTGTTCGTTAGGAATAGAATCTAAACGTGATCTATAGCTGTTGTATTTGCTTTGAAAATGTGTAATAAATAATTATTCAGTGGTATAATTCTTGAGGTGGTTGTACGTTTAATTAACAAGTTCCGGAGATAGTGTTTCATTGTGTAACAAAATTTTTACTAATCGTAATCTAATTACAGCTCTGTAAATTCTTTTTGATGAACATAATAGAAATTTTACTCTAATTGTGCCCTTTCAGATTGTAGAATGTGTGTATTTTTATTGAAACCATAATATATGTAGAATTGAAATTTTCTTTAATTTTTCAACGTAGACTTAGGCCAAATTGATTACAGAATTTAACATTACCATACGTATTTAGGGTATCTGAGATTCGGATTTTGTAATTTACTGCTGGAAATATATGTGTGACGTAGTTACCGAGTTATAAGAAAAAGAAAGACTATGAAAGAAATTGTTAAACAATATAAAATATAATTATTTAAGAAATATAGTATTCTTAGTTATATTCAATTTTCATATTTAGTTGATGGCATTAATTAAGCTTTGGCTATGTATATTTTATTTGGTAAGTCGATTGCGTGTGCAAAGAATATTACAGATACAAGGGCTTGCCTTAATTTGTAGATCTAACTTGGAGATAGGAACTCAGGTTATGCTGATGTGGTTAGCTTGCAAAAGACGCTTATCTCGACGTTTTTAGCTGACGCAAGTCTATCACCCACCAACGATCTACGTCTTCTTCTTAGGTGGGTCTGAAGAATGGCACCTAATGGCGATTACTTTGCCATAATCATTAGGGTAGTCTGTTTTATCTTCTACTGTTAGACACATTGCATATTAAATTTTATCTAATAAAAACTAAACTAATTTTCTATTTAATATTTATAGGATGAAATTTATGTATGAAAGAAACGAGTGTTCACTTTCTAGTGGAGCTAATGGCCAGTTAGTTTCGTTCTGATTGCAGCGCAACACTCGAAACAATAAAATGTATGTAAAAATAATGAAGATTTAAACTTGCACAGTTGGACTTTCCATTTTAATACAAACCAGTTTTTGTGTATAAAATAAGTCGGATTTAAATTCTGTTTATGGATTAACATATTTGAGGTTTTAGCTACTTGACAAGATTTTATAACATTTCGTGAGAGTTGGTTGCGTAAAGATCGTTTGAAAAATCTGAAAGGGAGGTATGTTAACTATTTATACGTTTCAATACATACGTGCAATTTGAACCGTTATTAGTTTTTTTTGGTAACCCGGGGGAAATTTCTAACGGAGCTCAGGGGGCGATGAGGTTTGCCCCCCGGTGTGTCGGACTTGCATCGACTAAAACACCCGGGGTTTTTTTTTTCGAAATGAAGATATGTTGATGACCGGGAAAGGCCTTCACAACTAAACTGGTCGCGACCCCCGGGGTTTTCCTTCTCCCGCTTGCCAAGTGCCAAGGGCAAGGCCGTGCCAGCTTCCTCGGCACCCGGCGACATCTGGCCTTGTTTAGGCCTCGCCTACTTAGCAGGAAAACAGTTATTCATTGACTCACATTGAAATTGCCGCAGTTTTAAAAACGCTATTTAAACGGTAATGACTTATTTTTTCTGATGGTAAGCATGGTGCAGTCAAAACATCGACTGCAACTATCAACAGTAAATAGAAACTGATCGATAGTGGCAGCGATCATGCCGGCCTGCACATACATCTTCGCGCTTCGTTTGAAAAGCCCCCTGTATTAGAACTTCTTAGTCCTAGCCCGGATATAAGATACCATAGTCAAACCTGGATAAGTGAGAACTGGATACGTGAGAAAACTCTATAAGTGAGAGTAATGGCCAGGACCCGTCATTTTAAGCTCCCAATCCCTCTATTAGCGGGAAACAGAAACCTCTGTAAGAGAGAGTCGTTTTTCCCTCATGGACCTCCGTGAGTGAGATTGCTACTTATCTATACCTCTATAAGCGACAGTCGGGCTTTATTTATTTATATTATTTAGCAGGAACAAATGACAAAACAAATTACAAAATTAATATCTTTAGTAACTTTAATACTCATTCTTAACTTCGTGGAAAATTCAACAAAATTTATAAGTTAGAGAAAAGTATTCAAAATACAAAAACAGAAACCCAAACCAAATCGACGGATTTTTTTAAGTGTAAATAAGTTCTAAATAAAATAAAATTACATAATGCTTGAATTTTTGTTTTGTTTTCGTAAGCATCTTGATACCTTCCCTTATAAAGTACTTATATGTCGAAATCTAATGAACGTAACATATACACACTATTAAAATATATATGCACATAATACATTCGTACTTGCTGTGAGTTGTTATTGCTGCGTGCCTCTATAAGAGAGAAACGCTACCCATATGCCTGCATTAGCGACAAACTCGGGTTAGTGTGAAACCTCTATAAGCGAGAATGAGATTGTGCTCCCTTGAACTCTCACTTATCCAGGTTTGACTGTAGTCGTGACTCCGTCTATTCGCACGCGTATATCTTCTGTGGAAGGGAATTGGTGAAGTAAGGTTAAGTAACTCTTCAGATCGCTCGCCATGATACAGACAGTAGAAGATGCTTAGTGAGGCAATATGTTTGCGCAACTGGAGCGGTTCAAGATGCTTAGAAACATCTAGATCATTCACAAAACGGAAAACACTCCGCTGCAACCTATCCCCCCTAATTGATTTTAAGGTCAAAATTAAGGCCTTAAGTATGTTTTCTTTTTACACATTTTACATGCTATAATACCTGTGTTTAGAAAACACCACCATGATTTATAAAGACCGGATATCCTAGTTAAGATTTTGAGTGGTTACAAAGTTATGAATTAAAAAACAATGCTACTAAATAGATGGGATGCATGCAATGGTCCTTTTTTTACTTGGGGAAAATCCTCATAGGACCGTCTCAGGTGCACTGGGGGGTTGCGAAGCCGAAATGTGCCGGACTTGTACCGACTAAAAACCCCAAGGTGACTACTTCTGCGCATTGGCGGGGACTGCGGGTCCTGTAATCAATTCGACACAGCCCCGTCGCGCCGCGCCCGCTGGTCACAAACTCGGGGAAAGATGTCTTCCCCGACACTGCTCATAGTATTTAGGCAGAGCACGACACAATGCTCTGCCTACTACTTGAGGATCGCTAACCAGTCGCTCAGGGCCCCCACCCTGAGCGGCCACGACCCCAAACACATGAGCTAACCGGTCGTGGATGCAATAGTCCTGGCATAACATAACACGAAGAATTACAGAGATTGACTTAGCCTCGAACTACGCTTGCGCTTGTGCTGTGTTTAAACTGATACATACTTGTATATAAGTTTAAATACACATTCTTGACTCTCGAAAAATCTGCTCATAACAGTGCAGTTTGCCGTCGCCGGGTCTCAAACACAGAACCTCCAGCGATGCAAGTAGGTTCTCTACAAATTGCACTATCAAGCCCGTCAATCATAGTTTTTGTGTGATTGGCAATATTCTTAATACTTAAGTCAAGTCAAGTATCCCCAAAGATCACATATCTTCAAACTTATTCGTTCTATAGTTTGCTTTATTGGCCAGCCCCGGATTTTTCGAGTCGGGGCAATACTTTGCCTTCGCCGCCGGTCATTTTAACTTTATTTTTCAATTAAGCTTTATTTTTGTGATATACTGGCTGGCTCAGCGAACTACTTATCGCCTAACAGTTAATTAATGCCGTTTTAACTTCTAGCTAAACCTCAGTTAATATTAGGTCCTTACATATGAAATTGGCGTTTTGTATGGGAGGAACAAAAAGTCGAATATTTTTTAATATAATATATTTAATTAATCAAAGTATGAACCATTATTTTCTATGCACTTTTGCCATCTCATAGGTAGTTCATTGATCCCTTTACTAAAAAAACCAGTCGGACGGGAATCAATAAAATCTTTGAAGGCGATTTGGACTGCCCCATCGGAGTTGAATTTTTTCTCTTGCAAGAAGTTATCCAAATTTCGAAAAAAATGGTAATCTGTTGGAGCAAGGTCCGGGGAGTACGGAGGATGTCTTAGACTTTCCAATTGAAGCTCTTCTAATTTAGTAGCCGTCTGTTGCGCAGTGTGTGGTCTAGCGTTGTCGTGAAGCAGCAGTGGCGTGGAGCGATTGACCAGCCTAGGTTGTTTAGCCGCTAGCTTTTCCATCATGGTTTGCAATTGCTGACAATAGACATCAGCCGTAATAGTCTGGCCAGATTTGAGAAAACTGTAATGAACAATACCGGCACTAGTCCACCAAACGCTTACAAGTAACTTTTTTGGGGTTAATTTTCGCTTGGGGCAGGATTTGGCTGGCTGGCCAGGATCCAACCATTGCGCTGAGCGCTTTCGATTATCGTAAAGAACCCATTTTTCATCACAGGTAATGATTCGGTTTAAAATACTTTCATTATTGTGCCGGTTTAGTGATGTAACGCAGCAGTCGATGCGCGTTTGCCGGTTTGCTTCAGTCAATTCGTGAGGTACCCACCTTTCAAGCTTTTTAATCTTCCCAATTTGCTTCAAGTGAATTAAAACAGTTTTATCACTAACATCGCAGCCTGCAGCTAACTCGGACGTGGTTTGCGATGGATCCGCTTCCACAATAGCCTTCAACTCTTCATTATCAACTTGAGTCTCAGGCCGTCCACGGGGCTTGTTCTGCAGGTCGAAATTTCCAGAACGAAAACGTTGGAACCAAAAACGAACTGTGTTTTCTTTTGCAACACGACCGCCATACACATCTATCACCCTTCGAGTTGTTTCCGCAGCACTAGTGCCACGGCGGAACTCGTACTCGTAAATAATGCGATATTTTAAGTTTTCCATTTTGTAAAATGAGTGACGCAAACAGAAAAAAACAGAAGAAAAAAACAAATGAATGACGATCATCGAAGCACAAATACATGAGTCTTTAGCTGTACAAATTTGAATTTGGAATTCCTTACCAAAGAGGAGAAATTTGTGATTAAAGTGGCCAGTACGAAAAACGCCAATTTCATATGTAAGGACCTAATATTTTATTAACTATTCAAGATATTACTAAACTATTTTTTTCCTAAACGCTCAGGTAACGGAAAATTATGTATAGTAATTTGGAACTACTCGTCTAACGGCTACGGGGTCACTGTGGGTCCTTATTCAATGTATACGAGAACGCTGGTAGATGTACTTGTCTGCCGCCAGCCAGACTTTAGCGCTCGGGACATGGGTCCCGTCTCGCCCCTCCCCCCCCAGATCCGGAACTGTTTTTGACATAGTCATCTAATAATCTTTCTTTTCTTCCTTTACTTATTCCCTTATATTGTAATTAAAGCTCTTGAATGACGGTGTAGCGACTACAATTCCTTAATTTATCCAGTCCTCTCACGGCTCTTTTCCTTGACTTTGAAAGCAATTGCTTTATAAAAGATATATAATTAAGAAGGAATCGAGCTTTCAACGCTTAAGAAAGTAATGGAAAACTGTTTATTATGTGAAAGCGAATTAATCGCTAAAGGAAAATTTTATTAGCATTTACTGAGTATTTGTTTACTTTTTATAAAACATTTAAGTAGATAGTTAAGATGGATATCTTTCAATATTTTTATCTTCTTTATTTTTGATATAACGACAAAATTGTCTTCTCACATTTGCTTGTTTGTTTTTCAATGAACGAAACACATTTTTGAAAACAGTTTATAAAATATTGTGATTTAAAATTATAAATTATCCCTCCTAGGGACGCTATCATGCAGTAGTCGGACCTGTAATTGTGTGTGTCAGATTCTGACAGCCGCGGCTCGGGAGTTAAATATAATATATATGTATACTCGTAATTATGTTAACCCAAATCTATAAGATAAATATTAAAAAAAAAAAATATATAAATAAGATATAAATCATTTAGTTACCGGACACCTTTTATCACCTGTCGAACTTGCGGAAAAAATAGTGGGATAATATACCTTTACTGATAAAAAAATCAACAAGCTCTGCCTTCTATCTAAAAGAATGCAGCGAAGTCTATTTACAGGTTTAGTGCAAAATTGTTCACTGTAAACTTATTTACTTTTGAAACTTTCACGCGCGTCTCGAGAGCTAATTAACTTGATCTTAAATGTCTGTAGGTTATTTTTGTCATGATTTATATAGGCATGTAGCAGCTGTATTTTAATTTATTTATTTAGAGATTTGTTTAACTTAGAGTAAGGCAACGCGTATACAACTGACCATTATTTACAAATAAAGCAAGGCTATGTATAGACTACAAATCAATCTCGCTGCTTTGACTTTGCTTAGCCAAGTGCTTTGAAAATAAATTCCTTTTGACAAACAACTGAATATATAACAGGAACTAGAGTATAGCTTAAATATTTAAAGAGCCAAAACCAAGTTGATAAAATCGGTGAGTTACCCTATCCTTTAACATTAATTGGGTAATATAAATTGTAATGTTTTAGTAAAATCTAAGCGAAGTTAGAGTAGCCTCTATAAATCTTCGCTATAAACTTAAAACCAAACTTTCAGCAGCAAGAGTTATGTTACACGTAGACTTCAAATTAAACTCGGCAAATTAATTCTACTCGTAAAATAATTACCTGATATCCTTGAAGTTAGTATCTCTTTCCCTATGATAATTATTGCGAGAGTAATCTTAAATAATATCCAGCTTCCGAAAAGGAATAACTTTTATTTATAAAAGGAACAATAAACCAATTATTTTTTAAACAAGGCATACATAGTTACAGCCTGTAGTGTTTTATTATGGACTAGTTTTTGCCAGCGGCTCCGCTCGCGTTAAGAAGTATTATTATTAATTTGATATAGTTTTAGCGGCTTTACTTTTGTTTACCATGTGTAAAAAATTAGGGCCTAATGCGTCATTAGGCGCTAAAACTATCAAGGTATTATATTATATTATAGTTGAAAATCTGAGAAGATTTATAACATTTTTCATCCTCTATTTTATCCCCTTAGGGGTGGAACTTATCAAAATCCTTTCTTAGCGGATGCCTACGATATAACATCTACCTGCATGCTAAATTTCAGCCCAATCCGCCCAGTGGTTTGGCCTGTGCGTTGATAGATCACTATGCCAGTCAGTCAGTCACCTTTGTGTTATATACATATGCATATGGTATTTAGATTTTTAAGGCTTTTACAATATCAATATTATTTATTGATTGTAACTATGGTGGCCTGCTGGATTAAAACTTGTATGCACGCATAGCGACGCAAAAGATCAATGGTTCGAGTCCCAGCACGTACGTCTGGGTTTTCCATATTAAGTACGGATTTAGGTAAACAACATGCTCACCGGTGAAGAAAAAAAAATTATGAAGGAATTGTGAATTTGTGAAGGACCCCGGTCGTGTTACATCTTATTAGAAATATCTATAAGCAATTAAAAACACAATAAATAGAATAACATATAGCTTAAATAATCTTAAATATAAGTTTAATAATAATTTTAAGTAATAGCAATACAACCACTCAAAAATAAATAATACCAAAATAAAGTATTACATACAATAAACAAATCGACTACAAAATGCGAGTACAGACTGATATAGCAATTCGCTTTGGCATATTACGTTTCGGGATTTGCTTATGTACATACATATACAAGAGACCTTTACTCGTGGTATCTGCGGGCCGGTAGGATGACGATGACGACCAATGGATTCTCGTCCCTAGATGGTTCCTGCCGTGCTACGTTGTTATTTTCATCATGCGCAGTGTAAAGTTAGTACAAAAACACCCAAACGTAAAAATTTTAATTACCGTATATGAATGGCATACTGGTCGCTGAGCTAGATACTTGACGAGGTCAAAAATAATTCCAGGTAAATCGTACGCGGCGCCAACATTCAGACAAGTAGAAAGTTCTCGATCCCACTTACCTAGAGCGTGGAGCGGAGAATAGTTTAATTACTAAGCCACCGTAAAACTGAAGCCGCCCCACTTGTTTACCGAAGCCCGTTTCAGGTTTGTTAATGAATGCGCTTCACACTTGGAAAGTATCGTGATAATCGTTAATCGCTGCGATCAGAAATCTCAAGCGTGCTTCAATTTTTATCTAAGCATTATCTTGCTTCATTCTCTGATCCTACTGTCCCCTTTTCACCACAGAACCAGTAGACGCCGTAAGAAATACCATACATGGTGGATATTCCTCTTATCTGGACTAAAAGGTTTGCTTCATTCGTCATAATGCGAACAGCAAGGGAGTGGAATGTGGTTCCTGCTTCTATTTTCCTACAATCTTACGATCTGGGAGCTATTAAAAGAAAAGTAAATAAGCATTTGTTTTACAAACGCGTTTCATCATCGGCTTCATCTTTAACTTCCACCAGGCTTGACTCAGGTAATTCGTAAGTCTGTAAAATATTAAAAAAGGAGTAACTGTGTTGTCCAAACTTGTTGATGTGTACTGTGAAGCTCGATCAAGGCTCAATGAAGATTTGTCGTCGGATCCCGTTGGTCTGTTGAACGGCGGTGGTCCAAAGCGGATATAATCAACAGGTTATATTATGGAAACCGTTGACAACCATGCGCCTACATTGCTATTGAGGTTTTTTTATTTTATTTTTTAAACTGACTCAACACAGTGACTGCACCATAGCTGATGGTAAGCATGGTGCAGTACAAAAAACGCCAACGTCTATCGGCGGGTAAGAAAAAACCCATCGGTAGTCGCAGCGATCATGCCGGCCTGCACAAATATCTCTTCACGCTACGCTTACAAGATCCGATATCATAGGATGGTGGGAACACGCTCGCCGGAAGACCATTCCACAGCCCAACGACACGGCAAAAGAAGGAGTTAGAGAACTTCTTAGTCCTAACCGGGATGTGAGATACTGCATAGCTGTGAATCCGCAAACCCACGCGCGTGGTTCTATTCAGGAAGGAAGAGGACGGGTCTGCATTAATAAGCGACAAACCAGTCATCTAAAGAATTTAAAATAAATCGGAGGATATATTGAAAGTTCGTCTCTGAGCTCGATTTTCGGCACTTCTCATTTAACAAATGCATAAATCTCCTTTTCTGAAGGTTCGACGCGGATGTCTAATCTGGACATATGCGCACACACAGAAATGTCCAGCTGACTTTGCAAATAGTTGTTCCATTCCGAAAAAATTACATTCCAAGTTCTAAGTCTAAAATTAACTGGGGGTTAGACACGCATTACAAGCCGTGAGGATCTGAAATTCTACCGGAAATAGGTCTCTCTTACTAAGCGCTATTGACTGAGGTCTATGACTCTTGGCATTCCATTTTAGCTGGCTTTCTGCTAAAAGCCGTAACTTCAGCTTACCTGGCAACGTTACAATCTATGTTTGTTGATTCGTGGTCTTTAATCAAGTACCCATCTATTATAGCGATAATTAGTTTATTTTCATTAAATTTTCAAGCTACAAATTATTTATTCTTATTGTGCTACTTTCTACTTACTAACATATCGGTAAAAAACGCTGATTCCGAATATACATATATATTACTATATCACCAAAAAATGTCGCTTAAACCAAATAGCCTTTCACCCCTTGATATATTAGGTCCTTACATATGAAATTGGCGTTTTTCGTACTGGCCACTTTAATCACAAATTTCTCCTCTTTGGTAAGGAATTCCAAACTCAAATTTGTACAGCTATAGACTCATGTATTTGTGCTTCGATGATCGTCATTCATTTGTTTTTTTCTTCTGTTTTTTTCTGTTTACGTCAGTCATTTTACAAAATGGAAAACTTAAAATATCGCATTATTTACGAGTACGAGTTCCGCCGTGGCACTAGTGCTGCGGAAACAACTCGAAGGGTGAATGATGTGTATGGCGGTCGTGTTGCAAAAGAAAACACAGTTCGTTTTTGGTTCCAACGTTTTCGTTCTGGAAATTTCGACCTGCAGAACAAGCCCCGTGGACGGCCTGAGACTCAAGTTGATAATGAAGAGTTGAAGGCTATTGTGGAAGCGGATCCATCCCAAACCACGTCCGAGTTAGCTGCAGGCTGCGATGTTAGTGATAAAACTGTTTTAATTCACTTGAAGCAAATTGGGAAGATTAAAAAGCTTGAAAGGTGGGTACCTCACGAATTGACTGAAGCAAACCGGCAAACGCGCGTCGACTGCTGCGTTACATTACTAAACCGGCACAATAATGAAGGTATTTTAAACCGAATCATTACCTGTGATGAAAAATGGGTTCTTTACGATAATCGGAAGCGCTCACCGCAATGGTTGGATCCTGGCCAGCCAGCCAAATCCTGCCCCAAGCGAAAATTAACCCCAAAAAAGTTACTTGTAAGCGTTTGGTGGACTAGTGCCGGTATTGTTCATTACAGTTTTCTCAAATCTGGCCAGACTATTACGGCTGATGTCTATTGTCAGCAATTGCAAACCATGATGGAAAAGCTAGCGGCTAAACAACCTAGGCTGGTCAATAGCTCCACGCCACTGCTGCTTCACGACAACGCTAGACCACACACTGCGCAACAGACGGCTACTAAATTAGAAGAGCTTCAATTGGAAAGTCTAAGACATCCTCCGTACTCCCCGGACCTTGCTCCAACAGATTACCATTTTTTTCGAAATTTGGATAACTTCTTGCAAGGGAAAAAATTCAACTCCGATGGGGCAGTCCAAATCGCCTTCAAAGATTTTATTGATTCCCGTCCGACTGGTTTTTTTAGTAAAGGGATCAATGAACTACCTATGAGATGGCAAAAGTGCATAGAAAATAATGGTTCATACTTTGATTAATTAAATATATTATATTAAAAAATATTCGACTTTTTGTTCCTCCCATACAAAACGCCAATTTCATATGTAAGGACCTAATATATTCTAAATCACCCGTTCCCATTTAATATAACAAACTTATGGCTACGCAGTTTGGTAGTATAATTTGTTTATCTAATCTTCTGTGAAATGTTTATTTTATTTTTTGTGTTAAAGAATATTTTTCTAGTTTTCTTTTACATTATTTTCGACTGGCTTCTACGCGGTTGTTGAATATTTGATGACAGGGCCCATAACCTCAACCACTTACAGAGGAAATGCTCTTGCGTAATCGCGGGCAACATGCCTGGTAAACAATGAAGACGATTTATTGTTACAATGTACGATGTTTCTGATAAACAGTAAAGACAGTGTGACGTTGAAATGTAATGTTTTCTCATTGCTATGATATCGGATATTTCAAACGAAGCGTGAAAAATTATTAACGCAAGCCGACATGATCACAGCGGATGTCGACGAATACAAATACCTCGATGATTACTCTGTTTTTAGATGGAATTGTCTATAAAATCAATGCGTTTTTCCTGCGTTATTAGACGAAATACCGTAATATTTTAATGTTTTTCGCAACTAGCATTTCTTTTACCCATGACTCATGAGTGAATTTATAAACACAATTTCTTTATGTAATTCGGAACCTTTAGCATACACGCATTTGTTTTCCCGTTACGGAAGTCAAAACTACGATTCTTAAGGCAGAAATCAATCGCTTCACTACTGAATTATTGAGTCTTCCATTAAAATTTGCATAAATACACATGCTATATTTGTATTAAATACTCATTATATTTATTTGTATTTTGTTTTTTTCTTGACATAATGAATTACTTAAAATCATGGAATTAATACACAATTTAAACCAAGTTTAGGGATATTAAAATTTTACGAAATAAAAATAATTATAGACCGTTTACAAATAATTAATAAGCTCATTTAGTGCATAATTGTCGACCAGTAGCCTTATTTAATAAAAAATACAAAATTGGTACTTAATCAAAATATAATAGTCAAATGCAGCTCATTATCAGATCCAGTTGACACATTTGCAATCAAATAAGACCTTGGTGCAGCCATTTCGATGAATTATTTCGAAATCATAGACCAATTATCAGCTATTACTATTTATAAAGTGCAATACGCTTTTTTTACAAGGTTTGTTTATGCGGGTTCTACCTGAAGGTCAATTTATAATTATACAGGGTTACCGGTAACTAACGCAAAACCTTTTAAGGGTGACTTTGGTATATCAAGACTGGCAGCTTTTGTTTTACGACTTTTACTAATTCAATCACTTTTTTCCCCATACAAAAAATAAATAAATCTAATTTGCAGTTTTGATCTCCTTAACACTGAAAGGCGGCGCGATGCAACTGGGGCAGACGATTTCCGTAGCATCAGCTGACTGAACTTTAAACATAGAGCTAACGATAGATAGAAATTCCCACTAAAACTAAAAAAATATATATCTTAGGAAGTGGTAAGTTTTGGCAAAAGTCAAAGAACAAAAATTGTTAGTCTTGATGTACCTAAGTTACCTTTAAGAGGTTTGGCGTTAGTTACCAGTAACATTGTATATCGTCGCGGGATATCCCTATCAGGGTGAGCAAAACTACAATAGTGGCAATATCCACTTTGCGCTTATATATCGCACCAGACGTGACCAGTAGCGTAGCTGATTGTCGTTCTTAGGGCGTTTATACGTGACAATTTTATTAGACGCCATACGAGTTTCCTCACGATGATTTCTTCAGTGGTGAGCCTCTGGTGCCTAAATCCGTACATCCGTACAAAACCGTACCTATGACGATTCTCTTTGCCGCGCATGAATATCGGTCGGATATCCAATATGCCATCACAGCTTCAGTAATGATTACAAATTACAAAGGCTAAATTTATCTTTAGATAAATGTGAAATTAAATCTCAGCCCTGCTTCGCCTACGTGCAATTAACACACAAAACTGACGTATTGTCAAATTTTCATCCTTTATTTTACTTCGTTAGGGGTGGGATATCAATAAATTCGCCCTTAGTTCATGCCTACGTCGTAAAAAGCACCTAATATTCATATTTCATGTTTCTAGCTCCAGCAGTTTGGTTTCTATGATGACACGTCAGACATGACAAGCCTTTTTTGTATATATAGAGGATTTGTTTCCCAGGTTGACAATCTGAAGGTCACAAGTTCGAAACCAGACAGCAGCAAATTATTCTGTATTATGCAACTCGTAGTTCAGAAGTTAAACATTCAGTCATTGCGCTAAGAGAGTCTTCAAAATATATTACTCGTATACAATTTCTAGTTTCAAAATATTTTCTCATATAGTATTAGGGAAATAGATATAAGGTACAACGTAATACATTTTTATAATCGAATCTGTAAACTGATATCGATTGCTTAACTCACTGGTCGATAAACCACAGGCATATAATTAGCACTTTTTTTTTAATGAATGTATCATATAATTATGTCACACACTTAAACAATTAAAAATATGTTATAGATATCGTAAGAAAAACTCATGTGGTTTTATTATAATACGATTTTATATTTAAGCAAGGGTTTAAACTGTAACTAAATTCAGTCTTACAAAAATATGCTTATCGTTTACTATATAAAAATCTATAACAGATGGTAGTCTATTTGTAATATTAGCAAGAAAATAACTTTTATAATAACTGAGTTTTGCCAATTTAAATGTTTAATTAAGTTTAAACCCTTAAACGGCTTCTTCCAATAAGGCCGATACTATCTAATATTTTTAATTATTTACCATTAGTTCTGGGCCACAAGATATTGTGGTGTTATATTCAAATATGAATATAATCAGTAAATGATAAGAAAAAAGAAGAATAATTAATTTACTCACCAGTAAAGGAGAACATAGCGAGGAGGCCCGCATGGCTTCTAATAGAAATGTCATGTGTAAACTGTAAGTGCCCTGAGAACGGCGATCAGCTGCGCTACTGGCCACGTTGAGCACGACATATAAGCGCAGAGCGTACACAGCCACTAATGTATCCCTGCTCACTCCATAAGGCATATAGCGTGACGATATATTATTAATTTGTGTAGTGTTGTTGTGAAATACACTTAATGTAGCGTATCTAATTTATTTTTGCTGATATTTGGCATTTTTGACAAATAAGTTTATCGACCTCTGGCGTAAACATAAAATCAACGACCTTCGGCTTAGCCATTGCGCAGATCGAATTCAAAATATCGATATCATAAAAGTTTTGTAATCGAATGTACTGAAAGATGGTCGGCGCATCGCGAGGTGCGCGCGCGCCCGATCGCAGACTTTCTCTCCCCCCTAACGGTTGATGTGTTGCAGCGGGGCGGCGCGGCTCGGCGGCTTCAGCAGACGACGAGCGACCGCGCGGACCCAACCTCGTCAACAAACAGGCCGTGCTTCCGTTCGTGCCGCCCGCGTTCCCGCACAACGCGCCTGACCGCCTCATTAAGCCCTCGGAGTACTTGAAAACCATCACGGCGCCTTGCAAGCGGGACGACAGCGCGGCGGAGGCGCACCCTCCGCCGCCGCCGCCCGTTCCCCAAGACAATGTCCCACCGCCACCCCCGCAGCCGCCCTTGGTGCACCAGCCCTTGGCCGCCATAAGCAGCGCGGAGCTTTCGGCCGTGCGGCTCAGAACCCCGGCTTCTAAAACCATGTCAGCACCACCTGCGCGCTCGGTCAGTCTCCAGTGCATCCCGAGTGCTGCGGAGAACTACCGCAGCGCGAAGACCGATCTTATCGAAGAGCTCAAAATGTCTAAGGACATCAGCGGCATAAAGAAGCTAAAGGTGGAACGCGCACGCCGGGAGAGCCTTCAGGATAAAGAGACATTCACGGAATTCACAAAAAGGTTCACAGCGGAGAACTTTGTTGATCAGGTCAGTTTAAAAAGCGTCATTTTTTGTTTTCGCAGTCATGTCACCTTTTCAAGTATCTACAGTCGATAGGGTTAATTTAGACCAGTCGTATTAACTTTTTGTAGAAGTGATTAATTGATATTTTTTATTAAAAAAAATCATTAATTTTTGTTCTGTCTATCTCAAAATAGTTACACCAAGTATATTACTTGAATCAAGAAGATTTGTTAAATATAATAATTAATATTTTTCATGTCGGAATATAGGAATTCAACGTTAATGCGACCAGTCGAAATTGCCCTAACCGATTATACTATATACACATATGTCTCTTTGGTTGAAATTTTTGTTGCGTATATAATCGGTAACATTGACGAGAATACCATAGTATTACTGATGGGACTTGAGTCCGATTTTATCACTACAGATATTTTTCACTATTTCTTTCAAGTACTATTCGAGTGGTCAAGTTATTCGAGATCGATTTGATTTACTCAAGTCATTGGTTGCAATTTTTACTTTGAACAAGTCGAGGCTTAATTTACAAGTTAGTTACATAAAACTAAAATTACAAATCATCTTCTGCCTCTCAAATTAAATAATTATTATAGAGATTGAAAATTAAATATAACGTTATTTGATTATCTGGCTCAGTGACAGAGTAATAAGCAAGTAATCGAGTTCAATTGAATTTAAGCCGATATTTTCTTTCAAGTTATTATCGCTTTTTCATTCGCAATGCAAACAAAGAAGAAGTGAAATTCGCCCTCAGGATCTGTTTTGTCAAGTTCCTAAACCTATATAAGCACGCTTTCTGAAACTAAGAAATTGCCTAAACATTCATATAAAAATATGAAGTTTGCGCTAAAAAAATTATGGCTCTGTAAATTCTGATGTATCTCTACAGATACATAATCAAGAAAAGAGTTAACCCTATGTATTTACGTGTTTGTGAAAAGAGTATAAAGAGTTATAGTGTCGCTTTTTAGTTATAACGAATTTTAAATCACGATTCCATTAAATTTTCATTTCAAAACATCTATTGAGTAAGAATATAATCGAGTCGCATCATTAAATACGGTCCATGCAGCTATGGATCAGTTGTATGTTGGACTAACCCACTGGTCCACTTATCCCCACATAATACAGCTATCAATCTCCGCGATGCTCGTGAAACGCTCAATAACTGGCTGTCTTGACGAAACGGCATACCGCTGCAATCATCGATAGTAAGAACTCTTTTCTTTATGTAGTACAAATTAAAGACGCAATTTTTTTCCTATATGTTCGTTTGTATCTTCTAAACTGTGAAATGGATTTTGATGCGGTTTTCACCAATATTCAGCAAATGTGTTTCATTTAAAAATAGGCAAACTGTCTGACTGCAGTCGTAGGTTATCCTAGTATGTTTTAATATTACACATTTGAAACTTTTACGTTTTATATAAAATGTAAATTTACTTTAACTTTCACTCTGTGTTTTGTTTAAAGTAAATGCTCGCGTATAAGTCTCTACAAAGTACACTTAATTACAATCAAGAAAACATAAGTAAATAAATAATAAAACATACTTTCTTCAATAATGGGAAATGGAATCATATCTCTATAGGTGTTTTCTTAAGTTTTCTTAGGTGAAAGGATACCAAAATATAGGAGGAATGAAAAAAGTGTTAAAATACGAAGTACTTTAAATAAAATATTATATATTTAAGAGTCCATTTTTAATGTTTTCACTTGGCTACCAGTTTTATGACATCACACACTATGTAGTACATAATATGACAAAAAGTATTTATACACAAGTCTTAACACCGTCATAGTTACTCGTCATGGCCTGTCGCGTTTCGTGATCAATTGTGTATATCCAGTTGTATATATATATATATATATATATATAGATCTTCCGTCGTAGTAAATGTGGATCGACACAGCAATGGGAACTTCAACGAATCAACGAATTTTCGACCCTAGGCGATCATTGCCCTTCTAGGACAACACTGTAATTTATATCTTTCCACCCTGTTTACTTGTGACCGCCCGGTTTAGTTGTGAAGACCTTTCCCGGACAACCAAAGAACGTCATTTCGAAAAAAAAAAAGGAAAAAATGTGCAATGTAGTGATTAAAATACGCAATATCTCGAAATTGCTAAAATGGCTTATATTTCGCAGATGTTCATACAGCGATGAAACAGTGGGAGACGATGACATTTTATTAATAAAGTATTTATGCAATGATTATTATTGACTAATTTATGAGGAGTGTATTTACGTTATGATAAATTGTCACATAATACTGTAAACGGTAATAAAACAGGAATATAAATGCAAATGTATTTGAGCATGTTAACAGCTGACACAGATTAGAATCGGTTGTGAATTAACATTATTATACTGGCTAACGTGTGAAATAACTGCGCACTCATAATAACGTATTTCGTAAAATGTCATTGTATGATATTCTTACATAATAACTATCATTACATTGGACATATTTTTATGGAAATCTTTTTAATTCGTTTGTAAGTCTAAACCTAAGATTTATAGGGGCTTTTTTGCTTTGCATAGACTTTTCTCAGGAAATAAGTTTTACTTTGATAAATATCTGAATATATAATAGGAATCTATTCGAAGTATTATTATTCACCAACTCATTATTATCCGATATTCATTATTATAACCCAGTTTGGCCCATTGCAAGGTTAAGACACTTCATTTTTCACTATATTTGTGGAATCCATGGGAAGGGGTTTGAACATTGAACCCAGCACGCTTGTCCAATAACCAATTATAGTAATAATCGGCTTTTTTATATTTTTCTGTGCCTTGCGGAACCGTATTATAAAATCAAATTAAAAAAAGACGATTTAATTATTAGGTACAAGTATACTAGAAAAACACAAAACTAAATATATTTCGAAAAGTACAGCAGCTTGTTTAAAATCTATCTATCTAACATGACGCCGAATCCCTATTGGTGTAGGCAAAGTTAATGAAACCCCACTTTTATCATTTCTGACAAACCTCTTTCGCTTCCATAAAATTCTTTATTCCTTCATGCACCCTCGTCAATCCCGCGTATTTTTGGCATTACCCTCAGAACTCTATCTAATCTGTATAGGCGAGTCTCGATCGGCCTCAACTATTACTTCCACTCAGAGTTATATTGTATATATTTTTCTTCATCCTTTTATGGAGTCAATGCACTTGTAAGGTTACTTAAAGTTCGATGCACCAGCGAGTGCAATGCACTTTGGTATCTAGGTCAAACGAATTATATTAGGTCCTTACATATGAAATTGGCGTTTTGTATGGGAGGAACAAAAAGTCGAATATTTTTTAATATAATATATTTAATTAATCAAAGTATGAACCATTATTTTCTATGCACTTTTGCCATCTCATAGGTAGTTCATTGATCCCTTTACTAAAAAAACCAGTCGGACGGGAATCAATAAAATCTTTGAAGGCGATTTGGACTGCCCCATCGGAGTTGAATTTTTTCCCTTGCAAGAAGTTATCCAAATTTCGAAAAAAATGGTAATCTGTTGGAGCAAGGTCCGGGGAGTACGGAGGATGTCTTAGACTTTCCAATTGAAGCTCTTCTAATTTAGCAGCCGTCTGTTGCGCAGTGTGTGGTCTAGCGTTGTCGTGAAGCAGCAGTGGCGTGGAGCGATTGACCAGCCTAGGTTGTTTAGCCGCTAGCTTTTCCATCATAGTTTGCAATTGCTGACAATAGACATCAGCCGTAATAGTCTGGCCAGATTTGAGAAAACTGTAATGAACAATACCGGCACTAGTCCACCAAACGCTTACAAATAACTTTTTTGGGGTTAATTTTCGCTTGGGGCAGGATTTGACTGGCTGGCCAGGATCCAACCATTGCGCTGAGCGCTTCCGATTATCGTAAAGAACCCGTTTTTCATCACAGGTAATGATTCGGTTTAAAATACCTTCATTATTGTGCCGGTTTAGTAATGTAACGCAGCAGTCGACGCGCGTTTGCCGGTTTGCTTCAGTCAATTCTTGAGGTACCCACCTTTCAAGCTTTTTAATCTTCCCAATTTGCTTCAAGTGAATTAAAACAGTTTTATAACTAACATCGCAACCTGCAGCTAACTCGGACGTGGTTTGCGATGGATCCGCTTCCACAATAGCCTTCAACTCTTCATTATCAACTTGAGTCTCAGGCCATCCATGGGGCTTGTTCTGCAGGTCGAAATTTCCAGAACGAAAACGTTGGAACTAAAAACGAACTGTGTTTTCTTTTGCAACACGACCGCCATACACATCATTCACCCTTCGAGTTGTTTCCGCAGCACTAGTGCCACGGCGGAACTCGTACTCGTAAATAAAACGATATTTTAAGTTTTCCATTTTGTAAAATGAGTGACGCAAACAGAAAAAAACAGAAGAAGAAAACAAATGAATGACGATCATCGAAGCACAAATACATGAGTCTATAGCTATACAAATTTGAATTTGGAATTCCTTAGCAAAGAGGAGAAATTTGTGATTAAAGTGGCCAGTACGAAAAACGCCAATTTCATATGTAAGGACCTAATATAAAAAGCACATCAAATAAATAATAGTGAATTCATGCTAAGATCGTCTTCTGATTCACAAGCTTCCCACAAGTGGTAGAGGCCTCCACTAAAATAGGTGACGCCGACGTGAATCGCCCACACTTATCGCTCACCCTCTCCATTTGTGCGAACCATCGAAGTATCCTTTTGTGCATGATCTTTCAAATCAACCATTCTGCGTATCTCTTCGATCCTAACGCTATCCGCAAGTGTGTTTAATATTGTTATGAATTCATTATAATTATGATGTATATAGGAATGTATTTTAAACCAGCTTGTTTAACAGCCGATACTTTCCAACTTTTCTATCAATAATCTTTGGTTTAAGAGAAAGAAATTTGACACAGTTCTCATAACATTGTTGAAAAAACTTTCCTTAGGTAACTACGTACTATTAGTGTAAACAATTATTCCATTTAATATTTTCAGGCCAAGCGTCCACGTAGGAAACAGAGAGGTTCATATAAAGTACATCTTTGTAAATATTTAAATATCTTTACTGTAACATTGATACTTTTCCGAGTATCTTATTGGATGAGCATGTTTTTCCATTAGTTTGGAGACTATGTGTAATAATATGTATTTTTAATTAGACAACAATTTCCGTAACATATCAATGTAATTTTAAACTGAATTTGTTTGTGTAGAAGCTCATAACTTGTAACTGTGAAAGGTGTTTTGGAATTGTATAAGTCTAATAGCTTAATTGGAGTATCAGCTATTTAAATACGTTCGAATACAATTTTAAAGTTTTTTTTACAATTCAGATTTAAGTGTCGAAATCAGGCATACTTACAAAAAAAAACCTTAAAATTGTAATATCGCTAAAACTATTGAATTTCGTCCACATATTGCAGTGGTTTAAATTGTTGCATTTAGTTCCTCTGGTACATGCTTCCATTAATATGAATTATCCAATAATCCTTTATTGTGTACACCCTGTTTCATTAATTTGTGCACATACATTACATCGTTGTTTTTTTTAATTAATTTAAATACAAGTTAATCTTGAAAATGTATTTACATTAGTCCGAGAAGAACAAAAATTTAGGCCAGAAAGAATAACATTTTTTTTTTTGGTTTTCTTCTGAATTCTTGGTATGCCATTTTGAAGAAATATTCTGTGAACATATTATGTAAGCAATATAAGAAGCGAAAGTTCATTCTAATTCTCATGATTAATACAATTCCTTCAGGTAAGATAAAGAAGATATAATAAACAAATTTTAAAGCTTCGTTACGGCAAATTTGACATCAGTTTTCTTAACTCCGAAATAGCATTTAAATGTTACATGTACATTGTAAAATACGAAAGAAATGGGCATATATAATTTGCAACAATTGCGAAAATAAAAGAAGGGGTTATGTTTTGACTAGCGACCTCGAATTCGGCATGAGTATTGTGTTTCACACGGTTTCTCACGATTCTATTGAGTTAATTGAAATTGTAGTAGAGATAAAACATATGTCTTCATTTCTTTAAATATTAGACTATAGATTTCCAATTTGTTTATGTAATTGCATATAAGTTTAAATAACATCCTCTCTTTCGTTTTTATATTTATTATAAGGCCTTGATATCGGAAAACTACAAACTTCTGCTGTATTCGGTCATTGTTATAGAATCCTCAGGGTTACTATCTCTAGGATGTCACTTTGATACAAATTTGTGAATCTTATTTGGTCAAAGTTGTGCGGTTAATTCATTTCCTTTATCTTGTGATGATTTAAAAGTGCTTGAAAGTAGGCCTTTTTCGATAAAGTTTATATTTCATTTCAAACGATTGAGATGAGTAAAAACTATTGTTACGCCATCTGTTATTCTTCTCCATTGCTATAAACTTGTTTGAGGTCAAATTATTTTCTTTCAAAACATTAAAAATTTAAGTTTAAGTTATGCCCTATTTATTTTCTTTATTACTCCTTCCTTTCATACATGTTTTCTTTAAAAATGAATTCGATGTCTCTCACTTATAAGGCGTTTTGCGATTCCTCAACTCTTCCTTTTGACGGTTTAAAAGTACTTATAAATATAATAGGTCTAGTTAAATAAAATATACATATATCATTTCATTTAAATGAGCGAGTATTTAAACTCAAGTTTTTTACTTGTGCACAAAGATCACTGTTAGACAATCAGTAAAAATAGTTTCTTTAAAAATCCTCTCAACTGTGCTCCGATACTGCCTAATTAAAATGGTATCAGATGATACTGTGTTTTGTACAATGACATCACAGTACTCGGATCTGTCGAAAGCATCTATGTCTCATATCAATTAGTGTAAAAAGATTTGAATGGAAAATATTTTATTTCGTAGAGACGGTGTGCGAGGCATATCCGTTTTCACGCTTTCACTGTTTTCTGATGTCTTCGTGGATCGTGCGCTTTAGCACGAATTTTACTTACGTTCCAACTTCTAGGCATATCTAAACTTTGTTTTCTTGCTTTTTCATTCTAATAAAACTATAATTTCCAATTTCAACATGCGTACATTCAATATATAGATTAGTTTAAGTATATCATTAATACGATGATAAAACAAGACTCTCTTTTGATCCATTTTGATATCAGGTTGTGTATCTCCACTTTGTCATATATTTATATGTTTTTACTGACTCAAAAATGTAACTGCAGCGCATCTGATAGAAAGTAAAAAAAAACATTTATTTGGCTCACGACATAATATATAACACAGAAGGATAGGTTCATCAACGTAAAGAACAACAAAAGAAAATACTTTGTGTTGTGTGATGCGCCAAAGCGAAGTCAGCTCAGCAAATGCTAAGGTTGAGATTTATAAAGGCAATTTTAAGTTCGCTTAGACATTACTAAAATATTATAATTTATATTAATCAATGAATGGTGGATTTGGTAAGTCACCGATTTGTCAACATTGACTTAGCTGTGCAAACACTATAGCTATACTCAAGTTCCTATTATACATTCAGTTTTTTGTCAAAACTAATTCATTTTTTGAGAACTTCGCTAAGCAAAAATGAAATAGCATCTATAAATCTCAGCCTTAGTGACCCGCTAAGTCCTCAGCGCTGATTTTCAGCTGACACCCATTTATTGTGTCACGCGTAGAAAACAGCAAGGAAGGGAATAATAGGGTACCTATAGATACACCGCTCTAGAAACGATTTAAAAGTGTATACATACATACAAATGAACACACCCATGCGCCTACACATATACATATAAGTATATTACACACACGTATATATATATTATCATAATAAAGATTAAGTACAGTGTAATTAAACAAAGGCAGGAACTATCAACGACTAAGACATTAAATAAATCAACGTCGTCGAGGCAATAAATGGGTGCCAGCTGAAAAATCAACGCTGGGTAGCTCGGCTGGTCACTTAGCATTTGCTGAGCTGACTTCCCTTTGGCGCATCATCACAACACAGGATGATTACTTTTTTGTTTTCTGTCTTTAATAACCTATTTTGCTGTGCTGTTTGTTGTGTTGTATGCAGGGATGTTACGGAGCTTCGACTCCGACTCCGATAAGTCGGAACTTCCGACTGTTGTTATACCTTCGGTTCCGAAACTTTTTAATCGGAGGTATTAATCGGAAGTCACCACCACTGTTGTAGTCAATTCATTTGATTTCATTTTATATGTTGTTGAAACATAATATCAGTTAATCAAACAATCAATGCTTAAAGAAGAAAATGCTTAATGCTTTATGCTTAATTTAAAGAAGAAATTTTTAAAAATTTAGATTAAAAAAATATTAAAGTTATTAAATTTAAAATTAAATGTACATATAAATTTATTACTAAAAGGTTTTTTTATTCTACATTTAAATTAAATTAAATAAAATAGAAATTAACACAAAAACAACCCTGGAGCTTTGTAATTAAAAAGGTACACTGAATAATGTTTTTATTTGTCCCTTAATAAAACTATTTTATTCTGCCGTCACTTTTGACTGACATTGGCTCCGACTGCGATTCCGACTTCGGTTCCGACTGCGATAAATCAAATTTTAAAACTCCGACTCCGACTTCGGTTCCGATAAAACTGCCTTCATTACATCCCTAGTTGTATGCCAAATAAATGTTTTATTATTGTTTATTATTATTATATTGACAGTCGCCATGGAGGCTGACATCACTGTACCCTATTTTTTTTTACTTGGGGAAATCCTCATTGGACTGTCCCGGCCGCACGCAGGGGGTGGCTCAGCCGAGGTGTGCCGGACTTATACCGGCTAAAAACCCCAAGGTGACTAGTTCTGCACATAGACGGGGACTGTGGGTCCTGTAATCAATTCTCCATAGCGACCGACATCACTGTACCCTATCATGTCTCATCGATTTAATGCTATGGAAATATTTTAAAATATGTAGATTCTTCAAGTAACTGCGCAAAGGAAGATTACTAGTAATAACTCAGTTTAATTGGTGCAATTACTAAATTTTTAGAGCAAGAGATAATTTCTAATCCGAAATTAAATTCATCCGCTATCACTATAATTGTGCATAATGCAACTTGATTGGCTAACTAGAGCGTCGGGGCTGCATCCTTTTTTGTTTTGCTCAATTAAATAAGTATTACTTATTTAAATGCCGTAAAGCGGTATTCTACCGTCAAACTGTAAAAAATATTATATTTTTAGATTTGAAGTGTTTGACTGATGCTAGATTTCTGGCCGTAGCAAAGTTGATTAATCAATTGTCAACACTTTTGGCTGAAAAAGAATATTTAAAAATCTTAAAATATGTAATTCAATATTTACTAAATATTGAAAAAATAATATGTCGTCACGCTATATTTCTCTCTGGGTGAGTAGAGATACATTAGTTACCGTATCGACTTGTCCGTCAACTGTCGTTTAAACAACGCAGTTTCACTCCGACGCGGCCTTGAGTTTCTTTCGGCATTTCTTCTCAAGGTAGTAGCTTCTGAAACGCTAGTAGATCACCGTTAGGTTTTATATATTTTGGCTGGCGGTCCAAGTCGAGGTTCGTATCCACAGGGGTGCCCTTGCATTGCCACCCAATCCATAAATTGCCGGCTGAGCACATTCAGTGTTTGCCCACCCGCCCGGTTTAGTTGTGAAGACCTTTCCCGGTCAATCAACGAGCGTTATTTGGAAAAAAAAAGATGAAAGCCGTATCGACTTTGTTCTTATATGTCGTGCCCAACGTGACCAGTAACGCAGCTGATCCTCTTCTCAGGGCACTTGCCCATGAAATTTCTATTATGTGCCATGAGGGTTTCCTCACAATGTCTTCCTTTACCGGTGTGTGAGAGAGAAGAGTTACCACTCTTGGATACCGGTCTCTTATACACTAAACCACCATAACCAATAAATAATATAATAATAAAAAAAATGTAATTGATATGGTTTATCGAATTTAAAAAAAAATCTCACATAGGAAGCGAAATTTTCACGAAAAATTATATTAGACTTCGCGTAACTTAAATCGTGGTAATGAAATCTTATGAGGCTTTTTTTTACTTTTAACTTAAGTTAACTTGAAAACGGGCAAAACTATATTTTTGTACTTTTCAGCCAATCTTTAATGGAAAAATTGGCTCCTTATATTTTGATATATTATTCAATGGGTACGCTGGGTGATGTTGCCTGGGGCTCTTGAAATTTGGCGCCAGGGGCCCCGGCATGCTCCGTCTTTAAGTTCTAGTAAACATCTCAGCTGGAGTCTGTGAATGAATTGGCATGAAATCAGGAACTAGCATCAGCATTCTACTTTCGAAAGAAAACGATTTCATAAACAATGTTTGCTTAACGATTGATGTCGCATCCATATTGGCTATTTATGCATTTGTTCAAATCATCTCTGTTGACGATGTTCAATAATTTATGCGACACGTTGCAAACTGTTTTGTCATCTAGTATTTGGATGACTTTACTTTCGAGCGATGCTGTGGAGAGAGCACCAATTAATTTCATTTTTAATTATAATAAACAGTCGGCCTTTCTCTATTCGTTCAACGTCACACAAACATACATTTTTGTCTCGTTATAACTTGGTGATGTATTTTACTTGGTACTCGTTTCACTGTATGTTAGCAATCGATAGTCTAAATTCTCTCGAAGTATTTAAAATTTTAGTGAGCCACAAACTAGAATTTCATTCGAATGCTGCGGTGAATTGATTACAGGACCCGCACTCCCCACTTATATGCAGAAGTAGTCACCTTGGGGTTTTTAGCTGGTAAAAGTCCGGCACACCCCGGCTGCTACCCCCTTCGCGGACGGGGCGGGGAAGATTTTCCCAAAGTAAAAAAAAAGGATTTCCTTCGAATAATGAGTTTGTTTCTAGACTAATTTACGTACTAACGTAGATTCTGGCCATTTTTACCAATTGTTAATAGAAAATAATATGAAAAGATAAACTAGTTTAAAATGAAATCGGCGCTTAGCAACATATTTTCTATGTGTGCGTAAGTTTATTCATGCTCATTTCACCGTGTTTTTTTCAAAGTGTGTAAAAATTTTCGATACAAATAGGAGATTTCCAAATTTTATGTTTTTATTGTGTCTGTGTTGATCTAATGTATCAGACACCGGTATCTATGTGCCGCAAAGCGAGTGGTCGTAGATTTGTTATCCTGTCAATTGCAGTGAGGTGCATAGCATATTTGGACAGGATAGGCAAAATTCGCGTAATTAATTTGAATATTATATTATGATAGTAAATATTATATTGCTTTCATAGGAAAGATAGATGGCTTGAATATAGAATAGATTTTAATATAAATGGTTCCTTTTTTTGTTTAACTTTAAGCAATTTAGTCAAGGCTTATTTATCGTAAGGGTATGCAGTGCTTTTATGCAGCTATGGAATGAACGCTACTGGTCAATTGCCTATGGGTTTTTCAAGATTAACTACAGATTTAGTCACTGGTGAAGGAAAAGATAGTGAGAAAACTCGTATGAATGTAATAGAAATGTCATGTGTAAGTGCCTTGAGAATGGCGATCAGCTGCGCTACTGGTCACGATTGGTGCGACATATAGGCGCAAAGTGGATACAACCACTAATGTATATCTGCTCACCCTATATCATTGGATTGTTTAAAAAAGTATGAGGAGACTGTTAACATCATGGCGTTTATCGTTAGATTTATAGAAGCCAATAGACTAACTAAAACGGAAGCCGGTTCCGTAAAGTCAAACATATCTAAACAACGTTCGTTAAATTAATATTTTTTGCGTACATAACCTCTTGAAGTGGCAACAAAAGTTATTCGTTTAGAAAAACAGAATGGATGTGGTAACAGTTACTTAATTGAAGTTATAGATTGGGAATTAGTTATTTGATATACAAAAGAGTAATGCAATTTAGAACACGCGAAGTAGAGCGAAACGAAAGATGTCGATCAAAATACTTTTAATTCAAGGTTGCCTAGGGACTATTTAATTAGGAAATAATGATGCGACGCTTTTTTACAAAGAGATAGTGTCCGACCGAAGGCTGTGGTTTCGGCCAAAAACACATTCGGTAAAACTTTAATATTGACCGAAATTTTAGCTAAAACCATCTAGCAAGTCTCTAATTCATACCGACTGTAATGCTAAGTTACTAGTAAGTATTCGATTATAGGTCGATTTCTGTCCGAAGCCGATAAATCTGCCATTGTCACAACCTTGGCGTATTACGATCAATATTGATTTACATATCGAGGGGTGAAAGTCTATTTGATTTAAGCGACATTTTTTGGTGATATAGTGATATAATATATATTTTTGGAATCAGCGTTTTTTACCGATTCTAAATATATATATTTTACTATATCACCAAAAATGTCGCTTGAACCAAATAGCCTTTCATCCCTCTATATATTATAAGCAAAATATAGAGAATATAAAAAAGCCGCAGTCTAAGCTGCGGTCAGATACTAAAAGATATCACAGTGGTTATTAAGATAAACATCGAGATAGTTGTGCTTAGCCAAGGCTAGGTGTGGAGCAGGGGTTCCTGAACTTTAAAGATAACGTAAGACGTTTTTTTAAACTGGGACGACACAGTGACTACAGAGTACCTGATGGTAAGTACAGTGTGGTTCATAAACGAAAGCGACTATCAAAGGATAAAAATCCATTGATAGTCTACATCGTCATGTCGGCTCACATATACCACGACTGAAGGTCTCTAGATATATGAGCTACTTGATATACACAAGCTGATCCCGAAACGCGACAAGCTGAAACTGGTCACTATGACGGGCTTTACACCCATGTACTGTGGTCGCGATCCAGACGGGCACCGACGCCCTACTGCCTCGCTGCTGCTCGTTTAGCACCACCCAGGAGTCACGTGTAGGGAAACTAGGGTAAAGCCTACGGACGCGAGCAGCTTCGACTCCCAACTCGACTTAATAAATCCTAATAATTTTATGAAACACTAAACTAAACTTTTACAAATCTAAGGCTGAGATTTATAGACGCTACTTTGATTTTTGTTAGACTTTGCTCAGAAAATAAGTTTGTCTTTAACAAAATATATAATAGGAACTTGTATATAGCCTAAATTTTCACAGAGTCAAGTCGAAATTGAGAAAATCGGTTACTTAACCATTTACTTTTAAATAAATTAAATAATATGTAAATTTTGAGTAAAGTGTAGCAAAGTTAAAGTTGCGTCTTTAAATTGAAGTTTAAGATTAGTGACAATATTTTACAAATTTTTCTTTACCCACGTCTGAGGCCCCTGTATGTGACAGATACGGGTGCTAACAGAAACAAAAACAATTCGCTGAAACTTGGAGAGGTTACAGTTGAAAGTTTTGCAGAATAATTTAGTGTAGTGTTTTTATTTATGTCATCTTTATTTTAGTGAATGTTTTCTACCTAAACAGGGCTGGCGTAATCACATGTGTGATTAAAGCCTTAACCTAATTATAGATAAAAAAAAAACTTGGCGAGTTTTCTTTAGATACCTTAGTTTCCGCAGAATCCACTTTAAGAATCGCTGGTGGAGAGTTTAATGTTAAGCCACGGTATGCGATTAAAGATAATACCGTTATAGCACGGTCCGCAAGCTGGGATCGCGTGTTTATAACAACTAACAAGTTTAATGTACCGCTCCCTTTTATAATGCATTGACGTAGTGATAAAATAAACGGTCGAGTCGTTAGGGATATGAGATTTTGTTTATCGATAAAGCTAACGGTATGTAAAACAAAAAATCAGTTTCATCAAAGAATATCGGTATTATATTTTATTCGGTTATCAATTCTTATACGTTTGTACCGTAAGTTATGTTTGTACCATGACTTTGTCCCTTTAAGGGTTGATTTTCCAAAAACGGCGAAGCATGTATTTTCGAACCTCACCCCCCCCCCCCTTTTTCACCTCCATAGGGCGGAATATCAAAATATCCGTCTTTAGTACATGCCTACATCATACAAAGAATGTAATGCCCAAGTTTGTTTTAGCTTTAGTAGTCTTAGGCTCTGGAATGTGTATATCAATCCAGACAAGTCTTTTTTATATATACAGGGTAATTTTAAAAACGAGGAGAACATTCACAGGCTATATTCAGCATTCAATTCTAATTCCAAATATATAAAAAAACTGATATCTTAAAATTTCCCGTAAAACGAAATAAATTATAGTGAACATCGTTCCATAATATTTATGGGTAATCACATTCATGAATTAATAGCAGTTAATAATTACGTAGGTGATTGTGTGTCGTAACCTAGAATAAAGTGCGAAAGGAACTTTACTTACTATTTATTCGTCACAAGCGCTACGGCGTCCAAAATGTTTACATATCAATTCTCATTTGCTTATCAATATTTCTTTATGAAGTATAAGCGAATATAGTTATTTCGAGTTTTATTAGTTTCAAGAAGTTACAAATGTTTGTATCCTGTAATATTTCCCTCGTCTATAAAATCACTCTGTATAGATTAATGTTTAAAAGCGTTTTAAAATTTAACGAGCGTCTCTGAAAATGGCCGTTGCTGTGAGCTCGGTTTTAATACCCTCAAAATGACAATGGTCCGAATGATACTATCGATATTGTTCTTGAATGTTCGGCTGGTCGATGGCAGGGCTGTCTTCAGGTGCCGGAGCGTGATGCGGCGGGCAACGTGATCCCGGCGTGGAAGCGCCAGATGATGGCGCGGCGAGCTGCCGAAAAGGCGAGAAAAGATCTGGAAAAGGAGCTGGCGAACGAGGCGGAGAGGCGGCGCGCCGCAGCCGTGCCGGCATGGAAGAGGCAGCTTTTGCAGCGTCGCGAAGAGGCCGAAAGCAGGTTGAGGTCTGCTTTTATAACTTTTCTAACCTATTTACAAATTTCGCGTTAACTGGTGATGGATGAAAACATTTATACCTTGTTCATTATAGGCAGTAGTCTCATGACAGACAAAACATTGGTTGGTTTTGTTATTGAAACAATTATTTAATGTTTTATTTTGATTCTAGTTTGTTTTAATAGTATTTTATTACCTCAGTCACTAATTATTTTTTGCACTATTTCTACTAAATATGGAAATTTACATTCAAAGAATTTTTAGAAAGGGCTACGTAAAATGAACAAGGTATAGGTTGTAATGCTATTTTCGTGTTAAGGAAAAAACTATGGAAAAAAAGTGTTTGAAAATCTGTTTTATGTAAGTGCTAAATAGTGTTTTATATAAGTTTAAACTATTTAAATTGATGGTGCAAACCGCCTTTAAAGATTGAAACAAATCACTACATCTTTATTTAATCAATAATACAAAGGTTTTTCAATGATAAATTATTCTCATAACCAAAGGTTTTAAGTTCCATTTGGCAAACAATAGCTCCTAATTGAATAAATCTTTTTGTTTTTGACTTATCGAATTCAGTTATAGTTGTACGAATCACCAACTTTTTTCACCATCATTTTTTACACTGGCTCGACATAGTAACAATAGCACCTGATGGTAAGTACAGTGTAGTCCAACATCGGAAGTGACCATCAAAGAATGATCCATTGATAGTCTCCATCGTCATGTCGGCCCACATATACCACGACTGAAGGCCTCTAGGTATATGAGCTACTGGATATACACAAGCCGATTCCGAAACGCGACAAGCGAAAGCAAGTCACTATCATCGCCCTACCACCAAAATGTTTTCAAGATGTATTTGCGAACTTAGGATTCAGTGATTTAATCAATTCTTTCAAGGAGTACATTTGTTGACCAATCCTATGCCTAGTTATAAATCTTTACGCATCCCTTTTCAGACATTCCCTGTACACGCCAAAGGTGGAGGAAATGAACGGGCACAGCAACGACTGGCGCCCCTACCCGGCCGGTGCTCAGCGCGCCGTCTCCATAGACAACATCACACTCTGCTACGACCCTCCCGGACATCCGATGCGAGCGCCATCAGAAGCCAAATTCTCTACTGAACACTGCAATGGTGAGTCTGCGCTAGTTTGTGAAACTCCACACGACTTTTTTTTTAAATCAAATATTTTAATGAGGCTTTAGTAAATCCTTGATGACTATGCCAGCTTCGTAAGGTATATCATATTGTTTAAACTCACTTCTGGCGAAGTGACAACTGTATAAGTCTGTAAATTCTTTTTGCATTACCCGACGTCGGCTACCAAAATATGATATTAATTTCTCCGACACTTCGCCAGTCCTGAGAAAGAAGTCTTCTCCTAAATTTTTGTTTATTATTTCTGGCTCTCGATAAATGTACCTAGTTCATATTTGTGGTATTACATTTTAAATTAAAAAATATATATATATATCTTTTTTGCATACCTTTTAAACGCGTATTAAATTAAAGCTCGCGAAATGTTACAAATTAAAAAAAAAATGTCTCAGTCTTTAAGGAGCTTGGACACCCCTGCTATATACATAGTGGCTCTTAAAACACCTCAGTATGATGAAGAGGGATGGACCAAACATATATACACTGTCGGCAAACCAGACAGCAATTAAGTTAATTAAAAATAATCATGACGAGTTCTAAAAACACATTCAATTTTAAGGCATCTAGCGTTTCTATAATGTACTATAATATATTGGTTCACCGCTACACACCACTTACCAGACTGTCCTGCTCTGCGGTCTCCGGCAGATATCACATCTTGTCCGTACAAACATACACAATATAAACTCTTTTTTTCCAATACATCACAGTGTACGGTGTTACCATTTCTCTTTGTTTTTGGTAACACAGGAAAAAAATTCTGCATGGACCACAGATGGTCCAGAGAGGCCGCTGTGAGGGCGGCAAATCCATTGTATCAGACTCCCACTGACTAAAAATCCCCGGGGTGTCTTCTAATTGCTCTACCCGGGCAGGAGAAACCAAATTCTTCTAGTCGCCCGGGGAGTGACCAGCCTTTTTAGACTTCATCTCGATGAGGGCTGGGTGTAAAGAGCACACTCCTCCAAACTCTTATCACGGGCGGCGTGCCGGACACTGTGCACCGCCTCCCTCTCATCCAGGCAAACTCTCGCAAGTATACTGCCCGGTACAGTTGTACCGTAAGACAACAGAACTGAAATCTTATTCCCAAGACAACATTATCGAAGTCTAAACAATTCAAGCGTATAAGATTTATATTTATCATTTTGTATCCTCAGGTCACTCGACATCAAACGGCAAACACAATGAGGAAGAGGAAAGCGCGAAAATAATACCCTGGCGAGCACAACTACGCAAGACAAACAGCAAGCTCAATCTACTTGAATAGTAACTTATTGTATTAGTAAGACGCTAGTGTAGATTGTCTCTGGTGTAGACGATCGAGAAAATTCTCCAAATTCATCAATTCCTGCGTTGCTGTTACAAAAAATACAAGAATTATTGCAACATTTTAAAAAGGAAGTTACAGGTTGGCGAAAAAGTGGGAAAAAATGGAGGTGTGCGAATAAATAATAATCAAATGGCAACATGTTAAATCAAAGGAAATGTCGCTGTAACTTAATGTAAGAAAATAAGCTGATAGTTAGGCATGGTTTTCTTACATTTATGAAGTGTTTTCGTCATGAAGTGTTAAAATAACGAATCTTTGACACATGTCATCTGTCAGTTATGACATTTAAGAATATTGCCAGCAGACAAAATAATTTAGTTCCATTATTCTACACCTTTTTGCCAAGCTATGTGCAAATAAGGGGTGTTTAGTAAGAAACACTACAATAATTTCCGATCGTCTAAACCAAAGACGGATAATATAAATAAGTTTTATGTATTTTAGTATTGTATACGTGATTAATTCGTGTAGCAACGCCATAAAATGAAATATGTTATGACCGTTGCTCAACGTAACGCAAGTTTTCAAAAGTCAAATTTATTATCGCCAATGACCAATTAAATTACGAACGAATAACATAACAAATACATTTGGACATCGTAGAGACGTTCTTAAATATTACAAGATTCAGTAACTTGGTTTATTTTTTATATACAATTCTATTTTTTTTAACTGAATTTTCATATGTATCCGTCTGAATAAGATACATATTTTAAATTTGGTGTTCAAAAACTTACAACAAAATTGATTTTTATAGGTACTTACTTATTTTTACTGTAGTTATGTAAAAATGTAAATCTATCTATATTTAGGGAGTTAGCTGCGTTTTATAATATTAGTGAATTTAGTTTCTTCGTGGATGTCAAAGTTTATTTTTACGCGAAATTTATTTAATGAGATATTTAAGATTTTTAAAGATGCAAGTGATATCATTGTTGCAATATTACTTTTAAGCTTGACAATAGATTATGTATGAATACTCGAATGTGTAGTTTTGTGTTAATTGAGGATTACGTAACGACGTATTTTTAATTTTGTTAAATAAAAGTGCTATTGCTTAATGAGTGTTTTTATTATAATACTAACCTTTGCACGCGACTTCTTCTAAATTGGTAATTATGGAACACAAATCTTATTAAAAATTTCAGAGCAGACATTCACAAATGAAGATACAAAATGTATAGATCATTGACGAGGCGTGTAAATAGCCCATAAACGCGGGGATCTTAAATTTTTAATGGTTTCAGAGATGTTTACTAGTTAAAATATATACAAAGGAAACTGATAACTCTATAAACCACAGCCAATATACCAAAGTATCAGTATCCATTAACTTGAAGGGGTTCTGCTCTTCGTCTGAATGTCGTCCGGCAGGGCAAGTGTCCAGGGATGCGACTCTGGTCTCCGGTCACAGGCACGGAGCAGTCTCACTAGCTTACACTCAAAAAATAAATTCGTTTAGACAAAAAATTGAACATATAATAGGAACTTGAGTATAGCCATAGTATTCGCAGAGCCATGTTGACAAAATCAGTGACTTACCAAATCCTTTGACATTTATTGAGTAATAATATAAATTGTAATGTTACATTAGTCCGAAGGAAAAATAATTCAAGTCTGAAAGGGTTAACGACGTGTAAGTACCCTGAGTTGATACAGTCACTAATGTATCTCTGCTCACCCCGAAAGGGGTATATCATGACAATACATTATTATATAAAGATTTAATGCCGAACTAAGGTTTAAAACCTTATTTTTTAATAAGGCCGAAGGACACGCCCGGTTATTTTGTGAAGGCATTTCCCGGCCAACATCAATGTATGTATGTTATTTTATCATCATTCGAAATTCGAAAAAAAGGCCGAAGGATGTTAACAAAAAAACCTTAATCAAGCGGTTTTCTGAAATATGGCATAAGATATTTGACAGAAACATGGACTGTGCACGATGTCTAAATATTTAACTATAAACTACAGTCCCGGCATTTACAGTATAATATAATTTTCTCTGATGGAGGTTTAAAGCCTTTTTTAAATATTTATTTTTATCATAAATCTGTTTGTGGAATTAATTAATAAATCATGCAAGGCTCGCAAGTCCTACAATTTTCTATTAAAGCGTAGAGCAGCGGTTCCCAACCATTGGTTTACGAAGATATTCGCTAGCTCCTTAGAATTTGCGAAGACGCTACAGGTATTTTTTTATGATCACAGTTTAAGGATCTCACTTTTTATATATAGAAAGATTTCCTCGATATTTCCCTATTATAAATACGGTTACAAAAAAAAAGGTATTTATGTATTAACAATCATAGGATTGGTAAAATGTAATCAGATTAATAAAAATGATTACGATTACATATTAAGTTTTTTACCATTAATATGACTGCATTTAGCTCATCTATTTTTTTAAACACTACAGAATCCCAGATTGCATTCGCATTTATGAGATCTTAATATTTTAAATGGATTTAATCATGTTTACAGAGCAAAAAAATTAAAATTAACACTACATTTTGTAATCGTTAATCACTAATCAGATTACATTTTGCCCATCTCTGGTGACAATATATGCCCGTACACAAGACTGGAATAGAAACACAAAGACTTCGCAAACTATGCGATAAAAACCAGTCCTGGCAGAATTAAGGGACATTGGTAAAACAAGACAAGATGGTCTAAAGTGCTATAGAAACGACAAACGTAATGGACGTCATTCGTGAATACCCTTAGTCCCAAACGAAAACTCTAAAACAAAAGTAATATTTATAAACAATTGCTGTTAAAAGAACATCATTTGATTATAATTCTGTCAGATTATCTGTGTACTTAGTGTAGTGTAGCGTTGATTTATGTCACGCTATGATACTTCCTCCCTCTTTTACATAATAATGGTATTTACATATAACATATTTTGAAGGAGTTACGCTAGGGCTTACAACTCTCCACAAATTCGAGAAACATCTATTTGCGCGGCGTAGATTAATTATCCTACTGCCCCAGACAAACGCATTTGTCATTGCTCTTTCAACTTTAGTAGTGAGAGGACGTACATTAATAGTCCGAATATTGTCCGACGGTGCCAACTGGTCGTGCCTATCGTGAACCCGGATTAGTATAACCGGGTAAGTTATTGTTTGTATAAATATTTGATCACTCTTGTTAGCATATTAACTGTATAAATAATACCCATTTCCTTGTGCCAGTTATGTGTAGTTGTTTTATTTGTTATCTCCGGGACAGGCGGGGGTAGTTGTTGGTTGCCGCTGTGGACAGACCATGACCTAGGTCAAGTCTCTTTTTAGAGGCTGTTCCTGTCCACCGCGCCGCCACCCTCCTATCCTGCCTGTACTGCATATCCCTTTTTTCCCGGCGATTTCAGGTTCTTTCCACGTTCCCTTAAAAAGGAACTGCACTTGGTTGCGGGAGCCTGGGAGCGGCCACGAGTATCGCCCCCAGCCTCGAGGACTGCGAGCCCCGGCGTGTCTCGCCGCGTTCGTCCCAGGGTCGCCGACCTGCGACCGTACCAGCCTAGGGGTCGCCTGAGTCGCCGATTCCTCTGTTAAGTCCTCTGTTCCTTTTAAAGCCAAAAGGAACAACAAGCACACCCGAATCCACCGCTCAAATCTTTTTTCGCGAGTCGCGTATTATTATTTCCAGTTTTTTTTTAAATAAATTTTATGTAACAGGTTTTGATTGTTTTTTTTTATTTATTGAGCTAGGCCCTTCAGGCATCAACCCTGTTACAGTAGACAATTTCAAATTGGTACTCTGGTACCGTGAAAAACAAACAAATTAAAATATTGAGAGGATTAATAAATAAGTAATGGATGAAAAAAAAAGATAGGCGTAGGGTGAAGCGAAGGGCCTTCCAGGGTGGTGGATGGTGACCTGTCGCTGCCGGCACTCGCTCGCACGATGGTCGGTGGCGACAGAGCATGGCGCGCAGCTCTTTCCTTCATGGAGGATATTATGAAGGCGAAGGATGCGGCGGAGCGGGATCGGGAGGCTATGGGCCTTCCTATATCAGTAGAATGGAGAAATAATATGACAATGCAGGTGTTTTATTTTTCAAGGGATCTTGGCAGCTGATCGTTTAACATTAGAGATTTGTTACTTAACAACAGATTATATGAAATAAAACGGTAGAGACTGCAGCGGTACTATGAAAAAACTATGCGTGCAAAAGAGATAAAATTAGTTAACATGTACGCCTCTTTTTTGCTAACCCGGGAGAATTTCCTGCAAAGGAACACCAGGGCCGCTGTGAGGGCAGCGAATTCGGTATGTCCAATTTCTACAGACTTCAAGCTTTCGGGTTGTCCTTCTAATCACTCTACCCGGGTGTGAGAAATCAAATTCTTCCAGTGACCCGGGGAGCTAACAGCTTGTTTAAGCTTCATCTTTAGGAGGAGAAGGTGTAAAGAAAAAATCTCTTCAAACCCTTCTCACGGACGTCGCGTCGTCTCCCTCTCATGCGAACAGTAGTCTCCCTCAAGTATACTGGCCGGCTATTGTCGCCGGGGGAGTAGCGCTCGTTTTGGTCAAACGCATTCCTCCAGTGACGATGTCTTGGCCACTGAATGTCCAGAGAAGATGTTCACTCCCTGACATTATTGGCGGCCTTCTTCTATCTCTCACCTACAACACAGAAGGATGCATGCCTCCTGATAAAAGTTATCCCAAGCCTATGAATCATCTAAGGGTCCGCCGTAAAAAGGTTGGGAAACGCTGAAAAATCATGTTATAAAAGCAATAAATTTCCAACGCAATATCTCCTACATGCAGTTTATTTTTAGCAGTAAATTTTGAAATTTAAATCATCTCAAACGAGATCGTCGTAAAACTCCGTTCGGTTCAAGCAATATAAAAGTCACGTGGACAATATATTGGAACTCGCTGTAAACACGACAATAAAATGCCACGAAACGAGTTCAAACTCTCAGAATGATTTATTTCACTGCGAAAATATATCAAGGTATATTTCAAATAACCTTACACTTACCATAGTTTTTTTTTTCTGTTACCCGGGGCAAATTTTTCATGCAGGCAGCATCCAGGTGTACCATACTCCTATTGACTAAAACCCCCAGGGTATTCCTCCTACCATGGGCAAGGCCACGTCAATTTCTTCCGTCTTCTTCAGGCTACTATTTAATGAGGGGTGGTGTATACAGCCAGCCTCACTCATCACTAACTATACGGGGGTTTTAGAGGGGGGAGAGGATTTGGGATAAAGTCCACCCTTTTTTCGCTTCTGGCTTTGCAGAGTATCGGATTATCCTTATAGGCAACTAGCTACGGTGACCTTGCTATATAGCTAGAAAGTCATATACCTAGAGACCTTCACTTGGTCTATATGTGGGAGAACATGACGACGGAGACTATCAACTGATTTTCATCATTTGATGGTCGCTTTCGTTTTAGACTGCACTGTACTTACCATCGGGTGCACTGTAGTCACTTTGTCGAGCCAGTGTAAAAAGATGAATGAATTTAGAAATATGCTAATATGATATTTCGTTCTCAGTTCTAATATTTTTCATCGCTGTTTACTGCTGTGAAGCGAACACTATCGAAGGACGCCTTCCCAGCTTCACAGATTTATCACACTTTATACAGCAATATGTAAAACCTTACATACAATCGTTGAATATCGTGGTTCCAAATGAAGAACAATTTAGACCAGATCTAACTGAGCCAGTAAACAAAGCAATAAGAGAAAAAATAGCTGAACTAAAACCTTTTTTACAAGATAATTATGTTATAGAAAGTGATAAACTCACGCTTGGAGATAGCGAAGAAACAACCATTATTGAACTTGCACAAAATGCGAAGCCAAGCAAAGCTATCGAAAGAATCAGTAATACAACGTCGAATAAACTAAATTTATACGTAGAATTAAGAGACAAAATAAAAAAATACTTAAACAAAGAACCCGTGTCAGATAAAACAAAGAAAAGGGTGCTAAAAGCCGTCGATGTTTTGATTGCGCAAATAATAGGAACCCAGTGTTCCTGGAAAAGTACAGATGATGCGCAAAAACTTCCATTCAAAATGCGAAATCCTGACATAGGACCAATACTAAAAGCACATAATTTAACCGAAAAAGGATGGGAACATTTCAAAAAGCAATATATAGCCTTAAATCAAGATAAACACATAGCTGACACTTTACTATTATTCAATAAATTCCAAGATTTTTTCACGAAAATAATCAAAGACACGACAAAGTTATCGAAGAAGTATAAAATAAAATGTCAACTTGTTGATATAGAAGCAGATGACCCCGAAATTCTTCGTGAAGGGCAAAATTTTGTTTCAGAAAACAGCGACGTTGATGACTGTAGACACTTTAAACTATGTTCCGAAGAACTAAAAGCTTTCATGGGTGATTTGTATAAATCAGTAAATGAGACAGCCGTCAGTGCGTTTAGAAATTATGCAGCAATGTACGTGAAAGACGTAAATTCTGACAAGAGCGATGAAAATGATTTTCTCGTCTCTTTAATATACAATATAAGTACTACGGTTGAAAAGAAAACAAGCAAGATATTCATCAAGGAAACAGCTAAATTAAAATTGGATAAAGCTAAAATTAAAGCGAAAAACATAAAAAATCTGGTGCAATACGTTAAGAATACTATAGAACATGTCAACGAGCGTCTTAAGAAGAATTTAGAGAAATTTCTAGAACCTTTGAGAGCGCGTCTACTAATGACAGTGAAGCAAGACATTGGCGTAAATTTGGATGTAGATTTAGGGAATTTAGAGAGAGACTTTCGCCTACAACTGTGTACAGCATTTGTCACGTGTAATGGACGATATTGGAATAGACGGTCGAAGGAGAATATGAAACGTGAGAAACATAATATTGACGGCAAGAGCGTTTATGTTAAAGTCCAGTTAACATTAGACGATGAAATAAAAGACGATATAGTAAGGAAGCGAAGTTTTTTTAGGAGATTGAGGAAAAGTAATGAAGAAATAAGAGAAATGTCCGACAAGAGAAATATAATATTTTCAACGAAATTGAAAAACATTCAACTCACAAGAACAACCCCATTTGATATCAGTAATTTAACCAATACAATGGGAAGGAGATTTGAAGTCAAGTTTTTAAATAATTACAACATAAGACCTGGAAATAGTACATTTGGTATATAATTATTTTTTAAAGAAAGATTACTTTTTGTGATTTTAATTTTATTTATTCATATTTACATATAGAAGTACAAGTAAACAGTTACAAAAATATATTGTTAAGTCCTTTTTTATTGAGTCATTCCTTTAAAAGTGACGATTATTAGTATGTCTTTGTATAGATATCACTGCTTTATGTACCTTAGATACAGCGAAACTCCATTTTTTTTATATAAATAAAAGATTCAGGTAAGTAACAAAAAAAAAGTATAAATCTGTGCAATTCTAAAGCAGAAACGCTGTAACTTATAAAGCCCAAATTTTTTACCGGAACCAAAAAATTATCGTGATTATACGTGTAAATTCTTTTTTTAAATTTTTGAATCTAAAAATATTTTTAATAAAACACATGATTAAGCCCCTTTGAGGCCGCGCTACAAAATAACCACTAATAGTTGACACTCGAAAACCACACAGCACCAGTCGCGATAGCGCCAAAGAAATTATTATTATTATTATTATCAAATAATAGGCGAGCAGCCAATAGCTGATATGCCTATGTCTTAACTGGTATGTTCAACTTAAAAAGACTGACTGAGATGAGAGCCATCTATCCAGTCTAACTTTGAAACTATTCGTGGATGGTGCGTCAACAATGTCCTGAGGCAATTTATTCCAAACATGCAATATTCTGTTATTGAGTGGTAACCAATATTCGTTTTTGAATTCCAACGAACCAGCTGCACATCATTCACACAACGAGCACGGGGACAACTATTGACTTGAAAAGTATTACATAGCTTGGAGCAGTTATATTTCCCTGTTAATATCTTATATTTCTCGATAAGATCTCCACGCTGGCGTCGCTTTTGAAGTGATGACAAACGAAGAATTCTCAACCTCTCCTCATAACTTTTTTGAAATTGTCAAAAAAAAATTATTACTGAGCCAAGTGTAGTGAAATTCCATAGAGCCACTTGGTTCTATAAAGCATACGTTGGTAAAGTTACCAATGCCAGAAATAATCCATAAAGGTATAAAAATGACTAAATTATAAATAACGTGAATTCAAGGCCGCGGGCCGCAACGGTACAATTGTTGGGTGTGAATTCACGCCCGCGAGCGTCAATTGTTTAAGGAATTACCCTTGTTATTAGTTGTTTCTTGCAATGAAAATCATCATTATATTGTTTTATCGTATCTACAACAAAAAAATGAATTCACATTTTTTTATACTTACAATCATAGAATGGCAAAATGTAATCAGATTGATAAAAATGATTACGATTACATTTTACGTTTTTTACCATTAATATGACTGCGTTTTGCTCATATATGTTTTAAACACTACAGAACCACAGATTGCATACATATTTATGATTTTTTAATGTGTTAAATGGATGTAATCATGGTTACAGAGCAAGAGAATTAAAATTACGACTAAATTTTGTAATCGTTAATTATTAATCAGATTACATTTTGCCCATCTCTGGTTACAATCAGCTTTACAATAGCTGTAAGACACCCATGGACATGGTACCCAGACCATTCGACGTGGTAATTTTTGCTGATTTCGAATATCCAAAAATGTTTTTTAATCTAATTTCAGTTACAGCGTTTCTGTTTTATTGCGTAAAGATAAAGATTGTTATTGATACATACATACAAGTCCCGGCGTTACAGAGACAATTAATATTAAAGCGTAGATTTGTTATACGTCTTAGCAAGTTATTCCGTGTATATGACGGGAAAATGCTGTACACGGCCGCTCGACCAAGCTATGGTCAGACAGGCTCCTTCCGTGAAGTTCTGTTGGAACGCCATCGTCAATGGTACTTCTTGATCAATGCCAACCACGAAACAACTGCAAAAAACATCATCTTCACTGCACATTAGGGTTTTTTACACACGATATTCTATTCGAACTCGTGAAAATTAGGCTTCCCAGTTTCCGAAGCACGATTTTTTTTCGGAAAGATATTTTACTAATAGTATTGACTAATGGGCTGATCGCAAAAAGCCTTGGTCAGCATCTCAAGAGGCTCTCCCTTGATTCTTGGATCAAAAGCTGAATAATACAGAAGGCGGTATTACTCGATACGGCACGAATTGTGAGGTCTCGCAATTTGGACTCCTAACTACCGATGGCTTAGGCCTTAGGCATCGCTTCCATTGGTCAACACGTTTTTATGTTTTAAAATTCATATGTTATCTTTTTTATACGTATTATGACCGGTGGCTGTAGGTGTGTTGGTAGAAACACACGGATTTTGGCGTTTTACTGTTTATTTGCACTTTAAGTCACACCGAACTGCAACGCACACGCACGTACTCTAGCCTTGGGTCTTGGTAATCGATTGCTTTAGCTAGAGCATCACTTGCGCGCGCGCATCCCTTACCCCGCGCGTCCCGTAAGACCCTAACAACCTTTAGGGCGTTTAACACAAACACGTATCGGGCGGCGTCTAGATGCTATAGTATATATTTTAATATTTAAAAATATTTTAAATATGATAAATACAGAGATAAAATAATAATATATCGTCATGCTATATCTCTTTCAGGGTGAGCAGAGATATGAGTGGTTGTATCCACTTTGCGGTTATATGTCGTGACCAACATGATTAGTAGTGCAGCTGATCGCCGTTCTCAGGATCAGAAATGTCACAAACACATGACACTTCTATTAGATGCCATGTGGGTTTCTTCACGATGTGTTTACCTTCAGCAGTGAGCATGTACTCGTAGTGCCTAAATCCGCAAGTAATCTGGAAAAATTCAGAGGTACGTGCGAGGATTCGAATCTACGACCATATGAGTTGCTGCGCATGAAATAGCACTCTCCAGTTCGTTAAAACCGCGAGATAACCTACAGATAGGCGAATTATAACCCAAGGATGTCCAAGCATAGGGTGGGATGAGTAAGTTTACACGGTTCCTGGGGTAACGCAGGGGCACCCTAAAATGGAATCGCTGGAGCAAAACTGGGCAGTCTGTTGCGCTTCGAATAAAGGTTGGTCATATCTGATAACTTCATTCGTGCCGCCAACCAATCCATTCCAAAGTATCCCAAGTTAACCCGGTAATTAAATTTGAACTTGCTACGCCCAAGTAAGTATGCGAGATGTCTGACAAATCGCTTCTGTATTCATATCTAGTGTTACCAAAGCCTTACCATTAACTCGAGCCTGGTCCAGCAGTGCCACCAAGCCTTAACTCAGGTATGCTTAAACAATAACATTACAACCCTACAATGGATTAAAGGACACAGCGGATCACGCGGAAATGATGCTGCAGACGAACTCGCAAGAAGAGGATCAGATACGAGAGTGTTCGGACCTGAGCCGATTATTCCACTCCCCTTCAGCTGGTTCAAATCTGAGATACGTCAAAGAATAAGACGTCTGAGGGACTCGGATCGGAACAACCTGGTAGAATGCAGACAGGCTAGAGAGGCATTGCCTCGAGCGAATCCAAAGATCTCTAAGGCTGTTCTGCGTCTCAGCAAATTACAGATACGTAGAGTCACCAGCGCCATAACAGGACACGGTTATTATAATAGACATCTCTTTTATTTAGGTGTCACAGAAACTACTCTGTGCAGAGCATGCATGGGAGAAGAGGAGACAGCCAGGCATGTGCTTATGGAATGCAATGCACTGGCAGCATACCGGGCACAACACCTCGGTTTACCGGGGTCCCTTCAGGAAGCAACCAGCAACATCAGGCGGCTGGCGGATTTCCTGGAGGAGCTGGGCTGGGATGATTGAAATCATCCCAACCTGGCCTCACGCAAAATAGGCGCACTTAGACGTCGAGTTGCGGAGAACGAGCCCGTCTCAACCTTATACCCTTAACCTTAAGCCTTACCATGGAGTGATCTTCAGCTGCATCAACAGACGTGTTGTATAAAATACGGAGATCAGATGGGACTCTTCGAACAACAGTGCTAAGAACCGCCCGCTTGGGTCCCAGCACATGTCCAATATCGGTCCACCGACAGTGTCCCCTGAGGGCAGTTCCACTTTTGTGACATCCAATATCGGAACAGCTTTTGTATTCTGTGAACCTGGAAACATATAGCGATTGTCTAGGGCATTTTGTCGTGCACTTTGGGAGTTGTTGAATTGGTTTCTGGGTACAGCTTTCCTCAGAGGTATAACTTTAAAGCAACTGCCGAAATGCTATGGAAACTGTATGAAAGGTGAGGTATGAAAGGTTTTATTTCTATATGTTAGGCTACGATGGGGCTGATATGACGTAAGTTAAAAGCCCCTAATAAAGAATAAATTAAAAAAAAAAAGGTATAACTTAGGATTCTTTAAGAGGGCAGTGAATCCTTTTTAGTCGGCAACGCATTGACAGTGCTCCTTGCGCTTGTGCTGTAGTTGTCTACAGGCGACAGTAACCTTTTTTTTAAATTATTATTTACAGGCGAACACGTGACCTTAATCACACCTGGTGGAAGATGAAGATGAGTCCAACGGTGAACCGAATCCACAAACAAATAGCTATTCACTCTTTTCTTAAAGGCTTCAAAGTCATAAGACTGTAGAAATGTGCTCACTGGAAACATATTCCTCTCCTTAGCTGTTCACATGTAGAAGCAAATCCCTTTGTACAGATATAAGGATCCAAGGATGGATATACCGATTTACCATTCCACCATTAACAAAAACATTTTAAAAGGTCTGGTTTTTAGCACATCTCATTCAATGTTTGCCAGCCACTATAACTGTCAAACTATGTGTTAGAAATTAGAATATTTAGGGCGGCTTGCACTAACAAATTAAATCTAGTTTTAACTTGCATAAAACGTTAATTATTTCAAGCCGTTTAATTCAATCTTAATGATGGTTTCAGTTTAAGAGTTGGTACAACTGTATTTTGATTCTCTGTAAGGCAATAAGTACAGTTCAGCGCTAAATAGAATTTTATGTAAGTCTAAGCTAGATTTAATTTGCTAGTGCAAGCTGCCCTTAATTGACTTACCACTTAAGAGTCCTGTGCTTGTGAGAGCATAGACCATGGGCTCTCCCTTGGCGGCGAAAAGCAATATATTTTCTGGTCCCCAGCAAGCGGCTACAACTCGCCAGCCTCGAGCACACCATCTTTCTTGTGTCCATCGATTTGTGTCCCATATTCTGAAAAGTATATGAATACTTTTTAATGATCAATGTCTACAAAAGAAAAAAAAAGTGATTTTATATTCTATTGCTACAAGAATGGCCCCAGCATATAAAATATTGACAGGGAAATATAATTGCTCTAAGCTAAGGAATATTTTTCAAATTGACAATTATTCCTCTGCTCTTGCAAATTTTAATGTATGATTAATTCGGTGGTCAGCAATAAGTGATAATTGAATACACCAACTGAGGCATAGGTACATCAGCTAAAACCTGTTCGCCTTTTATTAAATAATAATAATATTTAGATGACCAGATAGCACTGCTTGTAGTGATCCTAATTGTATTGAATGTCAGGAGATCCAGGTATGACTTCTGGCCTATGTTGCACTCCATTAATTTTGCATTTATAAAATTCTCATAGATATCTATCTATTCTTATGACATTGAGTCTTTAACATGTTCACGCTGGGGATAATATCAACATTTTTTCACGTGAGGTGGGACTGTCTCATCTCAAACCATGGAACAGTCAAGTACGACCCAGTGGTGGGTCATGCTGACGTGAAAGTGTTAAACAAAGTGTGATGAGATTTTTATGCAGATTAGCATGATCACTGCTGCTATAGATTGAGCTTTATTCTTTATTGATGATAGTCATAGACGTTTTTGAAAAACACCATACTTACACTCTGTCGTGGTGGGGTTATTATGCAGAAACAGGATAATAAAAATAATTACCTAAATATAATTGAAGAAGTAGCCGCAAAGACCTTAGTTGCATCTAAAGACCACCGAGCGAACACAATTCCTCCACCGGCCACTCTTCTCAATGGTATAGCAGTTTCCATGGCAACATCCCACACCAGCATCGATGTGTCTGCCCCACTGCAGCTTATGAGCAAATCTCCACTTGGTGACCAGCTGACGTCTGTTACTGGGCTGTGATCAGACCTTAACAGAAAAAGACGTTTTTTTTTTATTCTATGATATTGTTGTTTAGAGTCTTATTTCTCTAAAGGAACCCTCATAGTGTCACTTCATATTCCTAGGACGTTGAGAAGTTGACATTAATATATAATATTCCAGTTACAATACAGTTCCTGTAGCATTAAAAAAAAATGTCTAACCAATGCCATTAAAAGTCCTTTTAGATGCATATTTTACATCTTCTCAAGAGAAACAAAGCCTGAATAATACTTCCCAGTGACCAAGAATGATGGAATTTGGTAAGAAGTAATATCTTATAATACTAGTAAAGAAAAAACTTAAAAACACTGTGATTTTAAACCTGTACCAACCAGTTTGTACAGAATTCTCTGTGAGTTGGATTCTTAGTTGACTAAAGCATTTTTAATAAAATTAACCTGAAACAACCATGCTTAGCTGTGTGGAATGTCAAGGTATTTTAAAGATTTACAACTCTCAAGGACCACAGAAACCATGAAGTTTTAGTGTAAACCTACAAGATATAAATGGAGCATCACAACCTTACAGGTTTTGATAAATATTCAAAATCTTAGCTCAAATGTGAATCAATTTAAAAATACATGGACAAATACTTTCTCAATGACAAAAAGAAGAAATTAAAAAATAAAGTGATTTCACTTCAGCAGCATACAGGCACTTATTGGTTGTTTTAATTACTTGCCTAATAAATAACTGAAGTGGGTAGTTTAGTGTTTTTTTGTACAGGTATATAATAATACTGATCATTTCATTACTAAACAGGGGATGATTCAAAAAATATTTGCCATTAGTAATCACAACAAACAATATCTCCATAATGTATGTGGTTGATATAAGCTTTCAAAGTACCATGTTGAACTTCAAACATGGCTTCTGCCTTAACACAGACAATATGATGATGAAGATATCTCAGACATGACTTTGGCCTTTATAATTGAAAATATAATGAAGAAAAGACCTCTGACATGGCTCAATGGCGAAAGCCTTTGCCTTCCCCAGAAAGGGGAGAATAGAACAAAAAAAAAGTATCATGTTGACATGTTATGTTGATTTCATATATTTGTACTTTTGTACTAATATTATATGTGAACATTACTTTGTTTACAGGCTCTAGTGTATTAGCTTTTATGAAACATCATAAAATATGATTTTACTTACCTTTTAAGAACAACAGCATTACTAGATGATGGTTTTGTAAACATAGAATTTGGGTCTACTGTCCATATTATCACTCCTTGCTCACAACCTACTGCTAGTTCTGATGCTGAAAGTGGTCTCCAGCTTAACGAAGACACGTGACCCTGAGCTTTGCACTTTAACGTTGATACAAATGACACTTCCGAACAATATATCCTAACATTATCATCAACTGTTGCCACAGCAATCTTCAAGGTATGCGGATGCCAGGCGAAACATTTTACTGGCGATTGGCCCCAATTCCTCGTCCGCGAGTAATTAGCTACGATCTTCGGTCCTATGTCCTTCAGGTGTGGTTGGAAGAAATACCTAAATGTGGTAAATAAATTAGCCACTTTTAAAACGTAAGTTGCTGTTATTGCAAGAATAGGGCTATCTTTATTCACGTTCGGATCTGCTGCTACTGTCAAAGCCTCCAAAAATCCTTCTTTATACGCTACACTTGTGATTTTTTTCAATAAAGTGTCTTCCACGTCTATATACATAGAAACATTTTCGTCTGTAGTTCTGTGGTGATGGATATCCCTCGTAACATTAATTACAGGATGTTTCTTAGTCTGGAAGCATTTAAAGATTACCATGGACTATAATATTTCAATGAATTACATGAAAATTTAATATAACCTTACTGCATTCGTAAATGTTGAAATATTGCCGTATCGGGCACTCGCACAGCAGTACACTTCATTGAGTTTACAAAATGCAATCTCATCTGTTCCTGGTAGTTCAGGAAATCCATGAAAAGCAGACATTTCTGCATATAAAATTATTTTTGAAAACTTTATTTACTACCGGCGCGAATAATTTTAAAAATTCGATTGTAGTTTATTATGTACGCCAAAAGGTAGGCAAAGGAAAGAGCCATACAGCTATGGATCCTTCACAAATTCGAGTTTTGATAGTTTCGTACAGTAGTGTCGGCCTTGGTTTCCCAAAATTGATAAATATTTTCCTAAAAACCGCAAGAAATAGTTATTAATATAAAGAACTAACGCTTTTTTATTTCGTATAATATAACATCAAAAGAATGTTTTTTTTTTATATTTACCTATTATCAAAGATTTATTGGGTTATTCATATATTTTCTCTAAAATGTACTTATCGTCACATTCAGCAGTATATGGTGCGTACAATATCATACAGTATTCTACTTATATTAACAAATTAAGCACCCCTAAGCAATTATAACCCCTCAAAATTCCTATAGTTACATAAATATTATTTAAAATATTTCCAAGTTTTCTTACTTTTTGTCTGACAGTGATAGTTTTGTTATTGTTTTCTTGATTTAGCCAACAGATAATCAAACAAATATTTAGAATCAATCAGCCTTGTGTTTATTTTTTCAAATTTCAAATTATTTAAAAAAATAAAATATTATGCTCATCGTGAGATCAGCAGCTCATTTTAGTCAACTACTAGAGATGTTTCTTTTAAATTCTAATAAGTCCCATTAAATACAAATTTTAGCTCAATAAAATTATATTATCAGTAATAAATTGGTAGTCATATTTGTTTCTTCCAAACAAAGCTAAATCACACTCAATTTATTCATAATAATAAATCCACATCTAGAATTTTCTTCTAGTTTCGAGATCAAAACTAAGTTTAATATATTTTTAGTTAAAATGCCGAAAACTGCATATAATTGCTCGATGCTATGATAATTATGAAACTTCCAGTCTCTTGCTTATATCTCTTACCTTCAGAATCTTTCGACGTTTATTAAAGAGAACAGACAACCTCCCCGCAAAGTCTAGCAATTACTTGATGATGAACCGCAATAATTGATACAGAAAAGCCGAGCGGACGACACTGCACTCTATGTCTCAAATTCCCGTCGAGATATTATACGTCTACGCCTGCAGGAAGCAGTGCGAGACTTAGGAGACTGGTTTCGCAAATGGCGAATTGACGTCAACCCCGAGAAAAGCGTAGCAATACTCTTCTCTCGGGCAAAACGCGATTTTCCTAAGCGAAACGTCCTCCTCCACGACAAGCCCATCCCTTGGTTCGATGAGGTCAAGTACTTAGGAGTCACTCTCGATCGTCACTTGACCTTCGGACCACATGTTAAGGTTGTGCGCGACCGCGCCGCCTTCATTCTCGGTCGTTTGCACCCTATGCTGTGCAAACGTAGTAAACTGTCGCTTAGAAATAAGTTGACTCTTTACAAGACCGTAATAAGACCGGTGATGACCTACGCTAGCGTAGTATTCGCCCAGAGCCAGTCCGCTTCTCTGGATTCCCTTCAGGTCATCCAGAATAAATTCTTGCGTAAAGCAGTGGGTGCCCCGCTGTACATGCGCAACATAGATCTCCACGACGACCTCAAGCTGGAATCGCTCGCCAGTATCATGCAAAATGCATCTCGTCGATATTTCGACAAGGCTCAGCATCACACAAACCCTTTTGTCCGCAGTGCCTGCGATTACACACTGGATTTCGATTATTTTATAATAGTAACAACTCACGATCAATTTTAATAGTCCGGCACCGGGTGCAAAATTTTCATGTTTTGCAAAATATATTCCTATCTTTCTCTTTCTCGTGTATTTGCGATTATTTTTCTTTGTCTCAAATGTTTTTCGTATGCAAGCTCTATATTTGTCTCTGGCGTGCGAGAAAGAGAAGTATAATTGCAAAAACACGAGAGAGAAAAATAAACATAAAATAATTGCTCAGGACACATGATAATGACAACAAGAATTTAAATAATGCTAATGACATAAATAAAATAAAATAATACCCAAGCTGCCAAAACTTGGCGACTCAGTTAATTTATAATAACAAAAGTAATTAAAATTCCCCTTTCCTGTGTGAATTTTGCCCGAGTAACGACAAAGATAAAAGATCTGCCACTCGCGTATTCAAAGCATAATAGGGGTACTTTGGGTGAATTTACTGCGGTACCATCGAGATTTATGTAAAGCGGTTTCACCGTGGGTGACAGCGTAGTAATTGATTCTTTGATGTTCGGAAAATCACCTCCCTGCAGCCGAGAATTGAGAATTCGAAAAATTGCGCTGTCTATCGAACGTAATACCTTCTCTTACTGTCTCTTAAAAATCAATCTTATTTCTTAGCAATGAAGAAATCAGGTAACTGGATGGAATTGATGATGAAATACTGCCCAGTTTCAATCTTGGCGACGATCTCAAATCACACAAAGCAAGCACGGGATGTAGTCCCATTTGTCGAAGGTTAGCTCGCTGATGAATATATTCGGAAACAGTCAATTGCGCAGGATATATTTTATGCATTGCGCTTGCAGAAACGTACTCGCTCGTCCAAACCCCTCTTAAACTAATGAGACGGGGAACCGACAAAGATAGAGAGAGGCAGGATGCAGTGTAAGAGGAGCAGAGGTCTCAGAGATCTCGGCTCTCACTTCCACACACATTCGTGTTGGTATATATTTATTGTCATCCTCTTCACTTGCCTGTTAACACCGAAGCATACTTTTGTGTATGCTATCAATGACATTATCTTACAAACCAACCATTCTACGTATCTATTTGTCCCGACTGCCATTCGCAAGCGTTACACCGCATAGAAAACGAAGACAACGCATCTCCACTGCATTAATTCCAGAGATAGGCAAAATGTAATCTGATTAATGATTAACGATTACAAAATGTAATCTTCATTTTAATTTTCTTGCTCTGTAATCATGATTAAATCCATTTAAAACATTAAGAAATCATAAATGGGTATGCAATATGGGATTCTGTAGTGTTTAAAACATAGATGAGCGAAATGCAGTCATATTAATGGCAAATAACAAAATGTAATCGTAATTATTTTTATAAATCTGATTACATTTTGCCCACCTATGATTAATTCTACGTTGCATCTTTTTCTGACATACGTAGACCACACTAACGTATAACAAAGTGGGTACAAGACTTTCGGTATTAAACTAATCGCTATCATTAAAAGTTGAAATGAAAGGAAATTATTGGTCCAATGGAATGTTAACGGAAACGTAAAAGGTTCTAAATCACCTTTCGCTGAATTCTTCATTAACTTTACAAAGGAATTTAAGCGAATTAGGGCTGTTAAGGCCGCTCGCCGAGCCGTCGGAAGTATCCGAATTCCCAGGCTCGGCGAAAGCGAAGAGAGGGCAGTACTGGCACCCCGGTGGTTTTAGTCGGGGCAGGTCCGACACACCGGGGGGAGTGGCTCTCACCACTTCCCCTGACGGTCCGTAGGGATTTCCACCGGGTTAAGAAAAAAAAAGGGCTGTTAAGGCGGATCTTAAAGTATCAGAAGCAATTTTTCAAACAAATAGGCTACTAGGATCTAAAAACTATTTCAATTATAATTAATATACTTTGATAGAGTTGTTAAATATATTTGTTGCATTTTTGTACACTGGCTTGATATAGTGATTAATTATACGATACAGCTCATAGAAAGTGCTGTGCAAGTAGTCCAAGTCCAGCAGTTGTCGTCATAAAACTAGTATCCACTGACACCACGGTGTAAGGTCTCTAGGTAATAAACGTCTGGAATAGTGATGAAAATGCCCGGGAATTTTCCCAAAAGGCCCAGAACTTCCGCGAACATTTCGTAAATTCTTGGGAATATTCCCAAGAAAGTTTTGGGCACTTTGGGAAAATTCCCGGGCATTTTCATCACTAGTTTGGACGTACCAAAGCTGTTCACTCCACGAAACCGGCGTCGTCGGCGGCGTCGAAGATGGATAGTTCAGCCAACTGCTGCTATCGGGTGCGTTTTCGCACCGAGGCGCAGTTCCACTCCGACGCAGCCTTGAGTTTCTTTCGGCGTTTCTTCTCAAGGTAGTCACTTCCGAAACGCTGGTAGATCACCCGTAGGGTTAGTATTCTATTTTGGCTGGTTCGTACCCACAGAGGTGCCCTTGCATTGCCACCCAAACCAAAACTCGCTGGCTGAGCACCTTCTGTCCTCGCCCCCTAAGCCTGGTTGAACTGTAAATGCCTTTCCCGGCACTCAGTAGTTAGTCCGCTTCAAAAAAAAAACCAAAGCTTTTGTCACGAAATAGTCGTGGAGTCACTCTATTGATTAAAAATATTCATAAAAGCTAATAAATATTAGTATATCGTTACGCTATATCCGTTTAGAGGTGAGCAGAGATACATTAAGGGCTGTATCCATTTTACGTTTGCATACGACTACGTTGTTCACAGCGTTTCCAGATAAAAAAAAAAATTGATTGATTCTATTTAACAAATTTTAAAAGCTTCTATTATGCAAATGAATATGTATTCATATTTATTTGACCATATTTTTCCCGTTCCTCTACATATATTATTATATGTCCAAGCGTGTATTTTCCGTAAGTCCATGTAAGATTTCAAACAGTTACATAAGTATACAATAAAATAGGTTTGTATTAACGAAGTAACATATATTTTGATATACAAGAGCCAAGGGACTCACACGCTCCAATTTAGAGATTAGTTCGTAAGAAACATCTGCTGTTATACAAGTTTGAACTCCCGGGATATTGTTGCGAACTAGAAAAGTAAAATTGTGTTTTACCAACTCACATAAGAATTAGGATATAATGTAACAAGATTATGATACTCCCGTTTAAGCATCCCTGGTTACATATTTACTGCTAGTAAAGCTATTTGTGACATAAAGAGGTGTATAACGAAACGTGACTGGCTGCCTTGTCAAATTAAAACCTTTGGTAATTTTTCTTAGGACCAATAAAAATATATTTGAAAATTAAAAAATATAAATTCCTACAAATTTTTAACTGCAGCGATATGCAATATCACTAATGAATAAAAACCACGCAACTAATATGCGTGAAAAAACAAAATTGAAAAAGTCGATTTGGCTCGCACACCATCCGATATTATTTCTACAATTTATGTTTTAATTAAACAAGAGACATTTGATTAGTTTGGTTTCTTTTTTTACAACTAAGAGCGTATATTTATTTGTAATATTAAATTTCAATTCACTTATAAGCACAAAATATTTTTTTGAAATTTTTCTCGCTTTTCTAAGGAGTTGACGTGATTGGAAATATTTTACTGCCGACGGTTTCGTTGACTTTTATTACAATAGCATCTATTAATTAAAGTACCTTCTCTGAATATACGCAGATAACTGATTATTGAAAGTTAATGTGTCGGTCACGTAAGACCAAAACACGAAACAACAATCAATTTCTACGAAAAACTATCTATGTTTAAAGGTATTCGTTGTTTTTTTTTTTTTAACAAATCATTAATAATGTGTTTTTTATGGACCGAATATACGAGGAGGTTGTGGAACATTGAATACAGGGTCCACAGTCCTTGTCAAAGTGCCAAAGTAATCACCTTGGGGTTTGTAGATGGAAGTACGGCATATATGGGCAAAATGTAATCAGATTAATGAAAATGATTACGATTACATTTTGTGTTTTTACCATTAACATGGCTGCATTTTGTTCATCTATGTTTTAAACACTACGGAATCCCAGATTGCATAAACATTTATGACTTCTTAATGTTTTAAATGGATTTAATTATGATTACAGAGCAAGAAAATTAAAATTACGACTACATTTTATAATCGTTAATCCTTAATCACATTACATTTTGCCCATCTGTGTTAAGTACGACACACCTCGGTCCCCTCCCAGAGAATTAGCCTCAACAAGGCTTCTTGTTCCCTGGGCGTCTGGAGGAATTCGGTTTCCCAGACCCGGGTGGAGCAATCAGAGGGACATCCCGGGGGTTTTTAGTCAGTAGGAGTCTGACACACCGGGGACACTGCCCCCGACACAGCTCGGTCGCAACCCCCTTGTACAGCCGGGAAGGTCTTATGAGGATTTCACCTAAGTATTTGGGAGTCGAAGCTGCTCGCGTCCGTAGGCTTTACCCTAGTTCCCCTACACGTGACTCCTGGGTGGTGCTAAACGAGCAGCAGCGAGGTGTTAAGGCGTCGGTGCCCGTCTGGATCGCGACCACAGTACGTGGGTGTAAAGCCCGTCATAGTGACCAGTTTCGGCTTGTCGCGTTTCGGGGTCAGCTTGTGTATATCCAGTAGCTCATATACCTAGAGACCTTCAGTCGTGGTATATGTGGGCCGACATGACGATGTAGACTATCAATGGATTTTCATTTTTTGATAGTCGTTTTCGTTTTTGGAATAAACTGTATTTACCATCAGGTACTCTGCAGTCACTATGTCAAGCCAGTGTAAAAAAAAAAAGTAAAAAAAAGTTAAACATAACTGTTTAAATTGCATTTGTTTCAGTTTCAATAGTATAATGATTAAGGCAAAATGGTATAAGATGTTGTGTTTTGACGACACGTTCTGTGTATGTTTTGTGGCACTACAATTAGTTATACGGGTATATACTTTAAAAGAAAATGCTGAGTATTTTCAGTACGGTACACGACTGCCGAATTTTCTCTACAATTTTCAGCAGCTCTATATGCCAGTGGAAAATTATATTACTATACCGGAACTTGGGCGAGATGAAATGGTTATTTTGCTGAAGGTACGTGTGAAATAATGTATATAAACGGTACTCGAATTCGTAACGAGATACTTATTCAGAAAATAAAGTTTGCGAAACTATGCTGATACAAAAGAATAAAATTGAGACAACTATTAGGAAATTCGATAGGGGAAAAGAAGGAATCAAAACTAAACAAAAAAATCAAATACGAAACCTTGTTTTTGAAATGAAATAGATTTATTTCGCCACAAAGTAAAAGAAGAAAATACAAAAACATATAGATATGGCGAAATGGGCCCTCCGTCAGCTTATTGGTATAGAGGAAGCTTGCAGCGCTGGTTTTCGTGAATACACCTTAATCAAAAGATTTATCTGTACTTTACTTATTACTCAAAAGATTTCTTTTGTCAGTGTATAATTTATAGAATATTTGTCGCATGATATAAATGGTAAGATAATTTAAAAAAAACATTTATTTTCAATAAATATATAGGGCTGTTTCCACTCCGATGTAGCCTTGAGTTTCTTTCGGCGTTTCTATTCAAGGTAGACGCTGCCGCAACGCTAGAAGATTACAATTAGGCTCTTTTCTTGGCTAGCCGCCCAAGTCGAAGTTCGTACTCACAAATGTGCCCATGTATTGCCATCCAACTCATTACTCGCTGGCTCAGCACCTTAAGTGTTTGTCCTACTTGAAGTTGTAAAAGTATTTCTCAGTCAACAGTAAATTGTCCTGGAGAAAATAGGCTTGCTGCGAACTAGGTGGATTTTTCAACAATCCTAGTGGCAACCACAATCTTTTTAGAGATAAAAATGCAAATTAGGTCAAAGTTCTTCCATGCGGACAGTGCCGAGCGCAACTTCTAGTTTTAAATAAAATAATCGTAAATTTTATTACAGGATCCGGTTCGCAGCAAACCCTTAAATAATCATCAATTGGTTCCGCGTAGAAACATACGACCTCACGTGGAATTCGCCTCAGGAACCTTCAAATCGGAAATAATAAATTACCCTGAAGATAGGCTTTCTTTAAAGCTAAAATATCTTTTAAAGTTAAAGGAGAAAATGGCGCTGCAAGATAAATTGAAATTATAATGTATTTTTTCTTCATTTAAATATATTTATTCGACAAAGTGACTACACTTACTTCTGAATAACTTGCCCAAGTTAATCAATACATATAATAAATCAACTTCTCTGCCACTTATAAAATATTATCAACTTGAAAAAATATTTGTGAACTCCTGTTGTTAACGCGTCCCCCTACCCCCGCAACCTACCTCCGCAGTCGTCGCGGTGAGTGCTACAGTCGTTATAGAACTTGACACCCGACCGCTTTGCAAACGAACACAAATTTATAAATTCAATATTAAGTCCAGTAAACAATAATTTACAATCCGGTTGTTCATTTAAAAAGACTAGCTATTGTTCCACGTAAACATAAATTGGCAACCGTGACAGGACATCAGCAAGATTTCCAACAAACAAAATATTTCTAAGGATATCTCCATACAAGCAATATACCGCAATGCAGAAATATTTCGTTTGCTTAAAAATGTATTTGAATCGTTAATCAATATACAAATATCTGTATACGTTTGAGCCCGCTGATCGTAGAAACTAGGGATGTAACGGAGGCAGTTTTATCGGAACCGAAGTCGGAGTCGGAGTTTTTAAATTTGATTTATCGGAATCGGAATCGGAGTCGGAGGCAACGTCAGTCACAAGTGACGGCAGAATAAAATCGTTTTATTAAGGGACAAATAAAAACATTATTCAGTGAACCTTTTTAATTAGAAAGTGATAAATTTACAAATACACAGACAATAAAAATTGCTGTTTCTTATTAACATTTTCATAGTACTGTGAGAAAGCGATTACCTGAGCTACTGGTCGCGTAGTCCACGACATTTAAGCGCAAAGTGGATAAAACCACTATTGTAAGTCTGCTCACAGAGCGTGATAGCGTGAATATATGTTATTTATTATATCTTAAATTTGATCCCATTTTAATATGGTGCAGGATTGATACATGTCTTCGAAAGTATAAGCCAGAACTTTTGAATTGACAACAGCATAATCCATTTCCCTCTACATCTCCCTCGTGTGTAGACAGATGTTGAGAATTGAGACTGTTTCCAAGCGTATATCAGGTTTTTTTTTTGATAGCCCGGGGGATATTGTTGACGGACCTTAGGGAGCTTTTGGTTGTCGGACTTGCACCGACTAAAACCCCCGGGGTCACACAGCGCTCTCGCCTGGATAAGTTGGGCGGCACGCTCTCTCAAGCGCATCGCTGGCGTATATCAAGTTGGGTCAACACAACACAACTCAACACAACCTAACTTGGGCAAATAAAAGCTGTTGTTCACAAAGTGTTGGATATATCAGAAACCGTTATCCTCCAGTGAACATTGTCCAGTGAACAAATTAAATCAAATTTGCTGCAGGGTTGTTTTTGTGTTAATTTCTATTTTACTTAATTTAATGTACATGTAAAATAAAAAAACCTTTTAGTAATAAATTTAAATGTACATTTAGTTTTAAATTTAATAATTTAATCATATTTTTTTAATCTAAATTTTAAAAAATGTCTTATACAAATTAAGTAGCACTGATTGTTTGATTAATTGATATTATGTTTCAACAACATATAAAGTAAAATCAAATGAATTGACTGCAACAGTGGTGGTGACCTCCGATGAATGCCTCCGATTAAAAAGTTTCGGAACCGAAGTCGAAACCGAAGGTGTAATAACGATCGGAAGTTCCGACTTATCGGAGTCGGAGTCGAAGCTCCGTAACATCCCTGGTAGAAACCATTTAATCGGTTTAGATGCAGTTTCAACTAATGTTTTGCGGAAAGCCGTCTTTAACATTTAGTGTTAATTTCATTGTAATCGGTTTATTAATTTTTTTTTGTGTGTTTAAGTAAACATTTCGATCATTTATTGGGAAAAAATGATATAAAATAATGGTTCAGATGATTTTGCTGAAATTTTCATAAAATTATTCTTGTAATAAAATTCTAAGTGATTGCTATATTGTTGAATTTACACATACCAGAAACATTCAATGGCATCTATATTTACATTTATAAAAACATTTCAGCTTTAAATAATAATTATTAATATTAAATTATGAAAGGCAAGATATATTTTATAGTTCTCTAACGTCTTTCAAAGCAAGTGTTTAAAGATTGTTTCACTGTAAAATTATCAAAAATGTATAGTTTTTGTATTGAAGCTTTCCCGTTTTCTATAGCTGTACCACCAGCATTTTTTGCATTCGAATTTCACTTTATTCGTATGGAAATTTACTGTTTAGTGCATGTTGCGCTTTCATGTAATTGGAGTAGTTGTTGAAAAGAATGTTACGTGTACTACTGCTTACATGCGTGAAGCGTCTCGTCGATACATCGACTAGGCGCAGCACCACTCTAACAACTTAATCAGTAGGTCTTGCGTCTACGTTCGCAAGAGTGATTTTTCACCCGCCATTCGTCGCCCTCGCGACGTGCTAGGGGATCCGGATGATCCAATCACAGTGGCTGTTAAAAGAGCCACCGATCGATCAAACAGTGAGGTACACACACGCACTAGTTTCATTCCACGACACCGGCGTCGCCGGCAGCGCCGAAGAAGGATAGTTCAGCCAACTGCTGCTAACAGGTGCGTTTTCGCTCCGAGGCGCAGTTCTACTCAGACGCAGCCGTGAGTTTTTTCGGCGTTTCTTCTCAAGGTAGTCACTTCCGAAACGCTGGTAGATTACCCGTAGGGTTAGTACTTTTTGGCTGGCGGTCCAAGTCGAGGTTCGTACCCACGGGGGTGCCCTTGCATTGTTATCCAACCCAAAAACTCGCTGGCTGAGCACCTTCTGTGCTCGCCCCCTAAGCTCGGTTGAACTGTAAATGCCTTTCCCGGCAATCAGTAGCTAGTCCGCTTCAAAAAAAAAAAATGTACTAGTGCTGTGAGACCGGCAATCGGCTACGCTACTGGTTATATTGGGCACGACATATAAGCGCGAAGTGGATAGAGTCATTAATTTATCTCTACTCACCTCGAAACGGATATAGCGTTACAATATATTATAGTATTATTTGATAACTTTAGTGCACTGGTACCACCATTTTTCATTAATTCACTAATATACCTTTTTGGTTAAAGTTTTGTTTTAAATAAAAACCAAGTTTTAGAAGCGTCCCTTAATTTTAAAACGCTTTTACACCAATGAATTATAAATGTGTATTTCTAAAACAGGACGATAGTGTGTTAAGAGTTGTGAATGTTTAAAAATACTCTATTTAATCTTTTGTTTAAAACATGGAAGTTCCGAGCTACGTTAATATAATTTAATTCTGGTAAAAGCAAAAACCCGCGATGAGATTACAGTGGACGTCGTTTATTTTGCGCACAATTTGAATTTTGTCTCTCAAAATTTCGTTGCATTTCTACTTATTGCGATAACTATAAAATTAGTAAATGTCGGACTTTTCAATACTACCGAATTATAAAGCTTAAAATATGAATCCAGCAGATAACGTTCTTTTCGCTCACTTTAAGATTATGAAATACCTTTTTGGACATGGAGTGCTTCAAAAAAGGAAGTGAAAAACGCTCATCTAGATCGGCAGCGAAAAAAGAACTTATTATAAGCGACAGTGATCACTTACCGGTGAGCTGATCGCGTTTCTTTTACGTAAAAAAAAAATCGTTGTATTAAATAGAATTTCTAAAATAGAAAACTATACTAATATTATAAAGCTGAAGAGTTTTTTTGTTTGTTTGTTTGTTTGAACGCGCTAATCTCAGGAACTACTGGTTCGAATTGAAAATTTATTTTTGAGTTGAATAGACCATTTATCGAGGAAGGCTTTAGGCTATATAACATCACGATGCAATTATTAGGAGCGAAGAAATAATGGCAAATATGAAAAAAACGGGGAAAATTATTCATCCTTGAGGGCTTCCATTGCCTGCGCTGCAAAAACGGTTCAAGATACCAAAAATATATGTAAGAAAGAATTATTCCCCTTGAAATGATCTAAAAAAATGTCCGCGACAGTATATGTCTATCTTTTAAGATTAAGTCACTAGAACCGTTTTTATGGTAAACAAATTTGGTCGAAATTAATGCATTATTTGTTAAGAGTTGTATCAACGTAATAATATTAATCTTTATCCAAATATATGTATTGTTGATTAAGAGTATTTAATTGTGAACAAAATTGTCTTTGACATCACTTAATTACAATGAACATCTTAGAAGATATTACAAAACCTTATATAGCAAAACAACGTTTGCCGGATCAGCTAGTAGAAAATAATCGAAGCAGTAAGTGTGTGTGGTCACCCTACTCTAGTACAACGTTGCAGGTGTCAGCTCAAAGCGAGCGTTAATGCGATTACACTGGTCGCAGTTATAGCGAGAGATTTCCTTTCATTAAATTTGATAATACTCTTGTTTCAGACTTCATATTATCTGAATTAAAAGCGGGGAAACTGCTGCGATATTGCTGTTTTATCATTGTAAAATTGTAATCATATTTTTCAATCTATACTAATATTATAAAGCTGAAGAGTTTGTTTGTTTGTTTGAACGCGCTAATCTCAGGAACTACTTTTCGAATTGAAAAATTCTTTTTGTGTTGAATAGATCATTTATCGAGGAAGGCTTTAGGCTATATAACATCACGATGCAACTATAAGGAGCGAAGAAATAATGGAAAATGTGACCAAAACGGAGAAAATTATTCATCCTTGAGGGCTTCCATTGCGTGCGCTGCGAAAACGGTTCAAGATACCAAAAATATATGTACGAAAAAATTATTCCTTTTGAAATGATCTAAAAAATGTCCGCGACAGTATATGTCTATCTTTTAAGATTAAGTCACTAGAACCGTTTTTATGGTAAACAAATTAATGCATTATTTGTTAAGAGTTGTATCAATGTAATAATATTAATCTTTATCCATATAAATGTGTTGTTGATTAAGAGTATTTAATTGTGAACAAAATTGTCTTTGACATCACTTAATTTCAATGAACATCTTAGAAGATATTACAATTTTAAAATAAATAACTAACTAAAATGCCCAAAATAACTATTCCACGCGGACGAAGTCGCGGACACAGCTACTAAATAATAATTGGTGAAATTAATGCCTTTTTTTGGTCACCCGTGAAAAATATGTGTCAGACTTCTACTGATTTAAAACTCCTGGGGTGTGCTTCCAGGTAGTGTATTGTCTTGGAGAGGGATGGCGGCCTTTTGCGAGGCCGTCCTGAGCGCAAAAGAAGCGGCGGAGCGGGAGAGGCACACCGCCAATCCCCGCAACCCTCGGCGCCGCCGCAGAACTAGGCGGCTCGGGAGAAGGGAGCAGTTCGCGCAGGACTCCCAGCGTGACGAGCTCCCCTCCTGACACAGGCTGGGTGGGTGACGTTGAGGGGGCCCCGTCCAGCGGAGAGAGGTAGGGTCGGTGTGTGTGTGCCCACACGCTGTTCCCATAGAGAGGTAGTGAGGGGTTTCAATTCCCCTCCCTGAGAGGAGGCCTGCCCAAGGCCTACCGCTCGCCGAGCCGTCAGAAGTATCCGAATTCCCAGGCTCGGCGAAAGCGAAGAGAGGGCAGTGCTGGCACCCCGGTGGTTTTAGTCGGGGCAAGTCCGACACACCGGGGGGAGTGGCCCTCACCACTTCCCCTGACGGTCCGTAGGGATTTCCACCGGGTTAACAAAAAAAAAAGGTAGTGTATTGTCTAGTATGACGTTGTAGCTGTTCCAGACCGACTAGCGTCATGTTAGCAAGGTCAAGTGTAGGTCATGATGTCATGCGTTCGTTGTCAGGTAACGCACCTTGTAACGTGCGCTCCAAACGATCGCCCGCGCGGCTGCGACGCCCTATAGCGCACATTCCTTGGGCTGCCTCCTAACCTTACGTAGTTTTAGGTAACTCGCTTTGCTGAATGCCGAGGAAGCTGCTCCGGCTTTGCCCTTAGCATTCGGCAGACGAGAGAAGGAACACCCCGGGGGTTTTAGTCGGTGCAAGTCTGACACAGCGGGGGGCGACTCTCATCGCCCTCTGAGGTCCGTTAGGAATTTCCCCCAGATTAACAAAAAAATGGGTGTCCTTGCAATCACTCCACCTGTGCCTGGTAATACGGATTCTTTCAGACGCCCGAGGAGCGAACAACTTGTTTAGGTTTTATCTCGGCAGGGGTGAGTGTAAAGAGCCCACTCCTCCATACCTTTCTTACGGGCGGCACGCTGGACACTGCGCACTACTTCGTGGAGTGAATCCCCTTTTTTTGGTAACCCGGGGGAAAATCCTACATTAGACCATCTGGGTCACTGTGAGGGCAGCGACCCCGGTGTGTCAGACTCCTACTGACTAAAAATTCCCAGGGTGTCCCTCTAATCACTCCACCCAGGCCTGGGAAACCAAATTCGTCCAGTCGCCCGGGGAGCGAACAGCCTTATTCAGGCTTCCTCTCTGGGAGGGATGGGTATAAAGAGCCCACGCCTCCAATACCTCTTTTATAGGAGGCGCGCTAGACACTGCGCACCACCGCCCTCTCATCCGGGCAGCAAACTCCCTCAAGTCTACTGCCCGGTGGAGTGAATGCCCAATAGAATTATTTATAAGTCTTCCATGAATGTACTTAGGAGAAAAATGATTTCTTTTATTCTAATATGATTACTTTAATATGTAAGAATTAAATTTAATATTAGATTAGTTGGTTAGGTACTTTAAGCTATATTGTTGGTCATGAAGTCACATAAGAATATTATTTTAAAAAAATATTACTACTACTTGTTTTTTACAATTTTTAAACTTTGTTATGTTTTAGATATTCTGATTTATAACGACTCGCGTGCGGGTGGTTACTATAAGTAACCAAAAATAACCTACTTTCGTTGCATTTTTATTGACGGTTGGCAGAGCGCGCGCATTCTATTTACCCACTTTTTTTAAAGTAAACATAGTGCCATGTATATACAATAAAAATCACAAAACACATACAAATGTAAGTTAGAAAAATATTCACAAAAAAATAAAACAAATTGAAGCTAAGGGACATAAAACAATAAACTAACTAATTATACAAAGAAAAACAAAAATAAACTACCATTTCTTTTTTCTCACCATTCTTCTAAAGGAGCTAAATGTACAAGACAATATCTATAACACAGAAACATTTGTTATACAAATCATAAGGACGTTAAATAAAAGTATTATTGACATAATATGACTTCACGAATAGCACTTAATCCAAAACGATCACTTGTTCCGATCTTTTACAATCCTCAGAGCTCTTTATAATCCATTATAATAATTTGTAGATAGAGCCAAGCTTATGATGAAGAAATGGGTTGTATTAAGTATTATATGTTGTCGTATAAAGTACATAAAACACAGGAGACTATAAGATTTCGGTTCATCATTAGAAAATACTAGCTGACCCGACAAACGTTGTTCTGCCATATAATTTATTTCTAGTGAATATCTTTTGTATTATAATATACAATTTTGGTCATAGTGGCTTCAACATAAAAGGTAGATATATGCTGTCGTAGGCTTTTATTCAGAACTATTCAAGACAAACAATCCTACGTTACATCATCTTTGTGTAACTCCAATGGTTTAGGCAGTGTACGCCAAGATAGCTCTCAGAGGCCAGATTTTTTTCCGACTTAATTGACATGTATCGTTATATTACTATCAAAATTACATAAAATCATTACAAATTGTAGCCTATATGTTATTCCGATGTATAATGTAATTTACTGTAAAAGTTTCATGCAAATACGTCGAGTAGTTTTATCGCGAAAGATATACAAACATAGTAGGATTGGTTTAAGTTAGGGCTATGATCCACCAAAAAAATAATAATTTAATATTATTTGGCAAGATGTATAATACTACTACCGAATAAAACAATGTATAGTATGTAATTATACAGAAAAAAACTTAATATTGCAACAAAATCTATTCATCAAGGTATGTCGCAAGGAACGAACTACTTAGAATTTTTTTTTCTTTGCAAAACTAGTCAAAAAGAGTTATCATTATATCAACTTCATATGTCAACTTATAGTAAATTTGGTTAGAAAACGATCATTATATAAAATTTCCACAAATGAGCTAAAGATAATCTGCAATAATCATTAATTTACAAATGTGTGAGTATGGTGGTATTGTTTTATACCCAGTTGTATACAAAGACCCTTTTGTACCAGACCTATACGCATGCGAGTAGGGAGTAGCTATAACGAAAGGGTCCGAGGCATAGTTATATATTTACATGGAAATATTTTAATGCAATCGTCCCTTATTACCAAATATGCTTTCGAAAAAATCAATATAGATGCAGAGTATTTTTCCCCCTTACACGTTTTAGTTTTAGAAATGAGGCGTCTAATTTCAAAACCTGCTAAAACGATTTTTTGTACAAAATTCCTTAGTAGTCCTAATAGTATTTTGAAATGTTTTTATCAAAGCAAATATTACTTATGATTTTTTTTTATTTTGCGTTTTCAATATAGAATAATAATTTAAATACCTTATAAGAATGTGATTGTTAAGTTAAAGATTAATTATAAGTTTTTATAAATTTATGGGATTTGAAAAAATATGTTACAGTGGGTTTTGAAATTAGACCCCTGAAATGCTCTTGATATTAGGTCCTTACATATGAAATTGGCGTTTTGTATGGGAGGAACAAAAAGTCGAATATTTTTTAATATAATATATTTAATTAATCAAAGTATGAACCATTATTTTCTATGCACTTTTGCCATCTCATAGGTAGTTCATTGATCCCTTTACTAAAAAAACCAGTCGGACGGGAATCAATAAAATCTTTGAAGGCGATTTGGACTGCCCCATCGGAGTTGAATTTTTTCCCTTGCAAGAAGTTATCCAAATTTCGAAAAAAATGGTAATCTGTTGGAGCAAGGTCCGGGGAGTACGGAGGATGTCTTAGACTTTCCAATTGAAGCTCTTATAATTTAGTAGCCGTCTGTTGCGCAGTGTGTGGTCTAGCGTTGTCGTGAAGCAGCAGTGGCGTGGAGCGATTGACCAGCCTAGGTTGTTTAGCCGCTAGCTTTTCCATCATGGTTTGCAATTGCTGACAAAAGACATCAGCCGTAATAGTCTGGCCAGATTTGAGAAAACTGTAATGAACAATACCGGCACTAGTCCACCAAACGCTTACAAGTAACTTTTTTGAGGTTAATTTTCGCTTGGGGCAGGATTTGGCTGGCTGGCCAGGATCCAACCATTGCGCTGAGCGCTTCCGATTATCGTAAAGAACCCATTTTTCATCACAGGTAATGATTCGGTTTAAAATACCTTCATTATTGTGCCGGTTTAGTAATGTAACGCAGCAGTCGACGCGCGTTTGCCGGTTTGCTTCAGTCAATTCGTGAGGTACCCACCTTTCAAGCTTTTTAATCTTCCCAATTTGCTTCAAGTGAATTAAAACAGTTTTATCACTAACATCGCAGCCTGCAGCTAACTTGGACGTGATTTGCGATGGATCCGCTTCCACAATAGCCTTCAACTCTTCATTATCAACTTGAGTCTCAGGCCGTCCACGGGGCTTGTTCTGCAGGTCGAAATTTCCAGAACGAAAACATTGGAACCAAAAACGAACTGTGTTTTCTTTTGCAACACGACCGCCATACACATCATTCACCCTTCGAGTTGTTTCCGCAGCACTAGTGCCACGGCGGAACTCGTACTCGTAAATAATGCGATATTTTAAGTTTTCCATTTTGTAAAATGAGTGACGCAAACAGAAAAAAAATAGAAGAAAAAAACAAATGAATGACGATCATCGAAGCACAAATACATGAGTCTATAGCTGCACAAATTTGAATTTGGAATTCCTTACCAAAGAGGAGAAATTTGTGATTAAAGTGGCCAGTAGGAAAAACGCCAATTTCATATGTAAGGACCTAATATTTTAAGATCTTTTAAAACACGAAATAATTATTAATAATTCATTAGTATTTAAAAACGTTTTAAAGTATATTTCTAAAAAACCTCTCTATCTCCTTCTTTCTACCAGTTCTTTATTTATTTACCATTTTTAATAACTTTTCTGAAACTGAACAATAGAGTACAAGTGGTTGATTAATATTTAATATGATTGTCTGGCAGTCCTCCAAGGGTGAGGGGATATTTTTATATAACCTAAAATAGTGTTGATAGCAATAATGCAGTGCATGCGTCAGATATCAGACATTTTTAAAGGATATTATAATACCCACGCTAAGAATTAGTTTAGATCGTTGATCTCTTGTCTAGGAAATGGTAAACATTAGATTTAGCAGATACGACAGTTTGCTCTGGCTTCAATTATCCACATAAAGCCCACGCAGCAGAGGGATTTTTTACCACGTGATATTTTCCCGCGTGAGTTTTGCCCGTTGATTTAGTACAATTATTCACACAGTTTTTTTTTGCCAGTGCTGCTATTTTAAGCCTGAGATTTTTTTATAGACGCTACTTTGTTTTGATGTGTGTAATGTTTGAGCAAAAGTGTAAGCAATGACAGGTTTGGTCAAATATAACAAAATATGTTATTTAATTGCCGTCAAAGTAAATAGTAAGTTATAGAGTTTTCAACTTGGTTATGATTCTGCGAATATTTAGCTCCTAAGCGCCTATTTTACTGTATCTTTTGAAAATCTTGTCTGACCAAAGAGTAATATTGGTTAGTAAAAATATATCGGAATCGTTAGTCAATATGTACATACATATTTGTACGCTTTTGTGACCACTAATCATAGAAACTACATAAACAATTTGAATATAGTTTTTACTAATGTACTAATGAAAGCTGCCTTTAATATTGAGATTAATTTTATTTCAATCGGTCCATAAACAAAAAAGTTATGTCAGTTTAAAATACACGTCGATTATTTAATAGAAAAAACTTGTATAAAATAACTGTTCAGTTCATCTGTGTTTATAATTTAAAACAATGACGATTGAAAGTTTGTATTAACAAAATAAAATTTAAGAAAAATGGGCAGTTTCGGAGATTTGCTTCCTTCCAATATCAGTTGAGCTTACATCTACATTGTGAAACGTATAAAATAGGGTTCCACTTAGGCTGTACATTCATACACATTTCGGAGCTGCGTCTATATAAAACGTGACGTGGGCTATTAGAATTACGTCCACGCAAATGAAGTCGCGGGCACAGCTAGTAGCCAATATATGTGTTATCTTGGTAAGCTCAGCAGAAATGTGGGCATTCTCAAAGTATTATTTACTCTATGACGTCCAAATGTCACACGCGTAGTGTATTTTCAGAATTTTTACGTCTTTTTATGGCCCCTACGCGAAAATAAGCACGTGTGTCTCCCGCAGGCGTGGACTTTTGTGTTCTTTTTCTTGCACGGCTCTGGTCTAGTATAAAACTGAATCCCTGGGTGATTCGATCTAGTACTGTGGCGTTCGTTTCTAAATTAAGATCGCCTTCGTTCGGCCTCGAGCACTATGAGCGGGCGCAGACGAAATGTACGGACAATAAAAACTAAACGTAGAATATATTATATTTTTCAAACGAACTCGACTTTTCTCGATATCACGTAAATATCAAGGTGATATTTAAAGGGAGAAGATAACGAATTTTGGTTGATTTCGACTATTCCAAAGTATGGTGAGTGAGATCCTTTTGGCTTTGACGAAAATAGCTCGTGATGTAAAAAGATTTTGCTGGTTGTTATTGAATATTTTTCAGTGATTACGTTACGGTATTTTGTAACTCTTTTGCAGTCTGCTAAAGTGAATATAAAGTGAAAGGAAACGCGGAAAGAATTTCAAGATGAAATTTACTATAGACGTTCTGGGAATTTTCCTAAAAGTTGTTATTAGGGTAAGTTTAGGATTGTATTTCATTCTCTTAAGCACTGAAATTTCTAATAACACAATAACAAACCTTTATATTATATTGACGGAAGATTGCTTGCTATATTATATGCTTTGTTGTAAAAACTTTAACAGGAAACTTAATATAATATAAGAAATTACATACTTTGAAGCAAATTATGTATATCTAAGCAATACCTAAATATACTGAAGTTAACATTTTTATTACTTAAATTTGATCTATATAACGTAATTTTTAACCTATATTATTATTAAAGATGTGATATCTTTTCCCATTTCTGAGGTTATTCTACTTCTTACCGCGAGCTTTTGGCCAAATGGCAAGAAGGTTTATTATATGCAAAGAAATTTCCTGGTGAGCCGGCAGGTATTGAGAATTACAGCTTTCTGTATGGTGATGTATGTCAGAGGATTTATTCCTAAGGCTTGAGGCTTGTGTGTCGGGTGTATGTTATTATACCTATGGTTGATATTATGATTGGAACTGCTATTACAGTTCGGATCTTCCATTGGGTTTCAACTCGATAGAAAGATCTGTATATTTTGCTATTTTTTATTATTACTAGCTGTCCCGGCAGACCTTGTTCTGCCCTATTTCTCTAAAACAAAGTCACATTGTTTTTTTTTTTAATGTTAATAGCTTCTCCGTCAGATTTTATTCTGCCAAAACCTATTGGCTTGTCGGCTGTTTTTTGAAAATTGTTTGAAGAAACCTGGCCTTAATGCTATATGTATAAAAATTGACATTAATATTTATACGTCACTCAATAATGGTTTTGCCTTCCCGGAACTCGTCCACTAACATTTGAACTTTATGGTATGATGTTAAAGTTCAAATTGACTTTTAAATATTATTACGAATTTTTTGTATGAGAATATAGAAAAGTGTTGTTTTTAGACTTTTTCAGACGATTTTTAAAATTTTTCTTTCTGTAATAACCTTCCTTAGACATCAACAAACACAACAAAAAAGAAATCAGCCAAATCGGTTCAGCCGTTCTCGACTTTCGCGCTTATACACATTTAACGATTCATTTTTATATTATAAAAAATATATAGAGAGATAGAATAGATTAGCCAGTTTTGTCCCACTGTATAGCTAAGGCCTCTCTTTTCTTTATCCACTATATTTATGGAATCCATTGAAAGGGGCTTGAGCATTTAACCCATTACACTTGTCCAATGTAAGTTGGTGTGTCCTATGGTATGTGCTGAGTAGGTGCATGTAGCGGCTTACTGCCATTAATAATCTATCTATCTTTAATTTGTAGATCAATAGCTATACCTCTCCCTTTCTAACCTGTGTATGTGAAAAGAGATGTACTATGGTTGCTATAGTAACAAATCTAAGGTAGGCGATAGGATAGGTTATTAATTTCGGCCATTAGATGCTAGCAATCTGCGTGCAATTCAGCTTCTTGTATACCTTAGTCGGCTCTTACACCTCAGTATGATGAAGAGGGAGGCATTGTTCTGTCGATAAGCCCCACGGCTAATATTATATCGTATATTTACTTTTTATTAACTTTTGATGTGGCCAGCACGTGCAATTTAGATTGAGGGTTAATCCAACCAATCGCATAATTTTCGTTACACACCCACCTTTTTAAAAAAAAAAAAAAATTGATAAATTACATCGTAGTCTAAATTGTCCAGTCCTGTATATTTTTAAAGTAGTGATTATATTACAAAATATACAAATAAAATATTAATACAACAACATAGTTCATATATTATGATGAATGTTATAAATAATAATACAAATATATAATAGAGAATTTGTAAGAGATAAAGTTGGCACGTTAATTCTGTTGATGAATCTATCGTTTGTTTCTTGAACGTCATTTCCCAAAGTACACCTGTCAAATAAAAGTGGGCGTTTCAATGATGACGTATTTTTAAATTATTATTATTAAATTTTACGGCTCTGAGTACAAACCCTTTATCGCGTTAATAATTTAATCTTATTTATTTATTATTATTTATTTATTATTTATTAGAACACTTACACAGTCTACATTAACACATAAAACTATATAAGACATGAACAAGGCACATTACAAATGCGACTATATTTAAAAGTGTAGACTGCATGCACAGAAGAAAAGAAAAATAAAAATACGAGTAACACACGGATAGCAACAGTATAAAAAAAAATACTAATCTAATTTGCAAAAATTATAAAAAAAAATTATTAAAGAACTAAATAAGAATAATATATTCCACAATCTTCTCGAATAACATCCTTTTTTGAGTTTATGAATACTTTCGTTAAATAGAATTGTATAGCTTTGTCATTAATGTAATGTAATCTTTAGATTTTATTTATACTTTTAATAAAATTGTTAATTGGCACAAAAGTTTTTATTTGACAAAGCTTAAACTCTGTGAGATTTTTTGCTATTTTTTTTTGTGATGACGACTTCTACGTTTGTGTTGCCATAGTATATTTGTTTTTCCTTCACGTTGTTAAATAGCGGTTATCGAAGTTAGCATTTTAAAAAAAATCCTTACCAAACAAGATAAAAGCTTTACAAACTGTAAACAGAGAAATATTATGTTATATCGGGTAACAGATTTTTTTTTTGTGGTTTCTGTGTTTTTCCAAATTAAGTACGTATTTATGCTCCATATACTCACCAGTGAATGAAATCATCGTGACTTGCATGCCATCTAGAAATGTCATGCGTACCCTTAGAATAGAAAACCGTTGCATTAATAGTCACGTTGGGCATATATATTAGGTCCTTACATATGAAATTGGCGTTTTTCATACTGGCCACTTTAATCACAAATTTCTCCTCTTTGGTAAGGAATTCCAAATTCAAATTTGTACAGCTATAGACTCATGTATTTGTGCTTCGATGATCGTGATTCATTTGTTTTTTTCTTCTGTTTTTTTCTGTTTGCGTCACTCATTTTACAAAATGGAAAACTTAAAATATCGCATTATTTACGAGTACGAGTTCCGCCGTGGCACTAGTGCTGCGGAAACAACTCGAAGGGTGAATGATGTGTATGGCGGTCGTGTTGCAAAAGAAAACACAGTTCGTTTTTGGTTCCAACGTTTTCGTTCTGGAAATTTCGACCTGCAGAACAAGCCCCGTGGACGGCCTGAGACTCAAGTTGATAATGAAGAGTTGAAGGCTATTGTGGAAGCGGATCCATCGCAAACCACGTCCGAGTTAGCTGCAGGCTGCGATGTTAGTGATAAAACTGTTTTAATTCAATTGAAGCAAATTGAGAAGATTAAAAAGCTTGAAAGGTGGGTACCTCACGAATTGACTGAAGCAAACCGGCAAACGCGCGTCGACTGCTGCGTTACATTACTAAACCGGCACAATAATGAAGGTATTTTAAACCGAATCATTACCTGTGATGAAAAATGGGTTCTTTACGATAATCGGAAGCGCTCAGCGCAATGGTTGGATCCTGGCCAGCCAGCCAAATCCTGCCCCAAGCGAAAATGAACCCCAAAAAAGTTACTTGTAAGCGTTTGGTGGACTAGTGCCGGTATTTTTCATTACAGTTTTCTCAAATCTGGCCAGACTATTACGGCTGATGTCTATTGTCAGCAATTGCAAACCATGATGGAAAAGCTAGCGGCTAAACAACCTAGGCTGGTCAATCGCTCCACGCCACTGCTGCTTCACGACAACGCTAGACCACACACTGCGCAACAGACGGCTACTAAATTAGAAGAGCTTCAATTGGAAAGTCTAAGACATCCTCCGTACTCCCCGGACCTTGCTCCAACAGATTACCATTTTTTTCGAAATTTGGATAACTTCTTGCAAGGGAAAAAATTCAACTCCGATGGGGCAGTCCAAATCGCCTTCAAAGATTTTATTGATTACCGTCCGACTGGTTTTTTTAGTAAAGGGATCAATGAACTACCTATGAGATGGCAAAAGTGCATAGAAAATAATGGTTCATACTTTGATTAATTAAATATATTATATTAAAAAATATTCGACTTTTTGTTCCTCCCATACAAAACGCCAATTTCATATGTAAGGACCTAATATAATAATATTATGGAAATACACAAATATCTCATTACGCCTAGTTTAAAGGGCCCGAAAAGTAATGGTCTAAGGTAGGATTTTAAGATAGTTTGCTTGCTGCTGCTTCCTTCCACATATTACCTTACACCTTTATATATACTTACCCCTTTTTTATAACCCAGGGATACCTGTTATTGGGCGTCAGGGGGCGACCAGGGCCGCCTCTCAGTGTTTCGGACTCGCACCGACTAAAACCCCCGGGCAGTTCTTTCTACCCGTCTGCTGGGGCCAAGGGTAGGGCCGTGCGAGCTTCCTCGACATCCGGCGACTTCTTACTTACTACATAGCTTACCCCTATAAAGCTAAACATGATTTAATAAAAAAAGGCTCTAAGGCCCCGGTGATAAAATTAAATTATGTCAGGTACAACATTTTCATTTTCTTTCGACAGTATGTAGCTGCTATCTCAGTGAGCTCGATCAGACAGTGATTAGGGAACGAACTAGAGACCAAGTTTATTCTATCTCGTCCGAACTAGTTCGAATGCAGTTTTAGTTAACGCAAACAATGTAGAAACTTTCCGGTTTTACTAAATGTTTTCGCTTAAGTAGTTAAGTTTTTAAAGGAGAAAGCTTAGTAATTGAAACAAATAATTAAGTACAATTATAATAACAAAATCGGTAATTTATAAATGTATATAAAATATATTCAGTCATATATGAGCTACGAATAGTTGCCGAATCCAGTTTCTGTCGCAAGCATTGTTTGTTCGGCAGTTCAACGTTTGATGAAATGTACATTTCAAAAACATACAGATTCATAATTGCAGCGGAACAGCTGCGTAGATTTTTTATTACTTAAAGATTGTTTTAATTCAGTTACTATATAGAAAGTCAACTGAGAAAAGTTTTTTTTTTATTACCGACAGGCCGCGCTTGACCTCTATCTCATCTGAGGGAAAGTAATGATGAGGCCAACGATGGAGCGCGTCTACGTAAAAAATATTGATTCACTCGGCGTTTGAGGATTCAAATGTCATAAAATTTTGAAAAAACAGACCCAGGATGTGAATTCCAGTCCTTCGCAGTTCGCAACAAAAAAGAGGAAATATAAACTACCAGAGTTTCATGTCGGCTCTTCTCGGTAAATAATTCTTTTCGCACGGGTGATAGATTCAATTTACTTTTTTTTTTGTCGATTAAAGTGCTTGGAACTAGGCCTATTAGAATAAAGTTATATTTCATTTCCTTATAATATTACCATAATAAGTGTTTAAAAACGTTGTTATAAAAACTTGCGATATTTACGACAGTATGTTTAAATTCGTATGTAGTATTCCGTGTTCAGATCAATTCGGAACGAACTGGTGTTTGTAATGGAAACAAACGCATTGCCTTCCCAACTCATCCCACTTTTGACTCCAGCACTGGACGAAAGCTACATCCAATTTATTTATTGAACTCCATAAATGATTTCCAACGTGAAATACGAGTTCATTTGGTATTGCCAGTTTTATGTAGAGAGCCTCAATGTTCATCAAAGAAAAATTATTTTCAGTGACGTTTTCGAGGAAAAGACAGTGTCAGTAAAAGATACATTCTGTAATATTAAATCCAATGAATAATTTATACATTATAGAAGGTATTAAAAGCAAATTATATCAAGTTTAAACTTACATTAAACTTTTTTTTAGCGTTGACCTGTGCTTATTGGATTATATGGAAAAATATTAACTTTTTTTTATAATACGGGGGAAATCCTACATAGAAACATTAGGGCCGTTGTGAGGGCAGCGACCCCGGTGTGTCAGGCTCCTACTGACTAAAACCTCCAGGTTGTTCTTCTAATTACTCAATCCAGGCTTGGGAAACCTAATTCGTTCAGTCGCCCCGGGAGCCAATAGCCTTATTCAGACTTCCTCTCTTGTAACCCTCCGGACCTTTCTCAAGGGCGGCGTGCCGGACACTGCGCACCACCTACCTTTCCTCCGGACAGCCGACTCCCTTAAGTCTACTGTCTGTACCGAAACATTATAAATTTTCAACACTTGTTAAATTTAAACCATTATTAAATTTGAATTAAACGGCTTCAATTAACCTTCCTATACTCGCGCATTGGTCTGTGAGACCGACGAAACACATTTTCCTAATCATTTTTATGCACGAAAATCCTGAGAAGTCGAGCTCCTTGCTAGCTGCCGGATTTGTGGATAACTTCAATCTAGTATACGCCGCGCGAACAGAAAACACGCGAGAAGAAAGAATTAATCTGGATAAACTGGCACCTATTAGAGAGTTGTTCAATGAAGTTGTGGGAAAGTTCAAAAAATATTATAGTTTGTCGCAGTATGTCACAATTGATGAGAAATTAGAGGCTTTCAGAGGACGTTGCAGCTTTCGTCAGTACATTCCATCAAAACCCAATAAATATGGAATAAAAATTTATGCACTTACAGATGCCAAAATGTTTTATACCCATACCATGGAAGTTTACGTTGGAAGACAACCAGACGGCCCACATCAAGTTGACAACTCCGCTTTAGCATTGGTTTTGCGATTGAGTGAAAATATTTACAATACTGGGCGAAATATAACATGTGATAACTTTTTCACTAGTATTCCATTGGTAGATAACCTTGCGTCTCAACACAGATTGACAGTTACTGGGACGATTCGTAAAAACAAAAGGGAATTGCCTAAACAATTCACGGAAATACGAGGAAGAGCTGAAAAGTCCAGTTTATTCGGGCACCGAAGCAATTGCAGTCTTGTATCCTATGTGCCGAAAAAAGGCAAAAATGTCCTTCTCGTTTCCAGCATGCACGATGATGCCTAGATAAATGAAGATACAGGTAAACCAGACATTATAATGGACTACAATAGAACAAAAGGTGGAGTTGATACGGTGGACAAAATGTGTGAGACTTACAACGTTGCACAGGGTACAAATAGATGGCCAATGGTGGTATTTTATAGCCTGATGAATGTAGCGGGTATAAATACGTTTATAATATATCTGCACAACAACCCTACCAAGAAAATTAGCCGTAGAATCTTTCTTGAAACTTTAGCATATGATCTGATTAATCCGCAACTTAGACGTTGGGCTCTCACTACATCCTTGCCGAGAACCATGAGGCTCAGGCTTGCCGAAATATATAAATTAGATGGACCTGAGTCTTCAGTAACTTTCGACAATAATAAAATTGGTCGTTGTGGATACTGCTCATCCAAAAAAAACCGTAAGACACGTTATAACTGTGCCACCTGCAAAAAATATTTTTGCTTAGAACACGCCGTAACCGTATGCTCTGATTGTCACACTAAGCCTCAAAACTAAGCCAAACATATCCAAATACGTCCTTTATTATGTTTTTTTATTATTATTTAGAAGTTTATTTTGTTTTCAAAGATTTGATGTTTTTTTTTTATTTGATTTTATTTTTGTTTTCCTAGTATATAAAAAAAAAATCTCAATTTTGAAGACTAAATTCTGATAGACTGAAAGTCAATAAAATAATTAATAAATTAAATATGATTCATACTATTTTGTTTCATTATATCCTTAACTTGAAATAATAGTAATATTTTTTGGGCTTATTAGTAAAAATAAATATGTTTTAGGGTACAAACTATCGGTCTGTAACACCGTGCGCGAGTACACGTGTTACAAAAATTGGCGCGAGTATAGGAAGGTTAAATAGAGCTTAGATTTGCCTTAATGAAAAGTTTAGTGTGAGTCAAAGAAAAGTAATGACTGCCAAGAGAAGGGACGAGATTTCATTGGCTAGCGCCTTCGTCAAACTGTCTACATATACTGACAGAAGATCTTAGGTATATGTATGTAGGTATGTTTTTTTTTGAACCCGGGGAAAACCCGTTATGGGCTGTCAGGGGGCAGTGAGGGCCGCCTCCCAGTGTGTCGGACTTGCAGCGACTAAAACCGCCGGGGTGCGCCTTCTCTCGTCTGCCGGGGCGAATGGCAAGGTTGCTCCTCCTATTTGCTGCACTAAGGCAGCCCTTTTCGGGGCCCAGGCTGGGCATCCGTTAAACATGTGCTATGCGGACTCTTCATAGGTATATGAACTTTTTTTTTCTTTTTTTAACCCGGGGGAAATCCTTAAAGGACCTCGGGGGGCGGTGAGGGCCGCCCCTTGGTGTGTCGGACTTGCAACGACTGAAACCCCCGGGGTGTTCCACCTTCCACCAACCGGCATCGAGGGCACGACTGGGGTCTCATCCTCGATGAGCGGCCAGGCGTGCGGCCTTGAGTAGGCCTCTACTCGTTTGAGGAGGAGTGGTGTAAAGAGCCACCCCTCTCATACATCTTTGTTGTAGAGCGGCACGCGGGGACACGTCGCGCGCCACTCGTATCCTTGTTGGACGACACACTCCCTCAAGTGTGCCGTAGGTATATGAACTACGGCGACTCAATCTAACCAATTTCTCTTTAAACAATTTTATTTCACAGTCAAATTACAGACACAAGTGACATTAGTAATTATTTTTCAACCATTATCGTGCTACCTAACTAGTACAACAAAAGTCTATACCAAAATTTTATCGAATGAAGAACGCAGCAATAACATTAATGATGAAATACTAAGCCACATTGCTCCAAAGGGATGATACTTAATAGGGTTGTTGAGTATACCAGCATTAGCTTATTATTGGCATTGTTTTCAATTCTAAATACTTCAACGGGGCTTATGCATGAATTAACTTATTTTTAGTTATAGCTCGCCGTTTCATCTTGGTTACACAGGTCATAAGAATAAGTAAACTAACTCTCCACGGAGTTTTCGGCGGGGTGAGAAGTTACTTCTTTTCCAGTATAATTAATTAATCGCATAAGAAGAAAAATATTCACGAATAATGATTATGAATAACTTAAGACGGGATATTGATATCTTATGAGACTTTTGAGTTAACTTTTAAAACGTCAATACCAAAAGCTTGTTCTTTTAGCCAATTTTTTATTGAGAGGCGGGCCCACTTTTTTGGATATATGATTCAGCGAGTACGCTGGGTGATATGTTAATCTACCTCCCCTGGAATTTGGTGCTCGGGGCGTGTACTCTGGCTTGCCAAAGTCCAGATTTGGTCAGTATATGCGTTAAAGAATATTAAAACAACCTAAATGAGCAACAACCCTGATACTCAAATGCTCGAAAGCAAAACACGGTGAAAAAGGGCCCATTTTATGTTTATCGTACACACAGGGACAGTAAAAACAAATGATGTAATGTTTACATGGTTGACACTGCAAACACTGTACATACATAAAAACAGAAAGGATGAAGGCGAACATTATTTTTAATTTTCATTCGTAAATTATATCGTCGTAAAAGTTAAATCGCTTGTTACAGTTTAGCATAAAACGAGTTCTACATATATGTATAGACAATATCTTTATTAGCCTTTTCTTTAATGTTTTCTATATAGATGGTTGTTTTTAGTAAATTTCAGCAATCGAGCTGTTTTATTATTACTAATACTGTTATAGGTAGGTAACTACAACAGTTTCACTAGATCGTATAAAGTTTTTTACATAAAGTGAACTAAATTAAAATTCAGAAGCTGGTTTCATTATTACAAGAGTTTAAAAAACACTTATTTTGTACTGCATTTTCATTATTTTATGTTCGATGCTTAGGTTCTATGTTATTTTATTTCATTTTCTTTATATTTAAAGGGAAACATACAGCAATAAATAAACGATAAAAATATACAAAAAAAGATACACATGCCAGCAAAATTTCCTTTAAAAAAGTATGTGTATTTATCGAACAGCGCAAGGTCTCTCCAATTAAATACAAGAATCTCCAGCTATTTTGTATATAATAGCATTCACGTTAGGCTGTAGCGACATTTCTAGAAATCGCTTTCTATTCTCCAATAGATGGTACCACTAGGACTGTCGTTGTGCTATTCGTCACAAGATGGCATTATGAATGCTGGTTCATCTCTTAGCCAATTGATGTCGCTACATACCTCATCCTTAATTCGTAGCAATATTGAATGTTTATCAATTGTACAAAAATACAAAAAATATAATGACTTATATTCGGACTCAAGAGATTATTTTCTAAGTCAATGGAAAAATTTAAATGATAAATACTACATTAGGATTCCTATCTTTTAATAAATTTTTGGATTTATTTTTGAAAAATAGATCTCTTAACTAAGATCAGCTAATTTCAAAATAACTCTCATAATCATATACCACGGAATCGAATTTTTGGTGGTATGGCGATTGCCCTTACTGGATCATGACCACAGTAAACAAGTACAAAGACCGTCATAGTAACACGCTTTGTCCTGTCGCGTTTCGGGATCAGCTTGTGTATATCCAGTAACTCATATACCTAGAGACCTTCAGTCGTGGTATATGTGGGCCGACATGACGACGGATACCATCAATGGATTTTCATCCGTTCATAGTCGCTTTCGTTTTCGAACTAGACTGTACTTACTCAGGAGCATTGTAGTCACTTTGTCGAGCCAGTGTATAAAAAAGTAGAATTTTTCAATTGCAAGTGTCACCAGAAAACTACTTCTTTCATATTTAAGATGAGTGTTATAATTTAGGTTTATAATATTACATAGTCTGCGAAATAAACCTGTTAACGTTTGTTAAATGTACTCTAGTGACTTAATTATTGCGAGAGACTGAAAGTACTACACTCCATTTACGATATAAACTTAAGTTTTGTCATAATCTTAATTTCTTCGCATAAATTCTACGCTATTTAGACGTTGCTTACGAGACTTTATCAAGGCTAAATATCTGAGGCCTTATTCTAAAGGAAATATTAATTGAGCCGTTCATTTTGAAAGTGGGTTAAGTCCATTTTCATTTTTTATCAAGTTGGCACTTGTGACATTTATAAATTATGCTGAACTGTCAAAAAATAAATTGGTATTGAAATATACTTAGTACATTTGAAAATTTTATATCACGTACATTTTAAAAATAATATAAAAAACGCAAAACCTTAAGTATTTTAAATTAAAGATAAGTGGACTTAAGTCACTTTCAAAATGAAGGGCTCAATTATGTGTCCTCAGTTTTCATTAAAGAGTTGTATGATAAATGTTTGAATTATAGAAACTTCTAAGTAGCCATGAGTATTCAAATATATATTTATATAAGACAATCATGGAGTATGCCATACGGAAAACTAAAGATTGAGATATCGTGAAATGAATTACTTCACGAAGATGGCGATGGGCAGCCTATCTGGTTAGGCACTCTGATTGTTGTTGGAGCAAGACCCTCAAAGAATGGTAGCCGAAAGGATACCAGAGACCTTTTGGTGGAAGGTAAGACAGACGAAAGATGGACTAATGACATGTATAAAGTCAAGGGTAAAACTTCGTCACGAGGAACGCAAAAAGTTACTCGTGGCATTATAAGAAGGGGACTTAGTTACTTAGACATTAGTAGTGGGTATAAATAGGCTGATTATGAAGAATAGTAATAATAATATTTGTTATATTTGTTAGCCATTAGTATGACAGAGCCTTAATATTTTCATCAAATATGGGGACTCGCGTATTAAGAAAAGCCAGCTAGCAAATTTATGGATTTTTACAAGACGTTTTATTTCTCTCGGCATTAGAATAGAACCAAGTATTTTCACATTTACTTGCGTATCTACGACCTATGTTAGCATTTAGGCTGTTTCATTCCAGAACATTTCATCTTCAAGTTAATTTGTTTTGTTCTTAAAGAAATAAAATACTTACATAAAAGTGACCAATAAATGAAAACATTCAATTTAATTTATGAATCGTAAGCGTAGTCACCGTTGTATCAACGATACGCACCCCTCCCCTTCTTCAGGGTCCCAGAACTTGTGTTAGCAAAAATTCATAAAATGTTATACTTTTTTTTGTAGCCCAGGGAAAATCCCTAACGGACCTCGGGGGGCGGTGAGGGCCGCGCCCCGGTGTGTCGGACTTTCACCGACTAAAACCTCCGGGGTGTTCCACATTCCACCTACCGGCATCGAGAGCACGACTGGGCTCTCATCCTCGATGACCGGCAAGGCGTGTTTAGCCTTAAGTAGGCCTCTACTCGTTTGGGTAGGAGTGGTGTAAAGAGCCACCCCTCTCATACAACTTTGATGTAGAGCGGCACGCAGGACCACGTGGGAACGATCGCACCCTTATTGGACGACACACTCTCTCAAGTGTGCCGCCCGGATAAAATGCTATCCACAATCAACGTGTCTGAAAAAGTTTTAATTTCGAAAAGAGGAAAGGAAAGAGTATATTTCGTTTGTATGGTTTGGCTAACTTAGTTCATAGAAGAATTAATGAATAACTTATAATCAATATTGTAATAATTTTAATTAAAATCGAGCGTTTGTGTTTCTTTTGTGAAAAATCTTTAACATTCTTTTACGCTCTAAACAGATTTTATTACAGAATCTTTCTAAGATATGCTAGGCCACTATTATAAATAAATATGTGAAAAATTAAGAAAAGATATAATATACTGTGTTCTATGTACAAATCTAAATATTAGGTCCTTACATATGAAATTGGCGTTTTGTATGGGAGGAACAAAAAGTCGAATATTTTTTAATATAATATATTTAATTAATCAAAGTATGAAACATTATTTTCTATGCACTTTTGCCATCTCATAGGTAGTTCATTGATCCCTTTACTAAAAAAACCAGTCGGACGGGAATCAATAAAATCTTTGAAGGCGATTTGGACTGCCCCATCGGAGTTGAATTTTTTCTCTTGCAAGAAGTTATCCAAATTTCGAAAAAAATGGTAATCTGTTGGAGCAAGGTCCGGGGAGTACGGAGGATGTCTTAGACTTTCCAATTGAAACTCTTCTAATTTAGTAGCCGTCTGTTGCGCAGTGTGTGGTCTAGCGTTGTCGTGAAGCAGCAGTGGCGTGGAGCGATTGACCAGCCTAGGTTGTTTAGCCGCTAGCTTTTCCATCATGGTTTGCAATTGCTGACAATAGACATCAGCCGTAATAGTCTGGCCAGATTTGAGAAAACTGTAATGAACAATATCGGCATTAGTCCACCAAACGCTTAGAAGTAACTTTTTTGGGGTTAAATTTCGCTTGGGGCAGGATTTGGCTGGCTGGCCAGGATCCAACCATTGCGCTGAGCGCTTCCGATTATCGTAAAGAACCCATTTTTCATCACAGGTAATGATTCGGTTTAAAATACCTTCATTATTGTGCCGGTTTAGTAATGTAACGCAGCAGTCGACGCGCGTTTGCCGGTTTGCTTCAGTCAATTCGTGAGGTACCCACCTTTCAAGCTTTTTAATCTTCCCAATTTGCTTCAAGTGAATTAAAACAGTTTTATCACTAACATCGCAGCCTGCAGCTAACTCGGACGTGGTTTGCGATGGATCCGCTTCCACAATAGCCTTCAACTCTTCATTATCAACTTGAGTCTCAGGCCGTCCACGGGGTTTGTTCTGCAGGTCGAAATTTCCAGAACGAAAACGTTGGAACCAAAAACGAACTGTGTTTTCTTTTGCAACACGACCGCCATACACATCATTCACCCTTCGAGTTGTTTCCGCAGCACTAGTGCCACGGCGGAACTCGTACTCGTAAATAATGCGATATTTTAAGTTTTCCATTTTGTAAAATGAGTGACGCAAACAGAAAAAAACAGAAGAAAAAAACAAATTAATGACGATCATCGAAGCACAAATACATGAGTCTATAGCTGTACAAATTTGAATTTGGAATTCCTTACCAAAGAGGAGAAATTTGTGATTAAAGTGGCCAGTACGAAAAACGCCAATTTCATATGTAAGGACCTAATATATTATATAACTCAAAGGTGACTGACTGACTGACATAGTGATCTATCAACGCACAGCCCAAACCACTGGGCGGATCGGGCTGAAATTTGGCATGCAGGTAGATGTTATAACGTAGGCATCCGCTAAGAAAGGATTTTGATCTATTTCACCCCTAAAGGGATAAAATAGGGGATGAAAGTATGTATAAATCTTCTCAGATTTTCGACTATAATATAATATAATAGCTTGATAGTTTTAGCGCCTTATGACAGATTAGGCCCTAATTTTTTACACACGCTAAACAAAAGTAAAGCCGTTAAAACTATATCTAATTAATAATAATACTTCTTAACGCGAGCGATGCCGCGGGCAAAAGCTAGTCGATAATAAGAAGGTAAAACAGAACAGAACATAGGATACTGTAGACGCATCTCGATCAATAGTTTCAAAATTAGATTGGATAGATTGGCTGTCATCTCATCCATAGTTAAGTGTACAGTCAACAAAAACCAAATAAACACCTAAACAAAATGTGATAGATGAACACACCAGCTGAGACGAAGGTACAACAATTAATAGCTGCTCCTTTTTTGATAGTAATGATAATAAATTTTGTCTCATTAGTTCCAAAAGAATAGAAGCAACAGTTGGTTTGTTTATGTTTCATTAAAACTGAATATTATGCCGAGAAAAATCTATTCTAAGCAGTTTATTATAAATTATTTGTTAATGAGGGTATCTCTAGATTTGGGTGTTTTGAATGTCTTCTTAGCAAATTGTCGTTTTCGCAAAGTTTCACATCAAAGAATTAATCGTGGCGACTGTCACACTGGTTTGAAATTGAATTATGACGCATTTCCCTATCACTAACAGTGATTTTTTCCAAGCAATTAAGGTGTTTTTCTATTGCCAATAATAATAATTATTTTTTTATTCTATTTATTTAAGGGACTTTTACGTATGTCAGCCACATCGTACCCTAATACAGAAATACCTAACATATGACATATGGTGCCATTGATCTGAACAGGCCAGGCGCCTAATAATTATTTAAAAGGGCTTGTAATAGATTTTAAAAATATTTTGAGCTTAACTGGGCTATGATGTTTTATCCGTCTCTTCTCCGTCATCCCTTCTGTATAGATGATACGTGATCTTACCCGACCTGAAATGTAATCGAAATTACACTTTTCAGGTAAACAAAGTAACATTTGCGCCTCTAGTGGTATCGACTCTGTTTATCCTGCTGACGTCACTGCTGGCTCATTGCGCTCGAAGGCTGGTGCAGAAAACAGTGTCAGAACCATTTGTCCGACTACTACTTGAAGAAGCCATAGCTGCAGCTGAGTTGTGCGGCTGTTGCTTTGAATTGATTGTTGGTAAGAGTTTTTAAGTTGAGAAAATACTTTCACACCCAGTCATAGATTCTTTAAATCCTGGTTAATGTATCCAATAATCACCATTACTCATGCTGCTCAAAGTTGCGAGGTTGATGAGACGATTAATGTTAATTAGCAGCAGCGTTCATTTCATAGATGCATGAAAGCATTGCATGCCCTGACGATAAATAAGTTTGGAATAAATTGCTTAAAGTTAAACAAAAGAGAAACCATTTATATTAATATCTATTCTATATTCACGCTGTCTGTCTTTCCTATGAAAGCAATATAATATTTATTATATTGCTTCAAAAAATTATTATATTTAATATAATATTCAAATTGATTACGCGAATTCTGCCTACCCTGTCCAAATATCCTATGCACGTCACTGTTAATTAGGTATTTACTAGTATGCATTCATTTGGTATCTATAACCTTAATAAAAATAATCTTTTCTAAATATAAGAACCTTTCAATTAGAGTTACCTTTCAATTAGAGATGGGCAAAATGTAATCTGATTAATGATTAACTGTTACAAAATGTAGTCATAATTTTAATTTTGTTGCTCTGTAATCATGATTAAATTCCTTCAAAACATTAAGGAGTCAAATGTGTATGTAATTGAGGATTTCTTAATATTAAACATAGATAAGCAAAATGCAGTCATATTAATGATGAAAATCGCAAAATGGAATCGTAATCGTTTTTCATTAATCTGATTACATTTTGCCCATCTATCCTTTCAATAAGGTATTCTTCTGTACTAAATGCCATGTGTACATATGATGATGATGATGGTGATGATGATGATGTCCAAGCCGGTTTCGGCTACGGCGACTGTTTCAACGCCAATTAAGAAAATTGAGGTCCAGTTTTCGGAAACAATCAATTGCGAAGGAGATATTTAAGTGCATAGCTGGACGCGCAGCCAGAAAGGCACTCTCTCGTCCGAGCTCCCTCAGACCCGATGGAAAGGGGAACCAGTACGATCGGGAGGGAGTAGGATGCAGGTTTGGTCGAATTATCCTTCTCTGAACACCTGGTAGAATTGCGGGGTTAAAGAGATACCTTAGTCGCCTTATACGACACCTCAGCAAGAAGAGGGAGGTGCTATTCTATTCTGCCGGCAGCCACCACGGCTTACATATACATATATATATTATTGTGTATATATATTAAATAATCTATAAGCCATAGAAATATTTATCTCGGGTGAGAAGCGATCTGCCACAGCGATAATCGAGTCAGTTCCCTAATATCTTTTACAGTTGCTGACAACTTTGGTGTAGCTACATATGCAATATACCTGTTTGCTTTGACTATTTGGTGGTCATTAAACTGGGGTGATGCAACAGCCTGTCCATACACTCATATCGAGGATGTTATTGAAGGTATCCTGGTTACTATTGCTATTGATCTAACTAAACTATTGTCAGACTTTGATTATCTTCATCAGTTAGTTTAAATTTCGCTTACGGTGGAAAGTAGACCTAGTAATTGATTAATAAGCTGATTTATATAAAAAAAATACGAATTTACTTATATGTATCTACAAGACTTTTTCGTTTGTGGCCGTCTATGATCGTCTGATGTAAGTTTTATTCCATTCTTTTTGTAATCAATACTCATCAGAGGATATCTCGATATTCACGTATTACTAGGAAAAATTACTCATGGAGCGCAGACTATGGTTCGCACCAAACAGTCTACAGAGTGACTTTGGCCAGAACCAGAAAAACATTACCAGGATTCGATTAATACCTAGTATGAACATTTCACTAATCGCATTAGTAAAACTAAAGTAGAAATAGATGGGCTACATTATTATAATATCTGAGGAAAACTGGACGAAAAGACTTTTAGAGAGGAGATACAGTCAATAAAAAAGACTAAGGGCGGTTTGCACTAACGAATTAATCTAGTTTAAGCTTGTATAAAACGCTAATTAATTAAATTGGTTTGATTCCATCTTAATTATGATTTTAGTTTAAGAGTTGTTACAACTAGATTTTGATTTAGTGCAAGAGAATAAATACAGATCAGCGTTAAATATTATTTTATATAACTCTAAACTAGATTTAATTTGTTAGTGCAAGCCGCCCTAGGGAACATAGATAAAAAAGAAATTAGTGATATTCTAGTAGTTAACGGTAATCGAAGATTTAGCCCATGTAAAATATTTTAGAGAATGTTTACGTTTTAATATTGATATCTGCAAGGTATAAATTATGTTGATAAATATTTAAAAGTAATTAATAATTTCAATTTTAGGTAAAGGCGACATACGTAAGGCCTTTCTTAAAACATGGGCTGAAATAGGCGGTGGTCTTCTTGTCTTCAAGTATGTGCAGTTGTATTGGGCTCTGGAAATAACGGAAACGCATAAGGATATGGCTTATGGGGATTGTAAGGCGGATTTGCAGGTGAGCTATTATCTAAATCCCTTGTTACAAGACTTTTGTTTTGAAATTTGTTTTGTTTTGTTTTGTGGTTGACATTCCTGCTGCTCGCACGAAGCGATTCGCCTCCTCCTTTTTGCTGCGTACCGCGAAGGAGTGGAACTCGCTTCCTGCGTCGGTGTTTCCGGCACCTTATGACATGGGAATCTTCAAACGTCGAGTGAATCGGTATTTGCTGGGTGAGCGCGCTCCATCGTCGGCCTTATCATCACTTTCCAGCAGGTGAGATTGAGGCCAAGCGCAAGCCTGAAATTAATAAAAAAAAAAAGAAAAAAAAATTTCATGAGTTTTGAAAATCATTTGAGTATTTAATTTAAGAATTGTCGTAATTGAATCGCCTTTAAAATAAACGTGGTAAATATTGATTTACTGTCCATCAGTGACATGCATAAGGTATGTGGACAGGATAGGCAGAATTCGCGTAATTAATTTGAATATTATATTATGATAGTAAATATATATAGTTATATTGCTTTCATTGGAAAGATTGACGGCGTGAATATAGAATAGATATGAATATAAATGGTTACTTTTTGTTTAACTTTAAGCAATTTATTCCTGACTTATTTATCATAAGGGCATGCAATGCTTGCATGCATCTATGGAATGAACGCTACTGCTGTCCATAGCAATTGCTATTGAGTCATGTCATAGATATTCATGAAATTATTAGAAGATAAAGATGGTCAAATCTTATAGTAACTTCAATTCATTGTTTAATTTTCAAAAAGTGAAAACCAAATAATTATTTTGTCCCGGCCTATGGAACTAGCTTTGGCATGTTACTTTTCGAGATTAGCTTGTTTATGTCTAACCATTTAATCCCAGAGGCCTTAAGTTATAGTATGTTTATTAATATCAGCAAAACGTCAGGGACTGTTAATAGATGCCCGAATCTTGGCATTCAGCGTTGCTATTATTCTGAATTTAACCACCCGATCAGATGGAGGTCAAATATAAAATATTATTGAACTTAAATCATTTTAAGCATAGATTTTAACTCCAGCCTTAAAACTTTTAAATAGATAAATAAACTGGGAACGTAGCTTTTAAAGCGCCTTTTATTTTATTTTAAGTACGAACTTTAAAAGGTCAATTAACATAAAAGATTTGGATACCGTTGGGGGAAATTTATTGGAACGAGCTGGCAAGGTTTCGTTCGTTTAATGGTTGTCTACGCTTCCTTAGCTAGTGCATGTTCTCTAATGGACTTGTTTTTGAAATGTTTGTTTTGGTGCCACAGTTAACGACGCCCGTATATCTGCAAACGGTGGCTGGAAAGCTTATATCAAAAATTAATGGCTCCTTACCTCACTTCAGTAGAGGATTCCCTGATTTTTGGCAAGATTCTTGTACTCGTAATTTCCTTTGAGTAAGCATACGAGAAGTGATGTATGAAGCTGGAATACTTTTTCGTTAGTTAATATTTTTACCGTAATGCCAGTGCCTGGTCATCTTACGATGAGCAGGTCTTTGGTCTTGATTCTGGAGTTTACACTCCAGAATTTTTGTTATACATAAGTGTAAATATGACAAATAAAAAAAAATATTTCAAAGCTTATAACGCTTGTTAAGAATCTGTTGTACATAGAATTACCTTTGCTATACTAACCATTTTCTTGGTAACCCGGGGGAGTTCCCTAACGGACCTCTGGGGGCGGTGAGGGCTATCCCCCGATGTGTCGGACTTGTTACTGACTAAAACCCCCGGGGTGTTTCTTCTTCCCGTCTGACCGGGGTCGGAGGTACTGTGTTATCCTCTTCTCCGACCCGCAGCGACGTTTTGTTAGGTCGCATCTCTGCACTGCGAGGAGTGGTAAATTAAAATATATTAACTGCTCAAAGGAAAACAAACAAATACATGATTCTTAAAATAAATTTTATGCATGATAAATATCGAGACAATTTAACTAAACCATTTTAGTCGTATATTTCTTTGCAATGTCTAAAAAAAGTTAAAGACCATGTAAAATGTAAAGTATGTATTTGATGTTTAAAATGATCGTGGTAGCATTAGATGATTTGTTCCATTCGATATCTTCAAAACAAATCTAAATATATTCTCACATAACTGTTGTTTTTTTACAACTTTAACGGCGGTGGTACGCCCACGAAAATTTTATATCGTAAAAATTAGATTACGAAAATATTTCATCTGAGTCGTTAATAAACAAAACTAAATTTTATTACGCATGCTTACACAGTAATATGTTGATAGACAAAAATATCTATTTTTATTTGAACAGCTTTACAAAACACTTCATCTTGTTTTTCAATTGATTCGAAACTATTTCTGTCTATGATGCAAGTTTATTAATTTAGTGAGCAAACTTTTTGAAACATGTAAATCTATACTAATATTATAAAGCTGAAGAGTTTGTTTGTTTGTTTGAACGCGCTAATCTCAGGAACTACTGGTTCGAATTGAAAAATTCTTTTTGTGTTAAATAGACTATTTATCGAGGAAGGCTTTAGGCTATATACCATCACGATGCAACTATTAGGAGCGAAGAAATAATGGAAAATGTGAAAAAAAAAACGGGGAAAATTATTCATCCTTGAGGGCTTCCATTGCGTGCGCTGCGAAAACGGTTCAAGATACCAAAAATATATGTATGAGAGAATTATTCCTCTTAAAATGATCTAAAAAAATGTCCACGACAGTATATGTCTATCTTTTAAGATTAAGTCACTAGAACCGTTTTTATGGTAAACAAATTTGGTCGAAATTAATGCATTATTTGTTAAGAGTTGTATCAATGTAATAATATTAATCTTTATCCAAATAAATGTGTTGTTGATTAAGAGTATTTAATTGTGAACAAAATTGTCTTTGACATCACTTAATTTCAATGAACATCTTAGAAGATATTACAAAACCTTATATAGCAAAACAACGTGTGCCGGATCAGCTAGTTTATAATACAAGAGATATTTACGACTGCTAGAATAAGCAGTTATTTGCACCAAAAACACAATTGACGGATTCTTTTTTCGGTTAATTGTACAGACGGTGCTAGATCATTATATTCCTTTCCAGACAAGGCTGCATTTCATTAGATGCGAGCTCTAGAGTCCGATAGGATACATGTATTGAATATCAAAGGAAAATTATAAAACATTTAACTATGTAGAAATCTTATGTAACTAAATATATCTTGAACGAAATTGTCGAAACTGAATTAAATAATATTTCGCGTTTATTAACCTTATACACTGTCTTAATAAATAAAGATATATTAATAATAAGTAATCAAAAAAATGTAGACAATAAAAATAATAATATAAAGAGAGGAGGTGGATAATTAAATGTTGATCTGAGAAAGATGGCCGAGCAAAACTGGTTAGCTAAAACACTCGACTACCAGGAACAAAGATTAATAGAAGTTTCCCTGAGCATTGGGTAGCTAACAGTTAAAGAAGAAGAGTATAAAATGAGAGTACTTCATTTTAAATTTGAAAAATCTTTTATTAATTTAAATACGAAATCATTTCAGGTGCCAGTTCTTTACGGAGCTGTAGTGGAAGGCGTAGCAACCTGTCTTTGCCGACTGACGTCAAGGGCACTTGGTGATCTGAATCCTAAATATGCCACTGCTATCGATTCATTCTTTGGAACGTCTCTAGTTGTTGCTGGTACGTACTTAAAATATCTACAGCTTTTACTACACTGATATGGCTAATTGCATACATTTTAAACTAACAAAATGTTTAGGATGGTTGAATTTTTTCAATAATTTCATACAGTGGTGAATTAGATACTTATTGTTGGGGGATACTTGTTTGAATATAAGAATATATTTCGTTTAGGGCTTAAAATGAAAATTTTATTCTTTTTTGTATTATTAATCTTATTGAAGTTGGAACATCAAAGCTTTTGATTTTAATTTTACGAGCATGATAGATTAAGAATGTAAATATTTTAGGAAAACTTTGCCCTCTCGTAGATTTTTCTTTTTTTTAAGGGACTTTTGTTCTTTTGAACATGTCAGCCCCATCATACTTTAACCTAAAAATACAAACAATATTAAAACTAACAAAAAATAAGGAATTATGAACTATTTGTACATGTCCCACAACATTCCAGCGTCACCAGAGGTTGGTTCCGCTAGAATGCTGTGAAACATGCCTGCATCATATAAATTAAGGCTTAACCTATTTACAAGGACAGATCTTTTCTTCTTATTCTTGTCACATTCCACCAGAAAGTAATAAACATCGTCAATTTTGCCACATGTTTCACAAAGGGGCGAATCGAACAGTTTCATGAGATAACCTCTCATAGAATGCTTTTATATAATAACAAATAAAAAAATTGCGATCTCATTAATCTTCCATGTATGTCCATTCATAACGTACAAAATACTGACATCAGGGTTCAATTCACTGTTGCAGGGGTGCTCACTAGGCACACGGTATTCGTCTACCGCTATCAGGACAATAGTGCCAATGCGGACTTAAGCGTGTCCATCTTTTGCAAAGTCCATGTAGGAAAAGGTACTATCATTACTAAAGGTCTAGCTTACGAGCATTAGTGGGGAACATTGACGGATTTAACGGCTGTACTATAGCTGGATTTTATATTGGAAATTATGCCGTCAGTGCACTCGATTTAACTCGTATGTCTGAAACTAAATGTTTACTAACAATATCACGACCATAAGCTTCTTTAAAAGGTGTTGCATGAACAGTAGATACCATTGTTATAATTACAATTATTCACTTAATAGATTTCCCAATTTCATCAATTTAATATACTTTCATAATACATCACTAAAATGTTGTATATATTAGTTTCGTAATTGTGGGTACGTAGAATAGAATATAGTATTTATTAATATCGTTATTACAAAATGTATTGTAGAATAGTTAAGTATCATTAAAATTATCAAAACAATTATAATAATTATTATACGATTTTTAACTCCCTTTGCTTGAAAATAAATTAATTATCTAACCTTGAAGATGTGACCTCATTTTAAGCTTCTCAGCAAGATTAAGTAATTGTTTCCAAAAGTTATTTGTATTAAATTAATATTTAAACTTTTCGTACAATTCATATCCTCTTTCCTGAATGAATTTTAATTTATGGCATATTTTTATTACAGCTTTTGAATACTCTGGTGGATACTTCAACCCGGTCCTCGCCACTTCCCTGAAAGCTGGTTGTCAAGGTCACACGCTGCTTGAACACGCAGTTGTATACTGGATAGGGGCTTTCGCAGGTTCCTTGCTCTCTGTTTATATGTACAAGTTACCTGCAATTCAGAAATACGTGAGAGGAACTACTGTCGTCAATGGAGATAGCATTTGGGCTGATAAAGAAGATTAAATAAACTATTTAATTTATCACGTTTGGAGCTCTAAAGTTGTGCTTGAAGTAAAATTTCTTTTGATCTTGAAAACCTTTCATTGGTTAAAATTTTGTTAAAAGAATCTTTTGAATTGGAGATTTCAATAGACTATAAACAGATACGCTATATATATCAACAAAAACTAATAGTTTGATTTGGTTGAAAAATATTTTAATCTTATTTTCGTAGGGTTTATCATAGATGGGCAAAATTTAATCAGATTAATAAAAATTATTAACGATTACATTTTCGTTTTTTACCATTATTGTGACTGCATTTTGCTCATTTATGTTTTAAACACTACAAAATCCCAGATTGTATACACGTTTACCATTTCTAATGTTTTAAATGGATTCATGATTTCAGAGTAAGAAAATTAAAATTACGACTACATTTTGTAATCGTTCATCATTAATCAGATTACATTTTGTCCATCTCTGGTGTTCATAAAAGAAAATAATAAAAGATTGGAGTATTACCAGTTTTACTTTTATTATTCGTTTTCAGACGTACTTAGAAACTTTTGATGATTGTCATTCATTTTGTTACCAATGTAATATCAATTTTGATTACTAAAAGCAAACTTAGTTCCTAATATATCTGCCAATATAATAAAGGTAGACTTTTTGACACTACGCAGCATCTACAGGATGGATACTTTAACAGAAATTAAAGTACTTATAAGAAATGACACCCGTAAAACATTTCATACTACAGCACTTGAATAATTATAAGTCAACTATGGATCATCTGAAGTGATTAAAGAAGTGATACTGTGTTTCTAGTCAGACAATACTATGTTTATATCAGATTTATTAAGTGTCTCTTGATCATAATTTTGTAAAGTATTTATATTTATTGGTACAAAAACGTCGTTATTTTAAAACACTGATTTTAACACATTGCACGTAGGTTTTAAGCTGGTGTGAAAATTCTGGTCTATCGCAAGACATATTAATCAATAAACTGAAACTGTCTACGGTTAATATTAATGTCTATGAACTTCAACTATATATTTTTTGTAATAACTATTCATTTTCAAGCATTCAATGTTTAATGTTTTATTGAAGCTACGTGCAATATGTCAATAAATAGTTAATTATTTATATGTTGTAAATGTTATATGTTTTGAAAATATAATAGGTATTACGTGCTCTTGTTGTAAATAAACGTTTTATCCTAGTATTTTTATTATTTTACTGGTTTTCTAGGGGTTAACTTATTGTTTACTAAAGACCGGATATAATCTACCAGGTCTTTTTTTTTTAAGCGGACTAACTACTGAGTGCTGGGAAAGGCATTTTTACAGTTCAACCAGGCTTAGGGGGTAACACAGAAGGTGCTCAGCCAGCGAGTTTATGGGTTGGCAGCAGTAGCGTTCATTCCATAGATGCATGCAAGCATTGCATGCCCTTATAATAAATAAGTCTGCAATAAATTGCTTAAAGTTAAACAAAAAAGGGACCATTTATATTCATATCTATTCTATATTCACGCCGTCTATCTTTCTTATGAAAGCAAAATAATATTTATTATCATAATATAATATACAAATTAATTACGTGAATTCTGCTTACCCTATCCAAATACCCTATGCACGTCACTGGTTGGTAGTAATGCAAGGGCACCCCTGTGGATACAAACCTCGACTTGGACCGCCAACCAAATAAAAATACTATCCCTACGGGTGATCTACTAGCGTTTCGAAAGCGACTACCTTGAGAAGAAACGCCGAAAGAAACTCAAGGCTGCGTCGGAATGGAACTGCGCCTCAAGGCGAAAACGCACCGGATAGCAGCAGTTGACTGAACTATCCTTCTTCGGCGCCGCCGACGACGCCGGTGTCGTGGTATCTCTCAGGTCTGCAATTATTTGATGTTTATACTTTAGTAACCACAGCATTTCTCTTTCCACATGCTCATGTCAGAAAGAGAGAGAGCGGGATATCAATAAAAGTAATGAAGATAGCTAGGTTTGAAAATATGGTCGTTAGTCGACTTCGAAGTTAATAATTGGTGAGCTGAAATTGCTACTTTTAGTATAATTATCTAGAAAGAATGATATATCAAAATAACTTTAAAACGAGAAGATATTAACAGTATTAATATTCTGTTGATATGTAATTATTTAATATAATACGAAAAGCCACAGTATAGAATAAATATGAAGAAATATCTGCGAACATGAGAAAAGTCAATAAAACGCAATTTATGCACGATAGTTAGCTTGCGTTGCTTTTAAAACTGCCCCCGGAGGTGTCGTTTATGGCGTCAAATCAATGACAAATTAGCTTCCAGTTAAATAAAATATGAAACAATATTTATTTTTCGTTATATATAATGTTTTATACGTTATGGACAAGTATTTAAAATTATAACGCAATATTGTAAGGAAACTATTATTCGTGAATCACATTAATTATTACTGTAAGAGTTTACACCTATTGCAAAAGCAATTATAAGAAATAAACATTATTGTAAACGCCAAGTAAACTTAAATGATTTAATAATACTGTTCATTGAAGAATTATACAAACATTTTCTTATTTCTTAAATTTATAGGGCATTACGTCCGATAATGCAAAAGTGTTGTCATCATTTGAAGGTAGCTTTTAAAAAGCCATTAAAAGCTTATACAATATATATGCTTGTATAAAGCTTAAAACATTGAACGCAACCAAGTGTTCCAGTTAAGTCTTGGCAGACATATTTCACGTTGAAATGATAGAAAAATAATTCTAGAAATTCTATCATACATAATAAATCATCTCCAAAAAGTAATGTTTTTGTAGAAATTGTAACGTGATAAAGGTTCTAACAAAATGGTGTTAGAAAGATCATTTAGGACTTGGATTTATTTAATTGTCATCATCAATTTAAAGTGCGTAAGTACTGTGAATTCAAAAAGCAATGATTCTGATACAATCGCTAAATGTTTTATTGAGGTTTGCAAAAAAGATTTAGGATTTCGATCAACGGTAATTTTAAAATATGAAAATGATCTTAACACTGATGCAGGTAAATTTTTTACAAACATTATCAACACTTTATCCGTTCATAATATTGCACAAGTCGTTTTAAATGAATTTAATAGAATTGATCAAATGATCAACACAAACGAGGCTGATTGGCTCCTAATTGCATATTTTCATCAGTGTCATATTTATGAGGCCATCAATTCAAAAAAATTGAATACTAAAATGAAATATCTTATTTTTATACAAGATACGCTAAACAATGCATGCAGGATGAAAATTGATAGCATTAAAGATTACATTGGAAAGTTTGATGTTACATTTGTCTTCCAAGGAAATGATAATAATATTTATAAATTTAATACATTTATACCGCAAATCGACAGACATACTTGCAAAGAAGTCGTAACGGGACTAACTGAAGTAAATGTATGTATTAATGGGTCGATCAACCCAGTAACAATATTTCCTGTAAAGGACCCCAAAACTCTTAACAAATGTCCACTTAAAATTGGCATCGGTCATTTATTTCCTTTTGCTATGATAGAAAACAAGAATAAGTTAAAAACATTCGATAATCTTAACGAAAGTGATGTTAAAGGTTCAGACTTTGCTTTGGCCAAAATCATAACATCGGAATTTAATGCTACATTTGACTTGCATTATATTTTCAAAACCGAAGCAAACCCTATCGGGAAATATAATTTCATACCGTTACTTACTAACGGGAGTTTGGATATATGTGTTGGAGGATTTTACAGGATTTATCAAGATTATGTAGCGTATTCTGGAATATATGCAAGACAGTCAGTTCTGTGGATGTATACAGCAGATAGAATACAACGATCTTGGTCAAATCTGGTCCCAAAAGTAAACGGATTATACATTTTCCTAGGGTTTTACCTGTGCTATTCTTGTATTTGGTATTTGACTTGTAAGTTTGACAATGAAGCCGTTTCTATGAGAAATACTTTGCTGTATGGATGGGGTGCGCTCGTAGGAACCAACGAATTACAAGATGCAAGAAGTATTAAACAAAAGATTCTAAATATATCTTATTTAGTTATGTGTATACATTTATCTGCTTACATTGGAACACAATTTTATGCGTACTTCACAATCCTTGAACCACCAGAACTATTATTGACTAACAACGATGTCATGAAATCTGGTAGAACTCCTTATTTAATACCAATGGCAAAATATTTCGTATCGGATGAAAATTACGTCCGTTTCGCAAACACCTCTGAAGAATGCTTCTCTTTCTCGGACTGTGTTAATAAGTCTATAGCTAATAAAGGTTCAACAGTGATATTGGACGGTATGCTGTTGGATTACCAAGCGAAGACACTTGTCAATGATGAAGCAACTGTACTTGGCGCTGCTGAAAATGTTTTAACGGTCTATTACGAAATGTTAGTGCGTAAGGATAGCCCGTATGTTCATAGATTTCAAAAAGTCGTTCAACGGCTATTCGAAGGTGGTATACCTAAAAGGCTTTTCGACGAAACACTAGGTTTTACTGTTATTGGAAAAGCTAAAAGTGCAAGCGATAATATAATGAGTAATAGTTACAGCTGCCAGTCTGGATGTAAAATATCTCTGCAACAAATGGCGGGTGTGTTTTATGTGTGGATGTTTGGTTGTTGTGTCTCAGTCTGCATTTTTATTTTAGAGATTGCATTTAAAAAAGAAAATAAAGTTTAATAGTTGTACTTTTTTGCAGAAACTTAGATGTTGTATTATCATATCCACGCTTTTTAAATTACTAAAATCTTTGTATATTAAGTAGTTTGTTTAAGAATGTATTTTTAAGCAAAATACAATTTACTTTGATGTATTTATTGCACGAAGAGATTCGCTTTATACATTCGTCATGTGAACAATTATCATATTTCCACGATGTTATGACCTGGGACCTTAAAAGAAGAGTAAAAAGAAATTTGTTGGGTGGACGCGGTCCAGCGTCGAACTCATCTTCACTTTCCATTAGGTGTGATTGAAGTCAAGCGTCCGCCTGTAAATCATTAAAAAAATCTTTTTAGCATCCTAATCATCAATGTATTCATATTATAAATAAAAGTATTTAAAGAACATATTTAGTTTCAAATAATTTGAAACGGTTAGATGAATTTATGGAATTATGCTTGACTGGATTTATAGGAATAATTTGTGTGGATCAATAAAAAATAATAAATTCTTGTACACTGAATATCTTGGCAATGGAAGCACTGAGCATCATGTAAGAATAAATTTTTGTGTGTTAATCATTGTATTTTTGTTTTAATTTTACTGTTTCTTTTTTTATTGTTGTTCTTGTGATGTGCGCGTATTCTGTTCTTTATTTCTTTTTGTTATCGATTATTAAATTATTTGGTTTTGATGTAAATGTTGTTTTCTTTTAGCGCATGCTGTGGTAGCCTTCACCGGTTGACACATTTTAATGTTTTTTGTTAATGATTGTCATTGAAATATTTTTTATTTTGTATAGGCCACTGGCTACCCTATGAATAAAAAAATTAATAACTACACTTTTTTTTTGTTTTGTAATTATTTTGTTAAAACTGTATGTGTTGTTAAACTGTGGTTATAACAAACAAACAAAATAAACAAATTCCAAAGAAATGTACCAAAGCAATTTGTTTTGAAAAAAACATCGTGAGGAAACCTGTATAGCATCTAATAGAAATGTCACGTGTAAGTGCACTGAGAATAGCGATAAGTTGCGCTACTGGTCACGTTGGGCACGACATATAAGTGCAAAGTGGATACAGCCACTAATATATCTGTACTCACCTCGTAATGGATATTGTTTAACGATATATTATTATTATTAATTAAAATATTTTGGTCATTTGGTCACAACTCACAACTCATTGTAATGTAAAGGATTTGTGATCGGCTTAAAATATAATAAATAAAATTAAAATAGTACACCACGTAGGATGGTGGACGGAGACCTCTCGCTCCCGACACTTATCCCAATTATGGTCGGCAGCGAGGGTGTATGAAGAGCGGTGGTCAATTTACTGAGCAGGTGCTTGCACAGGAGGTGGCGGAGCGGGTTCGGGAGGCGCTTGCTTCAGCAGCGTCATTCCAGCTCGCCCCCCGACCCGCAAGTATGGGACGTCGTAGACCGGTGCTTCTAAGCAACGTCCGCCTCTAACGACAGCACTGGGCGGCACACTTGAGGGAGTGTGTCGTCCAACACGAGTGCGAGCGGCACGCGGGAACACTCACAACAAGAACGCAGAGGCGAGAGAGAGGGGTGGCTCTTTACACCACCCCTCCTCAAGTAAATAAAGGCCTATCCAGAGACTGCACGCCTTGCCGGGTACCGAGGATGAAGCTCTAGTCATGCGTAGGTTTTAGTTGGTGCAAGTCCGACACACCGCTGGGCGTTACGAGAATATACATCGGCAAGTTATTTCGTTTCAGATTCAATTATGTGACGCTATTTTTTTGAGCTTTAAGGTTAATTAAAAACTTCAATAGTTGAACCCCATTGTCGTTAAACAAGAGACGTAGATTTTAATCAATTCACACTTTTTCATGACATTCGAAATCGAAATTTATTAAATATCTACTTTCAGAGTTCTTTTACTTTAAACTTTGCATTTGAAGTAGGGATGTAACGGGGACAGTTTTATCGGAACCGAAGTCGGAGTCGGAGTTTTTAAATTTGATTTATCGGAGTCGGAATCGGAGTCGGGGGCAATGTCAGTCACAAGTGACGGCGGAATAAAATAGTTTTATTAAGGGACAAATAAAAACATTATTCAGTGAACCTTTTTAATTAGAAAGTGATAAATTTACAAATACACAGACAATAAAAATTGCTGTTTCTTATTAACATTTTCATAGTACTGTGAGAAAGCGATTACCTGAGCTACTGGTCGCGTAGTCCACGACATTTAAGCGCAAAGTGGATAAAACCACTATTGTATGTCTGCTCACATAGCGTGATAGCGTGAAGATATGTTATTTATTATATCTTAAATTTGATCCCATTTTAATATGGTGCAGGATTGTTACATGTATTCGAAAGTATAAGCCAGAACTTTTGAATTGACAACAGCATAATCCATTTCCCTCTACATCTACCTCGTGTGTAGACAGATGTTGAGGATCGAGACTGTTTCCAAGCGTATATCAGGTTTTTTTTGTTAGCCCGGGGGATATTGTTGACGGACCTCAGGGAGCTTTTTGGTTGTCGGACTTGCACCGACTAAAACCCCCGGGGTCACACAGCGCTCTCGCCTGGATAAGTTGAGCGGCACGCTCCCTCAAGCGCATCGCCGGTGTATATCAAGTTGGGTCAACAGAACCCAACACAACACAACACAACCTAACTTGGGCAAATAAAAGCTGTTGTTCACAAAGTGTTGGATATATAAGAAACCGTTATCCTCCAGTGAACATTGTCCAGTGAACAAATTAAATCAAATTTGCTGCAGGGTTGTTTTTGTGTTAATTTCTATTTTACTTAATTTAATGTAAATGTAAAATAAAAAAAAACCTTTTAGTAATAAATTTAAATGTACATTTAGTTTTAAATTTAATCATTTAATCATATTTTTTTAATCTAAATTTAAAAAAATGTCTTCTACAAATTAAGTAGCACTGATTGTTTGATTAATTGATATTATGTTTCAACAACATATAAAGTAAAATCAAATGAATTGACCACAACAGTGGTGGTGACCTCCGATGAATACCTCCGATTAAAAAGTTTCGGAACCGAAGTCGGAACCGAAGGTGTAATAACGATCGGAAGTTCCGACTTATCGGAGTCGGAGTCGAAGCTCCGTAACATCCCTGATTTGAAGTACAAGTTCATCCACTTGTAATAGATATTTCTAGTTATCGATAACTTTTAAATTTTAATTAGTTTTTAGTATAAAACACAAAGCCTTACAGTTTTTTATTAAATGTTACTTATTAAATTTTGAATTTAAGATTATGTTGACAGAATGTTTAATAAAATAGATTGTTAAACGTTCACGCCGGCGTGACCCACCTGTGGGTTACACTTGACTGTTCCGTGGGGTTCCGTCGTGACCTCACGCGAGAAAACGTAGATATTCGCCTTGGAGAAAAATATAATTAATGAAATGAAAAATTAAATGAAAATGTATTTATTTCGCCACAAACTTACAAAAAACTAGAAATTTAAATGCAGTAACAAAAACAACATACAGAAACAAAAGAAAATACAAAAACATATAAACATGGCGAAAATGAGACCTTCATCATCATAAAGCCACAGAGGAAGTCTATGGAATGTGGAATACATTATGTTATACTTGAAATATTAATTCATGCGTTAACTAGCCGAACCGGCGAACTTCATACCGCCTAACTGTCAAATGGGGAAATTATTACTTTTTAAGTAAGGAATATAAATAATGGAGGGGTAGAGAGTAAATTGGTGTACAGGAAAGTGTTGAAGGAAGAGTAGAGAGTAGGAGGGAGAAGAGGAGCAGACTTAACCAAAAGTTAACACAACATTAATGGACTAAAAAGATTATGATAAAAATAATTACACATACAATTTGAAAACAGTTTTATTATGATTATGGACTTACGAACAGGGTAATACAGAATATTCGTTCCGGTGTATGAAAATAGAAAAATCTAATATGATTTTATATTACGAGAAATTACTTCAGGTCGCCAATAAAAGGGTTTGTAATATACCTTTTTATGTAGAAATGTAATGTATTGGAAAACTTTAAGTGACTTCCTTTTTATTTCTTTGTTAGTATTATTTTTATTACAATTGATATTTCACGAAATCGAATAGTTATTACTTCTCTCTATTGCATTTATTGGAGGAATGTTTTTCGTTTATTATTTTTATGTGACAGATCAGTAAGTAGGCTTTATAGTCCAAAGTCTAGTGATTACCATGTTCCAAGTTGAATTTTGAAGAGCTCTGTAGCCTTGCTAATTTTTGCTTGGAGTGTGTGAGACAAGAATTTTCTAAAACCGTTTCGATTTTTATGTCTTTATAAAGCCTTGGAATCTAAAACGACGATTTAAGTGTGAAAATACATATTTCTTAGAAATTATGTCACAAAATATATTAGTAATAATATATTTCGCATTTATTCAAGAAAAAGTTGAATCTGCCATGCCTATAGACATCGTGACAGAAAAATCAAATGTTTTGAAACGATATCCCATTTTATTAATAATTCCGGACAAGAAACCTCTGATATCTCGAAAACATCATTATGACAATCCATTATTCAATAATCAAATTAATAATGATAATATATATTTTCATGATATATCCATTTTGAGGACAGTAGAAGTATATTAGTAACTTTATCCTTTTTAAGCTTATATATCGTGCCCATCGAAACCTTAACATTGAATTAAACCAATTGAGAGGAATAAACTGTTGTTTTTTTTCATTTCCTCTTTTATAATTTTCTTTTTTCTTATTACAATTGTAGGCTACTTTTTTTATTTACACCTTTTTCATATTTTGAATTATACTTTTTTAATCTATACTAATATTATAAAGCTGAAGAGTTTGTTTGTTTGTTTGAACGCGCTAATCGCAGGAACTACTGGTTCGAATTTAAAAATTATTTTTGTGTTGAATAGACCATTTATCGAGGAAGGCTTTAGGCTATATAACATCACGATGCAACTATTAGGAGCGAAGAAATGATGGAAAATGTGAAAAAAAACGGGCAAAATTATTCATCTTCGAGGGCTTCCATTGCGTGCGCTGCGAAAACGGTTCAAGATACCAAAAATATATGTATGAAAGAATTATTCCTCTTAAAATGATCTAAAAAAATGTCCGCGAAAGTATATGTCTATCTTTTAAGAATAACTCATTAGAACCGTTTTTATGGTAATCAAATTTGGTCGAAATTAATGCATTATTTGTTAAGAGTTGTATCAACGTAATAATATTAATCTTTATCCAAATAAATGTGTTGCTGATTAAGAGTATTTAATTGTGAACAAAATTGTCTTTGACATCACTTAATTTCAATGAACATCTTAGAAGATATTACAATAACTTATATAGCAAAACAACGTTTGCCGGTTCAGCTAGTAATTTATAAAGATGTCAATATGTCAAGAAAAGAATTGAATTTGTGGCGTTGAACGATGCGTTATAGTTATTAAGAAAAACTGTTGTAATTTTAATACTAATATTATATTTATATTAACGTCTCAAGTTTTTCCAATTATAATTCATGTGCTGTGAACTCCACCTGTACAACATTCGTTTTTTTTTTATTACTGATCATGTCCGTTGTGTTCCTCGTAATTTTTTTCTTTCCTTGTTTTTTATCCATTCTTTAAACAAGTAATAACATATCATCATGCTTTATCTCTTTCGGGGTGAACAGATATACATTAGTAGCTGTATCCACTTTACATTTATATATCGTGCCCAACGTAACCGCTAGCACAGCTGATCGCGGGTTTAGGGCACTTACTGAATGATCCTGACGTGACTAAGCATCTTGAACCGCTTCAGTTACGCCGAGGTGTTGCCTCACTGAGTGTTTTCTACCGTCTGTATCATGGCGAGTATTCTGAAGAATAGTTTAACCTTGTTCCACCCTCTCCCTTCCTTAATAGAATTACGTGCGGGCTTGCGGAGTCACAGCTATACGGTATCTCACATCCCGGTCAGGACTAAGAAATTCTCTAACTCCTTCTTTTGCCGTGTCGTTGGGCTGTGGAATGGACTTCCGGAAAGCGTGTTCCCACCTTCCTATGATATGGGATTCTTTAAGCGTAACGTGAAGAGATATTTGTGCAGGCATGATCGCTATGACTACTGATGGGTTTTCTTACCTGTCGATAGTCGTTGGCGTTTTTTGGGCTGCACCATGCAACATCTGGTGCGGTGTAGTCACTGTGCCGAGTCAGAATAAAAAAAACCCTACGTATGACATTTTTGTTAGATGCTATGCATCTTTCTACACAATGTTTTACTTCACCGGTAAGCATGTGCTTACTGAATCCGTACTTAATCTAAAAAAAAAACCAAAGCTACATACCGGGAAACGAACCTGCGACCACCCATAGTACCGCGTATGGAATTATGGATACTAGACGTCTATCTACTAGGTCATCACAGCCGACTGATGAGGGAAGGTTTTTTTTTTTACACTGGCTCTACATAGTGGCTACAGAGTACCTGATGGTAAGTACAGTGTAGTCCAAAAACGAAAGCGACTATCAAAGGATGAAAATCCATTGATAGTCTCCATCGTCATGTCGGCCCACATATACCACGAGTGAAGGTCTCTAGGTATAGGAGCTACTGGATATACACAAGCTGATCCCGAAACGCGACAAGCCCAAAACTGGTCACTATGACGGGCTTTACACCGATGCACTGTGGTCGCGATCCAGACGGGCACCGACGCCCTACCACCTCGCTGCTGCTCGTTTAGCACCACCCAGGAGTCACGTGTAGGGAAACTAGGGTAAAGCCTACGGACGCGAGCAGCTTCGACTCCCAAAAGCAATAAAAGCAAGGTAGCAGTAATGCCTTCCTGCGAAAAAGAGCTTAAGAAATGCAGTGCACGGCGGGGCTATGGAGCAATGGATTACAGAGCCCGCAGTCCCGTCTTAGTGCGGATGAGGTCAACTTGGGGTTTTTAGACGGTAAAAGTCCTGCACACCCCGGTTACCATCCCCGATGTATAGCCGGGACGGTCCAATAAGGATTGTCCCCAAGTAAAAAAAAGCCATCACAGTTACACAATACACCGCTACATTTTCTTTACATCCTCTTCAACTGCATGAAACACAAAAACTTTCTCTAAATCTAGCAGATCGCAAATGGAATTAAGTCTATTTTTAACAGTATTTTTAAAAGCTAGTATATAATGTTAACTACTAGCAGTATGATACACAAGATTGGCTCCATAGCTAATGGTACCCCTTAAATATTGTCATTATAAATGACATACAGGTATGTACTTACTAGCATAAGCATTATTATTGACTTTGATCTTAAATAAAAGTAATTATCTGAATACGTCCGGATGACACTTCCGGCTTGGCCTCTTGGCTTGGCTTCCGGGTTATTGACCACCACAGTAAAAGCGTAAAGTAGGGACAAATATTACTACAAGCCAATGTTAATAATTATTATTTAATATCATATAATTTATGCTGTAATCGTTTAACAATAACTTTCATGAAATATGATGTCAAACAATTAATAAGGACTTTTGGGGTGAACAAAAGATGGCGGCAGTGTATGTTATGCATAGCAACGGCGTGAGATACGGAAAAGTGTAAAAGTTGGTTTTGTGTTAAAATAATCAGTTTATATGTATTAAAAATAAGGAAAATACAAAAAATTAAAAGCGATTCCATTAGACAGAAAACAAAAATTGTGGACGCTTTGCAACAGGCACTCCATCTTAAATGGCAATGGGCAGGCCACGTTTCTAGATGCAAAGACAGGAGATGGTCAATAGAAACGACAAAGTGGTCTGGTCCAGAAGGCAAAAGAAAAAGAGGCCGACCGAAAAAGAGATGGGAAGATGAGATTCTTTCTGTGGCGGGAAAGAAGTGGACAGAGCTGGCCCAAGATAGGGTCAACTGGAGGAGGTTGGAGGAGGCCTTTACCCAACAGGGGTCCACAAATGATAATATCGACACAAATCTTAACTAACACTACTAACAATAGGAATTAAGAAAAAAAAAACTAATAATACTAACAGATTTGAATTGTAAAAAATGTTATGTGGAAAAATAAAAGGCTTGTTTATTATTATTATTATTATTATTATTATTATCAGAAGTGGAAATAAAGAATTGAATGCAATGCTTTAGAAAGCCATGGCTCAGTAATATTCATCGATTTTATTATACCATAAGTTTAAGAGTTCCCTCAATAACATACCCGCCGGACCTATTTCAAAAGATCCTTTCCACTAACTTTTGATGAAAACACAAAAAAACTAGTTCAGAAGGACCGTTCCATTGATTAAGCATTCTATCAACATGTTTTTTTTTACCAGGATAAAATCCATAGGACTTCCCGGGTCTCATGAGGGTAAGGGTCGGGGTTATATCAGATTCCTACTGACTAAAACCCCTGTGTGTTCTTAACACGTCGCGGAAAACAGCCGTTGGAGTGAGCGAAGTAATCTGGCACGGTACCGGAACGTGCAGGGCCTTCTCAGGCCTTCTCAATTTACCGAGGTTGGGTGGAGTTGACAGTATCAGAAAAAGCGTCGTGATATGCAGTGTGTTGGAACAGTTACACCCTGCTTTCCTCATGCGTAGGATGTGACCTCCCTCAAGTACCACTGCTAATGTTAGTATAGGGGTGGGGAGTTGCGCAGGTGAGCAAGAGCAAGGGCTACTCGCTGGCTCCGTGGTCTACATTATCGAATGGTAAGAGTGAATAAGGCTTTTCAGTGCCTCTCGAACTGCTCTTTGTATGACAAGGCTGTTAAGGGGGTCCTCTACTCTCTCGGCTGTTTTTTGACGGCTTTTTCAACATTTTTTTACGGGAAATCCATTGAAATAGTCAATCTCATTGTTTTTGCCTAATCTTTATCCACATTTAAATAAGCTTTACACATTTTTTGAAGTCAAAATATATAATAGAATAAAATTTGTAGCCGCCGATAGGAAGACATCAAGTAAAAAGGGTGCTTGACGGTGACCAAGATTGCGGCTGTTCTGCTTATCTGAAATCAAAAAATCAAACGGCATTTTAATCGTCATGTTTGAGACTAGCGATTATACTAGAGTGAATTTTAAATTACAAAAATTGGGTTTGTTATACACTTTTGAATATTGTATTCTATTTTTTACTCATTTTTTCTTAAGTTTTTCGCTCGTAGAAAAAAAACTATCGAAGTAATCATGATAATCCTAGTTCAATCGGTGGCTTATAACATATTAAAGATGCTGTTTAAATTTGAACAAGATCGGTGCAGTAGTTTTTGAAATATCGTGGTCACCGTTTCGAAAAATGGTGTTTCGAGAAAAACCCGTTTGAAATTTCGCTTTCGGCGCGCGGCGCTCCGTATACTTACTCCGTTCCAGGGCTGTAACTTTGTGAACCACTTCGAATATTGAAAAATTCTTTGGCACACATTTTTTACACATGTTGTAGATATGATTTATGAAAAAAAAATCGATTTTTTCGACCCGAGAGAGTAGAGGACCCCCTTAATTAGGCTTCACATAAGTTGACTACATTTTGAAAATGTAATTTTTCATTTATATGAAAAACGAAGACATCTCAATACCTTCTAACATAAATTTTAGGTGGTAGAGCGATTGTACGAACTGGGTCATGACCACAGTACACAAGTGTAAAGACCGTCATAGTGACTCGCTTAAGCCTGTCGCGTTTCGGGATCAGCTTGTGTATATCCAGTAACTGATATCCATAGAGACCTTCAGTCGTGGTATATTTGGGCCGATATGACGACGGAGACTTCAATGGGATGTTCATCCTTTGATGGTCGCTTTCATTATTGGACTACACTGCACTTATCATCAGGTACACTATAGTGACTTTTTCAAGCCAGTGTATAAAAAAATCAAGACTTCGTGCGGGTTTGCACCCTTATGTGGTTGGCATTCTAGCTGCTCGCATGAGGCGATCAACCTTCTCTTTTTGCTGCGAACCTAAGGAGTGGAGTTCGCCCCCTGAACCTGTTTTTTCAGCATATTTGAAATGAAAAATTTCAAACGACGAGTGAATCGATGTTTGCTGGGTGAGCGCGATCCATCATTGGCCTCATCATCACGTTCCATCATCGAGGTCAAGCGCAAGCATGCATGTAATAACAAAAAGGAAATTAACTGTTTTAAATGTTGTGTTTTTTTCATTTAATATTAAATGCTAAAAATTAACCTTCTGTAAACAAATTATATTGTGTCTTTTTACGGTCCGTTCGCCTTCGTTCGGTTTCAACCAAAAATATTTTTAATTCCTAAGTTGTCCGATACTTGAAACCTTTTCAAGAGAAACCCTCGACATATATGAATTAAAACTGTATAAGTAAATAACTTTAGTTTATTTTGCATTTGATATTTTAATTATAAATTATCTATAATGTTTTATTTTATTAGTGAGATTTATTTTTTATTTAAAAAAAAATGTTCAGAATTACTAGAAGTCTCATTGACTCTTCCTATTCATTTCTTCCTATGCAGATGTCCACAATCCAATACAAGAGACTTTTAGGGCGGCTTGCACTAACAAATTAAATCTAGTTTAGAGTTATATAAAATGCTATTTAGCGCTGATCTGTACTTATTGTCATGCACTAAATCAAAATCTAGTTATAACAACTCTTAAACTGAAATCATCATTAAGATGGAATCAAACCAATTCAATTAATAAGTGTTTTATACAAGCTTAAACTAGATTAATTCGTTAGTCCAAGCCGCCCTTACTGTTTAATGTGACATTTGTGAAATCAAACTATATTAATAATACTTTTTCCGAGCTTGTGATATGTAATATATAATAAAAGTTTTTGTGATGTGAATATTGTGTTATATATTAAACCTCTTTAAAAGAATGCGGTGAATAAAAATGTAAGTTCAGTTTTGTTATTGCTGTATTCAATTTCTTTAATATAATTAGTTAATTCGTTTTCTCTTATCGTTATGTCCTTTAATTTTATTTTTATTTTGAAGAAACTTTTATGGCTTATGTATTGGTTATATAGTGCTGTATGTTTCCCTAAAAATGTAAAAAATAAAATAAAGTGGATTAAAGTTTGTTGGTGTTCAACTGTTTTTTGAATCGAGTAAAAAATAATAGATATATTTTTCAATTTAAGAGAGATCAATATAGTCCCCAATAAAGCCCCCAATCTCCTGCGAACTGGTAGTGATCCCTCAAGCCCGGCCGCATTTTGTACCGAATTGAATATTGTTCGGAATGAGTCGGAGCGGTCAGCTTTGATGGATGTGCCGCATCAATAGTTCTGACGTGCCTCTTGACCCTTGGCTTGGGATCATTTCGATTCAGCCCCTTCAACATTAACGAAGGGTTAATACTTTGTTTAGCTTGCGGATTTGATCGTCGTGATTTCTATCATTAATCAGTTAATGAAATGAAATGAAATGAAAATGTATTTATTTCGCCACAAACCAACAAAAAACCAGAAATTAAAATGCAGCAATACAAACAACACACAGAAACAAAAGAAAATACAAAACATATAAACATAGCAAAAATGGGACCTTCGTCAGGCTAAAGACACAAAGGAAGCCTGCAGCGCTGATTTTCGTGAAGGGCCCCGGTCGTGTTACATCTGATTAGAAATATCTATAAGCAATAAAAAAAAAAATACAATAAATGGAAATAACATCTAGCTTAGGTAATCTTAAATATAAGTATTTATGATAATAAGTCTAAGCAATAGCAACACACCCACTGAAAAATAAACAATACCAAAATAAACTATTACATACAAAAAATAAATCGACTACAAAATGTATTAGTGATAGATACTATAGCAAAAATATATTACCTAAAATTAGAGCAAAAGTATAAGTAAAAATAAATGAAATAGACTACGTGTAACTAATAGATTATAAAATAAATATCAATTTAATTCTACTTTAATGTATGTATAAGCGACGTGGTACGTACTGCTGGGTTTTTCATAATAAGTATGGATAAATCCATACTTGGTGCCTAAGGCACCGCAAGCTCTCCGATTAAGGAAAACATTGTGTTGAAATTTGCATGACATTTAGTAGGAATTTCATATGTACGTGCCTTTTTTTGGTATCCCGGGGAACATCCTACATAGGACCATTAGCCACTATGAGGGCAGCCACCCAGTGTGTCAGACTCCTTCTGATTAAAAGCCCCCGGAGTGTCCCTCTAATGGTTCCTCTCGAGCCTGAGAAACCAAATTCATCCAGACGCCCGAGGAGCGAAATGCCTTATTGAGGCTGCCTCTCTGGGAGGGGTAGGAGTAAAGAGCTGACTCTAAAATGTCAGTCTCAGGCGGCGTGCCGGACACTGCGCATCGACTCCCTCACATCAGGGCAGCAGACTCCCTTAAGTCTACTGCCCGGATGTGTATGTGCTATGAGAACAGCGATCAGCTGTGTTATTGGTCACGTTGAGCACGATAGATAAGCGCAAAGTTGATACAGTTGTGGAGTCCATTTGCCATCATCCGATTTTACCATTGTCAAAACGCATCAAGTCGATCGAGCCGACGGCATATGGACACGCACAATGTAATTAATTACGCGTGAGTGAGCCGCTGCATCATTGTTGCTACGGCGTAGGGATGTCGAAAAAGAAAAAAAAATCGTTATATCGATATATCGATATTTATTAAAATATCAATATCGGCGTCGATATATAGAAGGAAAAATATCCATATATCGATTAAATCTCAATAAACACGAAAGTATTTTACCAGTATTCCTTTTTATTAGACAAAATGACTAAAATATCAAGTAATAAAAGGCTATCTCCTAACTTTAAAACCTATTTAAGATATCAAACAAAAATAAATAGTAAATAAATAAATGGTGGCAAATAATATACATGCAATAAATTCAGATGTCAATGCATGCAACGTAACAAAACATAATACTCAACAGTCATAGACAATATAGTGTTTTTTTTCGTCTATCCTATCTTCTACGGTTTCAGATTTCAGCGACTTCACTGCCATAAGAATTAAAAAATATTGTTTTCGATCCAATTTTCGATACTGGATATTTTTTAAACGATATATCATTACAAAATATATCGCCTAAAAATATCGATATATTGAATTGAAAATATTGATATATCGATGTATCGATATTTATTCGACGAGCCTACTACGGCGCTGCGTGCGATTAATTCGGCTTAGGCTACCCGCGCAGCTCGCACTATTACTTGCTTATCGCATACATCTTCTATAATATAAAAATGAATCGTTAAATGTGTATAAGCGCGAAACTCAAGAACGGCTGAACCGATTTGGCTGATTTCTTTTTTGTTGTGTTTGTTGAAGTCTGGGGATGGTTATTACGGAGAGAAAAATTAAAAAAAATTGTCTGAAAAAGTCTAAAAACACCACTTTTCTATATTCTCATACAAAAAATATTTAAAAGTCAATTTGAACTTTAAGACCATACTATAAAGTTTAAATGTTAGTGGACGGGTTGCGGGAAGGCAAAACAATTATTGAGTGACGTATAAATATTCACGTCAATATTTGACAATTTTTATACATATAGCATTAAAGCCAGGTTCCTTCAAACAATTTTAAAAAAACAGCCGACAGGCCAGTAGGTTTTGGCAGAATAAAATCTGACGGGGAAGCTATTAACATTAAAAAAAACAATGTGACTTTGTTTTAGAGAAATAGGACTGAACAAGGTCTGCCGGGACAGCTAGTAGGTTGTATAAAATAGCTTCCGCATTCATTGTATTAATATCATTATTAAATAATTGTAGTCGTAGCCCATCTATCATTTATCAGCAAGCACCTTCATCATAAGAGATAGCAGTGCAGGCGTGCATCAAGTCACACGATCAACGCACACCGTCACTTGCTATACAGTCAATAACGTATATCATAATTTAATTCCAATAAAAAAAGGCTGACATATACACATTTTTTGTATACTGGCTCGACAAAGTCACTACATTAAACATGACGGAAAGCGCAGTGTAGTCCAACGACCACCAAGGGACGAAAATTCATTGACAGTCGCCATATCTAAGTTTTTTTTTACACTTGCTCGACATAGTGACTACAGATTACCTGATGGTAAGTACAGTGTAGTCCAAAAACGAAAGCGACTATCAAAGGATGAAAATCCATTGATAGTCTACATCGTCATGTCGGCCCACATATACCACGACTGAAGGTCTCTAGGTATATGAGCTACTGGATATACACAAGCTGATCCCGAAACGCGACAAGCCGAAACTGGTCACTGTGACGGGCTTTACAACCATGTACTGTGGTCGCGACCCAGACGGGCACCGACGCCCTACCACCTCGCTGCTGCTCGTTTAGCACCACCCAGGAGTCACGTGTAGGGAAACTAGGGTAAAGCCTACGGACGCGAGCAGCTTCGACTCCCAAAACCACATATAACACGACGGAAGATCTCTAGGTATATGATCAACTGGATAACACAAACTCATCGCGAAACGCGACAGGCAGATAATATCGTAGACGACGTAACTATAAACGAAATGCTGTAAATCAGTGATTCCCAAAGTGGCTTATATCGACCCCTAGGGGTCTATGACAACCTGCAAGTGGTCTACGTCAGCGAAAAAAAATTTGGGGGTCCATGAAATGAAAATGGGGGTCCACGATAGTGGATCTCAACATGTACACTGATAGTACCTATTTACTTACATCATACTATCTTATAATATCAAAACATATATATTATTTACATCGCACAGACTATCTCTAGCGCCATGGCATAGAAACACGAAGAACAGGGAGTAAAGGGGAAGACGGGGAGGGGAAATGGCTGCTTTAAATTGACACGTCACACGGCGCGGGAACACATTTTGGGCCAAATAGCTTTAAGTTTTTAACACTAAACTTCACTACAGTTAGAAATTTACAGGAAATCAATATCAGGTAAGTTGGGGGTCTACCCAACACGGAAAACATGGCAAGGGGTCTACGACACAAAAAAGTTTGGGGAACTCTGCTGTAAATTATTTTGAAGAAGAAAAAAATTCTGTTACAGTATAGTTTCATAAACTAAATGTGTATTATACGCAACCAGCGTAATGGCCTAATGACTCATTATTGCCCTAATTTAGCTTTTTTAACGTTGAAATTTATAAAACGAGAGCGGAAGTGGTGAAAGAATTTATACGTGCGATGCGCCTGTTGTGGAGTAGGGCTGCCAATTAGGACTTTTTTATGTTTGGTAGCCTTAAATGTGAAAAAAAATACTTTTTGATACAAAATAAGTAAGAGTTACAGACATGAGAGGGAATTATTTATTTAGAATTATGGAATATCGAGGTACATACGTAAACTATTGTCTGAAAATTTGTTGAGCACGGAAGGATGTTGTTTTGTCTTGATAATGTATACTTATAGCTGTGATTTTTTAATATATAGAGTAATTTAACCTTGTTCCACCCTCTCCCTTCTATAAAAGAACTAGAATATACTAGAAAGAACGCTCAGGTTTGCGCAATCACAGCTATACGGTGTCTCATACCCAGCTAGGACTAAGAGGTTCTCTAACTCTCAATCGTCGAGCTGTGGAATGATCTTCCGGCGAGCGTATTTCCACCGTCCTATGATATTGGGTCCATTAAACGCAGCGTGAAGATATTTTGGTATGAGCTGGCTTAATTACTGCGACTGTCGATTGTTTTTGTTTAGCTACTGTTGATAGTTACTGTCGTTTTTTGATCTGCATCATGCTTAGATGCACGGTGTGGTCACTGTGCAAAGTTTGTGTACCACTATGCCAAAATTTAAAGACATCCTATAATATATTCTGCAGAAGAAAGTATTTCAAACCATAATATTACAAGATACCAAATGCAGGATACCATTTTTATAATTACTTAATAATAACATACGCGTTACCCTCCTGCATTAGAAACGCGAGCTCGCTTGGCATATACAGAATTAAATTACTGCAATATATTAAAGATAAATACTAACAAATATAGTTCTGTATTTGCCAAGTGAGCTCTTAGTATTTTACTGTTCCAGATAGTTTTTAAACAAAATGTTCTCATGTAAGTGATTTGTATCTTAATGGGAATAAACTCTTTGAACTGAACTGAATATATTGCCCGGCTATATCATTTTCGGGGCGAGCAGAAATATATTAGCAGCTGTATCCACTTTGAGATTATATGTCGTGCCCAACGTGACCAGAAGCGCAGTAAGTCGCTGTACTCAGAGCACTTATACATGATATATCAATTAGAAGCCATGCAGATATCCTCTCTAGGTTTTCTTCACCGGTGAGCATGGGATCTAAATCTGCACTTATTCTGGATAAATCCAGATGTACAGGACAGGATTTGAACCTATGAACATTTGGGTTGACGCGCATAGTTGCCGGTCCCTAATCCACTAACCCACCACAGACACTAACATATGGTTTTTAAAATATGTTAGAAATAAAATAGTACAAAAATTGCTTTTCATTTTGACAGCCCTATGGATCGAGGCAATAATTCTGAAATTTCGTGAAAAAGAGGGCTATTATTGCAATAGGAATTTTACGTTATTACATACGAAAAGGTGTAAGATATTTAGTGTTGATATATCTGCCATTATCAGAAGGTATATATAGTATATACCTTCTGATATTTTTAAAAATAATATGCTGTTTTTTGTTAATGATTTTTTTAGATAATTGGGGTTCCCAGAATAAATAGTATTCGATAAAAAATAGCGCCAGTAGAAAAGTGTATGATACTGACATAAGGTGACGGCGTTATTTGAATGCGTATATCAATTCTTTAGATTTTATACTTTCTATTGGCGTTATCGTTTATCAAATGTAACTTTGTCTAGACCCTCGGATATAAAATTTTCACAGAGGATACGAGATAATATGTAAAATTTTATAATGAATCAAATTTTGTTACGTCAATGAGGTATTCGCGATCCAAGGAAATTCTCACAAAATGTATTTGCTGCTGTAATGTATGTGAATGATGTAATTCGAATCGATTACTTTGATGGTCACTTTAATTTTTGGACTACGCTGTACTTACCATCAGGTGCACTGTAGTCACAATGTGGAACCGGTGTAAAAAAATGCATAATAAATTGTATGTATAAATAGCTAAATATATAAATGTATAAATAGCTCCTTGCTAACTAGTGATTACTAAATATTTGGATTATGGACGATTAAGCCCGACAAAAAAATCCGATCAGAAATGAACAAAGTAACATAACAATCAATATTTTCCTATCCTGATTCTGAATGGTGACTACACCACACCTGGTGGTAAGCATGGTTGGCTGATTACCAGGCCTTCTTATATGTAAAGAACTGTCCTGGCTAATAAAAAACTTCGATATGTAAACTAAGTTGTATATTGTTTATAATGCCTGGTTCGGAAGACGCGTGCGAGCGTACGTTCGTCGTGGAGATTTTTTGTAACTGAGCCGCGCGCCCGCACCGTCCCCCCGGGCAGCCGATGCATACTGTTACATCGTAACAATGGTGTAGTCCATAAAACGACAACAGCTCTCAACAGTAAGGAAAAATTTGTCGATATTCGCAGCGATCATCCTGGCCTGCACAAATATTTCTTCACGCTAGATATGGTGGGGGATGTGAGGTTTTAATAAAAAATACAAGTTGTTGGCTTGAGGAGCCAATGACAACTGATGAAACTAAACTCTCTTTATTAAAACAATACAATCGCTTATATACTAATGTTTTACAAGTGGGGATGCATGCACTTGGTAAACAAACCATTAAATAATACTTATAAAGATAACAGTTGATACTTATGACTAATGATTACAATTAACACACTAATGCTTCCTATTAAGATGATGTATTCCGATCCTGGTATGTAAGTTGCGTGTGCTATGCCTACATAACTCGCTTTGTTTAAAAAATACCATATCATAAGACAGACGATAAAATAAAATGAAGAGAAATGTAATAGAACATAAGGAAAACAAAAATCCAGTTTGACTTAAAAAAAACGGGAACATTTTTCATATAAACTACTGAAAGTAAAACTGGAGAACGAAACTCGCGTAAACTTATGAAAGAGCTCGCTAATTTCCCTTTTACGTTGGAAAGTAAATTTCTGCGGCTAGAAGTCGCGTTAATTACTAGTTTAACAAGTCTTTAAAAAATTGTAGCGAAAATATTAAGAGTACATTTTTCAATAGAATATGAAAAGTTTCGGAGAAGATTTCTGTATCAGGGCTGGCGAGGTGTCGGAGAATTAATATTGTATTGGTTAACGCAAAGTCAATTTAAAGATTTATAGAAGTGTGACTGGTAGTGAATTTAAACAATATGATATACCATTACGAGGCTTGCATAGTCATCAAGGATGCACCAAAACTTCAATAATATATTTAATTAAAAAATATATTTTTTCAACTGAATGTAACTGTTGTCGCTTAGTGGATAAGGAACAGGCATCCATGTACGGCGAATCGTCAAAGATTATTAAAAACTATAGTCCCCAAAAAAATAAAAATAAAATACGAAGATAACTATTCCAATTTAATTATACATTATAACTTAAGGCCTATACAAAATTTACTAAAATTATCAATATTAAAAGAAGATTACACATCAATATCCAATCTGATTTAAAAAGAACGGCCTAACAATTTACGTGCACTGGAGTGCAAAACATCATTTCTGCTACCGAAACACAATAATATATATGCATGAGAGTAAATAAATATATGTTACCTAAGTTAATGAATAATTTTCCTCGCGACATAAAGGACGTATGCCTCCACGCCCCTAAACCCTTCACTAAAATAAAACAATATTATTATAAACTAGATCGTCATGATTATTTATTATAACAACGCTATACGATTCACTTAAGCTAATCGTATCAACTTTATTAATCAAGTAATCTATTCTTGTAAAATTGTTTCCTCGAACTCGCTGGCTGCTCATAAACCTGACATATGGCTTCGAAGTCTTTATATTGTGAACAACTTTTTTTTTGTAATTTAGAACTAATAAAAAAAAAATTAGATACTAGCACGTATATCTGAGTATTTTCAGATTAAGTACGCATTTTGGCACCACATCTTCATCAGTAAAGGAAAACAGCGTGAACAAACCCGCATGGCTTCTATTAAAAATGCCAATTACACTAGTGTTGTGAGAACAGCGATCAGCTGCGCTACTGGTCACGGTGGGCACGATATATAAGCGCAAAAAAAGAGCGACATAAAGCGACATATCTATACTAATATTATAAAGCTGAAGAGTTTGTTTGTTTGTTTGTTTGAACGCGCTAATCTCAGGAACAACTTGTTCGAATTGAAAAATTATCTATACTAATATTATAAAGCTGAAGAGTTTGTTTGTTTGTTTGTTTGAACGCGCTAATCTCAGGAACTACTTGTTCGAATTGAAAAATTATTTTTGAGTTGAATAGACCATTTATCGAGGAAGGCTTTAGGCTATATAACATCACGATGCAATTATTAGGAGCGAAGAAATAATGGAAAATGTGAAAAAAATAGGGAAAATTATTCATCCTTGAGGGCTTCCATTGCGTGCGCTGCAAAAACGGTTCAAGATACCAAAAATATATGTAGTAAAGAATTATTCCTCTTAAAATGATCTAAAAAAATGTCCGCGACAGTATATGTCTATCTTTTAAGATTAAGTCACTAGAACCGTTTTTATGGTAAACAAATTTGGTCGAAATTAATGCATTATCTGTTAAGAGTTGTATCAACGTAATATTAATCTTTATCCAAATAAATGTGTTGTTGATTAAGAGTATTTAATTGTGAACAAAATTGTCTTTGACATCACTTAATTTCAATGAACATCTTAGAAGATATTACAAAACCTTATATAGCAAAACTACGTTTGCCGGATCAGCTAGTTAGTGGATATAGGCACTTCTGTAACTCTGTTCCCCTCGTAAGGGATATAGCATGACGATATTTTATTATTTTTATTTATCTAATCTCTCGCTTATTCTTGACTTTACGCTTAACCTCTCATCAACCCTGATGGGAGGTTAAGCGTTAAGGAGGTTAAGAGAACCCTCTCTTGTTTGTTATTTAAAACTAAAACTGTGACAGCATTTTCCGACATACATTAAGTTTTTCTTTTCTTATCCCAACATAAATATACATATTGTTTATCTAAAAGAACAATTCGTATTTTTCGTATTCAAAGTGTTCACAATACATGAGTTGAATACCGTGCGTGGAGCAGTTGCATGCTTTAGTATGCGCTTGCCCTAACATGTCGTGACTTGAATGGATACGTATTTCTTCACTTTGCACCTTTACGTTTCGTCTCACAATAAAAATTGCATTTGCTTGGAATTTTTTGTTCGAACTTTCGACAATCGTATCGTTATTATTAGAATACAGGTTTTAATTTAAGCAAATAGTTTTAAAAGTGGTAGAGTTACAAAAAATAGCTTATTTCTTGTATAAAAAATCTTACGCTGTGATTTATTAGCTGTGATTAGCGCTAATTTGACGTTGCACAGAAAATAGATCCGTCTTTAACAAAAAAAATAAATAGGAACTTGAGTATAGCCTAAAAGAATGGTATAAAATGACTGTGCACGTGAAATAGACATAATATATAACATATGATGATGATGTCCTGGCCGGTTTCGGCCACGGCGACTGTTTCAACACCGGTTAAGAAATTCGAGGTCCATTTTTCGGAAACAGTCAATTGCGCAGGAGATATTTAAGTGCATAACTGGACGCGCAGCCAGAAAAGCACTCTCTCGTCCGAGCTCCCTCAAGCCCGATGGAAAGGAGAACCAGTACGATCGGGAGGGAGCGGGATGCAGGTTTGTTCGAGTTTTCCCTTCTCTGAACACCTGGTTGAATTGCGGTGTTCAAGAGATACCTTAGTCGCCTTTTACGACACCTCAGCAAGCAGAGGGGGGTGCTATTCTATTCTGCCGGCAGCCACCACGGCATTAATTATTTATTTAACATATAATAAAAGTGTAACTAACTGATCGCTGTCTGCACAGGGAAAATATATCGTCGCAACATCCCCCGGTTATCATAGCTGGGTAGCAAGACTTAAGGGAGGCGGCCCCCAGCGTGTGCTAAGCACTTAAAACTAAACAACTTCAATTAAATATCGCTTTATACAAGTCTAGAGCTAGATTTAATTTATTGTTGCCAGTCGTCCTTAGATATTTTGACGCAAGTAATTCTACCCCAATCTAGATTCAGTCGTATCGCAATTTGATTATATCGGCAACCTAGAAATATCGATACTTAGACCAAAAATACCGATAAAAAAACTTGTCTCTTTGTAATTAATAAACTTAGAAATTACTGAACTGATTGAAAATCTTCTGAATCGAAAAATTGCGTTGTGGCTTCAATTTTATCTTATTCATTCGTCGTGTGCAAATTCGCTGGCAAAGTTAGAAACTATTCACATGTTGAGGTCCATTGTAAGGGATAAAAGCGGAACCTTTGATGGAAGGATTTAAATGCATCAAGTTTCGTGCGGCAGCGAGATTGGATCGAATTCTTTCTGCATTCTTTGACCTGCATTGCAGGATTCTGAACACAATCCAGACAACTATTTGAGAACCTTACTCTTTTACTCACGTTAAAAATTCTTCACAGGAAAATAAGGTGAATTATTTAGGTCAAAAAAGCTCTTATATCTTTGCTAGGTTCAAGTTATTACAAAGAAAAATAGTTTTTAAAGTCCTGTCGGTAATGAAAACAATCCATGTTTTCTTGAATCTAAGACAATATTTTTTTGGTTTCTTAAATAAATTTCATAGTAAAACAATTAAACAATCTTCACGAACTGGGTCACAGTACACAAGTATAAAGACCGTCACAGTGACTCGCTATGGCCTGTCGCGTTTCGGGATCAGCTTGTGTATATCCAGTAACTCATATACCTAGAGACCTTCAGTCGGGGTATATGTAGTTAATTTGCATTATAATTTGGATAGTTTGGATATTTAGTTATTGTATTGTAAGTGTATTATTATTATTTTAAACTATACGAGTATATATAATAACTAGCTGACCCAGCAAACATTTAGCCATATAAGTTATTTCCAGGTAACTTCTAGTAGAAAAATAAAAACAAAAAAATTTGTCCAAAAATAAAAATAATAAAATGTTAAGTATGAACAACTCTTATCGCTTAGGGGTATGAAAAATAGATAGTAGCCGATTCTCAGACCTATTGATTATGTATATAAAATTTGTTAATAATCGGTAAAGCCGTTTCGGAGGAGTAAGGTAACTTACATTGTGACACGAGAATTTTATATACATATATAAAGATAAACCATTATTGGGATACGTTAAATACTTAAATTTTATGTTTAATGTGTCTTTTTATTAAAGTGTTGGATTTCAAATAAATAGATTAATAAAATAATGCGTTCTTGTTTCAAAACTATTTTAATCACTGTCTGGGGTGCTCTAATGGATTAGGGATCGGTAACTATATATGTGCGGCAACTTGAATGGTTGTAGGTTCGAAACCCGGCGCTCATATCTGGGTATTTCCAGATTAAGTTTGGAATTAAGCCCCACATGTTCACCGGTGGTGGATAACATTGTGAGGCAACACGTATAGCGTCTAATAAATCATTTGTAACTGCCCTGAGAAAGGCGATCAGCTGCACATCTGACCACGTTGGACGTAAATTAGACATAACCACTTTTTTGGTGTCCCTGGGGAAAATCCTACATAGGACTATCAGGGTAGCTGTGAGGGCAGCGATCCCGGTGTGTCAGACTCCTACTGACTAAAAATCCCCTGGGTGTCCCTCTGATCGCTGCACCCGGGCCTGGGAAACCAAATTCATCCAGACGCCCGGGGAGCGAAATGCCCTGTTCAGACTGCCTCTCTGGGAGGGGTAGGAGTAAAGAGTCTACACTTCCAAAACCTATCTCTCAGGCTGCGCGCCGGACACTGCGCAGCGCCTCCCTCTCATCCGGGCAGCAGACTCCCTCAAGTCTACTGCCCGGCTGAGGACATAACCACTAATGTATCTCTACGCACCCTGAAATGGATATAGCGTGATTATATACCGTTATTACTATTTTAATCACTGACTGTAAATAAAAAAATAAATTTAAAACAATTTTATTCAATTTTATATACCGTCCATATTTGAGGTTCAATTTAACTTCATAGACAATTCGTTCTACCCACCTCAACGTCATTTTTGTACATACAGTATTCAAATTGAAGCCAGTAGAATGTTTCCTATTTAAACTGATTTCATATCACGTTTCTGTGGTTTGACGTAATAGACTCGAATTGCTGTAATGTTAAGGTGTAATTCGGATTCTGACAGTCGCAGATCGACAATGGATGCCAGGCCGCAATGTACCGTTCCATATATGAGCCGTTCATTTTGAAAGTTTTTTTTGGCAACCCTGGGAAAATCCTCATGGATCATCAGGGGACAGTGAGGGCCGCCCCCCGTATGCCGGCGTCCTACCGACTAAGCCCCTGGGGTGCTCCTTCGGTCCCGTATGCACCAGTCCCCGGGTACAACGAGGTCTTCCTAAAGGACTGGTGCGCGATCAGTCCTGTGGGCTCCTCCACAGTTGGGAGGGGTAAACCCTTCTACCACCGCCTAGTGGTGCGCGAGAGCACGCACGCCACCACTTTTTTTTTTAATTTATAGGCGAACGCTTGACCTCAATCACACCTGGTGGAAGGTGAAGATGAGTCCGATGATGAACCGCGTCCACCTAACAAATGCCTATTCACTCTTCTTTTAAAGACTCCCAGGTCATAAGCTACCACTGGAGCTCTCGTGACTTAAGTCCACTTATCTTTAATTTGAAATACTTAAGGTTTTGCGTTTTTTATATTATTTTGAAAATGTACGTGATATAAAATTTTCAAATGTACTAAGTATATTTAAATACCAATTTTTTTTTTTGACATTCGGCATAAATTATAAATGTCACAAGTGCCAACTTGATTAAAGATGAAAATGGACTTAAACCACTTTGAAAATGAACGGTTCATATATTTATGCCGGCTGAGCACCCTCAGTGTTCGCCCACCCGCCCGGTTAAGTTGTGAAGACCTTTCCCGGTCAACAAACACGCGTAAATTCGAAAAAAAAAAAGTTTCATATATTTACATGTAAAGGCGTTCGATAAAGGCAATTGTACAATGCTGACAACTCCTACGATCGCAAGCTTTGCGTAACTATATGGATCAAGAATTCCTTAAAAGAAGAAGCCTAAAGCGAGTGACCTAGTCCTAATCTGGACTGCGCCGCACGTGGAGAGTACTAGGCGAATTTGCGAAACGGATTCGCACACTATCATTTACCGTCACAGTAAGAAGACCCAGATGTAAGACTCCAGGCTCCACCAAGAAGGATGCGTGCTTCCTTCAGTGACTCGACTGTCGTTGCAGTCGGAGAAGACCGCCACCTTCAGGATGTTAGCCAATCTATACTCGTTCGCACAAGTAAGAAGAACTTATCTATCAGCCTCCTTTCGCACATATCTATGACACTAATTATTTTTATGCTTTTATGGAATGCACACCACTAACGTCAGCAGCGTTTATTCCATAAATGCATGCAAGCATTGCATGCCCTTACGATAAATAAGTCTGAAATAAATTGCTTACAGTTAACCAAAAAAAGGAACCCTGTATATTCATATCTATTCTATATTCACGCTGTTTATCCTATGAAATCAATATATTATTCCTATGAAAGCAATATAATATTTACTATCATAATATATCATACAAATTAATTACGCAAATTCTGCCTACCCTGTCTAAATACCCTATGCACGTCACTGACTAACGTATACCGAGTGGTACACCGGGCACTGACAGGCACTGCCGAGTCGCAGCTACTGTAGCAACTGCAGGTATCCGAATCACACCTTTAGGGGCTATTTATCAATTGTTTCAATTAGACCTAATTCTTTATATTGTCACTTGGACGTTTTCTAGCGGTGACCGATTTCTACTCCATATCAATGTAACGAAATGTAGATTGATAATTTATTTGTGGGGACCCTTCCAGCAACGCTGAAGGTCCTGGGTTTGAATCCCGCTAGCGGCGATCTGCTCTACGGTGAATAGGTTAAGTATGCTGCGAGGCGTGATAGTGTATATGTATTTACATATCTATATCATTGTCTAGAACCTGTAACACAAGTGCTACCTTACTTTGGGACTAGGTCAATATGTATAATTGTCGGCAAGTATATACAGTCAAAACTGTTTATAACGACATTGTTTAGAACAACATACCGTTTATATTGACCCGGAACAAAGGTCTTGGCATAAAAATTTTTTTGGTGGTCGGGCGATTGCCCGAACTGTGTCATGGCCACAGTACACAAGTGTAAAGACCGTCATAGTGACTCACTTTGACCTGCCGCGTTTCGGGATCAGTTTGTGTATATCCAGTAGCTCATATACCTAGAGACTTTCAGTCGTTGTATATGTGGGCCGATATGACGACGGAGATTATCAATGGATTTTCATCCTTTGATAGTCGCTTTCGTTTTTGGACTACACTGTACTTACCATTAGGTACTCTGTAGTAACTGTGTCGAGACAGTGTAAAAAAAATAGGACTTCTATCTCGAATACATCACCTCTTGCTACGACTATATGAGTAGACCCTTCGTTGTCGTTATAACCGATTTCCACTGTATATATGTATATATAAATAATATATATTATTTCGTGAGGTAGTAACGTGCTTTTGCGAACTGAATCTTGACCACAGCACACACCTACAATGACCACGATTGTGCCACGCTTCGGCTTGTCGTTTTTCGGGATCGTCATGTGGACGGAAAATTGTTAATTTACCTTCTTCTGTCTTCTGGGGATCTTCTGTCGCGGTATATTTAGACCGACATGAAAGCAATTTTCAATGGATTCCCATCCCTAGTAAATCACTGGCGTTCTGAAACTGCACTGTACTTTCTAGTAGCGTTCATTCCATAAATGCCTGAAAGCATTACATTCCCTTACGATAAATAAGTCTGGAATAAATTCCTTTAATTTAAACGAAAAAAAGGAACCCCTTATATTCATATCTATTCTATTTTCATGCCATCTATTTTCCATATGAAAGTAATATCGTTATCGTGTCGTTATCGTTATATAGTATTCAAATTCATTATGTGAATCTGCTTACCCTGTCTAAAAACCCTATGCTTGTCACTTGTACTTTTCTTTAAATGCGCGATAGCCACTCTGCCAAGCCAGTATAAAGCATTCAAATAAAGAGCAAAACTATTACCAAAAAATAAACGCGATTTATTTTCTTTCATAAAAGCATATCAACTTTTGCGTTCTTGTATTATTAGTTTGGTATGTAACCTTTGACGAGATGGGTTCCCTCGTTTTTTGCGACCTATCTATTTGACGGCGTCACATTCCCCTATCTCGTCAGGTACCTGCTTCTTTTGTTTGCCGACCTCGAAGGGGAGGTTTCACCCGAAAAAATACGTGAGAAGGTTAATAATTAAGCTTCATGAGAATGAACGGTTATTTTCGGAGCTTTGTATGTTACTATATCGTATCAGTTTTGCCCGGTATAAAATTAACATATATATATATATACATTATTTTAAATTTATTATAAGAAGCAGAGGGATATTTGTATAGAAGACGGGCATGATCGAAAGAAAGAAGGCTCAGCAAAAAGCCGACCCCACATAGAGATTTTCACGTCGAGATGTAAGCAATAGCTCTGTCGCAACAGGCCCAGCTTATCGATATATTCAAGACAGATTGGCTGACATCTTTGAGGTTATGGCCGTTCAGGTGAGGGGACCTTGAGCTACCCTCGAGAAGTCGACGGAGTGGTGTGACTTGTTCAACCGAAAAACATTATACGGTGTCGGAGAAGACTTTTGTCCTCCCTCGGGATAGTACACAAGGGGCGCGGTATGACAGGATAGTGGAGAATTGATTACAGCACCCACAGTCCCCATTTATATTCAGTAGTCACCCTGGGGTTTTCAGCCGGTACAAGTCCGCACACCTCAGCCGTGCCAACCCCGCGTGCAGCCGGGTCGGTCAAGTGAGGATTTTCTCCAAGTAAAGAAAGAAAAAATAACTAAATTTAAAAATCATCATAGTGATTCGCATCGGCCTGTCATGTTTGAAGATCAGTTTATTTATTTAATTAAGTATGGACTATCAACAGTTTCATTACATGATACATTAACAATGAAATTGATGGATACTAATAAAAGATAGCCACAGCATGGTTCAAAAGCATTGAACTAAAAGTATCAAATTTACAAAAAAATAAAATCAAAACACCAATAAGAAAAAAAAAACAATAATACCTACAATTAAAATTAAAAGTTAACACACAAACAATACCAAGAACGATGCCAAGCTTAAGACACCTACAGTCAGTCCATAAAGTATTCGTACACTTTGCAATTTCGTAAGAAACTCGCTAGAACAATGCTATTTTACATGCTGTGTCCAAATAAAAAATACTACCTACTACGGTATGTAATAGGCCATTTATTGCGAAAAAACACAACAACAAAATATATAACATACAGTAGAAAAAAATTGCAGTACGAAAATAAATCAATTTTGAGGGCCAAACAAGTATTCGTACACCTATCGATTCAACCAAAGCTGGCGTATTTTGGAGCGAATTTGGTTCAATTCTTGAAGGGAATGGAGGGGTTTGACACTAGAGCGTCGTATAATACTGATCACAAGTGACTACAAGTGACTCCGAGAGCGCATTGAACTGCAGAGCCGGCAGAACCATAATCATGGGTCGTAAAGGCAAAGAAACGTCGCTGGAGGAGCGAAAGCTCACCATCCGCCTTCATATTCAGTATAAGTCACAGCAGGAGATCGCAAGGCTTATTGGAAGACCGCGGTCAACTGTTCAAAGGGTGATTGACCGTCTCTGTAAAATAAAATACCTAGAGAACAAAACGAGATGTCGACGCCCGTTATCCCTCAGCGAGCAGGACAAGCGCGCTATAGTGCGCGAGATAAAAAAAAAAACCCTCGTACGAGTACCTCCAAAGTTGCTGCAGAGCTAGAGCGACGCGGTACCAAGATGTGCAAAGAGACAGACCGTAAACAGCTATGGGAATCGGAGTACAATGGATGGACTGCGCGTAAAAAGTGTTGGGTAAGTGAAGCGAACAGGAAGAAACGCCTAGCTTTTGCGAGGGACCATCGGTCCGACGCTTCTGAGCAGTGGGGGCGGGGTATCTTCTCAGATGAGAGTAAGTTTAATATTTTCGGGTCTAACGGTAGGTAGAAAGTGTGGCGGCACAAAGATGCCGAACTCGAACCCCGTAATCTAGTGCCAATTGTTAAGTACGGTGGCGGTTTAGTCTGTGTATGGAGACGCATGAGCGCCGCTGGTGTGGGCAACCTATACTTTATAGATGGTACAATGGATCATATGATGTTTTAGACATATTGAAAATGCACATGCATGCCAGCGCTGCTAAGTTGGGATTGGAAAACGAATTTGTCTTTCAACAAAATAATGACCCCAAGCGTACAGCAAGAAATACGAGGATGTGGCTTTTGCACAACTGCCTCAAATAGCTTCATACACCTTCTCCAATCTCCGAACATGAGCCCCAAAGAGAATTTGTGGAGATATCTCAAAAGGGAGATAAGAAAAAGGGTAATCTCCAACAAGAGCGACTTGAAAACTGCATTAAAAGAGGAATGGGATAAAATTTACTTCTCATTCACGGCTAAGTATGTGAAATCTCTCCCTAGATGGATGGAAGCAGTCATCAAAGCCATAGGATACCCGACCAAATATTGAATTGTAAATATACACTTCGAAAGTAACAATCTGTTACAAAAAGTATAACTGTACGAATACTTGTTTGGACCTCAAAATTAGTTTATTTTCGTTCTGAATTTTTTTCTACTGTATGTTATATATTTTGTTGTTGTGTTTTTTTCGCAATAAATGGCCTATTACATACCGTAGTAGGTAGTATTTTTTATTTGGACACAGCATGTAAAATAGCATTGTTCTAGCGAGTTTCTTACGAAATTGCAAAGTGTACGAATACTTTATGGACTGACTGTACATACATATCTACAGGTCGTGATGGGCCAACATAGTTATGGCGACTATCAATGGATTTTCGTCCCTTAGAGGTCATTGCCACTCATGAATTAGACTGTAATTTTCATCAGGTGCAATGCAGTTTCCTTTGACTGAAATTTCATATTTATAATATTTAATATATGGCCTATTCATTATTTCCACTCTGTATTACCCTGATAAGTACTTAGGTTCGGCTTTCGCTAGAGCTACTAAATTTCTAGGTATATTAGGGGTTGGTCTGGTTTTGGCAAAACTCCTTTCACATTATTCTCATAAATACATACTGTTACGCCATATTATAGCTTAATATTGTATGAAAATAAATGTCTTTATTAAAGGTTTCAATTTTTAGTACATATGTTTTTTTTCTTTACATAAAATCATTTAACTAGATTTTAATTGAGTATAATTTATTTTCTAGTAGGTGGGTTGTTGCCAAATTAAAACAAATTCTTGAAAGAAGGTAAAAATGTATTCTTTGAGCCGGCACTGAGGGTGAAATTGCTAACGAATTCGCCAAACAAAAGCCCTTGGTTGGAGATTTAAAACAATAAACTGTAATCCATCCCTTTCTGTCATTAGCAGGTTATGGAGATAGAACTAGTCTTGCATTAACCACGATTCACTATTGTTGCGCTTTTACTGCAAACTTAATATAAAAATTTCATGCTCCAATCATCGCGATGTCTAAGCATTGTCGTCTCTGTCACACGTTAATCATTTACGTCTCCTATCTCTGTCTGTTTGGAATCCTAGACGCAGCTCTTGTCTCTAATATCGACGCAACGTTATCACTAGCGGTAAACGTTGAAATTTCTGTCGCGTCTGATGACTTTTAGAGTTGATATTTCGTTGAAGACCGAGTCAGAGGTTGTTCACATACCTTGAATGGCCGTAGGATCGTAGTATTCGAGAATGGAGCTGCTCACAGTACAGAATTCAGAGCAAATTCAGTGTCGCTTGAGACTTCGCTGTGGGTGATTGTTTTGCGTGATCGCTCTCGAATACCGGCGACCGCGTGTGCGATTTTTCGATTCGTTAACGAAAGTGACTCTTATATTTAACTCACATTTTTAACCTTACTGTAGTGAAGTTTTAAACATGTGTTTAGTGACGTGCCCCCGATAAATGGAACATAATCTCTAGGTATGTTTGTGTTTTAATAATTTATTATAAGTAAAAGGAACGGATAAGAATCGTTTCCTTTTGGTGTGCAACAAATACCGGTTTTTCATCCGGTCCACCGTGGGAAGGTATTTTGATTTGCGAAAGCGTTTATTGTTTATTGAGACCGCATCTTACACCCTATTTGTTGAACTAATTTTTAATTTATTATTTTAATGAGACATAACCGTGTCATCGACGAAAATATTTAACTTTGTGAGTCATTAAATAAAGTAAGAAAATTGTAACTAGTTATGTGTGTTCTGTTTCGTGGTATTTATAAAAAAATATTTTAAATATTTAATTGTATAATGCTGTATGTTTTACATACCTTTGCCTATTATGTTTATTATGCAAATAATATTAGTTTTATCCCAAGTTAATTATCTTTGAATGTTTCTTATCTGTACTCGCTTTGTTTTTATCAAAAGTTAAATTTGTTTACAGCGATAAGTTTATAGATATTGTAGGCACCTTCATTAATAAATTATTATAGGTAGGTTTTATATTACAATGATTTGCTTTATTGTTAATATACCGTCACATGAACAAAGAATTGGGGAACTTATTGGCCGTGGGGTTTATCGGCTGAGTAAGAACTGTGCTATAGTTCATGATACTGAAGTGTGTGAGAGCTCCAAGGTATACAGCATGCCATGCTACGCAGATTGCTAGCATCTGAGCTGTAGCATGCATCTTCTCTGCACATACTGCGCATCCATCAACCTACTTTGGACAAATTTATTGTGTTAAATGCGCAAATCTTTTCCTGTGGATACAACAAATATATTGGAAAAAGGGGAAAGGTGGCTTTTGCCCCACATTGGGACGAAACTGGCTAATAATAATAGGATACTGTTCTACTAATATTTATTTATTTATTTATTCACAAATCTACAGTATATAATTTTATAATTTAATACAGGAATACGTACAAAAAATCGGATTAATCAAGATGATTTGTGTAACAAGGTTATATGAGAGCATTAAATGCGATTCAAATAATTGTTATGAAATAAAAAGTTATTAAAAGTTATTAAGTTAGTAAAATTTATATGTGAAATGTGTAGTGTGGTTGTGTACTTTGTGTGTGTGTATAAATGTGTATGTTAACTGTCCCTGGCCGAAAACGGCCCGATAGCCTCAACTACCTTCTTTCTGAACGACCCGCAGCTCTCGTGGAAAATATCCACATGTGGTGTTCTCTTATTGTAATATGGAAAAATTAAATTAAATATGGTGCTTGATATTATGTTATAGTATTTTGGTACCCTGTTTTTATTTAATAGCAGTGCTTATTGGTCTATTGAAGCTGGCCCTGCCTTTCCCCCAGAACTCGGCAGACGGGAGGAGGAACTAGGGAATCGGGGGTTTAGTCAGTCAGGGTCCAACACACCGGGGCAACGGGCCTTATTACTACCCTGAGGGTCCATGAGGACTTCCACCAGGTAAAAAATGGCTTAATACTGTTGGCCGGGAAAAGACTTTACAACTTCCCCGGGCGAGATTTTGGTACTCCTTATATAAGTAAGACAGTTTTTATACACGCGAAACTGAGATTAAATCGGAACTACACATTGTTCATTTATAATTTTTAACCTATTATTATATTTAAATTGGATTTTTTTATTATTTTTGCACGTGGTGCTCACTTTATATGTAGTGCATTAGGTTATAAGCTTATTAAGAATTGTTTTTTATAGTACAACTCTTTGAACAAAATTACATATCCTACTAATATTATAAATGCGAAAGTTTGTGAATACGTTTGTTACTCTTTCACAATAAAACTACTGGACGGATTTGCATGAAACTTTTACAGTAATATAGATTATACATCGGAATAACATATAGGCTACAATTTATAATGATTTTATGTAATTTTGGTCGTAATATAACGATACATGTCAATTAAGTCGGAAAAAATCTGGCCTCTGAGAGCTATCTTGGCGTATACTGCCTAAACCATTGGAGTTACACAAAGATGATGTACTGTGGGATTGTTTGCCTTGAATAGTTGTAAATAAAAGTCCGGGACAGCATACCTTCCTACCTTTTATGTGGAGGCCACTATGACCAAAATTGCCTTTAAAAGATGAGCTAAGGTTCTCGGTTTTATAAAGAGAAACAGTGAATTACGTGAATTCGATAGTATCAGACACCCAATAACCAAGCTCAGCGAATGGCGGCATTAGAAAGTTTCGCGTAAATTCTACCGACAGTCTTATAATTATGCAAATAATAAACAACGACCTAGAATGGAAATTATTCGTTTTATTAACCCAGTTTTTATTACTTTGTTTTGAAAGAATTACTTTATAGCCCAAGAATGACAACGATCGCCAAAGGACTAGAATTCTTTGACAGTAGCCGTCGTCATGCCGGCTATCATACCACGACCGGACCAACCTATGAAGACATAACTATTAAACTTGAGCTGGTAGTGGTAAACCCGCGCGCGTGTTTCTAATATGGAAGGGTCAGGGTGGAACAAGGTTAAATAACTCTTCAGAACACTCGCTGAGATAAAAACGGTATAAAACGCTCATTGAAGCAATATTACATGTAGTAGGATATTTACCTTTTTCGATGTTGTTGAGCATAAAACCTCTAAAATTGTGATGAAAACATTTTTTATTGAATTAATCTATATAATTGAGAAAATAAAGGCCTAAAAAAACTGGAGGGGCAGCCAGACAGTAGGATTTGTCTCGCTTCAAAATAATTCAAGTTACGGAATTGCTGTACTGTAATATTGACGCTTTCGTATTTATATCATCATCATCAGCTTATCTTACTCCACTGCTGGAAATAGTCCTCTCCCAACAAGCGCATTGAGCCTGATCTTCGACTATTCTCATCCCATCTTTTCCGGTCACCTTCCGCAAGTCATCGCTCCAAATTGTAAGGGGGCGCCCCAAGCTACGTCTACCGATTTGCGGTCTACACTCAAGAATCCGCCTGCTCCAACAACCATCGGTTCTTCAGCATATATGGCCTGCCCACTACCACTTCAGCTTGTTAATATGAAGAGATATGTCAACAACTTTGGTTCTCTGTCGGACAGTGACGTGTATAGGATATTTGGACAGGGTAGGCAGAATTTACGTAATTAATTTGAATATTATATTATGATTGTAAATATAATGTTGCATTAATTGGAAAAATATGGCATGAATATAGAATTGATATGAATATGAATGGTTTATTTTTTTGTTTAACTTTAAGTAATTTATTCCAGACTTATTTATCGTAAGGGCATGCAATGCATTCATGCATCTATGGAATGAACGCTACTGCTGTCGGTTAACCTCGTTTCGGACTTTATCCTTAATACTTTTCGCCTTTACTTATCAATTAGAGATTAGAGATTACTGACGTTTTATGAGTAAGTTCGGTTATTAGTTGGCTTTATCGATAATAATTGTTGGTTATCATTTATAGCAAACAATCATTTGCAATTTATATACGTTTGCGGGAACTACTCGTGTATCTAATAACCTAATTATTTTAAGGCCGTATTGTTCGTCCAATAGTTAAACTGTTTCTTAGTTAAAAATATATAATTCAAATTATAAATGACTAAAGATAATCATTGCATTAAGAAGTATTTAGAAGAATAACTTTGTACAAAATGCGGGGATAATATGAAGCAGTAGCGTTCATTCCATAAATGCATGGAAGCACTGCATGCCCTGACGATAAATAAGTATTGACTAAATTCCTTACAGTTAAACAAAAAAAGGAACCATTTATATTAACATGTAATCTATATTCACGCCACCTATATTCTCTATGAAAGCAATATAATATTTTCTATCATAATATAATGTTCAAATTAGTTACGCGAATTCTGCCTATCTTATCCTAATATTCTATGCACGTCACTGATATGAAGTAACATATTTTCTATGCTATTGGCTGAATAAAATGTGCAGCTGATGGATAGTACAAGAAGGTCCATGAAAGACAACAACCGCAAAGTGATGAAAATCCTTAGATGACAGAAGATCTCTAAGTATATACAATAAGATATACACAAACTGATCCCGAAATACGATCCTTCCGTGTATTTCTTAATTCCATACGCAAAACGTGATAATAATTAAATATAGCGTATTTATGTAACCGCATTTCATCACACGGTTTCACAACGAATAACCGGCATGCGTTGGACAAACAGACATAAAATTATCATATAGATAAATGAGATACATCCAAATATTTGTTAGGAAGCTCATACATAGTGTTTGTTTTGGCGAGCGGCACGTGTTTACGACCGTATTATTCATTGCTACGCCAATACACATTGTAATCATAGAAAATTATTTACTTAAAAACGAGCAATGTATTTAGACGGATTTAAAACACACATTGTCCTTTTTAAAATTTATTTATTATTAGGGGCTTTTAACCTGGTCATATCAGCCCCATCGTAGCCTAATATATAGAAATAAAACCTTTCATATTTCACCTTTCATACAGTTCCCATAGAATTTCGGCAATTGCTTTAGTGGGCACCGCTAAAATGCTATAGAACATACCAACATCCAATCTATTTAATTACAATTTACATTTAACATCCTTCCTCACATTGGCGTTCTAGGCACACACAATAAGGACATACCCCATTGTCCTTTTAGAATACGGCTTTTAATTTAAACACATACAGGCTTAAACTGTAACTCGAACCTCGACTAGGAGTAAGAAGTTCCCTCGTCGAGTAGATGGGACTTGCAGAAGGCCAGACGTCGCAGGGTGCCGAGGAAGATGGCTCAGCCTTGCTCTTGGCACTCGGCAGACGGGAGAAAGAACACCCCGGGGGTTATAGTCGGTGCAAGTCCGACAAACCGGGGGCGGCCCTCACCGCCTCCTGAAAGTCCGTTAGGAATTCCCCCGGGTTACCAAAAAAAAAAGGACTAAGAAGTTCTCTAACTTTTACTTTTACCTAGTCGTTGAGATGTGGAATAGCTTTCCGGCGAGCATGTTCCCACTTTTATTATATAGGGTCTTTTAAATGAAGCGTAAAGAGATATTTGTGCAGGCCGGCATGATCGCTGTGACTATTAATGGTTTTTTTTGCTGTTCATAATCGTTGTTGTTTTTGTCTGTACCATGATTGCCACCAAACGTGATGTGGTCACTGTGTCTATTCAGGATAAAAAAAAAAGATGATGTTGTTTGCCAAATTAATCTTAAAAAATCTGATAGTTCTTGCCAAAAACCGATGCGTTTTGTGTTCATTTGATCCTAAAACACGCGCCGCAACAAGCTCGTTGTAGAAAATCGTACGGCAAGCGAATGGATGTTTGGTCCCTGGTTTATCAATGTATCGTGAGCTCCTCGCCGATGTAGCCTTGAGTTTCTTCTTAAGGTTGTCGCTTCCGAAATGCTGGCAGATCACTTAGGGTCTTTTTCTCTGGCTGGTCGCCCAAGTCGAGGTTCGTAGCCGCCGGATTCCCTCGCATTGTATGCAACCCATTACTCACTGGATGAGCTTTTTACGTGCTCAGCCCTCTTGCCTGATAAAGTTGTAAAGGCATTTCTCAGCCTGCACCAATTTTCCTGCCGGCAAAACCTATTGTAAATAAAAGGCTTAAGTGCTACTAGACGTGAATATATAATAAATAGTAAAACGGCCCGTAAAAGCTAATTTCGTGTCGGCGTCACAGAGGGCTGATCGATCACTTTATTGTGAAAACGTGGCAATTTTTCATCGTCTAGACGTGACGTTTTACTCATAAGTTTGAGATATTAGCTTGAAAGAAATAAGTACCTTCTTTTAACATACAGTTTATTCTTTTTTAAGATTTTTAAAAGATTTTATTTATTTTTACAGAAAGATAAATGGTATACAAAATTTTAACTCATTCCTGATATAGCCTATCATAGAGACAGAAGGTAACATTTAAGGGAAGACCGCAGCATGCGTTAGATAAATAAAATATAGCAAAAGACGTGCGCGCTACAAGTTTTATTTTTCGCACGTGTTCTTTTGTCATAGTACTATCTCTGTCTCGGTCTGTGTGATTTTCATTTATCGCCGTTAAATCACCAGTGATTAACTCCACCAACCACCACTAAACACCAGATTAACTCATCACTTAACACTAGATCTACCGGCAAACGATTTGTTTTGTTTGTTTTGTTTCGATTTTAGAAATTGGTATATCATGGTTTATTTTGCTATTTTATAAATAAAATTAATTCATTTATATCTATCGATATCTTGATTAGTAAGAGACATGTTATTTTTCAGAAAGAAAAAATATTAGAGAAGAAAGAAATTCTAAGAAAATTATAAGGACCAGTCGTTTTGACTGGTTTGGTAAATCTAGTGTTAAGATCCCGCGCAAGCCTGTCTGTAATAACAACAATAATAAATATATAGTTATAATTAGTTACAGTATTTTTTTTAATTTTTAATGTAATTATTTTGATACACAGCCAATGTGCGCAATACTTGCAAATGCCTTATAATATATAACCTTTAAAATCTTACTATTTAAAAAAAAACAACTATCTAATGTCTATTTTTCTTTTTTCTATATAACTTGTTGGAAAAACCTGCATATCTGATTATCGGAGACGGCGCGGGAGCGGCAACCCCAGTGTCTTAGACTCCTACTGACTAAAAACTCCCTCAAATCGCTGCTAGCCGGGTCTTGGCATCTGTATTTCTCCATTGAACCTGCGAACGAATAGCCTTTTAGCCTCCATCTCTTGGAAAGTGAGTGTAAAAAACCTCTCAAGACCTCTCTACCAGGCGGTGGACAGGTTACGCACGCATCGCCTCCACTTCGTGCCCACTTCTCCTACAACATTGTAACTTGTGCTCTCGGTTCAAAATTTAACAACTTAACAAATAAATCAACGTAACCAGTTGTGAAAATTGTTCGCAAAGTCCTCGAGAGTAAAGTATTACGAGTGCTTAGAATGTTTACTTTCTATTTGCGAATGGCACTGATTTATGTCACTAATATATCACCCGGGAGTATATTACGACAGTAAATCACGTTCAGCTCTTAGATTCAATATGTAAAACACCTACCTAATCTTTTCATACTTCAGACACAATATTACATAATAATTATATCATCACGCTTTAACACTTTCGGGATCAGCAAAGATACATTAGTGGCTGTATCCTATTTTACACTTCTATGTCGTATCTAACATGATCAGTAGCGCAACCAATCGTCGCTCTCACAGCTCTAGTACACATGATATTTCTATAAGTAACAAAATTTCAAAGGTTTTAAAGAACCACAAAAACATTATTGACAACAATCCTACTACTTACACTAGTACTTGCAGAAATAAAGTTTTTGATAACTTAAAAATCTATTTACTCATTGATTCAGACGAGTTTTTCGTTTTTTTTATAAAATAAAAAATATAGTGCAAACTCTATATAACGACCTTCAAGAGACTGTGCATATTTTGACGTTATAGAGAGTTGTCGTTAAATGGAGAGAAGAAAAATCTGTATTAGAAAAAGAAAAAGTTTATTTCAAACTAGTGTTAGTAACTACATAAAAAACAATTCTAATTTGATCGCTATTAATAATATAGTCCGTTATTTTTGTCTGACGTCTTTTGCTACACCAGTAATTTTGTTGTATTGCAGTGCAAATATAGCAATCCCAATTTGTAAACAAAAGAACGAATTTCTTAGAAAGTTCGGTATATGTAATGCCGACAGTTGAGTTTATTACGGGCTAGTTTAATAAGCGATAAAAGAACATACACAGCTGCTCAGTTTTTACTCATTTTGGCAACTTCAAATGCTTATTATTAAATTGGTGTCGTGATTGAGAGTGGGTGTAATACTATATAGAGTGTATAATGATACACTCATGTATGGGAAATAAGCTAAACCAACAAAAGCCGAGTGATATCGACGCTTTAGGGAGTTTGTCATTAAATCGAGTGACGTTATATGGAGGTTACACTGTATTTGCGTACGAAACTAAAGAGCTCCCGCCTCACATCCAAAAAGCCGCATGCGGTTTGCGAGCCACAGGTTGCCGACTCCTGATTTATACTAATAAATAGATTAATAGGTTAGAATATCATTTACATAGAATAGTTTGTAATGCTTGATTAAAAAAAATCGACCTTAGAACTTGCTCGAATATCCTCAGAGACTCTTCCAACTTTTTGCTCACCACACAGTCACACGAACCATATACATTCTATAGTAGCAGAGAGTGTATTTGTTTATAGAAAAGCAAACAATTATTATTTAAACATAATACATTTAAACAATATACAAAAAGTACATTTAAATCAATTATATTTTTACAGTTCGCATTTTTTTAATTCTATTTATTTAAGGGACTTTTACGTATATACGTATGTCAGCCCCATAGTACCCTAATACAGAAATACCTAACATATGACACATGGGGCCATTGATCTGAACAGGCCCGACGCCTCATCAGATAATAGTTCTGTTAAGATTTTGTTAAACATCCCGACGTCAAGTCTGTTCAGAGCAAAGGCACTCACAAACGCCTCCCTCACAGATTCAGATCGGACACATTCCATCAACAAATGGTGGATGTCATCTATGATTCCACAATTTACACACAGTGGAGAATTATTAAGTTTCATAAGAAGTTTAAATTTGTTAGGTGGAATGTGTCCGGATCTTAGTCTGTGTGCCACTGACACCAACTTCCTGCACAAAGTTGTTCCAGAAAACCAGGGTATTCGAGGAGGTTCGCTTTGCAAAGTTTTATACCAGATCCCTTTCTCTCTCGATATTTCATTAAAGTAAACTTTCCATATTTCGTAACATTTATTTTTATATTTTGGTAGCAATTCTGAGAAATCTGGTATATATTATAAATATTTTTTCCGTTTAAGCTATCCTACCTAACTTTGCAAGCCTGTCAGCCTCCTCGTTACCCTGGATACCAATATGCCCAGGAAAGCTGAAATATACAATTTTAGCAGATTAGTTTAAATAAAAATTTAAATATATATAACTCAAAGGTGACTGACTGACATAGTGATCTATCAACACACAGCCCAAACCACTGGACGGATCGGGCTGAAATTTGGCATGCAGGTAGATGCTATGACGTAGGCATCCACTAAGAATGGATTTTGAGGAATTCCACCCTCAATGGGATAAAATAGGGGATGAAAATTGTATAAATCTTCTCAGATTTTCTACTATAATATAATATAATAATAGCTTGATAGTTTTAGCGCCTAATGACAGATTAGGTCCTAATTTTTTATACACACTAAACAAAATACAGCCGCAAAAACTATACCTAATTAATAGTAATAATTCTTAACGCGAGCGAAGCCACGGGCAAAAACTAGTAATTTATAAAAACAGGAAAAGCAATGAAAAATAAATTGATGGGCAATACATACGCATACACTGGGCCGAGTGCTCTTTGAGCTTGGTGACAGCACACAGGAACCTGATAAGATGTTATGCATTATTCTTTTTTTCTCAATAAACGTTTTTTTTAATACTGGCTACACGTGGTATAAAACTTAAAGAGCCAATATATGTTTAATGTTAGAGAATAGTTTATTAAATGAATTGTGAGCTACTCTCATTTGTTTATACCTGCAAGAACAAAGTAAAGGACGAAATAAAACTCCTGTCGAAAATTCATTCCTTTATATAGACTGCTATATAATCAATTCTCGTAACTATAAAAATCGTAATCAACGGATGCGTTCCCACTGTTTGATTCTCAAAATTCCTGTTCGTAACGTACGACATGCATAATAATTAATCTAACTGACGGTGAATGGTGTAATCGTCGATTTTTGTAACAAAAATAAAGAGTTGGTGATTATAAACAGAGATGGGCAAAATGTAATCTGATTAATGATGAACGATTACAAACGTGTAGTCGTAATTTTAATTTTCTTGCTCTGTAATCATGAGTAAATCCATTCAAAACATCAAAAAATCATAAATGTGTATACAATCTGGGATTTTGTAGTGTTTAAAACATAAATCAGCAAAATGCAGTCATATTAATGGTAAAAAACGTAAAATGTAATAGTTAATCATTTTCATTAATCTGATTACATTTTGCCCATCTATGATTCTAAATACCAATATTTTAATAAAAGCCACTACTCGTTTTGATCCATGTGTGTTGCCAGCAGTGACGTGCATAGGGAATTTGGACAAGGTAGCCAGTATTTACGTAATTAAATTAAATACTATATTACTATAGTAAATTTTATATAGGTGTTATATGAAAGAAACATGGAGTAAAAATAGAATGCGTATGAATGTATGTAGGTAGGTGTTTCTTCATCTCTAAGTAATTTATTCCAGACTTATTTATTGTAAGGGCATGCAATGCTTTCATGCATCTATGGAATGAACGCTACTGGTTGCCAGAGACGATACATGGTACAGAAACGTGGTCTTTTACTATGGGTCTCCTTAAAAAACTAATTCTTACGCAGCTGGCAATAGAAAGGACCATGCTTTATGTTTCTCTGAGTTATCGAATCAGAAATGAAGAAATTCATAGCGAACGAGAGTTATCCATGTAACCCAGTTGACTAGCAAGTTAAAGTGGTAGTGGACAGAACACAGCTCGTAGAGGGGATGGCTGATGGTACAGGAAAGTTCTCGAGTGGATAGCACGTACTGGCAACCGCAGTGTGGGATGTCCACCTGCACAGTGGACACACGACCTAATCCAGATCGTAGGGTGACGCCGAATGCAAGTCGCTTCCGACATGTCACTCTGGAATACAATAGCAGAAGGTGATAATATGACTACCTGTGTTACTTGCTCCTTATTCTCCATACACCCTGCTTTCCGAACCGGTGGAAGATGAATTTAATTGAATATTTAAAACTGCTTGTTGTAGCGTTATTTAAATAAAGGAATTTTGAGTTTATAAATTGAAAACTCTTTATAATTTTGTGGTAAGTAAAAAAAGCGGATGTGGTTGATAAGGATACGGTATCCACGTGCGGTAACTACCATCACAGGTGCAAATCTTGATAGATAAAGTGCGGATTTAGGCATTATAGTATTTTTATAATAATGTTGTGGGTACATAATAAAGATCAGTCTTAATCGAACTCGCTTTTCATTATGACAGGCACCACACGCACACAGGTCAAACTTCTTGAGGAAACCCATACGGAATCTAATGTACTAGTGCTGTGAGTATGTATGTATGAGTGTGTATGTCATGTGTACTAGTGCAGTGAGATCGGCGCTCAGATGCGTAACTGGTCATGTTAGCCACGACACATAAATACGAGGTGGATACATGCACTAATATACGTCTGCTGGCCCCGAAAGGTATATAGCTTGACGATATATTATTATTATAAAAATGTGTACATTACATGTGTTTAGTAGCAAACTGTGTAATTCATTTCATGTCAGTTGAGGAATATTAGAATGTTTTGATTTTAATCGTGTAAAAATAAATCTTAAAAAGCATTGAGCAATTCTAAAATAATTTAGTGAAAACCCCGGGAAGTCGCTTGTTTAGTGAAAATCCTTGTAAACACTCACAATACATAACACACATTCACACATATATACAAAAAGCCATAGTTGCAACATGCACTCACGAGCGTTATGTAGGCGGATTGATTTATACTCGCCATGCCTTGTATGTGAATCTCTATACAATTCATGATGGTTTACCACAAGCGATGTACTACAGAAGGCTTATTAGAAAAGAAAAAACAAAAAAAAATCCTGCATAGGACCATCAGGGACGCTGTGAGGGCAGCGACCCCGGTGTGTCAGACTCCTACTGACTAAAAACCCCCGGGGTATCCCTCTAATTGCTCCACCCGGGCCTGGGAAGCCAAATTCATCCAGATGCCCAGGGAAAATGAAGCCTTGTTGAGGCTACCTCTCTGGGAGGGGGACGAAGGATAGCTAAGTCAACTGTTGCTAACCGATGCGTTTACGATGTAGCATTGTGTTTATTTCGGCATTTTTAAGGTAGTCTCTTGCGAAACGCTAGTAGATCACCGTTAGATTATATCCTAGTTATTATTGTTTTGTTGGCTGCAAAGTTTCCACAAAAAAAAACAAAACTAAAATCAAGCTAAGCGACACAGAACAATAAAAGAAAGTCAACCAAATATATATATATATATACACATACATATATACAGCAATGAAAAAAAAACAAAATAGAATTTAAGCTAACATTTTCCCTTTCACCATTCGTCTTAAAGGCTGAAAAGTACAGTATGTCGATATCACAAAAACGTTTATTATACAGATCGTAGGCACGAAAAACAAAAGTAGTACTAACATAATTTGACTTTACGTACAGCGAAAAGCAAAAAGTCAGCGAAAAGTCTCTTGCATTGGAATGCGGACCATTGAAACCCATTTGCCTTAACAAATAGAACGAGTACACGAGACCGTTAATAATTTTAAATAAAAAAAGTTGATCCCTCTAAATTCTACGATCATATAATGTAGGAATTCAGTGACAAGGAAGGTTGTGTAACTCACATAATAGAAGATAGTGGAAACCCTTTTGCCTTAACAAATAGAACAAGTACACGAGACCGTTAATAATTTTAAATAAAAAAAGTTGATCCCTCTCAATTCTACGAGCATATAATGTAGGAATTCAGTGACAAGGAAGGTTGTGTAACTCACATAATAGAAGATAGTGAAGTAAACACTCTGCAGTTTAATTTCTATGTTTCTGTTACCTTAGTGGTTTGTGGCGTGTACACGTAGGAACGTCAGGCTATTTATGGAAGAACTCCTTATAAAGAATACTGGGAACTATTTATTATAAAAAATAGTTTGCTTCCAAAAGGGTCTTCAGCCCTTCTTGGTATTAATTTTAGATATTAATGGAATATTTAATTATCACAATAGTTTTTTTTTTGGTGTTTTGGTTTTGATTTTTTGTTTTGATATTGTTAGTTAATGCTTTTGAGCCATGCTGTGGCTGTCTTTTATTAGTATCTGATGCAGACATTTCGCTTGTGCATGTGATCTCATTGTGAATGTAAAATGTAATGTAACTGTCGATAGCCCATACACAAATAAATAATTTCCAGTATATTTTGTGAAGGTTATTTTGAAGTTGATAGTAAGATATAGTATATATTTATTATACTTATAGACACCATGGGGCTGAAATAAAATAATAATCAATCAGTAAATTTTTGGCTAAGATATATTTATTATATGTAAATTACTGTATACTTACCATCAAGCGCAATGTACTCACTTTGTTGAGCCAATGTAAAATAAAAAACAAGCTGAAGCAGCAGAAGGCTGGTCACGTGTGCTGAAAAACTCGTGAATATTGTAGAAGAGGGATTCTTGAGTATTTTTTAAAGATTTGGTAAGAAAAATTACACGTCAAATGAAAATAGATCGTAATGAATGCCAGAATATGTTGCATAACACTCATGAAACAACTTTCATCGAGGTGCAAGAGTACACAAGTATAGAGACCGTCACAGTGACTCGCTTTGACCTGTAGCGATTCTTCATCAGCTTGTGTATATCTAGTAACTCATATATGTACCTAGAGACCTTCATTCGTGGTATATGTGGGCCGACATGACGACGGAGACTATCAACGGATCTTCATTCTTTGCGTGTGACTATCGCTTTCGTTTTTGGACTACACTGTAATTACCATCAGGTGCATTGAAGTCACTTTATCGAGCCAGTGTAAAAAACAAGCCGAAGGAAATTCCAAAATGAGTGGAATAGATAAATTAATGAGAATAATTAATCAAATTAAAAAAGAGACAGTTTGATAGCATATCTTACTTTCAAAGTTTTTAGTTCAGTGACGTTGCAAAATTTGACGAGCCAAGCAACTGATTCGAGTTTAAAAACTGTAATAAATCCAAATCACCTTGATATTGGATGCGGTGAGTCATGGAATACTTGCGGGACACGCGTAGGCATGCGCGCTGGATTTACATATGTTGATCTGTCAAACGTGGGTTGATCGAAGAACCGGATGGGTGTAAACATAAAAATTCTAGACATCCTGCAACCCACTTAGGAGACCACACAGACTGCAATTTTCTAGACTTTAGTTCGGAAATATTCAGTGCTATTACGTGTTTTATAATATTTATGACAAGTCTATTATTATTTCTCGGCATATAACTCTGGATCTTTCTAGATAAAGGAAAACTCCGTGAGGATACCTCATGACAGCTAATAAAAATGCGATTAGCGCAACTGGTCAGGTCGTTCTCGACATACCGAGTATAAGCACAATGTGGATACAACTTCTGCTGTATCTCTGCAGATCCTGAAAAGCGGCGAAAGCGTGACGATACATTATCACAAGTTTAAACCATGTTTAATCTTCGATATTACATAAAATATTATCAAAAAAACAAAAACACAGTTAAGTAAAGATATATATTGTGCTTATTATAAAACAAAGTTTTATTTTAACATGGTACTAAACACCGTTTCAACTTTGTTATTTCTAAACATAATTTATGATTTATGGTAATATAGTTTATTTTAGTATTGTTTATTTTTGAGTGGGTGTTTTGCTACTACTTAAACTAATTATTATACTTAAGATTATTTAAGTTATATGTTATTCTATTTAGCCGGGCAGTAGACTTGAGGGAGTCTGCTGCCTGGATGAGAGGGAGGCAGCGCACGGTGTCCGGCGCATCACCTGGGAGAGAGGTTTTGGAGGGGTTGGCTTTATTCCTTCCCCTCCCAGAACGGTAGCCTCAACAAGGCTTCTTGTTCCCTGGGCGTCTGGATAAATTTGGCTTCTCGGGCCCAGGTGGAGCAATCAGAGGGACACCCCGGGGGTTTTTAGTCAGTAGGAGTCTGACACATCATTCTGATATATCTAAAATCACGTAAAAGGAATTTTATAAAGAAAGAAAGAAAGAAAGAAAAAGTTTATTGAGCCAAAAGGAAACAACACACAACAAACATATTTATATAAAAACAACAATGAAAGAGTACATAACATCACATCATGTATCCTGTGTGCTGCTACCCATCACCACCACCTACTACTATTTGGTTATCTACTTACCATTCAATTATAAGTCACACGCGCTGCGGTGTCCAAACTTTTTACGGATCAATTCTCATTTGTTGATAAATGTTTCTCTATGATTTGTCAGGGAATACAGTTATTAACATTTTTATTAGTTAAAAGAAGGTACAAATTATTATATCCTGAAATATCTCCCTCGTCTATAAAATCACCTGTATATCGTGCCCAACGTAACCAGAAGCGCCGCTGATCACTGTTTTTATATCATCAGTGCACATGACATTTTTATTGGGTATTTTTATGCCATGCAGGTTACTTACTATGTTTCGCTTCACAGGTAAGTATCAAGGTAGTTCGTAATCTATAATTACCCAAAAATACGCACCACGATTCCAACCTAATTTATCTTATGTAGTTTAAGACACTTTTATCAAAGATAAGATTAATTTTGTAATTACGAACGTTTACTACTATTTTCGCCTGTGCTAAAGATAATCTTAGTTTAATAATAAGTACAATTTATATGAGAATCTCGTGAAAGCTGAAAAAGAAAAATCATGAAAATATTTAGTACCTCGCACACGAGATTACCAGCATGGGGGATGTAGATTCTACGATTATTTTCCCGATAGTCGTTCGACTAATGGACTGGTCGCAAAGAGCCTCAATTACCATCTTAAGAGGCTCTCGCTTGGTTGTTGGATCAAGGGCCGGATACAGAAGGCAGTTTTACTCGATACGGCACGCATTGTTAGGAGGTTCCTCACTCTGAGCTCCTAACTACCGGTGGCTTGAGCCTTAGGCCTCGCCCCAGTACGTCTACATGTTTTTATATTTTAAAATGTATATATTACCTTTTTAAATGTATGTATTTTAAAATTTAAAAATATTGTAATTATGATGAATAAAGATAATAATAAAGCACAAGTTACAGGAAAAACCTCAGTGTGGAGTTTTCAAAAACTTGACAAAACTATATTTGATGAGGTCAGTTTCCCATGGAAATAAATATAATTTTAAGCAATACGGCCTCGGTACAATAATTGTTTTGCACTTAATAAGTATTTTACGAGGGTTATGAAACGGTTGTGTCGATAAACCCGTTATATATCCGTTAATTTTTAATTAAAGGTCGCCCTTAACGTTATGCAGGTGCTGAACTTAAAGTTTACAACTGTTTCATAGCAAAATTAATTCGAACATTTGTGTTGTTGTAATTTTTCAATTATTATCAGAATGCCAATTCTTATAATATATTGTCGGTCGATATATAGTGCACTAGCTTTTACCCGCGGCTTCGCTCGCGTTAAGAAGTATTATTATTATTAATTAGGTATAGTTTTTGCGGCTTTAGTTTTGTTTAGCGTGTGTAAAAAATTAGGGTCTACAAAACTTCTTTGGACACAATATTCTTAACTAATCTGTCATTAGGCGCTAAAACTATCAAGCTGTTGGGTGAACTTGGTCTTGAGCAAGCAACATAAAACTGTCCAAGAGAGAAGCAATGTTATTTCAAGTCAATACCCGTAAATTTGAGAGTTTGCTCTTGAGACTTGTTTATTGTCATGGCAAAGCAGACTTCACCTACCTGCATGCCAAGTTTCAGCCCGATCCGTCCAGTGGTTTGGGCTGTGCGTTGATAGATCACTATGTCAGTCAGTCAGTCACCTTTGAGTTATATATATTTAGATATAGACCTTTTAACGTTACGCTGCATGTGACGTTTCCTTTTTATAAATTATTGAATTTTTGACCTGTGATTTTGATCTATGCGAGCACTATTTTGAACATTTTTATAATTCCTATTTATATACTTTTATAGCCGTGAGTGAGGTTAAACGGCAGAACAGGTTAGTGCCTCACTTTTCATCATGCTGAAATGTAAGAAAGAAAAAAAAGAAAAGGTTTATTGAGGCAAAGGAAACAACACACAACAAACATATTTATATAAAAACAACAATGAAAGAATACATAACATCACATCATGTATCCTGTGTGCTGCTACCCATCTCAAAGAGCACTCAGCTCAGCGTGTGCTGGGCGACGCTGCACGCGCCATCCAGCGCTGATTTTCAGCCGACGCTCAGGGGAATCGATTGCGCGGACGTCACGGTGCTATTTAAATATTAGAACCAAATATACAAAAACATACCTTATAACGTACAACAAACAAGTATGACAATAAATACATAGAATACTTTTAAGGAGCATAGAAAAATGTAGAATACTAAATAAAATATAATAGAGATAGGGTAGATTGATAATAAAATACATTTACATACATACAGGCTGTCGATGAAATGAAATGTCGTAAGAGCCGAATAAGGTGTACGCCATGCCGAATTGCACGCGGATTGCTAGCATCTAAGCTGCTGCAAGCACCTTCTCTGCACACAGTACACACTTTTTTTTTGTATCCCGGGGGGAAATTCTGCATAGGACCATCGGGGACGCTGTGAGGGCAGCGAACCCTCTGTGTCAGACTTTTACTGACTAAAAACCCCCGGGGTGTCCCCTTGATTGCTTCACCCGGGTCTAGAAAGCCAAATTCGTCCAGACGCCCAGAGAACAAAAGGCCTTGTTGAAGCTATCTCTCTGGGGGAGGGGTGGGAATAAAAATCCACCTCTCCAAAACCTCTCTTTCAGGCGGCGCGCCGGAGACTGTGCACCGCCTCCCTCTCATCCGGGAAGCAGAATCCCTCAAGTCTACTGCCCGGAAATAGTACACACCCGCCAACCCTCATTGTACCTTGTCAAGTTTTTAATGGTATACATTAATTATCATATATAATTATATTATGAGTTCATAACAGGAAAAGAAGTACTACGCCGTAAAGTGAGTAAAAAACATGTCCATGCTTAATAAAATTAATCGACAATTAAAATTCAAATCAGCTTGTTAATGATGTCCCTGCTTATAATTTTAAAATTAATGTAATGATATGTAGGGTCGAAGGCACGAGTACTAAACAGCAATGAGGTCGTAAAATTATGCGGTCTTATTGTACATAACATTCGAATCGTACGTCATTATTATAAAGCAGAACAGATCTTTAGGCCTAGATTCGCCTGGTCGTTCTTATAAAAGCTTAGTTCATGTATAAAAATATTATTATTCTAACGGATATTAATTGAAACGGGGTTATTCTGTTTTCGATTTGTTTATTTGCAAACACAGTCCGAGTATACACGTAATATTTTTTTTTTACACTGACACGGCACAGTGACTGCCCCAAACCTGATGGTAAGCATGGTGCAATCCAAAAAAACGCCAACGACTATCGAAAGGTAAGAAAAATCCCATCGGTAGTCGCAGCGATCATGCCGGCCTGCACAAATATCTCTTCACGTTACGCTTAAAGGATCCCAAATCATAGGATGGCGGGAACACGCTCGCCGGAAGACCATTCCACAGCCCAACGACACGGCAAAAGAAGAAGTTAGAGAACTTCTTAGTCCTAGCCGGGATGTGAGATACCGTATAGCTGTGACACCGCAAACCCGCGCGTGTGGTTCTATTCAGTTAATATAATAAATATAAGACAAAACAAAGGACGGGCTACAATGCTTGCGCGGCGATCTGTGGCGCGGGCCACAGAGAGGTGAGGGGAAAGAGGTATATACCGTAATGCGCGAACGATCTAAGGATACCGCCCGCGTTACATTTTTTTAAAATATATTTTGTATATTTCGGTTTAGGACTACACTGTACTTACTATCAGGTGCACTGTAGTCACTAAGTCGAGCCAGTGTACAAAAAAATGGGAATCTTCAAACAAGGAGTGAATTGGTATTTTTTATTAAGCGCGCTCCATAATTAGCCTCATCATCAATATCTAACGAGTAAGACTGAAGTCAAGGGCTAGCCTGTCTGTAATAAAAAAATCTACACATTAAGGAAATATTTAAACAAAAACATTGCAATAAACCTAGACCTTTAGTCCGAAGAATCTAATTTCCTAACACGGCTTTATCTGGTTTATTATTATCACCAAAGTTGTGAGCGAAATTTTGCGTAGAAAACAAAGGGATTTCGAAGTAAATAGGCTAGATTAATTTTATAAAATCTTATAAGTTAATCAACGTTTATACCCCTTTGTACAATTGTATTTATAATTTCAAATGTATTCCTTAATATTTAGAAGCATAGCGGTTTATTTAAATAACTGGGGTAGATGATGAATAATTAAATTTGCATGTTGATGAAAATTTATCATAGTTTATTTTATTTATACAGTTGTAACTGGATCCTAACTGCGGTTTTGTTATAAATTATTATCAAGTATCACCGCTTTATACGTATATAATTGGAATTACGAGTATAAATTATTAATGCGCTTTTGACCAATAAATACCCCGAAAGGAATATAACGTGACGATATTTTTTTTATTCTGACGCGACAAAATGTTCTCATACCATACCTGATGGTTAACTCTGACCAAATAAAAACTACGACCAATAAAATAAAAACATATCGATAGTAAGTAAAAGCTATAGATAGAATATCTTTTCCACATAACATTTTTGTAAGTATATGACAGCGCTATCTTCAATTATTGTGAACAACACCCGCCAACGGTCAAGAACGCACCATTCAAACCATATTATATCGAGGGGTGAAAGGTTATTTGGTTTAAGCGATATTTTTTGATGTTATAGTAATATATATTTTCGGAATCAGCGTTTTTTACCGATTCCAAATATATATATTAGTATATCATCAAAAAATGTCGCTTAAACCAAATAGCCTTTCACCCCTCGATATAAAGGTCGCACGCACTGCTCTAGGATTTCGATATTTCTTCTCTAGGTCGTCGCTACCGAAACGCTTGTTGATCACCCGTAGGTTCTTTCCCTGGCTCGCTGCCTAAGTCGAGGTCAGCACCCCCAGAGGTGCCATTGCGTTGCCACGTAACCCATAAATTCGTGGCTGAGCACCTTCTTTGCTCAGCCCCTATGCCAAACACCTGTCCTGGCCACCAACACTTATCCTGCCAAAAAATACTCTAGGATACCATTTAGTCGGCAACGGTTACCAGGAGCACGTATGGCAAAATAATCGTTTTCAGTGTTCATTCTATATGCCCCTTTCGTTAAATTACAATAATTAAGGACCTGACAATAGAATTCTATATTTAACCAAATTGTTAAAATAATGAAAGAGTGGATCAACTGGATTGTGAGAATTTCGTTGTTTTAATTAGTGATGTCGGTCTCCCCGTTGCGCCTCCATAAATATATTGTTGTAGTGTTTTAACTGATTGAAACATGAAATGTAAAAAAACCTTAACAAACATCGAATAATTTATGTACATAAAAACTCCACGAAACTTGAAACGATGTGAATTAACCACAAGAATAATGGCATCATCCATTTAAAACTTCGTTTAATGTATCATAATTAACTGTGCTTACGCAGTTCTGGTATATTCGGATGAACAATAAACAGAATGGTATCTATTATTTATTATTATAAGTATTCATAAAACCCAGGATATATAAGAGGCAGTTTGAAATACTAGAATACTAGTCATTAGGAATACTGTTCGCATCTTTAGCATGGTTCAGCACTGTACCTCTTTAATGTACAGGATAGGTTGATCCGCAAGGCTGTCCGCATTGTTAATGATCGGGATATCTTCTTTTATATTGGCTAGACAAAGTGATTATAAGACACCTGAAGGGAAGTACAGAGTAATCCAAGAAACGACGACCTGCAAGGAACAAAATCTGTTGATAGACGCCATCGGTATGTCGGCCCTTATATACCATGACGGAAGGTTTTAAGTGAAATAAAATGTATTTATTTCGCCACAAACTAACAAAAAATAGAAATTTAAATACAGTAACAGAAACAAAAGAAAAATACAAAAAATGATCCTTCGATATATTTAATGAAAACTAGCTTAATTGAGTTGCTCTGTAGAGAGAGATTTATTATTTAAACAAAATTATTTTCCAATTTAACAAAATATTAACAAATACGCTTAATTACAAACTTACCTGTAGAGAGAAACAACAGTTAAAGCTAATATTACAGATTTTGGATGTTTTTATATTTGTTTACTGTGTTTTATTTTACGTAACCTCCAAAAGTAATGTCATTCAACCAAAGTCGCCAACAGCTCCATAAATTCAAGTGAGTTCAGATACGTTCACAGATCATATTTATTAAGCGGTAAATAAAAACTTTATTTAAAGGAAGTGTCACACGCTTCGTTTACAAACATATAAACATGCCGAAAATGGGACCTTTATCAGCTTAAAGCCACAGAGGAGGTCTGCAGCGCTGCTAAGTCTGTTCTCAAGAGCGTTGTTATTTTCTGATTCTACCACAAAACCACTAGACTCCGTCATGACTAACATCCTTATGTGGTGGATATTCCAGATATCCATAATGAAAGATTCACCACATCCTTCGTATTGCGAACTGCTAAGGAGTGGAATACATTATCTGGGTCTGCTTTTCCACAATCTTAGGATCTGGAAGCCTTTAAAAGAAGAGTGAATAGGCATTTGTTAGGCAAACGCGATTCACCACCGACTTCACCTACCACCAGGTGTGATTGAGGTCAAGCATAAGTCTATAAATAATTAAAATATACGTATTTTAACTTACATACAAAAATAATATGAAGCCAAAAGTCATGCCGTGATTTGAGATATTATAATATTCTACGTCACCTCTTTGTCTTCTATTTTAGGTAATAACAGGACCACCTTTGACTTTTTGGGTCACATCGAGTTTATTTTAATTTATATTCACGGCATGTGGTTCAATGAAAAGCTATTGAAATAGAAATATAATGGGTCAAAATATAGTATAATTTTATATGTGTAGGCGAATGTACTTTAATATATTGTCCTGCAGCAATTAAACCCTTAATTTTATAATATATATTAGCACTAGCTGATCCGGCAAACGTTGTTTTGCAATATAAGGTTTTGTAATATCTTCTAAGACGTTCATTGAAATTAAGTGATGTCAAAGACAATTTTGTTCACAATTAAATACTCTTAATCAACAACACATTTATTTGGATAAAGATTAACATTATTACGTTGATACAACTCTTAACAAATAATGCATTAATTTCGACCAAATTTGTTTACCATAAAAACGGTTCTAGTGACTTAATTTTAAAAGATAGACATATACTGTCGCGGACATTTTTTTAGATCATTTCAAGAGGAATCATTCTTTCATACATATATTTTTGGTATCTTGAACCGTTTTTGCAGCCCACGCAATGGAAGCCCTCAAGGATGAATAATTTTCCCCGTTTTTTTTTCACATTTTCCATTATTTCTTTGCTCCTAATAATTGCATCATGATGTTATATAGCCTAAAGCCTTCCTCGATAAATGGTCAATTCAACTCAAAAATATTTTTTTAATTCGAACCAGTAGTTCCTGAGATTAGCGCGTTCAAACAAACAAACAAACAAACAAAACCTTCGGCTTTATAATATTAGTATAGATTACAAAGTCAATACTAGAATCGTTCGTTACTTTGCCCATGTGATGTGCGGTAACCATGGAACGCCTGGTTGTTTAGGGAAGAGCAGATGGAGTTAGGCCTCGTGGAAGGTCTCCCCTGCGTTGAAACGACCAAATTAAAGCTTTGATCAATGAAACCAACCTGGGTGAATAGAACTACGCGCGCGGATTTGCGGTGTCACAGCTATACGGTATCTCACATCCCGGCTAGGACTAAGAAGTTCTCTAACTCTTTCTTTTGCTGTGTCGTTGGGCTGTGGAGTGGTCTTCCAGCGAGCGTGTTCCCACCATCCTATGATATGGGATCCTTTAAGCGTGGCGTGAAGATATATTTGTGCAGGCCGGCATGTTCGCCGCGACTACCGATGAGTTTTTTCTTACCTTTCGAAAGTCGTTGGCGTTTTTTGGACTGCACCATGCTTACCATCAGTTATGGTCCAGTCACTGTGTCGAGTCAGTTTAAATAAAAAAAAGAAAACATCTGCCAAACATCAGTCCGGGATAAATGAAGAGCTGTAGTGTTGCGCGTCTCCAGACGTTGTGCCTGACAACAATTGCTTTGTCAAGAGCATACAAATAAAAGGAATTTATATTATTAAAAATTAAATACTATTTAGGGTTATGTAATATAAAAATATGAAGTAAGGTTACAGATTATGGTTTAAAGTTTCGGAATTTTATACTCAATTTGAATACGTTAACGGAACTTTACGCATAAAACCCGTTAATGTTATGCTCATTGTTAATATGGCAACACTAATCGTTGTCTTGACGTGGTAGCTAACTATTAATATGGCAACTCTATTTCTTTAAAGTCAAAATCAAAACGCTGACTTTGGCAAAATCACATTGGTCATACACCAGTGGAAAAGCCACAAGAAAGGAATAATAACTCTATTTCTTTGTCTTGATATATAGCCTCCGTGAGGTTGAACAGTCAGTCGTCTGCTAACTCCTAAGCGAGAAACAAATGTAAGAGATTATCAAAGTGAGCCACCTAAAAGTGGAATTGATTATTAGCATTCATTTTAATATATTTCTAAGCGAGTTTTAAATTAAAGTATTTATAAATAATTCTGTTGCTATTACATATATTTTAATAAATTATTTCAATTCAATCAGTTATTGAGGAGTAAAAAAATAAAATGACACATCTCCATTCTTTATTATTTTACTGAAATTAATAAAATTTAAACAAAAATACCCGTCTTTATTAAAAAAAATATAATTTTAGAAAAAAAAAACTATGAAAATTGTTACGTTTTAATGATCATATAAAGTACAAAATTTCTGACGTTAAAAAAGCAAACTTTGAATGGTGGAATTGTATTTTTGTTGGTTTATTTTTCAACTAATAAAAACGAGTAGCAATTCTGACAAGGAAAATAGAACATTAAGGAGAAAGCTTTCAGAAAAGTCTGCTATAGTTTTAAAATACTGTGGGCAAATTGACGGTGCTGCGGCAAGCTTCAGTATTGTTTGTACAATCGAAAACATAACTATTAAAAATATTAAATAGGTTACACGAAATAAAAATGGCATTGCAGATAACGTAAATTAAAATTGTATAAAGAAAGGACGGATAGTGATTACATAGGATTTTCAAGTTAATAATTTTATTCAGTATTACTGATATAGTAGCCGATTGGACTAAGTCGTAAAAATGCTTAAATCATGCAAATTATAATAGTTTTATTAACTACAAATCTATAATATAAAAATGAATCGCAAAATGTCTTGATAAGCGCGAAACTCGAGAACGGCTGAACCGATTTGGCTGATTTCTTTTTTGTTGTGTTTGATGAAGTCTGAGGAAGGTTATTACGGAGAGAAAAATTTAAAAAAATGTCTGAAAAAGTCTAAAAACAACACTTTTCTAAATTCTCATACAAAAAATTCGTAATAATATGAAAAAGTCAATTTGAACTTTAACACCATACCATAAAGTTTAAATGTTAGTGGACGGGTTCCGGGAAGGCCAAACAATTGAGTGACGTATAAATATTTATTTTTTAATATTTGTCAATTTTAATACATATAGCAGTCAGGCCAGGTTCCTTCAAACAATTTTCAAAAAACAGCCGACAGGCCAATAGGTTTTGGCAGAATAAAATTTGACGGGGAAGCTATTAACATTAAAAAAACAATGTCACTTTGTTTTAGAGAAACAAGGTTTGCCGGGACAGCTAGTAGATAATATAATAGTATGTTAGACGGATGAAACATTGGCCCTTGTAAAACCTTCCTTCGCCAGAGGTCTTCCTCCATAACAGGACATATGCCGGGCGGAGCACTTGAGGGAGCGCGTCGCCCAGGTCCAGGCGTGAGTGGTGTGCGATGTATTCCCGCACATCGCTCCAATGACAAATTATGGAGATGAGGAGAGGGTGGCACTTTACACCACTCTCCCCGCCAAATATGTTATGTGTACGCGGGGGGTGGCGACTATTTAACCACCCCCTGCCAAGTAGGCGGGGCCTGCAGAAGGCTAGACTCCGCCGGGTGCCGAGGAAGATGGCTCAGCCTTGCCCTTGGCACTCGGCAGGCGGGAGAAGGAACACCCTTGGGGTTTTAGTCGGTGCAAGTCCAACACACCGGGGGCAACCCTCATCGCCCCCTGAGGTCCGTCAGGGAATTCCCCCGAGTTAAAAAAAAGGCCCTTGTATAACCTCATCATATGAACTAACAGTACAGTCATTTGTTCTACGTTATAAATTACCTAAATGTAATGGTACATAGACCATTAAAGATAAATAATATTAAAATAGTTGAAAAATATATCCATCATCATGATCTTTTTCAATGTCTTTATCCAAATCTAACAAAATGAGAAGAAAGTTTGATTGAAACACTGAGTCCCGAAGTTATTATCTAATTAAAATTATCTTTATGTTAGTTTTAAATCGAGATTAGGGGTAGATATTATTAAATACAGTTCATTAGCTTCAGAAATGTGTTTTGCCTGTACGGGGGTGACGTGGTCACTCTGTGACAAAACCCCTTTAAAATAATAAAGAAATAAAAAAAAAAGCTTCAGAAATGTTACTTGGACCACTTTATTTGCAGGCTAGCCAGTTTATCTCTTAGTTAAAAATATTTTTTTTACAAAGAAAGATACTTCTTTCTTTTTTCATATTATAATAAAAATATCGTCTCGTTTTCTTATTTTTGGGTAAGCAGAAATAATAAAGCTGCTTAATAATTATCTTTACAACTTAAACTAGTACTTGACAGCTAAATATTGATTTGTGGAAGGACAAACACCTATATAATTACAATTCATTACAGATACATACTTCATAGCCTCGGCTTTAACTTTGCTAAAGTTGAAACGCCAATAGGAGGGTACAGACGCCACACTGCATTCATATACATATCACATATAGCTTTCTACACTACCTTGTCACAACAAACACACACACACACACACACACACACACACACACACACGCACGCACAACGCACAAGCATCTATTTGTAATAGTTAAGAGTTTACTGTTTTATTCATTTTCTTTGTTAGTTTTTAAATATTACCATTGTGTAATTGGCACAGCTTGATAATTGTACCGTATGTAAAATATTTGTATGTGCTGTTCAATGGTAGTGAATAAATAAATAAATAAATACATAAAACAAATACAGACAATAAAAGTTTCCAAGTATATTTCAACCTATATTGTAGAGATGTCTAATGCTTGTATTGTTTTCGCGGCAGTATGGTACTTACTGATGTCGTCGGTATGCAGTTGGTACGCAATTACGGATGGTGGAAAAAGCCGTATAGTTCTCCTTCTCTAGGGATGTCACATTACGTTTTTCAAGTTTTGCTAGTGGCTCCAGTGAAATATTTATTTCAAGATATAAAAACCATTGATACGAATAAAAGCATCATTGAAATGATTGACACTGTGTAATCGTTTTATGAAGTTGTTTTTTTTAGTAGCAAAGTAAATATAACAACGAATCTGTTGGTAACTATACTGCACAGTGCAATAAAGACTGCGACTAAAAAGCGATGTTTTTTTTGTATCCCGGGGAAAAATCCTGCTTAGGATCATCAAAGACGCTGTGATGGCAGCGACCCCGGTGTGTTAGACTCCTACTGACTAAAAACCCCCGGGGTGTCCCTCTGATTGCTCCACCTGGGCCTGGGAAGCCAAATTCGTCCAGACGCCCAGGGAACAAGAGGCCTTGTTGAGGCTACCTTTCTGGGAGGGGAAGGAGTAAAGCCCACCCCTCCAAAACCTCTCTCCCAGGCGATGCGCCGGACACCGCGCACCGCCCCCTCTCATCCGGGCAGCAGACTCCCTCAAGTCTACTGCCCGGTCTATCAAGCGATGATGTTACAATTACAATCACCGTTTACATGCTGACTTAAATAAATTACTACCGAAGTTTTTTGACGCGTACTTTTTATAATTTTATTAATCCACTAAAATTTTTATTACTACAATAAATTTATATTTGGCTACATTAATAATATTAGTAAAATGGGAAAATACTCAATACCCTTTTTATATAACACATACTTTCCCTTTTGCGAGAAACTTATGAAAGCACGAGATTAATGTTAGTTTGAATTTTCTTATACAGTAAAAGATTGGGCAAGTTTCGAATTCAATAATGTTTTTTATATACGTTGCTACCGCGGAAGTAACACGAATGCCCACGACAGTCCAATTTTTTGTTTGATTACATTATAAGAACGAGATTATTATCTAACATTTGTTGAATAAATAAATATCTCATAACGTAAGCAACGTTTTTCGGTTTTTTACGCCTGATCAACTGTTACTTTTGTATAAGGCTCAGGTCAGGCCTTGCATGGAATATTGTTCGCATCTTTGGGACGGTTCTGCTCAGTACTTACTTGACGCCCTGGATAGGTTGCAGCGGACGGCTGTCCGCATTGTGAATGATCCTGACGTGACTAAGCATCTTGAACCGCTCCAGTTGCGCAGAGATATTGCCTCACTGAGCGTTTTCTACCGTCTGTATCATGGCGAGTGTTCTGAAGAGTTGTTTAACCTTGTTCCACCCTCTCCTTTCCTGAATAGAACCACGCGCGCGGGTTTGCGGAGTCACAGCTTTACGGTTTCTCATATCCCAGCTAGGACTAAGAAGTTCTCTAACTCCTTCTTTTGCCGTGTCGTTGGGGTGTGGAATGGTCTTCCAGCGAGCGTGTTCCCACCATCCTATGATATGGGATCCTTTAAGCGTAACGTGAAGAGATATTTGTGCAGGCCGGCATGATCGCTGCGACTACCGTTGGGTTTTTCTTGCCTATCGATAGTCGTTAGCGTTTTTTGGCTGCACCATGCTTACCATCAGGTATGGTGCAGTCACTGTGTCGAGTCAGAATAAAAAAAAAAAAAAACGTTGGTAAATTTATAACAAACTGTTGTTACAATGGTTTCCAAACTTTCACAGTTCATCAATTTAGCGCGAAATATACTGTTGTTTGGAAGCATTAAGCGTTGTTTTGTTTGGCAACCCTGCGCTCTTGCTGCGCGGCTTTCAATTTAAACGATTTCACTCTATTTCAACATTTATCTATACGATAGTACAGTGCGGTGCATTAAAGTGATGAAAATAGTGTATTGAAATAATATGGTTATGAACTATCTAACCGCAGTACATACTGCACAAAGTTCGCTTTAGTTTCTAGCATTTCAGAGTCAGCTCTTGTATGAACAGTATATATCAGTCGTAGTATAATTGCAAATACAATTACGGTTATTAATTAAATATCTCGTTAATGTGTGATTTCTGTGACCTATGTTTTTAGACTGCTCTCAGAGATGGACAAAATGTAATCAGATTAATTGATTAACGATTAAAAATTGTAGTCTTAATTTCAATTTCGGTAATCTGTGATCATGATTAAAACCTTTCTAAATATTAAGAAGGCGTAAATTAGTATGCAATTGAAGATTCCTTAATCTTTAAAATATAGATGGGTAAAATGTAATTATATTAATAATAAAATTGTAATCGTTTTTCATTAATCTGATTACATTTTGCCCATTTATGACGGCTCTGTGCTTACCATCAGACACGGTGTAGTAATTCCTTCATGCCACTTTAAAGAAACTTTTTTAAGGACTTTGCCATTTTGGCGAATCATCCTCATTGTGTTCAATTCACTTACGCAAACCTTATCTCTGAGAGAGTCGCTGACGAGTCAGCGCTATTATATACACCAACAATTCCACGGAATTCTCTGCTGGATCTTATGGAATGCCGTGAAAGGCTGCTACATCAAACAAACTGACCCTGCATTGGCTCATCATCAGTGACTCTCTCACATTTTTATTCCATTCATCAAGTGGTCAATACACTCCATCAGTAAGTGTTGAAAAAAAGAAACATTTTTATATACGGTACTTTATATTAGCTGAACGGAAGTCAAGATTTCTAAGATGTAGCTAGAGTAATTGGAAAGTGAATACTTTAAATTTTATCAGTACTAATTAGAAATTAAACACTGAAAAGATTAGGAAGAAATCTATTGATGAAATAAGAATATAATTTCATTATATTTTGATGTCTACAACCTTGTCTAGACATGGAGGCGATGGCAAATCAATAAAGAAAACTTTTAAGCGAACCTTCAATAAAACACGAAGACATTTGGCCGAGTCGCTAACAAATTTACCAAAACTTTATTTCATTTAGAAGGTAAATATCGTATTTATATTCTAGTAAATACTATAGTAAACGGAAAATATTTGTCTTACTAAGTTAAATACGAACGTTAATTATGTTTGTTATGGTTTGGTGTAGATTATGATCACAGACAGGTAATATTTTATACAAAAGAGTAAAATAATGCAGTACTGTAGTACGCACTTATTCGCGTCCTATCTTTTCTATTTTTGGGTTTGGTCGCTCACTCGCTTATAATGATACACTTTTTAAATCTGTATTATTATGTATATTTCAAGTAAAGCTTTTTACATATATATTTGTAATTTTTACAATATCAACCTTCCTATTCTATTTTTTCATTCCATCTGTCACCAATAAAATTGAGAACCTCAAATTAAACTTCATTATTTAAAATTAGATATTCTAAACTTTTCCAAAAATAAACTTATTTTTTTATTAAATGGCCAATTCCGAGAATAGTGCCAAATATAACTAACCTATTTTATAAATCAATCATACAATCACTACATTACTCCCTCCCTCATAAAAAAAATTTTTAAATAAACCTATTAAAAAATTTTTATATAATGCAAAACAACTATCCTACCTAAGTGGGGAAAATTTTTTTTACAAATTGTGAATACTCTCTGCTAGAGAGTAACTTAATCTTCAACTCTGAACAAAAAAAATAAAATTTAAAATTAAATAAACAAAATATTAACTTAAACATTCAATATATTTAAATTAAGAAGATTAAGTTTTCTTCAGACAAAAACCCACCAAAAAGCCTGAAAATATTCACATCCTAACGTAACATCGAGATTCTTTAACTATACCTAACATAATAGAGCCTATTAATTAAAAAAAAATTAATTCCATTTGTTTCAACCAACTCCTTCCAATTCTTAAGTATAAACTATTATTATTCGAGAATTATATTCTTTAAAATCATCATCAACTTTCCATCAATCCGTTTTCCTGAATCACTTATCAAACCTATTCCTTTCCTATCCTTAATAACATTTCCTTACTGATCCGACTGCTATGCTAATAATACATTAGCCCACACGACCTATGGTCTAAGTGTGTTTTATAGCCCTACTCATAACGACTTTCCTATGCCTTACTAACTTTTCATAAACTTTCCATAAAATCTTTCATAAGCCTTTCTTTGAGCTAACCTACATCTAACAATTCCATTCAACCTTCCTATCATACACAAAAAATAAAAATCACGATCCTGTGACATCACACGCGCGACCATAGTCGTCACACGCGCAACGCTCGCTCGCCGGACTCGCATCGCCGACACGCAGTCCTCTCAGACTGGCCCAAACAACATGCAAGCCTTATGACATGCAGTCGTTCAACACAGTCCTCGCTCCTCCGCACGAAAACACTCGTACCGATCCATGTCACATGGAACAAAAATTAAAACATTAAAGTTTAACTTTATTAAAGTTTTATATAAAATTATTTAGCAACAACCTAATATCTTAAATATTGAATTTAAATTAATAATAATTATCATCGATATATTGCCAATACAAATCTCCGAAATTTTCAACAAAATAATTTTCTCTAAAAATGTTAAAAGTTGTGTTTAGATCTAAATATTTTTTATAATTTCCATCACAATGTATGTCATCCATTACATCGTAAAACAATTCCTTCGGTAAAACTATAGTAGAATTTAAATTAATAATAATTATCATCGATATATTGCCAATACAAATCTCCGAAATTTTCAACAAAATAATTTTCTCTAAAAATGTTAAAAGTTGTGTTTAGATCTAAATATTTTTTATAATTTCCATCACAATGTATGTCATCCATTACATCGTAAAACAATTCCTTCGGTAAAACTATAGTTGACCTAATATCCCCCCTTATGTTAGTTTGCCTATACAAAATGCCTCTATCTATATAAAATCCTTTATAAAAGTTAAAGTTGCTATATTTCACCTTTTTAAATAAATTTCTGCAATAAACATCATTTCTTTGTGCGTTTCGTATTACTATATCTCCGAAATGGTTCCTATACTTCCTACTTGTAAAATAATGTTTATTTTCATATCTGCGTATACGTTGCTTTTTGTACTTATTCTTGTTTCCATGCAGGTTCTCTGTCCTATAGTCAACTTGATTTAAAATCCTATTTTCTTTTTCATACTTATTTATTTTTCTGTTCCTATACTTATGTTGATTTACACATTGGGTTCCTACAGAATTTACTAAATTCCTATTAAGAGATTCATTATTCTGTTCATCTTTCACTATATGATCATTACAATGTGACTTTTCACTAACTGTGGGTCCATTAATCAATTGAAAATATCCTAAGTCCATAACTGTATTTTTGTAACTAACCTCATCGTATGTTTTGACACATTCCACAGTATTTAAAGAAATAAATTTATTACTGTCATCTTTTGACAGATTGTCACTCATCACATTATTCGTATTATAATTTTCGCTATTTTTATTATCTAAAATTTCAGCTAAGGAAGAAATATTATTAGCACATATTTCACAAAAATACACAACGTCATCCTGTAAAATTGCACATCTTTCTTTAAAATTAATCATTACGTCATATTTGTACATGAAATCTTGGCCTAATGTAACTATATTATTTTCACTTTCTATTACGAAACATGGCAAATTATAGATATTATTTTGTGCTGTAAATAGTAAATTTATATTTCCTAACACTGACTTTCTTTCTCCGTTGACTAACTGTTCTGTTTTGTACTCATTTTTCCTAAAATTCAAACATAACTCAATACAAAGATTTATCGATATATACGAGAATGAATTACATGAATTTAATATCGCATTACATCGACAATTCTTTATAAAAATTGGAATAATGGGATCACACACACGTACCGTACTATTCTGATCCTCACGCTCGTTGTTCAGACGCTCGTTGTCCATGCACAACTCCTCAGGGCACATCTCACTCGTCGAATGATCTTCTTGTACGTCATCTTGATGTTCGATCGACGTAAGCTCTGGACTCGCTGATCTTGATGACGTGCCTTCACATACAAAATCTACTTGAGGACAACACTGATCTGGATAAATATTATTATTTACGCAAATTCCTTCTTCATAAGACTCATAATCATTTTGATCCTGGTGATTGTCATTCATGCCATTAACGTCATCATTGCCTTTATGTGAATATAAATAGCTGAATTCATTTTTCATATTATTAATTAACTCATCGAACGTAGAACATTTATTCTTAATAATTCTGGCATATGCTTTGGCTGCGTCCTTTAAAAACATATGTATCACGATTTTTTTTTGATTATCATCCCACCCTCTTGAAAAAGACAATTCCTCAAATTTTCTTAAAAATACTTCAAAATCTTCGTCGTATTGTGCGCTATAATAGAAATCCATTTTTTATAATAACAATATTGTACTTAGCTTTTTTTTTTATTCCGGATCGTTTGACGCCTCCACCAATTGTAGTACGCACTTATTCGCGTCCTATCTTTTCTATTTTTGGGTTTGGTCGCTCACTCGCTTATAATGATACACTTTTTAAATCTGTATTATTATGTATATTTCAAGTAAAGCTTTTTACATATATATTTGTAATTTTTACAATATCAACCTTCCTATTCTATTTTTTCATTCCATCTGTCACCAATAAAATTGAGAACCTCAAATTAAACTTCATTATTTAAAATTAGATATTCTAAACTTTTCCAAAAATAAACTTATTTTTTTATTAAATGGCCAATTCCGAGAATAGTGCCAAATATAACTAACCTATTTTATAAATCAATCATACAATCACTACAGTACATACTCATTATTCTCACTCACTCACTCATTCGTTTAGTTACTCACCCACTCACTATTGGTACACTAAACATTTTAGAAAAAAGCATAAATTAATGATCTGGAAATTAAGTTTTTAGGAGATATATCCATTTAAATACCAGTTAATATTCTTACGCCATTATTTAAAACATAATTTATTAGTAGTGTTACTAAGCCGTGTGGCTTTGAAGAAGGTTTAAATTTAATTAATATAAATGATAAATTATTTTGCGAAATAAATTTTTTATACTTATTACAAAAGATAGTTTATTTCTTAACCTATAAAATACAGTGACGTGCATAGTGTTTTTACACAGGGTAAGCAGAATATGCTGAATTAATTTGAATATTATATTATGATAGTAAATATTATATTGTTTTCATAGGAGAGATAGATGACGTGAACATAGAATAGATATGAATATAAATGGTTCCTTTTTTTGTTTAAGTTTAAGCAATGTATTCCAGACCTATTTATCACAAGGACATTCAATGCTTTCATGCATCTATGGAATGAACGCTACTGATAAAATAAATTATTGAAACACTGTGTATAGTTTACTAATAATGCTATTAGAAGCATATTAGTCATCATTGATTATACAGTTAAGGGTAAAAAAAATTGTTAATATTAGGATAATGAAAGTAACGCTAGATTGTCGGAAGTATCCGGATTCCCAGGCTCGGCGAAGGCGAGGAGAGGCAGTGCTGGCACCCCGGTGGTTTTAGTCAGGGCAGGTCCGACACACCGGGGGAAGTGGCCCTCACCACTTTCCCTGACGGTCAGTAGGGATTTCAACCGGGATAAAAAAAAAACTGACGCCAAATGAACGTTCTCAAAGGGATTAATAAAATATTTTCAAAGTTTACAAAAAACACTTCTCCACACACGTTGATGGACGACATAAATAATTTAATAGAACTTTTTAATCTACCTCGCGCCCCTTCAGCAATCATGCCGGTGAACTTTCAACAAATAAAACTCCGCAATCTGAGAGATCTGTCACGAGAACTTGTTTGATTTTCAAAGCTTGCATTTCATTTAAGTTTATGATTTATTTACTTCTTCAAAATGAATGTTTTTCTTTATTTTACATTTATTCGTTGTAATTATTTACATTTTATAATTGTAATTTGAATATCTATCTAGATATACCGCAGGAAGCACAGCACCAGCTTCGATATGCAGTATTATAAATTCGCCTTGGTTGACAGCGTTGACGCAGTGGTCGTGCGTACATCAGTCCCAGCCGATCAGTCGATCCACGACCGGTTGGCTGATCTCTTTGGGGTCGTGGCTGCCCAGGGTGGGGGCCCTGAGCAACTGGTTAGCGACCCTAGAGAAGTCGGCAGAGCTTTTTACGTACTCTGCCTAAATATAACGAGCAGTATCGGGAAAGGCAACAACTTCCTGCGAGTTTGTGCCCAGTGGGCGCGGCGCGACGGGGCTGTGGCGAATTGATTACAGGACACGCAGTCCCCGCCAGCCAATGCGCAGAAGTAGTCACCTTGGGGTTTTTAGTCGGTACAAGTCCGGCACACCTCGGTCGCGCAACTCCCCCCTGTGCGGTCGACACAGACCTATGAGGATTTTCCCCAAGTAAAAAAAAGAGGTCGTGCGTGCGACTTCAGCGCACGATGTTATTCCTGGTCTGGGAGTTTTTGGATGAAAGTTCATATTTGGGAACGCACCCACGGTACAGGAGTTGTAAATTTTACTGGTAATATTAAAAAAAGATAGAATTTACAGTAAATTTCGCATATCATACAAACATTAGTGTCTGAACTCATTTTGAGTTACGTCCTACGTTTGTAGACGACAAGACGTCTTGAACAATGGCTTGCATACCATATAAAGCATTATATCGTTACTTGGACATGTAACACATACTCGTATATATATTCTCAGACTGATATTTTGCTAAACACCAGATTTTAAGTTATTTAACACCAGTAGCGTTCATTCCATAGATGCATGAAAGGATTGAATGCCATTATGATAAATAAGTCTGGAATAAATTGCTTTAATTTAAACAAAAAAAGAAACTTTTATATTTATATCTATTCTATTTTCAAGCCATCCACCGTCCCAATGAAAGTAATATAATATTTATTATCATTATATAATATTCACATTAATTATGTGAATCTGCTTTCACTGTCCAAATACCCTATGCACGTCACTGATCAATATATATATATATATATAAAATGTCCAAGTATAGCGAGATAATGCTTTTTATGCCTTGTAAGGGATCCACGGCACTGGTTTTGAGGCGGCTTTTTGATAGTAAATAATAATAAAAATAATATAAAAGTCGAATAACTGGTTTATGTCGTAATTAAAATAGTAATAGCTAGAATTCAATCAATTTAAAAATACCATACATTATGCTCCTAGTGCTAGAATTTAATGATGAAGACGAGATGTTTATAGCATTTTTTACCATTAAAAACAAGCATCAAATACTGTAAATCTGATGAAAGAACTTTTTAATTACAACATTAATTTCGTATGAAGCACTGTTAGTTCTTTTACGTGAATTTTCTCAAGCGAAACGTTCACACTCTGTACTTTAGAACCATTTTATTCTGAAAGTACCGGTGTTATTTACGAGCCCTGTAACTGAGTTCTAAGTAGGGTTGCTAGGACATGGGATACGAATATTAAATTATTAGGGCGGCTTGCACTAGCAAATTAAATCTAGTTTAGAGTTATATAAAATGCTATTTAGCGCTGATCTGTACTTATTATCTTGCACTTAATCAAAATCTAGTTGTAACAACTCTTAAACTGAAATCGTCATTAAGATGGAATCAAACGAATTCAATGAATAAGCGTTTTATACAAGCTTAAACTAGATTAATACGTTAGAGCAAGCCGCCCTAAATACTTTAACGCGTCTTATCCGTGGATAATTTTTGGTCAAGATAAATTGCTTGAAGTATTTATTGAGCTCAAAAGACTAAAGTCTAACATGTGTTAGGTCCTACACACATGGATAATCAGTTTATTTCGGACATCCTGATAATATAAGGTAATATTAGTTAAGGATATTTCAATATAGAAAATATAGAGGACAAAAAGAAATTTCTGCTTAACGTTAAGTTTTATATTAGTATCTTTTTAATGTATTTATTTACATAAAAACTATTTTCAATTAGTTCTTTTTATAAATGTCTTTTTACAAATAGTTCCTTACTACGATATTATGCTAGGAATTGTAATCACAAACTAAATACATTTTATAGTAGTACCACCTAAAATTATCCGACATAACATATTTTAAGTTTTCGCGTTTTGTACTAATTATACTTGAACGGGTCTCATACGCGAAAAAACTTACTTTTATTTACACTGGCTCGACATAGTGACTACAGAGTACCTGATGGTAAGTACAGTGTAGTCCAAAAACGAAAGCGACTATCAAAGGATGAAAATCCATTGATAGTCTACATCGTCATGTCGGCCCACATATACCACGTGTCGGCGACGCGTGTATATCTAAAGAGTAAGCGAGATATCTCCGTCCCGCTCTAACACACTAGATCGCCCATAAGGCCTAGTGTATCTCTTAATACCTAGGTGTAAGCACTTAGGAAATAGTGTATTAGGATAGGATTCTTTGTAAGAAGCATTTTCATAGGTCATAGTTCGTTGTACGATCAGTAGTTTTCAAGATATTTCGATTTTAGTGTTTATTCCAATATTTCGATGTGAATTATTCTGTTGTAAAAGAAAGGATCGTACAATAAAAATACATAGGATAGATAAATAATGTGATATGTAATTTTAAAGGTAAACTAATGGAAATTATAGGGAAACATATTACATGACTGTATATTAAGTAGTGTAAAAGATATTTAACTTTTTGTGTGCAAGTAGACAGAAATCGCTTGTAAAATAGGACTATTTTGCATTATATAATGAAAAGTAAATAAGTAAGGGTTATGTATCTTATATGAATATGTAGGTCTTTATGTGAAGAATAGTTTAAGATACGTAACATTGTAATAACTTGTATATTTGGAGAAATAAATAAAGAAAACTGGGAGCGGTGAAGTGAAAATGCCAGCGAAAGGGGTACAATTGTATAGGGTGCCTCGATAAAGTAGTGCTCGACTATTTATAAACGGGCCAATTTTCGAGTACAGTAGGGCAGTCTCAAGATCGCATCAAGAAAGGAAACAACTCAAGAAAGGAAGAACCTCAAGAAAGAAACAGTTCAAGAAGTCAGCAAGAAATCTTCAGCAAGGAACTCTGCAAGAATAATTCAAGATTAGGAAGATTTCAAGAGGGGTCTAGAATCGCTGGCTGGTCACCGCTCCTAGTTCAAGTTCCTACAAAATTGGGGTTTTTTATTAAAGTTTCTATTCGTCAAACGCATTCCCCCCTTCCCCCTCCTCAGTTCCTTCACTCCCCCCGGCTTCACGGGGCTGGCTGACGCGGGGTGCTCGCTCTGCCGTAGTCGGTAGACGGACCTACCAGCGCACCGAGGCGCGTTCTACGCCCTTGGTGTCGAAGGGGTCTGTCCAGACGGAGGCGGTGTCAGGGCCGGGCAAGGACATCCTGCCCGGTTGAGAGCGCCGCGCTCGCTACAGCTGGTCCTTCGAAGTCCGGATCTATCCGGTTATCCGTCACCTCCCAGTCACCATGCCCCAAACCCGAAGCCAGTCAGGGGCCCAGAAGGAACAGACGCCGCCGGTTGAAGAAAGGTCTACAGTCGACGTTGCACATCAGGACGTCTCCACTGCCGCACTCAGCGCGCCCGTCAGGACCTCCAGTACCAGAAGAAGAATGGAAGAATCTTCTGGGACCGAAGAGGCAACGTCTTACGAGACCATAGCGACGTCATATGAAGAGGGGACATTGATGGCGTCAGAGAATACCGAGAAGACCGAAAAGACCAAGAAGACCATAGAGAAGACCGGGTCAAAATCGAAGAAGAATCATCGTACGTCATCAATAAGGACCGAACGACAACTGGAACTTGAAGAGCAAGACCTAGAACTTGAACTACAAATTGCGCGGCTACAGAAAAAGTTGCTGAAGATCAAACAAAGGAAAGCTGCGCTAGAAGAGGATTCCGAAACTGAAGTTGAAGACAATGATCGGGAAGAAGATGTCCAGAAGTGGGTACAATCCACGGTGGAAGAAGCAAAGGAGGGACGTCTGCTGAACGGGTCCGGGAAGGGACAACCGCAGATAGTAATTGGGAAACCGGCGGTGAATCCATCAGCAGACACGCTCAGGAAGGAGCGACTCCAAGAAGACTCCATCAAGCCAGAAGTACCCAGGACATACAGACCGGTCGAAGCGATCCGGTCAGCACCGACCTACGTGCAAGAGCTGCCAACCTTTGACGGGGACTACAGGGAGTGGCTGTCGTTCCAAGGAGCCTACGACAGGACAGCAAGATTGTTCGACGAGATCCACAACATCTCAAGAATACGTCACGCCCTCAAAGGAGCAGCATTGGAATCAGTCCGATGTCTGTTGTACTCGGATTGCACGTCGGAAGAAATTATGGAGACTCTCAGAAATGAATATGGAAGACCGGACCACCTGATCATAGCGGAATTGGACAGGATCAGGAACTTACCAAGGTTCGGCACCAACGCGCAAGACATCTGCGAGTTCTCGAAGCAAGTGAACAACACAGTGGCGACGATCAAGACTCTGAAGAGGCCGAACTACCTCATCAGTCCAGACCTGATAAGGGCCATCATCAGCAAGATGCCAGAAATATTGAAGTTCAGGTGGCTGGACTACGCTGGCAAGAAGATGGAACCGGAGCTCTCAGACATGGCAGACTTCTTGAAGGAAGAAGCGATTCGTCACAGGCCACTCGCAGTGAAGGATGCACTTCCAGTCCAAAGGATAAAACCGCCTCCACCGAGACTGAGGCAGTCATATGGGAAGCAAGCATCACATGCAGCCGTCGAGCAGAGAAGAGAAGAAGCAGTATGCCCACATTGTGAAGGAGAGCACTACCTTTACGAGTGCAGAAGGTTTCTACAAGCATCGAACGAAGAGAGGTGGAACATAGCATTGAAGACGCGAACATGCTTCAAGTGTCTTAAAGGAAGTCATCGAAAAGAAACATGCATGAAACCTCCGTGTGAAGAATGCAGTCGTTGGCATCATCGACTCCTCCACAAGGACAAGTTGCAAGAAAAGAAGGAGGAGAAGAAGGAAGTCGCCAACAACGTCATGCTGCCAGTGAATGTAGCAAGAGCAAGAAGAGCCTACCTGAAGATGGTGCCAGTTGAAGTGTACGGACCAAAAGGATCAGTGGAGGTTCTGGCACTGCTGGATGAAGGGTCGACAGTGACATTGGTTGACTCTTCAGTCGCACACCATATTGGATTAGAGGGACCACAAGAAGCTCTGACACTGGAGACAGTTGGTGGAAGAATGATCACGAAGGAGGAATCCATGAAGATTGATCTAAAAATAAGAGGAGTTCATCACCCCACCAAAAGGAAAATCACTGGAGCTCGCACCATCGATGACATTCGATTGACACCACAGAAGGTAGAAAGAAAAAGGATAGAAGCATGCGCCCACCTCAGCAAAATGGTCGACAAGCTTCTGTATGAAGAAGAACCACCCAAGATCCTCATCGGTCAAGACAACTGGGAACTGATCGTGTCAAGATCAACGCGCAAAGGAAGAAGAAATCAGCCCGTAGCATCCTACACGTATCTGGGATGGGTGCTACATGGGTCTGATGGAGAGACAGAACGGATTAACTCTCTCACCTGTACGCACTTGACCAGACGAGATGAAGAATTACCGAGGATCAATAAGGAGCACTTCGCTGTGAAGTCATTGGGGTTTCAACCACGTCCACCAATTATGGATATGAAGAGAGAAGTCACGAGCGCCATCATGTCAACTCTCAACACCGAAGGGGAGCTCAGGGCAGAAGAGAAAGAAAAACGAGACAGAATATTTCGACCTTTAGATACACACTATATGAAAGGAGCTGAAAAAATATTATTGAAAAGATACCAAGATGAAAATTTCAGCGAAGAAATAAATTGCTTTAAGAAAAGGAAACCCCCCGAACGAGCAAGCGAGATGAAAAAACTTGACAGGATACTACGTGTTCGAGGAAAAATAAAGGCAGCAATCAATTTGGAAGAGGACTTCGCTTCAAGAAGAGCAGCGCCGCAGAACATCTCCAGTAACAACGGCACGAACTACTTGAAAGCAAAAAAGGAACTCCAAGAGGCAGCTGGGGGGCGGATGAATGAAGACGTCATAGAAAGAAGCCCCAAAGAAGTTCTACATACATCGCTGCTAGAAACCGAACACAGACAAATCAAAACCACTCGTCGTGGCGGAACACACGAAAAGGGAAGCCCTCACTCCCAATCACATTGTCGTTGGGAGATCCTGCGGCGCACTAAGAATCGGCGTGTTCACCAAGGAAGACATCGCGACGCGGAGAACATGGAGGACATCGCAGCAACAAGCCAACCACTTCTGGAGCAGATGGGTGAAAGAGTACCTACAAACTCTGATCCCGAGAAGAATCGACGGGAAGGCGACTACGCGAGACTTGCAGTGTGGGGACACAGTCCTCATCGTGGACCCCGCGCTGCCGAGAAACGTGTGGCCGAGAGGAGAAGTGCTCCAGACCTACCCCGGACCAGACGGCCGCACCAGGATCATCGAAGTCCGTACTACACATGGCATCCTGAGGCGTCCGAGCTCCAAGGCAGTGCTGCTAGTTCCCGCCGTCGAGGCAGAGCAACGAGACAACAAGCAACGAGTCGCCGAGACCGGAGTTGGTGCTTCGCACGAAGGGGAGGATGTCGGCGACGCGTGTATATCTAAAGAGTAAGCGAGATATCTCCGTCCCGCTCTAACACACTAGATCGCCCATAAGGCCTAGTGTATCTCTTAATACCTAGGTGTAAGCACTTAGGAAATAGTGTATTAGGATAGGATTCTTTGTAAGAAGCATTTTCATAGGTCATAGTTCGTTGTACGATCAGTAGTTTTCAAGATATTTCGATTTTAGTGTTTATTCCAATATTTCGATGTGAATTATTCTGTTGTAAAAGAAAGGATCGTACAATAAAAATACATAGGATAGATAAATAATGTGATATGTAATTTTAAAGGTAAACTAATGGAAATTATAGGGAAACATATTACATGACTGTATATTAAGTAGTGTAAAAGATATTTAACTTTTTGTGTGCAAGTAGACAGAAATCGCTTGTAAAATAGGACTATTTTGCATTATATAATGAAAAGTAAATAAGTAAGGGTTATGTATCTTATATGAATATGTAGGTCTTTATGTGAAGAATAGTTTAAGATACGTAACATTGTAATAACTTGTATATTTGGAGAAATAAATAAAGAAAACTGGGAGCGGTGAAGTGAAAATGCCAGCGAAAGGGGTACAATTGTATAGGGTGCCTCGATAAAGTAGTGCTCGACTATTTATAAACGGGCCAATTTTCGAGTACAGTAGGGCAGTCTCAAGATCGCATCAAGAAAGGAAACAACTCAAGAAAGGAAGAACCTCAAGAAAGAAACAGTTCAAGAAGTCAGCAAGAAATCTTCAGCAAGGAACTCTGCAAGAATAATTCAAGATTAGGAAGATTTCAAGAGGGGTCTAGAATCGCTGGCTGGTCACCGCTCCTAGTTCAAGTTCCTACAAAATTGGGGTTTTTTATTAAAGTTTCTATTCGTCAAACGCATTCCCCCCTTCCCCCTCCTCAGTTCCTTCACTCCCCCCGGCTTCACGGGGCTGGCTGACGCGGGGTGCTCGCTCTGCCGTAGTCGGTAGACGGACCTACCAGCGCACCGAGGCGCGTTCTACGCCCTTGGTGTCGAAGGGGTCTGTCCAGACGGAGGCGGTGTCAGGGCCGGGCAAGGACATCCTGCCCGGTTGAGAGCGCCGCGCTCGCTACACCACGACTGAAGGTCTCTAGGTATATGAGCTACTGGATATACACAAGCTGATCCCGAAACGCGACAAGCTGAAACTGGTCACTATGACGGGCTTTACACCCATGTACTGTGGTCGTGATCCAGACGGGAACCGAAGCCCTACCACCTCGCTGCTGCTCGTTTAGCACCACCCAGGAGTTACGTGTAGGGCAACTAGGCTAAAGCCTACGGACGCGAGCAGCGTCGACTCCCAAGTCAAATGTCACTTTAAACAGAGAAAACTTTGCATTGGAATGCGAACACCTGAAACCTATTTGGCTTAGCAAATAGGACGAGTCTATGAGACCTATAATAATTTTAAGTTAAAAAAATTGATCCTTCTCAATTCTACGCTTATTCAATGTAGAAATTGAATTGGAAGAGAGTTTTTGTAATTCACATTTATATTTTAAATGCTTTAAAAGTTTAGTTTGAATGCCCTTGCGAAGAGTTATATATTTTTGATATTGTGGGTTCCAAATACTAGAGGGATATCCGAGTAAGGAACTTTATAATTAGTATTAAACGCAGAAGTTTTAATTGTGTTAATGAAATTTTTACCCATGTCAAAAAATGAAAGCTACTGTTACATCTAATTTCAGTAATACTTAATGAGATCCGACTTTACATTTCAGTTTATTGAAGCTAAGCTACAAACATTAAGACTTGGAACTCCGTTAGTCTTAGAACTCTGGAATTTTCAGAGCTTTGAACTGAGTAGATTTTCTCCGTTTCCAATAAACTCGACTTTACAGTATATTAAAATGCTCGGAGCGTTTCGGAGGCAAACAAGTCCTTTTATTACTGCTTGGTATCTGCTTTGCTAGGCATTGATACTTTTTTAGTGAAAATGCTGTATAATATGCAATTAGAAGTGGAGAGGCGTGAAAATAGCAACTAATGTGAAATATTTTAACCGTTTTACCAGAAGTCTAAGATCACATCTACTAGTGTTATAACGAAGCTCTGGCTTTAGCCACCTTTTAACATGGTGTGAGGTATTTCTTTATTATTTACATGCGAACGTTTGACTTCAGTCACACCTGACGGAAAGTGAAGATAAGTCCCACGACGGTCCGCATCAGCCTAACAAATGTCTATTTACTCTTCTCTTAAAGACTCCGATGTCATAAGATCGTGGAAATATGCTCGTTGGAAGCATATTCCACAACTTGCTGTTCGGATGTGTAGACACACATACGGGCGTAATTATGTTTGTGAAACATACAACTCGTGCACGATGTACTTTTGCATTTATTTGCGTCTCGACGATCCTTTTTGGCCTCTCAGAACTCTTCTAAAGCTTTGAAAACCAGGAAGTGGGAATTTAAATTTCCTTAATTAAAATAATATTACGGACTTGCTTATGATTTGTTTTATCCAGATTTTACTACTGAAAAAAGTTTTAGAGCTTTTTCCAAGAATTCTATTTTTCCATATCTACATGCATTTCAATGACGAATTTTATTTTCTGGGATTGCTAGTTGATTAATTCTTTCGAGATCAATTTCATTTACTAACTTTCTATCATTACGTCGATTCCCTATTGGGATAAGCAAAAAGAATAAATAGAACGTCTTTATTAACTTGATTAACCACCTTTTTACTAACATAAATTAAAAAGGAAATTAATTCAATAACAATATATCCCTTTGATGTGAGCCGAGATACATTAGTGGATGTATCCACTTAGCGCTTATATGTCGTGCCCAACGTGACCAGTAACAGCTGATTACCGTTCTCAGGGTAGTTATCAGGTTTAAAAATGTGATTTATTTTGTAATTCCGCTAAACGCGTTTTGGAATAGATTTGGGTACGTCTAGTTAATCATATAGACCCGGAGACCTTCACCGTTGTTTATTTTAATAGGCCGGCTCGATGACGGCGACCGTCACTTGAATCTCGTCCTTTGGTGGTCATCGTTGGTCTTGAACTATGTACTCTATACTTATTATCCCGTGAGATAACACACAGCTATACGGTATCTCACATCCCGGCTAGGACTAAGAAGTTCTCTAACTCCTTTTGCCGTGTCGTTGGGCTGTAGAATGGTCTTCCGGCGAGCGTGTTCCCACCCTCCTATGATATGGGATCCTTTAAGCGTAGCGTGAAGAGATATTTGTGCAGGCCGGCATGATCGCTGCGACTACCGATGGGATTTTTCTTACCTTTCGAAAGTCGTTGGCGTTTTTTGGACTGCACCATGCTTACCATCAGTTATGGTGTAGTCACTGTGTCGAGTCAGTTTAAAAAAAAAATACATAATATGTGGTAGCATTAAAACAAACACAATACTTCTGTTACAATGTTAAATATAAATAGCTATGTAAATTATTCCAATATAAAACATATCTCTAGCATATAAGACAGGCAATTTCACGGTTAATTTTTTTTTTCAATAAACAATCAATCGTCAACCCCTTTATTCCAAGATAACGAATATTGTCAAATATTGTTTGTATTTATTTATTCAAATGATATCGTTTGGCTGATATTTGTTTTTCTCCTAGAGGTAAATCATGAATTAATATCAAGAACCAATATTGTCTCGAAAATATTACAGTATGTATTATGTTATGTCTAATTTTCAATTAATCTTGTTAATAATACTATTATTATAAATGTGTGTTAAATGATTATTATTAAAAAAAAAAAAAGAAAAAAAGGAAATATGAAATAGGTCGTAACCAACTACACAGGTGTAAAAACCATCATATCGACTCGCCCGATCGAGTCTGCTGCCCGGATGAGAGGGAGGCGGTGCACATTGCACGGCACTGCGCCTGAGGGTTTTGGAGGACAGGGCTCTTTACTCCTACCCCTCCCAGAGAGGCAGCCTCAATAAGGGATTTCGCTCCCTGGGCGTCTGGATGAATTTGGTTCCCATGCTCGGATGAAGCGATTAGAGGGACACCCCGCGAGTTTTTAGTCAGTAGGTGTTTGACACACCGGGGTCGGTGACAGTCCTATGTACGATTTTCCTCCGATACATCAAAAAAAGTGGGATCAGCGAGTATATGTTTAGTATCTCATATACCTAGAGACCTTCAGTCATGGTATATGTGGGCCGCCATGACAGAGGCTAAATAGATTTTCGTATTTTGATGTTGCTAGGTTTTTGGACTAAGCTGTAGTCACTATCTAACCCGTATAAAATATTGTATATTTAACAAATATTTTTGTAAAAGTTTTCCTTTTCATAATCAGCTCACACTGCGGGACATTAGGCCTCTCCTAGGATCCCTCTTCTAGGATCTCAGTCTTCTATTTTTCCCGTCTAATCTTTTCCGACCACCATTCGCATGTCGTCGCTCCACCCTCCAAAAAAAAGCCCCACCTCCGTTTCCCGATTCGCAGTTTACAGTTAAGAAATCGTTTGTTTCAAAGATCCTCGGCTCTTTGGCATATATGACCTCCCCGCTGTCAATTCAGCTTACTAATACGGCAAACTATATTAGGTTCTCGGTTGCATAATCTAATTTCCGATTTTATCTTTTAGAGAGATACCTAACATACCTCTTTCCATGGCACGTCGAGCGGTCGAGTAAAAGATTTACTGAAGAAAATGTATTAAATATACAACATTACAGGTAACTAACGCAAAACCTCTTAAAGGTAACTTAGGTACATCAAGACTAACAACTTTTGTTCTATGACTTTTGCCAAAATTTATCACATCCTAAGATATATATTTTTTTAGTTTTAGTGGGGATTTCTATCAATCGTTAGCTCTATGTTTAAAGTTCAGTCAGCTGATGCTACGAAATCGTCTGCCCCAGTTGCATCGCGCCGCCTTTCAGAGTGTTAAGAAGATCAGAACTGCAAATTTGATTTATTTATTTTTTTGTATGGGCAAAAAAGATTGAATTATAAAAAGTCGTAAAACAAAAGTTGTTAGTCTTGATATACCAAAGTCACCCTTGAGAGGTTTTGCGTTAGTTACCTGTATCCCCGTATAATATCAAATTCTCTACGATATTTTATCTATAATCTAAGATTTTATCGTTGAATGTTTATTTTACAAATATAAAACTTTTAAATGTGTTATCAACAGAAGTATTTTATAAAGCGGACGTTTCCGGAAGGTCTATAGAAAATGCGAAGATACCGAATGAAATAATTCACTTTTACCTCCAATACTGAAGACGGAAATGCCGACGCAATAAATTGTAAAGCAAGCTCTTGTATTGCAGAGGCGGACTTGCGTGGGTTTTGCGGGGCCCACACCGCAAACAAGGCCATTCGAACATTTATAACCAAATACTTTTATAGATAAAATGTAAATGAATACGATATTCATTCAATGACATAACGGATCTAAATTATATTCAGAAGTCGTAAAAAGTTTCCTACATAAGTTTCGCACAGATTTTTGACTGCTAATAAATCTTATTTAAATAATGGATGAAAAAATCGTTTGTAAAAAAAACTTCGCATATCAAACATGAATTGCTGACAGATAAATTACTTTTTTATAGAGTGAATTATTTTAAAATTAATTTTGGTTTCTAAAGAGCTCAAAATCGATATGCTAAATTAAAAACTATACTCTAACTCCATGGTAATAAAATAAATAATTCTAAGTAAGACTGAATGCAGTTAGCTACGATAATAAGTAACCTAATGAAATAAAGGTTTATATGTCGTCACGCTATATCCATTCTGGGATGAGCAGAAATACATTAGTGGCTGTATCCACTTTGCGCTTGTATGTTGTGACCAACGTGATCAGTACCGCAGCTGATCGCGTGGTTTTCTTACGATGATTTCCATCACCGGTGAGCATATGGCATAAACCTGTAAAAATCTTGAGATGTGAGTCGGGATGCGAGCCTAAGACTATTGCGTTGGCGTGCAAGGATTCCGGTGCCTTCTCCGCTAGGTTACTAACCCCTTTTTTTTTGATACGTCGGGGCAAATCCCTGACGGACCTCAGGGGACGGTAAGGACTGCCCCCCCCCTTTGTCGGACTTGCGCCGACTAAACCCCCGGGATGTTCCTTCTTCACGTCTGACCGGGACCGGAGGTACTGTGTTATCCTCTTCTCCGATCCTCAGCGACGTCTGACGTTTTGTAAGGCCGCATCTCTGCACTGCGAGGAGTGGTGTAAGGAGCCACCCCTCGCTCACCTCAATATCTTGGAGCGGTGTGCGGAAACACGTCACACACCGCTCTCGCCTGGATAAGTAGGGTGGTGCGCTCCCTCAAGCGCACCGTCCAGGTGTCTTGTCCGGTTTTAAGGAGGAAGGCTTCTGGCGAAGGCCCTCCTCCTTCTACAACAGCCTTATTAATTACTTCTAACTAAAATGGTAGTTACGAGTTTTTGTTACTGTATAAGTCTAAATTGATAAAAGTTTTGACATGAAATATCTAACTTGGTTAATAGTTTTTAAGACAAATTTACTTTTGGCAACCTTGATAAAGTCGGCAGAAAGCTAGTTCGTTTTGCGAAATGTTTACGCAGCATAATATTAAATCTGTGATACTTATGTCTGGAAATACAGGTAATATGAATTGCTAAGAAATATAAGACTCAAGTTTTCCAGTAAAAATTTACAGATTTTTTCGATTTCTAATATAATTCTGTTGTACAAATAATTTTGTTTGTTCGTAGAAACACTAACCTATCAATTTCATAGTTGTTTTGGACTGGAAATTTTCTTTTGATGTTGAAATTCTGGATCAAAGTAAAATAATCATTAAGTATGGGTTGATAAAATTTACTATCCTATATTAATTTTAATGTCGTATGTAATACTTTTTTATTACCGGTTTTACTTACATACGACTGCCGAAAGAGGTCAAAAGTACTGCCGATATCCGCTTCACTGAAATGTATTTACTTAAAATGTTTTCTCTTACAGATACTCGTGCTTATTTTCGAGAACATCGTCGCTTCTTCGTGGCCGTTCAAAAAGGTGAGAAGATTAAATATATTACCTTTTAAAAACCCCTGGTTTGTTACATAACAGTTGTTCCAGTCCAGACTGAAAGACACCGCGGCGGCAAAAGCAAGCCGAAGAATTATTCATAATCTTCGAAAATAATCGTTTGCATTTTTAGGACCTGAGTACAACATTTCTAGTACCTATGAAAACAATCCATTTAAATCTGAAAATTACCAGTGCAGCCCTTACCAGCCTGCATACTAACAAAAAACGTAAAAATTGAAATATATTAAAAATATTATATTTACTAAAATAATACACTTTATTCTTCTTCATAAAATTTTACCTAGTGAATGTGAGGCTTATCGAAAATATTCCTATTATCGTTTGTATCATAAGAAAGAATAGAGCATTTATAGGTTTTATTATGTCTGCGATATCTCTGAGCTACCTAATAGAGGTGAAATAGGGTGGAATAAGTTACACAGTGGATCCTTATGTGTATTTATTACTGTATGAACACATAGATTTGATGGCTGATTTATAATATATAGACCCTTTATAAGATTTCGCCTTTATTCGGATTTATAGCTACTATATTTGTAACAATGTGTGATGTTTTTTAAAAGATTTAGAATTAAATTGTTTTTAGATTTTAACTATGTGGCTCTAGTAGCTTAGTGCAAAGGGACCTACACATATCTCATGATTTTTTCCATAGTATGTACGGACTTATTTTTTCCATACATTTTTTCCATAGTATGTACCACTTACTCACCGGTGAAGGAAAATATCGTAAGGAATTCAGCATGGCGTCTAATAAAGATATCATGTGACAACTTGCGATCAGCTGCAACTGGTCACGTTGGCCACGACACATAAGCGCAAAGTTGATATAGCCACTATTGTATCTCTGCTCACCCTGAAACGGTTATAGCGTATTGTAGTACTTAATAAAACTAAATGAAATTTCGACGATTTTTAGCTAGCAGTAATGAGCTTACAAAAGCTTAGAATACATTTTTAGACAATAAGGATGAAACCAGCCTCTATTGTCAAGTAGAAAAACCACCGTTCGAAATGCCATCTTGTTGCGAATGGCAGAACTACAGCCACTAGTGATGCTATCTATTGGAATATAAAGCCATTACTAGAAGTGTCGCTGCAACCTAACATGAATGCTGGAACATACAAGATGACTGGAGAATCTTCTATATAATTGGTGGGACTTGCCCCTCCATTACAAATACGCGGGAGGTTTAAACGCGAGACACAAGTTATCTACGTAAAGCGATTTATGCGAAACTAAAGTGAAGTGTTCAATGCGACCTTCAGTGAAATATTTTGTGAACTATAGTAATAAGAGTCTTTTTTATTTGTATTTGAGTAAATTAAGTTTAGTAAAACCGGCGTGGTTTTATTGAAGATCCCGAGCTCGCAACAATATATTGCTTAATGTTTATCTGCACGTTTTGTACTTGGTTATTCTTTCATGGTGTCCTGCTATATACGGACATATTATAATCTTTTAACTAATGATACAATCTAATCTTCATTGATGTAAGCCCTCAGTGGCTCTGTATACCCCCATCCGGCTTGTCTTTGATCATTTAAGTGTTTATCCATTAATGGTCAGTATAGGCGGAGTTACTATATTATTTGAGGAGTATTGGAGGATTTCAAAACTCACTATAACATTTTTTTTCAAATCCCATAAATTTTTAAAAATTTATAATTAATCTTTGACTTAACAATCACATTTTTAGAAGCCACTTAAACTATTATTCTAGAATGAAAAAGCAAAAAAGAAAAATATCAAATATTTGCTTTGATAAAAACATTTAAAATTACTATTAGGACTATTTTAATTTTGTACGAAAAATCGTTTTAGCGTGTTTTGAAATTAGACGCCTCATTTATGCGCAAGTGGTTGTGGCTAGTGATGAAAATGTCCGGGAATTTTCCCAAAGTGCCCAAAACCTTCCTTGGGAATATTCCCGGGAATTTACGAAATATTCTCGGAAGTTTTGGGCACTGTGGGAAAATTCCCGGGCATTTTCATCACTAGTTATGGCGCCCTAGTGGATAAAAAACCGGTATCTATTTGCGGTGAATGGTGGTAGATTCGAATCTCTACATGAACGTCTGGGTTTTCCAGATTAAATATGAGTTTAGGCATTATATGCTTACCACTGAAGGAAAACATCGCGAGGAATCCCTCATGGCGTGTAATAGAAATGTCATGTTTACCGGTGCTCTGAGAACGACGATTAGTTGCATTACTGGCCGCGTTGGGTACGACATTAAGCGCAAAGTAGATACAGTTAATGTATCTCTGCTCACCCTCAAAGCGATATAGCATGCCGACATATTTAACGAAAGTATTTCCAAATTAAAAAAAGGATGTTACTAGAGAGGATTGTTGCATAGATTATTGTTTTTTTTTTTGCTTTTGTATTTTTATTTCTGTTATAAATTTTTCTAATTAGATTAATTTATTTCTTTTTGTGTTACTCGTATTTTTATTTTCTTCTGTGCCTGTAGTCTACACTTTTAAATATAGTCGCATTTATAGTGTATCTTGTTCATATCTTATATAGCTATATGTGTTAATTAATGTAGACTGTGTAAGTGTACTTATAAATAAATAAATAAATAGTACTATTAGTAGTAGTTATTATTATACAGTGAGCTTTTACACAAACTTGATCATGTATGGATGTAATTTTTAAACAGACTTTATATATCTCTTACATATATAAAAAAAATGTCCAAACTTACCTTGACACATAGATGGGCAAAATGTAATCAGATTAATAAAAATGATTACGATTACATTATGACTGCATTTTGCTCATCTATGTTTTAAACACTACAGAATCCCAGCTACACATTTATGATTTCTTAATGTTTTAAATGGATTGAATTATGACTACAGAACAAGAAAATTAAAATTACGACTATATTTTGTGATAGTTAGTCATTAATCAGATTAAATTTTGCCCATCTCTGCCTTGACAATATTATAGATCTACATATGTAAGTCACAAGCAACATTTTATTATTGTTATAAAATCAGGCTTGTTATGCAGTCGATGAAGTATTTAAAACTCTTGATTTCCAACCCTCGTCAGAGAACGTTAAGTGAACAGTGCAGAAAGCTTTCAAGTCATTTCGCATACCTCTGGGTAATGCGTCGATTTGTATTCCGCTTGAAGCTTGACTATTGATCCTTGAGAATGACCGATGTCCCAGGTTTTATCTTATCAAGTAGATTGTCCTTTCCACGTGCGAAATAAAATTATATATATAATACACATATATAATACATAATGTACAAAACCCACATAGCAATACACAGGATGTTGAAAAATTCAAAGAAAAGAAATTGTCCCTACTTTAAAAATTTAAAACAAAGGAGCAAAAGAAAATAAAAATGAAACCCAGGAACCGTTAAACCGAAATTATAATCCACATTTCCCTTTTTATTCCAGTCCGGCTGATTATTGCAAAACAGATGGGCTCTCTTGAACTAACGACTTCATTTGCATCTGAGCCTATTGTTTTTTTTTACCACAATTTATTTACATTTTTTAATAAAATAATAATAATGGAATGATCTGAATCGAAAAGTTTGTAGTCTCCAACAACATTTTTATAAAATCCTGGCTTTGAAATCCCATCAAATAAGGTCGGTTTGCAGCTTTATTTCGCGAAGGTGAACTTGCTATTCAAAATATTCGGTAAAAATCAATTGCGAAGGATATATTTGGTTCGTGAATGCTAGCGCTTGGGCAAACTCACTCCCTAGTCCAAAATGGAGAAAGACAGGATGCAGTGCCTGTGTGATAACTGACTTCTATGTACCCTTGGTCTTTCGCAATGCCTGTCTGCCTAGCCAGAATCGTCGAGACTATATTACATACATAATTCATATCGTATGCATCTTCCACATTCCTCGGTGTTTCTACTTACTGCTGGTCGGGCCTATGGATCCATATTCCTTCAATAATCAAGCGAGCACAGAGCCTTTTTCAGGCGGCAACTCTATGAGCGTTGGATCTAAAAGGTCCTCTGTCGGGGATAGAAAGTTGCCATGGCTCTACTCGTGATCTCAGCAGACAAGTAGGAGGAAAACCTCAGTGATTTTAATCGGTTAGACTGTCCTAACGGCGGCCCTGACTCTATGAGATTTTTTTTTACACTGGCTCGACATATTGACTACAGAGTACCTGATTGTAAGTGCAATGTAGTCCAAAAACGAAAGCGACTATCAAAGGATGAAAATCCATTGATAGTCAACATCGTCATGTCGGCCCATATATACCACGACTGAAGGTCTCTAGGTATATGAGCTACTGGATACACGCAAGCTGATCCCGAAACGCGACAAGCCGAAACAGGTCACTATGACGGGCTTTACACCCGTGCACTGTGGTCGCGATCCAGACGGGCAGCGACGCCCTACCACCTCGCTGCTGCTCGTTTAGCACCACCCAGGAGTCACGTGTAGGGTAACTAGGGTAAAGACTACGGACGCGAGCAGCTTCGACTCCTAAAACTCCCATTTTCAATGGGTCAAAAAAAGTTATAAAAGGCCACACCCCTCGGAGATATAAAACTACCAATGCAATCAGATTTAATTTACCTTGAATTCTAGCTAGTTCTTAGGGTCAATGGCACTGCGAATATAAACTAAAAAATTTTCAGCATTCGAAATAAGTCACAAGCATTGGAATTATAAATCCGCGATTAAATTTTCATACGCATTGACTCGCGATGCGGATAAATATCCGCGCGGAAGAATACTTCGCATATAACGACAAATTACGTTTTTAAAGTCAAGGATTTTATAGCCGTTTTTAACATAGTCCTTTTTAGAGTATAAAATGTATTTATATCCGTTTGTACACAACAAGATAAAATATTAACTCATAAATAAGAGCAGACATTAAATGTACAAATGTAAAGCAACAAAGAGGTTTGCGAGGATATAAAATTACAATGTGTTTTGCTTTACTCTGTGCGTTGTAAACCATCGGTACTCAAACTTTTTTATGTTCACTTCTCATGAAAATAATCGCTTGCTAGAGTAAAACTACATTGACGGCTTGCAATTTGTAGTGACTTTCTGCGACGCTGAAAGTCCTGAATACGAGCCCTGGTATCGGCAAACCTTCCTATGATATTAATCAGGCTTAAAAGAAAAGATAGCTTAGTTTGGACCTAGGTCAGTGTTGATAACTTTTAGTAAATGTTATGCTAGATTTTTTTTATATGACAAAATGAACGCTAACACAATAACTTTGCTGTAAATTAGTCAAAAGTTAAGTACCCTGTTGATGGTGATGATTCAGATGATTTCTACAGCATTAGGTTAAGGTTACCATGTGATTTTAATGTCATCGATTCACAGAATACTAAATTCCGTATCGATTATACCATTAGATGTGTTTTGCATTCCTTCAACAGCTTGAAAAGAAGTAATCTTAAAGCAGCGCATCAGGTTTTCTTCAATTACAGGTAAAAATACTTAATCAAGTCACCTTTCAAATAAATAAACTAAATCAAAGTGGTTTATTCGCTTAGGAGCTACGATGCCATAAGTTGATATTTATTTATTTATTTATTCAATGGTAACTACACAGCATATTATAAGATTATATACAAAAATAGGAAATAAAATAAAAATCTAAAATGCCAATAACGTAGTACACAACATATTAAATTTTGGTAAATGTTTGGGTCGCTCCCCGCATCGTATAGTGTATATACTCAGCAAGACGCATTAAACTTAAAGCATTTTTCTTTTTGCGTGGTGTTAAAATTGATATAACGATAATAATATATCGTTACGCAATATGCTTTACGCGGTGGGCAGAGATACATTAGCGGCTGTATCCACTTTACGCTTATATGTTATGTTCAACATGACCAGTAGTGAAGCTGATCGCCTTTCTCGGCATCATCGGGCTTCCTTACGATGTTTTCCTTACCCGGTGAGCATGTGGTGCCTAAAACCATAACGAGGGGTGAAAGGCTTTTTGGTTTAGGCGTCATTTCTTGGTGATATAGTAATATATATTTTTGGAATCGGTAAAAACGCTGATTCCGAAATATATATTAGTATATCACCAAAAAATGTCGCTTAAACCAAATAGCCTTTCACCCCTCGATAAGTAATCTGGAAACCCAGAGATTTGTGCTGGAGTTCGAATCTACGAGCATTCGGATTGTTGCGCTTGGAAACCTGTCCATTATTCACTAGGCCACCACAAGGGCTATTATAAAAACTTATAAAAAGTAATCTATGATGATGTCCTAGCCGATTTCGGCCACGGCGACTGTTTCAACACCGATTAAGAAATTCGAGGGCCAGTTTTCGGAAACAGTCAATTGCGCAGGAGATATTTAAGTGCATAACTGGACGCGCTGCCAGAAAAGCACTCTCTCGTCCGAGCTCCCTCAGGCCCGATGGAAAGGAGAACCAGTACGATCGGGAGGGAGCGGGATGCAGGTTTGGTCGAGTTTTCCTTCTCTGAACACCTGGTTGAATTGCGGTGTTAAAGAGATACCTTAGTCGCCTCTTACGACACCTCAGCAAGAAGAGAGGGGTGCTATTATATTCTGCCGGCAGCCACCACGGCTTAGAAAAAAAAAAAAAAAAAAAGTAATCTATAATATACAAATGAATCGTTAAATGTGTATAATCGCGAAACTCGAGAACGGCTGAACCGATTTGGCTGATTTCTTTTTTGTTGTGTTTATTGAAGTCTGTGGAAGGTATTACGGAGAGAAAAATTAAAAAAAATTGTCTGAAAAAGTCTAAAAACAACACTTTTCTATATTCTCATACAAAAAATTCGTAATAATATTTAAAAGTCAATTTGAACTTTAACACCATACCACAAAGTTTAAATGTCAGTGGACGGGTTCCGGGAAGGCAAAACAATTGAGTGACGTATAAATATTAATGTCAATATTTGTCAATTTTTATACATATAGCATTAAGGCCAGGTTCCTTCAAAAAATTTTCAAAAAACAGCCGTCAGGCCCATAGGTTTTGGCAGAATAAAATCTGACGGGGAAGCTATTAACATTAAAAAAACAATGTGACTTTGTTTTAGAGAAATAGGGCAGAACAAGGTCTGCCGGGACAGCTAGTATAATATAAAAATAAGAGATTTTAAAATGTATAATAACAAAATGTTTCAAAGGAACACGTTTTTCCAATAAATACTCCCATTATTAGCCGCGACACAACTCAAAGGATTTGTTTCGGGACGCGCCAATTTGTTACTGGGACGTTTTTCCGGTACATTTTCTTCGGGGACCGGGATCCCAGAGCGGTGTACGGGCTGAATTGATGGCCAAATATCTAACACCATGGCGGTAATATTTCAAATTGCTAATTTAATTACGCTTTCAGTTTAATTTACTCGCTTTGCTGTTCGAAGGTTTTGTAACATCATATTTGTTATTTGCGTTGCGATATCATTTTCCTGAGAGTCGTGTCTTTCTAAATATATATAAAGCTAATAGTGACTGACATATTATCGTATGGCTTAAACTCTGAAGCTAGAAACTTGAATTTTCATGTGCCGCCACTAAGGACGGGTTTTTTGATATATCACCCCTAAGAGGATGGAAGCTATAAACATAAAAAGATTTGTTTTGACATCAAATTATATTTTTTTATATATAATTTACAGGCGGAAGCTTCACATTAATCACCTCGGTGAAAGTGTCTGCCCAACAGATAATTATTCACCTTTCTCTTAAAGCCTCCCAAATCACGAGAACGTGGAATAATGGCCACTGGAAGCATATTCCACTGTTCAGCTGTTCATATGATGAATGTAGAAGCGACTCTTTTCGTGCTGATATAAGAAACGTCCATCACATACGCAAATTATAATTAATAACAAAACGTGTAGATATAGCTTAAAACCATTTAAACTCAAAGCGTTTATCAACTCTTCGTCTATATATCATTTTAATAGGTAAATATTCTCCATTATCTATAAATTGGCGGTTTACGAAAGCCACATAGACACTCTAGGGCTTTGGCGTCGCTCCAATTTCAAGATATTACTAGATTTTCAGGTCTTAAAATAACGCAGTTCCGCTTAAAAGATTTTTGAAATATTTTAACATGACTTTCAAGAGATATACTATGTATGTTGATGTATTTGTAAATTCAATCAAATATTTTTACTATTATTTTATTTGCGATCCCACTTCTGATATTGTTTCTTACTTTTGTAGAAGATTAAACGAGCTGATATTTACTATTGATGCTACTATGTTTTTTTGTTACTGTAGTGGCCTAGTGGATAAGAACCGGTATTCAAGTGCGGCAACGCGAATGAACGAAGGTTCGAATCCTGACATATACCTCTGGGTTTTTCCAGATTAAATACGATATTGCTCACCGCATGCAAGAGAAGGAAAGTGAGGGAATCCGCATACCATCTAACAGAAATTTCATGTGTAAGACCGGTATCCAAGTGCGGCAACGCGAATGACCGAAGCTTCGAATCCTGACACATACTTCTGGGTCTTTCCAGATTAAATACAGTATTGCGCACCGCATGCAAGAGAAGGAAAATGTTGTGAGGGAATCCGCATGCCATCAACAGAAATGTCATGTGTAAGTGGTCAGAGAACAGTTACGGTACAGGTCACGTTGGGCACGACACAAAAACGCAAAGTGGGTACAGCTAGTACTGTAATATATCTGCTCACTCTGAAAGGTATATAGCGTGGCGGTGTAATATTATTATTAGTTGCTACAATATATTTGTGCCATTCCCCTCTTAAGAGCATATAAAGAATTATCTTATTATATTTGGACTTTTAATAAATATATCGACTTAAAATTTAGTAATTACCGGGAGATTTTAAAATCTAAACTGGATCTCAAATTAATCAATACATATAATAAATCTATTCCGCAGGCACCTCTCCAACATTCCTTAGATACTATGATGTGCAACTCCGTGTATATATGCGAGTGCCCAGAAAAATTTAGTATTTAATCGGTTAGTAAAAATATATGAGAATGGTTAATTGATCGCGTTTGTGCCCCCTAATCTCTGAATTGGCATAACCTTTTTAATCGCGGTTTTCACTAATATATTATGGAAAGCTACCTTTAACATATAGTGTTAATAATATTTCAATCGGTTCATAAATAAAAAAGTTATGTCAGTTTAAAAAATACGTCGATCATTTATTGAAAAAAATGTGTTGAGTAAAATGCAACGCAACTCATTCGGCAGTTGTTATTATCATTGTCATTAAATCTTCCTGACGTACATAGTTTTTATTTATAATGTGTTTTCGTGAGTTAGTGTTAAACATTGAATGTATTTAAAAAAAAATCTGTTGGACCGTATTATATACCAGCTCTAAAATAATTTTTATGTACATTGATTTGTGTTAGTAGTTATTATTCATTGTAAGTAAGGGCATTTATGGCGGTACGAAGTTTGCTGGGTCAGCTAGTAAATAAATATATATATTAAACGTCCAAGTATAACAAGATAATGCTTTTTTATGCTTCTATGGGATGCACGCCTCTGCAGATATAGATTGAGACCCTTGAGACCTTTTGTGATAAAGAAACAGAAAATACGTAATTTGATATAGGGGTGCACAGTGGTTCGTAGCTGCGACCGGGTGACAATGAGCCGGCAGGGTGTCAATGGGTGACGCCTCACTGATCATTAATCTCGCCGATGTCCGGCTGGCTGAGCATTCGTGCCACTGTGCGGTTGGTGGCTGTTTTGGCCTCGCAGTAGCCAACGTAGCCAGTAGCCAGTAGTAAACGAATTTTAGTATTTTCTAGAAGGTTGCGTGTTATTTTGATGTACAGATTAGATGATTAACTATTTTCCTCAAGAAACATTTAAAATTGCGATCATAGATAGGAAAAATGAAATCAAAATAATGTTTAACGACTACACAATGATAATACATATTTAAAAGCTATAAAGAAAGGAAAAACAAAATAGTCAACTCGCAGTATTAAGAAATAAGTGTGTGCGTGCGTGAGTGTGTGTGTTGTGACAATGTGAGTGTATGTAAGCCGTTATGTTATATGTATAAAGTTAAATTAGTGCAATATGACGTCTGTACCCTCCTGTTGTCGTTTTAACTTTAACAAAGCTAAAACTGAAGCTATGAAGTTATTCCTTATTATACATAGATGGACAAAACGTTATATTACTAATTAACGGCTATAAGATGTAATAGTAATCGTTTTTCTTTCATCTGATTATGTATTAGCATTTCGATATGACGAACAAATACATAGTCTCTTGTTGAAATAAATGTTATCTGAAACGATTGATGTTAAAAGTACATGCGACCTAAATGCAGCTAAAATTAAAATGTTTTTTCGCGTAGCATTTTCGCATGTATGTCGGAGAGAGAGCGTTTTCAACTGTTAATTGTTATTAATTGAAACGTCAGGTTTAGTACCTGGACGGAATCAGAGATGGCGTTGCAATCGTAATCAACTATTCGATTTGGTATAAAATAGAAAATAGTCATTTTCGCATGCTCCACTCCGACGGAGCCTTGAGTTTCTTTCGGCGTTTCTTCTCAAGGTAGTCACTTCCGAAACGCTGGTAGATCACCCGTAGGGTTAGTACTATTTGGCTGGCGGTCCAAGTCGAGGTTCGTACCCACAGAGGTGCCCATGCATTGCCACCCAACCCAAAAACTCGCTGGCTGAGCACCTTCTGTGCTCGCCCCCTAAGCTCGGTTGAACTGTAAATGCCTTTCCCGGCAATCAGTAGTTAGTCCGCTCAAAAAAAAAAAAAATCGCATGCATTCATATTCGGACGGTCTTAGCGATCGCACGTATCACAGAGATCGTCGCGTTTGCTACAATGAGTGCTACATTGCACGTGCCGCCCTGGCAGGCTGTACCCCGTCATATAGAATATACGACATAAACATAAGACTCGACAAAACATGAGAATTAATCTTATGTTCATATATAAAAATATTAATTACACTAAAAAAACACTGTCTAATCTTGTATAGGCTGCGTCGCCAGAGTTCTATTGCATGACATGCGATGTCTTCAGTATAATTCATCTATGAATACTATAACTTAGAAAGCCAATATAGAAGAGGATATAGGTAAATAAATCTAACGGTAAATTTCCTCTGGAATCTTCTTCCGATGTAAGAATATAAGTTCACTGAACAATAATTTGTGAACATGACCAGAAAATTGCACAATAAATTTGTATGATTTACTATCGTAGAACGCTCCGTGAACCTTATTGCGTTAAACGGTTATTTAGTAGAAAATATGTTTATACTCGGTGAATAGTTCGCTTATTGTGGTCAGTAGCGTGCATATTCTAGAGGTAATAAAGTAAATCCTGAAAAAAATTCTTAAACTGTGCGGAATTATTAATTTCTTGATATAAGGATGATCTTTGATTGCATTTTAAACAACAACTCGCAACGGAATATTGAAGACGTCTGAGATACGTCAATTATTGTTTTGACATAAGTCACAAAAGACGTCTCCCAGACGTATGTCAAGTCAAGGCAGTATGTCAAGGGGTTAAAGGGTGACTTTGGTATATCAAGACTGACAACTTTGTTTTACGACTTTTTCTAATTCAATCTTTTTTCCCCATACAAGAAATAAATAAATCAAATTTGCAGTTCTGATCTTCTTAACACTGAAAGGCGGTGCGATGCAACTGGGCAAACGATTTTATAGCATCTGCTGACTAAACTTTAATCATAGAGCTAACAATTGATTGAAACCTTAACTAAAATTAAATATATATATATGACGGGGTAACAGCCTATCATGGCGGCACGTGCATATTCTTCATCACTCATTTTAGAAAGGAAACGCGACGATCTCTGAGATACGTGCGATCGCTACGACCGTCCGAATATTAATGGCTCGATTTTTTTTTTAGAATTTACGCGTGTTTGTTGACCGGGAAAGGTCTTCACAACTTAACCGGGCGGGCAATGAATGCCTCGAAAATGACTAGCGTCCATTTTATACCAAATCGAATAGTTGAATACGATCGCAACACCATCTCTGATTCCGTCCAGGTACTAAACCTGACGTTTCAATTAATAACAGTTGACAACAATTTAAACGCTCTCTCTCCGACATATATATATCTTAGGATGTGTTAAGTTTTGGCAAAAGTCATAGAACAAAAGTTGTTAGTCTTGATGTACCTAAGTTACCTTTAAGAGGTTTGGCATTAGTTACCAGTAACGTTCTATATAACTTATCATTTAAAACAATTACCGTATAAAACAGTTTCAATTTCAAGTGTACAAGTTAAATTTAGACGTCGCGTCGCGGACGACGGTGCGTGGAAAAACATCATTAATTTCAGCGTATTTTGTCCAGAGCAAAGTTCCCTCCCACTGAGCGAACAATAAGGGGACCGCCCCGACTCCTCTCCTAATAGGTAACCTCGGCAATAACTTTTAACCAAAACGCGTGACAAATGTGCCCTTTTTACTTAATTTTTATTGCAAACAAACACGGAAGAGGTTATCATCATTTTAGCTTGTATCAAGCAACTGCTGAATATAAGTCTCTCTCAATGCTCGTCACTTGTCTTTGTCCTAAGCTACTCGCATCTAGAAGCTTCCAGCTACCTTTCGCAAGTCATCGGAACGTCTCGCCACTGAGCGTTGTTTTTTTTTCGGCATGTCCTACATTGATAGCCTGGGAAAGACCTTCACAACAAAACCGGGCTTCTTGGTGGGCCAACGCAGAGGGCGCTTAGCCAGAGAAATTTATGGGTTGGGCGGCTACGCAAGGACACACCTGTGGGTACGGACCTCGACTTGAGCGGCCGGCCAATTGAAAAACGAACCTAACGGTGATCTACTAGCGTTTCGGAAGCGACTACCTTGAGAAGAAACGCCGAAAGAAACTCAAGGCTGCGTCGGAGTGAAACTGCGTTATTTAAACAACAGTTGACGGACCTATCCTTAATCGTCGTCGTCGGCGCCGCCGGCGACAACCTCTGAGCGTCCAACATGACTCTTGTTAAGACATTGCATTACTTCAGGAGCATTGCCTCATTTTGCGGTTTTTATAGTATGTATCATGGCAAGTGTTCTAAAGAGTTGTATCTATAATCTAATCCCTCTTTCTCCCTTTCACAACAGACCACGCGCGCTGGATTGCGGTGCCATAGTTTTACGGTGACTTCTATTTCAGCTAGAACTATGGCTTATCTTCTTCTCTAGCTCTTTGTTAGATCATTGGATTGTGGCATAGTCTTCTAGCCAGCGAGAAAACTCTGTAGCACGTCAGTCTGCTCATAACCATGACCTGTGTAACCAGGTCGGAACGTCCAGCCATAGTGAAAAGTAAGTTAATTCACACATATAGCCCTTTACAGTATCTATAATGAGTATATGGTCTGCTCTGTGTCTGGCCTATTAGATTAGGGACGGTCGTAGGTTCGAATCCCAGTACGTACTACCTCTGGGTTTTACAGATAACGTACGATAATATAGTGAGAAAACCCGCATGGCATCTGATAGAAATGTCATGTGTAAGTGCTCTGAGAATGGTAACCAGCTGCGCTGCTTGTCACGTTTGACATATAAGCACAAAGTGGATATAACCACTAATGTATCTCTGCTCACCCCATAAGGAACATAGCGTAACGATGTATTACTATTATTACAACTTCTGTAAATATACGATTTTTATGCGCGATTCGACGCGAAAATTGCTGAAATAAACATCACAGAAGCACATTGTACTCAAATCAATTTGTTGTTTAACATATTTTAAAATAATTAGTCTAATGAAAACCAAAAACATCGAAATTATGCAAAGTTCGCTCATACAATATTCCGCGATCTCATTCGAGTTGATTACTCAGCTTTTGAACAATTAGCGAAATGCATACCAAATTAACAGTCCCACTTTCTAACCGTCTAGAACTAAATGATGAATATTAATTAGATACATAATTTAACAGGGTACTATTTTTTTTGCTTGGCAGTAGCGTTCATTCCATAGATACCTGAAAGCATTTCATGCCCTTTAATAAATAAGTTCGGAAATAATTATTTAAAGATGGATAAATATCTGCCTATATACATTCATACATATTCTATTTTTACTCCATGTTTCTTTCGTATAACAACTATATAATATTTACTATAGTAATATAATATTCAAATTAATTACGCGAATACTGCCTACCTTGTTTAAATGACCTATGCACGTCACTGTTACTTGGGGAATATCCTTAAGGACTTAAAGTATTAAAAAATAAACATCATATGTTTAATTATATATTCTTAAATAAATTAAAAAGACGGTGTAAAATTAAACATTTAGTGCCAAGTTTTATACTGTTGCGGTAGCAACGGGTCTGGATTTCATTAGCCGTGACTATCAGGCCTGGTCCCTCAGGAAAATTGTCAATAAACCGTAATTGGAGCGGCAAGCAGCTGAGGCCAATTAATGAGGGAGCCTCAAAGTGTTTTATCAATGAATTTCGACTGAATTTTGTACTGAAAAGACTTTTATTAAGAAATCTGCCACTCTATTTATCAACGATTTTTAATTGAATGATTTCTTATAAAGGCACTGTTCAGTAAATACTTACCTGCAGGTTGGCAGGTTGGTTTACCGAGTCATGGCTATACGTTAACTCACATCCCGGCTAGGACTGAGTAGTTTTCTAACTCTTACTCCTGTCAAGTCGTTGAGGTGTGGAATGGTTTCACTGGGAGCGTATTCCCACCATGCTATGACATGGAGTCTTTCAAACTAAGCTTGAAGAGATTGCAAGACAAGGATAGCACACATTGCAAGGTCGTAGGCAGTTTTTCGACATGACATTTATCTATAAACTCTTCCGTTGCCGTGTGGACGATCCGGAACTTCTGGAGCAGTTTAGTATTGCGGTACCTCGCAGGCTGCCTCGGTATCCTGCTCCTATGTTGGCCACTAAACGAAATAAGACCAATCTTGGTCACTTTTCTATAGTGCCAAGACTGTCACGTTTATATAACGAGTGTGTGTCCGGGGATAGGAACATCGATATTTTTGCGGATTCAATGCCGGCTTTCAAGAGAAAAATCAGTGATCAGGTGTGTTGAGCTTGGCATTGTTCTTGGTGTTATATAATTTTTAATTTGAGGTATTATTGTCTGCTGTTGTTTTGTTTTTTTTTGTGTTTTGGTTTTAGTTGTCTGTTTTGATATTGTTAGTTAATGCTTTTGGGCCATGCTGTGGTTATCTATTATTGGTATCCGTTACCGACATTTAGCTTATGTATGTGATTCAGATTGTGAATGTGAAGTGTAATGGAGCTGTTGACAGCCCATAAATAAATAAATAAATAAATAATAATAATAAATAAGAAATAAATATCTATCTGCAAGCCGGTGTGATGGTTGCGAATATCCATAGGTTTTTCTTTATTCTTCATAGTCTATGTCGTGTGGTCACTACTAAAAAAGTATATGTATAAAGCAGTGACGTGCATAAAGTATTTGGACAGGGTAGGCAGATTCACTTAATTAATGTGAATATTATATAGTGATAATAAATATTATATCACTTTCATAGGGAAGATAGATGGTGTGAAAATATAATAGATATGAATATAAAGGGATCCTTTTTTTGTTTAAATTAAATCAGTATATTTCAGACTTACTTATCGTAAGGGCATGCAATGCTTTCGTGCATCTATGGAATGAACGCTACTGGTATAAAGTCCCTTATGATTGAAAAAATGAATGTCAGTAGCTCAGATACCTAGAGATCTTCAGTCGTGGTATATGTGAGCCGACATGACGATGTAGACTATCAATGGATTTTTATCCTTTGATAGTCGCTTTAGTTTTTGGACTACATGGTATTTACCATCAGGTACTCTGTAGTCACTATGTCGAGCCAGTGTAAAAAAAAAATTACGACTACATTTTGTAATCATTAATCAGATTACATTTTGTCCATTTCTGTACTGAACCTATAAATGTCTGTAGTGCGTATGCTATATACATCACATCATTTCTGTCTTTACTCAATTAGTTTTAATTAATATTAGCATAATAACTGAGTTAAAAAAGCCTCTTACGTTACGTTTTTGTTTAATATTCCAAGAAACAGCTTTTGCTCAGAGATATTGCCTCGCTGAGTATTTTCTATAGAGCGTTTCATGGTGAGTGATTTTAAAAGCCGCATTAATTTCCTCTACCCATTTCGTTCATATCTGAATCTCGCTTGCTGATATATGAATTTACAAGTATATGGTAGGTAGATTACATTGTAGCAACATCTGAAATATTTTATGAGTTAATTTTTACCTAGATTTTAAATCATGAAATAATATTCCTATGGTCCTAAACTTTGAATTATATTGTCCTTTAGCTCTAAACAAATATGTATTAAACCGTAGCGTTCATTTCATAGATGCATGAAAGCATAGCATGCCTTTACGATAGATAAGTCTGGAATAAATAGCTTAAAGCTTAACAAAAAAGGAAAACATTTATATTCATATCTATTCTATATTCACACCACCTATCTTTCCTATAAAAGCAATATAGTATTTACTATGATAATATAATATTCAAATGAATTAGGCGAATTCTGCCTACCCTGTCCAAATATCCATGCACGTCACTGGTTTTAAATAATCATAAACACAGTGAAATAATAATTCTAACTAATAATGTGATTCTTAAAAAAAAGTGTGTGAAAGCTCAAGTGATTGTTTTCTCAAATTGGATTGGATATTGCAGCTTGCCGTTGCTTCCTCAATTTATCACAATTATGTGAACGTTAAAAGTCCCGTAGACTCCCAAGGGAATATTTATCATTGTCAACAATAGCTTATTGTTGATGATGAAATAGTGTGTTATTAAAAAGTTGTAGTAATGAAAGCGTAAGAACTTGATAATGGAGTATTCCATTTGATTCTTTCTTGCAGTGTTATTATATCTCTCTAAGCTGTTCCCAGGAATAATTTAACTAAATTAGATTTGAAATATCTTCGTTATTAAAAAGGGATGTTTTTACATGTACACATTATTTGCTTTAAGTCGGTGTAGTAATAGAAAATTATTTAAAATATTTTAAGTCTGTGATATATTACCTTAGAATCTTCCTTATGAGCCAAACATTCCCTAAATCGTGTTATTACAAAAAGTATTAGATTTTGAGTATTTTTTTTTTATTCACATTTCAATTTCAAAGTTTTAAGATCATGATTGCCAGCTTTTAGATGAGAAGAACCGAACCGCGGAGCCAATGACGCTTTTGAGGGAATATCTAAATCTTACAGTGACGTTAAAGGAGGCTTATAAGCTGATATGCCCACTGTCCTAAAGAGGACGTCAGCATAATGCAATTCGCTCTCCGGGTCATAGGAGAAGATCGGACTCTCAAGTGGATTAATAATCACGCATGCTGCAAGCTCAGTTATGTTCCGTGAGAATTTTGCACCGGCAACCAACACGAAAAGGCTTATAAATGGAATATAATTTGGGAGTCGAAGCTGCTCGCGTCCGTAGGCTTTACCCTAGTTTCCCTACACGTGACTCCTGGGTGGTGCTAAACGAGCAGCAGCGAGGTGGTAGGGCGCCGGTGCCCGTCTGGATCGCGACCACAGTGCATGGGTGTAAAGCCCGTCATAGTGACCAGTTTCGGCTTGTCGCGTTTCGGGATCAGCTTGTGCATATCCAGTAGCTGATATACCTGGATACCTTCAGTCGTGGTATATGTGGGCCGACATGACGATGTAGACTATCAATGGATTTTCATCCTTTGATAGTCGCTTTCGTTTTTGGACTACACTGTACTTACCATCAGGTACTCTGTAGTCACTGTCGAGCCAGTGTAAAAAAAACTTACAAGATCTTTAATCCTGTGTTTATTTATACAATGTGCTGAAAAGAGCAACTACCAGAGTCACATGCTTGTTTGTCTTGGTACCTAGCTATATTTTACCAGCTTTACATTGGATAGTTTGCTAAAGCGACATTTTCTGATTCCATCATCCGCCTTGTATTATTGCTTATATTCATAATAAAAAGTCGGTTCATCCTTTGTAATGCGAACAGCAAAAGAGTGAAATAACACCTCTGCGTTAGTTTTTCCATAATCTTACAATCTGAGACACTTTAAAAGAAGGAATTTGTTGAACAAACGCGGTATATCCGGTGTTATTGAAGTCAAGTAAATCATAAAAGAGGCTCTGCTTTTCGATGCGTCTGTAAATTCGATTTCCTTTTCTTATGATGATATAAAAGTATCTATACTATTTATAAACTACTTAAAATAAAGCTTCATTTAATGGAAGGCAATAATGACATTTCAGATCCATTACGAAAACTCCTTTACACAGTAAACAAGTATTCAGTATTGTAGCTTGCTAATAGTTTGAGCAGTTTGCGCGACGAAGCTTCCTTCAGTAATGGGGCGCTAATTGGTTTAAAGCCTCTGCATCCGGTGTAACGTCGGTTTCGATTCACCCAGTCGGATCTAGTCCGTGATAGGCTTGACCTAAATCCGCAATATCAAAGATGCTGAGCTGACAGAGTTACAAACTACTTGCTTATATCGTTTTTATGGTGCTTTAAATTTTCCAACGAGGTACTTTTGCTCTAAAATGTGACTACACTGCACCTTTTTTTTTAAACTTAATCTATACAGTGACTGCACCATACCTGATGGTAAACATGATACATTCCAAAAACGCCTTCGACTATCGAAAGGTAAGAAAAAAACCTATCTGCAGTCACAACGATCATGCCGGCCTGCACAAATATCTCTTCACGCTACGCTTAAAGAATCCCATATCATAGGATGGTGGGAACACGCTGACCGGGAAACCATTCCAAGTCCAACGACACGGCAAAAGAAAGAGTTAGAGGACCTCTTAGTCCTAGCCGGGATGTGCGATACCGTATAGCTGTCTATTCAGGAAGGGAGAGGGTGTAACAAGGTTAAACAACTCTTCAGAACACTCGCCATGATACAGACGGTAGAAAACGCTCAGTGAGGCAACATCTCTGCGCAACTGAAGCGGTACAAAATGCTTAGTCGCGTCAGGATCATTCACAATGCGGACAGCCCTCCGCTGCAGTCTATATATATTTATTTATTTACTTTTACAGGGTTGCCAGTGGCCCGGTACAATGACTAATTCACACAATACATACATAAAGTTACAATAAAAAATGTACAGTTCCTATTAAGGCATCCACAACATACGTCAGAGTGGCCTGTTTAATTATACTGTATTACTGTATTAGGTCTATAAACAATTAGATGTACTCAAGCTAATCTATAAGCGAGACAGAACGGCTCGATTGTCCGTGACAGTCTTTGCGTTTACGTGCTGTGGTTACAACTCAGTTTGGGCAATCGCCCTACCAGCCCGTATTTTTGGCTACAACAACATTCATTCCTTATGATGAAAGCGAACAATAGCGATATATAGAACAATATATGTAGTCTTCGTAACCCGGAGTAAAACTCTGCATAAGACCATCAGGGTCACCGTAAGGGCGGTAACCCCGGTGTGTCAGACTCCTACTGACCAAAGGCCCCCGGCCCTTCCAATCATTCTACCTGGGCTTGGGAAAATAATGTAGTAATAAATAATAAAATAGTCCTGTTGCCCCGGAAGCGAATAGCCTATTCAGACTTCGTCTCTTGGAGGGTTGGATGTAAAGAGCCCCCCCTTCCTCCTTCTAATCATTATAGAATCATAAATTGTTATGCAACTGTGGATCAATTAGTGCTTAAAATATAGATGGACGAAATGTAATCATATTAATGATGCAAAATGTAATCGTAATCGTATTTCATTGATCTGATTATCCGTCTATTGTTGTAGCCATAATACACGACTCCAAAAACCGCCGTAATATCTACTTTGGGCCGCTCGCGTTCCGAGATCAGCAGAGCGATACATGTAGACTAGCTTGACGATGACAATTTTCGATTTATTCGTCTCTTCACAGTTGCTGCCGATCTTGGACTCCATTGTGCATTCCATCAGGTGCGATGTAGTCACTTAGTCGGGTCCGTGTAAAAAAATATTATGATATATTTTATAGCTTAAATAATGAGAGCAAACCAGCTGGTAACGGCTAGTATACAGCACGAGACGTTAAGGGGAATGTAATGTGTTAAACCAATTACAAAGCCATTAAGTTTAGCAACACAAACTTTGACTTGAGTCAACTATCAAAATATTGTTCAAGAGTTTGTAGTTTGGAAATTAAGATGCTCAGTTTGTACTGTGCACACTGCACCTTACACTTTACAATAATTAATTCATTCTGATTATTATTGAAATAGCTATCTGAATGTCTGACTGTCTGTCACATACAACTATTTTACAAAATGTTAAATACGAATTTACCAGTAAGTGGACTTTCCCAGTGACGTGCATAGTGTATACGGACAGGGTAGGCAGATTCATATAATTATTGTGAATATTATATAATGATAATATATATTATATTACTTTCATGGGGAAGATAGATGGCATGAAAATAGAATAGATATGAATATAAATGGTTCCTTTTTTTGTTTAAATTAAAGCAATTTATTCCAGACTTATTTATCGTAAGGACATGCAATGCTTTCATGCTTCTATGGAATGAACGCTACTGGACTGTCCGCTTGCTTAACAATGTAGGGTCGTCGATTTGATATTAATTGATATATTGTCTTCTATAGTATATTCGTTTATAACTCTAGTATAGATTGGACCGTAAATGGAAAAATTGCAGAATGATGGATTGATGGTAAGGTAAAACTTTTAGTGAAGTACAATATAATTTTAGTTTAGTCCGAAACTCCACAAAATTATGACTATTAAAAAAATGGACAATGACAAAATTAATATCAGCGGTCAATATAGACGATATTCGTTAAGAATAAAAAATGAGAAGAAGATAAAAGCAAAACGGTGTATTTTATTTTATAAAACGTTTTTATTGGAAAACTTTGAGAGTTCGCGTCATAAAACAAAATTATAGTCTATTTGGAAAACTTTAGCTGTTATGCGTTTATATTTTCTGTATTGAATTATTTCAGAAAATTTTAAATATAAGTGAAGCATAGATGGATGTATTTGATATGTTTAAAAAATTATATGACTATGCATTATGTTTTAAGGAATTCAATCAAAGAAGTGAACATTTTTACATGAATAGAAATTATCGATATATCACGACTGATTATCGAAATTTAAAACAAAATTTTAACAGTAATGGCTGGTAGATTTTACCTCTATGCAATTGACTATGGTTTTCAATAGTGACTATGAAAAAACAACTTATTACGTTGCGATTTTTTAAAAACAACCCTAATCGTAACGTACCCATGCTTTGTCGATAATCATCAGCTGTTTACGGTCATAGATGGGCAAAATGTAATCAGATTAATAAAAATGTTTACGATTAAATTTTACGTTTTTTACCATTAATATGACTGCATTTTGCTCATCAATGTTTTAAGCACTATAGAATCCGAGATTGCATATACATTTATTATTTCCTAATATTTTAAATGGATTTAATCATGATTAGAGAGTAAGAAAATAAAATTACGACTATATTTTGTAATCGTTAATCATTAATCAGATTACGTTTTGCCCATCTCTGTTTACGGTATTTTTTTTTTATTAACACAATAATAATTGTTGGGTAGATGTAAACCTCACTTAATTTATTTGTGTGTCCGATACACACAATAATATAATTATAAAAATATATAACAATCGTTAAATGTTTTGTTCTTGCGGCTTATAAATGTGATTTGTATTAAAATTAATAAAGTTATAAAATAATAATGTGGATTCATTATCTTATATTATTAATAATGTACATAGTATTCTTTGCGGCAATTTATATATTTTTTTATAATTCCCGTAAATAATTTGGACTAATTTTATTAATCCTTTGTTTCAGGTAAAACCCCCACCCAGGCTATGTGACATCGCTCGGAACAAATCCTGGCCCGAAACAGATGTTATAGAAAGAATTATGAACGAAATACGAACGTTAATTCTATTTTGAGAGCCATTTATTATGTCTGGATTAACTGGCGTTTTGCCCACTGTGTTTCGTGTGGGTCTCCTATACTGTACAAATGTAAGATTGGGGATATGATAATCTTTTTTTTCGTATCCCGGGGCAAAATCCTGCATAGGACTATTAGCGACGCTGTGAGGGCAGCGACCCTGGTGTGTCAGTCTCCTACTGACTGAAAACTACCAGGGTGTCCCTCTGATTGCTCCATCCGGGCCTGGGAAACCAAATTCATCCGGACGCCCAGGGAACAAAAAGCCTTGTTGAGGCTACCTCTCTGGGAGGGGGTAAGAGTAAAGGTCCTCCCCCTCCAAAACTTCTCTCTCAAACGATGCCCAGGACACCGTGCACCGGCTCCCTCTCATGCGGGCAGCAGACTTCCTCAAATCTACTGCCCTATGATAATTATATTAACATAACTTTAACTCGATATTAATAAAGTCACAGATTACAAACAAATAAAAAGAATTAAAAAAAAATGTATATTAACTGTATTTTTTAGCTGTTGTTCAAAAATAATAGTTTCAATGATCACGCTGTTTTCTCTGAACTGTGCAAAAGGTAAATTCTGTTTATATTAATATCTCTGACAGATTAATTTTTTCGTGTGAATTATTCTCGTACATTTATTATTTAGCAGGTACATTTGAATGTGTACTTATATTAGGGGGTTTTTCGTCTAGTCATTTACGAATTTGCCCTCAGCTCAGCAGGGATTTAAATTAAACCTAATTATAAGTACAATTTGTTTAGGCTATATAATGTGAGAGATCAGGTCAATATAAGAAGGTATAATATGAGAGGTTTTTGGTAGTAGGCCGATTGCCCGAACTGGGTCATGACTACAGCACACAAGTGTAAAGACCGTCATAGTGACTCGATTTCGCCTGTCGCGTTTTGGGATCAGCTTGTGTATATCCAGTAACTCGTATACCGAGAGATCTTCAGTCATGGTTTATGTGGGCCGACATGACGGAGATTATGAATGGATTTTCATCCTTTGATGGTCGCTTTCATTTTTGGACTACACTGTACTTACAATCAGTTGCACTGTAGATATAATGTCGAGCCAGTGTAAAAAAGGTCGTACAATTCATACAATATAATAATTCTTATAACTACAAAAAATTCTATTTACGCATAATTACCCACATTTATCTAACATCAAACTAAGCTTGCGTTTGTACGATTGGTAACAAAGTTCTCCATACTTAAAAACATATTGAAGGTGAAAGGCTATTTGATTTGAGTGACATTTTTAAATTTTTTAAGCTGAATCAGTTTTTTTAATGATTCCAAAAATATATATCGAGGGGTGAAAGGCTATTTGGTTTAAGCGACATTTTTGGTGATATAGTAATATATTTATATATTCGGAATAAGCGTTTTTTACCGATACCAAAAATATATATATTACTATATATCACCAAAAAATGTCGCTTAAACAAAACAGCCTTTCACCCCTCGATATACACATCAATGAATTGTGACAAATTAACGTGCTCATCACAGAAAGGTGTGCCAGTATCAGAAATCGAACCCAGGGCCTTCAATGCCTCAGGAAGGCTAACTATACACTGAACAATCACATCGCATTTATTGTGAAAACTCGATTGTTATACCATTGTATAATGCAGACGCTTTCTATCAGCAATAAACACTGTGGTGCGTGTAAGAAAAAATTAAATAATAAAATATCTGTTTCCGAAAGGTCCATAAAATAAAGAACAAAAACAGTTATTATCCATTAATTGATAATATGGATTATTTTCTGGATAAGGTTCTACACCCAAATGGGCTCTTACGCTCAGGAAAATATTTTTACAATCATATATGGGCAAAATGTAATAATAATTTTATTTTTTTTAAACTATAATCACGATTAAAACCCTTCTAAACATTACTGAGTCATAAATTGGTTTGAGATTTATGGTTCGTTAATCTATACTAATATTATAAAGCTGAAGAGTTTGTTTGTTTGTTTGAACGCGCTAATCTCAGGAACTACTGGTTCGAATTGAAAAATTCTTTTTGTGTTGAATAGAAAATTTATCGAGGAAGACTTTAGGCTATATTACGATGCAACTATTAGGAGCGGAGAAATAATGGAAAATGTGAAAAAATCGGGGAAAATTATTCTTCCTTGAGGGCTTCCATGCGTGCGCTGCGAAAACGGTTCAAGATACCAAAAATATATGTATGAAAGAATTATTCCTCTTAAAATGATCTAAAAAAATATCCACGACAGTATATGTCTATCTTTTAAGATTAACTCACTATAACTCGTTTTTATGCTAATCAAATTTGGTCGAAATTAATGCATTATTTGTTAAGAGCTGTATCAACGTAATAATATTAATCTTTATTCAAATAAATGTGTGTGTTGATTAAGAGAATTTAATTGTGAACAAAAGTGTCTTTGACATTACTTAATTTCAATGAACATCTTAGAAGATATTACAATAACTTATATAACAAAACAACGTATGCCGGATCAGCTAGTGTTTAAAATATACATGAGCAAAATGTAACCAGATTAATCAACATTAATTACAAAATATAATCACAATTTTAAATTCTTTAATTTATATTAATGTTCAAAACCCTTCTAAATATTCATAAGTCATAAATTTATTAGCAATTAGGGACTCATTGGTGTTTAAAATATACATGAGCAAAATGTAATCAGATTAATGATTACGGTTATATTTAGTAATTGTTAATAATGAATCTGATCACATTTTGCCCATCATTGTTCACAATTACCTTTAAAGAAAAGGTACCTTTATCAGGTATATAACAAAACCTGGAAAAATCCCGCTTATTCCCGTAGTTGCTGAGGCGTAATATTAAGAAACGCAGATGTGTAGGAAACAGTAAATTGCCACATTCGCTTCATTGTTATATTTATTTATCCTGGTTACGCAGAATGAAGACATTCGCGTGTTGTTTATCATTTCGAATATATTATTGCATTGTGAGTGAGTCTTTATGCTACATAACGTACAAAAGATGGGGGATAACTAAATAAATACGATTTCAGTCAAAATGTTTTAGGCTGAAATCGTAATAAAGGCTATTTGATTATATCTTTTGGGAGTCGAAGCTGCTCGCGTCCGTAGGCTTTACCCTAGTTCCCCTACACGTGACTCCTGAGTGGTGCTAAACGAGCAGCAGCGAAGTGGTAGGGCGTCGGTGCCCGTCTGGATCGCGACCACAGTACATGGGTGTAAAGCCTGTCATAGTGACCAGTTTCGGCTTGTCACGTTTCGGGATCAGCTTGTATATATCCAGTAGCTCATATACCTAGAGACCTTCAGTCGTGGTATACGAGGGCCGACATGACGATGTAGACTATCAATGGATTTTCATCCTTTGATAGTCGCTTTCGTTTTTGGACTACACTGTACTTACCATCAGGTACTCTGTAGTTACTATGTCGAGCCAGTGTAAAAAAAAATCTGGTGATAGAGTCTAGGGGATGAAGTTTTTTTTAAACTGACCCGACACAGTGACTGCACTATACCTGATGATAAGCATGGTGCAGTCCAAAAAACGCCAACGACTATCGACAGGTAAGAAAAAACCCATCGGTAGTCGTAGCGATCATGCCGGCCTGCACAAATATCTCTTCACGCCACGTTTAAAGGATTCCATATCATAGTATGGCGGGAACACGCTCGCTGGAAGACCATTCCACAGCCCAACGACACAGCAAAAGAAGGAGTTAGAGAACTTCTTAGTCCTAGCCGGGATGTGAGCTACCGTATAGCTGTGACATCGCAAACCCGCGCGCGTGGTTTTATTCAGGAAGGGAGAGGGTGGAACAAGGTTAAACTATTCAGAACACTCGCCATGATACAGACGGTAGAAAACGCTCAGTGAGGCAACACCTCTGCGCAACTGAAGCGGTTCAAGATGCTTTTACATTATAACATATTGTATAAGAGAGTTTCACCGTAACAGCTTTAGCACCAGTAGATTATTAATAGCACAACTGCTCATACGAAGTCATTCGCCTCTTCTTTTACATTATGAATTGCCCTTTTTTGATAACCCGGTCGACATTCTCATGGACTGTCAAGATAGCGGTGAGTGCCGCTACCCCGGTGTGACTCACTCTTACAGACTAAAACCACCGGGGTGCCTCTTCTCCCGTCTGAAACGGCTAAGGGCCCTGCGCCGGACACTGCGCACCGCCTCCCTCTTATCTACAAAGTCTTTCAAGTCTACTGCCCGGGGTGATATCGATCCAATTCTAGCAATCGCCTACCGTCTAAATTAATTTATAGTAACAAATTGATAAACGACATTTCCGAGAATAATTCGCATATTTTAGTATTATACAAATAATGTTTTTTAATATAATGTTAGATGAGATTCTGCAAAATGGCGGGTAGTAAATATTTCCTCGTACATTTTATAGCGTCGTTAAAATGAATATATACTTGTTTGAATATATATGAAGCGTCCCTGCATGCAAAACTTAGGACGTACAAGCTTCCTTACGGAGTAATCTCGGATGCTATATCAAAGGTGGATGCGGTACAAATAGATTATTAACTTCTTAAGTATAAACTTTCTTTTTTATAACCTTTTTATTATTAACGTACATGTGAATCTTGTGTTATTACCTCATTTAGCTTTTTTATAGTTTATATTATGGTGAGTGTTCTCAAGGGCTGATTAACCCGATTCCACGCTCTCCCTTTCATAACAGAACATGTTACGCGCGCTGGTTTCTGGAGCCACAAGTTGATTTCGACTTGTATTTCAGCTAGAACTAAGAAGTTTTCTAAGTCTTATCATGGTCGAGTTATTGGATTGTGGAATGGTCTTCCGGCGAGGGTGTTCACTTCGCCCTATGATATATATATATATATATATATATATATATATATATATATATATATATATATAGCCTATAGGTCGGCATGATTACGACGACTTCGAATGGCTGTTGTTGGAGTACACTGTACTTTTCATGAGATAGAGTGCAGTCAATACACCGAGTTAAAATAAAAAAAGTAAACATATTAAAAAGCACATAAAATGACTAATGAATTTACTAATTAGTGAATAAAAGATTTAATAAAATTACTATTAGTCCGTTCTTTTAGTTAATCAACCCAACCCACATCAATTTTTTTTTTTATAATGAGTGGTTGATGTCTTGAAAACAAATTTTAAAATAATATCAGTTATATGCGACTTTCATCGACAAATTAAATCTAGTTTAAACTTGTATAATATACTATTCAGCGATAAACCGTAGATATTTAGGCTGAGATTTATAGATACTATTTAGACTTTGGTTAGCGAAGTTTCCATAAAATAAATTAATTTTGACAAAAAACTGAATATATAATTGGAATTTGAGTATAGCCATAGTATTTGCAGAGGCTGGTCTATGTTGACAAAATCAGTGACTTACCAAGTCTATTGACATTCATTGAATAATATAAATTGTAATGTTTTAGTAATAGTAAAGTTTAAGCAAACTTAAATTTGCATCTATAAATCTCGGTCTTATTGTCTTGTAAGTGAAGCACCATTCTGCACCATCCGGGCCACTGCGAGAGCAGGGACCCTAGTGTGTCAGACTCCTACTGAAAAAAACTCCCGAGGAGTCCTTCCGATAACTCCACTCGAGCCTGAGAATCCAGATTCTCCCACACGCCCGGGGAGCCAACAGCCTGTTTAAGTTTCATCTCTGGGAGGTGAAAAGATCCCACCCCTCCAAACCTATATCACGGGCGGCGCCGGACACGGTGCGCCTCCTTCTTCTCGGGAAGATTATCCAGTTTTAAATTTAAATTACGATTGAAGAAGAATTAAAACACTTATATTAAATAGTGTTTTATAAAAACTAGATTTAAATTCTTCTAAGCTGCACTTAGATACAAATTTTGATTGTAAATATCTTAACATAAACCATGGTGAGACCATAAGCTTATCATAAAATTTATCTAAAAGGATGCCATGTATTATTGATGAGAGTTTTATGTGCTTTGGCATATTTTTATGATAACATGAATATATGTTTGTTAATATTTACACAATCTAATGGGTAATACAGGAAAACGACGAGTGGAGTAAAAATTCCATTACGTTTATGTAAGCAAAACATACGTTATAAAATCGTGAATAAATAATATAGAATATTTTTAGGAGATTACTCTCGTTGGTATTAACTTCTATTGCAATAGGATTTTTATATTAAGGCTGATATTTATAGAGACTACTTTAATTTTGTTTAGACTTTGATAAGAAAAGAGGTTCGTCTCAAAGAAAAAACTAAAAAAAAACACAATAATAAAACTTGAGTATAATCTAGATAATTTCAAGACTAGTTGAATTCGGTGAAATCGGTGACTTACCATACTCTTTAATATTAATTAAATAATATTATTTGTAATTGAAGTACTGAACCCAAAAACTGTCTCATCTTTAAAGCGTCAATATTTATAAAATAAAATCATTTTAGAGTATTTGTATAATACTATAAATATAGATTAGGACTTGAACAATTCCTCTGACATAAAGGCTAACAAATTTTTAAATTTGACAATAATAACTGTATATTTCATTTAAACTTTATAAATTTGATTTATAAATTTTCGTCAAAGAGAGAGAGGGCCTTTGAGGAAAAGATGAAGTTCTACAAACTGTGTTATGATCGACAATTGAAGACTTTGATCATTTTAAATTTATTTTTATATGTTTTAATGAATACAAATATATTAATGATTGTATTGTAATTTGTAACATGTAAAAATATTTAATAGCGAAAATGGCGCCACCATTCCTTTCGCCCTTTGACATCGTCACTCTTCGTATTGCAGTTATTTCAACCATACACAGCCTTTTCTATACCATTTTTGCTCTTTTATAAAACCTGATAATATGCCGCATCCATTGTAAACGCTTGCCTTATGCGCTCTTTAGTTTTATCATGCAATTCAATATGGCGTCGCATAAGCACCATAACGTCCCTCACTTGTTCGCATATGAAAATCAATGAACAAGTTAGAACTATCGTAATGGATGAATCACTTCATACGTCTTATATATCTATTATAAACTCTACATATCTCATTTTGGATTTTATCATTCAAAAGGCCTTGGAGAGGCGTGTAAATAGCCCTTCATATACGCAGGGATCTTAACTTGGTGCCGGTTTCAAAGAAATATACTAGTTAAATAATATACGAAGGAAACTGATCACTCCACCACAGCTGATATACCAGGATATCTGTATCCAATAACCAGTAGGGCTTCGGCTCCTCGTTTGAATGTCGTCCGGCATGACAAGGGTCCAGAGACGCAATTCTGGTCTTCGGTCACGGTCCCAGAACAGTCTCACTGGCGTCAACTTACACTTTCTCCTAAAAAGTACTATATTGCTAGCACTGATGCGATTTAAAAATTTAAAGGTGCTAAGCACTAATATGGTAACAATTCGATGACTCAACCACGATGAATGACATCCCTGGCAGCTCAAGTCGATGCTATATCAACAGGGGTGCCCTTGCGTCGCCTGGTGCCGAGGAAAACTTTTTTTTTTTTACATTGGCTCGACATAGTGACTCCAGAGTACCTGATGGTAAGTACAATGTAGTCCAAAAACGAAAGCGACTATCAAAGGATGAAAATCCATTGATAGTCTACATCGCCATGTCGGCCCACATGTACCGCGACTGAAAGTCTCTAGGTATATGAGCTACTGGATATACACAAGCTGATCCCGAAACGCGACAAGTCGAAACTGGTCACTATGACGGGCTTTAGACCCATGTACTGTGGTCGCGATCCAGACGGGCACCGACGCCCTACCACCTCGCTGCTGCTCGTTTAGCACCACCCAGGAGTCACGTGTAGGGAAACTAGGGTAAAGCCAACGGACGCGAGCAGCTTTGTCTCCCAAAAAAAAATGGCTCAGCCTTGCTCTTGGCACTCGGCGGCCAGGAGAAGGAACACCCCAGGGGTTTTTTTAAAGTCGGTACAAGTCCGACACACCGGAGGGCGGCCCTCACCGCCTCCTGAAGCTCTGTTAAGGATTTCCCCCGGGTTACCAAAAAAAGGCGTGCCGTTGCGTCGCCATCCAGATCATAAATTTGTTGGCGAAGCACCATCAGTACTCGCTTACAGTACAGTATATATAGTAGTAATATATGTATATATAGTAATATATATGTAAGTAAAAAATATACTTAAGTTAAAAAATCTCGGCACACGATTAAATTTGGGATATATTTAAATTAAATTACAATAACTCTTTCCACTAATTATAAGTCCAATTAAGGAAAACTAATTCGTATTTGGAATTACCAAGCACGTAAAAAATTAAAGGCATCTTTTTCCGAGTCCAAAGTTGTTGACAAAATGGCCGCCGAGTTTCTCAAAGTCTCAGTCTTGTTATCTTCTGTAAAAAATACACAGGACAAATTGTCTTTATGAAAGTCGCGTCCGAGGGGCACTTTTTCTAGACATAAATAAAGTAGTTTGTGAAAGCGAGTTAAGTTTTTACTTTATTGTTTGTTTAATCAAGAACTTCAGGTTTGTTACCATGGAATAAATAATGATACTAAGGTTCAGAAGTTGATCTTGAAAATTTTCTTCTAATTCTTCGAAGCCAGTAGAACCTTAGTAAATACACAAACAACAATATACAAGCATAAATTAGAGAATTAAAACAAAAATCCATACAAAAGTGTAAAGCCGTTATAATTACTCGCTTCGGGTCTCCAGTTTCGGGATCAGTTTGTGTACATTCAGTAATTCATAAACCTAGAGATTTTTCGTCCTGGTACACACGAGTATGATGGCGACTGTCAACGAATTTCGTCCCTTGGCGGTGGTAGCCTTTTTTAGATTGCATTATACTTTCTATCTAGTGCTATCTAGTCATTTCCTATTATTGACAAGAAACCATGGACGTGCGGAATGTATGAATTAATTTTTACTTATTTGCTTTTTTAAAAAAAAAAAATTTAACGTCACGCCTTATCCTTTTCGGAGTGCGCAGAATTATATTATGAGTTGCATACTCTTTGTGAAAAATAATAAAAAAATTGGAACCTCAAAATTAAAAAACTATGATTACAAAACTGTCCTAGGCTCGAACTCCAGCACGTATCTTTTCTAACTATATGACCAAAAAACTCTAGAATTCGACGAAGGTAAATGGTGAATAGCCTCATTTTTATTTTCAACTCACACCGTATAGTCTCGTGTATGAATTATTACTTATTATATTTCTAATTCCTTTACATTTTTACTGGAATTTTACTGGAGGAATCAAATGCAGGATTATTAAAAAACAGATTTTGAAAGTATAATACCCGTAGCAAATTTTAATTTTTTTATTGCATGTTTTTAATTTAATTCCGTAAAATATATGTAGGTAGGGTTCGAGGCATATAATGGCAGTATGTCAATAAAGCAGTAGCAGGAGTAGCAATGTTGCTAGGCTGGAAGCAAAAGGACTGGTTTACGGGACAGATTCTAAATTTATTTGTGAAAATCACTACTCGTAAGCCGCTACGAGGAATGTCCACAGTTTTACTTAATAATGGCGTTAGTTAATAAAAACTCTTAAATTAGGAACAATTTTAATGCACTTCCAAAGAGAACAGCCACGTAAAAGATTATCAAGATAAACCAATAACTAAAACCTATGTATACTTAAAAATATACATACAAAATGTTCCTACAAAAAATATGTAGAAGAATTACAGGCGCAAGAGAATTCTATATTAAGACTTTTCAAAAATCGAGATTGAAGCCAATACCAAAGCGTACCCGCCGCTGTCTATCTATAAGGGTACTTCCGATGAGCCGGAGAACCCTCATCTCACTATGAGGCTCGTGGAAATAAACATCTTTTTGGTATGTGAAGCCCCCGCAGCGCTGGGAATCAACAAATATCTTCAATTCCGAATCGTTACTGTAATTCTTGTGCAGGGCAAGTCCGACTGTTGTCAATCCAGTCTGAATACCTTCGTTAACCACCGTTGCGATCTTCAAATCTGGCGCAAACTGCTTGTAAAGACATAACTGGAATCCAAACCTGTTCATTGTTGAGGACAACGTAAATGATGGTCTTTCGTACCTTGCACTGATTGAGTAGTCAGACGAAAGGGGATAGGACAAGGGTTTGAACGCAACTTCTGTCCCTAAGTAAAAGTCGGGATGGACTTTGTACATCCACTGGGTTACCAGCCTTAGGCTCTTTGGATCCACATCCTTGACAGAACAAGAAACAGTGCCTACAGACTTTTCATTGTCCCTCTCAAATACAATCTCAGTCTCAGATGACACTAGGTCTTTTATCCTCGAAGTCAGCCTCATTTCGCACGATTCTTGAAAAATTTCCTTGTAAGTCGCTGTGGCGCAGCCTGAGGAGTCCACGATCAGGCCCTCATGAGAGCTTTCCGGTTCCATTTCTTTATGTATCATCTCAGTGAAGCATTTGTGCGTTTCTCTAGCCTTTCCGTAGTTGTATTGCTGTACCAGTCTCACTTTGTCCATTATCTCCCTCAAGATGATCAGCTTAGCACCTATAAAGCACTTCGGGAACGTGTTCTTCGCTTCAGCGTGTACGTCAGTAAGCCTTGTCAGTTTCGCTTTTAGCGGTTGTATAACAATTATCTCCTTTTTCTTGGGCAATAGCCTCTGTAAACTGGACACGAAACTGCTCACTTCCTCTTTTATCATCTCCTCGTTTATATCCATTGTTGTTTGATGTCTTTGTCGGTACAGGTCGAACGTCAGTGACCTTTGCGTTTGTATTTTTAACTGGAGTCGTTTGACGGCTTACGGCCAGTGCCACTCCGCACGGAGTTTATATATTTTTAGTTATCTGTTATCGCTGTGATGATAATTATGTTAATCACGTCCATTGATGTCTTAATGTGTTTTTTTTTAATTTATTACTAATAACAAACAGTATACAATGATGATGAAAATACAGGCTCACAAAACTATATATATTATAATATGTCAGTAAGTCACACAGAAAAATATTTGATATTTTATTTAACGCATTAAACGTTCTTAAAATTAAGCGAATTCTATTATTTATATTCTAGATTCATGAGGAAAACTGCTTAAATCAAAAGCGTGTATTAGTATTATATACATTCCATATATGTATGGATTTTATGTATAATGGTCAGAAAAAAACTGTGGGATAGGCCTATTTTTTATAGTTTACACTATTTTAAACATTCTGCACGTCATCTTTCATAGTGAGACATCTCGATTTGTCCCTTTCGTGATCAGCCCATTTGTTCCTGTTCTTTTGCTTTCTTTTAAGCCATGATGTACTTACGCTCATTTCTACGCGACAAACGTCACTTACCATCGGGTGAATTGTTATTATTTATAGATCTATTATATTTTATTTATATTTACCTCTAAATGTCTGTGGTGGCCTAGTGAATAAGGGGCCGTTATCAATCCCCGGCAACGCAAGAGTTACAAGGTTCTTATCCTGGCATGCACCTTTGCGTTTTTTCACATTACTTTTTTTTTACACTGGCTCGACATAGTGACTACAGAGTACCTGATGGTAAGTACAATGTAGTCCAAAAACGAAAGCGACTATCAAAGGATGAACATCCATTGAAGTCTCCGTCGTCATGTCGGCCCACATATACCACGACTGAAGGTCTCTAGGTATATGAGTTACTGGATATACACAAGCTGATCCCGAAACGCGACAAGCCAAAGCAAGTCACTATGACGGTCTTTACAATTGTGTACTGTGGTCATGACCCAGTTCGAGCAATCGCTTGACCACCAAAACTCACGAAATACTTATGAATTTAGGCACCACATGCTCATCAGTGAAGGAAACATCGTGAGGAAACCTGTAAGGCATGTAATAATAATAATGTCATGAGTACGTGCCGTCAGAAAGGCGATCTGCTGCGCTACTGGTCACGTTATTCACGACATATAAGCGCAAAATGGATAGAGACACTAATGTTTGTTTGTTTACCCAGAAAGGGATATAGCGTAACGATATATATTATTAACATTTACCTCGCTTATAAAAATCATTCAAGTTAACATCGATAAAGTCAGTAAGTATATACATATTTCTTAACAGGTACTATGACGTTCAATGAATTTGATTTATTACCAGCAAAGGTGTGCTCACCGGCCTAGGATAGTTCGCAGGGGAATGGAATGGAGAGCTTTTAGTAAATTGCAATAAGCAGGTGAAATTGAGTAGGGTTGACTCTGACATCTTCGGGTACATTTTCCTTTAGAGAATGATGCATAATTAATTAAACTTCATTTTATATGTAACATACACTATTCTCGTCGCGAAACAGATATCTCGTACATCAAAAGTCTAGTATCTCCGTATCATTATTTCAATTCTCTAATGGAGTGGGTATAGAAGCTTGAAAGCAACTTTTTTGTATCGTTTTTTCCTTCATACACACCAGTTGATTTAGAGCAGGGCTTCTTAAACTATGGGTCGCGACCCCAAATGAGGTCGCGTAGCAAAATTTTGCGGTCGCGAGAAATTTTAATGTTAAATATTTATATATACCATTTTATAAGATCGCTAGAGTTGGCGGAATACAGTGGACTTGCAGCCTCTAAACACGCGCATTTGTTGATTGAACACATATTAAATCCCAATATCGTTCAGCGCTAAATAAGGTTGAAGAGGTCTTACGTCCAGCATTTTCAAACATTCCGCCAAGATTAGATTTGTTATGCAATAAAAAAGAGGCACATCCATCTCATTAATTTTTTTACTTATATTTTAATTGAATACTTACCACGCTACTACTTGAATATATTCGAGCGAATTAAGTCGGTCAGAATCCACTTTTATTTTTGAAACTATAATAAATACAATTTTATAATTTTTTGTGCAATTTTTAATAATAGATTTTTGTATGTTTCAAAACGAATTCTAAAACTATATATTTTCATATGTATGTGTATATGTTACCTAATAAATAAATCATCAAAAAATATTAATTAATTTTTCTTTTATATTTGTATGGGGTCGTCAAGAAACTTGTAATTATAAATGGGGTCGTGAATGACAAAAGTTTAAGATTTGATGATTTAGAGTATCCTCGATTTTAAAGTAATCGATTTATTTGTTATTTTATACGATTTGGTATAAAATGAAACAGCAATTATTTCCAAACAGTAAATATTTCCTTTAGATATCAATTGTGAATATGTTTTAAAGACGGTACTTTTTTGTAAGGCAGAATATATCTTACTCTTAAACGTAAAAAATAAAGTAATACAAAAATTTCAAAGTACAATATTTGTAGTTTAATAAAACACGCAGAGGATGTGAAATGTTTACGGCAGAGCTCGGGAATCTTGTTACAGCATCCGGGTTCGAAGCCCGGCTGAAATTTGTTTGTTTTGATACAGTTTACAGGTTCATTGAATCAGTACACGTGTTCTGTAAAAGCAAAATGTAATATTTTTTATTTTATTTTAGTTACTTTCGATACTAGCTGACTCGACGAACTTCGTACCGCCTTACAGTCAATAAATGTCACTGTCAACTTGAACCTAAACCTAATCCCCCTCACCCCGTTACCCTTCCTCTCCTTTCCCACAACTCCAGCTCCATGACCTCCCATTCACCTTCTCCCTCTTTTACCTAATGTCCTCCCTCTCCCTTCATTTTATTAACGAACCAAATATAAAAGTTATTTGTATTCTTAATTTAAAAATATATCTTGTCCCCGTAACGAATTGAATCCCATATTCCAACCCTTACAAGTTTTATTTCCGCAACGAAAAGTGGTACATATCCATCAAGGTTTAATGTATTTCTATGCTAAATCTCATCAATACTTGTTCAGCCATTTTGACGTAAAAACGGTACATAAAATATACACATAATCATAATTAAAAACCAATGAATAGACTTTATTTGGCAACCACTTTCCATCATTAATTTCATCTTCACCAACACGTGTGATTGAAGTTAAGCGTAAGCCAATAAATTAAAAAATATATATAAAAATCTAAGACACTCGATAACTCTTTAACCCTTTTTGATTTCCCTGACATAATTATGGCTGGCGCTTGGCGCAGAGCCAATATCTACTTTTAAAATGGCTGCAAAGCTAGAGGGGTAATTAAGAATGCTTGCCCCTATTTATTCAAAGGCTTCTTCCAATCTCTATATATAAAGTACTAGCTGTCCCGGCAGACCTTGTTCTGCCCTATTTTTCTAAAACAAAGTCATATTGTTTTTTTTAATGTTAATAGCTTCCCCGACAGATTTTTTTGAAAATTGTTTGAAAGAACCTGGCCTTAATGCTATATGTATAAAAATTGACAAATATTGACATTAATATTTATACGTCACTCAATTGTTTTGCCTTCCAGGAACCCGTCCACTGACATATAAACTTTATGGTATGGTGTTAAAGTTCAAATTGACTTTAAAATATTATTACGAATTTTTTGTATGAGAATATAGAAAAGTGTTGTTTTTAGACTTTTTCAGACAATTTTTTTAATTTTTCTCTCCGTAATAACCTTCCCCATACTTCAACAAACACAACAAAAAAGAATCGGTTTAGTCGTTCTCGAGTTTCGCGCTTATCAAGACAGCTGATCCGGCAAACGTAGTTTTGCTATATAAGTTATTGTAATATCTTCTATGATGTTCATTGAAATTAAGTGATGTCAAAGACAATTTTGTTCATAATTAAATACTCTTAATCAACAAAACATTTATTTGGATAAAGATTAATATTATTACGTTGATACAACTCTTAACAAATAATGCATTACTTTCGACCAAATATGTTTACCATAAAAACGGTTCTAGTGACTTAATCTTAAAAGATAGACATATACTGTCGCGGACATTTTTTTAGATCATTTCAAGAGGAATAATTCTTTCATACATATATTTTTGGTATCTTGTACCGTTTTCGCAGCGCACGCAATGGAAGCCTTCAAGGATGAATAATTTTCCCCGTTTTTTTCACATTTTCCATTATTTCTTCGCTCCTAATAGTTGCATCGTGATGTTGTATAGCCTAAAGCCTTCCTCGATAAATAGTCTATTTAACACAAAAAGAATTTTTCAATTCGAACCAGTAGTTCCTGAGATTAGCGCGTTCAAACAAACAAACAAACAAACAAACAAACAAACAAACTCTTCAGCTTTATAATATTAGTATAGATTTTATTCTGTCTGACATATCGTAGAGGCTAAAGTAATACTATAGGCGCATAGTGTATACAGCCACTAATACATCACTGCTCACTCCGAAAGGGATACGGCTTAACGATATGTCATTGTATTTGAACCAGGGATGTTACGGAGCTTCGACTCCGACTCCGATAAGTCGGAACTTCCGACTTATATTACACCTCCGGTTCCGACTTCAGTTCCGAAACTTTTTAATCCGAGGTATTCATTGGAGGTCACCACCACTATTGTAGTCAATTTATTTGATTTAATTTTATATGTAATCAAACAATCAGTGCTACTTAATTTAAAGATCTCATTTTTAAAAATTTAGATTAAAAATATGATTAAAATTATTAAATTTAGAATCAAATGTACATTTTAATTTATTACTAAAAGTTTTTTTATTAATTTCACATTTACATTAAATTAAATTAAATAGAAATTAACACAAAAACAACACTGAAGCAAATTTGATATAATTTGTGCATTCTTAATGGAAAAATGTTAATAAGAAACACAGCAATTTTTATTTTCATTGTCTGTGTATGTGTAAATTTATCACTTTCTAATTAAAAAGGTTCACTGAATAATGTTTGTATTTGTCCCTCAATAAAACTATTTTATTCTGCCGTGTGACTGACATTGCCTCCGACTCCGATTCCGACTTTGGTTCCGATAAAACTGCCTCCGTTACATCCGTAATTTGAACCTCTAATATTTTCTGGAATTTAGTCGATCATATTTCTTTCTTGTTATAGGCACTTAATCCTTTACGCAAAAGCTTACGTTGGTATTGGTTCGATACTTCGACCTTAAAGGGGCCGTAATCACAAGCAGACTGAAATATAAACTGAAGTTTATTACAAGACCCGTTGTTCTACTAATAAAATTAAAAACAAATGCCTTATTAACCTCTCGATAACAGCGATTCTTAATAAATTCACGTCCCTCGGCTGACGTCACGGCGTTTTAAACATATTTTGGACCTTTAAGGCCAGAAATTAGGTTACGGATTCTCAAAATTTGAAATGACCCGTGTTAGAGCACGCGTTTTAGGTATGGAACCGTTATTTGACAAAAAAACATAGAGCTCCTACAGAGGGTACAGCACAACTTCATCAAGTTACCTTGAGCACTCAAGCGACGGTCGTATGAGGATCGTTTAACTTTGTTGAAGATTTTTTTTTTTATATATAACTTATAGGCGAACGCTTGACTTCAATCACACCTGGTGGAAGGTGAAGATGAGTCCGACGATGAACCGCGTCCGCCCAACAAATGCCTATTCACTCTTCTTTTAAAGACTCCCAGGTCATAAGATCGCGGAAACATGGCCGCTGGTAGCATATTCCACTCCTTAGCTGTTCGCATGATGAATGTTGAAGCGAATCTTCTCGTGCGGATATAAGGAACATCCAACACATACGGATGGTATCCGACACGATGTCTTGTGGTTTTGTGGTGGAATGGGGCTGGTGGAATCAAAGAATGTAGTTCCTGAGAACACTCTCCACCGTGCAACCGGTAAAAGACCACAACACACAACACAACAACAACACAAGATTACAACACTGATGACTTGCAGGGACCATGGTGATTTGGTGAAGACCTATAGAATATTAAATGGGCTTTATTAGCTAGAAGATTTGGTCAAAATGTTCAAACTCAGTAGCAGCAGCCATCTTAAAGGCCATCAGTTTAAGCTATGTACCAGTTATCGCAGGAGAGCGCCGCTAGGTTCTGGATCTCCGCATATTTAATTAGGGAACAAGCAGTTCGTTCAGGCATAGTGACAATGAATTATTCTAAAGGCACTTACCTGGAAACTGTATGTTGAGGACAGGCTACTGGAGCTTCGGACCGATCACCGTATACAATTAATTAGATGTTCCGCCGTATTGTTCAAAGCAACTACCTATTTCGTAGTGTAACCGAGTTTGCCGCCGATGATAGGTGTATTTTATACCGCCATGCGTACACAAGTGTCGCTGTTAAGGCGACCCTTAACAAGTGGAATGGTATGTGAGGAGACGGGAAGGATTTCAAGTACCTTTTTTATACTCATGCCCTGCGCCTGAACAGTACCAGTCGATCAAACAACAACTCACTCAAACACATTCAAAGCAACAGAATGATCAGAGCCTGGAATGATCTTCTAGAAGACGTAATTTCAGTTCCAAATGTGAATTTAAAAATCGCCTGGACAAATATTACCCCAACCACAAAAAAAATGCATTATACAAGCGTTACCGGGCGGCGCACTTAAAGGATTGCATTGTCCAAATCCGGACATGAGAGGTGAGTGATGTCTTCCATCAGTTCATTAGAAAAATTTCAAGTTGACTAGTGTTATGAAAACGACGATATGCTGCCCTACTGGTTACGTTGAACACGTCATATAAGCGCAAAATGGATACACCAACCAATGTATCTATCTGTGCATACCCCGAAATTCATATAGTGTGACGACATATATATTATTAATGTAGTAACTTACCGATTTTTTCAACTTCGACTCTCTATGAATACTTCAGCTATATTAACTAAAAACATTCTTACTGAATGAGCAGCAAACCGTGCAACAATCGGATGCCTCTCTTATTTAATTGTTTATAGTTGTTTAAATGTATTTATTATTCTATTTGCATTTATTTTGTTTGTATCTATATATTAATGATAATATTGTATATGATATGTGTATGTAATGTGCTTATATATTTGTGATCTTGTATATGTGTATTTGCATCTATGATATATATCCATCTATGATACTTTGAATTTTAGTCTCTAATGCTGTGTATCTGTCTTATATTGATCCCTTCCTTGCTGTTTTCTGCGCGTCGACACAATAATCAGGTGTCAGCTGAAAATCAGCGCTGGGTGGCTCGGCTGGTCACTTAGCGTTTCCTGAGCTGACTTCCCTTTGGCGCATCATCACAACACAGGGTATATGCTTTTGTTGTTATCTGTTTTTTTTTTTACCTATTCTGAAGTGTTGTATGTTTTGTGCCAAATAAATGTTCTTTATTATTATTTTTTTTTAATATTCAAGTTGCTATTATATATTCAGTTTTTTGTTAAAAACGAGCTTGTTTTCTAAGCAAAGTATAAGTATAGTCAAATTTCTACGTTCTATAAATCTCAGGTATAACAGATATCGTAAAGAAACAAACATAAGCCCTTTCTAGTACTCCGAAATATACTTCTTATAAATTATAAAGAGATGATCGAACGGGTTCGGAAGGGATGGAGTGGCGAGGAAACGTGCTTTATCTTGCGTTTCAGACTCGTATGAACTTGGTATTGTTTGAGCGAATGTGTGAGCTTTAGGGCTGTCAAAAAGTCCTTATGTTAGGGGTGGTAGCAAATATATATATACACCGATCAATTGCACTCACGCACTGAGCGCTTTTTTAAGGCAATGACTTTTGGATGTTCACGAATGTTGAAGTTTGATGTATTTTATTTATTTATTTATAAGTACCCTTACACAGTCTACATTAACACATAAAACTATATAAGACATGAACAAGATACATTATAAATGCGACTATATTTAAAAGTGTAGACTACATTCACAGAAGAAAGGAAAAATAAAAATACGAGTAACACAAAAAGAAATAAACTAATTAAAATTTATAACATAAATAAAAACAAAAAAAAATAACGCAAAAAAAAACAATAATTTATGCAACAATCTTCTCTAATAACATCCTTTTTTTTTCATTTGTAAATACTTTCGTATTTCTTCATGATTCATGATTTTATCATGACAACTTTATGCCCCTTGCGGATCGGACAGGATTCACAAAAAATACTGTACTGTATATTGAGTTATCACACATTGTCTCTACGTTAGAGACAATGTGTGATAACTGACAATTTTATAAAAACGACCTTTTTTCCTATTGAGCTACTAAAATCTAAAAACAATGATGACTTTGTTACGCACACTGTAATCACCATCTGGTCAGGTATACAGGGTGATTTTATAGACGAGGGAGAATTCCAAAGAGGATTTTAAGCATTCGATTCTAATTCCAAATATGTAAAAATAGTAATAACATATCTTAACATTTCCATCAAACTAATTGAATCATTGTCAACATATTTAGGGACAATTACACACTTGAATGAATGAATAACAATTAATTATTAACTAGGTATATTGTCTGTCATAAGCCAGTGTTAAGTAAGAAGGGAAACGAGTCAAAACCTATTTACCTAAAATTTCGTAAAATAACTTTACCCACTTACCAATTAATCACGTGCCACATGCGTCATGCTCACATTTTTTACAGATCAATTCTCGCCAGTTCAACAATTTTTCTTTACAATTTGTTACATAATATAATTTAACTCGTAATTTACATACAATACGTAATTGTATTCTGGAATAAATATATTCCTTGTTTATAAAATCACCTGTATATTACCTGCCTACCACCTGACAGAATTAACCAACCATCCACGTGCCGTCTTAGAGGTTTATAGCGTGAGGATATGTAGAATAATATGACAAAAGAAAAGCTTCTTTAATACCCGTGCTGCATTGCTAAGTTTATGTTTATTCTAGCTACCCGTTAAGGGGAATTATGTAAAAATATTCGCAAGGTTGAGAAAAATGTAAGGAGACTTTTACATAATAATGTTTATGGACTTTTATATTTCCGCACAAACTTGGATTATGTTACAAGAATTTTTATGCGTCTTCTACCGTATGTATTTTGTATAGTCAGCAATCTTACTATTAAATTTTCTTACTTCTTGAAATATCTTAACAGATATTATTGTTTGTTGGCCGCTCAAGTCGAGTTCGTATCCACAGAGCTGCTTTTGCATTACCACGAAATCTATAAATTTGCTGGTACTCCCAGGCCATAAGCCTTTAGGCTTGCCAAAAAAAACTGTCAAATCAAAGAATACGTTTACAGTAACATGCCATCTGTCAGACTGTCCATTCTCAACAAATATATGTTGTCAGCGCAATGACATAAGGCCTTGTCAGTTATGACACTTGTATAAGAGATGGCGCTATCATTCTCTGTTTATAAACTATCAATTACAAATTTGTACCTTTAATCTTAAGCTATAAAGGTTATATTAATAAATGATCAGTTTATAGAAAATTATTTTTGTGAATATTATAAAAGGATTATTAATTATTGAAAAACAACACAACAACAGGCAGAAGTTCTCTAACTCTTACGGTTGCGGAGTTTTTGGGCTGCGGAATGGTCTTCTCACAAGCGTTTTTCAACCTTTCTATGGGGTTTTTTAAACGAAGCGTGAAGAGATATGATTGCTGCGACTATGGATTTTTTTTTACTGTTGATAGTTTTGTTGTTTTTAGACTGTACCATGCTTACCATGAGTTTACCACAGGCGTGATGTGGTCACTGTGCCGAAGCAAGATAAAAGAAACGGCCATTATTAATGGCAATAAGCAGAAATGTCTCTGCTTATGGAATTCCAAAGAATTAGGAATCCTATAACGAGACAAAGCTAGCTACTTGTTTCTACGGCTCAAAACCCCGCAAATCTGTTTCCGTTCAAAGCCAAAATTATACGGAAAGAAAAATATTTTATTAATGGATGAATAATTATTTAGGGAAGCCGCACTCCGCGAAATAAGCCGATTTAAATTGCAGATATACAAAAAGAAGTCTTAATTGCAAATTGATTTTCCAACGACCCATAGTCGGAAAAATATTTAAGGAAAACGAAAACTGCTTTTGAATACTTATTATCTGTTGTAAATTTTTACGGTTCCGTGCTTTAAAAAAGAAAAAGGAACTCTTACCGTTTCACTGCGTTGTCCGCCTGTCTGTCTGCTTAGTAAGACGCTTTTTTTGCAGGAAGTATTTATATCATATCGAAATGAATATCGAATACTTAGGTATACAATAACTTGTAGCAAAAGATATAGTGGGGGCTCGCCATATTATCCTATGACTAGCTGATCCGGCAAACGTTGTTTTGCTATATAAGTTATTGTAATATCTTCTAAGATGTTCATTGAAATTAAGTGATGTCAAAGACAATTTTGTTCACAATTAAATACTCTTAATCGACATCACATTTATTTGGATAGAGAATAATATTATTACGTTGATACAACTCTTAACAAATAATGCATTAATTTCGACCAAATTTGATTACCATAAAAACGGTTCTAGTGAGTTAATCTTAAAAGATAGACATATACTGTTGTGGACATTTTTTTAGATCATTTTAAGAGGAATAACTCTGTCATACATATATTTTTGGTATCTTGAACAGTTTTCGCAGCGCACGCAATGGAAGCACCCAAGGATAAATAATTTTCCCCGTTTTTTTTTCACATTTTCCATTATTTCTTCGCTCCTAATAATTGCATTATGATGTTATATAGCCTAAAGCCTTCCTCGATAAATAGTCTATTCAACACAAAAAGAAATTTTCAATTCGAACCAGTAGTGTCTGAAATTAGCCCGTTCAAACAAACAAACAAACAAACTCTTCAGCTTTATAATATTAGTATAGATATGGGATCCTTTAAGCGTATCGTGAAGAGATATTTGTGTAGGCCGGCATGATCACTGCGACTACCGATGGGTTTTTCGTACCTGTCGATAGTCGTTGTCATTTTTTGGACTGCACCATGCTTACCATCAGGTGCGATGTAGCCCAGTGTCGAGTCAGGATTTAAAAAAATTCTAGGGATTGCAGACGATTGTATTACTCAGCAACCCAACCCAGTGTGTCTTTATATCTAAAATGCAAGGTCAATTTCTCCATAAAAATTAACTGAAAATTTATACAAACCTTTATTTAGACGTTTCAAAAGCTAACTCAAATTTCTCATAGGATATTGCTACAACGTCTTATGTAGGATCAAAGGTTGTATTTTGTGAATATTTATCTTCTTCTGCAATAAATGATGTTTACATTATCACGGGCATACAATCTCCAAAAATTTAGATAGTGTATTTTAAATCTGGAAGGTGGCAGGCGACAGACAATAGTTTTTGCCACGCCTCGAAAAATTGCCACATCTGATGCTATCAAAAAATACGTCCGTAATGTCGCATATTGTATAATTTAAGGCGCTTTTATAAGAATTTTTAATCTACAGAGTAGTTTCTAACAGGTAGACCTGGAATTTAAAAAAATGACAAAATGCAAGGTATTGTGGCACAAATATAGAGAAAATCGTATTGTTGCAATACAGATCTTTTTTGCATTCCATGTCCTCTTATATAGGCTGAATTTTCAAATATAAATAGACAACTAAGCTATATTTCATTTGTCCTCAGAATAAATAATTGACAAGTCAAAATGTGGTCCGGGAAAAAAGGATCCGAGGGTACCACCGCCGGGACTCCCACGGCAGAGGAAGAGATTAAAGTCGTTTTGGTTGGAGACACACAGTCCGGTAAAACTTCGCTGGTCCAGAGATTTGTCTCAGACACTTTTATTGAGGTGAGTCTAAAGTTCTAAATCTCATTAGGCCAGTCATATCATCAAAAAAATAGGCTAATTTCAATTCCAGCTTTTCTTTTGACGTTGTAGAATTTTACTCAAAAGTCTCATAAGATATTGTTTTTGTATATTTAGTTATTCAAGATTAAAATTCACGTAATTTGGTTTTTTGTGAGCATCTCGTTTCTTATGCTAGAAACTACAAATTTTACTCAAAACCATTTTTTACAGAATTAATCATTTTTAAGACAGAGTACGGAGAATGCTAACTATTTAGATGCCGAAATTTTATTTCCATTCTACAAAAAATGCCCTCGTATAAATTTACACTTAAATCACATTTCTTTATTACATTAATAAGTATAACAATACTTAAGTTCAGCTCCGTTTCACAACGAAGGCAAAAAATTAAAAAGCCTCTGTTTATCTCACGCGACCTCAAACAACATAAGGTTTTCGTTTAACATGATGTCTGTACAAACAGACCACAGCAAAAGGAAAAAAGCTGCTTCATTTAATGCAACCGATTTTTTTCTTTCGCCACGATTTTGTTTATAAACATACTTTGTAAACTAATACAAAAATAGAGAACATAAAAAACACATACATACGCCAAAATCTAGGCTTAAAAATGTTCTTAAATAGAGCACAACTAGATTTTAATGATCTGTAGCAAGTTGATGCACCGTGATCATATGATTTTAAATAGATTATGACCATTTGTATATTTGTATCCAGAAATTCTAGATAGTTAAAGAAAAAACACAATAGAACAACATAAACACGAGTGAGCTTAGGACAATAATAATATATCGTTACGCTATATCCCTTACAGGGTGAGCAGGGATGAGAATACAAAAAAGAAAATAAATAAAGTAAGTCAGAGATATAACTGCTTTTTTTTTCATCTTGTCCCGTTTCTATTATAATGCAACGACATTAAATGTCCTTTTAGTGCTCTTTCACATTTTTGTTATTTTTATGTTTCATTGTAGCACTACTCTAGTACATTTTCCTTAAAACTATACATATTTTATCTAACTAACTGGATCTAACTGGCTAGTGAATATAAATAGCTTATGAATAAACAAGCTGATTTCTAGTTGCTGTTGTGTACGCATGAATAGGAACGGGGCTTAAATAAAAACTCAACATTTACGGTTATTTTAGGATAAACGGTTTCCTGTTAAAATGTATCGTGTTGCATAATGACAGGAGATTAATGAATGATCGGTCCATTGACGAGGGTTGGTAAAAGCCGCGCAGACCTCGCTTCTCGCTAACGGCTAAAAGAGATAATAAAACTCAAGTAGCTTTATACCAGAGATGGGCAAAATGTAATCAGATTAATGATTAACGATTACAAAATGTAGTCGTAATTATAATTTTGTTGCTTTGTAATCATGATTAAATCCCTTCAAAACATTAAAAAGTTATAAATGTGTTTTCAATTGACGATTTCGTAGTGTTTAAAACATAGATGTGCAAAATACAGTCATGCTAATGATGAAAAACGTAAAATGTAATCGTAATGGTTTTCCATTAATTTGATCACATTTTACCCATCTATGCTTTATACATAATAATATTTCTCAATTATTGTTATAAATATATAGTTAAATAATAAATCGGCAACGCGAATAATCGCAGGTTCGAATCCCAGAATGTACCTCAGGATTTTTCCACCACCACATGCTCATCGATGAGGAAAAACACTGTGAGGTAACTCGCATAGCATCTAATAGAAATGTCACGTGTAATTGCCCTGAGAACGGCGATCAGCTGCGCTACTGGTCACATTGAGTACGACATTTAAGCGCAAAGTGGATACAGGCTTTGTATCCATCAAGCTACCACAACCACATTTTCAATAATTTAAAAAAATGTTTTGTTTATTAATCTTAAATTAAAAATGAAAATCAATTTCAAATTAAAGACCCCGAAGCCATATATCAGATAATTGTGTAACCAGTGAATTCAGAGCAAACTATTTTACCAACATAGACTACTTAATTTTTTTTTTGTTTCTCGGGGGAAAATCCTGCATAGGACCATCAGGGCCGCTGTGAGGGCAGCGACCCCGGTGTGTCAGACTCCTCCTGACTAAAAACCCCTGGGGTATCCCTCTAATCGCTCCACCCGAGTCTGGGAAACCAAATTCATCCAGACGCCCGGAGAGCGAAATGCCTTGTCGAGGCTGCCTCTCTGGGAGGGGTAGGGGTAAAGAGCCCACCCTTCCAATACCTATCTCACAGGCGACGCGCCGGACACTGCACACCGCCACTCTCTCATCCGGAGACTACTTAATTATTTAAAAAAAATACTACTTAATTATTGAAATTAATATGATTAACTTAAATTAATCATATAACCTACTTATAAAATATATACAATGGCGATCTAATTTCTAATAATATTGTTTTATTTTAGTGGAAGGTTTAGATGGTGTGGATACATACGTCCTGCGTGTTTCGAGGCAAACTGTTGATTAATTTAGGTAACGTGTATTGGGGGGCTCTGAGCGACTGGATAGCGACCCTCGAGAAGTAGGCAGAGCACTGTGACGTGCTCTGCCTAAATACATCGAGCAGTATCGGGGAAGGCATCAACTTCCCCCGAGTCTATGCCCAGTGGGCGCGGCGCGACGGGGCTGTGGCGAATTGATTACAGGACCCGCAGTCCCTGCCAATGCGCAGAAGTAGTCACCTTGGGGTTTCTAATCGGTACAAGTCCGACACACCTCGGTCGCGCAACCCCCCTGTGCGGTCGAGACAGTCCTATGATGATTTTCCCCAAGTAAATAAAAAAAAGTAACATGTATTGATCGACTCTCATACTAATATTGTTTTATTTCGGTAGTAGAAATGATGTTGTGTACTCTCGTTTACTTTCTCATTTAGTCAGGTCAAGTCACAGTGGATATTTAATTAAAATGAAACGACTTAAAACTACGCAAAACAGTACCAATTCCCAATAACCATAATATGTTTACATACACAAAAAGTCAAATAAAACGATTGGTTTTATTGAAAAGCGTGAAAATTCGTATTGGGAGTGAAATTCGCGTCGCGCCGTAAAACCTACTTCGAACAACGGCCAATTTGTTAGATTGCATTCGAACTCAACCATTTGTTTCTGTCGTTGGTATCTTTCGCGTGTCGATCACCATAAAGATAATCTAAAACAGGGATTCTCAAAGTGGTTTAAGTTTGACTTTTAAATTGGACTGTGGCTCACGAATTACATCATTTGTCTACAAATCGTGTATTCTCTAGGTTGATATAGTAAAAAAGAACGAAAATGCATTCATTTGGCACATAACATAACATAATATATAACACAGGAGGATATGTTAATCAAGATAGAAAGCAACAAAAGCAAATAACATGTACTGTGGTGATACATCAAAGGGAAGTCAGCTCAGTCAGCTAGGTGACCAGCTCATCCACCTAGCGTTGACATCTAGCTAACACCCATATATAGTGCCAACGCGCAAAAACAGCAAGGAAGGATATAATAGAGTATTTCATATACACAGCTCTAGAGACTTTCACAATGTCGTAGATATATATATCAACTTACATACACATGAAAACAAACATATACATAAACAGTAGTAAACCTACTTTATAATGAATATCATCGCATTGTGATACGTCGATCGCGAAAAAAATTATTGCCCAGAATTAAATCCATAACATTTATGCCATTTACAATTTGATTTATTATAGGGTGGACTGTTCACTTCTTCGCTTTCCTTTTTTTTGGTAACCCAGGGGAAATCCATCATGGATCGTCGGGGAGCAGTGAGGGCCTCCCTTGGGTATGCCGGACTCCTACCGACTAAAACTCCTGGGGTGATCCTCAACGCGCATGTGTGCCGAGCCCAGTTTCGCCAGCATGCGACGCGAGGCCCGGCACTGCGCTTCGCCCCTTTACGAGCTTCGCCGTGAGTGTGGGGGAGGTAAAGTGTACTCACCTCTCCGCCGCCTGTGGTGCGTGGGATCACGCATGTCACCACCAGAGTATAGCATAGACGGTTGGCCCCTCAGTCGAACCGCCCGGCACTCCGCAGAAGAACCCTTACAGTGAATCCGGCGGTGCCGCTGCAAGGTCCTTCTAACGCGAGTATTCGGCGGTGCTGCTGCAAGGTCCTCCTCCGTGTTCGCCTTCCTATCACAATAATAGATTTACAACCAAATTATCCATACATTTATTTTATTTTGTAGATTTAACATTATAATATTATAATAAATCCTATCATCATCTATATAGGACCATCAAGGACGCTGTGAGGGCAGGAACCTCGTGTCAGACTCCTACTGACTAAAATCCCGAGTGTCCTGCCAATCACTCTACCGGACCTGGGCATCCAAATTTTTCCAGACGCCCAAAGGACGAACAGCCTATTTACGCTTCCGCTCTGGGAGGGATTTTATAAAGAGGCCACTCCTCCAACCCTTTCTCACCGGATTGAACCATACACTACACGCCGTCTCCCTCTCATCCGGGCAGCGGACTCCCTTAATCTACCGCCCGACTTATTTATTTAACCTTTTCGCTACAATCGGTATAGTCACCGATTATAGAATCACCGGCTGAAAAACACAGCTTATACACAACGGGTAACTATATTTTATTATTTTATAGACACATTTTATTTTTCTTCTCATAACTAATTAAATCGTTCTGAGCCAAAACTTTAGCTCGTTCATGCAGCGTGACTGCACGCGTTTGAAATGCGCACTTTCAGCACGGAGCTCCGTTTCCTGCGAAACGCTTAGCAGCGAGGCCTACCGAAGCGAGAATATTAAATATAATTTAAGATTGTTTAGAAATACTTTATAATAAATATAAGACCGATATTCGGTATTAATTAATTCGATATCAAAATTTATCGCAAATAGTCAAAGGAAGTTTACAATCGGAATGAAACTAACTTGTTTATTAGAAAGCGCTTAATTCACTTACAAGCGTTTCAGCAAGTTGCCCATTCGAACCAGCTGTTTATTTCAAAAGCTAACTGCTTCAAGTTTTTCAAATTACTATAAGTTTTCGATCGTCATTCACAATGTAATCACAGTTCGTTGAAAATTAATTATAAATAATATTAATATATCATGACGCTATATTCCTTTCGGGTTGAGTTGTACACACTCGTGGCTGAGGTACTCTAATGCAGGGGTCGGCAACCAGGGGCCCGTGGGCCTCATGCGGCCCGTAAGCCACTACGTTGCGATCCGCGCAAATAAGAGCCGATCCACGGAATAATTTTCAATAATTAACTATCGAAAAACAAGCATTGTTTTCGATTGACCCATGAAAATTTAGATGCAATACTGAGTATTTCTATGTCTTAAATGGAAGCAGACATTAATAAACTTGAAAAACAAGTACAGCCTCAAAAATTGTATTAACTTTATAAGTCTTAGTTAGTTTTCTACCTGTTACTTCAAAAGGAGAGTAACAATAAATTTGTTAAAAAAGTAAAAATTAGTTTTATCTAAAAAAAAAAATTGTTTATTAGATGAAATGTGGGCCGCACAAATTTACTCATAATATTTGTGGCCCTTATACAAGGTGTCTCAAAAGAAAGTTCACATTTAAATCTTTTTTTAAAAGAAAAGTCTTAGCTTTATTGAAAAAATGTTTATTTTATATTGAAGTACACTGTTTGGGAATTTATTTTTTAAAAATAACATCGTCCAAATGTAAACCGTTGCGCTCTCGGCATTCATTTAGTCGGGCACTAAAATTGCCTATGACAGCTCGACAGGTAGTCTCCATGATGGCTGCCATTTCATGACGGATATTTTCTTTTAATTGTGCCAGGGAAGTCGGTTTATTAGCGTAAACTTTTGATTTGACATAACCCCACAGGAAAAAATCCATTGGCGTTCAATCCGGACTCCGTGGAGGCCAATTTATGTCACATCGCCTGGAGATTAATTTGTTCGGAAAAATTTCTCGAACTCGAGACAGAGATCTGTTGGATGTGTGTGAAGTTGCTCCATCCTGCTGGAACCATGTTCTTTGGTTGTAACCAGGAAAGTTTTGCAGTTGGGGTACGAAAAACTCGTCTAACATCTCCACATAACGCTCTGAATTCACTGTGAGTGTGCGTCCCCTTCCATCTTCAAAAAAGTAAGGGCCGATAATTCCTCGCGCCGACATCGCTGCCCATACGGTGACTTTGGGTGAATGTAGCGGTTTCTGATGTTTTTGTTTTGGGTTGGTTGCACTCCAGTAACGACAATTTTGCTTGTTTACATGCCCATTCAGGTGAAAATAGGCTTCATCGGAAAACAAGATGTTGGTGAACGTTGGAAAGCGCTCAATCATCTGATTTACAAAGGCAAGCCTCTGACCAGCATCTTGAGGCTTCAGTTCTTGCACTAACTGAATTTTGTACGGGTGCAGCTTTAAATCTTTGTGTAAAATGCGGCATAATGAAGATCTGTGCACATTTAAAGCAACAGCACGCTTCCGAATCGAGAGGTTTGGATCATCTCGAATAGACTGAGTAACACTGTCCACGTTTTCGGCTGTTCTTGATGTTCTTGGCCGCCCAGATTTTGGTTTCTCCAGAGTTGACCCAGTCTCTTCAAACTTCTCAACCCATTTTGCAATGAGTCGAGTGCTAGGCGCATCATTTAAGTGACGAATATGTCGAATACTGCAGAATTTTCTACGCGCTACAGTCGCCGAATTACCGTTTTTGTAAAACTCACGTACGCACAACGCACGGTCCGCACCAGAGAAACGCTCCATAGCGACTAAATTCCCAAGAGCCAGACTACTGACTGACATACCCCCGCGCCCCTCAGAATAGTTGCTTTCGCGTAATAAGATAAGCAAATGTGAACTTACTTTTGAGACACCTTGTATAAGAAAAGGTTGCCGATCCATGCTCTAATGGATAAGGCTACGCGAATTGTAGCAGTTTGGAATCCCGATACATACATTTAGTTTTTTTTCCAGATTAAGTATGAATTTAGGCACCATCTGGCATCTAATAGAAATGTCACGTGTACTAGTGCTGTGAGAACGGCGATCAGCTGCGTTACAGATCACGTCACGACATACAAGCCCTCAAGCGGATACAGCCACTAATGTATCTCTGCCCACCCCGTAAGGGATATAGCGTGATGACGATACTATTTATTATTATATAGACATGTTTGTAATAAATGGTAGGGGATCGTCTCATCCGGTGCATTACGAGTGTACACATCGAACTGGGAGTTTGAAATTAATTAATTTTCGCTTAGGTCAAAGCGGTTGAGCGGGTCGGTTCGTTACATTGTTAGCGAGCTTTCACTACTTCCATACAGTTGTGATAGTTTTGTTCGGGTTCTAGATTAATTTGCTACTAACGTAAACTATAATCGGAAATCCAGTCTCAATTAAACCGAAGAAAAGAAATATCCTTAATAATCTCGTGTATTGTATTTTAATAATTTGACTTTATTGTGTTATATTATAGGTCAGCCCCGGATCTTGAAATATTTCGAGACAAGGCAAAAAGTACTGTGTGAATGCACCCCTCCTTTTACCTTTGCTTCGTAATTTTATGTATAAATCTAATAAAAACTATTTACAGAACAATTTCAGAGATTCTGTGCTCAACAAATTCGTTATAATGTAAATCACAATTTATTTAATAAGAAGCCAAATATTTACGAAAAGCGATCATCTCATAATTTAAAGCGTGGTAACAATATTTTATGAGACTTTTGAGTTAGCCGGCGTAACGATGGTAATAGTCAACAGATTTCCCTCCCTTGACGGTCGCTGCCGTTCATGGACAACAGTGATTTCCACCAGGTGCCATGCAGTCACTTTCTCCAGCCAGTATAAAAGAAAATTGCTGCCTAAGCATCTTCAAAATGCTTTCTCTCAAATCCGATGAAGATGTAAATATCCTCCGAGGCCTTCAGCTCTCCTTTATATTTTTCATCAGTTCACCGTACAAACAAAAAGCATTTTAATTACTTAAACGTGTTTCTAAATTGTTCGTCTCTTAAAGCAGCTTGTGTTTGCCAAGTTTTTCATTAGTATTCCTGAATAAAACCGAGTTAACTCTTATTTATGTTAACTTCGTGAGGTACTATCTGTGTCTACTACTCAAGTAAAGTCAATATTTTACTTTTTTTATCATTTGCATACGGACGTGGATTATCGGGTAAGAGCCGGTATTTCAGTAAATTATGGGCGGTAGTTTGATAATCACTTCTAATAGTCCAGGAATCACTCAGAACAATATTAAAAGCATCTATGATTATCTATGATATTGGGTCCTCTAAGCGAAATGTGAAGAGATATTTGTGCAGGCCGGCATGATGACTGCGACCATCGATAGGTTTTTTTACTGTTCACAGTCATTGTTGTTTTTGGACTTTTTTTTATAATTTATAGACGTACGCTTGACCTCAATCACACCTGGTGGAAAGTGAAGATGAGTTCGATGATGAAACGCGATCGCCTAGCAAAAGCCTATTTACTCTTCTCTTAAAGACTCCCAGGTCATAAGATCGCGGAAATATGGCCGCTGGAAGCATATTCCACTCCTTAGCCGTTCGCATGATAAATGTAGAAGCGAATCTTTTCGTGCGAATATAATGAACATCCACCACATACGGATGGTATCCAACACGTTGTCTAGTGGTTTTGTGGTGGAATGGGGCTGGTGGAATCAAAGAATGAAGTTCCTGAGAACACTCTCCACCGTGCAACCGGTAAAAGACCGAGAGGCAGGCAACTCTACATCGATGCTCAATGCTATGCATTCTAATTTTTGTCAAAGAGTCGTCGCCAATAAGTCTACGAGCTCTGCGATCAATCGAGTCCAAAGCCGCCAAATGATATTTAGCGGATCCGTCCCAAAGATAACAACAGTACTCGACACCCGACCGCACCTGTGCCTGATACAGGTTAAGAAGTTGCGTAAGTGAGAAGAATCGTCTGACCTTAAAAAGGATACCCAATAAAGGACTGCACGAAGCTTACCTTCATACGTTGTGGTCAGTGTGTTGAGTTAGGAAAGACAAAAATAAAATGTTACAAAAATATTAACAAAAGCATTGTATAACAACACATAAATTTATGATCTTTTATGACAGCTGTAATAAACATCCTGTTTCTAAATGTTCGAGCGTCAAACATGGCTCTTCTCAGAACTGGTGCTAAATACACAACCCTTGAATTTTAGAGCAGGACTGTTAATTCAGCGCTTCCTTGCTTTCGCGTTTGAAGTTGGATTTTGTAGTCAAATATACAGAACTAAACGTTTCGTTTTTCGTTTACAGACAATCCATTTTTTTGGTCCTCAACCGGCACAAGAATTTCAAATAGAGTATGTTTGGGTTAAGGCCGTACGCAGATTTATATTGGATTTTTATTTTCTAATGCAGTTTATTTTTCTGCGGCTATTTGAGGAGTCTAATTTCAAAACCCCCTATAACATATTTCTTTCAAATCCCATAAATTTATAAAAAACTTATAATTAATCTTTGACTTAACAATCACATTCTTATAAGGTATTTAAATTATAATTTTAGAGTGAAAAAGCAAAAAAGAAAAAATTCATATATAATATTTGCTTTGATAAAAACATTTCAAATTACTATTAGGACTATTAAGTAATTTTGTACGAAATATCGTTTTAGCGGGTTTTGAAATTAGACGCCTCATTTTTGTGACAATTTGAATATGAATATCTAATATTTAATTTACTGTAAACTAGCTGACCCGGCAAACGTTGTCCTGCCATATAAATTATTTCTAGTGAATATCTCATATATTTGACAAATATATTGATAATATTTATACGATACTAACGTCACTCAATAATTGTTTTGCCTTCCCGGAACCCGTCCACTGACATTTAAACTTTATAGTATGGTGTTAAAGTTCAAAATTACTTATAACGAATTTTTTGTATGAGAATACAGAAAAGTGTTACTTTTAGACAGTTGCAGGGAATTTTTAAATTTTTTCTCTCCGTAATAACCTTCCTCAGACTTCATCAAACACAACAAAAAAGAAATCAGCCAAATCGGTTTAGCCGTTCTCGAGTTTCGCGCTTATCAAGACATTTAGCGATTCATTTTTATATACAAGATTACCGCTCGATTTTTTCTTCATTTGAAATGAAAATTATATAAAAACATTTATTTCGACTCAAATAAAAATATAGTGGCTGTTCTGACCTAGTGAATAATGTACCGGCTTCCTTGAACGACAGCAAGAATGGTCGTAGATTCGAATCCTAGCACGTACTTCTGGGTTTTCTAGATTACGTACGTATTAAGGCACCACGTGCTTCCTAGAAGGAAAACATCGTGAGGAAACCCGCATGGCATCTAATAGAGATGTCATACGTAAGTGCCCTGAGAACGGCGATCATCTGCGCTACTGGTTATATTGACTACGACATATAAACGTTTGGGGTGCTGCACTAACCCCAATACTATCTATACTAATATTATAAAGCTGAAGAGTTTGTTTGTTTGTTTGTTTGTTTGAACGCGCTAATCTCAGGAACTACTGGTTCGAATTGAAAAATTCTTTTTGAGTTGAATAGACCATTTATCGAGGAAGGCTTTAGGCTATATAACATCACGATGCAATTATTAGGAGCGAAGAAATAATGGAAAATGTAAAAAAAAAACGGGGAAAATTATTCATCCTTGAGGGCTTCCATTGCGTGCGCTTCAAAAACGGTTCAAGAATCCAAAAATATATGTAAGAAAGAATTATTCCTCTTGAAATGATCTAAAAAATATCCGCGACAGTATATGTCTATCTTTTAAGATTAAGTCACTAGAACCGTTTTTATGGTAAACAAATTTGATCGAAATTAATGCATTATTTGTTAAGAGTTGCATCAACGTAATATTAATCTTTATCCAAATAAATGTGTTGTTGATTAAGAGTATTTAATTGTGAACAAAATTGTCTTTGACTTCACATCATTTCAATGAACATCTTACAAGATATTACAAAACCTTATATAGCAAAACAACGTTTGCCGGATCAGCTAGTTATTGAAGAAAATGAAACTAAATAATAAATTCGGTACAAGTTGTATTGCACGGTTTACAAGGCAGACTGACGCGTACAATCTCTTAACTAGTATATACGACACTGTCGGCGCGAGCGCTGAAACTGTAGGCAGCCGCGTGGATGGTTGCCACACACACCCCTCTCGCCGTAGCCCCGCGTGCCTTACAGGATTCGTGCAGTTGCTACAAACGTAATGTGGATACAGCCACTAATCTTTGCTCACCCCGTAAAGGACATAGCGTGATGATATTAATTTACACTGACTAGATAAAGTGACTACAGTGCACCTGATGGTAAGTACAGTGTAGTCCAAAAACGAAAGCGACCATCAAAGGACCAAATTCCACCAAGTCTCCGTCGTCATGTCGGCCCACATATACTACTACTGTTATGACGGGGCTGTGGAGAATTGATTACAGAACCCACAGTCCCTGTTTATATGCAAAAGTAGTCACCTTAGGGTTTTTAGCCGGTACAAGTCCGGCTCACCTCGGCTGTACCACCCCCTGCGTGCGGCCGGGACGGTCCAATGAGGATTTTCCCCAAGTAAAAAAAAAACATATACTACTACTGAAAGTGTCTGGGTCTAAATTAGTGATACCACGAATAGTGAAATGGCCGAATACCGAATATTCCTGGAAGTAGCGTGTTTAGTAATAATAATAATCTTTATTTCAACACAAAACTTATGCATATACACAGGGTGATAACTGATAAGTCTCACCAATTGAGTAAATCTTGTCTCTGGTGAGACTCGCACTTCCGTTCGGGTTATTCAAGGGTGTTTTGTGTTTTTATATGGATATTAACGGTATAAGTTTATTAGCATGTGTGTGAGCGAAAGAGGGAGCATGTGTGTGTTTGTGTGTGAGAGAGAGAGTGTGGGTGTGTGAGAGGTTATTTTCTGAGGCTGGTAACATTTACGATGAAAAGCGTAATCGTTTGCTACCAAAAAATGCTGAAAAGCTTGTTTTTATCCTTCACAACTTGCCACTGATCAATTTTAATTACTAAAGTGTTGTAATTTGGAAATAAATACATAACTTTGAGTAACATAACGTGTCTTTTTTACATGATTTGGTATTCGGTATTCGGCCGAATAGTACGTATTATTCGACCGAATACCAAAAAAAGTGGCTGAATACCGAATAGTTGCTGAATATTCGTGGCATCTCTAGTCTAAATATTAAAATATTTGCTTACAAAACAAAAATGTATGTGTTTTGAATTTCAGAAACGTTTCTTTGCCTTCGAATAAAACCCCTCTCATGAATTGTATGAATAATACGTATATATCCCATGCACTGATTGCGTTTACAAAGTGTACCACATTTACACGTTTCAGAACTAAATCCTCGACGTCAGGAACAGAATACAATGCTATTTTTACCTCTACGGTAAACGAAAATCGACCTTAATAACTTGCAATAACTAGCAACTGGAATGTTTATTTAAAACTGTCAGTATTCCGTTCTCATTTGCGTACGGGTTTCGACGCGATTTGTGTTCATATCTGACTCTTAACGCTCACAAAACCAGTGAAAATGCACACTGATTTGTAGAGATACTTTCTGAAAAGTCATTTGCACCTAGAAAGTTACTCTTTTATAAACTAACTGATTGATCTGGTGAACTTCGTATCGCCTAATGGTGAAAAGATGTCGTATTAACAAAAGTTAATACGACATTTTATGAGACATTTAATTTTTCTTACGATTACTCAAAAACCCTACGCGTAAATTATGTTAACGCTTAAAACTGAAAACTAGAAACCTAAAGCTATAACATTCTGCTTTTAAAACTTCTCTACGACCATTTCCCTTAAAATACCAGCCTCTTGAAAATCACCTAAAAATTGGGGACTTTTTTAATATCCTTTAATTAATGCGTCTAGTGTATTTTGCACTTTTCTACTATCGTTATTGCTGATCGAATGTTATTTTATCTAGGCCAGCGCTTCTTAAACTTTTGTAATTCACGACCCCATATATGATTACGAGTTTCTTGACGACCCCATACATCTATGGAATGAGCGCTACTGACCTTCATTCAATTTTCACAATTTCCATTTTCTTTCAGCTCATATATCGAGCTGATGATGACGATCATGGTGATAATTATCACAACACAGTCAAAATAAAAACCCACAAACGCGTATATTTGGATATAATCAATCAGCAGGATGAGAACTAATTAATCTAAATCTTAATCTATCTTCGGTCACGTCTTCTTCATTTGTCAAAGTAAATTTATTAGCGATTGTGTTTCGGTTAGAACTGTTGTAGTTTATACTAGCTTCTACCAGTGAATTCACCAGTAATAAATAATGAATTTGTCTAGTTTTATACTACGTTGATACTATATATTTTTAGGTGGATTTAGCTCAAAAATAAACGACCTCGTCATACACATTTAAATGAGACTGATTATTGAGTTATTTGAGGTGGCCACTATAAGCTATTTGAGTATAAAAAAGTATAAAATACTTATTACTTTAAGCTATTATCGTTTCTATAACTTACGAATTTACGCCTAAATTCGCATCTCTGAATATTTAGCAGAGTCATAAAATACAAAGTAATTATTTCTTGGTAGTTTTCTATAGAAATCATTATTAAATTTTCCGAATTACAGGCTTGTGTATTTTAATAAAAACCATTTTGGCACTGTTGGAGTAAAATCATTTCACTTAAGCATCTTAACGCATAACGGAGAATACTATAGAGAGATTTGTTTTATTGGATTATATTTGTTTTTTAAAGGTAATAAACTATGTACTGAAATCAAAAAAAGGCCTTTCAAGCCGATTTTTGCGTAGTACTTGAATAAATATCCAAATTTGATTCTAAAATCACTAGTATAGATTAAAATATGAGAAAATAATAAATCGTTAGCAAGACATTTTCCAATTTTTTTTTTGTTTAAAGGAATAAAAAAAAATGTTAAAATTAATGACCTTATGGACTATATATAATATTATACCATTTGCATTGTTACGGGTTCGAAAGTTTTAAAATTAATTTTAATTGTAGGTGGTAACAATAAATGCTTAGTAAGAAATGGTTTAAATAAATTCATATGAACAATAAAATTATATTAATTTTTAACCTTGAATTATAAATGAATCGAACATAAATACTATTATATAATAACAATTACATAATTTCAGATAACTGTTCAACATCCCGTATGGTCTAGTGGCTAGGATACCTGGCTTTCACCCAGGAGGCTCGGGTTCGATTCCCGGTACGGGAAACCGTTTTTTTTTAGATACACTTTTTTTAAAACATGTTTTGCTATGAAGTAAAAGAAAAAGACAAACACAAACAAAATAATAAAAAATATTTCAAATATTTACGAAGTGTTAGTTTCAAACTTTTTTCATAAACAGCGGGCTTACTATTGAAACAGTTGAAAGTTGGGGCCGCAAAAACTCGGCGCAAGAAATTATTTTTGACATGGCGCTGATTTAGAGACTTTTTTAATGTAATAAATCTGTCATGGCATTAAAACCTTTGTCGAGGGCTAACTTGGTAGACCAAGGTACCTACTTATACAGCCTAATTATCATCTGACCGCTATAAATTTAATTTTGACGCTCATTACTTACAAACATAAATCAAACCAAGATTAATACGTCAGAATATTTATTTACATAATCATTTTCAACATTTATTTTCTCCTTCGAATAAAAGTTATGAATTTATGCGTGAAATGGAACGCAATCAGCTTGGACAGAAGTCTATTTTGGTTATGTAACTGCACAGCAGGAGATTTATAGACAAATATTACTGATAATTACTTCGTATGTCTCCCACAACGAAACTATTAGTATCTTTTACAGTTATGTGAAATTTTAATATGTATACATTGTCTATTGAATAAAATTCAGGTCAGTCCCTCCCCGTTGTCGATTTAATCCCAATTTAAATCTTTAAGTTTCTTCAAGGATCATTTTTGTTCTTATTAGCAGTGATGGGCAAAATGTAATCTGATTAATGATTAACGATTACAAAATGAAGTCTTAATTTTAATTGTTGCTCTGTAATCATGATTAAATCCCTTTAAAACATTAAGGAGTCATAAATGTGTATGCAATTGAGGATTCCGTAGAGTTTAAAACATAAATGAGTACTGTGCCATCATATTAATGATGAAAAACGCAAAAAGTGATTGTAATTGTTTTTTATTAATCTGATTACATTTTGTCCATCTATGCTTATTAGTACAGTTAGACTAATGGGTTGTCTACAGCAAATGCTTCATATTTCGCAAAACATCTGCATGTCTTTTTTCTTCCTATGTGTTTAAAATTACTTTTCTCCTTCTAGCAAATGTTTACGATTATAAGTAAAACATTTGTATATAGCATGACAGAAAGAGAAATACACGCAAATATGTGAGAAAGAAAAAGACTAATAGATCTTTTGTGAAACTTGAAACATTTGTAGGAGACGAACCATTAGAAGAGTTAAAAACGGATGAGTATTTTTTTTAGGCAAAGGCATACTTAATAATATAGCCATTAATTTTAAGAAAAAGTATTGAAATAATTAAAAATACCGTAACGTTGCAAATTGGTCAGATATTTTATTTCAATAATTGAAAGAAAAATATATTATATTTTTATACAGCACTATCTCTTTTAGGTTAAATTTGACTTGTGTTAACTATAAAAGTATAATGGAAATAATATTACTATGAGAAATCGTAGGATGGCTAAAAGTCAATTGAATTTCAATAAACATTAAACAGTATGTTTTATGATATAGTATCTAATTATATTACCAATTTGCATTCTTTATTAACTTTTTTGCTAAAAATACATATTTTTAAAGATACAGGATAAAATCTTCTTTTAACATCAGCAAGGGACTCTGCGTTGATGGAGGTCTGAGCGTTCAGTTTATGAAGAGCCGTCTTATCGTGGGTCAGTAATGAACCCGGAGGGTCTACTTGCACCGGGCTGTTCATTTAACACGATATGTAATGAATGCATCGAACAAAATAGACACCGTGGGACTCATTCAAGTTAAGTGAGCCGCGATGGACTGTAATATAACATCTGCTAAGGAAATGAACGCGTTTTTATTTTTACACAAACCACAGTGTTGTGGCCGCGTACCAATATTTAGTTAATTGTCATAGAACATTATTTAATAGTTAGTTATAGGGTAGGTTACGGTGGATTCTAACATATTCGCGTAGACATCGACCAATAAAATAGCATGGTGTGAGGGTAGTAGCGCAAATCTTTCGCTGCCACCACTACCGTTTCGTCGTTCGATGGTGACACACCACGCTTGGGCGCATCATTAAAAGCTCGTTGTCTCGTGCCATAATATAATTTTGTGGACTATTGTGTGTGGTAGTGGAGTGCCAGGCCCCCCTGACGAGAGACCGTCAAGCAAGCCGCTGGCCAGCGTGCATATCAAACATTGCGGCAGTAGAGGTAAGTGGAAGTATTTGTCGAACCCCCCACACCAACCAGCGACCGTATTCCTGATACTTTTGGGCCGGGAACAAACACACAGGATAACGTAAACCTATATTGACTTACTTTCTTTTTTCATTTTGTCACTGCACAGTATCTACACCGGACCAGATGGAAAGCACAGTGCAATCTAATGATAATGTCCTAGCCGATTTCGGCCACGGCGACTGTTTCAACACCGGTTAAGAAATTCGAGGTCCAGTTTTCGGAAACAGTCAATTGCGCAGGAGATGTTTAAGTGCAGAACTGGACGCGCTGCCAGAAAAGCACTCGTCCGTACTCCCTCAGGCCCGATGGAAAGGAGAACAAGTACGATCGGGAGGGATCGGGATGCAGGTTTGGTCGAGTTTCCCTTCTCTAAACACCTGGTTGAATTGCGGTGTTAAAGAGATACCTTAGTCGCCTTTTACCACACCTCAGCAAGAAGAGGGGGGTGCTATTTTATTCTGCCGGCAGCCACCACGGCAAAACACAGTGCAATCTATCGTAAGTATGACTGCCTGTCGATATTCGCCGCGATTATATTGACCTGAGCATCGTAAGTAGGGTTACTACAAACTGCGCTATCAGTCCTATGATATTGGGTGCTTTAAAGAGTAAAAAGATATTTGTGCGGGCCAGCAGAATCAGTACGACTATCGTTTTTCTTTACTGTTAATAGTTCAGTCGTATTTTGGACTCAAATTTAAAGACATTTATACTTTTTTTCAGTTCTTTCTTAAAGAAAACGTATTTTTTATTAAATGACCAACATTATATTATTTCCATAGACATGTAACCTATTTTTAAAGTCCTCCTTATATACAACTAGCTTTTGCCCGCGGCTTCGCTCGCGTTAAGAAGTATTATTATTAATTAGGTATAGTTTTTGCGGCTTTACTTTAGTTACCGTGTGTAAAAATTAGGGCCTGCAAAACTTCTTTGTAGACAATATTCTTAACTAATCTGTCATTAGGCGCTAAAACTATCAAGCTATTATGTTATATTATAGTCGAAAAACTGAGAAGATTCATACAAACTTTCATCCCTCGTTTTATACCCTTGGGGGTAAAATTGATCAACATCCTTTCTTAGCGGATGCCTACTTCATAACATCTACCTGCATGCCAAATTTCAGCCCGATCCGCCCAGTGGTTTGGGCTGTGCGTTGATAGATCACTATGTCAGTCAGTCAGTCAGTCACCTTTGAGTTATATATATTTATAGATTACTACATAACACAAAACAATACATAACTTGGATGCTTGAATCGATCAGAAACGCTTTAAATTCACATCGGATGGTATTCTATATTATTGTTTGTTGGAAAAGTTATAATATGACGAATCAACAACATAACAATACGTGATAGAAATGTTTGTATTGGTTTAAATTACGCCAGAACCTTTCTTGCGAAGATAGCGGCGCTTAGAGGCCGAGGCGATGCTTTGACAAAGAGAAGCGACTGCCTTGAAACAACAATTAATCACAATTAAGAAGTAATTTCTGTCACTCAACATTTGAGAGCAGCTCGACAGCGGCGTATATTATTTAACATTCCAGCACTGGGGTGTGTTAGGCTGATTAGAACCTGTGGTTTTATTTTGTCGATCCATATTTGGAAATAGCTTTTTTTGTAACCTAGGGGAAATCCTAAACGGGCCTTCAGGAGGCGGTGAGGGCCGCCCCCCGGTGTGTCAGACTTGCACCGACTAAAACCCCCGGGGTGTTCCCTCTCTCGTCTGCCGAGTGCCAAGGGGACGGATGAGCCATCTTCCTCGGCTCCCGGCAACGTCTGGCCTTCTGCAGGGCGCGCCTACTTGGTGAGGGGTGGTTAAATAGTCGCCATCCCCCGCGTACACATAACATATTTGGCGGGGAGAGTGGTGTAAAGTGCCACCCTCCCCTCATCTCCATGATTTGTCATTAGAGCGGTGTGCGGGAACACATCGCACACTACTCACGCCTGGATATTTGGAAATACCTGCAATATCTTCGTTTAGTTCAATAATTATTTATCTATTTATTTATTCAATGGTAACTACACAGCATATAAGATTATATACAAAAATAGGAAATAAAAAAAAATCTAAAATGCCAATAACGTAGTACACAACATATTAAATTTTGGTAAATGTACTACTAATTAAATGTAATGTATTTACTATTTCATTATTTGAAACAGCAATATCCATGCAATTTTATAGTTACATAGATTTTGTTAAGTTTTGTTGTTTGTTATTGTTTTTGCTGGTTAAACACTTATTTTAATAATATTGATAATATATCCTTTACGCGATAAGCCATACATCAGTAGTTGTATCCACTTTGCGATTATCGTGTCGTGCCCACGTGACCAGTAGCGCAGCTGATCGCCGTTCTCAGGGCGCTTGCACATGAAATGAAATGAAATGAAAAAGTATTTATTTCGCCACAAATATACAAAAAAAAAAAAACAGAAATTTAAATGTAGCAATACAAACAACACACAAAAACAAAAGAAAATACAGAACATATAAACATGGCGAAAATGGGCCCTTCATCAGCCTAAAGCCACAGAGGAAGTCTGCAGCGCTGATTTTCGAGAAGGGCCACGGTCGTGTTACATCTTATAAGAATGACATGACATTTCTAGTAGATGCCATGCGGGTTTTCTCGCGTAATTCGATTATAAAGAATAATATTTTGCAATGAAAAAACAGAAAATAAATGTTTTGTTTAATTTATCTTTTTCATCTGTGACAACCCTTAGTTTCGCAGGTTGTTAAGACCAAAAAAGTACAAAATATTGCTACAAAATGTACAACCATCCCAAAAGTGTCTGCAAATAGATATATCTAGCTTAAAGGTAAGAAAATGTGTCACCTGCCAGACTCTTTTGTAAGGACCCAATCTAAATCACATTTATCGAGTTAACATTATCACGGAAGGTACCCTCCCTTTACCCAACATGATCATTTGTATTCAGCCGGTGCGTTGGGCCCTTCTGAGGGCTTATAAATGGGGAAAATAGACGTTGCTCGGACCCTCGCGTTCACCCGTTTTACGGAGACAATAATTGGACTTGTTATTTTAGCTTTAAATTTGGATATAAAACTAAATGCATGGGATACTTATGTGGTTTAAGGATTAAAATTTTTTCAAAGTGAGTACAACACACTCGATAGAAAGCGCAGCAGACCGCCAAGGGACAAGAATTCATTGACAGTCGGCACCGTGATGGCGGCTCATACGATACGAGTATATGAGACGCTATCGACACAACACAATTAAAACATAGTTACGTCACAAACAAAACGAGTTTTGGAAACTTATTTTTGAGGAGTCTAATTTCAAAACCCACTATAAAGATTTTTTTTCAAATCCAATAAATTTATAAAAACTTATAATTAATCTTTGACTTAACAATCACATTCTTATAAGGTATTGAAATTATTATTCTAGAGTGAAAAAGCAAAAACAAAAAAAATCATATATAATATTAGGTCCTTACATATGAAATTGGCGTTTTGTATGGGAGGAACAAAAAGTCGAATATTTTTTAATATAATATATTTAATTAATCAAAGTATGAACCATTATTTTCTATGCACTTTTGCCATCTCATAGGTAGTTCATTGATCCCTTTACTAAAAAAACCAGTCGGACGGGAATCAATAAAATCTCTGAAGGCGATTTGGACTGCCCCATCGGAGTTGAATTTTTTCCCTTGCAAGAAGCTATCCAAATTTCGAAAAAAATGGTAATCTGTTGGAGCAAGGTCCGGGGAGTACGGAGGATGTCTTAGACTTTCCAATTGAAGCTCTTCTAATTTAGTAGCCGTCTGTTGCGCAGTGTGTGGTCTAGCGTTGTCGTGAAGAAGCAGTGGCGTGGAGCGATTGACCAGCCTAGGTTGTTTAGCCGCTAGCTTTTCCATCATGGTTTGCAATTGCTGACAATAGACATCAGCCGTAATAGTCTGGCCAGATTTGAGAAAACTGTAATGAACAATACCGGCACTAGTCCACCAAACGCTTACAAGTAACTTTTTTGGGGTTAATTTTCGCTTGGGGCAGGATTTGGCTGGCTGGCCAGGATCCAACCATTGCGCTGAGCGCTTCCGATTATCGTAAAGAACCCATTTTTCATCACAGGTGGTGATTCGGTTTAAAATACCTTCATTATTGTGCCGGTTTAGTAATGTAACGCAGCAGTCGACGCGCGTTTGCCGGTTTGCTTCAGTCAATTCGTGAGGTACCCACCTTTCAAGCTTTTTAATCTTCCCAATTTGCTTCAAGTGAATTAAAACAGTTTTATCACTAACATCGCAGCCTGCAGCTAACTCGGACGTGGTTTGCGATGGATCCGCTTCCACAATAGCCTTCAACTCTTCATTATCAACTTGAGTCGCAGGCCGTCCACGGGGCTTGTTCTGCAGGTCGAAATTTCCAGAACGAAAACGTTGGAACCAAAAACGAACTGTGTTTTCTTTTGCAACACGACCGCCATACACATCATTCACCCTTCGAGTTGTTTCCGCAGCGCTAGTGCCACGGCGGAACTCGTATTCGTAAATAATGCGATATTTTAAGTTTTCCATTTTGTAAAATGAGTGACGCAAACAGAAAAAAACAGAAGAAAAAAACAAATGAATGACGATCATCGAAGCACAAATACATGAGTCTATAGCTGTACAAATTTGAATTTTGAATTCCTTACCAAAGAGGAGAAATTTGTGATTAAAGTGGCCAGTACGAAAAACGCCAATTTCATATGTAAGGACCTAATATTTGCTTTGATAAAAACATTTCAAATTACTATTAGAACTGTTAAGTAATTTTTTACGAAAAATCGTTTTAGAGGGTTTTGAAATTAGACGCATCATTTGACAGACTAGCATTTGAAACAAAAATGGCGGTTTTCATATACCGACTGTCAGTTTGACATTAAATAGAAATAATTAACAAACACCTTTAATCTACGCGACACCTCTAAGGCTTTAAAATCGTGTGTACTAGATCTATTTACCTTTAGATTGCTGTCTATTGTCTCGAATCTAAAGCGGGTTAAGTAACAAAACACTTGAACAAAGGCGATGTGGCTTTGTATTCTGACAGCTGTCATTTAGATATTAAAAATGACTTCGTTAACAAGACGCCAATTTGTTTAACGCCTTAGTGATGTCAGAGCCTTTTTATCGTGTAACTACTTATAAATTTTGTTTAAAAATATATATCGTCACGCTATATCCCTACTGCGGTGAGCAGAAGTACATTAGTGGCTGTATCCCGTTTGTACTTATGATGATGATGTCCTAGCCGGTTTCGGCCACGGCGACTGTTTCAACACCGGTTAAGAAATTCGAGGTCCAATTTTCGGAAACAGTCAATTGCGCAGGAGATATTTAAGTGCATAACTGGACGCACAGCCAGAAAAGCACTCTCTCGTCCGAGCTCCCTCGGGCCCGATGGAATGGAGAACCAGTACGATCGGGAGGGAGCAGGATGCAGGTTTGGTCGAGTTTTCCTTCTCTGAGCACCTGGTTGAATTGCGGTGTTAAAGAGATACCTTGGTCGCTTTTTACGACGCCTCAGCAAGAAGAGGGGGGTGCTATTCTATTCTGCCGGCAGCCACCACGGCTAAACTTACTTTTGCTTTGTACGTCTATATAGTGCCCAACGTGACCAGTAGAGCAGGTGGTCGACGTCCTCAGGTTACATATACATGACAATTCTATTAGATGCCATGTGGGCTACGTTTCATGAAGACACTTACTCTTAAATATTGCTGTACGTTTCGACCTAGTTACACATGAGATGTGATGGGCACGAGCAGACTGAAAATCATAGTGACTCTCTTCGGCCGCGTTTCAGAACTAGGTGGTATATATCCAGTTGTACAAATACATAAAGACCTGTCGTGGTATTTGCGGGCCGACATAGCTATGGTGACTGTCCACGGATTATCATCCATTAGCAGTAGTTGCTGGTCTTGTCTTACACTGTATTCTCCACCAGGGGCAATGCTTTCACATTGTCGAGTCAGCATAAAATAACGTTATCTTATCGCCACACTATATAAAAAGGAAATCAGTGGTTTTCCAAGCCAGTTCCATTCCGACGCAGCCTTGAGTTTATTTCAGCGTTTCTTCTCAAGGTAGTCGCTTCCGAAACGTTAGTAGATCATCCGTAGGGTTCGTATTTTTTGGCTGGCGGTCCAAGTCGAGGTTCGTACCCATAGGGGTGCCCTTGCATTGCCACCCAACCCATAGACTCGCTGACTGAGCACCTCTGTGCTCGCCCTCTAAGCCATAAATAAAAAAGAAAAAAAAGGTTTTCAAGCCAGTACATTCCGGCCGTGACTAACAACCGGTTACTCGATATAGTTTGAACTGGATTCACATTTGAAATCTCACCGAGCCACGGACTTATAAGACCAATTGGGTCGACTTAGTGTGACCCATCCGTTATAAGAGGATTTGAAAGCGCAATGAGATTGTGAATTTTAGATTTCATCTCTCTGCAGCTCCGTGTTTTATAGCATTCCGCGCAGAGGGTGTTCGGATACAAGACAGGTTTTTTTTTTTTTTTTTATTTATTATACATTGAGTCCTGTGACCATTTATTTCGTCACATCCTTACATTCTAGTGTACAATAATTAGTTTACTTATACTATATGCTTATTTCCTATCAGATTATACAAATTGGTTTCACTTTATTTTGTTTTATTTTCTTTTGCTATTTTTTCAATTAAGATTACGCCATACTCTAAAAATTTATCTCTGTATTCTTTATTTCTGATTAATTCCTCCAAATTTTCCTCCTTTATTTCCTTCCCCAATTCTTGCTCTATGTTATACCTTAATAGATTGTACTTATTGCACGTCGTTAGTACATGCAGCGAGTTGTGATTGCTGGTGTTGTCGCAAGAACATTTTGGGTTTGATAAAATTTTGCATTTTTCCAGGTATTCATTGAAACATCCATGACCTGTTAGTATTTGAGCTATTTTATTATTCCAATCAAATCCCTTTAATATTTTGTGGCTTTCTTGAATGTACAAGACAGGTTGTAGTCTTCCGGAACGTCAGGTATTATAAACAAAGGATTTAAATTAAACTTGTCAAGTAGTTTTTTTTAATAATTTGTAGGCGAACACTTATCCTCAATCACAGCAGGGGGAAAGTGAATATCCGGCCACCGCGTCGGCAGCTCCGCTTGCGCCGCCGCCAGACGGCCTATAAAGAAGAAACAGGCGAACGCCGAGAGTGCCGCCACCGCGGCAACAGAGACGCTGTCGGAGGTTATCTCCGCTGTGCCGCGGGAGGAGAACCCAGCTTCGGCTCCGCCAAACTCTTGACTTTTTTGGGAGTCGAAGCTGCTCGCGTCCGTAGGCTTTACCCTAGTTTCCCTACACGTGACTCTTGGGTGGTGCTAAACGAGCAGCAGCGAGGCGGTAGGGCGTTGGTGCCCGTCTGGATCGCGACCACAGTACATTGGTGTAAAGCCCGTCATAGTGACCAGTTTCGGCTTGTCGCGTTTCGGGATCAGCTTGTGCATATCCAGTAACTCATATACCTAGAGATCTTCAGTCGTGGTATATGTGGGCCGACATGACGATGTAGACTATCAATGGATTTTCATCCTTTGATGGCCGCTTTCGTTTTAAGACTACACTGTACTTACCATCAGGTACTCTGTAGTCACTATGTCGAGCCAGTGTAAAAAAAAAAACTTCCTAGCTGGGTCTCTCCTTGGAGTGCTGGGCAGCTCGGCTGAGGGGCCTGCTGCTTGGGCGATACTCTAGTGGTGACGTGCGTGATCCATCGCACCACTGGGCGTTGGGGAGGCGACCATCTGCCTCCCCTACACTCTGGCGAGTCTGTAATGAGGCTTAGCCCTGCGCCGGCCCTTTGGGGAAGAGCGTGTAGCTATACCCGTTCGGCGCACCAAGGCGCTCGAAGGATCACCCCGGGGGTTTTAGTCGGTAGGAGTCCGCAATACCGGGGGGTGGCCCTCACCACACCCTTACGATCCATGAGGATTTCCCCCGGGTTAACAAAAAAAAAAAAGGTGGAAGGCGAATATAAGTCAGACTATAATCCGCGTTCGCCAATCGACGCCATTTTTGTGTATACGTGTCAAATAGCATCGTCATCAACCTCTGTGGGTCGATATAGACCACTTTGGTAATCAATGATTTAAACGAATAAAGAGTAACCAAAATTATGTCTTTACAGGCGTACACTCCGACTGGATTTGAAAAGTATGGATACACGTGTACAGTGGCAGACTACAGAGTCATTTTTTCCGTTTGGGACACATCCGGTAAGATATTTACACTCTCTCAAGTATTTAAAAATGTCAAAGCATCAATACATATATTGGTACAAATTTTGTGCAGTACTTTTTTCGAGCTATTGACAACTGTGATCTATAATAGTAACAATTATAAGATGAGCATTATACAAAAGAACACCAATAGCGTTGTTATGCCGGCTCTAGACTACCGGCTCGACCTCGCAGCGCAAATACAACTCCGTAAACTGTTTGCGACGACGAATACCGCACGGCCGTAAGTCGATTTCCCTCTTTTGTTTTTTATGAGTACTTGTCTAGTCTTCAAGAAAGTAGAAGCTAATAACGAAACAAATTAAGCGAATCTGAGAAAAAATATAAAACGTGTTTTTCTCCATACAAAAAAACAACGGTATTTTTTTTTCTCGAAAAGTATGTGTCTGCAGACTTTTTGTAATAAACAAAATAATTAGGTAGGATGTCAGTTGCCGTGAAAAAATCAGATCGGTATCTCCACTAAAAACCCTATGTTCACGAAAATTCATATTCGTACAACTGTAGAACGTAAACTACGTTCCACATTAACAGTTTTACAATGATGTTCACGATGTCCGTTACTTTCTGAAGGAATGTGCCAAGCATGGAAAACGAAATCCCTCTTTGTAAACATGTTTATTGCTTCTATAAGCAAACTTCTAAATCAAGGCAATTAAAATTTACACTTTTACAAAGCAATTAAAACCTTCAAAGTACTTCCCGTCATAGATTGACAAAATGTAACCAGATTAATGAAAAACAATTACAATTACATTTTGCATTTTTCATCATTAATATGATTACATTTTGCCCATTTATTTTTTAAAAACCAAAAAGCTTCAATTACATACAAATCATGATTAAAGAGTAACAAAATTCAAATTACGACTACTTTTTGTAATCATTATTCTGATTACATTTTGTCCATCTCTGCTCCCCGTTAACCATAAGAATAGATAATTCCATCCTTCTCACTGTCTACTACTGTATTGATAACGTAGAATCATGTTTGGAAGAAAGCAATGTTTTACAGCTCAAGTACTTATAGAGAAAAAATGCTTTTTTTTTGAGATTATCAATATATTTTTTTATACTGTCTTGACAAAGTGACTGCATTGAATCTGATGGAAAGTTAGTGTAGTCCTAGAATGCTAAAAGACGAAAATCGGTTGTCCACCATTGTTGTCTTATTTATTCTATATATATAATCTTTTCATAGCTATGTCGGCTCACATATACCACGACGGAAGGTCTCTAATTATATTAACAACTAGATATACATAAACTGATCCCAAAACGCGACAGGCCGAAGCGAGTTACTATGACGTTCTTACCTTATTTACACTTTGACGGTCTACACTTGTTTACTGGGGTCACGATCCAGTTCGTTCGACCCTACCACTTCAAAAATCAACCAACCAACAAGCCAACAAGTTACCAGAAAGTTTGTACGGAATCCTCAGTACGCGAGCCCAACTTGTTCTTCTTTCTTTGATAAATCAGCCGTGGCTGATAGGGATTAGTAAATAACTGGAAATAGCTAATACTGGAATTAGCCAACGGCTCAGTTATAAAGTGCCTGGTTCTCTCCAAACTCACAATTAATTCTACTCGCGTCTATACAATTCAGTTTGAAACCTTCAGTCCATTTTTATACCATCGTAAACGTTACGAGCTATTTATATATTAACGTAGAAATATTTTATTCATACGACGTTTTCCGAACGGAATTATTGTTTTTATCGTCCTGAGTCGCGTTCAATACTTTCCTGACCTTCAGGAATAGTAATACAAAAATTTAATTATGTAAATTGAATGACGCTTGCTATGAAAAGCTAGCTTTTTTAAGGCAACTTGCATCAACAAATTAAATATAGATTTGTATAAAAGGCTATTTCGAGGCTTAAATTTGATTTGTAGGTGATGTAAATTTAACAGTTATTAAAATTTGATAAAATTTCCGAGCAAGATAATAAGTTCAGTTTAACGCTAAATAGCATTTTGTACAAGTTTAAACTAGATTTAATTTGTAGTTGCACACCGCCCTTAGACTAATTTATGTAGTAAGTCACCGATTTCGTAAATTTGCACTTGGCTCTGCAAACACTTAGGCTATACTCATGTTGCTATTATATGTGTGTATATTTAATTGTTTTGTTAAATACGTACTTATTTTCTAAGCAAAGCTCAACTGGCGTCTGTAAATCGGAAATTTAGTTTTTACTAATTGTTTTTTTTTAACTAAACTGTAATTTTGTATAAATACCATATTGTCCATATAAACCTAAAAAAATCCCTGGCACATACCTCTGAGTTTTTCGAAATTACGTATGGATTGAACGCCCGGTTATATTATGACGAGCTTTCCTGGTCACCAACGTATCGACAATTCGAAAAAAAAAAGCACCACATGCTCACTGGTGAAGGAAAAACAACGTGAGGAAACCCGCATGGCATTTAATAGAAATGTCCTATTTACTAGCGCAGTGACAACGACGATAAACTGCGCTACTACTTTTTTTTTACTTGGGGAAAATCCTCATTGGACCGTCCCGGCCGCACGCAGGGGGTGGCACAGCCGAGATGTGCCGGACTTGTACCGGCTAAAACCCCAAGGTGACCACTTCTGCATATAGACGGGAACTGTGGATTCTGTAATCAATTCTCCACAGCCCCGTCATGCCGCGCCCTTCGGACACTATCTCAGGGGAGGGCAAAAGGTCCTCTCCAAACTGCGCCACTACTTACGTTATGCACACGAATGACATATCAGCTGATCAGCAATGATCAGCTGTTACTTTTGTATAAGGCTCAGGTCAGGCCTTGCATGGAATATTGTTCGCATCTTTGGGATGGTTCTGCTCAGTACTTACTTGACGCCCTGGATAGGTTGCAGCGGAGGGCTGTCCGCATTGTGAATGATCCTGACGTGACTAAGCATCTTGAACCGCTTCAGTTGCGCAGAGATGTTGCGTCACTGAGCGTTTTCTACCGTCTGTATCATGGCGAGTGTTCTGAAGAGTTGTTTAAACTTGTTCCACCCTCTCCTTTCCTGAATAGAACCACGCGCGCGGGTTTGCGGAGTCACAGCTTTACGGTTTCTCACATCCCAGCTAGGACTAAGAAGTTCTCTAACTCCTTCTTTTGCCGTGTCGTTGGGCTGTGGAATGGTCTTCAGCCAGCGTGTTCCCACCATCCTATGATATGGGATCCTTTAAGCGTTACGTGAAGAGATATTTGTGCAGGCCGGCATGATCGCTGCGACTACCGTTGGGTTTTTCTTACCTATCGATAGTCGTTAGCGTTTTTTTGGCTGCACCATGCTTACCATCAGGTATGATGCAGTCACTGTGTCGAGTCAGAATAAAAAAAAAAACATATAAGCGCAAATTGGATATAGCAAGTAATGTATTTATGGTTACCCTATAAAGGATATAGCTGGATATGTTATTAAAACAATAAGTAGAAATAAGTTATGTTTAACGTTAAAAATGCGAAAAGTTTTCATGTCACTTTTCTTCAGTAACGCCTTCCATTATATTTAAAGATTTTCGGTATAGAACAAGCTTGTTCTATACAAGCAATGAGTTTAAGTTAAATTCCTTTAGCATTACTAACATCCCGATTCTGTAATGGCATATTGTATAATTGGGTCGGTTGATTAATTTGTTTGATCATTGTAGTGTGGGAATCGGCTGTACAATGGCGGCCATATTTAAAAGTGTATTTCTTAGAACCAAGTTTCTAAAACGGTTTCTACTAATAAAATAAGACAAAAGAGAGAAGTGGATTTATTTCGACACATTTTATATCTATTTTGTGTGGTCCGGAAGATTGTTATAAGCGATAATATCCATTTTTCCCAATAAAAAAAAAAACAGGGCTTTAATGTCCAGGAGCATATCAGTTCCATAGTGCCCTGAAAAGAATAACTAGGGGCTAGTTTTTTTTAATCTGTGGCCGCCAGTCCGAACAATTATTTTGCTTCGGCTAAAGATGGTTCTACTTATATACCGGAAATCATGTCCTCATCATGTTTACTCACATCGAGGGCTTTTTTTTTTAACCCGGTGGAAATATCTATGGACCGTCAGGGGAAATGGTGAGGGCCACTCCCCCCGGTGTGTTGGACCCGCCCCAGCTAAAACCACCGGGGTGCCAGCACTGCCCTCTCTTCGCTTTCGCCGAGCCTGGGAATCCGGATACTTCCGACGGCTCGGCGAGCGGTAGGCCTTGGGCAGGCCTCCTCTCAGAGAGGGGAATTGAAATCCCTCACTTCCTCTCTATGGGAATAGCGTGTGGGCACACACACACCGACACTACCTCTCTGCGCTGGACGGGGACGCTCACATCGAGGTCTCTCTTACTATACCATTTTACCAAATTTCCAATAATTGTCGTTGGTTATTAGTGTTTTAATATCTCAATTGATAAATGTTAATTATCACAATATACATACTAAATATCAGTGGCGGGCATAGTAATTTTACATCAGGTATGCAAACTATCATTTATGACCCAGCTAATACAAAATTTTAAACAACGCAAAATTAAATTACTTACAATTAGTTATAATTACAATTTGTAACGGGGAAATTGTATTATTATTGTTATATTGAAAAAAAAATAGTGAATAGTAATTAAGTTGAATAAAAAACATTTCCACAAGTCTTATGCTTATAAGAAGCACTGCTTTTAATTGTGAAGAAATCCTAGAGCTTTGGGCGCACCAAACATTCTGGTTAATATGGCGCCAGGCTCTGCAAAATTTACTCTGCTTTTATTTTTACTTGTCTTATCGGAACGATAGATGGCGTGAAAATGAAATAATTTTAAAATGATATCAATGTTTCCTTTTTTTATATTTAATTTTATGTAATTTATCCAATACTTATTTATTGTCAGGTATACATTGATTTTATGCATATACGGGATGAACTCTGCTGCTAAATATATAAATTTACGTTCAAAGAATTGTTAAAAGGGACTTGGTAAAATTAACAAGAAAAGGTTTTTTTTCTTCAAACCGATCTTACGCTCTGCATCCGATACAAATTCATAAAGATACGAGACCAGAAATCTCGGACCGAATTTGATATTGAAATTCGCACTACTTTTAATATGAATCGTTGAAAATATGTATCTTGAAACTCATTTCAATAAGCACTAGGTCATTCGTCAATATGATAATAACTTCTATATAGTTCTGACTCGGTTTGGACGCAATGCATGAGTATTCATAAAATAATACAAGTATAATATTGTAGTCGTTTCGGTCTGTCAACATTTGGATTTGAAATGGAGATTAATGGATGATAGATGTAGCGTGTAAACTGCCATGCATATAGTTTTACGCCTGCTTTGGAACATATTTTCACGAATTTGGATCAGACGTTGTACATCAGGTTTAATGAACTCTTAAGGACGAATTTTTATTTGTAATAAAAAATATTAAAATTCATCCGAGTAATATTTTTTTTTATAATTTATAGACGAACGCTTGACCTCAATCACACCTGGTGAAAGGTGAAGATGAGTTCGGTGATGGAACGCGATCGCCTAGCAAATGCCTATTCACTCTTCTCTTAAAGACTCCCAGGTTATAAGATCGCGGAAATATGGCCGTTGGAAGCATATTCCACTCCTTAGCCGTTCGCATGATAAATGTAGAAGCGAATCTTTTCGTGCGAATATAAGGAACATCCACCACATACGGATGGTATCCGACAGGATTTCTAGTGGTTTTGTGGTGGAATGGAGCTGGTGGAATCAAAGAATATAGTTCCTGAGAACACTCTCCACCGTGCAACCGGTAAAAGACCGAGAGGCAGGCAACTCTACGTCGATACTCGATGCTCTGCATTTTAATTTTTGTCAAAGAATCGTCGCCAATAAGTCTTCGAGCTCTACGATCAATCGAGTCCAAAGCCGCCAACTGATATTTAGCGGATCCGTCCCAAAGATGATCAATTAATGTAATTAAAGGAAAAAATTGAAGATTGTTGTTTAACTTTCAAAAAAATTGTTTACTTACATATCTCTTAATCATTAAAAGTCACCATAGGTGTGCAAGGGGTGGCTCTTTACACCACTCCTCGCAGTGCAGAGATGCGGCCTTACAAAAGGTCAGACGTTGCCGAGGGTCGAAAAAGAGGATGACACTGTACCTCTGGTCAGACGGGAAGAAGGAACACCCCAGGGTTTTTAGTCGGTGCAAGTCCGACACACCGGGGGGTAGCCCTCACCGCCCCCTGAGGTGCGTTAGTGATTTCTCCCGGGCTATCAAAAATTAAAAGTCACCATAGCTTCTAGAAATTTATTATATGCAATGGTATAATATTTCGAGTATAAATAACTCAATCTCTCATTACATTACAACTCGTAATATCTCATGAAACAATTATTTTTCGCATTTGAACATAAAGGAATATTGTATTTGCTACACGAACCCTGTGTATTATCGAGTGCTACTTTTTTTTTATTTTGTAGTCCAATACCTCTCAGAAGTTTCATTATTATATACAAATAATATACAAAAAAAAATTGCAAATGAAAAGGTACTTTTGACTCGTGTCAATCGATTGAAGTTTAGAAAAACGCAAAGAGCCCGAAAAGATCCTTTTGATCGAATAAAAGAGACTATAACAAAGTTAGTGACATTGACATCTTTCACTGCTCCCTGTCAGAATTTCGGTCGGTTTTGATTGCATTGTTCTCATCTGAATCAGCTTGAGTATAACGGGATAAACTTATATGTTTTTTTTTTTATTTTTTTTTATAATTGTGCTGTATATAGTTAGGTATACCTGTAAAGACGCGGCCTTAGGACTTGTATATATATATATATTTTTTAATGTTTTCGTGTATATATCGATGGTATATTAAATAAATAAAAAAAAAAGATGATATTTTTGACGAGTTATAACTGATACAAAATTTTATAGGTATTATAATAATTTGCAAATCATATAGATTCTAATCAAATTAAATACAATTAGATATTGCTATTTCATTTTATTTATACTTACCACCACCCGCGAGCTTCATTCGCTCAAATGCGCTTAGATTATGCTCACACTATCTTAACAATAATACTAATGTGAGACTAAAAATTTATTAAAAAGTGCCAATTTTTATGTTCACTATTCTATTGTCCTGGAAATACTTAATTTATTTTAGTAACTATTTAAATTAATTATGGCATAAACTAGTCACATAGACATCAGATAATTCAACAAAAATGTTTATTATTGAAAAATATTTGGAAAAAAAGTGCTAAGACATTACGGTAAAAAATAAAAACAAAATTAACCGATTGCTACTAAGATCTTTTAGTTTTAGCACGCAGTATTGTATAGGACCTCTCAAAAGCCTCTCCATGCCTCGTTTGAAGGTACATTAGGACAGGCAACCCGCTGTCCGGAACAAGAAACGGAAACGGGAAAATACACACGCGAACCATTTTCCTGGCCTGAAGTGTACACTGTTCATTGTAATATCCCTAATCGTAAAACCAGGTCAATCGATGCGAGATTGTGCCCCAATGTTAATCCGTAATGTTATTCCTTCTGAGAACTATCCTATTATTTTCAAAATAATTTCAACCAACCTCGATTTGTATCTATGTAGCCCTTTAATTTATTAAATTTTAAAAGAAATTAACGTTTTTTAGTTTAAACATGTAATAATCAAACCACGGTTATTTTTATGCAGTCATCTAAAGGTTTGATTCTGATTCTCGCAATCGCGACTACGCGGTCGCAATGTTCCGCTAAGTTTGTTGTTATATTATATGAGAATGCGAGTGATGTAAGTTACTGCGTAGTGCTGTTACGTGACGTGTTAAACCTACGAGCGTGACAGCTACCTTTATTGATTGATTTTGAATAAACAAAATACAAAAAAAATCTTGTTACAACAATATTCATTCTTATAGAAAATATAATACAATAATATATGGTCCTTTTCGGGGTAAGCCTTCGCCGGGTGCCGAGGAAGATGGCTCAGCCTTGCCCTTGGCACTCGGCAGGCGGGAGGAGGAACACCCCGGGGGTTTTAGTCGGTGCAAGTCCGACACACCGGGGAAACTTTTATCGCCCCCCTGAGGTCCGTGAGGGATATCCCCCGGGTTATAAAAAGGGGGTAAGCAGAGATACATTAGTGGTTTTGCTCTACTTTGTATGTATGTATGTAAAAATACTGTTTTTTAAGTTCATTTTTCAATAATATTTACGTTGGTTATCATTATTAGTCTTAATATTACATTTTTATTCAATATCTTATCACATTGATAATAATATTAAAAGATTACTGTAGACAATCATCAGATGCTTAATTTTGCATCACTGTGTATCGCCGAAATAGCTCAGTTGGGAGAGCGTTAGACTGAAGATCTAAAGGTCCCTGGTTCGATCCCGGGTTTCGGCAAACCCTTTTTTTTTCTTTTTTTCTTTTTTTTTGTACATTACAAATACTAATCGAAATAGACAATTAAAACTAAATCGTCTTACGACTCGTAACACAAAAATTCAATTCTATTCAAAGATTGAAAATAAAAACAATATTGTATTATATTTAATTATATTGACACCATTTCATCCCTTTAATTTCATCCATGATAAGGCAATCACAATTAACATTTTTTTTTTATTTTATCTTGGTGGTCCATTTTATTTGACCTCTCTGGTGTATGATGACGTTTTATAGACAAAGTTCAAGCTATATTCTTTAGATCAGCATTATCTGTGTGTTTCTAAAAATATTATTATCGTTAGTAAACTAACAAATAAATAATAAAATTATTTGTTTTCAGGTACAACGGCGTATGACACAGTGAGACCTTTGGCATATCAAGACGCAAGGCTCTTTATGCTCTGCTTTAATATAGGCGAACCTGAGTCCCTACACAATGCTGCAGCAAAAGTGAGATTTCTTTGTTTTCTTTGCTATCCGCATTGTGAATGATCCGGATGTTTCTAAACACCTTGATATACTGAAGCTGCGCAAGGAAATTGCTCGACTAAGCCTTTTTTATCGTTTGTATCATGGCGAGTGTTCTGAAGAATACCTTATCCCACCCTCTACCTTTCATAACAGAACTACATGCGCTGGATGCGGTGCCAGTCTTACTGTGACTTCTCTTTCACCCAGAACTAACTCTCCAACTCTCACTTTTGTCGGATCATTGGATTGTGGAATGTTCTTCCAACGAGCGAGTTCCCTTCCTCCTACGATATTGATCTCTTTAAGCAAAGCACGAAGAGATATTTGTGTAGGCCGGTGATCGCGACAACTCTCGGCAGGTTATTGTCTACCAATAGTCATACTTGATTTTTGGATTGCACTGTACTTCCCATCAGGTGCGAGTTAAAAACAAAAAGGCAGAATATAAATACCACTAATGGTAAAACAATAAATTCTTATAATCGTTTAATTAAAGGTAATAAGTACCTGAAACTAAAAGGGTATCTAAGCAAATTACAACCGTTTTATCGATTTACATAACAAAGTCTAACTATGCAAATACTATCTTGTCCAGTAATAGGGGCTTCCGTATTTTAACGCTTTCCACAACCTTGGTTCCTACGCTCGTAAGAATGTAAACCTTATACTCCACTAGTTAAGGTTCAATTTAGATTGATTGATTAAAAGGAATAAGTACTGTGAATGTAAGACTGCAAAATGGGATAGTATCTAATTGTTTAATTAATTCTGTACATTTTAAACGCTTCTGGAGTGGATTTTGGAGTTTTTAGCTTGGACTGTTTGTTTTGTGTAGGGTTTAATAAATATTTGTACAATGGTAGTGGTTTATAGCGATCAACGCCATCTGTTACTGTTTTTTATAAACTTAATCTTTAAAAATGAAGTTTATCGAGTTAGTACGATTGTAACATACTGTACATCCGCTACGGCCATGATCTATTCACAGGACCGAAAAGCAAAGCCTGCGTCGACAGGAATTGGGCCACCCTCACGCCGAGCGTACCTCTGAAATGCAAGCATTGATAGGCAAAACATAATCAGATTATTGAAAAACGATTACGATAACATATTGCATTTTACATCATTATTATGATTATATTCTGCCCATCTATGTTTTAAACACCAAGGAATTCTCAATTCCATACAAATTTGTGACTCCATAATGTATAGAAGAATCATGATTACAGAGTAACGACATTAAAATCACTACGTCATTTTGTAATCATTAATCTGATTTCATTTTGCTCATCTCTACACGCAAGCGCGTTGAACCAAGTTTTGTCTTTTGATTTGAAATCCTCATACACACGCTTCCTCCAGCTCTAATCCAAATTTTGTAGCGATCAACTCTATTAGCACTAGTCTGAGACCTGAGTCCCTTTTAGGAACTTATAGTGCAGCTCCTATGATAAATCTAAATGAGTAAATTAATAATCCAATATGTATGACGGTATAATAATAGTTTTTTTTTATTTCAGTGGTACAAAGAAGTCCGCACCCACGGTGGTTCAGCGCCGGTTCTGCTCTGCGGCTGCAAAGCTGATCTTCGACACGACAAGGAGACCTTGACGATGCTGTCCAAGCTGAGGTCCCATCCTGTCACCAGCGAAGAGGTAATGTTTGCATCAATGGCACCGAAACGGCTTAATTTAATTATAAATGTTACATTAAAATATAAATCACCCCCGACTTTTTGCAGCTTATTTATTAAGAATATTTCGATGATCCTAAGTACTCACAGATGGGCAAAATGTAATCTGATTAACGATTTCAAATTGTAGTCGTAATTTTAATTTTGTTGCTCTGTAATCATGATTAAATCCCTTCAAAACATTAAGGAGTCATAAATGTGTATACAATTGAAGATTTCATAGTATTTAAAACATAGTTCAACAAAAATCAACAAAATATAGTTATATTAATAATGAAAATCGCAAACTATAATCGTAATCGCTTTTCGTTAATCTGATTACATTTTGCCTATCTATGTATGACTATACTTTTGCTGTAAGTGAAGATTTGAACAACTTGTTGCTTCGAGACGATACTGAGACATCAGGGCCGGGCTATATAGGGTTATATTAATAACCCTATATAGCCTATGTTATTGTAATATTATTCAAATCATAGGATGCCAAAATCTCACAACGATTAAACAAGTGAAATGATTTACATTCCTTCACAACTAAAAAAGAGCTGATCTTCCGGCAGCCGATCCGTTTTTCTTCAATCATATCTGATTCTCGTCGTGTTATTATTTTTCAAAAATAAATTAAAATCTAAATTGGTTTATTCGCTTAGAGCTACGATACAACAGACAAATATATAATTACAATGAACTATAGATACTTTCGTTAACTCTTATCGTCTTGGGAGTTGTAAATCAGTTTGACAAAACACGCGTCAACTCGCGAGTGACCATTGAAAATAAAAATATCGTATTGTATTATATAATGTTGAAAAACATATTTTTGGCGATGTTTGAGTTATAGTTTCTTTACATTTACTAAATCTATGTATTTAAATTAGTCTAATACAAGCACTGTCGAGTCTACTAAACATCAAGAAATTTTGGTAGTCGTTCCTTGGCTTATAGATACGAATCAAAAATTAAATATGCTGTGCGAGAAATTTACAGTCTCGCAGACAAGCATTATGAACTAAATAATCATTGATAGCTCAACAATAACAGCTGTTAATAGCCAAACATCAAAAGCACATAGCTATAAAGATACTTAGTTAATTGGTTCAAAACTTTGTGATCACGAATGTCTGACTAACGCAATACTCTAACCGCTATCAGTTGCCATTGAAAGGCGCCTCTATTCGGCCTGTCCGTCGGCCAAACGTGCCAATTAACTGGATATCTCATTTCCAGTGGGATTAGGGTTGCTGTAATTTCAATTACACGAGTAGGGATATGTTACGTGTCTGCGCTACATTTACGAGCTAGAACTTGTATAGTTTTGATTATTACAACACCTATTTTTGCTGGAATGTTGAAACTTGTTTCGTTCGTTTTTAAAATTCTCAGGGAAAAAAATCATTAAATTTTTCTTATGAGAATTACAATTAAGAAACATTTTTTTGTTTCAAGAGAATTGTTCTAAATTGATATTGAAACAATGATATTGATAATAAATTTAAAAATGAATGATCTTCTAGCAATAAACAGTCAACGATTAAGTAATAGAATGATTATAGCTGGTATTGATGATTCGGCTAATAAAAATTGATTCTAAGGTTGATTAACTAATGACAACCCTATTCATGTGGGTATGAATGGGAAATATTCTGTACATGGCATACTAATTGAGGGAATGCCTTTAGGAATAACTAATTAATGGAACGAATAGACACAATTCTATTTACTACCAACGTCCAATTTATATGACATGCCAAGCAATTTAGTACTTTTATCCTGTATTTGAGGGTATTGAATAATTATAAAATTAATTGAATTATTTCAACGTAATTCTAGATAAAGAAAGTAAAATTAATAGTATACTTGTAACTGGGATTAATTATAATTATTAGCAAATATAGAGTATTTTTTTTTTATTTAGGGACATTTATTACAGCGAATATATCAGCCCCATTGTGGCCTAACATAACGTCCATACATCCTAGGGGAGTTACGGATGTGCAAGCGTCACCATCTGGCACAGCATTCTGGCCTCACTGGACAAAGGATTCGCCAAATTGCCGCGCCGTGCTCCAATACTTTCTCTGTTAATTTACAACTTGCTCATCAGCGACTTCCTTTGTGTCTCGTTGCGGGCACACTGCATCAGCAAGTGATGCACATCTTCAAACTTTAAGATTGTAATATAGTTCCATAAATTAAAAAGACTCTTATAATAAGTTATTAAAAACACACTTAATTTTACAATTAATTTTACAAATCAAAAACATTGCTGTAGAATCATTGTATAGATATTGTCGATTATTAATAAGTTCTCTTTTTTATTCTAGATCAGCTCTGAAGGATGCAAAAATATCTTTATTAACGTAAAATTTATTTTATAGGCATTATCAGTTGCGAGACAGCTCGGTGCTACAACGTATGTAGAAACATCGGCAAGGACATCAAGTAAAGGGGTCAAAGATGCTTTCGAAGTGGCAGCCCTTGCAGCATTGGGAAAGCTAAATAAACAACAAATCAAGCAGCAGGTGTGTAATAAACTACCCTTTCAATAAATACGAGCAATTCTTCAGTCATGCTGCGAGAATCGATATCCGGCCAATTTTTCAAACAATTTCATTGAATATGGGGTGACCCAGAATTCAAAAGAAGATTAAATTGATATTTTGTTGCTAGTTAGGTTAAATATGACTTAATATGATGTCATGGAGGTCGAAAGTGAGCTTGTGTATGAGAATTAAAAAAAACGTATATAGTATACCGAAATTTTTGAACGCTGTGCTAAACAATATCCACTAAACTTAGCATTAGTCCACCTCATTTAGAAATTAGCCTACATATATAGAAATTCATACAAATAGGCCTTCCACCATGCTATTTTTATGTGAACATAGCCGACTAGTGATAGATACTTGTATTTTGACTGTAACCTCGATTCTTGAAACTATATAGTTATTTAATTTACTTTTTTTTATATTTGGTGTTTACAATCACTAACAATTATATCTTTATGCCAAGCAAGTATTTCCTGTGGCTGTTGCAAAATTACACTTGTTATTACCATTTTGAAGTGAGACCTTCGTAACTTAAATTTTATTGTACGAACAAGTGAAAGCGAAATATACAGACAATAAAACATACAAAAATATCTCTTACATCACTAAAAAGCCAAAAAGTATTTAATATTTAAATATTTATTAGAATATTTAGTAGCTATAGCTTAATTTTTTATTTATATTTCAGAAACAAGTAGGGCGAAGCAAAAGCAAGCGAGACCTGAAGGCTGAGCTAAAAGGACGGGCGAAGAGTTGCTGTGTTATGTGATCCGTAGCCGGCCACCCTTCTCGGTGGCCGCATGACTGCTAGGCGACCACCGCCCTTCCAGAACATTCTATAAATTTGTAATTAAAATCCAATGTTCATGGTAACATAGGAAGGAAGGATACTCTTGGGCCTATTATAAACCCTTGGGGAACGCCCGAGTGAATTGCACTGTGGAATAAGCCGCGTTAAGAAGCAATGAAAGTTTGAAATAATTTTCATTTTTATAGGATTTAATGAACAGACTATTATGGAATATTTAAGTCAAAACTTGTATTTACAATAATATCTACATCTGATATATTCTATCGAAAGCCTATCAAGAACGTGAAATAGAAGTGGAACCGAGTTCGTTTAATAAAATTGTATGGTTTTAGTAGGCATCATTGTTAAGGTATCGAGTAAATAAAGGTGCAATGTATTTAATACCCTCAGGGTTGGAGCGTAAGCCTGTGATAATGTAAAAATAGAGAAATCAGATGTAAAAGAAAGTAGAGAATAAAATGATCGGTAGAAATGAAGATAGCGCTCAGATCCTTCAACATTTGCGGATGAATTAAGTATTTACCATCTAATGAATCATATTATATAAACAATTAAAATTAGAAAATTTAATAAGTGTTTTCATATACATAAATGGTAGCGAATATCTTAAATAAAATGTTTTTCTACAGTAGTAGCATTTTTAAAAGTGCACAAGGTTCTTGGCAGAATATTTATGTATTTTAAAAATAAACAGGGAACTAGAGATTGGTTAATCGGTCAACTGAGATCGATTTAAAGAAATCCAAAATTTTGCAAGTTGATAAATCACAAAAGACAAAAAATATGAAATAAAGACGTGAAGACATGTTTGAATAATGCAAAATTTTCATTTAATAATGCCAAGTGCCTCAATGCAATTAAATTAATATAAATAAATATATTCGAAGATTATTTTACGTAGGACCAATGATGCTAACAATTTTAAAGTAGCTTATGGTAATAATGATGTTAAAATTAATTTCGAAAAGCTACAAGCTGATTCATTTTGTGATAAACATACGTAATTTAAAAAATGATGCACAATTATGGACAATACTAAATTACGGAGGTCCATGCTAGATAGTTCTGTGTCCAGCAGCGTTAGATGTGTAGATTTTTGTACATTTACAGTGTTAATGTTGCTTGCCCTTTGATATTGTCGTAATTATATAATTATTCTTGTCCTTCATTATTATATTAAACATTATACATTCTACTGTACCCAGTTAATTTTAACGATGTTTTAATTGTTAAAATACATTATTTATTAGATTTTAAGGTAGCATCCACCAACAAATTAAATGTAAATAGTTTAGACATGTAGAAAACACTATTTAATTGAAGGGGCTTGATTCGAACTCCATGGTGATTCAATTTGACAGTTATTAAAACTGGATAAAATTTCCGGGCAAGACAATAGTTATAGTTTGACGCTAAATAGTGTTTTATACAAGAATTATCTAGATTTAATTTGTTGATACAAGCCGCGCTGAGTTTCGTGTTTTATATTTTATTATAAATGAACTAAGTCCAAAAGAAAATGTTTAGTTTAAAAATGAAATAAATATGAAAAAGCAGTGGAATACTTTTTAAAACTAAACAAAACGAAATTGAAAGATTAAAATTAATTGAAAAATATATGCAATGGTTTAAAACTTTCAGATAAGCAGATTTTTTTTTTGGTAACCCAAATTTAATCCCCTTGGACTGTCAGGGCACCGTGAGGTCGGCGCCCCGGTGTGTCGAAATATCATCAACTAAAACCACTGGGATATTCCTTCTATCCACTTGCCGGAGCCAATACAACACTTTTGCCAGCTTCCTCAGCACTCAGCGCTGTTGGTCCTTTCACAGTCCTCCTCTCTTCTGCATTTGCGAGGGGTGATCTAAAAACCCACCCCTCGCTCATTTTACTGTCCTGGTGCACGCGAACACATTCCGCTCCTTCACTCCTTGATATGGGCGACGCACTCCCTCTAGTGCCCCGCCCAGGCATCTTATCCGTATTAAGGGGACAGGCATCTGATGAAGGCTTCCTTCCTGCGTCCCGCTCGTCGATGGCGGCGAATTGTCTGGGAGGACGTAGATAAAGTTAATTTCTCCTGCTTTCTGACCGCCTCTTTCTTCACTTCCAAATCTTCCTCAGTGGCGTTGAACTGCTTTCCACGGCCTGTTGCTGTCGAGCATTGCTCGTTGAGAGTTGGCAGCGATAGGTCGCTTCCCACAAAAACAAGCAGACTTATCGTTTTTTTTTTAAATATTACATGATTTAAGTATTATGTAACTAACATTTTAAACAAAATTGTAAATGTTTATGGTTTTAATTTATTTAAGTAATAATTTTATTCATTTAACGAATGGTGAGTGGACGTCAAGCTTTAAATTGAAAGTTAGCTTTAATTCTCAAGTTAATGTTATTATTGTAATATATATTTAATTTTATCTAGCGGTAAATATTTATTTAATTTCATAACTTTCCGTTTAATAATTTTCTCTAATATCACCCTGAAAATATTTTGAATGTAGATACATACATATCAAACCTAATGTATTTATTTTATTTACAGTAATTTTACTTATGTATGTGCTCATTAGAAAAGACACTATTTTTTTATTTACAACCGGTTACTCGACCTCAGTCACACCTGGTGGAAGGTAAAGATGAGGCCAACGGTAGACCGCGTCAGCTCAATAAATGCTTAATAATTCATCTTTTAAATGCCGCTAAGTCGATCGTAGATATGTGCTCGCTGGAAGTGTATTCCATTGCTTAGCTCACATGCATTATTCGCATGGTGTATGCAGACGCGAATCTCTACGTGTGGACAGAGGGAACGGCCACCACATACGGATGGTATCCGCCACGGCGCCTGATGGTTTTATGATGAAATGGGGCTGAAGGAATTTGAAAATTCCTGAGAACATACTCTATTGTGCAACCGGTTGAAGACTGCGAGGCAGGTGACTGACTTTATGTCCATGCTCGATGTTATTGTAGACGCCGCCCGATACGTAATTGTCGTCCTAAGGGTCGTTAGGGTGTTACGAGACGTGCGGGGTAAGAGGATGCGCGCGCGCACGGGATGCTTGCGAGTTTGTCGACTACCGAGACCCGAGGCAAGAGTACGTGCGTGCGCGTTGCAGTTCGGTGTGCCTTAACTCGTTCCCATCCGGACCGTTTTTTGAAGACTGTTCGTTCAGGCCGCGTGGGGCGTATGTCCAATTATCAAGGAAAGGTTGTATACGCCCCACGATTAAATGAAGGCATCAGCAGTAGTACTAAGATGCCCGTAATCGACTACATATTGAATTTTTAAAAATTCTTCATTTTACAATGATAATACCAAATGGCTTGAACGGAAAGCAGGGAACGTGTTAAAGTGCAAATAAACTGTAAAACGCCAAAATCCGTGTCTTTCTACAACCACACCCACGACCACCGGTCATATTATGCATTTTAAATCTCAGTCAAAGTGCTATCACCAACAATTATACGTTAATAATATTTCATTTTTTTTTTTGCCAAAATTATCCTTGTTGATATGTATAGCTCCAGAAATAAAAACTACGAATCGATTAGTGTTATTTTGAAATTATTGTTGTAAAATATTTAACGTTTAATAGCTTATAAAGAGGCTAATTAATTTGCTTTTAGAGTAGAAAAATCTGTTAAAACTGAATTACAGTTTCGGAACCCTGAATATAAATAGAATTAACAGATATTTTTAGATTTCATCAAGACTGAACTGTCAAATACCTTCGCGTTTCACTAAAAAGACTATTAGTTAAATTAAAAATGGCTTTGTAACCAAATTTACATGAGTTCTTAAAAAATAAGAGATCATATTGAGGAGTGATAGGCTATTTGGTTTAAGCGACATTTTTGGGTGATATAGTAATATATATACATTCGGAATCAGCGTTTCTTACCGATTCCAAAAATATATGTATTACTATATCAACAAAAAATGTCATTTATACCAAATAGCCTTTCACCCCGCGATATATTAAAGCAAATAAAATCGTAATTTGAGTATTACTTTTTCGTTATTATTTATTTAGGACCTATACATATGAAATCGTTATTTACATGTCCATAAGATATTGATTTTCATTGAACTGTACTAATATCTAATATACGATATTGTAAATTAGTAGAACATCTAAAAGATGATAATAAAAATTAATACATTATAAAGATATGTTAATATTTAATTTTACTTAAGTTATTGGACATATTTGTACCACATGAGAGGCTGTATCTACAAATTAAATCTAGAGTAGGCTTGTATAAAATGCTATTTAATTAAAGCGAATTTTCGATGTCAATGGTCAATGGGTTTTGTATGTGATTCGCTTTTTGGCCTGTCGCGTTTCGGGATCAGCTTATGTATGCTCAGTAACTCATATACTTAGAGACCTTTTATCGTAGTATATGTCGGTCGACATCACCACAGAGATAAAAAGATTTTTGTCCTTTGATAGAGGATTTCGTTTTTGTACTACACTGTATTTACTATCAAGTGCACTGTAATTACCTAGTCGAGCCAGTGTAAAATGGTGATTATAACAAGTTTGCTTTGACTTTACTAAAACATTACAAATTATATTACTCAATGAATGTCGAAGGATTTGGTAACTCTCCGATTTCGTCAACATGGACTTAACTATGCGAATATTATGTCTATACTCAAGTTCCTGTTATATTTTCAGTTTTTTGTTAAAACGAATTTAGTTTTTGAGAACTTTGCTAAGCAAAGTCGAAATAGCATCTATAAATCTCAGCGTAAGTACGTTTAACGCTAAATAGGGGTTTACACAGCTTTGAACTAGATTTAATTTGCTGGTACAAGCCGCCCTAAGAAGTTAATCAAAACCGAGTCACATGTAAAAACATTTTCACAAAAATATGCAAAAAATAATAATTGTAAATTATTAATATTACGACCTAATGAATGCCTTACTTATTTTTATTTTTTAAATAATTTTGTATAAAGTAAATAGAATAAAAATATTTTAAATTAGTCGATTACTTCAGTGTTACACAATTTTGAATGTTGTTTCTAGATTAATAAATATAGCGTCAGTGTTTTTTGATATTTGGTGTTTTATTTATTCACATCCCTAATTCTAATTTCAATCCATTCCCAAAAATAATTTATGTATAAGGCATGGTAATTCCATAGAATTAAAAAATATATCGAAGGATATTATAATATAAAACGCCCGGACAAAAACGGAGCAACATATTTTCTATGATATAGAAAATGAAGTACAATAAAATATTCGGCAAAAAAAAGCAAATAAATAAATAATAATTTAATAAGCGATATAGCATCACGCTATATTCCCCATGAGCTATGGGTTGAGCAGAGATATATTATTGGCTGTATCCACTTTGCGCAAAAGCAAAAAAAACATAAAAAAAAACATAAAAATGTCGTGCCCAACGCGACCAGTAGCGCAGCTGATCGCCGTTCTCACAGCACTAGTACACATAACATTTCTATTAGATGCCAAGCGGGCTTCCTCACGATGCTCCATTTGCCAACGAACATATCATCCGTATTATAAATCCGTATTTAAGGTGAAAATCTCAGAGGCATGTGCCGGGATTTGAAGCCGACACTATCAGTAGCGTTCATTACACAAATGAATGAAAGCATTGCATGCCTTTACGATAAATAAGTCTGGAATAAATATCTATAATTTATACAAAAAAAGGAACCCTTTATATTCATATATATATATATATATATATATATATATATATATATATATATATATATATATATATATATATTCTACTAGCTGTCTCGGCAGACCTTGTTCTGCCCTATTTCTCTAAAATAAAGTCACATTTTTTTTTTATGTTAATAGCTTCCCCGCAAATTTTATTCTGCCAAAACCTATTGGCCTGTCGGCTGTTTTTTGAAAATTGTTTGAAGAAACCTGGCCTTAATGCTATATGTATAAAAATTGACAAATACTGACATTAATATTTATACGTCACTCGATTGTTTTCCCTTCCCGGAACCCGACCACTAACACTTGAACTTTATGGTGTGGTGTTAAAGTTGAAAATGACTTATAACGAATTTTTTGTATGAGAATACAGAAAAGTGTTATTTTTAGACAGTTGCAGGGAATTTTTAAAAATTTTCTCTCCGTAGTAACCTTCCTCAGACTTCATCAAACACAACAAAAAAAATCAGCCAAATCGGTTCAGCCGTTCTCGAGTTTCGCGCTTATCATGACCTTTTGCGATTCATTTTTATATTATAGATTTTCTCGCCATCTATCTTCCCTATAAAACTAATATAATGTATTATCATTATATAATTTTCACATTAATTATGCGAATCTGCCTGTCCAGATACCCTTTGCGATTGGACATTATTTATGAGGTCAACAGCCATATTAAATAATTGATGATTATTCTTTATTTTCAATAGAAAGTTAAAGCCAATTAATAGAAATTTAAGTTATTTTAATAGAATTAATAAATATTATTTTCCAAGTTTCAATAAATGGATACGTCCATTTCATTGCTTAATAAAGTCCAGATTAACATTTGTTCTGAACTGTATTTGCTTTTATTACATTCCTAAGGTCAAATAAGACATTAACTCCTTAATCTTGAGAGTCAATGTATTATTCGAACTCGCTTAAGAAACAATATTAGGGTTGTCAAGGGGCAATTTAAAAGCTTTCTATTTTGTAATATTATGCTATAAACTAAAGCTAACTACACACCCATGCGCACGCACGCAAACACACACAAACACACACACACACACACAGTAGCTAGTATCAGTATACATCGGACTACTGGTTAATGTAGGTCTCTCTCAAACTTCGCCACCGATCTGTATTCTGGAATTCACGCATATAGAATTTTTCAACTGCCTTTTGCAAGACTTCGGTTCATTTGGTACTACTGGCTTTCTTTTTACTTGTGGAAAATCGTCATAGGACCGTCCCGGCCGCGAAGGGGGTAGCAGCCGTGGTGTGCCGGACTTTTACCAGCTAAAAACCCCAAGGTGACTACTTCTGCGAATTAGTGACGACTGCGGGTCCTGTAATCAATTCGCCGCAGCTTGGTACTGCGGGCTGTCTTATGGTTGCAAACATAGTTAAGTCCCTTTCCAGTCCCGCATTTCAGACAGAGATAGATGTATCTGTTCCTGAACTTCCTCTTGTCCTGTTAATATTTAACCCTTAATTACTTGTTGGAGTCTCGGTGGCGGTGGTTGCATTTTCAATCATATTTCGTCAGTTTTACGGATTGACCTCTAGCGTTTAGTTTAAGCCACAACAGTATTTAAAGGTTTATATTCTAAGCGAAAAATTTATCGGATATGGTATTTTTTATCGGAATCGGTAAATGAAAAACTGACTCAAGACTTATGACTTGAACATGTATAAAATTTATCACGACATTCGAAATGTAATATAAAGTAAGTACATGTTGAAATACAATTGTCGAAATTACTTTCATATATAATGTTATATACCTCACATTTTAATATGCTGACATTTATTTTGTAGAATATAAAACATTTTATTAAATGCTGAAATTTCTTTGCAACTTGGTCTGCGCTGGCAATTTTGACTGACGGTTTTAATCTTATTACAAGAATACATTCGGTTGGTGAAGATATTTTAATTAACAGTAAAAACCATTTCACTAGACCTCTAGTGGAAGAAATTTCTACTTCGTAAAGGATTATCTCTATAATTTAACGATTTAAATAAAACTTTAATGTGGAAATTATGAAATTGATTTGAGGCCTTAAGTTGAAATTAGAGACGCCACTGCGACTTTGGTTATAAAAGTTCTCAGAAAATAAATTGTTCTTGACAAAAGTTGTAATATGTATGTTGTTGTGTATGTGTTGTATGTATTTGTAATATTAGCAATCGGGGTTACAGACGGAATAGAATAGTGCCTCTCTCTTCATCACACTGGCTTTTTAAACTGGTAACCTTTTTTAGTTTATTTTTACTTGGGAAATATTCTTAGAGGATCTTCATGGCCGCACAGAGGATAGTGACCGAGGTGTGTCAGAGTTGTGCCGGCTAAAAACCCCAAGATAACTTCTACATTTTCAGAAAGACTGTGAGTCCTGTAATCAACGCTCCACAGCTTCGTCATGCTGTACCCCTATGGGCAAAATCTCCGGTGAAAAGTGTAATCTTCCCCAATATTCCACTGTTTTAAGGCAGAGCGCGTCATTCCGCTTCACTGATGGTCTAGCCCAACCCATAATGTCCACTTCTCGGCTCCGTACGTCATAACTGGAAGGATGCATCGATTGAAAGCTTTCAATGAGGTTTTTTGAAATAGACTAGTGGAAAAGGCCTAGTTTAACATACCGAGCTAAAATATATATGTACATATTTTTGGATATACGTTAAACAAAAACTAATTAAAATAATACCAGAAAAATACTGCCAAATTGCCAATGGTGTCCATAACAAGAGTAGGGAAACCAAAAGCATTATCATTATGAACAAGGACATTACGAGGGTCGCGCGATCCGGAACATCCCGTAATTCAGAAAAACTTTTTATTAAAAAATAGACGGCGAGGGACTTCGGCTATCTTCAGCCGCCCGTCATAATAAAATACCACAGCAGAAGACTTATGTTTGACATTGTTGTGTTCTCTCAAACTGATTTCGCCTTTTTTTACTTGGGGAAAATCCTCATAGGACCGTCTCAGGTGCACAGGGAGGAGTTGCGCGACCGAGGTGTGTCGGACTTGTACTAAAAACCCCAAGTTGACTACTTCTGCTCATTGACGGGGACTGCGGGTCCTGTAATAAATTCGCCACAGCCCGTCACGCCGCGCCCGACGGGCACGAACTGGGGGAAGTTATCTTCCCAGACACTGCTCCTTGTATTAAGGCAGAGCACGGCACAATGCTCTGCCTACTTCTTGAAGGTCACTACCCATTCGCTCAGGGCCCCCACCCTGTGCGGCCACGACCCCAAACACATCAGCCAACCGGTCGTGAATCGACCGATCGGCTGGAACTGATGCGCTGGGGCGGTTGCCGGCACCCTGCGCCTTACAGAAGTTTCTATTTCTCGCTAATAGAGATTTTTGGGAGATTAAAATGACTGGTCGTGGCTATTACTCTCACTTATAGAGTTTTCTCACTTATCCAGGTTAGACTGTATATAGTATATCTTTAATAATAACTGAGGTATGTGAATAGTCACCTTTGCCTTTTTAAATCAGTCTGTTAATAAGGACAACTGTGTCCACAAATAGAATATTTATGGAAAGCAAAACTAATGAAGACATTTGATTGTATGTAGAAATACAGTTGTCCCCGTATACGAAATAAGCTTACCTTCTGCTTATATTCTTTATTTGTAGCAGTAGCGCCTCGCCCGACAATATTAGGGTCTCAGCTTAGTACGTGACAGTATTTCGCGAGTATCTTGCCCTTATAATATTAAAAAAGTCAGCATCGTGCGGAATATTTTATAAAAGAGGTTCTGCTTGCAATGGTTATAAATATTTTCGATCTTCATTCAACTCACTGACTTCAAGCCACTATACAGTTATAGATGGGCAAAATGTAATCAGATTAACAAAAATTAATACGATTACATTTTACGTTTTTTACCATTAATATGATTGCATTTTGCTCATTTATGTTTTAAATTCACTACAAAATCCCAGGTCGCATAAACATTTATCAATTCTTAATGTTTTAAATGAATTTAATCACGATTACAGACCAAGAAAATTAAAATTACGACTACATTTTGTAATCGTTCATCATTAATCAGATTACATTTTGCCCATATCTGTATACAGTCAAGTATTCTTTCTAAATCATAGTCAGATAGGGTAATTTCGATTATTCACAATAACTTTTATTATAGAACTTACTTTTAATAATAATAATAAACCTCAGGTATAATACCATACATCCTATACACAAGCCTCAATCAGTTAGGAATAAATGCTCTGACATACACCACCATACAGAAAGCTGTAATTCTCAATACCTGCCGACTCCCCAGGAAATTTCTTTGCATATAATAAACCTTTTTGCCGTTTGGTCAAAAGCTCGCGGGAAGAAGCGCTTATTTTCAGCTGCCACCTATTTATTGTGTCGAAACATATGTGTATTTGTGGGTCAATGTATATTAGGGTCACTCTAGGCTCTACGATGTCTAGGATAAATGAATTTTGATTTAGTTTTTTTTTGTTTGAAAGTTGACACAAAACACAATCACGTGACAATTGCTATATAATATTTTGGACAAGCAATTACTGAAGTGATACCGCAGTAATTTTTTACGAAAGCTTCATAACACGTTCCGTTCTCAAATAAACAAGTTTCGCGAGGGATAAAAGCACTTCATAAGTGGTTTTCTTTGAGGAAACCTCGGAAACTTTGCGTAGAAATTCCTTAGTTCTGAGGGCCTTCCGCTCGATAAAGTAAACGAAGGCCACAGTCCATGTCACTTGAGGGAAATTAAAAACACTAGAAAAACTAAACTCGACCATTAATGGGTTATATTCGATCAATATACAGTACGCAAAAAAAGTCATCGGCCACTTCTAACATTTGGTTATTCTTGAAGTTTTTCTTACTAAGAGATATGAAATTCTACTCCAATTCATTATATTCACTTAAATTACAGTATATTTTCATAAAATAATACATTTCTGACTAAATAATTTAGATATATCTTTTGGTATTCAAGTTTATTTTTAAAAAATAGCAAATCGGGCGCAAAATAGGTATCGGCCACATATCATTTCTTAATATCCTACTTATGTTTCGACGCTTAATCGATGGCAATCAAGTGAATTTTGTGCATAAAGGGATGTTATTCTTGGTGGGCCAAGGCAATACATTCTCCAGCTGAGCTTTTTTATATTCAATATTATTTTTTGCTTTAAGGATGTGTTGGCTTAAAGAGGTAAGTGTTAAAATTCTCTGCCTAACCATTCTTTTTTTCACATATCAATAATTGTTTAAAATAATTGGAGTGTCATATTATTACGTTCCACACGTACTCACATGAAAAAAATAAATAAGCGCTTTACTACGACCGGTACAGTATTCAACAAATCAAGATTTGGCCGGCCCTCCAAAATAAATCGACGATTGCGCAACATCATAATCCGAGAAATAAAAAGAGACCCGAAGATTTCTGTTCCAAAGATAACAACAAATATTGTGGAATCAATTGGAGTGAGTATAACGCCACAAATGGTTAGAAATATTCTGCAGAAGTATGGATACCGTGGTCGAGTGTCGCACAGAAAGTTCGTCGTAAGTAACAAGAATAAATCGAAGCGAATGCAATTCGTGAATGATAAAATAAATAAGCCGCAAGAGTACTGGAGCAAGATTATTGGGTCAGACGAGAGTAAATATAACTATTTCAGTCAAAAAGAACAGTTACCTTTTGGCGTCAGAACGGCGCAGCGCTTGAACCTAAAAATCTTACTCCAACTGTCAAACATGGAGGTGGAAGCGTTATGGTGTGGGGCTGTGTGATTGCTCCTGGAGTCGTAAAATTAATTTTCATCGATGGGAAAATGGTCTAGTATGTATATAAAAATATCTTATAAAATAATTTGATGTCAAGCGCCCGTCAACTAAATATTGAAGCGGACTTCGTGTTTCAACACGATAATGATCCGAAGCATACTGCGTGCAGTGTGAAGGACTGGCTCTCCAGAAATGTTCAGAGTGTACTCGAATGGTCTGCGCAATCTCCAGATCCGAATCCGATCGAGCATTTGCGGAAACATTTGGATTCAAAAATACACGGACACTCTATCAGCTGAAATCAATTATAGTAAATGAATGGGAGAAAATTTCGGCGGATGTGACCAAAAAGTTAGTGGAATCCATACCAAGAAGGCTGCAAGCAGTTCATATAGCTAAGGGATATCCCATAACATATTAATTATTTTTCAATATGATGATAAATTGGACCAATTCTCAACCAAGTGTCATTAAATTATACGTGGCCGATGTCTTTTTTGCACCAGATTTGCAATTTTTTTAAAATAAATATGAATACCAAGAGATATATCTGAATTATTAAGTCAGAAATGTATTATTTTGTGAAAATATACTGTAATTTAAGTGAATAAATTGAATTGGAGTGTAATTTCTTATCTCTTAATAAGAAAAACTTCAAGAATAGGAAAATAATCGAAGTGGCCGATGCCTTTTTTGCCTACTGTACATCGTCACGCTATATCCCTTTCAGGAAGAGCAAAAATACATAATAAATTTCCATCAATTGTTTACGAGCATTCAGACATAACTTATCTGAAAATAGAAATCATCAAATATCCGACATATTATGTTATAATTATATTAGGATATGTCATAACTTCGGATATTTGAGAGTTTACATGGTAATTTGAAATAATCACTAAATATTTACCAATATCGTACCATACATTTTTTTAAAACGTGTTCACTTATTCCAAAATTAAAATTATCAACGCTTCGTTATAGTGATGCAGTCTTTTCGCGCGTATCTCAAAGAGACGTTCTGTTCCACTCATAAGTTGAAATTCGCCCGAAATAGTTACTTAATTCAATTAACACGCTTTCAAAAGAGGCTTTCCAGCTGTCCAAGCCGCAAAATTAAATTACATATTAGTTTAAAAGCGAAGATGCTCTAGATAATAGACAGCCGTGTATTTTAAAATTCTTAAATATAACTCAAATTAACTTTCAATATTTATATTGCTGCGTTTATTGGAACGCAATATGCGAACATATATCTTTTGTAGACAATAATTAGGTGTGGAACAAATTATAACACGCCTGCCTGCAATTAGCCTTATCTCTTTCACACTCGTAATTTTGTTATAATGCAATCTTGGTCTTTGTTCGCGTTATTTTTGATTGTTAAATCACATATGGACCTGATTTCATGTTTTTTCTCCATTTCTACAAACAATACAAGATGTAACTACATAATTAACAATGTAATCAATAGCAGAGGGTGAGCTGTATCGTATATACATGTAGTAAATAAATGAATTAGGAGTCAGCTAAAGCAAAATGTATATAATTTATACTGCAGAGATGGGCAAAATGTAATCTGATTAATGATTAACGATTACAAAATGTAGTCGTAATTTTAATATTCTTGCTCTATAATCCTGATTAAATCCATTGAAAAACATTATGAAGTCATAAATGTGTATGCAATCTGGGATTCCGTAGTATTTAAAACATAGATGAGCAAAATGCTGTCATGTTAATGGTAAAAAACGCAAAATGTAATCGTAATCGTTTTTATTAATCTGATTACATTTTGCCCATCTATGCATTATAGTATGGTGTAGAATCGAAAATTCATGCTCGAATACCTCTATAAAAACGTCTTTTCTATTTATAACAATTTGAATACATATGATTTTTTTTTGCATGAAAGTGAAATACGTGCCTAAAAGCTTATATGTACCGTCGATTAAGAAAGTTATATTTAAAACTAAAATTAAATTTAATTAAAACTTGGTACAGAATGTGTGACAGTCGTAATAAATTCTACTCTCATATTGATATTTTCAACTACTCCCTTGCAGGTTTTAAGAGACAAGTCAGAGTAGCTCACAATTCACTTAATTAACAATTCTCTCTAACTGATATTAGCAACTATAAATTATGTAGCATATATTTCCAGAAATACCTATCAATTCATTTAATATTGCTTCTACTTTTTGTATTATCTTATTGGTGTGCTACTAATGTATATTACAGCATTATTGTGAACATTTTATTGATTATGTATTTTTAGTGTATTGTTTTAAATATGTTGTCATGGTTGTTTATTTTCCTATTAATAAATAAATACTTTTATAACTTAAAAACATAAACTGTTATTGCCTAAGCAACAAATCGAAGCAATATCATTTAATGGTAAGATCCAAACAAATACGACGCCATTCCGTGGTGTGAAATTGTTCTGTAAAGGAAATGGCGTCGTTTCAAAGCGCCAAAACAGTTTCCTTTCACCGATTTAAAGCACAGACACGATGATCATACAGCCACGTGAAACCGTTTTCTATATAAATTGATTTTGTCCCAATACCAATAAATAAACATGATAGCTCCATTTTTAGTGGCTTTACGTGTAACGCTGAAGGTCTTGGGTTCGACCTACTAGACCTAGATCAAATCTATTTTTCCTAACAACGGCGGATCATTACAACAAGTAATATATAGTGTTTAAACAGAACTGAATTGTCTTAAATTAAATTGTTCAAACCACTTGTGGTTGCCCCTTGGGGCATGCATATTGCTAACACGATAACATTTCTAAAATACATCAGATAATTATGTTTTCCATTAATATTAACACATTAAAGGCGGGGGATCTTGACGAAAGTATGCTAGATAACGCGGCGACCGCCCCGCCTCGGTTTTCGTCCTAGAGCGGGCCATATTTTGTGTAATCATAAAAAAAATTAGGATTAAAAAAGTCTATTTAAACTCTTAAAACTACAAGAAGGATAAGATAAATCGTAATACTGCGACTCCCGCCTTTAATGTGTTTAAAATATATTACCGTGTATATTTAAAGAAATTGAATTAATTTACAAGCGATCCATGCTCAGATTACTTTCAAAAATTAGTTTAATGACGAACGAAACGATTTAATTTATAAACGGTGCTTGGAATATACGGAGGTCCCTTTTGACATAATTCCCTACTAGCCCGATTCTTTGCTTTCTTTTTTTCCTTTGTTCATGAGCTACGTACATTCCCAGTGTTGTCGTGTTTATCTTTTCTCCATTTAATTATTTTTTATTTTATTTGGATTGTTTTTGCTCTTTAATTAAAAAGGATAACGTAAATAAAGGCTAATAACGATACCGCGTAACGTCTTCACAGAACGAACAATGTATTGTGACAATATTCATATGCAATACAAATCTGTGATTAATTTTTCTTATTTTATTTTAAAATGGCCTTTATTTCGGTACATAACTTTTGCAAAGAAAAGAGACAAACAGGTATTTTAAAGGCTAAAGAGAATTTTAATAAATGGAAATTATTACCATTCAATATTAGTTTTTAAGCAAAATACTCTAAAATCGGCATGTTAATTTTAATAATAATATTAATATATCGTCACGTTATATCTCGTTTAGGGTGAGCAGAGATACATCGCTGATTGTATCTACTTAACGCTTATACAATGTTACTGGTAACTAAAGCCAAACCTCTTAAAGGTAACTTAGGTACATCAAAACTAACAACTTTTGTTCTATGACTTTTGCCAAAACTTAACACATCCTAAGATTGGCTGGAGCGGTAGCTGCTGGGCTGATTTGGTCGTAATTATGTCCCGGTGAAGTTCCCAAGCTGGGTAATACTAGGCATATATATACTTAAATATTATTAGTATAATAATCGTTTAAAAAAAAAAGAGTAGATAAATTGATATTCTATTTAAATAATCACAACTGGTTACTTCAATCATTCATCGAAAATATATGTCCACCCGCATCAACCTTTATTCGTTTTCACTTACCCCCCGCGTGCGCCGGGTAACAGAAATCTCTATGCAAATGTTCGATTTATCTTATCAGACTGTCTGTCTGTGTATTTATTTTCAAATTGTGACACCGGTGATAATTCTTAGTACGTGCTGTGCCTAACTCTCAAAATCGTTACGATGTATAAGAATGATTGTTTAATGGTCAACAATTTTGTTAACGTTAGGTTTTGTGTATTTTACTGTGGGTTTGAATTTACAGAACGTGTTTTTTGGTCAAGATTTTGTATTAACGTAACAGCAGTCGTCTTTCACATTATTTACTTATTGTCCTACGTGAAGGTACTCAGCATTAGTGACCATAATACAGCGGCTGGTAAGCATGGAGCAGTCCAAAATCGACAACAACTATCAACAATAGTATTTCTGTACAAAATTGTTAATGCAATGGTCGACAGCACAGAAATTCTCCAGAGTATTCCGCTGAAAGTGCCACGTTCAGGCTCATATGCTCATATGTACCATTTGCCACAATTAATATCCGCACCAACCATGGCAAACAGGCTCCTTCATGGCGTATGTGTAGGACCTTTAATAACATTCATAATGAAAGTCAAGATAGAGTAGCTCGTGCTCCGGGGGCCAAATACCACAGGCAGGAGTTGAGCATATCACCCAATCATATCCACTGAATACTTGCTTGTTACTTGTTCCACCCTCTCCCTTCCTTAATAGAACCATGAGTGCAAGTTTACAGAGCCACAGCTATACGGTAATTCATATCCCGGCTAGAACTAAGAAGTTATCTAACTTTTACTTTTGCCGTGTCGTTGGACTGTAGAATGGACTTCCGGCGAGCGTGTTCCCGTCCATGACATGGGGTTCTTTAAACGAAGCGTGAAGAAATATCGCTCGCTTTGGCCTGTCTCGTTTCGGGATCAGCTTGTGTATATCCAGTAACTCATGTATCTAGAGACATTCAGTCGCGGTATATGCGGGCCGACATCATGACGGAAACTCAGTGGATATTCATCTTTTGGACTTTCGTTTTTGTACTACACTGTACTTATCATCAGGTGCACAGCATTCACTATATCCAGCCATTTAAAAAAAAATCACTGCGACTACCGATAGGTTTTTTTACATTACACTGTACGCATTTAAGCCAATAACCTCTTTTTAACGTTAGCGAAAGCAGTTCTAACTCTTTCGCACAGAGCTCAACTGATAAACCTCGTAATATGTACAAATTGCTTTATATGGTTTTATTATATTTGTCGGTGATTGTCTTACGTAGAAATTTTAAGGCCAAGTGCCAAGTGATATTTTCTGTGCAAATATACTGCATTATGAGTTATAGCTTGACTTTGAGCGAAACTGAGATTAAAGGAAAGTCTATATTTAAATAATCTCGTGAGTCTCTCGTAATACAGAGAAAATTCCCGTATCAAAGGATTGAGACAAAATAGAATAATGCCGCTTTGTTTCATATTTACAATAGAACCTTCGGGCTCAAAACTCGTATAATTTTATACTAAGACTAAAGAATTCTTATACGTTTTAATAAAAATCCTAAAATAAGATTCAGTAAAGATCTCGTAATAAAAGGGCAACAGTGTTTTTTTCACATGACCCACTCCTTCACTTGATTCCTTAGTTTTATGCAACATGGTTTATTACCATTATTTTTTACTTATATTATTATTATTATTATTTTATTTTAACATTTAGAAAGAAACTATTCTTTTTCATGATTGTGCTCAATCTATTTATAATTATTTCATATTTTGGTTGTGGTGGCTTATGGCTGAAATTAATAAACTATCCCCTATCTTAGATTTGTTACTATAGCAACTATAGTATACATCTTTTCGTCTACACAAGTTTGAAAGAGAGAGGTATAGCCATCGATTTACGAATTAAAAGTAGATAGGTTATTTCTTACAATTAGTGGATTAAGGACCGGTCTCCAAGCGCGGCGACACGAACGGACGTAGGTTCGAATACCGGCATGTGCATCTGGGTTTTTCCAGATTAAGTAGGGATTGAGACACCAAATGCACAATGATGAAGAAATACGGATGGCATCTAATAGGAATGTCACGTGTACTGGTGCTTTGAGAACGGCAATCAGCTGCGCTGCTAGTTACATTGGGCACGACATATAAGCGCAAAGTAGATATAACCACTGATGTATCCCTGCTCACCCCGAAAGAGATATAGATATTTTCCTTTACCAGTGAGCATATGATGCACAAATCAATAATTAATCTGGGAAAACGCAGAGGTACAAGCCCCTGTCCTTTATCCACTTGACCATCACAGCCAACAATAATTTGAAATATAAAATACTAGCTGTCCCGGCAGACCTTGTTCTGCCCTAATTCTCTAAAACAAAGTCACATTGTTTTATTTTTATGTTAATATGTTCCCCGTCAGATTTTATTCTGCCAAAACCTATTGGCATGTCGGCTGTTTTTTGAAAATTGTTTGAAGGAACCTGGCCTTAATGCTATATGTATAAAAATTGATAAATATTGACATTAATATTTATATGTACGTCACTCAATTGTTTTGCCTTCCCGGAACCCGTCCACTAACATTTAAACTTTATGGTATGGTGTTAAAGTTCAAATTGACTTTTAAATATTATTACGATTTTTTTGTATGAGAATACAGAAAAGTGTTATTTTTATACAGTTGCAGGGAATTTTTAAAATTTTTCTCTCCGTAATAACCTTCCTCAGACTTCATCAAACACAACAAAAAAAAATCAGCCATTTCGGTTCAGCCGTTCTCGAGTTTCGCGCTTATCAAAACATATTGCGGTTCATTTTTATATTATAGATGAAGAATATAAAAATTTCAATTACTTATACAATCATATCTAGAGGATTAAGACGCACACAATTTCATCAATACTGACAAAAACTTTGTATTCTAAAAAGTTAATTATAAAAAAGCTATTTTCTCATATTTTAGATCGGTTTACTAGCAAACACAAGGGACTAGTTACTCTGAATTATGGTTTACCTAGAAGTAATCCAATTACATCACTTCAGGGACGTAGCCGTTAGAGTTTTATAACTAGACATCGTAAAACATGTTCTCCCAAGGTTGCTTTTATTGTTATTTTCTTGGTAATAATCTCAATATAAAAACATTAGAAGTTAAAAAAATAGAAAAGTCGTTTTAGTTAGTAAAAGAAGTAGTATTCTAATTTATACTCACTAGGAAAAACTACGTTTAAAAAAATATAATACCTTGAAAACCACGATTAATTGCTTTATTAGTTATGTTATATATAACTAGAAATAGCCATTAATATAGCGTGGCTCACTCTGAAAGAGATACAACACAGAGATACATCATTGTTACTGAATAAGGGTGAGATATGGAGCGACCTCTATTATCTAGTAGATGAACCATTATTAGAAATGCCAGCTTGTAGTGAGTAGCATAACTATAGCCACTATATATATATATATATATATATATTATTGTCTCCGGTTTTTTTGGGACTTTGGATCAGGCTGACCATGTCAGTCCCATAATTACATTATACTTTTGTAACTACACTACACTATTTCAATAATTGGTATGTGAGTCTACAGACCATCTCAGCTGCGCAAGATGTTTGCTCAGCTAAGATGCTCTGAAATAGACCCACATCAGACCTGTTCCAACCAAACTGTTTAAACAGGATTTTTCTCATAGATACGCTCCGAACACATTCCACCAAGAAATGGTGTATGTCCTCTGGGGCTCCACATAGCTCACAATTAGGGGAATCGATTATCTTCATCAAAAATTTGAATTTATTGAGTGGCACTATAGCCACTAGTGTTGCCATCTATTGGAGAATAGAAAGCGATTTCTAGAAGTTTCGCTGCACCTTAACGTGAACGCTGCAATATATGAGATGGCTAAAGAATCTTCTATGAAATTGGTGGAACCTGGCATTCCACTAATCTATACATACGCGTCAGGCTAGACTCGTGACAGTTGTTATCTACGGAAAGCGATCTAAGCGAAGCTAAAGTGGAGTGTTCAGCGAGACATTAGTTAGTGAATTGTAAATCTTTAACCTGTCAAAAAAAACACTAGCTAAATAAAAATAAACTTTTATTATAGTAATCGGGTTTAAATATATATTATTAATAAGCGCATGATATGTGAAAATGATAAAGGATTTTTAAACCTGTTAGTATACATATATATTTTCTTTCATTTTTTCGATGTGAAAAATTCAATTTGAAAAGATAAATTTGACTGAAATATTTTTGTCCTTCGAATTTTTTACGAGATCGTTAGCTTATAAGCTATTTAATTTAAAATAAACTAGAATGCTTTACTAAGAAAATATTAGGACATTTTTGTGTCTCAGATTTTTCATCTTCTGTGCTAGATGTGTTTTCAAATCATTTACGGTTCCAGAAAAGTGTCACATTAACAAAATCTTGAATTGTCTCTTTTTCTTTCCTAGTTCTCAAAGTTACTCCATTATAAGTATGTTTTTCTACATATAATAGAGCTCTCAGCACTACCTACATACATTTTATCTAGTTCTGTCTTTTATTGCTGTACAAAATTAAATACGACATCAAGAAATCAACTTTCCTTACAATTTCGATTCTTATTGCTAAGCTCTTAAGAGTTATTTGCAAATCTGAAATCGTCCAGCACGGGTCTAATTGCAAATTGAGTCGTTATTTTTTGTGGTCTTTCTTTCATTCGCTTTAATGAGATTTCACGATATCTAGCGATAGAGTTGTACTTGATCTGATAATAATCAGCGGCGTAATCGCGAATTCAAAAACTGTTCTAACAAATAAATCAAATTTAAATAATGGGTACATAATGTCTGAAGTAATTGTCCAACTCTTTTATTAATCATACTAATATTATAAATGCGAAAATTTGTTAATATGTTTGTTACTCTTTCACGATAAAGCTACTGGACGGGTTTGCATGAAAATTTACAGTAATATAGATTATAGATCGGAATAACATATAGGTTACAATTTGAAATTATTTTATGTAATTTTGGTCGTAATATAACGATACGTGTCAATTAAGTCGAAAAAAAATCTGCTCTCTGAGAGCTATCTTGGCGTACACTGCCTAAAATTAGAGTTACACAAAGATGATGTAGCTTAGGATTGTTTGTCTTGAATAGTTCTAAATAAAAGTCCGCGACAGCATATATCTACCTTTTATGTGGAAGCCACTATGACCAAAATTGTATATTATAATACAGAAGATATTCACTAGAAATAATTTATATGACAGAACAACGTTTGCCGAGTCAGCTAGTATTTAAAATAAAATTTAAAAAAATCGTTTTCTTGCAAAAGAAATTATACTGAATCTAGTTTTAAAGGCTGTGGTTTGAGATTTCGGGTACTTTAATATAGAAATTAGTTTATTACTTTAATATAGAGATTATAAAATTCATTTAAAAACCTTCAGTAATATGTATTGGTTAGTAAGAATATATCTATCTACTATAAATAATACTGTTTACTGTTTGTTTGTTACTGTTACCGAAGTTATAGTCGCTTTAAAGATGAATGACTTCAGTTCTGTAAAGGAAATACTATTGATAAAGTATATCATTTTTTAAAAATGACATTTTTTTACATAAAAGCAGTGCAAACTCTATATAACGACTCTCCAGAGACTGTGCATATTTTGACGTTGTAGAGAGTTGTCGTTAAATGGAGAGAATAGAAAGTTTATTTCAGACTAGTGCTAGTAATTACATAAAGGCTCAGGCTGATCCGTCTCGTCTTCTTCATCTCCTTGTTCTTAATAGTCGGTTTTTCTCACCGAATCCAAAATTTATTTGTTTGTGCAAGCAATCCCAATTTGTAAACAAAATAACGAATTTCTTAGAAAGTTCGGTATGTGTAATGCCGACAGTCGAGTTTATTACAGGCTAGGATGATGAATGAATGATGATGTCCTAGCCGGTTTCGGCCACGGCGACTGTTTCAACACAGGTTCAGAAATTCGAGGTCCCGTTTTCGGAAACAGTCAATTGCGCAGGAGATATTTAAGTGCATAGCTGGACGCGCAGCCAGAAAAGCACTCTCTCGTCCGAGCTCCCTCAGGCCCGATGGAAAGGAGAACCAGTACGATCGGGAGGGAGCGGGATGCAGGTTTGGTTTGGTTTAACACCGCAATTCAACCAGGTGTTCAGAGAAGGAAAACTCGACAGGCTAGGATAATAAAGCGACAAAAGAACGTACACAGCTATGCGGTTTTTACTAATGTTGGCAACTTAAAAAGTACTTTATATTATTAGATTACCGTCGTTATTGAGAGTGAGTGTAATGTTATATAGAGTGTATCATTGTATGGGAAACAAGCTAAACCAACCAAAGCCGAATGATATCGACGCTTTAGGGAGTTTGTCGTTAAATCGAGTGACGTTACATGGAGTTTACACTCTGTTGTAATTTATAGACATTTACTAATTTAGGGCTAAAGTTTTTCGGCCCCAAATCGACTACAAATTCACGTTGTATTGAAAAGTTTACTATCATGTCTTTTGCACGCAGATTTGAAGTCCGGAAATTTCGTCCATTCGGCCGATACATTTAACATCGGCGAACTTTCCCATCCTTAGTTTATTTCTGATGATGGAACCGCTTCGAAAGTAATTAACGTTGGATCATTTTCGACGCTTTCTCTTCTCCATTATATCATTATTCCATTTTATCCTTTACCATGCCATGTCTTTAATAGGATATGCTCATGAAGCTCTTCTTGTGCTTAAATTAACTAATCTCTTCATGAATCCTAAATGATATAATTATTTTTTATTTAATTCAAGTTTGCTATTACTAATTGTACTGCTTGAGATAAATGTTACTTTTAGTATTTATCAGTTACAAGTAGTTTAAATTTTTTTAATTTATTTATTTTCTCTTATACTTTCGCTTTCCTTTTAGGTATATATTCGTATTATAGTGTCACTATTATATTTGTAGTCGATTTGTTTATTCTATGTAATAGCTTCTTTTTTTTTACACTGACTGGACATAGTGACTACAGAGTACCTGATGGTAAGTACAGTGTAGACCGAAAACGAAAGCGACTAAAAAGGATGAAAATCCATTGATAGTCTACATCGACATGTTGGCCCACATATACCACGACTGAAGGTCTCTAGGTGTATGAGCTACTGGATATACACAAGCTGATCTCGAAACGCGACAAGCCGAAACTGGTCACTCTGACGGGCTTTACACCCATGCACTGTGGTCCCGATCCAGACGGTCACCGACGCCCTACCACCTCGCCGCTGCTCGTTTAGCACCACCCAGGAGTCACGTGTAGGGAAACTAGGGTAAAGCCTACGGACGCGAGCAGCTTCGACTCCCGAGCTTATTTAGGATTATACCATTTTAAGAAAGTATATTGTTTTAGTGCCGAGACGTGGACACTAACGGTTGGACTAGTCCACCAGTTTAAGGTCCAAGGTCCAAGCTCCAGCGTGCGTTGGAGCGAGTTATATTGGGCATCTTTTTGAAGTATGAAGTCCGTAATGAGGTTATCAGACAGAGAACCAAAGTTGTTGACATAGCTCTTCGTATGAGCAGGCTGAAGTAGCATTGGGCAGGCCATATATGTCGAAGAGCCGATGGTAGTTGGAGCAGGCGGGTTCTTGAGTGGAGACCGTGGATCGGCAGATGCAGTGGGCACCCCCCGGCAAGGTGGAGCGACGACCTGCGAAAAGTGGCCGGAAAGGATTGGATGAAAAAGGCCGAAGACCGGGCTGAATGGCACTTGTTAGGAGAGGCCTGTGTCCAACAGTGGAATAGGATAGGCTGATTATGCTGATGATGATACTGTTTTAAGTTACATGTTTTTTCTTTTTTATTGTGTTTTTATGTATTATTAATTATCCTGATAAGATGTAACACGACCGGGGCCCTTCAGGCAAACCAGCTCCGCATACTTCTACTGTGGCATTAGGCTGACGGAGTACATTTCGCCATGTTTATATGTTTTCATCCTTTACATTTTTTCTTTTCTGTATGTTTCTATATCTCTAATTTTTATTTGAGCAGAAATAAATGTATTTCATTTACTTAGGTATGTCAATGGCCAGCTATGGACTAAAGTTGGTTGAAGATGATATTGTATAACAAAAAAATAAATTAAACACAACGCGGCTGAAGCAGAAAGAAAATGGCATAGTACAAGCGAAGATTGAACAAAGAGGCTGATATACCCGTATCGTAGACAAAATCAAACATTTATATTCCAGGAGCGTCCTTCAGCCGTAATAATTTACAAAAATTACACACAAAATTACCGGATTATAGCAGTAAATGTCCATGTAACGAGTTTTGGAGACATTAAAACGTCTGCCCAAACCGCATCGCGTAGATTTACCGTCCTGCTTAGCACCCTTAATGTGTAGGCTTAGTCTTCGTTATAAATGAACGAACTGTCTGCCCCTTTACAAAGGTTAGATACTCATGCTTTAGATTCCATACGAGTACGGATTTTCTGAAGAATTTTGTAACCATATTCCTTCCTTTCCTTTTTTGACTGCAACTGTGGTTACTTAGTGGTTAAGGGACCGATTTCCTTGCGCGACAACACCAATAGTCGAATTTCGAACCCCGGTACATATCCCTGGGTTATTCTAGATTATATATGGATTTAGGCACCACATGCTTATCGGTGGAGGAAAACATCCTGAGAAAGCCCGCATGGCATCTGATAACTTCAGTGACGAGCATAGTACTTTTACATTAGGTATGCAAAGTTTCATTTAATACCTCGCTAATACAAGATTTTACACAACGCAAAATTTAAATACATATAATTAGTTATAATTACAATTTATAACTAGGAAATTGTATTATTATAGTTATACTGATGAAAAATATATAGTAAATAGTAATTATGTTGAATAAAAAACATTTTCACAAGTCCTATGCTTACAAAAATCACTGCTAATAACTGCGAAGAAATCCGAGAGTTTTGGCGCCACCAAACACTCCGGTTAGTATGGCGCCAGGCTCTGCAAAATTTTCTCTATTTTTCATTTTACTTGTCTTATCGGAACGATATATGGCGTGAAAATGAAAAATATTATAATGATATTAATGTTTCCTTTTTTTATTTAACTTTAAGTAATTTATCCAAGACTTATTTATTGTAAGGTATGCATTGCTTTTATACATGCACGGGATGAACGCCACTGGACAATTTCATATCGAGCTGTTTGCCCTATTATACTCAGAAGAAAACCAACAAATTATGTCACTTTTAAGATAGACAATATGAACCCTGTTCTGGGATGAAAATACTTTTTCACCTAATGTCAAAGGTGTTTTCTCGAAATTATATTAAGAATCTTTATACCGTGGCGCAGACTTTCTCTTTGACGTGCCGTATGATAAATGGCTTATTTTACTTAGACATGTTTTACCTTAAATATATTTTCCGACATTTTCCTTTTTCGTGTTCAACTATTTTAACAATAACTAAGTTACGCCTACAACTTTACTCGCTTAAATATTTCGAAATAAGTTTGGTGGTAGGGCGATTGTCCGAACTGGGTCATGTCCAGAGTACACAAGTCCGTACCGTCATAGTGACTCGCTTTGGCCTGTCGCGTTTTTGGATCAGCTTGTGTATATCCAGTAACTCATACCTAGAGACCTTCAGTCGTGGTATATGCGGGTTGACATGACGACGGAGACTATCAACGGATTTTCATCCTTTCATGGTCGCTTTCATTTTAGGACTACCTACTTACAATTAGGTGCACTGTAGTCGCTTTGTCGAGCCTGTGTAAAAAAAAATTAGTGCGCCTTTTGTATTTAATACTAGAAAAGTCAAATTCAAATTTCACACCACTCACATACCTACCTTCTACCTTTCATACTTCATTGTGTCATCCGTCTGTTGAGTGGTGTCCTTTATTTGCTCAAAAATTTACAATATAATATTAAACCTACGTTAAGCCTACATTATAAATTTAAAAACAAAAGTAAACAGACTACAATCTTAACTAGCTTACAAATAAAAACTAACTTGAGCCTTAAAATAAAAATAAAAACAGGGGAAGATTTATTTTACAATTAAAACATAACCTAGTAATACTAGAGAACGTAGCCGTTTCGCTTATATGTGATGTATTTACCCTCAAACAATCTTTCAACTCCTTTTTTTTTTTTTGGTAACCCGGGGGAAAATCCTACATTGGACCATCAGGGTCACTGTGAGGGCAGCGACCCCGGTGTGTCAGACTCCTACTGACTAAAAATCCCCGGAGTGTCCCTCTATTCGCTCCACCCGGGCCTGGGAAACCAAATTCATCCAGACGCCCGGGGAGCATCTTTCAACTCCTATTTTTTACACCTTTAGTGATGGGATCCTTAGTGGGTGCCCTTTTTTGTATTTATTATTGTAGATATTCTTTTTTTTTTCGAATTTACGCGTGTTTGTTGGCCGGGAAAGGTCTTCACAACTTAACCGGGCGGGTGTAGATATTCTGTGCCTATTTTTGAATAACTAGAACAGTGATGTCTTTTGGTTACTGTTGTTAACTTTAATTAATGTTTAAGTTTTTAACTTTTTAAATTATTTTCTAGTCTACATATAATAATTGAAAGTTAATATTGGAACTATTCAGTGGATATATACTGTTAGTAACAAATCATATTACACGTTAAGCTGGAAGTGGATTTATTGCCAGAATTAATAACCTATCTTCCTTTAATTCGTAAATCGATAGCTATACCTCTCCCTTTCAAACCTGCGTATACGAAAAGAATTGTACTATAGTTGCTATAGTAACAAATCTAAGATAGGGGATAGGATAAGTTATTAATTTCGACCATCAACCAGTAATGTACCTCTGCTCACACTGAAAGGAATATAACGCAAAAACATATTATTATGTTATTCAAGTTTAAATATAAAATCTCACAAAAATAGATTATAGTTTGTCTTTGTAATATTATTTTGTTCTTTTTGAAAACATATTCTTGTTTTAACTTTTGGCGCATGTGTATGGTTTATATTCCCAAATTGTATGTGTTTAACGAAACTGTGAGTCAGTAATGACGAAGTCTTGGCCAATTTTGCCCTCGGTGACATTTCCAAATCACATCAAGTAGGCGCGGGTTCCAACCGCATTCGGCGATGGTGACCTCGCTGATGAAAATATTCGGAAACAGTCAATTGCGAAGGGTTTTTTTATTTTTTTACACTGGCTCTACATAGTGACTACAGAGTTCCTGATGGTAAGTACAGTGTAGTCCAAAAACGAAAGCGCCTATCAAAGGATGAAAATCCATTGATAGTCTCAATCGCCATGTCGGCCCACATATACCACGACTGAAGGTCTCTAGGTATATGAGCTACTGGATATACACAAGACACGCCGAAACTGGTCACTATGACGTGCTTTACACCCATGTACTGTGGTCGCGATCCAGACGGGCATCGACGCCCTGCCACCTCGCTGCTGCTCGTTTAGCACCACCCAGAAGTCACGTGTAGGAAAACTAGGGTAAAGCCTACGGACGCGAGCAGCTTCGACTCCCAATATATATATTTGCTGTGCGAACCCCAGCGCTTGCACATACGGACCCTTTCAGTAAACTTAACCTAATGTGACGAGCAACCGACACAACTAGAGAGAGGCAGGATGCAGAGCCTGGGTACTGATAACTGACCCCTACAAGAACCTGAGTCTTTCACACTGCCTTGTTACCTGGCTAGAATAGTCGGGAAGACTAGGCTGTTAGGCTGATTCAATAATTTTTATTAGAAACCTACGTCCAGGTCACAGATGGGCAAAATGTAATCAGGTTAATAAAAATTACATTGAATTTTGCGTTTTTCAACATTAATATATAATATATAATATATATTAATATTTTGGCCATCTATTTTTTAAACACTACGAAATCCTCAATTGCATACAATCTTGATTTCAGAGTAATTAAATTAAAAAATTACGACTATATTTTTAATCATTAATTTGATTACATTTTGCCCATCTTTAGTCTAGGTGTGGACTGTGGTGGTTCATCTTAATTCTCACTCAAAGATCAAGGCACTTGTGTTTCTAAAATTAATATTAAATTAGAATTTATATTTAAAACTGGTTCTTTTGTTAAAAATCTTATTTATCCGTCTGTGTGGGATTTTGCAATAAAATAAATACTTATCTGACTTTAATTACAAATAAAAAACCCATAATGTATATATGAGGAAAGTCATAACAAAAAGCATGTTAATAATCGGCAGCCCCACAAGCTAAGTGATCAATTCAAACGCTATGGGTTGCAAGAACGATTTCAAAATTTCCTGGTCCTTTCCACAACAGAACTATAAGGGTTAATTTGCAGAGCCACAGTATTAACGTAATTTCTTTTACGATACACACTAAAGATTTACTAATTCTTACCTCTGCCTTATATTCAGACTGTGGAATGATATTCTAGCAAGTGTATTCCCTCCTTCTCATGATATTGAGTTCTTTAACACTAGATTACCCAGAGCAGTCATTTTGACTTTTTTTAAAGAAATTTTTTTTTTTATAAGGAACCAAATTTTTTAAATATTATGACTTTTTATATATTATCTTATAGCATTTATTAATACTTGTTCTTATTTCCCCCCTGTCTTTATTCCCTATATATGTACGTGCTTTACCTATATTCAGTCTTTCTAGTGTTAAAAAAACTTGAAGATAGTTGAAGATAGTTGAAGATTGTTGCAGTCGGTTTTAGAACCACACCGTGCTTAACAACAGATGCAGTGTACTCACATCGCCACACTTGTGTTAAAAAAAGTGAACAAACATTTAAACTACTTCATTATTCGGATGTCAACGTCCCCATGATATAACAGCAAATCCCTCTAGAGCAGAATTAAATAAATATAGTGCAAATTCTATATAACGACCCTCAAGGGACTGTGCATATTTTGACGTTATAGAGAGTCGTCGTTAAATGGAGAGAAGAAAAATCTGTATTAGAAAAAGAAAAAGTTTATTTAAGATTAGTGTTAGTAATTACATAAAAAACGATTCTTATATGATCGTTATTGAGTATAGTTTGTTATTTTTGTCTGACGTCTTTTGCTACACCAGTAATTTTGTTGTATTGCAGTGCAAATATAGCAATCCCAATTTGTAAACAAAAGAACGGATTTCTTAGAAAGTTCAGCATGTGCAATGCCAACAGTCGAGTTTATTACGGCCTAGGATAATAAAGCGACAAAAGAACGTACACAGCTGTGCAGTTTTTACTAATTTTGGCAACTTCAAAAGTACTTTATATTAAATTGCTGTCGTTATTGAGAGTGAGTGTAATGCTATATAGAGTGTATCATTGTATGGGAAACAAGCTAAACCAACCAAAGCCGAGTGATATCGATGCTTTAGGGAGTTTGTCGTTAAATCGAGTGGCGTTATATGGAGCTTACACTGTATATATTATTCAGAAATAATTTTTGCATCGTCTCAACGAAAGATAGAAAATAGAAGTATTCTGATGAATTCTACTTACGTGAAGGCGCCATTAATTGGTCATTATCAAGGATTATAGAGACACGACGCGACAGCTGCATCAAAAACTTGATTTCAACACATTGGAGTTACTAGCAATGTACTAAAAATGACATTTTTGAGTAAGACTAGTTTGAAACTTGAAACATTCGTTAGCTTACTGCTTCATTTTAAAAATATTTGACGAGAACTGGTTATAATTAGGCTTGTACAGAAAGAATAATAAATTCGAATCTTAACATAATGCAAACTATACCTACCACTAGATATCGGATGAGAGGAAGGCTGTTCGCAGTGTCCAGCGCGCCGCCTGATAAAGATATTTTTGAAGGATGGACTCTTTTCTCCCAGAGAGATAGCATTAACAAGGTTTTGCGCTCCCGGGCGTCTGGATGAAATTGGTTTCCCAGGCCTGAGTGAAGCAATTAGAAGAACACCCGGTTTTTAGTCAGTAGGAGTCTGACACAGCGAGGTCGGTGCCTTCACAGCGGCATGAATGTATAATAACTGTTAAGCCCTCTTGCTGCGAGGAAGTAACCCTTCCAAAACCTATTTAGATTCTTGGAAGCAACACTAATAGTGTTTAAAAATTGCATAACAGTCAGAAACAAAAAAAAAAGTATTTTTGTGCGTCATTGCTAGCAACACTGACTGTTATCGTACGCTTTAGCTAGAGAACGAATGTGTGCTTGAGATATAATAGATACATATTTCTCTGGCTGATATTCACTTATTTACGTCAAGTCCGCGTCATTGGTCCTTCGAGCCGGAATTACAGACACTTACACACATTGGCCTTGCCCCAACTAAGCTTGCATTTACAGAATGGTTTCTAGACAAAGATGACTTATATAAAATATACACAGCCATGACTACAATAAACGAATCTGCTCAACACAGAAAATTTTACCGATACCGACACTCGAAGCCAAGAATTTCTGCGTCGCAATTAGATTTATTATTTACAAGCAGTGTCATTAGAGCTAGGAAATGTAGATGACAATCTTTTTTTTTAAATTAGCATTATTAGCAAATGTGTGGTTTTGATTACGCCCACAACATGTATGTACGACAGCATAAATATTTTTATTCGATACAGTTGATTACCAACTCCTAAGGGTGCTAGTTGTGCTAAGCAGCTATTAGTTTTAGTTTTAAAAACAATTGTTAATAGGAATTTGTGTTATATCATCATTTAATATCAATTGTTTTTTTAAAGCAAGTAAGTTTTTTATGTACATTTTGAGTATTTTTAACATTTAAAACTTAGAAATAACTTAGAGATGTAAACAGTTTTCCTCATATACGTATTTTTGGATAATTGATATTACGATAATTTCAAGAATCGTTGTACCAAAAGATTTGAGTATTTGTCATCAATTCTTATATCTTTCTTATTATTCTCATATCTTATATTTTGATTATCATACTTACTTTATTTTTATTCTGATATCTTTTTCAATATTTCTTGATTATATAAAAATGAAATAAATAATTTTGTAACGTCTTTAAAATTCGCTATTAAGCTTACATGTTCTTTTTCTTATATTAATTCGACAAAGTGACCACATTAACATCTTATGTCATGCACAGCATTTTTTTTGACAATTCAAAAGTGAATAGAAATAGGCTTGTTTAAATAAAGTTATATTTCATCTCCTCTCATATCATTCCATCTCATTTCATTTCAAGTCTTTCACTATTCGTATAGAGTCGCTACGATCTAGACGTCCTGGTTAAAATTCTCTTTACACTTCTTTTAAAGCATTCAATACCATATGAAGACTAAATCATATTATAACCAAGGTACGCAGTACTGTAGATATATTTTTTTAATAGGACTCAAAAAAAATAACTAATCTGCAATTTGTAAACAACTGGTTTAACACATAAAAACTTTATTTTACACATTTCTAAATCAAAGCATTCCCTTTTCTACTTCTGTCGTAACTCTAAATTTTCTAGATTAACGGACTTGGACACCACATGCTAACCTATGCAGGAAATGATTTAAAGACAATCGGGAATTCGGAGAAATATTTTGAAGGTTTTTAACCAGGACTCTAGCATACCGTAGTCAGCGCCTTCACGAATGTCATGACGGTTCCATACAGGATTTTCTCCTAAGTTACTAAAAACAGTGCTAGGACGGCGATGTGGTTACCATTAAGTGTGGAGTAACTAGTTTGTTAGTCTAGCATAAAAAACTGCAGGTGTTAGATTGAATATATTATAATTTATCTCTTATATATAAAAATGAATCGCAAAATGTCTTGATAAGCGCGAAACTCGAGAACGGCTGAACCGATTTGGCTGATTTATTTTTTGTTGTGTTTGTTGAAGTCTGGGGAAGGTTATTACGGAGAGAAAAGTTTTAAAAATTCCCTGCAACTGTCTAAAAATAACACTTTTCTGTATTCTCATACAAAAAATTCGTAATAATATTTAAAAGTCAATTTGAACTTTAACACCATACCATAAAGTTTAAATGTTAGTGGACGGGTTCCCTACCGACCTACCGCCTCGCTGCTGCTCGTTTAGCACCACCCAGGAGTCACGTGTAGGGAAACTAGGGTAAAGCCTACGGACGCAAGCAGCTTCGACTCCCAAACTTGTTTTGGGTCGCACTTCGTATCTGAATAGACGAGTGAGTGTTGTGTGAGTGTATGTGTGTAAGTGATTTATAATCAACTAGCTGTCCCGGCAGACCTTGTTCTGCCCTATTGCTCTAAAACAAAGTCACATTGTTTTTTTTTAATGTTAATAGCTTGCCCGTCAGATTTTTTTGAAAATTGTTTGAAGGAACCTGGCCTTAATGCTATATGTATAAAAATTGACAAATACTGACATTAATATTTATACGTCACTCAATTGTTTTGCCTTCCCGGAACCCGTCCACTAACATTTAAACTTTATGGTATGGTGTTAAAATTTCAAATTGACTTTTAAATATTATTACGAATTTTTTGTATGAGAATACAGAAAAGTTTTATTTTTAGACAGTTGTAGGGAATTTTTAAAATTTTTCTCTCCATAATAACCTTCTTCAGACTTCATCACACACAAAAAAAAACCAGCCAAATCGGTTCAGCCGTTCTCGAGTTTCGCGCTTATCAAGACATTATGCGATTCATTTTTATATTATAGATATTTTCTAGTTTTAATAATATAACAGTCGAGACATTTTATAGATTGTATCTACAGTTTTAATTTCTATGAATGAGAATTTCGTACTATCGTGTAAGAACGTTTTCAATCAGGATAGAAACTTGTTGATGAGAAACATAAGATAGTACCATGTAGCAATGTTTATTACATTAGAATGAAATAACTAAGTATAATTTTTAGATATTGTATTTATTTTATTTTAAATTAAATTATCACAAGGGAAAATGTATTTACAATTTAAACTTAACACTAGCTAATTCTCTCTATAGTTTCTAATCAAATCATTAACTTTTAATTTTGCCGTGTCGTTGGGTAGTGGAATGGTCTTTCGCCGAGCCGTCGGAAGTATCCGGATTCCCAGGCTCGGCGAAAGCGAAGAGAGGGCAGTGCTGGCACCCCGGTGGTTTTAGTCGGGGCAGCTCCGACACACCGCGGGGAGTGGCCCTCACCACTTCCCCTGACGGTCCGTAGGGATTTCCACCGGGATAACAAAAAAAAAAGTGGAATGGTCTTCCGGTGAGCGTGTTCCCATCGTCCTATGAAATGGGGTCCTTTAAATGTAAGGTGAAGAGATATTTGTACAGCCCGGCATGATTGCTTGGACTACCGATGGATTTTTAGGGCTGTTTATAGTCGTTGTCGTTTTTTGGACTGCACCAAGCGTACCACCAGGCTTGGAGGAGTCTCTATGCCGAAACAGATAAAAAAAAAATCGAAAAATAAATAATACAGCGTAAGTTACATTCATACTAAATTTATACTGCTGTTACATTATGAAAAGAAATTGTGACGGTCGGGCTACGTTCGTAAATATTTGGGCAGTAGATTTGAGGGAATCTGCTACCCGGATGAGAGGGAGGTGGTGCGCAGTGTCTAGCGCGCCGTCTGAGAGAGAGGTATTGGAGGGGTGGGCTCTTTATACCTACCCCTCCCAGAGAGGAAGCCTGAATAAGGCAGTTCGCTCCCCAAGCGACTGGACGAATTTGGTTTCCCAGGCCTGGGTGGAGTGATTAGAGGGACAACCCGGGGCCTTTTTGTCAGTAGTAGTCTGACACACCGGGGTCTCTGCCCTCACAGCAACCCCGATAGTTTTATGTAGGATTTTCCCCTGGATTACAAAAAAAAAACCGTTCGTAAATATTGCTTTTGTAATAATATTGTAGTAAAAATATTAAAAATATAACCAATTTAAAAGTGCCTTACACGTCAGCTTGTGTGAAGTTTTTATAGTGTTTTATACTTTTAATCACAGCATGTTTTTCCTGTTTCATATCTAGCATAACGAACGTTATTCTTGAAATCAATGATATTAGAAAGGATATTTTTGTATGCTAAATATGTATAACAGTTTCTATGACAAAATCTTGCTTCGAAAGTCGTATTCTGCTAAAATACTGGTTTGCGTTGGCGATGGATAGAATCAAACAAATGATTAGAGCTTAGCATTATTCTTTTTATAATTTTATCATAACGCTATACGACCGTCCATGTAATTAGATTTCATTGGCTATTACCCCCTTACGAATGATTGATGTGCAACACAGCTAGAAAGCCTAGATAACATTCGACCAGTGATAATACTAACAGATAATTGAAAAATGGAAACGCATATTGTGCTAACATGATATTTGAATAGCTTTTATACATACACTAGCTGACCCGGCAAACGTTGTTTTACCATATAAGTTATTTTCTAGTAGAAAAATATTTTTTTTTTTTAAAATGTTATGGGTGAACAACCGTTATCACTTAGAGCTATGAAAAATAGATAGTAGCCGATTCTCAGACCTACTGAATATGCATATAAAATTTGGTAATAATCGGTAAAGCCATTTCGGAGGAGTAAGGTAACGAACATTGTGACACGAGAATTTTATATATATATATAGATATAGATATATAAAATTCTATGTCTTATGCGGAAGTTAACATACTTTTAACTGTAGCTTTAATTAGGGTTACACGGGTCATGGTCGCGAGCAGACTGACGCTCCGCGAAGTCTTCGTCAGAGGCGGAAATTTACTTTCTCTACCCTCTTTAGTTCTTAATAATTGGAACAGCCATGAAACACAACACCCACAGTATAAAATTTTTACAAGGCGACATCAAACAAAATCCTAGTTTTCTAATAACTGGGTTCCTCGCCGATGACAACTTAGTCCATCATACCGATTAAAAGTTTTAGTTTTTAAAGTTCAGAGAAATTATGGTGCGTGTGAGTTGGCGAGGAAAATAGAAGGAATCCGGGAACGAACTTACTTGTATATTGTCCCGGTCCACGGCGCTGGTTCAGGCGTCCACACCACAATTTCACGCGTTGTTAGGGTAAGCAGTGCGTTCGAGTTGATACCAATTGTATTACACCGCGTTGTAGCGTTTTTATATATTTTTAAAGGAGTTTATTACAGCGAGCGCGTTGTACTTTTCGAAGCGTTCGAACCCAGAGAGGAAAACGGATGAGGAAGGTAGGGGGATAAAAATGTCGAGTGAGTGTTGCTAGTGTATGAATAGATTATATAAGAGAATATATATTTAAATATTATAAATAAAGAATAAAAAATAAAATAAATGTAAGTTAATAATAAACGGCGCAAACAGTGCTTATTAACCTCAATTGATTCTCGATCCAGTCTTGCATAATAGAAACGATCTCTGGAGAGGATTTTTGGCTTATACAGCTCAATCCAATGATTGGGTCATTCATTGAGCTGGTATTCCACTATGACTGATCTATGCAAATGCTAGTTTTAGGCTACATTTGACTGCAGCTATGTGTTCTTTGACCCACTCTGAAATTAATCTCTTTGTTTGGCCTATATAAGAAAAAACACAGCTGCAGTCAACCCTGCGTGAAGGAAAACCGTTCGTACCATGGCGAGTGTTCTAAAGAGCTATTAAACTATGTTCCACCCTCTCCTTTCCATAAATCCGCGCGCAGGATTACGTACTCACAGTTATATGGTAACTTACAGTTCGGCTAGGACTAAAAAATTATCTTTTTATTACTTTTGCCAAGTCGTTGGGCTGTGGAATGTTCTTCCGGCGAGCGCGTTCCCACCGATCTATGATTTAGGGCCCTTTAAACGAAGCGTGAAGAGACATTTGTGCAGACCGGCATGATCGCTGCGAATATCGATAGCTTTTTTTACTGTTAATAGAGCTGTAACGTGTTTACTAGGCGTAATGTGGTCACTGTACCGAATTAGGGTAAAAAAACCACTACACATCACTATCAACAAAATCAATTATTTTGCAGCATCAGCAAATTCAAAAACAATGAACATCAACATAAAAGCCGCGTTAGCTGCATGTTTATTTGGAGTTTTTGTTATTTGGATAACCGGTTCTGCAGGTATGTACCAAAAACTTGGATTTTTGTTTTCGTTTATAATATTATTAGTCTATCATCAAACTAAGGTCATACTAACCAGAGATGGGTAAAATGTAATGTTTAATGATTAACGATTACAAAATATAGTCGTAATTTTAATTTTCTTGCTCTGTAATCATGATTAAATCTATTTAAAACATAAAGAAATCATAAATGTGTATACAATTTGGAATTCTGTAGTGTTTAAATGAGCAAAATGCAGTCATATTAATGGTAAAAAACGTAAAATGTAATCGTAATCATTTTTATTAATCTGATTACACTTTGCCCATCTATGATACTAACATGGGCATAAGGAATGGAGACCAGAGATTGGCTTTACTATAATCAAAATGCTTTAAGCCGGAAAAAATTACCTAATTTATGAAAGTAATTGTATATCAACTTTAATACACAAACACACAACACATGAAATACACAATCACGATACACACGAAATACACTATAACACTGCACTTTATATATGGCTAAATAGAGTATAAATAGGATTATATATTAGGAGAAGAATAGTATTTCAATTTTATATTACAATAGGTAAGTACCTGAGTCGCGTTTATAACATACTAGCTGTCCCGGCAGACCTTGTTCTGCCCTATTTCTCTAAAACAAAGTCATATTGTTTTTTTTAATGTTAATAGCTTCCCCGACAGATTTTTTTGAAAATTGTTTGATAGAACCTGGTCTTAATGCTATATGTATAAAAATTGACAAATATTGACATTAATATTTATACGTCACTCATTTTTTTTGCCTTCCCGGAACCCGTCCACTAACACTTGAACTTTATGGTGTGGTATTAAAGTTCAAAATGACTTATAACGAATTTTTTGTATGAGAATACAGAAAAGTGTTATTTTTAGACAGTTGCAGGGAATTTTTAAAAATTTTCTCTCCGTAATAACCTTCCTCAGACTTCATCAAATACAACAAAAAAAAAATTAGCCAAATCGGTTCAGCCGTTCTCGAGTTTCGCGCTTATCAAGACATTTAGCGATTCATTTTTATATATAAGATAATGTACAAAACCCATGTAGCAATACACAGGCTGTTGAAAAATTCAAAGAAAAGAAACATAACCGAACACAACCAAACACAACACAACACAACACAACCGAACACAACCGAACACAACCGAACACAACACAACACAACACAACCGAACACAACACAACCGAACACAACACAACACAACACAACCGAATACAATCGAACATAACCGAACATAAACGAACACAACCGAACACAACCGAACACAACACAACCGAACATAACCGAACATAACCGAACACAACCGAACACAACACAACACAACCGAACATAACCGAACACAACACAACACAACCGAACATAACCGAACACAACACAACACAACACAACACAACACAACCGAACACAACCGAACACAACCGAACCTAACCTAACCTAACCGAACACAACCGAACATAACCGAACACAACCGAACACAACCGAACACAACCGAACACAACACAACACAACCGAACACAACACAACACAACACAACCGAACACAACACAACACAACACAACCGAACATAACACAACCGAACACAACCAAACACAACACAACCGAACATAACACAACCGAACACAACCAAACACAACACAACCGAACACAACCGAACACAACCGAACACAACCGAACACAACCAAACACAACACAACCGAACATAACACAACCGAACACAACCAAACACAACACAACCGAACACAACCGAACACAACCGAACACAACCGAACACAACCGAACACAACCGAACACAACCGAACACAACCGAACACAACCGAACACAACACAACACAACCGAACACAACCGAACACAACCGAACACAACCGAACATAACCGAACACAACCGAACACAACCGAACATAACCGAACACAACCGAACACAACCGAACATAACTGAACACAACCGAACACAACCGAACACAACCGAACACAACCGAACACAACCGAACATAACCGAACACAACCGAACAACACAACCGAACATAACTGAACACAACCAAACACAACCGAACACAACCGAACACAACCAAACATAACCGAACATAACCGAACACAACCGAACACAACCGAACACAACCGAACACAACCGAACACAACCGAACACAACCGAACACAACCGAACACAACACAACACAACCGAACACAACCGAACACAACACAACACAACCGAACACAACACAACACAACCGAACACAACCGAACACAACACAACACAACCGAACACAACCGAACACAACCGAACATAACCGAACATAACCGAACACAACCGAACAGAACCGAACATAAACGAACACAACCGAACACAACACAACACAACCGAACACAACCGAACACAACACAACACAACCGAACACAACCGAACACAACCGAACACAACCGAACATAACCGAACACAACCGAACACAACCGAACAAAACCGAACACAACCGAACACAACACAATACAACCGAACACAACACAACACAACCGAACACAACCGAACACAACACAACACAACACAACACAACACAACACAACACAACCGAACACAACCGAACACAACACAACACAACCGAACACAACACAACACAACACAACCGAACACAACACAACCGAACACAACACAACACAACCGAACACAACACAACACAACCGAACACAACCGAACACAACACAACACAACACAACCGAACATAACCGAACACAACCGAACACAACCGAACATAACCGAACACAACCGAACACAACCGAACACAACCGAACAGAACCGAACACAACACAACACAACCGAACATAACCGAACACAACCGAACACAACCGAACACAACCGAACACAACCGAACATAACCGAACACAACGGAACACAACCGAACACAACCGAACACAACCGAACACAACCGAACACAACCGAACACAACCGAACATAACCGAACATAACCGAACACAACCGAACACAACCGAACACAACCGAACACAACACAACACAACCGAACACAACCGAACACAACACAACACAACCGAACACAACCGAAATCACCGAACACAACCGAACACAACCGAACATAACCGAACACAACCGAACACAACCGAACACAACCGAACACAACCGAACAAAACCGAACACAACCGAACACAACACAATACAACCGAACACAACACAACACAACCGAACACAACCGAACACAACACAACACAACACAACACAACACAACCGAACACAACCGAACACAACACAACACAACCGAACACAACACAACACAACACAACCGAACACAACACAACCGAACACAACACAACACAACCGAACACAACCGAACACAACACAACACAACACAACCGAACACAACACAACACAACACAACCGAACACAACACAACACAACCGAACAGAACCGAACGCAACCGAACACAACCGAACACAACCGAACACAACCGAACAGAACCGAACACAGCCGAACACAACCGAACACAACCGAACACAACCGGACAGAACCGAACAGAACCGAACACAACCGAACACAACACAACACAACACAACCGAACACAAAAAAGTGTTAAAGTTCAAATTGACTTTAAAATATTATTACGAATTTTTTGTATGAGAATATGGAAAAGTGTTGTTTTTAGACTTTTTCAGACAATTTTTTAATTTTTCTCTCCGTAATAACCTTCCCCATACTTAAACAAACACAACAAAAAAGAAATCAGTCAAATCGGTTTAGTCGTTCTCGAGTTTCGCGCTTATCAAGACATAGCTGATCCGGCAAACGTAGATTTGCTATATAAGTTATTGTAATATCTTCTATGATGTTCATTGAAATTAAGTGATGTCAAAGACAATTTTGTTCACAATTAAATACTCTTAATCAGCAACACATTTATTTGGATAAAGATTAATATTATTACGTTGATACAACTCTTAACAAATAATGCATTAATTTCGACCAAATTTGATTACCATAAAAAACGGTTCTAGTGAGTTAATCTTAAAAGATAGACATATACTGTCGCGGACATTTTTTTAGATCATTTCAAGAGGAATCATTCTTTCTTGCATATATTTTTCGTATCTTAAACCGTTTTCGCAGCGCACGCAATGGAAGCACTCAAGGATGAATAATTTTCCCTGTTTTTTTCACATTTTCCATTATTTCTTCGCTCCTAATAGTTGCATCGTGATGTTATATAGCCTAAAGCCTTCCTCGATAAATAGTCTATTTAACACAAAAAGAATTTTTCAATTCGAACCAGTAGTTCCTGAGATTAGCGCGTTCAAACAAACAAACAAACAAACTCTTCAGCTTTATAATATTAGTATAGATTTACGTGTATTTTAATGTTACAAATCAGTTTGGTTAATTTGTATATTTAAATTGATTTCCTATCTTAAATAAATTATATATTATTGATTTATTAAGGAAATAAATAAATTTACACGTATCTACTTATTAATTTCAGTAAATATTTGAAAATTGGGACAGTCAACATTTCCTCCGCAATCCAATTATGAAGTTTAAAAAAATTATAGAATTCTTTGTGTGCTTTTCTGTAAAGGGTGTATAAATACATATGTGTAAATTATTGGCACCTTTTAAAAAAAAAAACATTATTATATTATGAAATTTTCTCACAAATCACTCAAATTAATTAAATGTGTCGCTGTTAACTCTAAAAAATTTTTCTCTAAGGTTTCTTATTTATCCACTGTAGCTGCGGTGGCCTAGTGGATAAGTATCCAGTAATCATCTGTGGCAACATAAGTGGTCGTAGGTTCAAATCGCAGGACGTAAATCTGGGGTTTACCTGATTAAGTATATATTTAGACCCCACAGGCCCACCGTTAAAGGTAAAAATCTTAAGGAAACCCAGAAATCTAATAGAAATGTCATGTGTAATTGCTCTAACTACGATGACCAGCTGCGCTACTGGTCACGTTGTGTACAGCATATAAGTGCTAATTGGATACAGCCCCTTATGTATCTCTGCCTATCCCGAAAAGACAAAGCGTGACGGTATATTATTATTATTGAACCACAAACTTGTATCGTGATGATCCTGAAAAGTATATATTTTTAACCTTTGTATTTTTTCCGCGAAGCATACGAATGGACTTTCATCCCTTAGCGATCCTTGCTGTTCTAGAATTTATACATTGCCCGATATCCTAAAAGAACTATTAACTATATTAATTTTCGTCCACTTCCAGGAGCCTTCATACCGAATTTGAACGGACGTTGCATCAGATGTTTATGCCATGTCTCGACGAAATGTGATATGTCCCATGGCTGCACGGGAGGATACTGCGGACCTTTCAACATATCCAGAGTATACTGGGTGGACGCGGGGATGGTAGTCCTCCCGGACGATGAGCCTGAAAGAAATAATGGTAAGACTAGGAGCCTTTTTAACAAATCTTGAAGAGGCTTGTAATAAACGTTAAAGACATTTTAACACGGAGGAGAATCCTAATGGATAAGGATAGGTGTGTGAGGGGCAATCCCAGTTAGACGGATTCCGACAAACTGCAAGCCCTTTTACTCACTGTAAGCCAGGTCTGGAGATACGTATTCCTTCTATGACCCTGTGTTCAAGCAGCTTTTGACAGGCGACATCAGTGGGAGGGATGAGTGGAAATGACCCACCCACATCTCGCATGCATCGTCTCCAACTCATCCAGCCAGCATACTCCGTCAAGTCTATCTCAGCCTAGTCATGTTTATGTCATGTTTTAACAAACTAAGAGTGGAATTTGCTTTCTGCGAGCATATATCCACGAACTTATAACTTCGGATCCCTTAAAGAGAAGACTTAAGTCATTTGTTTGGCGGACGCTGATCAGATCTCTCAAAGAGAAGACTCAACAGTCTTTTGCTAGGCGGACGCGGTCTATCGTCAGCCTCATCTTCAACCTTCAATAGATATTAGTGAAGTCACGCGTCCGTCTGTAAATCATTAAAAAAATATAACTTCCTTGAAGCAGATTGTTTTAATTCTTGATCGTTTAGGAGATATCTTAGCAAATTCTGGATTTCCTTTGTTTTTTACATTTTTCTAAAAAATCTTAAAGTTATAAATGCTACTGTTTTTATAGTACAATATCTAACAACAAACCGGAACTCTGTTATCTATTATTGTCTATTCTAATGTTTGCTTTGTTTCTTAGCGTGGCGGGACTGCGCTAGAAGTTATCACTGCGCACAAAGAATAATTGAGGGATACCTACAAAAATTTGGAAAAGTAAGTTTATAAAGCCGTGATCAAGTCCTCGAGACTATTATTTCTAAACTGCACTCAGATGAATCTCATGCAACACTGAAATAAACGCAACACGCGCGTAATTAATGTTGTCTCACCACACATTCCACTGCCTTCCGAAGAGCCTTTCATACCTCACGCATTCGTCCACCCACTGAGAAGGGTTTGTGGTGAGTAGTTTATTCATGAAAAAGTGCTACAATATATATACATTTTAACTTATAAACTAACTTAAAATCTATACACGTGCAACACTTAGACTAAACAAAACTACAACACAAACTTATTCTAGTGGGACGGACAAATCTTACGTGCTATATTTACAGTCCTAACTATTAAAATAAAAAAGAGGGCAAAGCCTTTATTTACATCAATACTTAAAACTATAATATACAGTATGTACAAAAGGGCTGACGGTCGCGGTTGTGGGAAAACCGTTTCAGGCTTTCGCCTCTGACGGTGGCCTCTCCGCTGCTCGCTACGACGAGCAGGTCACTGGGAGAAGGCGCACAGGTGGGTCCTTCATGGTGTTTTCTTAGAGTCTTCATCTGGGTGTCTCTTCAATACTTCTGGCGATCGAATCGTCGGAAGGATGAGCGAATCTATATCGCACGTCCGCCTAGCACTCTCCAGCGCGCCAACTCCGTGGGTGCAGGCTAGGAGCGGATTAGGTCACGCGCTTTGGGTTTCTTTGATTCACGCACGTAACTGCACGCACACACACATATACTCGAATACTGTAGGGCGATCCAAAATACGCCAACAAAATTTAATATGCCGGGCGTAACTTCTTTACTGGCACTGAAGTTTTTTATTTTATTTTCTATTTTGTATATAATTGACTTTGTAATGTGCTGTGAAGTCAGTATTAAAATACATAATTTAAACAGTTTTAGGTATAGGCTCTTTGATGAGACTACTTTTACATTTTGATTGATGTGGTATTCCAGTATCAGCCACCGTTATCGTGCTATCCTAAATGACACGATTATAGGTCACTAGATATTTGTTTTTTTTTTCCAGGACTGTAATGGTGACGGTGTGACCAACTGCTATGATTATATGATGGTAAATGGCAATGGAGGGTACGGGTGCACGGCGCCTCTGAACAGATCCGCGAATGGAAGAAAGTGGCTCGCTAGATACGAGGAGTGTGGACTGGACAATTAAAACATTATAATATTACCTGTGATTAAGTTAATAATAAGTGCTTAAATTAGTTATAACAAGTAACGTTGGATCCTTAAACTGACTCTTGTATAGTCAGTGTGTGTTGTGATGCAAAAGGTCAACCGGAACACCATTCGTAAATGTTTTTTTTTTTCATTTTAACTATATATTAAAATTAATTCAGAATTCATTTAAAAATCAACACTAAAACTACTAGACAGCCGCATTTGTTCGCCCTGCCGAAAATACAACTATGACCGGTGGTCGTGGGTGTGGTTGTAGAAAGACACGGATTTTGGCGTTTTACTGTTTATTTGCACTTTAAGGCACACCGAACTGCGACGCACACGCACGTACTCTCGCCTTGCGTCTCGATAGTCGACAAACTCGCAAGCATCCCGTGCGCGCGCGTCCTCTTACCCCGCACGTCTCGTAACACCCTAACGACCCTTAGGGCGACAATTACGTATCGGGCGGCGTTTACATGCTATACAACACAATTACGCAAAGAACTCTGTAATACACAGATGCCTCAATACTTATAATAAGGACTTTCATACTGTTGATACCCAAAACAGAAATAATTTCAGCCTCGGTTTTAGCTTTAAAGTTAAAACGATAACAGATGGGTACAGACGCCACACTGCACTAATTTGACCTAGCTTACACATACAATATACATATAATATAATAGCTTACATACATTCAATTGTTACAAACACACACTCAGACACACGTATTTCTTATTGCTGCGAGTTTCTGTTATTCTATTTTCCTTACCTTTGTAGTTTTTTAAATATTATCATTGTGTAATTGGCATAGCTTTGTAAACTGTACCGTATGTAATAGAATTGTATGTGCTGTTGAATGATAGTGAATAAATAAATAAATATAACTACACTGCACCTCATGAAAGATGCAGCACAACCGAAAAGGCGTCTACGACTATTGAAGAGACGTTCGCCGGAAGACCATTGCACAGCTCAACGACTTAGCAAAAGTAAGAGTTAGAGAATTTCTTAGTCCTTTTTTTGGTAGCCTGGGGGAAAATCCTGCATAGGACCGTCGGAGCCTCCGTCAGGGCCGCGTTCCCGGTGCACCAGACTCTTCCTGGCTAAAAAACTCCTGGCTGCTGACCGGGTCTATGGATTCACATTCGTCCTTCGGCCCGGTGTGCGAAAGGTCTATAAAGATACTCTTGAAGGGAGCGATATAAATTATCCCCTTTCTAGTCATAATATAGGTGGTGTCCTTCAGACACCTCCTCCACTGCATCTGGGCAGTGGACTCCCTCAGATCTACTGCCCGATTAGAGAACTTTTTAGTATTAGCCGGGATGTGAATTACCGTATAGCCAGAGATGGGCAAAATGTAATCGGATTAATGACTAACGATTACAAAATGTAGTCGTAATTTTTATTTTCTTTTTTTTTATTACATACACCCTTGCACATGACCTTAGGTCCTTACATATGAAATTGGCGTTTTGTATGGGAGGAACAAAAAGTCAAATATTTTTTAATATAATATATTTAATTAATCAAAGTATGAACCATTATTTTCTATGCACTTTTGCCATCTCATAGGTAGTTCATTGATCCCTTTACTAAAAAAACCAGTCGGACGGGAATCAATAAAATCTTTGAAGGCGATTTGGACTGCCCCATCGGAGTTGAATTTTTTCCCTTGCAAGAAGTTATCCAAATTTCGAAAAAAATGGTAATCTGTTGGAGCAAGGTCCGGGGAGTACGGAGGATGTCTTAGACTTTCCAATTGAAGCTCTTCTAATTTAGTAGCCGTCTGTTGCGCAGTGTGTGGTCTAGCGTTGTCGTGAAGCAGCAGTGGCGTGGAGCGATTGACCAGCCTAGGTTGTTTAGCCGCTAGCTTTTCCATCATGGTTTGCAATTGCTGACAATAGACATCAGCCGTAATAGTCTGGCCAGATTTGAGAAAACTGTAATGAACAATACCGGCACTAGTCCACCAAACGCTTACAAGTAACTTTTTTGGGGTTAATTTTCGCTTGGGGCAGGATTTGGCTGGCTGGCCAGGATCCAACCATTGCGCTGAGCGCTTCCGATTATCGTAAAGAACCCATTTTTCATCACAGGTAATGATTCGGTTTAAAATACCTTCATTATTGTGCCGGTTTAGTAATGTAACGCAGCAGTCGACGCGCGTTTGCCGGTTTGCTTCAGTCAATTCGTGAGGTACCCACCTTTCAAGCTTTTTAATCTTCCCAATTTGCTTCAAGTGAATTAAAACAGTTTTATCACTAACATCGCAGCCTGCAGCTAACTCTGACGTGGTTTGCGATGGATCCGCTTCCACAATAGCCTTCAACTCTTCATTATCAACTTGAGTCTCAGGCCGTCCACGGGGCTTGTTCTGCAGGTCGAAATTTCCAGAACGAAAACGTTGGAACCAAAAACGAACTGTGTTTTCTTTTGCAACACGACCGCCATACACATCATTCACCCTTCGAGTTGTTTCCGCAGCACTAGTGCCACGGCGGAACTCGTACTCGTAAATAATGCGATATTTTAAGTTTTCCATTTTGTAAAATGAGTGACGCAAACAGAAAAAAACAAGAAAAAAACAAATGAATGACGATCATCGAAGCACAAATACATGAGTCTATAGCTGTACAAATTTGAATTTGGAATTCCTTACCAAAGAGGAGAAATTTGTGATTAAAGTGACCAGTACGAAAAACGCCAATTTCATATGTAAGGACCTAATATATGACCAAAATGCAGTGATATTAATGGTAAAAAACGTAAAATGTAATCGTAATCATTTTTATTAATCTGATTACATTTTGCCCATCTATGTGTATAGCCATCATAAGAGATCATGTCGTTCCAATATTATATCACCTATACCGGTATTATTGTCACACAGGTCTTACAGTAAAATATAATTGCGAAAGTTTTTAATAACAAATAACTTTCTTTTTTCTCTTTGCAATTCTCACGATGTAAAAGCTCATGTATCTCCTCTCTACTCAAGCTAAGATTGTCAAATAAAAGTGTAAAACAATATCCCGTGAATTTTTTTTCATGTCATTTAAAAATTCCTCAAGCAGTACCTTTTAACTTTAATTACTATTATAAAAAATGCGATTACAAAACCTAAGGATTATCATTTCTGTAATCATCACCTCTGTTATCAGGTATGATAACAGGAGTGATATATAATCACAGAGGTGATGAAAATCTAGTTTTCTTATATAATTACTTATAGAAATGATCTTAAAAATCAGTTTATAATTTGATATTTTTATTCGGACCACATTACTTCCTTTTGTAGCGAAGGGTACCTAATACACAATCGAAAATAAATAATTAAATTATGAAATTGACAAATCTTCAAAAACGAATATAGTATGTAAAATTGACCAAGAGACTAAATTAACAAAAATTTTTAAATGAAACGACATTTGTGCTAAATAAATGATTACTATTATTAATAACACAATAAAACTGAAATAATTAAAAAAAAAAACAACTTTTTTCCTCAAAAGTAGAATGAAGATAATGGTTTTTAACACTAGAACAAAGACCTTATGTTTTTATATAATTTATTAAACAACAAAATTGATTGCCCATACTTGTTAGAACAAAAAGGGCTGAGTACATCGAGACTAATGATGAAAATGCCCGGGAATTTTCCCAAAGTGCCCAAAAACTTCCTTAGGAATATTCCCGGGAATTTACGAAATGTTCTCGGAAGTTTTGGGCACTTTGGGAAAATTCCCGGGCATTTTCATCACTAATAGAGACGCACCAGTCGGCCACAGCTATTTCACGAGCCAACTAAACGTTCTAACTACGCCTGCCAGGCTACGCTTGCTAGATGTGTGCACACATACAACACAAAAACACCACATGTGGATATTTTCCACGAGAGCTGTGGGTCCTTCAGAAAGAAGGTAGTCGAGGCTATCGGGCCGTTTTCGGACAGGGACAGTTAACATACACATTTATACAGGGTTATAGGTAACTAACGCACAGCCTCTTAAGGGTGGCTTTGATTTATCAAGACAGACATCTTTTGTTGTACGACTTTTTCTAATTCAATTACTTTTTTTCCCATACAAAAAAAATAAAAATCAGATTTGCAGTTCTGAACTTTTTAACTCTTCGTAAGGCGACGATCGCGCCACGCTGACAAAGGCGACCGAAGACAGACTTACGTAGTACGCGGCGTCTTGTGTCGCTACTAACGAAGAAAGGGGTCTGCGGCGCGGTGAGCGGGCGTGGCAACATGTGCTTGACTACTGTGTAACACGGGTCATGTCAGTCGCAAATTTGCTTGCGTGTGCGCCCAGCATGTGTTAGTTGTCCCAGTGACGCGTTCGTTTCATAAATCACAATGTCAAATCGATACACTAACATTGAATATACCGAAATGGTGCGTGTTTATGCTCGGTGCGGTGACAATCTGTCTGAAGCTTGCCGTGAGTCCGCGAGACTATTTCCGAATGTGTTGACACCGAGTAAATAGATTTGTGAGTATTTTTGTAAATAGTTTAATTATTGTAAATAGAGTGATTCCACTTTTTAAATACGCCTACATTAAAAAATAGTTTGCAATTATCTATCTTCAAACAGACCGCGCGCCTCTTTTGGTGCGATGAATTGCTTGATTACGTATCAATGTTCGTGTTTTTCTATTTACTTTTTTATTTTTTAGTGTAGCCAGTCCTAAGCCTGGATAAGTATGAAGGGATTGTGGATTCAGTGTATAAATATGTACAACCTTTGAAACATTAACTTACGTAGAGGCCTTTACCTTGTTCATTTTACGATGTTCCCTATGGCAGACAAATAATAGGTTGGTTTTGTTTGTGAAACAATTATTTAATGTTTTATTTTGATTCTAGTTTGTTTTAATAGTGTATTAGTACGTCAATCAATAAACATTTATTTTCACTATTTAACTAAATATGGAAATTTACGTTCAAATAATTGTTATAAGCGACTTTGTAAAATAAACAAGGTATAGGGTTAATAAACTTTCTGCTACACGATCCTTAACGCTGCGTAGCAACTTTGCGCACGACTGCATAGCACCAGCTGATTGGATACCTACGCCAGATCGAATGAAAGTTGGAATATAGAGCTAACGATGACTAGATATTCACACTAAAACTAAAAAAAAAAAATCTAACGATGTATTAGGTTTTGGCAAAAGTCGTACAACAAAAGTTGTCAGTCTTGATAAATCAAAGCCACCCTTAAGAGGCCGTGCGTTAGTTACCTATAACCCTGTATACACACACTAAGTTACATACACAAAGTACACAATCACACCACACATTTTATACATAACTTTTATATTGTTATTTCATAACAATTATTTGAATTGTATTTATATCTCTCATATAACCTTATTATACAAATCATTTTGGTTAATCTGTTTTTTTGCTTGGTTTCCTGTATTAATAAAATGATATACTGTAGATTTGTAAATAAATAAATAAATATCTTTTCGGTTACCACTAGTTGTTTGAAGTACGGTGAAAAATCTTAAGAATTTAATTAAAAAGAACTTAGAATTAGTATAACTGATAGATATACATATGTTCTTTGAAGGAGTCTCTCGTTTTAATAAGGCAGGGAGTTCGCATGTTGGCTGGACAAGTGACACCAATGAATATTCATACAGTACGTGCTGGAATTTAAACAAGATCACGGTGTGAAGTTTTGAAAAATATATAAATGTGTATTTCTTGTAGTTTTATTAAATCTCTAAAATCGTTCTACTTTTATATCGTCTTAGTAACAGTCGTAAATAACATTTAAGTGATTGTTACTGATGGAATCATATCAATCAACACCATAGAAAAACATTTATTTAATGACGTCGTATTAATACGTAGTTGAAATGGCAGTTATAGCAATAACTATAGTCAGTTATCGTAGTGACTATTGGCAGTTATAGCAGTAACTATAGTCAGTTATAGCAGTGACTATTGTAAGTTATAGTAGTGACTATTGTCAGTTATAGTTGTAACTATTGTCGGTTATAGCAGTGCTTATAGTCAGTTATAGCAGTGAATATTGTCAGTTGTAGCAGTGAAATCTATTGTCTAATCGCTCTCTTATTCTAACAAACATTATACCGCATTTACGAGACCATTTGATGAGATATTCCTCTAAGCCAAACCATTATTGGCACTATGAATACAGATAATCCATAATCTCCAATTAACAGTGCATTGGTAAGATTTCTAATTTTCTGAGCCAATTGGCTTAGTGGAACAACTTATCAAACGGTCTCATATAAATAAGGCATAACCTTCTATCTATATATGTTTAAAATATTTATTTTGAATGATAAATATATTTAGGTACACAAATAAATCTTTTAAGTAAGTTATATTTTAGAAACAACAATTACTACTTCAATAAATGTTTTTGATTTTTATTTCCGTCCTATTTTCTCCATCTATAATAATTTTGCTACAGTAGTATAATCTCATGTCAACACATGTGGACATGACTTCTCTAACTAATCAATCATTAACACATCTTCAATTCAGAAAAGAATAGACTATCCACTGAAACTAGAATGATATCTACATTTCTGAGCCCGTTGACTTTTGAAACGTACGGCGGGAAATCTCATCAAATAGCTTTGTGTAAATATAGCTTTAAAGTTAGTAAATCTTGATTTAAAGTCGAGACAATTTACTGCCAAGCCGCGTGATCAACGTTGAAATACAGCGCGGGCTTATCTAGTTTGCTTGCAGCGAGCTTGATAGCGAGTATTTTTGTTTGTCTGTCCATGTCTAATCTAACCAGAGATGGGCAAAATGTAATCTGATTAATGATAAACGATTACAAAATGTAGTCACAATTTTAATTTTCTTGCTCTGTAGTCATGATTAAATCCATTTAAAACATTAAGAAATCATAAATGTGTATGCAATCTGGGATTCTGTAGTGTTTAAAACATAGATGAGCAAAATGCAGTCATATTAATGGTAAAAATCGTAGAATGTAATCGTAATCATTTTTAATAAACTGATACATTTTTCCCCATCTATGACTACATCTAATTCTGAAGGCCCTCTCCGTATTCAAATAGAATCTGCGTGATAGCAGCAGCCCGGCTGCCATTTACCGCTTTGTATTTTTTTTTTATACTAACTGGACATCTGATGGTAAGTACAGTGTAGTAAAGCGATCATCAAGGATGAAAAGCCGTTGATAGTCTTCGTCTTAATGTCGCCCCCCTATACCATGACTTAAGATCTTCTTGTATATGAGTTACTGGATCTACACAAGCCGATCCCGAAACACGACAGACCAAAGTGAGTCGCTATGACGGTCTTTACACTTGTGTACTGTGGTCATGGCCCAGTGAGGGCAATCGCCCTACCACCATAAAAAGAACTTAAAGAAGATAATAGAGACGATATTTGAAATAATGAAGGCTTGAGTAAATGAAGCGGCAACTGTAAAATGAACGAAATATATGTAACAACTTACATTTCTAGCATTTATTAGACAGCCCACAGATACAATTTTAAAGGAGCAATAAAAATAAGTTGTAAACCCTTAATAACACTAGGAAAGATTGTCAGCACAAGTAGAATAGTATAGAACTTGCTCGGTATTACATAGATGGGCAAAATGTAATCAGATCAATAAAAATGATTACGATTACATTTTACGTTTTGCATTATTAATATCACTGCATTTTGCTCATATATATGTTTTAAACACTACAGAATCCCAGATTGCATACACATTTATGACTTCTTAATGTTTTAAATGGATTTAATCATGATTACAGATAAAGATTATTAAAATTACAACTACATTTAATCACTAATCAGATTACATTTTGCCCATCTTTGATTGTGACATACATTTCGATTTTCTACAATAGTACGTGTGCGAGAGATAAATAAATAAAAATGATCTATAAAAAGTCATGCACTGCCCGGGAATCGAACCCGGGTCGCAAGAATGGGAATCTTGCATGATACCACTACACCAGCAGTGCGTACTAAATTGTGCTGAAATACACAATAAAAACCAACTATAACAGTATTTACCAATTAAAGGTCTGTGGTTAAAATTATGGAATTCCTAATATAGAAATTAAAGCAGTACACAATGAAATAAGTTTTACTTTTCCCTAGACAAGAGAATCTTCAAAAGATCTCTAAACAAAAAAATCTTTGATTACTGTGATACTTAATAATATATGGATTTATCATTACACATAAATACCCTCATTAAATTATAATACAATAGCATACAATATATTCAGGAAATAACAAGACTAAGCGTCAGCGCCATCTTGATATCTCAGACTATATACAGAATTGTATACAGATAATATGAAACTTTGACAAGTTAGTTCCTGTTCCTATAACACTGTTGAAACGTTGAAGCAAACCTTTTTACTTGACTAAGTATAGAGGGCGATATTTACTTTAAAATACAATATGCATCGCTAAACATTTTTTAAGGAATATTTTAAAAATATTTGTACATGTCTCTAATAAGTATAAATAAGAACAAAATTGTATTGGAATCAAATATATTTCCAAAAAATGTCACCAGAGGCGCAACTATCACCCGGTATTTCCGCATGCGTGGAAATATTTCTACATTTTCATTATGTAGAATTTTCATGAATGGCCAGATAGCCTCCGCATGTTATGTTATAAAACACGATTATTTTTTATGATTTAAAATGATAGTATCCACATATTACAATAAAAGTGTTGTACCTATCAGATAGTGTTGAAATATCTTTACAATTTACCCGATAATTGGAAGAAAATAAATATAGTAAGTGCTACCTTTTTCCTGATTTTTAATTGTTTTTTAAACTTATTACGTAACTTTTTATTTAAACCAATATTTGTGTTTATATAAAATACGCGAGTTTAATTGTAATAATTTAAATTGATTAATCGGAGCGTTACTATGGAAGTTCTAGCTTAATTTCCTTGTTATGAAAACTGCGGTAATTTTATTGATTGAACACTTGTACTTTGGTGTCGGTAATGACCCCGTTTCTATGCTAACTTTGCCACGACGTTGATCAATTTTTTCAATAATATAATGTAACTTGAATAGGTTTAAGGTTTTCTGAACATTATTCTTTTATTTTGACGTGTGGGGCTTTGGAATTAATTCAATTTTGTTTTGAACTTTCTAAGCAGTAGTTCAGAAAATTACTTTGTATAATTCGAAGAATTATTATATTTATTAATGCTAAAAGATATCTACTAATATGTATTTGCAAATTATAAATTCATGTTTAAATTTAGCGCCATCAAAGTATACAG